>OZ005649.1:226608811-229486311 GCA_963930645.1 Salticus scenicus | reverse complement strand
GAGAAACCTTTTATTATTAGAAGCAAAGTAATGGTCCATTTCTCTTTTAATATTTTCAGCCTCACACAATATTCTCGTTTGCATGTGTTTGACCAGATAACGAAACAAGTGATAATCTGTTAAAGAAATGTCTGAAAATAGGAAGATTTACGGTGAAGTTTTCATTTGAGTGTAGCAAATGAATTTAGAAACATATGTGAGCTGTTCAGTATGGTAGTGTTTTCTAAGAACTGATTTTTTCGCTCCTACAGTCTGTTTCTAACGCAATGAATCTTGAAAATATTATAATTACTATGTTATAGACGGAGAGAACAATGGTCTGACTCTTTGATAGGAACTTAGGGTGAACAGCGCCAGGCGATGTTCATCAAAAAGTAAGCAATGGATTTTTTAAATGAGGTAGAGCATTTGAAGTCGAAAGCGAATATACATACCCTGATAACCAATGATATAAACGCTTATCCATTTTTTTAGTTAATTCCTTTATGTGCATATATATATATATATATATATATATAGGAATAATTTAACAAATGAAATGAAATAAAACCCCAAAACACACAGAAGTCTTCATCAGGGAGGCCCTTAAAGTCTGTTTCTAACGCAATGAATCTTGAAAACATTATAATTAGAGTTAAAGAGAACTTTCTGTGTTTTCCTCTTTCGATCTATTTCAGATCTGTTAGATTTCTATTCTGTTAAAGGTGGTTTTCTGTTTGGTGAGAAGTTGGAGGCTAAGGATGGTTATTGGCTAATTGCTACTATCCTTTCAGAAACTTCTCTTTAACTCCTACACGGAAGGGCCTCCCTGATGAAGACTTCTGTGTGTTTTGGGGTTTTATTTCATTTCATTTGTTAAATTATTCCTATATTCAAGTTTTACATTTCCTTTTGCAGCAATTTCGCGCATTGGTTTGTAAATCTCCTGTTGGTTTTTCTAATCTTCAAATGTTCATTTTTATTTCATATATATAAATACATGTTTTTAAAAGTTTCTTATTTAATAAAAACATTGTTTAGCTAAGCAGCTTTTAGCGCTAGCTTTCTCTGTTTTACGTTATATTATAATGATCTTTAATTTTATATCCTTTTATATCGTACACATATTCGTTTTTTAAAAATTTCTTATATATATATATATTAAGGTATGTGTAACTTACTTGCAAGTGACCGATATTTTTTAGAATTTTCCTCCGTATTGGGGGTGGCCAACATGCAAGCCTGTGGCCGCATGTAGCTCGCCATGCACTATTTTGCGGTCTGTTGTATAATTCATTAAAACCATAATATGATATTTTTTTAATAACATGCTAAAAAATATTACATTCTTTCTTACGCTTATGAGAAAAAATAACGGTCATGGTAGCTGGATAATTAAACATTGCACTGTCTATTGCTGATAAAATATTAGAAGATTAATTATTATTTTTTAATTGGATAATTATTAATATATAATCCTAAATTTTTGGATGTTCTATTGTTAATTTATAAGTAAAAATCCATTTAATGTAATGTATTTTTTTTATATATTCACTCTCATAGAAAAATTATAAATGTACACACACATATACATAATGCGTTTTATAGTACTATGGAAAAAATCTTCTTTAAAACAGCAATAAATGAAAATTATACTTCGTATATCGGAAACATCTTTAAGTTTTACACTGATATAAGTATGTGCGATTCTTGTGATAATAAAATAAAACATGCGCACTGATAGTGCACTTCAAATAATTCGATGGTGTAGATCATACTCAACAAAGCCTATACACCGCTAATGGACTTCAAATAATTTGAGCCTAATGTCCATAACAATAAAACATTATTCTTTTCTATTCCTGTAAAGCAACCATAGGTCCTAATACGAAGAAATCCTATACTATTCGTGTGATGGCTCTCTGTAACACACCTACTTTATATAATGAGGTGTTAAGTCGAAATCGCACATTAAATAATTTTAGTTTATAGATGAAAAGAAATAAAGAATTGAATTTCAAAGCTGAATGAAAAAGAAAATGATTTTTTTATTAAATTCTATACTTTTCGCAGGATGGGTGCCTAATATACTTAAAAATTCTCAACTCGATTAAATAAAGCATTTAAAAGTTGTCTTGTCAACGCATACATGTACACACAAACACATACACACATACACACACGTATATTAATCAAAAAATGTCAAAAAAATAAATTCAAGGGAGATCAAAGGGTACATATAAATTAAAATATCGTAATCAAATTTTTTATTTGATTGAAATGCTTTCTTAATATAGCATATGTTTGGAAAATAAAAATGATGCCGTATAAAGTAAAATAATCGAAATTGATAACCAATTAAAACACCTTGAATTCATATATAAAAAAAAAAAAAATTCAGTGTACCTTATATTTTTAGCAATATTAAAGACTTTTTATCGAAATATTTAGCATTATTTGTCTTTTAGTTTCTAATTTGTCTTCATGATAAAAAAAAAAATTAATAAATAAACATAAATATATACGTGTACACTTCCATATAGAATGGATAAGAAAATAACCAATTGTTTTTAATTGAGAAATTGAAAATCCGATTCGTGTGTCTGTATGCTTGCGCTCTAATGTATGTAAATATTTTCAAAACATTTTTCAAACTAATATGTATTACTTACGTTCAGAATTACATAATTACTTTTGAAAACGGCATAAATACCACAACTGGTTTATGGATAACCTAATGATTTGTACCATTTTTATAAATCATATTTAAATACCTTTCTAATGCATATATCACAATAAAATAATTATTTATTTTTCAAGTATACGGAAATAATAATATTTTCTATGGTAAAATTAGCAATATTTTTGCATGGTGGCAAAGAAATATTCAGTTGCATTAAGGACTATGACTGAAAAATGTTCCATTGCTTTTTAGTTGGTGTTTTTAGTTTAAATATTTTCGAACAATCTTTTTAAAAATACGACAGTAATTTGCCTTCCTTTCTGTCCATCTGTCTAAATAATTTTCACATTTATTGTTATTTACTGCATTTTTTTCTATTATCAATTTAAACTTTTCTAATAATTTGTATGTTATCTAATAACTTGTATGTAATTTTTCATGTAATAACTTATGTAACAAAAATGATTTAAAAGAAATTTTACCAGTTTCAACGTGCTTATAAAGAACATGCCCTTAAGGTATTTTAGCACCATTAACTTAAAAAAAAAATATATTGTTTTAAATGAATTGTAAAAAAGTATTTCACTCGCGAGAAATTTTTCTCTAAAAGTCAAAAAGAATTATTTAAAAAAAAAAATAGTTTTATAAAAAAAATAGTTCCCAGTATCTATGTGTGTTGTTATAGTTAAGCGAATAATTTTTCGTAATCTTAAAAGTCTCCCTTAATATTTCATTGCGATTATTATTATTATTATCATTATTATTTTCATTTTAAACATAAATGCTACTCATCGCCTTTAGTTTGATCATAAAATTTCTGCAAAAATAATTTATGAATTTCAGTAATTGCGAAATATTAACTAATATTTTTCTGTCCAACAAGATATTTTTTTTTCAATATTTTTTATATAAATTATTCATTAAAAGAATTTACTTAAATTATTTTCCATGATGAATGCAAACTTCTTTCATCCTACAGATGTTTAGAAATAAATATTAAAAGAAATCTTGTGCAACATTAACTACATCTTAAAAAAGCACCTTTTTCCTACACAACTACGTCGAATGGATTTCCGAATATTTTGGAATAGTTCATAATTATCTCGAATATATCTAGCAACTGTACGATTTCTTCAAACAGCACTTGAGTGTTGTCAATGATGTGGTCTACATTGAATTCAGTGGATGAAACTGTAAACACTATCTTTGAACCATGTCCCTTTTGTTCATGTACATTTATTATTAAAACGAATAAGTTGTCATGAAACGAGTTCTTAAATTATATTACTATATGATTCGGGAATATATTTTATAAATTGTCGGGATGCGCCCAAATCCTGCTGTTCTGAGACATGCTAATGAGACATCCAGTATAAATACATATGTATATAAATACGTATGTACAGTAATGTATGTCCAGTAATACATATGTACATAATTTTCCACAATGACGTCATTATCCACAGGAATGTTAAAATATTATCAATGATGAAATAATAATTAAATAAATAAAAATAAACAAAATAAATGCCAATGTTGCTATTATTAACTTTTTTTTTTACTTTTAGAAAATTGAATTTCTTACTGGCAATTTTTTATGTTGATTATCAATTTTTTAGGTGCTCTTTTTTGGGTCTAATGAACTAGTATTTTACAAAATTAGATATAATTTTTTTAAATAATGATATTTAGAGGAAAATATGAAACAAAGAATTACTGAAAACAAGATTTAAATAAAAGAAAAGAAAGAAAGAAACGTTTTAAATAAACGTTTGTTTGTTGTAAACATATGCCTTTGATTTTCTCGAGTCGAAAGAAAAAATCTTCATAAATATTTAACAATGAAAAAATGTCAGTATGTTTGACATTTATTTTAGCATAAATTTAAAATATAAATGAAAAGTATTCAGAAAAAAGAACATATCTAGAAAATCTGCATGAATTTATGAAAAATATTTTCAATAACTTATAAAACTATTTGTATTATAAAATTTGTACACATCTTCCGCAATCATGCCGTGTAACCTTAAAAGTTTTGAAATTCAAAACATGTTGAAAGATGTTTTCCAATATTTTAAAAAGCTAGCAGGTGTTTATGTACTCCGAACAAGTGGCTTGTGGGTTTTCTAAGCAAATGTATAAATTAATTTAGATTATCTTTTAAAAGATTTTTTTTTAATAACGAAAAGAAAAGAAAAATGCATGCATTTTTAGTGTTGAATATTTATGTTTAAAACAGTACTTGAAATCTGTTCGTAGAATTTTAAATTTTGTTGTACTATAAAAATAAATTATATTTTAAACTAAAAATGAGAATGATAAATATATATGTATCAGCATAAAATTGATCAAAATGTTTAAAAAATGCATGTTAATGTAAATTATGAAACAGTAAAATAAAGAATAATTAAATGAGACAAGTACATTTTTTTTTAAGAATATAATTTCTAATTTTTATTCTAGACTTAATTATAGACGTGCGTATGAACATTATTTTTAAACCCAAGATTATTTTTATACGGTGTATTTTGTTATAACTTAGTATGCTTCTCAAAAATTTAAATAAGATCTTGACATTTTTTTCGTTATGCAGCATATGCAAATTTTTTTTTTTTTTGACAGTATGGGGTGCGCAATACACACATAATTAAATTTTTAGAAATTTCTTTTGATAATTTTAACTCAGAGACATAAAAAAAAAGAAATTATTTAATTATAAAACAATAAATAAATATATATATATATATATATTTATTCAGGAACAATTAAGAGTTAAAATGTAACCAACTTTTAAGCACTCTGGCACAGCGTATATTTTGATCAAAATATATAAATTAGGTATTGTCAAAAATAAACGAAGTACAACTCCCCACTACTGAATGCTACATTTATTATATTCTGGTGAGAAAAATGTTAGATTGTTTTTGTTGACTAATTCCATAGATGCCGACGTTTTAATTTATTCCGGAGTATTTTTTGCCCCGCCTTTATTCCATATCCCTTATTTTTTTTTATAATTATTTTTTTTCTCATTTTATCAAAGTTATATGTAAAAGAAAAAATTTTCTGTGAATAAAGTGGTGCGAAATAAAGGCGGGGCTAAAAATACTCAGGAATAAATTAAAATGTTGGCATCTAGGCTAATTTGTGCACCTTTGATTTCCGCCGCAATACTGATTAATAAAAACATAGCATTATTTCTATTCTACAGGATTGGTTTTACCCTAAATTTAACAGCTACTGAGTTTAAACATTTTTATTTTATAATCATAGCTGTTTTGACTCAGCTGTAAAATAATTTGCAACGAAGGAGCAGAAACACATAAACAGCTTGCTACTTGTGATATATATATATATATACTCATTAACCCTCAAAAATATATTATCTCAAAAACGAAACACTGCCATTAACTGATAGGACTTATAACTGACTTAAAGTATTAACTGCAGTAAAAGTTTCAATTTGGCTATATGCCATATTATCTTAGTTCATTTAAACGAAGTTTGAAAAATGAAAGAAGAAAAAAAATCGCACTTATCAACGTGATATTCAGCTTCAGGAATTCTTTTGGCGCGTCCGAAAAGTTCGTGACGTTTGGAGTGACAACAAAATTAATTATTTTGGAGATTTATTTCAAAATCTTAAGCTCTTTTTATTTATTTCATAATAATTAGTAAGTAAATATATACATGTATTTTTGTTAGCTATTAAATGATATTATGTTTGAAGTATAAATAAATACGAGGGCTGTATTTTTTTCAACCTCCGATCGCACAGTATGGAGACCAGACATGAGGCAGGTGATTGGTGTGCGCAGTATGTGACTGCGCATCTCCTCTTCTATATACTCTTTCACTGCCGAGTGCAACACGCTAATTTGTTTTCAGCTGCAATCACGTAAACATGGCTGTCTTTATTGATTCTTCCGTGAAATGTGAATTGCGAAGTGTTATTCGTTTCTTGCAGGCAAAAGGGAATAGTGAAGCAGTAATTTATCGACAAATGAGTCGAGTGTATGGAAACAGCTTTATGAGTGAGGGTGTTGTTCGTGAATGGTGTCGAAAATTTACAGATGGCCAAGCTGATGTGCATGATGAAGGAGGTCAAGGACGCAAGTCTGTCGCTACAGACGATCTTGTTCAACGAATTGACCAAGTGGTTAAAGAAAGGTGTAGGTTCACCATACAGGAATTATTGATGAAATTTCCGGAGGTTTCAAGATCTGCCTTGTACTCAATAGTTACTGAAGAGTTGCGCTACAGAAAAATTTGCGCTCGATGGGTTCCAAAGTCGGCAACCACAAATCTTGCCGAATGGCTGCAGCTTTATCGTTTCTTGACCATTACAATATTGGTGGAGAAATTTTTTTGAAATCCATTGGGACCGGTGATGAGACATGGATTCAATCTGACACGCCCGAAACGGAACAGGGCGTCCCATCTCAACAATGGATGCACACAAATTCTCCAAACAGACCTAAAAAATTCAAACAAACCTTCAACAACCGTAAGATTATGGCAACTGTGTTTTGTGACCAAAAAGATGTGTTGTTTGTGGAGTTTAATGAGCCGGGGACAACAATAACTGCAGATTCTTATTATGAGACTTTGTGACGCTTACGGAGGGCTATTCAAAACATAAGAAGAGGCTTGCTAACTTCCGGAATTGTTCTGATCCATGACAATGCCCGTCCTCACAGTGGTAGTGTAACCCAACGCCTCCTTGAGATGAGGACATTAAATGGGACATTTTCGAACACCCATTATATAGTCCATACCCAGTGCCCAGTGATTACCATCTTTTCCCGGAACTAATGAAGCGGCTTGGAAGGCAACGCTTCCAAACTGACGAGGAGCTCAAAGAAACCGTCATAATCACTTCATCTCACTGGCGGCAACATTTTATGAAGAGGGTATTTCAAAGCTTGTCCACAGATATGACAAATGTCTCAATCGTCAAGGTGAATATGTAAAGAAGTAACCTTTAATCTACATTACTTTTGGCAATAAAATTATTTTTTTATATTTACCCGTTTTTCCTTTATAGCCTATCAGAGGTTGAAAAAAAAATAGCCCTCGTAATTAAACAAAAATTCTATACTAATTTTGCTTTGAATTCTACATAAACCTAGGTATAATATTCAAATAGGTGGTTGCATGGGGCGATAACCTTCCTCACACATAGTTATTTGTTAAATAAAGCTCTTTCGAACCCAAATGTGAATTGTTTTAACATATGTTTATAAAACATTATTGGTTATCTTACCCATTGTTCTCCAGTCTGCCTTAATATTATTGATTTTCTGGGTAAGAGAAGTCGTGTGAGTGCCACACCAGATTATTTGTTCAAACATTGAAATATCATAATCGACAAAAACTATTTATTGCGTGTTGTATTAAGAAAGAATATACAATGAGAAAAATTTCTGTAACTGACAAATAGAATTTAAATTGTGGCTCTAGAAAAAATAATTCCATGTACTGCTCATAAATTCTAGTCCCCTTTGAAAGTGAGTTCTAGAAACCCCTATTAGAATATACATTATTTCAAATAGAATATAAAAAAGAAAATGGGTAGTTGATATTTTGAAGTCTTAAAATAATACAAAATAAATATACAATTTAATACGTAATTATTCCTATTGGTATGACATATTTTATTATTTTCTAATTTTTGCATGATTTCTTATTCTTTAATTTAAACTATGCTTCGATTTTGATTAAACGCAAGTTCATACGTACAAAAGATGATGCATTTTAATTACATTCTAAGCAACATATGCAGAAATTTCTTTTGACATAAATTCCATTTTCACATTAATTTAATACTGAAAGATATGTAATAATATATAAGAATGTTTATAAATATTTTGAGTAAAAGTAAATAAACAGAGAATGTCATTTAACTTTATCAAAAAAAAAAAAAAAAAAAAAAAATCCTAAGAATATGAATTTTAATTATGTGGACATCGTATTTTAAATATTTTAAATTATATTTACAGAAATAGATAAACGAAATAAAAAGGTACTCTCAAGCTTAAGTGTTTCATTTTGTATGAATCTTTCTTACGAATTCTTTCGGAAGACAAATATAAAAATAAGAACAGCAAACAGTTTGTTGAAGAGATTTCTTTTATAAATATTCTATAAACTTTTTAGAGTGAAAAAATTTTAAGTATTCTTTTACCTTAAAATTTTATTTATTTTGCGACCTAACCAAAATTTTATTTTTCAAATTGGTTTGTCTATAAGATTGTTTTAAGCATATATAATTAGTTAGTACAATTATTGGATAACTAGAAAATTTCCACAGAAATTTAAAATAAATTCAAGAGGCAGTTTTGGTGTAGCAAAACAAATTTTAAAATTAAGCATACCTACAGGTAACAATATTTTCCAACTTTAATGTAAGTTATTGTATATCGTTGTTGAGAAACCTTTGATTATTAGAAGCAAAGTAATGGTCCATTTCTCTTTTAATATTTTCAGCCTCACACAATATTATCGTTTGCATGTGTTTGACCAGATAACAAAACAAGTTATAATCTGTTAAAATAATGTCTGAAAATAGGAAGATTTACGGTGAAGTTTTCATTTGAGTGTAGCAAATGAATTTAGAAACATATGTGAGCTGTTCAGTATGGTAGTGTTTTCTAAGAACTGATTTTTTCGCTCGTACAGTCTGTTTCTAACGCAATGAATCTTGAAAACATTATAATTACTATGTTATAGACGGAGAGAACAATGGTCTGACTCTTTGATAGGAACTTAGGGTGAACAGAGCCAGGCGATGGTCATCAAAAAGTAAGCAATGGATTTTTTAAATGAGGTAGAGCATTTGAAGTCGAAAACGAATATACATACCCTGATAACCAATGATATAAACGCTTATCCATTTTTTTAGTTAATTCCTTTATGTGTATATATATATATATATATATATATATATATATATATATATATATATACAGGAATAATTTAACAAATGAAATGAAATAAAACCCCAAAACACACAAAAGTCTTCATCAGGGAGGCCCTTAAAGTCTGTTTCTAACGCAATGAATCTTGAAAACATTATAATTAGAGTTAAAGAGAACTTTCTGTGTTTTCCTCTTTCGATCTATTTCAGATCTGTTAGATTTCTATTCTGTTAAAGGTTGTTTTCTGTTTGGTGAGAAGTTGGGGGGCTAAGGATGGTTATTGGCTAATTGCTACTATCCTTTCAGAAACTTCTCTTTAACTCCTACACGGAAGGGCCTCCCTGATGAAGACTTCTGTGTGTTTTGGGGTTTTATTTCATTTCATTTGTTAAATTATTCCTATATTCAAGTTTTACATTTCCTTTTGCAGCAATTTCGCGCGCTGGTTTGTAAATCTCCTGTTGGTTTTTCTAATCTTCAAATGTTTATTTTTATTTCATATATATAAATATAGGTTTTTAAAAGTTTCTTATTTAATAAAAAGATTGTTTAGCTAAGCAGCTTTTAGCGCTAGCTTTCTCTGTTTTACGTTACATTATAATGATCTTTAATTTTATATCATTTTATATCGTACACATATTCGTTTTTTTTTAAATTTCTTATATATATATATTAAGGTATGTGAAACTTACTTGCAAGTGACCGATATTTTTTAGATTTTTCCTCTGTATTAGGGGTGGCCAACATGGAAGCCTGTGGCTGCATGTAGCCCGCCATGCACTATTTTGCGGTCTGTTGTATAATTCATTAAAACCATAATATGATATTTTTTTATTAACATGCTAAAATATATTACATTCTTTCTTACGCTTATGAGAGAAAATAACGGTTATGGTACCTGGATAATTAAACATTGTCTATTGCTGATAAAATATTAGAAGATTAATTATTATTTTTTTAATTGGATAATTATTAATATATAATCCTAAATTTTTTGATGTTCTATTGTTAATTTATAAGTAAAAATACATTTAATGTAATGTGTTATTTTTTTTAAATATTCACTCGCCTAGAAAAATTATAAATACACACACACATATATATAATGCGTTTTATAGTACTATGGAAAAAATCTTCTTTAAAACAGCAATGAATGAAAATTATACTTCGTATATCGGAAACATCTTTAAGTTTTACACTGATATAAATATGTGCGATTCTTGTGATAATAAAATAAAACATGCGCACTGTTAGTGCACTTCAAATAATTTGATGGTGTAGATCATACTCAACAAAGCCTATACACCGCTAATGGACTTCAAATAATTTGAGCCTAATGGCCATAACAATAAAACATTATTCTTTTTTTATTCCTGTAAAGCAACCATAGGTCCTACACCCAAGAAATCCTATACTATTCGTGTGACGGTTCTCTGTAACACACCTACTTTATATAATGAGGTGTTAAGCCGAAATCGCACATTAAATAATTTTAGTTTATAGATGAAAAGAAATAAAGAATTGAATTTCAAAGCTGAATGAAAAAGGAAATGATTTTTTTTATTAAATTCTATACTTTTCGCAGAATGGGTGCCTAATATACTTAAAAATTCTCAACTCAATTAAACAAAGCATTTAAAAGTTGTCTTGTCAACGCATACATGTACACACAAACACATACACACACGTATATTAATAAAAAAAATGGCAAAAAAATAAATTCAAGGGAGATCAAAGGGTACATATAAATTAAAATATCGTAATCGAATTTTTCATTTGATTGAAATGCTTTCTTAATATAGCATACATTTGGAAAATAAAAATGATGCAGCATAAAGTAAAATAATCGAATTTGATAACCAATTAAACCATCTTGAATTCATATATAAAAAAAAAAAAAATTCAGTGTACCTTATATTTTTAGCAATATTAAAGATTTTTTATCGAAATATTTAGCATTATTTGTCTTTTAGTTTCAAATTTGTCATCATGATAAAAAATAAATAAATAAATAAACATAAATATATACGTGTACACTTCCATATAGAATGGATAAGAAAATAACCAATTGTTTTTAATTAAGAAATTGAAAATCCTATTCGTGTGTCTGTATGCTTGCGCTCTAATGTATGTAAATATTTTCAAAACTTTTTTCAAACTAATATACTACTACTACTAATATACTAATATTTACTTTTGAAAATGCATAAATACCACAACTGGTTTATGGATAGCCTAATGCTTTGTACCATTTTATAAATCATATTTAAATACCTTTTTAATCCTTATATCACAATAAAATAATTATTTATTTTTCAAGTATACGGAAATAATAATATTTTCACTGTAATATGGTAAAATTAGCAATATTTTTGCATGGTGGCAAAGAAATATTCAGTTGCATTAAGGACTATAACTGAAAAATTTTCAATTGCTTTTTAGTTAGTGTTTTAGTTTAAATATTTTCGAACAATCTTTTTAAAAATACGACAGTAATTTGCCTTCCTTTCTGTCCATCTGTCTAAATAATTTCCACATTTATTGTTATTTACTGCATTTTTTTTTCTTTTATCAATTTAAACTTTTCTAATAATTTGTATGTTATCTAATAACTCGTATGTAATTTTTCATGTAATAACTTGTGTAAAAAAAATGATTTAAAAGAAATTTTACCAGTTTCAACGTGCTTATAAAGAACATGCCCTTAAGGTATTTTAGCACCATTAACTTAAAAAAAAATATATTGTTTTAAATAAATTGTAAAAAAGTATTTCACTCGCGAGAAATTTTTCTCTAAAAGTCAAAAAGAATTATTAAAAAAAAAAAAAAATAGTTTTATAAAAAAAAAATAGTTCTCAGTATCTATGTGTGTTGATATAGTTAAGCGAATAATTTTTCGTAATCTTAAAAGTCTCCCTTAATATTTCATTGCGATTATTATTATTATTATCATTATTATTTCAATTTAAACATAAATGCTACTCATTGCCTTTAGTTTTGATCATAAAATTTCTGCAAAAATAATTTATGAATTTCAGTAATTGCGAAATATTAACTAATATTTTTCTGTCCAACAAGATATTTTTTTTTTCAATATTTTTTATATAAATTATTCATTAAAAGAATTTACTTAAATTATTTTCCATGATGAATGCAAACTTCTTTCATCCTACAGATTTTTAGCAATAAATATTAAAAGAAATCTTGTGCAACATTAACTACATCTTAAAAAAGCACCTTTTTCCTACACAACTACGTCGAATGGATTTCCGAATATTTTGGAATAGTTCATAATTATCTCGAATATATCTAGCAACTGTACGATTTCTGCAAACAGCACTTGAGTGTTGTCAATGATGTGGTCTACATTGAATTCAGTGGATGAAACTGTAAACACTATCTTTGAACCATGTCCCTTTTGTTCATGTACATTTATTATTAAAACGAATAAGTTGTCATGAAACGAGTTCTTAAATTATATTACTATATGATTCGGGAATATATTTTATAAATTGTCGGGATGCGCCCAAATCCTGCTGTTCTGAGACATGCTAATGAGACATCCAGTATAAATACATATGTATATAAATACGTATGTACAGTAATGTATGTCCAGTAATACATATGTACATAATTTTCCACAATGACGTCATTATCCACAGGAATGTTAAAATATTATCAATGATGAAATAATAATTAAATAAATAAAAATAAAAGAAAATAAATGCCAATGTTGCTATTATTAACTTTTTTTTTTTTTTTTTACTTTTAGAAAATTGAATTTCTTACTGGCAATTTTTTATGTTGATTATCAATTTTTTAGGTGCTCTTTTTTGGGTCTAATGAACTAGTATTTTACAAAATTAGATATAATTTCCTTTAAATAATGATATTTAGAGGAAAATATGAAACAAAGAATTACTGAAAACAAGATTTAAATAAAAGAAAAAAAAGAAAGAAACGTTTTAAATAAACATTTGTTTGTTGTAAACATATGCCTTTGATTTTCTCGAGTCGAAAGAAAAAAATCTTCATAAATATTTAACAATGAAAAAATGTCAGTATTTTTGACATTTTCAGAAAAAAGAACATATCTAGAAAATCTGCATGAATTTATGAAAAATATTTTCAATAACTTATAAAACTATTTGTATTCTAAAATTGGTACACATCTTCCGCAATCATGCCGTGTAACCTTAAAAGTTTTGAAATTCAAAACATGTTGAAAGATGTTTTCCAATATTTTTAAAAGCTAGCAGGTGTTTATGTACTCCGAACAAGTGGCTTGTGGGTTTTCTAAGCAAATGTATAAATTAAATTCGATTATCTTTTAAAAGTTTCTTTTTTTTTTTTTTTTTTTTTTTTTAATAACGAAAATAAAGGAAAAATGCATGCATTTTTACTGTTGAATATTTATGTTTAAAACAGTACTTAAAATCTATTCGTAGAATTTTAAATTTTGTTGTACTATAAAAATAAATTATTTTTTAAACTAAAAATGAGAAAGATAAATATGTATGTATCAGCATAAAACTGATCAAAATGTTTAAAAAATGAATGTTAATGTAAATTATGAAACAGTAAAATAAAGAATAATTAAATGACACATGTACATTTTTTTTAAGAATATGATTTTCTAATTTTTATTCTAGATTTAATTATTGACGTGCGTATGAACATTATTTTTAAGCCAAGATTATTTTTATACGGTATATTTTGCTATAACTTAGTATGCTTCTCAAAAATTTATATAAAATCTTGACATTTTTTTTCGTTATGCAACAAATGAATTTTTTTTTCTTTTTGACAGTATGGGGTGCGCAATACACACATAATTAAATTTTTAGAAATTACTTTTGATAATTTTAACTCAGAGACAAAAAAGAAATTATATAATTATAAAACGATAACACACATATATATATATGTGTGTGTGTGTATATATATATATATATATATTCCTTTATTTATTCAGAAACAAAACAAAGTTAAAATGTAACCAATTTTTAAGCACTCTGGCTCAGCGTATCTTTTGATGAAAATATATAAATTAGGTATTGTCTAAAGTAAACGAAGTACAACTCCCCACTGCTGCCTGCTACATTTTTTATATTCTGATGAGAAAAAAAATTAGACTGTTTTTGTTGACTAATTCCATAGATGCCAAGATTTTAATTTATTCCGGAGTATTTTTGTCCCGTCTTTATTCCATACCACTTATTATTATTTTTTTAAATATTTTTTTTCCTATTTTATCAATTTTATATATAAAAGAAAATTTTTCTATAAATATAGTGATTCGAAATAAAGGCAGGGCTAAAAATAATAAATTGAAATGTAAGCATCTATGCTAATTTGTGCACCTTGATTTCCGCAGCAATATCTATAAATAAAAAAATAGCATTATTTCTATTCTTCAGAATTGGTTTAGATAGCTACTGAGTTTAAATATTTTTGTTATATAATCATATCTGTTTTGACTTAACTGTAAAATAATTTGCAACGAAGAAGCAGAAACACATAAACAACTTGCTACTTGTGATATATATATATATATATATATTCATTAACCCTCAAAAATATACTGTCTCAAAAACGAAATAAGTCTTATAACTGACTTAAAATATTAAGTGCAGTCGAAGTTTCACTCTTGGCTATATGCCATATTATCTTAGTTCATTTAAAAGAAGTTCGAAAAATAAAGTAGAAAAGAATGAAAAGAAAAGAAATCGCGCTTATCAATGTGTTATTCAGGTGCATGAATTCTTTTGGCGCGTCCGAAAAAGTTCGTGACGTTTGGAGTGAGAATAAAATTAATTAATTTGGAGATTTATTTTAAAATCTCAAGCTCTTTTTATTTATTTTATAATAATTAGTAAGTAAATATATACATGTATTTTTGTTAGCTTTTAAATGATATTATGTTTCTACTATAATTAAACAAAAATTCTATACTAATTTTGCGTTGAATTCTACATAAACCTAGGTATAATATTCAAATAGGTTGTTGCAGGGAGCGATAACCTTCCTCACACAGAGTTATTTGTCAAATAAAGCTCTTCCGAACCCAAATGTGAATTGTTTTTAACGTATGTTTATATAACAGTAGTGGTTATCTTACCCTTTGTTCTCCAGTCTGCCTTAATAGTATTGAATTTCTGGGTAAGAGAAAGTCGTGTGAGCGCCACACCAGATTATTTGTTCAAACATTGAAATATCATAATCGACAAAAACAATTTATTGCGTGTTGTATTAAGAAAAAATATACACTGAGAAAAATTTCTGTAACTGACAACTAGAATTTAAATTGTGGCTCTAGAAAAAATAATTCCATGTGATCCTTATAAATTCTAGTCCCCTTTGAAAGTGAGTTCTAGAAACCCCTATTAGAATTCTAGAGAGTTTGTCTATATTATCGAGGTCAAACCTATTTGAAAAATCTCCAAAAAAATGCGAATACAAGAGGCGGGTTTCTGCAATTATAATATAGTTTTATGAAACAATTCTAGATAATAAAGCGAGAATTTCTTACCATACAAAAGGTTTAGAATATTTAGAATAATGTCTTGCCATCTAGAAATGTGTAAACTAAAAATTCCCGATCACTTCAACTATTCAGTTTATTGGCGTGCTTTATGCGCATAGCTCGGAAATCTATATTTCTAGTTATGGGATTTAGAAAATGGCCAATTAATTATTCTATATGAAAGCGGTACATATTTTTTTCTCAATATATATTAAAAAAATATGTTACAACTGCTTAGTTTATTTAAAAACATATAGTACAGTTTTTGAGCGAAGAAAATTAAACGTAATTTATTTCGATGGAGAGACAGCGGATTAAAATATAATTTTCCGGTATGAATTAAAAGCCAAATACTGAATGTGAAACACACTCATTTAATATATTTTTTTAATAGTTTATTTTTCGTATATATTGTTGCGTACTTGGGGGTTCGTGAGTTGTCTGAGAATGAAAGGCCAAACGTACAAAAATTCAGTAATTTATTCACAGAACGTTATAGAAAAATACAGGTCTATAAACCAAGTATCAGCTTCAATTCAAACAGTAAACACAGCTTAAACAACAGCTGTCAATAGCAAATCCACAGTACAAACTGTATAGCAATAACACTTGAAGCAAGTCTCTCTCAAAGAGGCTTAAGAGCAATGCAAGCACTAGCGAAGCTGGCTGAGATCTGAACTGAACTGACTGCCTTGGCGAGAGAGCTCTCCTTATATACTGTTCCATGGAACCCAGATTTTTCGAGAAAACTCTAGAAAGTGGTCAAACAATCAACTTACAGCTTCCAAATTTGGTATATCCCATATAAGGATTTTCTCGCCAAGGTCGCCAAAAAAATCGCCAACGTGGGAAAAACTCGCCAAATTTGGCGCTAAATCCATTACCTGCCTTATTGGGCTTTTTAATGCGTTTTTAAGGGGAAATAAGGCTATTCCAACGCTAAAATGACTAGAAATGGACAAAATTAGCACTTTATCAACTTACTAAGCCTCTTTGAAAGAATTTATACAAAAATAAACACAATTATATAAATTTTTGTAACACTGCCCCCCCTCCCAAGGACTGCACGTCACGGGCAGTGCTACCCTTGGTTAAGAGGCGAAGCTAACCAAATTTACACAATCTCAAATACAAAACTAAGTTGCATATAACGACAAAATAGAAACAAAAATCAAGTGAGAAATATTTACAAAATTCACAAATATGTACAAATATCTATATACAAATATTTACATTACGCATGCGCAAATTTTACCAGTATTTACATTTTTAATTTTAATATTACCGTTACTTGTGGTACTTGGCTAGCCTATTATAGTGCACCATCTTCGGTTTTGATGAAGGTGTTTTAGTGAACCGCACCACTACATCATTCAGCCTTTTTAAGACTGTGTATGGTCCGTCCCAGTTGCACTGTAACTTGGGAGAGAGTCCTTTGCGTCGAACAGGATTCCACAACCAGACCTTCTCTCCTTCCTGGAACTCATATTGTGTAGCCTTTAGGTCGTACCTTGTCTTCATTTTCTCCGTTGCCATGTTAATCCGCTCCCGAGCGAAGTTGTGTACGTCCTCAAATCGTGCCTGGAGATCTTGGATGTACTCCTCGGGCGATGAAGGCGCATCGGGTGGACAACCAAACAGGAGATCACATGGGAGACGAAGTTCACGTCCGAACAGCATCTGGGCTGGAGTATAGCCGGGGGTTTCATGGACAGCACTTCGATAAACCAGCAGGAACAATGGCAACTTCAAGTCCCAATCTTGCTGGTTCCTTGATACTAGAAGAGAGAGGTTATTCAAGATGGTAAGATTGAACCTCTCGACCATGCCGTCCGACTGGGGATCTGAGGGTGTTGTCCGGGTTTTGTCTATGCCGAGTAGTTGACACAGTCCTTTGAAAACATCAGAGGTAAAGTTCCTACCTTGGTCGGTATGAAGTTGTAGGGGCGTGCCGTACCTTGACACCCATTGCTGCACTAGGACCTCTGCGACTGTGCATGCCTCTTGATTGGGAATGGGATATGCCTCAGGCCACTTGGTGAAATAGTCCATCACGACGAGGATGTATTTATTTCCACTGGAGGTCCGTGGCAAAGGACCCAAGATGTCGAGTGCAATCCGTTCAAATGGTGCTCCCACGTTATACCGTTGCAGTCTTCCTCGACTTCGTTTCTGCGGGCCTTTACGTGCCGCACAAGCATCACAGGATTTACACCATTTCTCCACATCCTCCTTTGCCTTGCACCAGTAGAAGCGTTCCCGAACTTTCTGCAGAGTCTTCATTACCCCAAAATGGCCTCCGGTAGAGCTACTATGCAGTTGTTCTAAAACAGCTGGAATTTTTGATCTTGGTAATAAATTCTGCCATCTGAAGCTTTTCCCATCATCAGATTCCCACTTTCTGTATAATACGCCGTTTCTGATATGAAGAGAGTCCCAAAGTACCCAATAACTTTTCGTAATAGGACTAAATCTGGAAATGTCCTGCCAGGTAGGTCTGTTGCTGGTTGTCTCCTTCATCTGTAATATTGGCTTTATGTCAGGATCTTCCAACTGGGCTTGCCTAAGTACTTCGTCACTCCATGGATCGGGATCCTGTTCTGATGGTGTTGAAACAGTGACTTGGCAGGCAACCGGATTTATCGGCAGGTATTTCTGTTCGGCTCTAGATCAGTACTTGCAGCTTTCCGTGCAGGGCTTCCGTGACAAGGCATCTGCATTACCATGTAGGGTCTCTTTACGATGACGTATCTCAAAGTCATATTCCTGGAGGCGTTGTATCCACCTGGCAATCTGTCCTTCCGGGTTCTTGAACTGGAGCAACCACGTTAAAGATGCATGGTCAGTCCGGAGCAGGAATCTTCTGCCATATAGATAATGATGGAAATGTTCTATGGCTTTTACGATGGCGAGTAGCTCTTTCCTTGTGGTACAGTAATTTCGCTCTGGTTTAGACAGGCATTTACTCCAATAGGCAATGACATGTTCTTGACCCTCAACTTCCTGCGACAGAACAGCACCGACACTCTCATGGCTGGCATCTGTATCAAGTATGAACTGTCTGTCGGACTGTGGATACGTCAGGATAGGCGATGATGTTAAGGCCTCTTTAAGTCGCTTGAACGCACTTTCACATTCATCCGTCCACAGGAACTTCTGTTTGGCTTCCGTCAGCTTGTGGAGTGGTCTGGTAATATTTGAGAAACCCTTGACAATCTTCCTGTAGTAAGTGCATAACCCCAGGAAACTTCGTAGTTGGTGTATATTTTCAGGGCTACTCCAGTTCTCGACTGCAGAGATCTTCTCAGGAACAGTTCTCACACCTTCGGCAGAGATGATATGGCCGAGGTAGCTCACTTCACGACGGAACAAGTTACACTTGCCTGGATTCAATTTGAGGTTAGCCATTCTGAGTTTCTCCAGCACCTTTCGGATGTTTCGTAGATGGTCTTCAAAAGTGCGCGCCACAATGATGATATCATCCAAATACACCAGACAGGTTTCATAGGAAAGTCCTTTTAGCACTGTCTCCATCAGGCGTTCGAAGGTGGCAGGTGCATTACATAATCCGAACGGCATAACTTTAAATTGCCACAGTCCTTGTCTCGTAGTGAATGCAGTCTTCTCACGATCATCAGGATGTAATTCTACTTGCCAGTAACCGCTCTTCAGATCCAACGTCGAGAACCATTTATTGCCAGCAAGTGTGTCTAATGTGTCGTCAATTCTGGGAAGAGGGTAACTGTCTTTCTTCGTGATGTCATTCAAACAACGATAATCCACACAAAATCTTGTTGAACCATCCTTTTTCCGCACCAGTACTATGGGAGAGGCCCAAGGACTCGTTGATGGCTCGATGACGTCATTGCGCTGCATTTCATTTAGAAGTTCAGTGACCTCTTCCTGTTTAGCAAATGGAAGTCTTCTTGAATGTTGTTTGATTGGAGGATGACTTCCTGTATCAATTCTGTGCTGGGTGATGTTCGTTCTCCCAACGTCTTCAGGTGTTCGAGGAAAAAGGTCTTTAAATTCTTGGAGTAGCTTCTTCGCAGCACATCTCTGTTCCTTTCCTAACTCTGCATTCTTGAGTAATTCCATTATTATTTGTTCAGAAGACTTGGATTCCGTTGATTGCCTGGGGCGGTTGATGCATGTAACAGGAGTGCAGGTTTCTAACACCTCATCCTTCTTCACTGTTCGGACCTTATCGCTGATGTTTGCGACTCTCACAGAATAGTACTCTTTGAGAGATCAACTAGAGATGAAGCTACCAGAACTCCTCTTGGGCTAATGTCGGTATTCGGGTATTCAATCAGTCCATAGCGGAAGTATTACTTTGTAGGTGGTGTTCCTGAAACTATTGTCTCTGTGTGTGGGGGGATGGAAATTTCAGACTTGGCTGTTATCTGGCAAATTTGCTGAATGTCCTGTTTTTCAGTATTGAACACAGCTATGTCTTCCGAACTCGAATGCAGTTCATTATTCTTGAAGTACAATTTGAAGTTAAATTTTCTTAGGAAATCAATTCCAATGTTTAACGGATCTCTTATATCATCCACATATGCTATATGATGGTAACTGGCATTCCCAAAAGTGATAGTAAAGTTCATTTTTCCATATATTTTGATTTCGTCTCCGGTCACAGTCTGGAGTTTAACGCAGGGTGGCGTCCAGATGATCTTCTCTTTTAGTTCTTGAGCCAAATCCGTTCTAATGATGGTCACGTTGGCTCCCGTGTCCAGAATCATCCGGCAGGTGTTGTTGTTGACTTGGCCATAGACGTGAAGTCCATTATGGCCGCCACTCATCGATGAAACATGAAATACTGTAAATTGGGTCTCTTTAATTTCAGGCAACCTCCGCCCCGCGAGATGGCCTCCTCTTAGTTTCCCTGCAGTGATGGTGAAGCCGGGTGATTTCCTATAGTTGGTCGTGCAGGGCAGTTCCTCTTCACGTGACCATCCCCTCCACAGCCCCAGCACTTTATCTTCCGGTCCTTTATTTCCTTATTATTCTCCAGGCTGCGCAATCTCTTTAAGATCTCTTCGATACTTCTCTTCATTTCATTTTCACCAGCAGGCGTATCGTTTAATGAGACTGCTCGTATGGTATGGCGGTCTTTATGGGAGGCTTGTTGGGCTGCCTCTATCCTAAGTGCATAGCCTAAAGCTGATTCTACGTCTCTGATGTTGGAGTGTCTCAGCGCTTTTTGAATTTCTGGATCACGAACAGCATCGATAAAGTACTGAAGAGCTAAGTCGTTTCGAGTGTCAGCATGACAGTCTGAGAATGCTAGGTGTGACAGTCTCTGAATGTCCGCTGCCAGCTCTTGCAAACTTTCGCCCGTTTTCTGGTAACGGGACTTTAGCTGGAGGCGACTATAGTCCTTAGAACACTTCTCTCCGAACCGTAGCTCCAGTGCTCTAGTCAGGGCCTCGAAGTCGTTCCTTTCTTCTTTAGAAACATTTCTCAGGATCTCGGCTGCATCTCCCCGTAATGCTGCTGCTAAGTGGACTGACTTGGTGGTAGAGTCCCAGCCGTTAGCTTCAGCAACGATGAAAAACTGCGTCTTATATACATGCCAGGAGGAACTGCCATCGTAGGTAGATAGCTTAATAAATTCCTGATTCTGGATTCTTCTCTCTTTCTTTTCAGCTTTCTGGGGCAGGATTCTAACTTTTCTTCCACTTTTCTCTCCAGATCTTCTTCTATTCTCTTCAGTTTACCTTCTATCTCTGAAAACCTTCCTTTCAGTTCCTGATCAAAATTTTCTTTAACTTTCTCCTCGAAACTCCGTTCCATCCTCGTAACACTCTCTTCAATCTTCATAACATTTTCTTCTATCTTCATAGCTTTCTCTTCAAAACTTTCTTCTATTTTCAAAACTTTCTCTTCAAAATTTTCTTCTATCTCTATAACTTTCTCTTCTATTCCATTCATTCTATTTTCCATCACCGTTAATTTACCCTCGATTGATTCCTTCATCGTTGAAAGCTCTCTCTTCATCTCATCTTGATTAGATTTAATTTGTTCCTGATCTTAACCCAAACTGTCTTTCAATTCTCTTTGCGATTTTTCCATTTTCTCTTGTGCTACCTTCATTTCTTTCATCTCTCTCTGTCCCTCTTTCATTTCTCTTTGACCTGTTTCTATTTTCTCTATCAATCCGGTTTCCATCTTTTCCTGTCCCGCTTTCATTTCCTCTATCAATCCAGATCTTAACTCATTCATCTGGGCAGTGAGTCCTTCTAGAAATTTCTTCATTTCTTGTTCCATAGCTCTCGTTATCACCATTCACAGACAAATCCCACTTCTGACACCAGAAATGTTGCGTACTTGGGGGTTAGTGAGTTGTGTGAGAATGAAAGGCCAAACGTACAAAAATTCAGTAATTTATTCACAGAAAGTTCCAGAAAAATACAGGTCTATACACCAAGTATCAGCTTCAATTCAAACAGTAAACACAGCTTAAACAACAGCTGTCAATAGCAAATCCACAGTACAAACTGTATAGCAATAACACTTAAAGCAAGTCTCTCTCAAAGAGGCTTAAGAGCAATGCAAGCACTAGCGAAGCTGGCTGAGATCTGAACTGAACTGACTGCCTTGGCGAGGATGCGCTCCTTATATGCTGTTCCATGGAACCCAGATTTTTCGAGAAAACTCTAGAAAGTGGTCAACCAATCAACTTACAGCTTCCATATTTGGTATACCCCATATAAGGATTTTCTCGCCAAGGTCGCCAAAAAAATCGCCAAGGTGGGAAAAAATCGCCAAATTTGGCGCCAAATCCATTACCTGCATTACTGGGACTTTTTAATGCGTTTTTAAGGGAAAATAAGGCTATTTCAACGCTAAAATGACTAGAAATGGACAAAATTAGCACTTTATCAACTTACTAAGCCTCTTTGAAAGAATTTATACGAAAATAAACACAATTATTCACAATTTTGTAACACTGCCCCCCTCCCAAGGACTGCACGTCCCGGGCAGTGCAACCTTTGGTCAAGAGTCTAAAAAAAATTACACAATCTAAAACACAAAAACTAAGTTGCATATAACGATAAAATAGAAATACAAATCAAGTGAGAAATATTTACAAAATTCACAAATATGTTCAAATATTTATATACAAATATTTACAAAATTCACAAATATGTACAAATATTTATATGCAAATATTTACAGTGCGCATGCGCAAATTTTACCAGTATTTACATTTTAAATTTTAATTTTACCGTTACTTGTGGTAACACACATAACCACACATAAACACAATTATTTACAATTTTGTAACAATATCTATTGATCATTTTAACTAAATGGAGAAGTTAAGAATGGCATATATTTACTTACCTCTTGAACTGAGTGTTTTAAAATAAATTAATCGGAAAGCGTTCTAAGAGAAAAACAACACAGAATTTTAATACAAAATTTTAATAAATATTTAGTTGCTAAATTTAATAGATAACTGAACTAATTAACTAAAAGAAAAGAAAAAGTCTGGCTGTGAAAGAACTTTAAAAATCAGTTTTATTATAGAATACTATCCTACTGCATTTACAGAAAGGGAAAATAATGTGTCTAAGGAGGTCACACTGACCTTCAAATTTCAGGTACGGGGTTTGAATCCCGGTTGAGGCAAGGATATTTTTAGTGGCTCTGAGTCCACTTTGAGGCATAGGTCTTGATTTAATAAGCATCCATGCATAGCAAATGATTATAAAGAATGGCTAGAACTGAATTCTACACAAGTTAATGAAAATGTATGGAAAATTTGTTTATTTCACGCCAAATATTTTACACCAAAATTGCACAATTTCTTAAGTAACTATCTGGTGAAAACACGGTATGTGGCATGCAGGTTTATTTTTTGGAAACTTTCTGATGTCGAGTTATATTAGAATAGCTTCAGAATATATATATATATATATACATATATATATTTATGTTTTAATTATTGCTATAAAAAATAGAATATACTTAGAGATTTTTACGAATACATGCACTATATCAATAGCTGCATCATAATTTACATTTATATTTTGTATGTTTCTTAAAAGAATAATGTCCATTACTCTAATTTAAATACTAATAGAAAATGTCAATGCTTCAAAACCTTAATTTTAGTGTTATGGAAACATGCAGTACATTCACAAAACAACTTTTAATTTTGGCGTTTTTGTTTTCTGTTTCCCCCTCCCACCAAATAATATTAATAATAATAATAATAAATAAATTATATAAACAAAACTCCACTAAAGTATTTTAACACAAGTTTAATTTAAATTTAACATGAACAATAACATTTAAATTTAACATGAACAACCTATAAATACAGGTTGGAGATTAAGAGGTAACATAACGTGAACTGTTATGTAAACCTATGTTTACAAAATTCAAAATAGGCTTTAGAAGTATTTTATATGGTAATTAGTACTGAGTGTGGGGGAGGGGGCACCCTCAACCCTTCGTTTCATTTCTGTACCTATATTTATATACAATTTAAATCTGTTATTAAATTTAAAGTTCATTTAAAATTATCATTTAACATTATCATTTAAAATTATCATTAAAAATTATCATTTAATTATCATTATTATTTAACTTGCACACGCAGCATTCCTTGAAACTTTTCAGTCTTGATCAAACTTTTCCAGCAACAAATTTATATTAGTTTAAAGATACAATTTTTGTATCTCCTGAAATTATTCGTTTTTAAGTTACTCTAAGAGACACAGACGAAGTTCAAACTTTTAAAAACTAGACTTTGGCAATCAGGAAGCCTCAAAACGTGTAAATACACACACACACACACACAAAAAAAAAAAAAAAAGAAAAAAAAAAAACGAGCGATGAATATTTTGCTTAAAAACACACATTATTTTACATTAATTTCCATTCCTGAGCAGCTTTCCTGGACATGGTAAAATATTATATTAAAGCACTTCCACTAACAATAAAAAAGAATGTTATCGCTTAAATATTTGCAACTTGTATATCTTTTGAAGAATATGTACAAACCACATAGTGCACCTAAATATAATCCTATAGAAATAATATACGGCTAAACCTGAAATTCACTTCCATAAATTTTCAGCTATTGTCACACTGCAATCTAGTTCTTTTGTGTAGCGCTGTAAATGAACAGTGAATGATTTCCCTGCCGTATTCTACATAAGGCAAGGTTTTAAGCATATAATATATATATATATATTCATTTCATATGGTTTAGTGCAATCTATAGACGTTAAACTCTACTTACGTGCAATTTCTCCCATAGACGTAATGTATTTCAATAATCCTGAGTGTCCCAGTACACGAACCGTTTACTTCATCTCAACCAAAAGCTTGGTGTAGCATCCTTATATCATATTAGCATACCAAGTTTGGAATCTTTACTGCTATTTTATTCTTGAGATATGCTGATAACAGACACACACAGACCACCCGCTAAAAACACGATTTTCGTATTCAGTGGACCTGAAAACGTGTAAATATAACAAAAACTCACTTTCGAAAATTCGACTCCAAAACAATACTTTCTCTACCTTATGGGTTAGAGAAAGTAAAAATTATAAATAACAATTAAAAAAAGAACATTTAAACTTTTAAATATTCTCACATGTTTTGAAATATCACTATAACGAAAGTGAGAATGAAAGAGACAGTGTTGGAGTAATTGATATTTTTTAAAAATAAGAAAAAAAGTATGAAACACTTTTATTAGTACACCAAAATTACAAAGTTCATTCTATGTAACTCAGGTTTTCAATCAACCGGTGTTTATATAAATATTCAAAATTGTTTTGTATATCTCTATAAATTACATGTTAATACTATATACCTTTTATTTTTTAGCAAGAAATGTGCTTTTAACCCTTTAGCCGTTACCTATTTTTTCACTCATCCCTTCTAAAACGTTAAGCACATTCGAGTAGGAACTCTTTTAAATAGGTTTTGAGTAGAAGAGGTATTGCTTTCAAGAACGTTAGTAATTTTTGGGGGGAGCAGGGGCGGAGTGACAAGTGTCAAATCTCATAGATAACAATGCGGTAGATAACAATAAGGAGCTAATCCTGACTCCTGAAGGTCATTGCTGTGAAATTTTCAGACAGTAAATTTTTCTCGTAAAAATATGGTTTGATACTTTTTAGCTGTATTTCGTTTCAGTTGAACTGATTTGATATTTTTAAAAATGCGTCATTTCACTCATGTTTACAATCTTTCTTCCATATAGCAATTAATTTTACTAGAGAAAAATAAGCATTACATCAAAATAAATGAAAAATAAATAAACAATAATAATAATAAATTAAAATTATTTTAGAACTTATTCTCATTTGAAAAAAATCTACAAGTGAGCCAAAAAAATTATTAAAACTGGAAGAATTTATTTATGTGCTGAGAAAAAGGGGATGCAGATAAAATTAAAAAAAAAAAAAAAAAAAAAAACTTTTTATTTATATTAGTAATTTAAATAAAAACAAATTATTTAATAAGGAAAATTTGTATTTATTTAATTTTTTCTGGCAATATTTGACAGACTTTCTGTTGCGTATTGCCAAATTTGATTTAAATCATTGCATGACAAATTTTTTATTTTCTTATTTTTAAGTAATTAACAGTTTTGACATGTAAAATCATTTATTAAATTTAACTTAAATTCTTTACGCAAATTTAACTTGCGATTAACAATTACCTTTGATAGCAAACGCAACAACAATAGATTAAATACAATATTTACGAATCAAAAATGAGCCCTATGTAAAAACATCCCAATAAAACATTATTTTAACTTATTTTGAATAGAAATAGTTAAACAAAATAATTAATCAGGTGTACAGAAAGGAACCTATAGGTAAACATGCCAATGCAAATTATTTTTATTTGTTTTGAGTAGAAATAGTTATACAAAATCAGGTGAATCAGGTGAATGTTTTTAATATGAGTGAGCACGAAAACAGCCCTTTTTTTTCTAATGAAGGTTTGTATTTTTATAGTTTGACACGAAACAATTGTTATTACTAACAATTCGTAGGTTTCAGAAAATAAGGGTGATTTGCTGACAAAGTTGTTAAAATTCAGGCGTTTAGAATATAATTCGCAGAGAAAGTGTGTAAGCTATTCTTCTTCTACTTTGTTACAGGTACGTAAACATTATGTTTTAAACTTTGAATATGACAAAAGAAAAATCAAAATAAAGAAACTCGAAAAAAAAAAAAAAAAAAAAAGTATAATATTTATTTAGATTTCACTTTTTTGCTAATTCTTAAATTATCTTCTGTTAAATATTAACAATAAATAAATAAAAATAAAATTTTAATAAAAATTTCTTTTTTCAATGGAATTTTCCCCCTAAGTATACTAAATATTAGTCCAGGCAATTAGAGAATTCACACGGAAAAATTCATGGTGGTTCAAGAAATTGGGATGCTTTATTTACTTCGATTATTTGAATCCGAATTTTTTATTTCTTATCGAAAATTTCCCCTCCAATCCGTGTATCAAATCCTTATCCTCGAAAAATTTTCTATTAAAAACTATCGCTTTTATTATTTTACAGAAAAAAATACTTAGAAATTCGAAAATGTGTAGAAAATATGCTACAGGTAAGATTTTTTTATGTAAGGTTATGGGGGAAATAATAGGAGAGAGAACCGAGTGTATTCTTACTCGCGTTATGCGGTTATTTCAAATCCGCAGTTGTTCTAGTTCAGTAAATATCACCCTAATTTAAAATGAATTTATTTCTAGAACTATATTCTGAATTTTTCAAGATAAAGTGTCTTAATGCATCAAGAATTATTAGCCCCGATTAATAGGGTTGGTTAGTTGTATGATTAAGGCCGATTGACTCCGTAAGTGTCCTAGGCCTATAGGGGAAATGCCCTCCGTGGGGGTCTTTCTAAGGAGTCCTAGCCCTTATTTACGCGAGTTTCGGAGGAAACCATGGAAAAATGCGAACGGCTAAATCGATGAGTGCGACCTGGGGTCGAACCCGGCACCTCCCATCTATCGGCTTTGAGCGCAGAACCGCTCGGCCGCTGGTGGGCCCCTCGATTAATTGGGAATATATGAATAAGGCATTTCGCTCAGAATTAGTAAAGGCCCCAAAGGTAATGAAAAATTCAAATCGTATAACGATAGCTCTGAGTCTGAAACTATACTACATTTAAGATAATGAGCAGTTAAAATACAAACTGGGACTTTTTCATAATATATTACATTAAGATTTATTGCTACATAAGATTAAATTCAGACCTGCAGTTATCATGGTTGTACATTGAGTACAAGGTAGGAAAAAGGCTCTAGAGCTTATGAGACTAAAAGTATGATAAAATCGGAACAAAATAAATATTTTAATAATGTACACGTTGTGTACTATTTTACTAGGATTTAATTACCACACGGGGCATCAAGTCCAAGACTTTGTAATTAAATTATGAAAAAATTATAGAATAGCGCCCCCCATTGAGCTATGTATGCTGAAATTTAATAGACACCAGTTTATGTCAAACTGCAACTAAATAAAAGTTTTACGAAAATTCTGCTCATTAATTTTTGAATTAGAGCTGCTATGAAAGTTTTTTCGCGTACATAGACAGGCAGGCCTTTTCATAAATGATCAAATCCTCTTCAAGATCTTTCAAAACGTATAAATAAAATAAAAACTGGAAATCGAAATTTTTTATAAGTCCGATAAACTCTGGTATATAGTTTATTAAAAATTAAATAATCTGTGCGTCTCTCACGAGACTTTCTCTTACCTTGCATTTCAAAGCTACACAGATAGATTTTATATTTAGACGTAAATAAATAAGGTAAGATAATGCAGTTCCATCTAGTTTAAAAATAAGCTAAAATCGGTTTACGGAGAGTTTATTTGAAATATAATACTGAGTGAGAGGATTAAAATGGGAGTTTAGGAGGCGGCATTCCCCGCTCCCCTCAACCCCCTGTTTAATTATAATGCCTACATTTATTAAAAAAAAAAAAAAAAAAAAAAAAAGAATCTACGCTGTTATCAATTAGCCTTGAAACTTGCAAATTATAATGAACTTTTAAAGTGGCAATCAAGAACCTGTTTCAAAATAAAAAAATTGAATTTCCTGCAGTTTTCTTTTCTTTCTTTTTCTTTTTTTGGACGTTATACTGAAAATTGATATAAAAAAAAGTAAAACGCTAAAAATTTCACTTTCGTGTTCAGGGCACCTCAAGACGTGATATTATACAAAATACGACAGTCAGCAAACAAACTTCAAAAAATACTCTATTTACAGTATGGGCATTAAAAATTAATTTTTCTACCTGGACAGAGTTCGTCAACATAGTGAAATATAACAATGCATTTGAATCAATTACATTCAATCGAAGAAAAGTTTATCATAATTTTGGGGTGCTCTGTATACTAGCTACAAAACATGTACATATTACGCTGTGTACATAAATTTAATCTTGGATCAAAAACACTTTTCACAAAATGAAATACAATTCCAGCAATTTAAAGCTGTAGCCCCAATGTATCCAAATACTTTGGGTAGCCCTGTATATGAATAATGAATGATATCCATATCACACGCCGCGCAAAATATGCTTTGTTGCATGAACAAAAAAAAAAGTTTATTTCATTTTATTTTATTAATACAATCTATAGATGTTATACTGTGTAAGAAATTTTGCCCGTAGACTTAATGTGTTTGAAATCTCTTGGATGGCCCTGTATACGAACTCTTTTCATGATCCCAAAGAAAAGTTTAATGTAGCATTACTATATGATAAAAATATAAAATACCATCTTCCTACTACTATTTGTTCTTGGGATATGCTGTTAACACACATATACAGAGAGATAGATTAACCGCTATAAAAATATGTTTTTTAGATTCAGGGAACCTTATAACGTGTAAATACAAAAAAAAATCTCTATTTCGAAAATTTGACCCTAAGACAATACTTTATCCTTTTCTAACATAAGGATAAGTAAGTAGGTAAATATTTGATGTGGAATTCACACGACCATCCCTTACCCTGAAATTTAATACTATAAATACAGATTAGAGATTAAGCAGTAAAATAACGAAAACTGTTATATAAACTGACATATATTTAAAACTTACTTATATTTAAAAAAAAATTCAAATTAGGTTTCGGAACAACTTTATTTGACAAATGCATTTGCGTGAGGGGTGGTGGGTACACACCCTTTCCCCCTCTCCTTGATTAATGTAACTACTTTTATATAGAATTCAAATTTATTGTCAAAATAAGTTCATTTAAAATTATTACAACTTTCTTATTCATTGTTTCTTGAAACGTACCAATCTTGTTTAAAATTTTCCAATAACAAGCATATCAACTTCAAGAAACGACTGAAATTATTTGTTTTAGAGTTATTCTGAAAAAAAAACAGAGACAAAGATCAAACACTGAAAACTTGACTTAGGTATACAAGAAACCCTGAAAATTGTGAATATATAAAAACAAGCGATGCATATTTATCTTAAAAAAAAAAAAAAAAAAAAAAAAAAAGAAAGAAATGTATTTATAATATGGGTATGAAGAATTAATTACAATTCCTGTCCAGTTTTCCTAGACCTGGTAAAATATTATGGTAAAGAACTTCCTCTAATTACATGCAATAAAAAAGAATGTTTCGCTTAATTATTGGCAACCCTGTATATCGTCTAGAAATTATGGACACACTATAAGTTGCACATAAATACAATCCTTTTTTAATAACACAAGTCATAACCTGAAATACGCTTCCTTAAATTTTCAAATATTGACCCATTATTTATATTTTAATTCTTTTGCGTAGACCTGTAAAAGAATGGTGAATGTTTTTCATGTACCATATTCTACATGAAACCTGCTTTAATGTCTAAATATATATATATATATATGTATGTATTCATTTCATTTGGTTTAGTGCAGTGCAGCCTATAGATGTTAAACTCTACTTATAGAATTACCCCCATATACGTAATGTATTTGACTTGTAAGATATCTACCGTCTTGGGTATCCATGTACATGAACCATTTTCTATATTGCAATGAAAAGTTTAGCACAGCAATTCTATATGGTCGAGATTTAAAATACAGAATTAAACTTTCAGCTTCTGAATCGGAATTCATTTTAATATTCCGGAGAGCAGAGAATGTAATGCAAGATGAAGAAATCAATACGTGCAAATTAGTAAAATCACTGGCAACTGTCGATTTTCTTAGACTAAGCCGTTAAGGCACACCCCAACACCCCCTTTATGAGAGCAATATTTTTTACCTTGAAAATCTAGTCATTCGATTTTATCTTTACACATTGGTATGTTTTCAGAAAATAAAAAGCGTGTCAATGTATACAGTCTCACTAAAAGTTGTTTCTATGTAGGGCCTTTGTATCAGTTAAAACGAAATTTCTCTTCTGCATTGTATTCAGAAGTACAAAGAAAAATAATCCCGGTTCGTGAAATTGCAAACTTTTTGGAACATTTTTCAAACACCGGCTTTTCCGAAAGTGCTAGAAAGAATCCTTTTCTACTGCAACTTTACCTGGCACAGTAACAGAGTTTTATACATAAGACTAAAAGGGAAATCGCTTTTTCATTGTTTAGGAGAGTTAGTGAAGCATTATCTATTTCTTCCACTAACATTCCTTTCCCTTCCCCAATACCGTTTACTTTGTGAAACATTCTCATTACAAGAGTAATATGAAAAAAAAAAAAAAAAAAAAAAACTGTACATTAATAGATTTTAATTGTTTCTTTAAGTACACAATAAATTAAACGTACAATTAAAATATATATTAAAAAAAAAAAAAAAAAAAAAAAAAAAAAAAAAGAGAGAGAGAGAGAGAGAGAGTTCTACGTATTACAACTACGTATATTATATTTATTCTTGACTTCAACAATATTTCAGAGTATAATTATATTAACAAAAATAATTTTATGCGATTAAACGCACAAAATTAATGTATATTCTATTTCGAATTAAATGAAAACTAGAAGAAAGAAATTATTGTTATTAGTCTTTGAGAGATACCAGCGAGTTAAATATATTAACCAATTTTAGCGGTAAGATATAGATATATAGAAATTCCCATTAAGAAAATTCACTAACAGAGCAAGTAAAATATTGTTCATGTAACCGGTGCTTAGTTAAAAAATTGACGTACAATTAATATTTAAATTTAAAATCTTCTTTCTACACCATGCTATTAATAAACTAGTATTGTGCTTTAATTAATTTTTTAATGATGTGTAAGGGAGATTTAAATATAAATACATTTAACATATATAAAATGATTGTAATACACAAGCAAAAGGAAAATTTCTATCCATTTTAAATATTTCGAAATTAAAATTAGATCAAAAATCACTTTAATTGGGTAAAAATTAATATTACTCCTGCAGAGGGAAATAATAAAATATATCGAAAGGAAAAATACGCTCACTTTTGTGTAGGTTAAGGTCAATTGACTATGATAGGGTCATAGGCCTATGGGTGGAATGCGCTTTATGTGGGTCTTTCTTAGAGGTACTAACCTGTATTTACATGAGTTTTGAAGAAAACACGAAAAGGCACAGCCCCGTCTGCCAGCTTTGAGCACAGAACAGCTCGGCCACAAGACGTTCAAAGACTCACCCAGGAAAAATAATGTTAAAAAAAAAAATAGAACTTTCATAAATCATTCAAATTCTTTCTTGATTTGCAAATATGTTCAAGAGTATTATACAATTTCAATTTACCTTTTCTGATATAATAACATTACTTACACTCTAATTACTTCCTCTTAGAATAAAAAATCGGTACAGTAGAGAACATAGGAGTGTTACATCTATGCAAATTACGATATTTATGGTTGTATTGAAATTTTACAAAAATACATGTACTTATTCTATAAACATTTTTAATATAAAAGATTACTCGTATAAAATGAAATATTGTATAAAAATAATGGTATTTTTGAATGCCTTCTTGGCATCTTAAGAGAATATATATATGTGTGTGTATGTATGTATGTATGTATGTATGTATGTATATATGTATTTTTTTTTCTATAATCCACATAAACCATTTTTTTTCTAACTGTATATGTTACAAATGCATGAAAAATCCCAGGCTTGCATATTATTATGTAGATGGAAAGTGCAACAAGTGTTTTCAAGGAGCCGGGTACACATGGTTATCAGGTGCAATGAGTGCATGTGATTAACATTTGATTTACTTGTTGAAATAAAGAATATGTATATTGTAATCAGTGAATTGTTCTATTTATCAAGAAAAAAGTTAGTTTATGATTTTTTTTTTTTTTTTTCTGGGTACCCTTATTTTCAGAGAGGATTTTTTTTTTTTTTTTTTTCAAGGGAGCTTTTTCCTTTGGTGAATTTTTCCAGGGTGACTTTTTTTTTTTTTTTTTTTAGTGAAGGTCTTTCGGGATTCTAAAGATTAATTCCGAATAAAACATTGATTAGCATCGACAAGAAACTAACACAACTGCTTCTCGTATGAATAATTTTCGAGATAGAGATGTGACGTGTGTCTCTACATTGAGGCAATTTATTTACATTCTTCAATGACGTAAACTGAAAATAGGTACTTTTCAAATTGCGTCACATTCCTTGCGTGGATTTGATATGCTGTTAAGAAATGTCTCTCATAGTCATAAAGTATAGATTAGGTGCAATTCTATTAATAATATTAATTCCAGTAATTCTGTTTATACCATTTTTAATAGCAAATATGCTATAATAATCCTCAATGACACTTTCAACGAATGGAATATCATAATGCAATGCATTTAATTTAATTGCTTGATATGTTTGTTCACAATATCATTTTCTTGAGAAACTTGATTACTTAAACTTTAGAACGGGGTAACTAAATATAAATTCGAAGAGAAAAAAATAGAACTATTGCATTTTCTTTAATTACTTTCCAAGCAAACATTTATGTCAGGTTGGTTGGAGGATTTAAGGCCGATTGACTCCGTGTGTGTCCTAGGCCTATAGGGGGAATGAACTCGATGGGGGTCTTTCTAATGAGTCGTAGCCCGTATTTACGCGAGTTTCGTATGAAACCATGGAAAACTCCGAATGGCTAGGTCGATTAGCGCGACCTCGGATCGAACCCGGCACCTCCCATCTACCAGCTTTGAGCGCCGAACCGCTCGGCCCATTTATGTCAGGAAAGTATTGTAATTATGAAAAAATTGGATTTTTAGATTTTAGTATACTTTTACGTTTTAAGGTCTTCTAAGTTTATTTTTGCTGTTTTTACGGTGAGGTATACATGCAGGCGTGTGTCTGTTAGGGAACTCAATAAACGATTGGTTAGATTGAACCGAAAATTGCCAGGTACGTCGCCGTCGTATGAATTGTTTAGATTTTGACAAGTCTGCGGATTTATATTATTTATTTGTGCATTTATTGTTTATAGCGAAAAAAAAATAAAAATAAAAAATCATTATGTAGGTGCATGATTGAAATTATTGAAAGTGCGATGATGCGTAAACTACTTATTTGACTGAGCTGAAAGTTGGTAGGTATGTTAAAGGTTACATGAATTGTTTAGATTGAGTTTTCCGAACTGTATCGAAAGTAGGCGGACAGATAACTTATTTGCGTCGGTACATTTTTCTCTCTCAAATCAAATTACAACCTACTTGCCCCACTAAATTGAAATACCCTTTGACTTCATCTACATGAACAGATGCTTCATTATTTAATCTCTTTTAAAAAATATTAATACTTGTATGTTAACTTATTATTTAATCAAATTATAAAATTAAATTTGTTTCAAATTGAAATATCTATTAATTTCTTAAATTCAAATACGTAGTTTAATCTTAAGATTCTATAAAAACAACATTTACATCTGATTTGTCAAATTGGGTATTTGAGAAATTTTATTTATAAAACTGTTATTTATAACTGTGATTAACATAATTTCTCAAGTGAAATGTTAAAGATACATAAATATGAAATATTTATATTTGTAATACAGTGATGAAATTATTTTTAATGGGGTGTTGTATTGACAAATTTGTACTCTCCCTTAGATTTCACGTCCGTTGGAAGGTAGTTAAAAACTTAGATCGCAATGTCCAATTTGTCTGAAAATTTGAGTCACACTTACGGAAATAAGGTGTTTCGAATCATATTGAAAGGATAAAAGATGATTTATACTAATAGTGACCGCTGCAAAAATATCAACTCAAATTAATTTGTAAATATTAAACAATGCATGAAATAAACATTAAAAATTTTAAAATAATAATAATAGTAATAATAATAATAATTATTATTATTGTGACATAAAGCAAAACAATTTTTCTGCAAGTAAATTCTTATAACAATGTGCACTAGGTTGTTGTGGCAATTACATCTTTTTCTTATACAGTCTATATATCATCACCTCTTGCTTATTTAACTTGCACAAAAGTTAATTCTTATCTTATCTCAGTAAAGGTTTTACCTATGAAGTTTGGTGTGATTTTAATCAGTAGATTCTAAGACGTTGCAAACTGCAAAATCACAAAAGGCGCTGTTTACATTCAATTAAAAAAAAAAAAACATATGTTTTCACAAAGGCTGTTTCACATATCAAATTTGGTGCATTTATTCTCTATATAAATTGAGATTTAGCATTCATATTCATTAGGTAAACTGCAACACAGCTTCGCCTCTTATCGGGCGATATGCACTCAAAATGGACGGGCAATATTGTTTCATTGTCGTCCTCTTATTTACTTAGTTTCGTGCAATTATATTAAATAGAATCTGAGATATATCCTTTCCGATTATGAGGAAAAAGGAAAAAAGCACGCCACCTATCTGCAGAAAAGCTTTCAAAGTTAATCAGTTTAATATTTCGCTATGAGCCCTCTCACTTACCGAATTTTGTTCAATTATACCGAATAGAGCCTGAGGTGTAACCTTCTCTTATACGGATGAAATCGCACATTATCAGCTATACCTATACCTGTTCAGCGATTCACCAGAAAAGTATCTGCACCGAAAGTTTATAGGCCCTAATTTCTGTCAAGGTGCAACTGCATACAAATTTTTCTGAAACTCTGTGCAGTATTTTCTGAAATGTAGTTTCTACAAAATTTTTGTCACACACATTAACAGACAGATATTTTCTAAAAATTATAAAATCGTGTTCAGGATTTCTGAAATCGTGTTAATCAGTCGAAAAGCGGAAGTCGAAAATTTTTACGAATCTAATACTTCTTTCTATTGAATATAGCAGAAGTAAAAATGTTTAAAAATCCCGATGCCACCGTATATTTTTTGGTTTTGCACATTTTTGTATTCTAGAATGTGATTATTATTATCTTTTCTATTTTTCTGTATAATAATATCACACATGAAAAGTATGTTTTTTAAATTACTATGTTGTTAATTTTAATTATTAAACAGAAGATCGTACATAATATGAATACTCTAATTACTTAAAAAAAAGGGGGGGGGGGAAACACGGATTTTATTTTTCTAAAATTTCGAATTAAGCATTTTACTTTCAATATTTTTATAGACGGTTGGTTTCCATGTTAAAAAATGGCGACATACCCTGGTGAGATAAGAAGTGAGGGACACAATCAGATTATCAATTTTAGAGGGGGGAAGGGTGTAGTGCAATTCAAACATAAGCGTTGAAATTAAAGTGAGAGGTGCGCAATTAGATTGTCTCCGTTTTCGATGGGTATAGGGATTAGACTTCAGCAGGAACTCTAAGAATAATTTTTTTTATCATTTATTGACTGTGGAGTGTGGGCTCAAAAAATAAGAAGTGCGATATCTTCTAAACGCCTTAATGGGTTGAGCTAAAATTTGGTATATATATGTTATAAGTCACCATCACACAATTTATATGGATCTTGATGATCACAGAACTTAAAGATCTTTTCATGGTTAAAATGAAAAATACTTTATAATTATGAGTCGCAAACTCAAATTATTTACAACGTGTTTCCGTCTAAAATCCATATTTAAATAAGGTATAAATCAGTAGGCACGTTATTGGTTAAGAATGACAGTTCTTTTCAACTGAGAGGCAAAAAAGAATTTTTATATATTAAGGTCTACGGGATAAAACTATTTATGATTCAATTTTTATTAAAATCACAATCAACTGATTTGAAGAAAATCATATTTAGTGAAATTTTATTTTTCCGACTGCGTGAAAATAATGCCTGGACCGGGAGTCGAACCCCGGACCTTTGACTTACAAGGTCAAGGCTCTACCAATTGAGCTATCCAGGACGACAACCAGTCAGCATTACTCACTCAGACAACCTTAAGGCAGAAACATCTGGTCTATCATTTAGATAGCTCAACAGAAATAAGCCGCAGGTAAAGGAAAACACCATTAAACAATGGGAAAAAAATACAATTTTTATTAAAATCACAATCAACTGATTGGAAGAAAATCATATTTAAGGTTGTCTGAGTGAGTAATGCTGACCGGTTGTCGGCCTGGATAGCTCAATTGGTAGAGCCTTGACCTTGTAAGTCAGAGATCCGGGGTTCGACTCCCGGTCCAGGCATTATTTTCACTCAGTCGGAAAAATAAAATTTCATTAAATATTTATGATTCGTTTTAATACTGTCAAACTATTAAAAACGCATAACAAAATGATTAATAACAATAATAAGATAAATGTTGAATATGGCAAATTTACTGTTTATTGGTCTTTCATTGAAACGGATAGAAAAAATGTGAATCCTTTAAAAATGACAGATAACTTGGGGAAAAATACTACCCTAATACGATTTTTCTTTTTGTTTATTTTGCGGTTTCTCTGATTTAAATTTATTTAAGTAACTCTTAATTACTAGAATTTCCAGAACGTCAAGCGAAGTCACTTCAGATTTTTCCTGGAAATGGTGTTCAAATATTCTATTTGCAGAGTTAATTTTGGTGAAAAAATTATCATTTAGTGAATTAATTTAAATCTCTTAATATTTTTATTCAGTTTATCAGAAACTGTTATTTAATTTTGCATTTGCATATTGGTTAGTAATTTCATTTATGGTTTTCTCGTATTCATTTTATCAGAAATAATTATTGAACTTCGCATGTGTATATCGGTTTCATTTATAGATTTCTAATACTCAAACTCAACCCGTTTCTTTCATATCCCGAAGTGATTTTGAAATAGAAAATATTTTAGAAAATCATATGCAATAAAATCCGAACTGTTTCTATTTTACCTTTTTAGAAAAATAATAGTTTAAAAAACAACAGATATTTTTTTTTTCTTTGGGTTTGGGGGGGGGGGATTAGAAAAGTTCGCTTTATCTACTATTAGTTATATATATATATATATTAATCTGTTTCAAATGTAGTAAGTACAGTCATTTAGAGACGACGCTAATCTATATGCATGTTTATAATATTAATGATTTTTTTCTTTCATTTGTAATAAATTTTTATTGAGAAGATTTAATTGCTTTTCGAGAAATATGAATCGCTTTGAAACAAGTTTTATACATATATGATTCAGTTATAACACGTAGCTAGATTACGCATAGCTGTAACCTAAATACCATTCAGCAACATTAATTTTACTGCCTAATAAATAACACATTCTAAAGATTACACATACACACAGAAGCATGTATATTATTGGCCATTTATATTTGATGTAAAAATACAACTTTTTTTTTTTTTTCCCAAGTATTTTATTCATATGAATGCACTGCTTATCATGACACCTTCTATATTATGGTCTTGGTCAAGAATTCAGGAAATCTAAAGTATTATTCATAATTTCATTTAAAGGAACACATTTAACGCATATTGAAATTTAAGATGACCACAAATGAATATTCTATATTTAGAAGCAAGTTCAAATTTTTGCGTTACTTATAATTTATTATTGATCTTTTCATTTTTTATTAATCTTGATAGATTTTTCATTACATATTATTATAATTATTATTATTTTATTGTTGTTGTTGTTGTTATCTTCTTTGAAAAATATTTTAACAATATTTTCTTTAAACGAGAAAATTAAAATAATATAATACAGATAAACAACATTTTTAAATTAATATTAGTGTTTCCCTATATTTTAACTTTTAAAATTTAATTTCAAAATATTATATTTTTTTATCAGTTTTATTAGTGTCCTAATACCCGAATTTGAAAGAAAATACAATGCTATTTTAAATAAAATTAATATATAAATATATATAAATATACTCTTTTTTTAATTAAAATATATAAGCTGTAACATATATATATTTCATTTTCAGTATAACAAAACAAAATTAGTTCCCATCTCATAAGAGTAAGATTTTCAATTGCACTTCTTATCTTCAATGCATGTGTCGTTACTTTAGAAAAAGGAAAACTATTTGGAATTTTACCTATTGTAAGTTCATCGATATCTCAATAGACACGCGTCAACAGCTCATCTTTATTTTTTGCCGAAAGTTCAACCCCTTATCAATCACCCAAACCTGCAGGGGGGAAACGATACCTGGGAGAAGCCGTCTTTAACGGTTTAGGAGAAGAAATTCTAGTTAAAGATAAACCGTCTGCAACGGTCTAACTACACTTAAGGATGAGGGGGAAAAGCCGCCTGCAACGGTCTAGCGACAGAAAACAGAAGCGGAAAAAGCCGCCTGCAACGGTTATAGGGTTAAATATTTTAATAATATTTGTTACTTCATTATGTTGATTGCAGTTTAATAATATTAAAATGCACTTTTTGTCAGTTATTAGCCATTGACTTTAATACATAGGTATTCTTTTATTTGTCATTGAATTATACACATAATCTACACGAAAAGCAGTACAATTAACTGGATGTAACACGTAATTCGATTTTCTAAATAATTTTAAATCGATTGCTCAAAAGCTTAGCGTATCGACTTTTTTTGTCGAGCACTGTAGAGAAAGCTTAATAAGTATACTCATAGAATAATTAAATATGAAAAGGTATATGTTGTGCTGGTGAAAATGAGAGAATGTTGAAAAGAGCATAAATTAGAAAAATTAAATGTAAGCAAATGACCGTTTCGTAACTTCTAAAGTTCAACCATCAGTGCTTGTAAAATTTTGAAAATATTAAAGCATGAAAAATGAAAGTATCGGAAGAAATAGGAACTAAAAAACTTTTTTTTTTCAGATTATTTATTTTTCATTTTTTGATATCTTCAAAATTTTTAAAGTACTGATAATGAAATTTTAGAAGCACCGAAATGGCTTTTAGCCAATAATTACATTTATCTAACTTGTGTCCTTTTTAACGTTGTTTCATTTTCCATTATACTCATAAAATATTCTACATATTTCTACCATGCTTAGAAATGTATGCTACTTTCATTATATTTAATTGATTGTAACTATGTTAAAACGTATTTAAAAGAAATGTTTTTCATAGATTATAAAGGCATATGATTCTTTTGTGTGACCCTGTACACGAAATACAAGCTTTAAATTCACCAAAATCTATACAGCCTACTCAATGTAGAATAAAATTGTTTGTACTGAATTTGAAGTTAATCGAATGAAATCTTAACAAATCGATATTGGGATATTGGAGTGTGGTGTCATGTAGACTAGTTATTTAGTTTATGCACATCTATTTCTACAGAAACATTGCTTTTACACGAAAATCTATACAGATAATTTGGCATTACTTATAACTATGTGTACTAACTAATAGGTCACTGAATAATTGAAAAAACATATCAGAATTTTTTTGTGCCAAAATGTAGAATAAATATAAAGGGTTTTCTCACCATTTTCTATAGAAACTATACTTTTAAACACATCTAACTAATGTGTGTTATCATAATTTCAATACGTTGAATACTATGTGATATGTTAAAAGGCATTTCACTGAAATGTGTCTACGTACTGTAATGTTACAAAATGTTTTAAGTTTTCTCTGTACAGGAGCCAGAAATACTATGCACATTAAATACTATACAACTAAATTAAGTAATTATTGCAAATTTTCAGGTCAATTGAATTACTGTGTGAGAGATATCACGGTACACACAAACACACACACACCAAAAAACTTTTTGAGTTCCAATTGGTAGAAGTTCACTGCAATGTCGACAATTACCTGCTCTTAACCAGTCATCTTGTGTTTTCAATTCATTTACATAATATACATTTTTATGTAATTAAAATATGCGGCAACTTTAATATATTATTTTTTCATAAGAAAATGACTAAACATTACTCTTTGAGATTTAAAAAAAAAAAAAAAAAACTATTATGTTGTGGCAATGGCAAAATTTTCTTCTATATTTTCCTATACAAATTCACACAGTACAAATGATTAGTTAATTTTTTATCCATTATGAATGCGGACGATTTTCATCTCAGAGAAATATTATACTAAATGTCCAACAGAAGTGGATTTTTACCGTGCAGATGACATCCTTCACGTTCTCGGGGAAAACTACAGTATAGCATCCATCATGTCCATTAGTCTCATTATGTCTCATTATGTCCTTTAGTCTCATTTTGTCCTTTGCATAGTCTCATTATGGCCTTTTTAGACATTAAATTTCGTTTGATTATATGCAATAGAACTTGAGATATAGATTTATCTTAAACTGCAAAAATCGCTGTAAAGCAGAACCATCTGTTGAGCGACTGACATTAAAAGTTAACACAAGTTAATTTATGTCAATTTGCTCGTACATATAAATTTATATGCAAATTTTGGCATTAGTTCCTGAGATATAGACTTCTCTGAAATTGTATAAATCGTTCTATAGCTGCGCAACCTTTTAGGCGATTAACACTAAAAGTTGATAGTCTCTAATTTATGTTAGGATGCATTTGCGTATAAATTTATATGAAGTTCCATACAGTTGTTTTTGAGATATAGCCTTCCATGAAACTGCGAAATTCGCTGTATAGTAGCGCCACCTATTGAGTGACTTATATTAAATATTGACAGACATTAATTGATGTCAAATGCATTTACATATAAATTTAAGTGGGATTATTTACAGCAATTCCGGAAATATCGTCGCTACGAAATTTTTGTCACACACACACAGACGAACAATCAGACATTTTCTAAAAATGCTCAAATCGTGTTCTGGATTTCTCAAAATGTGTAAATTCATCAAAAATCGAAATTTTTTATGAATCTACTACTTTCTTCTATTGAATATAGAAGAAAGTAATAGTAATCGTTTCTTTATAACATTAAAAAAAAAAAAATCACAGCAAATAAAATATTTAAAATACTATTATTTTCTTTTTCATGCAGTTTTATTAAGTACATATTTTTATTAATTTTTCACTTAAATTACTGTTGAAACCAAAGCCTTTTCTTATGTCTTTCATCTCAATTTAGGGGAACTTCTGCTGAAAAGTTAATCTTTTACAAAAGTACTTTCGTAAATCTAATTATCTGCTTCATAAAATCCACTATGAAAAAAAGCGCACAGCCAATTATTTTTTCTAATTTTTTATCAGAATATTTTAACACTAGATAGAAAAATTCAGAATCAAATATTTATCGAATTTATACTCACATTTATTATTTAAGAAAAACTACTATATTTTATTTTATTTTATTTTCGTTTTTAAAAAAAATGCGGCTTGTTTAAAAAAAAAAAAAAAAAAAAAAAAATCTGTATATTTTATTTTAGTTTAGTGAAAGCAAAAAATTTTAATTAATTATTTAAAGTTCTTTCAGAAACGAAAGGTTTTTTTTTTTTTTTTGTATGTTCTATATAGACACTAGTAGAGCGTGACAACAGAAAATTTACATTCTCGTGAAAGTTTAAATAAAGTAAATAATGCATTAAGCATTTGAGGGATTATTTTCTTTCAAAATAAATGACGAAATATCATTAATAAACGAAAATATTGTAATGAATTTTTTTATGCTCATCTTTTCTTATACTTTAAAGCCTGTCATGATTTTATCATACCATAATTAATATTGAAAGAGTCAATATTTTTTACAGGATTTTAGCAAAATAAACATTGAGTTACAAGTAAGTCCTTTGTCAATTAGACTTTTTGAAATCATACACATTTTATATATATATATTTATAATAATAATAATTTAAAAAAAAAAAAAAAAAAAAAAAAAAAAAAACATAAAAAAAAACACATGAAACATATATTGTGGTGGCAGGTATGTTGGTATATAGGATGAATCATGCGGATTTTGTTATCTGTACTGTCAATGGTAAATGTTATTACAAACTTTTGCGTTGCCATATCATTCCAACACAAAAACTCTATGCACGTAAGGATAGCATCCTTTTTATGCAAGGTGGCGAAGCAACACTCCAACAATATTATGGCAGTTATAAATAAACGATTTTAATTACGTGACTACAAGAAAGAGAATTAATTTCATCTGTTAAAATAAAAGTTTTGTACAGTCGACTGAACATGGATTAAGTGAATGATATCATGCCTACAAATTGGTTTGTTTCATTTGTCGCACCTGAAAATTCAAATTTCTAAAATCACGCAATTTACTGCTAAAAAGGTGATTTGTGGATTAGGGGCACATGAAAACGTGTAAACATAACAAAGATTCAATTTCGAAAATTTGACCCACAAACAATACTTCCTTTACTTTATAGGTAAGAGGAAAAAAAATGTAATATTTATTTTACAATAATTCATGATAATTAATGGGAATTATAGGTACTTATGTTTAAATTATTGCATTAAATGAAACAAAAATAGACCTGAAAAGCTGAAAACGTAATGTTTTTCACAAGTTTTGCTTGCTTTACCTTGTAATTTAAAAAAAAAAAAAAATCCAAACAAGCAATTGCCAATGACGCTATAATTGACAAAATCTTTAACTGCAATTATTTGACTCAGTTTGGACATTCTTTCTTATATTACCCTTAATAGAGCAGTGCTTTCGTCATGGATAGCAATAGGTCTGTGCATCTATATATTAATTTGAAACATGTTTTTGTCTGTCTCCTCTACATTGAAAGAACTACTTGGTCTAAAAATTTGGTTGAGGTGTCTAAAAAAAGGTCTTGGTCTGTAGACGTGTTATGAAAAGAGAAAAATAAAAAAAGTCGAACGGTTTCTCCCGTGGGGGGAAACGGGTTAAAAATACGTTAACGAGCTTAATTAAGCTCCAAATTACTTCACGGTGAAGAAATTGTACATATGGGGACTAGAGTCAAATACTAAAAAATCTCTTTCTGCGAATTTGGAATTTTCGATTTTAAAGGGGGGAAAAGGGGGGAAAGTATATTTGGGAGGGGGGAAAGGGGGGGAAATTAGTTTGAGAGGGAAATCCTTACTAGACCCACACATGTAGCACCTCATTTTAAAGGTCTTGAATTTTCATGTCGATTGGGGATGTTTGTATACAATATAGTGCGACCCCTGGTGGTGAAAAATGGGACTAGGTGATTTTGCTGTAGACCCTATCATGTTACATCTTATTTTAAAGATCTTGGTATTTCCTGACCGATGGTGATGTTCGTACAGAACACACTGCGCCCCCTGGCGATGGAAAGTGTAACTAAAGGATTTTGCAGTTGACACCACCATGTGACATCTTATTTGAAAGGTCTTGAAATTTCATGTTGATTGGGGATGTTCGTATACAATATGCTGCACCCCCTGGTGGTTAAAAATGGAACTAGGTGATTTTGCAGTCGACCCTATCAGGTTACACCTTATTTTATAGGCCTTGGTATTTCCTTACCGTTGGTGTTGTTCGTATAGAACACGCTGTGCCCCCTGGGGGTGGAAAGTGCAACTAAAGGATTTTGCAGTTGACACCACCAGTGACACCTTATTTGAAAAGTCTTTTAAATTCAAGGCGATTGGTGATGTTCGTATACTGCACCTCCTGGTGGAGGAATGTGGATTTTGCAACGCGTGCGTAGCATGCATGCCTGCTACACAGTGCAGCAGCCACAGGCAGAGGTAACACGAGTCAGAGGTTCGTTTGGTTCAAGGTTTATTTTTGAGAATTTTTTCATGCTATTAGCGGCCTGTATATACGCTGCCGCAAGCACCGGGTCACGAGCCCAAGTTCCGTTCTGTTTGAGGATATATATATATATATATATATATATATATATATATATATATATATATATTTGCAGATGATTTTTTTTTTTTTTGTGATGCTTTCATTTAAAAATGGAAATTCAAACAAAATCGAGTTAATGATATAAAACCATACGAATTTAATGTTCATTTAGGGCTATTATCATGGGCCCGGGCATTGCCGAGCGGATTCGTTTGGTTCCAGGTTAATTTTTAGGAATTTTTTTATGTTATTAGCGGCCCGCGTATGCGCTGCCGCAGGCACCGGGGTCACAAGGTAGAGTTTCGTTTGGTTCGAGGTTTTTTTTTTTTTTTTTTTTTTTTTTTGTTACAGCTGATTATTTTTTTCGTGATGCTTTCATTTAAAAACAGAAATTCAAACTAAATCGAGTTAAAGGTACAAAATCATACAAATTTAAGATTCATTTAAGGTATCATGGGCCCGGGCAACACCTAGCGGGTTCGTTCGATTCCAGGTTAATTTTTGGGAATATTTTTACGTTATTAGCTTCCGCTGTATGCGCAGCCGCAGGCACCGGGGTCACAAGGCAGAGTTTCGTACGGTTCGACGTTTTTTTTTTTTTTTTTTTTTTTTTTTTTTTTTTTTTTGTTACAGCTGATTATTTTTTTGGTGATGCTTTCATTTAAAAACAGAAATTCAAACTAAATCGAGTTAAAGGTATAAAATCATACAAATTTAAGGTTCATTTAAGGTATCATGGATCCGGGCAACACCGGGCGGGTTCGTTCGGTTCCAGGTTAATTTTTGGGAATATTTTTATGTTCTTAGCGGCCGGCGTATGCGCTGCCGAAGGCACCAGGGTCACAAGGCAGAGTTTCGTTAGGTTCCAGGTAACTTTTTTGCTACAGCTGATTATTTTTTCATGATGCTTTTATTTAAAAATAGAAATTCAAACAAAATCGAGTTAAAGATGTAAAACCATACAAATTTAAGGTTCATTTAAGGTTATTACCGTGGGCCCGGGAAACGCCGGACTTTGACGTCACGCCGTCTGTACTTTTTAGAAAGTGATGTAATATATAGTATTTCTATTTATAAGCATTTTTCTGACTTTCTTTTTTTTAAGTGAAATGTCATAAATTATATTAGATGTTTTAACTTGAAATACATTTATTAATCATGCGACGTTTTTTTTGTAAACATTACGGTCAATAAAATGATCGTCGAATTCGAAGGGTTCCAGCTAGTATGAGATTAATATGTTATTATAAATTTGTTTCTGCATTTCCAAAGTAAAGTCAAATAAAATAAAAAATAAATGTAATTTTGCTAATTTTAAAGTATTTTTTAAGTAAAATGACACAAATTTATCGGAAAGAACTGTATTCTTTATATGACTTAGGTACAGTTTTACTACAGTACTTTCATATTTAAATTTTGTTTCATTTTGGCGATGATTTAAAATGGCTATCGCAGTTACGTTAGAAAAGAACCCAGCTAGTTTGGTGTTAGCTTTCAAATTTCGCTAACTGGGGCTACTAAACTATTCCAAAATATGATTATTTTCTCCATTTTAACGCACTTATAATAAGTGATTTCCTGCTATCAAATATCACCATACATTCAAAGTTGACGAATATTCGGTGCAGAATAAGCTGATATGTTTTCGATGCAGTTGAATATCGAAGGAAAAGTACAGCTTCAGTATAGAACCCTCTTCGCGACTTTTCTTGTACTAACTATTGTGCCCCCCTTTTTTTTTTTTTTTTCTTTGCCACGTAAATTGTAACAGAAATTGTGTTTTTGAGCGTTAAGAAAATTTCTGTTCAAATCAGTGCCCAAATAATTATGCAATTTATTATATATATAGTAATACAATAATATAGTAATATCAGTGTAAAAATTTTTTGAAATTTAAAGATGATTTAACTTCAGTATTAAAACAATTATTCGAATCATAAGCGAAGACTATCCATATCAAATCAAAAAAAGAATTAAAGAAAAATCGAAATGAATATTGGAAATTGGAATGAGAAAAAAGCATAATTTGCATTCTAACGTTTTCAAGGGCCTGGTAGAATGCAAATATATGCTAAAAAATGGATGTTTTTCTGTCACAAAGAAAGCAAAAGCTAAGAATTTCTTTGTTCACAGGCCCGAAACACCCATAGTAAATCCATAAAAACGAAGATGAAAATAAAACTATTACCTAAAATGATAAACCAAAACTATTTAAAATTGTAGATTAAAATAAAAATACAAAATTACTTAATAAATTATATTTGAAACGGACGCAACTCAAACGATTCACATGTAAAGAAACACACATAGTCAAACCAGAAAAAACGAAGATCATAATAAATCCATTACCTAAAAATGACAATCCAAAACCATTTAAAATGGAAGATTAAAATAAAAACCATTTAAAATTGTAGATTAAATTAAAGATTACTTTAAAATTTATAAATGAAACTAACGCAATAAACGATACACATGCAAAAATTTAACAATCAGATATCAGTTAAACACACAGTTAATCAGTTCAAAATTGCAGTGACCATGGAGTAATATAAAGTATTCACAGTGGTATTCAGGTAAAATAAGGATTCAAATAAGGATTCATGTCCTAAAAAATAATCAGATAATTATTCATAATTATTGTAACATGAATAGTGCTGCCATCTAGAGTAATGAGATGAAAATAATGGAAAAAATAAAATAAAATGAATAAATAAGAAAAGAAATAGATAAGAAAAGAAATAGAGAAATAAAATATGCATAATGTCTGTACAAAATAGCCAGGAAGAATGGAACAAAGTAAAAGAAGACCAAAACTTTTTATTTCTTAGGATTCAAATAATCAATGTGTATGAGTAATAGTGTTGCTATCTACTATTGTAAATTGCTACAAAGTTTGAAAGTTAATGTAGATACATACTAACCATAAAATAATACTTAATTTTTAGACCTATATTTAAATTGGAATAAAAATTATGAGGTAAAATAATAATAATAATAATAATAATAATAATAATAATAAAATAAATAAAATAAATAAATGAATAAAGAATTTAAAGAATTTTTGAATTAAGTGTTTGGGATAGCCATTAATTAATGCTAAATTTTTCAAGAATCGAAATTGTACTTTTTGATGTTTATCAGACACTAAATATTTGATCCGTAGATTAAAATTAAGACGAATATTGACAAATACAGATTTATGTAAACATGTTTTAAAGTTAGTAAAAAAAATACCTTAAAGGGGAAATCTTTCTTTTTATCATCTAAGTCAAATTCTAATTGGCCATTACTATTAAGAATAATTTTTAAATCTAAGAAACTAATAGCACTAGATTCCAAATCAGTACTACTAAGAGACAGATTTTCAAGATAATTAACAGATAAGTCTAGATTGGTGTGATGTTTATCCAAATATAATATAATTATATCATCTATGTATCGTAGTAATTTAAAGTTGGTACACTCAATGTCACGCTCATAATAATATAAGTATAGATCAGCTAATATACTAGAAGCAATGCCACCTTGTGGCAATCCTAAACGTTGTTTATATAAATAATCATTGAATAAAATATAGTTATGGAAAAGGATAAACCTAGTCAGAGTTTTAAAGGCTGAAGGAGTTATGTTAACATTTATATTTAAATACTGCAGATGTTCTACAAAAAGTTTATTTATAATATCAAACATATCTTTAATAACAATATTATTAAAAAGATCATTCAAATCAAAAGTTTTTATACCAGTAATATCAGTAAGATTTTTAATTTTACTTTTGAGTTGAAAACTATTTTTTTACTCTTGTTAGAAACAATATAACTATATAATTTTTTAAGCATATTTAATAACATAATACTAGCATTAGAAGTATAGGCATTACAGGCATATATATATATATATATATGTATGTATGTATATAATTCAATTAGATAAATATATATACATATTTAATAATATATTATGAAATAATAATAACTAGTATCGCCCAGTGGTCGAAACTCGACCATTTTTTTTGTAAAGCGAGGCAAAGCAAAGTTATTGCCTTGTCCTAAACGGAATGCAATTGCAACACAGCTGCGGCAATTGTTTGCCAATATTCACTCTAACTGACTCAGCAGAGTTTTACTTAATATAACTATTTCTCTCTGTAGATGTTAGCCTTTCCTGAAATGAGAGAAAAATCGCAACGTGAAAACGCCCCTTGTTGTGTGATACAGCCCAGAAGCTAATAGGTAACATGTCAGACCAAGGTTTAACCAAGTATCAAATTCTGTTAAATTAATTCGATTGGTTCATAAAGTACAGTGTTTGAACAAAAAAAAAAAAAAAAAAAAAGATATTTTTCAAAAATGGTCAGGAAATTTCAAAACGTGTAACTTTATCGAAAACCGAAAATCTAAAACATTTCTGAATCTTATATTTTCTACTTATATATGTAGAGGAAAGAATAATAAATCCACTTTTTAAAAAAAAAAATAAGTAGTCAATTTCACTTAATTAAAATGCAAGGAAATCTCAAAACGTGTAAATTCATCGAAAACCGGAAATCAAAAGTTTTTATGTATCTTCTACTTGCTTCTTCTACCCACAAAAGCTAGCAATAAAGACACTTTTTTTAAAAAATAAGTAGCCAATTTCAGTTAATTGAAACGTAAAGAAAGCTCAAAACATGTAAATTCAGCAAAAAACGGAAATCGGAATTTTTTCCGTATCGTCTACTTATACATGCAGCAGTTAGTAACAAATCCATTTTCCTTTTATTTAGTATATTAGCTCAATATTTATTGTTTAAATATCACCCTTTGAAATGAAATGTTTATGTTTACATTCGAAACTGGAAGTTTACCATTTTTTTTCTGGAGTTTTGTGATTTTAAATTAAAATTTTATCAATTTTACAGAAAAAATAACTCAATCAAACACATGTAGACAGTAACTTATATATAGCTATACCCAAATACCGGAATTAAAATCGGCAGATAATTTCCGTTATTTTTTAATAATTTTTTACAAAAAAATCAATGGACAATTAACATAGAAAATCTTTTACATGGCTTCATGGACAGACAGTGACGTCATCACTTCGCTTTCGTATAGTGATGCTACATTATACAAATTACTGTGTCTATGGTTTTATTTGAGCTTTATGAAATTGCCAGATTTAACAACTTTCTACTTTTAGGTATTTTTTAATGTGAAGGAATACGTGTATAAAAGGGAAAAATGGGGGAAAATGCATAAAAAATAAATGTATTTTTAAATACCCTTCTTGACATCGTAAGAAAATAATATTTGTATTCGCACCTTCCGGCTAACCATACCTTTCGAATGATACCATTTTCAACCCTCTACTCCCATAATTAATACGATAAAAAGGGACAACAAATTTTATGCTTGCCTATTAATATATAGATATTAATATTTAAATTCCTGAGCGAAGAACAAGCATGAAAGCTAGTACTTAATAAAAGCAAAAGGGAAGCTTTTTAACTAACTAACTAAATAAATAAAATGTCAAAAATAAAACAAACAAAAAACTTTTATGAAACTTTTATAAATGCAATATTGAGTAATAACTCTTGCATGTCCTCCTTAATTTTTAATCCTCTTTAGGAAACATAATTTATCTTGTTCTAAGAATCAATGCTCAGTAACCTGTTTGCATAAATAGAGATAATCTGCTCAGAAATAGGTCGGAAAAAAATTGTATTTTACTACTTTAAAAGACGTTTTATATAATCTAGAATTTTTATCTTTGTAAACAGTACGTTAACTGGAAGATTTACTCAAACATAAAAATATTTAAAACATTTGTGCTCTTAAACAAAAATTATTTAGTACACCATTAATTTAATTGCATACTTTATTGCTATTTATTTAAAGAATTTAATAAAAAGTATTCTTGCCCCCCCCCCCCCCCCAAAAAAAAAAAAAAAAAATAAATAAATAAATAAAATAAAATAAGTAAATACATTAAACACTTGTGTGGTACAGAAAATAAATTTAGAAGCATTTACTCAATACATACATATATGAATAGCGGAACAGATTGTTAATAGCATAATATTTTTTTTTTTACCTATTAGCAGCTATATAATATACACTAAGCGAGAAAGAAAAAAAAAAGGCGCACTTGAATATTTTCTTTTTTACCTTCTACAACCTCCAATTTTATCGTTTAACAAGCAAATTTTCGAACAGATTTTATTATGTTGTCCTCCACTCACACTTTAGCATTGAGTCCAGTGTTAAAAACAAGATGTAATTCTCACAAAAGCTGTAATTTTAGAAATTATTTCAAAAATGTTAAGAATAAGGCAGTTAACGATGCCAAAAACAGTATTAATTTTTGAAAGAAAACTAAAAAAATGTTTTAATACGTGAGATTACGAAATAATTAAATGTTAATGAAATACTGTTTTTTTTTTTTTTTTTTTTTTTAATATAATTTTTTTTTTTTTTTTTTTTTTTTTTTTTTTGCCTTTTAAACTGGAAATTTGGCTTTAAGCGGCCATGTTGCTAATCCAAGCAAGATAACCGCAAGATAAAAAGAGAATGTTTAAAAAATCGATTTGTATCAAGTTCAGAACTTAAAAAAGATTTTTAAAATGTGCATAGTAAATTACTTTCTTCAAAAACAATGCGGGAACAATTAAAAAAAGCAGGTTAAAAAACAGAAGATCTGCGAAAAAAAACCATTATTAAGGAAAAGAATTAGTAAAAAACAATACTTTATTTGACCAAATGTTTAAAAACATTATCAGTTAATTATTTGGCTGAACTTGTTTTCTCAGATGAATCGAGTTTTCTCTATTTCGAAAAAAGCAAAAATGAGGACGAAAATGTGACCGACTTAAAGAAAATCGCACTCTTAAAACAGTGACATTTTCTCCGCACATTATGGTACGGAGGTGCACAATTTTTGAGGGAATCAGGCAAATTTTCATGCTCAAATGATCAGTTAACTAAAAATAAAACACGGTGATAATAAAAGTGGCGCCTGACCGACTATTTTGGAGGTTTTCAGACTTTTCTTCAAGAGGCATTTCATGATGATAATGCACTTGCTGTACGACGTCTGTGGTACGTCAATTTGAATTAAATTGTTAAAATTACCTATCCATTACCAAGAGCACCTATAATTCTGTAAGTAATAATATCATTTTCACTCTAAGTGAAATCTCACAGAGAATATCGTAGACTTTCTTTTTTATTAGACTTTGAAACAGTCCTAATCTCAATTCGCTTGAAAATGTTTAGTCATAAAAAGGCGTGGGAAGAGAAAGGAGGATTCGAAATTTGCAGCCTACAACTTTGCAAGAGCTAAAAAAGTTATTTACAATATTTAGCACAGAGACATTTTTGATATTTATATCAAAAAAAGGTATAATGCTATGCCATTGTGCATTACACCAGTAATTCCGTATAAAGGAGGAATTAACCCAATGCAGAATACATAATTTTATTAAAAAATTACTTAGATCTAACAAAAATAGTTTTATTTCATATATTAAAATATAACTTGTTTATTTCATATAATAAATCATAATAGGATAGAAAGTGTATGGTTATTGCATTATGTTTAAAAAGGAAGTTTTATGTAGATTTTTATAAAATACTTCGTAGAATGTAATAAAGGGAATTATTAAATCGAAAATGTACATAGGTATCATTTCATACATTTCATACTTTTGGTGTTATGCAAACATGACAGTTTTATTTGTTCCAATCATTAATTTTAAAGTTATTACAAATAAAAAAGGTATAATTAATTTTTTAGCAATGCGCCTTTTTTTTTTTTTTTTTTTTTTTTTTTTTTCGCTTAGTGTACTTCTGAACATATAAGTACAAGTAAAAAAGAAATGCATTTCCTTGAATTTGAAACTGGTCGAAGATCAATTACATACTTTATTGGTAATTAGATACTATATTGGTGTTTATTTATTAAAAACAAAATGAAAAGGTGATATACTTAAATAGAAAATATTGTTGGTTAAAAAAACCTGAACAAACAAACAACAAAAAATAAAACTTTGTGTGTTTAATTAACACGTTGAGCGTCAAGAAAATTTTTAAGGAAATCCCCGACAGGCCACGCGCGCTGCTTAGAATTGCGTTATGTCTAACATGTTTCAATAAAATTCATTAAAATACTTTAATGATATTTTGTAATAAATAAAAATTAAGTAAATTTGAAATAAATTTTGAGTAATTACTTAAAACAATGTAATTTATTTTAGTTTTAAATCATATTTTACACTTGTCAGTCACCGACGGCTGACATGCCATCCAACATGTTATAGTGTTTGAATTCAACACCACCTTTACGAGGAGGAGTAACGGGAGAGTAATTACTTGGATCAGAACGCTATTTGTGTCGGTTAATGAGATAATGATGGAAAGTAATGATGGAAAGCTAACTTTTTACTGCAGAAGTTATAGCTAATAGTATAGATAACTTTATATGCTTTAGAAAATGGAGAAAGATGTGGATCATCATTAATTTGAGATTGATAAGTAAAATGACATGATTTACATCTAGTGTGTAGAATCACATACTCTAAATAAAGGAATGGGAGGAGGAGAATATATGCAACCGTTTCACGATCCATAACATCTATATTAATGTTATTAATATATGTATATATGTATGTACTGTTGGTAACAAAAGTGTCTGAACACTAGCAAAAATTCTTATGTAAAAAAAGTACGCTTCATACGGTTTTTTTTAAATAAATCCTTATCGAATCCTGTTCTTAGTCAGTCTAAGAACTGGATTCGATAAGGATTTGTTTAACAAAACCGTATGAAATGTACTTTTTTTACATAAGAATTTTTGCTAGTGTTCGGACACTTTTTGCTACCGACTGTATGTATAAGGTAAATCGAGGAAAGACGTCATATATAAGGATATTTTTCTTAGTACCTCCAAAAATTGAATTGATATAATAATGGAAAAATACACCATGTTCTTAAATGTTTTATTAATTATGTATGCTTATTAATTCTTATTCCAGCCTGTATGCAACTGACGCATTTCATGTTAAAAAAACTCGTTTAAAAATGATATCTTCCCACATGTATACGGGGAAGAATTATGAGATAGCGTACAACGCAACAATAAATAAGAAAAATATGACAAACGTTGGAAAATTATTTGTCAATTAACAATAACTATGGTAAAACAAACAAATTTCTAAACTGAAATAAATATTTGAAAATGTACTTTGCTAAAACTAATAAGGATACAAATTTGAATGATATCCAACGCAACATTAAATTTAGTACAAATGATCACCAAATCACCCTTTGTTCTACCATTTCTTGCATTCGATGTGCAAGGCTAATTGAGGCAATGGCTCTTTTGTGCTGGCGGAGAAATGTGCTGGTGGCAATCGACTGCGTCCTACTCTGCTGGTGGAATCAACTGCTGTTGTAGACCTATTGTCACATGCGTCGTTTGTGAAAACAGAAGCTGTATCATTGCTATAATCAACAGAGATAGCACATGCGCGTTATCTCGGACTGCTTATGGTCAGTGTTGCTAACACAAACTTTTTTTTCCCGCTAAAAGTACAGATGAAAATCCGCTAAAATTTCAGTTGCCCATAGCAATGTAAAATCCAAGCAGCTAAACCTTTATTTTTTCCCATTGATCGTCTCAAAACCGCACTAAATTTAGCGGAAATTCTGTTAAATTGGCAGCACTGCTTGAAATTTATAAGGATAAATCTCAGTAGCTTAACATCCAGAAGTTCTTTTTCTTACTGTTGCTGCATTGCTCTGAACTGTATTTAGGAGACATCCTTACTGAAGTCTTGAAAGTTTGTTAAAATAATATTTAAAATATCCTAATTATTATAATATTATAATTATAATTATTAATTCCATTTGCATTTTACACTATAATATTCAGTATGTAAAACAAAACATAAAATATAAAGGTCATTTAATTTATTTCTGAACCATGTTGCGATTTTCCCCAAGTGTGTGATGAAGATGTAACGCACGCTTAATTTCGTATTGCTGCAAGGTTAAGGCCGATTCTGCTTACCTTGTGTGTGTATTGAAATAAAGAACGTTTTTCTATTGCTGATTTTTTTTTCTTTAATAAAATATCTCTTTTTGAACTTTAAATATGAGCAACCGGATTTTATAAGGGCTTTACTCACATGGTTAAATGCTCACGAGATCCAAAATAATGGTGATTAAAGACGATAAATTAAGATGAGTTCACAATTCCACGCGCTCACTAGGACAAGATTTCTCACACATGCTGGTCAGTATTACCATATGTTGACAAATAAAAGTGCTAAGAACAAACTACTGTCATCTCCCTACTTGCGTTTTCCCCTGAATTACCTTATATATATATATAGTTACACACTCACATACACGCACTGTATGTTTCTGATTAACGTACTTTCTTTCTATAAACAATTTGTTATATTTTAAATTATGCAGTTTTATGTAATGGCAATATTCAAGAGAGTTACTTGGAAATCCGTTTGGATTTGCGATGGATCACTAGCTTAAAGGAATTTCTTTGGATTTAGTATATGTTTGATTTCTATAATTGAAATAGCGCCCTTAAACAGCCACAATCTTTCATATCCAGTGTATGAGTTGATAGTCGATATTTAAGTTATTTTGGGGTCTTAAAAAGTCGACTTCGACACTAGAAAATACAATATATATATATATATATATATACTGTACTCCCGATTATCCGTGCTAATTAATGCACGGGTGTACACGGATAATCGAAAAACACGGATAATCCGAATATGACCAAACACGCAGAAAAGTGTGTATATTTGGAGGCTATAAGTAAAGTACACGGTGGTATATAAAATACTTCGCGTTTAATTACGATACTCTACTAATACAAAAAGTAATACATTAAGTACTAGTAATGAAATATGTAATAAAATGTGGCATAACTTTAAAACTTACATAATTGCTGTCAGTTGTTCTTCTGGAAGAAGACTGTTATATTTGTTTGTCCGCGAGCCAACGTGGCATTTTCCTTATAATTTGGCGAACGTTGCGCACAGATACGACATCAATGAACTCGAAATTATTTTGATGACCCATGTAGTCTACCAGTTGATCTACACACTGCAATGCTGTTTCGTGACTCACACTTGTTGCATCATGTTCATCTTCACTCTGTTCCCGTTCTTCGCCCTCGCTTTGCTCGCCTGAAAACTGCATCCACTATTCCTTGATCTGAAAGAATTTTATAGCCTTTTTCGTTTTTATCTTCGTTCATCCAATCTTCTACATTTTCTTCATGAATATTTTGAAATCCATCAACATCAGAAATAATTTCAATAATTTCAGAAGCTTGTACTTTGTTTTTGTTTGCACAATCATCTGCATGTATGACCCCAGGCATCAATTTTTTCCAAGCATGAAGCAACGTCGAGTTTTGAATTTCATCCCAAGCTTCAGCAGTAATCTGCACTGCATCAAAGATCGTGAGCTTTTTCCTAAATTTAACGAGATTTTCATCTTCTTTCAATAGCAGTCTCAAAAGATTTCTTCTGTAGATGCGCTTCATTGTTGAGATAACTCCTTGGTCCATTGGCTGGATGAGTGAAGTTACATTTGGAAGAAAGAACTTTAAAAAAATATCTCCATCACATGACGAAATATCATCCGGATGGCATGGCGCATTGTCAATTAAAAGAACTGCTTTTTTCGGTAGACTTTTTTTTCGTAGCCACTCGCTCATTTGTGGCACAAATTTCTTATGAAACCACCTTCTAAACAAGTCGGTATACATCCAAGATGAGGATTGAGAATAATAATAAACATGTATTTTGTTTTCAAAATTCTTCCCGAAAGATCTAGGATTTTTAGACTTTCCTATAACAAGGGGTTTCAACCTGAATGTTCCGGAAGCGTTTGCACAGCACATCACAGTTACTCTCTGCTTTGAAATTTTAAAACCCGGAGTTTCTTTCTCTTCTTGCGATGCTAATGTTTTAGTTGGGAGGCATTTCCAGTACATACCGGTCTCATCAGCATTAAAAATTTGATCGCGAGACAATTCTTCTTTTTTCCTGTACTCATCAAATTCTTTAATAAATCAATCGGCAGCTGAATAATCTGCACTTAACTTTTCTCCTTTTATTTGTACTTCTCTAATACCATAACGTTTTTTAAACCGAGTCAGCCAACCTGAAGATGCATTAAATGGGGTTTCAATGCCAAAAGCTTATTGAAAAAACAATGCTTTCTCTAATCATATAGGACCGGAGATGGGAATGCCTTCTGATCTTTTTTGCTTCACCCACTGAATCATGCAAGCATCAAGGTTTTCAAAAGAGGATTTTTTAACTACTTTATTTCTCGTTGAAGCTGCTTCACTAACACAATCGCGAGTAAATTCCATCAATTTCTGCTTTTGTTTTTTGAAGTCACGTATAGTCTGTATGCCAACATCTAACTCCAAAGCTAATTTTTGGACAAATTCTCCTTTTTCAAGCCTAGAAATTGCATCTAGTTTTTGTTTAATTGTTAAAACTTGTTTGCGTCGTTTCGGTGGCTGTGTAAATTCACTCATTCTGAAAAAGTTATTAAACGCACGGAAAAAATAAGCAGCTCTCACAACAGTTAATACAAAACACACTCTTAGTATCTAGCGATCGTGAAGAACACAAAATGGTTCATCCGGGGTTCGAAGAGACGAAAGAATGTATGGGGAGTGAAAATGGGGTAGAGAAAAAAGGGAAAGGATTAAAACAAGTATCTTCTTCTTTATCAGCTTAGCAGCTGCCACATGTTACACGCTTGCAGCTGCTACTGAAACACACCATTACATTTGTTTGTAGCGATTATAAGAAAGCCGTTTTGCTTTGTTTTGTTTTTTTCCATTCCTAGACGCTAGTTTTACAACGTAACCCAAAAACAATATTCTTTAGAAAATTATTAAATCTCATTCCATCACGATCCGTCACTTTAAACGCAGTTTTTTTTTTTTTTTTTTTTTTTTTTTTTTTTTCGCCCCTGAATGAGAACAGAAAAAACGAGAAAATTTAAATTTTTGCGCTGCACGGATAATCCGCACACTGATAATCGGGAGTACAGTGTGTGTATATATATATATATATATATATATATATATATATATATATATATATATATATATATATATATATATATACATAGTCGAAAGTAATTGAATATGGGATATCATTTTTATTTGAACTCACCATAATAAACTGAAGCATTTTGGATCATTATTGATTCGACTTTTTAAAACTTCCGAGGCTGTTAATTTATTTTAATGGTTTTGTGTTACAAAAAATAGAGTTTACATGCAAAATTTTAGTTAAGAAAAAAAAAAGTTTTTTTCGAAAAAATAACATCAGAAAATCATGAATGATTGCAATATAAACAGTTTATTTTAATTTTTTTTTTTTTTTTTTGAAAATACATAGCACTGAAAAAATTATCAATATTCAAGTTTTACAAAAATTGCATATAATATGGAACATTTGGTATTCCATATTTCCCTTATCGCCATCTTGGAGAATAAATCAACGATAATTACCTATCAGTAGAAATAAGTTAACGGCAATCAGACTACTGATAGTCCGGTCAATTTAGACATAAAAATAGTGATCAAATAAAGAAAATTCCGACAGAGCCAAATTTCCGTAGAGACCTTAGGTTCACCACAAAGAATAAGGTGTCAAAAGTCCCCATCGGTCCCATGTGTGCTAAGGGACTTATTCGGGCCCCAAGGTCAAAATTTTGGGTTTTTTGGATTTTTCTCGAAAACGGTAAGTTTTATCGAAAAAGTACCTCAGAGTAAAGTTGTAGATCTCAAACTTCTCTATAAAAATGGTCCTTATGATTTTTTCTCTAAGACCCACCATTTCTATATGTGTGCTAAGGGACTTATTCGGGCCCCAAGGTCAAAATTTTGGGTTTTTTAGATTTTTCTCGAAAACGGTAAGTTTTATCGAAAAAGTACCTCAGAGTAAGGTTGTAGATCTCAAAATTCTCTATAAAAATGGTCCTTATGATTTTTTCTCTAAGACTAACCATTTCTACATGTGTGCTAAGGGACTTATTCGGGCCCCAAGGTCAAAATTTTGGGTTTTTTGGATTTTTCTCGAAAACGGTAAGTTTTATCGAAAAAGTATAAGATTAAGATAAAATTATAAGATCTGCATCCATAACATCATCAATAGCTAGTTCTTTTAATATTGTTAATGCTAAAGTGAGCTGAAGTAACGTGTGAGCTCGAACTTCCCTCGCGTAAGTCCTCGCGAACTTCCCTCGAACTTCCATTAAGCATTTTCTCTAAAGACTTAGGTGCATAAATCTCAGAAAGCACTTCTTTTAAACCACTTCCTTGCATAATATAACCTATTGCGCCGAAAAATGACATTAACAAATGAAATCCTCCCAGTCTTACTATAATCTTTGATAATTCCGATCCTTCAGGTGCAGCAGATACAATTTCGCGAGCTTTCGCAAACAGAGGTTGATCAAAAGTAATTATGCAAACTGTATGGTTGTAACGTTTAGCATCTTCTAAAGCACAAAGTAAAGTTGTGTATATCGTACTGTAATTACTTGCAGGCTGTTGAACAAATGGCAGAAATGAAATTTCTGATTTTGAAAAGTCTACAATATTGCTAGTCAGGTTACCGTTTTCGAGAAAAATCCAAAAAACCCAAAATTTTGACCTTGGGGCCCGAATAAGTCCCTTAGCACACATGTAGAAATGGTTAGTCTTAGAGAAAAAATCATAAGGACCATTTTTATAGAGAATTTTGAGATCTACAACTTTACTCTGAGGTACTTTTTCGATAAAACTTACCGTTTTCGAGAAAAATCCAAAAAACCCAAAATTTTGACCTTGGGGCCCGAATAAGTCCCTTAGCACACATGTAGAAATGGTGGGTCTTAGAGAAAAAATCATAAGGACCATTTTTATAGAGAAGTTTGAGATCTACAACTTTACTCTGAGGTACTTTTTCGATAAAACTTACCGTTTTCGAGAAAAATCCAAAAAACCCAAAATTTTGACCTTGGGGCCCGAATAAGTCCCTTAGCACACATGTAGAAATGGTGGGTCTTAGAGAAAAAATCATAAGGACCATTTTTATAGAGAATTTTGAGATCTACAACTTTACTCTGAGGTACTTTTTCGATAAAACTTACCGTTTTCGAGAAAAATCTAAAAAACCCAAAATTTTGACCTTGGGGCCCGAATAAGTCCCTTAGCACACATGGGACCGATGGGGACTTTTGACACCTTATTCTTTGTGGTGAACCTAAGGTATCTACGGAAATTTGGCTCTGTCGGAATTTTCTTTATTTCAATTGTCCAAATTGACCGGACTATGACTACTCTCTAAAATATGAAGAGTGAGATCTCACTCTGAAAGGTATATCACTCTTTGAACATGCCAAAATGGAGCCAACCTCTAAAGAGTGAAAAGTCTCTTTTCGAAAGAGTGAGATTTCTCACTCTTTATTAAGAGTGAGATTATTCAGAACAATTTAAAGAATATGACAGTTTATTTTTCCTTAAAAAATTGTGAACACTAGACGATATTGTTTCATTTCACCTTGCGAATCGACTCCAATTCAGCGGTGCAAAGAATGCAGTTTGGATTTGTCGGGAATCGAACCCAGGCCGTTCCCGTAGCAAGCGAGTATCTTATCCACTGAACCACTGAGCATATATACTAGCTGCTTAATTTATATTATTAGGTCATTCTCATACGTGATCAATCATATTTTTAAATTTTTACTTCATATATCAACAATTTAAAATTAAAGAATTCTAAAGGATATTTTAAATTATTTAGAAATTGCTAAAATTAGAATTATATATTAGTATAAAAGCAAAATGTACACTTGAAAAAAATCTTTAGGACAAGCAGTCATTTAAAGTAGCTTATGCGGAAAGGAAGATACTCAAGTGTACATGTTTAAAAATAAAAATAAAAAATAACTGTTCGCATGCAAATCTACAGAGTTTCTTGAATAACTCGCCTGTTCAGAAGTATAAAACTTGCTGTTGATTTTAAATATTAGTAAAATAATATAGCCAAATTTTTGAATATTTCACATGTGTTAGCTGTCAATAAATATAATAAAAATATGAACTGTTACAGATTTTAAGGCGTTGTGCATTAAATATTTGCATTGATATTTTCTCTTATACCTTATAGATTTCTAAATAAAACATTTTACTTTCTAAGACTAATTTCGATATCTTTCTTGTGATTTTCGATTCTTCATTAATAATATTACTTCGATTTTGTCAATCGTAGAGGAAAAAATTTTTACCAAACTAACTTTTAACATAATTATTTTCCTTTTTTTATTCATCAAAAATCTTCAATAAGTTCTGTTAAACAAATACATGCATGAGATCGTCCGAAATAGTCTTTCATATTTCTTTCGAGATATGAATAACAGATAGCGCCAGCAATTTCTCACTCTACAAAAGTTTGATCTTGCAACAGATGATGACCTCAATCTTTGTGACATAGTGACTATACGTCAATCTTTCACAAAAAGTGAGAAGTGTCACATTTTCAAGAACGATAATATTGTTTTCTCACCTTAATTGGTGTCAAAATAGCGGTCACTTTTTTAAGGAGAGAGATTCTCACTCCAGAAACTTTAGAGAGTAATTTAACTCTCCTACCTAGGTTTTCCCTTATTGCCCTGTTTCGTAAATAAATTACAAAAGTCGTTATACTCACCTCTAAAAATGGTCTGAAGCTTCAAACTAAAGAATTTGTCTGACACAAAGACGGCTCTTCTCATAAATACAAGGTGAACTGGTGTTCTAATTGAGGCCCAGTGATGACGTTTAACGTGCTTCCGATAAGTTCCAGTTTCGTACAGGTGAGATAAAATGTTTTTCCATTTTACCCGACACTTCTATATTCTCTACCATTCCCCTGTACCACAGAAGCACAAAATGTTCCAGAAACTTAACAATCAAGTAACATGGAAGCATTGTAAATATTTTAGAAACATTTCCTAACGTTCAGTTTGCTTGGCATATAGTTTCAGAAACGTAGAAATGTCCGCGATCGTACTAAAAAAATCGGATACGTTTCAATCACTTAACAAAAATAACATCCAAAAGGGCAAAAGTTTCAGAAATGTATTAGAAAGCATACTTAAATGTGTTACGTTTTTGAAAGATTGTAAGCTTTTTGCAACATAACTGAAACATTCTGTGCTGCATGGGTATATATAAATATAATACATTACAGTTTGCATTCTTGGATAACATTTGTTCTTGCATTATTTTAATTTAGAAAAGATGAATGCATTTTATTTTAAATTGTAAAATACATCACAAAATAATCATTTATGTTTGGTACAATATTTTTTTACGACATTTAATCTTTTCGTTTTTTACTCGTAATTAATCAGAAGGTCTTTTTTTTTTCTAATCAAGAAATGGTAAAACCATGAATTACCCTTTCAATGAGGATAAACGAAAATTATAAAAGCAGTAGGTTTCAACATGTTCTAATTAAAATTCTGTATTTATACAGATATAAACTTATTTCTTTTTAATCATTAAGTGTCTTTTCTCATTTACAAGTAAATAACTACATTAATTACACATAGAATCTTAATCAGTACATTTTAAATGTTTTTTTTTAATTGCAAATCTTACGGAGGAATATTTTAATTAAATATCGGGAAAAAGAACATAAAAAAACTGTAGACGCTAATAGTTTTTCTAAACTATTATTTTTTCATAAGCTCAATATATTAGCTTTTACATTATGCAGACTATATTTACTGATTATTTTTTCTTTCGCTTTTAACTCCTATTTCCTTTAAAACAATTTTTTTTCATTGCATCATACTACTATAAATTCCTTATATATTTTTTTAATAACTGTGGATTATATATATATATATATATATATTTGAAAAAAAAAATCCTTCTGGTAAAAAAAAAAAAAAAAAAAAAAAAAAAAAAAAAGTGGGAAGGGAGTGGGCCCTATTGTAATAAAGATGATTAGAATATCATATTTTTTTGTGTATATATAAGTAATTTTCAAAAAATCAGAGACGTGATTGTAGATTTTGAAATAAAATACCATCAGATGAAGAATAAGAAGAAAATTTTAAAACATAATATATTATTATTATTATTATTATTATTGGAAATACTTAGGCACAACAATTCCCGGGGGGAAAGTACTGCCTTGATTGCATGGAAAAAAAAAAAAAAAAAAAAAACTTTTATTCCCCTCTATTGCCAAAAATGTTCGCCACATCAAAATATCTGAAGGTCGTTCTATTTTTTTCGACCAAAGCTTCAAATTAAATTTGTTTAACTGCGTGTATTCTCGTGTACTCATACTTTAAATTAGTTCAAGCGAATCAGAAACAACTGTTATGCTACACTTCTACGTACAAATTCTGCTCATCTAGAAAGGTAACAGTCGAGCATTTTTTTTTTTTTTTTTTTCCCGACTGAATTCACGATATAAGTTTGCATGACAGTGTGTAATATTCAGTGTCTGTTTTTTACTTTCCGAACATTATAGTGAGGGAAGTACTGTAATCATGTCAAAAATCCGAGTTTGAAATGTTGCTGTTTTTACGCGATTTTATATCCCCTTAATTCATGTTCACTTTTTTTATGATAATGTATGTGTGTATGAATGTGACTGAACACGATAACGTCTAAACGCTTTATTCAAATGAGCTGAAATTTTATACGTATACACTAGCAACAACAACAAAAAAAAGCCACAATTGGATATTTTTCTTTTCGATTTCTACAACCACCAATTTTATCGTTTAAAAACTAATTTTCGAACAGATTTTATTATGTTGTCCTCCACATACATTTTAGCTTTGGGTCCAGTGTTAAAAACGAAATGCAACGGCCAGTAAAATTGTATTTCTTAGAAATTATTTAAAAAATGGTAATAACAAGGCAGTTAACGATGCCACAAAAAGTATAAATTTTTGAATGAAAATCAAAAAATATATTAGTACATTAGATGGCAAAATAATTAAATGTTAAAAAAATATTGGTAAGAGGGTTTTTAGCAAGATATAAAATTGTTTGGCCGTTTAAACTGGAAATTTGATTTTGGGCGACTATGTTCTCATCCAAGCGAGATGACCGCATGTTAAAAAGCCATTGCTTATAAAATCGGTTTCAATTACATTTCGAACATAAAAGAGATTCAGAAAAAGTGTTTAGCAGCATAATGTCTTTAACTACAGTACAGCAAATATTAAACAAAGCAGGTTTAAATGACAGAAAATTTGAAAATTTTCCATTCATAGTGAAAAGAGGCTAAAAAAATTAAAAAATGATTAGTTAATTATTGGGCTGAACTGATTCTGTTTGATGAGTCAAGTTTAACTTATTTCGAGCTAAAGAAAAGAAAGCTAAAAGATCTGACAACGAAAGTATGACCGACTTAATGAAAATCGCACTTTTAAAACAGTGACACATTCTCCGTACATTATGGTACGGAGGTGCATAACTTTTCAAACAGACGGACAAATTTTTATGCTCAAGGGATCAATTAACTCGAAATAAAACACATTCTTTATACGTTGGAGGTATCTTGGACATTTCCGCAAACATCAATACAAGATGATAATGCCCCTCACTACACAGCACCTGTGGTAAGTTTATTCCCTCCAAATTGTCAAAATTTTCTATTCATTCCCATGAGAATCTTTAATTCTATAAGTAATCCTACCTTTTTTAACTTTAAGTTAAATCCCACAAAGGATATACTAGAATTTCTTCTTTACCAGACATGGAAATAGTCCTAATCGCGTTCCGTTCGAAAATGTTTCGTCTATAAAAAAACGGGGGAGAGGGGAGAGGGGAGAGGATTCAAAATGTGCAGCCTATATCTCTGCCAGAACTAGAAAAAATTATTTGCGACATTTGGCACATTGAAATTTCTGAGATTTATATTAAAACTCTGTATAAAACTATGCCATTGCGCATTAAAGCAATAATTACATATAAAGGTGGAATTAACACAATGCAGAATACATATTTTTAATAAAAATTGCTTAGATCTAACAAATAAATAGTTTTATTTCATATATTAAAATATAACTTGTTTATTTCATATAATAAATCATAATAGAATACAAAGTGTATGGTTATTGCATTATGTTCAAGAAGAAAGTTTTATGCAGATTTTTAAACAGTACTTCATAGAATGGTGTTATGCGAACAACAATGGTGTTATATCTTTGGTGTTATGCAAACAAAACAGTTTTATTTGTTTCAAACATTAATTTTAAAGTTATTACAAATAAAAAAGGTATAAGTCATTTTTTCTACAGTGCGGCTTTTTTTATTTTTTTGTCGCTTAGTGTATTATTGGTCAACATAGTATGAACTCTATAGCGCTTGGTTAATCTAAAACTTGTAGTTTTGTTACATGGACACAAAGATTATTTTTTTTAAATCATTATGGTCTATGGGACCAAACTTTGTAAAGTGCAATAATGTCTAAATGCCATATTTGTTTGAGATAAACTTTATACACATGTCATGAGTCAACGTCACAAGAACTCTATACATTTTGGTGAATCTACTGTTTATAGTTTATTTATAGGGCCACAAAGAAAAATTCTTTATCATTATTGTCTATTTGGGCCAAAATTCTTTAAAGTGCAACAGCGTCTAAACGCTTTTTTCAATTGAGTTAAAAAATTACACACATGCTATAGGTCATTGTTGCACGAAGTTTATAAATTTTGGTGAATGTAGCACGTACAGTTTTTTTTAAAGGAACACAATGAAAACTTCTTTATTATTATGACCTATGTGTTAAATATATTCGAAGTGGGATAGCGTCTAAATGCCTTTTAGAATGAGCTAAAAATTTATATACTTGTTAAAGGTCTCCGAAAAAAATCCGCACTCGGATATTTTTCTTTTCACATTCCACAACCGCCAATTTCACCGTTTAAAAAGCAAATTTTCAAACAGTTTTCATTATGTTGTCCTCCACATACACTTTAGCATTTAGTCCAGTGTTAAAAACAAAATTCAATTGTCAGAAAAACTGTAATTTTAGATGGTAAATGGTAAGAATATGGCAGTTAACGATGCCACAAAAAGTAATAATTTTTAAATGAAAATCAAAAAATATTTTAATACCTGAGATGGCGAAATAATTAAATGTTAACGAAATATTGGTAAAATGTTTTTAGCGAAATGTACAATTTTTTGGCCGTTTAAACTGGAAATTTTGCTTTATGCGGCCACGTTGCTCATCAAAGCAAGATAACAGCAAGTTAAAAAGCAAATGTTTGAAAAATCGATTTGTATTATGTTCAGAACTTTAAAAAGATTACAAAAAAGTGTATAGCAAACTACTTTCTTCAAAAATAGTCCAGAAACAATTAAACAAGTCAGGTTAAAAACCAGAAGATCTGCAAATAAGCCATTATTAAGGACAAACATAAAAAAAAGGATATTAGTTGACCAAAAATTTAAAACAATTAGCAGTTAATTATCAGGCTGTACTGAGTTTGTCTGATAAGTCAAGTTTAATTTATTTCGAGCTGATGAAAAAAACTACTAGGACTGTAAAAATGGGACTGACTTAACGAAAACTGCTCTCTTAAAACAGCGACGCATTCTCCGTGCATTATGGTACGGAGGTGTATACTTCTTCACACATTCAGAGAAATTTTCATACTCACGGGATCAATTAACTCAACATAAAACACGGTGATAATAAAAGTGGCGCCTGACCGACTATTTTGGAGGTATTTCAGGCTTTTATTCAAACAGCATTTCAAGATGATAATGCATTTTGCTGTACGGCATCTGTGTACGTCAGTTAGAATCAAATTATTGAAATTACCTATCCATTCCCATGAGCACCTAAAGTTCTGTAACTAATAGTATCGTTTTTCAATCTAAGTTAAATCCCACAAAGAATATCGTAGAATTTCTACTTTATTAGACTTGGAAACAGTCCTAATCAAAATTCGCTCTAAAACGTCTAGTCATAAAAAGGCGTTGGGAGAGAGAGGCGAATTCGAAATTTGCAGCCTACAACTTTGCAAGAAGTAGAAAAATTATTTACAATATTTAGCACAGTGAAATTTTTGAGATTTATACCAAAAAACGATATAATATTATGCCACTGGGCATTAAAGCAGTAATTCCATATGAAGGTGGAATTAACCCAATGTAGAATACATATAAATTATTTAATACCTTATTTTAAATCCTTACTATTTCCGAGTTTTATATATTTTACCGAGTGTTTTCTGATGATGGCTCCGACTGGATGCCGAAATATATTAAAACTCGGAAATAGTAAGGATTTATAATAAAGTATTAAATAATTTATATGCTATAATCCTTCCTTCAACATTTTTTAAAATGTAGAATATATATTTTTATTAAAACATTGCTTAGATATAACAAATGAACAGTTTTATTTCATATATTAAAATATAACTTCTTTATTTCATATAATAAATCCTAACAGAACATAAAGTGTATGGTTATTGCATTATATTTAACAAGAAAGTTTTATGTAGATTTTTATAAAGTACTTCGTAGAGTGTAATAAAGCGAATTATTAAATCGAAAATGTACATAGGTATCATTTCATCTCTTTGATATTATGCAATTATGACAGATTTATTTGTTTCAACCATTAATTTTAACATTATTTCAAATTAAAAAGGTAAAAGTCATTTTTTTCTGCAGTGCGTTTTTTTCTTTTTTTCTTTCTTTTTTTTTTTTTTTTTTTTTTTTTGTCGCTTAGTGTATTTTAAAATATTCAACGCATAAAAAATATTATAATGTATTTAACAACAACGAATGTCATAAAAATAGATATTAAATAAAAAATGTATCTATTGTGTATCATGTATTATGTAATATGTTATGTATCATAGTTCAGATGTCAATCACTTATATACAGAGAGATTGCATATTTCCATTGCTTTTTATATCAACATAAAAATAACTTTTCTGAATTTGTGCTTCTGATTTCCCTTAGGAATACAAAGATATCGACATATTGGCTATTTTTATCTCTTTGTATTCTCCGAACTGCCAGTCATATTTTATAAGATTTTACCACAAATCTGCATTCGATTTTTATCTCATACAGGTATTCTTCTGTATATACAAATTTAATGCTAAATTTTTAACTTGACATTTTAATAAAATAATTTTTATTTGCTACATTTTTAAAAATTTTCAACTATATCATACGATAGAAAAATTTGTATCTATGTTTCTTTTTAGGTCTTATTTAAATTATTTAATAGAAAATAAACAATTTATATTAAAAATGTTTAAAAATTAAAACAAGGAGAAAATTAGTAGTTTGATTAAAAGCATTCTGTGTAGAGTTGGCGATAAACTGGTAATGAAGTAATTTGATTTTCTCCATTAAGATCGTCACAATAACTACACTAAAAAGTTCTTTGTCACAAAAAAGTACTTTGTTGACAAATTATGAGACTTATTTTGTTATTTTAACAGCAATTATGTTCATTTAAAGAAACTTGTTCAAATTTTCTAAAAAGAATCTGATTTACTATTGCGTGAGCTTAAATTCACATTATAGCTTCACAGGGTGTAACTGAGGACGATCTGCGATTCACCTCTAAGAACGTTCCGTAGACATGGCATCACAATTTTTATCCTCTTCGGAGGGGAAGTATAGGATTAAAAGAATGGTTCATGCCATTTGATACTTCGATAAGCTACGTCATAGATATTTCTGTAAACAGCTAATGAGTGAGCGACGTGTTGATTCAACAAAATTGTTTGTTTAATTCAACATGATTTTGTTGATTTAGCAAAAAAAAATGTTGTTACATTTTTTTTTTTTTTTTTTTTTTTCTGTGTAGCTTCAAAACGCATATTGGAAAAATGCATTTTATATAGAATTTATACAAAAAAATATATTTTAGGTGTGCTGTCTATAAAACATTAATTCATTCGCATATGTAGTTGCGTTTTCAAAACATTAAATAATTAATTTTTGTTATCATAAATTTTATGAATTCAGTAAAAAAGTTATCATTATAATTCAAAAACGTTTAATTTATGCATATTTTTTTTTTCAAATTAAACTTATTATTATTATCATTTTTTTTTTTTTAAATGATTAGAAAAATATTAGATTTTTCTAATAATTATTATTTTTGAAATTTGATTATCAGAGATGGCAGTATTTATGAAACTGAAAAATAGTTTTAAGTATCAAAATTTATGCATCTTGTATAGAAAATACCACTGTATGGAAACTGGTTATTTTTAATTTTTAATACTTTGTAGTTAATCATTAAAATAAAAAATAAAAAAAAGTTGGAAATGTCTGTGTTGCATTTGCGCAGTCCCTAATGATAATAATAATAATTATAGTAATAATTTTTACCAAATATTATACCTTTATAACAATAAAAATGTGTTTTGCTTATTTTAACAAAGATACATCTTTGGCAGATAGTAGTTAAAAATATTTGGTAGTAGCTACATTAGGTGAATTTTTATGATTTGATTTCACAAATACAGATGATCCAATTACCTTTCTACGCTGGTTGAAACTTTCTTGTTAATTATTTTTAACAATTCTTAAGTTTTCTGTGTTATGCAAAGGGGATTTCAAAAAGTCTATTTTAATATCAATCACTAAACACAATTTAATTTTTTTTTAAATTTAGATGATAATATACAGATAGATTTTTTGATAAATTGAGAATATAATAATACTGATAATTTTATACTTCATCAGGAGAATTACGAAGCAATGCGTAATATAATCCGAATGAAAATCCTGATCTCTCTAACTTTTACAGCTTGTTATTAAAAATAATGGAATTTTTTAGAGCACTGTAGTTTCTTTCTTTCTTTCTTTCTTTTTTTTTTTTTTTTTTTTTTTTTTTTTTACGGTATGCATTTGTCTTCAAAGAACTTAATAATCGTCATTTATTTATTTATTTTCAATCTCTTCATACTTTAATTATTCTTCAAATCATTATTAGGACTTGAGGACAATTAGTCTCAATCTACGGATTTTTACGATATCAGTTTTACGATAACTGGACATATTAATAATAATCATTTTCGAAATAGACAGTATTGAAAAAGATTTTTTTTTTTTTTTTTTTAAATAATTTTGAATTTGGAAATAAAAAGCGCGCGTGTAAAATGAAATAAAAAATAAAACAAGAAAAGTAAATTTGACTTTGAGTTTGAGTTGGTAATTTTTCTTTTCTATTTTTCGATATTTTATTATTTATTGAAAATTAAAAAAGAAAGAAATAGAAAAAATAATCGCATAAATTATGTAGTTTTCTATAAAATTGCGATAAAAATTCAAAAATTGCCAAGGGGAGCTATATTAAGGCGGTACCATGATCAGATTTACATAATTAATTAATTAATTAATTATTATTATTTTATTTAAATTTTCTTTTAGTAAAAATACACTTATAAATTCAAAATAATATTAGTCTGCTTTATTTTATATTGGTAGAAATTGACAGGCGAATTTTTTTAATTCCTTCTATCAATTTAACTAATTTTTAACTGTCTGAATGTTAACAATGTTTATGCATCTTTATAATAAATTTAAATTAAGATCACCACTACAATAATATTTCAATTTATTTTCGTTGCTTATCCTTTAACTGTTTTAAGGGAAGTTTTGTAAAATATTTAAAAAAAAAAAAATTCTGGTGGTTCTTGGGTAATCACAATGAATCGCTTAAAATAATTTAAAAACTCTTTCAGTGCAATAAACATTTTACGCACACACATACACTGACCAATTGCCAAAAAATACTTTTATGGACTCAGAAGACATTAAAACGTGTAAAACAAATAGAAACTCGATGTCGAATTTGTGGTCCGAATACAATACTTCCATTCCCTACGGAAGTCGGTTAATGGAAGATAAAAGTACATTATATTATATAAATAATTGATAGATTAAAAAAAAAAATTATGATCATTTTAGACATATAAAAGGCATGACACTGAAATCGAATTTTCAACGAACTAGTACTTTTTTTTTTTTTTAATGAGAACAAAATAATTATAAATATTTATGATTTATTGAAAATGTGTAACAAAGAATAGCCATACTTTTCAATTTTCTTAACAATCAAAACATATGACAATATTTCTGTATTAAATTTTTAAAGTAATTTAATATAAAAAACCTTTATCTCTCTCTTCATCCCCCCCCCCCCCATTTAATATAACTAACAATGTAAACTTATAACATGTTATTTAACACTATATTACAATGCTTGATTTTTATTTATTTATTTATTTATTTTTAATTCAAGTACGTTTTATATAAAGTATTTGTTTTCTTACACAGTAATATGGAATCTATCTTTATAGTATTCAAATGCAGGGTAAGAAAATATATAGTGAATCGCGCACCAGATTAATTTTACTATTGAATATAATTTTTTTTAAATTCCATATTGGGTAGATTATATAAAAAATAAATCCATTTGGAATACAAATAAATTAAATGTTATCAAAATATATTTCTCTCGGCTCCAAAAAGAGGATTACAACAAGGATGAAAAAAAAAATAATAATAATAACAAAAATAAAGAACTTTTTGTGACTAAAATAAATAATATATATGCTAAAAAACAAATTTTTAACTATAATTAAAATGTGTATGTATAGGCGAGGAAAATTAATTATATCTTACATTTGCATTAATTTATCAAGCTACAGAATTGAAATACTTTAATTAATCTAATTTATTCCGATTAAATAGTAAATATAACAGGAATTTTTTATTTATATTTATATTTATATTTTATATTTATTTATATACTTTATTTTATTTTATTTTATTTTATTTTTGAGAGAATGCCATTATACCCAATTAGTTTACATTTATTTGCCAAATAAGCAAATAAAACAATACAATTCATTCCTTTTATATTAATTCTAATAAGAACGATAATATGTATATATATATATATCTCATAAAAAACAATACTATTGTAAAAGTCACCCCGCCCAGCAAAAACTCTTACCTTTCTTAAGCAGCCAAAAAAAGGATTGATATCAAATTTCGCCGCCGCTATTGAATCCCAGGTACACAATGCCCAGCTTAATGAAGATCTGCCAATAACACTGCATGTATCTTTCTAATAAATCCTAATCTCTTTCAACATTCTTTGTTATCTGTGTTAGTTCTTTCGCTGCATTATAAAGTTATAATTTAAAGTATTTTTACAGCGGGGTGCGTAATAATATTTTAATCTTTACTAACTAAATTTTTTATTAATTAAAACTTCTACATAGGGGAAACACCCCGCCGTAAAAATACTTTAAATTATAACTTTATAATGCAGCGAAAGAACTAACACAGATAACAAAGAATGTTGAAAGAGATTAGGATTTATTAGAAAGATACATGCAGTGTTATTGGCAGATCTTCATTAAGCTGGGCATTGTGTACCTGGGATTCAATAGCGGCGGCGAAATTTGATATCAATCCTTTTTTTGGCTGCTTAAGAAAGGTAAGAGTTTTTGCTGGGCGGGGTGACTTTTACAATAGTATTGTTTTTTATGAGATATCACTTCTTTTTGCAGGTTATGTATGTGCTTTTATAAATATAATACGTATGCATAAGAAAGGCAAGAGTTTTTGCTGGGCGGGGTGACTTTTACAATAGCATTGTTTTTTATGAGATATCACTTCTTTTTACAGGTTATATATGTGCTTTTATAATTTAATACGTATGCATAATGAATATATTTGTTTAATAGATCGATAAAAATCGTGCGTGTTATGCATAGATGTAAATATAGTGTTACAGATTTCTACATAGTATTAGTTCTTTTTATGTGATTTCTTTCTAAGAGGTTTAGTCACATTATAAAATGTCAATTTTTCGTATTTCTAGCTTGTTTCCGCGTTAAAAAAGATCCTTCTCCGTTAAAAATACACTTTACCTGGGCACGTAATAGACTTGGCGATGAATTTGGTGACTTTATCGCACCTTGACAACTATTTTGACGATCTTGGTGAAAAAAAAACCTTTATTGATAGACCCATTGTCCAAGCTGTAACTCGATTATTAAGTGTAGTTTCCACTGAGGTTGGTTGGAAGTCGTTACAAGCGGCAGTATTCAGAATACTTTGATGTGGTCAAGCTGTTGGAATGCTTTGACGTTTTGGTTCGACCGGTTGGAAGTCCCTGGCTCTAACCCCGAGCTGAGATAATTGAGGGGCCAGAGGCAAATATCGTTGTCAATTTTGCATGCTTTCCTTTGAAGTAACTTCGCAATCTGATAAAAAAGGGCTATAACTGATGACAAGACATTTGGCTCTTTGTGTCGGAAGCGCGATTAATGGTTTTTTTTAACCTCGAAGTTCCAACAGCAATGGAAACCGGACTTTACGGAAGTTACTGTAAAATTCAAGATTAATGGCGGGCTATAAAAGGAGCCCCGTTCCGACCACTGAGGTGAGTTTCTCGCTAAGACTTTACGAAATAGAAAGTTTTGCTTGACTAAGTCTCTACCATCGAATTGTAGTTTATTTATGACTATGGTATCGTTTGTGCTGTGATTTATATGTTGTCAGCTGTTATTTAAGCTGCGTTTTCTGATGAAACTCAAGTTGATACTGGGTTTCACTAAGGTGACCAAATTTTTTAAACCCAATTTGAGGACAAATCATCGCAGCGTCCTCAAATTGAAAGGACATTTGAGGACAGAGTTAAATTATGCTTTAATTTGCGGACATTTGAAGACAAATTTATAAATTCGAGAACATTTGCCCTCAAATGATTTTCAAATTGGTAAAAATGTATTGTTACCGTGTTCTGAGCTATCCTGAAAGTTTCAAATGTCTAGCTAGTCGGGAAATTAGTTAAAAATCGATTGCGAGCTTTGTGCTGGTAACGCTGCCGATGGAATCAGGATTGTAAAATGCGATTGTAAAATGCGTACGGGTAAAGCTGCCGAAGGCAGCAGTAACCCGAAACAGTTGGCTAAAAGTATTATAAAAATGCATTTTCACCGTGTCCTGAACTATTCTGAAAGTTTCAAATGTCTAGCTAGTCGGGAAATTAGTTAAATATATTTTCTGTCGAATCATATAAACGCTGCCGAAGTCAGTAGGGACCTGAAACAGTTGACTAAAAGTGTTAAAAAATGTATTGTCCCCGTGTTCTGAGCTATCCTGAAAGTTTCAAATGCCTAGCTAGTCGGGAAGTTAGTGAAAAACCGATTGCAAGCTTTGTACTGGTAACGTGCCGAAGGCAGCAGGAACCCGAAACAGTTGGCTAAAAGTATTTAAAAAATGCATTTTTACCGTGTTCTGAACTATTCTGAAAGTTTCAAATGTCTAGCTAGTCGGGAAGTTAGTTAAATAAATTTTCTGTCGAATCATATAAACGCTGCCGAAGACAGTAGGGACCTGAAACAGTTGACTAAATGTGTTAAAAAATGTATTGTCACCGTGTTCTGATCTATCCTGTAAGTTTCAAATGCCTAGCTAGTCGGGAAGTTAGTTAAAAATCGATTGCAAGCTTTGAGCTTGCAACGCTGCCGATGGCAGCAGGAACCCGAAGCAATTGGCTAAAAGTAATAAAAAAAATGCCTTTTCTCCGCGTTCTGAACTTGTCTGAAAATTTCAAATGTCTAGCTAGTCGGGAAATCAGTTAAATAAATTTTCTGTCGAATCATATAAACGGTGCCGAAGGCAGTAGGTACCTGAGACAGTTGACTAAGGGCGTGTTCAGTAGAGTGCCCGATCCACGACCGGTCGAAAGATTCCGAGCCAAAGCGTTCAGTGGTGTCGACCGATCCAGAGTCACATCGTTCAGTAGAATGGACCGATCTCGACCGGTCGTGGATCAGAAAGCCCATAAAAATTTCTTGATCCATTGGGTCTCACGTGATGGATCAAATGCGCAATAGGTTGAAAATCAGGCTCTGATTGACATTACGCAGTGAAAACCTGAACAATGAACATCTGTTTTTGACAAAGATAGTTTATTTGTTTGATTAGCTGAGGACTAATACAGATGTACCTATTTATATGCATTGTTTGTGCTGTAGAAAATAAGGTAAGTAATTCCATAAAATGCTAAACTATATTATGTTTATTTATTTATTGTGTAAAAAAGATTTTTCACGTAATAACGATTTTCGATACGTAATTTTTTTTATTGATGAACGTAACATTCAAACATAAAATTAAAACAAAAATTTACACAATTTTAATTGAAACAAAAAAATATATATTTTTTTAATTCGGACGCTATCATATTTTGTTAATTTAATATATAAAAATAAGCTGGGAAAAATTATATTTCTTTTTTTTTCAGACAAAGCTTTTCATTCATGCGATTGTTTTTTGTTTACAATTAGAAAAGTTTGTAAACGATTGTATTTTTTACCTTTTAAACAATAAGTTAACTATAAGTAAATAAATTAAAATCCTTCCACATATTTTTAATTTAGGTAAAAATAAGTTTAAGATGTCAATTATTAAATTTAATAAACAAAACAGACTGTAAAAAAAGTAGCTATAAAATTATGCAGTGTTGTTTACATTGCTAGTTTATTTTAATATTCAGTCGGTAATAAGAGAAAAAGCTCTTTATAATGATTAATAAATCGAAGAAGAAAATAAGATTATTTTTTATATAAATCCATTATATTAACTGAACAGCATATTTCATATTTTATATAACTTATTTTTTTTAAAAACGTTTTTGTTGTACATTTCTGTTCATAATAAAATTCGAAGAGAAAGAAAGGTGTTTTAAGTGCTCCTTTAAGATAAATCTACTCTGCTCCTTTAAAAATAAATGTAACGTAACATTCTTAACATTTTCATGATTAAAATTTATACGTGAATTTAGAAAAAACATAACCAAAGTAATGTATATTAGTAATTTGTCAGTACAATCAATTAATAGCTTCTTATTTTTTGTTAGCAGAGTACAGAATTCTACATTAATAAGAAAGAAGTAAAACTGTTATTACATAAAAGATCTTTCTTTTTTTTTTTTTTTTTTTTTTTAAGAAAAAACGTAATATAGTTTAGCATTTTATGGAATTACGTATTAAAAGTCCAGACAAAATAAACAACAGAAATACAATAAATAACCTGCTAATACAGGTCAAATTAGATATATGGCGCTGCTCCTATCACGTCAAAATTGTTCCAAAGCGTTCTGTAGATTCCTGGCCCGATCCAAGACCGGTCCAGGATCAGTGACGTCACCGCCCGGTCGCATTGATCCATCGCGGGCGCTCTACTGAACACGCTCTAAAAGTGTTAAAAAATGTATTGTCACCGTGTTATGAGCTATCCTGAAAGTTTCAAATCTCTAGCTAGTCGGGAAGTTAGTTAAAAAGCGATTGCAAAATGTGTACTGGTAACGCTGCCGCAGGCAGCAGTAACCCAACCAAAAAAAATTTTGATTGCAAAAGGCACTGGTACAGGTCAGAAGGAATGTCCATGCAAATTTTCAGCTCATTAGCTGCAGAACTCTAGGCTCAATCGCCGTCAAAAGTTTTTGTCTTAACAATTACAAGAAGCAGAAGAAGAAGAAAGTAACAGGGAAATTTCGGGATTTCAAAGTTATATAACTCAGGCCCCTTAATTCGGAGCGACATGCAAATTTCTATGTTTTGTCTTAAGGGTATGCTTAAGGTCTGTGCAAAAAATCATAGGTCTTAGGGATCAGGGAGCTGAGATACAGGTAGTCGAAAAGTCCGAGATGCTATGTCGACATAATATACACTTGTAGCGTTCAACATTGACTTTCCTATTTTGTAAATTTCATTTGTATTTCTCTTAATGTTTGTTTTAGTTTGGCGGTTGTTTGTTTTAGCTTGGCGGGGCGGAACGCTACCGCGTTCCTTGATTATTTATTTATTTATTTTATTTTTTATTTATTTATTTTTTTTTGGGGGGGGGGATTTGGTCATATTATAACTATGCCATAAATCATTGTACTGTTGCATATTCATTTTTCGGCTATATATTAAGGGTTACATTATATGAACTATAATCATATACAAACGATATTTAAAAAATATCGTATTCATATACACATAAAAACGGTATTTATTAATATGATAGTACTTTTTATCCTTGTCCATACCCGATAATCAATGCTTCTAATCAAACATTTACTAAAATTATTAAACAAACATGGAAAGCAAGTTTACATAATCTATTAGCAAGTTTCGGTATTTACCTTTATATTAATTTTTATTTCTTACTTAATTCTTGACAATAACTGTTTATTTTACCACTGAATTTGTTTTTAAAAATGCATTGTTTGAATAAATAAAAAGCATCTCTAACTCATGGACATACTTTAAATACATCACGTTGCATAATATTTTATTTCATCTGAAATTTTTATTTTTAGTAAGTCAAAAGTTAGGAAGCATTGTAGAAAAAAATCTGAATTTAAAAAATACATTTTATTTTCTAAAGCTTCACTTCGTCTGAAAGAAAGATATTTCTTTTTTTCATTTTAGAAACATGAAGTTTATTAATTTTACTCATGCAATATGCATGTATTTGACCTAAAAAGTTTCGGATAATATCTTGTCTTTTGAAATCTTCAGATAATTAGCATTTGCTGCAAAGACGTAATATATTTTTTTCATTAAATTTCCATGTTCTTTTCAAGCATTGAATTTTAAATTATTATTAAGAATTAAAAAAAAAAATAATAAATAAATAAAAAAGCGGCATTTTTTTTTTATTATTATTATTATTATATGTGAGCAAGCGTGATAAACAGAAATAGCTTATAAAACTTTAAAATAGAAAATATCATTTTCAACATAATTTGCAAGAGAAAAAAGTATTATTATTATTATTATTATTATTATTATTATTATTATTATTATATATATATATATATATTTTTTGTGTGTGTGTGTGTTAAATAAAATTTTTACTATTTTTAAGCTAGGATAGTAAATGATGTAAATAACTGGCTTACCTTGTAATATTATTTCTTTAAGACTATATTATATATTTTATACATTTCGGATTTTCTCTATTTTTAATTAATAAAAAATAACCATTATTTCACATTTTATGAAACGATAATAATGCATTTACTAATACCCTTCTGAGTCACTTCATTTTTTAAAAAATAACAAACTAAATAAATAAAATAAAACTTTACAGCTGCTTTCATTACTTGTTCTTTTTGTGAAAATTGTTCATTTATTTATTTATTTATTTTTCATTTTAACTTATATCTTTTAGTGCTTTTTATACCAGAAAGATTTTGACTTTCTCTTAATTATCTGGAATTGAAAAAGCGTTATTTTGGGTCAAATTTTTGAAACAGATTCTTTATTATACACCTTTAGAGGAAAATCAAATATCTTGAAATCAAAATATTTTTTCTTGAGATTTGTAAGTGTATCTGTGTTCGAGTATTTTGGACTGTTATCAAAATGGGGATATATTAGCAATTAGTCTAAACTCGATATTCTAAATATTTATAATATGGTGATATTACATGAATATTTTTAACTAGTTCGGTATATTGTGGTTCAAATATCGTATCTTACCACATATCGCGCATATCATTCTATAATGATCTCAGAAAATTACAGAAGACCCTCAAGGACGTGTTAAAAAATATTGCCGATCTTTTACCGGCTAAATAAAAATTTGTAATTCTACAGATAACTACGATAATGGTGATGATTTTTAGAGAAAAGATTTAATAGTGTCATATTAGACTGATAATATCTATGAAGATGCAACACTTTAGCCTTTGCCTGCATTTCTGCTCTAAAGCGCTCTAAACAGTGTTTAGGATATCTTTTATTCAATTTGTCACCAATAATTTTGAGCAGTGATGTTTGATATGCATAATGGACAAATAACTTTCGAAGTGATTAGGCAACTGTTACAGTTAGAATTTAGCGGTTGATATAGAATAAAAAAAGTCCCTAAATTTGGCGAAAATTGACCAGAGTAGTGGAATTAAATAGAACCGGCAAAGGGTTTATAGATGAACGTGAATCCAAAAGTGGTGTATAAAAATCAGTTTTGTCAAACTGACAGTTTTGTCAAACAAAGTGTCAAACAAAGTGTCAGACAGTTTTGTCAAACAAACAGTTATGTCAAACTGACATAACAACACGGTGTCGACGATACCGTGTTGCTTCTCACTTATCTTTCGAAAATTGAAGAATAGCTTAGTAGAAAATAAATAAATAAATAAATAAAATAAAATAAATAAATACGGCGTTACACTGACGTATGTGAAGATTTAAGTCTAAGGCATGAAGGGAAAAAAACAGTACATTTGGTAAAAATTTGCTGATAAGAAATTTGTCAAGCTAAGTTTGCGAAAGAGTAAATAAATAAATAAAAAAAAAAAGCTTTTATATAAAACAATGAGATGTAATTTTTGCAATGCACCATTACTATGCTTTAGATATATATATATATATATATATATATATATATATATATATATATTAATCTAAATTTATTTAATTATCTTCAAGTTTTATTAATTATATTATTCATAAATACTAAAATAAATTAAATTTACAATTTACATTCGGTTATCCCGAATTTTGATTAATGTTATTCGAAAGTGTACATTTCCTGGTTGACAGGTTAATCGAGAGCCTTATATATAAATCCCGACTGCAAAAACATGAATTGTTTAATTTTATGTTTCACATAAAGGTTCCAATTTATTTGCAATCAATATTTTCAAACAATGTTTCACCATTTTGTAGTGGCAGTTTAGGAATTAGCTCAATGAAAATAAAAAATTACAACACGAAAATATTGGGGTGTATCTAAATCAGGACCAAATTTTGTAAAAAAAAAAAAAAAAGATGAAAACAAGACAAACTGTTTTATTTCAATGTATTGTTGTTATATCCAAAGTTTTTCTATAAAGTGCAATTCGTTTTCATTTAATTTTAATAAAATGATTTTCAACTTTATAATTTTATGAGACATAAAATGAAAAACATAAAAGGTAAAAACAGTTGTTTATTGTATTATTTTTTTACAATCTCTATAAAAACGAAAATTCTTTTGATGTTATTGATTTATAATATATATATATATATATATATGCTCATATTTTCCTATAAAAAAAACACAAAATTTTCTAATTCTATTCAAGTCTTTTACCATTATTATTATTATTATTATTATTATTATTATTATTATTAGTGCTGTTTTACCATATTCACAATTTAATGATAAAGTATATTAGTGAAAAAAAAAAAAAAGAAGTTATTATGCCCACTGAATTTATTAATACAAAACTAAACTGTTGCAAAAGAGCCCGTGTCTAAAGATTAAACCTCCTCCGTTGTTTAGTGCATAAACAGAAGAAAAAAAAAAGAAAAAAAATACAGAGGTCGCCAAAGCGGAGCTTTCACACGACAGAGTGCGACAAGGTAACAAGAATATAAAAAGAACAATGGAGCCTTGCTCCCTCGCATAGAAAGGCTTGTGTTGAAAAATTATATGGACCTCCAAGAGGAAAGTTTGTAACTGCCTTGGAAGATTGAAAAATTAGTTGGTCAAATTGGAAAGATACAGAAGTTATAGATTCTGGTTAGTTTCTATACATAAATAGTGATTAGAGTTCGCAGTCCAAATATCTATATTTCGATTGAAAATTATGTACTTCATAGAAATAAATAAATTAATAAATAACTTATTTCAGGCCATTTTCTATTGTTTTTTTTTTTTTTTTTTTTTTTGTAAAATATGCAAGTTGTTAATTTTTTAATTTTCAACTTATGTTAGACGGTAAGTCTTTTTTTTTTTTTTTTATTATCATTATTGGTGTATAATAAAACTTTATATATATATATATATATAATAAATAAAAAAAAAATAAAAAAAAATAAAAAAAAAAACCTGAAATGACTCAACTCTACTTTCCGAACATTAAATAATTAACGATTGTATAAATAAAATAAGAGATGTCATTAAATAAATAAACAAAAGAGAAAATTATAATAAGGTATATAAGTATTTTTCTCTTTGTGGTATGTTCTTTAAATTATCGCTATTTCCTTTTAAATATTTTGAACATAGATCATAATGATAAAAAAGATTTATTTGTGATCCTGTAAAAATCTATAAATGGTAGACTCATTTAAATCTATACAGTTCGTGCTGCGGTAACATATGAAAAGTATATAAATTTCCAGCTTAATCGAATGAGGCGTTTAAACGCTATCGCAATTTAAATAATTTAAGACCATAAGCCACAACGATAAAGAATTTTTCTTTGTGTTTCTGAAAAAATACTAACAAGGAAACATTCAAAAGGTGTCGTCTTCAAAAAATATTGAAAAAAGTATATGTTATTCTACTTTTCCTAAAACACCAGAAAGTGAAAAAATTATCGGCTGAAATGAATTACAGCGACCACAAAAAAAATATCAAACTTAAGCATATTTGGCGATTTCACATTGTTAGGCGATTGATTTTGAGTACTTTGTGGAGAAACAAGACACGGTTCTATTCGTACACGGGAATCTCAGTGCTAGCGAACTGAACGCCTAATAGCGCTAAATCACCAAATATGCTTAATTTTGATTTTTTTTTTTTTTTTGTGGTTGCTGTAATTCATTTCAACCGATAATTTTTCCAGTTCCTGATGTTTTATGAAGGGTAGATTTACATTTTTTTTTCGATATTTTTTGAAGACGGCACCTTTTGAAAGTTTCCTTGTAAATGCTATAGTCTCCAAAATTCACACAGCTCGTAGGAAAATGATCTATAACATGCATATAAATTTCTCAGCTCAATGAGATATAGCATTTAGACGCTATCGAACTTTCACAAATTTCAGCCCATATGGCATAATGATAAAGAATTTTTCTTCGTGTCCCTGTAAAACCTATACGTGCTAGATTCACTTATTCACTAAAATCAGTGTAGTTCGTGCAACAGTGACCTATAAAATGTGTATAAATTTTCAGCTCAATCGAATAAGACGTTTAAACGCTATCAAATTTGGGTCCATAGACCAGAATGATAAAGAATTTGATCCCGTAGGGCGTAATGATAAAGAATTTTTCGTTATCTCTATGTAAAAGAACTATACTTGCTAAATTCACGAAAATTGTTCACTTCGTGCAACAGTGACTTATATCATGCGTATTAATTTTCATCTCAATTGAATAAGGTGTTTGGACGCTATCGCAGTTTAAAGAATTTGAGCCCATGTAGCGCATAACGATAAGGAATTTTACTTTGAGTCCCTGTAAAAAAACTATAAACGCTAGATTCACGGTGACTCATAATATGTGTATAAAATTTTCAGCTCAGTCGAATAAGGTATATAAACGCTATCGCATTTTAAAAAAATTGGCCCATGGACCATTATGATAAAGAATTTTTCTTTGTGTCCCTGTAAAAAATCCATGAGAGCTAGATTCACCAAAATCAATAGGGTTCGCGCTATGATGACCTATAATATATATACCAACATTCAGCTCATTCGAACAAAGCGTTTAGGCTCTATCGTGTTCACTCACAAACATATACACATACAGTCAGTCAAATAATTAACTGTACGCGAAACCTTTCTCAGAATGCCAAAGAATGAGTCAATATTAAAAAAAAACCTTAAAAAAATCTTTTTTTTTTACTTTAACTCATTTTATTAAAATAATTTTGTTAAATTTTTAAAATTTGAAATGCAATTTACTTCTTTAAAAGGCATCAGATCAAAAATTATCATGATCTATATTTATCAAATCACACAGAGTTGAAATCCAAAACATATAAGTTTTTATTTTTTTAATTAATTATATATAAATTGTCGTCTTTTAAAATAAATTGATCTCTAAATATAAGTACTGAAATTCTAATGTTGTTTTTTTAAAACAATTTAAAATTTGAAATACAATTTACAATTGACATTTCATAATTTTAGATTTTATAAATTTCATCATTTTTGAAAATTAATTAATTAATTAATTAATTAATAATTAATCCTTTCTAGACAAATTTTGAATTTTTTTCCTACTTCTTAAATTTTTTTTGTCGTTTTCTTTATTCAAAATGTCATTTCGTTTTTCAAAGTCCAATCAATTTATTTAAATCTGTAATTTGTTGCTTTAGATCACACACATCAATCTTTAAATATACATTATTAATAAAAATTTGCCTTTAATGTGATTTCAATTTGAATTTAAACAATTTTATTATGTAGCAAAATTTCAGATTTTAAAATTTCAAAATTGAAATTTAGCTAAATAATTAAATATTAAAATTCAAATTATATTTTATTCTATTTATTCAGAAACTCAGTCTGTATTTAATCTCATAGATTTCAAAAATAAAAATATAGTTAATATATGTGCTGGAAATGCTTGTAGAATTCATCTTTTAAACACCAAAATGACATGTATTGATTTAAATCAATACAATGGAATGAAACTATTACAGAAAATAAATCGTTATTATTAAAAATCACTCTTCAGTATTCTTAAAAAAGGATTTTATTTAATAGGCATGCGACAGGTTTGAATAGTGTTTGAAGAATACATACAGCAAGCAAAATTTTTACAATCTAGAAAAACATCATCCCTGATTTTAACGTAAAACTAGTATGTTGTGGCCACCACGAGACTTTCTTCTATATTTTCCTATACAAATTCACTCAGTAACCAAAAATATATATATATATATATATATATATATATATATATATCCAAGTTTTTTTTTTTTTCGTTAAAAGTAAAAAAAAATCGATAACTTTGTTTTAAATTACCACATATTTATAGTTCAACCATTCGTTTTAAAGGTATTGACGAGACCTTTCGAAAGATACCCATCTTGAAAATTTACCCCACCCCAGAGGGTACTTCAATCCCAGGGAGGGGGAAGTGATGCCCCCACATGCACAATTTTTTTCCCTAATTAACTACTACTATTAGCAATAATTCATATTAATTTTACAATCACAGGTTAAGAATAATTATTATGTACATTTATACGAAATTTTGTCCTATACTACCATGTTAAAAATTTAGAAGAAATACGATCACAGCGCCTCCTGTTGTGCGATTGATCCCCAAATCTAATCAGCACCAGTTTATGTCTGGAGCCAACTAAATACCAAGTTTTGATAATTTCGTTAAAAAAAAAAAAAAAAAAAAAAAAAAGATGATTTTTTTTTCTAAGTTTTTTTTTGTAAAAAGTAAAAAAAAATCGATAACTTTGTTTTAAATTATCACAGATTTATAGATCAACCATTCGTTTTAAAGGTACTGACGAGACCTTTCGAAAGATACCCATCTTGATAATTTTTGCCCTATATCACCATGTTAAAAATTTAGAAAAAGCGGGATGGCAACGCAACCTGTAAGACGATTTTTACCAAAAGTTGATAGGCACTCATTTATGTCAAGGTGTAACTAAATACCAATTTGTATGAAATTCTGTCCAGTAGTTCCTGAGGTACAGTTGCCACAAAATTTTGTCACACACACACACACACAGACAGACAGACAGACAGACATTTTCTAAAAATGGTCAAATCGTGTTCTACAGCTCTCAAAACGTGTAAATCCATCAAAATCCCGAAATCGAAAATTTTTACGAATCCAATACTTTCTTCTATTGAAGATACAAGAAAGTAAAAATATATTTTTAACGTTTCCTTTTTTGGTCTGTCAAAAAATTAGAATTATTCTTTATTAATTCTGTGAAAGGTTTAGTGTTCATTCATTTTTTTGACAGACTGTACATTGACACATACATCATCGTAATAATAGTAAATATGAATTCAGGGCACCTCAAAACGAGTAGAAAAACGAAAATCTCAGATTCAGATTTTTGTCATGACTACAATATTTCCTCACTATAGTGTTCAGAAAGTAAAAATCGCAAATTTTCAATCGATTTTCAAAAAAGTTAGAAATTGCCTATCTGCAGTGGTTATGAGTTCATGATCCAAATGTTTTTTAATTCAGTTGAAAATTAAATATTTTAAACAAAAACAGTATTTTTGAACATATTTTTTTGAATAACTATTTGTGAACTGAATTTTTAAAATTCAAACGATTTTTTTTTTCCATATTACCTAATTCAAAAAAAAAAAAAAAAAAAAAAAAAAAAAACAAGAAAGTGCATATTATAAATTAAATTAAAGTAAAAGTATTTCATGAACTTCTTAGATGGAAATATTTCAAAACAAAAACCGTTGATGAAAATATGATCTTATTTTTCTTTAATCTCCTTTTCTGACCCAAGCATTTTCCTTAATCTGATTTACGATATTTATTATTTCTTTGAGTTCAGGAAAAAAAAAAAAAAAATCTCAAATTCTTTAGAATATTATACCATTCATTTTTCTAACCTCGTTAAATACCTTTCAAATAAAAAATATTAAATTGAAAAATGAAGTATAAGATTTAAAATAAGTGGTTTGCTTTTTTAATCAGTGGTTCAAAAATTGCAATAAAATACTTAGATAATAAATATGTAAATGTATTTAGACTAAGTTTTACTAGTTAAATATAGAATTTTCTTAAAAAGTAGATAATTTTAATGTATACATTTACATAAATTTTTATTATAAAGTAAGATTAAATATTTTTTTAACTTCTGTATGTATTTATATGTATGTATAATGATTTAAAAAGAAGCTGAGAAAGTGAAAAAAAAATCATGAATACCTAATTTATATAGCAGAAATAATGTACAAATTAAAATATAAAAAATATTTTAATTCATTGCACATTTTAGATTATATATATCACTTTTTGATCATTTCTTCAATACTAGAAAAGGCCTGGTTCGTGAACGAACTGAATTCTGAATGTGTGAGAAATTTCAAATTCAAACTCGAAATGTACAAACCTCGGCCTAATGCCGTTTGCGTGCCCATAGATCAAAGTTTGTTAAAGAAACCATTTTTAAATTCATGAAATCAATGAAAGTAATGTAGATCTTTTCACTAGAAAGATTTCCGAACAGGAATAAATGAACGTCTATCACATGAGACATTTATTGTTTCGTAAATTATAATTGTAGTTAGTATACATAAAATTAAATACATAAATATGTAAATACGTAGCCGTGATCATGGTACAGCTTCCCTTGGCGACTTTTGAATTTTTATCGCCATTTTAGACAAAAATACATAATTTATGCGATAGTTTTTTCTGTTTCTGTCTGTTCTTTTCTTTTTTTCTTTTTCCTTTCTTTTCTTTCTTTTCTATTTTTAAATATTTTATAATTTATTTATATCTTTGATACGCTACTTGGCTTAAAGTAGCTTTCGCGAAAGTAGAGTCCTTAGCGAAAATTGTCTGATCAGTTTCAGCATCAAATTTTTTAAAATTATCCAGGATCATCAATAAGTAAAGCTCTATAATATAATCATGAATTAGCTTTCATGCCAAGCGTGATTCATTCCAAAAACATACTATTTAGACAAAAAAAAAATAATCTAAAAAAAGGTTATGAAAAAAAATTCGAAAGAACCATGCTAGATTTTTATTATTATTATTTTATTTTAAATTCATTAAGACGTCATTTTTTCATATGGATGAGCAAATTGAATGATTTTTTTTTTTTTCAACATTAAAATTTTTAATGTCTAATTTTAAAGCTATTACCAGGTTTTTATTTTCATATTTTAAGTAATTTTAAAATATCTAATCAAAAATTTGAAATTCGGGCTTCGAGGTGCATCAGAACAGGTCATAATGAACCATCATGAAAATTTGTGTAGTTTTGCGATCAATCATTTCCTTAAAAAACTCCCGATATATTATGTATATTCGGTGCGTCCACACACAGAGTCCAAGGAAATCTCCTAGCCCTTTATGTATATATATATATATATATATATATATATATACTAGCTGACACGACAAACGTTGTTTTGTCATATAAATTATTTCTAGGGAATATTTTGCTAGAAAAAAATAACTAACTTATTGTAAGTGTGTAAGGACGTGGTATATAAGTGAAACAGGTATGGAGCGCTGTGAACGGTGACAGTGAATTCCGATTATAACGTAAAAGACATAATTAACAATTAAATAAACAATTAAATAAACAATTTAAATTGGACTGAATTGTAAATCTAAACCATTCTCGAATCCACCTGAAGACACACAAATAATTTCATAAAATCGGTCCAGCAGTTTAGGAGGAGTTCAGTGACATACACACGCACAAAAGTATGGGACACCTTTGGTGACTTTAAATATTTTAAGCCACTTTTGCAATGAATTGAAATGGCTATCTCAATTGTGGAACTAAAGATCTTGGGGAGAAGCGTCCGAGATACTTCGGTGTTAAAATTCGAATTTTGCCAAAGAGATCCGATACTAAAGGTGTTCCATACAAAAAATAAATAAATAAAATATCAGTGACATACACACGCACAAAAGTATGGGACCCCATTGGTGACTTTAAATATTTTAAGCCATTTTTGCGATGAATTGAAATGGCTATCTCAATTGTGGAACTAAGGATCTTGACGAGAAGCGTCCGAGCTACTTCGGTGCCAAATTTTCCATACAAAAAAAAAATAAAAAAAATATTAGTGACATACACACGCACAAAAGTATGGGACACCTTTGGTGACTTTAAATATTTTAAGCCATTTTTGCGATGAATTGAAATGGCTATCTCAATTGTGGAGCTAAGGATCTTGGCGAGAAGCGTCCGAGCTACTTCGGTGCCAAATTTCAAATTTTGCCAAAGGGATCCGATACTAAAGGTGTTCCATTCAAAAAATAATAAATAAAATATAATAAATTAGCTACACAAAAAAATTTGTAGGTTAGGGTTGTTGTTAATCAACGCGCGTGTAAATTTGATAGAAAATTATATAAAATACTCACGCCAATTTCGCACTAAATTTGCAAAATGTATAGTTTTTTATGCACACTTCAAAACTCATCAAACACTAATTACATCTTGATGTAATATTTCAATTAGGACACAATTTTTTGTATAACAATAATAACACGAAGTTACAAAATATTTTTTTGAATTTGATCGCAGCACCAACTGTCGAAACAAACTGGAATTACAATAGAATGTACGCAAGCGAAGTGTGACGTCACTGACCGTCAGTGGATGCAAGAAAAATATTTCCAATATTAATCTCCTATTGGATTTTTTTTATAAAAAATTATTAAAAGTCGAGGAAAAATATTTCTCGATTTTAATCCCCGTATTTGGGTATAGATATGCATTAGTTATCGTATGCATGTGTTAGATTGAGTTATTTTACTCTCAAATTGACAAAATTTTAATTTTAAATTTGAAAAATCTGTCTTCCTTGGCGTTTTTTGTATTTGGCGATCAAAAACGTAATACGAAAATATACATGCCAGATGTATATTTTCGTAATATGTATTGTACGAAATTGTTTCATATTATTTATTACTCTCTTAATATAAGTTGTTGAAATAACCATTATTTTTGAAAGAAATTAAATGTTCGCCAGATGATATGGCGATATTTTTTTTTCCGCTGGATGACAGAGTTTTGAGATTAAAAATTCAAATTTTATCAATTTTACAGCAAAAACAACTCAATCTAGCGCATGCACATGATAACTAATACATATCAATACCCAAATATGGGGATTAAAATCGGGAAATAATTTTCCTCGATTTTTAGTAATTTTTTACAAAAAATCCAATGGGCGATTAACATAGGAAATATTTTTCTTGCATCCACGGACGGCCAGTGACGTCATCACTTCGCTTGCGTATTATTGAATATTCGATACTACGATCGTAGCTCAGTCTGCCGGATCCAATGTGAAACATTCCAAAATCAACAACAATTTATAAGTGATACATTAATTAAATAAACAATTTAAATTGGACTGAATTGTAAATCTAAACCATTCTAGAATCCACCTGAAGACACACAAAAAATTTCATTAAACTCGGTCCAGCCGTTTAGGAGGAGTTCAGTGACATACACACGCACAAAAGAAATATATAATAACCATCAATAAGTAAAGCTCTTTAATATAATGATGAATTAGCTTTCATGCCAAGCGTGATTCATTCCAAAAACATACTATTTAGACAAAAAAAAAAAAAAAAAAAAAATCTAAAGTTAAGGTGCATTAAAAAGGTTATGAAACAAAATTCGAAAGATCCATGCTAGATTTTTATTATTATTATTTTATTTTAAATTCATTAAGACGTCATTTTATCATATGGATGAGCAAATTTAATGATTTTTTTTTTCAACATTAAAAATTTCAATGTCTAATTTTAAAGCTATTACCAGGTTATTATTTTCATATTTTAATTAATTTTAAAATATCTAATCAAAAATTCGAAATTCGGGCTTCGAGGTGCATCAGAACAGGTCATAATGAACCATCATGAAAATTTGTGTAGTTTTGCGATCAGCCATTTCCTTAAAAAACTCCCGATATATTATGTATATTCGGTGCGTCCACACACAGAGTCCAAGGAAATCTCCTAGCCCTTTATGTATATATATATAATATATATATATATATATATATATATATATATATATATATATATATATATATATATATATATACTAGCTGACACGACAAATATTGTTTTGTCATATAAATTATTTCTAGAGAATATTTTGCTAGAAAAAAATAACTAACTTATTGTAAGTGTGTAAGGATGTGGTATATAAGTGAAACAGGTATGGAGCGCTGTGAACGGTGACTGTGAATTCCGATTATAACGTAAAAGACATAATTAACAATTAAATAAACAATTAAATAAACAATTTAAATTGGACTGAATTGCAAATCTAAACCATTCTCGAATCAACCTGAAGACACACAAAAAATTTCACAAAATCGTCCAGCCGTTTAGGAGGAGTTCAGTGACATACACACGCACAAAAGTATGGGAACCCTTTGGTGACTTTAAATATTTTAAGCCACTTTTGCGATGAATTGAAATGGCTATCTCAATTGTGGAACTAAAGATCTTGGCGAGAAGCGTCCGAGCTACTTTGGTGTCAAATTTCGAATTTTGCCAAAGGGATCCGATACTAAAGGTGTTCCATACAAAAAATAAATAAATGAAATATCAGTCACACACACACGCACAAACGTATGGGACCCCATTGGTGACTTTAAATATTTAAGCCATTTTTGCGATGAATTGAAATGGCTATCTCAATTGTGGAACTAAAGATCTTGGCGAGAAGCGTCCGAGCTACTTCGGTGCCAAATTTCAAATTTTGCCAAAGGGATCCGATACTAAAGGTGTTCCATTCAAAAAATAATAAATCAAATATAATAAATTAGCTACACAAAAAAATTTGTAGGTTAGGGTTGTTGTTAATCAACGCGCGTGTAAATTTGATAGAAAATTATATAAAATACTCACGCCAATTTCGCACTATATTTGCAAAATGTATAGTTTTTTATGCACACTTCAAAACTCATCAAACACTAATTACATCTTGATGTAATATTTCAATTAGGACACAATTTTTTGTATAACAATAATAACACGAAGTTACAAAATATTTTTTTGAATTTAATCGCAGCACCAACTGTCGAAACAAACTGGAATTACAATAGAATGTACGCAAGCGAAGTGTGACGTCACTGACCGTCAGTGGATGCAAGAAAAATATTTCCAATGTTAATCTCCTATTGGATTTTTTTTATAAAAAATTATTAAAAGTCGAGGAAAAATATTTCTCGATTTTAATCCCCGTATTTGGGTATAGATATGCATTAGTTATCGTATGCATGTGTTAGATTGAGTTATTTTACTCTCAAATTGACAAAATTTTAATTTTAAATTTGAAAAATCTGTCTTCCTTGCCTTTTTTTGTATTTGGCGATCAAAAACGTAATACGAAAATATACATGCCAGATGTATATTTTCGTAATATGTATTGTACGAAATTGTTTCATATTATTTATTACTCTCTTAATATAAGTTGTTGAAATAACCATTATTTTTGAAAGAAATTAAATATGTTCGCCAGATGATATGGCGATATTTTTTTTTCCGCTGGATGACAGAGTTTTGAGATTAAAAATTCAAATTTTATCAATTTTACAGCAAAAACAACTCAATCTAGCGCATGCACATGATAACTAATACATATCAATACCCAAATATGGGGATTAAAATCGGGAAATAATTTTCCTCGATTTTTAGTAATTTTTTACAAAAAATCCAATGGGCGATTAACATAGGAAATATTTTTCTTGCATCCACGGACGGCCAGTGACGTCATCACTTCGCTTGCGTATTATTGAATATTCGATACTACGATCGTAGCTCAGTCTGCCGGATCCAATGTGAAACATTCCAAAATCAATAACAATTTATAAGTGATACATTAATTAAATAAACAATTTAAATTGGACTGAATTGTAAATCTAAACCATTCTAGAATCCACCTGAAGACACACAAAAAATTTCATTAAACTCGGTCCAGCCGTTTAGGAGGAGTTCAGTGACATACACACGCACAAAAGAAATATATAATAACCATCAATAAGTAAAGCTCTTTAATATAATGATGAATTAGCTTTCATGCCAAGCGTGATTCATTCCAAAAACATACTATTTAGACAAAAAAAAAAAAAAAAAAAAAAAAAAAATCTAAAGTTAAGGTGCATTAAAAAGGTTATGAAACAAAATTCGAAAGATCCATGCTAGATTTTTATTATTATTATTTTATTTTAAATTCATTAAGACGTCATTTTATCATATGGATGAGCAAATTTAATGATTTTTTTTTTCAACATTAAAAATTTCAATGTCTAATTTTAAAGCTATTACCAGGTTATTATTTTCATATTTTAATTAATTTTAAAATATCTAATCAAAAATTCGAAATTCGGGCTTCGAGGTGCATCAGAACAGGTCATAATGAACCATCATGAAAATTTGTGTAGTTTTGCGATCAGCCATTTCCTTAAAAAACTCCCGATATATTATGTATATTCGGTGCGTCCACACACAGAGTCCAAGGAAATCTCCTAGCCCTTTATGTATATATATATATATATATATATATATATATATATATATACTAGCTGACACGACAAACATTGTTTTGTCATATAAATTATTTCTAGAGAATATTTTGCTAGAAAAAAATAACTAACTTATTGTAAGTGTGTAAGGATGTGGTATATAAGTGAAACAGGTATGGAGCGCTGTGAACGGTGACTGTGAATTCCGATTATAACGTAAAAGACATAATTAACAATTAAATAAACAATTAAATAAACAATTTAAATTGGACTGAATTGCAAATCTAAACCATTCTCGAATCCACCTGAAGACACACAAAAAATTTCATAAAATCGTCCAGCCGTTTAGGAGGAGTTCAGTGACATACACACGCACAAAAGTATGGGAACCCTTTGGTGACTTTAAATATTTTAAGCCATTTTTGCGATGAATTGAAATGGCTATCTCAATTGTGGAACTAAAGATCTTGGCGAGAAGCGTCCGAGCTACTTTGGTGTCAAATTTCGAATTTTGCCAAAGGGATCCGATACTAAAGGTGTTCCATACAAAAAATAAATAAATGAAATATCAGTCACACACACACGCACAAACGTATGGGACCCCATTGGTGACTTTAAATATTTAAGCCATTTTTGCGATGAATTGAAATGGCTATCTCAATTGTGGAACTAAAGATCTTGGCGAGAAGCGTCCGAGCTACTTCGGTGCCAAATTTCAAATTTTGCCAAAGGGATACGATACTAAAGGTGTTCCATTCAAAAAATAAATAAATAAAATATCAGTGACATACACACGCACAAAAGTATGGAACCCCATTGGTGACTTTAAATATTTTAAGCCATTTTTGCGATGAATTGAAATGGCTATCTAAATTGTGGAACTAAAGATCTTGGCGAGAAGCGTCCGAGCTACTTCGGTGTGAAATTTCAAATTTTGCCAAAGAGATCCGATACTAAAGGTGTTCCATACAAAAAATAAATAAATAAAATATCAGTGACATACACACGAACAAAAATATGGGACCCCATTAGGGACTTTAAATATTTTAAGCCATTTTTGCGATGAATTGAAATGGCTATCTCAATTGTGGAACTAAAGATCTTGGCGAGAAGCGTCCGAGCTACTTCGATGCCAGATTTCAAATTTTGCCAAAGGGGTCCGATACTAAAGGTGTTCCATTCAAAAAATAAATAAATTAAATATAATAAATTAGCTACACAAATAAATTTGTAGTTTAGGGTGGTTGTTAATCAACGCGCGTGTAAATGTGATAGAAAATTATATAAAATACTCACTCCAATTCCGCACTAAATTTGCAAAATGTATAGTTTTTTATGCGCACTTCAAAACTCATCAAACACTAATTACATCTTGATGTAATATTTCAATTAGGACACAATTTTTTGTATAACAATAATAACACGAAGTTACAAAATATTTTCTTGAATTTGATCGCAGCACCAACTGTCGAAACAAACTGGAATTACAATAGAATGTACGCAAGCGATGTGTGACGTCACTGACCGCCAGTGGATGCAAGAAAGAGATTTCCTATGTTAATCTCCCATTGGATTTTTTATAAAAAATTATTAAAAATCGAGGAAAATTATTTCTCGATTTTAAACCCCGTATTAGGGTATAGATATGTATTAGTTATCGTATGCATGTGTTAGATTGAGTTATTTTGCTCTCAAATTGACAAAATTTTAATTTTAAATTTGAAAAATCTGTCTTCCTTGGCGTTTTTTGTATTTGGCGATCAAAAACGTAATACGAAAATATACATGCCGGATGTATATTTTCGTAATATGTATTCCACGAAATTGTTTCATATTATTCATTACTCTCTTAATATGTATAAAAGGTAACAAACCACTATAAAACACGTAGATACAATATTTTTATTATTAAACTACACAAAGCTTTTCGCTATCATAATAATAGCATCATCAGGTGTAATTGCGTTACATAGAACCAGCAATAAACAATTCCCCTCTATTAAATTTACATTTGAATCTGAAGTTAACCGGACGCTTTCCTTTTTGGACTTAACTATTCACCGTAATGAAGATAACTCTACTATTTGTTTTGACGTTTATTACAAAGACTCTTTTATCCCTTCCCCCATACCTGTTTCATCTGCTCATCCTATTGAATTTAAAATAGCTTTTTTTCGCTCTTATATTTTTCGTGCCATCAATTATACCTCCTTTCAGTTTAACGAAAATAAAGAAATTAATAAAATTATTCACTTAGGTATTAACGCTGGGTATAGTAAAAACACTGCTTTAAAAATAATCAATGGGGTCAAAAATAAAATCTATAATAATACTAGTATTAACCATAATACTAAAATTAAATATACCAATAGTCTACCTTTCTGTAATGAATTAAAAAATTTTAAGCATTTTATTTTACGTAAATATAATCTATGCATTCCTTTCTCCTCCCCCTGTACTATTAAAAACTTAGTTGTTAATGACAGAGATATCAACAGACCTTCTGGAGGGGTTTATAAAATACCTATCAAAAATAATGATGAACTGTTTTACTACATTGGGCAAACACGTCGCACACTTAAAGCAAGAATTACTGAACACATTCGTAATGTTAAAGAGAAAAAAAGTTCAATTCTAGTAGACTTTCTTTACGAGCACCCGGAAGCTATTCCTATGTGGACCCAGTCCAAAGTTATTTCAGCCCCTAGAGACTTTCAAGAACTGCTAATAACAGAAGCAGTAAATATTATCAAAAACAATAAAGTAATTAACTCCAAGGATGCTGCATCACTTCCTAAAATATGGCACGCGTTGTGCTAATAGAGAGAAAAAAATAAATACTGAAAATGATATTAAAATGAAAAAAAAATTTATGGTAACTGTAACTTTCAAAATATTTTTTATTGTAACCGTAACTTTAAACCATTTGAACTTCTTTATTTATATATTGCTGGTTCTATGTAACGCAATTACACCTGATGATGCTATTATTATGATAGCGAAGAACTTTGTGTAGTTTATTAATAAAAATATTGTATCTACGTGTTTTAAAGTGGTTTGTTACATTTTATATATTATTTATACACGTGAAATGTTTTATAATTTTAAACTTTTAATAGTTTTTAATCTCTTAATATAAGTTGTTGAGATAACCATTATTTTTGAAAGAAATTAAATATGTTCGCCAGATGATATGGCGATATTTTTTTCCGCCAAGGATGACAGAGTTTCGAGATTAAAAATTCAAATTTTATTAATTTTACAGCAAAAACAACTCAATCTAACGCATGCACATGATAACTAATACATATCTATACCCAAATATGGGGATTAAAATCGGGAAATAATTTTCCTCGATTTTTAGTAATTTTTTACAAAAAATCCATTGGACGATTACCATAGGAAATATTTTTCTTGCATCCACGGACGGTCAGTGACGTCATCACTTCGCTTGCGTATTATTGAATATTCGATACTACGATCGTAGCGCAGTCTGCCGGATCCAATGTGAAACATTCCAAAATCAACAACAATTTATAAGTGATAAATTAATTAAATAAACAATTTAAATTGGACTGAATTGTAAATCTAAACCATTCTAGAATCCACCTGAAGACACTTAAAAAATTTCATTAAACTCGGTCCAGCCGTTTAGGAGGAGTTCCGTGACATACACACGCACAAAAGAAATATATAATAACCATCAATAAGTAAAGCTCTTTAATATAATGATGAATTAGCTTTCATGCCAAGCGTGATTCATTCCAAAAACATACTATTTAGACAAAAAAAAAAAATCTAAAGTTAAGGTGCATTAAAAAAGGTTATGAAACAAAATTCGAAAGAACCATGGTAGATTTTTATTATTATTATTTTATTTTAAATTCATTAAGACGTCATTTTATCATATGGATGAGCAAATTTAATGATTTTTTTTTTCAACATTAAAAATTTTAATGTCTAATTTTAAAGCTATTACCAGGTTATTATTTTCATATTTTAATTAATTTTAAAATATTTAATCAAAAATTCGAAATTCGGGCTTCGAGGTGCATCAGAACAGGTCATAATGAACCATCATGAAAATTTGTGTAGTTTTGCGATCAGCCATTTCCTTAAAAAACTCCCGATATATTATGTATATTCGGTGCGTCCACACACAGAGTCCAAGGAAATCTCCTAGCCCTTTATGTATATATATATATATATATATATATATATATATATACTAGATGACACGACAAACATTGTTTTGTCATATAAATTATTTCTAGAGAATATTTTGCTAGAAAAAATAACTAACTTATTGTAAGTGTGTAAGGATGTGGTATATAAGTGAAACAGGTATGGAGCGCTGTGAACGGTGACTGTGAATTCCGATTATAACGTAAAAGACATAATTAACAATTAAATAAACAATTAAATAAACAATTTAAATTGGACTGAATTGTAAATCTAAACCATTCTCGAATCCACCTGAAGACACACAAAAAATTTCATAAAATCGGTCCAGCCGTTTAGGAGGAGTTCAGTGACATACACACGCACAAAAGTATGGGACCCCTTTGGTGACTTTAAATATTTTAAGCCATTTTTGCGATGAATTGAAATGGCTATCTCAATTGTGGAACTAAAGATCTTGGCGAGAAGCGTCCGAGCTACTTCGGTGTCAAATTTTGAATTTTGCCAAAGGGATCCGATACTAAAGGTGTTCCATTCAAAAAATAAATAAATAAAATATCAGTGACATACACACGCACAAAAGTATGGGACCCCATTGGTGACTTTAAATATTTTAAGCCATTTTCGCGATGAATTAAAATGGCTATCACAATTGTGGAACTAAAGATCTTGGCGAGAAGCGTTCGAGCTACTTCGGTGAGAAATTTCAAATTTTGCCAAAGGGATCCGATACTAAAGGTGTTCCATACAAAAAATAAATAAATAAAATATCAGTGACATACACACGCACAAAAGTATGGGACCCCTTTGGTAACTTTAAATATTTTAAGCCATTTTTGCGATGAATTGAAATGGCTATCTCAATTGTTGAACTAAAGATCTTGGCGAGAAACGTCCCAGCTACTTCGGTGTTAAATTACGAATTTTCCCAAAGGGATCCGATACTGAAGGTGTTCCATTCAAAAATAAATAAATAAAATATAATAAATTAGCTACACAAATAAATTTGTAGGTTAGGGTGGTTGTTAATCAACGCGCGTGTAAATTTGATAGAAAATTATATAAAATACTCACTCCAATTCCGCACTAAATTTGCAAAATGTATAGTTTTTTATGCACACTTCAAAACTCATGAAACACTAATTACATCTTGATGTAATATTTCAATTAGGACACAATTTTTTGTATAACAATAATAACACGAAGTTACAAAATATTTTCCTGAATTTGATCGCAGCACCAACTGTCGGGACAAACTGGAATTACAATAGAATTTACGCAAGCGAAGTGTGATGTCACTGACCGTCAGTGGATGCAAGAAAAAGATTTCCTATGTTAATCTCCCATTGGATTTTTTTATAAAAAATTATTAAAAATCGAGGAAAATTATTTCTCGATTTTAATCCCCGTATTTGGGTATAGATATGTATTATTTGTCGTATGCATGTGTTAGATTGAGTTATTTTGCTCTCAAATTGACAAAAGTTTAATTTTAAATTTCAAAACTCTGTCTTCCTTGGCGTTTTTTGTATTTGGCGATCAAAAACGTAATACGAAAATATACATGCCAGATGTATATTTTCGTAATATGTATTGTACGAAATTGTTTCATATTATTCATTACTCTCTTAATATAAGTTGTTAAAATAAGCATTATTTTTGAAAGAAATTAAATATGTTCGCCAGATGATATGGCGATATTTTTTTCCGCCAAGGATGACAGAGTTTTGAGATTAAAAATTCAAATTTTATCAATTTTACAACAAAAACAACTCAATCTAACGCATGCACATGATAACTAATACATATCTATACCCAAATATAGGGATTAAAATCGGAAAATAATTTTCCTCGATTTTTAGTAATTTTTTACAAAAAATCCAATGGGCGATTAACATAGGAAATATTTTTCTTGCATCCACGGACGGCCAGTGACGTCATCACTTCGCTTGCGTATTATGGAATATTCGATACTACGATCGTAGCGCAGTCTGCCGGATCCAATGTGAAACATTCCAAATTCAACAACAATTTATAAGTGATAAATTAATTAAATAAACAATTTAAATTGGACTGAATTGTAAATCTAAACCATTCTAGAATCCACCTGAAGACACACAAAAAATTTCATTAAACTCAGTCCAGCCGTTTAGGAGGAGTTCAGTGACATACACACGCACAAAAGAAATATATATATATAAAGATATACTATATATAGATTCGTCCTTTTGATGAGTTATTCACTCATAATATTTCAAGATTACCCAGCATTTGAAAGTGCAATAACACACACACACACATACATATATCAAGGAATCATTCACGATAAATTTCTACGAATGATGTTTTGGTTCGTTTGTAGGATTTTTTGTTTGTTTTTTTTTCGATATTTTATTAAAACCTTTTCATTTTTTTTTTTTTTTTTTTTTTTTTAATCTTTAACAGTATGTTTAATTTAGTTATCATATTAATTAATTTGGTTATTCAAGATTTCAACGGTATTTTATCATCATTTTTTTTTTCTAATTTCTACTACTTTGTTACAACAGTTATATATTTATTTACATTTGAATTTAAATTGCTGAATTTACGCATATATTTTTAATTTACCTAGTTTTAGTATTTTTAATATAACTATAACTTTTAAGATGTAACTTTAACATTTTACTGCATATTGTTATTTTACAGTTTCAAAATATCATAAAAAACGGCAGTTTTTTGAGTGACACAGCAAAGCTCAAACAAAGCTTAGCAGCGACACTCTATTATACAGCTAGTTTTACATCAGAGGGATTTGGAAACGCCGACATTTAATATCTCAGTAAATAGGAGATATTTTGATCTGGTGTTTTCAGAATAACCTTTTTTCTTCTGCCTGATGCTATCCTGAAAGTTTCACACTTCAACATTGTATATATTTTGAGATCTGGAGTTAAATTTCAGACTTCAAAGGAAAAATGTGTTTCGTGTGAGTTTTTTTTCTCGAAAACGACTCGAAGAAATTTTATAAAATTTATATATGATATTAATTTATTTTGTCTGAGAAGCGTGACGTCGCCCATTCTTCCCAAAAAACTCTTGTTTCTTAAATAATTTAGCTTAAAAATCAAACTATTTTTTCCTCCGCGATGCATAGATTTGAACTGCTTATTCTCAGAATTCAGAACAGGCGTCATTCGGTTTTCTGAGACTGCGGTTGGTTGGTTCAATCTGAATGCAGTCAATAAAATATTTATGAAGAAAATATTTTTAATTTTAAAATTTCCCATTTCGTCAAAAACGTATTTACATAATATTTAAAATAAACGAAGTATTTTTTAATTATAAATATTCTATTTCATCGTCATTCATAATAAATTAAAACTTTATTAAAGCGAAAAATTTTAAAGCACTCATGCACAGGAATTTATACCATGGTCCATGGTCTGTAGAGCGCATGCGTATATCATCCGGATCCTAAATTTTTGGTGCTCCCTGTAGACGCTAAAGTTGTTTACACTGTCGCTGGTACTGTATTCCTCCGCCGCTGTTGATATTCTGATATTCATTTTAAACATGTTTTATTAAATTATTAAAGTTTTTTTTACGACTCACAATCGTTAGAAAGGCATCAGAAAACATGATTTATCTTTTTGGTCTGTTTGAACTTCTCATCATTCGAATTTATTGCTGTATCAAGAAAAGAAATATAAAAATTAAACTTAAAATGATGTTTAGCATCACTTGTTGATTTATCAGCTGACTGCATAATTAATTTTTTTTTTCATTTTTCGTAATCGGACTGGCTCTGACTCCGATGGGAATGATACCGCAATATTAATTTCTTCTAAAAATGCTTCATGTTTATCAAATCCGAAATCACTTTTACAGTTTCCAAGAAAAAATTTTTGTTTTTAGTAGTGCATTAGTAGTTGAGTTTGGGTCACATTTTCACCATAGGCTCGTCGTCTTTTGTTATGTACTGGCGAAAACTTTCTTCACTATTTTCTAATAGAAAATTAACATTTTTTATACATGATCTGGCTTGTGTTCGTTGAGAATGGTCAACTAGAACGAAGTGGAGCTTTCAATGTTTGTGGAAAAAAGCTGTGCTACGATAGGCTACATTCTACTGTTTGTGGGTTAAAAGAAGACTCCTACAGGTTAAATATATTTGCTAATTATTTTGGAAGATGAAGCAAGATTTTTCAGATTCAGGTGGAAAAAATCTTTTGTTTTTTCATATTATTATCCTGATAGTGTTTCTTTAGGATTCGGGCGAAAATAACTTTTCAAATGAGCCTAATTTGCTTTGCTAATGATACTTTTTCTCTAATTTTATCTTACAAAATTGTACTCCAAATTTTTTTTTCTGTTAACAGCTAGTCTCAAGTATCAACTGTACTGAAAATGAAATTAATTCCAAAAAGCCCCCACGCATAGCCCCTACAAAGTCACCTAGTCTAAAGAGCTAAAACTTCTTTCTAGTTAGAGCTAGCTTCCTTCAAATCTTATTATTATTTTTTTTTTCTTTTTATGTCAGTTCAAATTTATAAAAAACATGATGTTCAATTTAGACCCTTGAATGGAAAGTCAAAACTTTATAGTTCCAATAAAGTACAGCCCGATTGAATAATGACTCAGTGACTTTTAGATATAGTGTAAAGCTGTTAACAATTAGATGGACAGATTTAATGACGGACTGTTTTCAAAACTCAATTCGACGTTGTAAGTATTTGAAATAAATAGATCGTTATTATGGTAAAATCAAGCCAGTTGTTTGTGACTCTTTCTCTAGCGCTTCTCATCAGATAAATTGGATTGACTTAGATGCCCTGAAATGTCAATTCGAGGATTATGCTATGCATTTACTTCATTTTTACACGTCCAATTGAAAACACGCCAAGAAAAACTCAGTAAATGTTTCCAAGTCATAGCAGCAGGCTTGTACTTTTTAGTCCTTTCTAGACAAAGATTGTAAGTGTTTAAAATTTTCACACAACATGAGTGCTGTGTTTCCAAGACTACATTTTATCTATTCTAAAGTGCCATTAGATAGTAATAAATAAAATAGATTGTGCCGCCCTCTAAATTTGAGCGCCCTAGGCCATCGCCTAGTTTGCCTATATGGTCGAGCCGGCCCTGCATACAGGAAATCAATTTGTAAATAAGCATGAGGCATTTGTAAAGTGGTCTAATATAAAAGAAAGAAAAATTATAAATTGTAAACCAAAAAGGTTTTAATAGTAATAAACAAATTTCACTTATTTTATTATTATTATTATTATTTTGTAAGTTATGTTTTTATTTTCAGATACAGTATAAGCTTAATGTAGTTTTACGTGCCATTGTGATAATTATATCTCCAGAAAAATAATATACTTCGTATATAAGATGTTCATGTTCATATTGCTTTAAAAAAGTTTACAAAATAAAGTAATAATCTAAAAAGTTTAAAATATTTTTCAAGTCTGCCAGTAAATGTGTTTAAGTATATGCTTGTACTATATTCGAATTTATCTGGTTACAGTGGTAAGTTTAACTGTTTAACTATTATTTTTTTTTTTGTTTTTTTTTTTTCAAATTAAAAAAAAAAAAAATTATCTTCTGTGTATAACTCTTTAAAGACCTGATTAAAAACTTTTAAATTTAATTTACAAATGAAAATCAAAGATGTTGAGGCGTTTAGAGTAATGTATGAACTGATATTCATCTTTTTCTACTGCTTCTAGCATTTTCGCATTCTGCTAAAGCTTTCTTTTCTGATTTTAGCTTTTTTGCTAAAGAAAATTTTCACTCAGCTTAAACCCTGATTGATAAGCATTGGGGATTAAATTTTTAACGGTTTCTTTGATTATTAACTTGACTGAAAAATTATTGTTTGACGTATGTGTTTAATAAATATTTTGTCACATACTAAGACAATATTATTTCAGTCACCAATTATAAAATCCGACATTCGGGAGTCACACTGTAAGTTAAAAAATATTTTTTTTGCACTACCCGTCTTTTTTTCAGATAAGTGTTTGTTTATATATATCATTCTAATAAGTTATGCATTACATTTTATTTTTATTTATTTATATTTTTCATTCCTCGAGTCACATACTTTTCTTTACATTGACAAACAACTGTTTTTTTCTTGCTTATATATATAAATTGTATTTTAATTAGATAATTGTAAATTTTTTTCACAGAAGACTAGATTTTAATAACTATTTAGTGTTGCTTTATTCAGGGGTGAAACTTTTCAAGGGCTATCCCTGAATTCAGGGTTTTTGAAAATTTTGCTTTCTCTGAATTTCATGTTAAATATTTTGTTTTTGCAGAAATTCCTCATTTTTAATGTTTAATTAAAATGTAGTTGTTTCCTTAAAATGTATTAAGAACTCTTCAAATATCACTTATAATAACTAGCCATGTAATATATCACTAATAAGTGTGCCCTATGTGCATGCAGGTATTAGTTTTCAGGGTTTTTGTGGCCATTGCTATTTGGACCATCAGTGCAATTAGTGTGGAGGCTATTCGGACCGCTTCCTTGTTGTGTTGGTCATAATAATGATTTTGCTTGTTTGATCTTGAATTTTCTCTGTAATATACTAATGCAGGGCCTAAAATTTCAACTCCGATTACACTCACCCCAAAAAAGTTATACTCGCCGCAAAATAGGGTTGTCTTTTTTTTTTTTTTTTTTTTTTTTTCGGTTTTACGCATTTTGGGTTTTTTATTTTTCTAACTATCTGAAATGCTTTTACAAATATGTCTAAAATTATATATATTAAAAGTGTATCGTACATATCATCATGTCTCATAATCCTCTATAATCAAAAATCATTATAATGCATTATATTTGAGATCTGAAAAAAAAGGTTAAAATATCTATCAATGCGTAGAGTCATTTAAAAAAAAAAAAAAAAAGAAGAGGAAAAAAAAAAAAAAAAAAAAAAACTTTTTCAATCAACACCCTGTGAAAATTTTATTATGCAAGATTAAGCTTCCTTATTTTCCTATTTATATATTTAACTTTTTACATCAGAAATGTCTTTTTCGTCCATTTTATTTTTATAATCAGACTGAATGTCGATGTGTATAACTTGTTCATTGTTGTCATTTGAAATAGCCATTTCGGAATTACATGTTCGATAAAATTGTTGCTTACAAATCATAACAAGCGTAAATTCTTAGTGTTTCAGCAAAAACTGGAAAATGTTAACTGTTTTTTGATCATTATTCAACAAAATAAACATAGGCAGTATCTTTAAAAGGGCTCGGGATCATTTTCATGCACCAATATCGCATAAGCAAACTTTCGCATTTTTTTTCTCTTGGATTGTGGGCGTCTAGCAAAGAGGCTCTCTACTTGTCTATTCTCACTCTGCTTAAAGAAATCACAGTGGGAGAAACGAAACTGCCTAGAGATTAAAACTTTTATGCGTGTACTTTTATGCAATTTTCCTTTCTCAGGCTGGGACGATTGTCGGGCAACGCGCACACAGACTCGACACTCAAAGAAGAGAAAAAGGAGAGGTTAAATATGAGGTTATAAGATGGCAAGATTTTGCCATATTTAAATCTATAAAAAGAATGTTTTCTGTCACCTTATCATGTAAGAATTCTATCTATAACTAGACCAAATTTTTACTCGCCACAGTAAAAATTCCACTCACCAGTGGCGAGAGGAAATTTCGCGCCCTGTACTAATGATTTTGCTGGTTTCAACTACAAATTCAAACTTTTAACATTTTGAAAGTGTATAATGCGATTGATCTACAATCCATGTTTATTTCAACATTGTTGTTAGAAAACATTACAAAATAAGTACAAAAGTCATTTTCTGAAAAATCATACATATATTTGTATATAAAACTGGGTTTGGTTTAGATCTGTACCGAGTACTCGGTAAAGTACTCGGCTAATTTGCCGAGTACTCGTTACTCGGGCGAATTTGGACTAAGTATTCGGCCAATACCGAGTAGTTATAATAATTTCATTATTTTTATATATTATTGAAAAAAATGTAACATTAATAAGAATTGTTTATTAATAACTAAACTAATAAATTATGAAAATATAAATATAAAGTCAAACTTTTGCTGCAAACAGTTTTCGCAGTTAAAATGGCCGAGTATGCCACCAAACTCGGTATAGCGACAATTCATGGTATGAGCTTATCCCTTTTAGTTACAAGTATATAAGTATAACCATCTTGTATGTGTTTAATATGCAATTTTTTTTTTATAAAAACTTAGTACATAAAATTGTATCTGTAAAACAGACAATAATAAAATATTTTAGAAAAAAGAACCCTTATATAATACTAAAATAGTAGATAAAACATTAGTTATATATTTGTGCAAATAAAAGTAAGACACTTTTAAACTTGTAAGAAACGATTGATTTTTAATTTAAAAAATAATAATTATGAAAAAGGTAAATACACTGAAATGTTATTAAAAATATATTTTAATATTCAAATTTGTTGTTTTGCAAATTATGGCCCAAAACCACCTATCTTTTTTTTTACTCTTCTAGAATTTGAAGATTAATGAAGTCTATCATGTTTGAAATGATAAAATATTTATTTTAATGTTCTCATTTCATATGTAAATTTTCATGCATGCATCTTAAATTAAGCCTGAGTGTATAGGAACTTCTATATTCTCTAAGAATTATCTAAGAATGGTTCGCATCTGAGAAAGACTATATAATAAAGAATGGCATATCAAATATAACAATGAACCTAATTGTGTATACTATACACTACAAAAGTTCTGAAACATTTCATGAAAACATGCTGTTTGCCATTTAACTTAATTTTGTGTTCAAAAAGCCTTTTTTAAATTTTAACATCTGCAAAATTCTTCATATATACATCAATGATCAATTATTCACTCTTTCTTACAACTATTCAGTACTCGGCCTACTCGGTTACTCGGCCAAAGTGCTACTCGGTGCAGTACTAGTTTGGTTTGCATCGAATTATATTGGAACGATTTAATTTATTTATTTTTTTTTTTTTTTAAAGAAGGAAAAGAAATAAAAAACCAAATGACATCTATGTAGTTTAATATGCAGATTTATTCATATGTTATACATTTATTCATATTCATAAACAAACATATTGCAAAGATTTTTTCAAAGATTAAAAATACTCAAATTTACTAAGATCTGTTTTTTATGTTACATTTTTTATTTTTATTATTCAATTTTCAAACTGTTTATTTTTGCCCTTTTATGAAGAATTTTGGCATCATTTAGAGTACAAAATTTCTCTGAAAATAATTAATCTCTACCCCACTCCCTCACTCAAAAAAAAAAAAAACAAGTAAAAACGATAATTTTTCATGCACGGGGATGAGACACATTATATTATTTCTAAATTTTACTCTTATCAGTGTTAACTTACTCTTATCAGTGCTAACTTACCCTTATCAGTGCTAACTGAATAGCCTGTACACTAATCGCACCGACTGTCCGATTAGCCACTTCGGGGTTTTTACAGGTTTCGTTTGGTAGTTTCATCCCTGTTTATTAAATTTTTCACATTTAATAATTTTCATATTAAATGTAATTAAAAATATTCTTAATTATCGTCTCACTACAATGATTACAGTGTTGCATTGTTAAAGTTTTCAGAAATTTTTTAACATTTTATTTTTATTTATTTATATTTTACATTCCTTGACTCATAGTTTTTTTTTACATTGGCAAACAACCGTTTTTTCTTGATTATGTTGAACGTGATGCAGCTTTGCTTGCTTATGTGTTTTTTCTTGCTTATGTTGTGTTACATCCATAAGTGCTTTTTAGTTCATCCTACCACTTTAGCGGTAACATCCATAAAATCACAATCATCACTTTACGCCTAACTTTTGGCAAGATTTAAAAAAATCAATTTTGTCAGTTTTTTGATTTACAAAATGCTCTTTTTTTTTTTTTTTTTTTTTTTTTAATATATATATATATATATATATATCATATTAAAAAAATTCTTACTTTGTCAGTTGCAACATAAAAAATCCAGCAAGTACAAAAATACATAAATGCTGTTTGCAGAAAAATTTTCCAAATTATGAAAAATTTCAAAAGAAAAAAAAAACTTATAGCTATTACTTAGTTTGTATACAACCAAAAATTTGCCATCATGATAATTTATGAAATACTGAATTAATTTGAACCAAATTTTTGCTTATGGAACCTGAAAATATATGAATAGTTTAAATGGATATTTTATGGTAGTTCTCATTTTGCTTGAAGATGAAATACATGGTATTTGACTTATTTTAAAAATCAGTTGACCAGCAGATAATTAAAAATTTTCTTCTACTGTTTGTTCCAGGGTTGGCAAGTTTCTTCCAAGGTGGAAAAAACCATGGAAAATCCAGCCGGAAGAAATAGGTTTCTTCCAAGTGGAAGAAATGGAAGAAACTGTTTTCCTTAAAAATTTATCCTATAAATTGCAGATTTGTAAGATACAGTGGATTCATTTATCTTATAAACAACTTTAAGTAACTTTAATTATACCTATAAAAATTTAATTTCATATTTAATTAATAATTATGAGATTTTTACTGAAGTGATCTTTGGTATCTGATGATCACGTTCCAAAATACTCAAAGTCCATTAAAAAAAAATTAAAAAAAAAATTTCAATTTAAACAGTGTAAAGTTTTATAATCTAGACGATTGTATTTCTTTAACTGGTAATAAATAATAGTTTGGTTCCTTAATTCCTATTGGCCACACTCCCCACCTCTTCCGTAATCCTATTGGTTGAACTAAATCCGGTCCCTCTCCTATATATACGAGTACTTCTCCAGATTCAGAATTATTTTTTTGCACTGATGACGGTACGCTTTAGGCTACCGAAACAGCTGTATGCACCTCAATAATTTTTCTTTGGCGTTTCTGACGTAGTAGTTTATTCCTGTTTTAATAGTTTGGATTACTTGCTTATACTTTCTGATAAAACATCTCTTAACAAACATCCAGTTAATTAACCCTTTCGCTACCAGCGTCACATATATGTGAGCATCCGATTTTCTTACCTGAGCCTGGCGTCACAAATATGTGATGGGTGTTCATTATTAGTTTATGATAATTGTTTGCATCAAATCGTGTCGCACACAGACGGGTTATGTCATAAAACAAAATAGATACAGGATGTTATTGGTTTTAGTTAGAACGTTATAGATACATCCCACAAAAATAAATGACAATTTTATCGTCTGGGCTGTGGTGGCGGTTTTTCTCCTGAGGCTCTGGTAGCGAAAGGGTTAAGAGTACTAATATTCAATAATTACTGTATTACAAAATGTCATCAAAAACTTTATTTTCCTTATAGTGATATACAGTACAGTCAAATCCCTCAAATCCGCAGATTTATAATCTGCAAATCCTTCTAATCCGATTTTTTTTTTTTTTTTGGAATGAAAAAAAAAATTACATCTCATATTTCAAAAAAATTCACATTATTTCTTTTTTAAAACAAATTTTTAGCTTAAACCTTATTTTGAAACATAACTGGGGAGAAGAGGGAATAACAGTCTTGTATTTATTATCCTGCAATTCATACAGACTAGTGCTTAAAACAAATCACTATTGCATCAACATTTAACAAAATTAATCAGTGATGAATATTATTTCCGAACTTTCAAAAATATTTTGCTTCGTATTTTTTAAATTTGTTTGTTTACATTTTATATGTGCCTATTATTTGAATATGCTTAAATTGTTTACCATCATATATGAATTATGGTAGATTAGTTTTATTAATATTGAAGAAATATTTTATTAAAAAAATATTAGAAATCGTCTATCCATTTTGATGTCTATTTATGAATTAATAATAACTGACTCTGTATCTGCAAAAGAAAACTGTAAACAAAAGCAATAATCTCTAATCTGCAAATTCCTGTAATCCGCCTAACCTCTGGACAAAACTTTTGAGAGTCAGAGGGAGTTGACTGACAAATGAAAAGTTTTTTAGTAGTTCAATACTGCACTTTATTTTTCAATCCTAGAGAACCGGCAGGAGAGTTTAAAAATAGGTATCTTAGTATTTATGGATACAGTTCGTTGCGTACTAGCTTCGAGTTTATACAAATAATTGTATCCTTAACCAAAAAAAAAAAAAAAAAAAAAGTGCAAATATTATGGCTAATTACGTAATTATCACTTGTACTATTTGAAGGTATAGTAATATGAGATAGTATCCATGCAAAAAATTCTAAAAACATTAGCATTGAAAAGCAAAATCCCATCACCTGTATATAATTTAGTGTTTGTTATCAAATAACTTATTTTTCTAAAAATAATTTTAATATTAATTAGATTATAGTTAATATTCGACATTATATTTATGCTTTCAGTGTATATAGTCCATAAATTTTAATTTTGAACATCTGTTTTGTCTTCTGGTTGGTTTCATCCATTTCTTCCGGTTTCTTCCATTTCTTCTGGTTTTTTCCAGTTTCTTCCACTGTCCTGGAAGAAACTGGTTTCTTCCGGAAGAAACCCAACCCTGGTTCTAAGTAAGTTTTTAATATTTCAATTCATGATAGTTCAGCATCATTAAGATGAAATATTTAATAATACTGGGATTTTCAAAGGAATTTCATAAAACAGCACTTTGTTTTCAACGCCAATATCCTATAGCTTGCATAAATTCATTTTTAGCCATTAGTGAGAAATCTTTCAGTTAAAAATAGATTTTGTTACTTATTTTTAAAAAGATAACACACAAAAATTTTATAAAGGACTGAAATTCAGTTTTATTGAAGAATTTTCAGTTTTTTGTGAAAGGAAAGTAAACAAACATTTTACAATTTTTAAGTTTTAGAAAATTTTGAATGTGGGCAAATTTCTTGTAGAAATATATTAAAAATATTCTTTTCACGTATAATTCATGATTGTTTAGCATCATTAAGATGAAATATGCAATAATAGGTATAGTGATTTTCATAAGAATTTCAAAAATAATACTTTGTTTTCAACGCCGATATTTCTGGATCAACAAAATTCTGTTAATTTTGAGCTATGTTATTATACTATTATAAGAAAAGTTTTTTTTTTCAAAGTTTTGTACTAATTACTTACAATGTTATTACTCTATGTATTATAACTGCAGTGAAAACTTTTTATTTTTAATTAACAAATCACAAAACAAAGACGTATGTAGGTTTAAATGACATTAATAATAGGAAAAAAGTTGCCAATGCAAATTACGAATATTCCACGAAACTTTGAGTATATATCAGTCAGGCCGGCCAAAGCTTTGACCTTACCAAGGCTTCATTCCATCTCTAATTTTTACTGTATATTTACCAAAAAATCTGCTCAATGTTCAAAGTTTTTCAAAATGTAAAAATTGTTAAGTATCTGTTTACTTTTTTTCCCCACAAAAAACTGAAAATTCATTAATAAAACTGTACTTTAATCCTTAATAATACTGTCATATGTTATTCGTTTAAAAAGTTAGTAATAAAATCTATTTTTAACTAAATGTTTTCAAACTAATGGCTGAAATCAAATTTTGGAAGGAGTTGGTTATTGGTGTTGAAAACGCCAAGTACTATTTTTTGAAATTCCTATAAAAATACCTGTATTATTCCATATTTGATCTTAATGATGCTAAACAATCAGGAATTATACTTCAAATTAATCTATTATGAATACAGACCTAGGAGTGTGTAGCTATTCTAGCTATTTCTCTCTTTTTTTCACATTTGTCTCTTTTAGTCACTTTTTTGTTCAATTAGTCTCTTTCCTAGCTTTTTTATCATGCTTTTTCCAATGATATTTTTTCTTTATCCATTTTTCCTCAAAGATTCACTTTCAGATCAGTGTGATAGATTTTAACTCTTAAAGAGGGATGTCACAACTATTATATAGAATGTAAAATACAGAATAATAATAATTAAAAAAAAAAAAAAAAGAAAATTTGATTCAAGTAAAAAGGTTGCCCGTTGGGGGCACATCATACATATTTTTTAATGTAAACTCAAAATCGTTATCTTTTACTTGTGCCACTTTTCTTGCCCTAGTGCGATATATTTATTCCTTCACCACATGCAAAGGGCAATGAAGTAATAGCGAAATTTAAGTTTGTTTTCTTCATTAAGAATATAGGTAAGTCAATTCAACAGCATAAAATGAAATGCTAAGCTTAAAACATATTTTATGTTACTAAATTACTATAATACTTTTTTTTTTGTAAATACAAATTTTGCTTATTTTATGAGTTGTTACTTATTAAAGTAACAAACTTGGGCAAACATTTTTAGGTCACAATTTAATTTCATTTTACTGCATGTCGTCGGTATAGAAAATTTTGTCATAGGGCATATCGTGTAGTACATGTAATGTAGTTGTTATTCTGTCCTAAGTTTCCAATTTTATATTGCTGGCTGCTAAGATATTTGGTGAATTCTCCACCTCGTTATATATGTACTAGTATCTTTTGTGTTATTAAAAATTATTTACATTTAAGTAACATACATGTTATTCTTATTTCAGTTTTCAGGAATTAGAATTTAGCAGCATCTGCGATGAATTTTAATTTAGAACTTCCATAGAAAATTCTGTAAACATTTGGATACTATAAGATTTAGAAAATACTTGTAATTCTGGTATTACTATAAATTTTGTTACAAAGATAATTTTTCTTACATATGATGCAAGCTGACATTCAGTTTTGTACACAATACATTGTACACATTTTTTTTTTTTTTTTTTTTTTCATTAAAAAAAAAAAAAAAAAAAGTACATCAGTGGTAGACTTACAACTGTCAAAGCCAGGGACGAAATTCTCACTGATGACCCCATTTACCCTGCCTTATTTAGGATTTTCAGAATTATAAATGAGTTTTTTTTTATTTTGGAGTTGTTGCTCCTGGATCACATTTTGTACTTTGAAACTCCTTAGACAGGAACCTACGACTTAAAATGGAATTGCAGGGAAGAAAATAATGGCACGACAGCTTCACCAGATATACATACTTAAAGATAAGTTTCTTCAGAGGATCCCCCCCCCTCATGATCAAATGCTCAGGGTGACTACTCTCTCCACCTTCCCCTTGCTACGCCACTGCAGTATATGCATTAATTTTACATCTTTGTTTGTAATATTCATTTATAAGGAAAAAACTTCTCTCTTTTCATTCTATTTTAAATATTTTAGTCTCTTTTCAGTCTCTTTTTTAAACATTTTAGTCTCTTTTCTCTCTTTTTCAAGAGCGTTTTACCACTCCTAGGCCTGTGAATATTTTTATTATATTTTTACAAGAAATTTGCTCAACATTCAAAATTTTCCAAAATGTAAAAATCGTAAAGTTTCCTGTTTACTTTTTGTTCATAAAAAAACTGAAAATTCATGAATAAAACTGAATTTTAATCCTTTATAAAATTTTTATATGTTTATATATATTTCAAAAATGAGTAACAAAATCCATTTTTAACTAAAATATTTCTCACTAATGGCTAAAAATCAATTTTTGCAAGCTACCCAATATCGGCGTTGAAAACAATGTATTATTTTTGAAATTCCTATGAAAATACCTGTGTTATTGCATATTTCATCTTAATGATGCGAAACTATCATGAATTATACCTCAGACAAGTCTCTTATAAATATTTTTACTATATATTTACAAAACAATTGCTCAACATTCAAAAGTTTTCAAAACGTTAAATCTGCGAAGAATTTGTTTACTTTTTTTTCACAAAAAGCTGAAAATTCATTAATAAAATTGAATTTTAATCCTTCATAATACTGCTATGTTGTATTTATTAAAAAAAACAACAAATTAACTAAAAGATTTCTTAATATTGTGTAAAACCAATTTTTGGAAGCTACCAGATACATTAGAAAAAAAGTGTTTTTTGTGAAATTCTCAATGGCAGTTATGCGATAGAAAAAAAAGAATCAACCTACCCTTCCTATGAGGTGGAAGGACTTGTTTTAATCTTTAGATCAGTTGATCATTAACCCCTAAAAAGTAATGATATCAGAACAAAAACCCTTAACGGGTTAAAAGTTTGTGACGCAGCATTTTATTTCGATATGAATTGGAAATATGGGTCTTAAAAGTAATGATATCAAATTTGAGTGACGCTTTGCTATTAATTGAAATATATTACATAGATTTTCTTATTTCATCATTTGTTTTTTTTTCTTCTATTTACATCACAGTGTATACATAATATTTTCAACTTCAGCACGAAAAAATATATAGAATTTACTCCCTGATACTTTTTCATCTGCACCACGTGAATTCAAAATATGAGTTTTAAAAGAAATGATATAATTTCTGTGACGCCGCAGTGTTACTTTAAAAGATTTATTTTTAGATTTCATTACAATTACTTTTGTTTTGTTGCATAAAGTATATTTACACATTGAAATAGTGCTTTTAATTTTCAAATATACTGTCAAATAATCACACTTTTACTGAATTTATATTATAAATTGAAATTATCTAGTTCAATAAATTGATTTGTCTATTGCGTCACGCTATCCAAAACTGTAAATAAAAATTATGTAAATGTTTTCTTTGCATCACACAATCTCTTTGCACACATTTTCACTTAGTACTATGATACAAAGTAACATTTACAAAATTTTTACTTACAGTTTTGGATAGCGTGACGCAATAGACAAATCAATTTATTGAACTAGATAATTTCAATTTATAATATAAATTCAGTAAAAGTGTGATTATTTGACAGTATATTTGAAAATTAAAAGCATTATTTCAATGTGTAAATATACTTTATTCAACAAAACAAAAGTAATTGTAATGAAATCTAAAAATAAATCTTTTAAAGTAACACTGAGGCGTCACAGAAATTATATCATTTCTTTTAAAACTCATATTTTGAATTCACGAGGTGCAGATGAAAATGTATCAGGGAGTAAATTCTATATATTTTTTCGTGCTGAAGTTGAAAATATTATGTATACACTGTGATGTAAATAGAAGAAAAAAAACAAATGATGAAATAAGAAAATCTATGTAATATATTTCAATTAATAGCAAAGCGTCACTCAAATTTGATATCATTACTTTTAAGACCCATATTTCCAATTCATATCGAAATAAAATGCTGCGTCACAAACTTTTAACCCGTTAAGGGTTTTCGTTCTGATATGGATTTCATATATTTTGGATTTGCAAAAACAAGGCATAGTCCCTCTATATATACATTACATTTTACCCCGTCAGGAATTAATGCTGGCAGTTTCGTATCACACACCGTAAATAATAGTGATAATAAACTAGAAAATTTTAAATGGATCTTGTTATTTCCAGAAGCATGAAAGCATTTTAAATTAATAAAAAAAAAAAAAAAAAAAAAAAAAAAAAAAACCTTATTTGTTTGTGTTAAATGCTATAGTACTTTCCAGCGCCCCATTCCCCTCCGCCACTTTCTCGGTTTCTGGCTTGAGTGATTCGGCTTGTAACTTCAAGTAGTGTTTTCTGTTCTACTGTACGATGAGCAGCCGCCACATGCGGCTTAATCCAGTTGTAGGCTCGTTGCCATTAAATGAACTAGAACTGTTCTAAATTTTGACTGTTTCTCCATTGAAAGCATAGAAAGGGTTTTTAAAAATTGTAATTTTTTGACTACCACTAGAATTATTTCTTATATCTTCGATTAGGTAGGTTTTAGATAGCGCGGCTTTTCGGAATTCATTGTCATTTTGATGTTCCTTAATGCGCGTGTAATTTTTTTCTTTTTTCATTCCAATGTAACATTTTTCGGTTTCATTTTTATCTATTATTGGAATTTCACAAATACCGGTTGTTTTCATAGGGGAAAGAATCTTTTTCATTTCGGATGATTTGATATACTATATTAGGGTTAAATTTTATTGGTATATTTACATTATAATTATTTCCTACATTTTCAATTTTAACTGCTATACCGCTGTTATAAGGTATGGAATATGTAAACGTAGAAAGGGTTTTTTGGTGACATAAAATGCGTTTTAGGTCCTGAATTATTTTTTTAAATAGTTTATCTACTAAGTTTTTCGGGTAACCTGAATTTATAGTAATATTTCTTATGAATCTAAGGTATTTTTTAAGGTGTTGGGTGTATGAGTATGGCTCGATTAATGGAGTATTTAATAATGTTAATTTTATATTGGTACGGGGTTTTACTTTTACCATTAATTATTTCAATACTAGATGTTGCTTTCCGGTAATCTGTGGTTCTGACACTTTTTTTTTTTTTTTTTTTTTTGATAATTTTTAAGTCTAAATAATTGATTACATTCTCGTTTAACTGCGGTTCTGACATTATTTTCTTTTCGAATAATTTTTTTCACTTTTTTTTTTTTTTTAAATATAATTTCCTTTTTTTCTAATGAATAATTTTTAATTCAATCAATAACTTCGCTTCCATAACACAGATTTTTTTTTTTTTTTAACAGATATTTCTTACTAGAGTTTATTATGAATCTCCAGAAATAAAAAAAAAGTAAGGAGGTTTTTTAAATTTATAAGACAAATGCTTTTTAATCACTACAAAAAGAAATCGAAGTAGGACTCGAACCTATTTCTTTCAGTTTCATGAGCAATGTTTCTTTTTATTGAACTGGCCCGGTTGTAGTCATAATTGTTGTATTCTACGTGTACCACAAAAAATAGGTTCTAAAATGTAAATGTTGGAATGTGTTTTAAATGCATTTTAAACATAGATTTCATTTTAGAAAATTTAAATATATTACCAATTTTTAGAATTTAAAGTTTATCTTAACATAATATTTATATATTATATAATGTATTATAACAGGCATTTGAAGTTGTTTCTTTAGAATGTTAGGTACTTACATGTTAATCACATGCCATTGTCAAAACGAAGTATACTGTGTACATGTTTAGCATAAGATTTACGATAGGTTTAGTAATGTTTATATAATTAGGATAAAAAACTTTATAATATTAGTTAATATAATACATATGAGTTTATATTATCGGCACTTAATTGATGACATCCAGTGAATGCGAATTTACCGAATATATTTATTATATTCAGATTTTTTTTTCTTTAATATTTTCGACATTTTTTAGGAGATTAAGGAGTTGATAATGAAATATCAAATATAATTACCAAATATAAGCTATCAAATATGAAATATCTTCATAGTACTGAAGACTAAAATAATAATAATAATAATAATAATAATAATAATAATAATAAGATATTCTCTAAAAAAGAAGAAAACAAATGACTAGAATACATATATTTATATACATTAGTCAAAAGAATTTATCTATATAGTTTCTCCAGATATTTGTAAACATTTAACACCTATCAATCTTACTTAAATATAACATACTATAAAATTTTCTTTACATAAAAAAAAAAAATCCTAATATATATATATATATATATATATATATATATATATATATATATATTGCCCAAAACTTTTAAAAATTGAGCAATATTTCAATTTGTCAAAAAGTTTGGAAAATATTAATGACATTTTTAGATAGTTTGTGTCAAAATTGATATAAAATTCTAGAGTATGTAGAATAAATATTTATATATGTATATATCTTCAAAACAGTTTTCTTCAAACACATCTGAAAAGTCTTCTATTAAGTAATCCAAAGATATATAACAGAAAATAAATTTATACTTTACTTGAATATAAAAATAATAATAATAATAATAATAATAATAATAATAATAATGACTTCAAAATATCTGTTTGGTGTATTTCAAATAAGGATTATCATAAAATACATCGCAATAAATTTATATAATGTGTAATTCCGTATTGTTACGAATTTTTATATAATAATAGTTATTATTATGTTATTTCATTCAAAGATACTTAGTCAGACTATAAAATGTTAATTATTTGCATATATAACTTGTTTTTGCGTTAAAATAGATCAGTTTTCTTCAAAAACTCGTTAAAAATTTCCACGAACGCAGGTAATGACCATAACACCAAATTTGGCGAGTTTTTCACTCCTTGTCGACTTTTTTGGCGACCTTGGCTAGAGAAATCCTTATTATGAACATCTCGTATATCTAAGCTGTAACTTAATAAGATGAGAAGTTACTAGAATATTTTCATTTAATAAAGAGTTACAAAAATATTCTCGATCCATTCGAGAGGTCGGTTTCCTCACCAACCGGGTTACTGTGAAGAACTCTGCTTGACTAAAGGCACTACCAGACGGAACAACATATATTCTGAACCATAAGATATTTTTTCTCAAAGCTACCGAACAACTTTGTTGAGCTGAATATGGAGTTATTTTTTAGCATATATAAAATCCACAAATGTAAACAACGGACTCAACATTTGACGATAATTCGTCGCGAGGAGCTTTAAAAGGAAAAAAGAAGAGGATTATCTGGAACTGCGATTCTCTGATTGGACGGTTCATGCTTAACACTATTGCATGTTATTCAAACAGTCGAAAATGCGTGATTGAAGACTATATGTGCGGCAAATCGCAACAGACGGGATTTTTCAACCGCTTTCCTCGCTAAAAACCTGCTTATGAGGTTATATTGTGAGGTATAGCAATATTAGCGTAACGCTGCAAACGAAGTTCGCACTTTATGAACAACACATGAATGTGAAGAGTTTAGGATTCAGTTGATGAATGGAGTTAGCTCCTAGGATGAATGAAATTGTAATATGTTAATATTTTGGAAAGTGAATTGTATAAAAGGAGAAGGAAGATTGTTTTTGGAAGAGAGTTAGAGGTTAGCTGTTAGCGGCTAGAGGTTAGTAGGTAGCTGCTTGGAAGGAAGTTAGTTGTTAGCGGCTATAGTAGGAGATAGTAAGTCGAGTAGTATAGCGGGTAAGGGAATCCTCCGGCTATCGAAAGATTACTAAGTCGTGAGAGTTAATGAATTTAAATGAAGTAGTTGAGATTATTGGTGGTTAATTAAGTAAAGTTAAAAGTATTTATGATGGCTGCCCTTTAAGTTATAAAAGTGCTAAATGTGATATAGTCCAACGCCCACCTTTCTCTTTAAGCTCAAAATAAAAGCTCTATATTTATTTTATAAATTTGACTTTGTCGTTATTTCATTATCTAATTCAGTAAAGTCAAATAAGCATAATTCAAGTCTCGTGCTCACTTTATTAAATAGTTTCATTAAGTAATTAAGCTAAAATCCTAAGTTAAAGGATCATGACGACCTTATGTTCGTCAAAATATGTGCTAATGGCTCTCGTATCAAACTTCGTCTGATGGCGCTTATGCCTCTTCTATTGATTATAACCTATAACTGTGTTTTAATTCTATGCTACAGTTTGTGCTGTGAGTTTGATGTTGTCAGCTGTTATTTAAGCTGTGCTTTCTGGTGAAACTGAGGTTGATACTTAGTTTACAGACCTGTAATCTTCCGCAAAATCCTGTAAATAAACTTTTAAGCCTCTGCAAGATTCGCCCTTCATCCACAGAGTATGAGTACGCAACACTATTATGGTAACAGAATATATTTAGCTATGATAGAATTTAAAACAGATTTTACAGAATAACACACATAACTATTTGTTTAATAAATATCTGCATAATAGATCTACGAAATTCACTGAAAAATTATTACCGTAGTTATGGTACTTTACTTATCAATATTTTAAATATGCTTAAACAATATTTTAAACAAGCTTTTTAACTGCTTGAGTTAATATCTATATTATTATTATTATTGTTATTATTATTGTAATTGCATTCAAAATTATGCAAAATTCAAAATATATATGATTTTTTTTTTTTTTTTTTTTTTTTTATAAACTGTTGTAAAATTATAGATTATATCTTTCACATTCTTAAATTTTTCATTTACGTATGCATTTTTAAAAAATATGACAAAAAAAAAAAAAAAAAAAAGAATGCCAAATATTAAAATAGTGTCTAGCAATGTTACATAACATTTGAATAAAATCAATTTCAGAGTTTGAAAAATTTTATTTTTTATTGAATATGACAGATATTTTATTGTTAAATGAAAAGTCCCGTTAGAGCATTTTTGTATTTGTTTGAAGAATTGTTGTTTTAGATAAAATAATTAATTGTACTCGTAATCATTTTAAACAGATTTCGTTCTATAATTTATTAAACTGTAAACATATTTTCCATTATGTTTTATCTTTTAAGTATTACAACATTGTATTTTAATTTGTAAAATATTTATTAAATATTGAATGAAATCTTTTCTTCCTGGAATCTTTTATATTGTCTAAGTTACCTTTTAACTATATTTATTAGTTTTCAAGTATGAATTATAATGTACCATTTTTATTTATTTATTTATTTATTTATTTTTAAGAAAAGACACAGAAAAATATGCATTTTGGTATTTCAATAAAAGCATTATATACTTTAATTTCCTTTTAATTAGAGCATCGCCCCTCAGCCATCGTATTTGAAAATATGTTAGTTTCAATAAGTATTTATTAGATTCGAAATTATTAGTACTTAAAATATTTATTAAAACTTTTTTTTTTTTTTTTTTTTTTTTTTTTTTTTTTACGCACAAAGGCAAAAAACATTTTTTTTTATTAAATCTTTATGTAAATTAATAATAATAATAATAATAAAATCCAAATCTGTATTATAATAAATCTACGCTTTGTAGCAAACATATGAAATAACATTAAATTTCTTATAGCTTTAATTTGTATAATCATTAGTAAAAGTTAGGTATTACAGGAAGTAACACAATAAGTTTAACTTGAGTGCGATTTTGTAAACTTTACCTTTCAGAGCATTAAATACTTTAGTTATAAGTACATAAATAGTTTGAGAATACTTATAATTACCTAGATCAAACAATATATTTTTACTTTCTCTTACACATAAGGTAGAGAAAGTATTGTTTTTGGCTCAAATTTTCGAACGCGAGATTTTGTTATATTTACACGTTTTGAGGTCCCCTGAATACGAAAATAATTTTTTTAGCAAATGATCTGTGTGTGTGTGTCTGTGTGTGTGTCTGTGTGTCTGTCTGTTATCAGCATATCTCAAAAACAAATTATGGCAGAAAGTTCAAACTTGGTATTCTAAATGTGTGTCATATAGGGATGCTACAGTAAGCTTTTCGTTAAGATCAAGCAAATGGTTCGTGTACAGGGACAATCAAGAGAATTCTATTACATTACGTCTATGGGGGAAATTGCAGGAAAATAGAGCTTAACGTCTATAGACTGCACTAAACCAAATGAAACAAATATATATTATTTGCAATAGAGACAGTTAACTGGGAAAATTTTTTTGTGTATGTAGGAGCCTCGCCTCCCCCCCTGGGGGGGGAAGTTCCTCCTCGAGGGGAGTAAATTTTCATGATGGGTGTCTTTCAAAAGAGCTCGAAAATACCTTTAAAACGAATGGTTGAACCACCGATCTGCGATAATTTAAAACAAAGTTATTGATTTTTTTTACTTTTAACGAAAAAAATCGTACTTTTTTTTTTTTTTTTTTTTTTTTTTAATTGAGAATAAAATGGACTTTTTTTTGGATATTTGGTGTTAAAATACTTCTCTAATATGGAAATCGTCTGCCTTATCATAAAAGATAATTTTTTTAAATAATAATTTTAATAAATTTTTTTTAAAAAGAGAAATATTTTTTAATAACCGAATTAAATTCTATATAAATGTAGGTGCATTAATGAAACGGGGGGTTGAGGGGGGCGGTAGCCCCCCTCACACAGAACTAATTATCATATAAAACTCTTCAGAAGCCTAATATGAATTGTTTAACATAGGTTTACATAACAGTACTCGTTATCTTACCTCCTTATCTCCAACCTGTATTTATCGTATTAAATTTCAGGGTAAGAGAAAGTCGTGTGAGTGACACACCAGATTATTGTTTTATCTATTTATGTTTTGATTGTTGCAGACATCATTTCCAGCTGTGGAAGTATTATAAAAATCAATGGTTTCTCTATTTTTGTTTTCGATTTTTTTTTCTATTTGGCATAAAATTTGTCATTTAAAAAAATATGTCAATCATTCTACGTTGTAATTTTCCTTTAATATCTTGAACACAGGAATCGAAGCCTTAATATATATTGACTGTCAAGAACTTTTATAAAAAAGAAAGTTTTATCCCATGACCATTTTTTATAACGCAGATTAAGGTTTTAACATTTTCTAGAAAAGTTAAAAGCATGTTCTTTACTTAAACATTTTTCTTATGTGTCAAAATTATAGCACTTTCTTTAATAAGTCTAAGAAGAATGATTTTAAAATCTAAAAGAAATTGAGTGAAAATTAGTGGATACACATATAAAATTGTAAACAAATAAAAGATAATGTGTTTTATGAATTTAAAATTATTAAATGAGTTTTGAGAATTACTTTGTGCGCTTTAAGATAAAAATGCAAAATATATCAGTATTATCATTTACTTGACGCTAAAAGTTATTTTAAAAGGTGTTACGTTGGCGAAGTAATAGTATTTATTTATTTGTTTTTAGAGGTATTTTAGGTTATAGGGTTGGTAATTAAAAAGTTTTGATTGTTTTTAAATCGTGGATGATGTATAGTTAATAAAGATAAATTTATATGACTGTCTGCATTCCACTAAATCTGATATTTTTATTTATTAAAGCACAATTTTAATCATTTTATATAAAAAAATAAATTCCTTTTGAAAGAAAAATGAAAACTGAAGTCTCATAAACATAAAGAGTGAATTCTAATAATTAAAAATGTTAAAGCACATAAAGCGTTGTTCAAAGGATTAGCTTTTTAAACAAACACTTTGGGAAAAAAATCTAATTCTCATAAATAACAATTAAAAGTAGTTAAAGTGAATTAATTGTTGATCTAAATATAGGTTTTAAAGAGTGCATCATTCTGATTATTGTGCTTAGTTTACTTCATATGTATGCTAAGTATTCACATTGAAAAAAATTACAGACTAATGTTCCATCGCAAATAATATTTTCTGTATTCCTCTTTTAGATTTTTATAAAACAAATAATCATAAAAAAAGGTTAAAACTAAAACTTTTTTTAGACAGGAAAATCATATTTCTATGTATGATATTAAACTACGCTTTTTAAATTAACCATCCTAATGCCTTCGAAACGGATAAAAATATAATGTTGTTTTCACTTTGTAATTTTAAATTATTCTAAAATGAAATTACATCACGTTGAAAGTAAAAATACAATTACGTATTTGAAGTTAAAACTTACGATTAGATTAGGTTATATATAACTTGGTTATATTCTAACACAGTTAGGTTATACATTAGCTTGCGTTATACATAACCTTCACAATCAAATGCAAACTTAAAACTTACTAAGTTTACTTTGTAGTTTCCTTACAGAAAATTCAACAGATCATTGAACAAATATACCCAGTTCCGTTTAGCAAAATGTTATTTAAATAACTATGACAATTTTTCTTAAATCAGATAAATGTGTTATTAAAGCATTCTTTTGGTTTAGGTTGTAGTAAAACAGGAATGAATTTTTTGCTCATCAAGACTAATCAGACTGAGACAAACAGATTTATTGAAATGCATTACGAAAGCCATAAAATTTTTAAAAATGAATCATTACAAAAATCTATGCCTTTACTGCGATTCGAATTCAGTATTTTGTAAGTCTATGTTAGATCTCTAAATATCCATCTACTTGACATGGACCGATATTCAAGAGACAAAATATGTATATATATATATATATATATATATATATTTCATTTTCTGTGATTAAGATTTTAAAAGTCAAAAGTATCACTTCACTAAACAATTAAGAAATTTTTGAAATCATATTTCATAAAAGTTATTTACTCTTTTACTTATTCATTTCTAACACTTTTTTTTATTATAAATGTATTCTTAATTTTTGAAACTATTTACTTAGAATAATGTTTTCTTCTGTTAATTAATGAAAATAGTTGAAATGTTTTTAACTTAAATGAAGATGGAATAATTAGAGCTAGATAAGTGATTAAATTCAGTCATTTATAGACATTTCGGACTTCAATACTTTAATCATTAAGATTAAATGTTCAAAATACTACCGCTCTACATATTGCAAAGTTATGGATAACAAGACTTGTTTGTCTTTACGAATGTATAATTCCTATATCATTTCGTTGTAAATAATTTAACAATAATAGTCATTCGATAAATCTGCATAATTTATGTGGCAATTCAAACAGAAATATTTAACAATATATATTAACTTGTAATCTCGCACATTGGTAAGCATATTCTCTTTCAAGTGCTATCCGCTTTATATGACAAGTAATACGTCCTCTTTGAAATGATAAGTATAATTATTTTAACTCCCATGTAATTTTTTACTATTATTTCAAATTACCTTAATATTGTAAGTAAATTTATACATATTTTATATTACTTATGAACATTGATATTAACTGGCAAACATTTGTAATATTAAAATTTGTTTCCCGTGAAACATATTATACAAATATACTTAAATGAGTAGCTTATATTCATTTTACATATTTATATTTTATTCACAATATTTATTATTCTTTGCATGTCACTGAACAATACTGCATATGTACCGTGTTTTCCTACATTATCGAGGCCAAACATATTTAAATATCTTTGCAAATAAATGCAAACATAAGAAGCGAGATTTGGAAATTATAATACGAGCTTATGACTCAATTCTGATAAATCAAGCAAGAATTTCTCATCATTCGAAAAATTCATAATATCCATAACATTAATGATAATTTTTCACTATCTAGAAATGCACATACTTCTATATATGAGCTCGGCACTCTACCGACCGGGCTACTGTGGTCCAAGAACAGATTATAAACTCATGGGGACTTTTAGAAAGGGTTCCCAGCATGAAAGATACTCAAAAATAGTTGCTTTAGTTGTCTTTAATGTATGAAATAGTACAGTCGGTAACAAAAGTGTCCGAACACTAGCAAAAATTCCTATGTAAAAAATGTGCACTTCATACGGTTTTGTTAAATAAATCCTTGCCAAATCCTCTTCTTAGTCATTCTAAGACCATGATTCGATAAGGATTTATTTAACAGAACCCTATGAAGTGTAACTTTTTCACATAGGAATTTTTGCTAGTGTTCGGACACTTTTGTTACCGACTGTAGCTATTCCGAATAAAAAAGTTGCTCGATAAAATAAATTTTCGATCATTTTTCTCTATTACGTTTGTGGGCTTACTTTATACATATAGATCGTAAATCTATATTTGTAGTTTAGGGATTCATAAAATGACTGTTTTTTCGTTTTAGATGAAGGTAGTGTATTTTTTTCACAGTGTTCCAAAAATGACCGGGCCATTTTGATTTCAGAGTCCTTCTACAATATATTTAAAAAGTACTTCGCGAATTCTTGTGAAACTTCTGGTGTGTGAAGAACGTGTTCAGCGAAACCCTTGCCCTGACAGCAAATAGGGAACCAGTAAAAATATAAAGAATAAACAAAATATTTGGAATAGCATTGTAAAAAATTAATGTCTCAAATGCATTCTCTCTGTAATTTGAAGTTCCTTTTAATTACCTGCATTCATTTGTATGAAATTACCTCATATATTAATGGAAATTAAAAAAAAAAGATTAAAAATAATGCAAAAATAATGACCTTATTTATTATAACATACAGAATTTTAAACCCAATGCACAAATATTTTCAGTAAACTTTACGTACTACATAAGACACAACATACTGTAATCGGAATATAAATATATTAATCATCTAATATAATATGAACATTTTACTAAAAAAATTTTTAAGGCAAGTGCGCAGGATTTAAAAAAAATCATTTGCATATACATACATATATATATATATATATATACTAGCTGACCCGGTAAACGTTGTTTTGTCATATAAATTATTTCTAGAGAATATTTTGCTAGAAAAAAATAACTAACTTATTGTAAATGTGTAAGGATGTGGTATATAAGTGAAACAGGTATGGAGCGCTGTGAACGGTGACTGTGAATTCCGATTATAACGTAAAAGACATAATTACCGAAATTTTCGCTACTTGCTTTTTGCTACTTGCTACTTGGTACTTTCTACTTTCTACTTGTTATTTAAAACCCCCGCTGAATGTCGAACAGCACAAAATTTTATTTCATACGGCAAATATTTCAATTTATGAGAGAATCTCTGATAGCAACGAATTTCACATAAAAATTCGTGTCTTTTTTGAAAGAGCTGTAACAATCTGGACCGATTTGATAAAAATTTTTTATCAAAAAGTTATTACAATATCTAACATCATTACATGTACATTTATCACAATTCAATCAATCAATGCATGTGAGTATGTGTATAGTATGAGCGAAGTGAAATGTAGAGTTCGTATTAAATAAAAACTTAAACTCGTTTTAATTAAAGGTGAAAAAGTTAAAACTCAATTTATTTTATAACAGGTATATTTTTTTAATCTACAAAAAATTAATTTATCGTAATGCCATTGGATGTACAATATTTTTGGTTAATCCTTGAGGAGTATACACAAACAAATTCGAAGGTTTTCCAACCCTGGAACACGCAACATATAATTGGCCGTGAGAAAAGCACGGATTTTCTATATCTAAGCCACAAATTGGGACCCCTTTGGTGACTTTAAATATTTTAAGCCATTTTTGCGATGAATTGAAATGTCTATCTCAATTGTGGAACTAAAGTTCTTGGCGAGAAGCGTCCGAGCTACTTCGGTGCCAAATTTCAAATTTTGCCAAAGGGATCCGATACTAAAGGTGTTCCATACAAAAAATAAATAAATAAAATATCAGTGACATACACACGCACAAACGTATGAGACCCCTTTGGTGACTTTAAATATTTTAAGCCATTTTAACGATGAATTGAAATGGCTATCTCAGTTATAGAACTAAAGATCTTGGCGAGAAGCGTCCGAAAAACTTCGGTGCCAAATTTCAAATTTTGCAAAAGGGATCCTATACTAAAAGTGTTCCATACAAAAAATAAATAAATAAAATATAATAAATTAGCTACACAAATAAATTTGTAGGTTAGGGTGGTTGTTAATCAACGAGCGTGTAAATTTGATAGAAAATTATATAAAATATTCACTCCAATTCCGCACTAAATTTGCAAAATGTATAATTTTTTATGCACACTTCAAAACTCTTCAAACACTAATTACATCTTGATGTAATATTTCAATTAGGACACAATATTTTGTATAACAATAATAATACGTCCTGAATTTGATCGCAGCACCAACTGTCGGGACAAACTGGAATTACAATAGAATATGCGCAAGCGAAGTGTGACGTCACTGACCGTCAGTGGATGCAAGAAAAAGATTTCCTATGTTAATCTCCCATTGGATTTTTTATAAAAAAATATTAAAAATCGAGGAAAATTATTTCTCGATTTTAATCCCCGTATTTGGGTATAGATATGCATTAGTTATCGTATGCATGTGTTAGATTGAGTTATTTTGCTCTCAAATTGACAAAATTTTAATTTTAAATTTCAAAACTCTGTCTTCCTTGGCGTTTTTTATATTTGGCGATCAAAAACGTAATACGAAAATATACATGCCAGATGTATATTTTCGTAATATGTATTGTACGAAATTGTTTCATATTATTCATTACTCTCTTAATATAAGTTGTTGAAATAACCATTATTTTTGAAAGAAATTAAATATGTTCGCCAGATGATATGGCGATATTTTTTTTTTCCGCCAAGAATGATATAGTTTTCAGATTAAAATTTCAAATTTTATCAATTTTACAGCAAAAAAAATACTCAACCTAACGCATGCGCATGATAACTAATACATGTCTATGGGGATTAAAATCGGGAAATAATTTCCCTCGATATTTAGTAATTTTTTACAAAAAATTCAATGGGAGATTAACATAGGAAATATTTTTCTTGCATCCACGGATGACCATGGACGTCATCACTTCGCTTGCGTATTATTGAATATTCGATACTGCGATCGTAGCGCAGTCTGCCGGATCCAATGTGAAACATTCCAAAATCAACAACAATTTATAAGTGATAAATTAATTAAATAATAATTTAAATTGGACTGGATTGTAAATCTAAACCATTCTCGAATCTACCTGAAGACACACAAAAAATTTCATTAAACTCGGTACATAAACTCGGCCGTTTAGGAGGAGTTCAGTGACAGACACACGCACAAAAGAAATATATATATAAAGATAAATACAAAGGCACAGCTTTAGTATAGACCTCCCCCCCCACACCACCTTGTCGACTTTAAATATTTTTGGCCATTTTTGCGATGAATTAACATGGCTATCTCAATTGCGTAACAGACGATCTTGGTGAGAAACGTCCGTACTACTTCGGTGCCAAATTTCAAATTTTTCCAAACTAAAGCTGTTCCATACAAAAAAAAAAAAAAAAAAGAAAAAGAAAAACTGTTTTTTGATATATACAAAATAAAAATAAAAAATTCTAATAAATTCGAAATTATTACTATTTACAATTAAGGTGAAAACATAAAAGAACCTTTATAAGTTACATATAAAGTATCAATTAAAACGAAAAATTTTGTTTTACTGTAGAAAAGAAAAGTACTACTAAATTAAATACAACTTTTAAGCTAATACCAAGTATCTCTATGAAAATATTTATTTACAAGCGAATATTTTCATAGTATATTATTTTTTTTTTCTATTTTTTATTGTTTATCACGCGAAATTAAAAATATTTTATTTCCGGAAAAAAAGAAATAAACGTGAATTTTGTTTATTTTGGCATCAAATATATTTTTCTTTTTAATCATTTTAAAGTTAAAATGGAGTTTTTATTTAATATCTTTTGATCCAATTATCCGATTGAACTGAATTGTAAATCTAAACCATTCTCGAATCCACCTGAAGACACACAAAAAATTTCATTAAACTCGGTCCAGCCGTTTAGGAGGAGTTCAGTGACATACACACGCACAAAAGAAATATATATATAAAGATATATATATTTTTTTTTTTTTTTTTTTTTTTTTTTTTTTGCATGAAGCTACTAACATTAAAATCCCAAGCAAATATCGTTAAATTTGAAAAATATATTTTCGATAGAATGAACTGAATTTCTCAATAACTTCATATAAGTATTAGTCACGCAATATACCTTCATCTGCAATATTTAAAACTGTAAATAATAACTTAATAGATATATAATATATATACTGGTGTCAAATAAGTCTGTAGACATTTCAAAAATTAATAAAAATGAAGGAATTAGTGTAATTGAACGCAGTTTGAATAAAGTTCCTCTCGCGAAGCGAGATTTTTTTTTTCGGGGGAGGAAGAATAAAGAATAACATAATAATTAAAATGATGTCGATAGAGGGCGCTGTACGTGAGCAAGTCACACATTTCCATGAATTTCATTTGCATGCAGATGTTTAGAGGCATATAAATCATCTTCTAAGTGTCTGCCGTCACCCCGAATTACAGTTTGCAAGCGAGTTACGACACCGCTAATATACAGCTTTATTCGGCAATTCTTACTTGAGAGAAAACATCTTTACCAAAAACGCGTTATTCAGCAAGTCAGAATCGCAATTAAAATCGAAGTAGGAGGCAAAAGAAAAAATAAGCTGTTATAATCGTAAAACCGTATAATTTATAAGACTCCTGATTTGAATATTTTTCATTATGCATCCGTGCAGCGCCCTCTATAATTTTTTTTTATTAATAAAAAAAAAATCGCGAGAATAACTTTTTTGCAAACCGCGTTGAATTCTACCAATTCCTTCAATTTGTATGAATCTTTAAAATGTCTACAGACTTATGGGACACCTGGTATATATATATATATATATATATATATATATATTAAAGGTATATCTTTTTTTCTTTACGTATATAAGTATTTTTGTTTTCCTAATCAGGAAAATAATTAAATATTTATGGTCTTTTTCTATGAATGTACAAATGTATTAATTTTGTACATTCATAATTTAATAAATATGTACAAATTTATTAAATTTTTACGTACATGTAACATAAGCAGGCTTATACCAAAAATAATAATCTTTTGAAAGCGAAATGATCATCTAAAATGATAAAAGAATAAACAATGTGGTGATGCTGCCAAGAATGTTTATTGAAATTCATATCTTCGTTCAGAAATGACAAATTGTTCTAACATCTGTTGCGGAACATGGCGTGTGCGTTAACATTGCATTAACTCATTGCGCAGTCTCATAATGATTATCTGTGTCTCATAAGATGAAATCGTGACTGAAAAGATATTTTTCATCTGAGTTATGGTATAAATGGAAATATAACAACCATTTAAACCCAGGGAAATTTTCTTTGATGCTTTATGCAAATTTAAATAGAAAAATATGCTTTTTGCTTTAAGAGAAAATCAGAATGTGTGAAAACAAAAGCCAATCAAATTTTCATAGGCCTCATTAATTATGTACGATTTGTACCATTTTATAGGACATAAAGAAAAATTTAATTTCATTTTAAAGCATAAATTTGAATAAAACTTTAAGAGAAAAATTATTTTTACGTTTTAAAGATATGAATTTTATTTATTTTTCAAACTGCGATCTAAAATGTTCACTTATTTTTAGTTTTAAAATAGTTCTTATTTACAGTTTGACGTTATTTAAAATTTAGGTGTTCTTTTATTCTTTTAATTTGTAGTTTTTAAAAAGTAGTTTTTATTTCCAAGCTTTATACAGAGACAGTTTTATACGAAAAAAAAAAGAACAACAATTTGCATCTAGCCTATATTTACAAATTTGTGTTAAGAAAGTGAAAAAAAAGTGATCAAAATAAATTTTAAACAAGAAAGAAAAATCATGCAGTACGCATTGATTAGTAACACTTTCCAACAATACGCAAATGTTGTATCGAATAAATTTTAATATTTTTGTCAGCATTACCACACAACAGACAGAAGGACTGAAAAATATACAGATAGAATAATTTATTTTAAAATTGCTCTTATGCATTTTGGAATGTGTTAAAAAGGAAATGAAGCCGTTAGATTATAATTACAGCTTTTAATCTCTCTGAATATTTTACAGTTGCCCTGTAAAACTGAAAGTTAATCATATCATATTATATACAAAAAAATATTTTAGAATATTAATAACATGTCAATGTTTTTATGATTTTTATAGTAGAAAGTTTTTTAAATATAACTTTTAAAAAATTCTGTCCTAAAAAGTAATACATTGGCTTTTTTTTTATTATTGTTGTTGTTGTCCCTGTAAACAAACTAGTTGTACAGGACCTATTAATGACATTTTAAATAGGGAACATTCCATAGGGAACTTGAGTGTATCATTTTTTAAATTTTCTCAAAATATTCACGGATGATAGGAGCCGGAGACAAACAGATAGAAAGGTAGACAATCGGACAGACAGATGCACAATATTCCCACTAAAATTATAAGAAAGTGTTAAAACGCTCATGTAAACAAAAGAGCTATTCCAGCAAATTTTTATTCATAGCTTTTAATGTAAATAATTATTTTTGTGTGGCCCTGTAAATCTAATTCTAACCATACTATATTACATAGAAGGCACTCTTTTGTGCATACGAATAATATATTTCGATTGCATTAAGCTTTGTGGAAAATAAAATTATTAAAATTTGGTTTATAAAATAACTCACATACAACACAATGCTTTGGAATACTTTTAAGTGCCCCTGTACACAAACCAGTTAGAAATGTACTCTATTTTACATAGGAAACATCCGATAGGGAATTGAATAACATATTAAAATTCCATTAAGTTTCTATACATTAAAGGTATTAAAATATGGTTTATAGAAACTCTTCTAATAGAACACAATGCTTTCGAATACTTTTGGGTGTCCCTGTACACAAACCAGAAGAGGTATTCACTCCATTTTCAATAGGGAACATCCGATAGTGAACTTGAATAAAATATATCGGTTTGAAGAAATTTCATAAATATTTACAGGAATTAGAGCAGAGAAAAACAGACAGAGAGACAGACAGACGGACAGAAGAACAGTCAGACAGATACACAAATTGAAATTATATTCACACTAAAAAAATGATAGAAAGTGTCAAAAATGCTTAATGTTAACGAAAGTACAATTCTAGGAAATTTTTATTAATAGCTCTTAATATGACTGAATATTTTTGTGTCACCCTGTAAATGTAATGATAACCATGCTATATTCTATGCAAAGCATTCTTTTGTGCATATAAATAGCATATTTCAATTTCCTAAAATTTCGGGGAAAGTAAAGTTATTAAAATTTGATCTATAGAAATATCTCACATAGAACGCAATGCTTTGAAATACTTTTGAGTGTCCCTGTACATAAAACAGTGGTGGTATTTAATCTAATTTATATAGGAAACATACAATAGTGAACTTGAATAACATATTTCAATTTCATGAAGATATTGTACAGAAAAGGTATGGAAATATGGTTTATAGAAATACCTCCATAGAGCACAATTCTTTGAAATACTTTCGGGTGTCCCTGTACACAAACCAGAAAAGGTATAAACTCCATTTTCAATAGGGAACATCCGATAGTGAACTTGAATAACATATATCAGTTTAAAAAGATTCCATAAATATTTACGGGAGTTAGAGCGCTGGAAGACAGACAGACGGACAGACGGACAGATACACAAATTGGTATAGTATTCACATTTAAAAAAATGTTAGAAAGTGTTAAAAGCGCTCAATGTAAACGAAAGTACAATTCTAGCAAATTTTTAATCATAACTCTTAATATAACAGAATTTTTTTGTGTCACCCTGTAAATCTAATGCTAATCATGCTATATGCTATGTAAAGCAATCTTTTGTGCATATAAATAACATATTTCAATTTTCTAAAACTTCATGGAAAATAAAGTTATTAAAATTTGATTTATAGAAATATCTGTCATAGAACGCAGTGCTTTAGAATACTTTTGAGTGCCCTTGTATATAAAACAGTGATGGTATTTAATCCATTTTATACAGGAAACATCAAATAGTGAACTTGAATAACATATTTCAATTTCATTAAGATATGTGTACAATAAAGGTATGAAAATGTGATTTATAGAAATACCTCTCATAGAACACAATGCTTTGAAATACTTTCGGGTGTCCCTGTATACAAACCAGTAAAGGTATAAACTCCATTTTCAATAGGGAACATCCGATAGTGAATGTGAATAACATATATCAGTTTCAAGAAATTCCACAAATATTTACGAGCGTTAGAGCGTGGACAGACAGACGGAAAAACGGACAGACAGACAGATAAACTGAAGTCTCTAACAGTTTTTAACCTTGTTGGGAAGCGTTAAACATGTTAGAAAGTGTTAAAAACGCTTAATGTAAACGAAAGTACTATTTTAGCGAATATTTCTTAATGGATCTTTATATAACTGATTATTTTAGTTTCACCCTGTAAATCTAATTCTAATCATGCTATATTCTATGTAAATCTTTTTCTTTTGTGCTTATAAATAACATATTTCAATTTCATAACTATTCGTGCAAAGTAAAGTTATTAAAATTTAGTTTATAGAAATATCTCTCATAAAACTCAATGCTTTGGAATACTTTTGTGTGTCCCTGTACACAAATCAGTGGTGGTATTTACTCCATTTTACTCAGGAAATATCCGATATAGTGAACTTGAATAACATATATCAATTTCATTAAGATTTGTGTACAGTAAGGGTATGAAAATTTGATTTATAGAAATATCTCACAATGAACGCAATGCTTTAGAGTACTTTTGAGTGTCCCTGTACTTAAACTAGTGGTGGTATGTAATCTATTTTATATAGGAAACATCCAATAGTGAACTTAAAAAACATATTTCAATTTCATGAAGATATTGTACAGTAAGGGTATGAAAATATGGTTTATAGAAATGCCTCTCATAGAACACAATGCTTTGAAATACTTTTGTGTGCCCCTGTACACACATAATTAGTTGTATTTACTCCATTTTATACAGGAAACATCCGATAGTGAACTTGAATAACATATTTCAATTTCATTAAGATTTGTGTACAGTATGGTTATGAAAATATGGTTTATAGAAATGCCTCTCATAGAACACAATGCTTTGATATACTTTCGGGGGTCCCTGTACACAAACCAGTAGAGGTATTAACTCCATTTTCAACATGGAATATCCGATAGTAAACTTGTATAACATATTTAAATTTCATTAAGATTTTTGTACAGTAAGGTTATGAAAATATGGTGTGTACAAATGCCTCTCATAGAATACAATGCTTTGAAATATTTTCGGGGGTCCCTGTACACAAACCAGTAGAGGTATAAACTCCATTTTCAACAGGGAACATCCGATAGTGAACTTGTATAACATATTTCAATTTCATTAGGATTTTTGTACAGTAAGGGTATGAAAATATGGTTTGTACAAATGCCTCTATAGAACACAAGGCTTTGAAATATTTTCGGGGGTCCCTGTATACAAACCAAAAGAGGTATAAACTCCATTTTCAATAGGGAACATCCGATTGCGAATTTGAATAACATATATCAGTTTCAAGAAATTCCATAAATATTTACGGGAGTTAGAGCGCACACAGCAGACGGACAGACATACAGACAGACAGACAGACAGACAAACCCAAGTCATAAACACTTTTCAACCTTGTTGGAAAGTGTTAAAAATATGAAGTGACTGCACTCAACTTTCCCAACATTAAGTTTAACAGTTGTATGAATAAAATAAAGAGATGTCATAAAATAAACAAAAGAGAAAATTACAGTGAAGTGTATAAGTATATTTGTCTATTTAGTATGTTCTTTTAATTAAGGATGTTGCCTTTCAAATATTTTTAGCACAGTTCAGAATGATAAACGAAATTTTTTTTCTGTCCACATAAAAATGTATTAATTCTAGACTAAAATCTATACAGTTCGTGCAATGGTCACAACAATTATATAAAATTTCAGCTTAATCGAATGATACATTCAGACGGTTCACACTTTAAATAATTTGAGCCCATAAGCCACATCGAGAAAGAATTTTTATTTGTGTCACGGTAAGAAAACTATAAGGAATACATTCTACTAACTTAATGCAGCTCGTTTTAAGGTGATTTATAACATACATATTACTTTTCAGCTCAATCGGATTTTGGTGTTTTTACACAAAATTCATACGAATTTGAGACCATAGGGCATATTAACTAGTGGATCTGCAGATCAGGTTCCTCAACGTCCTATTTGCATCACGCATTATTGAATACACCATTTTTTTTATTCCTTATTATATAATATTTCTATTGATTCGACTAATTTGCTAAATAAACAGAACGGTTTCTGAGAGGGCTACCGCCACCTCAACCACTCTCTGTATCTCTCTTTCTATAATTATCTGTATATGTATATATATATATATATATATATATATATATATATATTCCTAATAACTGATTGTCATGTATTACTTCCCCGCAATTCATAAATACTTGTACCAAATTTATGTAAGATGATTACATAACATATAGAAATTATTTTGAGTAACCCTGTAAATGAATTACCAATTCTATGTCCACACATACCCACTGAAAAACAATCTTTTAAAATTCTAATAAAATTTCATTATATTTAACGAGGCATAAGCATGTTAAAACACACTTTTAAGAAATGCCGACTATAGACCGTAATAGTACGAAATTCTTTTATGTATCCCAGAAAAGTTACCAAAGTAATTATTTACACTAAAAGGAATACACCTTTTTAATTAATTATAACTCATTAATATTTCAACCGGATTTGACATCATTTGTATGATACAGTACGTCATCGGAATTCTTTTGAAGAGTCCCGTAAATAAACTATTTAGTCTACACATTTCCTTTTTCTTGGGTAAATATGCTTTTAAGCATCTTTATAAAATTTGTTAATTCCATTACGTTGAATGCAGCATAAACGCATTAAAGTGCGCTTAAATAAAAATTTGTTCATAGGCTTTAATGTCACAAAATTCTTTCGTGTGTCTCCGTAAACGAACCATAAACATTTTATACACAAGTAAAAAATAATGAGCTTATTTTACATTTTTCATGAATAATTGTTCGAAACTTGACGTAATGTGGGTAATATACTTTACATTGTCCGAACACTTTTGTAAGGTCCTGTAATTAGGAAGCCTAAGACCAATAATTTTCTGCAGAAAACGAAGGTTTAAGCATGCCAGTAATGTACGCTAATTTCATTTTGTTGATAGGAGAGTAATAATGTCAAAATTCATTTAAACAAAATTCTACTCATACGTTTTAATGATAAGAATTTTGATGTGTCCCTGTATACAATCTATAAAAAATATAGACATAAAAATTATATAGCTATTTCTATACAGAGCCTGAATGTGTGCCAATTTGCAAGTCAATCGGAGCATTTTTGTGGCCGCTAATGCGGTACATGCAAATTCTGCCCGTAGGCTGTAATGATAAAAAAAAAAAAATGATGTGTCCCTGTACACGAACTATAAATGAAATACACACCCAAAACTATACAGATGATTCAGTGGGGCACTAGAAGATGTGTATTAAATTACAAGTCAATACTAGTTTGATTTTTGCGGTGGCTATCGCAGTACATACAAATTCTTTCCATAGGCCATAAATATAAGAAAAACTTTGGCGAGTCCCTGTACACGAACTAAAAATGGTATGCACACCTAAAACTATACAGCTGCTTCCGTTGTACTCATGCATATGTATACCAAATTTCAAGTCAATAGGGTGATTTTTGCCTCCGCTATTGCACAACACACAGACACACAGACAGACGGACAGACACACAGACGGAACCCAAAATCCTTTTGAGCTTCAATAGAGGGCCTCCAATAAAGTTTCGGCAAAAATTGCAAGTCAATAGCTCGATTTTTGCGGTAGCTATCGCATTACATAGAAATTCTTCCCATAAACCGTAATGATAGGAAAAAATTTGGCGTGTCCCTGTACACGAACTACAAATGGAATACACACTCAAAACTATACAGCTAATTCCGTTGGGCCATGAATATGTGTACCAAATTGCAAGTCAATAGCGTGATTTTTAGGGCCGCTATAGCGGTACATGCAAATTCTTCCCATAGGCCGTAATGATCAGAAAATCTTTGGCGTGTCCCTGTACACGAACTACAAATTGAATACACAGCCAAAACTATACAGCTGAATCTGTGAGTCACATGAACACGTATACCAAATTACAAGTCAATAGAATGCTTTTTTCGGCGGCTATCGCGCGACAGACAAGCACACAGACGGAACCCAAAACCGCTTTGAGTCTCAACAGAGGGCTTCCACTGACGTTTCGGAATTACAACATTTTAAGTTGCGTCCCTATAAAGAAAAACTATACGTGCTAGATTCACCAAATTCGGTGTAGCTCGTGCAACGGTGACCTATAACATATGTATAAGTTTTGAACTCAATCTAATAGGATGTTTAGATGCTATCGAACTTTAAAAAATCTGGGCCCATAGACCATAATGATAAAGAAATTTTCGTTGTGACCCTGTAAAAATCTATAAATGCTAGACTCACCGAAATTTATAGAACTTGTGCAATTATGACCTGTAATATGTATGTAAATTTTAACTAATTCCGATGAGGCGTTCAGACACTATCGCTTTTTAAATAATTTGAGATCATAAGGCACAATTATAAAGAATTTCTCTTTGTGTTCCTTTAAACAAACTATAAGTGGTACTTGGTCGAAAATAAATGTAGTGCGTGTAACGGCAAACTATAACATGTATGTAAATTTTCAGCTCAATCCGATATGGCGTTTATATGTCATCGTAATTTAAAGAATTTGAGCTCATAAAACGTAATGATAAAGAACTTTTCCTTGCATCCCTGGAAAAGAACTATACGTGCTAGATTCATCAAACTTTATTTACTTCGTGCAATAGTGACTAATAGCAGGCATGTGTATAAATTTTCAGCTCAACTGAACAAGGTGTTTAGACGCTATCGCATTTTAAAGAATTTAGGCCCATATAGACCATAACGATAAATATTTTTTTTTTCTGTATTCCTTTAAACCTGTAAACGCTAGATTCACCAAAATTTTTACAGTTTGTGCGACAATGACTCGTAACATGTGCATAATTTTTCAGCTCACTCGAATAAGGCATTTACACGCTATCGCCCTTGAAAGTATTTTGGCCCACAGACCGTAATGATAAAGAATTTTTATTTGTGTCCCTGTAAAAAAACTGTAATATCTAGATTTACTAAAATCAATAGGACTCGTGCTATGGAGGCCTATAACATATAAACTAATTTTCAGCTCATTGGAACAAAGCGTTTAGGCGCTACCGTGTTCACGCTCATAGATACACACATTCATACACACACACATACATATACACATACATACATCATCGTAAAAATAGTAAATATGAATTCAGGAGAACTAAAAACGGGTAGAAGCACCAAAATCCCAAATTCGGATTTTTGATATGTTTACAATACTTTCCTCACTATAGTGTTCGGAAACTAAAAAAGAAAAGAAAAGAAAAATTAATTGTTTAATTTTTGAATATGTTTTAACACTTTCTTCTTAACGCAAACCTCAATGGTCAACTTTAAAATCAATGGAATTCATATTTTTTAGTCAAAAATAACAGTTAAAGCCTCTCAAAATTAATAAATAAATGCTTTTTATCACACAAAATTTTTTTCTCATAGCTGATAAAACTGGGATAATTTATGTCCTCATTAAACAAGGTACTCGTTAAAAATTATTTTATCTGACAAAAGCAAATAATGTAAAAATCTCATTGTAATTTCATGAAAAAATACCAAATAATTTTATATCAACTAACGAAGCAGATGTAACTTGCTGGTAGTTGAAAGTATTATATTATTTTATTATTATTATTATTAGTAGTAGTATGTAAGATATTTGAAAATAAAATAATATACAGTCGAACCTCGTTAACGTAGTTAACAAGGGGTATGAAAAATGTGTTCATGCTATTAGTAACTAACCTTCATATAATTAAACTCAACGTCATTTTGACGGTGATTGTGGAAACAGTTCATGTTACAGTTCAGCCACATATCCGAACACTAACAGTGAAGACAGGTCCAAAATGTTGGAGGGATGCCAGCTTGTCCGACAGTTTGAAATTTGGAAAACATCCAGTAATTCCGCCCTCTGTTATTACTCACTTTCCCTGAGTCAGATGACTGTCACCCCTATTTTAGAATTGGACTCGTTGAGTTAGCACTTGCGCAGATGCTTCTATGATTTCATCAAATGTGGTCGAAGAATAACTGTATTTCCCGTTAAGCGTGTTCACGTTAATGAGGTTCGCCTGTATTTATAAACTAAAGTACTTTTCTTTCTATTTAACTTTTTTTTTTCAAGATAACGGAAAATATTCAACTCAAGTAATTCAAAATTCTTAAAGAAAAAAAAATCTTCTAACATGTATATAACATTTCAATACAGTATTTCTTACGTTTTGATCGTAGTTCTGACATGAAATTTCATAGTGTTTTGGAATTTATTTTTAAGACTTTTATCCGATCTACTGAGCTATTATAAAAAACATAACCATAGAACAATAACCCCCAAAATAAAATCTAATTAAATCTAATCTAATAAAATGTAAGTGTTAGTGTTTAAAATTATTCAAAATAGAAAAAAAGCAATTTGTGACATGTTATCACTAAAATTAAATACGACTCATTTTTAAAATTATCATGTAAAACAAACTGTCCTCTGAAAATATTTAAAATATCTTTTAGTTTGTGAACATTAAATAAACACTTTGTAATAATCAATAACTTCATATTTAAAATTGTTAAAGTTATCGAATTTTGTACGTTTCCACGTCGTTAATTTTTCCAAGAAATAAATTCTCATAATTACTTGCATTGGTAGCATTGGTTTTAAAATATCGAAGTTAAATATAATTCACGTTTATATAGTGTAATTACAATTCTATAATTTACCAGAATACATACATATATATATATATATATATATATATATATGAATCCACTACAGGACGAAGACTTCTCCTAGGTGTTTCCAATCTTTCCACTTTTCTGCAATTCTTCTCCATTTGGCTCCTCCAAACTTAACAGTCACATCTCTCCAACGATGTTGTGGTCCCTTATTCCATGTTTTCGTATCTTTCGAAATGGAAAATATGACTTTGATGGCCCATATGTCATCATTTCTTTTGGCAAGGTGCCCAGTCCAGCTTCATTTTAACTTATTTAAAAAGGACATCAGTAAATTTGGTTTGCTCACTAATCTGTGACTTTCGCTTTCTGTTTCTTCGAGTGAACCCTAACATGCATCTCTCCATGCTTCTGAGGGTGAAGATTCGGTTGAATTTTATACGTTAATGTGCAAATTTATTAAGCATGATTTAATACAGGCAAACAAAATTTATCAAAATCTTTTCTTTTCAAAAAATTGCTCTGTAAAAAATAACGGTAGTTTTTACAGGAGATTGTTATGGTACGCAAATTTCCAGCACATTCTGCTGTTAAACAAGGCATTTTATAGCGAAAACGTCTAAAAAGAGAGACATTGTTCTGCTGTAAAAACCACCGTTATTTTTTGCAGTGTGCACTGTTAAAAATTTTTCTGTAAATTTACAGAGAATCTATTGGTAATTAATTATATTAAGTCTTACGTAAATTTACAGAGAATTAAAAAAAAGAGATTCTGTCAAAATGCAGAGAAACTATTCTGTAAATCAATCATAGTCTCTGTAAATTTACATAGATCAAAATATTCAAGTCTCTGTAAATTTAAATCTGTGAAACATCATATTCTCTGTAAATCTACATATGTAAAAATATGCAAGTCTCCGTAAATTCGAGCATGTAAAAGCATATAAGTCTCTGTAAATTTACCATTGTAAAAATAACCACGTCTCTGTAAGGTTACATATGTAAAATCATCCAAATCTCTGTAAAATTACATATTGAAGAGCATCCAAGTCTCTGTAAAATTACATACGTAAGAACATCCAAGTCTCTGTAAATTTCGTATATAATATGAAAATCTCAGTAAATTTATCCATGTAAAAATACATAATATTTGAAGGCCCCACCATTGGCTGAGAAGCTCTGCTCTCAACGTTTGAAGGCGGAAGGTGCATAGTTCGATTCCAGGTTGCGATTTTCGACCTACCCATTCGGAATTTTTCGCGGATTTCTCCAAAACTTGTATAAATATGGGATAAGACATTTTAGAAAGACCTACACTTACGGCAATCCTCACAGGTCTAGAAACCTAGCACACCCAATCGGCTTTAACTAACGCCGATTAAATATTAGTATGTTTACAAGCGTATCGAAGACACTCTAAATTGGCATATACTTAAAATAAATTCCATTATTATCAATTTACAAGTACAAAAATATCCAACAGTAAGTTTATCTTCATGAATATAGGTAATAATCTAGTAAATGCGTTACATAAGTACAGATTCTTCTTCAACTTAAGGAAAAGAAACTTACTGTTGGATATTTTTGCACTTGTAAATTCATAGCCTTGGGATTTCTTTTAAATGCGCGTCAGTTTAGAGTGTTTTGAATAGGTTTCTAAATATATTAATATTATAATATTATTGTGGTGGTAAAATCATATTGGTTACTCCAGAGTTCTAGGCCTGTATAGAATGCCTTATGTGTAGGTCATTCTAAGGTGTTCTATCCCTTATTTAGAAAAGTTTTTTAAGAAAACCTTGGAAAATTTCGAATGGGTAGGCTGAAAATCTCAACCTGAGATCGAACTTCGCACCTCCCACCTTCAAACCTTGAGATAAGAACTCCTCGGAAATTGATGGGACAAGAAGACCAGACTTTAGTATATATATAGACATGCTATATATTTTTTATCAAAACTATATTAAAATTCAGAGGTATAAAGTTGGTTAAGCTTGTATTACCTTTGGTAGGATTTGTAATGATGCGCTTTAACAGTTTTTTTAACTACAATTTTTATTAATGTTGTGGTACATTTTGCATACATTACACTTTTAATAAAAAATTTAAAAAAGAAGCTGATTTATATTATGGTACTTTTAATAAAATTATCAGAAATAATTGCAAAATATGTCACATGTTTGCTTAATATTGCTCGATTATATTTAGTCCATACCAAAATAAAAACTTAATTCCCTCATTTATGTAGAATATGACACAATATGTGGAATATAACTCAATAGTGAAAGATCTCACAGGTCTAAATCTAAAATAATAATTTGATAATTATGACTGATATTGATGGTTTTTGCTCGGCTGAAACCGAAACTAGATTTTACTATATCACATATTTTTATCAATACAGGGTGCGCTGGTTTTTTTTCATGACTATTCCACCAATATAATTATACGGTTACTTTTATAGTATGATTCCATGATTGATTACAATTAATCATGGAATCATACTAGAAACTACCGAAAGAGAAGGAATTGTGTCGGTAGACACCCTATACTGGCAAAGGCTATGTATAACAGAGGAAAATTGGCTTCCTTTTCGGCTTCAGCACATTAAAAATATAGGTATCAACTAAAATAAATTAAATTTTGCCAACATTATATTTGTAGATCTGTGTTAACAACCTCAGTTTCTTTCATTCAAAACATACATCCACTTTGCGAATACACTTAAAAAAAATATTTTAACAAATATATGTATATGTATATATATATATATATATATATATATTACATTTTGATTAGATATTAACTTAAAACTATTAAGAATGTAATTAAAACACTAATCGTTTAAAATCCATTATGCTTTTAAAAAGGTGTAAACTTTCTAAATTGGGGGGGGGGGAGGATGAAGTACTAAAAATTTGTTAGGTACACTACCTTTCCATAATGACGGTACACTTTTGATTTCAGACATTTTTAAAAGTATTTCAAAAAATGTTAAACAAATCATTTTGAAACTTCAGAGGTGTGAAAGGAGGACCGGTAAAAAAAATTAAAGTAAAATGAAAGTATTTGGCTTCACCCTGTAATAATTAATGCTTGAAATACGATCTGGTAGTAGCATGTGATTATAGGACTCTTTCTCATTAACTCTAAGTTTATATGTCTCTACTGCATATAATCAGGGAGATAAAGGTTTCTTTAAAAAATTGCAAAAAATTTTCCATTTTTTTTAGCTATAACACGCAAAGTATGAAAAGACAGTGCAAAGTTATTTTCAGGAAACTCGACATACAATAATAAACACTGCATACTGCAATCACAATGAAAAAAATATTAAATATCTAATGAAATATGAGTATTTTTACTAAATTTCTAACTGCGCATGCGTAAATGTTCAGTGACATTTCCTTTTCAAAATTTAACAGTCAAATTTATTGAGCTACTTACGTAAAAACCCCAAACAAAAATAGTGGAAACTCAAAAAGTTCTACGTCATAGAATAAACTGAATTTCAGCTGTTCCCCAACAAAGAAATTGTTAAGAGGGCTTTCCCAATATTTATTTACAATCACAGAAAATTGCATTACCGTTCATCGAATTAAAATAAAAATGTGAGTAAAACTCCTTATACTTTAGCGTTTCTTCGAGAGAAACTGAAGACCAGTTCATTCTTTGGCGTAGAACTTTTTGAGTTTACACAATACTTGTTTGGAGTTTTTTATAAGTAGTTTAATGCATTTGGCTACTAAATTATACAAATGAAATTTAGCTAAAACTTAGTCATACGCAGTTAAAAATTATTTAGTAAAAATGCTCACATTTCATTATATATTTAATATTTTTTTCATTCTGATTGCAGTATGTTGTGTCTAATGTTGTATATTGGGTTTCCCGAATATAGCTTTGTACTGGATTTAATACCTTGCATGTTATAGCAAAAAAAAAAGTTCAGCCATTTTTTAAAGAAATTTTTATATCTCCCTGATTACATACGGTAGAGACTTAAAAATTTATACAGAAAATAAGGATGAGCCCCATAATCATGTGCTACAGCCAGATTGTATTTCGAGCATTACTTTATACTGGGTGATGCCAAATACTCTTATTTTTCTTTAATTTTTTACTGGTCTTCTTTTCACTTTTGGCACAAACAAATAACTGAAGTACATGAGGTACAACATGTTTTTTACACTCCTGAAGTTTCAAGATGATTTGTTAAGTACTTTTTGAGTTATTTTAAAACGCATCTGAAATCTAAAGTGTCCGGTCATTTATGGAAAGGTAGTGTAGTAAATGAAGTTGAATTTTTAAACACTCACATTGATTTTTATATTAGCTAAAGAAAAAAAATTACTAAGTCATTTCCATATAAAAGTCTCTCTAAAAAATATGCATACAATTTTAGTAGTTTATTAAAAAAGTAAATTCGTGGAACATATTAATGCAATGCATAACTTGTCACTTAAATCAAGACTAACAAATTTGATGCAAATTTTATTTCAAACTGTAACAAATTTTGAACATTTTTCAATATTCTGTTTTTAATAAAATTGGTTTCTTAAAGTTATTTTATTAGAAAATAAAAATTCTCATTTTAGATCAGATTTCTAATACGTAATCGTAGAAGTATAGGAACATATTAAAGGTTCGATACCTAAATAATTTTATTTTTTATAATTAATTCATTGCAATGTGTAGAATAATTTCCTTAATTACTTCAGTTTCTGGGATATAAATATTTTTAAATAGACGGCAAGTGGAGAGAAAATGTTCGTACGTATTAAATAGTATATAAAGAAATATAGAGCTTTTAATATTTTAAAATATTAATTTAGGGTTCAATGCAGATGAAAATCGGGTACTTTTCTGGTTTTCGTCACTAGTTCCATAAATTCAAATTTTTAAAATATATAACTTTTTGTTAAAGAAACCATTAGATTATTTTGAATTAAAAGTATTTTGACTTTTTTTTTCTTTACAAAAACAAATTTTAAAACATTTTTCTTCTACAAAATAGGATCTAAAGAAGAAAAAATTCTACGCTTTTACACATGAAAGCAGCATCCTGGTAATTTACTAGAATCATTGCAAAAAGCTCACTAAGAAGAAAAACACCTTTGCTGCAAAGAAAACATACAATTAAAAATAATTAAAAAATAAAACATACTGAATTAGATTTAAATTAAACTTTATTTTACTAACATAATACTGAATGTATCTTGTTTTTCTAAATGAGATTAATAAAAGATATGTGGTGAGAAATTCTTTAACAGGATAAATATCTGGTATTTGTAAATGTCTTTGATGAGGGTATTTTACGGCATTTTCTATTTTCATATTTCTTAGACAACTTGTTTCGTTTCTTATATCAGGATCAATTTCCATTATAACTGGAAAAAAGAAAAATGATGAAAAATTACTATTGTAGGAAAACACTTCAACTATAAATTTTTAAAACAAAATCTGCATCCTATGACATTTTAAGCAAATAATGAAAAGAAAGGATGGTAATTCCATGGCACTAAAAAAAAAAAAAAGAAATTAAGTATGCATAAGCGAATTTTAAAGTGTATCTTATATACTCCATCTAAATAGAATCTAATTAAAAATCATTTAAAGAAAATAAAAGTAGATATACATGGTATTTTAAATCATTAATACAGAAAAAAAATCCCTTACATAATGAAATCATACGATATTTAAGCACCATTTTATGAACGCCAGTGTAACAGGAATATTTTTGAAGTATTTTATATTAAAATCAAGTATGAATTGGATTGGATTTGGGAATAAGGCCGATTAACTGCTGTAGGTCTTAGGCCTACTTTGAAAAGACTTTATCCCTGAGCTTTTAAAAGACTTTCCCCACCTTCCTATATGAAATTTTAAAGTTTGCCCCTGTGTCACCCCCCCCCCCTTTTTTTCCCTTCTTTTTTAAACAAATGTTAGAAACTGGGGGACTCGGCCTTAGTTCCAAGCACTCTCTTAACTTTATAATACTCCGAATTAAAAACTGTCCAATTATTAAAATCTTCCCCTTACAAAGAAGGAAAAGAAAAAACATGTTTAAGAAAAATTATTTCTGTCAATGCAAAAACTTGTCTGAAAGTTTTTTAACAATGCATTATTAAACAGAATCTATTTAGCTATATTTCAGTGAAACTGTATTTTTAAATTGCAGTTGCTCCACAATCGTCTGCGTCCGCATCCCTACATAAAAATGTAACCGCAGTCTTGGCATGCTTATGATTATGGTATATTCATCCAGGATAATTCAAAAATACAGTTGGATTTTGTACTTAAAAGTAAAGTTTTATGTGGATCGGTTATTTTGAGATATAAATTAGTCCGCAACATATAACAGCCTCGATAAAATTTTGTATTAATTTAAACATTTCCTCACTCAATTTAATATACACTCTGTACTTTGAATTCTTAAATATAAAACTGTATTCTGAAAAATATTAACTTTTTAGAAAATTTTATTTGTCCCCCAACCCACCCCTCTATTACCATTGCTCGGCAACTGCAACAATAGTTTTCTTTTTCTTACATTGTGGTTTTTTAACTTGTGCATGTATATGCATACACACGCAAACAGATTTTCAAAATTTTCAGAAAGCAAAATTAATAACATTGGACGGTTTAGAATACAAACCGTCCTCCCCTCCCTTAAAAAATAATTAAAAAAATTGTCGGATAAAACTCCCATCAATAAAATCTTTATTTTGTATTTCGATTTTTAAATTTATTTATTTATTATTATTTAAACTATTAATTATATAATGTGGAAATGACTTACTTTTCCCTCAATTCCTACTATTTTGATTTAAGGTAACCTATATTATTTTTCAGTCTTTCAGCAAATGCCAGCAAACACTTTTAATGACAGGAAGAGGCTGTAAAACGAACATATAAGAAAACATATAGAAGTTTCAGACGATATTAAACTAAAAACTAGTAGGATGTGGCCACCACCTGACTTTCTTCTATATAATATTACACAAAACTTATACAATAAAAATTACTTATTAAATTATCAAATTCTTTTCAATTATAAATGCAGAAGATTTTTATCTGATAGAATTATCACTAAATGCCGAAAGATGTCAGTTTTTTTCCAAATCAAAAGAAATGACTTCTTTCCAAGTTTTTTTCCGTTAAAAGAAAAAAAGAAAAAAAAAAAAAAAAAGGGAAAAAATGGATAACTTTGTTTTAAATTATCACAGATCTATAGTTCAACCATTAGTTTTAAAGGTATTGACGATATCTTTCGAAAGATACCCATATTGAAAATTTACTCCCCCTGGGGGGTACTTAACCCCCAGGGGAGGGAGCGATGCCCCTCCATGCAATTTTTTCCCCTAGTTAACTACTACTATTATCAATAATTCATATTAATTTTACAATTATACGATTAAAATAACTCTCATTATGTACATTTATACGAAAATTTTGTCCTATATTGTCATGTTGAAAATTTAGAAAAATGCGATCACAGCACCACCTGTTGAGCCATTGTTCCATAAATCTAATCAGTACTAGTTAATGTCAGGGTCCAACTAAACACCAAGTTTGGTTAAATTTAGTTCATTGGTTCGGGAGATACAACGTCCACAAAATTTGTGATACACACACACACAGACAGACATTTTCTATAAACAGTCTAAACTGTCTAATCCTCAGAACAAAATTTTCTGGTTCTTTAAAATCCCCCCCCCCCCTCACACACACACACACACACCTCACAAAAAAAAAAAAAATGATGCTTAACATATTTTTTTTTTTTTTTTGTGTATGTAAATATTAATTGTATATTTTCTGGCCCAGTTTTGATAGGGCAGTATCAATTAGATCTATTTTAGCGAAAAAGTAGTTTTAAATTACAGCCAATTGTCATTTCAGCTATCTCTGCCTTACAAAATAAATTTGTGGACGAAATATTGTCATGACTGTAGTTACGGCACAAAAGTACAAAAAACATTATGTGCATTAGTGCACATATGTGCACTAATGCATATGTGCACAACTTTTGAAAGTTGTAGTTTTGAATTGGTTCGAAAAATGTAACCTTGATAAAATTTCGAATTCATTTAAACATTTCTTCGTACAACTTAATGTTATGTTTTCAATCTTTGAATAACAATTTGTACACAGAAAATTAACAATTTTGAAAGTGTAATTTAACTCCTTCCCCATTCATTCCCGCTGCGGGTAAAGAAACAATTTTATTAGTTTTTCTATGTTGCTTGTTTCTGCTTTGTTACATCAAATATATAAATATTGTACACACAAACAGATTTTCAAACATCTCATAAAACAAAACTGAAAATATTGTGTTGATATCCATACAAATCATTCCAATCACCCCCCCCCCCCCCCCCCACACACACACACACGCACACTAAAAAATTTTTAGCATCAAAGATCTATATAATTCGCAATAATATTTCTGGTCTTTATGGTTCTGATTCAAATTTAACCTTATTCCTTTCGGAGAAAAACATTGCTCATTTAATAAACTTTTCTGGCCATTAGACATATGCTCTTCTCAAAAAATAAAGAAAAGAAATGCTTAAGAAACAATGTCATACCAAAATCTTGTCGGAAAGTTTTCGGACTTTGTGTTGATAGGCCAGTGTAAGTTTGACTTATTTCAACAAAAAAGTATTTTTTTAATTGTAGTTAACCTCTAATCGACGTCTCCGCCCCGCTGTATAAGCGTGTAGGTGTAGTTTCGGCAACGTATGTTTAGGAAACATTTATCTAGTGTAATTCGACAATCCAGTTGTTTTTATACTTCAAAATAATTCCGAATTAAATTGAACTTTTTTAAACTTCGATTTGAATTTATTCACAGGATGTAGCCTGTGTAAAATTTAGTATTAAACATTTCTCTACTCAGCTTGATTCATAAACTATACATTTAATCTTTAAACATCAATTTGTGAGTAGATTGTGCTACTAGTTTGAAAATTTAATCTAATCTCCCTCCCCTCCCCCCTTCCAGTATTATCGCTGTGGAAAAAAAAAAAATTATCGTTTTTTTTTTGCATTGTTTCTTAATTTATATATTAAATGTTAACACTCACAAAAAAAAAAAAAAAAAAAAAAAAAAAAAAAAAAAAAAAAAACTAAAAACATTGATGGGTTGATGTACAACTCCCCTCTCCCGAAAAAATAGTGTTTAACATCAAATACTCATATATAATTTGTAATAATGTTTCTCTGTTTTTATGGATGTGCTAAACTCTATTTAACACCCCCCCCCCACACACACACTTTTTTTAACCTTTACAATAACTGCTTTCTAACAAATTAATATATCTATGTTTATTTTGTATATCTTCTGCTAAAGCAATTTTCTTCTAAACTCTAGAAGAAAAAGCGGCTCAGATTATAAGAATTAATTTCTATAATTTTGCCCTCCGCAGTAAATACATAAAGTATTATGTAACAGAAATACGAAGCTTGATACTACATACTAGATTCTAGGTATCTTTTAAATGAATAACTGTGTATAAATTTCAGGATTTAAATATAAAAAAAATAACCGCTGATATAACTAACATGAACAGTCACTGTTTTTGTTGATTATTAAAATAGTATAAAAGATTATATAAAATTTAACTTACCTAATTATAAATTAAAAATGAAAACATGAATTGCTTTAAGTTCTTCAATACATACAACAACAAACTTTTAATGTGTAGATACGAAGATAAACATTCCGCAGAAACAATCTAATTTTCCCTAACGTTCCCTCCCCCCCCCCTTTTTACGTAATAGTACACTGCAATGAAACAAACGATTCAGTATATTTTTGCCTTCAAAACTACTAGTTATTGTATATATATATATAGGTATTTACTTTAATATAAAAATAATTTAAGGTTATGCATTTACATAGTTTTTTACTTAATGTATCAGTCAAAATCCCTACAGGGAAAACGTTGTTTTGAAAAGGGAAATATCTGTAAATTAAGAACTGAGTTTCTTGGTTCAATGCTTTTAACAGAGAACTCATGTAAATTTACGGAGAGTCTCAATACTTTTTCTGTACTTTTACAGAAATTTTTGACAGTGAACCGAGTTTCTTGATTCATTGCTTTTAACAGTAAACTCGTGCACATTTACGGAGATTCTCAATACTTTTTCAGTACTTTTACAGAAATTTTTAACAGTGTGGGAGGTCGAATATAGCGCTATATCTTCCGAATTCTCTCCATGCAAGTTTAACTTTATTGTTAATTTCTTCCACAATGTTTCCGTTCATCGTAATAACTTATCCCAGGTAAGTATAACTTCAAACCTTTTTTAATTCATCCATATTAACAGTGAACTGCAGGGCAGAAACAAAAGCATTTTATATATTTTTTGTCTTACTGAGATTCATTTTTAATCCAACGAGCTTACTTTCTTTGTTAATTTTGATTAATTTCTTACAAATCGTCAATTGAAGAAGAAAGCAGTAAAATATCATCCGCAAATCTCAAGCGATTTTTATACCTTTTTCCTCTCAAATTAATTTCTTGAAAACGTCTTGCGTATATATATATATATATATATACACATATATAAACTAATATTTTTCATATATACAATAGTAGTTGAAAAGTTAATTAAAATAAACTGCACGAAAGAAAATTATGAAACAATTTTATTTGTATTCATGATAGAATAAACCTGTTCTTTTAAGAAAGGATGGACTGGTAAATTATAGAATTTCACTGATGTAGTTTTAGCAGTTGGAAATAATAGTTTTAATTACAGTTGGTATTTTCAGAAAATATTTATTTTCGCAGTCATATATAAATAAATCTGAAAAAAAAAAAAAAAAAAAAAAAAAAAAAAAAAATCAGAAACATAAACAAAAATATCCAAAAATACGTTCATTAATTTTTTTCACACCAATATTAGTGTCACCTACGAAATTCTATTAACATCCATGCATACTATTATATGAATACAGAACATCAATTGAAAAACATGTTTTCCTTGTTGAATTCAGTAACATATATATTAATGCATATATATATGCATATATATATATATATATATATATATATATATATATATATATTCATTTTCTAAACTTTATCTAAAAGCAAATGCATTTACGATGTATTTTCTAAAATGACACAGGAATACTGAAAAATGATGAATGTGCAGGAAACAGTTTATGTTAATAATACCTCCAGAAACGTGACACATTGTTTCAGCATCTGTTATAGGAAAAAAATATATGTCACTATCTATTATACTCATGTATTAAACAATGGGAAATTGATTGCTATGTGATTTGTTTATAAAGATTTTTTTTTTTATGTAAGAAACCGTGAAATATTAAACATTAAAAAAAAGTTTATGTTCATTAGAAAAAGAAAATTTTTATTTTAAAACAGTATTAAGTGAAGTTGTAGAAATACATAAAATGAAATCAGTGCTTAATGTAAATAACAAAAGATGAATTAGATTAAAATAAACATATATACATTGTGTTAAAACTTTACATTTTAAAAACTATTAATTTAATTTATTTTAAGACAGGTTTGACTCTTTTAAATAATAATAAAATAAAATAATAAGAGCATTTGCACACATTTCAATTACATCAATGGGTCATAAATGTATTGCATAGCGTATTGCGTTTTACATGCTTCTTCGCGTTGAACAAAATATGATACAATATTTTTTTTTTTTATTACAGCAAAGAGTATAAAGCTTTCTCTTGTGGGGATGTAGCCAGTTAGAATAACAGCGCCTGTAGTAGTAATATCGAATTAATAAGTTTATACTCTTGCCAGAAAAGTAAAATTATAATTCGTACATTCGCACTATAATTGTATTTGTTAAATAAATCTATTTCCTAAATTGTACAGTGCTTCCCTTTTTGTCACCTTCCTTTTGAATCAACCGGATTCTTTTCCTTGATATGTTATTAAGAAACAAGAAAACTCAAAAAAAACTATCTTTATGGTTTCATTAAAAAAAAAAAAAAAACATACAAAAATTTTCTTTTGTGTAGCTATATAACTTACTGTTAAAAAAATTAAATCCCCAAAACTACATTCTTATATCACTTTTAATGAATTTAAATTTCTTTTCAGATATTAATTCGTAAACATACGATACGTTTACAATAGTTTGGTGATGTTTATCTATACATTTTAATTAGATTTTTTTTTAACTTAGTTTTGTAATATAGGTAAACAGTGTGGAATACGAAATTGTCGGGTAAAATGGAATACATTATATCTCACGAGTATGGAGCTGCAACCTATAAGAACCACGTCAAAAGTCTACTCTGTGCCTCAAACAATAATGGTAGTTCACTTTGTATCTGTGAGAAAAGCAGTTTTGTTTTATCATCCAACTTCTTTAGCTTATCAAGAGTGGGACTTCTTTTTTAAGATTATTACGATTTCTGTAATCGATTTACTAAACTATAAAATGAGTGAAAACTGTGTGATATTTCTAGTAGGGGAGTTGGATTAGTTAGTAAACTGATTCCCGTGAACTTATTTATACCAACAGTTGGTTGATATTGGATTATTCTCCAAGATGTCGATTCGGGTAATATGAATACCAAACATTCCATATTATTTCTTTTTTTTTTTTAACTAGAATGCTGATATTTTTTTAATAATATTTATTTCCAATGGTAACTTCCAAATAATGTATTTATATTACAATTATTCATGATTTTCTGCAAATATACGACTCTATTTCATATTATCCTTTAAAGAAATGGAAAAGTCCGCGGTAGCCCGCTCGGTAGAGCGTCGGGCTCGTAATTGGAAGATTGCGGATTCGATACTCGAGCAAGCAAAATAACTTCGTGTACACTAATGGTGGCTGGTTCACGTAAAATCCATCGTGACCGCAGTGTTCTCCATGTTTCACTCCAAATTATAACTTTGGGGTCACCGGTTAATGGAGCGTCCCATACCATCGCCAATTACCCATAGCGTAGTGTAACGTTAAATCCAAGCAACCATCCAAACTTTAAAGAAATGGGAATTCCACATTTCATTTAATAACTAATCCATAATACCCACTTAGCCAATATTACGAAAAACAAAACAAAACAAAAAAAAAATTGTATTTGAAATCTATTCTTTTAACATAATATCATTAAAACACAGTTACAGCACTTGAAAGTTTGCAAAAGTCGGATTGACACCAATCCAAAATAATTTAGTTTATTATGGTGAGTTCAAATACAAAGGGTATTCCATATTAATCTATTTTCCCCTTATATTTCAGTAGGAATTGCCAAATTTTATTAGAATTTTTAAATAAAAATAAAAACTAGGATCCAACAGATAATACAGGGTGATTATATTTAAAGTTACGATTTCAAAACGCTATATTTTTTTTAACTACCCATCAGAGCGATTTGATATTTTACCAAAGCAATCGTGAAGTAATGCAATTTTGTTTGGGGGAGGAAAAAAGTAGTTCCAACATTTTCCTATAGATGGCGTTGTCAAGGTAATGTCAGGGGAAATGTCTAAATGGACTCATTAAACACAGGAATATTGCTAGCAACACAATGGAATAGCAGGAAACAATGGACTTCAAGAGTTTACTATAATGTTTTTAGCAAAAAGACAAGAATGGGTGTTTACAGCGGAAACAGTCATGGTGAAAAGAGAAAAAGAGGAGCTTCATGAAACAACTACTTTACGAATAATCAATGCACATTTTGGAAACTTTTTTTTTTTTTTAAACAAAATTTCATTGCTTCACGATTTCTCTGGTAAAATATCAAATCGCCCTGATAGATAGTTTTAAAATTATTGCGTTTTCAAATCGTAACTTTATTATAATCACCCTGTACAATTCAGCTTTCAGTCAAAATAATTAGCATGGTACTGAAGCTCTTTTTAAAGAAACTGAGTTACCTGTCGTGGTAAAATACTATGTGATAGTTTGAGAATCTGATACATTATTATGTTTTCATAATATTATGACTTAAATAAGAAATTGTTTAAGCAAACAATATAACAACTAAAATGTTTTGTTTAATTATGAATAAAGAAAAAAAGCTTTTGTATTCTGGTTAATGTGGAGTGTATTTTTACGAACTGAAAATCCGCCTAGCAGAACCTAGTAATATAGAAAACGTAACAACATACATTTGTATTTTTAAAAAATCACGTTGTGTCCACACTTGTCTTTTATTTTATTTCTGTTTAAATAAATAAAAAATAATTCGGGTAAAAATCATATTAATTAACTATGATATTTTAATCGCGTAATTAAATTATGTTATAATAAAATAAGAAGTAACTTTGTATCCCATGTAAACAAATTTAAGGTATGTTTAGACTAAATTATGTATTTTACACTATCTATCAATAAGTATTTGGAAACTTTCGAACTGGGAAGTTTTAAAGATAGAAAAATTCTACACGAATGATATTGAAACTTTGGAATAATAAAGAACATGTTATATATCATATAGTTTAGTAAAAGTTTTGTTCTGAAGAGAAAAAAAGAGGTTAGTAAAAAATAAAAAATAATTAAAATGTTTTGGGTCACCTTGTAAAAAGTATTGCTTTTGGCTACAGCGTGCGTTTATGTGGTTGTTTTTAATTATCTGTATAAATATTTCTAAGCCTGCCACATATATTCATGGAGATATAACGGTTTCCTTAAAATATTGCAAAAATTTACTATTTTTTTAATTATAACACGTAAGATGTTAGACCCAGCGCAAATACGTTTTTAGGAAACTTGTCGTACTACATTAGACACATAAGAATACATAAGAATAGCTTGCGAAATATGATCGTTTTTACTAATTATTTTTTAACTACACATGCGCAAGATTTTTAAAAATTTCATTTGCATAATTTAATAGCCAAAAGTATTCAGCTACTTACATATGAAAATCCCCAACAAATATCGTGCAAATTAAAAAAGTTATAAGTTAAAGAATGAATAGAATTTCAGTTGCTCTAAAAAAAAAAAAAAAAAAAAGAATATGATAGGGGTTTTTATCAATATTTATTTACAAGCAACGAATAATATTCTACTGTTGGACATTGGTTGCGTCAAAATAAAAATGTAATTAAAAACCTTTATAGTTTAGCATTTATTTTGAGGGGAACTGAAATTCTGTTCATTCTACCTCTCATAACTTTTTAAAATTACACGATATTTTTTTGAGGTTTTCATGTAAATAGCTCAGTACTCGTACATTTGGCTATTAACTTATGCAAATGAAATTTTTTGAAAGCTCACACATGCGTAGTTAAAAATTATTTAGTAAAATTACTCATATTTAGTAAGATATTAACTATTTTTGCCTTCTTATTGCAGTATTTTGTGTCTAATGCAGTATGCCAAGTTTCCTAAAATAAAAAAAGGTAACAAAACCACTTTAAAACACGTATATACATAATTATTATATGAATGTGTTCAGTAATTCTTGTTTTAAGTGTGCGACGTGTTTGCCCAATGTAGTAAAATAGTTCACCATTATATTTGATAGGGATTTTATAAACCCCTCCAGAAGGTCTGTTGATATCTCTGTCATTAACAACTAAGTTTTTAATGGTACAGGGGGAGGAGAAAGGAATGCATAGATTAAATTTACGTAAAATAAAATGCTTAAAATTTTTAAATTCAATACAGAAAGGTAGACTATTGGTATATTTAATTTTAGGATTATGGTTAATACTAGTATTATTATAGATTTTATTTTTGACCCCATTGATTATTTTTAAAACAGTGTTTTTACTATACCCAGCGTTAATACCTAAGTGAATAATTTTATTAATTTCTTTATTTTCGTTAAACTGGAAGGAGGTATAATTGATGGCACGAAAAATATACGAGCGAAAAAAAGCTATTTTAAATTCAATAGGATGCGCGGATGAAACAGGTATGGGGGAAGGGATAAAAGAGTCTTTGTAATACGTGTATATACGTGTTTTAAAGTGGTTTTGTTACCTTTTTTTATTATTTATACACGTGAAATGTTTTATAATTTTAAACTTTTAATAGTTTTTAATCTTAATTTCCTAAAATAGCTTTGCAGTGGGTCTAATACCCCACATTATATAATTAAAAAGTTGGATTTTTTTTTTTTCAATTTTTTAAAGAAACTCTTATATCTAGTGGTAGCCTCATAAAAATTTATACTGAAGAATAATATGAAGAATCCTTATAATCATATGCTACAGTCAAAATGCATTTAGTATTAACATTTTACAGAGTGATGCAAAAATTTTTATTTATTTATAATTTTTTATTTATCACTGGTCCCCTTGTTATCTTCAGAACAAAGGTTTTGCTAAAATGTATGAGGTGCAACATGTTCTTTATAATCCCAAAGTTTCAAGACGATTCCTATAGAATTTCTCTAGATATTTAACAAAATGTCTAAATTCGAATGTGACCGAATACTTATTCGTTGATAGTATATAAGAAAATAAGACTTTGCTTTTATATGCAAACCCTAGGATACAGATAAAAAATTCATTTCTCAATTATAGAACTATATTGTTGTATTTGATTGAGTTTCAAACATAAATGAATACTAAATAAATAAGCACATGCTTTCTTCCTACAAATTTTAGAAATTGAAATATTTCCGTATATAGTAGCATTTTTATTCAGATTAAATTGTTCAGTTTAGAAGCATACAGTATCGATTTTTTCTCGATGTTGCAAAGAAGCCTTTTAACGTTTCCGATATATATTTTTGTTATACAGAAACCTTTCATAATTTAGAAATTTTTGAAAGAAAAACTTTACACTTATACTAATTCACTTTATTTATCACATGCAATACAAATATTTTTCACAAAAATTCTTTTAAAGCATTAATTAGATTTAATTTTTACTTTAGGGTTTATGATAAATTATTAAATGAATAATAAAATATATTTTTGTCAAAAAATTTCTTATTAGAGTTTATTATTGTTTTTCATTCCTTTAAATGAATCAGTCAGGCAAAAATCATATATAGAAATCGTATTTCTGTATACAAATTGTTAAAAAACATCAGTATATATACATATGTAAATATGTATTGAAAATTATTGCTGATAGAGATATACGTGTCATTTCAATAGTTGCTTCTTTGAAGTATTAGAAAACGAAATATCTAATTACTTTTTACTTTATTTCTCACATATCAATTTCTACAATTCGTCATTACATTTAGTTAATGTAATAATCGATAATTAGGAAAGAAAATTATATATGAACAAAAAATGTTTATGTTTCCTTTTAAAAACGCAAGATAAATTTGGCTTTTATCCAGTAATACCTTAAGAAAAGCATTAAATACATTTAGACGTATATTTAAAAATTAAATTATTACAAACATTACTTTTTTGCTAATACTTTCTTATATATTTCATTTTTAGAATTTTTCAGATCTTTTTAACATGTATAAAATCGGGCGTTGCTTTTTAATTATATTTCTTTCATTTGCTTTTTTTAAAAATTCCCAAAACAAAACACCCACACACACACACACAAAAAAAATATTTATTCAAAAATATAATAAGGATCTTTTTTATCAAAAGAAATTGAGTTATTATTATCAAAATCATATGCCGATGTTTAAAGTAATAATAATAATAATAATAATACATTTTTTTTATTTTCATTAAAATACAATTTATTTAGAAGCTGGTATAAAAATGCATATTTCAACGTGATAAATATATAATATACCCCTGATATTTATGAAATGTTAACAAATTTTCAGTTTTTTTTTTTTTTTTTTTTTTTTTTTTTTTTTCTATTTAAAATTTATTTTTCATCCAAGAATAATAACGACTTTCTGTCTTTCTTAAAATATCCTATAACAGTAAAGAAAGTTTCATATTTTTGATCAAATTAAGAAACATTGAAATATTTCTCATATACAAACAGTTTTATCCGCCAAATCAGAAATTTGATTTTATGGAAAATGTTAGCTTCTATGATGTTGAAAATATTTATTCTGATTTTGTGTAAAATTTTATCGCTAATACGTTTAATATATGTTTCGCTTCCAAAAGTTTTTATTAGACACATAACTCAATTTGAAACACTGTCAAATTGTATGAAACCTAAATATTTTAATTTCTTACATTCAAACATTTTGAATATTTTTTTGTAAAATAATTTCTTAGTTCTTTGCATAAAAATGGAATATGTCATAAATGATACTTGAATTGTAAATTTAAAGGTAACACAAATAATTTGAATAACATATACAAAAATATCGCATTCATTTATTTATTTTAAAATATGAATTAAATTTATTTTAATTCCTAAACAACAACGTTTTTGAATACTGTAGCTACCGTCCAAAAAGTATTCCAGGCTAACAAAATATTTTTTAATTTAGTTCATATTAACAAGAAACTTTTTAACTAAATCTCTCTTTGATTCTTATTCTACAAATTTTCAGTACTACATTGTATATAATTTCAGTATACACTAAATTGTTGATTGAAATTTGGAACAGCAAGAAACTGAATAACACAACCAGAAATGCTTTCCAGGTTTTTTTAACTAGAGAACTCAATTATTTTGTTTTTCATTAGTTTGTCTAGCCTTGTAAATGATGGAGAGATACTTTTTATATAATATTCCATGTGAAATATTCTTTCGTGCATATAAGAATATCTCAGTTTAATTATATTTCTTTAAAGAAGTCCAAAAATGTTCAAATGCGCAAAGCTGCACTTCAACGTAGACTTCTTAGCCTTTAAATGATGTAAATGTCCATGTACATGAACCTTCTCTGCGATCTTAATACAAAATTTAAAATTATAGTCCCGTGCAATGTCAATTTAAAATACTATATATATATTTTTAGAGTATTTGTTTTTAGATAATAACAGATTCCCTCTCTCGTGCACACATACACAACAAAACATTTAATATCTAATTTTTTAAATGCACGTGACTTTTTTTTTATTATTATTATTAATGAATAACATTCTCCTAAAGCCCCAGATAGTATCGCAGTAGGCTTACAAAATTTAAGTAAAAAAAGAAAATCATAATCATAATTTAACAGTAGTTTCAAGCATAGATTAAAGAGGCAACATTAAGGATAAAAAAGAAAAGACAGTAAAGTAAACAGCAAATTACTACCAATTTGAATCTTCTGTGCAAATTTCAAAATGGAAAAGCGAAAAAAAAAAAATGCTTTTGAAAAATTTCAAAGTCCCTAAAAACACATTCCTCGTGGAAGGATTAGAGATATCAGTCTCTCGGTAAGGAATGCAGTCTCCTAGTAATGTAGTGCATATTTTGCATCTGTGAATTTAACTGTCTACTAAAACTATTATTATTATTTATTTTTTTTTGTGTGTGGGGGGGGGATTATGTACAACTCCTCTTTTAAGGCCATTTTCAGTTCTTTTACGGCTCGTGTAAGGTGCGCTCTTTGAAAAACACGTTTGTCAAAAGCAACTTATGCATACTTTCTAGGATTTATGTCCAGCTCGAACCATTTCATCAATTTAGTATTTTCTTTTTTAGTGTGACCTTCTGCGCCCCTGTGTAGACGCTCATTGGTATCCATAAGCGTAAAGTCCGGATCTAGCGCAACCCTAAAAAGACGTAACATGATATAGTAGAACAATATGCAGGCAGTACCGACCTGAAGTAACGGTACTTTACTTAAAGATATGAATCGGTTTTCTGACATTATGTAATGGGCATGATCATACCATCATGTCAAGACAAATCGATCCTATATTCATTATCTTGATATGAAAAAGTTTTTAGAATAACCTGTCACAATGAAGCTGAATTCATCGGCGAATATCACGCTCTTGATAACTATTCTTGACCCCTAAATAATACGTTTCTTACGACAACACAATTTGTTTCGACGATGGCTGGTTAAACGGTATGCATTTATTAAGTTTCCATGCATATAAACTGACATCTTTGTCATCTTTAGCGACCTTATTTAATATCGATATCACACTTTTTGACATTTTCATTACTGTGGCCACAATAATTTTTCTTTGATCTCTTTCAAGCCGTCAAACTACTTATTCACGGCCATTACGCACTTAATTCTTGCAACATTACACGGAATTGATGAAACAATCAACAAACATTTTACTTCTGCTGTTTAAAAACATAAATCATAGAATTGAATAAGACAATTCCGCGTGTATATTTGTCTATATCACACTTCAGATTCCATTTGCGTTTGTTCAATCTTGACCGAATAAAACAAGCGCAGAAATTTCGCTAAAATTAACTAAATTTTTAGAACTCTCTTAGTGAGCCAATGTGTTTATCAGTACGTTTGTATTTTTTGGAAATTCAATTTGTAAAATATTTAGAAAAATTACGATGAAAGCAACATTATATATATTCACATTGTGAGGATAGAATTTTTAAGTTGTTTTTAGCAATAAATATAACTAAAAAATTTTACTGTTTTCTAAGATTACTGTCGGGATACATGCATAGAAAGTGTACCGAAGAGGTCACACATTCGTGTATTCTTAAGTGTATTTCATTATTTGTTACCACTATTTTCATATAGTATTTCTGTCGTAATTTTATAGCACTAAAGCCTTTACAATTTTTATTATTTGAAAATCAATGTTAAAAATCCAATAAACTGCTTGTAAAGATGTAGAAACCTTTGGTGCTTTAGAATTTTTATTTATCGATTTATAGATTATTTAGAAACAACAAATAAATGAAAATTTAAAAGAAATAACACATATTTCTTAAACATGTTTTTCGAAAATATTCTCACTAAATAAATAAATATATATATAACTAAGTAAAAACATAAAAATAAAAATAAAAAAAACACTTTCTGACATGTTTAATTCGGATATATAATTTTACTCGGTGTTCAATTTTTTATACATAGATTACGGTAATAGTTTTTTGAAAAAAATTTTTGAGTATAAAATTGTATATTTTGTTATTAAAATCTAAAGATAATTTTAGCAACTCAGTTAATTGAAATGAAACTCAAACGTAAAAATATATGTTATGTATACGATTGTCTTTTTTTCCCCACACGCAACCTAGCTAGTTTTAAATTTCATTTTACCTTAGAATTTCACACACTGGTATCACAAAGATTGAATTAAAAATCATACATGCGACATTTTTAGATTATTCATATTATAATCGAATTAAAAAAATATTTTTCTTGAACGACAAGTTTACACATAAAATATTATGTAGTTCTGCACATTGGAAACTTTGTTGTAGTTATCCATCACATAGGTAAAATATGCATGAGATGGATCACATACTAATAAAGAATATTAACCTACTAATAGGGACAACTAAATATATTATGTTTCTAATAACGAACAATATCTGTGTCAAGAATGATTCATTTTTCGCCATTGTGTAAAGTTTTCTTGGAAGTCCATATAAATGTGGCACAGTATTGCTTTTCTAATAGAAAATTGTGCAAAATTGACACTGATTGAATGTATTATTTTAAAAAATTTAATGTATTAATTACAACGCAAATATTGATCATTCAAAGTTTTTGTTACTGCGCCCCCAAATTTGAATCACATTAAACAGAAAAACTTTTTTACTAACTATAACAAAAAGTAGATTAGAACATATAAAGAGTATGTGTCTGTTATTCATAATTTAACAAAGAACAATTATATACTTACTTTCCGAACAGTATATTGAGGAAAGTATTGTAATCATGTAAAAAATCTAAATTTAAGATTTTGGTGTTTCTGCACGTTTTGATGTCCCCTGAATTCACATTTACTATTTTTACGATGAGGTATGTGTGTATGTATGTGAATGAACATTATAGCGTCTAAGCACTTTGTTCCAGTGAGCTGAAAGTTGGTAGTATGTTATAGGTCACCGAAGCAGAAACCCTGTTGATTTTGGTAAATCTAGCACTTATAGTTTTTTTTTTTTTTTTTTTTTTTTTTTTTACAGGGACACGAAGAAAAATTGTTTATCATTATGGTCTATGGGCCCAAATTCATTAAAGTGCGATTGCGTCTAAGTGCCTTACTCGACTGAACTGAAAATTTATACACATGTTATGAACTACCGTCTCAGAAACTGTGTAAATTTGGTGAATATAGTGTTTATAGTTTTTTTTACAGGGTCAAAAGATATATTCTTTATCATTATGGTCTATATGGGCCCAAATATTTTAAACTGCGATAGCGACTAAACGCCTTATTCAATTGAACTGAAATTTATACACATGCTATAGGTCATAGTTGCACGACGTTCTGAAATTTCGGTGGATCTAATAGTTCTTTTACAGCGGCACAACGAAAAATTCTTTCTCATTATGCCCTATAAGCTAAAATTATTTGAAGTGAGATAGTGCCTAAATACTATATTCGATTGAGTTGAAAATTTATATAAAACTTATAAATCGCCGTCACACTAACTATATGAATTTTGAACTATGCAGCACTTTTTTTACAGAAACACAAAGAATAATTCTGTATCATTACGCCCTATGGGCCCAAATTTTTGAAAATAGGATTGCGTTTAAATGCCTTATTTACATGAGATGAAAGTTGGCGCGTATGTTATAGGGCACTGTAGCACGCATCCTATTGATTTTGGTTAATCTAATTCTTATGGATATTTTACAGGTGTACAAAAGAAAATTCTTTATCGTCTCAGGGCTTATAGACTCTTCTTTTTTTTTTTTTTTTTTTTTTTTTTTTTTGCAGAGAGACAATGGAAAATTCTTTATCATTATGCTTTATTGCCTCAAATTCGTTAAAGTGCGATAGCGACAAAACGTATCATCCAAACACTAAAAATTATATAAATTTTATAAGTCATTGTCGCACAAACTGTATAGAGTTTAGGGAGTCTATCTTTTATAGAGTTTTACAGTGATGCAACGAAAAATTCTTTATCATTATGATCTATGGGATCAAATTATTTAAAGGGCAATAACGTTAATTTAAACAACATACTATATAGATAAAAATACTCAGATACCCTATTACAATTTTCTCTTTTGTTTATTTAATGACTTCTCTAACTTTAATTAGTTTATACAACCATTAATTGCTGAATGTTTTGAAAGTCTAGTAGAGTCACTCGAGATTTTTTAAAATAATAATTATTACTTTTATTTTATCATACAGCATTAAACTTTCCCATTTAACCCTTTCAGTCGCAGTGTTCCCGCTGATGGAACACCGAATTTTAATTCTCAAGTGCAAAAACTCATCCCGGAAATTTTTTACCAAAAATTTACATTTATAAGACAGCAGAAAAAGCCCTTTTTTTAACGTGAAAATTTAAAATTTCTTCTATTTTAATTATGTTCGTAAATTCCGGTGGCAGTGTAATTTAAATTATCCGAATTACCTTGCGCCGCAAAGGGTTAAAATACTCCGGAATAAATTGAAATGTTGGGATCTATGCAACTTTTACGAGTTTTTGTTGTCGATAATGTTTATTTATAAAGTGATTTATTTACTAAATTAAATATTATTTGAATTTAATAAGGTTTACTTACAGATGTTTCAAACCGAAAATTTCTCAAAAAGGAACTGTGCTAATTTTTTATTTTTTAAATATTTATGATCAGCTATGTGTCTAAAAGCCATTTTTAAAATTAGTTTAGTAATTTTTAAAATAAATTAAGTGGTGAACGTTGAAGGGTTAACTTAATTTTTTTAATTTGAACCTTTTGGGAAATAAACACAGTAGTTTTAAATATGAATTATACATTACATAGTTACATGAAACGCTTTTCATTTTATATTAAAACACATAGATCTCGGACTTTTTTAGTTTTTTTTTTCTTTTTTAAACTACAAAGCATAAAGTAAATTATTGTACAGTGTAGAATAAATTACTTTAAAATAATGGCTTTATAAGGAAATAGAACTAAATATCCATAACTAGTGTACACAATGTACACTGGTTGTGGATATTTAGTTCTATTTCCTTATAAAGCCATTATTTTCTTGAAACAAAACATGATATCCTTAAGGAAATACCCCTGAGGTTATTGCTCTTTAAAAGAATATAGAAAAACTTTGCAGCATTATTTTTAAATTGCGTCGGAAAATAATACTTTAAACTAGATTAGGGTTTGTCTGCTTTTCTTCCTAAAGACTTAAATTACATAACATTTCACAAGAATGCTAAGAGAAAAGAAAAAGTGTTTTTGTTAAAATTTTGCATGCTTTTTACGTGAAAAAGAAAACCTGAAATAAAAGGATGGTGTTTTATTTACTCTTATATTATATGTTTATGGGTTTTCGAATGATTTTATCAGTTTCATATATTTGGAAATAAAATTAAGACGTAAACAAATTATAAAGATATTCTTGTTAAATTGTTAAAAATATAAAGTAGAATATCAAATTGTAACATGAGTTACACATTCTTCTTTATGAAGGTTGCGATTTATGTTTTTACAAACGACCAATAGAAGGCGCTACTGAAATATCTTCGGGTTATTTGCAAAATTCACATTTTTTGTGTGTGAGATGTGAATTAAACACGTAAAATTGTAGAGAAGCAGAATATATAAATTAGCAATTTACTTTTTTCTGTCTAAATCAAAAAGATTAGAAGAGAACCCAAAATATGAAATGCTTGTACATCGTGGGGTAGTGAGAAAATGAGAAATAATCAAGAAAGAAAAAGGAAGAAGAAGATATTGAAAAAAAAATTAATATGATATATAACTAATAATTTTTTTTAATCAAAAACAGGATGTATCTATGTTGCTTGAAATTTGCTAAGTGTCTCCTAAGTGAGTCCGATGACGTAAAATAGAACTACAGAAACTATATCATAGTTTCCAATTTTTACACTTTTTAACTAACAGAAAATTTTGTTAGATTTCTTTATCGATTTACTTAGCCATTTTCATTAACAAAATATAAAATAAATTTTCCATTAAGTTTTCCGGGATAGAAAAATCATAAAAATTAGCATTTATATAAAATGAAAAAGAGTCGATTAAGAGGAATATGCTCCATTTCTGTATCACTTGGATGAAATTTGTGTAAAATTAAATTTGTATTGAGTCATATAAAAGATTTTTAAAATATCTATTTGTAATAAAAATACTATTTACAGTTTCTTATGTTATAAACGTTTCCTTTTTTTTATAGTGTAACTAACAATATAGTAATTTATAGAGCTAAGATTTTTTTTTTTTAACATATATAACTTTAAGGGTTTTTTTTTTTTAAAAAAATCCACAAAAGCAGTCACTGTATTTATTTTACAGCAGCATTTTATTTTTACCTGGCATGTGTTATTCAGGCTTTTGAAAACACACTCTTTCAGAACGCACTCTACAGAAGCAATAACTACTTCAGCATTGAGCTTTAGCTGCACTTACAATTTAACAAACTACTGAATAACTGTTTAAGTAATGGACTGTATTTCGTGTTTTAGTAAACTTACACTAATTTCCTTATGGAAAGTTCACTACAGAAAATTCTTTCTTTGCTAAAATATTTTGTAGACGTATTTGTGATTTCAAATGACTTAATTCTTAATAAAATTAAAAATATTAAACTGTGCAAATTCTGTAAAATAAATAAATATATACATATATATAAATATGTATATAAGCATCTTCCACACAAACACGAATTTTATAAATATGTATATATACATATACACACAGACACAGACACACACACACACACACACACACATGTATATATATACATATATATATAATTAACCTTTAACCTGATATCTGCGTTAAAAAAAAAAAAAAGACTTAATTCATCGCTTAAAGAAATTGTTACCACATGTGTTTTGAAGAGAGAATCCAGAATAAGGCTTTAATTATACTTGTTTTGAAGCTAAATAAACTGTTTTGAAAACTCATATTTACTTCCCCATTTGATAAGTAATCGAGTTTTGATCTCCGAACAAGAAGATCGCGAATCTCTTATTAAGAAGATTACAAGTTAGTTTCTTAATCTTCATTGATTTTTTTCGTAGTTTTACTTTTGGTAAACTTAAATAAGTTTCTGCTTTTTTTAATTACTATGCCTTTTTATATTTTATTTAGGGATGATTTAATAGTTTTACTTCAATTAACAGTTTATCCTCCATGTATTTTTAATTACAGTAAAAGTTAAGCTTATATATATATATATATATATATATATATATATATATATATACATATATATATATATATATATATATATACGTATATTTAGTACTAGGAAGACTATTAGTTTCAATCTGGGTAAAATACTTCGTCGGCAGTTTTTGTGACCAGTTTTATGTAACACACACACGCATACAAAATTATAAATATTAGTCCTATTGTTACAAATTTGATACCAAATAAAAGTGACATTTTCTGAATCCAGGGGTGCAAACACTTTTTTAACACAACAATTTGAATTTTAAAAATTAACTAAAGTGTGAAATTCAGGTTGTAACAATTCTTTTTAATTCAAATATATATATATATATTATGTTAGGATTTAATTCGTTATACAAAGCTCAACCTTTCAACGATCGCTACGAAAACTGACACACTTATTAATCAAGATAAAGTGTAGTTTTTTAGCTCAATTACATACGTATTTCAAAGTGTATTGAGTAGAAACTCCACTTTAAATTATAATATATATGCCCCTTTCTGTACAAAAACGCGTTCAGTTCTTTTTTTTTTTTTTTTTTTTTTTTTTTTTTTTTTAATGACATAATGGAAAATATCATTTTTTCATGCCGAAAAAATATTAATCTTTAAAAAATTTCAGTTATTTAAATTTAAGGGACTTTTTTAAATGCTTTTCATATACATAGACCAATCGATATATATATATATATATATATATATATATATATATATATATCTATATATATATATATATTTTGCATCAAGTTAAAATAATAATAATAATAATAATAATAAAATAAAATTTAGAAAAATAATGCTAAATAGAGAGAACAGCTTTAGTACCCTTTAGAGAAATTTGATATCAAAGTAGCAAGGGCATTTTTTGCCACGATATTTATGTACGAAATCGCTATAGCCATTTTTAATTCAACGCCAAAATTATAAAAAAAAATATCAAAAGCAGGGGCATCCTATACTAAAGTTGTACAAAACAAATTTTAATTTAAAAAATATCACTGTTACTAGGAGACAAGATACAGTTACCGCAAGCCTTTATATGGTATGATCGATTTATAAATTCTCTTTTGTCCAGAATTTTATGTATATTACTTAGGGTTTCAGGTTTTTATTTATGTTTAATTATTTAATTATTTTACTTTGAACTTAATGGCGTCAAATTACTTTTAAGAAAAATGAACTTAAATTTAAAAATGCAATCAAGCTCAATCAATCTTAACACCAGTTACAAAATTGTTCTTAACTTTCAAAACCTAAGTCCATAAAAATATAAACAAAACGTCATAATTTTAAATTAAATCATACATCAACGTCTTTCTTTCTTTTTATTATTATTTTTTATTTTATTTTTCGATCTTTTTAAGCTTAAAAATCCCTAGACAAATGAAAAATAATAAAAGTTGTAGATTATCGAAAGTCGATCTCGGTAATTAAATCATTGGGTTTTCCTCACAATGAATTAATATTGCATGCGTAATTTCCCTAATTGTCAGCAGTGTTTATATATAAATATCTAAATGACATCTTGAAGAAATTTCTTTATTATTAACTTTTGTAACTCCATTAAGATAATTTTGAATATATACAAAGAAAGCATTCGAATAATGTTTTAAAATATAATTTAATTAAGAAATATATTTTAATAAATTCTCCTTTTCATAAATTTTTCAATGAATATAAATGGAAATTTACAGAATGATATTAAAACTAATCGAAATAAAATGGAGAAATAAATTAATTTTCAAAAGTACATGTTTAATAATGGAACGTTTCACGCAATTTAAAGATTAAAGAACACGTTATGTTTAAATCCATTCAATTGGTTATTTTTAACATCATAGAAACACCTTTTTTTAATAAAGAAAATTTAATCGATGCAATTTTGCACGATTTGTGTATCTATCTTTATATTTATAATTTTAATTATGATATATGAAATTGAAAGTGGAAAGTATAAACAACAAAAAGAAAAAAAAATAATAATAACAGTGTTAATACACAGGAAGAAAAAATTAATTTCAAAACTATTCAAGCCAAAAATTTCAATCTAGCTGTGTTATCATTTTTAAAAATTTTTACCATTGTTTAGATAATTTAACACACACACACACACACACACACACACACACACACACACACACACACACACATATATATATATATATATATATATATATACATATTACATTTTTGTTTCTTTGAATTTCAGTAATTATGATTATCTTCTAATTTTATTTTAATATTTTCATATATTGGGTTGTTCGATAAATAATGTCGTTTTTTAAAGCCTTCGCTTCTAAAAACAAAGGCTTCTTCGAACGTGGAATTTTTCAACTTACCTAAAGATGGCAAAAGGTCATCCAACAAAATGGTCAATGTATCATTGATTAATGTTTGTTGTTAACATAAATAAATTCACTTTGAAAAAAATGAAAAAAAAACGACATTATTTATCAAACAACCCAACATATTAAAAAAAAAATGTTTAGAAATTTAAAACAATGTTGAAAAAAACTCTTTTAATAAAACTTTACCAGAAATGAATTAAATTAAGACGTGTTTTTATTTGTAGATATATATTTTAAGCGTATTCACCTCTATGAAGCTATTAGCACGTCTTAGATTAATGATATAAAGAGATGTAATATCTGCAGTGACGAACCACCATGGCTGAAACAGAGCATGATTGAACAGAATTTCCTCATACATGCGATACAGTATTAGTATTATTAGTTAAAATAGAATTGAAGCGTGAAAGACACAATATTTTTAATTAAAAAAAAAAAAAATCATGTATTTTTAAAAATCTTATTTAAAATATCATTGTATATTTTTTTCTGTATTTCATAATAAGTAATGTATTAAACATTTAATATATGTATATATATATATATTTATTTATATATATTGTTTACTTCATACAATTTAAATTATATTGAAGTGCACATTTCTTCAATTTTTCATTTATTACGATGGGAAACCTTAAGATTTTAAATTCGATTGTTTTCGTTTATTTTGTTAGCTTGTATTGCATCTGTTTATTTCTAAATGGTTTTTAATTGATTTTATAGTTATAGATTTATTTTTAAAGCAATAAAATACATATTTTTTTTAAGGATAAAATTTTTGTAAACAATCTTTTTTACTTTTGAACTATCTTATGGAACACGACATTAAAAAAAAAGTAAATATATATAAAATATTAATGAAAGTATCATTTTAATAGACCGCTTTTGCACTTTTTCGAAATTTTAAAAATTTAGTTTCGAAAGTCGTGTACATTAACTTTTTACTTTCTTCTATATGTAATATAGAGAAAGTATTGGATTCGTGAAAATTTTCGACCTTCGTTTTTTGACGGATCTACACGTTTTGGGATGTCCTGAACACGAATTGTTAGTTTTTAGAAAATGTCTGTCTGTCTGTCTGTGTGTCTGTGGTTTAGTGTTTTCACCGTATCTCACGAACCAATTAATGAAATTCAACCAAACTTGGTATATAGTTGGACCCTGGTGGGGCATTCTGCTGATTAGATTTGGGGATCAATAGCCCAGCAGGTGGCGCTGTGATCGCATTTTATGTAAATTTTTAACATGGCAGTATAGGACAAATTTTCGTATTTTTCACTGTATCTCATGAACCAATGAATTAAATTCAACCAAACTTGGTATATAGTTGGAACCTGACGGGGCATGGTGCTGATTAGATTTGGGGATCAATCGTCCAGCAGGTGGCGCTGTGATCGCAAAATTTCGTATTTTACACCGTATCTCACGAACCGATGAATGAAATTGAACCAAACTTGGTGCAAAGTTGGACCCTGACATGGAAAGTGTCTGGTTAGATTTTGGGATCAATCGACCAGCAGATGGCGCTGTGATCGCATTTTATGTAAACTTTTAACATGGCAGTATAGGACAAAATTTCGTATAAATGTACATAATGAGCGTAATTTTAAACTTGTGATTGTAAAATTAATATGAATTATTGATAATAGTAGTAGTTAACTACGAAAAAAATTTTGTGCATGTGGGGACACCGGTTCCCCCAACCTGGGGGTAAGTAACCCACGGGGGGGGGGGGAGGTTAAATTTTCAATATGGGTATCTTTCTAAAGATCTCGTCAATACCTTTAAAACGAATGGTTGAACTATAAATCTGTGACAATTTGAAACAAAGTTATCGATTTTTTTACTTTTAACGAAAAAAAACTTGGAAAAAAAATCGGATTTTTTTTTTTTAACGAAATTTAATCAAACTTGGTATTTAGTTGGTCCCCGACATAAAGTGGTGCTGATTACATTTGGAGATCAATAGCTCAACAGGTGGCGCTGTGATCGCATTTTTTCTAAATTTTTAACATGGCAGTATAGGACAAAATTTCGTATAAATGTACATAATGAGAGTTATTTTTAACTTGTGATTGTAAAATTAATATGAGTTATTGATAATAGTAATAGTTAACTAGGAAAAAATTTCTGTGCATGTGGGGGCATCGCTTCCCCCCCTGGCGAAAGATCTCGTCAATACCTTTAAAACGAATGTTTGAACTATAAATCTGTGATAATTTAAAACAAAGTTATCGATTTTTTTTACTTTTAACAAAAAAAAAAAACTTAGAAAAAAAATCGTTTTTTTTTTTTTTTTCCTTAAATATTGTTACTGATTGAATATGTATATAGGAAAATATAGAAGAAAGTCTTGTGGTGGCCACAACATACTAGTTTTTTTTAAATTTACAATTAGTTTTACATTTGCAACATTAAACGATGGATTAAAAAAAAAAAAAAACTATTTTTACGTTAGCTAATTACGGTTCTAAGCGAACAAAAACTGTAGAAGTAATTAGTTACTTGAAATTACAAGCGAACATCTGGCTTATATTTTATATAATGTCAAATGTTCGCTATTAGTTTAAAAAACATAATCACATCTACAATATACCATAATTAATTATTGTTTACATAAACCGCATCGGAGATAACATTTTAAAGAACTAACCATGTAGGCTCGGTTTTTCACAGCTTTCAGTTAAGTACCGCAGCACGCATTTGAATTTTCTGGAAAAAAGTAAAAATAAGCTTAAAAGAAATTATTCTTACAAAAAATATTTCACTTAATAAGTTCTTTTGCCATGAGTTATGCTACAATATATATGCACTTAATAAGGTGTAACGAAAATTAATTAAGTACCTAAAAAGAATGCTGAAATATAAAATTCGAAATTTCCTTTTTTTTTTTAACTTAATGTAAATAATGACTTAATACAAAATTTCCTTTTATTTTTGTTTTTATCTTAAAATAAAAAAATTAACAGGAAAAAAAAAAAAAACTAGAACAGATGGTTTTTATTTCCTGAACGTTATTGTTTCTAAATTTTTATGAATAATCTTTCTTCAATCAATATATATTATTTTGGTATTACTTTGACTAAAACATTGAAAGAAAAATTTATTCTCAAAGAGTAATTTTCTGTTATCTTGAAAATATCCGTATTCCGTTCGTGAATATGGATTATACTTTAATGTCCCATATGTGAACTTTTGTAGTTGATAGTTCGTGAGAATTGGTAACATAAAGTTTCAAGAATTTGTTCTACTTTAGATAGTACTGTTTCATTAAAGTCTTCAAAGCTTGTTAGCATGGAAAGAGTTTATTATTATATTTATTATTATTATTATTATTATTATTATTATTATTATTATTATAAATTAATTGTTAAAAGGGCCCGGCAATTGATTTGTATTTTATTACTTTTTAATAAGATTTCTTTACCATCTATTAAAATGTGAATTTTTAGTACTTATTGATGTAAATACTATTTAATGTATTCCAGTGAATGTACTGTCGAAAGAATGATGTATGAAGCATGCGACGATCAGCATGCAGGACAAATTAAGTTAACTTTTGCCTATCCCAAGAAGTATGCCGCAATAGCAACCAAGGCTACCGCAGGAGCCATAATGATTCTACTAAAACATTAACAAGTACTGTGTTATTTTATTTATTTCACAGCTTTGAAACCTATAGTTACAATGTCTTTCGTCTGTAATGATCCGTATTACATAATTTTATAATAAAAATGCAGAATTTCGTATATAACTGTGCTACTTAATGACTTCTGTGGTCACGATTCTGGCTGTTTTTCCAGACATATCATCTCCTCTTATACCTTTCCTCTAAGGCCAATAAAGACAATGGGACGAGAGTAGGTTATAAATGCAGTACGTTATAAATAGTGATTCAATTCCATGTGTAGTGAAACAGATATATTTATTTATTTATTTATTTATTTTTTTTTAGTGTATATCACATTTTATTAAACATAGTTGTTGATAACATTTTATCAGAAAACGGTATAATTATCTAACTATAAAATATACTTTCGTCGATATATATGTCATAAATTTTCATCACATAAATACACTAATTTTATTTAAATTTTATTCAGAGTAAGAAAAATTTTATAAGTAAGAAAACGTATAAAAAACTATATTTAATGTTCAACGTAAAATATATATATATATATATATATATATATATATATATATAATTATTATTATTTTATTATGCCAAATGGGAAATGTATAGAGTAAAGCTCAAAATTTCATGAAAAATTAAACTAATGTAATGTTTAAGAATAACTAATGTAACTTAATATTAGAATTTCTAGCATTGGATTTGTCTGCAACAATTTAACCGTTGTGTTCTCTTTAGTTTTATATATCCAATGTTCTAAAATTTATTCTTCTCAGAACAGAAAACAAGAAGTTATTATTCAACCTCTGTATATATGTATTAAATAGCAACTATCTAGGAATAATATTAAGAAGAGATAAGTTCGAAGTTAAATTAAATTAAATTCTATATAAATAAAATTAACAAATAAAATTTATTGTTCCACAAATCAAAAAATAAATTAATTGTTTCAATTATTAACAGTCAGTCTTAACAGGTAATTTTAATTTCATTAAAATTTATTCTTACTGGTCTATGTAGTTTCAGTGGTCTTAAATCTGTTGCTCGGCTTTTACTACGTTTTAAAAATTATATATATATATATATCTGTATATATATATAAATTACGTGTCACGATGTTTGTCCGGGGTAAACTCCTAAACTAAGGAACCGATTTTAATGAAATTTTGCACACTGTGTGCAGTTTGGTCCAACTTGAGAGATAGGATAGTTTTTATCTCAATTTATTGTCACAATATTGTTTTATTGCAATTATTTGTCAATTATAGACCTTTATTAAAGTTGCTCCGAAATATCTGTGAGTTCCATTAATTTAATTGTTGCCAAAAAAAAAAAAAAAAAAAAAAAAAAAACACGAGTTCATTTTCTTTCGACATAAAAATAAATACATTTAATCAAACGTGAACGTTAAAAATTATAAAAAGCTAAATTAAGCATCTCACGAAAATTGACGTCATAATCAATTTAAAGATTTTATACACATTGATAAAGTGTTAATGTAGTTCTATCATAGATATAGTAATATATATAGATCTTTCATCCTCATGTTATCGTACAAAGATTTTTAATGCCGAAAAAAAAAAAAAATAATAAAAGCTTTGGAAATAGCCATTAAGTGGTATTAAAAAAAAAAAAAAAAAGAAAAGAAAAGAAAGAAAGAAATATGAATTTGGAACTGTATCTGGAGTTTTTCATTCACCTTTAGCAAATAAATTATTCATAAATTTTATTTGCTAAAATATTAGTATGTATTCCCGTGTGTATTCACTCGGGGAAAGACGGCCATATTTTGGTAAAAACGTCGTCTTTAACCAAGTGAAAATGAATAGCTTTTTTCTCCCCAATGATCGCTCTATTCTATATATGCTATACTATATCTATGAGTTCTATACGCAAGCGAAGTGTGACTCACTGACCGTCTGGGCAGCCAAGAAAAAGATTTCCTATGTTAATCGCCCATTGGATTTTTTGTAAAAAATTATTAAAAATCGAGGAAATTTATTTCCCGATTTTAATCCTTATATTTGGGTATAGATATGTATTAGTTATCGCGTGCGTTAGATTGAGTTATTTTGCTGTCAAATTGACAAAATTTTTATTTTAAATTTCAAAACTCTGTCACCCTTGGCTTTTTTTTTTTTTTTTTTTTTTAATTTTATTTGGCGATCAAAAGCGTAACACGAAAATATACATGCCAGATATATGTATTGTACGAAATGTAATATGTATTATTCATTGTACGTATGTATGACATGTAATATGTATTGTACGAAATATTGTTTCACATTATTCATTACTCTTTTAATATAAGTTGTTAAAATAACCATGATTTTTGAAAGGAATTAAATATTTTCGCCTGATAATTTGGCGATATTCTTTTTTTTTTCGATAAGGATGACAGAAATGAAATCTATTCCGCTGCAACATATTAGTATCTTACATCAGATATTTTATTTCGACATTTGAAAACAAATTTGACTTCAAACTATGATAGGATATTTATCATTTTCCTTTTAATTAGTATATTATTAGTATATTAAAATTTAAAAGCATGGCATATAAAAAGTTTTTTTTTTTTTTTTTTTTTTATCTTATAATTATTCTTATCTTAATCCTCAATGTTTCCCATCTTTATTAACTTGAATTTACTATAAAAATTTTAACATACTCAAAGCCTTCTCATCACTTCGTTAAAGTACACTAAACTTTTCCAAAATATTTTTCTATTTAAATGATACATGTATTTACTTTAAATGTCCAATATTTCATAAGATGTCCTTTTTTAAAGTTTTAAAATATTTATCAAATTTACTTATTTTTCTGGTTTAGCCATATTGTTTTCCTTTTTATGACTACAGCTGTTGCTCTCTTTAAAACAGTTAAAATGATGAGGTCATTTTATAGTAAAATTATCCATTATAGCATATATTATATTTCACTCCTCCATAAAAATTGATTTTAAAATGGTCTGCTTCTTTTATACTTTTATTTTAATCCGCGTTTGCAATGATCGATAGATGGCGCTTTTTCAGCTTTTGTTGTTAGTAAATATAATAGCCATGTGTATTTATTATTGTTCTAATTGTGTTACTATTTAATGTTCGTGCTATAATTTCTCCGCCATTACATCATGGAAAATTGATTGCTTTTGGAAAAAATATTTCAGTTTATTCAAAGTTCGATCGGAAGTAGATTTTTAACTGAAGCTGAACAAATATTAGTTTCAAATCATCTGGTTAATTCTTTACTTCCATTAGCCGAAGCAACTGAAATTTTATATTTGTCATTTGGAAATAAATGGAAACTCAATTCTGCATTTCTTGATTCTTTGGAGTGACACTGTGGCACACAACAGTATGTGTTATCTTTTTTACCGGATTTATTGATTTTTATTCAATAAATATATGTGAAACTAAACATCGGAAAGCAATGGCGTCTCGATGGAAGCCGAAAGCTATGCATGTTAAATGTAATTTCACCTTAGACCACCAGAGGGCGAGCATTTCATTACAATCGCGGATAGAATTTTAATAAAAATAAAATTACATATTAGTCTTTTTAGCATTTTAATCCAAAATAGCTTTAGACATTATATTTCCCTCATCCATAAAAATTGATTTTTAAAATCGTCTGCTTCTTTTATACTTTTATTTTAATAGAATTTTAATAGAATTTAATTTACATATTAGTCATTTTAGCAATTTTATCCTAAGTAGCATTACAAATAATATATATCACTTCTCCATTAAAACTTATAGGACCCTACAATAAAATTAATTTGTACTTAATATCAACACTACGAAAATTTTTATCAATCGTTTCCAAATTTTGACCTAAGGTTCAAATCTCAATCCTGTGGGTTTTTACATCGGCTACAACGTTTTCGTCTTTATTCGTAATTAATAATTTGACAGTATTAAATAGTTTACTGCCATATAATTCAAAGTACAACTTAGTCACGGCAACGCGTGGCCGGGTCTGCTAGTATATATATATATCCTCTTGTTTGTGAAAATAGCAACACCAAGAAGGAATGCGAATATAAGAATGATATTTATTGAGCACATGCATTGTAGTAGAAAGGGCAATTGATTAAATTTTCAGGAAATTTTGAGTAATATATCCTGAAAAAACAGTACAAAAAGCAGCGATCTCTGTGAGTAATAACTACGCTTATCTAGGCATAGAGTCGAAGAGCAACTGGATGAAATATTCTGGTACAGCACTTCATGAAGCTTCAATAGGATGCCACAGTTCATAGACCGTAGTTACTGGTGAGTGGTGGCGGGCCACTCGCTTTTAAACGATTAAACAGACATTTTTATTGATGCGAGATCAGAAGAACGCGCTGACTGGAACAATGGTTGGACACATTCTCTATCAAGGAAGGTCCGTGCAATACAGTCAAATTGCGATCGCGCATCAGCTTGCTTAAATGTTGTGCTACGGAAACCTAGAATATAGGGCAGAGGGGCAGTCCTTAACTCACCAGAAATTTAATGGCCGCTACTCAGAGTGCCGGGAATGCGAACAAGAAGTAATTGAGACATTTATCCAGTGGGACCCCATACCATCACTGTAGGTGATGGACAGTGTGACGATGTCGAATCCCAGCTGGTAATGTGCGTTATTCACAATGTTGTTAAATGAGGCAATCTTGATGCTGTAAACAGGATTGTAATTTGTCTGAAAAGCGATTTCACGCAATTCCTGCGTCAAGGTTCATCGTTGATCATACATTTAAGGCGCACATAACAGTGATGCAGTTTTGAGGGTAATCAAAATTTTGGTGGCCGCATACTGGGTCACCACCTGGAGTGGTGGTATGCGGTATTATTGGATACACGAGTCGATCAACTGTTGTTTTCATACCAGCCACTCTGAATACCCGCCATTACATTTCTGACAAGTTAAGACTCATCGCCCTGCTCTATATTCAAGGCCTCCGAAGCGCAATATTTAAGCAGGACAATGCACGACCGCAAGTTGTCCTTATTGTCCAGATCTTCTTTGATGCAGAATATGTTCGACTGTTACTCTGTCCAGTACGTTCTCCTAATCTTGAACCAATGAAAATGACTGTTTATTCGTTGAAAAGCGACTGGCCCCTCACCACTCACCAGTAACTACGATCGATGAATTGTGGCATTGTGTTAAAGTTTCGTGAAGTTCTCTATCCCTTCATGTTATCGAATCGCTGTTTGAGTCAATGACTAGGCAGATTAGTGCTGTTATTTCTCACAAAGGTCACTGCTTTATGTATTGCTTTCTCAGTACATATTACACACATTTCCTGAAATTTTAATCAATTGGTCTTCCTACTATAATGTATGTGTCCAATAAATATCATTCTGATATTCGCATTCATATATACAGGGTAATTACAATTAAAGTTAGGATTTCAAAACGCTATAATTTTAAAACTACTAGTCAGAAAAATTTGATATTTTATCAGAACAATTGTTTGGCAATGGAATTTTATTTGTCGGAGGAAAAGAGTAGTTCCAAAATGTTCCTATAGATAGCGCTGTTAGGGTGTTGTCAGGGAAAACGCCTAAATGGATTCATTAAACACGGGAATGTTGTTAGCAATACAATGGCATAGCAAGAACCAATAGACTCCAAGGGTTTACTATAATATTTTTAGCTAAAAGACAAGAATACGTGTTTACAGCAGAAACAGTCATGTGACAAGAGAAAAAGAGGGGCTTCATGAAACAAACAATTTACGTATAATTAATGGCACACTTTGGAACTTTTTTATTTTAATCCTTTTCCAAACAAAACTCTATTGCCTCACGGTTGTTCTGGTAAAGTATCAAGTCGTTCTGTTTTAAAATTATAGCGTTTTGAAACCGTAACTATTAATTTCTTAGAACAATGAATTCTTTATTGAAGAATGATTGATGGTTAGAGTCTTAAAGATTTAATGAAAAGAATATGGATAATTCTCCATAATAACATGATTTAATACATCTTTTATGAACTTCCTAATACGCATCTGCCTTACACTGATTAAAAAAATAAAAAAGAGACTGGAAAAACCTTCACAAATGTATCCGTATATTATTTCTCAATCAACTGCCTGGAGAATAGTTAACGATGAGCTTTTCTGTCCCTTTTATTTGCATTCAGGTATGTAAAACAGACAAATATTCTAAATAATTGCAATTAGATCAAGAATTATTTCAAAAATATTCCATGCTTCCTAAATTTTTAGCGCAATTCCGTTTTACCGAAGAAAATTTCTTTTTTCGTTAAGTTTTTTTCAACAAGGCCAATTCGCATATTCGGGCTTCTTACAATTCACAATGCACGAGAGGTCGAATGTTGCAGTAACGTATTACTGTGAGCGTTCTGACTGGGGCTTTCTGTGGTTGTTTGCATATTTAATGGTAACCCTTTTCAACATCCCAAAATACACATCATATTTCTCAGTTTTGTATTACCGTGTTTTCTAGTTGTTATCATGCAAAATGTAAAGCTGCAGAATAAAATTCATCGAAACATTACTCAGATAATATGCTCGAGAACTCTATTGGCAGAAGGATTCATTAGACCAACTCATTAGATTGATTGCTATGGCTCAGTATTTTGGCGCAGTAAAAATGATTTGGAATTGCACGAGTGATTTTCAAACATAGTATCTAGTCCGGTCAATCTAGACATTCGGTGATGCGTAAAGTTACAACAAGCTGATAATCAATAAAAATTGTTCAAAATATAATTAGGAATAAAATTTTGAAATACCCCACCATTTTTTTTAACTTGGTTTCCCCAGTAGGCCTATTCCACGAGTCAATTATGATCCTGTTTAATTTGTAACTATTGCAAAATAACGGAAATTAGCAAAGAATGTAATAAATAAAAGCGATGTCAATTAAAAAAAAGTAATGAAGCTTATTCTTCTCATTCAAATTCTTCTTGTTCTTCTTCTTGATCTTCTTCTGGTTCTTGTTCTTCTTGTTCTTCGTCTTCCTCCTCTTTTTCCTCTTCATTTTGAGAGCAAGTAAATTGCGTTAATAGCGACCTATCGCATGCCATCTCGTTAGAATCAAACGAATCCTCCACTGTTGGTGATTCAACATTAGAACACGACCGGCCTTGACAATTTGCACATGCCAGAGAACAAAAGAGTCCAACTTTTTTGCAACCACATTTAGCGCTGCATCCCTTTTTGCAGTTGCAAAAAATTGTGTTCAGCAGTTTTTCCGGGGCAGGTGGGAGTAAAGTTTGAACTGGTTCTAATGTATTGTTGACCAACTTCCAACCCCACTTTGTAGGGTCTAGCTGATAACCAATCCACACTTGAACTTGATAATATACCCGAAAAAGATGCTGATGAGCAGCATCTGAGGTTGGAGGAAGACAAGCTAATTGAACTTGTTTTTTATTTTTAGTATTTTTAACGAAACATGCATATTGATACTTATCTAATCAGGTAGTGTTTTTAGGAGCTCCGTACATAGAAAGAAGAAAGCGAATGCCGTTGGTGATGACTTCTTGTTGAGTTGAATTACTGTTTTTAAAAACTTGAGCACATTGAACTAAATATTGTTTTTCAAACATTTTGAAAACTATTGTTTTTCCTCTCCTGTAAAATGCAGATGTCGTATCACAGCCAGTTATTGCGTGTAAAATAGTACATGATTTTGACTCTTTGCAAAAGTAGATAAACTTTTTGAAGAATATATTTCCGATTGTTGTTGAGCTTTTCCTGGTTTTAAGAAGAAAATAGTTTTTGCAGTTGGAGTTCGAGCAGTGAGTAATACGAAGTCTACATCCTCACCACCAACAACAGTTATATTTGTCACATTGAATTGCTCTATTGCTGTTTCAATAATCAGTACATCAGCATCATTATTAGCTTGTTTTACCAATATATTTTCAGCAGTAAACATTTCTTTCAACATTGAAATGAACCGAGACTTGTTGTGAGTATTTGTAAGAAATTTCTCTTGACTGGTTGGAACTGTCATGAATTCATCAAATAAAATATCAGAAGATGAAGATGTTGCTAAAGTTCGACGATGTTGTTCTGCAGCTTTGATACTTTTTGTAGATAATTTTATGATCTACAATTTTTGTCTGAGGTATTTTTATGATAAAACTTACCGTTTTGCTGAAAATCGCGAAAAACTCATTTTTTTTCCCTTTGACCTTGAGTAAATTTTTTTTCCATACACCGGAATGGAGGGGAAATTCAAAATTTTATTTATAATTATATTTTGAACAATTTTACTGATTATCAGCTTGTTGTAACTTTACGTGTCTACACTCTTATTTTTTGGTCTAATTTAAACGGACTAATCAGGAATAAAAGTTAACGGCTAATAATATACATTTTTAAATATCAAGACAGTCACCAGATAAAGTAAACTAGATGGTAACACAATACGTTAAACGAGGTAGTTATTTGGTATGTTAAATTTTAAATTACAACAAAACATTTTACAATTATATATTAACAAATATTTTGCGATCTCACAAGCGAAGCCTCATAGGATTTTGAATGATATGAAGTTTTTAAATATTGGATTTGTTTATCACATATGAATAACAAATAGATTCGAAAGATAAAGTAATGAAATAGAGTTGTTTACAAAAAATCGTGAAGTATGCTGAAAAGGTTTTTGAAAAATAGGGGTGCAGAACAGACAGACTATTTAAAAAATGTTTTGTAAGATTGAACTAATGATATATATTATGGTAAAGGCTTGCAGAATTGTTGAATTTGTTAGAATTTTCGAGCCCTTTGTGAAAGTTAGATGCAGTGGAAAATGCGAAAATATCCTAATTCATTAAAGGTGAGCTACGATTGATTTGAAAAGAAACATAGTTAAGGAGGAAATCTGTCAGAGAATAGTAAGCAGTTAAGTTGCTTCTATATTAATAGCCTTTTAATGTATCAGTAATCGTAATATTACGTTGTTATCTCTTTAACACTTTCCAACAAGGTTGAAAAGTGTTTATGGATTCGGTTTGTCTGTCTGTCTGTCTGTCCGTCCGTCTGTCTGTCTGTCTGTCCGCGCTCTAACTCCCGTAAATATTTATGGAATTTCTTAAAACTGATATATGTTATTCAAGTTCACTATCGGACGGTCCTTATTGAAAATGGAGTTTATACCTCTAATGGTTTGTGTACAGGGACACCAAAAGTATTTCAAAGCAGTGTGTTGTATGAGAGGTATTTCTATAAACCATATTTTCATACGTTTACTGTAGACATATCTTACTGAAATTAACATATGTTATTCAAGTTCACTACCGGACGTTCCATATTGAAAATAGAGTATATACCACAAATGGTTTGTGTACAGGGACACCTGAAAGCATTTCAAAGCAATGTGTTCTATGAGAGGTATTTCTATAAACCATATTTTCATACCTTTGCTGTGATATATATTAATGAAATTGAAATATGTTATTCAAGTTCTCTATCTAATGTTCCCTATTGAAAAAGGAGTTTATACCTCTACCGGTTTGTGTACAGGGACACCCGAAAGTATTTCAAAGCATTGTGTTATATGAGAGATATTTCTATAAACCATATTTTCATACCTTTACTGTAGACATATCTTAATGAAATTGATATATATTACTCAAGTTCACTATCGGACGTTCTCTATTGAAAATGTTTATACTTCAAATGGTTTGCGTACAGGGACACCCAAAAGAATTTCAAAGCATTGTGTTCTATGACAGGTATTTCTATAAACCATATTTTCATAACTTTACTGTAGATATATCTTAATGAAATATATTATTCAAGTTCACTATCGGATGTTCCCTATTGAAAATGGAGTTTACGCCTCTACTGGTTTGTGTACAGGGATACCCGAAAGTATTTCAAAGCATTGTGTTCTATGAGAGATATTTCTATAAACCATATTTTCAAACCTTTACTGTAGACATATCTTAATGAAATTAATATATGTTACTCAAGATCACTATCGGACGTTCCCTATTGAAAAAGGAGTTTATACCTCTACCGGTTTGTGTACAGGGACACCCGAAAGTATTTCAAAGTATTGTGTTCTATGAGAGATATTTCTATAAACCATATTTTCATACCTTTACTGTAGATATATCTTAATGAAATTGAAATATATTATTCAAGTTCACTATCGGATGTTCCCTATTAAAAATGGAGTTTACGCCTCTACTGGTTTGTGTACAGGGATACCCGAAAGTATTTCAAAGCATTGTGTTCTATGAGAGATATTTCTATAAACCATATTTTCATACCTTTACTGTAGACATATCTTAATGAAATTGAAATATGTTATTCCAGTTTACTATCGAACGTTCCATATTGAAAATGGAGTTTATACCTCAAATAGTTTGTGTACAGGGACACCCGAAAGTATTTCAAAGCATTGTGTTCTATGAGAGGTATTTTTATAAATCATATTTTCATACCTTTACTGTAGACATATCTTAATGAAATTGAAATATGTTATTTCAGTTCACTATCGGACGTTCCCTATTGAAAATGGAGTTTATACCTCTACCGGTGTGTATACAGGGACACCCGAAAGTATTTCAAAGCATTGTGTTCTATGAGAGATATTTCTATAAACCATATTTTCATACCTTTACTGTACACATATCTTAATGAAATTCAAATATGTTATTCCAGTTCACTATCGAACGTTCCATATTGAAAATGGAGTTTATACCTGAAATAGTTTGTGCACAGGGACACCCGAAAGTATTTCAAAGTATTGTGTTCTATGAGAGATATTTCTATAAACCATATTTTCATAACTTTACTGTAGATATATCTTAATGAAATATATTATTCATGTTCACTATCGGATGTTCCCTATTGAAAATGGAGTTTACGCCTCTACTGGTTTGTGTACAGGGATACCCGAAAGTATTTCAAAGCATTGTGTTCTATGAGAGATATTTCTATAAACCATATTTTCATACCTTTACTGTGGATATATCTTAATGAAATTGAAATATGTTATTTCAGTTCACAATTGGACGTTTCCTACTGAAAATGGAGTTTATACCTCTACCGGTGTGTGTACAGGGACACCCGAAAGTATTTCAAAGCATTGTGTTCTATGAGAGATATTTCTATAAACCATATTTTCATACCTTTACTGTAGACATATCTTAATGAAATTCAAATATGTTATTCCAGTTCACTATCGAACGTTTCATATTGAAAATGGAGTTTATACCTCAAATAGTTTGTGTACAGGGACACCCGAATGTATTTTAAAGCATTGTGTTCTATGAGAGGTATTTCTATAAATCATATTTTAATGCCTTTACTGTAGACATATCATAATGAAATTGACATATGTTATTCACCTTCACTCTCGGACGTTCCCTATTGAAAATGGAGTTTATACCTCGAATGGTTTGTGTACAGGGACACCCGAAAGTATTTCAAAGCATTGTATTCTATAAAAGGTATTTCTATAAATCATAATTTAATAACTTTACTGTAGACATGTGTTAATGAAATTGAAATATGTTATTCAAGTTCACTATCGGACGTTCCATTTTGAAAATGGAGTACATACCTCAAATGGTTTGTATACAGGTCCATCCGAAAGTATTTCAAAACATTGTGTTCTAAGAGAGGTATTTCTATAAACCATATTTTCATACCTTTACTGTATATATATCTTAATAAAATTGAAATATGTTATTCAAGTTCACTATTGGATGTTTCCTGTATAAAATGGAGGAGAATATCACCATCGGTTTATGTACAGGGACTCTCAAATGTATTTCAAAGCACTGCGTTCTATGACAGATATTTCTATAAATCAAATTTTAATATCCACAAAGTTTTAGGAAATTGAAATATGTTATTTATATGCAAAAAAGAATGCTTTGCATGGAATATAGCAGGATTAGCATTAGATTTACAGGGTGGCACAAAAATATTTAGTTATATTAAGAGGTATTAATAAAAAAATTGCTAGAATTGTACTTCCATTTACGTTAGGCGTTTTTAACACTTTCTAGCATTTTTTAAGTTTGGATATGATTTCAGTTTTGTGTATCTGCATGTACGTCTGCCTGTCTGTCTATCCGAGCTCTAACTCCCGTAAATATATATGGAATTTCTTGAAACTTATATATGTTATTGAATTTCACTATCAGATGTCCCCTATTGAAAATGGAGTTTATACCTCTACACCTCTACTGAATTGTGTACAGGGACACCCGAAAGCATTGAGTTTTATGAGATTTACCTTTTGTGTAAGGTTTCTCTAAACCATATTTTCATACCTTTCCTGTTGACATATCCTAATGAAATTGAAATATGTTATTCAAATTACCTCTTGGATGTGTCCTGTATGAAATGGAGGAAATACCACCACCGATTTACATACAGGGACACTCAAAAGTATTGCAAAGCATTGCGTTCTATAACAGATATTTCTATAAATCAAATTTTAATAACTTTACTTTCTACGAAGTTTTATGAAATTGAAATATGTTATTTAAATGCACAAAAAAATTCTTTGCATAGAATGTAGCATTAGATTTACAGGGTGACACAAAAATATCCATTTATATTAAGAGTTATTTGCTAGAATTGTACTTTCGTTTACATTAAGCGTTTTTAACACTTTCTAACATTTTTAAGTGTGAATATGATTTCAATTTGTATAGCTATCCATCTGTCTGTCTATCTGTCTGCCCGCGCTCTAACTCCTGTAAATATTTATGGAAATTCTTGAAACTGATATATTTTTTTGAAGTTCACTATCGGATGTTTCTTTTTGAAAATGACTATCTCTTCTGGTTTGTGTACAGGGACACCCAAAAGCATTCGAAAGCATTGTGTTCTATGAGTGTTATTTTTATAAATATTTTCCGTACAGAATGTTCCCCATTTAAAATGACATTAATAGGTCCTGTATAACTAGTTAGTTTACAGGGGCTACAACAACAACAGAAAAATGTCAATGCATTACGTTTTAGGACAAAATTTTTGGAAAGGTATATATAAAAGTCTTTCTACTGAAAAAATCATAAGAATATTGAAATGTATTGTTTATATTCTAAAATAATGTTTTGTATAGACTATGATATGATTAACTTTCTGATTTACAGGTCTACACCAGAATATTCAGAGAGATGAAAAGCTGTAATTATAATCTAATGGCTCCATTTTCTTTTGCGTTGAGCCTTTTTAACACTTTCCAAAAAGCCTAAGAGTAATTTTAAAATCAATTATTCTAGCTGTATATTTTTCCGTTCTTCTATTTGTTGTGTAATAACGTAGGGAAAGGATATTCGATACAACAATTACGTACTGTTGGAAAATGTTACTAATCAATGCGTACTGCATGAATTTTCTTTCTTGTTTACTTTTGTACGCGCATATACATATTTTTTTCAGCAAATAGTTGCCTCCCTTGCTAAGTTACAATACATTATTTTGAGGTATTATTTTCTATATTATCCTCGCTGCCAAACTTTAACCTTAGATTTTATGCGTCAATCACACATTTTATACCCCATTTGCCATATTGGCTGTAGATTACCATTTGTTTATCGTAAATTATTCAGAGAGCTGTAAAATGTAAGTCTAACTTTTGGTAGAGATATTGCAATATTTTACATTGTTCTTACAATCTTTAAATTAATCAGAAGGATACCACATAAAAAGACATCTCAAAAAATTTTCAAGCTTTTCGCTTCATATACAACTATATATACGGCTAATCGTAATAAAACTTTAAGTCATTGAACAGAATACCATAACTCACATTTGATAACTGAATGGTTAGAATTGACCTTTCGAATGCTGGTTTAGGCACCGATGTTCATAGCGTTTCGGAAACCACTTTAAATTTTAGATCCTGGTCTAATGATATTTAATGTGAAACGAATGACCGTAGAACTTATCCTCAAACCAAAAAACTTAACACATTGTCAATGTCACATTACAAGTTAAATATTTATTAAATGTTTTAACTATAAAGTTTCTTTAAAAAACGAGTCTATTCCTTGTTGGATAATTAAAAAAAAAAAAAAAATCCATCAATTTACCATTAAAAGTATTTTTTCTTATCACTTTCCATTTCTTAGAAAATTTAATTTTGTCCACGCTTTAAAAAAACACTCTTTTCTTTGTAAATGTTTATTCTATTCTAAATAAACCTACAAAAAAAATAATTTTCCGAAAACTCATCTCTTTAGATACTAATACATTCTCCAAACACATATTTCCTTCATAATAACTACCGCAAATGTTTCTTGTAGCTTATTACAAGGCTTTATTTAGTTTGATGAAGATTCAGTAACGATGTGTGTTATTGAAGATTTGTGATACTTTTATATCTACTGATTGTTTCTTCGTAGCAATGTAACAAGAGACTGAAATAAAAATATAACATATAGGCTACTATTAGGGTATTTTATAGGGTTTTATTAGGGTAATAGGCTATTTTATCCTATTAGGAATATTTTGTTTGATATATGTTCTGCGAATATACGGCAATTAAATTATTTGAATATGAAAAAAAAAAAAAAACTAATATTCACAAAGAATATCGCTTCTTTCTAAATTATGTATAATTGAAAGCAGATAAAGTAAAGAAACGCATGTCTTAAATTAATTCGTAGAAATATTAAATTGAAGATAATAATTGCTGATTATAGAAAGATATTTTATGTAGGAATAGAGTAAAAAGAGAAAAGTTTAAATGAAGTTCTTTTGATTACCTTTGATGAATTTATATATTTGTTTATAAATTTTTATTTTTATTTTCATTTGAGCTACTATAGTACAATGCAATACAGAAATCAGATATCATTATCAAAAACAAAACAAAACAAAACAAAACAAATCAACTTTAAAGATTATGTTATTAGTAGAAATAAATAAAAGTAATGATAATTTGCTGTTTTACATAACTTTTAAATATTTTCTATCACTATTTTAAAATATGCCCATCATTATTCTGAAATATAATATAACAGATGTACTACTGTCATCAAAATTATTCGAGCGCCAGCAATAATTCCTATATGAAAAATGTACACGTAATACTGTTAATAAATCCTTGTCAAATCATGTTCTTCGACTGACTAAGAACATGATTGTGGTAAAGAGCTGGGATGCAGATATATAAAGAAGCGGCCATGAACGTTATAGCAAACCAGGCAACCAGGCTCTGTTAAGAATAGGAAAAGATCTTTCTTAAGAAAATCCATTATTTTTTATTTCAAATAACCATATTAAGAATGAAGTGCATTGTCTTCTAAAATACTTATTGCGAATTCAATAAAATAGACAGCTTTATGAAGAGTTGAAAAGTTTATTTTCTTAATAGACTTAAAGATCCCAAATAGATAAGAAGCCATTTCGATTAACAATTTTAGGAATCCTTTTTTAAAATCACACGTTGAAAGCATGAAGAACGAAGAACAAGTGCTAATTAATTTATTTCGCCAAATCTCCTTGGCATCAAAAATCAAGTTGGCTGAACACATTTTAAATTTTATGTATGGTAAACCTAAAGCAAAGATAAAAGATTGGCTACAAATTAAATTACGTCATACTATGTGATTAAATTTTGTCAGGTGTCCAGAAATAGGCTAAAAGTGCGAAATCAGTCGATAAACATATTAAAAATGATTTTCAGCTATTATGATTCAACGGAATCTTTCAACGACTTCCTGGAGACAGGATGCAACAAAAAAAAAAATATCGTCTGCGATTTTAAAGCATAAAATAAATGGATTCTTCTTTCTTTGATATTTTATTTAAATAATACTTGATGAGATTTAGAGCAGGGAAAAGAATTGCGGTTTATAATGCTGGGACAATAAATTATATGAAATTACAGATTAATGAAAAAGAAATAAAAATAATATAGCTTAAACGAGTTAAACAAAATTATATTAGATTCTTTTAGAATAAGAAATATGTTTGCTTGTTTTATAAATAAATAAAATGTAATTTAAATTATTATTTCATTTTAAAAAGGGTTATGTGATGTTTTTCAACATCACAATGATTCGACAAGAATTTATTTAACAAAACAGTATTAAATGTACTTTCCTTACACAGGAATCATTGCTAGCGCTCGAATAATTTTGCTGTCAACTGTAGATCCAGATTTGCAAACTTTTTTTTTTTTACTTAAAAAATCAAAAACCAGTTTAAATTTCAGTATAAAAATTATTTATATAATGTACTGTAAAAATTTTTTAATTCAAAATAAAATACTGGTATGTCGGAAACAAACATGCCATAAAATATAATTTCATAACATTTACTAAATTCAGTCTTATCCAAAGACTAAAGATATTTTTTAAGATTAAAATTAAAAGAAGTGCTATATTCCCTACATTTAAAGCAATGTTTTATAGTTTCTCCGACAACCGACATAATACAGGGTTAGTCAAAATGAATAGGACAATAAGAAAACTATTTTTAGACGAATGTATGTTTATTGTAACCAAACTACAGCTACGTATGGACAGATAAACTATCAAAGTTTTATTTGGCAACACACATGTACGTTAATGCCGCTAGGAGACGCTGTTTTCAAAATGGCGCAATCAGGCAAGGAGAAGGCGTTTTGTGTGATATTTGCTAAAACAATGTCAGTAATTACGGTCCAGCGACAATTTCGAGCCAAGTATGACAAGGAACCACCTCATCGACATTCCATTGCGAGGTCGGTAAAGCAATTCGAGGAGACGGGCTGCTTATGCAAGGGTAAAAGCACAGGACGACCACGTGTCTCCGAAGAAACTGTGGAATCCATTCGTGCATCCTTTCAACGAAGTCCCCAGAAGTCGACAAATCGTGCAGCCATGGAATTGGAAGTTCCATGAGAAAAAACTTTGATACTCTCTAGAATATGAAGAGTGAGATCTGACTCTAAAAGAGTGGCATATCACTCTTTGAACATGCCAAAATGGAGCCAACCTCTAAAGAGTGGAAAATCTCTTTTCGAAAGAGTGAGATTTGTCACTCTTTATTAAGAGTGAGATTATTCCGAGTAATTCAAAGACTATGACTGTTTATTTTTCCTAAAAAAAATTTCGGATACGCTAGACGGAATATTTTTTTATTAGCATTGTCTCTAGTTTAACGATCGAAAGGATGCAGATTGGACCTCAGGGCAATCGAACTGAAGCCGTCTCCGTGGTAGGCGAGGGTCTTGCCACTGAACCACTGGGGACACACAGAGCTCGCTTAATTTACAGTGATAAATCATTCACATAAGAGCTTAATCGCATTTATAAACTTTTACTTCATTTATAGAAAATATAAAATTACAGAATTCTAATGTACATTTTTAAATTAAAATCAGAATTATTATAACTTACTAAAATCAAAATTATTTTTAAATTATTAAAATTAGAATTATTTTTTAAATCAAAATGTATACTTGAAAAGAAATTCCCTAAGACAAATATTTGTTTTTAAAGTAGCTTAGGGGAAAAGAAAAATTCTTGAGTGTGCATGTTTAAAAAATAATTAAATATTTACACACAAATCTACAGAGTTTCTTGAAAAACTAGTCTGTTCAGGAGTGTAAATCTTGCTGATGATTTTAATTTTTAGCAAAATATTATAGCCAGCTTTATGAATATTTCACATGCGTTAAATATCAATGAATATAATAAAAGTATATATTCCTATAGATTTTAAGACGTTATGCATTAAGTATTTGCATTAATATTTTCCTTTCCACCTTATATATTTCCGAATAAAACTACTTGCTTTCATTTACGAATTTCCATACCTTTCTTACGATTTTCGGATCTTTACTAATAACACTTCGATTTTATCAATTGTATAAACAATTTATATTTACCAAAATAGCTTTTAACGTAATTATTTACCTTTTTTATACTCAAATATATCCAATGAGCTCTGTTAAACAAATCACATCATCCAGAAATTGATTTTCATATTCCATTCGGAATATGGAAAGTAGATGGCGCCAGCAATTCTTCACTCTTTAGAAGGTTGATCTTGCAATAGATGATGACTTCACTCTTTGTGACAGAATGACTACAAGTCTCTCTTTAGAGAAAAGTGAGAAATGTCACATTTTCAAGAGCGACAATAGTATTTTCTCACTTTAATTCGTTTCAAAATAATGGTCACTTTTTTAAGGAGTGAGATTCCCACTCTAGAAATTTTAGAGAGTAGTTTATCTGTCCATACGTAGCTGTAGTTTGGTTACAATAAACATACATTCGTCTAAAAATAGTTTTCTTATTGTCCTATTCTTTTTGACTAACCCTGTATATTTGAATTGATAAAATAAAACATTTGTAAAAGCAGATTTTTTTTTTTTTTTTAAAGATAGGTCAAAAAGGAAAACTTCTAAATTTTACAACTACATGTGCTTAAAAGTTATAAAAAGTATAAATGATTGCATGGGTTTTGAATTATTAAAAAAATAAATAAATAAATAAATAAATAAATAAATAAATAAAAATTTTTAGCGATCTTTTAAAAATGCATTTTTTACAATCTCGATGATATACTATAAAAAAATTACTTTTTATGGCGAAATTTAAGTAAGCATTGATAAAATAAACTTTTTCATTCTTTCTTTTTCTACACTGATTTACAAAAAAGTTGTAACTATGATACATTATCTAGATTCACGAACAGAAGAAAACAAATGATGAATGTTCCAAGAGTCGTTTGCGGTTGTCACATAATTGAATGAAAAAATGTGATAAATGATTGTGTCACTCACTATACGAAATAATGTACAGAAGGTCTGTAGTTGTATTTGCCCAAAGTCTTAAAATGATTAATTGTTTCTCATATGATGCGATTTAAACTATTATAAAACTGTATCTATCTTTTTCTTTTTTAAAAAACGTATCACAGACTTTTATACTTTTCATTCTAGTGCAATTAAGTGACAATGTAATAATCGTAAAAAATAACAGTAATGCAAGTGCCAGTCTGAAAATTATATGTATTTCTTAATAAATACTTCTTCTCTAAAATAATCACTGTTTTCTTTAAAAATGCTTTTTTTTTTTTTAATATATGTTTGCTTCAAATTGCAGAACAGAAGCAAAAACAATAAAAAGTTTAATATATTTTTAAAAGATTTCTGTCATTTTTATGGAATAAAAACTATGTACCTGACATGCTTTATATAGCCATGTATATTGCCTATATAGCCGTGTTTATTGTCTATAGATTTTCTTAGGTAAAGATTTTTTAATTGCTTCAGTATTTCCAGAGTGTTAAAATACGTGAGTTTTCATGCTTTAAAAGAACATTTCTTTTCTTTGTAAAGGTTTATTCTACATAACCCTACACAGAAAATAAAATTCCGAAAACACATCTGTTTAGATACCAATACTTTTTCAAAACACGTATTTCCTTCTTAATAACTACCGCAAATTTTTCTTGTAGTTTATTACAAGGTTTTATTTAGTTTAATGAAGATTGAGTAACGATGTGTGTTATTGAAGATTTGTGATACGTTTATATCTACTGCTTGTTTCTTCGTAGTAATTTAATAAGTTTCTGAACTGAAAATATAACACATGGACTACTATTAAGAGTATTTTGTTCCATATATGTTATACGTATACATGGCGAGTAAATTATTTGAATATGAAAGAAAAACTAAAATTCTCAAAGAATATCGCTTCTTCCTAAATTAAGTATAATTGAAAGCAGATAAAGTAAAGAAACGCATGTATTAAATTGATTCGTACAAATATGAAACTGGAGAAAACAATTGTTTATTATAGAAATGTTTTTTATGTAGGAATTCAGTAAAACGAAGAAAAGTTAAAAAGAAATTCCTTTTATTACCTTAAATTAACTTATATATTTGTTTGTAATTTTTTTTTTCATTTGAGATGCTATAGAACATCACAATACAGAAATCAAAGATCATTCTTAAAAAAAAAAAAAAAAAAAAAAAAAAAAAGAGAGGACTTTAAGGAGGAAAACACTTTAAGCATTATGTTGTTGGTAGAAATAAAAAAAAAGTGCTTTTCATAATTTTTTAATATTTTCTGTCACTGTCTTAAAAGATGTCCATCATATAACTATTCTAAAATATAATATACCAGTTGTACTATTGGCAGCAAAATTATTCGAGCGCTAGCAATATTTCCTACAGTGCAGAAAAAAAAAAAGTTTACATGCCAATTGCCGTTCTCGCCAAAAATTTGTTGTGATGCCCAGTGATGCCACGTGGTGTTAGATGGTCACAGACAAACTTTCCCTACCCTACCAATACTCAGTTCGCCTGGGGAGTTTTACTGTGTGGTTGTACGCTCTTTGCTCCCGCCGACCAGTATTTCGTTAATTTATTAAAAGCTTGACAAACTGTATCGTTTTTCCCACTCCGCTCAATGGGTAGGAAGAAGCTTAAAATTGAAACAAAATCCAGTGACTTCACTGTACTAGAGAAAGGAATCGCTCTAATTGATGTAGCCTGATATGCAGTGCATTCTAGAAGAAGCTAAATGGAGTAATAGCTAAATGGAGCTCTGGTAATTTTAGCCAGAGATCCATGCCTAAACAGTTGCAGATGGTAAAAGTTTATATATTACGATCTTGTAAAAGTATTCTGCACCTGGCTACATGTAGAATGTTTTGCCAGATCTTTGGCTACGTCAATTATAAAGTCCCACTTCTTTAGCATAGTCAAGCCGCGGGATTTCCCTTCCATTTTAAGCTTCTTTTGACCCATTGAGTGGAGTGGGAATACCGATGTAGGCTCTCAGACTTTTAGCAAATAACCGAAATACTGGCTGGCGGGAGTAAAGAGCATACAGCCTTACTCTATAAGTGCACGGACCGAACTGAATGTTCATAGGATAGGGAAAACTCGTCTATAATCGACTAAAACCACGTGTCATCACTGGGGTTCGACACGCTTTTATGGCAGGAACGGCAACTGACATGTAAAGTTTTCTTTTTTCTTTTTTCTTTTTTTACCCTCAAGTGTAATGATTGTTTCTGCCAGCACTGTATATAAAAAAGTACACATGATACTGTTAATAAATCCTTGTCGAATCATGTTTTCGACTGGCTAAGAACATGAATCGATAAGGATTTATTTAAGAAAGCTGTATTAAGTGATTTTTTTTTTTTTTTTAGGAATTATTGTTAGCGCTCGAATAATTTTGCTGTCAACTGTAGATCCAGATTCGCGAGCTTTATTTATTTATTTTTTATTTTTTACTTAAAAAATCAAGAAACAGTTTAATTTTCAGTATAAAAATTATTTATATAATGTACTGTGAAACATCTATAATTCAAAATAAAACGCTGGTATGTTGCGAACTAGCACATCCTAAAATATAATTTCACAACATTTACTAAATTCAGTCTTATCCAAAGACTAAAGATATTTTTTAAGACTAAGATTAAAAGAAATGCTATATTCCCTACATTTAAAGCCATGCTTTATAGTTTCTCCGACAACCGGCATAATATATTTGAAATGATTAAATAAAACATTTGTAACAACATTTTTTTTTTTTTTTTTCAAAGATGCGTTAATTAGGAAAAAATTCTGATTTTTACAACTACATGTGCTTAAAAGTTATAAAAAGTATAAATGAATGCATGGGCTTTGAATTATTTTTAAAAAATAGTTTTAAAAAAAAATTAACGAGATTTTTTTTTAAATACATTTTTTACAATATCAAAGACATATTAAGAAAAATTTACTTTTTATAGTGAAATTTTACTAAACATTGATAAAATAAACTTTTTCATTCTTTCTTTTTCTACACTGATTTACAAAAAAAGCTGTCCTTATGGTACATTATCTAGATTGACGAACAGAAGAAAACAAATGATGAATGTTCCAAGAGTCGTTTGCGGTTGTCACATAATTGAATGAGAAAAAGTGATAAATGATTGTGTCACATTCTATGTGAAATAATGTAGAGAAGGTGTGCAATTGTATTTGTAAAAAGCCTTAAAATGATTAATTGTTTCTCATAAGATTTGATTTAAACTATCAAAAAAAATATATATATCTTTTTCTTTGGTATTATCTGCGGCTGTGGTCGTTGAAAGTCGACGCAAATGCGGCTTATTCTCAACACCTTCCTTTCCATCTGTAAAGCAATTAAACCACTTTGACACACACTTTTACTTGTGCTTCATCACTGCACAGCTATGCATTTTTGTTGCTGAGTTCCCTAATTTGAAGCAAAACTTCATGTTAACGCGTTGCTCCATTTTGTACTCCATTCTACAATGACACGAGTTCTGGAACTGACTCTGTAAGATTGTTTGAAGCATACAACTTTGCATCACTACGGTGCATTGCACGATTGCGGGTGCTTGTTGCGCCCCCTGTTGCATTGTCTCTCAATGTGTATGCGCGGGCGCATCAATCTAACCAGCACGGTTTCAATAATATGCGACCATTCACCAAACTTTTCGGATACACCTTGTATATTTTGAATCAAAAACTCTGACAGTATGCGGTGATGACGTTTCCATGCAATCTTTAAACTTTGTCATGATTATAATGCTGCACGAATAACAGCATGTTTTTTAAACTACGGTATGTAAATTTTGTTTAGTACTTTTGGTGCGTCTAACGCTGGTATGATTTTATATTTCTTTATTATTATACAATTTATACTACAATGCATGGTTGTATTCTCAATATTAAATTTAAATGGCTTTCCTTTGAGTACATTCTAGGAAACTATTTTAGTAAAAATAACATTGTAGCTTTATTCTTTTTCACCTTCTTAAATAAAATAATTAATTAATTAATTATTCAGTAAGATAAAATTAATTAATAATAAGAATAATATTATTTTTTCTTTTAAAATTGAGCGAGAAAATAGAACAAAACTTGATCACCCGTTTGTTTCTAATTTCGGAAAAATCGAAAAAATTAGCAATTATATTTAAACCTTTAAAAAAAAATTTAGTAATTAGTACTTTTAAAAATACTATAATTTCACCTTATATATATATATATATATATATATTCTTTTTTTTTAATGTCAGTCTTATTTAACACGTTACTAAATTTCATATCTTCGGAAATTTCATTGTGAAATAAAGATATACAATGAAATTTTAGTATTTATTATTATTATGATAAAAATTATGTCTAAAAACTACTTATTTTTTCTTTCACATTTTATGATAATATTTCAAGGTATATAATGTTGTGTTTAGTTATTTTTTCCCGGTGTATAAACTCTACATATTTTATAATAACACAAATCCTTTATTATTTATGTCTTGCACTTAAATATATTACTCAGCCTTTATAGCTCTTCAGGGTATTAAAAAGGAATTTTGAAGTTTTTATTTGCTTTGCTTCCTTAGCGGAACTTTTTGGGAAATGAATAAAGTACTATCCACAAGCAATCAATCAAATGGCTTTCGATGTAATGTGTTTTACTATCGATTTCTTCAGACGTTGCCATATTTTTTCGTAGTATTGACATAATGAACTTAATAGCTTAGACATTAACTTTGTCATCCATTAAACTTTGCTTAAAAAATTAACAAATAAATACACACACACATATAAATATATATAAGAAGATTTTATTATATTCTAGTTTCTTTATTAATTTTCATTATTATTATTATTATTATTATTTAAATGACGAAATTGGTTCATTGGATTGGTAATCACAAAAAATAGTTTTATTCAAATCGCGTTAGGCATCAACTAAGTATTCTAAAACTTTTAGTATACATAATATATATATATATATATATATATATATATTAGAATATATTATTATAAAAATTGTAAAATTTAAAAGATACACTGAAATTACTTAAAGATTATTTTTGACACTTTTAACAAATTTCAAAATTGTTTATGACTTCGGTTTCTCTGTCTTTCTGCGTTCTAACTCCTGTATATATTTATGAAATCTTTTGAAACTATGATACATGTTATTCAAGTCCACTATGGTATGTTCAAATAATAGGAGGGAAAATATCACTTGTTGGTGTACAGGTGTAATTCCAAAGAATTGCGTTCTTTGAGAGGTATTTCTATAAATTTTATTTTAATAATTTTATTTTCAGAAATCATAATGAAATTGATATTTTTAATTCATGTGTACAAGTAAATGCTTGCTATAAAATATAGTATGGTTAGCATTAAGATTTTCAGGGCCACGCAGAAATATTTAGTTACATTAATGTGTATAGATGGAAATTTCTGGAATTGCATTTTTGATTGTATTAATCGTTTTTAAATTTTTTTAATGATGTTTAAGAATGATTGTGTTTTAAATTCGTCAATTTGTCTCTCTTGTGCGTTCACTGTAAAAGTTAGCTACTGCAAAGTGAGAAGATGAACCTTCTTATACCTTTTTCAGAAGATTTCTTTCAAAAAAATGCAAAAGCGGTTGATTTCTGAAAAATGGGAATATTAGTAAAATAAATATAACTAATAATTAAATTGCATGAAAGGCATTCTTTTAATTTGTTGCATAAATCCCTTGAATAATGTACACTGTTAAAACGTGCTTCTAAAAAATAAGCAGAATCTTCCCATTTTCGAGCAATTTTACTTCTTATAACAGCTCCGAGTAGGAACTATTATAAGAATAATAACTATTTTAAGATTTTCTTTTTAATTTTTCTAGTCATTTCGTATTCATTCTTGTAATATTGTAACGAAAGTTGATTGGTGTGTGAACGACGTACTGCCGAGGTAAAGCATTGGACTACGAAACCAGATATTTTAGGTTCAATCCTCATCAAGAAAAAAATGTTAAAAATGGTTTTTACTTAAATCTAAAATGTTTACTTTTTAATTATTCATTGTCTCATTATGTTAATTATTCATCTATTGTTATGGAATTTCTAAACTTTTCGAATTCTAGAATAATTTGTTCTGGAAAATTCATAAATTGTATATAAAGTGATCCAAAATTTGAATGAATAAATAAATGATTAAAAAAAAATTAAATGAAAAGATTCTGCTCAGAGCTATTATAAGAAATGAAGCTGCTCAAAAATGACAAGATTCTGCTTCTTTTTGGGAAGTGTGTTTCAATGTGCTTGTCTAATTGTCTGTGCTCTAACTTATTTAAATATTCATGGAATTTCTTGAAACTGATGTATGATATCCATGTTCATTTTTAGATGTTCCCTATTGTTCCTTATATAGGAACATATTCCCTAGGAACAATAGGAAAGGAACAATAGGAACCTTCCTCCCTATTGTTCCCTATTGTTCCTTTCCGTATTATTCCTTTTGGATGTTCACTAATTCGAAAAAATTCTAAAGCATTGTGGTGTATGAGAGTTATATTTATAAATCACACTTTAATATATTTATATTCGAGAAATCATAATAAAATTGGCATTTATTGTCCATTTATACAAGAAAATTCCTTTAAAGGAATATCGTAATGATTAGCATTGATATTTACAGGGCCACAAAAAATGTTCAGTTACATTATGGCAGGGCACGAAATTTCGCTCTATCTCATCATTGGCTAGAGGAATTTTGATTGCGGCGCGTAAGAATTAGGTGTAGGCTATAGATGGAAACCATAGACTGTACTGTGTCCCTATTTTTTTTTTTTTTTTATAGAAGGCAAAATCTTGCCGATTTTAGGCAATAACCGCATGTTTTACTTCTCTTTTTTTGCTTCTCTGAATCCCGAGTCTCTGTGTACGCTGCCCGAATATCGCCTCAGCTTCTCCTCCTCTCTCACAACACAAGAAGAGGAAAAATAAATGGTGCGTGCATAAAAGTTCTAATCTTTTTAGCAATTTTGTTTTTCCAAGAAAGGAAAAAACCGAAGAACCTAATACCTCTTTGCTCGTCGCTCGGTGTCGTTGCTCTACCCACCTCCCACCATCCGATAGAAGAAAATTCGAATGTTCTAAGTGAGCATGGGATAGAACGATAAAGCCCGAGAGCTTTTTCAGATACTTCCTATGTTTATTATGTTGAATAATGACAGAAAAAACGTCATAACTTTCCCAGTTTTTTCCTAAAACAACAAAAATATGTGCTTCCAATGATGTAGTAAGCAAGGATCTTATCGAGAAAAGTTATTCGGAAACAGCAGTTTCAAATGACATGAATGAAAACATTTTACACATCGGCGTTTTGTCTAATTGAAAAGACAAATTAGACAAAAAGAACATTTCCAATGTAAAAATGGAAGACAAACTGAAAATATCTTTCATGGGAAAAAGGTTTTGATTGAATATTGTTTAACAAAGTATTTCTTTGAATGACTCTTCATATTCATACTGTCAGATATTTTAATTTTTTGCATTACATTTCAAATGCAATACATTAGAATGATTTTTAATTACGAGACATAGTGATATATGAGACTATTTTATTACATAAAATGTTATGCATTTTTGTAAAACCTTTTCTAATAATTAGGAAAATATATTTCCAAAATACGTAAAAAGAAAATAATAATAATAATAATAAATAAATAAAAAATAGAATATGTCCAATTTGTGACGATTAATACACACACACACACACAAACACACACACACACACACACACACATATATATATATATATATATATATATATATATGTATGTATATATATATATATATATATTCAGTGAATATAATCTTAGTTCAAATTAAGGGCCCTGCATTAAGGACTACAGTTTGAAATTACTGGAATAACATTTTCGTTTTCATTAAGCGTTTTTAACACTTTCCAAAAATGTTTACGAGTGACTATGAATTTATTGTAGTTTGTTTATCTGTCTGTATTTCAGTTTTTCTGTCTGTCCTTTGTGTTTTCTGTCTATCCGACAAAGTGCATTAAACGATGTAGCGAGTGTCTATATTTTAAAAGTGCTAATAAACCACGCGAATCTAATCGCCGGATTTTTCTTTCTTGTTTAAATTGTGTACGATTAAAAACAGCTTTGTTTACCGTAAATAAAGCCTGAATGTATAGATTACGAATTATATTTCTACAATTACTAATTAAGAGAAAATTTACCTAATTTGTTTGAGGCATCTATAGATATTCTAAAACATTTCATATTTATGTTTATTTTCAAAATATATTGTTTCTCATAAATTCAAAAATATTTAAAAACTATATACAATTTAATTAAAATAATACTTTTTTTAATTAAATGGTATAAGACTAACAATAGTTTTGGATGGCACAAACGAAATTCTGAATATTTAGTGTACAGACTATATTTCTATAGTTATTACTTTGTACAAACGTATCACATTATTACACTGCTCGGCATGAAAATTGCCTCTGACACCATTTCAGCGTATTCTTATGTAAAATGACCTCCTGAATCCGAATATGACGCCCATTTTCCCCCACCACCCACCGTTTTTTAGGATTGGTCTCCTATTTTTATCATTTATCGGTGATTTTATGGCTATAAATTTGATTTTTAGGAAGGGGGAGGATTATTTTAACCGTTAAATATCTTTTGAGGGGCTACAGATTTGGAAAATTCTAAAATATGGGCATTTGCGACAAGGGAAAAATTTTGGTGGGATTTGCAACTGAAATTATGCATTACATATCTTATATATTTTTACTTTCCGAACACTATAGTGAGGAAAGTATTGTAATCATGTCAAAAATCCGAATTCGAGATTTTGATGTTTCTATACGTTTCGAGGTCCAACGAGTCCATTTTCATTATTTTTACAATGATGTATGTATGTGTGTGTGTATGTATGTGTGTATGTATGTGTGTATGTCTGTGAGTGAACACGCTAGCGTCTAAACGCTTTGTTCGAATAAGCTGAAAGTTGGTACGCATATTGTAAGTCACCATAGTACGAACCCTATAGATTTTGGTGAATCTAGCACTTATAGTTTTTTTACAGGAACACAAAGAAAAATTCTTTATCATTATGGCCAAGGGACCAAAATCTTAAAAGTGCGATAGCATCTAAACGCCTTATTCAATTGAGTAAAAACTTTATACACATATTATAGGTCACAGATACTCAATCTGTATAGATTTTGGAGAATCTAGCACTTATAGTTTTTTTACAGGGACACAAAGAAAAATTATTTGCCAAATTTTTAAAAGAGTGATAGCGTCTAAACGCCTTATTAATCTCAGCAAAGAATTTGTACACATGTTATAGGTCACATTTGAACCAACTGTATAGATTTTGGTGAATATAGCACTTACAGTTTTTTTACAGGGACACAAAGAAAAATTCTTTATCTTTATGGCCTATGAGACCAGCGATAGCATCTAAACGCCTTATTCAATTGAGCCGAAAATTTGTATGAATATTATAAATCACTGTTGCACTAACTATAAGCATTTTGGTGAATCTAGCATTTATAGATTTTTACAGGGACACAACGAAAAATTCTTTATCATTATGATCTAAGGGCTCAAAGTTCAGTAGCGTTAAATAAAACCTCGTGTGATATATGGAGAAAAATACTCAAACACTCTGTTATGGTTTTCTCTTTTTTGTTTGTTTAGCAACTCCTCTTTCTTTATTTTATCTACAAAACTGTTAGTTACTCAATGTTCGGAAAGTCGAGTGGACTCACTCCAGATTTTTTAATCTGTTGTTAATGTTATTTTTTAAACTTAATGTTATTTTTAATGTTAATGTTATTGTTATTGTTAATGTTATTGTTATGTTAATGTTATTGTAATGTTAATGTTATTTTTAAATCAAATTCATGGTCATAAGATTATCGAACAGGGAAAGAAATTGAGGGAGGGGGTGGTGCTTCTAGAAAATGGTGGGTGACTGGGCAACATGGGAATCATATTCGGATTCAGGAGGTCATTTTACATAAGAATCAGCAACAATGGTATCAGATCTCGAAATTTCTTTCTTTCTTTCTTTCTTTTTCTTTTTACTTTCCGAACTCTATAGTGAGGAAAGTATTGTAATCATGTCAAAAATCCGAATTCGAGATTTTGATGTTTCTATACGTTTCGAGGTCCAACGAGTCCGTTTTCACTATTTTTACGATGATGTATGTATGTGTGTGTGTGTATGTATGTGTGTATGTATGTGTGTATGTATGTGTGTACGTCTGTGAGTGAACACGCTAGCGTCTAAACGCTTTGTTCGAATAAGCTGAAAGTTGGTACGTATATTGTAAGTCACCATAGTACGAACCCTATAGATTTTGGTGAATGTAGCACTTATAGTTTTTTTACAGGGACACAAAGAAAAATTCTTTATCATTATGGCCAAGGGACCAAAATCTTAAAAGTGCGATAGCATCTAAACGCCTTATTCAATTGAGCAAAAACTTTATACACATATTATAGGTCACAGATACTCAATCTGTATAGATTTTGGAGAATCTAGCACTTATAGTTTTTTTACAGGGACACAAAGAAAAATTCTTTGCCAAATTTTTAAAAGTGTGATAGCGTCTAAACGCCTTATTAATCTCAGCAAAGAATTTGTACACATGTTATAGGTCACATTTGAACCAACTGTATAGATTTTGGTGAATCTAGCACTTACAGTTTTTTTACAGGGACACAAAGAAAAATTCTTTATCTTTATGGCCTATGAGACCAGCGTTAGCATCTAAACGCCTTATTCAATTGAGCTGAAAATTTTTATGAATATTATAAATCACTGTTGCACTAACTATAAGCATTTTGGTGAATCTAGCATTTATAGATTTTTACAGGGACACAACGAAAAATTCTTTATCCTTATGATCTAAGGGCTGAAAGTTCAGTAGCGTTAAATAAAACCTCGTGTGATATATGGAGAAAAATATTCAAACGCTCTGTTATGGTTTTCTCTTTTTTGTTTGTTTAGCAACACCTCTTTCTTTATTTTATCTACAAAACTGTTAGTTACTCAATGTTCGGAAAGTCGAGTGGAGTCTCTCCAGATTTTTTTTTTTTTTTTTTTTTTTTTGTTAAAGCAATGTTATTACTGATGAACATTTTAAAATAAAAACATTCCTCGTAATATCAATTATTCTGTATCAGCAAACTAAGTAGCATTTCAAAAACTTTTGTATTTCAGAGATAGCGTAACAAAGGCGTTTTTATTATTCTGGTATTCTATTCATACTACTTTCCAAGTTCTATCCATCATTATTACTTTTCATCAATATACATATTATTACACTTTAAAAGATATGATAAAACGGAACTGTAGTTCAACATTTCTAGTATATAATTCAATACAGTTACAGTTTATAAAAACTTCAAAAATACTTTTAGAAATGCTTCATTTGACATACATGCCTGAGAAAAGGGGCTACCGCCACCCTCAATCAGTGGTTTGTATATTGTAACTACATTCTCATAACATTTAAAGATGCTTTTAAATTAAGAACATGGATAGATAATTTACTGAAACTTTTCACCTAAAAAACACTTACAATATGTTTGACTAATTTAGAGTAGTTCTGTTAATTATCTATTTGTGTTTACATATCAAATAGTATACGTGCTATGTTTAATGTAGCACGGCTAATTAATTAGTACGAAATATGTCTGCTTTTATACCATAGTTTTTCACGAATATGCTGTTATGAATTATATGTTAACCTCATATTTTTTAGCACTTAGTTTATTAAAACTCTTTTCTTTGTTCTGTTAGAGCAATCACTCGCCCGATCTCAGTAGAATACATGAGGTCACATTCTCCTTTGAAAGTACTGCGACATGAAAACCACTCAACACAAGTCAATTCTCATTCGATACATATTTAGAATACAGAGTTTGGAGTTCATTGTAATATTTTTTCTACTTTTATGTTGAGTACAGGCTTATAGAAACATACGCCAGCATCTAAAAGCCTGGTTTCAAAAGAAATCAACCTAAGAGATATTGCAGTATATAACCAAAAAAGAAAAAAAGAAAGGAAGAAAAAGAAAAAATATATTTTGAAAAGGTTGTCATATAATGTTAAGTTTGATAATTCATCACAAGAAAATACCAAAATAATGATATAGTCTTTTAAAACATAGAACCTTCAGTATTACTATAGCCTATCTACGAAATAAAATTTAGGAAAATATGATCTACTATTAAAATGATTATTTTGTTTTCTTTCTTTCTATAAATCAATTTTTACCTACAATGTATGCGCATAATTTTCTCCAAAAATTTTTCAAAATTTCTATTTTATGATAAAAAAAAGTTTCGCTTATTAATAAGAATATTCAAAATAGAATACGAAATTACCTTTTTTTTTTTTTTTTGAAATCTGTATTTACATAAAATTTTTCGGAATATTTTATAAAAGAGATTTATCACTAAGATTTCATGGAGAAAAAAAAAAAAAAAAAAAAAAAAAAACTTTTTTTTTTTTTTTTTTCAAGTTTGGAAAGATTTATTGAACCGGAGGAAAAGTTAGGTAAGATTCTGCTTGAGATTTTTTTTTTTTTTTTTTTTTTTTTTTTTTAATAAATAAAAATCGATTTAGCCAGAATATTTCTTATGAAATGATCTGATTTATTTTTCGATAAGAATTTTTGAGTGAAGGATATATTTTCCAAGCACAATATATTTCCTAATATTTTTTCGTCCCAAAGTAATTCATTTTTATTTACTAGTTTATGATATAGTCAACAGAATATAAACATAAAAATCCACATATGATGTTGTGAAGGTGTTCACATACATTTGGTTAAATTTTAATTGAATTTTTAAATAAAATAAAATCTAATGATAAATGAATGCATTATTCCAATAAAAAAAAAATAATTAAATTTTAAGTGAGAAATTATATTTACATAATTTGTTCTTAAGCATTTGGAGAAAGAATTATGTTTAAATGTCGTTAAAAATTACACAATTTTAATTATACATACGACCTACACTATTTACTAACATAAAACAATAACACACATCATTCAGAAATCTAAATTGTATATGTTTTATATCTAAATCATAAATAAAGTGTTTATCTTTTTAAATAGAAAAGTACTTTATTTTATGGGATAAAAAGGAAAATAAAAGAAATAATATCTAACGGAAATTCTGACATTAAACGTAATTATAAAAAAAAGTGTTCTCAAATAGTCATAAAAACAAGAAAACTCATTGTCAGAATTTAGATTATTGCATCACCGGATATAATTTATTTTAAATTACCCAATATTAATGATTTCAGTTCATAACGGTCTTTTTCTCTAGTCAAACGGTCGCTTGGCATAAAATTGGCGATTAAAAGGTTAATACAATTATAAACCGTCATTACAAATTCAAAAATTAACATTAGTTTAATATCTAAAACAAAGAACTGAAGTTGGCTTTCATTTTTGGCGAAAATAAGATAAAGCGAAACATATGACTTCCCTTCCAGATGGTTCTCCCGTGCGATCGAAAAGAGCAGACCGGCAGTTTTTGCTTTTTCACGGTTTAGAGTAGACGTAAGTTTTTTCGCTGCCCTCTCTCTCTCTCCGTCGCTTCCCGAGAAATACTTGGGTTATTGTGTTATTATATTATTATATTGTATTGCAACAGACATTTTATATGTGAACAATTATGTGACTTCTTAAGAATATTTACAATAAAAACAGTTTAAAATTATCAAGATTTCAATGGATTCTATTTGTTCTCAAACGCAGTGTATATTTACGGCCAAAGAATAAACTTTTATTTCAGAAACGGATAATCCACGTTACATAACCTTGGTCCCGTACAGGTTTCCTGGAAGGCATCGATGGAGAGAGAGGAGAGGGCCAATGAAAATTATTTTTCTCCTCTGATCTCGAACTTTTTATAGAGAGGGGTCCGTTTAACTGCGTCAAATGTTCGAACTATAATATGTGAATTTCAAGGAACATTTTTTTCATTTATGCGAATGAACATTTGAAAAGATGTCATGTCTTTGAAAAGATGTCCTCTCCTGCTCTCGTCATTGGTAAATGAAACGCTCATCGGAAATTATTAATACGATGGTATCCTGTTTCGAAGAACCAAATCAGCTCCTCGATGTCTAATCAGCGGTGAATAGCGATAATCTTCGCCGCCACGTCCGTTTAGTTGGATGAAATTAACATGAAAAGGAGACAGGATTCGAGCGTGCAGTCCGGAACATATGCTCTTCTGTTTTCTCTCAGCGGTCTTCATCGCAAAGTACTACAGATGCATTGATTTAAACCAGCTAAAAGGCCAGGTGAAAGTTCATCGGATTTGTTGATACAGTAATTTGCGCAGGAGTGGAGATGAAAAGCCATATGTGAAAAATTTCGGGAATTTATTTTTTACAAAATAATTCAAGCAATCGTGCTAAAAAAAAAAGAGAAAAAACCAAAAAGTGTGTGTACAGCTTCATAATTTCAATTACATCGGCAAATTACGTGCACTCATACAGGAGAAAAGCCATTTAAATGTGCATTTAGTTCAAATCTTCGAAATTTTTTTTTAAGATAAAGGTGATAAGGTTTCTGCAAGATTTTGTGCACAGCGCGTGACAGACTTACGCACTCATACAGGAGAAAAGCCATGCGTGTGTGGATTCTTTATGAAGCGTTTTTTTTTTTTTTGGGGGGGGGGAATTTCATACAAAAAAAAACATGCACGTAAACAGTTAATTGCGATAAAATCGTAGTCTTCGAACTATTGATAAACGGTATAAACATTGGTGCTCAAGTAATTATTTTTAATAAATATATTTTTTTTTTAAAGTGAAATAATAATAAAACAAAAGAGAAACAGTAAGTAAATTTTTTATTTGAAAGTTTCATAATTTGGAGACTATGATAAATTAGTTATTCAATAAATAACTATTTATGAAGTAATTTCAAATTTAATATTTCATTTTTTTTAACTGCATAATACTTTATATATATATTTAAATATACATTTAGCTAAGTGGTTTTGCCGATTGTTTTAAGTAATAGTTTGAGTCTATCGATTAAAAATAATAACAATAATAATTATGATATTAATTGTAAATTGAAATAAATTGGGCAAAACTGCTTGCTATGTTTGAAACTTTATTTATTCATATGTTTATTTTTCATAAACACAATTTGTTTTTCTCATTTATAGTGCATAATTATCACTACATTTTTACACAAATATTTATTTTATAATTCATGGCATGAACACAAATATTTATTTTATTATTGCATATATAGAGAGAGAGACTAAGTATTTTTTCTGAAATTTGTCATGCAATATTTTTATTGCTTTAAACATCAACTTAAAGTTTAATTAAAACGAATAAATAAATAAATCAGAGCAGCAGAAATGCTTGGTACAAATTCTAACAGTTTTCATTCATAATATTGGTTTATTTCATTCATAATTCTTCATTTTCAATACATTTTATTTGATTTCACAATATTTTTATATTTTTACACAATATTTATCATTTGTATGCTCATCTATTTTTCTTTTTGGATAATAATATATGAGCATATAAAACTAAGTATTCTTGTTTATGAAAGTGGCATACAATACAATAAAATTATATGCCTAAATAATTAATAAATAAATAAATAAATAAATAAATAAATAAAAAAAAACAAGAATGCTTGGTATTAACAATTTTTGTTTTGTGTCACATAAAATATTTATTAGATAGTTTATTTACAATATTTTAATTTGGTTAGGCAAAATCATTAATTATGGCGAAAGCCAAAACAGTCAACATTCAGTTAATGAATTTTGATGGGGAACCATCTTTAGTTGATTTTTTCTTTGACCAAGTGTCCACATATGCTAGGATAAATAGGCTGTCAGCTGAAGAAGCAGTGGCAGTCATGAAAGGAAAATTGTCTGGGGCGGCATTAAAATATTTAACACAATCCCCCCAGTTATATAAATCAAACGATTTAGACTTTCTTAAGGAGGAATTTAAAGCATTCTTTACTCCTATGAGTTCTACTCAAGCTCTAATTGAATTTAATAATCTGAATTTACTCCCTCAGGAATCCATAAAAAAATTTTCTCATAGGTTAAGTATGCTAGCAAACATTATTTACAATAAAATTACGGATGATAACGCACTAGATAATATTAAATTTACAAGATTTATTTCCTCCATTCCATCTAACATACGTATAAAAATCATGGAAGAGGGAATTTCGGATTATAAATTAGCTGTAAATCGCGCTCAAAAATTACAAGAGATTAACATGAATGAAAGTATTCTCCTCAAACAAAATGATAGTGTATTTGTCAACACTTTATCGGAAAAATTAATTGAACTAACGGAAAAAGTAGATGCTTTGTCCTTCGGACAAAAAGAAAAAAAAGAGGAAGTACACAGTTTATCAGATTCACAAAATGCTCATGTTGGACGAAGTCGACACAATGATTATAAAAAAAAATTTTAAAACACATAAGGCTAGGGGATCACAACAACAGGGTTTTCATAGTATTGTTTGTCAACTTTGCAACCGTAAAGGCCATGTAGCTAATAAATGTTATAAATGGCAAAGAAGCCAAACCCAAAACAACAATTTTTCGAGAGGAAGATTTTTCAGGAGAAATGACAACAATAGGCATTTAAACTTGACTCGAGATGTAGAGTAGCTGATGGCCTTGCATCTCAACTACACCAGACAACATCAGCACCTAATCCTAATTTTGATTTGTCAAATCTAAGTGACACTATGAAACTATCTAGTACAAGAAAAGTAAATTCAATTGCCTCACAAACTGTGAATAAAATAAATATTGCTGATAACAAATACACACAAACTACAGAAATTCAAAATGAATATATTTTTAATGTAAATAAAATTTCACTTACACTACCCTTAATTGAAATTAACTTAGCTAAAAATGCTATCACTGGTTTAATCGATACAGGGAGTTCGATATCATTGCTTTCTGAAAGTACTTTTAAATATTTAAAGGAGAAATTAACTTATAAACACTTGTCTTCACCAGTAACGATTAAGACTGTAAATTCAAACGTACAATTCTCCTCATGTATTCAAACTTCTTTCAAAATAAATAACACATTTTTCTCACAAAAATTTTTTATCGTTGACATCCCTAATGAATCAACGTTTCAGGCCATACTTGGATGGGACTTTATTCAACAAAATAATGTAATAATAGACTTGTATAAAAACAATATCAAACTTAAAGATATAATTATTCCCATTGCAAATACACTTGTAGAAGATGAAAACTTAAACAATTGTAGTGTTGCAAAAAATACTGAAATTCAGAAAAAAAATCAAAATCTTCCCCAAAAATGTAAACAAATGACAGTTAGGGCTTCTCAGAAAATATTTTTAGAACCTGAAGAGGACACATTTATAGATGTGAATACAATTTTTTTGTCTGACAGGGACTATTTGTTTGAAAATACAGAAAATAATGCAAATATATTGTGTCTAGATTCAGTAATAAATAGTAGTACTTCAAAAATGCTCGATAATGATAATAATTGTAATAGAGGCCAATTTCAAATTTATGTTAAAAATCTAACTAAAGAAAGTATTCACATAAATAAAGGTACAAAAATGGGCACCCTAACAGAAATTGATAAAATTATTCCACAGGAAACAGAAATTGATAACAACAATAAAATTGTTACTGATTCAACTACACAAATTTTGAATTACATTCAAGCTTCTGATGAAATATTAAATTTAAGAAGAAAGGAACTCTCTCCTTTGGATTTTGATGTCAAACATCTCCAAGGAGACCAAGAAAAGAAATTAAAGAATATTTTGTTAACAAATTTTGCAGCCTTTTCTAAATCTATGAAAACTTTAGGGCATACAGATAAAGTTATACCAAATTTAAAGTTCATCACTGAGTTCCCAATTAAAACATTACCTTTTCCAATACCACAATCATTACAACAAGAAGCCAAAAGTCAAATAAATCAACTTGTAGAAGCTGGAATTATTGAAAGAAATTGTTCAGAATGGGCTTGCCCCATTCTTTAGGTTAAAAAAAAACTTGACGCAGAAGGTAAACAAAAATATAGAATTGCAATGGACCTTAGAATGCTTAATTCAATAATTCAGGGATCTTCATACCCTTTGCCCAAAATACAAACAATTATTGCTGACTTATCAGCCTACAAGTACTTCACATGTTTAGATTTTCAACAGGCGTACCACCAGATTGCACTTCCTGAAGATTTACAAGATAAATTAACATTTACTTCTATGTTTGGTAGTTTTAAATACAAAAGACTATGCTTTGGATTAAAAAATGCTGCTTCTCAATATCAAGCTTTAATGGACACAATTATTGATGAAATTGATTTAGAGGGAATACATGCCTATCAAGATGACCTCATTTTTGGCTCGAATAGCTTTGAGGAAACATGCACTAAATTAAGTAGAATTTTAGAAATTTTCATAAAGTACAATATAACCCTTGCACCTAACAAGTGCACTTTTCACAAAACTGATGTAAATTATCTTGGATTTCATATTCAAAATCATTGTATTTCCCCAATACAATCAAATATTGTCAAAATTAATTCTTTTCCTACACCGTCAACTAAAAGGCAATTAAAAAAATTTATTGGTGTTGTAACATTTTATAAATCCCTTGTACCCAACTTTCATAAACTAATACAACCTTTAATTGATCTGACTAAACCAAAATCAAAATTTCATTGGACTACTGAACATCAACAGATTTTTCACAAAATTCAAAAAATTTTCTTTGAATCACCAGTGGTCAGACTACCGGATTGGGATAGAGATTTCTACCTTAATACAGATGCTTCAAATATTTCCATTGCTGGGGTACTAATGTAGAAACATGATAATAAATTACTTCCAATAGCCCTCTTTTCTAAATCATTGAAGCCATCTGAAAAACGCTACCCTGCACTAAAACTGGAATTAATGGCTATCTACAAATCAATAATTGCATTTAAATACTATTTGTACAACAGAAAATTCACAATTTTATCTGACAGTGCTCCATTAAAAAGATACAAAAAAACAACTAATCCTACAGACCTTACCACAAAATGGTTAATGGAAATTTCAGAATATTCGTTTGATTTTGAACACATTCCTGGTTCATCAAATATTTTAGCAGATTATTTTTCGAGATGTGACTTCACTCACAATCAACAAGATCTGAACTCTAATCCTGAATTAATTTTTGAAAAACAACCTCTACCTGTAGTACGTGATAATAGTAATGTTGTTAATCACTTTAATGATAACAATTGTAACAAAATCAAACAACAATACACTAATTGCTTAATTTCTGGAGATTCGAACAATAAAGACCCACTTTTAGAAATCGCTAATAATACTTTTGTAAATGAACAAATAAAGGATCCTGTATTGTCAAAAATTTACACAGAAATTCTAAAGAAAGGTTTTTCAAGAAAATACCCAAACTATTTTATTCATCCAGACACAAAGGTACTGATGTATAAAAAGCAATGTCCCAATAGCTCAACATTCTCATATCTTATTATTGTTCCTAATTCACTAAAAGCTAAGACATTAACAATTTCACATTTATCTCATTTTGGATTAAATAAAACATATAATTTCCTATCAAACAAATACTTTTGGAAAGGAATCTACACAGATACATTAAACTTTGTCGCTTCATGTACACGATGCCTACAGTCTAAACATCATAACAATCTTCCAGCTCCATTACAACCTACATACACACCCACACATCCTGGACATACCATTAGTGTTGATTTAGTAGGACCATTTAATAATGGTCACTCAGTACTCACAGTGTTGGACATTTTCTCACGCCATATGGAACTTTATCCATTAAAGGGTACATCAGCAGAAAAAATAGTTAAATGTTTGTTTAGTTATATTACCACCTTTGGTAGACCTTCAGTTATCCTCTCGGATCTTGGTCCTCAATTTACATCCAGTGTTTACAACTCTTTTAATAGTACTCTTGGTATAAAAATTACACATTCTTCTGTAGCACATCCACAATCAAACGTATTGTCCGAAAGGATCAATAAATCCATTAAATATTCAGTAAACATTTTAATGTCTGAAGGCCATACATTTGAAAACTCTTTGTTTATACATAAATCATTGTATAATGGCTCTAAACATTCATCTACTTTGTACTCACCTAACTTATTACATTTTGGAAGAGAAATTTCATTAATTTTTGACACTTTTGAGCAACAGATGAATCAACCTTTTCTCGACAAAAATATTGATACACATAAATTATTAGAAGATTTAAATAAAATTTACCTTAAAGCTTACTCTAACATAAAAGATAATCAAAATAAGAGATATCAACACTTTCACAGACATGCTAAATTAAGACCTGTTGCTGTACATGACATTGTTTATTTAAAATCCGTTGATAAGTTTAAACCAAAGTACACAGGACCTTTTATTGTTCTACAAAAACACTCACCAGTTTCATTTACAATTAAAAGACTACAAGCGCCTGATAGATTGTCATTTAGAGTCCATATTGACAGACTTATTATTGCACCACCTAGATACAGCCACTTACTTGATGAAGCAAGTCCTAATAGAAATGTTAATTATTATGCAAGACAAAGCCACAATTATAATTTAAGAAACAGGAATTAATTTTCAATATCATATTATGTAGTGTTTTACAAAACTTGTGCATTTTATAAAGAGTACTCGATGCATAGGTTCCTTTTTATTTTATTTTTTTTTTTGTTCTGTCATTCATTGTATGCAGGCAATTGGCTGGACCAATGTATTCTCTGCATTCTTCTTTTTTTCTCTTTCTTATTTTTAATTACAATGGATGACACAACACTAGGTGAAATATTGCATAATTCTTTCTTTTCTAGTTCTTATTATTACAGTTTTCTTAACAACAAATTTAATAAAATTTATTATAATTCAGTTAAAAAAAAAAAAAAAAAAAAAAAAAAAAAAAAAAAAAACTTGTTTAATAATATTTACATTTTCATAGATATTAATATATCATAAGTTTAACAGATGATTACAATACTGTTTATTGACATACTTTATACAAAACTTTTTAATAGTGCAATGACTTAAAGTTAAAATCTCAAAATTCTAATATGTGGCAATTACCTTATTAATATTGTTATTATACTATGTTTTTTTTTTTTTTAATTGCTTCACTGGGTTTAGTGAGTTGTTTTGGTAGTCTTTATCTCATCACACTAAATTTTGATAGGACTAAGAATTTTGATTAAATATATTTTTTTTTCATTTTTAATTTTACCCTCTATGTTAATGCTAACTCGTTCAAAATTTACCCGGGAGAGTAGCATTTCATTGTGATGAGACCCCCACACTTCTTTTGAAAATTGTTTAATACAATTCAATTGACATATATATACCCAGTTTTGCGAGGTGTCCCTACAGAAGTCTTTGACTTTGATGGGGGACGGAGGCCTGTCCCTAACAGGTCAGGTCTTTCTACAAGCCCTATCCCGCTAGGACAATGGCCATAAGCCAAAGTCGATATACTTGTTGCTACATACAAGATTAAGGGGAGATATTTTTTTTTTGACTGTCCAATGGGCGTCGTTTTTTAATCTCTCCTGTGTGGAATTGCACGAACAAATTTTTTTCTCACTTTTGTGATATTTTCTATTATTTGTATATACATTTATATATTATTTTTCCTCTCATTTTATGTTCATTTTTTTTAATTTACTTGTACTCATGTGTTATTATTTTTTTTTCTATGTTTAACATTGATGTTATTTGATATGTTGCAGTATTACATGCACATTCAGTATTGTTTACAGTGTAATATGAAATAACTTTGAAGTATAACATCATATTTCTATACACATATCAGAACATTGAAAAGAAAATTTTTTTTTTATAAAAAAATAAAAATGAACAGTATTATTTTGAAAGCTTTCTTGACGATTAAATCTGGATCCAGACTCCGAAAGAAAACAGAACTCTTCAAATGTGGTGCCCACAATGATATTTAGAATGATGCAAATTCGTCATATACCAATATGTTTCATGATGAAACAAATTTATAATGTGCATACATATATTTACAATTGAATATTGCATTGATATACATTTTTTTGGACTTATGCAGGTTTCTTGTATTATTTGTTTTTCACTGTGATTATGTGACATACTAAGGAGTGAGAGAGATTTTTTTATTTTTCTGGGTCGCCGGGAGAAATATGTGAAGGTGTTCACATATATTTGGTTAAATTTTAATTGAAATAAAATCTAATGATAAATGAATGCATTATTCCAATTAAAAAAAAAAAAAATTTAAGTGAGAAATTATATTTACATAATTTGTTCTTAAGCATTTGGAGAAAGAATTATGTTTAAATGTCGTTAAAAATTACACAATTTTAATTATACATACGACCTACACTATTTACTAACATAAAACAATAACACACATCATTCAGAAATCTAAATTGTATATGTTTTATATCTAAATCATAAATAAAGTGTTTATCTTTTTAAATAGAAAAGTACTTTATTTTATTAAAAAGGAAAATAAAAGAAATAATATCTAACGGAAATTCTGACATTAAACGTAATTATAAAAAAAAGTGTTCTCAAATAGTCATAAAAACAAGAAAACTCATTGTCAGAATTTAGATTATTGCATCACCGGATATAATTTATTTTAAATTACCCAATATTAATGATTTCAGTTCATAACGGTCTTTTTCTCTAGTCAAACGGTCGCTTGGCATAAAATTGGCGATTAAAAGGTTAATACAATTATAAACCGTCATTACAAATTCAAAAATTAACATTAGTTTAATATCTAAAACAAAGAACTGAAGTTGGCTTTCATTTTTGGCGAAAATAAGATAAAGCGAAACATATGACTTCCCTTCCAGATGGTTCTCCCGTGCGATCGAAAAGAGCAGACCGGCAGTTTTTGCTTTTTCACGGTTTAGAGTAGACGTAAGTTTTTTCGCTGCCCTCTCTCTCTCTCCGTCGCTTCCCGAGAAATACTTGGGTTATTGTGTTATTATATTATTATATTGTATTGCAAGAGACATTTTATATGTGAACAATTATGTGACTTCTTAAGAATATTTACAATAAAAACAGTTTAAAATTATCAAGATTTCAATGGATTCTATTTGTTCTCAAACGCAGTGTATATTTACGGCCAAAGAATAAACTTTTATTTCAGAAACGGATAATCCACGTTACAGATGTATCGCATAAATTCCCAAATTTTCACAAATCATTTTATTTTACAAAAAGAAATCTTTTTTTTTCCTTTGTGGGTGTGTGTGTGTGTTAAAAAAATAATACTTCTATACAACATAAATAATTATTTAATTTGATTTGTGATATTTTGTTACTTTACTTCGTTTTTTTTTTTTTTTTTTTTTTTTTGACTTTCTTTTTTCATAAAGTTCATCATTTTTTTTTCACCTTTTTCATCCTCCTATCTATACATATAATAAAATAAGATGTTTGTGCGTGTGTGTGTGTCATTGTGTATGTATAACCAGAGCTTTTTAGGGAAACGGCTGATCGCAGAGCTACACACATTTGCATGGAGGTTCGTAATGTCCTCTCCTGATGCACATCGAAACCCGATTTTCGAATTTTTGATTAGTTTTCTTTTAATTAATTAAAATGTGAAAATACTAATCTTCCAATTTCTGATAAATTGGCCATTAAAATTTTATCCATAATTTAAGTCTTGCCAAATTTTTTTCGACAGAAAAAAAGTGCATTTACTTAAAATGAGGAAAATAAATTAGAAAAATTAGAAAATATATTAGAAATATCAGTCGTATCGTTACAAATAAGGTACCAAATGAAAGGGGATTTTTTTTTTTTTTTTTTAATTCGACGGATCAAACAGCTTATTGATCGAATAATTAGTCTTTTTAAAATTAACAAAATTAATTAAATTTATAAAAATTAATTAGTCTTTTTAAAATGAACCATATTTTTATTTTATCAGTTTCATTAATAGATCCTCCTGGGCGATTTTTTAAATGTTGGTGTTGAAGTACACGGAATGTTTCTTGACAAGAAGTTTATTATAGCAACAAACATTTTAATTTAAGTAGCGCATCAAAAAAAAAAATAATAATAAATAAATAAATAAATAAATAAATAAAAAAAAAATGCTAAACCTAAATATTAGTCGCATAAATGATTTATTGTTATAGAAAGTGTAAAGAAAAAATGCGGTTTTAAAGATAGCAAATTTATTTCAACAAGCACCATTTTAAACCTAAAAGCAATTAAAAATATAAACAAAATAGGAAGGATTTTTATATATAAACAAAAAGGTGTTTGATAAAAGTATTAGCAAAATAGTCTTCCCATTTTCATACCAAAAAAAAAAAAAAAAAAAAAAAAAAAATCCATCGCTAACATAGCGACAAAAATTCAAAAGCTGCCAATGGAGCAACATAATAAAGTTGTGTAGCATGATAATGTTTACCTATTTCTTTATTTATTTTTTATATATACTAATCACTATGCTAATTTATCATACAAATAAATGAGCCTCTGTGTGTGACAGCACTTGCACGCTGTCGAACAACAGTATTTGATGAACTCAAATTAATATTTAAATAAATAAATAAAAATAAAAATACTTTTAATGAGAAATATACATAACCATAAAAATATTAGTTGTCTAAAATACGGCAGAAATAGCGCTCATAGCATATTGTTACATATGATTAAATCTAAAATGGTGACAAGAATTCAAAAGTCGCCAAAGAGGCTTTACTATTATAGCTGTATATTAAGGCTGTTCTATGATCAGGTTTACAAACCATGAATTATATATAACCACAAAAATTAATTTTCTCGTGCGACAGACGTAGCTGTTCATAGCATATTGTAAATCTTGGCGTGAAATTGCTGTCACATTATGGTTGATCGGATAAACAAAATGAACATAGGAAATAACGTAAAAGCAAATTATGTCACCACGTATAGTGTTGTTCATATATAACTGGGATTCAAATACAAAAGGGATACTTCGATTTTTTCGATACTATCTATTTCGAAACTGTTATCTAATAAGCACCTAAATGGAAGCCCATTCTTAAACCAATGTCGCAGGTAAAAGGGACAGGCACCCGAGTTTTAGCGGATGACCAAATCGCTGCCGAAGGCAGCAGGTACATTCAGCGAGCTTTTGAGCAATTTCAGTATTTTGTTTTATTTTATTTTTGTAAAACTATATAGAAAAGAGTTTCCTTTAAATTTAGTGACCAGCGAAGCGTGCAAAGCCTGCTAGTATATAATACGATTTGATATTGTTTTGTTTATAATCAAGGTTTTTATATTTACTATTTCCTAATAACACTTTTTAAAAAGATTGCTTTTAACATTTCTTTCTTTCTTACCTTATTTAATATTTTGATTTGTTTTAAACTACATTTTTCTTTACCACAAAATAATAAAATTACCATAATAGTTTCGGTAGCATAATCTTTTTGCAAAAAATTGATTTATTTATTTTTTATTTTTATTTATTTTTTTTTTTTCAAAATAATTACCTGTTAATAAATTCCATTTACATAAAAACATATTATAAAAAAACTTTACTTATTTATTCATTCATTCATTTATTTTTACTATTTCATACATATGTATGCTGAAATAAACGTAGAAACTTACATTTAAATCCATGAAAATGACATATCACAATTTGTATACAGAAAGACAAATACGTAATGATACAAATTTTTATTCATAAATGCTTTGAATGCGTTAATTAAGGCTGCCATTTCACTTGATAAAATGTGAAAAATACGCAGACGCTAAAACCATGTGGATGATTCAGCCATAGCATACACAGCAGCGATGAAAGTGACGTTATACAAGCAGCGGCGGTCGAACATATCACCATGGATCATAGAGCTATGAAAAAATTTTAAGATAAATTAGAGAAAAAACAGCATCAGAAGTCTACAAAGACATACAACATGTTTACAGGCACAGCATGAACATCGTCATCCAGTCAGAAGAAACTCATGTTGCAAAAGTTGCGCATCTGGACAATAATATTGTTGTTGTTGTTGTTTTTTCTTGAATGGTCTATCCTAAATTTTTCCCTGAAGGCACAGATGTGACAGAACAGTACTACTTAGAAATCAGTTAAAGTAGCTTAGCTCGCATTATTTATTTATTATACTGTTATTATCTTATTTATTTGAAATTTGGCTTGATTTATTCCGGGAAAATTTCCTCTCCGTGGAAGATAAAAAATATGATGGCGTGTCTCCAGACAATCTTCAGGGATTAGTCCCAGACCATTGCCAATTACCCATTGTGCAGCACTTGCGAGATGTTAAACTCAACCAACCAACCATCCACCCGGGAAATTTTCAAATACGTTGACATTTTACATCATTTGTGTTGTGTATACTGAATATGCCTTTTCCAGAAAAAGATTTCCTTTAATAGTATGATGATTAATATAATATTTATACAACTTGTTTTCTTCTGCATGACAAAAGCACCAGCTCACCATGCACTATCTTGAAACAGTTTTCAGCATTAAAGTGAATCTTTGTGCTCGAAAAGTCACCATATTTCCCTGATTTGTCCCCTGCAATTTTTTTTCTACTTCTGAAAATAAAATGTGCTTTAAAAGGGAACATTTTAGTGAGATTGAGGATATCAGACTCGCTTTGACTAATAAACTGAAGGAGGTACACAATAACGACTTCAGTGTTCTTTCAACACAACTTATGTGATCGATGTAAATGTTGTGGATGTGCAAGGTGATCCTGGTTAGTACATCGAACTGGTGTGGCATGGGAATTTGAGTAGTTCAACTCTGGTAGCGCTTTGTCTTTCAATAAAGAAGCAATGCATTCAGTTGGCATCTTGGACAGTAGTGGCGGACATTTTAACAAATTACCTTATAGGCATTTGTATAATCACTTGGATGGAACGACAACAGAATCAGCATCATTTAACGGTCCAGTTGGAAAACAACTCCCTGGATGTGAGAAACTTCCTGTTGTAGATTTTGAGCCGATTCAATCAGAAGAAGTCATTGATATCACTAAAAACGATCTGAGTAAAGATCAGAAGTATCTCTTAGACATTGTAAAAGCGGCCAACACAGGAATCTGTAATCCAGAATTGGCTGCTAGGGATCCTCGACGCATCAGCCACTCTCGTTGGCTAACCTGTGCTAACCGGGTTTTAAGATTGTATGTATCCTAAACTAGTCCAACAATTGAGTTACAGACTCTTGCAAATTACATAGTGAAGTCATATGCACCTGTTTGGTTTGATATAAAGAAACACTACACTGTGAAAGCAGACTGAAGCATATTTTGAAGGGAGTTAAAACAACCAGGCATCTACCAGACAATATCAAGCAAATCATTGATCCAGTAATTCAAAGGAACGCATTCTTCTGCCACCCTGAAAATATGATGTTGGCCATGATAATGGATGAGAGATCACACATTAGAGAACTTGGCTACAGGAGGGTCCTTAAATCCAGAAATGAGCCATCAGCTGAAGATTATGTAAGAGACTTTAAAATACCTTCAATAAATTTTAGTGCAAACGACTATACCGAACTAATTGATTTGTCAATCTGCAAATTAACACCGCCGCCACTACTGTCCAAGAGGCCAACTGAATACATTGCTTCTTTATTGAACGACAAAGCGCTACCAGAGTTTAACTACTTAAAATTCCCATGCCACACCCAGTCAGTTGAGAGGTGTGTAAAACTAGTTACAGAAGCAGCAGAAAAAGTGTGCGGGCATGAAAATCGAGATGGTTATATTAGAGCTACTTTAAAATCAAGACAGCTGATGCCCACATTTAATTCAAAGTCAGAATTCAATGAGGCTTCTATGTAAATAACCTTCTACCTACAACGAACATATATGCATTGTACAAAGTAAATAGTTACTGTAAATATTGTAAATAAAATTCACCCTGGTTGGTTGGTTGGGTAGGGTGGAGGTGGGACTCGCCTTGCAGCCACGTCCTCGCCGTGAGTCCTGGGTCATTTCAGCACAGATTAAATGTTGAAATGAGCTGAGAGCTGCAATATGATATGTTTGGCTAATACATTTTTTGTAAATCACTTGTTAGAGTCATATTATAAACCTTAATGTGTTAAATAAACACTCATCAGATATGGAAAACGACGTTTTTACGGAACTCTTTAACTTAACTTATACTATAATTTAGACCATTTGCGCGAATGCAGTTAAGGAATAACAGGTCTGAAAGTATTATTTCTGGATTGGGAAAACTATTTTGAATGGTTTTTACACTACTACAAATTAAAAATAAAATTTTTATGGGTTTTGGCACATGATTAAAAATCGTCGAAAATCATGAAATATCGTTTTTTTACGATACAACCTGCAACTTTAGGCCTTTTGCGCGAATTCAGTAAAACAAGAATGGGTCTAATTATATTTTGTATGCATTAAGGACACTCTTAAAAGCTTTTTTTTCACTATTAGAACAAAAAATGTGTTTTTTTGTAATTTTTGCATTTTTTTTTTTAATTTACCAATATTTTGACTTTTTTGGTAACTTTAGGCCTTCTGCGCGATTTCAAATTTTGAAAAAAAAAAAATTAATATTTTTTCATTTAAAATGACGCCTATGCGCAAGCTTTCCGCGCTATTAGAATTGTATTGCAGAAAAAACGCGTTTTTCGATCCACCCTAATGGCAAGCTCTTTTGTTAGATACCCATCATGAAAATTTACTCCCCTCGAGGGGAGACTTCCCCCCAAGGGGGCTTCTATATACACAAAAATATTTTTCAAGTTGACTAGCTCTATTACACAAAATATACACCCGTTTCAATTGGTTTAGTGCAGTCAATAGATGTTACACTTTACTTACCTGTAATTCCCCCATAGACGTAATGTATTTGAATAATTTGAGTATCCCTGTACACGAACCATTTGCTTCCTCTCAACGAAAAGCTTAGTGTAGCATCCCTGTATGATACACATTTAGAATACCGAGTTTGGAATTTCTATTACTATTTTTTCTTGAGATATGCTGATAACACACAGACACGCAGATAAAGAGACACACATACCATTCGCTAAAAACATGATTTTCGTATTCAGGGGACCTCAGAACATGTAAATATAACAAAAAATCACGTTCGAAAATTTGACCCGAAAACAATACTTTCTCGGCCCTATGGGTAAGAGAAATTAAAAATTAAAATAAGTATAATATACAAAATATGTATGTCATAATGAGTATTATATAATGAGAAAGCATTTGAATTTTCAGTAATTTTATAACCTCATAATGATTTTTAAATCTTCAAATTTTCAACCTCTTCGAAATATAAAAAGAAGGCGCTTTACTGAGAAAAGTTCTGCTAATTGAATATGAAAACAAAATTATTATAAACTTTGTTAAAAAAGGATTTCCTTCTATTGTTTTGAAACAACGTAAAATGCGATTTGATTATGTAACAAACGAAAAGAGGATATTTAACGGGAAAGTTACGAAATTTTAGCTGTTAATTAGTTTTTAAACCTTTATTTTGTTTTTTAAAAATGTATAGATTAGAAAATTAATTTAACAATGGAAAATTACTAAAAATATTTACTTAGAAAATTAAATTGTAATGTTGACGAAATATTGAATAAAATATTTTGTAAAGAAATCGATCGATTTTACATATTTATCGTTAGATTGCAAATGAAATATTATAACATACTTTTATTAGAAAACCATTGTTATTGTGATATATACTATCAGTTATTACCTAATTTTTAATTCTAAAAAATTTTTTTTTCTTTGGATTGATATAAAGTATTAGTAAATATTTTATTTCATGTTGAGAGACTTTTCATGCTTAATATAATTACTAAATCTTAAATTAAAATTTAACTAAATAAATTTAAAAATATATTTTACTGTGAATTCCTCATCATGTAATAGTTTATGAATTCAAGTATATTACACGTAGAAATTTATTTGTTTTTATAATACGTTTCATTTTTGCTTTGAAATAATTTCCACTCCAAAAAAAAGAAAGAAAAAAGAAAGAAAGAAAGGTACTTCGGCGGCTCTTTACTGTTTTTTTTTTTTTTTTTTTTAAACTTGAATGTTATAAAGACAGAGTACAGAATAGAGATTACAATTTAAGATAAGTACTGTACATAGATGCACTTTCAAAATATTTGAAAATAGTCTTAAAAACAGATTCGTATATTTCTGTGTGAGGGAGTGCCACGCCCCTCAGTGTCCTGTTTGTATATAGTTCCTAAATTTATAAAAAAAGAAATTAAGGCTCTTATTAAGTTTTAAAATTTATTCCAAATTATTCAGACAAGTCTAACCCACACTACAACTTGAAGCTTGCCAAACTTGGTAAAACTTGATCAACGTGGCAACCTTATTTGTTGTTAAAAATACCAAATCCTCAATATTATTCTTATTATTACTATGAAAACATTAGTTTATAATATATGTAAATATTTGTTTTTAAGTTTAGATGGAGTAAATTCATTAGGCAGCACATAAACACCATCCGTTCAGACCTCACTTATTACCGTGTGAGTAATACTGCAGTTGAGACTTAATACATAATTGGATGATACCGTGCTTCCGATCTTTTTTATGAACACGCCATTGATGGTTATCTAATTCATTGGGGAAATTTTGCAACAGAATCAGAAAAGTATGTCAAAAATAATATGTAACTGTCGTAAATGTCATGTTCGTGTTTTTTACTAGTAAATTTAAAGACGGTAATCCCGATAAATATTTCATTCACTCTCATGTTTTAAATGTCCAAAACTTTTTAAGGAAAAAATGTCGTTTTAAATTAAATAAGAAAATTATTTATTAGTATTCTCTGTTTCATTATTATTATTACTATTATTACTATTATTATCATTATAAGCTAATATTTATAGCATTAAGAGATTTTATTTATTTATTTATTTATTTTAGTACGGAGGACTATTAGTATCAATCGATAAATAAAACGCTGTCGCCAATTTTACGATGGTTGGACATTTATCAAAATCGAAAATATAATTAAATAATTTGAAAGTAATGTTATAATTTGAAAAAAAAAAAAAAAAAAAAAAAAAAAAAAAAAAAAAATGCTTCTAGTCCTCCGCACTAAACTAAATTCCGCTTTTGCCAAAATTTCATCAAAATCGTTTATTTTATTTTTATTTATTTATTTATTTATTTATTTGAAAGGAAAAGAAAATTAATAATAATCAGTATCGAAACGAACAGTATCGAAAAAGTTGAAAAAGCCTTTTTTTTAGACAAAAATATATATAGATATATATATATTAATTTTTTATTGTTGCCAAAAAAGTTTATGATTTGATTTTAATTTAATTTTTTTTTTTTTTTAAATGAAAAGAAATTCACGCGTATAAATTAAAATTAATATAAAACTTTGGGAAAAATTAAACTTGCAGGGTAAAATTGACGTCATAAAATCTCTATTTTTTTTTTTTAAACATTAAATGCATTAACTTATTTCATAACTAAATTTTAGGAATTTCACCTAAATTTGCCATTGACTTTTCTCAATATCGTTTAGAATTGGTACATTACGAATTCAATGAAAGTATTTTTTAAATATTCATAGTATTTCTTCAAAACGATATAAGGTGTAATGCTTGCATGAATATTTTTCTCATAGCGTTATATGTATACATTATATACATACAGTCGATAACAAAAGTAAACTGACAAAGAACATGATTCGACAAGGATTTATTTAACAAAACAGTATTAACTCTACTTTTTTTATATAGGAATTTTTGCTAGTGTTTGGATACTTTTGTTACCGACTGTACATATATTTCTTTAAAGTTTTAAAACTACAGTTAAACAAAATTTTAAAATATTTTCCAAGAAGTAATTGCGACTAAATTCGATTTTGCTCCTTTTCATGTTACTCAATTTATCCTTTGAAAGTAATTTTTAAGATCTTTCCGGTTCAAAGCAATTACCACTATAATCGATTCACCCCATTTTATGTTTGTTTAGAGTATCAGACTTTAATTAATCTTTGAAACAGAAAACGACTTTATATAACAAATCCATTAACGAAACTGCTGAACTGATATTGCGAATTCAGGTCAAAAGAAAGAATAAGTTTATGTTTTAAATGAAATTTTAAACACACTTCTCAAGATAAGTAAAACAGGAATTAAGTTGCTGCATTTTTTAAATATCGCTCCTTTTTATGGCCTAAACATGTTTTATCGGCGTAGTGGAGGGAAAAAAAAATTAAATGATCGGTTTTTACATATTTTTATAAAAACTTTCAGAAAGGTATTTGACGATTTTTTTTTTTTTTTTTTTCTGAGCAAGCTCTGAAACTAGAGAAAATTTCTTTCAATATATAAAATTTTTTGAAGGGGATATGGACTCTATAAAAGTTTTGTAAATTACTGTCTTAGATGTAAAATTTAAATACATATTTAAGAACACTAAAATTTCACGAAAATTGTATAATAAATTAAAATTCAGAATTTTAAACTGCTTTTCACTAATTAGTTGTTACATTTTTCTTTTGATTTTACATTACTATATTAAACGTTGTGTTCTAATCCTTCTTGGATATGTTATTTATTTTACTGAAAATATATAAAATAATTTATGTTTCAGTGCTGAAATTCAATGCATTTTTTTAACACTTAAAAATAAAAATAATTTCTATTTAACTTGCTTTTTAATCCCCAATGTACACATAACAATTTTTAGAATATGATTGCACTGAGAAAAAAAAATATACCACCTTCATCTAGAATGAATAAGTGCTCATTTTCAAAAATCCTTAACTAGAAATATAGATTTACGAGCTATGCGCATAAGGCACGCCAATAAACTAAATAGATGAAATGATTAGGAATTTCTATTTTACACATTTCTAGATGGTGAAACAATATTCTGAATATTCTGAATATTTTTTATTGCGAGAAATTCTCGGTTGATTTTCTAGAACTGGGTAATAAAACAAGATTATAGTTGCTGAAACCCGCCTCTTGAATTCGCATTTATTTGCAGAGATTTTTAAATAACTTTGCCTTCGAGAATATAGGCAAACGCTCTACAATTCTAATAGGGCTTTCTAGAACTTGCTTTCAAAGGGGACTAGAATTTATAAGGATGACATGGAACTATTCTTTCTAGAACCATAATTTTGATTCTAGATGTCAGTTACAGAATTTTTTCTCAGTGTGTTAAATTACGATAATATAAAATCGAAGGTGAATATTAAAAATTTATCAGCAGGAAGCATTTTTAAATTTAAAAAATAATAACATTTTGAATTTTATTTTATTCAATTTAAACAGATTAAAAAAAAATTTAATATACTTAAAATTGTTTTATTTAATGCATTGATATACAATTATTTATTACTATGAGACAGCAATTTACAAATATAATTTTAACGTCCACCTTATCTATAAATTACTTTTTTTTTTTTTTTTAAGTTTTTCTATATACATACGAAAAAAGTATTGGATTCGGGGAAATTTTCGACTCCAGGTTTCCTGGAGTCTGTGGGTTTCGCTGTGGATCAACTCGTCTTTAGATATCCTGAACGAAATTTAACCATTGATAGAAAAAAAATATCTCTGTGTGTATATCACACATTTCTATATTTCTGTGGATATCACAAATTTTGTTGATAGTGCGTTTCAGGAACATATGAACGATATTTAACAAAACGTTGTATTTAGTTGGACATTGACATAAACTAATGGTATTAACATTTCGAGATAAAAGGCTCTATAGGTGACGCTGTCATTCCATTTTTTCATAATTTTTAATACGGTGGCACAGGAATGATTCGCATAGATGCGTATAATGATGTTGTTTTTTTACCTTTTAAATGTGAAGTTTAAAAGATATATATATATTTATGATAATAATAGGCAGAAGTACGTTCCTGGGGAGTGTAAATTTTCTATATAGGTATCTTTCAAAGAACTCATGAATACATATTAAACGAATGGTTGAACCATAGGTCACTGATAGTTTAAAATATACACATGGTTTTTTTCCCATTTTTACAGAGAAAGAAAAGCATTTCTTCGAATATCAGCATTTTTTTTTTTTTTTTTTTTTTTTGACATTTCGTGTTATACTTGTGTGAGATGACAGTCGTTTACATTCATCATGGAAGATGCATATCACACAAAAATAAAAATTTTAATAAACTATTTAATTTGTTAAATTAATTTGTACAGCGTCATTTTGTACAGAAAAATATATAAAGAAGGCATGTAGTGACCCAAATGTACTAGTTTTATTATAAAACGAAATCAGTTGTTTTGCAATTCTAAAAATATACAATTAATATTTTGTTTTATGTACAAAAATGACAAATATTTAATATCATGCGTATCAAAATCATAAAATTATTAATAAAACGTTTCAATTTATATTAAAAAAGTGGGAGATTATACTATACGCTAAACTTTTTTTCATAAATGTCTGAAATATGATGTAATTGGAAATACCTATGTTAAAAGACTACGCCTTTTCACATATTATGACGTAGAAACATAATGTGTTGGGATAATAACAAGATATTTTTGCCGTTGGAGTTAGGACAGATAATAATTACAATACTACATAAAGGTCAAAAGGATACACTTGTCTGATGTTAGGCATATGTAATAAATTTCTCTAAATTATAAAGTAAGAAAAAAATCTTTCAAATGAATTTCGTAAGTTCAATATATAGTTATATAGCTGTACCTCCCATTTATTTTTATGAACATGAATATTCACAATTATAAAATAGAATAACGCATAAAAGTACAGTAAAGTAAATTTTTAAAATACAATTATTTACTTTATTCAAACAACGAGTTATTTTAACACTACTTAATTACTTTAACAAAACAACGTGTTTTATTAAAATAAACAGTAAGAATTAATGGTCTCACGTACAACTAATACATAAAAAGATATTTTTCAGAACTTTATATTTTTAACTATTTGCATGGACATTATTTTAAAATAAAATGTGGATAACATTGTCACTGTTTCAACGAAAAATTATATTCACTTTTTATCAATTACTTTAAAATAATTTTATTAACACTAATAAACTATAGGTAGTTATTGAATCATTAATATATCTTTTAAATATTAAAAAAGATAATCTAAAGTAATATTTTCCAAATCACTACTTGCCACATAAGCGTAGAGTAAAATTTTCCATTTGGGAACATTATAAAACTCTGAATTAAAAAGTATAAATAATAAGCAAAAGGTTCGTACATTTTCTATCAGTGAAAATAAGGCGTACATTCTTCCTTTTTCCACATCTTTAGTTTTACGATAACTTTTACGGCTGCAATCTAATTCAGAGAGAGAAATCGAAGACAGTTTCCTATCATCTCCTCAGTTACCGTTCCAAAAATAGCCCTATTTCTCATCAGAATCAAATTGTCACTTATCTTCGAGTGTTCTAAGCTGCAAATTGATGGTATCGAAGTGATATATAGAAAAAAATACACTTTCATAGAAGATCTTAAAGAATTATATTAAAAATAAACTATTGAAAATTTTGAAAAAATTGTTAAAGAAATAAAAGAACGTACTCGTCTGTTTTGGATAAATAGGTATGAACACCACATGATCGACATGTTACAAAAGATGAATTAATTATTAATACATAAATTTATATAAGTAATTTTTTATCATTAAATCGTAAATTGAGATTTTAATTAATAAAAGTCATATAAATTTAGGTCTGAAAATTTATTTATTTTGTATTTATTTATTTTTTATTTTTTCATTAAAATAGCAATAGTAAAACGCGTATACATACACATACACATTAAAAATGTTTTTAGTAAATAGGATATGTTAGAAACTTCAATATGTTAAGAAACTTCAAAAATAACCATAAAACCTTTAGCGAAACTTTCCTTGTTTTCTCTGAATTATCATTTTAAGTCTTTTTCTCTTTTTTTTTTTTTTTTTTTTTTTTTTTTTTCCGCTAGTATATCGATCTTTTCTATTGAAACTATATATTTCAATTTTTCACCTGTTAAATAACTTTGATACAATATACATATAGTCTTACATAGCTATTATGTCTTACACTGAAAAACACGTTTCGCCGTTAGGAGGTGAACATCATGTTTTATTATTATTATTATTATTATTATTATTATTATTTATGATTAGCTCTTAATCATATTTTATAATATTGTTCACAGCTCCTACAGAGATATTTAGAGATTTTGCGATAGCACTTTTTTTTTTTTTGTGGGGGGGGGGGGGGCATTTAATAAGAGGTGTACATAGCTCCATTGGGTAGGCATTATTTGTCTGTTCCCCTGTATAATGCAAAATTTGACATGTATTTACTTTTTTATTAATTATGCCTTTTATTTTACATACAGAAATATTAAATCCATGCGTTTACATCTTTATTTTATAGCCGGATAAGAGTATTTCTCTTCGGAAAGTTAAAAAATATATTCTTCGATCCATTAGTTATTTTGAAGCGAAATTTTAAAGCAAAAAATATTTTTGATGCAAAAGAAGATAATTAAATCCTATTACAATTTGATGCCAGTCGCATTTTAATTTTAAAATTTAAATTTAAATTTAAGAAGTATGTCAAAATAATTTCCAAAACGTGTGACCACCATTTGTATGTATATATACATATATATATATATATATATATATATATATATCCAATAAAAAAATAAAATAAAATAAATAAATAAATACAGCATTTTTTTTCGGTGTCGGCATGAAATTGACTTCCTTTTGACATTTAATATTGTAATAAGAAAACCTCACAGAAGTGGCGTTTTAAAGTAATGTGTACAACAAGTTGAATAAACACCACAAAATGCAATAAACTCGCAACAATTGTTCCAGGTCGAGAAACACACGACCCTTCGTCAGGCGAACAAAGTAGGCACAAGTGCTGGAATCAAAACGACAACGTACAAAATAATTTTAAATGACGAGCCAAAATATGTAAGGAGGATTGTAAATAAAAATACTGGTGTAAACAGAATTACCAAATGAAAGAAGAAAATAAATAAATTAATAAGATTTAAAAATATATTTAAAAACCCTAAAAATCATTAAAGAATCAAAATTAAACGATCCATTGTACGATATTTGTCTTTACATATTTCTGTTCTTCACATAAAACTATTTTGTGCATTGCCGCTTTGATTGCAGCTCTCGTGCCTACTTTGTTCGCCTCGCATGGTTGCCTGGTCGTGTGTGTTTTTATCCGAAATAATTGTTGCGAGTTCATTTTATTTTATGGTGTTTGTTCAAAGTTTTGAACTTATCATTTAATATTGTACTTGTCTGAGAGAAACATCGTCTGCATTCATCACAGAAAATAACTTTAATAACTACTGCGGTAAATTGTTTAGGAAAAAATGAAAATTGTATTGCAGGGCGCCACAACATGCTAATTTTTGTAACGATGTAGTTGAAATCAATTTCTGTTTTGTGTGAATATTTCCACGTTAAATTTGATAAACGCATCATCTTCAGACGTACAGAGATTTTCATTGTATTATCCTTAACTTGTGCGTTGCTTTCAATAACACATCTTGAATGTATTAGGTACATAATCTTAAACTTGTATAGCCAATCTTATGTCAATATCCTGTGCACCCTTACGTAACTTGATGTAAGCCATTAACATTAGAAAACGCATTCACATTTTTTTTTTTTTCAAATTTATAAACATTAGAATCTTATTGTTATTTACATATATTTACATATATATATATATATATATATATATATATATATATATATATATATATATATATATATATATATATATATATATATATATATATATATATATATATATATATATATATATATATATATATATATATATATATGTATATATATATATATACTTAATGATTGTATGCTGAATTAAATTCAATCTAATTTTAATTTTTACCATTTTTTCTAATCACATAAAAAAAAGATTTTAATTAAATGTAAATTATAAAATAAAATAAATAAATAAATAAAAGTTACTTTTAAACCTACACAGTTTTAATAATATAAAAAAACAATAATAAATTTTAACTAATAAATGCATTAATAGTTAACTAATACAATTTAAAATATAAAAATAAATGTAATTAATTATGTTATTTGCGTAAATCGTGCACCATAAAAAAAGTTTACGGTACATATACTGCACGCAGTGCTATCATAACGTGTATTGTAATATGAGACAGATATATTTTAGACTGCAACAATTTTTTTATAAATAGACCTGTTGATACGTTTATTAAACAATTTTTTTATATTTTAAAAATAATTGCGATTCCAATTTATTAATTCAAAATTCAAATTTTTTATACGAGACCTAAAATAGATATAGTACTAATTGATAATGAACTGTTAATGTTAAATGCAAAGGACCTTAAAAAAATAATAATAAGTGCAATCTTAACATAAAAAAATACATTTTTTTTTTTTATTTTAAACTGAGAAATATTAAACGTGCGGAAATATCCTTTACAACAATGTAAAAAAACTAGTTGGCATAGGTGGACACTGCTTAGTTCCCCATCATATTTATGTTTTCATAAATTTCTAGTGGGAGACATATTATAATCATGTTAAAAGAAATGAATTTGCTTGATACAGTGACAGAATGAAATCCCCGCCTAATAGGCTACCCACCGTTCACTTCGCTATATTTATCTTATTCTAATCTATTAATTTATTTTATCAGGGTCAATTCTGTTGTTTAATTTTCATGCTACTATTTCCAATGCAATAATCCTCAGAATTCATGTTTATATGAAAAATTTACAATTTCGCCACGTTGATAAAATCGTAAATTACGAATAATTTACGAAATTTTCCTATTAGAATATTTGTATTCAATCATGTTCAAACAAATATCATAAATGTAATTTTGAAGTTGTCTAATGTATTTACGAACCTCAAAATGGACGTTTATGCCCAATTTTGCCTTATTCTGCCATTTTAAGTAAATTGTAAATTCCAAATAACTTACGAATTTTTTAAATTGGAAAATCATAGTCTATGATATTCATGCCAGTGTTCTAAATAATATTTCAAAAGTAGTATCCAAATTAATATTTAAAAAGTGGTTTGACATCTTCACGATGAAAATATCCCTCAAGATTGACGTTTATGTGAAATTTTGCACTATTCTGCCATGTTAAGAAATTCGTAAGTTTCCAATAACTTACGAAATTTTTATATTGGAAAATTCATAGTCATTAATATTCATGACAGTGTTCTAAATAACATTTCAAAAGTTGTCTGACATCTTTACGAGGAAAATATCTCTCAAAATTGACGTTTATTTGAAATTTTGCCCTATACTGCCATGTTAAGAAATTCGTAAATTTCCAATAACTTGCGAAATTTTCAAAGTAGCATATTTATAGTAAATGATGTTCATTCCGGCATCAAAACAGATATTTTAAAACTGGTCCGACATTTTTACAGTAAAACATTTTCATTTAGTGCACGTTTAAGTGAATATTTGTCCTATTCTCCCTTGTTAAGAAAATCGTAAATTTCTAATAACTTATGAAGTTGTTTAATTCGAATGTGGCAAATAAATAGGGTTCTTGCCAGTATCGAAAGTAATATTTTAAAGCTGATTTGACCTCTCTGCGATCATTTGTTCGTGAGATATCGTGTAAACAGACTAACAAACTAATGGACTAACGGGCTGACACACTAACGGACTGACACACTAACGGACTGACGCACTAACAGACACCATACAAATTTTGTCATTTTCGAATTCCTCACAACTGAAAACGTACAAAATAGTCAAAAAACCGAGGTCGAAATTTTTCACGATTACCTAAGTTCCCCATACCTATAGTATGATGGGGAGCTAACATTTTTTCACGATTACCTAAGTTCCCTTACCTATAATATGATGGGGAACTAAAAAAAAACAGTGGCTTGTTAAAATATCTGATAAATGTCTTACTACAAATTCCTCTATATGTTTCAAAATATTTTGAACTAGACAATACTCACTTGTATATAGTATCACTTGTATACTCACTTGTATGAGGAAATTACAGTAATAGGTACATTTACATTGTATTTCACAAAGATGTATTCAGAAAAAAATGTATATATATATATATATATATATATATATATATATTAATACAGCTAAAATTTACCATTATTTTTAATATTACGTATTCTATCTTACTCAAAATTTTTATTTTAGTCAACTTAAGTTCTATCAGAAACAAAAATAAATTGTCATGGGGATTTTTCAAAAGTTGTAAATTAATATTTCTTCAAAACTGAAATGATTGCTTTTATTTATTTATTTATTTATTTTTAATGATAAAATACTTTTATTTAAAATGTAACTGATGTCTTGTTACTTTTAAAATTATGTTACTCAAGAGCTCAAGCAGCTGTTAGTATTAACTTTTTTATGATATTGACTTTTTTTTTCACCTTTTAATTAAGTATCCTTTATACAGGCAATTTATCATACTTGTCAGTCTTCCAAAAAATTATTTTTGCTTCAATCCATATTATTATGTGTTAAAAAAAAATCTTCAAATTATTTTGTCTCAGATACAATGCCGTAATGTAACATGAGATGTTAATGCTTTATAAATATTTATATTTCATAACATGTTAACACATTGATGGAAAATATTTTCAAAAGTCATGATAGCTGGATTGGATTTTTTACTAATATGTCTCAATGGTATTTATGTATTTTTAAAACACAAAATTTAAATGATAATATGCACTAATTAGTATCACTATAATCACATTTTTATACTTTTTCACGTAATATTCCTATTCCTGCATACAAGAACTTCATCAAAAAATAAAGTTTGAATTATGTATATATATATATTTATTTAATATATTTAATATTTTTATTAAGATTAGAAAGATTGCTTTTAAATAATGAATCTTATACTATTAAGTGAGCAATATTTGTATATATATTTCACTGTTCTCGAAAACGGTAGCTCGTATAGTCACGAGATTTAACACAAAGGTGCCCCCCGAAGGATCATTGTGCACATCGAAGTCAGAATTTCGAATTTTTGTTTAGTTTTCTTTTAATTAATAAAAATATGAAAATAATAAGTTAATAATAGCAAAAAATTAGCCATATAAATTTAATCCATAATTTAATTGTTGCCAAAAAAAAAAAAAAAAAAAAATACGAGTTTATTTTTTTTTTCCAACAGGAAAATAAATACATTTATCTAAACATGAACAATACTACACACTACTGATCGCAGAGCTTCCAAATTTGGCATATAGGTACCTGGGACCCTGCAGGTGTGCACCTCATCGAGATTTTTTCGAATTTCGAATTTGAATTTTTTTAATTAATGTTTTTTCGATTTTAAACATTTTCTTTTATGTTTCATTTTTCATGAATTTATTCTTCGATTGTAATCGTCTGCGTATCTTAGCAACGGCTATATTATGCAATTTATTTTTATTTAATACATTTATTTGAGGGCGAATCTTTTTTCTCTTTTTAATTTATTATATTTATTGAAAATAAAATGGTAATGCAGCAGAAAAAATTAAATATACTAAATTTAAAATTTAAAAACGTATTTATAACAATTATATTTATGTATAATTTTTGTAGTATAACAAGAATTATTTTTCATTTGTTAATTTAATTTCTTTAAAAGTTTTTTTTTTTTTCTAATTTATAGTATTTGTCAGGAAATAATGGTAGTATATAGTAGAAAGGATTAAACTGATTGGAATTTATTTGTTTTTTATGTAATTAATTCCTTCTAAAAGAAAATCTACTTTTTATTGTATTTCATTATAATTGTCGGAATCAGATTGTAATACAGTGTAAATAGCATGAGCAATAAAATACTTGGTTCAAAAACTAAAATATTTAATAGATGCTGAGATACAATTATCTTTAAAATCGTAGTTCTTAAATAATGGCAGACCCACCTATCGTCAATAAATACCCATATTGAAATACATAGGAAAGAGATTTCTGCAGGCAGTGGGAACCTGCTCCGTGCGGGCAGAGAAAGAGCTGCCGTAGTCAGCGAGTACCCGATGCGAGGTCTAGAGCGATTTCAATGTAATTATTTTAGTTTTTATTTATAATGTGATGGGAAAAATAAATAATTATCCAATTCTTTTGGAGATTCATTTAAATATAGTGGCCGGCGAAGCAGGCGTAGCCTGCTAGTTTTATTTTATGCATACAGAAACTTATATCACAGATCTCTGGAAAGAAATATTTTTAGCATTATTTTCATACGATATGCATTAGTTTAAGTATACTAGTATAAAACCCCGTCAAAAGTGACAGAATGTGAAATCAATTACGTAGTGAATCAACTATGGCTTTGCCTGCTTCGTTGGATATTATATTTAAAGGAAACTCTTTTGTATATCGTTTTATTTAAAAAAAAAAAAAAAAAAAAAAAAAAAAAAAAAAAAACATGAAATTGCTCAAAAGCCCGTTTCCTGTCCCCGCTGCCTTCGGCAACGTACCACTCATTCACAAAGTCTCGAGTGCCTATCACTATTGCCTGTAACAATAGTTTACCAGTGGGCTGCCATTTGGTGCTTACCAGATGACAGTTTCAAAACGGACAGTATCGAAAAAATTGAAGCGGCAGTTTTGCATTTGAATCGCAGTTACATATGAATAAAACTATACGTGGTGTACTTAATATTTTCTTTCACGTTATTTTCTACATTTATTTGATTTATTCGATCAACTGTAAAATGACAACAATCTTATGGCAAACATAATATTACAATATACTACGGTCGGCTGTATCTATCGCGTGAGACAATTATAATTATTATTATTTTATTTTTATTTTTTGTGGTTATAATAGTAATTGAGTAAGTTAATAGTAGTTGGTATATAGAAAAATAAATGTGTAAATATGTAAATCTGATATTAGCCTTAATACAGCTTCCCTTGTCGACTTTTGAAATTTTATCGCCATATTAGACAAAAATACATAATTTATGCGATTATTTTTTTCGTTTCTTATTTTTCTTTTTTTTTTTCCTTTCCTTTCCTTTCTTTTCTGTTTTTTAATATTTTATAATTTATTTATATCTTTTATGCGCTACTTGGCTTAAAGTGGCTTTCACACAAGTAGAGTCCTTGGCGAAAAATGTCCGATTTATCTCAGCATCAAAATTTTAAAATATTACCCAGGATTATCAATGAATTAGCTTTCATGCCAAGGGCGATTGATCCGTGCAAACAAACATACTATATATATATATACAAAGTCTAAAATTGAAGTATATTAAAAAAGGTTAAGGGTTTTTTTTTTTTTTTTTTTTTTTTTTCTCCATTTTCATATTTTCATTTTTTCATATGCATGAGCAAATTTAATATTTTATATATGTTTTTTATTTTTCACGTGAAAGCATGTTTAATTTTATGCTAAGAAAAAAAAATTAACTGTTATTTTATTTTTTTATTTTTTTTTTTAACAATTATAAATTTAAATGTCCAATTTATTACCAGGTTATTATTTTCATATTTTATTATTAATTTTAAAAAATCTAATCAAAACATCGTTACAAATAAGATACCAAATAAAAGGGGCAATTTTTCTGAATCCGTCGGACTAAACAACTTATTGATCGGACAATTAGATTTTTTTTAAATTAACTAAAGTATGAAAGGCAACCTGCTATAAAGATTAGTACGAACCGAAATCGTCATCTCTCTTGCAAATTATATTAATAGATTCTATACATTTCATTAATCACATGTGTTAGTATTCTGGTAGCATATTTTTGATATCATAGGTAATAACTGTAATGCATCATGTTAATTTTCTATTAGGCTGAACACCGTAATAGGATATATTAAACATGTTTACGTTATTTACAGTTTCGTAAGCTTTCGGCACATTCGTAAGCTTTCGGCATATTTTATAAATTCATAGTAATTGAACTGGAATGTATAATAGTGCAACTTAATGTTTTTCGTGTATTTTAACAATCTTTATTATATATATATATATATATATAGTTATATGTATTATTCATCAATATTGTATTCATAAAAAGAAAAAAACAGTCTATATATGAAATAAACAAATCTCATATAAAGTACCTTTTTTTTTTTTTTACTTACACATAGTTTAAAATTTGTACTTTGTTTTGTCTGTCAAACATTTCATGTTAATTTTTTTCTATATTTCACTTTGAGATCCCATGAATCAAAAATCATGTTCCTGTTTGCCGGTGTACGCTTTTGAATCTGATTTCGCATATCCCAAGAACAAATATCAAGACAAAATACAGAATTAGAATACTTTGTTTAGATGAAAACTAAATTTATATTCTAAATACGTTTTATATCGGGACGCTACTTCAGAGTTTCTATTGAAATAGAACAAATGGTTCGTGTCCAGAAGTGCAGAAAATTGTTCAAATAAATTATGTCTAATAACTAAACTTCGTATAGGTTTTATTTTAAACACATTTGAATTTCACTAAACAAAATGATATTTACGTTATTTCTTTATATTCACAAAACAATGTTAAATATGAAATATTGCATGAAAAAATGTGTATCATTCGTGTACAGGGCCTCACAAAAGAATTATATTAATAGATTCTATTGTGCGGTAATGCCTCAAAGTATATGTCTTTTTGTGTCTTGTACTTTTTGTTTGTTTGTTTGTTCGTTTAATGCGAAAACATTATCTAGTACGTATATAATTTATCTGCACAAAGCTACTCTAAACAAGTTGAATAAGTTTTGGAAATGATTTTGTGTCCAAATTTAAAAAGAAAAATAAAGTTGGGGTGAATTTGAAAAAAAATTCAAAATTTAATAACATGTTTTATGAATATAACTATAACATTCAAAGAATGAGCTCAAAAAATATGCATCCCGGGAAAACATTGACAACATGTTCCCGGAATTTAATATCATTGAACTGAATGCATTTGATTGAATATAACAAAAAATCTTCATAAAGGCGCTTTTGTTAATTTGTTTCTAAAAATGGAATTTTTATTTAAAGCATCTTAAAAATATCCAGATGCAGTAGCTTATAAATTATAACTCGAACTGCAATGATGTGGTAGTAGTAATGTAGGTTAAAAAAAATCTTACGTTTGATTCACGCAACTTTCTCTTACCCTGTATTTCAGTATTATGAAGATGGATTGCAGATTGAGTCGTAAAATACATAAATTAAGATAATGCAGTTCAGTATAGTTTAAAAATAATGTAAAAACAATCTATGTTACCAAACAATTAAAATAATAATAATAATTATAAAAATAATCTGGTTTGACATTCACACAACTTTTTCTTATCCTGAAATTCAATACCATGAAGTAAGATTGGGCATTAAGGGAAAAGATAACAAAAACAGTTTTATAAACCTTCGCTAATAACAATTTAAAATAGGCTTCGGAGAAGCTTTATTTGGCAAATAACTGTGTATGAGGAGACTACCGCCGCTCAACCCCAGTTTTAATATTGCACTTAAATTAAAATATAATTCAAAAACTGTTATACAATTTAAATGTTTATTTCAAATTATTCAGACAACTGTCATCCGCACTATTCGTTGAAACTTACGAACTTTCACAAACTTTTTCAAGTAACAACCTTATATTTATTCCAAAATACAATATTTTAATTGCTTGAAATTATTTGTTTTTAAGTTATTCTAATAAAAGTCACAGACAAAGATTAAACGTTAAAAACATGACTTCAGTGTTCAGGGAACCTCAAAACGTGTCCATATACAAAAAAGAAACGCTAAATATTCAGTTTTAAAATTACTTTGTTTACCACATGGGTAAGAGGAATTAAATTTAACTTCTGAGCAGTTTTCTTGAACATGGTAAAATATTATGGTAAAACCACTTCTATAAATTACATTCAATAAAAAAGAATGTTTTCGATTAACTATTGGCAGCCCTGTACATCTTCTAAAAATCATGTACAAACCACATTATGCACTTAAATATACTCCTATATTAATAACATATAGCACAGCTTGAAATGCAAGTATTATCTCAAATGCAAGTATTATTTAATTTCCAAGTATTATCTCACTATATCCTAGTTCTTTTGTGTAGCCCTGTAAATGAACGGTGTTTGATTTTCATACGATATTTTATATGAATCATGCTTTTATACCTATAAAAATTACATATTCATTTCATTAGTTTTAGTGCAATCTATAGACGTTAAACTCTACTTACTTGTAATTTCCTCCATAGACGTATTGGATCCCCAACAGATGTACTTGGATTATCTTGGATGTCCATATCTTGGATGTCCATATGCACGAACCATTTGCTAAATCTCAATGAAAAGTTTAGTGTAGCATCTCTATATGATATAGATTTAGAATACCGAGCTTGAAATTTCTGCTGCCATTTGTTCTACAGTCGGCAGCAAAACTATTCGAGCGCTAGCATTAATTTCCATGTAAAAAAAAAAAAGTATACTTAATACTGTTTTGTTAAATATATCCTTGTCGAATCATGTTCTTAGTTTGTCTAAGAACATGATTCGACAAGGATGTATTTAACAAAACAGTATTAAGTGTACGTTATATATATATATATATATAGAAATTATTGCTCGCTCTCTAAAGATTTTGCTGCCAACTATAGATATATGCTGTAAACATACACACAGATCAACCGATAAAAACCAGTTTTTCGGATTCAAGGAACCTTATAACATATAAATATAACAAAAACTCAATTTTGAAAATTTGACCCAAAAGCACTACTTTCTCTACCTTATATATGGGTAAGAGAAATTAAAAAGAGAAATTAACTTTTCCCTTTTTAAAGTTTCTTTTTACTTCCATTACCCTACTACCGTAGCGTAATGGAAGTATTGTATTCGGTCTGAAAATTCGATATCGAGTTTTCACCTGATTTACACGTTTTAAGGTCCCCTTAGTCCAAAAAAGTGGTTTTTGGCAATTGGTCAGTGTATGTGTGTGTGTGTGTGTATGTATGTATGGGGAGAATCTTCTGGCTATTATAGCTCAGAAACTAATAAAAATAGACCTACGAAACTCTAGAATTGAAATACGTCTGGTGTACAGATGAAATTTCCAAATTTTGGTGAAAATTGAAAAACCGGAAGTGGGACATCGGAAACCGGAAGTGGGACCGGAAGTCCGTATCTCAAAAACGGCTCTAACGATTTTCTTCAAACTTGCTATATAAACACTCTATTAGATGTCCTTTCGAATGATATAGTTGGTTAGTTCAGGAAAATTGATAGGCGTCCTGTATAAATAGCTCAATTTCAGGCCTCGCCAAGGCATTCTTTTAAAAACGGTTGTACGGATTTTTTTCAAACTCGCCATTTTAACTCACTTTTAAATATGATTTTGTATGTAATTATTATTTTCCTGTCAATTATTAAGTTTAACCGGAAGTGGGACATCGGAAACCGTAAGTTCGACCGTAAGTCCGTATCTCAAAAACGGCTCTAACGATTTCTTCAAACTTTCTATATAAACACTCTATTAGATGTCCTTTCGAATGATATAGTTGGTTAGTTCGGGAAAATTGATAGGCGTCCTGTATAAATAGCTCAATTTCAGGCCTCGCAAGGGCCTTCCTTTAAAAACGGTTGTACGGATTTTTTCTCTTATTTTTTACCTCGCTATATGTAAGCTTCGTTTTATATGTCTTATATGTGTATAAAATTTCTCTTACTGTTAAAATTTTATGTTTCTACTTCTTTAGGTCACTGTTATATTTTCTGATCACATTATCTCCCAAAAATGCATATAGTACGTGTAATAGTGGGTAATGGAATTCGGGTGGTTGTTTCACACCAGATTTTTTTTTCTTTCTCTGCCCTTAGTATTTGTGCCACATTAGATTACTATTTTTTTTTAAAGCTATGTTATAAAAAAGCTAAAATAATAATTTTTAAAAAATGCTTTCTTTCTTTTTCTTTTTTTAATTCAAAAAAATTCCATTATCTATATGTGTCCCAAAAAATAATTTCACTTGCTTTGATAATCCATGCATATTAAATAAGTTTTTCACGCTAATTTTACCTTTTTTACAGCTGTGTTATTGATGATATCGAAAATTTAAAAATTTACCTTTTCGCAAGCATCTGGCAGAATGATGAATTACATTTCAGAAATTTATCGCAAATTAACTGGAATGTACGTTATTTCAACCATATAAATTTCTATAGACATTTTTTCAGGCGATAATTTTTTTTTTTAAATTCTTCTGTTTGTTGTTGTTATTATGAGAAGTTGTAGATATGTTCTCTACATAAAGAGTTTCTGTAATATGATATTGCGTATCAGTTTCTTTTGAACTACATATGTTATCAATGAAGCATTAAAAAATACACTGCAACTGTCACCTTTATTTTTCTATCCTTTTTTTTTTTTACTTTTAATTCATAATTTTTTTAACAAGTATTGATGAAACATACTGTATGAATATAATTGAAGCTCATCTTTCAAATGTTTTAAAACTCAGAACCACTAATTAAACTGATTTAAAATCTTATCTAAATTTTTGCTTTGAAATGGGAAAAATAATGGCTTTAGAAAATAATTTTTCGATTTGTATCATTTTACTCATCATGTAACAAACGTGTAATTGCAAACGTATAATTTTTTGAGGTACAATTTTTTAAATTGAAGGTCTACGTATTAGAAAATTTGTAACGTACATCTATTTGGATAAATGTGACACTGGCAATCAAATGAAATAGCGATTGCGTGGGCTTCAGCTTAAATAAACTTTACCGTTCATTATTTTTGATTGTATTGATTTTTACAGAAAAATCAGTATACATCACTGTAAAGGTTCACTGTAAAAAATCAACCAATTAAACAATTATCCATAAAACAGTCGGTATTTCTGTCTCTCTTAGTTGAAATTCTCGTTGTACCAAGTCGAATAGAAAAAAAATCAAAACAGAATTAATTGTGCATATACCAAAAGGACCCAAAGGAATAAAATGAAATCGATATTAACTGTCCTGATGCTAAAAAATTGAAAGGGCGGAAAATAACAACGTAATCTCTTTTTGACTGTCACCAGACTTCCTCAAGAAATTTCAGAATGCTGTTTACCATTTTTTATTTCGATCAGTTTAAAACAAGAATCAACACTCACATTTATTTGTAAATGTGTTGTGTAATGCTTGCTTTTAATTCAATTAGTCTACCAAACGAAGCACTGAAGAAAACGTGTTTCAGATTATCTCATTTTCAGAAATCACAAGGTTTAAGACCATGATTTTAACGGCTGGTGCATTGAAAAATGGCAGCAAAAAAATTTATCATTTGAAAAATACACGCGATCTGAAACGTGCTGAGAGGCGCCTACATGCATGAAAACTATGTTGCCGAGAAATATATGATGTTGCAGTACTAGAATGTCGTAGTTGAAAAACAAATATTTATAGTATAGTATATATTGCTGTCAGTGCATTGATGGTACTGCCAACAGGACACTCAAGGCCTCCTAAAAATCGTTTGGTTTACCATAAGTAATGACGAAAATCTGCACAGCTGAGTTTCTTTTTCAAATTAAAGGGTTATTGGTTTATGTCTAGAAGGATTTTCCGTTACCTATATTCTGTACTTCTTTTGGTATAAACATATCCGTGATTAATGAAATGGATTTCACCTGTTCATAAAATGTTACAAGGTCCAATAATAACTAAAATAAAAAAATGAAACTTTTTTTATTATTTTTTTTAAGTTTTTTTTTTTTTTTTATTTTGTTGACTTTGTTTTATATGCATTAATTATATATATCATAAAAATCCATTATCAACTTTCATGCGAGTAAGAAATTGTAGGACAATAGTTCCTCGTAGTGGTAAATCAGCAGGACGCATTACCATCTTTATAGGTACTTTTATATGAATAGAAATGAGAGTTCTTTCTAAACAATTTACAAGCCATGCTCACAAAGATATCTAATAATAGAGCAACGTCTCGCGTAATGCGCTTTCTCTCAACACTTCTGGTCGTTTCCTACTCTGTTGTGGCAACATCTTCTATTGATGTCAAGCAATTGATTTGCATACTTTGTCATATTTTCTTGCAAGTGAATTGCAGTCTTCGAATTTCATAATCGCATTCTGCCTACTTTTGGCAGAAAACGGACTACAGTCTTTCGGAAAACTGTGAAAATCTTAATCTTCTTCTAGACTGTGACAACACTCTCAACGTTTTTGTAAAAGTTTTTGCATAAGCAGAGAATACTCACTGATTTAGAAAGCCGTGACGATCTCTATGAAAGGATATAATAGTGTTGATTTGATGTTCGAATTCAAGGCCGATTATTCGGACGATCTAAGCTTTAAAAACCGCATGAAGAAGATAATATGTATCTATGCTTTTATAACAAATGCAAAGTTAATGTGCATGGAACATTTTTAATTTGAATATTCCGAAATATAAAGTGCCATGAGCTGATAATTTTTTTTAAACTTTTTTCCATACCTTTCTTTTCCTGCATTCCCGTACATTTACATTATATTTCAGGTCATTCTGACCAGTCATTACCTTTTACAGTTCTTCAAACGTTGAATTTACTTATTCTCTTTGTATATTACCAAATCTAGATGTAAATGAGCTGAGATTTATAATTTTATGACATGCAAAATTAGTTCTCTATCTATTTGTTTAGGCATAAATTATATAAACATTTTTTCTTTCACTTTATTGCCCATCGCAATTTTTCATTTAGTTTACTGCACCATATTGGGCAACTTCACCATTGCCCAATGCGGTGAACCGCATCTCATCACGTGTCATCTCTACTTCTTCTCGAGTCAGTTGCAGAAGTATCCGAGTACTAGCAAAAATTCCTATATAAAAAAAAGTACACCTAATGTAGTTTTGGTAAATACATCTTTGTCGAATCCTGTTCTTAGTCAGTCTAACAACATGATTGGACAAGGATTTATTTAACGAAACAGTATTAACTGTACCTTTTTTATACAGGAATTTTTGATAGTGTTCGGATACTTTTGTTGCCGACTGTACCTCATCATATTTTTTACTATTCATTTTTTTTTTTTTTTTAATAAAAGTTCTGAAAAAAATTTCTTTTGGATAGCTAAAAAGATTAATGAGACAAATTAATTTAATTTATCTTGATATTTTAAGTTATAAACAATGCGGAATCTTTAAATTTTGATTTTTTTTTATCGATCAACATACAAAGCAAAGTGTTCCTAAATATTTTCTATAATTTTCTATAAATATTTATATATTTCACTTAGTGCATCGAAATGGTTTTCCCATCTTTAAAAGCTTTCATTTACGTAATTAATTTACCTTAGACATAAAGTATGAGGTCTATCAAATATAATTTAATACTGACTAGAAAAACGGTAATCTCGCATGTCACTCACACTTAGCTTTATTTGACAAGTTACAACCTCCCGTTTAATTACTGTACCTATATTTATATAGAATTAAAAACTTTTATTAAATTCAAAAGTTCATTTAAACTTATTCAGCAAATTTTACACGCAACATTCCTTGAAATTTATCAATATTCATCAAACATTTCTAGTAACAAACGTATTAACTTCAACATACAACATTTGGATCGCCCGAAATTAATTGTCTTTTATTTACTCTATGTGACACAGACAAAGATCAAACGTTAAAAACTTGATTTCGGTATTCAGGAAGTCTTAAAACGTGTAAATACACACACACACACACACACACACACACAAAAAAAAAAAAAAGCAATGAATATTTAGCTTAAAAAATATATTATTAACCATTTGGCCATGAGGAATTAACTTCAATTCCTCAGCGGTTTTCTTGGACATGGTTAAATATTATAGTAAAACACTTCCACTAACAGTAAAAAAGAATATTATGGCTTAAATATTCGCAGCCCTGTATATCTTCTGATGGTTATGTACACACCACATGGTGCAAATAAGTATAATCCTATATAAATAACATACAGTACAACATGAAATACACTTCCATCAATTTTCAAGTATTTTCGCACATTAATCTAGTTCTTTTGTGTAGCCCTGTAAACGAACAGTGGATGATTTCCATACCATATTCTACACGAAACATGTTTTTACGCACATAAAAAAAATATACTCGTTTCATTTTGTTTAGTGCAGTCTATAGATTTTTAAACTCTTCTTACCTGCAATTTCCCCCATAGGCGTAATGTATTTGAATTCCCTTGGGTGTCCTTGTACACGAAACGTTTGCTTGATCTCAACAAAAAGTTTAGTGTAGCATTCCTATAAGATGTACATTTAAAATGTTAAGTTTGGGTTTTGTTCTATTATTTGTTCTTTAGGTATGCTGATAAAAGACAAACACAGAGAGACCTACACACATACACACAGACCAACCTCTAAAAACAGGTTTTTGGATTCAGGGGACCTCAAAAACTGTAAATGTAACAAAAACTCAATTTCGAAAATTTGACCGAAAAACAATACTTTCTGTACCATATGTATGGGTAAGAGAAAAGAAATATTAATAGATACATGTTTAAACCAAATACAAAAATCTTTTACTATGTTTATACATTTATTCATTCTGATAACAAATAAATATGGGTGGTGCATTAACTTTTACTATAATTATCATTATTTTTATGTCAATGTGTTTTTTTTTTCAAACCTTTAATTAGCTACTCACAAATCATTAATTTCAAGAAGCCATTTATTTTCTGAACTTCATCTTAATCCATTATACATTATCTAGTACATGGCAGTAATAAATATGTGTTGTACAGTCAATAATAAAAATAAATAAATAAATAATAAATAAACCTTACGATTAATATTGCCATAAGTTATCATAGAAACATGCAGCTGCTGTTGATAGATTTGTAATAAAGTCTATTTCCATACCACTTAATATTTACAGTAATTCTCTTTAAAATATATTTACGATGAAACAAGAAGAAAAGTAGATTTCTAAAAAAAAAAAAAACGGTGTGAAAAAAAAGCGATTATATATATATATACATACACATATACCGGGTGATTCAAAATAGATGTTACAGCGATTATCTCGTTAACTAAAGAACATAGAAACATACTTCCAATTACAAAATTGGTGCAAATTAAGAGCAAATTTTAGATATGGCATTTTTTTTTTTTTTTTTTGTACAAGGAACTGTATTCTTATTAAATACGAAATTTAATGTTTATATGGTCCCTCTTATTATATGACTTATATTTAGAAAAATATTCTCCTCGCTCTAAGAAGAAAAAAAATCTCGCTGAGTTATAGCAATTTGAAAATTCTAGCATAGTTCGCCAAGGCTTAAGGGGATGTATCAAAAGTGAGAAATTGTAATTAGTATAGCTTTGTAATAAGGCATAGATTGGTCAGCGTTTGGGTGGGGGGGATTCTTTTTCATTCAGGGAAAGACGACTATTTTAGCATGTAATGTCTCTTTTTTCCCTAGTGAATTCACACGAGATACTCATTGATAATTTAACAATTAAAATTTATGAATAATTTATGTACTAAAAGGGAATTTTCAAATTCATTTTTCTTTCTTTTCCTTGATACATTCTCTTATCCACATACACGGTATTGTTGTTTTTGAGGCAAAATTCCGAAAATTAGCTTTCGTTATATTTGCACGTTTTCGGATCATCTGAATTCAAAAATCACTGTTTTTAGCGGTTTCCCCCCCCCCCTCTCTCTCTCTGTGTGTGTGTGTGTTAGTGTTATTTGTATATCTCAAGAAAAAATAGTAGCAGGACGTCCAAATTCAATATTCTAAATCCGTATCATATAGCGAAGATACACTAAAATGTTAGCGAAATTCCTCGTATGTACAGTGTGACATCTAAAGGCTGCCTTAAACAGAATGAAAAGAAATGATTTTTATACGCATAAAAAGCATGTTTTGTGTAGATTGTGAATCGCCATCATTCATTACAGGATTACTCAGAGTATTTGGATATATTGGAGCTATACTTGGGAATTGCTGGATATGTGTTTCCTTTTGCGTTACGTTTTTACATATAACACTAAATTTATGTACACAAAGTCATGTGTATATAGTTTACAGACAATATACAGGGTTACCCAAAATTAAGGTAAAGATTTCTTTTATTGAATATAATTGACGTAAGTGCTTTGCTGCATTTTTTTTTATTTTTTATGTCTGATTACCATATTGTAAACAAAGTTGTTTTTTGAGATTGATTTTTTTCTGTATAATATCACGTTTTGAGGCCTCCTGAATACGAAAGTCTAATTTTTAGTGGTTGATCTGTATATATATATATGAATGTTCAACATAGTTTAACAACAAATAACTGCAGGAAATTCAAATGTGGTACTTTGGATTTCATATCTAGTTGCCATTATAAAAGTTGATCAAGATTTGTAAGTTTCAAGGAAATTAACAACAGACTTGATTTTTGTTGCAATAAATGTATGCACTATAAATAACCGAAGGACCCCCCCCCCCCCGACATAGAATTATACATTAATACCATATCATATTCTAGGCAAAACAAATTTACAAAATTAACAATAAATATTAATTTTTTTATGATTTTTACACTAGAAAGTTATTTAAATGTAATGCCAGTTTAAATAGGGAATATTCCATAGTAAACCTAAATAACATGTATCACTTTTTTTAAATTTCTGAAAATATTTACGGGCACTGCAGGCGGGAAGACGGACAAATAGACAGATAGAAAGTCAGACAAAAAATTATGCAAATTGAAATCATATCCACAGTTAAAAATTGTTAGAGAACGTTTATTGTAAACGAAAATGCAATTCCAGGAAGTGTCTATTAAACCATTTTACTTAACTGAGTATTTTTGTGTGCCCTGTAAAACTAATGCTAATCGTACTGTACACTATAGAAAGCATTATTTTGTGCATATGAATATTATATTTCAATTTCATTAAGTTTTATGCAAAGTAATTTAAATTTGGTTTATAGAAATACCTTTCATAGAAGACAATGCTTTGGAATACTTCCGGGTGTCCCTGTATATTAACTAGCAGAGCTATTCACTCCATTTTTAATAAGGAAGATCCGATAGTCAACTCAAATAACATATATCAGTTTCAGGAAATTTCATGTATATTCACGGGAGTTAAGAGAGCGGACAGACAAAAAGACGGATGGACAGACAGACAAACCTATGTCATTAACACTTTTAAACCTTGTTGCAATGGAATTGTTAAAGAGCTGAAGTCATTAAAATTTTTCCAAAGAAATAAAGTGCGAAAATTTTACACTGCTTTAATAGTCTTTTAATTTTCTTCCTGTCTTAACGTGTTTTAATTTGTAGGTGACACCCTAAGAAATTTAACTAATAATTTTTTTTAACAATATGGAATAATATAAATTTGCATTAAGTTCTTAAACCTGTTCATTTCATGTGTTTGAATGATTTTAGTTGCTATATTAAAATGAAGGACATTTTTTTTTAATTTTCTCATCTCATAGATAACCCCCTAATGTGAGCTCTTTGGCGTCGAAAAATAGATGCCCAAAATTGAAAATAAAGTGGCATAAGTCATCATTTTCAAATTGCAATAATTCGGCGAGATTTTGACTTAAAGAGAAACTGTTTTTCTTATTTTTCTTCTTAGAGCGAGGAAAATATTTTTCTAAATATAAGTCATATGATAGGAGGGACCGTATAAAAAATTAAATTTCATATTTTAATATGTATACACCCCCTTGTCCAAAAAATTTCTATATTTGAAATCTGCTCTTAATTTGCACATTTTTTTTTTTTTAATCGGAAGCATGTTTCTATCTTTCTTATTTTATAAGATAATCGCTGTAACATCTATTTTGAATCACCCGGTATATACTAACAATTCTCCCGATAATAAAAATCTGATGCCAGATTTAATATTTAGACAACCTGTAAACAAAAAAATTTCCTATCATTTTTTTTTTCTTTTCTTCTTTTCTTTTCATTTTCTTTCTTTTTTTTTTTTTTCTTTCATTAACCATTTAAATTACTGGTTTAGAGAAAACTTAATCCAAAAATTAAGGTTTTTTTATTAATTTTATTTGGCATAAAAAAAATGTAAATAAAACTTTAGGGCTAACTATTTCTATTTTATTAAGGAATTAATTGGTGACTAAAACGAGGCGGAATATTAATTATTTGTGGGATTTGTATTGTTATTGGTTAAACCCAACTGTTTGCGAGTTAATTTAAGACTCATGTTAAATAAAAAAAAATCGTCATCATAACGTCAGCGGCACGTTGTCTATTTGGGAAGGAACACATTTACAAGGGTTTTACCAAAATATTAAATCTCAATTAATAATATAAATTTCATAAATGAAAAAAAAGGACACATATAGTATAAAAATTAATGTACTGTCGGCAGCAAAATTATTGAAGCTCTAGCATGGGAGTAATAAAAAATCCTTTGGTATTAAAAAGCGAAAAGCTTCGGATATATTTTTTTTATCTTTTAAATAAAGTTTAATTTTACGTGTTTTAAAGTGTTTGTAATCTAAATAAAAAATAAAATATAAATAAATAAATAAATATAAAAAAAAAAGTTGCACTTCGGGAGTGCCGACAAAGTGAAAACGAACAATAACGTGTGCATTTCTTGAATCGTCAGGAAATATTTTATTGTGTAGGAAATACTTTTAAATGAAATGTTTTTTTATTCATTAATATAAAATACTACTACAAAAATTATATTACAATTTTATTTAATGCGCTAACTGCAATAGAGACAGTGTCCGGAGATGAGAGAAATCGTGTAGATCCGCACGAGATTGTAAAAACATGAGAAAAATGGCGGCTTTGGCTTTTCTCACGGTTTTGTGAGGTCTAACTGCAATAGAGACAGTGCTCAGAGATGAGAGAAGCCGTGTAGAGCCACACCAGATTATAAAAACGTGAGAAAAATGGCGGCTTTGGCCTTTCTCACGGTTTTGTGAGGTCTAACTGCAACGTTTCCGGCTGCAATCTTTGAGAGACAGTGACCGGAGATGAGAGAAGTCGTGTAAATCCGCACCAGATTGTAAAAACGTGAGAAAATGGCGGCTTTGGCCTTTCTCACGGTTTTGTGAGGTCTAACTTGAATAGAGACAGTGTCCTGAGATGAGAGAAGTCGTGTAGAGCCGCACCAGATTGTAAAAACGTAAGAAAAAGGGCAGCTTTGGCCTTTATCACGGTTTTGTGATGTCTAACTGGAACGTTTCCTGCTGCAGTCTTTAAGAGACAGTGTCCGGAGATGAGGGAAGTCGTGTAGAGCTGCACCAGATTGTGAAAACGTGAGAAAAATGGCGGCTTTGGCCTTTCTCACTGTTTTGTGAGGTCTAACTGGAATAGAGACAGTGTCCTGAGATGAGAGAAGTCGTGTAGAGCCGTACCAGATTGTAAAAACGTGAGAAAAAGGGCAGCTTTGGCCTTTATCACGGTTTTGTGAGGTCTAACTGGAATAGAGACAGTATCCGGAGATGAGAGAAGTCATGTAGAGCCGCACCAGATTGTAAAATCTTGAGAAAAGTGGAGGCTTTGGCCTTTATCACGGTTCTGTGAGATCTAACTGGAACGTTTCCTGCTGCAGTCTTTAAGAGACAGTGTCCGGAGATGAGGGAAGTCGTGTAGAGCTGCACCAGATTGTGAAAACGTGAGAAAAATGGCGGCTTTGGCCTTTCTCACTGTTTTGTGAGGTCTAACTGGAATAGAGACAGTATCCGGAGATGAGAGAAGTCATGTAGAGCCGCACCAGATTGTAAAATCTTGAGAAAAGTGGAGGCTTTGGCCTTTATCACGGTTCTGTGAGATCTAACTGCAACGTTTCCGGCTGCAACCTTTAAGAGACAGTGTCCGGAGATGAGAAAAGTCGTGTAGAGCCGCACCAGATTGTGAAAACGTGAGAAAAATGGCAGCTTTGGCGTTTCTCACTGTTTTGTGAGGTCTAACTGGAATAGAGACAGTGTCCGGAGATGAGTGAAGTCGTGTAGAGCCGTACCAGATTGTAAAAACGTGAGAAAAATGGCGGCTTTGGCCTTTCTCACGGTTTTGTGAGGTCTAACTGCAATAGAGACAGTGTCCGGAGATGAGAGAAGTCGTGTAGAGCCGCACCAGATTGTAAAAACGTGAGAAAAATTGCGGCTTTGGCCTTTCTCACAGTTTTCTGAGGTCTAACTGCAACGTTTCTGACTGCAATCTTTAAGCGATAGTGTCCGGAGATGAGAGAAGTCGTGTAGAGCTGCACCAGATTGTAAAAAACGTGAGAAAAATGGCAGCTTTGGGCTTTCTCCCGGTTTTATGAGGTCTAACTGCAATAGAGACAGTGCCCGGAGATGAAAGAAGTCGTGTAGAGCCGCACCAGATTTTAAAACAGTATACAGTATATAATTATTAACACTTCACATTAGCAGGTTAATTGTAATATGTATCATACAAGGATAGAAAGCGTTTGCTGGCGATGACGCGAATTCAATGATTTTTGTTCACCCAAAAGTTTTCACTTCAAATGGAAAGCGTCAGCTGACGATGACGGGAATTCAAAGATTTTTGTTCACCCAAAAGTGCTCAACGCGCCTAAAGAAGTTTTCACTTCAAAAATAAAACAATAATTTCTACTTAAAAGATGGTCACCTAGCACTGTTTTATTAAGTAAATATTTGTCGAGTCATGATCTTAGTCGTATACTGTTAAAAAAGTAAGTTCATGATAAAAATTAGCAATCAAACTATATATATGAAGAGTGTGAATGTGTGCTTCAATAATTTTGATGCCGACTGTATTTCTTTTAATAATTTTTCTGATTGCATAAATTTACAATTTGTTGGTTAGTTGTTGTGCGGTTTAAGGCCGATTGACTAGGCTAGGGTTCTAGGCTTATGGGTGAAATGCCCACCGTGGGAATCTTTCTAAAGGGTCCTAGCTCTTACATACGTGAGTTTCGGAGAAAACCACGGAAAACTCCGAATGGCTATGTCGATAAGCGCGACCTGGTATCATACCTGGAACTTTCCATCTACCAGCTTTGAGCACAGAACCGCTCGGCCGCTGGTGGGCCTATTTACAAACTAAATTATTTTGTGTAAAATTAATGAGTATCTTACACTTCTGATTTAAATAAGAAAAATGTTTTATCAATATATATTTATTTCTTCATTTTATATTCAATAGAAGAAAGTATTCGATTCGTAAAAATTTTCATTTGCCGGTTTCCGATATCTTGCACGTTTTGAGAGGTCCAGAACACGATCTGGTCATTTTCAGAGAATGCCTCTGTGTGTGTGTGTAAAAAAATATTTTTCTAACTGTATCTCATAAACTTCTGCTCAGAATTACATGTAAAATAAATGTTATAGAAACTTGACGGAAATTAGTGCCTGTTAAATTTTGGTTCAAAACGTTCAACGAGTGGCCCTTCTATACCGTGATTTACGTAATTGCTAAGAAGTCTTTATCTCAGGCACTGCTGCACAAAATTTCATATAAATTTATATGTACTGTCGGTAACAAAAGTATCCGAACACTAGCAAAAAATTCCTATATAAAAAAAGTAGAGTTAATACTGTTTTGTTAAATAAATACTTCTCGAATCATGTCCTTAGACTTCCATCTGCACGACGAAAATGCACTTCCGATGGACATTTCGTATAAGGTAACGTACCCTAATTTCGTTCCACAGTCACCTTTAGACCCTTGGAAGCTTTAATTTTCGATGAAAATCTACCAGATTTAGATGTTACATTGAATAACTATCTACAAACATCTAAGAATAGCCAAATATATTCTTACCAAGTCAATAAGTCTGTGCTTCAAAAGTTATCGAAATCTGGCTAAAGTAAAAAGTGGTGTCAAATTCATCCCTTTTAAAAAATCCAATAAAACGAGACTTTACCTATGAATCAAAATTTATTTCAACATGAATAAAGGTACAAAGAACTGTAGTAATCAAACGAAGAATAACTAAAACAAATATTAGGCATTTAAATATATGGAACATATCTATATACATATTTGTTTTTTGAGTCTGGAGTATGTTTTTTGTGACCAAGTGCAGCACTCAATGCACATATGCTCCATGTTTGTCATTAGAGAAACGGTTCAGATACGGCATGCTGCATCATTATTTTCATCATTATCGCTTGTATCATCATAAGAAATATCAATTGAAGAATCACTTTCGTCATTTGAGTCTCTGGGTTGTTCAGGTTTCTAAATTTTAGATGGCAGATTTTTCCCCTTTCAGTTGAAAGTTCCAGAAATTGTTTTTCAGCTGATCGTCTTCTTTGCCTGAGAATCTTTAACCATTTTCCTATGCAGGTGTGACCCAGTATCAATGATGCTTAACATCTTTTTTTTTATTTATTTTTTAATATATATAAGAAGAAAGTATTGGATTCGTGAAAATTTTCGACTTCATGTTTTCTATGGATCTGAACATTTTTAGATGACCTGAACGAAATTTAAACATTGATTAAAAAAAAAAATAATAATAAAAAATGCCTGTCTGTCTTTCACTATGCGAGTATCACAAATTTTGTGGACGGTGTATTTCATAAATCAATGAACAAATTTTAACCAAACATGGTATTTAATTGGACTTTGACATAAACTGATGCTACTAATATTTCTGGATCAAAGGCTCAACAGGTGTCGCTGTAATTTACTTTTTTTATAATTTATAATACGGCAGCATAGGAAAGATTTGTATAGCTATAGATAATGAAAATTAATTTTTTGGTAGCAGCTTCAGTTTGCTGAACATGGCCACTTGAAGATAGTTGATCAGTTACCATGAAAGGTTTGCTGGATGGAGAGGGATACGGAGGAAAGAAAGGAGAAGAAATTAAGAACTGCAAAGCGAGCGAAATTGGGAACCAGCTAGGTTTTGCCGAACAGGGCAAACTTTCAGTTCTCCTAAGATAATCTGAACATCCAATTACTAATGCATGGTACTATTACCATCTTTTAAACATACAAAACATGCAATCAGTGGCATATCCAGAATGATGGTTTCGGTATGCTCCACCAGGATGATTAGAAACATTTAAAATGGATATTCAGTCATCTTATTGGTTAATTCGCCTATTTCGAGAAGCAACGTAGATATGACTTTATAACAGTCAATCAGAACAATGAATTTGTCATGATAACGAGCTGTTTCTATCCACAGGTATAGAACCACAGCATACCCAAAACGTCATTTACGATACGCCATTGCATGCAATGTATAAGAAAGAACACTACAGAACACTACAGAACATTACAGAACACTAAATAACGTTCTCCAAAAGGCACTGTCCTCTTCTAAAGACAAGAAATCTAATGCATATAGCAGATATATGTGTCTTGGCGAAAGGAACTTTCACTATTTACACGTTTTAACTTAAGTTTTTTCTTCCTTGCGTTGCAGTAAACGCCACTCAAGGATGAGCATAAATGTAAAGAGGGGCGAAGTTAGGGACAGGTATGAAATTAGGAACTTTTCTCTAATATCTCTCTGATGTGAAGTAAGTCTACATGATTAGTGTAAAAAATAATAATAAATATTTTGTACTGCGTGAACTTTTGTGTTTATCATAACATACTAGTCCATGATTTGTCATCAAGATTTCCAATTTTTTTTTTTTTTTTTTTTTAAATGATATTTTAAAAAATAGCCTTCTTGTTTTGAAAATATTTCGCTTGCCAACTTAAATTATATTGTTTTTACTTTTAGTAAGATATAAACAAAAATTCCTTAATCCTACATATTGTTCATTGTTTTCAGTTCAAAGAACTATTTTTTTTTAATCTAAATTTTCTTTCATTTACATGACTAAAACTGTTTAAAGAATGCAATATGATACAATAAAAATAAAAATATATTTTACATCCTTTAAATTAGAAAAGAAAATTTCAAACATATTTCCAAGAAGGGAGCAATTCTTACTTGCATAAAAAAATCATTTTTTTTTTTTTTTTTTTTTTTTTTTCTAAAAAAATATTTTACAAACATTCGACTTTCACATGTTTTAAAATTTAAAATCTTACTTATTTACTTTATTGTTTTCCCTTTCTAATTTATGTAAGATATTTTATGGATTTCTTTAAAACTTTATTTGCGCACCTGCAAGACTAAATAAAATAAAAATAAAAATAACTTATTCAAAGTTGAAAGTTGATACATTGAGTAAATATATCTGTTATGTAAGATTTTTAGCATCTTTTCAAATTTAGACGTGAGAAATGTAAACGTGAAGGAATGTATATTAGATTTTACATTCTTTGTAAACATCATGAATTCGAAGCGATGGAATATACAAATTTCTAATAAGTGAGATACGACATTTCTTGAAATTCAAATATTGCAGCAGTCAAAATCATGAATGTATAGAAAATTTTAAAAGTTCATTTATGCAAAAATATTCAAACATAGAGACGTAAAACTAGGCTACATTGAGAATGTTTTATGCATTCCATTTATTTTTAAAAATAGTTCAAATTCTAGGATATAATTTCATTTTACATATATGATAATAATAATATTTTAAACCTGTATGTAATTTTATGTTTTGTAACAAAAAAATAATATTATAAATAAGTTAACAGGTACTTTAAATTCAACAATTATTATTTTTTTTTTCTTTGTAAGTAATGAAAAATATACGGCTTTAATTTAGCTTAATTAAAGAGCCCACTCGTTCATAGAGTGGACACATATTAACTTGTTCTTCATATTTTTAGAGCTCATTCTCAAGCTTTGAAAAGTTTTAGTTATGGTTTATCAGACAAAAAGACATGATCAATTTGTGTTGTGATGCTATGGTGAACATCATATTCGTTTTAGAGTTAAAAGCGCAAAAAAGAACTAGATTGAATCTTCAACAACAGTATATTTATAAATTTAGGAAAATTGTCTATAATTTTGCATTAAATAAAGAAAAAAGAAACCATTTTCATATATTACAAAGAAATGATACTGATTGTTCAAAAATAATATTTGTAACAATTAGTATCTTTAAGATGTTTTTATATTTGTTAATTTCTATAATATATACTAATATATTTTTTCTAAAATGAAAGCAGTTTTCTCATAAACCAAAGTTTTAATTTTAGTATTAAATTCTCAAAGTATGGTCATAATTCTACTAAAATTTACCAGATTTTAAATTTTTTACGGCACTCAGTAATATATTCTACTTTTTGTATTTCGCATATTCAGATTAAGAAAATATTGTTCTAATTCTAAATTTTTCGATTGAGAGTTAACTCAATTTTGAGTTACATTGAATATAAGAAAGTATTGGATTTGGAAAGATTTCCGACTTCTGATTTTCAGTGGATTTACACGATTTGACCATTTTTAGAAAATGTCTGTCTGTCAGTGTGTGTGTGAGAGACAAAAATTTTGTGGCGGCTGTATCTGAAGAACTGCTGCGTATAATTGCATATCATTTTATGTGTAGATGCTTCTTGACATAGATTAGCGCCTGTGGACTTTTGATGTCAACCGCTCAACATGTGGCGCTGCTATGCAGTGATTTCCTTAATTTAAGGGAAAACTATATCTCAAGAACTACTGCACAAAAATTCATATAAAGTCATATATAGATGTAACTTGATATAAGTTAGTGCCTATGAACTTTTGGTGTCAAGTTGACACCAAAAGTTGTCAACCGCTCAACAGAATGCCTTGCTATGCAGCGATTTCCCCAATTTAAGAAAAAACTATATCTTAGGAACTACGGCATAAAACTGCATATAAATTTATAGGTAGATGCATCTTGACCTACGTTAGTGCCTATCAAATTTTGGAGTCAACTGCTCAACAGGTAGTGCTGCTGTGGAGAGATTTTCATAATTTAAGAAAAAGATTTGTCTAAGAAATTACTGCGTAAAATTGCATAAAAATTTATATGTGGATACAACTTGACATAAGTTACTGCGAATCAATTTTTGGTACTAATTGCTCAACAGGTGTTGCTTCTATACAGCGATTTCCTCAGTTTATGTGAAAAAAATATTTCAGGTTCTATTACGTATAATCAAACACTTGATATGTGAGGAAGCCATTATGAAACATTATGCCAATTCATTTTGGATGTATATCTACCAATAAGTTGCGCTGATATAATGCAGTAGAACGGGATGCTATAACTCAACTTCTATGGCATTTAACTGCATGAAACTGGATACATGATAACTATTATGAAAACGCATTTTTTAAGATGTTAATTAGACTGTATTTCTTTGGATATTTAGATATATAGAAGAAAGTCTTGTGGTGTCCACAACATAATAGTTTTTATTGAGAGTTAATTAAAGATGCATTGTAGACTTTTAATCAAGTTCAATTAGTTTTCAACAAGTAGAACCTAACATGATAATGTTATCATCAATGCCTTTATTGCAAAAGTATGAGTTCTATTTACCTTTACATAAAATCTTTACTTTGTATACTGGTAATTTAAATTTACATTTAATCGATACCATCTTTAACCTATATCTTTGAAAAGATGGTTGTGATCATGAAACGGGTTACTTACATGAATCAGATAAAATGCTTTCGTAAATCTTATAGTATAGTTAAAAAGCGTAATATTATAATCAGCTAGACTGTCTGTAAATTTTCGTTGAATTTAGTTTAAAAAAAGATTGAGTGAATAAGCGAGTAAATTATATGTCGCACTTGGGCTACACTATGGGCAATTGGCGACGGTCTGGGACACATCCCTGAGGATTCTTCAGATAAAACAGAGAGAGAATGAGAATACGATTTTAATATTCCTTCTATGAAATAATTAATAAAAGGTGTAATGTTTCAGAAATATTTTGCAGGGAATTCAACAATTATTCTTGAAACAAACACAAATGTGACATATTGGTATCAAAAAGGCATCATTTGTTCTACCTGCCAAATATAATTTCGATAACAGGGAACTAAAACCTTTATGTGCTTAAAATGTCCACTGAACAGATATGTTTACTGCTGCGAAAACACGTGTAAAATTGATATAAGAGGAGATGATAAGTCCAGAGAAACCGGAAGCGAAAATTGTAAAAGCAAAAAACCATTACGTAACACAGTTATATAAGAAATTACGCATTGTTGTTGGAAATTATGTATTAGGGATTATTCTAGACGAAAGTCATTATAATTGCAAGTCACGAAGCTGTCAAATAAATGTGAAACGAATAAAATAACAGAAAACTAGCCAACATTTTGGTAGACTCAAGCCGTGTCTGGTACTGCAGCAGCAGGTTCCCCTGCATGTTAGTACGCCGTATACTAGATCTTCGTATCATTCCTCCAAGTGTGAAATGGTTATGAATCTGGTGCAAGACACCCGATACAACTTCGAGCATTAGTGATAGGTCTGATAACGGACAAAAATTATGTAAGTTCAAACATCAATAACAAGAAACAGATACTGTTTAAAATTTCGGGACTCGTTTAATTTAAATGGTACCCTTTATATTTCCTGGTTATAATCGGCAGCATACAACGTAGTATGATATTGAGCTGCTGCAAGTTAACAGTTTCTTAGCGTACAAGCAAATTTATTTGAAAATATTTAATATTTGCAGCGAACGAAACTGAGCGAGCATAAAAATTTTGCATTCGATATATTAAAGCATTCGATATATTAATGGTGCCTCGTAAAACCATCTGTTTTCAGATACTTGTCTGATAACGACTATTTGATCAAAACATCTTCCTAACAATGTGTCTATGGAGATTTTTCAACCTCACTTAACTATATCTTGGATTTCTCTCTCACCTCAAGTTATCACCTCAAAACGAATAATCAACAAACACTGAAAAGTTGGTTCAAACATGTGATGCAGCATAGTTGTCTGAGGAACAATTTAATGCATGAGTTATGTCGAACGTAAAGAGTTTTAATTTCAATCAACAGCACTCCCAGTATTTAACACACAATGACACTATCTTTATGGTCACTCTCTCAATTTACTCTCTTCTATACCTTTTTTTTTTTCTATTTTGCTTTTTTTTATTACATTTATAAAAGTAAGGAAGACATATAGGGCAGTTGCATCAAACAGGATCTTACAATACGATAAATGCATTGTAATTTAGATGTTGAACGTTATTAGATCAATGCAATCAAGTAATCATTGTAAAAAGAATTTAATAAGTTAAAATAACAATATGAAAGGAAAGTGGACAGCCATTGACAGGCCATGGCAATAACCCGAAACGGCGTGAGCTTCAGGCATGGCCAGGTGTCACTTTTGCCACTGCCACTGATATTTTTCATTTTTGAGGTCCCCTGAATACGAATTTCGTATTTTTGCAGTTGGTTTTTGTGTGTCGTTTATTAATATAATTATAGAGAAAATATTAGTAGCAAATTCAAACTTGGTATTTAAATCTGTATTATATAATGATGTTACACCATAATTTTCGTTGAGATCAAGCAAATGGTTCGCGAACAGAAACATCCAAAATAATTCAAATTCATTACGTGTATTGCAAAATTTCTGTAGGTATGGTTTAATACCTTTACCCCGAACTAAAAAAATAAATGACAGGTATTGTTTTGTATGTATAAAAGCATATTTACTATCGAATATAATATGAAAATCATTTACCATTCGTTTACAAGATAACACAAAAGCTTTAAGATCAATTAAAACTTTACTTTGAATTTACATGAAATGAATTTCAAATTGTTTTATGTATTTTTTATGTTGAGGTAAATGTCAGTGAACTGTGTGGTGAATATATAATTAATAGATAATGTAAAGTTTATTAAAAATTGAGTGCATACATCCTTCTTTATAAACAACTTCACCGGCCACTGTTGCGTGTGGAAGGCTAAATTTCACCCGTGTTATCTCGAGATAGCCGATAAATCGGCTAAATGTAATTAATGAGAGTGATTTAATATTTTTTTTAAGTCCAGGAAGGCTGCTGAAGAATGATAATAATTTTCTAATACCCTATATTAAATTAAATACTAGCTTATATTTCCAATTGGAATAATAATTGTTTGTTATACAATCGGCAGTAATATAATTAGAGTGCTAGCAATAATTCCTATCTAAAAAAAATACACTTTATACTGCTTTGTTAAATAAATCCTTGTCAAGTCATATTCTTAGTCAGTCTAAGAATATGATTCGACAAAGATTTATTTAACACAACAGTATTAAGTGTACTTGTTTTTAACATAGGAATTATTGCTAGCGCTCGAATAATTTTGCTGCCAACTGTAAGTACGCATTTTGAAATTCTCTGAGTACGAAAAAAGGTTTTTAGAGGCTACACTGTGTATACGTCTATATCCTGCATAATGTAAAAATAAATAATTGCAGGGTATTCAAATTTAGTATACTGAAGTTCATATAGGATTGCCACTTAAAATTTTGAGTAAGACTGGTAATTTTAAAAGTACAGTCGGTAACAAAAGTCTCCGAACACTAGCAAAAATTCCTACACTAAAAAGCACACTTAATACAGTTTTGTTAAATAAATCCTTGTCGAATCCTGTTTTTAAACTGACTAAGAACAGGATTCGACAAGAATTTATTTAACAAAACTGTATTAAGTGTACTTTCTTTATATAGGAATTTTTGCTAGTGTTCGGAGACTTTTGTTACCGACTGTACAATGTATGTGAAATATGTCTGAATAAAATGGAATATATATATATTGATACATATTTAAATTTAACAACAGCTGTAGATTTTTAAGAATGTACGTACTACGCTTGATAGAGGTGTCACGACAGAAAATCTCTACTCACACAGGCATATTTGTCTAATAAAAATGTTTCTAATGCCATTTTCAGCACTTTTTAAATACTTTTATATACTGCACCTGTTATCTTACCTCTTATTCATAATCACTTTTTGTAGTACAGTCAGCCCCGCTTAGACGAATATCTAGAGTTCTAACTATATTAATTCGATTAAACGGGTTATTCGATTATGCGGAGAATTACATGTATTACTATAGAGATTTTATTCTTACGTGAAATTATAATTGATCGATACATTTTTTTCCAATTTAAATATTTAACCAAACTTTTACTAAGTTAAATATTATAGAATTATAAATAAAATTAATGCTGGAATAAATACAAAATAAATAAACTTAATTTTTTTTCCGGAAAAAAATAAATAAAAAAAAATAAAAATCATGATTGATTGCCTTGGCATAGTCTTAACTGAACATTATTTGATTTCTTTTTCTAAAACATGTAGCAGGTTACAATTGCCTCCAGGAAAATCAAAATGACGACGAATTACATTAAAGTGTTTTTATAACTGCATTTATCGTTGGAGGAGGATCTGCTTGTTCTTCTTCATCGCTTTCATTTAAAGATTGCATCGGAAGATTTAAATTCTTCATCTCTTCCTGTCTTTATCCATATTTATGAATTTATAAAGTTCTGTTTCAGTCATCTGAAAACTTTCCAAATGTGTGATTTCTAATTCCTCGAGATCCTTTGAATTTTCATTTCTAATTTCATCATTATCTGCTGATTTTATAAATCTGACTTTTTTAAAACAATTCTTTATCTCCTCGGCAGGAATATTCCATGTATTCTTAGAAAAATACATGGCAGTCAAAAGGTTTAGTTTTTTTATCCATTCCTTGTAATGACTCCATGTATGAGTCATCATCTATAAACTGTAAAAATTCCTTGATTATTTAAGTTTTTTTTTTTTTTTTTTTTTTTTTTTTTTTTCCTGAGAATGAGAAAAAAAATCTGACTAGAAATAGTGGAAATTCATTTTAAGAAACTTTCAGTGTTTTTGCGATTAAGCGTGGTGACGTTGTAAAAAATATTTCTTAAAACCAGAAAATTTAACATTATTTCTACGGGCGAAAAAATAGTTCCGTGACTTTCTACTCTTATAAGCGGGGTATTTGATTATTCGTAACCCGATTAAGTGGGGACGACTGTGCTGAGATACAAGTAATTGAAATTCCTGTGGGTGACACTCCGATTTTTTTTATATATTTTTTTACTTTTTATTTTTTATTATTATCTTCAAAATTTATTCACTGATTTAATATTTATCGAAACTATACTTTTTTTTCTTAATAAATGTAAGTTATCTGTTCAAAAAATAACTAAAATTCAAATAAATGTAATTATGACAATTCATGTATTCTGATTTACAATTTAGGCAACAAATTTCAAAAATTATATTTAAAAATCTTGTATAATATCTTATTAGAAAATTTTTGTCATAGTTTTAATTAAGCTGCATAAATTCTACTCTAAAAGATTATTTTAATTGAATTCACGTTCCTTTATCGCAATGTGTTGTAATGAATTTCATAAAAGATGTCAGAGAAAATCTAATTTCGATTTCTATTATCCATTTAAAGAAACGCGAAAATAAATGAACTGTGTAAACATACTAAGACGCCTGCTTTTAAGAATTTTGCCAGAGGGCACTTGTGTTGTCGAAGAGTTTACTGTTAATATAATAAAGTATTGTACTTTAAGTAAAAATAAAAGACAACCAATAAAAACATTGCGTTATTTTCTTCGATTTCAAAAATATAAATTCAAGTAATTTTTAAACAATCAAATAAATGCGAAATTCAAATTATTAAAAAAAGATTTAAATATTTAAATAATAAAACTTGTTCTTTTACTTCCAATTAAACCAATTTTAACTTTAAAAAGCTATTATTATATATATGTGTGTAAGATGTAAAATGTTAAATTTTATGCCATGAAAAATGCACTTTTTTTCATTAAATGAAATCGTTAAACCAAGTTTAGCTTTCATTATTTAAGAAAATTTAAATATGTGATTTTGGGATTTATTTTATTGAAGCTTTATTTTATTGAAGTTCTCTCTAAAATAAGTGGCTGTTGACTTAGACGTATGAAAATAAAGATTTTATCCATATGAAGCTCAAATTAATCAATGTGTTTTCATATAATTATGGAAATTATCTTTACATAGTTCGTGCTAAAATATGCTACTAGTAGTAGAATAAATTCATGTAAAACCTTACACGTTTATATACATATAATTTAGTGTTGTAACAAAATCGCAAAATTGTTATGCTTCCTTTTTTTCAACATTCATGTACAATGACGATATTATAATATCTGGTAGCTTTCAACATATTTTCTTTTTTAATAACTTAATCTCTTTCTAAAATATTATTTTCTTCGATTATCAGCAGATATTTCATTTCTCAGCAGCTAAAAGAATTTTGTATAATTTTATATGATTTGTATTTTTTTTTCCGTAAGGTTGAATTTCATGTGCATAAATTATCCAGTTACAAATATCTAAGTCAATTGCTGGTTATGAATGACGAGAGTTCTTTGTAGTCACTATTTTGAATGTAATTTTTATATAAACAATCATTGTATTATTCTTTCGAAGATGCGTATGTACTACAAGTGATTGATCAAGGTTACTGAAAACAAAAGAAAAAAGAATGAAATCTAAAGTGACTCTATTCGTCTTTCCGAATATTGAGTAAGTAACGGTTGCATAAATAAATAAAAGTAAGAGAAGTTGTTAAAGAAACGAAAGAGAAAGTTCCAATAGGGTGTTTAAGTATTTTATTTTATTTTATTTTCTTATTTTATTTATTTTTTTATATTTCAGAATCTTTGGACGCATCCTTTGAGTTGTCTTTATACAAATTTTTGAATCAATCCGGATTTTACTTACAGCTACATAGAGCGATGAATAGAACATGATTAATTATGGCCACCCTGTATATAATAATATATATATATATATATATATATATATATGTATATATATATGCAGGATTTTTTTCCTTTTTAATGTAGCCTATGTCTTTTCATCTTTATAATGACGGATTATTAAGAAGTTGTATGCCGCAGTAATCTTGTGGGCTAAAGTCACGTTTGTAAAATTGCTTGAATCTTATAGCTATAGTAATGCCCTATTATAGAATTTTATTCTCTTTCTTAAAATAATACATATATAATTTTTAATTACAAAAATAAATAAATAAATCTTGATAATAATCTTTTTTTTATAAACAGCTTCGTTTATAATATTTTCTAGCTTATTTTATGTAAATGTTTCTGTAAAACAAAAAATTCATATTATTTTTCTTTCATTTATATGTATATATATGTAGCTTCAGATTTTTTAAAACCTTTAAAACAAAAATTTCATATTATTCTTCTTTCATTTATATGCATAAATATGTAGCTACAGATCCTTTAAAACCAGATATTATTTATTATTTAGCGTAATAACGAGCAACTGCTTTACTTGTCTTTTATCTTAGACATTAAGGTGTCTACTTCAGAGACAATACATACTTTTTCTGTTTCGGAAATATCTAAAATTTTATCTGATGTACTTGTTTCTATAGAAACAACATGAATTGTTCGAACACAAATCAAACCTGCCTGTCTTTTTACACATAAGCTGTCATATTAGTTTTTACACGAAGATTTGTGCCTATATTTTTTATCAAATAATATTATTAGCTTAATAACAATAGTTTATATTTTATTGAAATAATCTATTACACAATATAGATAAATTCATGCAGTTAATAAAATTTAGTAGGTTTAATCACAATAATAAACGTTATTATAAAGTAAAACAATTATAAACAATATTAAATAACAAATATTATTAAACATAAAAACATTGTCAATATGTATATTTCTTATTTATTTATTTATTTATTTATTTTAAGTGTGAAAGAAAGATAATGTTCAATGATTTTTGTGTTCGAAATAATAATTTTACTATGTAACTGGATGACTTTGTCTGCTTTGCTGGTCACTTTGCTGGTGGTATCTTTAAATGTGTCATTTTTATAATAATAAGTCTCAAATTTTAGTTCCTATATTTAATTATAAGACTACAACAAAGGAACAGTTACCCTGGAATTTCAATACTCTTAGAAAAAAAATTGTTACGTTAAGAAAAGAACTCTTTTCTCTTATGAAAACGAATAAAATTTTTACCTATGGCATGCAGAAATCTTTGAATATTATATTATAATTTGGGGAAAAGATTATTAATTTTTACCAATTATTCTATCGCTATTAAGTGAATGTCCCACTCAATTATAGTAAAACATGCCAGTTTTCTCTATGAAAGCACACGTTTCCCGTCGAATGATGCTTATGAAATGATGTAATTTTCAAAGACGATAGTACTTCATTTGAGGGATTTTTTTGTGACATCATTTTAACTTGCTGCAAAAATTAATTTTATATTAATTAAATAAGACACTATTTTTCATTTCGACATATTAACATTAAACAGTTTGAATCACATGCATGAAATTTTGTAAACGTGTAATTTTAGAAAACATTTTGAAATCAATTCACTGCTTTTTAAGTTCGAATTTTAAAAAACTTTTACATAGGAGAATGTATACATTAGAATTAGGCTAAGTATAAAATTTTAAGTTTCTAGCTGCATTATTACTATAGACATCATAAAAAAATATTATATTCGAAAGGGATTTTTGCTAACTCTCCGTCTCAATGCGCATGCAATAGAAATGTCGAACTTACTCAGTACTTCAACATTAGTAATGTGCAATAATTATATCAAGCTTACAAGGAAACATTCAAAAGGTGTCATCTTCAAAAAAGTATTGAAAAAAATATATGTGATTCAACTCTTCATAAAACACAAGAAAATGAAAAACATATCGGCTGAAATGAATTACAGCGACCACAAAAAATTATCAAAACTAAGTATATTTGGCGATTTAGCGCTGTTAGGCGATACGTTTGCTAGCACCGAGATTGCCGTGTACGAACAGAACCGTGTTTTGATTTTCCGCCAATTACTCAAAATCAATGGCCTAGCAGTGTGAAATCGCCAAATATGCTTAATTTTGATAATTTTTTGTAGTCGCTTAATTTCAGCCGATATTTTTTTCATTTTCTGGTGTTTTATGAAGAGTAGAATCAAATATATTTTTTTCAATACTTTTTGAAGATGACACCTTTTGAATGTTTCCTTGTTAGTGGGAATTACAGTAGAACCTCGCTTATCAGAGGTAAGGTGGACCGAGGGTACCTCGTGTAGTCGAAAACTCGGATAAAATGGATTCGGTGGCAAATCGAAGGAGGAACATACGGTAATGTTTAAAATAATGAGAACATAGTCAGTGAAGTAAAACAGTACCTGTATTACGGAATCCGGACATAATATCGTGGGACAAAATCTCTCCGGACAAAATATCGTGTCAAAAAAATAGTATGATCTATTTGAAAATTTGATTTTGTGTCACGTGTGATTTCTGGAGGGGGCTACAGGGCCTTATAAATGTTAATTTATTAATTTAAATAAATAAATAAATAATTAAATAAATCATAGAGTTGAATTTCATTATTTTATCTACGTTTATTTTTAAGTTATTTTATCTTTATCTTTTCATTATTCAAAATACATTTTAAAAATCGTGTTCATCATTGCTGACATTAAAGCTGAACACTGTTCACAAACTTGAATTAAAAATTTTAAAATTAATAAGCAGGATTGAATTCATTGTGACTAATTTTGACAAAAGTTAATAAATATAGTCTTTAAACTATTTTAAGTAAAAATTATAAAAATGTTTGTTGTAGGTTTGTCAGAATGTCAGTGCTCTGACTAAGGTATGTGTTGTCATGAAATTTTATACAACATTACTAATAATTACCAACTCATTTTTGCTTTGTATTCATTTACGTCAGCGATATTTTGTCCTCGCGAGATTTTGTCCCCAACCCCTGTATTACATATTTAAATGTAGGTAGATATAGATGCAATACAATACATACGTATATAAAATATAAAACAGAGCACTGTATAGTAAAATTTGTGAAAGTTATCTACGTCATTTATCAAAAGCCATGCCTTCTCCGGGGCGTGGTCTTTTCGAGACTACCATGATTAAACTAGAACTCGGTTAATCGGGGCTTAGAAAACCGGAGCTCTATTGTAGTTCAGTATTCTGGGAGGAGATGAAAGACATATGTAATCATTCACATCCATACGATGTCTTTTATTGATATTATGATACACATTTGTAAATTGTTTTTTATCGATTTTCATGACAGATAATTCAAATCATTTATTATGTTAAAATTTTCATTTATTTATTATACTCAAATAAAATGTATCGTTACTACTTCTTTTTTTTTTTTTTTTTTTTTTTTTTAATGCTGGATTTAAGCTTGTAATTAAATTATGATACGTCACATGTAAGTAAACCATCATAGATAAACATTCAAAGCAGTATATATATATATTTTTCAGAAAAAAGTATAAAATAATAATCATTATGGATTTTTTTTTATTGAATATTCAAAAAAAAGTGTAAAATTAAATAAAATATTTCACATTTTTCTGTGCATTATCTATATAATAATGTGAGTTTATGAACTTACATCAGAATATATATATATATATATATTATTTAATTATTTTTTATATATATATAAATCCTCTTTTTGATATTAAATACATAAATTGGAGCCTTTATACAGTTCGAAGTTTATTTGAGAATGGCTAGCTGTGCAAAAATAGCAATCCGGTATTATTTTATCCGGTATTATTATTATCCGGTAGCAAATTTTCCGGTAAGAGAAACTTGATACACGTATAAAGACATATAAAATAGAGTTTACATAGAGAGTTAAAAAATAAGGGGGGGGGGGGAGGTAATTATTTTGTAAAACACCAATTTCCGAGATCTAAAACTGGTCTACCCAATCGGGATGACTTTTAATTTTCCATTAATAACCAAATAATATATGACAAAGGATATCTAAAATGGATTTATGTAATAATTTTCAAAAAAATCGTTAGAGCCGTTTTTGCGATACCAACTTTTGCCAAAACTTGCAATACACAGTTATTGACCGGAAAACAATAATTACATACAAAAGAATATTTAAAAGAGAGTCAATATGGCGTGTTTGAAAAAAAAAAAATATTTCGTAAAACGTTTCATTCTGTGAACCGCGAAATTTCTTTAACCCATTCATGGTCACGCCATTTTTAATTTTTTCGTTTCAAAGCCATTTTAGTGGGATGTGTTTCATATATTTTTAAGTCATTAAGTACTAATAATATTACAAATTTATTACGAATACTGAGAAACTGATTGTTTTCCATTTAGCAAATCCGTAGCAATGAATAAATGATTCAGAAGTAAAAAACCCTGACCGTGTATACACGTTCATGACCATGAAAGGGTTAAGTAGCACAAAAATTAATAAAAATTTGTTAAATAAGCAATACAAAATAGCTTAAAAAATAGCTATTCCTTTTACAAATAATAGAATTGCATATACTTAAAACACAATAACAATTTTTACTATTTGGCGTTTGGAAATGGTGCTAAAAGTTTCACAAAAATAAAACATTTTTACTAAGTATGAAATGAATGGTACGTGTAATATACTTGAATATAGTCTAAAGGTTATAATAATATAAATGTTAAAATATACAATGTGTATTATGTTTCAGAACAGGTGGAAAAATATCTATAAAAAAAAATGGTGTTTGATGTTATTATTCATGTTTTGAAAATTGTTAATTCAATAATGCAATAAATTCAATTCAATTAATTAGCATTAAACAACTGATGTCAGAAGTAAAAAATAAAATAAAACTATTTTGCTTGACAAGAAAAATAATTAAACAATGTTTTGAATAACAGTATTTAGACTAACTAGTGATATATCATCATAAGGGTGTGTCAATCTAATTAAAAAACGTATATAATAATTATCTCTTCTGAAAGATTTATCTATTATTTATAATGATGGATGGGCTTTTCTAATAAAAGAGGTGACAGAAATACAATAAGATGAAATAAGATGAAAAAATTATATTAAATTTACTTTTCCTTAATTTATTTTTAACATTTTCCCATACGATGCAAATTGTTAATCAAATACTGTGACAAATTTAGCTCTAATTTATTTACATTAAACAAAAAAAATGCGAGAAGCCAAAAATAATATAAAATAAAATGGTTCTGAAAAAAAAAAAAAAAAAAAAAAAAAAAAAAAGATTCTATACTACATTTTAAGTTATAGAGTAGAGATCTTGGTGACATATCATCCTAAGGGTGTGTCCATCTAATGTAGAAACATATGCAACAATTATCTTCTGAAAATTTTATTTGCAGTCTGTAATGATTGAAGAGCTTCAATGATTAAACATGTGAAAGAAACGCAACCAGATTAAACGAGAAAAAAATAAAATAAAATAAAATATTACGTTTATTATTACTTTCTCTTACCTATATCTCAGGTAGAGAAAGTATTGTTTTTGGATAAAATCTACGAAATCGAGTTTTTAGTATATTTACACGTTTTGAGGACCCCTGAATCTAAAAATCATGTTTTTAGTAATTGGTCTGTGTGTGTGTCTGTTTATTATCCGCATATCTCAAGAACAAATAATAGCAGTTAGTCCAAACTTGGTATTCTAAATGTGTGTCATATAGGGATGCTACACTAAACTTTTCGTTGAGATTAAGCAAATGGTTCCTGTACAGGGACACCCAAGAGAATTCAAATATATTACGTCTATGGGGGAAATTTCAGATAAGTAGAGTTTAAAAATCTATAGACTGCACTAAACCAAATGAAACGATTATATATTTTTTATAGGCGTAAAAACATGTTTCCTGTAGAATATGGTACAAAAATCGTTCACTATTCGTTTATAGTACTACACAAAAGAACTAGATTATAGTGAGACAATACTTGAAAACTGATGAAACTGTCTGTCAGGTTGCGCCGTGTGTTGATAATTTAGGATTATATTTATTTGCACCATGTAGTATGTACATAATATTCAGAAGATATACAGATGTGCCAATATTTAAGCCATAGCATCATTTTTTTTTATTGTTAGTGGAAGTGCTTTATATAATATTTTACCATGTGCAGGAAAGCTCTTTAGGAATTGTAGTTAATTCCTTATAGCCATGGGGTAAATAATGTATAATTTAAGCTACATATTCATCGCTTGTTTTTGTATATTTACACGTTTTGAGGTTTCCTGAATACCGAAGTCAAGTTTTTAACGTTTGGTCTTTCTCTCTGTCGCTTAGAGTAAATTAAAAACAAATAATTTCACGCGATCCAAATGTTGTATCTTGAAGTAATACATTTGTTACTAGAAATAATTAATCAATAATGATAAATTTCGCGGAATGTTGCGTGTGAAATTTGCTGAATAATTTTAGATGAAGTTTTGAATTTAATAACATATTTGAATTCTATATAAGTGTAGGTACAATAATGAAACGGGGGGAGAGGGTTGAGGGGAGGTCATAGAATTATTTGGCAAATAAAGCTGTTCGAAAGCCTAATTTGAATTGTTTTCACAGTTGTTTATATAATTGATCTCGTTATCTTACCCGTTATTCTCCAATCTCTATTTATAGTATTAAATTTTAGGGTAAGAGAAAGTCGTGTGAGGGCACACCAGATTATTTTTTCTTCATTTACATTTAGAGTTTTACCGTAATATGACAATAATGGTAATTTTACTATATATATATATATATATATATATATATATATTTCCATGTTTCATGTAAATGATTTACAACTTGTTTCAAACAATGGTAGTTCTTTAGAATTTTGTTTTTTACAACCCACCCAATTACATATATCAGTTATCTAGTGCAAAATATTTTACATATTTTTTTACAGATTAAATTTTGTTTTATTTTTGTTCTTTGTTACAAGTTTAGTTCTTTGTTACTTTGTTACAGTTCGCCTTTTGCATTTTCTAATTATTATCTGTAATGAATTTATTATTGAGATGTTCAATTTCTTTCAGTGATGACTTTAAGTATTTTTTATTAAAAATGTGAGAACTAATTTTTCGTGAATGCAAAATTTTGTGCGCCATTATTTAACTACTCATATATTTCTTGAACAAAGTTAGAATGAATATTAGTTTATTTTTATGATTTTCTTTTATTTCAGAATAAAAATTAATTAAATATATTTTTAAAAATCGGTTGTAAATTTGAAAACTTGTGAAACGTATTAGCATAAATAAAGTTGCTAGAACTTATTCCAATTCTTATAAATAACTTTCAACAGGTATCTAAAATAGAAAAAGATATATTTTAAAGTAAAAAACAAAACTGTAGTTTCTCATTTTGACTGTCGTTAATGAGAAAAGTAAATTTGCATCTCTGATTTATTACTTTAAAATTTTCTCTGACATGTGTTTCTTTAATAAAAAAAGATAAAGAAAGCGCAAATAGTTTACAATGTAACGCTTCAAAATATTTTTCAATTTTATTTTTCTATGTGTATATTATGTATTTTTTAAGAAGCAAGTATACATTCTGGTCTTTACAAGTATAATTTTTCCTTTAATAAAATTCATTAGTCGTGAACATATTTAGAAAGAAATTACAAATAATTCTTTTTAATTCTGTAGTTCACAAAAATTTTATTTTTTCTTGAAGAACGTGTTAGATTTAATCATTTTTAGTGCGCTCTAAATATATTTCTTTTCTAGATTGGAAAATATAATATATAATTATATTCCCTACTTGAGAATGTGATTCTTTTTGTATGAAATAACATAATATACAGAGAAAAATATTCTTTACAACAATGAAAATTCGCTAAATCAATCAAGTTTTTATTGCTGATATGCCGTCAAAAATATTTTGTACTAGAACCAAAACTTTTTGTTTTAATCATATACTTTTGTTGACTCAAACAACATTTTTTTTTTTTTAATTGAAAAAATAATTTTGTTAATTTAAACAAAATAATAATATCATGTAGATTTAAGCAAAAAGTTTTGTTTATTCAGCACATCACTCGCTCATTGGCTATTTATAGATCTATGATCGTACTACAGGTCGAAAAAGACATGTCAATGGCATTGGGTGCCCAACCGAAGTTCATGTTGAATATTAAACCCCGAATAAACTACTACATCAGAAACGCCAAAAAAAAATATTTGCGATGCATACAGTTGTTTCGGTAGCCTTAAGCGTACCGTTTATGCACTGAAGACGGTACGCTTAAGGCTACCGAAACAGCTGTATGCATCGCAAATATTTTTTCTTTTGGCGTTTCTGACGTAGCAGTTTATTCGGGTTTTAATATTCCAACGCTAAGTCTCCTGTTATTATCATGTTGAATATATTTGTTTCTGTGCTTACGCTCGGATAACGTGATACCGCAGGCAGTTGACTCATATTGCTTATAGAAAAGTTTCTACTAAAGGCAGCGGGAGCAAAAGTCGAGATTTTGATTAATTTAAATGATTTTTTTTTTTTTTTTTTTTTTTTTTTTTTGGGGGGGGGGGGGGGAGCTCACACAGTCACTTACATCCATAAGACATCTATAAACACCTATAAAAATTAAAAATGATCCATTAAACTTCTATTACAGAAAAGCACGAAAAATGTCACTCTTTTTTACATCAATAAGGTATCTGTTACATATTCAGTAAATCTACAAATATCCAATAATTGGACTTAACAGATCTAATAGATATAGAAACAATTTAAATCTTGTTTTTATCTAAGATGTTACATCTATTAGACATCGAAAAAGGCAATCGTCTAAATTTAAATGGAATTCGCTATATCACTTCCATTCTGTATTGATATCGTGAATGAAATAAAATATGAAGGATCACGCCAAGGAAAAAACATACCCATCAAACCAAACAAAAATATTTTTCAACGCATACGTAATGACTAAGATTTAATAGACTCTAAAGAAACATCCGGTATTTACAAAATCAATTTCAATTTTGAAAACAATAATATTAAGGGTTGTTACATCGGTGCGACCAAAAGAAAAATAAGAGATCGCGAATCCGAACATATTAATGATCTAAAATATAACAGAACCTCCACCGCGTTATCCCATACTCATACAAATAACCCTATAAACCCTAATACTATAACAACTACTAAAATCGCGCATTACAACTCGCACATGTAGGCATTAAAACGTGAAGCCCTTGATAACCTAACACCTACACTGTAAAAAAATAACTATTACCAGCTGCAAGAAACTCTCTGTGATTGGAAAAAATAATTATTTTCTCCAATCATACAAGAGTTTCTTGCAGCTGGTAATAGTTATTTTTTTACAGTGTAACTCTGCTGTTAATGAACGAGAGCACGGCACAATACTTGGAGAGGGTGTGCTGGAGCGAAGGTTGCAGACATTCCAAGACGTCAGGGGTCGTGTGGCCAGACGAAACGGAGCTATGGAGAGCCGTCTCAACGACTGCTGCTTTGTGTGAAAGAATTTTATATTTTCTAAGGAAGCGGTAACTTCACTAGTTTCCAATTTCACGCATGGTTTTTGTTCGCCACAGCCACTTCTCTGAGTTCGGGTAGACGAAGATTGGAGAAAAGTGATGTCACGGGCATAGTGATATCACGATCAACGAATCAGTGCTTCGTGTGGGGTATTCCCCCCCCCCTTCGAAGTTGTGCTCGGGAGTGGGGGACACTCGAAAGAGCAGAGAGAGACTTGGTGCTTAAAAGGAGTAGCATGATTTTGGAGGACTAAAAGCTTAGGATATAATCCATGAACTCTAATGTTGATGCTCAGGGCGAGCGAGAATTTGTTTATATTACAACCTTTTTTGTTAAATTTTAATCATTATTAAATTTGAATAAAAATAGTAAAAATCGTCACTGCTGGACTCATGCATTTTGTAATCCGTTCTCCGAGGTGTACTCCCAGGAATATTCACAGCTTTAACTAAAGATATAAATTGGTGGCATGTCGGTGAAATGTTGTTTTAATGGAAAAAAAACATCGAACTCTGTCTTCTATGTGTTTGTGGTGAAAAAGTAAATAAGAACGTGTTGCTGTGAGCCGTGTGACAACTGAAATTCCTGAGCCTTACTGGAGATTGTTGATAAAGGATTCGTCTGTGACAATAGCGTGGGAAGGAGAAAGGATAGAAAGTGCTTCTTCCGTGTGCTGCTGAATTCCCTGCAGATGTCAATCAAGGTGGTTTTCAGGTATGTTTTCTTCCGTTGTCAGATATGTAAAGTGTCAGAGATTGAGTTATGTGGGTTGATAGTTTTTATTTCTTCTGTTTGTAACAATGTATTTAGTTACGATGTTTTAAGAGTAAGAAACTGTAAAATTTTAAGCACGGATATCTCGGATTCAAGTTAATAGTTAAGGCGGTTGAAAAGATTAGTTTCATGACTTAACGGGGCGTTGACTTGAGAGATAAATTTATTGTTAAAGTTCTGTTTATTGTAACGGTGAGCTTGGTAACTTTAAATTGTTGTTTAAATGTTTTGATAAGATTATAATTCTAAATTCTTTTTAAAAGTAACGTAAGGATTGGGTATACTGTAACTGTTTATATAGGAGTATACTGGAAATTAGTTGATTTTCCTAACTGGTAAAAATTCTAGGATTTTTTTTTCTCTAGTTCTTTATTTTAACTAAATATAGGTACTGTTTATTGTATCTGGGTAAATATTGTAGTTAATGTTTAGAGAAAAGGTGTTTAAAGAATTTCGTAGGCGATAATCAAAGTGTTACTTTTGTGTATATTTTCATGGTGTTTGATTTGTTTATTGTTTTTATTACATGTGCATTTTTTTTTTTAGTAATTAGTGAAATTGTATTTTGTAATTATGGCATTTCTCATTAAGTATACAAAAAATGTATTGTTAGAGTTAGCGGATGAATTTGGTGTTTCGGGGCTAACAGATAAAAGCAAAAAACTGGAAATCAGGGAAGCCATTGAAAAGGCGGCTATTTATGATGAAGGGGTTGCGAAGGCGCTAATAGAAGGGATTTTGGAAGAGAAAGAAAGGGAAGCGAAATTGCAAAAAGAAAAAGAAATAGAAGAGCGCGAATTGAAATTACAAAAAGAAAAAGAACAGCGCGAATCGAAATTACAAAGAGAAAAAGAAGAGCACGAATGGGAATTACGAAAAGAAAAAGAAGAGCGCGAATGGGCGTTGCAAAAAGAAGAGGCCGAACGAAATTTTGAACTTGAGAAACTCAGAATCCAGAGCGCTGCAGAAACTAGTAGCGTAGAGTCGGGAAGTTTAGTTCAAGAGACGGTTTTGAAGAAAAATAAATTAAAGGACATAGCTCCGAAATTTGACCCAAAACAAATGTATATTTCTCTTTTTTTCACGATATTCGAAAGATTAGCGCGTAAAGAAAATGTTAGCGAACGGGACTGGATTTCGCAACTTATCCCTTTGTTGCCGAGCGACGTCGTACAAATAATTATGAAATTAGACGAGTCGGAGGCTGATAACTTTCAACATGTAAAAAAAGTGTTGATGAATAGGTTCAGGTTGAGTGCGCGTGCGCTAAGAACGAAATTTGAATCGCACAACAAAAAAAGTGAAGAATTATGGGTTGATTTAGTTCACGATTTGCGAGGGTACCTAGATAACTGGCTTGAGACTTTAGAAATTAAAGATTTAGAGTCATTAAAGGAATTGATGCTCACGGAGAAGTTAAAGAAAAGGGTACCATGCGAAATCAAACAACATTTTGTAGATGAGTGGGAAGAAATCAACAAAGCTTCGGATTTGGCGGAGAAGTGCGACAAGTATGACGCCGTTAGAAAGGAGAGTGGGAAAAGAGAATATAAGCCTTTTCAGCGTTTTACGAAGGGTAGAAATTCATTTGGGAAGGATGGTCAGAAATTCGGGTCAGGTAAGCATAATGGCGGGAGTAATCCGAAAGTTGAGTCAGCTAAGGGCGACAAAAAAGACTCAGGAAAATTAAAAGGGGATAAAACCGAATCTAAAGATCGTGATTTTGATAGAAATAGTAAAATTGTGTGCTATCTGTGCTCGGAAAGGGGCCATATTCGACCTAACTGCCCACAAAAGCATAATCGCAGTAAAATCCGATCAATAACTTAAGTGCGGGCGAAATTTTAGGTGTTGGTTTTGAGCCTTATATAGGTAAATTAGAAGTAAATGGGCAAGAGCGCAAATTCTTGAGATATAGTGGCTCAAACATTGACGTGTGCGAAAGGAATATGATTTCTGTTGAGGATTTACTGCCGGAACAGGTATGGATTAAGCAACCGTTTGACGAAACGTGTAGGTGTTTACCTTTGGCAAAAATCGTTTTAAAAGGGGAATTCGGAGAGGTTATTACTAAATCGGCTATAAAACCGGCTAATTTAAGTCAGGGAATATATCTTCTAGGCAATAAAACCGCAGAGTTAATTGAGTCCAATAAAAAAATTGTTTATCCAATTAATGCGATAACGCGAAGTCAGAAACGTGAGCAAGAAAGGATTAAGAGTGCACAGTCCGAAATAAATAATAAAAAGCGAACTCAGGACAAAATTAATTCAGAAGTTTGAGGATGAACCGGGTTTGATAAGCGAGTCGTTAGAGGAAACTAGTGCAGAAAATAAGGTTGTTCTTCCTGTGTTAAAAGAAACAGACAGGTGTCCATTAATCGGGGTTTCAGCTGAAGAGTTTCAAAAAGAGCAAACCGCGTGTGACACGTTGAAAAATTGTTGAGAAAAAGCTAGAAATGAAGCGGGAAAGCAATTTAAGATAGACAATGAGCGGTTAATTCAAATATCGGATTCTAAGCGTAACCAAAACCGGATGCAATTGTGCGTGCCAAAGAAATTTAGGGCAGCGATTCTAAACCTGTGTCATGATTCTGTGTCAGGGCATTTAGGCTCGTGTAAAACTAAGCAGAGGGTGCTGACTAATTTCTTTTGGCCAAATTGCTATCAGGAAATCGAAGAGTATGTCAAAACTTGTGAAATTTGTCAAAAAGTAGGACAAAAAGGGAATAAGAAGAAAGCTTCGTTGAGATTAGTACCGATTATTTCTGAACCGTTCAGACGTCTGTAGATTGACGCTATAGGTCCGCCTGTAACGAGCAACAAAAATAATCGTTTTGCGATAACGGCTGTTTGCGTCGCTTCAAAATTCCCGGATGCTATTCCTGTGAAAAACCTAAATTCGAGGCCAGTGATCAATGCATTGATGCAAATTTTCGCGAAGACCGGATTTTCTAGAGAGTTAGTCTGCGATCAAGGTGCTTATTTTACGAGTGACTTATCGACAGCATTTTTTGAGAAGTATGCCCCACTAAAAATAATCTCAAGATATTCTGCAGGTATTTTTAGAGAAAATCTACAGAATATCTTAAGTTATTTGGCCCATTCTTAAAAACGTTTACAAAATTTCTTTAAAATGTCTTTAAAATTTCTTAAGATATTTTATAGAAAAAGATAAATCTTCAAAATCTTTTTAAATATTTGAAGAAAATCTTAAGAAAATACTATTTTCTCAAGAATATCTTCGGATTATTTTTAGTTGGGTGATATCAAAATCAATCATTTTTCTGTCTGTCATCCGCAATCTAATCAGGTGGAAAGAATGCATTCCACTCTTAAGAGGATTATCAAAGCGTTATATCTCGAAACGAAAAGCGATTGGGAAGAAAATCTGCCTATGGCTCTTTTCGCGTTGAGGACAGTGCCGCATGAGAGCACGGGATTTTCTCCTTCAGAGCTTATTTTTGGGAAGAATTTGAGGATGCCTCATACCATTGTTTACGAAAATTTGATGCAGGAAGAGGAAATGAATCAAAATGTAGTCGAGTATATTTTGGATTTAAATGAGCGCTTAAAAAGATGTCAAGATTTGGCAGGGGAGCGCATGACGGAATGTCAACAAAAAAGAAAATGGTGGTACGACCAAAATGCGGTGTCCCGAAGATTTAAGGTGGGAGACTCGGTGTTGGTTTTGGCTACCGCAAAACCACATAATATGGCAGTACAGTGGCTAGGTCCAGGTGTAGTTACGGGGGTAATATCCGATACGAACTATACGGTAGACCTTCCGGGAAGGAGATGTAAGGACACGATTTTCCACGTGAATTTAATGAAACCTTATTATAAACGCCCAGAGTATGTCAACTTAATTTTAGAAGAGGGTGGCGAGGAAATTGAGGAGGATGCATCTATCCCATATCCGATTTCGGACCTTAATCATTTCGACTTGACAGACTTAATTAAGGGGAGTAATTTGGGAAATAATGTTTCGGAAGGGAATTTGGCAACTTTACGAAATGTCCTAGTAAAGCATAAAACGGTGTTTTCTAACGACCCTGGTACGACCCATAAGGTAGAGATGGATATCATTTTGACAGATGATAAGCCGATTCGTGCAAAACCCTATCGCATGTCCCCGCGGCAGTTAGAAATTATGCGTAAGGAGATTTCCAGGCTGTTAGAGTTAGGGGTGATAGAGGTGGATCAGTCCGATTATGCATCGCCTATGATTCTTGTAGAGAGTCCGGGGAAAGACCCTAGGCCGTGTGTAGATTATAGGGCCCTTAATGCCAAAACCCAAGGACAATTTTTCCCGTTACCGAATATTGAGGAGGTTGTTGAGAAAGTGAGCACTGCAGAATATATTTCAGTAATGGATCTGACGAAGGGGTATTTCCAAATCCCATTAACGAAACGTGCGCAAAGGTATGCGGCGTTTGTAACGCCTTTCGGTGAATTTATTCCAAAAAAATGACGTTTGGCTTATTGAATGCTCCATTTTATTTTTGTAAATTAATTAGTGAGGTGCTAGGGGATTTAGTGAGTTTTGTGAGACCGTATGTGGATGATTTGGCAGTGTTTTCATCCAGTTGGGAGCTCCATATCCGGCATCTGGACATTGTATTACAACGTTAGGAGGAGGCAAATCTAAAAGTAACACCGGCAAAGTGTTTATTCGCCCAGGACCATGTAAAATTTTTAGCGCATGAAGTGGGGTCAGGGAAGAGGTCGCCGAGTGTCGCGAAAATCCAAACTATCCAAGAATTTCCCATTCCAAAGACAAAGACACATGTAAGGTCATTTTTAGGTCTGACCGGATTTTACCATAAATATATAAAGGATTATGCGACAAAAGCTGCACCTTTGACTGATTTGTTAAAAGGGAAAAATAAGAGGGAAAAATTGAGTGGAGTCAGGAATGTGATCAGGCATTTAAGCTACTAAAATTAGATCTAACTAAGGTACCGGTACTCTATGCTGCGGATTTTTCAAAAGAATTCATTGTTCAGACTGATGCAAGTCTTGTAGGGGCGTGTGTGGTCCTAGCTCAAAATTTCGGGAATAACGAGGAGCATCCAATTGTTTACCTGAGCAAAAAATTCTCTAAGGCGGAGCGTAATTATAGTACCATTGAATGCGAATTAGCGGCAGTCATTTTAGGGGTGAAAAAATATATCATTATTTAGATGGGCAAAAATTCGTTCTTCAAACCGATTATAACCCTTTAGTTTATCTTAAAAAAATGATGGGCACAAATTCACGTTTGACGAGATGGGCCTTATGTTTACAACAATACAACTTCACAGTCGAGCATAAGAGCGGAAAAAAGCATTTGAATGCAGATGCGTTAAGTCGCATGCATGAAGAATAGAAGAAAAAAAGAAAAAAATGCCTTGGTTTTAGGTAGTGTTTTTGGACTGTTAGTAAATATTTATTCTTTTTTTTTCCTTCATTTGTATTCCAAACAAATGTTTGAATGTATTGATTATGAATTATTTTTATTTCTTTTTCATGAAATTTTATTGTGTAATTGTGAAATTTCAGTGTTTGACTTTTAAAATTTTGTTAGGTGTAGAACCTTTGATTGTCATCACGAAATTGCATGTGAATGTTTAATTGTTATTTTTTTATATAATGTGAAATGAGACCTTGGGATCTAGGAATTGTGCAAGGTGTAAGACTAGAAAATTTATTTTTAAGATTATTTTTAGTTCTATGGAAGTTCAGGGGGTTGTTTCGAAAATTTTTTTTGAGGTTAGCTCAACTGTTTGATATTGCATGTTTGATAATGGGAGGAGGCACCTGTGTCTTCTGTAGCCCATTTTACATCCTGAAGGCCGTAGAATGGTCTGTTAGGAGGGAGGAAGCTGTGCTGCAGCGAAGGTTGCAGACATTCCAAGAGGTCAGAGGTCGTGTGGCCAGACGGAACGGAGCCATGGAGAGCCGTCTGAACGACAGCTGCTTTGTGTGAAAGAATTTTATATTTTCTAAGGAAGCGGTAACTTCACTAGTTTCCAATTTCACGCATGGTTTTTGTTCGCCACCGCCACTTCTCTGAGTTCGGGTAGACGAAGATTGGAGGAAAGTGATGTCACGGGCATAGTGATATCACGATCAACGAATCAGTGCTTCGTGTGGGGTATTCCCCCCCCCCCTCCGAAGTTGTGCTCGGGAGTGGGGGATACTCGAAAGAGCAGTGAGAGACTTGGTGCTTAAAAGGAGTAGCATGATTTTGGAGAACTAAAAGCTTAGGATATAATCCATGAACTCTAATGTTGATGCTCTAGGCGAGCGAGAATTTGTTTATATTACAACCTTTTTTTGTTACGTTTTAATCATTGTTAAATTTGAATAAAAATAGTAAAAATCGTCACTGCTGGACTCATGCATTTTTTAATCCGTTCTCCGAGGTGTACTCCCAGGAATCATCACAAGGGCAACAGCTGATAAACAGGAAGATACGTAAGGATGACATCACCAACGAAAACGCCGAAGATTAAGGCTCCTATATATACGAGCTGGCGCATCAGGCATTTTGTTGCCTTAGGGTTACCACATGTACCCAGCGCGTTTCTCTGATAAACAAACCACAAACACTTTTTTTTATCGTATTACGTTACTTTAGAGTAACTTATTTTATTATATTTCATAATTTTAGCTAAGTAAACTATGATATGGAAGTTTGTTTAGCGATAAACTGCTATAATCATTCAAGAAGTGAATATAAAGTGTTCATAGACCTTCTATTACTGTGTATTTGAGTTTTGGCGACATTTTGTAAAAGAAACAGAAACCGCCATAACAGCACATCGTACATCCATAGGATATCCTCAGAATAAAATGACATCCTGAGAATGTACTGTGAAAAAAATCTGTTTTTAGGAATATTATTGTTGCTTATTGCTCTTATCTTGACCGGATTAGCTTCAGATCAAGATTTCTTAAAATCATTAGGGAAGCGATAAAGACGCCAAGCAGGAATGCTGTCCTCTTCGGAGGCAAAAAAATGGCGGTGATGCGCCGGGCTATTATTTTATTTAGGGGCTCTACCGAAGATGAGTCCAGTGACGATGATGGTCAATAAGCAGCAATAATCTAAACTTCTGAAGACGACCACGATGCGTGTCAAAATATATATTAGTGCTGCATTTTAAAGGATTTTGATGTATAGAGTTTCTTTAGTTGTAAAATTATCTATCTTCTTTAGTATTATTTAAAATACTGTAATGTATGATTTTGAGATTTTTTTTTTTTTTTACATATAATTTTTTAATATGTGCTTTGTTTACCAAGCAATCATTAAATTTATTTAACAACTGAATTCTTTTTTTCATATATGTTTTATTCAGACTTTTGAAAAAGCAAGTTTTCAACAGAAGTAATGACTATTTCAGCATTGAGCTTTCGTTGCACTTACTTACAAAAATGTTGATATCCGTGTAATCTTAATAAAGAACAAATTTACATTAATTTCCTTAATGAATGTTTACTAAGAAAAATATTAGGGACATCGCTATTGTTGCCTAAAAGGTTTCGTAACTGAATTTGTAATTTAAACTGATTTGGTTCTTAATAAAATTTAAAAGTTTAACCTTGAAAAACTTGTAATATAAGAAAAAATACATGAAAAAGCGCCTTTAATAAGAATGCAAATTTATTAAATATATATATGTGTGTGTGTAAAATAATAAACCTTTATACATATCTGCTTTTATAAATAAAGACTTAATTCACTGCCTAAAGAAACTGTTACCACATGTGTTTTGAAGAGAAAATCCAGAATTAGGGTTTAATTACACTTTCTTTGATGCTAAATAAACTGTTTTGAAAACTCAGATTTACTTCCCCATTTGATAAGTAATCGAGTTTTAATCCCCGAGCAAGAAGATCGCGAATCTCTTATTAAGAGGATTACAAGTCTGTTTCTTAATCTTCCTCGTTGATTTTTTTCGTAGTTTTACTTTTGGTAAACTTAAATAAGTTTCTGATATTTTAATTACTATTCTTTTTTTTTTTTTTTAATCTGGAAATGATTTAATAGGTTTACTTCAATAAACAGTTTATTCTGAAAGTATTTTTTAATTATAGTAAAAGTTAAGTTTTTCTATTACTTTTTTTTTTTATTTCTTTTAACAAGCTATATAATCATGAAAACACATAGGTGAAATAGTACTCTAAAAATTAAATGCAATATTTTTACCGTTTAAAGTTATAAGTGTTTTAAGCATTTACTTTTAGTTATTACATGCTTTCCACAATACAAAGGGAAATATATTGTAAGGATAAGAAAACATTTTTGGAATCTTAAAGACTTAATGTTTCAAAGCCTTTGTTAATGTCAGTAACAAAGAAAAGAAAAATTATTAGTAAATGGTTACCAAATTTTTTTTTTCTTACCAGGAAACCATACCATTGTGTAATCATAAAAAAAAAAAAAAAAAAAAAAAAAAAAAAAAATACAAATAAGCATTAACCTAAAGAACATATGTAAATATGCTTTTTGACGCTTAATGCAATAGCCCTCGTCAGCTCGTTTTCGAGTTATAAATTCTGAAACTTTGCTAATAATCGATGCAACCACGCCTGAATCAATAACGCCACGCGTTACTGAAATAATCAATGAAATCCAAAACAAGCAGAAATCGGAAGAGCATAATCGGCAATTATGCCCTCTTCAATGATCATAATTCAATTGATTTCTATTATTACACGATTAGGATGGTTTCCTGGTTAATATAATAAATCATATAGATAAAACTAGTGTGCTTACAAATAAATAAATGATGTCAAATGTGTTCTTTGATGGAATAATCAGTTACCCATTTCAACTTTGAGAGTGTTGAAAAATTCGCTAAAATAGAATCTAAAAATTGATAAAAGTCATTGTTCTGGCAGGTTTTCATGGGACTCCTCCCACTTCTTTCATATTACTATATTTTACCCAAACTTAAATATAGATTTCTCGAGAACGGGCTTACGGGGGTTAACAGTTTATGTGTCAAAAATCACGTTATGTTATGCCCTCTTAAATGATCATAATTCAATTGATTTCTATTATTACACGATTAGGATGGTTTCCTGGTTAGTATAATAAATCATATAGATAAAACTAGTGTGCTTACAAATAAATAAATGATTTCAATTTTCATAGAACTGAAAAGTTATTTTCTGTTAATGTTTTATCCCAATGTTATTAATTATTCACGATTGAATGAATATTTTTCTTTAATGTCGACGAAAAAATTCTCGCACACTGGTTTTGTTTCAGAAACAAATGTGACGCCATGCTGTGGAAATACCCCTCCACACCCCCCCTTCTCCATGTGCTTAATTTGTAGGAATGATATAAAAGAAGATGACGTATGACTTATCAGCATTCAAGGCAAATGACGTTAACTGTTGTCTAGTCAAATTAGCTGCACCAATAACAGTTAAGGCTGCAACATCAGCAATATTGAGTTTACCAAAACGTTAGTTAGTGCTGTGTTACTTTACTTATTTGGCAGTTTGGAAGCTTATAGTTACAATGACTTTCGTCGCGAATAATCCGTACTAGATAATTTCACAATAACAATGCAGAATTTCTTATGTAACTGTGTTGCTTAATGGTTTCCACGGTTACGATTTCGCCTTAATGTTTTTTTTTTTTTTTTTTTTTTTTTTTTTTTTTTTTTCCGGACAGGTCATTTCCTCTTATGTGATTCCTCTAAGCGTCTTATTAAATGTTAAACTATTTTAGTAAAGTGATAGACATAATGATTTCACTTTGAAGGAAAAATGTAAGGAAAGCACCTGAAGAATTTTTCACTTAAAAAAGTGAATGTGGCGTTTACAGACCTTTCGTACTAATAAACTATCACACTGTTAAAACACACTTCTCAAAAATAAACAGAATCTTCTCATTTTTAAGAAGTTTCATTCTTATAATGCATCCGAGTAGGAACATCTCATTTTTCAGATACTTTTTTTCTCATTTAACTAATAGTTATAAATTTTATATAACTATATATACAATTAATGAATTTTTTAGAACAGATTATCCTAGAAATCGAAACGTCTACATATTGTATAAGATTAACTGAATAAATATTATACAAATAATTAACATAGGGAATGAATAAATTAAACAATTTCGAATTAAACAAAACAAATTTTTAAATAATTTCCCTTGACGGAGATTGAACTCACAGTCACTGGTTTCTTAGTCCTATGCTTTACCTTGGAGCCATAACGTTCATAAACTTTAGTTACAATATTACAGGAGTAAATACGAAATGAATAGTTAAATGAAAAAAAATTAAAAATGCAGAGTTCCTACTCTCAACCATTATAAGAAGATAAACTTCTCAAGAATGAGAAGATGCTGTCTATTTATGAGAAAATCCTGCTTATTTTTGAGAAGTTTCTGCTTATTATTAAAAAGTATGTTTTAACAATATACCTTATTCAGAGGATTTAGAAAACAAATTAGAAAAATTTATCTTAACCCTTTTCATTAAATTAAATTATTATTAATTACTTTTATTAACGTACTCATTTTTTAGAAAACAACGTCTCCCGCATTTTTTGAGAAATATCTTCTCAAAAAGACATGAGAATGATCATCCTCTCATTTTTAATTAGTTAATTTTTTAAAGTGCATTTGCTATTAATTGATCAAAATAGAAACTGAAAAGATAATTTTAACAATCGTAAATATTGATACTCAGTATGTTTAAGTGTAAAAGAAAAGCTTCTTCATTCAATACACTCATGTTTGTGAAAATTGCAACACTATGAACAGACTATGCAAACTGAACCAAACTTACAGGAAATGTAAAGTGAGGTAAGGCATGCAAATGATTAGAATTACAAAACGATTGCGCATGCGTGGAACGAGATCCTACTCATATCAGTCGCGTGTTCTAGGTATATAAAGGACTATAATGACGCGTTGAAATCTGTTTATCATCCTCTGTCTGCGGTAAACGTTTCATTGGTGGTTAATATGCCTCGTCAAAAGATGAGGATATCATACCAACAACTAACGGCGTTTGTACGAGGCCAAATCGTTGATATGCGAGAGGGTGGATATTCGTATCGAGAAATCGCAGCCCGCACGCAGTGTAATGCCACAATAGTGATGCGTGTTTGGATGAAATGTACAGAGGAGAATCAACAAGCCGAAAACCTGGCAGTGGGGCACGCAACTTAACAACGGCATGGGACGACAGACATCTCATCCGCATGACTGTGGAAGACCATACAGCGTCTTCTCGTGTGTTAGCACAACGTTGGAGCACGGCTACAGGTGTTTTCTTGACTAGCTCCACGGTTCGTCGCCATTTGCTGCAGCATGAATTATGTGCAAGGATTCCTCTACGCAGGATTCCCCTCTCACTGAATCACAGAAACCTCTGACTTCAATGGGCTCAGCAACACAACACGTGGCGTGCCCAGTGTCGCCAAATAGTTTTCTTCGATGAATCTCGCTACAATATGGAGTACAATATGGAAGAGTACGCGTCAGACGTTACAGGGGAACGTCTGCTCCTACAGTGTTATCCAGCGTCACACTGCACAAACAAATAGCATCATGCTGTGGGGAGCTATTGGGTATAATTGTCGATCCCATCTAGTGCACATTGCGGGCAACCTCAACAGCGATCGCTTCATAAGGGAAATTTTAGAGCCAGAGGTCCTTCCCATTCTTCGACGCATTCTGGGTGCTGTATTTCGGCAGGATAATGCCCGTGCACGTGTTTCTCAGACTGCACAAGCCTTCTTCAGTGCACAACAGGTTTCGCTTCTTCCGTGGCGTGTTTATTCTCCGGATATGTCGCCCATCGAGCAAGTCTAGGAATTTATTGATCTTTGACTCACTCGTACAACTGGTGAGCCGCCCTGAATGATTGAACTTTGGCGTCAAGTCGAAGCCATCTGGAATGCCATTCCCCAGGATTACATCCAGAACCTGTATTGTTCAATGTCCCGACGTGTACAGGCTCTCATCGCTCAACGTGGTGGACACACAAAGTACTGATTTTATAAGTTCTTTTTATTTATTTTTTACTTGTACATCACTTATTTGTACCACTATCAGTAATATGTGGAATAAATTTCATTAATTTCTGACAATTTTTTCATGGTGTTGAAATTTTCACAAACGTGAGTGTATAATAAAGGAATTACTAAAACACAGACTTGCATTATAGCTTCTATATTTAAATTCATTTCAAATAACAAGGATTTAAAATTTAAACTTTTAAAAGTTAATTTTCAATGCAAATTTGTTTCGGTATTTCAAAATTTCTAAGTGATCTATCCTATTGTTGAATTTGTCCTTCGTTAAGAATTATCTTTGTACACATAAATTCTCTATACATGATTTTTAAAGATCTTTGCAGCAAAACCTTTCTTCAAATCATTAAAAATCCCAGTTCAAAGAAGGCATTTAATCTACACTGCTCAAACAAATTAGGGGAGCATACCGTTCTAATAAAATTATGCAAATATTTATGCCCATAACTGATGTTAAATGAAACATTCTTAATTTAAAGCGCGGAAGAAAACAGAAGAAGAAAACTTTATCTGCAAATCATCATTCATGACGTCAAAAAACAGAAGATGAATATAAGTGCAGAAATCGTGACTTCGCAGAACTTTCTTTTCTTCGCTGTTTCAATGGTGAAATTCAATCGTTTGGCTTTTGTTTTGAGAAAAAGCGACTTAAAAATGTCATGATAAAGTTATCTTCCGGATTCCATAGTTTGGCGTATTATCGGCAGACTTGAATCCGGCCAAATTCAAAGGAGTTTAGTGAACGTCGCTGGAGAGTAAGAAGTATCAATTGAAGACTGTGGAATCAATTCCTAGAAGCAGGGAATGTTAGACGTTGACCAGGAAGAGAAAACAAGGTTGTCCACGTGCAACCACAGCAAATACAGACCGATATGTCCTGTTAACAACTCATCGAGTCAGAACAACTAATGCTACTTAGCTGAAACGACGATTTCTTTTGGCAACAGGACGAAAAGTCTCAAACTAATCAATCCGAAATAGACTTCATCAGGGTGATCTCTATGTACGTAAGACAATGGTGTGTATTCCGCTGACAGCAAGACACCGCGCGGACCGAAGAAGGTGTGTTGCTGAACATTGAGATTGGATTCAAAGTGATTGGAGTCAAGTGCTGTTTACTAACGAGTCCCGATTCAGTTTAGAGTGTGAATCCAGACAAATTTTGGTATGGCGAAAAAGGAACACTAAACATAAAGCTATGTTCGTTCGAAAAGATCACATTACAGACGAGGTGGTTCGATGGTAAGGGCTGAAATCGAAATAGGCGGACGTACGGACATGTATATTATTCGGAATGACAATATCACGGCACAAATGTATGCGTACGAGATTATGAGACCTCATGTCGTACCGTACGCTGCAGAAATTGGCGATTCCTTTATTTTGATGCATGATAAGGGCATACCTCATACAGTTTGTCTTGTGGAGAACTTTCTTGAAGCTGAACAGAGTATGGAGTGGCCAGCATGCTTTCCTAATCTAAATCAGATAGATCATGTTTGGGACAAACTCAGTTGACGCATTTCTGCAAGACCAAGGCCTCCTTTTAGTGTCCAAAACTAGGAGATCGTACTTCTTCAAGAGTGGAAGAGTATTCCCCAAAGTCTTATCGAAAAGCTCATCGCATCCATGCCAAACAAGGGGGGGGGCGGACCGCACGTGATATTAAACATCCTGTATCATTTCCAAACATTCAGTTTTTGTCATTTACATGTAACCAAATTGTTGCCCTGAAGCATCATTTCATGTTCTTCCTATCATTCCAAAAATTAAAATTCCCACATAATTGTTTTATGGTTCTTTTTTCTAAACTGCGCTTTATTACTTGCGTATTCTCAATCTTTTGCCCATACGTGGCTATCGTGCAAATGTTTCTTGACTCTTTTTTGCTTTGTCCTCCAACTTTTTTGAGCAGTGTATTTCAAAATTATTTTTGTACCATTTTTAATGCATAAGATGTGCATATACTCTGTAACTTTCAAATATTTTAAAGGTTACTCATATCTTTCGTCAATATTACAGATTATTAGAATGTACTATATTATATATTGTGTAAGATCATTTTATAAAATTTACTTTATAGACAAATGTATAACGAAGCAGAAAGCTTCGTTATATAACTAACGAATTAAGGTCCGAAAAACTCTTGGGAGATAAAAGTTGATTTCGTTAAAAAAAGAAGAAAAATCACGCTGTATCATAGGTTTGTTATTGTTCTGTTTAGAGAATTTAAAAAACAAAAATTCATAAAAAAACATTTGAATAAAGTTTTTATAAACTACTTTTTGTGTTATGATTAGTGATTTTAGTGTCTGCTTATTGCTGTCAGTATTTTACAAGCTTATTTTCATATTTAAGGAACGAAAGAAAGAATACCGTTTTTTTAAGCGATTAGTCGCAGCACTTAATGTTAGACAATAATATATAATAAACATTATTTTAATATCTTAAAAATAACTGAGCTCAGATGTAACGCATATTATCCTACTATCCGTTACATCGAACGATATTTTCTTTATTAATTTTGATTAGAACGAATAATTCTCTCTATATTAAATATTGATATTTAAATATTCCGTTTATTTATGTGAAATATATATATATATATATATATATATATATATATATATTAACATTTTTTATTTCCACTTTTCATTATAAAACATAATTTATTTTGAGTGTATTTTTTAGTATTTTATATAAATATATGTTTAACAAATATAATAATAAAAGACATAATTTTTATTTTTCTGTATCTTACATTTATTGCATGTGATTTGTAAATACAGGAAATTTTGTTTTTATAAAAAAAATATTTCGTTAAAATATAACTTTTTTTTTTTTTTTTTTTTTTATGATTATCATTTTTAATAAAATACAATTTACTTTCTACCTCGAAAACTTTAAAACTGATTTATTGATACTTTGTTACAAAATTTATTGTGTCAATGCATTTTCTCCTTACTATTTTAATGAATCATTTAAGCAAAATTATTTTTTCAATACACTATATTTTCTATTCTAGAAACTCAAAACTATCCTTAAACAAGAAAAATGCAGCGGAATGATAAAATACTGAAACTTTTTCGGAAATAAACATCGGTGGTAATTATTGGAAAATCAATATTTCGTTTTGGCATTCATGGGTAAGTTCCATATTTGTTTTTTACATTTTCTTTACTGTTTCGAAAATATTTCCTTTTTTATTAATAAGCTTAAATCTATGATAATAAATACTGTTTTTTTTTTCTTTCCTAACGTAATTTAGATTTTTACTGAATATTCTCTGTTCTCACTTTCACTTCTTTTGCTTACAAATTATATAGTAAATAATATTCCATGTATTATTTTATTTTACATGCAACAAATTAGAAGATTTATATATCAACGTTACGTGGACAATTAATATAGGTGTTTATAGCATTTTTTTTTTTTTTTTTTTTTTCATCGAAAGTGACACATGATTTATCTTGCTTGATGCAGAATAATTTAAAACAATTCATCAGTTGATATGGATATCATTTAATCTTAATATATATAAATCTCGTGTCACAATGTTTATCTTCAATGGACTGCTAAACCACTTAACCGATTATAATAAAATTCGCACACCATGTGCAGTTCGATCCAACTTGAGAGATAGGATAGTTTAAATCTCAAATTATAGTCGCAATTTTAATTTATTGCTAATTATTTGTCTGTTATTATTTGACAGTCACAATTATCTGTTAACTCCAAATGATTCTAACAGATGTCGATACCTTTCGACTGGGTTGAAATGAAAGCTGAAATATATTTGGTGCTGCCATCTACACAAAGAATCTTCAACTTTTTAACCTATTAATAAATTCCGTATAATTCAACTAGCAGACCCGGTCACGCGTTGCTGTGACTAAGTTATACGTTGAATTATATTCCAGTAAACTATTTAATACAGTTAAATTATTATTTACGAATAAAGACGAAAACGTTGTAGCTGATGTAAATACCCACAGGATTGAGATTTGAACCTTAGGTCAAAATTTGGAAGCGATTGATAAAAATTTTCGTAGAGTTGATATTAAGCACAAATTATATTGTAGGGTCTTATAAATTTTAATGGAGAAGTGATATATATTATTGCTAATGCTACTTAGGATAAAAATGCTAAAATGACTAATATATAAATTAAATTCTATTAAAATTCTATTAAAATAAAAGTATAAAAGAAGCAGACGATTTTAAAATTAATTTTTATGGAGGAGTGAAATATAATATATGCTATAATGGATAATTTTACTATAAAATGACCTCATCATCTTCATCTATATAAATAAAGAGAAGTGTCTGTGTGTGTGTCTGTGTGTGTATCTGCGCTCTGGTGCTCACACTACTGATCGCAGAGCTTCCAAATTTGGCATATAGGTACCTGGGACCATGCATGTGTGCACCTCATCGAGATTTTTTCGAATTTCGAATTTGAATTTTTTAAATTAAAGTTTTTTCGATTTTAAATATTGGCTTTAATGCTTCATTTTTCATAGATTTATTATTTTGCTTCTATCGTCTGCGTATCTTAGCAACGGCTATTACGCAACTTATTTTTATTGAATACATTCATTTGAAGGCGAATTTTTTTTTTTTTTTTTTTTAATTTGTTATATTTATTAATCGTAATGCAGCAGAAAAAATTTATAACAGTTATATTTAATTTTTTATTGTAGAACAACTTCTTATTTTTCAATTTTTAATTAATTCCTTTAAAAGAAAAAACTTTTATTTGTTAATTTTTTTAATTTACAGTATTTATCGGGAAAAATAGTAGTATATACGTAGTAAAAAGGATTAAAATGATTAAAATTTATTTGTTTATATGTTATATTTATTTTTTAATCAACTTTTTGTTTTGTTTTATTTTATTTCATTGGTCGGAATCAAATTGTAATAAAGTGTAAATAGCATGGGCTATAAAATACATGGTTCAAAACTAAAATATTTAATAGATGCTGAGATACAGTCATCTTTAAAATCGTAGTTCTTAAATTGTAGCAGATCCCCCCTACCGTCGATAAATATCCAGATTGAAGTGCCCGGAAAAGATCTTTCTACAGTCACGGGAAATCTAGACCTGATGCAGTGCGGGCGGGAAAAAAGCTGCCGTAGACAGCGGGTACCCTAAGCGAAGTTTGGAGCAATTTCATTTTCTTTTCTTTTTTTTTTTTTTTTGGTTTTTTCAAGAATGTGGTGTAAAAAAATAAATATTAATTCAATTCTTTCAAAAATTCATTTAAATATAGTGACCAGCGAAGCGGGCGTAGCCTGCTAGTGAATAATATAATTTTCAAAGTTAAATCTGTGCACCAATCAGATTCCCTCTTTCTCCCTTCCCCTGTTATCCAATGAGATTTTAATTGTTTCGTTTTATGAGAATATCTCTTTCAAAAATGAAGTTTTTATTTTTTTATTTATTTTTTAATTATTATTATTAATCTTTGGATATGTCGTCTTCAATATTAGTGAGCAATTTTTTTTTTAAATAAAATTAAATATTTCGTTTAGAGATCGAAACATAGAGTCCTAAATTTAATTAATGAAATAAAATATTTAAATTTATTTTTTTTCAAAGAAATGTTCACGAAGCTAAAGGACAATATATTCATCGGATAATATTCAAAAAGTGAAATCCAAAAAACTTCATTTTTGTATGAGATATCCTTATAAAACCTAGCAACGAAAATCCCATGGGATAACATGGGAAGGAAAAAAAAGGAAATTTGACTGATGTGCAGCCTTAAGGTTTCTGTGTACCCGCCAGCTTAAATATTCAAGGTTACTTGTTAACCTATGGGGAAATTTTGGCCTTTAATAATTAACACAAAAACGCTTAAAAATGAAAAAATGTTGTATGACACCAAACAAACAAACAACAAAAAAAAAAAAAGTACATCTCGGTAGAGTTTTTCTTTTTAGATTTTCCTCACAGAAATAAAGTAATCGATGTTCAAAGTAAAACATATGCGAATTTTTTCAGACTAAATTTAATTTAAATGTATTAAAAAACATTCAAAAAAAAAAAAAAAAAAAAAAAAAGGAACGTAGAAAGGTGTGAAAAGTTGTACTGTACGACACTTACAAATATTTTACAAAACTATTGGTTTTTGTATTACTTATTAAAGGTCGAAATTTCTCCATAGGTTATCTTGGAACCTTGAATATTGAAGGTGGCGGGTACACAGCAACCTTAAGGCTTCACATCTATCAGATTCCCCCTTTCTCCCTCGTTTTAGATTTAATCCTTAAGACTGTTGAACTTTGTAAGTAAACTTTTTGCTCATTAATATGTTGATAGTTGTATTTAACCACCATTTATCTACATTTTACATACTTTATTAACCATGCTTATTTGTTTATAATTTTATTTCTTTACTAACACTGCTCTCATTTTAAATGATTTTTACATAAAAATAATTTTCTCTAATTTTCAGTATGCTGTTATAATGTATAGATCAATTTTTATTTTTGAAACATTTGTTGAAAAAAGCGGAAATGTAGGAATTTCATCACATGTTTCCTTATACATTAGCCAACTATCGCACCCTGTGCTAGAACTCCTACATAGACAGGCTGACGCATCCGCCATTTTCTATCCCACAAGACCGGCTGACTATTTATTATTGGTGGTTTTTCTGCAATAAATTGCACGAATAACTCCAGAAAAGGGCACCGCCTGTTTATATTTTCTTCTAATCCAGAAAGAAGGAAAAAGTGGATTATAAATTGCAGATGTAACTCGTGGATACCCGGAGAAGAAGCACAACTTTGTAGCGTAAGATTTCCCTTATTTTCAAATTATTTCATTTTATTTTCAAAGTTGTTTGACAATTTTAATATGAATGTACAGTTTTTTTAAGTTATTGTTTTAAATTCTTTTAAAATTAACTTTAATATTATATTTCTTTTAACGTGAAGGGTTGCAGTTTTGAGAATGTTGGCGATGTTCTTAAAATTGCCAACTTGTTTGTTTCCTGATAAGAAGTTCTAGCTCACTTGATCTGTATAGAAGTTTTAAGGCGATAACAACGCTAATCAGGTAACCTAGCTTTTTCTACCGCCAACACTTTCCCAGACGGGATAGAAAATGGCGGACACTGCGCAACATGTATGTTTATCCTTTTCTTAATCTATTAAACGTTATTTGTAAATGTTAAAAGGACTCTAATTTACTCTGTGGTCCCATTTAAACCAACAAAGCCACTGAAAGAAAAACTTCATTTTCTTCGCCGAGTAAAATTTATTCTCATGAAACTTAAATGGTGGTGGGTTTTTGTGCTTTTTTTTCTTTTTCTTTTTTTTTCTTTTTTTTTTTTTAATCGAGAACTTTTACCCATGTATTATCAAATTATTTGATTACATAACAATTACAATTATACAGAGAAAGCCAATCAAGTGTAAAATTTTTGTTTTTGTGTCAACATATGTTAAAGATATAATTCGCTTTTTTGAGTAAAATCGAATATCGAGATAAATTTTGTGTCATATAAAGTACTGTGGGATGTGCCCTGTTATGAAATTCATAATCATTTATCTTCATTTCACTATGTCTGATAATGCTGTTCTGGCAATAGAATAAAATTTGCGTGTATAAAAAAAATAATGATAATGAAATAAAATAATATAAATATAATAAAATAAATTAAGAATTGTAATAAGTAATGTATAAGTAATTAGCCCAACTACATACAAGGAAAATGTGAGAACCATAATATTTTTTTTTTTTTTTTTTTTTTTTTTTTTTTTTTTTTCAAAAAATATAAATAAATAATTATTTTTTAATTTGTCATCAAAATTTTATTATACAGCCGGTAACAAAAGTGCCCGAACACTAGCAAAAATTCTTATGTAAAAAAAGGTACACTTCATACGGTTTTGTTAAATAAATCCTTATCGAATCATGTTCTTACGCTGGCTAAGAACAGGATTCGACAAGGATTTATTTAACAAAACCGTATGAAGTGTACTTTTTTTACATAGGAATTTTTGCTAGTGTTCGTACACTTTTGTTACCGACTGTACATCTATGTATAATAAGGATAAAAACAACAACAGCAATAATAATAATAGTAATAATAATAATAATAATAATAATATATTTAAGTTACACAAACTGTCAGCATTTTATTTTCGATATACATGAATAATAAGAATTTTTGACAACATTTTATTTATTTAAAATCTAATAATTAATAACTAACTAATTTAAGTATGTCATTTCTTGAGAATCAAATAGTTCCAAACAAATCTGGTCCGGCTTTACTCAAAGGTAAACTGTTTAAATTTGCTCAGATTTTAGAGAATTTCTCTCGGCGTGAGAAGTTGTCTTTCATTACGAATGAGTGAAAAAAGGCTGAAATTGATCAGATATTCTCCTTTTCTGTTTTGAAAGAGCAGTCGAAAGTTAAGTCACCATTTACGTTATTTATTTCACTTAAAAAGAAGAAAGAAAAAAGAAAGAAAAAATCGAAATATTTTCGGATTATTGTCTTTTTATTTAAATTTATAAAATGGGTAATGAAAAAAACTGATTTGTCGTTTTTAAAAGTAAAGCTGAATTTTGTTCTTTTAAAATATTACTAAATTCTTCCTCTTTCTTTCCCTTTTATTTATTTATTTATTTATTTATTTATTATTTTTTATTTATTTTTTTTTTTCCGCGTTCTTAGCGCAGAATTATTTTAATTAATTTTCAGGTTCACGTTATGATATCACATTTTATTTTCATCTTTTATTTTATTTTTATTTTATTTTTATTTTTTTTATGTGACATGTTCTTTTATTTTAGTCGTCTGCATTCTTTATAAACAGTCGATGTGTTAATTACGAATGAGTGAAAAAAGGCTGAAATTGATCAGATATTCTCCTTTTCTGTTTTGAAAGAGCAGTCGAAAGTTAAGTCACCATTTACGTTATTTATTTCACTTAAAAAGAAGAAAAAAAAAAGAAAGAAAAAATCGAAATATTTTCGGATTATTGTCTTTTTATTTAAATTTATAAAATGGGTAATGAAAAAAACTGATTTGTCGTTTTTAAAAGTAAAGCTGAATTTTGCTCTTTTAAAATATTACTAAATTCTTCCTCTTTCTTTCCCTTTTATTTATTTATTTATTTATTTATTTATTATTTATTATTTTTTTATTTTTTTTTTCCGCGTTCTTAGCGCAGAATTATTTTAATTAATTTTCAGGTTCACGTTATGATATCACATTTTATTTTTATCTTTTATTTTATTTTTATTTATTTATTTATTTTTTTTATGTAAAATGTTCTTTTATTTTAGTCGTCTGCATTCTTTATAAACAGTCGATGTGTTAATTTTTTTAAGTTAATCCACATAAAAATTTTATACATAATTTAAAAAATAAACAAATAACTTCATTACACTTCCAATATTTACGTTATTTTGTTTTAAATCAAAACTACGCATATATAAATAACTTAATATTTTGACAGAATTCGAGATTTTTTTTTTCAGAGCCTATATTTTTAAGTATTTCTAAAAACGTAAACAGTGATTTATTAAATTAAAAGATGAATTTAAGTACTGAAACCACTGAAGCCGACAAAGCCTGATAGTGTCCTAATAATTCTCAAAACTTGAAATTTCCCAAAACAAAAATAATAAGCATTTTCCAAATCCAAGTGAGAAAAAAGCATTGATAGTAAGTAATATTAGCCTTATATACATGACAACGATGACCATAATACTATAATATAGTTGGACGCTATAGAAGATTCATATATATATATATATATATATATATATATATATATATATATATATATATATATATATATATATATATATATATAAACCTTATCAAACATTGTACAAGATGAAACCAAGTATCCCATGAAGAACTAAAAAGAACGTGAATAATGATTACTGAAAAAGTTATTTATTATCTTTTTAATGAAGGCATGCAACATCAACACATTTTCAAGAGCTCAGATTAAACGTTATATTTAAATTAGGTGTTACATATACACACACACATGTATATATATATATATATTCAAAATATTCTTTTGCATAATAATATGTGTAAATTAATGGTTGTACATGGAAGTTATGTAATGCACATATTAAATTTTTTGTCAAATTTGATAGTAAGAAAAAAACAAAAGTTTGGTGTAACTAAAACAGACGTTCTAACTTCAAACATTTTGTTTATCATACACCGTAACACAGTGTCGCACATTTTATATTATAGCTTCAAACAGTTAAGTATAAAAATTATTAGGAGTATCTTTAAATTATCTGTTATTGCAATTTTATTACATTAACTTACCTTATTATAATTTCTCCTAATTTAGTAAAATTCAAAAAAAGTTCTATATATAAATTTTAATCTCGCAAAGTTTTAATGTAATTAAACATTTATTTTAATGATGTCTGAAAACTATTTCAGTAAATTTCTACCGAAATAACATCAAAACATCCACAACAACAATAACAATAATAATATTTCTTTATTCAAGAAATGTTGAGATAAATTTTTCAGGAAAACATTTTCAGAGCATTAAGAATTTTTTTTTTTTTTTAATTTATAATTTGAGATGAAAACATGTAATTTTGCATTCCACATCAAAACATAAAAATAATAACCCCATTAGGAAGACGATTGTTTGGAAAATTACTCTAAACTTTCCATAAATTACAATATTTTGCTATCATAATAAAAATTATGTTTTTCTCAAATTTTTAACTGAATTAATTTAAGAAACTTTGAAAATTTTCCGTATTTTATTATTATGAAATATATATTGTACTTTATCATTATTATTAATGTTTCTTAAATACATTAATTTAAATAATAAATATGACAATGTCTGACTTGTTTTTATATTAAGACTCTCTTTTTAATAATCAGTATTTATATTTTTTCGAATCACATCATAATTATTTTAATTAACTTTTATTCAGGACAAGCCATTGAATGTTACTTTTTATGAAATTTTATTATAATCATATTATATTAAAATTTTATAATTTATACCGATAAACAAAAACGTTGTTTATTTAAACTAATTGATAATATTGGAAAATACACTCTCGACGAGAAATAATAATTTATCTTTTACTTCTGAAATACGATACTGAAAGTCTAGAAGTATAAATTTTACGAAAATTAAAGCCATTTTTAAATTTAAAATTTAAAATTTTAAGTTGTAATTTTAAGTTTAAAATCATCATTATTAACGTTTTAAATTTAAGTAAAATTATTTCCAAAACTTTAAAATAGTTCTATTAGAAAATAATCATAGATCTTCCATGAAGAGTTCTAAACTGAGTAAAACTGTTATAATTTGTTATACAGGACTGTTATACAGGATCGCGAGGGAACAGAATCGTAATAAAGAGAATAAAAAAAAAAAATTCAGAAATATTACACAAAATGAACATACTTGTATAAACATGTGAAGGGCATTTGATATATACATATGTATATATATATATATATTATATATATATATACAGGGTGGCAATAATTAAACTTGGCGTATTCAGAGCAGTCTGTAGCTGTAACGAAAATGCGGATTGGGTCGAAAATTTGTATACAGACAATTCAAAGGATGCGCTCAAAAATTCTGCAAAAATAAATAAAAATAAATAAATGATATATATATATATATATATTATTATTATTATTTTTTTTTTTAATTCTCGCTCTGAGGGGACATACATCAAAATACAAACAAATATTACAGTCAAAATGCTTGAAAAGTTATGTAATAGATAACTGTTGTCTGATTTAATATTTTCAAACCATACGACATTTAAAACCGTTATTCTTACATCTTGCAAAGGTTTTTTGTTACAAAAGTTTACAGATGACAGAGTGGCTACCCGCTCATTTTTCAGTCTTTGGTCGGCCCATTCCTCCGATTTTAATCTGTGGGATTTTTTGTTATAGGGCCACTCACAGAGTTTGGTTTTTAAAAGAAATGTTGTAATTCCGGCTCACCTGTAGGACCGTATAACGTTGCATGTTCGGGGGATCACTGGCGACCAGCTGCAATCAGCTGTTGAACACACTGTTCATCGACTACAGATTTTACAATTTAATGATGGGGTCCCACATTGAACAGTATGATCTACATCGATTGACAGTCTTGAACTTGTAACAAATATCAATTAAATATGTAATAAATAAATTGTTTGTATTAAATTTTGTAGCTTGTTTGTTTTTTGATGTATGTCTCTTACAAATTTTCAACACAAGCCACATTTTAGTTACAGCTACAGTGTACTCTGAATAGACAAAGTTTAATTATGGCTACCCTGTATTTATATTAATAAAATCAGACTTTTGTCTGTAAATTTGTCAGAATCAAAAAATTTTGCGATAATTTCACGTTTCACACACCATGAAAGCCGAAAATGACGTCAGAAAATTGTGCCTGTGTGTGTGTGTGTGTGTGTGTGTGTGTGTGTGTGTGTGTGTGTGTGTGTGTCGTGGTGTCAGTATGTCGCTTTTTTTGTCCGGGTATCACGCAAGAATCGCTGAACAGAATTCGAAGGCACTTGGCAGGAATTTAGGTCTTCACCCAACTTAAAATTATATCTAAAGAAATTTTCAAAATGTTGATTAGTTTTTGAATTGTGGGTAAAAATTACCTGCGCATGCGCCATAAAAATTTTGTGAATAAAACGCTTTAAATGAAAAAAAAAAAAGTTATCTTTACGTTTTAGACAACAGGTGACCTCAAAATGATTTCTGAAATATTTCTCTGTGTGCATGGAAGGTGGGGAGGTATGTATAATGTTTTTCATGAGTAAATTTGACAAAGAAATTCGATCTTTTATTTGTTGTTATTTTGCTTTTCATGTAAATTGTGCGTTATCTTACGCATGCGATATCTTTCTTTTTCTTTCTTTATTTCTTTTTGGAATGTTGTTTTCAAAATTTGTATTTCAATATTAATTTATCACAAAGAAGAGTGTTCTTTTACGTGACTTGGGTACAGCTTTAGTACAGTACCCAATTGCTGATATTTTAATTTTTGACTCTTTCGCGATGAATTTAAATAGCTATAGCAGGTACGTCAGAAAAGACCTTGGCGGAAAACAACAGAGCTCCTTCTGTGCCAAATTTCCAATTTCGCCAATTTGGGGTACTAAAGCTGCTTCAAAATGTAATTATTTCCTCTATTTTATAACGGATTTAAATTGAACATGTTAGGCCGTGGGCCATAGCTTGATATCGTTCAAGTCCGTTTCAATCATCGAGGGGCAATTTCAAATTAATGTTAAAATTAAAAGAATATTCTATTATCTACAAATTCGCAATGTTCTGGTCTGAAGATGTGCACATTATTTTAAAATTGATTAAATTAATTCTACAAAATTGTCATTTCTGCGGTCCTGCTATTCTACCTACACTTAGAGATAGTCACATTCTCAACTCATTCATTCGCTTATCCTCCAATCAAAACAGTAATTTTCATTCCGCTGATATTTTTAGCCCAATGACGGCTGCTGTTGGTGCGCGCGCTAGCATTTGATATGTTTTGTTTACGTTTATTTATGTTTACATTATCTTGTTACAAAAGTTTACAGATGACAGAGTGGCTACCCGCTCATTTTTCAGTCTTTGGTCGGCCCGTTCCTCCGATTTTAATCTGTGGGATTTTTTGTTATAGGGCCACTTACAGAGTTTGGTTTTTAAAAGAAATGTTGTAATTCCGGCTGACCTGTAGGACCGTATAACGTTGCATGTTCGGGGGATCACTGGCGACCAGCTGCAATCAGCTGTTGAACACACTGTTCATCGACTACAGATTTTACAATTTAATGATGGGGTCCCACATTGAACAGTATGATCTACATCGATTGACAGTCTTTAACTTGTAACAAATATCAATTAAATATGTAATAAATAAATTGTTTGTATTAAATTTTGTAGCTTGTTTGTTTTTTGATGTATGTCTCTTACAAATTTTCAACACAAGCCACATTTTAGTTACAGCTACAGTGTACTCTGAATAGACAAAGTTTAATTATGGCTACCCTGTATTTATATTAATAAAATCAGACTTTTGTCTGTAAATTTATCAGAATCAAAAAATTTTGCGATAATTTCACGTTTCACACACCATGAAAGCCGAAAATGACGTCAGAAAATTTTGCCTGTGTGTGTGTGTGTGTGTGTGTGTGTGTGTGTGTGTCGTGGTGTCAGTATGTCGCTTTTTTTGTCCGGGTATCACGCAAGAACCGCTGAACAGAATTCGAAGGCACTTGGCAGGAATTTAGGTCTTCACCCAACTTAAAATTATATCTAAAGAAATTTTCAAAATGTTGATTAGTTTTTGAATTGTGGGTAAAAAACACCTGCGCATGCGCCATAAAAATTTTGTGAATAAAACGCTTTAAATGGAAAAAAAAAGTTATCTTTACGTTTTAGACAACAGGTGACCTCAAAATGATTTCTGAAATATTTCTCTGTGTGCATGGAAGGTGGGGAGGTATGTATAATGTTTTTCATGGGTAAATTTGACAAAGAAATTCGATCTTTTATTTGTTGTTATTTTGCTTTTCATGTAAATTGTGCGTTATCTTACGCATGCGATATCTTTCTTTTTCTTTCTTTATTTCTTTTTGGAATGTTGTTTTCAAAATTTGTATTTCAATATTAATTTATCACAAAGAAGAGTGTTCTTTTACGTGACTTGGGTACAGCTTTAGTACAGTACCCAATTGCTGATATTTTAATTTTTGACTCTTTCGCGATGAATTAAAATAGCTATAGCAGGTACGTCAGAAAAGACCTTGGCGGAAAACGACAGAGCTCCTTCTGTGCCAAATTTCCAATTTCGCCAATTTGGGGCTACTAAAGCTGCTTCAAAATGTAATTATTTCCTCTATTTTATAACGGATTTAAATTGAACATGTTAGGCCGTGGGCCATAGCTTGATATCGTTCAAGTCCGTTTCAATCATCGAGGGGCAATTTCAAATTAATGTTAAAATTAAAAGAATATTCTATTATCTACAAATTCGCAATGTTCTGGTCTGAAGATGTGCACATTATTTTAAAATTGATTAAATTAATTCTACAAAATTGTCATTTCTGCGGTCCTGCTATTCTACCTACACTTAGAGATAGTCACATTCTCAACTCATTCATTCGCTTATCCTCCAATCTAAACAGTAATTTTCATTCCGCTGATATTTTTAGTCCAATGACGGCTGCTGTTGGTGCGCGCGCTAGCATTTGATATGTTTTGTTTACGTTTATTTATGTTTACATTATCTTGAGTATTGTTGACGTTTTGATCCAATTCTATTATTGCTTTCTTTTCGTGTATTTTTAAGTTGTCTTTACATTTCATATAATGTGAGAAAAAAATGACATATTGTTTGTATATCGGGAATGAGATAAATTCAAAAAATGAAGTATTTTTCTCAAATAAGATGTATAGCATCTCTCGATATCATTATCTTGCGTATTATTAACATTTTGATCGAATTCTATTACTCTTTTTTCCCCTTTTTTTTTTTTTTTAAGTAAAGTTATTACAGGTAATATAATATCAGAAGAAATTACTGATTTTTTGGACATCGGAGATAAAATACATTCAAAGGTGACGCGTTTTTCTCAAATAAGCTGGGCTGAAGTGAGATTGTTTGCTGATCAGTGGAAAGTTTTAAATGTTCGTGAAAGAAAAATATCTTCCGATTTGCTTCTTCTTCAAATTAATGAAATGTCCAAACTGCCTTCAGACAACAGCATAGGTTACCATAGAAAGTGTTACACAGTAAGTTTTACTCTGAGATGTAGCTAAATTATTACCGAAACGTCAGTGGAGGCCTCCATATGGAGACTCAAAAAGATTTTGAGTTCTGTTTGTGTGTATGTTTCTCGCGTGATTGCGGCCGCAAAATCACGTTATCGGCTTGCAATTTGGTACACATGCTAATGAACCATACGGAATTAGCTGTATAGTTTTATGTGTGTATTCCATTTGTAGCTCGTGTACAGGGACACACCAAAGTTTTCCTTATCATTACGGCCTATGGACAGAATTTGTATGTACTGCGATAGCGGCCGCAAAAATCCCCGACTGACTTGCAAATTTGTATACATGTTCAGACTGTGTATAAAAATGTCTGTGTAATCTTTTATGTCTATATTATTTAAGGATCGTGTACAGGGACACACCAAAGATTTTCTTATCATTACGGCCTATAGGGTGAATTTTGTTTAAGCGAATTTTAACTTTGTTAATCTGCATTCAACGAAATGAAATTATCGTACATTATTGAGATGCTTAAATTTATGCTTTCTGTACAAAATGTGTGTGCTTAGGCTTCATAATTAATATACAGGACCTTACAAAAGTATTCCAACAATGTCATGTAATCATCCAAATTTTGTTAAATTTCGAACAATTATTCTTGAAAAAACATAGAATAAGTTGAAATGTTTTTACTGGTGTTCTTTTACAGAGAAACGAAAAATAATTTCATAACATTAGAATCTGTGGGCAAATTTTTATCTAAGCGCATTTTAACCTGTTTATGCGCATTTAGTGGAAGTAACATATATTATAAACATATTTATAAAAGCATGTTTTCTCGCTCTAAAAAAAAAAGGGGGGGGGAAGGGTATGTATAAGCTAAATTTATTTACAGGACCACACAAAAGAATTCTGATGATATTCTGTAAGGATTCAAATGATGTCAAATTAGGTTGAGATATAAGTGAGTTATAGTTAATTAGCTGTGTCATTTTTAGTGATGTATATAATAACGGTGTCTCCTTTTGAGGAACACACAAAAGAATATCGTACCATTATGGCCTATAGACGGTATGTATTAAAAATGTATTTTAACATGGTTACACTAAAAATAATGAAATGTTATTAGAATGTTTAAAAGCACGTTTTTCTATGGAAAATTTTGGGATAGAATCGATAATTAATTTAGAGGGTTACACAAAATAATTCCGATATGTTATGTAGTCTTTTTGCATGAAATTTGGTACAAGTTTTTATTATTTACAAGGAATTAATAGAAGGCTGTTTCTAGGAAAGTATATAAATATACATTTGTAGAGAGATAGATATAGACATAGATATACAATGAATAGTTGAAGGGGGGTGGTAGCCCCCGTCAGAAATGTATCTGTTTATGTAGCGAGTCGTCATACATATATATTATAAACAGGGAGAGAGAGATGCATGTTAAGACTCACCCGAAGAGGCAGAAAACGAAACACTTGTATTAGATTAGGGAGCAAACCAATGTTACTGATGTTATTTCTAGAATTAAGTTAAAATGGAGCTGGGCTGAGCACTTCCAGAAGAAATTATGATAGATGAACCACTAGTCTTATTTTGGATACCAAGATAAAACAAAAGACCGAGAAAGAGACCAGTGTGTCGTTGAAGATATAAAATTGTGAAGTTTAGAAAAGAGAATGGAGAAGAATTGCAAAAAACAGGGCAGATTGGAATCACCTAGAAGAGGTCTTCATCCTGCAGTGGATTGACGGTTCTTACGTATTATCGCAACCAGGTTGGCGCGATTTGTAAGTTTGAGTAAGAAAGTTAAGTTTTTAGTATTAATTAAGTTATTATTATTATTAGTTATTATTATTATTAAGTTATTATTATTATTATTATTATTATAAGTATATTATTATTATTATTATTAGTTATTATTATTATTATTATTAAGTTATTATTATTATTATTAAGTTATTATTATTATTAGTTAAGTTATTAGCATTAGTTAAAGTATTTCACGGCATTCAATCTAACCAGTAAGCAAAATAATTTCTTTACGAAAAACCACGTATAACACGTAGGGTTGCCGTAACTAGGGTCGCCAAATTTGGCGATTTATGCGAATTTTCGCCTGGTTGCGATAATACGTAAGTACCGGATTGACAAAGGTTGAAATTGATGATGATAATGATAGATATAATATGGAATTAATAAAAAATATCAATAATCTAATGAATAATGAGTGATGACTATAGGACGTTGAGGCTCCTGATCTGCAGATCCACTAGTTATTAATATTTTACCCTTTTTAGCACTTTTTCTCAGGAGTATGGTTTTAGCTCTTGAGTGTAAGATATTTTAAAATTTATTCAACGAATCACAATATTATCAGAAATATATTGCACACAGCTTTAAACAAGCATCCTAAATGTAAACTCAATTTCTTCAAATTGGAATTAATTTTCCAAATTTATGTGCAAAGTTTACTTCCAGAACATTTGATATTTTCTGAAGGATTTCAATGCATGTTTCCTCATATCATCTGTTAACTAGCTGACACCTGTCATGACGTCAGATGTGACGTAACTGTATTACGTAATCAACAGCGCATCTTCGCTTCTCTGAGAAAGAGAGGTTTATAAGAGTCTGTACGAGAAAGCTTTGCTAAGCGTGCGGCGAGAAATGCCCGCATTATGTTATTCTACTTTTCTATGTTATTAAATGTTGTGATTGTTTAAAAGACTCTGCTTTTCACTCTGTGGACCCATTTATACCAACAATGGTTATGGGCCCAGAGACACGCATCTTACTGCGGACTTTTTAAAAATTTAAATTAACATTCGCTAAAACGAAAGTGCGACTTACTGTTAAGCCTAAGGGCTGAAATCGAAAGTATTTTTGATTCTATTTTTATAAAGAAGCTACTATAGCTGATTAAATATGTCGCAAGTATTAAATATAGAAAAGTTATCCAAAAATAATTTTCACACCTGGAAGCTTCAGATAGAAGCTGTTTTAATCAAGAATGATCACTGGAGTTATGCTAACGGAACGAAAATTAAGCCCGATGAAGGCGCCGAAGGTGAAGAAAAATGGCTCGAAATTGACCGTAAAGCTAGAGCCGATTTAATCCTAGCAATTACCCCAAGTGAGTTGTGTCATATTAAACATTGTACCACCTCAAATGAAGTATGGAATAAATTAAAAGAAGTTTACGAATCGAGAGAACCGGCAAAGAAAGCCACCCTATTGAAGCAGCTACTCTTTAAGAAAATGACTGACAGTGAAAATATGTCCGATCACCTCAATATTTTCTTTGATATAGTGGACAAGCTAAAAGAAATGGACATTCAAGTAGCCGAAGATCTATTATCAATTTTGCTCTTATACAGTATTCCTGACAGCTATGAAAATTTCAGGTGCGCCATAGAAGCAAGAGATGAATTGCCGCAGCCTGAAGCTCTAAAAATTAAAATGATGGAAGAATATGAGTCAAGAAAAAATAAAAAGCATCAAGAATCATCAAATGCGTATTTTACAACTCACAAGAAAAATCTTCCTGAAAAGAACAAAAGAGAAATCTTAAAGCCTGTGCAGAACAAGAACACGTATGGCGAAAGAAATTATGCAATCTTCAAATGCAATTACTGTTCAAAAGTAGGGCATAAAGCCTCAGAATGCAGAAAGAAGATCTCAGACAGAAAATTCACTTCATCGAATAAATACAAAGATAGATCTTTCATGGTTGAAGATAGTACAGAGTTCACGATGGCAGCCAGTAACTCTTTCCAAGAACATTCCGAGTGGTGTCTCGATAGCGGTACGACATCACATATGGCTCATGACAAGAATTTGTTTATAGATTTCGAACCTAGAATTGGATCATTTATAAAATTAGCTGTAGATGAAACAGCGGAGATCACAGGTGTTGGAACAGTCAAATTAAAAGTTCCCGGTAATCACGGTGTAACCAATTTAAAGTTAACAAATGTTTTGTGCGTTCCAAAATTGAAATGCAATTTAATGTCTATATCAAAAGCTACTGCAAACAACTGCCGAGTTGTATTTACCGAAAAATGTGCAAAAATTACGGAGCAGGACGGCTCTCTAATTATAAGTGCTACGAGGAAAGGTGATTTATATTTTTTTCAGCCGCAGGTGGATATCGCTGCAACAACTCAGGTAAGCAACTTTCATAAATGGCATTTAAAATTAGGACATTTAAATGAAAAAGATTTAAAATTATTAAAATCTGAAAATATGTTAAGAGATTTAAATTTTAATGAAAAAGATTCTTTAAAAGATTGTAAAGTATGGATTCAGTCTAAACAAACTGTGAAACCATTTTGTAAAGAAAACAAATTTCATAGTAAGGAATTATTAGAAGTAGTTTATTCTGATTTATGTGGCCCTATAAATGTTAAATCCCATGGCGGATCACGTTACTTTATTACTTTTTTGGATGATAAATCTCGTTACATTGAAGTAAATTTTCTAAAAACAAAAGATGAAGCTAAGTACGCGTTCCGGAGATATAAAGCAGCAGTCGAAAATCGATTAGAAAAAAAAATTAAAATACTGCATACTGATAATGGATTGTAATATTGTGGCGAAGAATTCAATAAATATATTGAAGAATGCGGTATTAAACGCGAATATTCCTCACCAATGACCCCTCAGCAAAATTCTAGAATTGAAAGACAAAATCGTACATTATGCGAAATGGCGAGGTGTTTATTAATGCAATCAAACCTTCCAAATACATTCTGGGCTGAAGCAGTAAATTGCGCTGCATATATTAGAAACAGGTGTCCCACTAAAGGAATTAAAGAAAATAAAACACCTTTTGAATTGTTTTTCGGTTATAAACCAACTGTTAACTATTTTAAAATTTTCGGACAGAAATGTTTTGTTTTAAATAAAAAATCAAAAGAAAAGTTTGAAGCTAGGTCACACGAACATATATTCGTTGGCTATTCAAATGAATCACGCGCTTACAGATTATGGAATAGGGATACCAGAAAAATTGTCATAAGTCGTGATGTTCGATTTATAGACTAATTTGAAACAAATGATTCAGCCACTACTGATCAATTAGAATTAATTTTTCCGTCTGAGAATAAATGCAATGATTGTAATATTAAAAATGAAACTCCTATCCCTACTCAAACCGCAGACATCCAAAGGGGGGAAAGCAGCGGATCGATTTCCTATCCCCCTGAATTCAATGGAGAAAGTTTCTCATTTGGAAAGGGGGGGAAGCGAGCCACTCGCTTTCTGAAGGGGGGAACGTAGAAGATGTGAGTGGAGGGGAGGAGAGTGCTCACGATAAATGTAAACAAGAGGAAGGGATAAACAATCCTCCTTTTAAACGCGGTGCAGGCCGACCTAAAAAAATTAAAAGTTGGAACTTTCAAAAGTCTCATAAGGAGTGTATTACAGATACAAAATATAAAGATGAAACTTCTCAATTAGCTGATAACTCATTTAATGAAATTAATCCCAGCGTGATCGACGCGTTAAATGGAGATTATGCTAAAAATTGGGAGAACGCGATGAAATTAGAATATGATTCTTTAGTTAAGCAAAACGCTTGGGAAATTGTAGATAGACCAAAAGATAAAAAGGTAATTGAGTGTAAATGGGTTTTAAAAACAAAATTCAAACCAGATGGTCAAATTGAAAAATTTAAGGCCAGATTGGTTGCCAAAGGGTGTTCACAGAAACAAGGTATAGATTTTGAGGAAAATTTTTCACCAGTAGCCAGATTAAGTTCTATAAGAACTGCAATCGCGTATGCTATCCAGAATGGTTTCACAGCATACCAGTTAGATTTCATTATGGCATATGTTAATGGTGATATACATGAAGAAATTTATATGGAGCTTCCTGAATTTTTTGAAAATGACATACACGAAAATAAAGTGTGTTTATTAAAAAAATCTTTGTATGGCCTTAAGCAATCAGGAAGACAGTGGTTTAAGAAATTAGATGAGAAATTGAGAAAAATGAAATTTAACCCTTTGAATTCCGACAAATGTGTCTATTACTCAAAATATCCTTTTGATGCTATTATAATCGTCTATGTCGACGATTTAATTTGTCTCACTAAAAGTGAAGAGCACTATTTTGATATAAGAAATAAATTAGCAGAATCTTTCAAAATGAAAGATATGGGTCTTCTGCATTATTGCTTAGGCATTGAATTTAATCAAGATAGGGACAGCATCACTATAACACAAAAGAAATACATTGAAGATTTACTAAATAAATTTAATATGGAAGATTCTAGAGTGGTGAATACACCTTTAGATAACAGTGTAAAATTAACTAAACAAATGTGTCCAAATACAGAAGAAGAGAAATCATATATGTCAAAAATTCCTTATAGACAATTAATTGGTTCTCTTATGTATCTGTCGGTTGCTACCAGACCAGATATCACCCATGCTGTAAATTATTTAAGTCAGTTTAATAACAATCCAGGAAAACCTCACTGGATAGCTGCTAAAAGAATACTAAGGTATATCAATGGCACTAGAAATTTAGGAGTTGTATATTACAGAGACGATAAACCATTGACAGCATTTGTTGATGCCGATTGGGCATCGGATATAAATGATAGAAAATCATATACAGGATACGTCTTTAAATATGCCGGTGGACCTATTTCTTGGGAATCTAGAAAGCAGCGAACCGTTGCTCTATCCACAACAGAATCTGAATATATGACTGAGATCATGTGCGACAATCAATCTGCACTGAGATTAGTAAAAAATCCTGTTCATCACAATCGATCTAAGCACATTGACATTCGTCATCATTTTGTGCGAGAAGTTTACAATAATAAACTAATTGACATTAAATATATTTCATCAGATGAACAACCTGCAGATATTTTAACAAAAAGTTTAAATGCATATAAAACATGAAAAATGTTGTGATATCATAGGACTTAATACTCAAGACTGATGAACTTAAAAAAATATATTTAAACTGTGTTTTCATTAAGAAATTAACTGCTTATATTTTACGTATTTTATTTTATCATATTAACCATAATTATTTGCTTATAATTCTATTTCTTTACTAACACTTTTCTTATTTTAAGTAACTCTTGCATAAAAATAATTTTCTGTAATTTTTAATATGCTATTATAATGCATAAATATGTTTTATTTTCGAAACATTTATTGAATAAGGGGGAAATGAAGGATTTCAATGCATGTTTCCTCATATCATCTGTTAACTAGCTGACACCTGTCATGACGTCAGATGTGACGTAACTGTATTACGTAATCAACAGCGCATCTTCGCTTCTCTGAGAAAGAGAGGTTTATAAGAGTCTGTACGAGAAAGCTTTGCTAAGCGTGCGGCGAGAAATGCCCGCATTATGTTATTCTACTTTTCTATGTTATTAAATGTTGTGATTGTTTAAAAGACTCTGCTTTTCACTCTGTGGACCCATTTATACCAACATTTTCATTACCTATCTTAACAAGAATATATTACCAACATTTTCAGATTGCCCCCAAAAAGTTGAAACGAACTTGTTTTTAAATGACATTTTTAGCTTATTGCCCACGGTCTATGTGTATTTTTAATCTTTTTTTTTTTTTTTTTTTTAATAAATAAACAAATAAATAAACATCTAAAATTTCTAAGAATAATGTCCATTACCTACCTCAATTTTTTGTAGTTATCAAAAAAAAATTTTTTTTTTATTCTTATACTAATTTTTATGAAAATACTTTGCATTTTTCTCTTTCTACCGATATCGATACCGAATTCAAATATCACCATATATTTATCATTTGACAAAATTTCAATGCAGAATAGATTGTCGATACAGTTTAATATTGAAGAAAAAAAAAAAAAAAAAAAAAAGTCTCAGACAGGGATTTTTGCGTTGTCGTTTTCGATAGTTGGGCATTTGTCGAAATCATTTTTCGATAGTTGGACATTTATCGAAATCTAAAATTTATCGAAAATATAATTGAATAATTTGAAAGCGATGTTATAATTGGGAAGGAAAAAAAAAAAACTAATAGTCCTCCGTCCTAAACTAAATTCTGCTTTTGCCAGAATTTCATCAAAACCATTTTTATTTTATTTTTGCCATTTTGGCAATGAATTATAATAACTATAGTAGAGTCGTATATAAAGAAGTTGGCGAGAAATATCCTAGGTACTTCGATGACAAATTTCAAAGTTTGCTTGGGGATCTGATACTAAAGCTGTCTCGAACAAAAAAATAAAATGATAATAGACTTTAAAAAAAGAAAATGTTAATTAAGCAACGCTGCCACGCTATTTGACGTATTTGGCGATGAATACACACATTATTACGAAAAGATTCTCTATGTGAGGATTAATCCATTTGAGATTTTCTTTTCTCGAACAACTCATAAAAAAGATGTTTGTAACGAATTATAAATTAAAAAAAAATAATTACATACATAAGGTAATTGTAAATAGGGTTTCACTTTATTATTATCCATATTAATAAAATCAGGCTTTTGTCTGTAGACTTGTCAGAATCAAAAAACTTTGCGATATCATCACGTTTCACACACCATGGAAGCCAAAAATGATTTTAAAAAATTTTGTCTGTCTGTAGTGCAGTTTCCACTGAGGGTCGGTTGGAAATGCTTCGAGCGGCGCTATTCAGAATCCTTTGATGTGGTCAAGCGGTTGGACCTGGGTCTACGGGCTGGTTCGAAAAGGGAGAGTCCCTGGTTCTAATCCCCAGCTGAGATAATTGAGGGGCCAGAGACAGATATCTTTGTCAATTTTGCATCTCTTTCCTTTGAAGTATCTGCGCAATCTGATAAAAAAGGTCTTCAACTGATGACAAGACATTTGGCTCTTTGTGTCGGAAGCGTGATTAATGACTTTTTGAACCTTGGTCTAGAACTCGCAGTGGAATCCGGCCTTGTGTGTGCGTCGTCGTATGCGTATGTCTGTAACGCTATGTTTGTCGGGGTATCACGTGAGAACGGCAAAACGGAATTCAACGGAGCACGGCAGGAATTTAGGTCCTTACCCAACTTAAAATTATATCTAATAACTTTTTCAAAATTCTCCCCCCCCCGTTCCTCTTCTAGGTGGCAAAATTCAAAAACACGTTTGTAAGCATAACTCTGCTCCAAAGTACTTCACAGTAAAGAAATTGCCCATTGAGAGACTAGACATAAGTAGAAATAAAACTTTATCTGCGATTTAGGAATTTTCGATTTATAAAGGGAAAAAGTGGGAAAATCGATTTTTGGCGAGAAATTTTGCAAATTCTGGATTTTTGAGAAGAACTCTATAAAAATGGGACAAAAAAAAAAAAAAAAAAAAAAAAAAACTGAGTTATTTCCTTGGGATATTTCCAAAAACACATTTTTTTTTTTTCTTCTTTTATAATTTGCGATATTTTGGGGTGTTACGAGGGGGCAAAATCGAGACTCAACTTTAAGAGCTAAATTTGTCCTTTGAAATCTATGGGAGTTGCAATCACGAATTTTGTTGCTTGCATAGTTTATATGTATCCAACACCTAAAGTAACGAGATTTTTAAAATTACCCCTTTCCCTTCCCCTTGGGGGACAGAAGGCAAAAACATATTTGTATACATACCTCGGCTCCAAATTACTTCACAGTGAAGAAATTGCACATGAGGAAACTAGACTTGAGTACAAATCAAATATCTGCAATTTAGGAAATTTTGATTTTTAAGGAAAGGAATGGGAAAATCAATTTTTGGCGAGAAATTTTGCAAATTCCCGATTTTTGAGTAGAACTCTACGGGAAATGGAACAAAGATGTTGAAAACAGCCATGCGTCTTCTTTAGGATATTTCCAAAACACGTTTTTATTTATTTATTTATTTATTGATTGATTTTGTGCTATCTGCCTTCCTTTTTTTTTTTTTTTTTTTTTTTTTTTTTTGAGGGGATTATGTGTTACGAAGGGAAAATTCGAAACAGATTGCCCAAGACAGATTTAGCTCTAAAAGGAGGGTCTCGAATTTGCTACATTTAAGCACTAAATTTGTCCTGGGAAATTTATGAAAGCTGCTGTCACGAAGCTTGGTACTTGAATTGTTTATATGCATCCGCAACAACTAAAGTAACGGGATTTATCGAATTCCCCCTAGGGGGCAAGAGACAAAAAAATAATTTTAAGAATGACTCGGCCCCAAATTACTTCACGGTTAAGAAATTGCACAAGAGGTGACAAGACTTTAGTATAAATAAAACATTATGTAAGATTTTGGAAGTGGAAAAATTGGTTTTCGGAGGGAAATTTAAAAAATTCCGTATTTTTGAGTGGAGCTCTACTAGAAATGTTACAAAGGTATTGAAAACTGACATGGGACTTCTTTAAAATATTTCCAAAAACACATTTTTTTTTTTTTTTCTGTGTGTGTGTGTGTGGTGTGTGTGTGTGTGGAGGGGGGGGTAGGAAGTTGCAAATTCGAGATCTTTTATTTTTGGCGCTAAATTTGTCTTGGGATCTGCGGTCACGAAATTTGGTGCGTAAATTGTTTGTATGTATCCAACAATTATTGTAACGAGATTTTACGATTCCTCTCCCTGGGGTCGGGTGCTAATAAACGCATTTTCCCGTTTGAATTCGCTTTAAATTATCTTATAGTGGTGAATTTTGGTGGGTGGATATTGATTAAGTGTACACACTATGTACTTTGCTGGGATTTTGCAAAACATCGAACTTACCCGCTGGGGAAGGGGAAGTAAGAAGCGGGCAAGTTGCTGTCGAAGGCAGTGGAGACCCGGACTCCTCACGTTGCAAGTGGGAAAAAGCTGTACCGAACACAGTGGGAACTGTAACTTAGGTTATTAATAATGATATGTGATTTTGACATCTCATTTAAGTATAGTGTCCATCAAAGAGTGCAAAGCCAGCTAGTGTATATATATACAGAGAGAGAGTGTGTGGGTGTAACAGTTGAATTAAACCTGTCGAATGTTTCTACACACAAACATGAACAACTCCAAAATGTGGAATTCAGCTGGCGAAAAAAAGTTTAACCTTCGAACATAAAGGTATATTGTGATAAATAGTTGCTTTTCATTTACTAAGACCGTTTCTTTACGTCACATTATCGAAAAGCGTGAACAAAAAACTGCCCATTTAAGCATTCTTTTTTTTCAACATTCATGGGTACAAATTGTCTTATTATACTAAATATTTTTATACTAATCTTTGTAATTCCTTTTTTCCTCTATCTTGAACCTTTCTGAGATAGGAACTCTAACTCTACAGCTTTCCCCAGTTGGAGCTGTAAGCATTCGCACTTAATGATGCATAACAAGTTTAATACCGGGTGATCCAAAAGTCAGGACAAACTTAATAAACTTAAAATGAATAATTCGAAAAGGAATCAAGATATAAAGATACGGTTTGCACCAAACGGATGGAAAAGAAGCCGGTTTTTGTGTGGCAAAGAAAAACAAAAATAGTTCTATTGGCGACTAACAGATGGCGCTGTCGTATTTCTGATGCAGGATTATGCAAAGCAACACACGATATAAAAAGGAACAACTACAGCAGGTAATGGTAGTCGAAGCTTATATGCATCGAAATATCGCATTCTCAGTCGCGACTTTAATCACGCATGGCCTCCAAGATCTCCCGATCTGACACCCTGTGACTTTTGTCTGTGGGGATTCTTGAAGTCAAATGTGTACCGCGACCAACTGACATCACTAGCAGCACTGAAAGGTGCCATCCGCTAAAATGTGTCTGCCATAACGCAAGAAATGTTACTAAATGCTGTGAACGATGTGGTGAATCATCTCACAGCTGTACTTCTGAATGATGGACATTGAACAGTTACTGTAGTAGTACTAATTAACTGTAATTAAGCTGACTTGTAAGTTGTCAACATTTTTTTTTTCATTTGTAAATCATCTTTTGGTGAAATAAAACACTATAGCGCCATTTGTTGGTCGCCGACAGAACTAATTTTTTTCCTTTGCCACACAAAACCCGGTTTCTTTTTCATCCGTTTGGTGCAAACCGTATCTGTGTATCTTGATTTGTTTTCGAATTATTCATTTTTAAAGTTTGTCCTGACTTTTGGATCACCCGGTATTTCTAGACACCCTTTTTATGGCCATAACTGTGAAGTTAATAAATTATGGAACTGTAGTCGTTCAGAAATTGGGTGAGAGAGGACTTTGGCGAAATGAAGAGCGGTATTTCGGACATACCATTTATTTCCTTTTATTTTATTTTATTTTTCTGTGTGTGAAAACTAAAATTTTTAAAACACCAGCTATGTTACAAACAAATTAAACGAGCATAAAGTTCCGAACAGTATGAAATGAATACATTTTTGAATGCTAAACAATTTTTCATGTAGTAATTTCTGATGTCAAAGTGTCTCAAAAAGTAGTAATTTTAATCTTTCTTGATAACTAGACTCCTAGAGTGTTACTACTACTATACCAAAACCCATTAATTTCTAAATTTTAATATCTTTAAAAACCATTTGTTCATATTATATTGAAAATAATAATAATAATAATAATAATAATTTACTTAATTTAGAATTGCTTTTATGAGTAGTCCTGATAATTCTGCATATATAGATTAAACAGCGAACATCCAAAGCTTTTCACTTTAATAGTAAAGCATCATCAGGGATTTTTATTTATTCGTTTCCAATGAGCAATTTTTAAATATGTTTTTTTTTTTTTTCACAGTCAACAGTTAAGTATTTTAATAACGTGAATATCCGCAAAGGAAATTTGAAGTCCGGTAGGTTGGATCAATGAGCTAAGAAAAATAAGAGAAGCTGAAACTATTGAAAAATCACACGAGGCTATTGTAGGAGAAAAACCACCGTGAATTAGCAGAAATAAACTATTAACTATTTTATAATATTGTGCTAAATTATTGGCAAAATTGCAGCATCTTTGGAATTTATTGCATTTTTGCATTTAATTATATTAATAGCTTCGGACCATCTACTATCCAAGAACTTTACGTTTCCGTAAACTTTGTCAATACTATTTACTTTAAATATTATAAGTGAATGAACTATAAAATAATTGTAAAAATAGGTATAATAAATGCAGGGAGAGATTTTTATCACAAAACTACCTGACTTTAACGGACTAACTTATCAGTCTAACTTTGTCAAAAAACAAACGGAAGGAACCATGAACTATGATAGAATATAGACAAATTTTCTCAGAAGCATGTGAATAGACAGAAGATTAAAGTTTTAAAAGCAACTACTTAATTGCTGTAATAGACTTTCACTTTTCAGTAACACAAAAAACAATCCAATTTTTCTATCATATTTTTAGAATTAAAATGTAAAAAGCTAATAGAAGAAAAAAAAATGGATGATTTTTTTTTTTTTTTTTTTTTTTTTTTAATTACGGAATATATTTATATTATTGATAATTACAATTTTATAGATTTAAATATTATTACAATAAATTGCTTTTAATATATATATTTTATTTTTCAATAACTAGACATTTTTGTATATTAAACTATTCATATATAATAACTTTTTTTTTTTTTTTTTTTTTCTAAAAGGGCTGAATTTCCAAGATATAACGTCGAAAATATTTTCAAAAGATATTTCTGAGAAGTTCCAAGAAAAAAAAAATAAAAGAAAAAAAGAAAGAAAGAAAATGAAAAATATTTAAGTTTATTGAGTGACTCGTAATATTTACTGAAGAAAGTTGTATAATATTAAAAATACTGTGCAAAAGAAACTAAAATTTCTATGTTTTATAAAGTACTAGCTGTTACCCGCGACTTCGTTCACGTGGAAATTTTGATGTGTATGTGTGGGAACTGACGGTTTGATCATAATATGTAATGAAATGAAACCTTATCATTGTGGTGCTGTGCAAAACAGAGTCTGATAAAGTACACTCAAAAAAATTTGTAACTCATTGAAAGCCAAAATAAATAAATAAAAAGTTATCGCCAACATGGCGATAAAAATTTTAAATTCGTCCATAGGGATTCTGTACTAAAACAGTACTGCGTTGTGGAAGTATAAAAACTGGGTCGTCAAGTATGAATTTTATTTCGAAACCTTTCTTTGTATGATTTTAGTTCACTATTGCACAATATTAATCTAGTTCTAATAATAATTTGGTGACTGGTTAATTAAAACTTTAACTATGTGGTGAAATTCATATAATATTTATGAGTTTCAAATTTTTAATTTTTTTTTTTTTTTTTTTTTCATTTCCCGGCGAATTGTTGAATAATATTTTAGTTCTTAAATAATTTTGGACGAAAATGAAAAAAAAAAAAAAAACTGAAATCGGTCATAAGCTTGCTTTGGGTTCCCGCTGCCTTAGGCAGCACCATGTTCGTTCTTGCAATCTCCGGTGCCTGTCCCGATTGCCTGCGACAATGGCTTACCCGTGGGCTTCCATTTGGTTGCTTATCATACATAACAGTTTCGATACGGGCAGTATCGAAAAATTTGAAGTAACTCTTTTATATCTGAATCCCAGTTACATATGAACAACATTATATGTGATGTACATAATATTTGCTCTCAAGTTATTTCCTATATTTATTTGATTTAATCAATCAACCATAGAATGACAGCAATTTCTAGCCACATATAATATTAAAATATGCTATGATCGGCAACTTCTATCGCATGAGACAATTATTATTTTGTGGTTGTATATACTTCATGCTTAGTTAATAGTAGTTGGTATATAGAAAAATAAATAAATTAGTATGTAAACTTGATCATGGTACAGCCTTAATGCCCTTGGCGACTTTTAAATTTTTGTTGCCGTTTTAGACCAAAATATAATTTATGCGATTATTGTTCCTATACGCAAGCGAAGTGTGACGTCACTGACCGTCCGTGGATGCAAGAAAATGATTTCCTATGTCAATGGCCCATTGGATTTTTTGTAAAAAATGATTAAAAATCGAAGAAAATTATTTCCCGATTTTAATCCCCATATTTGGGTACACATATGTATTAGTTATCATGTGCATGTGTTAGATTGAGTTATTTTGCTGTCAAATTGACAAAATTTTAATTTTAAATTTCAAAACTCTGTCGTTCTTGGCGCTTATTGTATTTGGTGATCAAAAACGTAATACGAAAATATACATGCCAGATGTATATTTTCGTAATATGCATTGTACGAAATATTGTTTCATATTATTCATTACTCTCTTAAAATAAGTTGTTAAAATAACCATGATTTTTGAAAGGAATTGAATTATATTCGCAGGATAATTTGGCGATATATATATATATTTCTTTTTTCTGCCAAGGATGACCGATATCAAATCTATTCCGCTGCAACATATTAGTATCTTATATCAGATACTCTATTTAGACATTTGAAAACAAATTTGACTTCAAATTATGATAGAATATTTATCATTTCCCTTTTAATCAGTATATTAGTTGGATATTTATTGTGTTAATATCATCCTTTTAAATTAAATGTTTGTGTTTTCAATCGAATATGGAAGTTTGCCATTTTTTTTTTTTTTCTAGAGTTTTGAAATTAAAAATTCAAATTTTGTCAATTTTACAACAAAAATAACTTAATCTAATGCATGGACATGATAACTAATACATATCTATACCTAAATATGCGGATTAAAATCGGGAAATATTTTTCCTCGATTTTTAATAATTTTTTACAAAAAATCCAATGGGCGTTTAACATAGGAAATATTTTTCTTGCATCCACGAACGGCCAGTGACGTCATCACTTCGCTTGCGTATTTCTTTCTATCTTTTCCTTGGCGAAAAATGTCCGATCTACTTCAGCATCAAAATTATAAAAAATTGTCAAGAGTTATCAATAAGAAAATACCTTTACCATAATGCTGAATTAACTTTTATGCCAAGCGTGTTTCATCCGCCATACTAAAAAAAAAATATGAAGTTGAGGTATATAAAAAAAAATGCTGTGAAATAAAATTCAGAAGAAATATGTTAGATTTGTAATATTACTATTTTATTTTAAAATTATAATGTGTCATTTTCTCATCGACCAATTTAACATTTAGTAATTTCTTATTTTTCGCATGAAAGCATATTTCCTTTTATGCTGAAAACAATAAATAAATATATCTCGTAAACTTTTTTTGGCAACAATTAAAAATTTAAATGGCTTATAATCAGTCAATATAAGTCAATAAGTTTATTATTTTCATATTTTCATTAATTTTAAAGATTTTTTCAATTTTTTTTCCCTAAATCATCCCTGACCTATAAGGAAAAAAACAAAAAAAGAATGATCGAAATCGGTCAAACCGTTTACGATTTTATAAATAACATACAAACAAACATTCATTTTTATATATATAGACGTAATTTAGCTTTAAACAGCATGAATTGTTTAAACAGCATGAATTTTTTACTGTCTGTTATTTATAAAGTAATCTCATTTAAATTTGTTAATTTTATGCTATATTCATACACATTTCCTTTTCGCTTGCTGTAGGACCGTTTTTTTTATCTAAAACAGTTGAGTTCGTTGGCGACTACTGGTGCTTGCTTACAAAACTTTCATTCATCATCATTTACGAGGACAAGGCACGCTGAAATTAATTATTATTCTTTTGTTTTAAAATCTATCGTTCCTTAAATCGTGTTTTTACATGAAATCTATCATTTTTTTATGGATATGGTGTATTTTAAAGGATAAAACTTAATTTTAAAGATGAAAAGTCCTCTTTTATGCATTAGAACTAATACGTTGGGGCCACCACAAGATTTCTACTATGAAATCTTATGCAATTTCAAGCAGTATAAATTATTTATTAAATTATTATTATTTTTTTCATGATGAATACAGATAATTATTATCTGAGAGATGTATAACACTAAATGCCGAAAGGAAATGTATTTTGTGCCAACATCATAAGAAATGCGATTTTTTTTTTTTTTCGCTGAAAAGGAAAACAAAATTGATAACTTTGCTTTAAATTGTCCCAGATCTATGGCTCGACTATTTGTTTAAAGGTTTTAACGAGTTCTTCCGAAATATACTCATAATGAATATTTACACCCTCAGGAGGTGTACGTCTCCCCCAGTGTGTTGGAGAAGCGGGGGGGGGGGGAATCAATACTACTACATGCACACACTATTTTTCCTAGTTTAATACTACTATTATCAACAATTTATATTAATTTTACAGTGATGCGTTAAAAACAGCTCGCATCATGTGCATTTATACAGAATATTCCCTGTACTTCTATAGCAAAAACTTAGAAAAAAAAATGATCGGACAGCATTACCTGTTGAGCGAATGATCCCCGACTGTAATAAATTCTAGTTTAGTTAAATACCAACAAAATACCAAGTTTGGTTAAATTTCGTTCATTGGTTCGTGAGCTACAGCTTCTGGAAAATTTGATACACACACTAGCCCACTGACAGTCAGACATTTTCCAGAAATGAGCAAATCGTATTTAGGACTTCTCAAAACGTGTACGTTCATCAAAAATTAGAGATAAAAAAATTTCACGAATCTACATCTTTCCTCGCATAGATGTAGAAGAAGGTAATAATTCAAAATAATGGCCAATTTCAAAATGCTCTATGCAAATTCTAAATTATTCTAAATCTCAAAAGTGTTTTTTTTTTTTTTTTAATATGTATCTGATGTTACGAACAAAAAAGGTGTAAAATTTTAACTCTTCGTGAATTTTTGTCATGCGACTGAAATTGACACATTATAATAAAAGGTAATCATTTTTTTTTTTTTTTTTTTTTTTTTTTCAAAATGAATGTCCAGTTTTGTAACAAATATACAGATTAACTTTCAGTATTGGTTTAACACAAATTAGAATGGAGTATTATAAGTAATTAGTTATAACCAAAATTTCAAACCAAGAAAAATAAATTTAAAGCTTAAAATTTTATTTAAAAAAATATTTGAAATTATGTTTGAGGAATTGTAAAATGGTATTATTTTAAAAGTGTTATACAATTTTGTACATTTTATAACAACTGTCTGAATATTTGAGTTAATTTTATTTTATCAGTTAGTTAATTAGTTCAGTTTTATCATTAGTATTCTTTCTACACTAGAATAGTGTCACTTATTACCTCGTTCAAGAGTAATATTGTTTGTGTTATTTTAGGACTCGCACATACTAATCAACAGTAGACTTTTTTACACCCTTTTTCTTTTTACATGGAAATTATTGGCTGATATAGAGAAATATGACATGCATTCATTTTTTAATTATCACATAAACTTGTATTTTGTTGTATTGTTCATTAAGAAAATTGTAAGTTAAAATGTATACACATATTTTTAAAAGACTAAAAGTATTATCTTTTGCTTCTATATTCATCAGAATTTCAGCCAACTATATTTTTCACTAATGAGAAAATAATTTTCATCCTTTTATTAAAATATCAACTTTCCTTTTTTTTTTTTTTTTTTTTTTTTTTTTTAACTTTAGTGATTAATTAATCCAAGAAAATTTGATAATACAAGATTTAATGAGATGAGCCTTTAAAATTTATTTTAAAAAATACTAATCAGCACCTCTTTTCTAATTAAATTTTGCCAGCTTCTACCGTATTTTGTTCATTTTTAACAAAACACACATTTTGATTATAAATTATGTCTTCATGAATACGTAATTTGAATTTCCGAGAGTTAATTATATCTTACAATATGTTTTACTTAATTCCTTAATTTTAGATTTTTTTTTCACTTGAAAACAACTGATAAAGATCTGATAAAAATGAAAATTATTATTATATAGTTCAGGATTTTGGTGTTAATTTTCTGTACTTATTTTGTGAAGAAGAACATTGACTTACAAAGTAATTATGTTTAAAGCAAATAATTAATTGTTTTAGGAATTATGTTTCCAATTATATGCCCCATGTTATAATTTAAGATCTATAAGGAAAAATGTCAGTGTAAAAGTGTTACGTAAATTAAAAATTTGTTTCAATAAGGGCATTTTTCAAAATAACTCGTTAATACCTTAAAAATGAATAGTTATACCACACATCTGTGATAATTTTAAACAATGTTGTCTTATTTATTTTTTTCCCTTCATATCTAGCAGTAAAAAAACGTATTTTCTAACACATTTTCTGTGTAGTATAAAACTGATATATTATTATTATTATTATTTTAGACATTTAGTATTTTAAACATATCAAAAGCAGATGACAGTCATCTGCTTTTGATAAATATTAATTTGTACTGTGTGGATTTGTATAAGAAAAAATCGAAAAAAAATTTTGGATTGCCAAAACCTACTAATTTGTTAGTGCGGAGAAGCGGCGGAATATAGACAGAATAAAACTATAGGTAAAATAAAACTAAAACAAATGAATCACTATATATAATGAATTCTCAAAATTGCATTAATTTTGAAGAAAAAAATTCTGATCGGGAAAAATGTCGCACCGGATACTCAATGCCTTTGGCAACGCAGGCCATTGTGAGCTGCACGCGCGCATTTTTGTTCGATACTCTTAAGGAATCACCATATTATCGTAAGGGAAAAACATAATATAAAATACAAAAAAATTCTTCTCTCATCATTGTAAAAATCGGTCCGGGGTCCCACTGCCTGCGGTGCGCGTGTTCCTTCCCCCACCGTTCCCGACCCTCCTAAGTAGTTTACACTTTCAAAAATGTCCGCAATCGTTTTCTCGGGCTTTTAAACCTAATAATACTAATTCCCAACGTTCTATGTGAATTTCTTTATTTTTGTCGCCGTGCCCGCCCACCTTCCAACCCCTCGTAATAATTCTACATTTTCGAAACTATCCGCAATCGATTTATCGGGCCTTAAAACATAATAATACTAATTTTCAACGCTTTAACACTTCCTTCTAAATTTTTGCTATTTCGCCCCCCCCTTCCCCTTCCCGCCTATCCTAATATCTTTTTTGAAAATATCTGCAATCGATTTGTAGTTCCCAAAAAAAGAATAGGGCCAATTTTGAACAGTCTAATTCTATTTCTATAGTTTTGCCCCTTTCCCCTCCCCATCACAGCTCTCAAAATATTACTAATTCGAAAATATCTGCAATCGACTTGTAGGTATCAAAAACCTCCATGTACCAATTTTGACAGATCTAACTCTATTTTTATTTTTATTTTTTTGCCCCTTCGCTCCCCCCTCCCCGCATCTCCTAATAACTTTACACTTTCGAAAATATCCTCATTCGAATTGCACCCCTCTAAAACATATGTGTACCAATTTTCAACGGTCAAAATATCTTTCTATTTTTCCCCTATAGCCCCCCCCCCCCTTCATGCCCCACCTTGGTCGACTTTCTAAAATTCCAGAAATTGGTTTTTAGATATTTGTGTGAACTATATTTTAGAGCAAAAATCTCACATATATCTTCTTTTTCTCTTTCTTTTTTTTTTCGATATGAAGGATTATTTGAAATCACATTTTGCCCCACCGAATTTCTAAAATTCCAAAAATTAGTTTTTAGACATTTGTGTTAGCTATATTTTTAAGTAAAAATTTTACGGATAGCTGCTTTTTTTTTTTTTTTTTTTGTTGTTGTTGTTGTTTGAGATATGCAGAATTCCGTGAAATCATGTTTTGCTCGCCCTACCACCCTTGGGGGACGAATTTTGTACAATCTCTTCTTAGTGGATGTCTACGTAATAGAAGGAACATTGTCACAAAATTTCATGCTTCTAGGTCCAAGGGTTTGGGCTGAGCGATGATGAATCAGTCACTCAGTCACGTACTCAGGAGAATATTTATATATATATATCTATCTATCTATATATATATATATATATATATATATATATAATTAGAATTGGAGATATTGAAATTTTAAAATATTAAAGCGTCATCTGCCGACAGAGATTTGCAACGTGTACTTCAAATAAGTTTTAAAAGTCCAATTCAAATAAGTTTTAAAATGGCATACTTTTTTTTTTAATTATGCTAATTAGAAGCTGGGATACAAAAATAATATAAATACTGTTATAAAAATATTTATGTCTGACTCTTTCATGGTTTTATCCGAAACTTACGTAATTCCAAGCTAAAGACTGTTAAAAATCCTTAGTATGAAATGTGAACGGAGAATCAGAATTCTAAATTCTGCAAAATATAAAAGAAAAAAGGCGTTCTGGGTTTTCCGTTGTTTTCTCCAAAACTTTCTTTCCTTTTCTAAATTTTTGACCATTCGCCCATTTCCTTTCCGTCCCTCTTAATAATTTTACACTTGAAAATATGCGCAATCGATTTATCTAGCCTTAAAACCTAACAATACCAATTTCAAACGCTGTAAGTCTTTTTTTTTTCCACTTCGCCACCCCCTCTAGCCATTTCGAATAATTTTACACTTTCAAAAATATTCACAATCGAATTATCGGGCGTTAAAACCAAATATTACGAAATTTCAACTGCATATCTCTATTTAAAATACTGCAAAATATAAAAGAAAACTTAATCTTACATTGTCTTTTGCTCACATGAGTCGTGATAAATATAATCCAAAATAAAAATGTATTTTTTTTTTTATTATTATTCACATATTTTTGTGAAAATTAAGTTATAGCTTTATAATATGCTTCTAGGCCAAATATTAATTTAAATGTAACGTGAATGAAAATTTGAAGAAGTTTGAATATTGCAATTTTTCCCCGCACTATAAAACACGTGACATCTTAATTGGTTACAATCGTTTCCTTTTTCATCGAAGACAGTCGTCTGGTATTTGAAATTATGTTACCACCTAAATTTCATACTTTAGTTAAATTAAAAAATCTAATTGTTGTATCGATTAGCCGCTTGGATTCTTAGATTCAGAAAAATTGCTCCTTTCGTTTGGTACTGAATTTGTAACGATCGGACTAATATTTCTAATTTATTTTCCACCTTTTTCTGCTTTTAACTCCGTTAAAATATCTATTTTTAAAATATCGCGGGGAATTCTTAGTCATTGAGATCGCTCTTTGATTAGACATAGGTCGACATTTTAATTGATATCTCCACAACTAATTTTTTTTTTTTTTTTTTTTTTTTTTTGTTTACATGAACCCCTCGGGAAGGTACCTGAGTATCCTTTTGTCTATTCTGGTACTTCTGTGTTCAATAGGTGCTGAATGTATAGAAGAACAGACAGACAGAAAAACCTTTCCTTTTATTATTATAGATAAAAATATTAATTAAATATATGTAAAAAACATCCACAAATTATAAGCTTATTCAAGCGCATTTTTTTTTTATTATTAAAAACTGTATAACTTATTCAAAAACTTAAAAAGAAAAATCTCTCTGGCTTCCTTTCTCTCTCTCTCTCTCTCTTTATTTGTTCATTTATTTATTTTCAAAAATACATTCTTTAACCTAATTTTTTGCTAATTTTTCACTTATAATGCTTTATTTTTCATCAAAATTCTTCCATATATATATATATATATACACATACAGTAAATTCTTGTGCAACGCGCCCCCACAAAACGCGATTTCGTATAACGCGGCGAAAAATCTGCGACTATTACTCATACAACACGATATAAATATTCTCGTATAACGCGTGAAATAAAGGAAGCACGTGACGACATTTTTTCTACATTCAACCTGTTGAAGGAAGGATTTCGCCATTACTATGCCAACACCCGACGCTTTTGGCCTCATTGCGGAATGAAATCGTCTACTCAATGTTTATATCCTATAACGCGATTTTGTATTAAGCGGAACGTATCCCCCGCGTTATACGAGAGTCAAGTGTACTTAGTACTTATATTATCACAAAGCATGAAATTAACATAAAATTTTCAATTTTGCATGCAAGCAAATAAACATATCTAAAGTAGAATATTCATTTCATATAAAAAATTTTTAAAAAGATGATGCTATTATTTTTAATAATTTCATTATAATGATGATTACCGAAAAAATGTTGTTATTGTGTAAATGGATTATTTTATTTTCTAGAAGTATTCTTGTGCAAAAGTATCTTAATTATGTAAAAGAATCCTAATATTAAAGAATGTTTATTTTTGTGGCCTTAGGCCTGAGTTCCGTTACGAAAATAATACAAGCTGCACAAACCAATGATATTCTATTTTTTATATATAAAGTAAAAATAATAATAGTTTTTATGTTCTTGCAATAAAGTATACTTTTATTTTTCTTGAAACGGTATTTATTTCTTTGTATGACATTCTTGCAAACGAGTACTAAAAATTTTATCTAAAGATAATTCTCTATCTGCAGTAAATTATTTAGCTAGACGTTTAAAATAAATATTCTTGTGTAATTTATTTATAAAATTAATTAATTAAATACATTCAAATGAAATTTAATGAAATTTAAAAATTAATTTTATATAATTTGTCTCTCTAGTATAAAACTTAAACACCTTTAATTTAATATTTTAATAAAATTCATCTTAAATTTAATAACATTTGTAGATTATCTGATTTAAAATGCTTTAATCAAATATTTATATTCAAAATAATACGCTTGTTTATTAATTTAAGAAAATATTCACAGTATACATTCATAGGGATAAAATACTTTTCCTTAAAAATATGCCCGAAGCACTGATGTCTTCAATGCTGTTTACGCTTGATTTAATAAATGTATCAGATGCAGTATGTCCTTTTTTTTTTTTTTTTTTTCTTCTTTCCGGAAAGGAAAATCTCACTTCGGAAGTGATTCAATTATTTTTTAGAGTGTTACGGAGGGAAAAATGCGACATTTATTTTATCTAAAATTTTAAGATTGGTTTCACAACATATTTTGATGCAATAAATTTAAATTCTTTGAAAAAAAAAAAAAAAAAAAGTAAAAACACCTTTTTTTATTTTATTTTTAAAGGTGGCAACATAAATTGAGGCATTATCAAAAATATAAATTAATATTATAAAACGGAAAATACCTTACAGATGTGTGTATTTTTCTTAGTAATTTGTAAATTTATTTTACAATGGGTTGAGGGAGGGGGGGGGGGCGAATTGATAGCAATAATAATAAAGAGATTATTGAAGTTTAAATTCAAATATTATATACATTTGTATATTTATAAATAAATAAATAAATAAAAGAGTGTTTTTATTTTCTGTCTAATGCCCGCATGGCTTAGTTATTTTATAATATATACTTACATAGGTTATTGAAATGATTCACTTTTTTAGTTTTCCTGCTATATGTAGGTATACACTCTGCACATTTACATAACTGAACGAAGATCTAAAAAATACTCATATACATTTTATTATGATTTCTTAATGCTTAAAACGTATTCATGTGAAACGGAAATAGTCATGTAATAGCAATGTATAATTATAGGGCATTTTTGATTCAACTGAAGCGTGATTTTTAAAAGACAATACTTCAATTTTAATCTTAATTTTAATCTTTAACTCACACTTTTTTTTCGTGTAATTAAAATTTTAACGAATTCTAAAACCGAATGCTATTATATTTGAAATGCAATAATAAAATTTTACCTTAATTAAATCGTCTATTTAAAATATTGTTATTTAAAATAAACATGCTTTTATTCATCTTAAAAACTTTATCTGAAATTATCCTTTTATACATTTGTAGCCCCATTTTATACGAAAATAGCATCACATAAAAGAAAAGTATATTAAATGTAATATATTAGTCCATCCTCAAAAAAGGTCGTACATTGAATCTAAAAGATAAATAAGAAGAAAAGCTGCAACGCCATTTGATTAATATTTAGCGTCAGAGAAGTCTTTAGGGCCTAATTTCACTTAATGCTTACGTATTACCTTATCGCAATGTGTGATTTGAATTAATACATTTCTCTATTTCCTTGAGAGACAAAGTCAGCTTAGATAAACCATGAAGGCCTTTATTTAGTCTTTCAATTTATCTGACTTACACAGATATAAATGTTCACATTATCCTTTTTTGAACCTTAAAATTGAATTTCCGTGTTGCTAGAATTTTATTTTTTATATAACAAGAGTTAGGTAATAAAATATTATTATTATTTAAAAATCCATTTCAAAACATTTTCTAAAATATTTAAATTAGAAGAATTTGTTTTAATTAGAAATAGTGAAAATTAAAGTTGCTAGTTTATCCCTATTTTCATAAAAGTTAAAATTCTACAATGCACTTATAAACGTTATAAACTTTAATTTCTTTGGTATGGTTATTTTTAATTTTTTTTTAACAAAAGTAGGTATGTTTATTTTTTATTTTTTTAATCGCACTTGATTTACATTTTCAGTTTTCTTTTTAAAAAAAAGTTTTAATTTTTTTCTGTTAAAAATATATGTATGTATGCGTACGTATTAATTTTATGACAGGAATAAGGTTTTTTGTAGGGATCATTTTTTTATTTGAATTCTCAAAATATCATAAAATCAATGAATTTTACAAATTTAAAGCTAATCTATTATCTTCTTTTTTCATTTAACTTAGAGAAATGGATGTGAAAATGAAATATCATTACATTTTGAACTCACCATAATAAACTGAAATATTTTGAATGATTGTGGATTCGACTATTGCAAACTTTTTAGTGTTTTGACGTGTTCCGATGGTATCATGTTACAAAAAATACAGTTTACATTCAAACTTTTCAGTTTAAAAAAAATGCCTATCTTTGGGTAATAGTAACCAAGCGAGTAATATGGAATCGTTAGAAAGGGAAATATGGAATATTCATTTTTTTTTTTTAAGTTAATATGAAATAGGTTGGTATTAAAACCCGAATAAACTACTATGTCAGAAACGCCAAAGAAAAATATTGGAAATGCATACAGTTGTTTCGGTAGTCTTAAGCGTACTGTCTTCAGTGCAAAAAGGATTCTGAATCAGGAGAAGTGCCCGTATATATAGGAGAGGGGCCAGATTTAGTTCAACCAATAGGATTACGGGAAAGGTGGGGAGAGTGGCCAATAGGAATTTAGGAAAGTTAGCTGTGTGAAGAGTAGAAAAATTAAGAAAATGTAGACTGAATATAAAATTTCCACCAGTCAGACAAATAGGGAATAGCGAAAGCACAATTTACAAGGTTTTTCCAAATTTTCTTAATTTTTCTACTGTTTACACAGCTAACTTTCCTAAATTCCTATTGGCCACTCTCCCCACCTTTCCCGTAATCCTATTGGTTGAACTAAATCCGACTCCTCTCCTATATATACGAGCACTTCTCCTGATTCAGAATCCTTTTTGCATTGAAGACTTTACGCTTAAGGCTACCGAAACAGCGGTATGCATTTCCAATATTTTTCTTTGGCGTTTCTGACGCAATAGTTTATTCGGGTTTTAATATTCCAACGCCAAGTCTCCTGTTATTATCAAAATAGGTTGGTAGTTTTACAGAGAATTATAAAAAATTGCAATATGAATATTTTACTTTGAAATTGTTATTGAAAATAAACAGTATTGAGAAAGCTATACATACTCGAAATTATTTTGTGTGGTCCCATAAATTATTTAGTCTATACATAACCTTTTTGAAGAGTAAACATGATTTTAAACATCTTTATAATGTATGTTAATTTTATTAAGTTCAATTCAGTATAAACGCATTAAAGTGAGCGCTTAAATAAAAATTTGTCCATAGGCTCTAATGTTACGAAATTCTTTCGTGTGTCTATGTAAACGAACTATAAACATTGTATACACCAGTAAAAACTATTCAGCTTATTTTTCGTTTAAAATTAATAATTGTTCCAAATTTAACATCGTTTGGATGACTACGTGACATTCTCAGAACACTTTTGTAAGGTCCTGTACATTAATTAGAAAGCTTAAGAGCACATATTTTCTTCAAACAACATAAGTTTAAGCATCTTACTCACGTACGCTAGTTTCATTTTCTTCATTGCAAAGTAATGATATTAAAATGCGTTTAAACGAAATTCACCCCATACGCCGTAATGTTAAGAATTTTGGCGTGATCCTACATAGTTTATAAACAATATAGCAATAAAAATTAAACAGCTACTTATATGCAAAGCTGGAACGTGTGCGCCTATTTGCAAGTCAATCGAAGGATTTTTGCGGCCGCTATTGCGGTACATACAAATTCTTCCCATAGGCCGTAAGGATAAGAAACACTTTGGCGTGTCCCTGTACACAAACGACAAATGGAATACACACATAACATTACACAGCTAATTGAATTGGACTCATGAATATGTGTACCAAATTTCAATACAATAGCGGGATCTTTAGGTCCGCTATCGCGGTACATACAAATTCTTCCCATAGACCGTAATCATAAAAAAAAACTTTGGCGTGTCCCTGTACACGAACTACAAATGGAATGCACACTCAAAACTATACAGCTAATTTCGTGGGGATCATGAACATGTGTACCAAATTTTAAGTCAGTAGTGTGATTTTTGCGGCCGCTATCGCACGACAGACAGACAGACGGAACCCAAAATTCTTTTGAGTCCTCCTCTGACGTTTCGGCAAAAATTGGAAGTCTATAGCTTGATTTTTGCGGTGGGCTATCGCGGTACATACAGATTCTTCCCATAGGCCGTAATGATAGAAAAACTTTGACGTGTCCCTGTACACGAACTACAAATGGAATACACACCTAAATCTATACAGTTATTTCCGTTGGGCTCATGAATATGTGTACCAAATTGCAAGTTAATAGCGTGATTTTTGTAGCCGCTATCGTGGTACATACAAATTCCTTCCATAGGACGTAATGATAAGAAAAACTTTGGCGTGTCTCTGTACACGAATTACAAATGGAATACACACACAAAACTATACAGCTGATTCCGGGGGCATATGAACATGTGTACCAAATTACAAGTCAATAGCGGGATTCTTGCGGGTGCTATCGCGCGACAGACAGACAAGCACACAGACAGAGCCCAAAACCGTTTTGAGTCTCAACAGAGGGCCTCCACTAACGTTTCGACAATTACATTTAACTCATTCTATGCATTATAAATAAAGATGATGTGATCATCTAAAGTTGAACATCGCTTCTAATTTTCATAAATTTTTCTTCTGAATTGTCAACAAATATTTTCAATTACATTTAAATCAGGAAATTTCGGTGTCCAATTCGAAACATTTACTTTATTTTGCTCGAAGTAATTTTTTGCAAGCTCAGATATGTGTGAAGATGTCCTGGCCCGTCTTGCTGGTATATTAAGTTTAAACCTCCTAGAGGATAACTATACGCTAACAGTTGATGTTCTACTACTTTTATGTACATTTTAGAGTTCATAGTCTTAGGATTCGGTACTTAATCAGTTTTTCCACTTGCAGATATCCTCACCCAAAACATAACAGGACCTCCTTTAAAACGAAGACTCCAAACAACGCCTTTTTCTCTCCGTAAATCAAGCCAGTGGTGATTAAAACCATCAGGTTTATCAGTATTTTTATCCAGAAATATGACAGTTTTTAAAAATTATTATTCTCTTGCATTCATTTAATAACGGCTTCTTCGTGTAAGAATCTATGACAGTTTGTCAAACACGGTTTTTCTATTGATTCTTACAAATTTGATGAAATCATAGATAGTAAGAACTATTAAAACAGTTGATTTAGAAATATTTTTATGACACTCACTTGCAGTTTTTCAAGAAGATTTTTATTTTCAAAACAGCAATGTGAGATATAAATTTTGTCGCATGAATTTATCTTAGATTTTGCTCCTGTTTTTTTTTTTTACATGTCCATCTATTTTTCTTTTTAATGCATTTTCAACAACACCTTTAAATTTTTAATTTTAATTTCGTTTAATTCAGTTCCACATGGCATTTTTAAAATTAATGCGCAGACGATAAATATATTTTTTCGTTTTAATAAATTAAAATGATTCTTTTAGAAAAATAAATTTAAGTCTGGTGGAAATCAAATGATATTTAAGAAATTTGAGTAAAATGTAATAGTGTCCTTATATTTGTGGGCCAAAATGTATGAAAAATATTTTACAAATAATTAATTAATTAAAATTACAAGGCATAAGAAATATTTTCTTTTCAAACATGTTATACGTAAGCAATTGCTTGAATAAATATCAATACTATGTTTAAATATAAAGTTATCTTTTTTTTTATTACAACTATCCTTATATTTATGTACCTCATGTCAATACTCTTCATATTATTTGTGCATAAAATAAGTTTTATTCATTAAAGGATTTCATACGTGTCAGAAACTACAATATTTGACTTGGTGTGAATATTTAATCTTGAATTGATAATAATTCCCTCTACTGTGTGGAAATATAGATTATTTGTCATCATTTATTATTATAGTATTGTACCGCAAATAATCATCGCATTTATTATATATTGTATAAGTGTTTATATGCAATGAACTATTTAGATATTCTTGGAAGTAAGTCAGTATTAGAGGTACAGATTTTAGCAAGTATTGGTTGGAAATTTATATTTATAATTCTAAAAAATTCTATTGGTGATGCAGTAAAAAACATAAAAAACAAAATTTTAATAATTAGAAAAAGATATTTTTTATTTGTGCATTTTCTATATCGTTGAATCTCTAGATAACAGAAAATAATCTGCTGTGTCACTCACACGACATTCTCTTACCCTGAAATTTAATACTATAAATACAGGTTGGAGATTAAGAGGTAAGATAACGAGTACTGTTAAGTAAACCTATGTTAAACAATTCAAAATAGGCTTCGGAAGAGTTTTATAGGATAATTAATTCTATGTGTCAACCCCCCGTTTCCTTAATGCACCTAGATATGTATAAAATTTAATTCTGTTATTAAAAAATAATTCTGTTTTTAAAAAATAATTCATTAAAATTATTATTTAAAAAATTATCTTTTATGATAATGCAGACAATTTCCATATTAGAGAAGTAGTATAACACTAAATATCCAAAAAAAAGTCCATTTTATTCTCAATATTTAAAAAAAAAAAAAAAGTACGATTTTTTTCTAAGTTTTTTTTTTTTTTTTTTTTTTTTTTTCTTTTTTCGTTAAAAGTAAAAAAAAAAAATCGATAACTTTGTTTTAAATTATCGCAGATCGATGGTTCAACCATTCGTTTTAAAGGTATTGACGAGCTCTTTTGAAATACACCCATCATGAAAATTTACTCCCCTCGAGGGGGGACCTCCCCCCTAGGGGTGAGGCGAGGCTCCTACATACACAAAATTTTTTCCCAGTTGACTATCTCTATTACAATATATATATATATTCGTTTCATTTGGTTTAGTGCAGTCTATAGACGTTAAACTCTACTTACCTGCAATTTCCCCCATAGACGTAATGTATTAGAATTCTCTTGATTGTCCCTGTACACGAACCATTTGCTTGATCTTAACGAAAAGCTTACTGTAGCATCTATATATGATACACATTTAGAATACCAAGTTTGGAATGTCTGCTACCATTTTTTCTTGAGATATTGTGATAACAGACAGACACGCACACAGACCATTTGCTAAAAACATAATTTTCGTATTCAGGGGACCTCAAAATGTGTAAATATAACAAAATCTCGCGACAAATCTTGACCTAAAGACAATACTTTCTCTACCTTATGGGTAAGAGAAAGTAAAAAATCATAAATAACTTCTTTGTAAGTTTAAGATATTTAATTAAAGTATTAAGCATTGAAGTAAATATATTTTTTAAAGTTTATTCATATGAATAATAAAGTAATAAAAGTTACATCCAGGCTTCAGTTACACGAAGCAAAGAACAGATGATGTTCAATATTTTTAATTTTATAAATAAAAATCATAATTGAACAAAGACACAACTTTTTGTTCATGTCGAAATAAATATGCAGAGTACAAGAACAAGAGTGAAAATTTACTCTGCGTGCAATGGAGAAACAGCACAATTATTGTTAATGACGGTCATTGTTTATAGAAGTCTTCTATGTAAAGTTGGATGGAATTTTAACTAAATATATTATTAGGAAATATTAAAAAAAAAAAAAAAAAAAAAAGGTTTCCGGCTGAGTTTAGAGACAAGTTTAATTCCCTTACTGTGTTATAGTAGCTACCAATCTGAAGGAAATAGATCTCGTTAATTAGCATGGTTATGAACCTAATGTGAGCTAATTATATATTTAGCGTTATATAAAACCGGACCATAAATACGTTTTTCACTTAAATTACAAATTCTGAAATAGCTGCAAATTTAAAACAAGATCGAGGCTATAGTTGCTTAATAAAACTGGTTAATATCTTGGAATGGACTATTTATATACCGAGTTCCTAGCAAGCAAACTAATCAATAATTTTGTATTTATATGAGTTTGAATCTCTTAAAGTAGCAACAGTGTTGCCAGACTTGGGGAAATTTTTATTCAACTATCACCAATAAGTTTGAGAAGAGGAATTGGACATGCATAATAGTCGATTATTCTTCGAAGTGATTAAGCAACTGTTCCAATAAAAATTTAGAGGTGAATGTTGAATAAAAAAGTCCCCAAATCTGGCAACGCTGGCAGCAATATTTTGAAACAAGTTAGCAGATGAAGTTGATTTATAAACTCAATTGAAACCATGAATTAGAACCTATATACATACCGAGTTTCATGTGATTTGCTTTACGAATGCTAATTTTATGTAACTGTGAAATTTTCAAGTGGTTACCGATAACACTACTCTACCCCAACGCCATTTTTGCAAATTCTTAAGTAAAATGACCTCCTGAATCAAAATATGACGCTCATTTTGTACTATCATCCACTGTTTTTGGAGCCCCCCCCCCTCCTATTTTTATCAATCTCCGGTATTTTTATGGCTATCAATTTGATAAGAACGAAAATGATTAATTTAACTATTAAATATCTTCTGAGGGGTTGCAGAAGTGAAATATTCTAAAACATGAACATTTGCAGCAAGGGAAAAACTTAGGAGGGGGGGATTTGCCACTTAAATTATTAATTACATTTATTATATTTTATTAATTATTATTATTATTATTTGTTATACATTATTCATATATATATATATATATTTATAAAGTGTTAATATAATTCTTTTCCATTCTCCAAATCAAATTCATGACCATAAAATTACCAAACAGAGATAAAAATTGGGAGCGTGGCGTCCCGAGAAAACTGGAGGTGATTGTGGAAAATGGGGGTCATATTCGAATTCAGGAGGTTATTTTACATAAGAATCAGCAGGTATAATATCAGAGTTCGATTTTTTTTTTCTTTTTGCAGCGCATTGTAATTAACCAGATGGCACATCAAGATAAATAATAAACTTCATTAAGTTTTAATACAGAAATAAGTATTTAATGCAAGTATTACATGTTCAGGCGGTCGCCATTTTGAAACAAGATAGAGAATGGTTTAATAAACTTGTTTGAGAACTTGATACGGGCTATGTTCATGTATATATGTAATTGGAATTTTAATAACATCAGTTCAAAAATACATATTTATATAAATTTTAACTTTTAAAATAGCCACCTTTAAAACAAGATAGTGGATCAAATTTGCAAACGAATTCAAGAAATATATTTTTTAAATAAATCCATTGTCTAGTTTTAATTTTAATTGAAGCAGTATTTAATATTTTGGAAATTGTCATAATTAGAAAATTATATGCGTGTGAACACATCTTTATATATATATTTCTTTTGTGCGTGTGTATGTCACTGAACTCCTCCTAATCGGCTGGACTGAGTTTAATGAAATTTTTTGTGTGTCTTCAGGTGGATTAGAGAATGGTTTAGACTTACAAATGAAAGTTGTAACTTAATTAGTTCTTTCTTAATTAATTTTTAACCAACTCTTTCAACAACTTTTCCACCTAGATGGCGTGAGTTGTCCGTAAATACGATGTCAGAATTTATTTAATGTTGAAATGAAAAATGAATTTTTAACCGTATCTTACGAAGTGTTTAAAATATTTTTTCAAAGTTAATATTTTAGAATCGTAAACACGATGTCAGAATTTATTTAATGTTGAAATGAAAAATGAATTTTTAACCGTAAGTGTTTAAAACATTTTTTCAACGTTAATATTGTTAAAATGTTAAAATTAGTTAAAATGGTATATTCTTTTAAAAAATTCGTCAATATCCGACGGAGTTATTTTATGTTAAAATGAAAAATGAATTTTTAGGCCATTATTATTTGTGCAGATGGAAAATGTACTAAAAGTTTTCCGAAAAATTTCACTATCACAAATGTTGATGGATATCCAATATATCGTCGAAGGAATCCCGATAATGGCGGACAATATTATCATCTATGGCGGTCATCTATGTCAACAACATAGATATTGACATTGATAACCGTTGGGTGGTCCCATATTCGCCTGTGCTGAGCAAAACATTCAATGCTCATATTAATAGCAAGAAATTCAAACTTCTTCACACACCATAAATTTTAAATCAGCACAACCGGTTTCGAAAGGACGTAGCCTTTCTTCATCAGGTGCAAACACGTGCAACTGCCTTGGAGGCAAAAGCAAGACTGAAAGCAGGACAAAATCCAGAGGGGGAGGAGCAACACAAACAACCAATAGGAAGCAACTTGCAGGACAGGACCAATCAGAGAGGAACACACGTACACACACACCACAAAATGAGGAGGGAGGAAAGGAGTAAACAATTATTATTTTTTTTTTTCAATAATATTAAACTAATAAGTAAATTTAATAAAATTTATCCATTAATTATTATTATTTTTATTTAAATTAGAATTATTTTATCATAACTAATATGATGTTATAAACATAATGAAGGAAATTATTTAATTGAATTAAACAAAGTGATAAAATTGTCAATGAAAAATCTGATTCCACTTTGCTGTCTACAGCTTGGAAAAATTTGTTTAATTCAATTAAATAATTTCCTTCATTATGTTTATAACATCATATTAGTTATAATAAAATAATTCTAATTTAAATAAAAATAATAATAATTAATGGATAAATTTTATTAAATTTACTTATTAGTTTAATATTATTGAAAAAAAAATAATAATTGTGTACTCCTTTCCTCCCTCCTCATTTTGTGTTGTGTTTGTACGTGTGTTCCTCTCTGATTGGTCCTGTCCTGCGTGTTGCTTCCTATTGGTTGTTTGTGTTGCTCCTCCCCTCTGGATTTTGTCCTGCTTTCAGTCTTGCTTTTGCCTCCAAGGCAGTTGCACGTGTTTGCACCTGATGAAGAAAGGCTACGTCCTTTCGAAACCGGGTGTGCTGATTTAAAATTTATGGTGTGTGAAGAAGTTTGAATTTCTTGCTATTGTCTGTACGCCAGTTTTTTAAATTTATTTTTGGTGCTCATATTAATGTTCAGTTCTGCAGTTCAGTGAAGAGCATCAAATACATTTGCAAGTATGTGAATAAAGGCAGTGATATGGCTGTATTTCGAGTTGACAATACCAATGTGAATGCTCCTCCGGTGAATAACAACGATGAAATAACACTTTACTAAATTGGCCGGTACGTCAGCTCCAATGAAGCTGTTTGTCGTATCTTTGGTTTCCCAATTCATGAACGGGATCCAGCAGTTCTTCATTTAGCCGTCCATCTTGAAAATGGCCAGCGCGTATATTTCACGAGCGAGACAGCGATTGATCGTGCTATAAATCCACCAAAAACTACACTCACCGAATTTTTTGAATTGTGTAATCGTGCGGATGCTTTTGGTGCTTTTGCACGGACATTACTCTATTCAGAAGTACCACGCTATTTTACATGGGCTCCAACAAAAAAATGGATGCCCCGCAAGCAAGGCACGCCGATTGATGCATGTCCCGGTTTATTCAAATCAAACACCTTGGGACGAGTATTTACAGTCAATACAAGGCAGACTGAGTGCTTTTATCTTCGACTGTTATTGGTTAATGTCATCGGCCCTTTGTCATTTCAAGATTTACGTAAAATGAATGGACAGCAGTATCCAACGTATAAAGTTGCTTGCCTTGCACTCGGCTTGCTGGAAGACGACAACCAGTGGGGGTGTATGCTTGCTGAAATAGGACTGAACTGTACAGCAAAACAAATTCGTCTACTATTCGCTATAGTGTTGACTACATGTTTCCCGGCCGAGCAGAGACATTATGGGATAATCACAAATATTCAATGACTGATGATATATTGCATCAACATCGTTCACGGTGCAACGATCTAACGATAGTATTCAGTGACGCTATGTACAATGAAGCATTGATTGCTATTGAAGATCTTTGCATTATCATTGCCAACTTACCACTCAGTCATTTTGGTATGTATTCAACAAATCGAAATGCATCTGATTTAATAAGCACTGAATTGAATCGTGAACTACAATGCAATACTGTAGAAATGGCAGCGATTGTTGCTCGCAATGTCCCACTAATGAATGAAGAACAAAGAACCATTTACGACCGCATCATGCTCGCAGTTTTGGCAGAACAAGGTGGATTCTTTTTTTTTTTGGGGGGGGGGTGGGGTGTACCAGGTGGAACTGGCAAAACATTCCTTATTTCGCTAATTCTCGCCGAAATACGATCAAATAATGGCATCGCATTGGCTGTTGCATCATCTGGCATTGTGGCAACTTTATTGGATGTAGGCAGAACAGCTCATTCATTATTTAAAATGCCACTAAATATTCAAAATAACCCAGGCGCAGTGTGCAACATAAAAAAACAATCGTCCATGGCCACAGTGTTGAAATAGTGTAAAATTCTTATCTGGGATGAATGCACTATGGCACACAAACATTCGATTGAGGCGTCTAACAGGACATTGAAAGATATAAAAAACAACGACAAACTATTTGGCGGCACTCTGTTACTCTTTTCAGGTGATTTCAGACAAGCACTTCCCGTTATTCCGCGTTGAACATACGCTGATGAGATCAACGCGTGCTTAAAATCATCGTCATTGTGGCGTATTGTTGAAAAAGTACAACTGAAAGAAAATTTGTGCGTTAAAATGCTTCAAGATCCATCCGCTGAAACATTCCCAAAGCAATTGTTAGATATCGGCGATGGAAAAGTTACTACAGATGAAACTGGATGCATAAAATTACCGACCGATTTCTGCACAATCATTGATTCTCAAGATGCTCTTATTGACCAGATATTTCCCGATGTACACAGACGATACACAAATCATGAGTGGCTGGCAGAAAGAGCAATTTTAGCGAATTGAATCTCAAGATACAACATTTGTTACCAGGAGACTTGGTGTCATACAAATCTAATGATACAGTTTGCGATGCCACCGAAGCTGTAAATTATCCAACAAAGTTTTTAAACTCATTGGATTTACCAGGCATGCCACTGCATATTTTACAACTGAAGGTTGGATCTCCAGTTATTTTGCTTCGTAATTTGAACCCACAACGGTTGTGCAACGGCATGCGATTAGTCATAAAAAAATTAATGAAAAATGTTATCGAAGCCATCATTTTAAATGACAAATTCCGAGGTGAAAATATATTACTACTGCGAATCCCTATTATACTCACAGATTTGCCAATTCAATTTAAACGCCCTCAATTTCCAATTAGATTGGCATTTGCAATGACTATCAATAAGTCTCAGGGCCAAACGATGTCTGTCTGTGGCTTAGATTTGAGCACATCATGTTTTTCACACAGACAATTATACGTGGCTCTCGAGTGGGCAAACCATCCAGTTTGTTTGTATTGGCGAAAGATGGGATAACAAAAAATATTGTACACTCTGTTGCATGAAGGGATTGATATTGTTTTTTAGTAATATTGTTATAAGTAGAGATATGTATATAATTTTAAAGAATCAATTTTAATAAATTAAAAAAATAAATGATTGGTGTTTTGTTATTTTTATATTCTTTCATCGTTCACAGCGCTCCATACATCTTCCACTTATATACCACATCCTTACACACTTACAATAAGTTAGTTATTTCTTTCTAGCAAAATATTCTCTAGAAATAATTTATATGACAAAACAACGTTTGTCGGGTCAGCTAGTGTAAATATAAAGAGAGAGTGGGGATTGGGCAGAGGGTAAGGAAGATAGATATATAAATATACACTGTGTAAAAAGTAGAAGGACAGTCGATTTTTGTAAATTATTTTCCGTATTTTTGTCCTGGCTATTAGGTTTTTTATATAGATTTTGTTTTAAAAAATTTTCTTTAGTTTCACGTAAAAATGAAATCTCTACTGCTAATGCTAATTTATGTATTATAGGAAAACTAATATTTATGATTTCGAGAGTGTAAAAAAAGTAGGACACTTTACAAAATTTGTTATTTGGCGGACTATGCACGAATAAAAGAGTAAATATTGAATTTTCTTTAACTGCTTTTGATGAGGAAAACGTATTTTGTTAAAGATTGCATTGTTATTTTCTTTTCAGACTGCCTAAAAGAATGCTTTTAAATTATGATCAAAAGGGGCAAATTGTTACATATAAAATAAATGGTAAAGGTGTTAGACAGATTATTCGCATACTGCACGTCCTCCCCAATACAGTTTCTAACTTTATCAGAAAGCTAGATAGAAATAGGAAAGGAAAAAAGATTGTTAGGCCTTAAAATTTAACTCCTTACGATAGAAGAAAACTTGCTAATTAGCTTTAAAAAAACAGCAGTAAAAGTATCGCAAAGGTCCACAATCAATCAGGACTTACTCATGTGTCAAGGCAAACAGATTAAAACTACATAACAAGATCCAAATAATTAATTTTCAAAAATCGGAAGCATCATCCAAAGTTGAAAAAAAATACAGATATATTACCGTTTATCATGGACCACGTAAAACATGTCATGAACCTCAGATGGGACTTCTATAATATTTGTAGACGAGAAGAAGTTTAACTTAGATGATTTAGATGGTTACCAATAACACTGGCATTTTCTCAGTAATGCAGAAGAGTTTTTTCCGACTCGACAAATGGGGGGAGGAGAATGGTGGATTTTTAAGCAATTGGATATGGAAGAAGAACAAGTCTAGTCTTTTTCAGTGGTAGGCAGAAATATACAAACAATACTGATGTGCTGAATTCTGAGCTTCTTCCTTATGGCTCTGAATTAGGAGGAGAAGAGTGGATGTTTCAACAAGATAAAGCCTCCATTCACACCAACAATGGAGTTAAAAATTGGTTCTCTGTAAATAATGTGCTGGTTTTGGAAAAGTCAACTAAAAGCCCAGATCTTAACAATGAGGACAACATTTGGCTAATTCTTGTTCATCAAGTATATGTTGGTGGAAAAATGTTTGAATTCCTTGCTGAACTTGAGAAGCTTTGACTAATTTTTGCCAAATATGAATCCAATCTTTGTATGATTCACTACCAAATATAGTATTCGAAGTCAAAAGAGCTAATGGAAAAGGTATTACGAATACCGCTTATATTTTACATTTTGTGTTACTGTCCTTCTACTTTTTTTCCAGAGTTTAAAAACGTAGAAACTATTTTTGTTGCCCTTAATAATTTATTTTTGAAAATACTGATAATGATACTGATATTTTCTTGTTAAATGAACTTTAAAATATTACACATAAAAATAATTTCATTAAGTATTAAATATTTCCTTTTTTTTTCTAAAAATATCTAGTGTCCTTCTACTTCTTTTACACAGTGTATATATATATATATATAAAGTAAGTGTTTCTAATAAGTATTTTCTCTAAAGAAATCAACCTAAAAAGGTTATGAATAGCTGTTGTTTATAAAAATAATACACTGATGAATAATACGAACATTTTAAATCTAAATAATAACATTTCTAACATATAATTACACTGAAAATAAGCAGAAAGCTCTAACGATAAAAATAAAAGTCTCCTAAAGCATATCGATTTATATTACAGTATTTTTGTAGCAGTCAAATCCATAAGAGAATTATTTTACACGTAATTAAAGCGCTGAAATTTCGCAACTTTAATTACTCTCAAGGATTATTATGCGAAATGTTTCGTTTAAACTGTTGAAAATAATTAATTCCTTTTAAGATTATGTTGTTGCGGTAATAAATAAATTATTAATTTCAAGTTTATACATAGAAGCATCTGTATTTGGTATATGTAGTTAATTAAAAGAGGTAATGAATTTCGGTTACCGATTGCATTGTTTACGTAGTTATATAACAATGTTTTGCAGTAAAATAATTAAATGATGTTAATAAAATAACATTTTTAATGTTGTATATAAATCTGAGTAAGATTCAAAATATATTCCAATTTTCTTAATTAAAATTTATTTATCACAATTAGTAATGTTTGATTAGACCTTTTTTTAATTACATGCTTAGCGTTAATTGTTTGTCTTTTCATGCAAAGAATTGTATTTTATATAAACACCAATAAATGCATGAGAGAAATTGTAAATATGTAGGCTCCCCAGAAATTCTCAAGCAAATTCCAGATATCACAGCCGTTGTAAAGAATGAATTTTACATTTTTTATGCATTATTGCATCACTAACTGGAATTGTAGGGCTAGAATTTTAAGACTGTATATGAATATATTGTATAAGAAATATAAGTAAAATAGGTGGTTTTCAAAGAACATATTTGCTTTTTTCTGAAAGGGAAAAAGGATAGCTATATGTGCACAGCTAATATTTACATTTTTATCATTATATTTTTATAGTTATCATTATATTTTTATAGAAATTTCTATTATTATTATTATTATTATTATTATTATTATTATTATTATTGAATTAATGACTCGAAATTGATTATTATGAAATGTCGGTATGATAATCTTCCGGGAAAAATAAAAACATGTAACAATGTATGTAAGACATTTCGCAGCACACGCGTGATGCTCGACATAATACAAATTACACCTTAGATGTCAATAATGTGCAAACAAATATTATTATATTCTTACAGTATGCTTGATAATTTTACATTGGTTGTAAGCTTAACTTATAAACAGGATTTATAAACTACAATCCAAAAAAAAAAGTATTATAAGTTATTAAACAAAACAATAAATGAAAAATTGTGTTACTTATTGCATATATTTTGTAACTGTAAACTTTTGAAAAAATGCTGTTTAACGTGCTTTGTAAACTTTATTTTTGTTCCTCTGAAGTTCTACAAGAAAAGTTTAGTTTTAAAAATAATTTTTAAATATTAAAAAAAAATCTTTAGGTATCTTTTTAAAATTATTGCTTTAAAAAATTATCTTGAGCTCATATATTTTTGTATGATTATTGTATAACGAGTGAAAAGTAGCATTCTGTTTAATTTTTAAAAAGTGTATTATTTATTATAGGTTGGGGTCCGTGCTTTCGGACCGAAAGAGAGCATAATATATATATATATATATGAGTGTGTGTGTGTGTGTATGTGTATTACATGTACGCATATACATTACTTACTGTGTCACAAAATAAGAAAGTATTTTATTTATTTTTTTTAGTCTAAAGTTTGAAACTGAGTTTTTAAGTACATTCACACGTTTTAGAATCCCTGTGTATGAACATCGGGTTCTTAGCAGATGATCTCTATATTTTCGAATGCCTTTGATTAGCATATTTCAAACACAAATATAAGCAAGTATTCTAAACTCGATATTCTAAATCTACATCATATGGGGAAGATATTTCAAACATAATATTGAAATCAGACAAAGAATTTGTATAAAAGGCATTCCAAATATTTCGATTACATTGTATCTATGGGAGAAATTTATTTTTGGTGTATTTTAATATATTTAGATTATACTAATAATGTAAAATAAACACATATTTCTTATTAGCAAATAAGAGTGTTAAATATAAACCTATCATGAAAAATGTGTAACATTTGTTTACAGACTACTAAAACTAGTTCGGATTTATTCGGGGTTGTATCTGGTGTTTCCACAAAATGCATGTCAAAGGGGATTAAGTGTTTCTCTCGATATGCGAGAAACAAAAACTTTGGTATGCACTAAATAAATATATATATATATATATATATATATATATATATAATAAATTTAATTGAAGATAAAAGATGAGATGAAGGTGAAAAGTAACAAACAACAAGAAAAACTTATTAAACAATGTTAATAAACAAGAAAATTGGTTAGATTTAAACACTATTTAAGCTAGAAATTCAAATTACGCTGTGTCAATCTCTTCAGCAGGTGGGAACACAGCAATTAAAAATTTAAAAAAAAAACTATGTAGTACTAGCAGGTTTCAAAAGACATGCAGGCTAGCATACTCCAAATGTAATTCAAACTGAATAGTAATGGAAAACAATGTATAAAGTTTTACATTTATTGAAATTTTAAATTTAAGTTTTGATAAAAACTGAATTTCAATTTATTAAAAATCATACTATAGCCAGCAAAAAACTATTAAATATACAAGAAAAAGATTTTTATATATGAAATGCTAGCCAAACATATCCCCACCCGAACCTACTAGAAAAGATGAAAAAACTCACCACCTGCGAGAAAACAACATCTTCAAAATTCATTCCAGCTTAAAAACTTGAAAAAACACTAAATTTTCTTTCCGTATCCAAAGATGTCCAAGAACTTTCCAGGTCTGGCGATACAAAATAACTCCAAACATTAGCAAAATGGTCTTCCTAGAAGGCTTTGAACCAAGTGCATCAAACTGGACACCTATATGGATCACCAATCAAAAAGCAGATACTGCGGCACTGACACTAAAAATTCAAATTTTTTGTATAATGAAATATAAAATTCAAAGGATACAAATTCTTGTAATATAATAAAGCGTGAAAATTGAAAACTTGTTTATCAAAATTAAATTTTAAATTACATAACCTTTTGATTCTTAATATATGGTTGATAACAATATTTATGTAAATTCTGTGACTCAGATTAGAATACCAATGCGGCATACAGTTAGTAATGAAGTTAAAGTTTTTTCTTTTATCAAATAAATCAGTATATAAATTATTATCTTTTATAATAAATGAAATATCCAAAAAATCAGCTTCATAATTATTATTGTTGGCTTTATTTAATTTTAAACAATCTGGATAAATCAAACTTGAAAAATTATCAAAATCAATATTGAAAATAATTAAATCATCGATATATCGATAAGCATGTAAACATATATTATGAGTTACAGTGAACTGATATTCAAAGAAAAATAAGAAAATATTAGCCGCACAGGAAGAGTAATTGGTTCCCATGCCAATACCATGTGACTGTTTGAAAACTTTGTCATGAAAAAAGATATAATTATTATTTAAACAAAAATGACAAAGACTAAGAAAAAAATCTCGAGGAATATTCAATTCATCTTCAATATAAAAAATGTCAAAAATATTTTTAAGAATATTATTGAATGAATTTTGAAGATGTTGTTTTCTTGCAGGTGGTGAGTTTTTTCATCTTTTCTAGTAGGTTCGGGTGGGGATATGTTTGGCTAGCATTTCGTATATAAAAATCTTTTTCTTGTATATTTAATAGTTTTTTGCTGGCTATAATATGATTTTTAATAAATTGAAATTCAGTTTTTATCAAAACTTAAATTTAAAATTTCAATAAATGTAAAACTTTATACATTGTTTTCCATTACTATTCAGTTTGAATTACATTTGGAGTATGCTAGCCTGCATGTCTTTTGAAACCTGCTAGTACTACATAGTTTTTTTTTTTTTTATTTATTTTAAATTGCTGTGTTCCCACCTGCTGAAGAGATTGACACAGCGTAATTTGAATTTCTAGCTTAAATAGTGTTTAAATCTAACCAATTTTCTTGTATATTAACATTGTTTAATAAGTTTTTCTTGTTGTTTGTTACTTTTCACCTTCATCTCATCTTTTATCTTCAATTAAATTTATTATTGGTCTTGTATAATATTTTGTGCTGCTTTAAGCGCCTTTTTTATACAAATTTATTTTTGTCATTGATATTGAATTTAATTATATATATATATATATATATATATATATATATATATATATATACCGGGTGATCCAAAAGTCAGGACTAACTTTAAAAATGAATAATTCGAAAACGATTTAAGATACAAAGATACGGTTTGCACGAAACGGATGGAAAAGAAGCCGGGTTTTGTGTGGCAACGAAAAAAAAATAGTTCTGTTGGCGACCAACAGATGGCGCTGTCGGATTTCTGATGTAGGATTATCCAAAGCAACAAACGATATAAAAAGGAGCAACTGCAGCAGGTAATGGTAGTCCAAGCTTATATGCATCGAAATGCTGTCCATAGTGTAGAAAGCCCTCTTAGTTAAACTGTATTATAAGAATTCGGAAAGTGTCACTGTGGCATTGCGAGCATATCGCTACTGGAAGGGTATGCAAGATAGCAAAGGACAAATAACGTCTTCTGCATAGAACAAAATGATGAAGAAATTTGAAGCTACAGGTTCTTTGGCTTCACGTCTAAGAAGTGGACGTCCCACAACAGCCGCTGCTTTTGCCACGACAGTGGATCAGACGGTTCAATCCATGTCGGTGGTTTCTGCACATGGGGAGTGCAGTGCTCTAGAAGTTTCGAGGCAGACAGGAGTGTCGTGCGGAACTGTATGGAGAGCACTGCGAATAACTCTGAAACGGTATCCCTACAAGTTGCAACATAACCAAGAACTGAAACCTCCTGACTTCGACTCTCGCCGAAATTTTGCGAATTTGGTATTCAGTAAGATGGAAGAGCAGCACGACTGGCTTCACACTGAGCTTTGGACAGATGAAACGCATGTCACACTCTCTGGCGCTGTTAACACCAACAATTGTCGAGTGTGGGCCACAGAAAATCCGCGTGCATTTGTTGAGGTACATTTGTAACAGCCTAACGTGACAGTCTGGTGTGGCTTCACTGCAGATTTCATAACTGGTCCATTTTTTTTCGAGGACGTCACATAGACGGGTTACAAAACAGTTCCTGTCACTGGTCAGCGATATGCAGCACTGTTACAGAACAACATTATTCCTGAACTGCAAGCGCGACAGGCACTCCAAACAATCACCTTTATGCAAGATGGAGCACCACCTCATACTGCTATGCCTGTGCATCGCCTGCTACGCTCAACATTTGGGGAGGATCGCATTCTCAGTAGCTACTTTAATCACGCATGGCCTCCAAGATCTCCCGATCTGACACCCTGTGACTTTTGACTATGGGGATTCTTGAAGTCAAATGTGTACCACGACCAACTGGCATCACTAGAAGCACTGAAAGGTGCCATCCGCCAAAATGTGTCTGTCATAACGCAAGAAATGCTACTAAAGGCTATGAGCGATGAAGTGAATCGTGTCACAGCTGTACTTCTGAATGATGGACAGCACATTGAACAGTTACTGTAGTAGTACTAATTAACTGTAATTAAGCTGACTTGTAAGTTGTCAACATTTTTTCATTTTTAAATCATCTTTTGGTGAAATAAAACACTATAGCGCCATTTGTTGGTCGCCAACAGAACTATTTTTTTTTTCGTTGCCACATAAAACCCGGATTCTTTTCTATCCGTTTGGTGCAAACCGTATATTTGTATCTTAATTCGTTTTCGAATTATTCATTTTTAAATTTCGTCCTGACTTTTGGATCACCCGGTATATATATAATTACATATATATATATATATATATATATATATAATCACACTTTTTTTTGTGTGTGTTAGTGAATTAATTATTAAATATAAAGTGTTGTCAAAAGAAACTGAATAATGTCAAAAGAAACTGATCATATCATTTCAAATGTTTTGAAAGAGAAAATTTGTGTGAATCTGTTGAAATTAATGAATCTTGAAAGAGAGGAGATGTGTTCACACAAGAAATCTCCGACTGTATTAAACAAACCTTTGGCACGGATAAACAACGTCGACAATGACAGTGATAAATCATGACAACTTTGACAACGATAGAACAATTTAAAATTCCTTTGACATCAATGAAAATCATCTGTGAAAAATACACCCATACATTCCCAAAGGACACACACATCATCTCGTTATTTAAAGTGTATTCAATTCTTTTGTATTACAATAACTAATACTTTATTATTATTATTATTATTATTATTATTTACTTTTTTATTTTGTCACCCAAAATAATTATCTAAATTGTATTAATGAAATATAAGTGCACATGAAGGCCTAGAAAACTTAATCTTCGAAACTGTTGTGAAAGTGTGAAATCTCCTATGTAATTATAAGCGTTGAAACCAATATAATGATCGAGACTCAGATTATATAGCAAGTCATTAATTATACTGACACATAAGAGAAACACAATTGTATTTACAGGATGAGTGTGTGTGTGAAATTAAACTTGTAATCAAATGGGTAATATGTTGTAATATTTAACTAATAGATTTGCAACAAAAAATATCAACTGGAGTTATTTGAATTATTAAATATTTAGTATATGTCTGTAAGTATTTCAATACGTATTAAAATTGAAATAAATCGCCACAAGAGCAAATTCCCATAGCTGCAGAAGAAAGCTCTCCAATAACAAATTTAACGTGCACTAAAAATTTAAAAAAAAAAATTCATTACAAAATAAAACAGTATTATCTACTAAGCTGAGGCCTTAAAAAATTAAAAAAGAGCATAAACTGATTATAAACATTCAATATTAAAACTCGAGTACAAGAAGTGTAATCTCACTTCACAAAAGTGAATTCAGAAATTTCACCAAATCAACTGAAGAACAGCAAAAGGTAAAACTGTTCAACACATGCACAAAAATATTATGTCAAAAGAAGATGCATTAAAGCATATAAATCATATGGCCATCAATCGTTGTTATACTCTTACTACTATATAAGCATATATAATAGGGTGGTTCGAAAAAAACTTTTTTTTAAATTTCAAATCGCTATAGTGCGGAAAAGTTGCCATTGGTATAGACATGAAAAAAGCACTAATTATTATTTTTTTATTAATTTGTCTTCCGGTCGCGCAATGCCATCGAAGTTAGCAAAAAATTGTGAAAAACATTAATTTTTCATAATTTTTTTAAGCACGCCAGATGGTTTTAATTGCGTTCCTATCCCATGAATTAACTACTAAAAGTATGTAAAATCAATATATGTGCACTTGTTATACATTTGTTTCATATCTTCCGGTCGCGCAACATAGTACAAAATGAGTAAAATTAGTAGTTTTTTCAAAATTTCAAAGTTTGACTGTTTAGTACATTTTAATCATACGACTTCTAGAAACGCTATGGTTTAATTCTATTACAATAATATATTTAAAATCCAAGCATTGTAGATAAATATGGCTATAACATAGACGTGGCGTACGTGACGAATGGCAGCGATGCGCGCGCAGCGCTGCCAGTCGCAGCCATTATTGTTTCCCGCTATTTTCTTCAGTCTGCTCATGCCGCTAGTTCTAGTCAGTACTAGATTGTGTTGTGCTTAAGTCCGTATTCTACTTTTGTGTTTAGTGTTTGTACTTGAATACAGCAGTTATTGATACAATGGATGTACCAATGAAAGTTGGTATAGGTACAATAAATAGAAAAGATTTTGAGTGCCCTATTTTTGGTCGCTCAACGAGACTTGTTGCACAACAAGCTTCCTACTCATGAAAATGTCCTTCGCTGCTGCTTTCAACAGAGATTCAACCTAGCTGGGACAATAAGCAACAAGAGTGTATCTTTTTCAAGAGTAGCCTCAACAGTAGAAAAGAAAATTATCGGTTTGTATGACAAAGCCTCGATCCCAAGTGTTACGGAGTACAGAGTCATCTAGCTAATTAGTTCTTACTACGAATCTTACAGTAAACTCAAAAAGTCGTTTCATCGTGACAAAGATAAACCAGCATTAAACTTAAACTTGACAATTTCAAGGAGAAAGGATGCTCTCTTTATGATGTCGCTGCGTGTAAATGTGCAAGTACGTAAACCTTAATTCAAAAGGTGGAATATTTTTTTCTCTTTCACAAATGTAGTTCACACTTAGGACATACACATGTATCTGAAGATTTCTTACATGAACAGTCATTAGCAACAATTACACATTTACACGCCGCGATATCAAAAAGAGAGCATTCTTTCTTCTTCAAATTGTCAAGTTTAAGTTTGAATGCTGGTTTATCTTTGTCACGATGAAACGACTTTCTGAATATGTATGATTCGTAGTAAGAACTAATTAGCTGGATGACTCTGTACTCCCTAACAGTTGGGATCGAGGCTTTGTCATATAAACCGATAATTTTCTTTGCCACTGTTGAGGCTTCTCTTAAAATGATACACTCTTGTTGTTTATTGTCACAGCTAGGTTGGATCTCTGTTGAAAGCAGCAGCGAAGGACATCTTCATGAGTAGGAAGTTTGTTGTGTAACAAGTCTCGTGGGTAACCAAAAATAGGGAACTTAAAATATTTTCTAGGTTTTGTACCTATACCAACTTTCTTTGGCACATCCATTGTATCAATAACTGTCGTATTCAAGTACAAACATTGAACGCAAAAGTAGACAGAAAAATAAGGACTTAAGTACAACACAATCTAGTACTGATTCGAGCTAGCGGCATAAGCAGACAAAAGGAAATAGCGGGAAACGATAATGGCTGTGACTGCCTGCGCTGCGCGCGCATCGCTGGCATTCGTCACGTACGCCACGTCTATCTTATAGTCATGTTTATCTACAATGCTTGGATTTTAAATATATTATTGTAATAGAATTAAACTATAGCATTTCTAAAAGTCGTATGATTAAAATGTACTAAACAGTCAAACTTTGAAATTTTGAAAAAACTACTAATATTACTCATTTTGTACTATGTTGCGCGACCGGAAGATATGAAACGAATGTATAACGAGTGCATATATATTGATTTTACATACTTTTAGTAGTTAATTCATGGGATAGGAACGCAATTAAAACCATCTGGCGTGCTTAAAAAAATTATGAAAAATTAAGGTTTTTCACAATTTTTTGCTAACTTCGATGGCATTGCGCGACCGGAAGACAAATTAATAAAAAAATAATAATTAGTGCTTTTTTCATGTCTATACCAATGGCAACTTTTCCGCACTATAGCGATTTGAAATTAAAAAAAAAGTTTTTTTCGAACCACCCTAATATATAAATGTATTCATAATAGAACAAGAATGCCAATAAACAAACACAAAATAATGAATAAATGTGAGTTAATAGAATAAAGAATGTATCAAAATTATTAACCTTATATATACAGTAAAATATATAGACTTTCCCTTTGCAAAAAATGTATTTAAAATTAATTTTTAAAATATATCACTATTGTTACTATAACATGAACAATACTTGACTGAAATTGAGAAAAAAAAATATTTCTCTTTTATAAAAAAAATCAAGCACTTTTTTTTTTAATTATTATTATTATTATTATTTTCATTTATCTTTTCTCTTGTCATTCAACGATCAGTCTTTGTATTTATTTTCACTCATTTATTTTTGTATGAAAAATGAACGAAAGAAAACTGATATGCACCTAATATATAAAATTTGAGTGAAACTTGATTAAGAGTTAATTGGTATAGAATTATAGATTTCAACAGAAAAAAAAAATTGAATAAATGTGAAAAGAAATATGTGAATTTAGAAAAGTGTGTGACAATGTAAGGACTACTATGTGTAACAAATTACGGCCAGCATAGATTCAGATAACAATGTTATATTACTGGACTTACAAAAATATACTATGTATATACACAGTGTTACAAAAATTAAATGTGAAAAAAATTGTTGAAAAATATTTAAGTGATCAATCTTTTCCTTTTTTTTTTTTTTTTTTTTTTTTTTTTTATATGTGTGTGAGTACATGTGTTGTGAGAAAAAATTTACAGAAACAATACTAGTAGACAGTGAAAAACTGTGCCCAAAGCAATAGAAAAAAGTTATATGTTTCTGTAAGTGTGTTAAGTTTTGTGTAAAATTTAAATAGCAAAAAATTTGTGTAAGTGAATTATAGGACCAAAAACAAATTTTATGCAGATTCATGTAAAAATTATGCAAGGTACGATACTCAACGCAGGTCCCTTCACAAAAGAAAAATATCGGCCATGCATTCAAGAAAAAGGAACACGGCATTGAACGTCAAACCTGACACCTGCGTATAAGAGCTAGCACCAAAAACATAGTGAAGCATAAAATTACAGAGACCTAAATCCTAAGAAAGTAATTAAATATATTTGATTTACAGTAACCACTACGAAATGTACAATCCTAGATTCTATATAATATTTAAAAACATGAATAAGGATATTCTCTGTAAAAATATAGTATAAAAAGTGTTAATAATTATTTCTACATATAAAATTTAAATGTGTAAAGCACAATAAATATTCATCCCTTTTTTTTTTTTTTTTAAGAGGGCCATGACAATATAAAAATATCCAATCAGTATTAAATTATTTATATGTAAATAAACATATGAATTTAAACAAAAATATTGGAAAGTTTTAAATAGGGGAAAAAAATTATTCACATTAAATATTTTGACATATATATCTGTCGTCATGATAAGGAACTCTAAGTGAATTAAAATAACTGAGAAAAAATATGTGTGAATAAATGAGAGACCAAAGTGTCAAGATATTAACAAACATCAAAGCAAAATTTGCCGACACATCTCCGAAAGAAAAGAATGAATTTGTGTGTAAAAATCAATCCACACAGAAGCCGCAAATATGACAGATGTATTTCTAAATTTAAATGATGAGCCTGAAAATTTAATGCACTTTACAACAACAGCTAAAGACCACATAATGAAGGAATAATATTAATATGATAAAAATATGAAACACAAATTACAAATAATATTGGGAAAGTAAATTCAGCAATATTTTTATTTAAAGTAAAATTTATTATTAATGAAGAAAAACATTTCATAAACTTTAAATAAAAAAAATTTAAAAAAAAAAATGTTTATATCACTTATGAAATACTAAAATTTTACTGAAATTCAACACATACATTATATAAGAATAAAGCAAAGAAAACACATTACGTAAAGTAATTATACATATTATGCAAGTAAAAATATTTATAGTAATAAAACAAGAAAATTGTTTGTACTTTCATTAAGTTTGAACATAAACGAAAAAGTACCTACCATCATTCTGAAGCTTAATCAACTGGTAAAGTCAGCTTCTCTTCTTCTTCTTCTTCTTCTTTTTTTTATTATTATTATTTTATTTTATTCTTTTATTAATATTATTATTATAAAAAAGTATCCTTTGATAAAAACTTGATGAGTAATATATTTCACATATATACTGTTTCAGAATGACGTTCAATTTTTTTTTTTTTTTTTTTTTTTTTTTTTTTTAAATAGAAAAATGATTCCTTTTCTTTTTATCAAAACCTAAAAATATTAAAAAACATACTTTAGACGCGAATGGTTTTTCTCATGTATGGGTTCGACCAAGGCTTTCTCTCATTTAACAAAAGATTTACTAGTGCGCACATGATTTCTTCTCTATAACAATATATAGATGTTTACTTTACAAAACTTCATAAATCGGAACACTTGATCTAGGCGTGTAAATACGTCTTCCGTACTCGTTACTGTAGAATATTCAGTTACCGGAATCCCGGTTGGCAAGTTAGAAACATGCCAACGGAAGAAATTTTCCGTTCTGCAGAAGAAACACCACATTCACAAAAAAAGGGCACGACGAATGGAAACTTTGTTTAACAGGGGGAAAAAGTGGTTGTGTACGGAACCACAGATAAAAAACAAGAACACAGTAAACTAAATACTGTGGGTGCACAAGGATTCGTTAGTAAATGTAAAAGTAGTGACCGATGCTCAGTGATACAACTCGGGGCTGTCTCACGTGAACAGGTTGTCAGCACTCCACAAAAAGTCTTCACGGAAACCTGAAGACTCGGGAAAAAACCTCGCTTGGGTCGCCAACACAGTCTCGAGAATATGATGATGGTTGTTGTCTGGAAAAATGTCCAGGACTGGATCACCATAGCATCGACTGCAGGGAAAGTTGCAACGATCAGGTTGAGTCGCCAACACATGGTGTCTGGGGAATGAATATTACAGAATTCCGGAACCGCCGAATCAGCTAGACTAACAGAAGTATCACCAGATGAAGCGATGATTCTTTACATTCCTCTAGGAAAGTATGCATTCTTGATTGATGTAAATAATACTCCAAGGATAATTGCGAAGAAAAATTTTCTAATATTATGTATATGTCGAGAAGGCCACTTTTTTTTCTCCAACAAAACAGTCGTGTTTAGGATAAAGTTATATTATACTATACTGTCATGCAAACAGTTCTTCTATAAGTAACTGAACAATTTCAAACTATAATTTTTTTATAGCACACTTCTTTCTCTTTTATCTTATAACTACTCTGAAGAGGTCCTAGGCACCAAGATTTATAATATTGTTTTCTTGCAGCACTTAAAAACAATCCGCAGAATAACCTCAGATAAACAAAGATTTCAGGCTGTTAAGAAGAATAACCACTAGTTTGTAGAAAGAAAATTTATTTAAAGCATAAAATCTTAGCAGGGAAATGAAATATTTTATAATATCTTAAAAGACTGTAGAATACAGTTTAAAAGACATTCAGAGGTTGAGGAAAATGGGGTGAGATAGAGAGGGCTTTGTATATCGTACAATTAGATCAGTGGCTAGGAGCAAAGTCAAGTAGTTCGCACAATGACAGTCTCAGGCAGACTGTGTGAAATGAGAGTTAGAAAAATATTGCCAATTTCATAACCAAATGCATTTCTTTGTCTCTCCAATAAAATAGTATAAATATTTTGAATTTAGAGATTACGTTATAAAAATTTATGCCAGTCACTTATGCCAATTTTTCGTCACCGAAATCGTCTGCCTGACGGGGGAGCGGAACGACTACATCCTGTCATTAAGAAAATATAAATTACCCTTTAATGATATTTCAACGTACATTTATTGCAAAATTTAGCTATAATAAAATAAACTTACGCAATTTAAAAGAATGAATTGTAATTTGTAGAATATGCATCGGTTAATACATTAAAATAATATTTTTTTATTTTATTTTATAAAACGATTTAGCTTTGGAAGATTGGAATTCTGCAAGACCGTCATTTAATATAAATGTGTTTAGATTACAAGGAATAAATTATTTTTTTTAAGAATAAGCTTCGATTTTCAAAAGATTTATTTAATATATTAACTGATAAAATACTGAAATTAAAATATTTATTTATAGAGAGACAAATGTGTGTAACTATAAAAGATAATTTAGGGTTTCGTTAGATATTTTAAGAGAAATTTTATTTATTGAATATATAAAGTTTAATTATAAAATTATTTGAAAATGTAAATGAAACTAATATATGTGAAGAAACTATTTCACACTATTAGAAATTTTTCTATTTTCAAATAATTTGTTTTAAAACCATAAATCCAGATTTTTTTATTATTATTATTATTAAATTTTCTAACACATGGTGTAAACAGAATACTTATTCACAGTGTTACATGACTTCATTAAAATATTATATATTCTTCAAAACAGCTTAGGAAAAATGTGCGAATTATAAATACATTTTAAAGTTTATTTAGTAAAATTGAAAAAAGAATTAATTGGGCTTATTGTTATTAATATATTTCCATTGCCCAAATTAATAGAAATATATTATCATTTACAAGAATTCTAAGAAAACATTGTAATAAGATTACAGCTACACACTTTAACACTTGTGAAAAAATGGATAAAACAGATATTTTTAAATAAAACAAAGAATCTTGTACAGTAGATGTTCAAATTATTAGAAATTATTTATTTTTATTTTTTATTTTTAATTTAATTTATTTTATTTATTTATTTTTATTTAATTAATTTTTATTTATTTATTTATTTATTTGACATATTTTCGATTTTCTAAAAAAATACTAGACAAAATGACCTGAAACTTAAAACATACAAAGAACATTTAAAAACTTGTATTTTTCACTATCGATTTAGCTCAGAGTGCAATTAGGGGACCAACCACAAATTGAAGAAGAGCAAAAATACTTTGGATCACCCTGTATCACTAAAAGCTTCAAATGATTTGTAACTTCAATACATTGTTACACTATGTACAATATTTACATATTTTGGTACGGGAACTGCACAATTATTTAGGCATATATATATTCAAAAATTACTAATTTGTTTGACATGTGTTTTGCTTATAATTAGATTTTCATAAAATTTTACAAAATTTTCTGAAAAAATGACAAAGCATTAGAGAAATATTGTTCTGAAACATAAAATTCCCACGTGTCATATTCGTTGAGGTATGAGCATTTTTAGTAAATACTATTTTACCGAGCATGCGTGAAATATAGAAAATCTTTTAATTCAGAGGTTGAAACCTAAATATATTCAGTAGCTTTTTTCAAAAGTTCATTTGATTGGAATAAAAATTAAGCAAATTGTTGGCAAAAGAACGACATAAATTTTATGTATTTTCTCCAGAGTATAAATTTCATAAGGGTAGAAATAGAGTATAAAGTTTCGTAAAACAAAAATTTTAGCTTTCACGTGTTTAATTTGAAGATCCAATTATTTTAATCACATTGCAAAAGTTCTTTTTTATGAAAAACCCGTTATGAACTCACAAACCTTAGTAACTAAATAAAAATATGTTAAAGTTACAAGCCTATAAGGAGTTTTTCACGGAAAAAAAAAAAAAGAACTTTTGCAATGCGGTTGAAATAATTTGATCTTCACATTAAATACGGGGCATGTGTAAAACACTTTATGAAATTTCAACTCTGAAAAATACCTAAAACCAAAGGTTCTTTTGCCGACAATTTGCTTAAATTTTATTCTATTCAAATGAACTTTTGACAAAAATTGCTCCATATATTTAGCTTTCAAACGTTGCAATAAATTTTTTTCTATCTTTCGCGCACTTGCTGTAAAATATTTATTACTAAAAAATGCTCATATCTCAACGAATATTATGCGTGTGAATTTTGTGCTTCAGAATAATGATTATTATCATTTTTTTCAGCAAGTTTTATAAAATTTTAACAAAATCCGCTCGAGTTATAAACAAAAAAGTCTAAAAAAATATAGTAATTCTTGAAAAATTAATTATATCTGCCAAAATAATTGTGCAATTCCCGCACCAAAACATACAACTATTGTACATAGTATGTGCAACATTGTTTTAAAGTTGCAAGTCATTTGTAGCTTTTTGTGATGCAGGGTGATCCAAAGTATTTTCGCTCTTCTTCAATTTGTGGTTGGTCCCCTAATTGCACTCTGGACTAAATAGATAATGAACAATATGAGTTTTTAAATGTTCTTTGCATGCAGGAAGTTTCAGGTCATTTTGTCAAATATTTTTTTAGATAATCGAAAAAAATGTCCAAAAAAAATAATAATAATAATAATAATAATTTGAACATCCACTGTATTTATAAATGAATGCTATAAGGCTATTTATTAATTATTAATATTCTAAAATATCAAGTTAATTTTCATTTTCAAAAGGAGAATTCTGGGATCTTTAATCATTTATATGTATGTTTTTTAAAAAGATGTAAACAAATGCTTTTTATTTTACTATTTAAAATCACAATTTTGAAAATATTTAGCATTCGCTTTTTATTTCATCCCCGTTATACGTTTATTAACGTGAAATATGTATTTGCTAGATTTGTTTATTTTATATTTATATAGTTGAACTGACACTTTTATAATATTATCTTTAGCAAATAAATATTTAAGACTTAATAAATTTCTTAATGGATACGTTTGGCACATTTTTCAACGAAGTGTTTTTGTATGTCACTCTTTATATAATTTATCAGAAGAATCACGACAGGTAATGATTAAAATGTCACTTAAGCTGAAGATAAATTAAAGGACGTCATATTTAATACTGTTCCCTTTTTAATATAGATTCAGCTGTTTAAATATATATTCATTATACTTAATTTAAAGACGTCCATTAAAATTTTCCAGTCAAAATGTTATATCTGTTTGAATTATTTCTTTATTAATCAACACAAAGCTTTTACAAACAATTAAGATATTTTTCTTTGAACAAATTAAATAATCTTCTTATAAAATATCCCCCAAAACGTACGTAAAATTAAAAAATAAATAAAATAAATAAAATAACAATAACCGCTTAAATGAAATGCATATATATATTTTATTCGTATTTTTCAAATTTGATACCTAATATTTTGTATGCATATTCATTGTTTTATAAATGCCGTTAATTAGTTAAATTTTAATTATTTTTAATTATTTTTAATAAAAATTGATATGACGTAACACAACCAGGGAAGCAAATAATTTTAATATTATCAAAATCAGTGATATAATCTATTTTTCTGGCTCTCTGGATTATTTTTGAATGACTATCAGGGTTTTTAAAGTTTTTTTTTTTATGTTCAAATACGCAAGTGTGGCTTCTGAACGGCTGGTTTCAACATTATAATCAGAAATACATGATTTACATGAAATATTATATACAATACCTCTACGTCCAATTTGGTTTAAAACTGGATAAAAATGAGTCTGAAGTTGAGGTTTAAAGGCATAAGATACATTTAAAAAACATAAATGTTTGCAATATATCTAGATTTTTTTTTTAATGGGGGTTAGCAATAAATGATTTAAAAATTCTAATTAAAAGATAGTTTAGAAATATTATTATTTAAAAATATTTAAAATCAATACACTAATACACACGCATAAACATATACATATGTGTGTGTAACCTAAGAACATCTGAAAACTTAATTCAGTACAAAAAATTTTAACTGGATATTAAAAAATAAAAATTGCTTATTGTGCATTTATACATTATTTCAAAAAAAAAAAAAAAAAAAAAAAAGCGAAAGTGCACCATATTTTTGTAAATTAAATTTTCTTTAATACAACAGGAGGTATATTTAATTATTTTAAGATAAATTTTTAGTATGTTTTTTATTACGGAAGTTTTTATTGTAAAAAGTTAAATTAGATATTTCTTAACCCACTTCTGACCGGTCACGAGTTAACTCGTTTCATTAAATTACTACTATTCCCTCCTTTAGGCGTTCCTCTAAAACATACACTATTTACCTAAAGGTTTCTATGCATTCGTGTATAATTCATTGAATTCTGCTAGTGTATGTATCCTTCAGTGGTGGCAATTATCGCAGCGATTGCTCAGGTTAAAATTTAAGCGATTTAAGCACGGATATGAAAACTCCTTTTTCTAAATAATGTAATATTTAAAAGAAATACCAAAGTGCGGGGCTTACTAATATAAATAGGAGAACATGCGGTTTTCAGTGTGTTGAAAAATGAAGAAAATTAGTTTAAAAAAATTTGTCATTAAAATTCTTCTTCTAACTATATATAAATTCATGTTTGTGTACGTGTTTCTTATGTGTGCGAATAATGGCTGTACATAATGTAATCGAATACGTATCTTACAAACATGACTCACTCATTTCTTACCGTAAAACTCTACCTTTTCAAGATCATGTGCTTATAGAGTAATGGAGGGAAATGTAATATGATTGCATTTTATCGTCTTTAAAAATATTCTTTTAACAAAAGCACAAAAGTCTGCAATAACAATACTTGTAGCTTATTTAAATAATTCGTAGTTCTGATATAATTTAACAATAAATGTAAGCAACTGAAATATGGAAAAAAATTTCATAATGGAAATTTAAATAGGAATCACTGTGGCACAGTTGGAAATACCACGTTTACTTATAGAATAGCACTTTATAAAAAAAACTTTTTTTTTTTTTTTAAGTTTTACACAAGACGTAAAGCTTTAAAAAAAAAAAAAAAAAAAACTATTATTCTTTGATATATTTTGTTCACATTTATTTAATTTATTGCATTCAATGTCAGAAACATATTTTAGTGCATAAAGTTATATAATTGCTTCATTACATCAAAGACAAACAATTTATAAACTATTTTTCTTGCTCAAACAATCAGGGTAAGATGTAATTTCTCATATCAAGAAATATATCGACAGGCGTTTCCTAATATTATCTAAGTTCAATATTTTCTGTACTGTTAAAAGGAAATACAAAATAAAACCATAGATAGAAAAGACGTAATGACATAATGTTATTGGAAATGAAGATCATTTCTTCTAATAAAAGAAGAGGCGAATTTCTATTATATGACTCAGAAATGAAATCCAAAGTTGCAGAATGTTCACTTTTACATGCTGAAACTTGAAAACATACATGTTTGAATTAGATGCATGTATTTCACAGTATTTGAGAAGATGTAAAATAATTTTTAGTTTCTAAACTGGAAATAAAATTAAAAACTAACTGCTATTTATTTTTTTATTTTATTTATTTATTTGTTTATTTATTTTTTACTTTTAAAAATTATTTATTGGAAATACTTCAAAATAATGAATCCACCTTAAAAAAAGAAGTATTAGCATGAACATAGTATATAAATTATAAACAATGTTATATTAGATTGGCAGAAAAGTCACACACTGGATTTAAATTAAAAAACTGACACCTGAAATTTATCTTGAAAAATATTTATAAAATTCTAAAGAAGATATTTACAAAATACTTCCTTCAAATTTACATCACACGGAAAGGGAAAGAACAGGACAGAAATTACAAAAATAGAAAAATTATTTTTTTAACAAAAAAAAAAAAAAAAAAAAAAAAAAAAAAACTTAAGTACATTTCTTTCTTTATGTATTTTAATTTTTGGAAGAAAAAAAAAAAAAAAAGAAAAAAAAAACAAATATATATATATATATACAGTGGGTTGCCAAATTAATGTGGACACTTGACTTTTGTTACGTTTTCGCGTTTTTATGCCACTTATTCCTAGAAGTGGTTCTTACGTTATTGAAACATATTTTTATCAAACTTTACTGTGTTATATATTATTTTCAGTGATTTAAACAAAGCATGCTGAGCTTAGCGACATTTTTATGACAGTCACTTCATTTTATGTTGCAGAGTGCTCTCAACGTGTAACACTGAACGTTCATTTTGGATCCTTCGAACTGAGATTTAATGTGCATTCTGACGAATCTTTAGTAACATAAGTAAAGTTTGACTACTGAATTACAATTAAATTCATTTTTTCTACATTTTTATAACTCAATTTTGTTTTTTAATTTCAATATTGTCAGAAGTGACATTTCTCCGAGAAAAAAAAAATCTGAAATAAAATCTCTCCTCAAGCATGCATAGCATTCCTAGGGAAAGCCGCAGATATTGTTGGGGTTTCTAAATAAGCTGTTAATAAAATAAAAGTGAATTTTGACAAAAACATGTCCCTTTCACCGAAAAGAAAAGGGAAGTGTGGTAAAAATCGTATAACTACGCCTAGAACAGACAGAAAAATTAGAGACAATTGCTTACGAAACAGGTAAAACAGTGCTGCTACACTGACTCAGATTGTTCAGGAGTCAGGTATTGCCGTTTCGAAAAGAATTGTGCATCGAAGATTGGCAGAAGAGGACCTGGCAGGCCATCGTCCAGTTCGCAAGGCTAAGCTTACAGAGGCTATTAAAAAGAAACGACTCGCCTGGGCTCCAGACCATCGTTACATGACTGTGGAAGATTGGAATAAACAAATACATGATATTTATTAATAGTTTAAATGATTTTTAAGTCTTGTTTTGCAATTAAACTATAAATTATTTCAATTTCAGGTGTGTTTCTGAGACTAGTTAACTTTTGAAATTTTAGCCTTTGAAAGCAATTTCGTCCAGCGGCGCCCTGGAGAGCAGTTCAACCCTGATTGCATAATAGAAACATCTACTAAATGTCATGGTTTGTTCTACTATAAACACCAAGGGTGTAGGGCGTTTATACATTGTTCAAGGAACTATGAAACAAGGGAAGTTCTACGAGCTCGCCTTCTTCTACAGCTGGAAAAATGGTTCCCGGAAGGTGAGCATGGTGTTTTTATGCATAATTATTCCCCTTGCCATAAAGCCAAAAGTGTTACTGAATTTACAGTCCAAGAATATCGAAGTATTACCGTGGGTTGGAAATTAACCCGATACGAATCCCATGGAAAACTTATGAGAAATTACAAAAAGGGAAATTGCCAAAAAAATGATGACAATCAAGAGAAAACTGATAGAAAAACTTATAAATATCTGGCATCACAATCCATTAATTAAAGAAAGTGCAAAATCCTGCATAAAAAGCATGCTGCAACGCATTGAAGCATATCTATACCAGTCGAAGGAAATGTCACGAAATATTAAGTCCTTAGAAAATGTTACTTTTTTTTTTGTTTCCGTTATATATTCTTTATTATATAGCTATTAAATATATATATTAACATTAAATAAAGTAATAAATACCAGTTATAGCATATAATGTATATTTAGATGAAAAATCCAGATAACTTGATTTTCACAAGTGTCCACATTAATTTGGCAACCCACTGTATATATATATATATATATATATATATATGAAGTGAGATTGTTAATGTATTTGTGAAAATAAATTTATGTAGCGGCAAATATAATATCAAGGCACATTATTTTTGACGATTTAAAAACATGTACCACTTTACTATACTTACACAAAGAAAAAGAACAGAAAAAAACAATAGTTGAAATAAAAAATAATAAAAAAGTTTTATTTTTTTTTAACAATATATATATATATTAACATCCTTTATATAGTTTTCAAACTTTCACAAAAATTAACTATTATTATAAAGTCCGATTAATAATCAATTTGTGTGAATTTAAATATGTATATATAAACATGTCTTAATAATGTAAATTAAATTTTAAGAATTAAAAGTACTTCTTTTTCTACTAACATTTAAAAAATCCATTCTAATATGCGCTTATATCTTTCGTGGGTATCAATGCAATGTTTATGAGGGCATTTTATATGTTTATGTTTATCAAAAATTTTCACTGTTGAAAAAGCTAAGCTTAAGAAGTTTCTATGAATCATGTTCTCAAATAATTTTCTACCGAAAGATATCATTTTATGGAATTAATAAATAATGAATTATGTTTTTTTTTTTTTTCTGGATAACCACTTAGTTCTGAAAAATATTTTGCAATAGAAAATAATAACGTTTTATTCTTTAAAGTACTTTCGTTTGTCACTTTTATAAATTAGCTATTTAGAGTGGCATAACATAATTAAAATATCACTTAAGGTGAAAGTAAATAACGGGTGCCATTTAAAAGTGCCATTGTTTCATATCGACTGACATTATTAAGTACTAGTTTGAATCAACTTATTCGTCTACTGATTAATTCCATTATATAAGTTAAGAATGGATTGGCAATATATATTACAAACAAAGAAAAGAAGAAAATAACTAAAAAAAAAAATAAAAAAAAACAAAGAGTGCAGCTAAAAATTACTTTTGATGAAAGCGTAGAAAATTGTATTAAATTAAAATTTTATTATTTCTCAGTGAAAAAAAAATTATTGTACGACTGATCTAATAAATTATTATACCTAATACAATGTTTTCGGAAAGTGATATCTTTATCTAATTCATTAATATCAATAGAAACAGAATAAATTATTCAAAAAGTAAATTTGGCTTGCATGTATTCGAAAGTTATACTTTGAACATCTGTAAAAACATTTATTTTATCGTATTATTTATAGAATATATTTTTTCTTTGATTCGCTTAATGGCGACTAGTGCATAGAAAATCCGTGGCAACTTCAGTGTCCTTCATGTTCAGAAATTAATACTTCTGGTGGTTACCGATGCAACAGCATGAAAATTGCGATGACAGGTCTCCGTAACATCTCTACGGTTGTATTTCACATTGTCACCAATTGCATACCACGTAGCTAAAGTACGACATTTAATCCTCTTAACTTTGCTTAATTTGATTGCACATCAAATAATTGCACATCAAATACACAAAGCTTACTAATTTTAATTACATTTCTGACATATATAATGACGCATCAGCCTTTTAATTTCTTATGCAATTTTATCATTTAATTTATTGTAAAATAAAGTGATACTTCTGGGGGTTACCGAAGCGGGGGAGCTATCCTCTCCGTGTAGAATAAAAATTATGATGGCATATCTCCGGACCACCTCTAAGGGTGAGTTTCAGACCGTCGCTAATTGCCCATTGCGCAGTACTTGTGTGACGTTAAAATCCAATCAATCAATTATTAAAATAAAGTGAGATATGAAAAAAATTCAATTCAAATTATTTTTTTAGATTTTCTTTTTATTATTATTTCTCTTTTCTCTTATTCGAATTTTACAGCATTATTGTTATTATTATTATTATTACTGTTTTAAAAAAAATTCAAAATTCCGTTTTTTTTTTCAATAATTCCACGTTTTGAGGACATCTTTCATCGAAATTTTGTGAGAAAAAATACGTGCCAACTAAATGTGTTTCAAAAATTAAGTTAAACTCTATCTTAAAACAAAGTCAGATTGTTTAAACACAAAATCTCATATTGCACCTTAAACTGCAATGATATGTCTATAATAACTTAAGTAAGAGAAAGTAGATTGAATGCCGCACAAGATTATTAATTTTACTTTGAAAAAATTTATAATGCAATTTAAAATCTTAAATAAAAATAATAACTATAATATTTTTTTTTCCATTAATATCAGTGTTTGTTGAAATAATTGAATAATGGTTGAGACATTTTAAATTGACGTAATGACCCATAATACGATAGTTGAAAAACAAAGTGGTAATTCTACGTTACCTAGAGCTATTTTTTTTAAGGAAGCAAATTTAAAATATAATTTTGAATAATCTGAAAATGTCTCTCCTTTTTTCAACTATTGAAGTTAGTGTCTTGAACTTATAAATTCAAATTAAAATCTGCTAATATAATCGTACAAACTCATAAAAAATTCACGATATTATTCAATTACACATTGTTTATCAACCTACCTTCAAATTTTGGGAAAACATCCTTTATTTTAAAATAGGGGTGGGAACTTTTATGAATGTATTTTTTCCATATTGTATTAACTTTTATTCTTTCGCTTAGTATTAATATCATTTTTACATCGATATTTTTCTCTTCAACATTCTTTAACATTCCCTTGAAAAATTTAATAACACTGCTCAGCATGAAAATTGCCTTCAACGCCATTTTTGCAAATTCTTATGTAAATTGAACTCCTAAATCCGAATATGACGGCCATTTTGCCCTGCCTATCAGCCACCGTTTTTTGGGAAATGCTCCCCGCTATTTTTACCACTTTTCGGAAATTGTATGGCTAAAAATTTGAGCTATAATGGAAAAAAGAAATATTCTAACTGTTAAATATCTTCTGAGGGCCTAAATAGGTGAAAAAGTCTATAGCATGAACATTTGTAGTAAGGGGAAGACTTATTCGGAATTTGCCACTAAAATTATGTTGCATTTATTATATTAAATTAATCAATTATTATTATGACTTATTATATATTATATATATATATATATATATATATATATATATATAAAGAGTTAAAATACTTATTTTCCATTCTCCAAATCAAATTTATGGCCAAAAAATTACCAAAGAGTGATAAAAATTGGGGGAGGAGATGACAGCCCGAGGAAGAGGCCGGTGATGGGCAAAATGGGGGTCATATTCGGCTTCAAAAGGGCATTTTACATAAGAATCAGCAGAAATGGTATCAGAGCTCGTTTTTTTTTTTTTTTTTTTTTTTTTTCAGCGTAGTATAATTAATGTTACAAAGCTATCCCCAAACAAATACCATACAATTTCACAAAAGTATTATTGTTAGAACTTATTCTGTCTCAGTTGCTCGTAATTGTTAAGGAGTTTACAAATATTTTTGTTTCGATTCAATGTAATTAAAACTATTAGAATCCTTTACCGTATTTTATGAGAGCAGCTGTATAGATTTGGTCAATAAATTATACAAAAAGAATTTTTATTATTGTTTGGTATTAGTAATAAAACATTATTCAATGAGAGTGCTCAAATTTTATCAGATATTTAATATTTTTCATTATTTTTGCAGCAAGTTGCTTGTACTGTAGTACGTCAAATAAAAAAAATAATAATAATAAAAAGACGTTGCATTTGTTTGAGAATGTTACATGTTTAGGACACTTCAAAACATATAAATACGTCGAAAATCTGAGTTCAAAAATTTTCGCAAATCCAAAACTTTCTTCTTGTATACATAGAAGAAAGTAAAGTACTGCCTAAAAAATTAAACCTTTGCAACAATGTATCTGTACAAAATCAGAGATGCTTTCTTTAAATTTTAAAAGAGATGTGTCAAAAAAAAAAAAAATGTGATTGACAACCATATTTCTTTTACATTTTCAATTTCACATATAAGCAATAGGTATTTCACTGAATTCAGCACAAGATTTTTGATTTCTTCTCTAGAGAGAAAAAAAACGTAAAAGAGTTAATTTTTAAATTTATAATAACTTTCCGTTTAATTCTATTTTGTTTTTTTTTAATGAATAAATTACGAAGTTAAAAAATAAAATAAAGTTATTTTATATAATCCATGCATGAAAAATTTATATTATCATAATGTCAATCAGTAAATTATTTATTGCAATGCACAAAATATTACTTTAATTTTTGATAGATTGGAGTGGAAGGCTGATTTTTATACGAACTATGTGAAAAATACCAGAGGCGGGAATCGAACCCGGGCCTTCCGCTTAACGCACGGATGCTCTAACCACTGAGCTACCCTGGCTGATAACCAGTTCGGCCTTTCTCACATAATATACGTTAGTAAGGTCACCGTGTCTGCAAACGCAGACAATATTGCTCATGGCACAACACCAAGAGACCACGAAGTTTTAATTTAGAAATTTCTAAATTAAAATTTCGTGGTCTATTTTTATTGGTATTAAGAAAGGTACTTTTTTTTCATCTGCTTTTGCTTTGGCGGGCAATGGTGCTTATTCGCCAAGTCAAATGATGCAAATTTTATCTGGGAACATATAAGTTTTTATCACTTTTTTAAACGTTTGTTTTTTATAAAAAACGTTTAAATTTTTGCTCCCCTGCGATATGGCACACCGGGTGAAACTATCTGGATTTTTTAAAAACTGTGTGTTATATTTAAGAAGCATGCTTTTAGAATTTCAACTGATAAAACTTCTTCAATTTTTTCAATTTTTTTTTTCTTCTGCATAGGATAATTTTTATTACGATATGAAATACGGTTTTCTATTATTTATTTTAAAGAATCAATCGAAGAAATAAAATAAAATAATAGAAGCTAAAATGATAATGACGTGTTATTTTTAATACAAGTGTTTCCGATACGAATGCTAAAACTTCCTTTTAAATGATTAAATCAACGTGCCCGTGTGAATATCTGATTATTATCTTATCTTTAAATGAAACTTTACATAAAACAATCTACATAAGGCAATTGTATCTTATAGTATGCATTTAAATATTAAAATCACATAAACTGATACTTTTTAGCTTTTTTTTTTTTTTTTTTTTTTTTTAATTCAAAAAAGAAATTAGAATATTTTTAAGCTATGTGGTGCATTACATGATAAAGAATTTTTGCTATAGTATTAAATCCTTATTATACATGGCAGTGATAAAATAAATGAATGAATAAATAATAAAAATGATTAAAAACTAGATCTTAGAAAATAATTCTAAATCAATTCTAATTTGTTTTATAATGCTTTTTTCGCACTACATTTATTCTAATGCTTAGTTATTAATCCAGGTTTAAAAGCATTAATTTTTTTTATTATTTATACGATATAGAAATTTTATAGAATAGATGATTAATGTACAGTCAATAACAGGAATTATAATAACAATTTCTTAATGTAACTAGTATTGTGGAGAATACATCCGCTTTCCAAAAGAACAGCTGCTAATGTGCGAGACGCGCATGCGCTAGCTACGAAAGAAAAGAATAAGTTTAGTGTTGACTCTGACTTCAGCGGGATGAGCTGAATTACGCTGGTATCGTGAAAATATTACGAAAAGAAGATGCCTCTAATTAATTGTATTTTATTGACACTACGTGATAATGTATATATGTACATAGAATATGTGTATATAGAATATGTATATAAAGGATTCGTTAAAGTAAGATAGAGCCCTGTTTATTCGAGTTCCTGGCTCCTGAATTAGTATAGTTAGTTTTATTTTATTTAAGTATATTAAGAATTATTTTATATGTTGAAGCAACATTTTTGGCGAGCCAGCCAGCCAGGATTCGTAAAATATACGATTTTAAAAGGGCTCTCAAGTGATCTTTACGACAAAAGGAAAAAATTACGTTTCCGTTTAAGAACATAAGTTTTGGAATGAAGTTTTGTTTTGCCACGGAGCTGAATACGATTATCAGGTCAGCTCTCTCTCCCCTTTATTAAGACACTGAATAAAATATATATATATATTTCATTTATTTACGAATAAAGTATATTTAGATTAATTTGAGAATAAATAAGAATGAATATGATAACAGTAATACGTAGCACCCAAATGTAGGGTGCCAAGTCATGTTCTTAATGAGAAAATTTAATATATTTACGTAATTTATTGAGTGAATTATATTATAAGATAAGATTATTATTATTATTGTGAATATTACGTGAAGGTAATCAAAAAATAAATAAATAAATAAATAAAAAAGCGTTCGTTTGATTTGAGATTTAAGAACAATAAGAATAAGTGTAATAAAACAATACAACATTTTGTGTTTTATTAAAAATTGTTAATAAGAGTTTTAAACATGACAGAGTTAGAAAAACAAAAGAGAAAAAGAACGGTAATTAGAAGTTCCACTAGGAAATTAATTACTAATTGCGAACAGTACATAGAAGCAGATGTAATCGAAACATCTGTTCTGAAAGAACATTTAGATCAATTAGAAGTAAAATACGAAAATTTAAGGAATCTCGATGAAGAGATTCAAAATCTTATGAAAAAGGAAGACGATTTAGAATCCGAATTTGAAACTGCAGAAACTTATGCAGAAAAAATTATATCAGTTCAATCAAAAATTACTTCGGTTTTAAAAAGTAAGGAAAACCTCGAAAACACAAACACTAAAAAGGATGATATCATAAGTGAACAGTCATCTTTAATTTCTTGTTCACATTCTAGAATAAAACTCCCTCGTCTAGTGATTGAAGAATTTGGCGGGAATCCCGCTAACTGGCTCTCATTTTGGAGCCAATACGAGAATGCTATTCATAATAATAACGATTTAACAGATATCGATAAATTTAATTATTTGCATTCTCTGTTAATAGGATCTGCGGCTGATGCCATTAGAGGCTTTTCGTTATCCAGTGAGAACTATCAATCTGCAGTTAAAGCGTTAAAAACAAGATTTGGTCGTAATGACCTAATAATTAATGCACACATTGGAAAGTTATTGAATTTAGATCCAGTGAAAAATTCAAATAACACAGATGCGCTGCGCAAGCTCTACGATAACATTACGATTCAAATAAGAAATTTAAAATGCCTAAATGTGACATCAGGAACATACGGCACTCTGCTGACACCAATTTTACTCAAATTGATTCCCACTGATTTAAATTTAAATTATCAAAGAAAAAGACAGAACCTTGAAAATTTTGACATTGATGAATTATTAGACTTTTTAAAAGCTGAAATTGAGTGTCGTGAAACGGCGATACAAATACAAGAACTGTCTTCACAAAATCCAAATGTCGTAAAAGAAAAACAGAAAAAAATTCCCGAGTCTAAGACACTCCCTACAGCGTGTAAATTGATGAACACTAATGAAAATAATAAGGAAATTAATTCAAAATTTAGAAAGGTTGATATAGTGTGTGTTTTTTGCAATAAATCACATGCATCGGAGAGTTGTAATGAGGTCTCTAAGTTAAATTTGGAAGATAAAAAGAATATACTGAAAAAAAAAGGGTTAGTTTTGTTTGTCTGAAGAAAAATCACAGAGCAAACCAATGTAGATCAGGGCATAGATGTCTTATTTGTAAAAGACGACACTACGCTATAATATGCCCGGATTTACCCTCAAACAAATCAGATATTTCAAATAAGATTAATGAAGAAATAAAAATAAGTACATTAAATAATCATGTACAGCTCTCTGATGTATTTCTGCAAACGTTAATCGTTAGACTGCACAATAATAATAAAGAAATGCTTGTAAGGGCAGTCTTGGACTCTGGAAGCATGAAAAGCTATATATGTAGTGATACAATTGAAGAAATGAAGTATGTCTCTAGCAATGAAATAAACTTGCGTCAATCACTTTTTGGAGGTATCGAAACGAATGAAAATGTTTATAAAAATTATGTAATTGAATTAAATAATATGAACAGAAGTTATAAATGTAAATTTGACGCATTGGCGGAAAAACGTGTTTGTTCTGAGCTTGGCCAAATCCCATCTGGTCCGTGGTTAAATGAACTTAAGAAACATCGTATACAGCTTACGGACTTAGAAAATAAATACAAAGTGGATAAGGAAATAAAATTGTTAATCGGGGCTGATATTATTGGTAAATTATTAACGGGAAAAATAGTACCCCTTAAATCAAATTTAACCGCTATACATACTAAATTGGGATGGACTGTTCTAGGAAAATTTTTTGGCACAAAGAGCAATACACCTAGTAATCATTCTCTCGTTATCTCTTCTCTTTTGGTTAAGAACCAGTGTGTAAGCGATCTGTGGAAATTAGACGTATTGGGAATTACAGATCCTGCACACCGTAAAACTAAGCAGGAGTTAGAAGAAGAGACTAACAAGTATTTTAAGGAGACTCTTCGGGTAAATTCCGACGGCAGATACGAGGTAGCTTTACCATGGGTAACGGATAATTCTGCCTTACCTGACAATAAAAAACTTGCTGAAAAAAGTCTGTTTAGTACGAAAAGAAAATTAGTTAATTCCGGCAAATTAGAGGATTACTATGGGGTTTTTGATAATTGGTTATCACTTGGCATAATAGAAGAAGTGACAGAGACTAAATCAGAACAGGTACATTATTTACCGCATAGACCCATAATAAAAGAGGGTAGTACTACGAGTTTACGGCCAGTGTTTAATGCGAGTTCACATTCTCAGGGTTTTCCTTCATTGAATGATTGTTTATCTACGGGACCTAATTTAATAGAAATTATTCCAACAATACTAAATCGATTTCGTAAAAGCTACGTGGGTATTACGTCAGATATAGAAAAAGCTTTCTTACAGATTTCAATAAGAGAAAAGGATCGCGACTTTTTACGTTTTTTGTGGTTTGGTAGAGATAATTCGGAACAAATTGAGGAGTATCGGCATCAAAGGGTTGTTTTTGGTTTAACATGTAGTCCCTATTTATTAGCCGCTACCTTACAGTATCATTTAAGTAAAGTACCCGAAAATTTAAGCAATACTGCAGAAATTCTTAAGACATCATTTTATGTCGATAATTGCGTAACTAGTTTGAATTCTGAGTTAGAAATGAAAAAGTTTATCTTGGAGTCACAAGTAATAATGTCTACAGGCAATTTTAATTTACGAGGGTGGAAATCTAATTTGCATAGTGTCACTCCAGACAATGAATCAATCACTGAAGAAAACATCTCCGTCTTGGGTCTTACGTGGTATACAGACAGTGATACTTTATCCTGCAAAGTGCCGTCAATTGATGAGCCCGATAAACTAATTACGAAAAGGTTAATTTTAGCCATTGCTCATCAAGTATTTGATCCAATTGGATTTACGGCACCTGTGACGTTAATTCCGAAATTAATTTTGCAGGAAACATGGAATTTAAAACTTAAGTGGGATGAAATTCTTCCGGATCATTTAATACAAAAATTTACAGCATGGATCCAACAACTGAATTTAATATGAAAAATAAGGATATCAAGATGGCTTAATATTTCCCCAGACGTTTCATTAAGTTTGCATGTATTTTGTGACGCGAGTCAAAAGTGTTACGCGGCATGTGTGTTTTTAAGAGTCTGTCGAGGTGATCACGTGACCGTCAATTTAATACATGCTAGAAGTAGGGTAGCGCCTCTAAAGGTTCTAACTATACCGCGGTTAGAGCTCCTTGCTTGCTTGATCGGCGCTCGGTTGCTTTCGTCTGTGGTAGAAGATATGCAATTTCCCAGTGTTGATATTCATTGTTGGACGGATTCTACTACTTCGTTATGTTGGATCCAAAGAAATCAAAATTGGGGGACTTTTGTCCAAAATCGTGTACGTGAAATAGTTTCCTTGACATCTCCCACCGTGTGGCGCCACGTTCCATGTGCTCTTAACCCTGCCGATATAGCTTCTAGAGGATGTTCAGCCGAAAAATTGTCACAACTACGATGGTGGGAGGGACCAGAGTGGTTACGCAATAACGAGGAGAGTTGGCCAAATTCAGAGGAATCTCCGGATGAGGATTTGGTTGGCTCAGAAATACGAAAAACTGTAATTACTGCCTTAAGCCAAACCGACCATAACAGCGACTGGTATTACAAGTATTTTTCATCTATAAGAAAAATTATTCGGATGATAGCGTTTATCTACAGATTTTATTTTAAGCTAAGAAAATTTCCCAGTGAATCCTCAAAAACTTTGTCAACTTCCGAACTTGAAAGAGCTGAAATCGCTCTTCTGAAATTGGTACAAAAGGATTCATTTAATAACACAAATTACGACAAACTTCAAAACCTTAGACCGATGATTGACAGTAATGGTTTAATTAGAGCAAAAACAAATATTTCTTGTAGAAATGACACTAATAGTTTTAAATTTCCTGGGATTTTACCGTCCGATCATCCAGTGGTTCGACTGTTAATAATGCATACTCACAACGAATTATTACACGGTGGTGTTAATTTGATGATGTCATACTTGAGAGAAAAATACTGGATTATTAGAGCTCGTAAGACTATACGAAACTGTATACGAAAGTGCGTTAAATGCCAAAGATTTAAAGTCAAACATTCTGATGTTCTACCAGGTCCTTTGCCAAAGGAACGAGTAAACGATGCAGCTATTTTTGAAATCGTAGGCATCGATCTAGCTGGACCACTTTATTTGAAAGGAGGTCAAAAATCTTATATTGTACTGTTTACCTGTGCCGTCTATAGAGCAATTCATTTAGAGTTGATCACATCTTTAACAACCGAGGTTTTTTTGCAATCATTAAGGCGTTTCATTTCACGACGTGGAAGACCATCAATTATATATTCAGATAACGGTACGAACTTTAGGGGAGCAGAGAAGCTTTTACATGAACTAGACTGGGAGAGTATTACCTCCAAAGTTGCTGAACAAAAAATTCAGTGGAAATTTAACCCTCCGACCGCCCCGTGGTGGGGAGGCTGGTGGGAGCGCCTCATTCAAATGGTTAAACAAATCTTAAGAAAAATTTTGGGGCGTGCTACACTTGGTTATGAAGAACTCCAAACCATTTTGTGCGATTGTGAAAAAATAATTAATAGTAGACCACTTACTTACGTATCCGAAGATGTGAACGATTTATCCCCTTTAACTCCCGAGATGTTTCTGCACGAAATTCCCCATTCTGGTGTGTCTGACATTGACATTTTGGACAAAAAGAAGCTCAGTAAACGAGCTAAGTATCTACAGAAAATGAGAGAGAACCTCAGACTACGATTTCGCACGGAATATTTAGGATATCTCCGTCAACAGTCCATAAGAAACTACAAGGATAAGCCACTAGAAGTGGGCGAAGTGGTGTTATTAGAGGATGACAACAAAAAACGTGCCTTCTGGAATATGGCCAGAGTGTTGAAATTGATCCCTGGACGTGATGGCATAACAAGACTTGCTGTGGTGAAAACTGAAAAAGCCGAATTTTTACGTCCTATACAGCGCTTATATAGACTTGAACTGGACCATTCTACCAAAAGTGATAATGAAAATGATGACAATGTTCCTGTAACAACGAGCAGTGGAAGAACTGTAAAAATTCCGCTAAGACTCTAAATATTTACCAAGTGACTTTAATTTAATTTTTTTTATTTTATTTTATTCATTTTATTTATGTAACTATTTTGTTTTTCATCTAAGTTTTAGTATCATGTATTTAAGTATGTTTTGAGTATATTTTCAGATATCCACTCAAAAGGTGGGAGGAAATGTGGAGAATACTTCCGCTTTCCAAAAGAACAGCTGCTAATGTGCGAGACGCGCATGCGCTAGCTACGAAAGAAAAGAATAAGTTTAGTGTTGACTCTGACTTCAGCGGGATGAGCTGAATTACGCTGGTATCGGGAAAATATTACGAAAAGAAGATGCCTCTAATTAATTGTATTTTATTGACACTACGTGATAATGTATATATGTACATAGAATATGTGTATATAGAATATGTATATAAAGGATTCGTTAAAGTAAGATAGAGCCCTGTTTATTCGAGTTCCTGGCTCCTGAATTAGTATAGTTAGTTTTATTCTATTTAAGTATATTAAGAATTATTTTATATGTTGAAGCAACAAGTATGTTGTGGCCACCACGAGACTTTCTTCTATATTTTCCTATACAAATTCACTCAGTAACAATATTTAAAAAAAAAAAAAAAAAAAAAAAAAAAAAAAAATCCAAGGTTTTTTTTTTTTTTTTTTTTTTTTTTTTTTTTTTTTTGTTAAAAGTAAAAAAAATCGATAACTTTGTTTTAAATTACCACATATTTATAGTTCAACCATTCGTTTTAAAGGTATTGACGAGACCTTTCGAAAGATACCCATCTTGAAAATTTACCACCCCACCACAGAGGGTACTTCCGCCCAGGGGGGGGAAGCGATGCTCCCACATGCACATTTATTTTTCTTAATTAACTACTACTATTAGCAATAATTCATATTAATTTTACAGTCACAGGTTAAGAATAACTCTCATTATGTACATTTATACGAAATTTTGTCCTATACTACCATGTTAAAAATTTAGAAGAAATACGATCACAGCGCCTCCTGTTGTGCGATTGATCCCCAGATCTACTCAGCACCAGTGTTTATGTCAGGAGCCAACTAAATACCAAGTTTTGATAATTTCGTTCAAAAAAAAAAAATTAAGATTTTTTTTTCTAAGTTTTTTTTCGTAAAAAGTAAAAAAAAAATCGATAACTTTGTTTTAAATTATCACAGATTTATAGTTCAACCATTCGTTTTAAAGGTACTGACGAGACGTTTCGAAAGATACCCATCTTGAAAATTTTTGCCCTATATCACCATGTTAAAAATTTAGAAAAAGCGGGATGGCAACGCAACCTGTAAGACGATTTTTACAAAAAGTTGATAGGCACTAATTTATGTCAAGGTGCAACTACATACCAATGAAATTCTGTCCAGTAGTTCCTGAGGTACAGTTGCCACAAAATTTTGTTACACACACACACACACAGACAGGCAGGCAGACAGACAGACAGACATTTTCTAAAAATGGTCTAATCGTGTTCTACAGCTCTCAAAACGTGTAAATCCATCAAAAACGGGAAATCGAAATTTTTTACGAATCCAATACTTTCTTCTATTGAAGATAGAAGAAAGTAAAAATATCTTTTATTTCAAGTTGTAATATAATCTCTTTTTTAAACCGTATGTTAAATAATCTAAATATTAAATCTATTTCTGTTAATTTATTTGTTAAATAATCTAATTATATCTGGTAAAATCCATAATCCAGTTAATTACACAGAAATGTTTCATTTAAATAATTAAGAATGTCAATTTAAGTGTATTCAGCACCTTAAACAGATATTTTGACATTTTTTGTTATTATTCAACTTCATAAAAAGTGTTTTTGATTATAATTAAATTAATTTTAAATGCAGATACTTTAAATTGAAAAAATAATGATAATAATAAATCACTTTTTTTAAACGTTGACATTTTATGACTGATTATAAAATGCTATAATTAATATTTTTTTGTTCGTATATATATATATATACAGTGCGTGTAAAAACTTTAAGGCCAGTATAAGTTATCGTGAATATTCAAAATAGAAAAACATTTCCTAAAAATTTGAATACTAATGCTTAGTATGCAACATAAGAAAAACAATAAGTAGACAAAATTGTTATTTGCAAATATTTTTTTTTGCGAAATTTCAATAAAATCATTAATGAATTCTTAACGGCCTGTGCAAAAACTTTAAGGCCACTAAACAAAAACGCATTTAAACAATACAGAAAACTAATATTAAAACTTTGTTTAGCCGACATTACTCCAAATCAGCTGGAATTTTCTTTTTTTCATAAACAGAATAAGACTCTGGCACAATGGATCAGTTTTATACCATTCATCTGATTTTAATTCAATTGACGAAGAATACTGTCTTCCATGGCTACATACACATCGAGCAAGATCACCCCAGAATTCCTCAACAGCGTTGAGATCAGGACTTCTAGATGCCCAACCTAAAACTTGAATATTTTTACATTTAAACCAGGTTTTCATCAGATGACTATTGTGAATCGGAGCATTATCTTGCTGGAAAACCCATTTTTCTCCGGCCAAATCGACTGCATTTGGTAACAAGTGATCTTCAAGAACTTCTTTATATGCCAATGAGTTCATTTTTCCTGAAATAAAGGCCAGAGATCCAACTCCATTAAAAGAAAAGCATCCCATGCCATAATAGTTGCCCCCACTGAATTGACGTTTAGAAAAAAATTCTTTTTCTTTCTTAAATCGTGCCAATAATATTTCCAACCATCAGGATCATCTAAGGTTCCACTTTTTTTCGTCCGAGAAAACTACCTGGCTCCATTGGTTATCCCAAGTCATTGTCTCTTGAGCGAATGATAAATGCTGCATTTTGTATGAATGGATAATAACGGGGGTTTTACAAGTTTTGCTGAGTACTGTAAATTGCCAGCCCTTTTAATAGTGTTGCAAATGTTTTTTTTTTTTTTTTTTTTTTTTTTTTTTTTTCAAACATTGAAGCCTGTTTGCGTAATAGTTCAAGTGCTTGAATATTTTCCTGCCGAAGCAAGTCGTAAAACTGTCCTTTCGTCTCTCGTTGATAAAGCTTTAGGCCTGCCTCCCGAAAATGTTTTGCCATAATTATCTTTCAAACTTAAGAAATTAATTACAAGAGTTTTAGATCTTCCAATCTTCTCAGCTATAGCCCGGCTATTCAGTCCTGATGATGAAAAAGCAACAATTTGTCTTTTTCCAAATTCTGTTAACATTTTCACTATTGGCATTATTCTAAACACACAAAATCAAGCAATATTTACCTATCCAAATATTCTTAAGCTTGTATTCTAAAGCACGAAATCAGTTCGAGAACATAAATTTAATTTATATAAAAATAGTACAAATTTTTTTACTGGCAGCCTTAAAGTTTTTACGCGGTAAAATTAAGCTGTTTTTCATTTTTCTCTTAATTTTAAATGTAAGAATCATTTATTAAAAATTTTGTCTATCGTATTCTAAAGTTACTAATAAACTTACTAATGCTAGATTGAAACAAATATTTTATTGTATTTTAAAAATTTAAGAAACTTTACCTGGCCTTAAAGTTTTTACATGCACTGGTACATATACACTGAAGTGACAAAAGTCATGGGATAGCAATATGCAAATATACAGATGGCAGTAGCATCGCGTAGAACAGGTATAAATGCGCAGTGCTTTCGCAGGGCTTTCATTTGTGTTCAAGTTATTCATGTGAAGAGGTTTTGACGTGATTATGACCGCACGACGGGAATTAACAGACTTTGAACGCGGAATGTTAGTTGGAGCTAGACGCATGGGTCATGCCATTTCGGATATCGTTAGGGAATTCAACATTCCCAGGTCCACTGTGTCAAGAGTGTGCCGAGAGTATCGAATTTCAGGCATAACATCCCACCATGGACAGCGCAGTGGTCGACCGCTTGCACTTAACGACCGAGACCGGCGACGTCTGCGAAGAGTTGTAAATGCTAACAGACAAACAACACTGCGTGAAATAACCGCAGAAATCAATGTGGGACGTACGAGGGACGTGTCCGGTAGGACTGTGCGGCGAAATTTGTCTTCCTTGGGCTATGCCAGCAGAAGACCGACTCGAGTGCCTTTACTGACAGCACGACATCGCTTTCAGCGACTCTCGTGGGCACGTGAGCATATCGGTTGGTCCCTAGATGAATGGAAAACCGTGGCCTGGTCCGATGAGTCACGATTTCAGTTGGTAAGAGCTGATGGTAGGGTTCGAGTGTGGCGCAGACCCGACGAAGCCATGGACCCAAATTGTCAACAAGGCACTGTTCAAGCTGGTGGTGGCAGCATAATGGTGTGGGCTGTTTTTACATGGCATGGACTTGGTCCTCTGGTGCGACTGAACCGAACATTGACTGGAAATGGTTATGTTCAGCTACTTGGAGATCACTTGCAGCCATTCATGGACTTCATGTACCCAAACAACGATGGGATTTTTATGGATGACAATGCACCATGTCACCGGGCCACAACTGTTCGCGATTGGTTTGAAGAACATTCTGGACAATTCCAGCGAATGATCTGGCCACCTAGATCGCCCGACAAAATTCCATCGAGCATTTATGGGACATCATCGAGAGGTGTGTTCGTGCCCAAAATCCTGCACCATCAACACTTTCACAATTATGGACGTCTATAGAGACAGCATGGCTCAATATTCCTGCAGAAGACTTCCAACGACTTGTTGAGTCCATGCCACGTCGGGTTGCTGCACTTCGCCGGGCGAAAGGAGGACCGACACGATATTAAGAGGTATCCCATGACTTTTGTCACTTCAGTGTAATTTCAATATTAATATTATAAATAAATGAAAAAAATATTATATTAGTTTATAATATTGCTTTAGGAGGAAAACAATTAAAAAAAAAATCTTTTACGAAAAAATAACAATATATATATACTCAAAAACGTATTATCACACTTATTATTTTCTTTATTGTAATTAAAATAATTAAAATACGATTCGAAACCACTTATAAATGACATAACGTACATTTAAAAAAAAATTTCAAGCAATATCAAGCATATTTTCCAAAACTTCAGCATTTTGAAGACATCAAGAATCTCAAAAACCATAAACTGGGGTAAATGAGATTAAACATTTAATTTAAAGAGCAAAGAAGACGATAATCGTTAAAACAGAAGTAACAGACGTTTTAACTTGAACATGTTTCTGAAATTTTAAAGAGGGGGTACTTTGAGATATGAAGATCATTTCAATGTTTTCAATGTTAAAAAATCACAAAATTCGTATTGTCTCAAATTGCGGCAATGGGTTCTTCCCACCGTCGTCTGCTCAATCACGTGATAGAGGAAAACGAATAATCGAATTCTGAGAATCGAATTCAATTAAATATTGTTAGTAAGAACAAAAGTGTTAATATTTACTATAAAATAAAATAAAAGTAATATTGTGCATTTGTAAACAGTAGATTAATTGTATTTGTAAATTTAATAATTTTTAAAAAACATTTTATGTGTTTATTTATTTTTACCTATAAGAATCGATATTTGTATATTGTAGTGTAACTGTAACATTAACTGATCTAGCAATAAATAATACCTTCTTGTGGAATGTTTACGGATTATAATTTGAAATTTTAAAATGTTTTCATTTAATTTAATTGCATAAAGGTGTTAACAAGTTAATTAACTTAGTTACTGGTCTAAATGGATTTACATAGTACGATATTGCACTGTCACTGATTTAAGTACCAAAAATCAGAGTATTTAAACATGGTCTTCATGAACATAAATAACAGGTATAAACTAAATGATGATTGTAAATGTATACAGCAAACAAAAGATGATGAATAATGATATAAAATGGATTAAAAATGATGATGTATAAAAAATAACACAGATTAAATACGATTGATCAAAAATAAGAATAGAAAATATGTTATTTCAGCAATCGCTCTAGATAAACAAGACTTCGTCTGCTATTTGTTTTTCCCCTCTGACGTCAGGTGGGAAGAGTCCATTCAGAATTGCTGGAATCCTCTTAATGAGTCATTCCATCTCAATTCAGGCAGGCAGTAACAAAATGTGTCATATGACCATCACAGATTATTTTTTAAAAAATAGAGTATTAAGCACTAAGTGAAATACGAAATATCCCACAATAATTTTTCTCAAAAAAAAAAAAAAAAAAAAAAAAAAAAAAATATGTTTACAGCGCAGTAAAACTTAGTCTAAAACTGAGCTTTTTCGGAAAATTAAAGAAAAACTTCATTTTCAAAGGAGCGCTGTTTAAAAAATATTTAACTTTTTCTATCAAATTTTTTTTTTTACAAGTACCTCTTAAGCTGAATTTAAATTTAGTTTAATTTGGAAAAATCTGTTTGCGTTATGAATTAAGAAAAAAAAATTCGTTTTGCTGGAAAAAAAAAATTATTTTTACCGATTTTTGAAATTTTTTTTTCCGAATAAAAATTTTATTTGAAACTAAAATAAAAGTTGGGAATCTGACGAACTTTTATGCTAACTTCACAGCAAATTTTATTTTAATCATAGCATACATAGAATCTTTAAAATTAATTTTTTAATTTTGCAATTTTTAAAAATACCATTTTTAAAAAATCTGAAAGTTTGCTAATTTGAAGCCCTATCTGTGCTTAATAAATAAATTATAACCAAATATTCTATTTTTGCCCAGAAGATTTTACGTTATTTTTTGAAAATAGCATGAATTGCATTTTTTTCACAAGACTAGAAATTCAAGATTTTTGTATTTTTACTAACTAAATACATGAGAAAACTAATTTTTATTTTAACAAAATATAAAATAATGGTAGATATAGCTATTACAGCTGTGAAATAATATGATAAAATGATAAGTTTTCTATAAATAAATAATAATAATAAACATTAAAGTAAATTTCAGAAGGCATAGCATTAGCAGTATTAAGATTTACATTTTAAGTAGTAATTTAAATATTTTTTCTTTACCTATTTGGAAGATTCCACTTTTGTTATTGAATGCTTAACTGTGCGTCCCATATAGGATTCGTTATTTTGAAACAACCAATAACGCTTTGATTGTATTCCTGTAATAGGTTTAACATTAGCCCATTCATTTCATGTTTTCAATCTGTAATCTTTAATAGTTTGCTCTCGATGTGTATTAATGTTATGTTTGGTACTACACTAGAGAGTGCATTAACAAATGAAGCAGAGTCTTGAATGGCTTTTACTGGTTCCTTTTGGAGATTATATTTTGTTGCGTGGTGTTTGCACAAGCCACCAATAGCACCACATGCACTTTTTCCATGACCAGTAGCTGAAAATATCCACTTTCTTTCTTCAACTTCATGATTTATTAAAAATTCATGAAACTGGTACTTGTTTTTAAAATGTGCTGCTGCACCATCTGATATATATACCAAAGATTTTACATTTTTCAAGTCGTACAATGAAATATTTCATTTTTCACTGCATTTATAGCACAGAGAGCATGAGCTGTATCATGGGTTGTGTCGTCATAAATTGCAATGAAACTTCTTGTCTCATCCTGAACGTATGCAATGCATGTAAATAGAGATATTTGTGTATTTTGCCAGTGATAACTCTGAATTTCATCAGGCAAAATTGTAGACCAGTTTTCAGCGAAATCGAAATGCATTGTTAGTATAGAATCTGCTTTTGTAATTAACTTTGCCTCTGCAATTCCTTCTCCTTGAACTTTTTTAATATATTAATGCGAAATACCCTTTTTAACCCAGTACTTTATGTCTTAAAGGTACAGATTTCTTTATTAAGTCTCTAACTTCCCATATAGCATATAGTACATCTTCTTCTTCATCCAAGTCAAATGTTTCTGCTGTAAGAATTTCAGTACCGGGGCACTCCGGACACTAATCTAGCCAACATTTTTCATTGCATATATGGTATAAGCATTTCATTAGAAGATTTTCTTCATCAATTAAGATGCCTGTAAGATTCTTTAGAGCTTTGCAAATTAATTTCAAATTAATGCAGTAAATACAACAACATATTGCTTGTATTGGCTGAACTTTCACAAATTTTGGACGCAATGAATAAAATTTTGAGATGCCTATTTTCATTGATGGATTTTCTTTTTTCATTAAATTATATGTTTCTTTAATAGATCTTGTCATAAAACGTTTTACTCTCTTAATTTTCTCGCCATAGTCATTTTTAATATTAATAACATCACTTTTGTTTGGGCTATTTTTACTGCAGTCTTTACTATCTTCTAAGTAATAGGAAAGGGCTACATCCAGTGTTTCTGCTGATAATGGATGTCCAACAAAGGATCACTTTGTGCATAAATTCCTTTTTCTCTTTTAATCTTTCGAGACTTATCAATCATATATTTTGTTATACCAGGTAGTTTCTCTTGTACTATTCCCTTACTAAAATTATCTGGCAACAATGTAAGTAATCGTATGTTTTCGTCGTAATCACAACTATATAAGGCGTTTTTGATATTACAAAACCATTCATCGCAATCGGAGCAGTTAGTGTCTTGAAAAGATGATGACTGCCGTGAAATATTGACCTCATATGCAGCTTCTAATTTGTCAACAGCTGAAGTTATTAATGTGCTCTCCACTTTTATCTTTTTTTCTTTACATAACTTTCTCTTCTGTCTGATCTAATTTCTGAAGGGTATTTCAATGGAGACATTTCTGCATCAAGGGTTTTAATACTAATATTTAAAGCATCCACAATATCATTTTCTGGAATAAATGGTTCCTCAGAAACTAATATTTCTTCTTCAGATTTGTGTTCAAGTTATAACAATTTCTTTTTATAAAACACAAAACAGTTAGAACATAATGTGTCATCCCGATTAACAGAAATAGAAGGGCCAACAACTTTTTTAATTTCATCAGCTGAATCACCAATAGTGCGAAACTTAGCAGACTTTGTTTCATACATAACTTTTTTATGTCTCTTAACATAGTCAATTCACAGAATTCTTTGAGAACTATAAATGTCAGACATAATTATACATAATAAAATTCACTTAAAGCAATATTTTTTTTTATTTATTATTATTTTTTATATATAATTTTAACTCTGTAAACTAAAAAAAATCACTTATTAATCTAATAGTAAATATTCATATTTAGCTGCCTAATATATAAAAGCAGCACTTCATTTTACAAAGAAATGAATAAAATGTAGTGTTCGAATATTGTTTAATTGATGCTGAAAAAGACACATCTGTTTGTAAAGAAAAATGAGCAGCTGTCTCTTCCCTTTCCTTCATAAACCACAAGAATCTATTTGTGCAGGCGCAATCAAATCCCAGTTTGTTAAAAGAACTACTTTGAACAACAGATTTATATAAACATATAAAAAGTAAATATCCTAAATTCTGCACTATATATTACAAAATAGAGGTGGAAATTTTACACAAATAAAACGACATTTTAGTGAAAAAAAAATTCAAACTTATTTATTACTATTTAAATTCAATTTAATTATGGTTAGTTAGGATTAATAATTTAGATTATCAGAAAATTAATCCTTTAAAATTTTTTAGAATAATTATATAAAGAAGAGCTGAAAAAAAATCGTTATATAAATTCTTTTAATGCTTTTTGTTATTTATTATTATTATTATTATTTTAGGTTAAATATTTCTCAACGTTCCTAATTCATGGGCATAATTCTAAATTTTATTAAATTAAAAATTAATTTCCGCATGTAATGAGTATAATTAGCGAAAATTTTGAATTTCTAGTCTTCCGAAAAAAATTCCATTCATGCTATTTTCAAAAAATCACATAAAATTTTCTGGGCAAAAATATAATATTTGGTTATAATTTATTTATTAAGCACAGATAGGGCTTCCAATTAGCAAACTTTCAGATTTTTTAAAAATGGTGTTTTTGAGTAATTTCACTTCAAATATGGTCATATTTTTAAAAATTGCAAAAATAAAAAATTAATTTTAAAGGTATGCTATGATTAAAATAAAATTTGCTGTGAAGTTAGCATAAAAGGTCTTCAAATTCCCAACTTTTATTTTAGTTTCAAATAAAATTTTTATTAGGAAAAAAAATTCCAAAAGTCGGTGAAGATCAAATTTTTTTTACAGCAAAACGATTTTTTTTTTTCTTAATTCATAAGGCAAATACAATTTTCAAAATTAAACTAAATTTAAATTCAGCTTAAGAGCTACTTGTAAAAAAAAAAATTGATTGAAAAAGTTAAATATTTTTTAAACAGAGCTCATTTGAAAATGAAGATTTTTTTTAATTTTCCGAAAAAGCTCAATTTTAAGCTAAGTTTTACTGCGCTGTAAACAGTAATTTTTTTTTTTTTTTTTTTTTTTTTTTTGAGGAAAATTATTGTGGGTTACTTCGTATTTCACTTAGTTCTTAATACTCTATTTTTTTTTCAAAATAATCTATGATGGTGACCGGACATGCCCTGCCTGAGGTGAGATGGAATCATTCTAATATAACTTATTCTTGATTATCTCATACATTAAAATAAAAAATATTATCTACTATTTCTAATTTAATCTACTATTTGTAAATATTTTTAATATGTTGTTGTAAACATTTTATTTAATAAGATACAGTTATTCTACTATTTTTTAGTTCCCCATCATACTATAGGTATGGGGAACTTAGGTAATCGTGAAAATTTTCGACCTCGGTTTTTTGACTTTTTTACACGTTTTCAGATGTGAGGAATCCGAAAATGACAAAATTTCTATGGTGTCTGTCTGTAGGGTGTCTGTTAGTCTGTTAGTCTGTTAGTCTGTTAGTGTGTCAGTCCGTTAGTTTGTTAGTCTGTGTACACGATATCTCAAGAACAAATTGTCGCAGAGAGGTCAGATCAGTTTTAAAATATTACTTTCGACACTGGCAAGAACCCTATTTATTTGCAACATTCGAATTTAAAAACTTCAGCAGATTTTCTTAACATGGGAGAATAGGACAAAAATTCACTTAAACTTGCATTAAATGGAAACTTTTTACTGTAAAAATGTCAGACCAGTTTTAAAATATCCGTTTTGATGCCGGAAGGAACATCAGTAACTATAAATATGCTACTTTGAAAATTTCGCAAGTTATTGGAAATTTACGAATTTCTTAACATGGCAGTATATGGCAAAATTTCACATAAGCGTCAATTTTGAGAGATATTTTCATCGTAAAGATGTCAGACTACTTTTGAAATATTATTTAGGACACTGGTATGAATATTAATGACTATGAATTTTCCAATATAAAAATTTCGTAAGTTATTGGAAATTTACGAATTTCTTAACATGGCAGCATAGAGCAAAATTTCACATAAACGTCAATCTTGAGGGATATTTTCATCGTAAAGATGTCAAACCACTTTCGAAATATTATTTAGGATACTGGCATAAATATCATAGACTATGATTTTTCCAATTTAAAAAAATTCGTAAGTTATTTGGAATTTACGATTTACTTAACATGCCAGAATAAGGTAAAATTGAGCATAAACTTTCATTTTGCATAAATACATTAGACAACTTCAAAATTACATTTATGATATTTGTTTGAACATGATTGAATACGAATATTCTAATAGGAAAATTTCGTAAATTATTCGTAATTTACGATTTTACCAACATAGCGAAATTGTAAATTTTTCATATAAATATGAATTTTGAGGATTATTGCATTGGAAATAGTAGCATGAAAACTAAACAGCGGAATTGACCCTGATAAAATAAATTAATAGTTTAGAATAAGATAAATATATCGAAGTGAACGGTGGATAGCCTATTAGGCGGGGTTTTCATTCTGTCACTGTATCATGCTTTTGTCAAATTCATTTCTTTTAACATGATTATATCTCTCAAACTAGAAATTTATGAGAACATAAATATGATGGGGAACTGAGCAGAGTCCACCTATGCCAACTAGTTGTATTTATATTTAATATAATGTTGTAAATATTTCAATTGTCTTAAACTAAGTGTTACTCTAATTACTTAACTGCAGATTTGCTGACTGATCCTGTAAGGGTTGAGAATCACGAGATATAGTCTAGCCACACCTATCTTACAAAAATTATATATTAATTTAATTTATATACATTTTAATAAAATTTAAATATCAATTTGCTTTATTATTTCTGTTACCATTTTATTCCGATGATACAAGAAATAAAATGATTAATTTCTTTTATTCAAACAGATGATTTAACCCATTTCTAAGATTTTTTTTTTTCAACATTTTAACATTAATAAGTGACAACTTGAAATATTGAGAATTCGTTTATATATTGTGACCAGCAAAGCGGGTACTGTCCGAGAGTTTGAAATAAATAAGAAATTTATTTTAAATTAACATGAATGAGAACTTTTTTCCCTCAAGTATGACACGTTATATTAATTTTATAGAGTTTGTTCTTCATATGGTAATGAAACTGGAAGTGATTTTATATCTTGGAGCTAAACGATGAATGTGACAATACAGAAGACGTCAAAAAGCTTTGTGGCGCATATTATTCTTATTATTCTTATTTTTGTTTTGCCTTCAAAATCATACCGGAAAACATAAAAATTGTTTAAGTAAAAAAAAAAAAAAAAAAAAAAAAGAAAGAAAGATTTGTAAATAAAAAAAGCTTCTCGACATAAAAAAGAATTGATTAAATTTTAATTTGATTAAGGGGCCAGCTTACTTTTAAAAATGAGAAAATGGTGAAATTTTTTATCAATTTCAGAATTTTTTTTTTTTTTTTTTTTTTTTTAAGATAAATGCATGTACAGTCGGGGAAAAAAAACGCAACACTCAACGTAACTTCGTTGCTAATCGATGTAGAAAAATGTAATAGGTATCATTCGACGGGGAATTGTGAGTAGTTTCAGAAAATGAACTGAAATTTTGAATTGGGGGTCGTCTACATATTAAAACGTTCACCAACTTTGATTTTTTCAATGGTAATACCCCATTTTTATTTTATATTTGAATTCCTGGGATCGCGACAACGCGAAAAAGTATATTGGTTGTATATTTTACTTATTTTTTCACAGAGTTATAAGCGTTCAAAGTTTGAAGGTGCTAATGTTAAATTCATATTTCAAACTTTTATTAATATCTTCACAAATAATAACTTGATCGATTTTAATCTTTTTTTACGAGATACAGTGAAGAAACCCAAACATAATCCAACATTACTTTTGATTCTGAAAAATATTTTTAATTCTGAAAAATATTAATAAATTCATATTCATAAAAATTATGAATTATGACCTATATTAATTTTTACATAAAATGAATCCTAATGCTGAAAAATATGTGTGTGCAAATTTTCAGCTCATTCCATTTATTAGTTTTCGAGATATAAATAAATCTTTCTTTTGGAGTGGTTTAGGGGGCCGTCTCTTATAAAGTTTTGCATGAGATAACAAATCAAATCTAAAAAATAACAAAGAAAATTAAACAAAATATTTTTATTTTTTATTTGCGGGTCAAATTATATAACAACAACGTCAAACGCAAAGAAATGAAACAAAAATGATGATTTTTAGACATTAGTGTTAGCATCAATAATTCCTGTTTTCTAAAGAAGGCAAGCCCCGCCTTCATCGTTCTTCAAAACAAAACAATACAGAAAGAAAAATAAATGTGACATAGAGTAAGTATTCGGGTTAAACCCCTTATTTTAGTTGACAAAAATATGCACAAGTGGTATTTACTTCATCGATTAATTGGTGATAAATTCTAAATCTTTTAAATGAGCACTAGAAGAAAAAAAAAATAACTAAATAGGCGGCGTTTACTGTTTTAAATAGAAAAATATGTTTAATGTGAAATTGTCAAATAAAAAAAACGAATGGATTTGGAATGCAACACAGACTTGTAAAATCTTTTCTTAACTATCGTCATAGTTAAAAGCTTAATCATTTGCTTCATATATTGCTTTATTTTATTTTATTTATTTTGTAGGGGGGAGGATTATTATTTTAAGGATACTTTAGTCTTTAAAATTTTATTAATATATTTTAACTTTATACATTTTTAAAAATATACTTTAACTTTAAAAAATATATTGTAACACTTTTTGCGACCGCAGAATTTTGTCTTTTTGACAGTAAGATCGGCCTGCGGGTGTTATACTATCAATATAAAATATTTCAGAACAAATTTTCTGTATTCACAATTATATTACAAATGGATATACATTACAATTATATTTTTTGTAATCAATATATTTCTATCCATAGTATATTTTATTGCAAAAATATGAACACTGGGTACACACTTAAGAAATATGTAACACACAAATTACGAAAGAAACGCCCACTGACCGAGTTACAGATTTTCAAATGACGTGAATCTACGTCAGCAGTCGCGAAAGGGTTAATTATGAAATTATATTTTCATAGAAATTATAAAACGAATCGTACAGTTCCAAAGAGTTGAAATGACACAAAACTGGTAAGTGCGATTAAATTGTTTAATATTTACTTCATGAACCCTTACAATAATTTATCCTAAAAGATTTAGTTTATGCGTTGTTGTATGTATGTATATATATATATATATATATATACATTATTTCATTTCGTATATTATGTTACACCTACGAAAGAAAATTTAAGCTTTATTGGTGATCAGTACAGTCATAATAGACACTTTTACTTGAAAAATATTACCCTTTTTTCAAAGAGTACTGTCTGGACCGACCAATCGCAAGTTTAATGTATTTAAATAGACCTAAAATTACCTAAAAAAGTACAGAAGTATATACAAATCTAAAGAACTGAATGCAGGATAATTAAGGAACTGGAAAAGAGGCATAAGAGGCAATATTTTATTAATTTTTATAATTATTTTTTTTTTCTGAAAGATTTCCGGTGTGAAACATTAAAATTTTGTCTATTTCTTATAGAATCTTAATTTTATTTTTCTACATTTACAGATAACCCCCTAACACATTTTTGATTATAACTCTATAAATACTAAAGATAAAGTACACAAACAGGATACTTTTCCGCACTGCCAGATTCTCAGAAATTCGAAAATGCAGTCAAAATTAGGTGTTGCTATTGAAAAAAATCAAAGTTAGAGCTCATTTGAATATGTAGATGACCCCTAATTCAAAGTTTGACGACATTTTCAGAAAGTGCTTTTAATTTCCTGTTGAATTATGTTTATTAGATGTTCCTGCGTCAATTAATAACGAAATTACAGAGGGTGTTGCGTTTTTTTTTTCCCCGACTGTACAAACATTTTTTTTTTTTTTTTGTGTGTGTGTGTTTGTGTGTTACCTAGTATGACATTACTCTATTGATAAACATAAAATTATTTTTATTGGAGGTTATTTTTCAAAAAAATCATCGGTTCTTTCTCACTGCGCGTAGGATATCTCAAATACAATTACCTTTATCCTTATAATATGCACATTAAATGAAACAAAACATTAAAATTAATAATCCGAACTAAAAGATTTTAATTATTTTAATAATATGGAGTTTAATTAATTATGAAATATGAAATTACAATTAAGTTTTTTATATTACCACAATATATATATATATTGTATGTGTGTGTTAACTAGTATGACATATTGATAAATATAAAAATATTTTTATTTCAGGTTATTTAAAAAAAAATTCAACGGTGCTTTCTCACTGCGCCTAAGATATCTCAAATACAATGTCCTTTATCCTTACAATTTGTACATTAAATGAAACAAAACATTATAATTAAAGTATTACAGAGAATTTTGAAAGAACGAATTCATAACTTTTACCCAAAGTTTTTTGCAAATAAATAGAAAATTTTACCTCAAAAATTCATGTATGCATGTCTTACGTTTTTCTTCGTTATTAATTTTCACATACAACTCGCAGATTCATATAATTAATTTTAAATTGGAGTGACCATTTAATAAATTGTATAAATCATTTTCTTAAAATATTTATAAAGCAAAAAATTGCGGAAGACAAATTATTCTTGTGTCATATCTTTGGCAAAAGTGATTTCAGAAAAAACAAATTACACTGTAAAAATCTTGTAATTAAAAAAAAAAAAGTGTGCTCCGGTTTATTTATTTTTAATTTTCACTGAAACCATCCCAAGTATTAAAATATGTCATATAAAAAAATAAGTAATACGCACTAATATATTTATTTGTGTGTTTTCGATTTTGTTACCGTCAGCATGCTGTATTTTTATTTTTCACCGAATATATTATAAATCAGGTTATCCAACTTATAAAATAACTTCTATATGACAAACAGTTATGACAATTATATATATATATATATATATATACGTGCATAAATAATAACATGAAATGGAATATTAGTATGACATTTATCCAGTTTATCCACCATAAATAAAATGTATTCCATTGACTGTTTCTGACGCCGTAAGAAATTATCAACGCGAGGATAATTTGCTGGTCATATTCTTTTCGTCTGTCAATAAAATAGAATGACATGAACATAACAAAAGCGTCTTTATTATTCATGAAATTCAATATAGGATGGAAGATTCTGTTTCTTATAAAAACTATTCTAAGGGGGGAAATGTATTTTCAAGTGTAAACATATACACATATTTAAAAATTATTAATTTAAAGATAATTTTAGTCTAATTGTGAATTACATGTTACTTAATTTTCACTGCGAAATAAAATTATCACTTTAAAAATTTTAAATTCCACTTATTTTTATTTTATTTTTTATTATTATTAAGTGTTTTTCTAGAAAATATAAGCAAAATTTAAAACAATGAATTATTTGAAACTTTTTTTTTTTTTTTTTAAGAAAAACAGAATAATCAGGGAAATATTACAGTGAGAATAATAAAAAGATAATACTGAAATACTTTTCAGATATGTAATTTTTAATTTCGCAGAGAACATTTAATAAGTATTTTTACCTCAATTATAAAGAAACGCAAAATATATAAATGCTTATATCTATTTGATAAATTAGTGTATAATGTCAGTATTAATAATACTAAGATGTTAAAATGACACTAAAAAACTTAAACCATAATACATATAATTGTTAATAAAAATGTAATTAAATAAAAATAAATACTAATAAAGATGTTAATAAATCTATAATGCAAATTTTATAGAAAAAACTATACAAGGAGGATGAACTGTCATATTTCAAGTAAAAATACATTTCACTACTGGGTTTACAAAATTTTGTAGTATGATTATCATATTCGAACACTTTGAAATAAAATATCAATTTAATTCTTTTAAGACAATATTTTTAGCAAATAAATTACTTTAGCATTTACATAAAAAAAAAAAAATTATATTATTTGTAAAAATAAATGTATATATATACATATGAATCAAATAAATTTGAATATTTGAAATGAATTTTACTAAAGTTTAAACTACATAATAAAACAGAAATTGGTAATCTGTACATATAATTTAAAACAAAAAATGTATGTGTGCCTATGTGTGTTTGTTTCCGCCACTTTCTGGGCAAACCTCTGATTGCAGAGCTGTAGAATTTTACATGGAGGTGCATGTTAACCTCTCCTGGTTTACGCTGAATCCGATTTCACAATTGTTAATTAGTTATTATTATTATTATTATTATTATTATTACAATTAATTAAAATTTATACATTTCTGAAAAGATCGACTTCAGATATGGAAACGTAAAAGTAAATTGATTTTCCATACCCTATCAGCCTGGTTGGTTGGAGCGTCATGCTAATAACGCTAAGGTCATGGGTTCAATCCTCCAAGGGCCAATGTGTTACTTTTAGCACAAAAATAATAAAAAAGATGTCAATTGATAAAAGAAAATTATTCACAGTATCTTAAACCGCAAGGATGACGAGAAAAGTGACAAAAAATAGTTAAAGTTAGAGGTGTGATGGCCGAATTGTAACGAAAGGCGATCACTCGATTACATAATTTTGCATGTAGCTCCGTTTCGACCTCTGCACCCCGAAGCCCAATTTTCTAATTTTTTATTAGTTATTTTTATTTTTTTAATTAATTAATTTTTTTTTAGCTGGGAAATTTGTCTGGTACTGCCACCTGTTTTCACAGAGCGAAGATGATAATCTGCCCGAGAATTACTTGTCCGAAAAACGTTATTTTTTGAATAACAGCAGCTCCATTCAGCACGTAAATTAAAATGTCCGGTGAAGGCGAAAATGCAAGCAGTAAGGACACGTAACAGAACGAGTGTATGCGGAGGAAATGCTGATAAAGGCAGAGGGACCCGAAACCAGGTTTTAAACGATTTAAATGCATTTTTTTTGTTTTATTAAGTGATTTAAAATACTAGTTATTCTTGCTTTTTATTTTTATTTTTTTAAATATCGTTTCTAGTGAAGCAGACAAAACCTACTACAGTCGGCTGCAAAATTATTCGAGCACTAGCCAATAATTCCTATATTTAAAAAGTACACTTAAGACTGTTTTGCTAAGTAAATCCTTGTCGAATCATGTCCTTAGACTGATTAAGAACATGACTCGACAAGGATTTATTTAACAAAGCTGTATTAAGTGTACTTTTTTTTTGGCAAGGATTATTGCTAGTGCTCGAATAATTTTGCAGCCGACTGTAGTTGCAAATATAGAAATTCAATAATTCTTCTGATTAATTAAATTCTCGAACTCCGTTTTCAAAACAATATTCAATTTTCCCGAATTTAGAACTACATATTTTTGGAAAGAAGAACCAAACTACTAATTTATTAAATGACATCTTAACAAATGAAAACTTACTATTATGATTACACCTTTTCCAAATATTACTTCCTAAACATGTAGTGCTGTTATTTATTTTTTTGGTTATACAGAATCTTTTTAATAAATTGGTTTTCGACTCCAATTTTATCAAATGTAATTGTGTGATTGTCGTCGGTTCTGACGGTGCTTTCGACAGCTGTTGTCCAGTTGAATTTTTGACTTACTTTGCGACAACTAGCTATTAACCAGATTTTCCACCAGTCCAAGCTTTTCACGAATGAGGTATCGCTAGCTGTTTTACAGATTCGAAAGTATAACTTGGTTCTCTGGAAGTGGCGGCGACGCTATGCTGGTGCGAGTTTCAGCAAAATGCAAGAAACTTTGGTTCGACATTAATACAGTTTTCAATTATGCAATTTACTATTTAGTTCTCATTACCTTTTAAGTTTGTAATATGTATCAATTTGTTTTTTTACTACTAAAGCTCAGTTAATTTCAGCAATATGTCAGTTTATATTTTTGAATGTTCAATGTCTTTATCAAGCAGCAAAAAGATGAAATGCAGTCTCAATAAAATTACATTCAACATGTCAAAAACAAATATATTCACATCTTTTACATCACGGCAACAGCGTAGTGACCTACAGTTTCTACAAAATGATGACCTATTCTAGGTTGAAAGATTTTTATACTTTTCTGGAAGAAGTTGCACTTTCAAGTTCGTTATGGCCAGGTTCTGATGAGCTGATTTCATTCAGTTTTAGTTTGACTTTATTCAGTATTTCCCACACATTCTTTTAAAGATCTGGTGCATTCGAGAGTAAACATGTCATTTCTTTAAAAACGCGTAATTATTTCGGATTAAGCATTTTCACGGTAGTACATGTTCTTAACGCAATTCACTTTGGTGTAATTAATCAAGGAGTTTCTCAGGGGTAACTAATTAAAATATTTAATTGCCGTTTTACATTACGAGTGTAACCTATAATTTTAAGTTATCGTGTGTTGCATTTCATGCTTCCCCCATGTTGAAACTGAACATTGATCTAGGTTTTCGGCAAGCTCAATCAGGTATTTTTTTTTTAACTGCCGGTATTACTGCAGTTGACACTAAGTTTCCTTGTATAGTGTCTGTACTTGACGTTGCAATTATTTCATATGTTTCAGACTTAATTCATTCCTCTTCTACAGAAAAAAAAAGTGAGGACCTTAAGAAACAAATTTCCACTCAATTCACTCAATCTGAAATTTCGCGCTTGACAAAACTATTGCAATTTCGCAATACGACGATAAATGACCTCACAATTGTTTCACGAGTTAAAATATCTTGATACATATTTATCAAAATAGGTTTCGCGAACACTTTCGCTTAAAAACTGATTTTGTCTATTAGTGAAGATAATCTGCAGCATCTGGCTAAAATAGCTAACACCTAAACGAAATCCACCGTTTAACTCACTTGGCAACTGAAATAAATAATTTTGATACATTACAGACTTGCCAAATGGGTCTAAATATCTGACTTTGCCTGTAGATAAAATAAGCCGGACTGTTAAATCATAACCAATGGCGTGATTCTTTTCCTCATTCAAGGAGAAACTCTCGTGTTTCTTCAAGATATAAGGTGTCTTGATATCATTCTCGTGTTGGTATTAAAAGTCTACAAAATGTGACGGGAAATGACATTTTTTGAAAGCTCAGCAAATGACAACTTTGCCAGCCTAAAGTTGGATATTTTCTACGAGTTTTGGTTAAAACATAAGCAGCTTAACCGTTCTGGATAGGAAGTCAAGTTTAAAATTTCTGGTTGATACGGACACGTCCATATCTAAACAATAATAATAATAATAATAATAATAAACTCAAACACATAATTCAGAACTTTTACTTTATACCCCTGATAGTTGAAAAATACCAATCTATGGTACACAGGTATTAACACTTGATCTTAGTTTGCGCCGATATTTTAAATGGAAATTTACAGTGGCAGTTGGCGATCGTCCTATTTCGGGGTGAATGACATTGTTTGGGTTAAATATTGATATACAGCACAGACCAGTAATTGATAAAACTTCTAAGTGTTCCTCTAAAATGACCTTTGCTTCTAAAAACACTTTATGATTGCAATATATTTCTGGAGCTTAAGTAAATTATTGTTAAAAAACGCAAGTATTAGTAATTTCACTCTTCCCCAAGGTGATCATAAAACATATTTAGTTAAACATGACATTTTGACTAAAAGACCATCTGCTTTTGCTAGACTTCAGATGTTACTTTCAAAAAATTTGGGCATAGCTAAGGAGTAATTTCAGTCGCTGCTATATAAAAGTTTCAGACCTTGGAAAAGTCCTTTTGCGCAAGCCTCATTTACATGATGTGAAAAAAGAATGGTACGAAGTGAATTTCCAGATATTTTTGTTTGTTAAATGTGTTTCCGATCGCGATACCCTACGTTTTAGCCAAAAAGATTCTATGAAATTTAGATTTAAAGATGACTTATGATCAATTACCTTCAGATAACGAATCAATGGATTATTTGAATACTATTTATGTATTTTGTGCAATCCAATTCCGCTCATACTTTTCAAGGGTTTATGGATGAAATATTAGGAGATCTTAACTGCTTTTTACATTTAGATGACGTATTAGTCGCATCTGAAATTACAACAGAACATTTAAAGGAACCTGAAAAACATTTTCAGCTATTTATTCTTTATGGTTTAGTGATAAATGTGCAAAAGTATATATATTGGAGTTAGAGAACTTAAGTATTAAAGTTTCTTAGTTAATAATTCTGAAATTGCACCTTTACTGAAAAACGTCGAAAAACTAAGTAAATTCTCTTTACATAAAACTATCAATTAGCTTCGCATACTTTTGGCAATGACTAATTTTTATCATAAACATTTCCAAAATACTGGTTTCCTTCAATTCCTTTTTCATAATTTGTGCAAATCTAAAAAATGAACGATACTTTATAGATCGAGTGAACCGAAAAGAAAATCTAATGAACTGCAGAAAATTTGGCAATTTTTAGATAAAAAAAATCTGTCTTACTGTCTCTATGTGTGACAAAAATTTTGTGTAGGCTGTAGATTAGGGTAAAATGCACGAAATTGAAATTTTATATTCCATTTTATCTAGTTTCATCTACATCTAAACTAGTGCCTGTCATGTTTTTGTGAAAATCGACTCACAAGTGGCGTTTTCATCCTGTTTTTCCATAATGTAAACTTGGTAGTATAAGACATAATTTTAAATAAATATGCATAGTGAGAATTAGTTTTAATTAAACATTGTGAGTAAATTATTAACTTGTAACTAATCAAAGTTTTCGATTTTTTTCTTTTCGTTTTTAATATTAATTTTTTTTTTTTTTTAGATGTCTGTAAGTCTCAAAATTAACTTTCTTTTGATATTCAGTGTTATAATTTTCTCAAAAGAAAATAGTCTGCATAGAAAATAGTTTAAATGAAAATTTTAATGCATAACTTGTCCTGCATTCATTTTGTATTAATATATAATTTTGTAAAATATAGAAGAAAATTTTATGATAAACATAACATATTAGTTTTTTAATAGACAATATTAATCATCCACTTTTGCTATAATTTCAATAATTTATTCGTTATTTTATTACAATAATCTAGTTACAATTGAATCTGTTTTGTTTTCGATGTTAATTAAACTGAATTAATTGAAAATTCTGTAAGCATGTTTAATTATACAATACAAGCTCTGAGAAAGCTGAAAACATTAAAATTAAGATGTACTACGCCACATTTACTACTAGAATAATGTTTACTCTGCAAAACCAATGCTTTGAGGAATTATTTCACTTTGATAAAATCGTAACATTTTTATTACTCTAATGAGTTACTCAGTGTAATTGTAAATTTAAACTGTTAAAATTAATTATTTCCTTTTAAGATTGTTTCATAACAGCAATACATAAATTACGATTTTCATGCTTTAGTAGAAAAGCATCTGCTTTTCAAGTATGTAGATAATTAAAATAAATAATTAACTTTAGGAAATATGTTCTGTGCATTTTTAGTAACATAAGCATAAAATTTTTCTAAAAATAGCAAAGGTGCTTCGAATTCTAGACAAAGCATTAAATATAATATGGTGGTTTATTTTAAAGAACTTTAAGTTATAAAATATAAACGATTAAATACTTTATATTCTTTATTTGAAATCGAACGTTTTCTGATGGATACCTATCCTAACTGAGGAATTCAGAAAAATCTATGCGTTTCTCAAAAAAAAAAAAAAGGAAATATTAGAAAAATAAGAATAAGTTTCGAAAAAACAAAAAACTGGATAACTGCCAAAATCAAATCTGAGCCAAAAAAAAAAGTGTGTTCTTTAGTATTTGTAAAGTAACAATATCGATGTTTTATAATCTATATATTAATACAAAAATATAAAATTTGTTGTGTGTTTTAGCCTATTTTTAATAAGAGGAAGAATTAAAATATAATACACCTTGAAAAGTACGGTTAAAGAAGGGTTGTAGAAAAAAACAAATTATTCTCATATATGGCCAAGAAGACATACAAAAATTTTTCTACCCGTTTTCATTTCATACACGTAATCTTTTGGATCAAAAATAGAAGGGAGTTGTCCTTTTTTTTTTTTTTTTTTTAATTATTACTATTTACCTCAAAGGCTCGTAATGCAGCTTACTTTCTGAATTTATTTTCTTTCTATTTATAAGAAATAGAGTTGTAACAATAGGCTTAACAAAAGAGCCCGAGAAAAAACTCCAAGGAACAAAAAAGGTAAATAATAACCCCGGAACAAAAAAAAAACGCCTGCAAAATAGCTCGACAAAATAGCCCGACAAAATAGCCCAATACAAATTAGCTCTGGGACAAAATTGCCTCTGTAAAATATCTCGAAATAAATAGCCAGAAAAAATACTTCTAGGACAAATTAGACATAGGATAAATTACTCTCAACGAACTGATCCGACAAGTTTGTCCGACAATATAGCTCGAAAGAAAATAACCAGAAAAAAAAGTTGAGAAGAAAGGTTTTATTCTAAAAGTTGTTCTCATGCGGCTCTCACTGTTAAAAATTTAAGAGGAAATGTTAAAAATTTAAGAGGAACATTATTCCGCTGGTCCCTTAAACTTAGTATGTTTGATTACAAAATTCAATATCAAAAAGTTTCAACAAATATTGAAGCTGATATGCTTTCTAGATCTCCTGTTTTGGAAACTGTGTCACACCTTGACTTAAATAAAATTAAAGAAACTCAGAAAAAAGAAAATATAGGCATTTATGGTAAAAAAATTGTAGAAATTGAGCATGTAATTGTAACTAAAAATAAAGGTTTGTATAAGATAATAGTCCCTATGTCTTTAAGAGAAACTCAAACTAGAGAAAATCCACACTCAATTTGGACATCCCGGAATTTATAAAATGATAAATTTAAATACACCCCAGTATTATTGGCCTCATATTAATAAAGATATTGAAAATTTTGTGAAATATTGTCATACCTGTCAATTAAATAAATAATGTAAACAAAAACGATTCGGTTTATAACAGCAGGAACCGCCAACAGATAAACCTTTAGAATATCTGTGTTTAGACACTGTTGGTGTGTTTAACTACTATAATTCTACAAAAAAATATCTGCATTTGGTCGTGGACCATGCAACCCTTAATGTGTGGGGATTTCCATCAAAATGCTTTACCACTGAAACTTATGCAAACTTTTTAAAGCAAATATTTCAAATTCAAGTGCCTAAAAATTTGTTAACAGAGAGAAATGCAGCATTCACTTCATCCCGTTTCAAAAAAATTCTTCGAAATTATTACGTAATGTATTTGTTAACAAGTAGCCATCATCCCGAGACCAACGGGAAAATCGAGCGACTAAATCAGACTATTGTTACTCGTTTAAAATGTAAAGTTAATTCATCTTCAAATAAAATTCCTTGGACTAAATTACTTGATGAAGTTTTAAATCAATATAACTTAACACCTCATTCTGTAACACAGTTTCCACCTAGCTATTTATTATTAGGAGAATTACCATATGATCCATTATTAGTAAATAATAATTACTATCCTTCAGTTGATTAAGCCAGAAAAATAGCAAAAGAAAAAACAATACAATATCATAATAAAAACGAAGTCCGATATGATGCTTGATTTCTCCCTGTTAAATTTAAGTTTGGTAATGAAGTGATTTATGAAGAATTCCAGTATAAAAATACTCGTAAATTAAGTTCACCTTATTCCGATCTTTATAAAATTTTAAGACAAGTATATGTAGTTAATTTTGAAATTGACAAATCCTGTCCCCATTTTAAGAGAAATTCAGAAATTGTCCATTCATCTATGTTAAGGTACTATAAAAGTCCTCAAAATTTCAAATTAAGTAATGAGTAATTTGGTTAGGGATCAAATCCTTTTTTTTTCTTTTCTATCTGCCAGTCCGCATTGAATGAGGATCCCAACTGAATTGGAGAAATCGAAATCGGAGGGATGAGAGATTCCTTTCTTTGACTCGGTGGTACTAGCGTGCCCATGACTTTTTTTTTTTTTTTTTTCTTTTTACAAATATACCTCTTAGGTTTATTAATTTACTTACAAATCTCAAGTAGACGAATTCGTAAAGCGAGGATCCTCCACTCCTAAACCCTTTCTGTAAGCAATCTGTTTTCTCGTGGTCTCCTGACCTTCACAATTGTAAAGTGCTCGGAGAGCACCGGAAAAATTATTTGTTTTTGCTCTCTGTAGAAGCTCGCCAAGTTCCACTTTTGTCCCAACTCACCTTTTTGGATAGGTTTGATTTCTCAGAATTTAAAAGATTAATTTACCCACTTTTTTTTTTTTTTTTTTTTTTTTTTTTTTTTTTTTTTGCTTGAAAAATTTCATTTTTATACTAATGTAGTATTTTAAAACTAATATTTACTAATAAGAGTAATTGAATTGGTTTTATGTAAATAGCCTGAAAAAATTCTTCGTAGTACTAGCATTATTAGTGTTTATTAAATATTATTACAGTGTTTGTTAAATATTATTACAGTGTTTATTAAATATTATTATAGTGTTTATTAAATATTTTTATAATGTTTATTAAATATTATTAAGGTGTGTTTGTTAAATATTTTATTTATGAAAGTATTATTAATGTTTGTATTTAAATAAAGTATTTTTTCTAGAAATTGTTTATAAGTATGTTTTGATATAATTGTTTTAATACGTATTGCATTTTATTGAATGATCTTTGTATTATTAAAAAAGAAAAAATGTATACGCAATCAAAAATGTGTTATTCAGTATCTTACATTTGTCTTGTAGCTTTGAAAAATTATTTGCATTTTCTTTTTTAACTTGAATGGATTTTGCGACAAAATGCAATTTCATTCCAATGTGTTTTTCAAGGATTCACTGCAGTGTGATTTTGTTTTTATGTTCACAAGATGTTCTATATATTTTCTTTGGACTAGTGAAATAAGAAAAAATACTCTTTTGACAAAAAGAGTATTTAGAGACAGTTTGACAACGTATTTTTCGTATTTAGAGACAGTTTGACAACAATGGTACAGCAGTTTATTATTCAAAAACATTTTCATAATAATGTTAAGCTTTTTATTGCCAAAATGAACTTTTTTAGAGACTTTCTTCTATACAAGCTAGTTTAAGACAAAAAAAAAAAAAAAAAATTTTTCTTTGTGTTGATAAAAGCTTTTTTAGTAGTGTCAAATTATGTTATACATTTTCCCATGTTTCTGTACAGGGTGATAATAAAAAAACTACCCCGATATATGAGACTATAGCTACCATACCATTTCGAGAAACTGAATAAAAATTTGGTGGTAGGTATTTTGAGGTATGCGCTCAAGAATTATACAAAAAATAGCAGTTAATCTCTAGCAGTTGCGGTTATAGTAACAAAACTTCGAAAATTTCAAATGGCAACACCTACTTTATTTGTTGAAATGGAATCTCCATAGCAAATAACCATAAACAGCGTTGGAACGGTACCTGTAGCGCGAAGATCGCCAGTGCTAGCAGGCTAAGAAAAAAGAAAAAAAACTGTTCTGTGCCTACCAGAGCACGACTTTCATATTTTTAATGACGTCACATTACACACTGAGTCTTTGTTTCAGACTAAAGTCTACTGATTCTGCTTCGAAAGGAGAAGAAGAGACCACGGTATCCTTAATTTCGTGTAAAGCTACTGAATAAGGGATTTAATTTCGTTGTTAGTCGTAAGACGCCGTCATGAATGACGTCATCACACTACGGAAAAAATAAGGCATTGTGAAATGGCAATCAAAATCGATTTTGATGATGATGTTTCCCAGTAAGCGGCATATTGTTCATAGAGCAAGAAAGCAAGATAAACATCACGCATTTCACAATGCCTTATTTTTCACTTAGTGCGATGAGGTCAGTAATGACGGTGTCTTACGATTAACAACGAAATTAGAGCCCTTATTCAGTAGCCTTACACGAAATTAAGGTTAAAATGGTCTCTTCTTCTCGTTTCGAAGCAGAATCAGTAGACTTTAGTGAGAGCCGAAGACTCAGTGTGAAATGTGACGTCATTAAGGAAATGAAAAGCGTGCTCTGGTAGGTACATTACAGCTGTTTTCTCTTTTTTTCTTAGTATACCTAGCGTTGTTGATTTTCATGCTAGAGGTACCGTTCCAACGCTATTTATGGTTTTTTGGTATGGAGATCCCATTCCAATAAAAAAAAAGTATGTGTTGCCATTTGAAATTTTAGAAATTTTGTCACTATAACCCGTAACTGCCAGTGTTATTTTTTATATGATTCTTGAGCGCATACCTCAAAATACCTTCCACCAAATTTTCATTCAGTTTCTCGTAACGGTATGGCAGCTATAGTCTCATATATCGGGTTAGTTTTTTTTTTTTTTTTTTTTTTTTTTTTTTTTTTTATAATCACCCTGTACTAGTGCTACTAACATTATTAGACGTATCACAGTAAGCACGTTGAACATTCAAACCTACAAAAAGAAAAAATAAAAGAAAACATACAGACACGACATTATTTCATTATTTAAAACATGAAAATCTGACATTGACAGATTTTAATTTAGTGCCAGAGGCCTACTGCTAAACTTGTTAATATCGACAAATTCTTCTTTAGTTAATTCGTGACGATCTAAATTCCATGATAAAGTTTTCATTAAATCAAACCAATGTGTTTCAGCTGCAGATACTGTAACAAATAACGTTGGAAGTCCAAACTGTCTTATAGCCGCAAAACAACGTTTTTTCTATTTTTCCCAATGAGGGGGAGGTGTGCCTTGGGGGGGACTCATGTCAAAGGTGTGTCTTGGGGGGGACTCATGTCAAGGTTGTGCCTTGGGGGGACTTCATTCAATAAATCCCCATTCAATAAACCGACTGAAATAGGCCCTTAGCACTATTAAGAGTGACGTATAAAAATTCGACAACGCTTTACCGACTGAAATAGGCCTCTAGCACTAATAAATAAATAAAATGGAAAATATCAGTAAATAAAAAAAATGCCATAACTCCTCATTGTAAACGATAAAATAGATAAATATTTTCCTGGAATATCTTCTACCTCTGGGGGGAGTTCCCTTAGACTTGCAGGCAAGTCTGGGGGAGCGTCGTCTTGGAGGGGAGGATATGAATGATAAAAAATAATTAAAATTTTAAATTATTACTTTAAATTAATATTAAATGATAACTTTATATTAATATCTCATAATAACTCCGAAATTTAAGAACATCTTAAGGGGAATTCTATTCTAAGAGCCCATGTAAAATTGATTTTTCAGCAGAGCACGTCATAATGCGGGAATCAGATTTTCGAACAACTTTTAGAATAAAAATTACGCAATCGTCAGTTTTAGCGGCAAAACAATAAAGATTACACAATCCCAGATATCCAGTCTCGGTTGAACTGGCCAATGATAAAGTGTAGGCGGGAACTAACTCAGCTAAATGTCGAATAGAATTCAAAAGAGGATTTTAGGTTCCCGTCAGAAATAATCTGTATTTAAGCGAGAGCACGTGAAAACTGTCATATGTTCATGCGTTGTCTGGCTTAGTTAATCCACCTTAAATTAATCACCCCAGGAGAGAAAAACGGGCTGCGGTTCTAAAAGACGATCGTCAAAGTGACGGCAGCGGACGGACTCGGCCACCGATGGTAGACGTCAACGTGCTTGGCTCTAATGACTTTGAATAACCTGTAGAATGCCCAAGTACATCAAATAAACGACTGAATAAACTATTTGGACTCGTTATTGAGTTTAAAGCCAATATTCATCTTAGATACTATATGACAGAACTAATAATTCCTTATATATATATATATATATATATATATATATATACAAGTATACAAAGTAGCATAATATGCATAAATATATATATATATATATATATATTACTTGGTTTCATTTACTGCAATGTTTAAAAAAGTTTTCTATATTGTATATATATATATATATATATATATATTGTATATATATATATATATATATATATATATTATATATATATATATATATATATATATATATATATATATATATATATATATATTATGCTGAAATAATATTTTTGTATTTCTTAGATAATGGAAAAGGATGAAATGAAATAAATTTTATATATACATATATAACTGCATAACATCTCGACATGCTTTTTTGCAAAATTAAATTACTATTCAACATTCTCTAACAATAAAACAAACAAGTAGAATTTCTTACAAATAAATAAATAAATAAAATAAAGCAAAGTCTTTATTTGTTTATTTTTTTTTTATAAATAGTTTATAAAAAAAATAAAAAATATTATTATTTTATATATATATATATAGTTTATACAACGTGTTTATTTTTTTTTCCCTATGCGTAAAGTATATAAAAATCAAGTTTCTGATAAGGTATTTTAATTATTTTGTAAGAATGTTCTTTATTTTGCTAAATAATAGCATTTTTTTTTTTTTTTTTTTTTTTTTACATAAAGGTAATTAATACACTAATGTAATAGAATGAATAAAAAATAAATAAATAAATAAAACGAAGAAAAGTTGGAAAAATATTAAAATTACATGTACTTATTCTTCAAGGAGTTCTAGAAGACAAAATTATTATTAAATTTAATTATATATTCTCAGAACTGTCACTTTTATTTCTATAATTAAATGTATGAGAAACACTTTAAAAAATCTGCTAAACGCATTAAAACAATAAAAAAAATACGTATTTAGTTTATAAATAATAGCTTTATCATTTAATTAAGCTATCCCAGAATTTTGTAGATTTTCGTTTTCCCTTTAAAATTTTAAATTGTGTAAGGAATTAAAATTTCTGTTATTCGAAGAAATAATAAAGTTCAAAGAATTTAAATTAAAGAAAAAAGATTAAAGAATTAAAATTTAAGAGTTAAAGAATCAAAATTTCTGTTATTTCTTTTATTAGAGGAAGTCGTTAAGTAACATTAGAATAATCTTGCGATAGCATAATAAATCATGCATTTAAAAAAAGATAATAGAAATCCTATTCTTTTTAATGAAATCAGAAACTGAAATTATAAATTGCTTTGAAAAATGTTAGATTTTAACTAATTTTCATATTAATTTAAAAAATAGTTTTTTCTACTGTTGTTGTTTGTTACATTTCTTGAATATATGTATATATATATAATTTCAATCAAAAAGTTCAGTTGTTGGAGGTAAGCGGCTGGTATGTCATCACATCATGGAAGGAAAAAACAAAGCATTCAAAAGTGAGAAAATCTCTAAAATTAACTCACTGATCGAAATATGCACCGAAATTAATTAAATTATTTACAAAAAAAAAAAAAAACAGAAAGGCAGGGATTGGAATACTGGTATTGATCGAGTTAACTGCTTTTCGAATTCATTTCTAATGAATTCGAAATATTAATTTGAAATATATGTCAATAATTCTGAAAGAAATATTCTTAAATTTAGGCAAATAAAAAAATGCATTTTCTTTTAAAGCAAGCTTTAACATTTTTTATGTAATGATATGAATATGAAATTTAAGCTATTCAAATTTTATGAATGTGGAATATTGATTTGATAGTAGATGTTATACCAATTTTCTTTTATAATAAACGCTTTGATTCAAAGTTATATAAACCTAGTTATATGTTTAAAATCACATCATAAATTCTTAAAAATTTATGACCGCCTTGCATCAGTTTCATCTGTCGAATGCAAGAAGATAATGAAAATCTTTTTCTTGCATTAGTCTTGGTTATAAACAATGAAATATTACTATATTGGATCAAAATGGGGTTAATTTAAATTCAGGTGCAAAGGAAAAAAAAAAAAATTCTTTTCTTTTTTTTTTTTTTTTTTTAGAAAATCTTTTATTAGTCGGTTTTCAAAACAACTTCTTAAATCTCAATTAGTCCATTGGTTTTAAAAGTCGTTGTTGACCAAACTTTCTTTTTCATTGGCAGAAAATTAAGAAAACAACATATTTTCTGACAGATTGAACTTTCAACTGAATTCAGCTTTTAAACAATAACATTTGGTTTGGTTTATTTTCTACGTCAGAGCTAATCTCATATAATTTTGTTACAAAAACTCTTAATATAGAAATGTAGAATGAATGCTAATAAATTAAAATGATCATTTTGAAATATGAAGCAAAAATTAAAAGTAATTAAATAGTTTTTACATCGAATGTAATAAATGTTGAAATTGCATCCTTAGTATACACAAAAATATTTATTTCGGGTAGCTACTAATATTTTTTAAAGAAAATATAGAAATTTTTTTAATTGTGATCTTTATGAGTTTTTATGAAGATTAAAAAGAAATTAAATCTTCTAACTATTCTTTACCAAGTAAGGCTTTAACTTGAAACTGCCATCAGTGCAATTTTTTGACATTATTCAAATAATCTAGAACTTAAACAGCAAATACCAATTTTATACATTAAAACACAAGCTTCTTTTATAAGACCAGAATGGATGTATTTGACCATGCGTGGAAATCATTCAGCGAATCGGAACTGACAGTTTTGTGGAACATTCCTATCAGTAGAAGTAGACGAATGAAGAAATAATGTCATGATGAATTTGCAATACTAATATATATATATGTAATCCATTCATACATTAGCTGTTTTCTTTAAAAAAATTGGTACAAAGTGCTGCCATCTTTTTAATATTTCAACAATGTGGTTTGTAATTTGCGTTCTTCTTTTGTAACATTTGTGTTCCATATTTTTCTTTTTTCATGCATTCTTTATACAGCATTCATACGATATTGTGCGAGTTAGTTTCCAAAGACATTGTCTTCAATAAAAAATTTAATAGTTGTAGTTTTTCAAATCGTAAAATTCATTTTATACGCTAACCAAAATTAAAAATAAATGTTTATAATTTGAAAAGTGCAGAAACTTTTCTAATTACCATTTAAAAAAATAAACATTTGTGTAACTTAATCGTATATTTGACTGCAATTTAAATATTTTCAACTCGCGAAATAAAAAAATAAATAAATAAATAAATAAATAAAAGATTTTTCAAAGCTAAAATGGAATACTTTTAATTAAACGTCACATGCTTATACTATACAAGCTTGTATGAGAAATAAGGACCTCTTTCATCGGTAATTTTTACATTTATTTAGTATAAAGCTATTCAGAAAGATTTGATTTCCAAGAAATTTTTAAACGCATTAAAATTATTTGCATTCGGCTTCAAAGGAAGTACTCGCCAAATCACATGCACTTATCAAATCACATGCACTTATGCCAAATCACATGTAAAGTCTTTTATAAATTACACAGTATCATTGTAATAATTTACAATTTCCTTGAGAATGTAAATTACTCTGTGCACTAATTAAACAAAACTTGATTACTCTGACACTTGTTTACATGTACTAACACTTGATTACAGTGTAAAATATAAGCATTGTGTAAAGATCCCAGGGATTTACAATTTCCTTCACATCTAAAGGGTTTTAAGATTTTTGGTAATTAAATTCTTCGCAGGCAGGAGATTGTGATAACAGGTTTAAGAAAAAATAATCCCAGCCCATAGGTGTTCCTCTAAAACAGTACTTTACTTAAAAATGGATTTTGCATATTCGTGTTTAACACTTTTTACGTCGGCAGAATATGCAGGTTGGTAGCGTAAAAGAGGCACCGTGTAATGTTAGGGTGACCAGTGTAATATAAGAACAACGCGTTTTTGCGATGGGCACGCCTTGTTTTTTTTTATGTAAGACTTCTTTTACGCTGGCCATGCTGTATATACACCAGTGTCATGCACTGCATAGAGTATTGAGGATTAAATTTATATGATATAAATACGAATACGTGAAACCTTTTTCTAAATAGCATAGCGTTTTAGAGGAAAACCAAAAAACAGAGCTAACTATTTAAAATAAGGAAATAACCCAACGAAGAAGGGATACTTATTGGTACTATTAGGGATGAAATGGTTATATGAATTCCTTAAATGAATTTGTTCGTCAGTAAATTTAATGTTATTTCAGTAAATTAAACTAAAGTTTGAATAAATATTTTTAATATTCTGAAGTAAGGGAAATATTATGAACTCATTTGGGGACGGTACGATATTGGCAATTTATGAAAAATGCACCAAGTCTTCTTCGTTGTACTGTTACGTTTAAGCTCTAAGTCCCGTTCTAGTGAGACTTAATTTGCAAAATTTAACAATAGGATGACACTTCAAACTCATATTTCGTACAGAAAATTTTCATTCAGTTTAATATTGCGAATCTCTAAAAATTTACATACTATTAATATATATATATATATATATATATTATATTGTATTATATTTCTTAGCTCTAACAAGTTAGGAAGTTCTAAAGTTTTTAAATTACAATTCTTATAACAATTCAAAATTTTCGCAATTCATTCACTTAATGTTTTCATTTTTATGCTTAACTATTAAAACATTTAGTTTCAGAATCTAATAATATGACAAAGAAAGTAAAATGTGATTAATCTATTCAATATTTATTACAGAAAGAATGGATTTTTATAAAGATAAGACACATATCGTACTAAGTAGAAATAAAATAGATTGTCACCTGCTACTGACGTACTAAGAATTTATCTTATCATAGATAATTCAATTCGTATTATTTAGCAATCAGAATTGAATAAGAAGATATAAAGATAAACATGACGGTAAAAGAATTTATTACACAAATAATTTAATATACAGTTTATTAGAATGTTATATTTAATCTATGTGTAAGTTAAGTCAAAAGAAAGTTAATATACATACATTTATTGTAATGAATATAATTAATGATGAAACATTCATAAACTTAATAAAGCAATTACTATTAAAATTATTCGAAATCTTATAAATAGGGAGAAATTTATCTGAGTACACTAGTTAATATTATGCAGTCAATTGGGTATTACAATAGCTGGTAGTACATGATTATTGACGAAGTTCTTTAAGATACATGCGTAGCAACCTTGCGTGGAGCTGGGGTTGAACCAGAGACCTCAGGATCAATCAAAGGACATATCTATAACGCGTTAACGCGTAACTTTAAAAAAAGCGTAACTTTAAAAACGCGTAACTTTAAAAACGCGTAACTTTAAAAACCTAAAGCGCTGTTTATCGCTAAGATCTGATAATCTGTCCGAGAATTGACGTCGCTACTTTGCAAGACGAATGGCCGCACAGTATCGTGTTGTTGTGAAACATGAACAAAGTCTAATTAACTTGAGACATTTGAAATTAAAAGAAATTTTAAATGAGTATCATCATAATTTATTTGCAAGAGTCAGAAATAATTTCATTAAGTAGAAATTCTTCAGAGTACAATGCGTAAAGCATCTTGCAGAAAGTTAACAAAAATAACCCAGAAAAGTATCTTGATCTGTAAAGTGAGTGGGTGGGACAGAGAACGATGAATTTAACGTACCGAGTTCGGAACCGAGCGGTTCGTACCGAGTAACGAACCGCACTGTAGCCGAGTTCGGAAGGATTCTGATATATTTTCTAATTCCTCTTTGGAGTATACAACCACAAAAACCTAACGCCAATTTCGGCAATAAACAAATGCACATGTATCCCTATTTAACAGAAGATGATTTAAAATTAGCGTTAGGATAATGAGAAAGACATTTCATTTTCTTAATGATTTCCAGAATATAATTATAAATCAAACATATTAGCGCTAGATATGATAAACCAAAATAAATCGTCTGCGTAATAGCAGATGTTCAGTTACGTAATAATCTAAATATAGCTTTTGCATTTCCTAATAAGGCAACAAGAAACAGAAAAAGATCGCTCGCTTAGTTCTGAATAATTTCTTTACCATAAAAGAAAATATGTAATTTAAATGAAATCCAACGATTTGTCTCTGCGAATTTCTATATCCGTATAAGGGAAGTGAATTATGTTATTTTAAGCAATTAACAAAAAGAGGTATTTTATATGAATTAAAATATTACCAAAAGGGGAAAATAATCGCTACAAACAATAATTTTTAGATCAGATATTTTCTGTCTGCAATTGCAAATTCCTTACTAAGTTATATAAAGAATATTCATCTTTTTCTAAGTATTGCCAATCAAAATGCATCCATAAAGCAATAATTATGTAGGAATTAATTTGGAATAATTTAATCCACTTTAATTGATAATTAGATTCAAATTAGATTTATTTATTTAAAAGGTTATTTATTTTAATTAATAATCAGGTATTAAATAATTTGGAATAAACTTAGATGTATTTAAATAATATGAGAGTAACACTCTCATACTACATTATTCCCCTTCCTAGTTAATACGACGTTATACGAGTAATATTGCTCGTGTGGACGATAGTGGTTACCAGAGTTTGCTCTCGGTTAGCTGCCTCAACAGTGGCGACGCGTGATAGGCATTCTACTGTGAATGTTTTACGGTCTTTGCTACTGAGGATATATTAGTGCTATCATCTGTTGTGATACAGTGAAGAAGATCATTTGTTTTGTATTTCGTTGGACCGTGCCGGGTCAACAATGTTTCGACGTGTGCGGGAAGCTCGAGTTGAATCAGAAACCTCACGATAAAAATCATAGGACATTATTCTGTATAAAATGTCAACACGTTGTTCATCGCTAAGCTCTGATAGTCTGTCTGAAAAATGGTGTCGATAATGTCATTACACATATATCAAGGCCAGGGTTCCCACAAAGGGAATTACAATTATTTTAGACTTGACTAATCATTGATATTCATTGACATCTATTTAAAATAATTACTACATAAAAATTCTGGTATACAAATTTCTCTTTGTGGGAATCCTAATCAAAGCATATATACTAAACCAATCCCAATTAGATAAAAATTTCAGAGTTACCATGATTTTTTAAGATTAAAATAATTTTGGATAAGAAAAAATATTTTTTAGAAATGATTATGGACTCTGTTTTATTGCGTTTGGTAGCAAGCAAATAGAAGAAACATTAATTTTATAATGCACTAAAAAAAGCCAAAAATGCCAATTAACCAGTTTGCGCTTTATTGGAATTAATTTGATGAATGTATTTTTAACAGGTACTTAAAATGCAAATAAAAAATGAATTTGTATTAATTATGATGGACTTTTCTAAAAATCATTGGCCAGGTCATGTTCCCTATCATAAGAAAATCGGCTACAGAGGACGTTGAACGTAATTATTCTTGTTTTACATTATATTGCTTCTCAAATCAAATACTGACCTGAAATCTATCATTTGTATTCATATAGCGTGTTTAAAATGATATAAAATATTCTTGAGATGAAAAGGCCTCTTTAATGGGAATAATAATACAAATAATGCCCAATTTCAAAATGGTTCATGCTAAGTCTAAATTATTTTAGAGCTCCAGTTGTTTTACTGTGCATCTTTTATGTGTAAATAAATATACCTGTGCACCGCATTTTTTACACATGCCAGTTACAGCATCAGTTACAAACAAAAATTTTAAAACATGAAATCTTCATGAAATTTTCGACAGAAGACTGAATTTAAGAGTCCGTAATAAAAGTAGTAATTCCTTGATTTCAAAATGGATGTCCAGTTTTGTGACAAATAAACTATTTAATATTCACACATCATTTTAAAAGGACTAGGTGAAAACAAATTAGCAAAAAGCATTATAAATAACTAATTACACTGCGCTTCCAAAAAAAAAAATAATAATAATAAATAAATAAATAAATAAATTTCGAGCTATGATACTCTTCTTGCTGATGTTTATGTAAAATGACCTCCTGAATCCGAATATGACTCCCATTTTGCCCTGTAACCCACCGTTTTCTAAGAACACCATTTCCTATCTCAATTTTTATCAATGTACGGTAATTTTATGACCATAAATTTGATTTGGAGAATCAAAAAGAATTCATTTAACACCTAAAATCAAAAAGATATTATGTTTAATAAACACTAATAATAAATTTAAAAAATATAAGAAATATAACACTTAATTTCAGAGGCAAATCTCCCCCCTCCCACCCCTAAATTTTCCTTTTGCCGCAAATGTTCATGTTTTAGAATTTTCCAACTCTGTAGCCCCCAGAAAATATTTAAAAGTTAAAATAATCCTCCCCCCCCCCTAAAAAGCAAATTTATAGCTATAAAATCACCGAAAAGTGATAAGAATAGGGGGCTGTCTTTCGAAAACGGTGGGTGATAGGTGATATTGTAAAATGGGTGTCATATTCATAATCACGAGGTCATTTTACATAAGAATTTGTAAAAATGATATTGGGGCAATTTTCATGCCGAGCAGTGTTATTCCCGAAATTTTTAACCCAAGAAAAATAAATTTAACGTTTAAAATTTTTACTCGTAAAGTACAAGCAAATTAAATTATTATTTTATTAAAATTTATATTAAATTACAATTTTAGTATTATTAAGTAAATTATTATTTTATTAAAATTTTAAACGTTAAATTTATTTTTAAATTTAAAATTTTTACGACTTACCCCCCCCCCCCCTTTAACTTCACCCTCCTCCAGAGGTAAGTTATAAGTATTGCGAACTTACAAAAATGCATACTGCGAACACTTAATCAACACCCACGAATCAAAATCCCTCATTCTAAGGTAATTCGAAGCATATTTAAGCTTAGAGTCGTGTTTTGCCTCCCGTCCCCACAAGGAGGAAATTTACAAAATTTCTTAACAGTGCGTGTTGCATACATATAACTAACTGATACATAAAAAAATCTACTCCATGAGATAATTTAGAACAAAGGTATATTTAAAAACAGGCTATTGTATCCCGCTCTAAAAGATAATAATTGTGTGTGTGCGTGGGGGGGGGGGAGGGCACAAAATCTCATTATACTACGCGTTGTATGCGTATAATCAACCACACATCAAAAATCGCCTTTATATGATAATTTAGAGCAGATTTAATCTTGAAAACGTGTTTGTTACATCCCATCCACTTCCAAACCGGAGTTTGCATTCTACCCCTCCTACGGCGGCTAGAAAGTAATTTCACAAATATATATATTAAGAACGAAAAATCATGCGGTTCGTATTGATTATTAATGCTTTAAAAATGTACGCAATTGTTGTATTGTATAACTTTCAATATACTTTGCCTACGTAATCACACAATGGTTAGACAGTATTTCAGGAAGACATAAACTAATTGAATTCCTAATCAATCTTAAACATTGTTAGACAGTGTTAAAAATTCTTAACACTAAAGAAAACGTATCCGTTATATTCTAATTATAGTCCATAATGCATCTGAATATTTTAGTATAGCCCTGTAAATCTGAAAGGTTAAAAAATCATATTCTACAAAAAATATTATTTTTCATATTAAAAATTATTGTCAATTTCTTTATGGTTTTTACAATAGGAAGTTCTTTAAATGTAATTTATAAAAATGTCTGTCCTAAAGTGCAATGCATTAGCATTTTTTTGGATGTCCCTGTACACAAACTAGTTGCACAGGACATATTAATGCCATTTATAATAAGGATCATTATAGTGAATTTGAATAAAATATATAATTCGGTAAATATTTCGAAAATATTTTTGGAAACTGGGGTGGGTAGATGGGCAGAGACACAGATGAACAATCGAACGGATTGATATTTAAATTGAAATCATATTCCTACTTGAAAAATTTGGTGTGTCACTCACACGACTTTCTCTTACCCTGAAATTTAATATTATAAATACAGGTTGGAGGTTAAAAGGTAAGATAACGAGTACTGTTATGTAAACCTATCTTAAAGAATTCAATTCTTCGGAAGAGTTTTATATGATAATTAGTTCTGTGTGAGGGGGCTACAGCCCCCCTCAACACCCCCGTTTCATTACTGTACCTACATTTATATAGAATTTAATTCAGTTATTAAAAAACATTTCTGTTTTTAAAAAATAATTTATTAAAATTATTATTTAAAAAAATTATCTTTTATGATAATGCAGACGATTTCCATATTAGAGAAGTAGTATAACACCAAATATCCAAAAAAAGTCCATTTTATTCTCAATATTTAAAAATAAAAAAATCGTTAAAAATAAAAAAATAAAAATCGATAACTTTGTTTTAAATTATCGGAGATCGATGGTTCAACCATTTGTTTTAAAGGTATTGGCGAGCTCTTTTGAAGGATACCCATCACGAAAATTTACTCCCCTCGAGTGGGGACTACTCCCCCAAGGGGGGGGAGGCGATGCTCCTATACATACACAATTTTTTTCCCCTGTTGGCTATCTCTATTACAAAAAATATATATTCGTTTCATTTGGTTTAGTGCAGTCTATAGATGTTAAACTCTACTTACCTGGAATTTCCCCCATAGACGTAATGTATTTGAATACTTTTGAGTGTCCCTGTACACGAACCATTTGCTTGATCTTAACGAAAAGCTTAGTGTAGCATCCTTATATGATACACATTTAGAATACCAAGTTTGAACTTTCTGCCATAATTTGTTTTTGAGATATGCTGATAACAGACAGACACACAGACATACACACAGACCATTTGCTAAAAACATGATTTTCGTATTCAGGGGACCTCAGAACATGTAAATATAACAAAACCTCGCGTTCGAAAATTTGATCCAAAAACAATACTTCCTCTACCTTATGGGTAAGAGAAAGTAAAATTGCTAAAAAAGTGTTATATCGACTAATGTAACCGAAAATGCCATTTCAGCAAATTTGCAATAAGCCTTCAATGTAACAGAATATTTTTGTGTGGCCCTGTAAATCTAATGCTAATCATACTACAGTCTGTAGAAAGCACTCTTTTGTGCATATGAATAACATATTTCAATTGTATTAAGATTTGTTCGAAGTAAAGTTATTAAAATTTGTGGTTTGTGTATAGGGGCACCCAAAAAATCCAATGTATTGCATTTTATGACCGATATTTTTATAAATTACATTTGATGAATTTTCTATTGTAAAAGTCATAAAAAAATTGACATTTATTGTCAGTATGCTAAAATGATATTTTGTGCAGAATATGATTTTGATAACCTTCACATAACAATTAGACTATAATTTCTACGTTTTCTTTTGTGTTAAGCGTTTTTAACACTTTCTAACAATGTTTAAGAATGATTAGGAATTCAATTAGTCTATAATTATGCCTTTCAGAACTAGAGTCTGTCCTTTATATGATTACGTAGACAAAGAGCATTGAAAGTTCTACGATACAATAATTACGTACATTAGAAAAGTATTAATAATCAATACGTACCGCATGATTTTTCGTTCTTGTTATATGTGTTTGTTTGTTATTCTTGTTATCTTGAATAAGGATCATATAAGGGTATCTCCCAAGAATATTAATGAACTTGATCCGTCATTCTGTTTTTAAGTGGCAGAAACGAAAAATTAAGGGCCATTTGAAATCTAGTTGCCATGTGAATAGTTGATTTATCTTACAAATTTCTAGTATGACTTCGTTAGGCAACTTACCCTGCCATTTTGTTTCTAAGCAGTGGCCACTTGAAAATACGCTGCGACTTGAAATTTTGTCATCTTGATAACTTTTAGAAAACTGAATAAATTCAAACTAAAGTTGAATATTGGACTTATCTTACAAATATCTGAGATAATTTTTTTGAGCAACTTGCTCTGCCGTTTTTTTTTTTTTTTTTTTTTTTCTCAGAAGCAGCCACTGCAATCAGGTGTCATTTGAAAATTTGTCACCGCGATAATTTTTTAAATACAGAACTAATTCCAAGAAATGTTGGACAGTGGACATATGTTAAAAATATCTTGGTTGAGATCGCTGGGCAACTTGCACTGCAATTTTGTTTCCAAGTGATGGCCACTTGAAATATTTTCAGAAAAAAAAACTTTTGAAATACTGAATTAATTCGATGGAAAGTTGGACAGTGGACTTATCTATCAAATATTTTGTTGAGTTCACTGGATAACTTACTTCGTCATTTTGTCTCCAAGTGACAGCCATTAGAAAATTTATCATCACGATAACTTTTGAAATAATGAACTAATTCGAACTAAAGTTAAACAGTGGACTTATGTTAAAAATATCTCAGATGAGTTCACTGGGCAGCTTGCTACTTTATTTTTTTTCCAAGTAATGGTCACTTGAAAATTTGTCAGTACGATAATTCTTAAATACGGTATTAATTCGAACCAAATTTGAACAGTGGACTTTGTTACAAATATCTTCGATGGATTAGTTAACAAAATTTATCCGCCATTATATTACAAAGTGGCGGCCCCTTCGAAATTTGCCAATAAAAAAACATTCGAAATACTGAATTAACTCACAGAAAATTTGTACAGTAGATTTAGCTTAGAAATACATTTTCTATGTTCGTTGGTCAATTTGATCAGCTACCTTGTTTCAATGTTCCTGCCACTGTAAAATTTTAACTTCGCGTGAAAAAGATATTAAACCTCCATATTGATGATTAAACTTCCATACATAAGGTAAAGACACCAGTGCTCGTCACCCCTAAAATCTGCACCAGTAGTCGTCACCCTTTTAAAAGAAGTGTTAAAATAACCGTTTTATAACCTGTATGAATTTGAATCTACCCGCATAAGATTCTCCAAAGCCTTCTGCTTCTTATGACATAAAAAGCTCGATTTCAACTAATGGGGAAGAGTAGGGAGAAACAAAATAAAGGAAGTATACGTTAAATTACAATTGAATTGAGTCAATGTAAAGCAAATGATTAAGGGAATAGATATGCATTTCTTGATATATTTTGTTGTTTGCTGCATTTGACATTGCTCATAAAGCATTGTATGTAATGCTTATGAAATGCAGAATACGATTTATGTGCAACTTTTTAAAATTTGACATAATATAAAGGTTTTTAAGGTATGACGACTACTGGTGCATATTTTGCACGTTTTACCAGTGCTAGTCACCCCTGACGAACACTGGTGTTTTAACATTTTTAATAACTAGGTAACTTTTTTGATGAAAAATACTATATTTTCGTTTAGAATTATGATGGTATAATTTTTACTTTAATTTGACTATCGGCACCAGTAGTCGTCAGGGGTATTCGTAAATGTAAACAAATGTATTTTAACCTCAAGAACGTGAACTTTATTGCACTTGTAACTTTTGTATAGCTTGTTTAAATAAAGTCAGTCATGGTACCTTTAATTCACTATGACTGACTTTAAACCACCCAAAATTTTCCATATTATTTTGCTGGAAAAATTAAACAATGGCACATAAACATATTTAGTTATAAAGAGCTTTTTCTAGTTTTCTGTTATATATTTTAGAAAAACAGACATGATTACTCCATACATCTGTCTAATGTATTTTAAATTTTTATGATGTATTTAAGATGTATTTAAGTGATGTTTAAGTTTTTTATTGACCGTGATAATTTAATTTTAATTCATATATATTTCGAAAAAGATAAAAAACAAAGGCTTAATTTCATAGTTAGCATGACTGTGAGTCGGTTCAAAATTATGTTAAGGCTTTTTTGTTATGTTAGATGCAGGTGAATAAAAACTTATATAGAAAATATTAAACATTAAAAACATTTCTTGAGCAAGTTTTCTGTTTATACATTATATTAATTATGTAAGATAAACAAATAATTAAAATGTTGATCAAAATTACCCTGTTGACTGTTGTTCTTATATAATTAAAATTGTAAGATAATATTTGATAACATTAATTAACATTAACATTTGATAACATTAATATCCATAATATTTGATAAAATTAGCTTGATGTGTAGAATAATACTAGCAAGCTTTGCCACCTTCGCTGGTCCCTATATTTAAATAAAATAGGAAAAAATTCCTATCATTATCAAAAATTCAAAAAAAAAAAAAAAAAAAAAAATTGAAATCAGTCGAAACCGCAGTTAATGTTCCCGCTGGCTTCTGTAATAGCTTTCCGTCCCGCAATATGATGACTGGCTTCTACTGCCTTCGGCATAGACATAACCGCTTTTTATCCCCCCCCCCTCCTCTCCCACGGGTAAATTTAGAATTTTAACGAAATATTATCAAATTACATATTGCGTACTTTAAACCAATACCCACACATCAAAACTCGCCTTTCTGAGTTAATTTGGAGTAGAGCTAAGGTTAAAAACGTGTTTTTTGTCCGCCCGGCAGAGGGAATAGGGAAAGGGTAATTTTGCAAAATCGCCTTATAATGCGTGTAAGGTACACACACACAACCAACCAACGCATAAAAAAATTTGCAGCAGAGTTGAGCTTCAAAACATATATATATATATATATATATATATATATATATATATATATATATATATATAATAAATAATTTAATTCCTTTACAATACTCAGCAAATTAGAGAAAGATGAAAATACCAACAATGAAATTAATAATTAGATGTATTACGTATAAAGTTATTGTCACAATTACCATTTAAGTAAAATTCACTGATTAGTAAAAACATGTTAAAGTACTTACGCAGAAGAGAAATGACGTATATCACTTAAGCCTAAACTATGAGATAGTTGTCATAATCCATTAGTCCAGTAAATTCATGCAACACAAGATAAGAATTGAAAGAAATTAACAAAAAATACTATTGAAATAAAAAGGAATGCATGAAGGAAAAATAGAGTTAAAAATGCTGAAACCCAGTACAGATCTCATCAGGAAACTAGCAGTACTGTCAACATGGAATGCAAGATTTCGAATATTGTATAGCTATTTCAGCAATATACAATACTAGTTTCAATCTTCCAAAAAAAAAAAAAAAAAAAAATAGAAAAATAAAAGGAAATTGGCTGATAAAATAACTTAACAATAATGAAAATTGGTATTCGTGAAAGGTGATGGCCACATGTAAATCAAATCCAAATCGAATAAAAGTCCGGGCGGTTGCCAAAATGAACAAACTGAAAAGAAATGATTAAAAGTAGAGAATCGATTAATCGAAATAGTTTCTGAAATGAAATAAATGTAAGCATGAAATGATAATTATTGTTCTTAAAATTTAAAAGCTGAAATCACAAATAAATAATATTCTAGAGGGAAATTTAAGTATAATGTAGATCAATACGATTTTCACTGTATGGCATACGTTCGACACAACGTATGAGCGCGCCATCTAACGTGGAAAAAATAAGTTACTATTAAGTGATTTAAGAAAAAGTGTACGATTAGAGGTTCAATTTACATGAGTGTAATTTATAGTCTTAAGCTAACAGAAGAAACGGCCAACAAGTGATGATAAAGTCATTATGATTAGGAAATTGGTGAATAATTTTAATTTTAAAATTTAATAATTATTATTGTTACTACTATTATTATTATAATTAAGTAGGAAATTGGTGAATATATATACATATATATATATATATATTGCCACCCTCACATAGGCGAAAGATCTTCGCAAAATCTCTTTATACTAGGTGTTGGATGCATATGACCAGCTCACACATCAGAAATCACCTTTGTAAGATTATTTAGAGAAGAGTTATGCGTAGAAATACGTTTTTGCTACCCTTTCTCAAAATTTGATCGGAAAGAATTACGCAAAATACCTTTACAGTATTTTTAGGTACGTATAACCAATCAACGCATCAAAAAATTGCTTTCCTGATATAATTTGTCCTGATATAATTTGGAGAATTATTACTCTTGAAAACGTGTTTTTGCATCCACCCCACTCTTAATGAGGAAGGAGAGGCGAAGGATTTCTCAATATTCCTTTATAGTATGTGTTAGGTACGCATAATCAACCCATATGTTTAAAAAAAAAAAAAAAAATTGCAATACAAAAAGAATTTTTTATATACCGTGTTTTAAAATTTTCTGTTGAATCATATAAATGCTATTGAAAGCAGCGAGAACCCGAAACTATTGCCTAAAAATATTTAAAAAATCCATTGTTACCGTCTTCTGAGCTTTTCTGAAAGTTTCAAATGTCTAGCTAGTCGAGAAGTCAGTTAAAAATCTATTGCAAGATTTGTACTGATAACGTTGCCGAAGGCTGCTGGGGCTCGGAGCAGTTGGCTAAAAGTATTTAAAAAATGCATTTTCATCGTGTTCTGAACTATTCTAAAAGTTTCAAATGTCTAGGTAGTCGGGATGTTAGTTAAAAATCAATTGTAAGATTTGTACTGGACAAACAAACAAGAACGCACGTTAATAAAAAGCATGGTAAAATCAATCTTACTGCGATAATTTGGAAGTCACTCTTAAAAACGAGATTATTACCCCCTCCCCTGCTACTTACCCTCTGCTTTAAGTAAAGATATTTTTGAGAACGAATAAAATTTTGAAAACTTTTCTTAAAAGCAAAGAATTTTCAAATTATTTCACATATGAATTTGTTTTATTCGCAATATTTTGAATCTTACCATTTAATGTTTTGTGTTTTAAACCCTAAGAATGGATTTGGGTTCTAAATATGTTCGAAAGATGTTCTGTTTCATTTAATTTTGCAAAAACGCAATTAAAATCAAACTATTGAGCAAATTGTTGCGTTTTATTTACATGACGACCACTGGTGCAAACACCTGACGACTACTGGTGAAATTCAGTTTTCAAGTGACGAGCACTGGTGCATTTTTATAGGTTTAATTTTTATTTTTTATTTTTTTAAATTGGCTTAACGTATTGAAAAATTGAAAGTATCTAACAACAACTAGAAGAATCAGTGTATAAAATAGACCTAAGTATAATATTGATACATAAATTCCACATGAATGCCACGCGAAAAAAACAAACATTTTAAAAATAAGGCCTTAAGAGTGACAAGCACTGGTGTCGTTACCTTACATTGGCACACCAATGTCTCTACCAAGTCTAATAATAAACTTTAAATGGTAGCCGCTTGTTAAGAAAGAAAGAAAAAATCGTAGCGACTTGTTAAGAAGAAAAATTTAAAACTACTTGTCCATATTACCAGGAGAAGGACTTGTTAAAAATTCATTTTAAAGCAAAGCTTGAGTTCAGGAAATCGTTACTAATGCATGAAACAGTGAAATTGTAAAAATCCCAACGCCACCCTTATTGATACAAAATACAGTCAGTAGCAAAATTATTGAATTACTAGCAATAATTCCTACTTAAAATATGGGCGCCTAATACCGTTTTATTACGTAAATACAGAGGGTGTTCACATATTTTTTGTAAGGATTTTGACTTTCTCCTTGAGCTTAAATTTAAATTTTAAAATAAAAACGTGACTGACATCAAATTGCAATAGGATTTTACTATCTTCTGCAGCATTAAAAATATTTTTAAATATAATATGTCTCTGAAAAATAAACGATGGATTAAACGCTATATTTTTGAGTTTTCCGAAGAGAAATACTCTTATTCGGTTATAAAATAACGACGTGAAAAGAATTGATTTAATATTTCTATATGCAAAATAAAGAGCATAATTAATAAAAATTTTGCATTATACTGGAAAAAAAGCAAAAAAATGTATACCCAACAAAGATATGTGCATTCCTCATTAAATCTAAGGTCGCACCTCATGTTAAAAAAAAAAAAAAAAAAAAAATCCAAAACTCCCAAACAGATATCGAAAAATCTTTCTACATCTCTGTAAAAACTGTGAATAATATTACAAAATTTGATTTAAATCTAATCATAACGAAAAAACATGATATTCATCACCTAATGCCGAAACATGTTTCTCAGCGTAAGACTATGTATATATTATTGGATCAAAATTATTTGACAGGTGAAAACTGGAAATATATAATTACAATTCATGAGGCTTGGATATTATTATATGATTGATTTCAATAAAAAAAAAAATAGATTTACTAGCGAAAAAGATGTGAAAAAGACTTATGATATTGGTTCGGAGAAAACAAGGAAGTTTTTCTCAAGTTTTTTTTTTTTATTATTATGGAATTCTCTTATAATAGAAAACTTAAAAGAAAGAAAGTAAAAAAAATGTCAAAATTAACTTGAATAATTGTCAAAAATATATTTTAATACCTATTTTCAAAGAATAAATTACATCCCATAACTCAAACAATCTTTAATGTGTTGAGTTCCATCAAGATAAAGCTACAAACCATACCTCTAAATCTACTGCTCTATTTTTTTTTTTTTTTTTTTTTTTTTTGAGAAAATGAGAAATGAAACCAGAATTGAAGGTATTCCTTTTAAATACATCCCACTGAATTTCCCTGACGTGTAAATTACGCATCCTGTGCATTTGGTCTTTTCAAACAATCTCTTTTTAAGCGGTATCCCAAAACGCTGGATGGATTATGGAAAAGTCTGGAAGAGGAGTGAAACAAATTCAACCTCGATGTTTTAAGAAATTCTTTGTTATCTTTGAAAACAAGATGTTATATTATAGTTCAATAAACGAGCTATCAGACTGAATGTATTAGAAAATAAAATTCTTATATTTGTTTATATATATTACCTTGCAAAATCGTTACAAAAATGTACGAACACCCTCTGTATCTGTCAAGTCATGATCTTAGTCTTATACTGTTTATAAAAAAGTAAGTCGATGATAAAAATTACTGATCCATCTAAAAGAAAATATATGAAAATTGTGGATGTGTACTTCAATAATTTTTCTATCGACTGTAAAGCAGTTGTTGTAACCAAAGCTAAAAAATTATATTTATTAATTTATTATCATTACGTATATTGCATTATTTATTTAATTGCTAGAACTCTAAATTATTAACTAGTTTTCACATTATTGCCGAAACGTCAGTGGAGGACCTCTCTTGAGATTCAAAATGGTTTGGGGTTCTGTCTGTGCGTTTGTTTGTATGTTTGTCATGCGATAGCGACCGCAGAAGTAACACTATTTACTTGAAATTTGATACACATGTTCATGAGTCTTACGAAATCAGCTATACAGTTTTAGGTATATATTCTACTTGTAGTTCGTATACAAGGACACACGAAATTTTTTCTTATCATTACGGCTTATGGGAAGAATCTGTATGCACAGCGATAGCTACCGCAAAAATTATTGACTTGCCATTTTTGCCGAAATGTTAGTGGAGGTCCTCTGTTGAAACTCAAAGATATTTTGGGTTCCGTCTGTGTGTCTGTCTGTCGCGCGATAGCGGCCGCAAAAATAACACTATTTACTTGAAATTTTGTATACATGTTCATGAGCCCCTGGAAATCAGCTATGTAGTTTTGGGTATGTATTCCATTTGTAGTTCGTATACAGGGACACACCAAAGTTTTTCTTATCATTACGGTTTATGGGAAGAATTTGTATGCATCGTCCCAAGCAGCACCGAAACGTTCTCTGAACGTTCAAAAATTGTTCTACAAACACGTTCTAAGAACGTTCACTTTGAACGTGTTATAGACGTCTATTTGTCCATCTTGAAGCCGTACAATAGTACGGTTCAGAGAACGTTCAATGAACGTGTAACTATCACCATCGGTGTTATAGAAACGTTCTGAGAACGTTCTACGTATACGGTCTCAGAACGTTCTAAACGTCTTTAGAACGTTTTCAAAACGTTATACACATTTTCAGAACGTTCTAGAAAACGTACTGTAAACGTTCTAAAATAGTGTAGAAAAAAAAAAAAAAAAAAAAAAACTGTGACGTCATTATAAAAAAAAAAACACCACAGTACGGGCGTTTAAAAGTAAAAAGTACATATTATTACTTACAAACTTTGAATAAACACCATAAAATGCAATAAACTCGCAACAATTGTTTCGGGTCGAAAATACACACGACCCTTCATCAGGCGAATAAAGTAAGCACGAGTGCTGCAGTCAAAGCGGCAACGCAATTGGTGCGTTGCCGCTTTGACTGCAGCACTCGTGCTTACTTTATTCCCCTGATGAAGGGTCGTTTGTTTTTTCGACCCGAAACAATTGTTGCGAGTTTATTGCATTTTATGGTGTTTATTCAAAGTCTGTAAGTAATAATTTTTACAACGCCAGTTTTGTGGTGCTTTTTTATTAAAAATTACATAGCTGATGATGCAACACATGAACAGGATTATAAACTACTTTTTTTTTTATTATTCATATAATGTTTGAGAAATTTTAACATACTTACTATTCCTTTAATTTCAACGTAATATGCATCAAAAATTCGATATTATATGAGAGTTTTCCGAAAATAGTGCCATTACGTCTCTTTATCCCTTAAAAAATTTCTTAAATTTTTTCATTTTTTTTTTTTTTTTTTTTTTTTTTTTTTTTTTTAAATTTCTTTTTTTCCCCTGATTTGAAGATAATGAAGTTATAGTATTAATTACAAAACTTTGAATAAACACCATAAAATGCAAGAACTCGAAACAATTGTTTCGGGTTAAAAGAAGACACAACCCTTCATCAGGCGAACAATGTAAGCGCGAGAGCTGCAAACAAGCACGTTGAGTGTGTTGAATGCGTTGCCGGTTTTTTTTTTCTTTTGTAGCAGCTGCGAGTTCTTGCCTTTTATGGTGTTTATTAAAGTTTCGTTATTAATACTATAACGCCATTATCTTCAGATTAGGGGAAAAAAAGAATTTTTTTTTTTTTTTTAAATGCAAAAATTTAAGGAAATTTTTAAGGGATATAGTGTTGACTTTCACGTTATGACAATTTTTGGGAATTACTGTCGTAGAATATGGAATTTCTCATGCATATACGTCTAAATTAAGTATGTTCAAATTTCTCCAACATTATTTGAATTTAAAAAAAAGTAATTCATATCCCTGTTGCTGTGTTGTATCATTCTTCATCTGCTATGTACAACTAAACTCTTGAATTATTTTGCTTGTTTTAATCCTTGGGATTCCGGATGCATCATCCTGTGAGTAATGTTTGTTTTTTATAGTTGTTTTCTGTTTGATTCTCTGTGTTCTTGAATTAATAGTTTATTCCAGGGGTGCAGAAAATGTTCAAACCTCGGAAATTTCCCCCAAACACAGTATAAATTTCCCTCAATAATGCAAAAATCTACTTTGCTATTCAAAGTCATTTGTTCTATGTAATAAATCTTTAAGAGAATAAACATACAGTGTAACATAAAAATGTCGCTGTTAGTGTATAAGCACTTCAAAGTAGCAAATTGTTATTTTTGATTTACATTTTTATTTTCTCTTAAAAAAATATTCAAAATTTCACCCGAACCTCGTTCGGACGTTCGGACATGTTCTGCACCCCTGGTTTATTCCACTTTATTCTTCATTTTTAACTTCAATTAATTTCTTGTACGATTGGGTGTCCGCTGGTATAGCTGCTAACGAACGAAATCGTACATTGGTGCTCAACGGTGAAAAAGGTCACCCCTGACGAGTTTTTTTTTTTTTTTTTCTTCTTTTTCACCGTTCTGAGCTTTTCCTTTAAAAAAAAAAATGCTGTTTTTTTTTTTTTTTTTTTCCTTTTCGTTGCTTGATGTATCTTTTGATTTGAGTTTCATGTCGTTTTTACGCACCGGCAAAATTATTAAAATTGCAACGAATAATCTAGGAATAAATGTATGATTAGATTGAAGTTAAATAAAATAAAAATAAATAAACAAAAATAAATGTTTCAATAAATCACAATCAGTCTCCACATGTTATTTAAATTTGTTGTAATTTCCTTCTCATTGTTCTATGTGGTTTCAGTGATCTTATATCGGTTGCCTGGTTTTAACTACGATTAAAAATTCATTTATACATTCATATATATATATATATTAATTTTTTTTAATACAGGGTACAAAGATAATCACGAGAATGTCTTTATCTCCGCAACTATTGGTCGCAAACATATAGTTTCAGTTACAAAATTTTTTTTATAAAAATATGAGCGGTATGACAAGTTTAAATTTAAAATATCTATTTTTTCAAAATTACAAAAACTAAATTTTTATACAGTTCCAGATCCCTATAGTGATATTTAAAAAAATTGACACTCATCCTAACAAAAAGTTTCATTTATATTCTCCCAAAATGGAACAAGATATTTAAAGTTTAGATTTTCTAACATATTTAGGCCTTCAATAAGGGATCGGTTTAAATATCCTATTTGGAATTTGTTTGCTTTTTCCCGGGCTTTATTAAAGAATTTTTCATTGTCTTTTTAATAAATCCCGAGAAAATGCGAAATAATCCTAAATTTTGAAACTAACTATCTCAGACAATTTTGGGCGCACAAAAGTGAAACTTTTCGTGTTATATTTTTTAAGTTGAAAGTCAACTTTTACTATTAGCGTCCTGAAAACCGTATAAAAATTACCAATTTCTGTGATTTTGAATAAATTGATTTTTTTAATTTAAACATGTCATATAATGAATGCTTACATTTTTTTAAAAAATACATTTTGTAATTGGAGAACGTCTGAGACCAATTGTTGTGCAAATAAAGGCCTGCTCTCGACTTTGCACCCTGTATATTCTAAACATTTCTGGGTACTACTTTGTAAGTCCATGGATAGTTTAAAAATATATTTGAATGCTGAAGTTCATAGAAAGTTTTAATATTCCAACATAAAAAATATTTTCGAAAATTAATGTACCAATACACCGCTAAAATTATATGCAATTGAGTTTAGAATATATTGTTAATTTATAATAATAAGAAATTGAAACGAAAATTTAAAAATTAGTTAGAAGGAAGAAATTTTAAAAATTTCCAAATACTTAAATATAATTTTTTTAATCAAAATATTTAACATACTTCATATTTTTAAATTTCAGTGCATGTGTGTATTCATATTTTCAGTTTACAGCAGCAGTTTACAAAAATTATGTTTACAGATATTTAAACTTATTCCACATGGCAATGTAATTGGTAATCATTAAATGTTTAAATTTCTTTAAAATGAGTCAACGCAATTTTTACTCATTTTATGTAATTATGCTATCATGGCATATTAAATAATAAACAAATGTAATTATTATTATTTTTTTTAATAAAAAATATAGTAAGTATATTATTTATAATTAATATATCATTTCTTAGTATATTATTTATTTACTTATTAAATATATTATTTATTGTTTTGATAACGTTTTCCCTTTTCCGTTTTTATATTATGTTAGACATAAGTAAAAGGAAAGAAAGCCGTCCTCACCCAATCTCTGTCTATGATTATGCTAAAAACATAATTTTTACTTATTGGACGCCATTATTTTCTGGTTCAGAAGGTTAGTATAAAAAAAAAAAGAAAGAAGGAAAAATTAAAGAAAGAAAACATATAGAAATAGCTTTTGTATAAATACTTTATAAATAAAACTATTGTTCTTTCGTATATATATATATATATATATATATATATATATATATATATATATATATAATTATATTTCACAACAATTTTATCGTGTTGTATCCATTAATATAAATAGTTTTTATTCCAGAGAATGCTTGAATTCCAAACTTTAAAAGTCAATTTTTAGCCATTTTCATGATATACAGACGAGTGGCAAAATAATGTGTAATTTTCCGATTTAGCCTTTTTGTCAAATACATAGAGAAATCTTGATAAAGTGCATAGAACTTCATGGGTATAAAAAACATGTTATTCCACATATATTTATGTAAAGATTTTGTCCAGAAAGAAAAGAAGGGATCTTAACGGGGGGGGGGGTGTAAATTTTTATTTATAAAAATTTGCACTTGAAATGCGTTGTAGCTGTAGCATTTATTCTTATGTGGCTTCTTTAATTTATGTGTATTCATAATTTTGTCAGTATCACGCGCATTCATTGAGAATATATTTTTTTTTATTTTTTTTTTTTTTATCTTTATTGAAAATTTGCGAAAAATTTTTTGCTTATATAACATAAAGGGTTTTCAGATCAATTTAATGCCATTTCTAGAAAATTTGACATAGTGCATTAGACATAACATAATACAAATATAATATAAAAATATTAATATAAGATGAAATATGAGTATTTTTTCTAAATAAGTTTTAACTTTGCATCCACAAATGGTGACAAAGTTTTTTTTTTTTTTTTTTTTTTTTTTTTTTTACAAAATTTATTATCCAAATACATAAATACTCTGAAAAAATAACCAAAGCAATATCAGGGAAATTTAGAAACATATCATCGATAGAATTAGTTAAATTTAAAGCAATATGAAAGAGAAGCGAACGATAAGTGGTTTTATAAAGATTTCAATTTAATTAACTTACAGTGTATTCCCAAGGACTTATTAAAAATAAAAATATGCATTACATACTTATACTTTTGCTTGTCTTTCATAGTGCTTAAATTTCAACTAATTCTGTTGACGATATCTTTTTGATTTTTCACAATGTTTGCATGAGTTCTATACATTTCACTAAATAATACCCAAAAATTTTTTTTCGTTAAATCTTGTGCATGCGCAGATAAATATCTTTTAGTAAAAATGCTCATTTTTTTGCATAAATTTAATGTTCTTAATCTCAGATTACAGAATGTTGTGTCTAATGTACTATGTCAAGTTTTCTAAAAATGACTTATAATAAATTAAAAACCGTGCTTATTATAAATAAAAAACACTTGAAAGTCTTTAATTTCGTTAAAGAAATTTTCTGTGATGGTGAATTATAAATGATAATTAAAAAGAGCGCCATAAAAACATGCTAAAACTACAATAAATTTCAAGCATTATTAATTACAAGATGGTGCCAAATATGTAAAAATATAATTTTATTAGTGGTTCTTTTCTTATCTTTGGGGTATTTTTTTTAAACATATGTGATATAACATGTTATTTACACCCACAAAGTATCCATCAAATGTTTCTCAAAATTTCCGACAAAATGTTTAAATTCGAAAGTATCGCTTTTTTTCTTATTTGGTCCCCCATCATCTGTATACGTATATAAAGATGCACAATAATTATTCTGTGGATTACATATGTGCTTACACTTGTGTGTATTCAGACTAGCTTTATCTGAATTACTATTTGATTATTAATCATAAAATTGACAGATTCATTAATTACATACAGTACAATATACTCTTAATAAATATACGGCATTGTAGTTCTTAGATACTGTACAACGTATGTCTACTATGTACATATTTAATATTTATGAGTTTTGTACGTTATACACCAAAAATGATAAATTCGGAACAACAGTTTAAATTTTTCAAAAATATATATCTTAATAATGCGAAATGCATACGAAAATAAAACTTTAAAAGATTAAATTAAAACAATATTGTGCATTGTGATTTTACATAATGCCCAATGTTACATAATGTTTTTACGCAACCAGATACCAAAAAAAAAAAAAAAAAAAAAATTTAGTTGGTGGGATTATATTAACCAGAGTATTGTTTGTAACATTAATGTTCAGGTTCACTTAATTATATTTTTGTAGATCTCTATATAATTCAGATGAAAGAAAAATATAAAGCTACGCAGACTTATACATTTTTATTTATTTAAATTCGTTTAACCCTTTCAAGGCTTTGGAATACATTATATCAAACCTAATTTTAATTCCCAACTGTAAAAACTTGTCCAAGAATTTTTTTACAAAGTTTTACTTTAATAATATAGAAGAAAAACTCCATTTTTCTTTTTAATCACTTATATTTGTTTGTACGTACTGGTGGCAGATAATTTTAAATGATCAAAATTATCTTGTCCCTCAAAGGGTTAAGTGAGAATAACTTTTACACATTTAACATAAATATATTTGGTTACAAGAAGAAATATTTTTAGAAATTTCTTTATTAGCTATATATTGAAGAATGTTAAATATTGAATATAGCAGACATATTTTCGTAATCAATTAATTAAAGAGGTATAATAAAAACGCTTTAAAGATTAAATTGAAATACATGTATGCAAACATTCAGATGCATTAAACTTGTCTATCAGAGTTGACTTAAGCAAATTATTACAGTAAAATTCACGTCTGAAAAAGATGCATTAAATCTGAAAATGGAATATGAGAAAAATAAAGGGAAAAAAATATGAAACTCTATTCCATATTTTGTGTTGTGATTTTATTCCAAACTTTATAACAATACTCTGTACTTTGAGAGTTTAAATTTGTAAATTTTTTTACTTTTTTTTCTGATACAATATATATATATATATATATAGTCGAATCTAATTAACGTAAACCGCTTATCGTGAATAGTTTCCACAATCCCCGCTAAAACAAAGGTCAGTTTCTCAGTTACTGACAATATAAACTACTGATAACATGAACAATTTTTTTTTATTCCCCATGAGATTCCCGTAAACGAGGTTCGACTGATATATATATATATATATATATTATATATAATGTATGTTGCTTGGTAAAAAATCAGTAAGTAAGCTAACAAAAAAAAAAAAAAAAAAAAAAAAAATTCATCTAAATATCTCATGATAAAATGAGTATTTATCAACAACAGGTGGATCTGTTATTATTTAAGAACTACAATGTTAAAGTCAACTGTACCTCTTTAGATTTTGAAGCATGTATTTTATAGCCCCTGCTCTTTCCATTATATTACCATTTGATTTCGATGAATATAATAAAACGAAAAAGTACATTTTCCTTTAAAAAGAAATGAATGAATAAAAAAAAACAAATTAATTTTAATTAAATTTTAATTTTAATAAGTTTAATCTTTTCAGCTATATACTACCATTGTTTCCAATAAATACTACAAATAAATAAATAAATAAATAATAAAGATTTCTCTTTTAAAGAAATTATTTAAAATAAACAAAAGTAAAAAGCTGTTATACTATGAAATTTATACATTATGCATAAACATAACGGTTATAAATAAGATTTTATTTAAATTTTAATGCACTTTTTTTTTCTTTTACTTCATTACCATTTGATATGAAGGTGACAAATAGGTTATAAATTGAAAATAAAAGAAACGCAATAGCTGTTTCAGGTCAAATTATCAGTCCGACTCTTCTTCAAGTGAAAAAAGAAAGCACCGAAATATTATTAAAGCAACAACGCATTCGTAAATTTTAAGTGTATTTCGGAGTAGTGCTGCTATCTATTAGTATTTTACAAGAAAGATATCTTACGAACTGCTTTATAGTAAAACGCAACTCACAAATTATCTTAATTTCAAACTCTTTCTCTATATATATATATATGTATATTTTGTCAAAAATATAAAAACATGAAACTTAATACAATATTTTAAATATCTAAATGTAAAATAAACTTTTTTACTTTAAAAAATATACGAATTTAAAATGAATGTTGGATAAGAAATTAATAATCTCAAGAAATTCTGCCATAAAACGGAAATTTTAGAAACTGTTGTTATAAAAATTTCTTGTAAAATTTCTGTTTTTATTTCTTAATAAATTTCTGTTTTTAAACATGTTCTCTTAATATTAACCGTAACTGACTGTAAACATTTACAACATTAAATTAAATTAGCATTTTTATAAGCAGGCTTTTACTCACATGTCTTGAGAAAATCGATGTTATTGAATTTAAGAAAACTAATACATAATCTCTTTTTTAGCATTTATTACATGGATATTGAAACTGAAATATAATTTTCTGTCTGACCAGTAGAATCACACGTACATGGTCATAAACGGTTATAAAAATTAAAAGAATAAAATTCATAATATAAAAAAAAAAAAATTATCTACGTTATTTAATTTTTGAAAATTCTCCTTGATTTTGCACTAATATTGTTTATTAGTATAATCTGAATACATTTGTGCTTTACTTTGTGGATCGATTGATGAGTTAATTTTTATTTTTGTAATATTTTTAACTGTGGAATTTTCATGCAATTATTTTTTTTCTAATTCAAAAATTATATATATATATATATATATATATATATTTATAAATAAATCCACAAAATAAATGTACAGATGCATTTAGAGTATATTTATAAACTATAATAATATAAGATCGAAGTAAAAACTTAAGACTAAAGCATTTTAAACAATTTAAAAAAAGATTAAAATTTGTAATTTTAATTTTTTAAACTTTGGTAGTATTCAGGAAATTTTAATATATTTAATATTCATACATTTCAATGCATATACAGACACTGTGAAACATACGCTGTGAAACCGGTGTAAACTCCACATTTTTTAAATATGAATATTTTTGCTTAATTTTACCACATTTAGTTACATCTTTCATTATAAAAGTGAAAAACCTCTAATTATTGCATTAAAATCCCATAAATGGCCTTACATTGTTTTTTCAGAAAACTAAAACTTCTAAATAATTATAAAAATGAAACTTCTAAGTTATTTTTCTTATAATTTATAAATTCTTACTACTCTGATTTGTTTTAAACGCTAAAAATAGGTAATGCTTACAAAATCTTAAATTGTTTTCCTACATATAAATTTGCAAAAAGTTCGTTATTTCAAAATCTATTTAGAAGGAAACAATTCACTTTACATTGAACGACCCATTATATGCAATACAAACAATTGTAAGACAATAATTTCAAAGAAAGATTTTCAACGTCCACCATACCCTTATTACGACTGACAAAATGACACAAGCACACATACCTTAAAATTAGATTTATAAGAAATTAATATATGTTTTTTTCTCTTGATGAGAAATTTAAATTATGTTTATTTTTTACACAAAAATCCCGCTTATTTATAACAGAAAAAATATTTGATGTCATAATACTATTATGTGACAAGTTTTGCTTGTAAAATTTATTCATTGGTAATACTAATATTCAAATGCTGTTAGAAAACAAATTAGTAGTTAGGTTTACATTAACAGCATTTTTCAATTTCTCGAGATAAAAAAAAAAAAAAAAAAAAAACTTAAAAATAACAAGTCAAACTTTTTAGCATCTGATTAATAATTATATACAAACTTTTATTATAAGTATGAATAAAGTATTAATAATGTATCAAAATATATGTATGTAAGATATATAAAGTAAATTCACTCTTACGTCTCTCTTTGATAATCAGAAAGTCATCAACATGAGAAAATTGATATGAAATCATTTGGTTTTCGCGGCTGAAAATTATGGAACTGGCAACCCTTGTTGGTAATTTGGCGGTCTAGTCAAATTTGGCAGCTTTCTATTTTGAGATAAAACAACACAAGTAGTCCTTTTCATTTTGTGGCATAGTCATTATTTAATTATTAGGGGTTAAAAAAACTATTTTTGTTTTATGTAGTTACTTTAATGAAAAATGCAGAACTCAACAATTGTATTAAAAAAATGTTATTTAAATATTATGTTACAGAGTTTGTATTTAACAATATTTTGTTAAATAGTTTATTTTTATGATGAGGCAAGATATAAAAATTCGTGGTGTATTTAAAATGTTGCATGCTTGTTTTATTGAATTACATAAAATGCCACTTCAAGGAAAGCTTATCTAACTAAACAGGATGATAATTACAAAATCAAGCTAGTACGTCGTGGCCATTACAAAACTGTATTTTATATTTTCTTAAACAAATCCACGTTGTTCAATTAAAAGTAGTTATTTCTGCATTTTACATTTATGAAAAAAATGAGAGAAAGGAAAAAAACCAATAATGGAAAAAAATATTATTTATTTATTTGTTTATATATATATATATATATATATATATATATATATATATATATATATATATAAATTCAATTATTTCAAATTATTACAGAAGCTTGATTCAACTATTCATTTTAAAAATTGTGAGCTATTTCAAAAAATATTAAAATCATTTTGCCGGCACGAAAGAGCGGTTGCGAATGATGCTACTCCATATACTGTCGGCAGAAATATTATTGAAGCTCTAGTAAATCAAAATATTTGCACCTAAACTGTTTTGTTGAGTAAATATTTATCGAGTCATAATCTTAGTCTTAAGCTGTTTATAAAAAAGTAGATTGATGATAAAAATTAGTGATCAAACTAATATCTATATAATATTTCTCTAACGTGGACCAATTTCAATTAATATTTTTTGAAATGATACGACAGTGGTAAAATTAATAAAATACGTGAGGATAAAAAATAGTATTTAAAAATGAACAATATTTAAGCACGCGGATTCAGTTCAATGATCTAATAAAGAAAACATGACGATATTTGTTTGAGGACATTATTTTATGAGAAATGTATTTTTGAAAGTTATTTCTGCAAAATCTTTGCAAGAGTCAGTATAAACCTAGCAATATTTCAAAGATATAAACAGAACATGATATATTATCATAAATTGGCTACAAAACGCAATCATAAAAAAATATTATCAATTTAAGTCTAGGATTTTTTTTTTCTTTTTTACAAAAAATTACGCTAAAATAAATAAAATGCCATTGCATACATTAAAATTTAAAAGGCGTCACAGGGGTCCTTTACTAAAACCGTACTGCCTGCGGAAGTATGAAAACTGAGTCATAAACCATGAATTTTATTTTGAAGCTTTTCTTTGAATAATTCTGGTTTCACTATTGCACAATATTTATTTGTATCTAATAATAATTTGGCTTCTGGTAAATTAAAATTTTAATTAAGGGGTGAAATTGATATAATATTTATAAGTTTCAAATTTTAAAGGTAAATAAGAAAAGAAATAAAGTGCGAAAATGCCGCACGGGTTTGCTAGTATATATGAAACGTGGATGTGTGCTTCAGTAATTTTTCTGCCGAATGTACAAAAAGTTTTTTTGAATAATTATCAGTATTGTATATATATATATATATATATATATATATATATATAATCATTTCACAACCATTAGTTAAAAATAATCTGTGTATTTTTATACTAAACGTTATTCTAGATGACTGCACGGATCGAAATTTTATCCTTTAAACCTTTAATTTAATCCTTTGCCGGTCCTATTGAATTTCCCTCTCCTTTTTTGAATGTTGCCAAATTTCAGGATTTTTTTTGTTCAATATCCACCAATAAATTTCTACTGCATCGGTTGTCTAATCACTTCGAAGTTTATTCGTCCATTATGTATATCAAATATCACTCCTCAAAATTATTGGTGTTCGTTAAATAAAAGAGTCCCTCAATTTGGCAATACTATGTATAGCGGTTTAGAGCACTAGGGCCGGCAAAGGGTTAATATAGGAGAAAATAAATAAATTAATAAATAAATAAAACATTTTTTTTAGCTGTTTTTAATTATTTCAACCTCAAGATTGGATCAAGCGTATGATTACCGTTTATTATTATTATTATTATTTTACTTACATCTGTCAAGAAGAAAGTATTGGATTCGTGAAAATTTCCGACTTTCGATTTTCGATAAATTCACACAGTTTGTGATTTTTGGAATATGATTCGACTATTGTTAGAAAATGTCTTTGTATGTGTGTCAGAAAGAAAATTTTGGACTCTGTTTCTCACGAGCCAGTGGACAGCATTTAACCAAACTTAATATTTGGCTAGACTTAAATTACTGCTAATTAGATTTTAATATGTGGCTTTCATAACATGTTGCTTCTACATTGCAATTCTACTGGACAGGCTCCATCTAATCATCTATAGTTATAAATACACTAAGCTTGTACATGTGATGGAAATCATGTAAATCTGTACTGATTTTATTTGGGTACAAAAAGCTAACAGACGACAATTTAATTTCGTTTCTGATAAGGTAAAACCTTGCTTCTCAGAGTAGGTAGTTCTTCTAAGGTATATATATTTCGTATGTTATTTATTGTTATTTAAATCCACCAAAATTGGTATATGATATTTATATTATTAAAATGTATGCTGATTCAATTCGGATGTAATCTATCCACAATGTGGCGTTGCTGTTAGTGTCTGGGATTTCCAGTTGCCTATACAGCAGCACCTATTGGTGAAAATTGTACGAAATTATATGTATAGAAAGTTAATTGTGAGAAGCTAAGTTTCTTGAAATTTTGTGCGAATAAATCGTTGGTGACGCTATTATATAGAATGGAATAAAAAAAAAAACTTTTAAAGCCGTCACAGTATAACTAGTTTTTTTTTTTTTTTTTTTTTTTTTTACTAATGCGCAAGATATTTATATTTTTATTGAAATATTACAGAAATTGCTACATTTTTACTATATTTAGTAATAAACAAAAAAGAAAAATCATGCGGACCACTTAGTTTATAAAACACCTGCACCCTACACCTAAACATACACTTTTGTACGTTTAAAATTTTAGTGAGTCCCCATATCAAACCGCTTACGGTATACACATACTTTCAATAAAAAATGAGCACGGTTACGATGTAACTGAGGAATTATAAAATATATTTTTGAAATTAGAGAACGAATAGACAGACAATGGTGTTGACAAACTTAAATTTTAAGCATATTTTTAACTCGTTGGAAAGTTGAAAACGTTTAACAAAATTTAAAACACACTTCGATCAATTTTCGCTTATTATCCTCTAATATATCTAAATATTTCTATATGGCCTTATGAATCATAAGCTAACAATAAAATATTTTATAGGAAACATGTTTTATGTGCATACGAACAGTATTTCATAATTTTATTACGTTTCGTGTAGCATATCTAAGTATGCTTTAAATAAACATTAGCAGGCTTTGCCCGCTTTGCTGCATAGTATATTTAAATAAATTCTCAAAATTCCATGTCATTATTAACAAAATCTCAAAAGAAAAAAAAAATCGCTGAAATCAATCGAAACTTAAGTTGATGTTCCAGCTGCGTTTGGTAATGGTTCTTCCGCTCGCAACATGATTAGTCTGGGTTTCCATTGCTTTCGGCAGCGTCTTACCCACTTTTTACTCTCCCTCTTCGGCGGGTAAGTTAGAAGTTTCGCGAAATACCACCGAAGTGCCTATTACATACACTCAATCAATACCCACCAACCAAAATTCGCCATTCCAAGATAATTTGAAGCAAAATTTTGGATTTTATAATGTGTGAAATTTGAAGGTATCGCTATTTTTTTTAATAACGACCGTCATCATGAATGTAGACCATCAATTAAATCTCTTCTTTCATTTGACAGACACATCACTTCTCAACCCAAATAAATAAATAGATAAAAATAAAATAAAAATTACTACTTAATTATGCATTATCAGTATTTAAAAAAGACTGTTTTTATTTAAATATTAATAATAATTTCGTGGGACACTCACATGGCTGTCTCTTACTCTTACCTAGCATTTGAATACTATAAATGCAGATTGCAGATTAAAGTGTAAGATAACAAATACTATATATAAATCTACGTTTTAAAAATTTCAAACTAGTTTTAGGAACAGATATTATTTGACGAATAACTCTCTCAATGAGGAGGGGGGGGGACCCCGTTTAAATATATTGCATAATGCCTACTATAAAAAATTCTTGGCTATTATTAAATTTAAAAGTTCATTCCAAATTTTTCAGTCAACTTTCTTTCTCACCACTCTTTCAAGCTTATTAATCTTGAACAAACATTTTTAGCAACCTCAAAATAAACTTCAAAATACAAAATTTGAATTATCTGCAAATATTTGTTTTAAAATTAGCTGATAACAGGCATACACAAAGATTAACCATTAAAAATTTGATTTTAGTATTCAGGGAACCTCAAAACGTGTAATTATAGGGAAAAAAAAGCGTTAAAATTTCCACTTAAAAAATTTCTTTGTTTACTCTGTAGGTTTGAAGTATTAATTATCATTCCTAGGTAGCCCTGTAGATGAATGGGGAATGATTTTCATGCCATATTTTACACTAAACATACTTTTATGCATATAAAAAAATATATGTTAACTTATTTTTGTTTAGTACAGGCTACAGATATTAAACTGTAAATAGCAAAAAAATTTCGCTCACATACCTAATGTATTTGAATTATCTTGGACGTCCCTGTACACGAAGCATTTGCTTGATCTCAAGGAAAAGCTAAGTGCAGCATCCCCTTACATGATTCAAATGTAGAATACTAAGTTTTCATATTCTGGAATTATTTGTTTTTGAAATGTGCTGATAACTGGCATACACGTACAGGCATACACAAAGACACACACACACACACACAGATCAAATACAAAAACCTGATTTTTGGATTCAGGGGACCTCAAAATGTGCAAAAATATTGCAAAAAATCAGTTTCAAAATTTGACCCAAAAACAATACTTTCGGGTCAAATTTTGGATTTTTCTTATCCATATCTGTGGATGAGAGAAAGAAAAGAAAGAAAAATATAAGCAATAATTAAAGAGAGGAAAAAAATAGCCAAATTAGCGATAAAACTGCCAAACCGTTTGACTTCCTGTAATAGCAGATGCTTGCTTATCGTTAAGTTAAAGCGCGAAAATTTTTGTCACATTCTTCAATTATGTTGATGCTATGCAGACCGAACCTTGTGCAGTTTGCTGATCAAGCAGTAGATTATTTATTCAATAACATCCTTGATTAGCAGATTTTCATGACAGAAGACAATCATTTTTATGCTATGTAGAAGATCTTAGAAAATTTATTTTTCTAAGGGTTTATTATTATTATGACAAATGAAAAAAAAAAAAAAAACGGTAAATTTGTTTTAAATCATCACAAAACGATGGTTCAATTATTCGTTTTAAAGGTGATATCGAATTCTTTTGAAAGATAATCATTGTGAAAATTTTTATACACCCCTCCCCCATCCCCGTATACTTATTCCTAGGGGAAAAAACAATGTCCTATGAATAATAATAATAAAAAAAAACTGTTTGACTATTACTCGTTATACAGCCAAATTGAATCAATAATGTATATCAAATGTATGTCACACAGAAGGTTTGGTGAGTATATATATTACAGAAGCTGATAGATAGCCTTTCTGTGAATGGAAAATATTGGAACGTGGCAGTGCCACCTGTCGTCCAATATGCACCCAAAGGCAATCTGTAGAGTTTTACGTAATATTAATTTCACGTACCAAATTTACAAATTTTATAAATCACAGAAGTTGAGATTTTTCGTTTCCGTTATGAGATTACATTGCAACATAGCACCTGTTGGCCGATGTGCATCCAAAATGGACCAGTAAAGCTTTTCATAAAATCGATTTCACTTATAACTTCAGTGTATCACAAAATTTAAGTGTTAAATCACAAGAGTTAAAATATTGCCTTTCCGTTAAAATGATTAAATTGCAGATTACAACGCCACCTGTTGGACAATGTATACATCCAAATTGTATTAGCAGAGGTTATCATGATATATACCAATATATTAAGTTTAATGCATTTGTACACTATAGAAGCTGAGATATAGCCGTCCCATAAATGGAGGGTTTCATTACATAGCACCGCAATCTATCGGACGATATATCCTAAATGAAATTTAAATAACCTCCAATTTAGGGCAAGATCTAATTATGTAACAAGTTTGGTTGAATTCCATACATTGATTCATGAAACACAAAATTCACAAAATTTTTCCATGAGTTTAAAATTTTGTAATTTTTTTTCACCTCACCGCTACTGATTCTTGAAAAGCATTCTTTACTGACGTGCTAACAAAACGTTAAACTGAAAATGTAAAAAATGCTCTATTCTCTATCAAGCTAAAAATTATAAATTTCGAATAACTTACGAAGTTTTTAAATTAGAATGTTACAAATCTCTCAATAGGATTCTTATCAATATCATAAGCGATATTTTAAAACTGGTCCGATCTCTCTGCAATCATTTGTTCTTGAGATATCGTGTACATGGACTAACGGGCTATCACGCTAATAGGTGCCGATACCATACCAACCTTTTGACTTCCGGATTCCTCACGCCAGAAAACGTGTAAAAAAACCAAAAACTGAAGTCAAAAATTTTCATGATTAACCTAGTTTCTCAACCAATAGTACTAAAAAGTCATTTTGTCATATTCGTTATAATTACACTGTTACAGAACGTGTTATGACGGTGTTACACTTGAACGTTCTATATAGAACTAGAATTGTACGTTTTATAGATGGTACAAATCAAACATTTTCAGAACGTTCTAAATAATACCATTTCTGAACGTGTTTTAGAACGTTCTTTTGACACGAAACACGGTGTTTGAACTATTGAAACCGTTATTAGACGTTCACAGAACGTTCCTGTGCTACTTGGGGTAATAGCGGCCGCAAAAATCCTTCGATGGACTTGCAAATTGGCCCACACGTTCAAACTTTGCATAGAAACAGCTGTATAATTTTTTATTTCTATATTGTTTATGAACTGTGTACAGGCACACGCCAAAACTCTTAACATTACGGTATAAGGGGTGATTTTAGTTTAAACGCATTTTAACATTATTACTATGCAATCAACAAAATGAAATTAGCTCACATGATAAGATGATTAAACTTATGTTTTCTGCAGAAAATATGTGTTCTTAGGCTTCCTAATTAATGTACAGGACCTTACAAAAGTTTTCTGACAATGTCATGTAATCATCCAAACTATGTCAAATTTGGAACAATTATTAATGAAAAACGTAGAATAAGCTAAATAAATTTTACTAGCGTATACAAAGTTTTTGGTTCGTTTACAGGGACACAGAATGAATTTCGTAACATTAGAGCCTATGGACATTTTTTTTTATTTAAGCGCATTTTAATGAGTTTACGCTCCATTGAACAGAATGGAATTAACATATTGTAAAGATGTTTAAAGCATGTTTACCCTTAAAAAACGATATGTATAGACTAAATAATTTATTTGTGGGACCACACAAAAGAAACCGATCACATACTATAATCATCCAAATTATGTCAAATTAGTTAAAAAATTTAATGAGTTATACGTAATTGGGCGCATTCTTATTGTTGGCGTATATAATAACTGTGGCTACTTTTTCGGGACACATAAAAGGATTTCGTACTATTACGATCTATAGTCGGTACTTCTTAAAAGCGCATTTTAACACGGTTACACCCCATTAAATATAATAGAATATTATTAGAATTTTAAAAGCATGCTTTTCGGTGGAAAAGTATAGGCATTGAATTGATAACTAGTTCACAGTTTTACACAAAATAATTCCGATATACTATGTGATTTTTTTTTTTTTTGCAGGAAATTCGGTACAAATATATGTGAATTTCAGTTAAATTATACAAAATTGTCAATTATTAAGAATACATATATATGATATACAGATAGGTATATAAAGAGAGATACTGCAAGGAGCTGAGTGGGCAGCAGCCCCTTTCAGGAACATATCTGTTTATGTAGCAAGTCAATCGAATCTCTATATATATTATATAATAAGAAATAAATATAATAGAAATAGAAATGACCTGTTGAATAATGTGAGATGCAAATAGGACGTTGAGGCACCTGATCTGCAGATCCATTTTTTTTTTTTTTTCCCTTTGAGATATTGGAATTTAGTCTTTTATTTATGTTAAATATTTCTTTTTGCTGGTAATTTGGAACGGATTAGTATTTCTTTTTCTTTTTCTTTCTCTTTTTGAATTACCAAATACCAACAAATAGTAGTACCTAATAACAAAACTTTAACATTTCTTTCTTTTTTTTTTTTTTTTTTTTTTTTTTTTTTATTGCCGATTTTAACAAAACTGGCAAAAACCATACTTATCAGCAATCACCAAACTTTAACACTGCATATTTTATGCATAGTTACACAATTAGTTTACATAATTTTCTCGAATTTTGTATTTCACTTATATTTATGTTTGGTTTTAAAGATGTTTTACAAGAGATTAAACTGCATGCGGGAAGAAATTAATTTCTTAACTCAAAACAACTTATTTAATTCCTGTTTCATACAAAGGTTCATTCTCGTAATTTCTGACATCTTTTCTCATTATTAAGCATTTAAACTGGAAAAGACATCTTTGGAAAATCATATTAAATTTATTTTCAACGTGTATTTTAATTCAAGATGTTTTCTCTAATCTAATGTTGTGTACTTATTTTTCGAAACATCCCTACATCAATTAGCAGAAATAATAGCAATATTTCGATTTAAATTTTAATTAATTAATCCTTAGATTCATGTTAAAATGACCGCCGATGACATTCAAATAATATTCTTTAATTATAAAACACCTTAAATATTTATTTTCATCAAGCTTAGTAATGCTCTTACACAAATATAGACCCTCTTACACAATTATTCGCTATGTAATTAAATGTTGCATGCAATTTAAAGCTTTTCGAAATTGACATCCTTAGTTAGAATTTCCCGTAATAAGATGAGGGATTACGCAAAATCTGGTTGAATAGTGTATGAAAATATATTTTCGTTTCAAAATATTAATTACTAAGCATAACTTATTTACTTACAGTTGCAAGATATTAATTGTTTTGTTATTAAATCATTTACTTTGTAAACGATAAAACTTACATATTTCTAAATAATATTTATTTCTTTTTTAAATGTTTTAAAAGATTTATGTTAATTTTACGAAATCTCAAATGTTGAAATCATTTGAGTAAGTCCTATTTATTAACATAACGGCTTTTAAACTACCGATTCAAGCCTTTAAAGGATTATTTCATTTGTAATTAGGGTAGAAATATTTTGCATTTTTCATTATGAGTGTCTCTCGTGTGTTTGTTTATGTAATATTTAGCTTATATTGCCTAAAGACTATTTACTTTAAGAAACTTTCATAGCGAAAATCCAGTGAAATATTATTGCAAAACTTTTATGGTTAAGCATAAATGCTTGTGGTAAACCGTTACTTAAAACATGTAATTAATTTTAGAAAGTCTAAACAATGTTTATATTGTAATTTAAATAACACTTTCAAATATTGACGATATCTTTTAAACTAGTCTAAAATAAATTAAAACTGTTTATATAAATTTCAAAATTTATTTAAAGCTGAATGGGAGAAAAAAAAAATGTGATCTATTTCTACATTTCTGGCTAGCATAAATTTGCCAAAACTAAATTGAAAATTTGGCGTACAATCAATAGAAAGATATTCATATTCTACACACACCATAAATTTTAAGTCAGCACAACCGGTTTCGAAAGGACGTAGCCTTTCTTCATCAGGTGCAAACACGTGCTGAAGTGCGGTTTGCACATTTAGGCTTGTAAAGGAGATTGATATTGTACCTGCACATGTTTGCACCTGATGAAGAAAGACTACGTCCTTTCGAAACCGGTTGTGCTGGTAAATTTATGGTGTGTGAAGAAGTTTTAATATCTTTCTAGCATATATTTGATTTCAATATTCCGGGTGTAGCATAAATTCGTCCCGATTTAAAAATGTCATTCAAAAAAACTATTTCGTATGTTAAAGTGCGGTTTGCACATTTAGGCTTGTAAAGGAGTTTGATATTGTATGAGCTAAGAAAAAAAATAGTTATAAAGTTAAAAACTTCTCAGACAGATTGCGCCGAAAAGTCAAGTTTCCTGAAATTATGCAAATTTTATCGTTTTAAAATAGAAAGGTTACCGAAAATCTAATTCAATTCAACTTCAAACGTAAGATTAGAGAGTTTGAAATTACAGTAACACTGAAATTGATTGAAAAGGCTCGTTAGAAACACCCTTTCTTTTAAAGAGACAAAAGTTTCAGCAAACGTTACCTTAAAGCGCCATCTATCGGAGAAATTTTAAATTATTTTTTACCTTTAGCTTATACAAAACCCGACTTCTTAACAAGACTAAATGTTCAAGCCACACTTCAATATGCCAATTAGGTTTTCTTAATAACATTTTTACATTACGAAAAATTTTTGGGACACCCATTAATTTTCTTTTGAAAGTAAATTTGCATTACAGCAATTTGAACTATACTTCTTCTCTCTCTCTCTCTCTCTCTTTCTTTAAACTTCCTTTGCTCATTTACCGTACATATACAAAAAATTCGATATCAAGTTTTCACCTAATTTACATGTTTAAGATCGCCTCAGTCCAAAAAATGGTTTTCGACAATTAGAAAGTGTGTGTGTATGTGTGTATGTGTGTGGAGAATCATATGACTATCATATCTCCAAGACGATGAAACTGTAAAATTGAAGCAGGTCCTTTATACACATGATTTTTTCAGCTTTTAGTGGAAATTAAAAAACCAAAAGTGAGATACTAGAAACCGAAAATGGAACTGTAAGTCGGTATCTCAAAAACGGCACAAACGGTTTTCTTCAAAGTTTCTATTTTTCTATAAAAACACCCTATTAGATGTGATTTCTTATGTATTAGTTAGTTAGTCCATAAAAATTTATAAGCACTCAGAATAAGTAGATCAATTTGATATCTCGCAAGTGCATTTCTTTAAAAATTGCTGAATGGATTTTTTTTTAACTCGTCCTATTAACTTCGTTTTAAATATCCTTTTCTGTGTAACTGTTGTTTTTTATTCAACAATTGACTTTGCCAAGTTTTGGTGAGTCGGTATTTAAAAAATGGCTCTAACGATTTTCTTGAAAACTACTACATAAAATCCTTTTCAGATGTATTCTTTCACATGCAAATCGTGGTTATTGCAAGAAAATTAACAGACATCCTGATGTAGGTCAGTTTTAATCTCGGAAATTGGTGTTTCAGAAAATGTCTCTATCGATATAGATATATATATTTTTTTTTTTTTTTTTTTTTTTTTTTTTTTTAACTCGCTCTGTAATTTCTGTTTTATAAGTTTTTATACATGTATCTGTTTTTTCTTAGAGAAAAAGTGATAGATGCCTAATTTGTGTTAGGTAAATTTTATGCCTTCTGACGACATTATTCCCAAAAATTGCATATAATACGTGTAATAGTGAGTAATGGAAGTCGCGTAGTTCTTACACACCAAATTTATTTTTTTTTCCCTTTAATTATGCAAAATTACATATAGTGACTTAAATCGAAATGTACTTTGAAGGCAGCTATAAACAGGAGAAATATGTATTTTTCTTAGGAGAAGTCAAATACTGCAATATGATGAGAGATTGTGTAAATCATGGTTTGAATTGTGTAATGGATATATTTATTTAAATAGCTTTATATATTCAGTTAAAATTTCTTCAATTATTAAATTCTCTATATTTCTGGTACTTATAATTTATCTGAAAATTTAAAGGAATACAGAAACATCCATTGGAGAGTATATTTAACGAATAAATGGTGTGTTTTAATGGTAAAAAATCAAAATAATAATAATAATAATAATAAGAGTAATAATTCAATAAACAAAACAATTTAAGATTATCAATTAATATCAATATGTCATTATCTAAACCAGCGGCGGCTCGCGGATCAAAAATAGGGGAAGAGGTACTTCGTCTAATATTTTACACTGTATTTATTTATAGAGCATAAATTTAGATTTAAATAAAACGAGTAAATTTGATTAATTTTTATTTAAAATTATGCTTAATAAAAATCGTGCATTAAAATTAATTAAATGGTATTTTTCATCTCTTTACCTATTTTAGGTTCACCAGCCGCCGCTGGTCTAAACGCTGGTACGTACTATGATATGAAAGAATTTACTACTCGCTTACATGGTCGCACAAAGAATTCCTTAATAATTAGAACTATAATCTGAAATTGCACTTAAAATTGTATTGTGCTTCTTTCAAACTGTTGTAAATTTAAGTACTCTATCTCATGTACTTTAAAATGCATTTTATATTAAATATACAGTATTACGCAAAACTCTACAAATACTTTTCAAACAGAAGCCTACGCGAAAATTTTCTGAATAATTTAATATGAATTATTAAATTTAGTAGCAAACGTAAATATTTTATTTATGTAATTTAATACTCAAACTTGGGGTTACTTCCTTACCTCACTCCATAATGTATCTCAAATAAATATCATTCTAAAATAATTTTCATCTATTTTTAATGTACAGCGACGATATAAAATAACTTTTCCTTTTTAGAGACATCTACTTAATGAAACCAAATTTCGTGGAAGGCACGGGAAGATGATTTCTGTAAAGAAAAATAATAGTACAAAAACTTGCCTATCGATGATATTTTGTCGGGACTCACCACACTCGAGGTAGATTGTGCAAATTTACAAATACTGCTCGTGATTCTAGGAGGACTAAAGCGTTAATTAATCAAAATATTTTCCGTTAGTTTAACATTTTTTTGTTTTTCACTTCTACATGTGCATTTTTATTCAAACATTAATGAAACTACAAAATTCATTTTCCGTGCACTTATTTTATATATTAACTCTTTTCATTTTCAATAGCTCCAAAGCTACGTATGCACCAGGAAAGTTGCATAATCTATCTCAATTGTTCAAATTTTATAGTGCATACGTGATAGCAGGACCAAAATTACCCTATCAGTGAAATTTGGTACTATTTATTTCTTTGTGGAAATTATCTCTCCGTGCCTTCGAACTCTGTATGTTCAATTTTGTTTCATCCCTTAAGTTAGTTTTCATCCCATAAATTAGTTTTAACTACAAATAATTCTAAACAGAAAAAGTTATTTTATGGCTGTCCTGCACTTTGAAAGCTTTCAAATATAGTACTACAAAACTACAAAATTCATTTTCCGTGCATTTATTTTATATATTGACTCTTTTCATTTTCAATAGCTCCAAAAGTAGGTATGCACCAGAAAAATTGCATAATCTATCTTGATTGTTCAAATTTCATAGTGTAATTTCATAGTATAATTTCATAGTTCACTACGTACGTGATAACAGGGCCAAAATTACCCTATCAGTGAAATTTGGTACTATTTATTTCTTTGTGGAAATTATCTCTCCGTGTCTTCGAACTCTGTATGTTCAATTTTGTTTCATCCCATAAGTTAGTTTTCATCCCATAAATTAGTTTTAACTACAAATGATTCAAAGCAGAAAAAGTTATTTTATGGCTGCACTGTACTTTGAAAGCTTTCAAATATAGTACTACAAAACTACAAAATTCATTTTCCGTGCATTTATTTTATATATTGACTCTTTTCATTTTCAATAGTTCCAAAATTACGTTACAGAAAAGTTATCTTATGGCTCCCCTGTACTTTGAACGCTTTCAAATATAGTACATCTTGTACAGTAAACTATAATAATCTGTTGAAATGCAGGATAAGAGAAAGTAGTGTGAGTACTGTCCCTGAATATTTATACAGTGGAACCTCAATTCATCGTTTTTCATGGGGTGCGTGAAAAAAAAAAAAAAAAAAAAAAAAAACGATGATTGCGAGTTAAAGTCAAAACACAAAGAAAACAATGTTTATGAATTAATACTCGCAATATATATAGTATACTACTAATAAATATTAATTTGTTACTCTTCAAACTGTCAAAAAAAATAAATCAAAGTTTTAGAACATTAAGTGATATTTATTTTTAAGAATCAATAATTTTATGTTGGATTTTTTGTTCATTTTATAAATTAAATGGAGAATTTCCAGATTTAGAGCATTTACCGGCTCTTTTCTGTAATTCCATATGCATATAAAATAGTTGGTGCATTTTCAAATGCCGTAATTATGTCAGATATACTTGGCAATGGCGTATGTGAAAAAATGTAGTAGCTGGCCCATACTGGATGCATCCATTCTCCTTTTTACACAAAGTAGAATAACTTATTCTTCAAGCAATAATACACGATCCGTATTCAATAATTCATAGACACATGTTACAATATCTGCGCAATCCCTTTTCTTCACCTAAAACAGCATAAGGTTGAGTAGTTGAGGTTGGTTGGGTTTTACATCGCGCTAGTGCTACAATATGGTGAAATGGTGACGGTCTGGAACTCGCCTTTGAGGGTGGTCTGGAGACATGCCATCCCAATTCCGATTCTCCAAGGAGGAGAAAAAGAGCTTTTTTAGGATAAAAGAAGTAATTCTCGTTTGAATGCCATATGGAATCGCTTGATTTTCAATTTCATTTTGATCATAAGAAAAATTTTACGACGATGAATGCGGGAAAACGACTTTTTGAAGAACGATATATGCGGGTTCCATTAACATTATTTAAATACAGTTTGTGCAGGGAGCATAGAAATAAAACGGTCAGTGTGGAAAAACGATGGATGCGGGAACGATAGATCGGGGTTTCATTATTAAAGAAAACCTCTTCGCAAATTTATTAACAAAGAGAAGGATTTATTTTTTTTAAATAAGAGGTTACCTGCCATTTAGTTTTAGAGTACAAAATCTTCATAAAAAATTATAATTAAATCAATAAACGTTTCTTTACAGTTAATCTAATGAACTATATGTAATTAAAAAATTATTTTCTAAAGAAATAAATTCTAAAAAATAATAATAATAACAAATATAATTATAAAATATTGAATAAGAGTTTAGGAGAAAAGTAGCGATACATCCCAGCTAAAAAAATTCTGTAGAAAAACTATTTCTAAAAAAATGCCGACAATCAGAAGTTATTTGGTTGGTTGGGTTTTCCGTCACATCTGAAAGTATTTAGAACAGGAATCATAAAATATGCAAAAATTATGCCTCTGGGGGTCACCGAAGAAAGATAGCCATCCCTTCCGTGGAGGATCAAAATTGCGATGGCATGCCTCCGGACCATCTCTAGGGGTGAGTCCCAGACCGTCGGCAATTGTTCATCTGCACAGCACTAGTGCGGCGTAAAACCCAACCAACCAACCAACGATAAAATATGCAGAATAATTTCAGTTTGGAAGCAAAAAATTTGAAGATATTTTCTTTTCCGCCCTTAAACTTATTGTTACAAATACCTTCAGATTATCTGCAGTTCTTCTTTTTTCTTTTGTTTTTTTGAAGATTCTTTGTAGCTGGGATAGTCCAACGGGTGTGTAAAACCTTCATTTATAATTTAAGAAGAAATATTGGTTAACATATAATTTTCCTACCTAAAATTTAAGTCAAATTTTATTTTTAACCTCATTAAAAATCACATACGTCATTATAACTTAGTAAATACCTGAAAATATATCTATTATAAAAAAAATAAGAAGAAATTAAATTCAACGCTTTATATATATATAACGAAATTATAACTAATTGTCGAAATATTTATAAAAAGTAGGTTACACATGCAAAATTACACTTCGCTAGAATTAAGATGAAAATAAAAATAAAATACCTAGAGAAACATTCAAGTGTGTTTTTCGATATAAGAATTAATCTGTCAAATGTATTATAATGTAAACATTCTAGTATTTGTAATATCAAACATTTTTTATCATTTTCAAAATTTTGCTTTCACAAATAAAGATGAAAGCGCTTGTAAAGTATTTTCATTAATCTTAAATCAATACAAGCAAAATTAATTAATCAAAATAGTAAATGCAAGGAATTACTAAAATCTCAATTCGACGTATAGAATTTTATAATTAATGTGAATTCTAACTGAATGTTTTGACATAAAATGTCCATTTTCATTTCTTCACATTTATATTATACATTTGGGATTTATTTGAGATTGTGTACAATTTAATTAAATGGTTGACTTTTTTTTTAAATGAAAATAAACAACTAATGAATAAAAGGTATTTTATTTATTCTTTTGCTGATTCTTGATAATTAAAATTTCTCACAAATTTGTTTTGAAAGCGTATATTTAACTAATTATTTTATCTATGAATACATATGTATTTTCTCAAACATCGATATATTTCATTAAAAAAAAATTATTGTTTTATAATGTGTAAAGAAATAGTAAATAGATAAACTTATTTAATTAGTTAATAAAGTAATATATGCATATAAACAAATTAATTGTGTCGTTTGGGAAATAATTAGATTTACTTGCGTGTTTATTTAATCAAATGGGTTTTAAAGAAAAAAATTATGTAGTTATCATTTTTATGTGTACTTAGAAAATGTTCTGTTAAAACCAATGCGGAAAGTGTATATAGTAATTTTAGTGCATGTATGGTAGATTTAAAAAAGTTCACAAGAATTCAAAGTTCATTACATTAGTTAAAATTTATATAATTAAAATATGTAGTACTCAAGATGGTGTTTTTATATGCAGTTATGCATTATATATGTCGTATAATTCAAATTCTCCGTATGTTTTCCTTAGAATTTATTTTATTTAATGATTGTTTAAAAAAAATAAGAAATATGTCATTCTGTTTTAATTGAAGGAATATTTAACTATACATAAATTTTATCTTGTAAAAAATTGGAACGTTAAAAGAAACTGCATTTTTTTTTTTTAATTTTATGCTTGTTTATATATATATATATTACAAACTCTACCTCTAATCTAACAGTACATAATCTCCTTCGAATATACTCAGAATATCCTGATGTTGACAGAAAATGCTATGCACATCTTCAGCATGCATTTGAAATAACCCTAACAACACTTTATCTCCACAGAATGTCTTCAGAATTTGCAGAGGCTGAAAAGATGTTTTATGTAGATCCCTAGGATGTACTAGGGATGAGTGTGCTTTTAGGAAAGTGTGATGTTAGGTTACCATATAACAACAGCTGTCCTGTGGACTTCTTATAATCATCATACAGATCCTGCATTTTTCATATTGCAAGAGAGCTATCCACTGAACTCAGTGAGGAGGGTAAAGGATTATCCAATCATTTTTCACTACCGTTAAACCGGTGAGTTTCTTATCCGACCATCCGATGAAATTATCCTCCGAAAATCAGGTGCATTTTTTGATCGGACACACATGCGCAGTTAATGCATGTGTATTCTTTTGCGGGAGAATTAGATAGGTGTGTTACGTTTGGTTGGCATTCAATTTCAAGATAGAAAAAAATTACAGACATTTTTATAGACCTAAAAGTTGATATATAAGGTAAGTGTTTTCATTTTATTTTTGTTTTTTACAGTCAATTACTGATGTAAACACGAATTCACTATAGTGTCATAATTAAAATTTAGTCTCATGTTAACCGTAAAAAAAAGGCTTAATCTTGAATATTATATAATGATCTTCAATTTAATATTCTTTAAAATTAGCTGAAAATCTCTATTAAAAAAACCTCTATTAATAAACAAACAAGAGTTTAATTTAATTTAATTTAATTTAATTTATATATTTATTTTTATTATTTATGTTATTTTATTTTACTTTATTTTACTTTATTTTTATTTATTTATATTTTATTTTATTTTATTTTATTATATATATATATATATATATATATATATATATAAGAATTGCAGGGTTTACATCTGCTTATCTTCTAAACATCTTACCAAATGACTTCCAATTTAGTTTCTTTGTAAATAGTCAGCTAAAAATCCAAATTTGTTAAAAAATTTAGCCTTTGGTATTGAGAACGTTAATGTTTATTACGGTTTGATTATGAAGACGACACCTAATTAGAAATATTTTTTGTTAGAATGTAGGGCAAATTTTGCCATCTACAGGATGCCACTTTATCATTAATATGCTATCCTCTGGATTGTTTAGGAATGTCTGTAGACATTCAGAGTTCTACATTCCTCCTAGAACTGTCTAATAAGAATCGTAAAAATTTATCTTTAGGATGTCATCGAATGTAACATTTTGAAATACAGAAAACAACCTGCAAATGAATAAAAAGACAATTTTAGTTGTCTCGAGGACATCAGATAATTTCGAGTGCGACATCATCCGAATTTTTTTTTATCATTTTGTATTGTCTTAGTACATATAACATGTACCCAGGACCAACATGTATCCAACCACACAGGCAAATTAACAGACATCCTGATTAAGTAGGAGAGTTTTAGATGGTTGCATGATAACTTTATTATTTACAACAATAAATGCGATGGTTCTAGACAACGAGAGATTCGACCAGCGAACCAGAAACCGTTCAAGCTGAAATAGAAATGCACCAATTTTAAATTAAACGTGTTATCTAGAGACTTAATGTTATTTCTAAGTCTTGTACTTTATCTGGTCTTGTTCTTTTCCCTGTTTCTTAAAAAAAAAAAGAAATCTTTAAATAAATTTTTGTAGTTTGTAAATTTCTCCTATTTTCCTGATTTTTCAAATATTTATTTGAAATATTCACTCAAAATAGAAAAATATCTGTCTACAAATACCTTACAACTGTGTCATTTATATGCAATTATTATTATTAGCAAAGTAATTGTAGTTATAATTAAGCGTAATCTCTCCTACCTATGGGCGCAATCACTCCTACCCTATAAGGAGAAATTGCATAAAATAGCTTTTTTGGTTTTATTACATTTGTTGTTTTAATTTATGACAGAGCAACAAAATAGTAAAACAAAAACATAGAAGAGGGATCAGTTCAAATTTATGTAGCAATAGTTCAGCAAAAAAATAATATTGAGATTTTTTATACTGTTCTATTGAATGGTGCGCAAAATCTCCTAGATTTACCTTATTAAAAAAAATATATATATAAATATAAAAAATAAAAAATTTCCACGATTTGTAGTACAAATCAAAAACAGTTAATAACATTGAACGTTATTATTATCTTCTTCAATATTGGAGCAATCTTGGAAAGCGTCTATTAAATGAGAAAAACGAATTTACTGTTAGTGCTTGGATTTGTAACCTATCAGTTATGATTCAAACAACTTACACTAAAGATCCCAGGTTCGAATCTCCAGCTGGTTGCCGAATGCGGCTAGTAAAAAATATAATGATAAATACTGAATCAGAGATTGGGAGAAAGGTAATACATCCCAGTTAAAAAAAAAAAAAAAAAAAAAAAAAAAAAAATCTGCAGAAGAAACTACTTTTTTTTTTTTTTTTATTGCCGACATTCTGAAAGTATTTGGATCAAGAATTATAAAATCTGCAGAATAATTGGATTTTGGAAGAAAAAATCTCAAGAGTTTTTTTTTTTTTTTTTCCTCCCCTAAACCTATTGTTCCAAGTACATTAAGATTATCTGCAGTTTTTCTTCCTTTTTTTTCTTTTATTGGGATAGTCCAAGGGGTGTATAAAACCTTCATTTATAATTTAAGAAGAAATATTAGTTAATATACAATTTTCCTACATCGAATTTAAATCAAATTTTTATTTTTAACCTCATAAAAAATCACATACGTCATTTTAACTTAGGAAATATCTGAAAATATATCTGTTATAAAACATAATAAGGATAAGATATAATTTTAAATTCAACACTTTTTTTTTTTTTTTTTTTTTTTTTTTTTTTTTAACAGAATCATAACCAATTGTCGAAATATTTATAAAAAGTAAGTTAGACATGCAAAATTACACTAAATTAGAATTAAGATGAAAATAAAAATAAAATACCTGATGAAACTTTCAAGTGTGGGTTTTAGAATTAAGAATTAATCAGTTAAATACATTATAATGTAAAACTTCTGGTATTTGTAATACCAAACATCTTTAATATGGAAAATTTGTGATCATTTTGAAAGTTTTGCTTTACTTTTATAATTTAATTAACAGGTTGACCTTTTTATTTTTTTTTCTTTCAGATGAAAACAAACAGCTAATGAATAAAAAGTATTTTATTTATTATTTTGCTGATTCATAATAATTAAAATGTCTCGCAAATTCGTTTTGAAAGCGTAAATTTAACTAATTATTTTATCTATGAATGCATACGTATTTTCTCAAATATTGATATATTTAATAAAAAAATATTGCTTTATAGTACGTAAAAAAAATAATAAGTAAATAAGCTTATTTAATTAGTTAATAAAGTAATATAGAGGTATAAACAAATTAATTGTACCATTTGGGAAATGATTATATTTACTTGTGTATTTATATAATCAAATGGGTTTTAGAGAAAAAAATTATACAGGTATCATTTTTTATGTATACTTTGCAAATGTGATATTAGAACCAATGCAGGATGTGTATATAATTTTAGTGCATGTATGGCAGATTTTTAAAAAAAAATCATAAGAAGTAATCGTTACATTTATTAAAATTTATACAACTGAAATATGTGGATTCAAACTGGTGATTTTATATGCAGTTATGCAATATATGTGTCATATTGTATGATTAACCCTAACAGCACAGTTAGGCTTAACTTATCCACAGTACATCTTAAGGACGTTTCTGGGATGTATTTTCATCCAGAAGACATCTTGAAGATATCCTGGGGAAGCGATGTGCTGTCTGGGAAGGTTCTCCGTATATTTTCCTTAGAATTAATTTTATTTAATGATTGTTTAAATAAAATAAGAAATATGTCAGTCTATTTTAATTGAATGAATCTTTAGATATTCATAAATTTTATCTTTCAAAAAGTTGGAACGTTAAAAGGAAACTGCACTTTTTTAATTTACGGCTTGTTATATATATATATATATATATATATATATATATATATATGGGGAGAGAGAGAGGGGGAGGGGAGAGGGTGATTGAAAGACAGAGTGAAAGCGATCAGGGTTCATACCCCTCGACATTTTCAGACCACTGCGTACCATTGAACTTGCCTATCCTATTCTATTAATCCGTGGTTTATGTATAAGGTAAGTGTTTTCATTTTATTTTTGTTTTGTGCAGTCAATTGATCATGTAAACTCGAATTCACTATAGTGTGATAATTAAAATTTGGTCTCATGTTAGCCGTAAAAAAAGGCTTAATCCTGAATATTATATAACGATCGTCAATTTAATATTTTTAAAAAATAACTGAAAATCTCTATTAATATATATATATATATATATATATATATATATATATATATATATCTTTATTAAGTAAACAAACAAGAGTTTATTTTTATTTTTATTTTTTATTTTTTCATCTTTTCATTATTTATTTATTTATTTATTTTTATTTATTTATTTTATTTATTTTATTTATTTCAATTTTTTTATATTTATTTATTTATTATTATTTTTTTTTCATAGACGACGATGTGAAAAATTGTTCATTAAGAATTGTCGGTTTTGCATCTGTTTACCTTCTAAACTTCTTTCCAAATGACTTCCAATTTAGTTTCTTTGTAAATAGTCAGCTTAAAATCCAAATTTGTTGAAAAAATTAACCTTTGATATTGAAGACGCTAATGTTTATTACGGTTTGATTATGAAGACGACACCTAATTAGAAATATTTTTTGTCAGAATGTAGGACAAATTTTGCCATCTACAGGATGCTACTTTATCATGAATATGCTATCCTCTGGATTGTTTAGGAATGTCTCTAGGCATTCAGAGTCTACATTCCTCCTAGAACTGTCTAATAAGAATCGTAAAAATATATATTTAGGATCTCAGCGAATGTAACATTTTGACATACAGAAAACAACTTGCAAATGAATAAAAAGACAATTTTAGTTGTCTGGAGGACATCAGATAATTTAGAGTACGACATCATCCGAATTTTTTTTGGATGTAGTATTCTTTGGGTACATAAAACATGTACCCAGAACCACCATGTACCCAACCACACACGTAAAAGATGGTTGCATGATAACTTCATCATGTACAACATTAAGTGCGACGATTCTGAAAAACGAAAGATTCGGTCAGCAAAGAAGAAACCATTCAATCTGAAAAAGAAATGTACTAATTTTAAATTAAACATATTATCTAGTAACTTAATGTTATTTTTAGGTCTTGCACTTTATCTGGTCTTGTTCTTTGTCCGGATTCTATAATATTTTTTCTTTAAATAAATTTTTCTAGTTCTTTTTAGATTTCTCGTATTTTCCTGAATTTTTAATTATTTAATTGAAATATCTACTCAAAATAGAAAAATATTTGCTTACAAAAGCTTTACGACAACTTCTTTTAAATGCAATAATTCATTTACACAAAATAATTGCAGTTATAATTAAGCGCAATCTTTCCAACCTATGGGCGCAATCACTCCTAACCTATAAGGAGAAATTACGCAAAATAGCTTTCTTGGTTTATTACAGTGGTTGTTTTAAATTATAACTGAGCAACAAAATAGTAATGGAAAAACATAGAAGAAGGATCAGTTCAAAGTTATGCAGCAATAGTTTAGCAAAAAACTAATATTTGGATCAAAGTTGTATTTCCTATTAGCTCATTGCCTTTTCATGGCTAAAATAAAACACATATTCTAACTGATAAACAATGTTGAATGATTTTATTAATAAAATACATTTGATTTTTATCACATAAGGTAAAACTAGAAGAATTTGCGCACAATTCAACGAAACACTATAAAAAATCCAAATATTATTATTATTATTATTATTATTATTTGTAAATTATTGGTGCATACTTTTGAATTGAACCTTCTTCTATACATTTTCATTACTATTTTGCTGTTCTGCCATAATTTAAAATAAGAGCTGTAATAAAACCACGACAACTATTTTGCACAATCTTTCCTTATAGAGTAAGTGTGACTGCGCACAAATGGAGATATTACGCTTAATTATAAACACACTTAAATTTTTAATGTTAATAGTTGTATTTAAATGACATTGTTGTAAGGTATTTGCAAACAAACATTTTTGTATCAAGAGTGGATATTTCAATTTAGTAATTAAAAAAAAAAAAACAGAAAATAAAAGAAATTTAAAAAGAATTACCCAAATTAATTTAAATTAAAAATATTAAAGAAACATAAAAAAGAAGAAGGCCAGATAAAGATAATCAGTTGTAAAATAACATTAAGTTATTAGATAACGCGTTTAACATACAAATTACTACTTTTCCTTTTTAGCTTCAATGTTTTCTCATTTCCTGACAATATATTTCGTTGTCCACAATCCTTGCACTTCTTGGTGTAGTTAATCGTGTAATCACCTACCACAAGTTAACCTGCTCACGGTGTGTGTGTGCTATGCATATACGAGTAAAAAAAAAAAAAAAAAAAAAAAGTAGAACACCGTCTGTGTAATCAATGATACATGGCTAGTTCCGCCCACTTTTCAGCACAGAATCCACCCACCGTTTAACATTAAATAGAGTTTTTTTGTTCTCCTCAAAATCTCTCGCACAAAAATCTTCCAAACACAAAACCTAAATTTCACTTGTTTTGAAATCTTCTCTTTTTAATTTTAAAATCATTTACGTTTATATATTTTATTCTATTGAAATTTAGACGATTACAGTCCTTTAAAAGAATTTTCAGTAGGCGGATGTTTTTTTTTTTTTTGCTTACATTTAGTTTCATCCCTTCTATTTAAGCCATCGACAGCTGCACAGAACTTGAGCATCATATATGAAAATATTGCAAAACTAAACAGATGTACAATAACATTTATGTACTTTGCGATAAATTTCTTATAGGCTAACATTCGCATCGCATTCGAAAAGAAAATACCACCAGAGGTGTGGCTTTTGAAGATCATGCCACTCCCGAATAACATTCACATTCTGGTTCTGAATTCAGATTCTGGAAACAGTCTCCAAAAAGATGTGCCGTTTCGAATGAGTTGAACTAGTCTAGTCTTTTGTCGAAGTTATTTCCTGGTACAGTTACAAACATTCAACAAATTAAATATTATATATATATATATATATATATATATATCCTTTAAATAAAATGTTTGATGCAATATTTTTTTTCTGCAGTTAACCTATTATCATAAAACGCCTCCATTTACAGTAGGTAATAAGATTCTAACTGTCTGTAATGAAGTTTTAAGACGTAACATGAAAATTATCTTAGACCGAGTTCTAATTCTTATCTATTGCAGTTAACAAAACCCTTTAAGGCGACATTATCACCTGGAAACGAAACTATTCATCCCCATGTTAATTTATGGGGAATAAAATCCGCCTTCTAGCAAGTACAATTATTTATATTTTGGCTTCGTTTTGTTTTTCGCATTGCATGGGTAAAATCAAGGTTCAGAGGTTTATATTATTAAAAATTTTACACAGTTAATTTTTTTAATTATTAATCAATGGTCGAAAAAAGCCTATCTGTAACATATGCCATTTTAATCGTATTGTAAATACTGTTTAAATGATCATAGCGAAATTTTTAGAACATGGACCTTTTCTCTAATGTATGTAGTTTTGATTAAAATAAATAGTATTTTTTTTTTTTTTTTTTTTTTTTTTTATGGAAATTAAATTGATTATTGGTAGGTTTTAAAATTATATCATAACTGGCAAAGACAGCAAAACGAAGCTCCTAATTTGACAGTTTGGCAAATCACTTCACACTGTGGGAAACTTGAGATAATGGGTTTCATTCACGCAACGGAAGACAGTATTTATCGTAAGGTAAGGGGGACTATGGTCAAATTAATAATTTGAAAACATACAGATGTTTCCATTGTCGCAGAGGAAAAGAGCAATATTTTTGTGTTCAACTGAAAATTTTTGAAAATAAGTCTCTGAAGGTATTGTAGTAAAAAACATGTTTGTATATAGATCTGTTTTAATATATTTGCTTTAAATTTTTAACAATTTAAATATTAAAAATTTATTTTTATTTTACATAAATATTATTTTAATTTTTACACCAGTGAAACATATTTTATAATAACAGATTTATAACTGTATAATATTTTTTTCCCTTGCAGCTCTATAAAGTAAAAAAAAAAAAAAAAAAAAAAAAAGGCCAACAAATTTACTTATAATAAAATATTGTTAAAAAATGGTGATTAAACAATAGAAAAAATAAGTAAAAAAGTCACAATAAACTGAAACTTCATAATATGTAAAATTTTCGTAAATCAGTAAACTAAAATTTGCTAAACCAAATAAAAGAAAAGATGAAGTAAGGAATTATAAGTTTCAAAATTATAATTAATCAATTAATCAATTAAGCTAAAAGAAAACTGTTTTTATTTAAAAACTTGCTGTCGTACCTATTTTAAGCATGGCTATGACAATAGAAATTAAAGGGGGTCCCTGATTAAAATCAGTACACGCAGATAAAAGTAGTGTAAATTAAAACCAACATATACATGCACACACACAAATATTAATAAAGAGTTTTCATAAATTTTAATAATTAGCTGTTTGTATTTAGCAGCATAGTAAGCTGTAAATATTAAAGAATAAATATTTCTAATATTATTTGAATTGAATGTCATTTGCACTTTCTTTAAACAAACAGATATGTAAAAACTTGAATTTAAACTTTGCAAAACAGAAAAATTCGATGCGTTTAATTATTCCGTCAACGATAGGTAAGGGAAATTTGGAAATTAATTAAGGATAACATAAACATAATAATGATAATCTGGTATTTCACTCACACGACTTTCTCTTAACCGACTTCTGCAGATGAAGAGGTAAGATAACAAGTAATGTCTATGGACATACCTTAAAAAAAAATTTAAAATAAATTTAGGAGCAGTTTTATTTGAGATGTAATTATGTAGGGGGTTACCATGGCCTCAACCCCTGTTTAAATATTGTATTATTTATAATAATAATTAAAAAAAAAAAATCAACGCTGTTGTTAATATAAAAGTTTATTCCAAGTTCTTCAGACAACATTTATTCGCAGTGCTCATTGAAAGTTACAATTTTCAAGTGATATTCTCATGTAAACTTCGAAATACCAAATTTTAATTTCCTGTGACTATTTGTATTTAAGCTACGTTGATAACAGACATACATATAGTTTAACCGGTGAAAATCTGATTTTCGTATTTATGGCACCTCAAAACGCGATATCATTAAACAAGCCAGAGTTCAAAATTATAGTTTAAAACATACTTTGTTTACAGCATGAGATTTTTTCCTTGCTGAACATTTCCCGTCAATATGTCAAAATGTACTAAAGCATTTCCACCAATTACACTCTATGGGAAAAAAAATGGCTTAAATATTGGTAGCTCTGTATGTCTTCTATATATTATGTACTCACCATATTACGCACTGTCCATAGTTAAATTTAGTCCTATATTAATAACACATAGCAGAACCTGAAATGTAGCCCTTCTAATAATTCCTGAAATATAGTCCAATTATATTCTAGTTTTTTTTTTTTTTTTTTTCGGCAGCACAGTAAACTAGGGTGACCATATGTACTAAATTTCTAGGACAGTCCATGTTTTGAAATCGCTTTTCAAAGTTTTGAAAAATTGTCGCAAAGAAATTATTTATCACAATTACGATCTTTTAAATACTCATTAGCATAAATTATACCTATGTAAATGTGTTATTCTAATATTTTTATCATTTCGTCACCCTACAGTAAACCAATAGTGAATGATTTTCATACCATATACTACACCAAACATACTTTTATGGGTATAAAAATTAATACGTTCGTTTCATTTTATTTATTGCAGCCTTTAGATGTTAAACTGCTCTTACCAAAAATATCCACTATAGACGTAATGTATTGGAATTCTCTTTCATGTCCTTGTACACGAATCATTTCCTTGATATCAACAAAATATTTTGTGTAGAATCCCCATATGACACAGATTTACACTACCGAGATAGCGCTTCCTGCTACTATTTGTTCTTGAGATATGCTGAAAATAGACACACCGGAGAAAGTATCTGTGTGTCTGTCTGCGTTCTTGTTCTCAGATTATTGATCGCAGAGCTACAAAACTTGGCAGAGAAGTAGCTGGGAACCTGCAGAAGCGCACTTAATCAAGATATTTTCGAATTTCAAATTTGAGTTTTTATTTTATTTATTTTATTTTATTTTATTTTATTTTATTTTATTTTATTTTTGAATTTAAACATTACCTTTTATGTTTCATTTTTCTAAAATTTATTCTTTTATTTCAATCATCTGCGTATCTTAGAAACGGGTAAAATCCATTCATTTAAAGGCAAAATTTTCTTCGTCTTTTATTTTTATTATTTATTTATTTATTTACTTTACTTGAAAATAAAATGGTAATGCAGTAGGAGAAAATTAGTATATTAAATTTTAAATTAAAAAACTTATTTATAACTTTTATGTTTATGCATAATTTTTACAGTATATCAACTTTTTATTTTTCATTTTCCAAGTTTTCATTTTTTTATTTTTTTTTATTTTTTTATTTTTTAGTTATTAATCTAATTCCTCTGAATTTTGACTTTCTCTTACCCATAAAGTAAAGAAGTATTGTTTTTGGGTCAAATTTTCGAAAGTGACTTTCTGTTACATTTACACGTTTTGAGGTCCCTTGAACGCAAAAATCATATTTTTAGAGGTTGTTCTCTGTGTGTGTGCGTGTGTGTCTGTCTACGTGTCTCAGTGTGTGTCTGTTATAAGTATATTTTAAAAACAAATTATAGCAGAAAGTTCAAACTTGTATTCTAAATGTGTATGATACAGGGATTTTACACTAAACTTTTCATTGGGATCAAGGAAATGGTTCGTGTACAGGGACGACCAAGAGAATTCAAATACATTACGTCTACGGGGGAAATTGTTGATAAGTAGAGTTTAACAACAATAGACTGCACTAAAACAAATGAAACGAATATACATTTTTACTTTCTTTTACCCGTAAGGTAGCGAAAGTGTTGTTTTTGGGTCAAATTTTCGAAAGCGAGTTTTTGTTATATTTACACGCAGTGAGGATCCTGAATCCGAAAATCATATTTTTAGCGGGTGGTCTGTGTGTGTGACTGTCTGTGTCTGTTATCAGCATATATCAAGAACATATGGTAGCAGACATTCCAAACTTGGTATTTCAGATATGTATGGTATAGGGATGCTACACTAGGCTTTCCGTTGAGATAATACAAATGGTTCGTGTACAGGGACACCCAAGACAATTGAAATACATTACGTCTATGGGGGAAATTGCAGGTAAGTAGAGCTTAACAGCTACACACTGTACTAAAACAGATGAAATGAATATATATTTTCTATATGCGTAAAAACATGTCTCATATCAAATATGGTTGGGAAATCATTCACTCTTCATTTACAACAAAACTATATAAAAGAACTAGATTATAGTGCGACAATAGCTGAAAATTGATGGAAGTGTATTTCAGTTTGTGCCGTGTGTTATTACTATAGGATAATATTTAGGTGCACCATGTAGTCTGTACATAATCTTCAAAAGATATACATGGCTGCAAATTTTTGAGCGATAACATTCTGTTTTATTGTTAGTGGAAGTGTTTTATATAATATTTTATCATGTCCTGGAAATCTGCTCAGGAATTGAAATGAATTCCTCATAGACATATGGTATACAATATATGTTTTAAAGCTACATATTCGTTGCTTTTTTTTTTTTGTATATTTACACATTTTGAGGCTTCTTGATTACCGAAGTCAAATTTTTAACATTTGATGTTTGTCTGTGTCTCTTAGAGTAACTTAAAAACAAATAATTTCAGAAGATCCAAATGTTGCATTTTGAAGTTAACATAACTTTATTGCTAGAAAAATTTGATCAAGATTGATAAGTTTCAAGGAATGTTGCGTGTGAAAGTTGTCTGAATAATTTTAAGTGAACTTTTAATTTTAATAACTGATTTAAATTCTATATAAATGTAGGTGCAGTAATTAAACGGGGGGTTAATGAGGGTATTTAGCCCCACTCACACAGAACTAATTATCCTATAAAACTCTCCCGAAGCCTAATTTGAATTGTTTTAACATAGGTTTATTTAACAAAACTCGTTATCTTACCCCTTAATCCCCAACCTGTGTTTACACAATAGTATTAAATTTTAGGGTAAGAGAAAGTCGTGTGAGTGACACATCAGATTATTTATGATTATTATTATTTAAATTATTTAAATTATTTATCGTAAAAGGATGGTAATATATAGCAGAAAGGATTGCATTGATTAAAATTTAAGTTTAATTATTATTATTATTATTATTATTATTTTGTTTTTTATTTGTTTAATCCCTTTAAAAAGAAAATGTAGTTTTTACTGTATTTATTACACTGGTTGGAATCATATGGTAATATAGTGTAAAGAGCGAGGAATATATAACCCATAGTTCTAAAACTAACACTAAATATACACAAAAAGACAGTTTTATTCTCTATAAATAGCATCTTAAAAATGCATTTTTATAACGGTTATCTCATATATCAAGTTTCGCATAATTATATGTCATAAAAGTTAAGATACAGCCTTTCGGTTCTTCGAGAAAACTGTAGTATAGCAGCGCGACTACTATCCGAAATGAATAAAATTGAATCATGATAACGGCTTTTTCACATATCGAGTTTTATTTTATTATACGCTATAGAATCTTAGATATAGCCTTCCTTTAAAATGCAGAAATCGCTGTTTATCAGCGCCACCTGTCGAGATATTCACACCAAAAGTTGATTGCCACTAATTTATATCAAAGTGCATCAACATATAAATTTATATGCATTTCGGTGCACTACACCATACGATACAGTCGTCACAAAATGTTTTGTCCTATCCAGACAAATCGTGTTCTGTATCTCTCAGAACGTATAAATCCATCAAAACTAGAAGTCGAAAAAAAAAAAAAAAAAAAAAAAAAAAAAGACAGATACAATGCATTTTTTTTTTCTGTTGTTCTGGTTTTAATGGGTGAAAATCTATGAAAAAAAAAAAAAAAAAAAAAAAATCCTTAAAAATTTTTTTGTGAATGATTGCTCTCTTATATTCACCAGAATGAGAAATACGGGTCTGCATTTCTCATTATGGTGAATATAAGAGAGCAAACATTCAATTAATTTATATACATATATAATCCTACAACCTCAATTAAATATATATAATTTTTTATAATCTTAAATGTACTCGATTATTTACATCGTAATAATGAAATCTTAAAAAAATGAATTTAAAAAATCCTGAGAACTTTAAAAAAATGAATTAATTAATGCTCTTTTTACTGTTATTTTGAAATTACGTTGGATTGGACGAGATTTTTCCACAAAATCTCCTTGTGTGAATTCTGCGTTTATTAAATGTAGGAAGTTTTATATTTTTCTGTAAAGTTGAGCTCACAGACTTTCGAAAATTATACACATTTACTTTTGCACTTTTCACGTGTACTCACTGAGCTCCAGATTGTAACATTCATTCAATGAGTATACTGTCTATCGGGTCTGACAGAAAATTGCTAATGAATAAGTCATCTTTTTAAAAAAAAACATTTTTCTCCCCCCGACATCACACCTGTAGGGGAACTAGAACCTGTCATTCATTCGACTCCTCCCAGAATAGCATATTTTCTGGTACAATCCAGAGGGCGCTCTCGGAACATCACAGTTAGGCCTAATCACAGTTAGGGACCCTCGATAGAGAGAGACTCATAGACCTTATATATATAGACTACGCCACCAATAGGACTTTCCATTATAGTGAATGTCTTCAACATGAGGGTGTAATCTGAAACCTTCATCCTTTGCGGTCAGCGATGTATGGCACGTGACAGAGAGCTGAGGGCGATTCTTCCATAAGAAAGCACTTATTACTTCCATTACCCTACTACCGTAGGTAATGGAAGTATTGTATTCGGTCTGAAAATTCGATATCGGGTTTTCACCTGATTTACACGTTTTAAGGTCCCCTGAGTCCAAAAAAGTGGTTTTTGGCAATTGGTCAGTGTGTATGTATGTGTGTGTGTGTGTGTGTGTGTATGTATGTATGTGGAGAATCTTCTGGCTATTATAGCTCAAAAACTAATAAAGATAGAGCTACGAAACTTTAGAATTCAAATACGTCTGGCCTACAGATGAAATTTCCAAATTTTGGTGAAAATTGAAAAACCGGAAGTGGGACATCGGAAACCGGAAGTTGGACCGTAAGTCCGTATCTCAAAAACGGCTCTAACGATTTTCTTCAAACTTGCTATATAAACACTCTATTAGATGTCCTTTCGAATGATATAGTTGGTTAGTTCAAGAAAATTGATAGGCGTCCTGTATAAATAGCTCAATTTCAGGCCTCCCAAGGGCGTTCCTTTAAAAACGGTTGTACGGATTTTTTTCAAACTCGCCATTTTAACTCAATTTTAAATATTCTTTTGTATGTAATTATTGTTTTCCTGTCAATAATTGAGTTTAACCGGAAATGGGACATCGGAAACCGGAAGTGGGACCGTAAGTCCGTATCTCAAAAACGGCTCTAACGATTTTCTTCAAATTTGCTATATAAACACTCTATCAGATATCCTTTCGAATGATATAGTTGGTTAGTTCATGAAAATTGATAGGCGTCCTGTATAAATAGCTCAATTTCAGGCCTCGCAAAGGCGTTCCTTTAAAAACGGTTGTACGGATTTTTTTCAAACTCGCCATTTTAACTCACTTTTAAATATGCTTTTGTATGTAATTATTGTTTTCCGGTCAATAATTGATTTTTTGTAAACGTTGGTATCTCAAAAACGGCTCTAACGATTTTCTTTTTTGGTCACTTTTATGTTTTCTGATCACATTATCTCTCAAAAATGCATGTAATACATGTAATAGCGGGTAATGGAAGTCGTGTGGTTGTTTCACACCAGATTTTTTTTGTAAGAATTCAAACAAAAAATTCTCCCTTTCAGAATGGTTTCTCACAAAAGAATTTTTTTTAATAATTAATCTATGACATTTTAGCTTTCCAACGATGCGTAAATCTAAAGGCTGAAATAAAAAGTATGTGTACAATACAGAAATTAAAAAACTCAAAACTACTTTCTTTCCTATGGAAAAATCACATAATATTCATTCTCGTCTCTCTCTCCTGGTCTGCATCACGTGATAATTTCGCTGGGGAAGCTACTTCATGTCGCAGACAGATAATGAGAGGGGATGCGTGGTCTATTATAAAAGGTCTATGGAGAGACTGGACATTGGCGTGCCGGCTTTTTGACTTATTTCTCAATTTTAGTGCCAGTTGCTAATATTGTCGATATTCTATTACCATGGTTTATCATTACGCTGAGAAGAAATTTTGATTATTTTACGTCATAATCGAAAAATAACTTATTTATTACATTTTTACTTTGTTGGGAGATAAACTGCTTTAATTTTGGAATACTTTTAAAAGATAAAAATGCATAATTATTTATTTTATATCATGCTTTAAATACTTTGAATTCTTTTATTGCATATTGTTTTACGTAATTATTTCCTAACATATGAGATAATTACTTTATTCATTTGCTAGCTATTAGTTTTTAAGTTACAATACATTTAATATGTTAGATCTCAATGTATTTTTCTGATATATTTTAAAATACATATTTAAGATAACTATATAAAAATATATTTTTTGTTTTTTTTTGCTAGTACGCAAAATGTATCAGATTTCTTAAAATAAATTAATAAAAATAAAAATAAACTAGTATGTTGTGGCCACCACAAGACTTTCTTCTATATTTTCCTATACAAATTCACTCAATAACAATTTTAAAAAAAATACGATCGATAACTTTGTTCTAAATTATCACATATTTATAGTTCAACCATTCGTATTAAAGGTATTGACGAGACCTTTCGAAAGATACCCATCTTGAAAATTTACACCCCCCCCCTCCCGGGGGTAGAAGCGATGCCCCCACATGCACAATTTTTTTTTTCTAATTAACTACTACTATTATCAATAATTCATATTAATTTTACAATCACAGGTTAAGAATAACTTTCATCATGTACATTTATAAGGAATTTTGTCCTATATTGCTATGTTAAAAATTTAGAAAAAATACGATCACAGCGCCACCTGTTGAGCGATTGATCTCCAAATCTAATCAGCACCAGTTTATGTCAGGGACCAACTAAATACCAAGTTTGTTAAATTTCGATTAAAAAAAAAAAAAAAAAAAAAAAAAAAAGTTTTTTTTTCTTTTTGTTAAAGGTAAAAAAAATCGATAGCTTTGTTTTAAATTATCACAGATTTATAGTTCAACCATTCGTTTTAAAGGTACTGACGAGACATTGACGAGACCTTTCGAAAGATACCCATCTTGAAAATTTACTCCCCTCGAGGGGGGACTTACTTCCCCCCCCAGGGGGGGGGAGGCTCCTACGCATACAAAATTTATTTTCCAGTTAACTATCTCTATTATAAATAATTCTTGTAAATTTTATAATGATTATTAAAAAATAATTCTCTTTATGCACATTTATACAAAATTTTATCCTATATCACCATGTTAAAAATTTAGAAAAAGCGGGATGGCAACGCAACCTGAGAGACAATTTTTACCAAAAGTTGATAGGCACTAATTTATGTCAAGGTGCAACTACATACCAACTTGTATGAAATTCTGTGCAGTAGTTCCTGAGATACAGTTGCCACAAAATTTTCTCACACACACACACACAGAGACAGATGGACAGACAGACAGACACTTTCTAAAAATGGTCAAATCGTTTTCTACAGCTCTCAAAACGTGTAAATCCATCAAAAACCCGAGGTCGAAAATTTTTACGAATCCAATACTTTCTTTTATTGAATATAGAAGAAAGTAATAAGGTGTATATTATTTGCTAACATATGAAATATAAATTTCTTTGAAATAATAATTGCCATAATAAATATTATAAATAATATTTAAATAAGTAATTATTTTTATTTACATAATATTAAAAGAAAAAAAAATCAGTGAAATAAGCAATTGTAAATAAAATAAATAAAAACATTTTTTAATTTTTAATGATATTAGTTAATATTTTTACAAATTATTATTAGTAAAATTTTTATTTTTAATATTTAACTAAGTTATTATTATTAATAACGAGTAATTGAAATATATAAAATATGTATTTTTAGCTTGTAATAATATTACGCAAATATTTTTATAAAATAATAAAAATAATTTCTGTTCTTCTGCCGTAGTTTTACATTTATTCATGAATTACGTAACAAAAACTAAGATTACCATATTTTTGTTAAAAATTTTCAAACTTTTTATATATGAATGTATGTCCAAAGAAAAAATAAGGTGGAATTACTTTCACTAAGGCAGAATTGCTTTCACAATCAACGTATTTTGCTTTATATAAAAATATACAAAAAAAAAAAAAAAAAAATTCCTCTGATTTCCGATAGGAATTGAAGAAATAACCATGTCGAAGGTTAAAACAAAATTCGTTTTTCTTCAAATTCTTTTTCTCTAAGACGAAAAAAATTACGCATTTATATTCTGGATTACTTTCTGTGCAAATTTAGCACAATTTCCTTTCATTTATGTTGTATAATAAAGCGTCAATCGCGAAGAAAAAAGCATTTCGTACTACGGGGATCGCTCCGAATTGGCACTAAAATGGCCGACTTTCGGTCAATGTACAGTCTCTCTATATATAGGGTCCCTAATCACAGCTTGTGAACATTTCGCCTTAATTAAAATATGAATATAATATAAGACTTTTAAACCAGAAGTCCTAAGAGGCTTTTTGTTTAAAATTTTATATATCACATAGAGTTATACATCACTTCACACTGGTACTTTAACAAATTGGTCATCGACCGTTGGCTGTCAGAAGACCAAACACGTTCCTAAATGCATGTTTCTTTCTTTCTACGAAAGTGTTGCCAAAATTCAGGACTTTTCTCCCATTTTGGGGGAGTTTTAGTGGTTCAAGGGGACCACGGTTAGTATGGACGTGGAGCAAGCTTGGGGAAGTATGAGGTTTTTCTTTAAAATTAGTAAAAGATAATTTTTCCTAAACCCCCCACCCCTCACCCCCCCCCCCCCAAAAAAAAAAAAAAAAAGGTCAACTTTATTATTTATTTCAAAAGTAGAAAAGCGACATATTTTCAACCTTCTGATTATTAATGTATCCTATTTATTTTCCGATTTCAGGAATTATTTGGTTTATGCGTGCTGTGGGTGTGGCTTGATACGTATTGATTGCAGCTTAGTTTGAATAATTATACTTAAAGTAAGCTTGTTTAGCATGAACTTGGATGCTTGAATTAAACTTGCAAGCGTGGAATATCAAGCTTTAGATGGAGGATTTAGCGTAAAAAATCGTTGAAGTATCCTAAAACTCCATTTTGGCACTGACAAATCGTGTTATTTCCACTTTATTCACATGATATTTACATATGGCTAATTCCGCCCATTCATTAGCCCAGGGTTCCGCCTATTTTTTATGTATTAAACGTGTTTTCAAAATTTTCTGTGGAAAAATGTCCAAAATATTTCTGCTTGGTTTAAAATATTTCTGTTTTATTTTTATTTTTATTTTTTTTTTAATTAAAATTTAGGCAATTGCTGTCTTTTGAAAGAAATTTGATTAGGCAGAAATTTTTTGTTTGGATTCAAATTTGTCGCTTCTATTCTAGAAGTTGACAATTGCAGAAAGTTTGAGCATACTTGGAAACATTGCAAAACTAAGCAGAAAAATTTGCGATTCATTTCCCATAGTTGAAATCACCAAAGGCGTGGCTTTTGTTGATAGTTGACACTTTTGAGTAATGTCCATTGCATGATGTTTCTAATTCTTTAGCATTTAATATTTCGGAAGATTTCTTTGCTTCTGTGTGTAATATAAAAATAAACGGAAAAGATTTAAAAAAACTAAGATTTTTTTTTTTTTTTTTTTTTTATGGCGAATATTCAGGATTTTCACCTCCCTGTAAATAGGGCTTGGTAACGCCTACCACTTATTTAATCAGTAATTTTCACATTGACTACTTTGAAGTTTGTCGTTCTAATCTTGCGCCAGTTTTTAATATAAAGTAAGAACGCTCTTAAATGTAATCATTCTTCAGCAAAGTAATCTGCAGTAACTTTATTTTGCTTGATTTAGATTTTATTAAATATTAAGTTGGCAATATTTTTTTTTTATTCCGCAGTATATTAAGTCCCACCTTGATTTTTATAGCACATTTTTTAAAGTTTATTTTATTTTATTTTACATTATTTTATTTTCATATTTCATCATAGTTACATACTGTAGAAGATTATTCTACAAATAATGTGGTGGGTAATAAAGACGGGATTAAAAATGTTCCGGAATAAATTAAAATATTTGCAATTATGTTATGATAATAGACCTCCCATATACACTAATTTATCCAGAATAGTGTTAGGCCCGCCTTTTTTTGTCCCACCGGTAAATTTGCAGAGTAATATTCAACAATCTGCATTAATGATTAAATAAGTTTTTTTTTTTTTTTTAGTCCTCCCCCCACTCTCCTCTCTTTCTATCTGAACCGTCAGTGAACTTGTTTCTTTAGTTTGCAAATGTCATGGGCGAGGAGATGCGAATCATTGAGATTTATGGACCCCCAAGTGCTTTGTTCGATTCAATAAGAAGACTATTTCTCTACAAATATACTGGTGTGGATAAAAAGGCGAGGCCTAAAACTATTACGAATACATTAGCATAATTGGCAGGTATATGATATACATAAATGTATAGTTATACAATTATATTAAATGTAATAAATATTGTGTTACAGTACCCCTATTGGAAAAATTTCATAATACTGGTATCAAAGTAATACTAGAACCAGTAAAAATTATACCGGAAACAGTGAAAACATACTGGAAATTTTAAATCCGGTATAAAACTGTACTGGAAATATCAAAACCTGTAATGGAATCAAACTAGAAATTTTGAAGCCGGTATGAAACCATACTGGAAACTTTAAAGCCAGTATGGAATCATACTAGAATTTTTGGAACAGGTATGAAAACTTACTGGAAATTTTGATACCAGTTAAAAAATATACTGGAAATTTTGAAACCAGTATAAAAAAAAAGGCTAGAAATTTTGAAATCTGTGTGAAAGCATACTAGAAGTATTTAAGAGGTATTAATTAAGTTCATTATTTGGAATAAATTAAAATGGATCCGGGAGAGAGAGCGATAAGCCCAGCTATTTAGCACAATCTAATTCAAATTCTAATACCCATATATACTTTAATATTATAGTAGGGGAGACCCGTGTACCTAGGGCCACCCCACTTTATTTGAATAATATTTAATTTTAAGTTTTAATACTCAATTGAGCAAGTAACAACAGCAGTTGCTACTTTTACAACTACTTTGAAACATTTGAGGAGAAAGTTTTGACAAATTACATGTTGAAAACGAATTTACATGGTTTGAAGTAAAGTTTTGTAGCTCATCTCTTTTGTTATTTTACAAAGGCAAGTAAAATATTTTTCTTTTATTTTTAGTGTATAATGTTGCTTGTTATATTGAGTAATAAATGAGATATTTAATTAGTCCTGTCTGCATGTGAATTTTTTAGTGGGAGACATTTTGAATGACGTTACCAAAACTTGTACATAGGGCCACATAGCTGCCTTGTACCTAGGGCCAGTGTGTGTGGACCTTTTAACACTTTCGCGACCGCATGTTTTTGCCTTTTTGACAGTAAGGTCCTCCTGTGGGCGTTTATCTCATAAGTTACAATTTTTCAAAACAAAATTTTCCGTATTCACATTTATATTACAAATGGATATGCATTGTAGCCATACTTTCTCTCTAATCAAAGTATTTTCATCCATAGTATACTGATTGTACAAATATGAATATTGTGTATATTTTTTAGAAACAAATAACATATAAATTGCAAAAGAAACGCCCACTGGTGGAGTTTCATATTTTCAAATGACGTGAATCTACGCGAGCGGTCGCAAAAGTGTTATGAAACACAGTACAGCCTATAGTAATTGGATGCTGGAAAACTCTGGTAAACCAATCAATATATATGACATTGCTGAAAATGTTGGCAAATTCTATCCGCCTGTAAACATTCTATCAGGCTTTCGTGTATCCGACATATGGCTAATGAATCAAAACACATTCACTGAGGATGAATATTTAAGTTCAAATGTAACTGAAAGACAAAATCCCTCCATAAATAAAAAAAAATAAATAAAAAATCCCAGAAAGAAAGTGAACCAACAATGATAGAACTGGATTTCTCTGTTTAGTGTCTTGTTGAAATTTCGAAACCTTCAACATCTAACATCTTTTCGTGTGTCATGCTTTAACAGGTACGGACCTAAGCAAAACCTTTACCTAAAGGAAAACGTCCCACATCAAAGAAAAGATGTGACCGAAAACCAGAGAGATCTAGAAATCCAAGAGACACTCCAGAAAAAAAAAAAAAAAAAAAAAAAAAAACGTTCTGTTAGAATATCCCAAAGACAAAAAAAGAATGAAAAAATTCGTGTTTCAAATTAAAGCAACAACATGATAATTATTATATGATAAATAAATATATTACTTGATATTATTATTTTTTTTTATAAAATATATATTTATATGCTTATTTTTATTCATTAGAAAGTGAAATATAAATTTGAGAGAATGAAGTAGGTACAATGAGGTCTGGCCCCAGGTACAATGAGGGTGTTGTAAATAGGGGTCACGAGTGAAGTTTTTTAAAAACCTTCTATTTGTCGGAATTCATTATTTTAAGTATTTATATTAATTGCAATTGTAAGTAATTAGTCTTAAAGATATGCACATATCAGTTTGATAATTTTAAATAGGTCAAGGGCTCTGTTTTCGGGCATTGAAAAAAAAGCGGCCCTAGGTACACAGGCCTATATACTTTAATATTTTACCTGTATATATATATATATATATATATATATATATATTTTTTTTTTTTTTTTTAATAATAAAAAGTTACTTAAGCTAGAGCTGCAGATGGTTATAACCATATATGAAGTATATAAATAGATGAAAAATAATGAGTGTCTCTTTTATGCTCTACAATTGATAAATGGATATGAACTTTAGTAGCAGCTTTTTTTGTGTGACACTACAAATTCATGTGTTTTAAATTTAGTCACATATGCACCTCACAACAGAATCAAGACACGATAGTGTCTTAAACAACAAAATTTCAGTCACATAAATGTCTTAAAATATGATTTGACAAAATTTCAGTCACAATGGTGAGTTAATCTAACTAAGGCAAATTTTACTGAGGCTGTAGCGTGTTTTACTATATGTATACCAAAGTGATTTAAATCCATGTCATTTAGATTTGGTATATAATGAAACGAATTAGATAGTGTAATAAAATTAAAATTATGTATATTATTAACCTGATCTAAAAATAGATATTACATATTGTGTGTACTAAATTTTCCAACATTAAGAAAAAATAAATATTAATATAGTTATATTTGAAAGAATTAAAAAAATATATTTAACTAATTTATTTAAATAGTTCATTTATTTTTTAAATAAACTTTTATTTATTATTATTATTATTATTATTACTGTTACTATTATAATCATTATTATCATTTTATACAATAATTTATATGAAAAAAAAAAAAAAAAAAGACAGAAAAAGAAAATAAATTAAAGGAACAATTAATTCTTATTTTGTTATACAGGTCGATTTGAAATAATTTGTGAATTATTTCTTTAACATAGCAGCAATTGTTAAAAAAGGAAAAGAAAGAAAGAAAGCCCTATATTGAAATGTCTGTAACTGTAATAAGACATGCTGTTCACATAATGTACAAGTTACATCATTTTATAGAGAAATTCTCATTAGAAAACTCAGGACACTGTACAAAGTATAGTACAATAGTTCATCATTTCACTAAAAATTTTGTTCAAACTGCAAACCCAGATTTTGGGCAGAAACGGACGACGTCACGACAAGCACGAGCGGAGCGCGAGATTCGACCGACCGACATGAAATGTAAATGGAAACATTTTGAAGAATTCAAAAATAGCAGAGCTGTCCAGATTCTTATACAAATAGCAATGTAAGTGTTATTTTATTTCCTTTTATAACATTCTATGTAGCAAAATCGTTTAAACTAATCAATTAATTTTGTACAGTCACCCAAAAAAAAAACGCCACCCCCCCACCTAATTTCGCCGTAAATTATCGTAGAAACATTTGACTGGTACCGATCGATTTGTAATAACGTCTAGTTTATAACGGCATAGTTAAATTTTGCCTAAGGGGTCGTCTACATATTTAAAACTGGCATTAACTTCATTTTCTTCAATGGCAACCCCTATTTTTGACTTCATATTCAGATTTCTGAGATCAAGGCGGTTCGAAAAACATACTTATTTATATACCTTAAATCAATTTTAAATAGAGTTACACGAGAAAATGTATTAGGGGTCCGTCTATACATTTAGAAAATATAAATCACGATCTACCACCTAGGATACATTATTTATTAAGTTTCACACCGGAAAAAAATATCAGAAATGTTAATTATAAAATAAAAAAAAATGACAAAGTCCCAGAACTTTCTGAGTTAGTTTATGAATTAAAAGATTTTTATTGGTTTCTATTGATTAAACATCAGATAGTTCACTTCATACGAAGAAAATTAAATAGCTTGAATAGATATTAAAATATCTATCAAAATAAAAATAAAAAAGATGAATGGTTTTAAATTTGTTTGAAAATTCAAAATTATTTTAACTCAAGCTGCCGTATAATTGTCTGAAACGGCGGCACTCAACCTGGTTTCCACGGCCGTTTCACAGTGACAATGGGAGTTTGTTCTGATACTCCAGTACTTTCATTTTCTTTAATTGACTTTTTTTAAATATTAAAACAGATTTTTTTATTTTTATTTATTTATTTTTTTAATTAATTATTATTATTATTTTTTCATGACATTATTAAAAACTTTTACATAAATCTCCACGATATTCTTTTGCTTTTATATTTTATAATGTGTAACAAATTAATATGTAAAATAATAAATCCTACTACTTAATGGGATATTCTAAAATTCTACACTTTAACACAGATACCGAAGTGGACGGTGGGTGTAGGTAGAAAGGCTGACTACCCTTAATCTAAATCTTCACTTGAAAAGGTCAAAATGTTACATAACTCTTTTTTTTTTTTTTTAAGGAAAAAAGAAGAAGATAAGGAGGAGAAAGAAAGATCAAAACGAATATAAAGCATATTAAACGTTAATACCCTTTAAACACTGGGAAAAGGCGGGGTTTTGTATTGTGTGTCATTTGGGAGCTGTAGAGTGCCAGAAAATTACTTTATGTAATAAAACTTTTCATTTAAAGGGTATTTAAAGCAGCATTATATTTAATACATAGACTATTCAGAAAAAAAATACCATTCATCTGGTTCATGAAAAATAAAGAACATTTTCTGGCATTTCTCTATGTATATACATTCTTGTCAACCTATCCCGGAAGATTACTGGTCCCGCCCCTTTCCGTACATTTTTTTCACATCAGTCTTTTTAGAGCCGTGTCAGCCATCGGTGGCTGACACTGATCTTTCCATTTAGGCTAAATCAGCAGGCAGTGTAAAATATGATATAAAACTACAGAACTTACATAGTTTTAAGTAATTACTGACAATTTATTTAAAATTTACTTCATGTTTTTTTTTTTTTTTTAATAGGATTTTAATAGGATTATATCGTTAAGGCGTAATGGGTTTTATTGAAACTCGATAAACATAACATGCTTCTAAGCAGCACGTGTGGCCTGAATGGGATTTCCATAAGAATTCGCATGGCGCTCAATGAGTTAATCGTAAATGTATTTGAAGTTAATTACTCTAAAAATTAAATTGTGTACACACAGGGGCGGGAACTAACAATGTTACGGGTTAGGTTGGCAAGTATGCATATATATTTTGTTTGATTTATAAAAATTTATAACACATTTTCTTCTTTTTTTTTTTTAATATTTTGTGTTTATATCTCTCATTAAAAATAAATACAATATTCATATATAAACATTTCCATACAGTAATGTATATAAACATTTTGATTAAAGAAGATTTGTTGATATTATATAATTATTCTTCTATCTGTATAGTATATTAACACAAATATATTTTGTAAATTTCGCAGCATCGAAAAACAGCAACATAGCTTCCATATCAAGGCTTAATGTAAATAGCCACGCCTTTTCACAAATTTTCTAAAACTTTATAATATAAAGCAAAATAATTTTGCATATTTGAAATTAAATCATTTAAGTTTTGTCTTCAATAATCGATGTAGTAAATACCATTGTGATTTATGCATACCAGCGTCACATATAGAGTCAAATAGGAATATGCAAATTTGTCTTTTTTTTAAATAGTGTTTCAGCGAATCAGAGGCGGGGCTTCTTTTCTTTTGAAATTCTTTCACAATCCCTCGCCTACATTGTGATAACTTTACAAAAATATGCCAATTTGTATAATAAACATCGAAATATTGCTTAGGAAACAATAAAAATAACATAAAGGTAAATTAAAATAGTTTCCGTCAAATTATATACAAACATTTACTTATAGAGGATGCAGATTATAACAAGTGACGGCCCCCTAACAGGAATAAAAAGTGAAATATCACTTTAACTCAAAAAATAATGTTAGAAACGAGCTGTAAATTTGGAAACCTATGTTTTTGATGATGCCCGTTCTATTCGTGCAAAAATTAACATAGGTCATAATTCATAATTTTTTCAAATATGAATTTATTAATAATTTTCATAATTCAAAAAATGTTTTTTTTTTTGCAAAAATTTGCAGGGAATATGTTTGGGTTACTTCATTCTAACGAATAAAAAAACCAGAATTTAAATATCTTAATTATTTCGGAAGATATGATTTAATGTTTGTCACATTCATTTAACATTAGCACCCCCAAACTTTGACAGCTTATAACTCTATGAAAAATTGAGCGAAATATATAAAGTATACCATTTTTCGTGATGATTTGATCCAAAGAATTCAAATAAATTATAAAAAATGGGGGTTACCATTGAAAAAAATGAAGTTGATGTCAGTTTTAATATGTAGACGACCCCCTAAGTAAAATCTAACTATAACATTATACACTAGACGTTATTACAAACTGATTGGTACCAGTCGCATGTTTCTACGATAATTTACGGCGAAATTAGGTGGGGGGGTGGCGTTTTTTTTTTGGGTGACTGTACAATCCGTAATGTAAATAAACAAAACTTGCTTGTGTATTAAGAATAACATGGAAGGTTTACGTATAAAAGATCCTAGGGTGCTGCGTGCATTTATTTCGTTACTCGCAATTTGGAAAATAAGTTTGAAGAGTCACTTTGGCATATCAAACTTACACATAGTCAATATTTCATCGGTTAATGTTAACCGTTTGACTGCTAAGCAGCGCTATCGCGCTGCGAGAAGTAACATTCAGATTTCACTGAAATTTTATTTTAATTTTTTTACGCAAATAAAATAAACCATTCAGAACCAAAACACAGTTGTTGAACATTATCTTTTCATTATTTTCTTTTACAAGAAGTAAATATTATGTATACCGAGCTGCCAACCTAATCCGACAAATTGTTAGTACCGCCCATTTCTCTGCACTACTTAAATTTTTGTAATTTTCTTCAAGTATATTTACGATGAATTAAGAAAATAAATACTCTAAAAATTAAGTGGTGTAGAAAAATGGGCGGTACTAACAATTTTCCGGATTAGGTTGGCAGCTCTGTATATATATATTTGTTTATTTATTTTATAAAATTCTTTTCTTTCATTATTTATTTGTAAAACATAAAAAGATTTAATAAATTAACTGACAATTGTATGAGAGATTGTGTTTCATTAAATAACTTTTTTTTTTTTTTTTTTTTTTTTTTTAATGCTCAAAAAATATCACCAGAAAACAACGTCAATACTCTAATCACTAAAATCAATTAAATGCAGTTCTTTCGAAAGAGAAATATCTAACACGATTTTTGACGCATAAAATGTTACGACGCTCGTTTCATCATTTTAAAAATATACATCATTATATTTGTGAAATAAGTTGGAAAAAAATAAGAATGGGCGGAGTCTCGATATAATCTTATCAAAATGCACACCCCGTCACAACGCTGAACTGCATATTTGGAAAACAAAATTGGATTTTTTCGCTGATACTAAATTTTCGTAAAACATTGTGTGTGAACAATTATTAATGGTAAAACACGTTTTTTTGTTTTCATTCATCCTTTAATGATGCATAAATTGGCCTTTTACAAACGCTACAGTAAGGCGTGGTTTTCATTAATTAGGTGTGTTTTTATAGATCATTAGAAAATTTCAATTTTAATTTCTATAGAAAGAGCTATCGAGAGTAAATAATTTAGGCATATAAAATACATATTTATGCATTCCCTTTCACTTTCTGCTTACTGGGATTTTTTTTTTTTTTTAATTTTCACTGCTGGCGTGTTTTTCCAGTTGGCATGATTGAGTTTTGAACTTTTTATAAAACTAAAATTAAATATTCACACCGGAAAAACTTTTATTGGGGTCTGAAATAGCGATAGCAATTTAAGAATGTGATTCAGAAAATGCCTCAGCATTCAAACGGTTAAATTTAATCAGTAAACTTTGTTGAGGAAGTAATTTTCAAATGCATTAAAATTACTTTTATTTAGCGAGAAAGAATCTTGCCTTTTGAATCTTTCGTGCTCAGACTTTCCTTGTAATATTTCTGAAAACATGCTATTTTACGTATAAAAAATAAGTTAACCAATTCTGACTTATTATAATCACCAAGTGACAATATTGACTCTTATTGTTTATGTTTAAAAATATATATGTATAAGTAATTATATGGAAAATATTACTTTTAAAGGTGTTTAAAGTTAGATTAGCGAGTAGAGTTTTGTTTTGAAATAGCAGTTTTTTATTTATTTTATTTTATTTACTTTTTTATTTTATTTATTCATTTATTATTTATTTATTTTTATTTATTTATTTATTTATTTTATTTTACTTTTGTGTGTGTGTGTGTGTGTGTTTTGAATTTATGATTAGATAGAATACCAATATTTAGAACTGTTTTTGCATTAGTTTAAGTGGTATATTTGATTCATATTTTCTTTCTTTTTTTTTTTTTTTTTTTTTAATCTTAACTATCACTAATGCAAACCATCATAATATGCCTGCCATCTTGTTAGGCTTAAATCTTTAATCATTTGAAAAATTTCTATTTTCAATTATCATTAAATTAAGATTTTTCAGAGTGATTAAGAAATAGATTACATTTAAATGAAAACATTTGCTTTAAGTAACATTAAAGAAAATTAATTAGTTACATTAATCATAACAATAATATCTAACAAAAGTTGTCTTTAACAATAGTTGTATTTTTCTCAAGTTGAGTTAAGAAAGAGCGCACATAATTCACATGAATCAGGAATAAGATTTGTCAGTTTTTTTGTACATTTAGTTTTTCAGCTTTTTTAAAAAAAAATTTCAGCCTTTTTTTTTTTTTTTTCAGGTTTCTGATGTGCATTTGTTCTTTTTTTTATACATTAAAGATTAAAATAAATATATATTACTCTAACATAATAGATTTTGTCATCAAAATTCTAGTATTTCATTTCAACATCTTGTCTTTGCGTAGAGTTTCATCTTTTTTGTATTTTTGCTCTCATCCCTGCATGATGCTATCATCTAGGGAAATTCAACAGATCAAAAAATATCATATTTAAATCCGACAAAAAAAAGGGCACTAGTCATAACATAACAATTTTGAGTTTGTCATTGAAAAATGTATATGAAGTGCTCCAACATGCACGGAAAGCATCACACCTCTATCCCACAATTTATCCACATGAAAGTGAGAGGCATTTGCATCAGTTTTAATACAGGTAGCCAACAGATTATTACTTATAAATTCATTTTTCTCGAATCCTGCATTTCTGAGATACCTTTTTTTTTTTTTAGTTCCCCATCATACTATAGGTATGGGGAACTTAGGTAATCGTGAAAATTTTTTAGTTCCCTATCATACTATAGGTATGGGGATTTTAGGTAATCGTGAAAATTTTCGACCGCGATTTTTTTACCTTTTTACACGTTTTCAGGAGTGGGTAATCCGAAAATGACAAAATTTGTATGGTGTCTGTCTGTAGGGTGTCTGTTAGTGTGTTTGTGTGTTAGTCCGTCAGTTTGTTAGTCTGTGTACACGATATCTCACGAATAAATGATCGCAGAGAGGTCAGATCACTTTTAAAATATTACTTTAGATACTGGCAACAACCCTATTCATTTACAACATTCGAATTAAAAAACTTCGTAAGTTATTAGAAATTTACGATTTTTTTAACATGGGAGAATAGGACAAATATTCACTTAAACGTGCATTAAATGAAAACTTTTTCTATAAAAATGTCAGACCAGTTTTAAAATATCAGTTTTGATGCCGGAATGAACATCAGTAGCTATAAATATGCTACTTTGAAAATTTCGCAAATTATTGGAAATTTACGAATTTCTTAACATGGCAGTATCGGGCAAAATTTCACATAAACTTCAATTTTGAGAGATATTTTCATCGTAAAGATGTCAGACTACTTTTGAAATATTATTTAGAACACTGGCATGAATATTAATGACTATGAATTTTCCAATATAAAAATTTCGTAAGTTATTGGAAATTTAAGAATTTCTTAACATGGCAGAATAGAGCAAAATTTCACATAAACGTCAATCTTGTGGGATATTTTAATCGTAAATATGTCAAACCACTTTCGAAATATTATTTAGGATACTGGCATGGATATCATAGACTATGATTTTTCCAATTTAAAAAATTCGTAAGTTATTTGGAATTTACGATTTACTTAACATTTCAGAATAAGGCTAAATTGAGCATAAACGTCCATTTTGAGGATCATAAATACATTAGACAACTTCAAAATTACATTTATGATATTTGTTTGATTATGATTGAATACAAATATTCTAATAGGAAATTTTTGTAAATTATTCGTAATTTACGATTTTATCAACATAGCGAAATTGTAAATTTTTTATATAAATATGAATTTTGAGGATTATTGCATTGGAAATAGTAGCATGAAAACTAGACAACGGAATTGACCCTGATAAAATAAATTAATTGCCGAAACGTCAGTGGAGGCCCTCTGTTGAGACTCAAAACGGTTTTGGGCTGTGTCTGTCTGTCGCGCGATAGCGGCCGCAAAAATAGCGCTATTGACTTGAAATTTGGTACACATGTTCATGAGCCCCGCGAAATCAGCTGTATAGTTTTTGGTATGTATTCCATGTGTAGCTCGTATACAGTGATACGCCAAATTTTTTCTTATCATTACGGCCTATGGAATGAATTTGTATGTAACGCGGTAGCGGCCGCAAAAATAGCGTTATTGACTTGAAATTTGGTAAACATGTTCATGAGCCCTACGAAATCAGCTGTATAGTTTTTGGTATGTGTTCCATTTGTAGTTCGTATACAGGGACACGCCAAAGTTTTTCTTATCATTACGGCCTAAGGGAGGAATATGTATGTATCGCGATAGCGGCCACAAAAATCAAGCTACTGACTTGCGATTTGGTACACATATTCATGAGCCCAACGGAATTGGCTGTATAGTTTTAGGTGCGTATTCCATTTGTAGTTCGTGTACAGGGATACGCCAAAGTTTTTCTATCATGACGGTCTATGGGAAGAATCTTTATGTACCACGATAGCCACTGCAAAAATCAAGCTATTGACTTCCAATTTTGCCGAAACGTCAGTGGAGGGCCTCTGCTGAGACTCAAAAGGATTTTGTGTTCCGTCTGTTCGTCTGTCTGTCTGTCTGTCTGTCGTGCGATAGCGGCCGCAAATATCACGCTATTGACTTGAAATTTGGTACACATGTTCATGATCCCCACTAAATTAGCTGTATAGTTTTGGGTGTGCATTCCATTTGTAGTTCGTGTACAGGGACACGCCAAAGTTTTTTTTTTTTTTTTTTTTTTTTTATCATTACGGCCTATGGGAAGAATTTGTACGTACCGCAATAGCGGCCGCAAAAGTCCTTCGATTGACTTGCAAATTGGCGCACATGTTCCAGCTTTGCATATAAGTAGCTGTATAATTTTTACTGCTTTATTGTTTATAAACTGTGTATAGGGACACGAAAAAATTCTTAATATTACGGTGTAAGGGGTGAATTTCTTTTAAACGCATTTTAATATCATTACTTTAAAATGAAGAAATTGAAACTAGCGTACGTGAGTAAGATGCTTAAACTGATGTGGTTTGAAGAAAATATGTGCTCTTAAGCTTTCTAATTAATGTACAGGACCTTATAAAAGTGTTCTGATAATGTCACGTAGTCATCCAAACGATGTTAAATTTGGAACAATTATTAATTTTAAATTCAAAATAAGCCGAATAGTTTTTACTGGTGTATACAATATTTATGGTTTGTTTACAGAGACACAAGAAAGAATTTCGCAACATTAGAGCCTATGGACAAACTTTTATTTAAGCGCTCTTTAATGCGTTTATGCTGAATTGAACTTAATAAAATTAACATACATTATAAAGATGCTTAAAATTATGTTTACTCTTAAAAAAGGTTATGTATAGACTAAATAATTTATGGGACCACACAAAATAATTCCGAGTATGTACTGTAATTATCCAAATGATGTCAAATTAGTTTCAAAAATTAATGAGTTATAATTAATTAAGTTTATTCTTATTATTGGCGTTTATAATGACTGTGCATACTTTTCCGGGATACATAAAATAATTTCGTACTATTACGGTCTATAGTCGATATATCTTACAAGTTTATTTTAACATGGTTACACCCCATCAAATATAATGAAATTTTATTAGAATTTTAAAAGCATGTTATCCTGTTGATAGTTGTGGGCATAAAATTGGAAATTAGTTTAAATGTTACGCAAAATATTTCCGATATGCTATGTAATTTTTTTTTTTTTTGTATGAAATTTGGTATTTATGAATTTCAGAGAAATAATATAAGACCGTCGTTTATTAAGAATGCATATTGTTGCGTACTTGGGCGTCCGTAAGTTGTCCGAGAATGAAAGGCGAAACTTGCAAAAATTCAGTGATGTATTCACAGAAAGTTCCAGAAAAATGCAGATCTATAAACCAAGTATCAGCTTCAATTCAACCAGTAAACACAGCTTAAACAACAGCCGTTAACAGCAAAACAACAATACAAACTGTTTAGCAATAACACATAAAGAAAGTCTCATCCAAAGAGGCTCAAAGCAAAGCAAGCATTTGTCGAAACTGACACAGATATGACACGGACCGCCTTGGCGAAAAAATGCTCCTTTTATACTTTTCTATCGAACACAGGCTGTTCTGGAAAATTCTCGTATCTCACAATGAGATTAGAGCTTCCATATTTGGTATATCCCTAATAAGGATTTTCTCGCCAAGGTCGCCAAAAAATCGCCAAGGAGGGAAACAGTCGCCAAATTTGGCGCCAAATCCATTTCTTCCCTTATTGGAGCTTTTTTAAGTGTTTTAAGGGAAAATTAGGCTATTTTAACGCTAAAACGACTAGAAATGCACAAAGTTAGCATTTTATTAACTTTACTAAACCTCTTTGAACGAATTTATACAAAAATAAATGCAATTATTTACAATTCCGTAACACTTTATAAGATATACAAATAGAGATACAGCAGGGGGTTGAGGGGAGCGGCAGCCCCCCTCAGAAATGTATTTGATTATGGTAACAAGTTGATTGAATCAATGTATACGATTATATAATAAGGAATAAATAAAAATGACCTATTGAATATTGTCTGATGTAAATAGGACGTTGAGGCTCCTGATCTGCAGATCCACTAGTTGCCGAAACGTCAGTGGTGGTCCTCTGTTGAGACTCAAAATGGTTTTGGGCTGTGTCTATGTCTGTCTGTAGCGCGATAGCGGCCGCAAAAATAGCGCTATTGACTTGAAATTTGGTACACATGTTCATGAGCCCCACGAAATCAGCTGTATAGTTTTGGGTGTGTATTCCATTTGTAATTCGTGTACAGGGACACGCCAAAGTTTTTCTTATCATTACGGCCTATGGGAGGAATTTGTATGTACCGCGATAGCGGCCACAAAAATCACGCTATTGACTTGCAATTTGGTACACATGTTCATGATCCACACGGAATCAGCTGTATAGTTTCAGGTGTGTACTCCATTTGTAGATCGTGTACAGGGACAGGCCAAAGATTTTCTATCATTACGGCCTATGGGAAGAATCTATATGTAGTACCACGATAGCCACCGCAAAAATCAAGCTATTGACTTCCAACTTTTGCCGAAACGTCAGTGGAGGCCCTCTGTTGAGACTCAAAAGGATTTTGGGATCCGTCTGTCCGTCTGTCTGTCTGTCTGTCGTGCGATAGCGGCCGCAAAAATCACGCTATTGACTTGAAATTTTGTACACATGTTCATGATCCCCACGAAATTAGCTGTATAGTTTTGGGTGTGCATTCCGTTTGTTGTTCGTGTACAGGGACACGCCAAAGTTCTTTTTATCATTACGGCTTATGGGAAGAATTTTATGTACCGCGATAGCGGCCCCTAAAAGACGCTATTGACTTGCAATTTGGTACACATATTTATAGCGGCCGCAAAAATCACGCTATTCACTTGAAATTTTGTACACATGTTCATGATCCCCACGAAATTAACTGTATAGTGTTACGTGTATATTCCATTTGTCGTTCGTGTACAGGGACACGCCAAAGTTTTTCTTATCTTTACGGACTATGGGAAGAATTTATATGTACCGCAATAGTGGCGGCAAAAATCCTTCGATTGGCTTGCAAATTGGCGCAAACGTTCCAGATTTGCATATAAGTAGCTGTATAATTTTATTGCTATATTTTTTATAAACTGTGTACAGGGACACGCCAAAATTCTTAACATTACTGCGTATGGGGTGAATTTCGTTTAAACGCATTTTAATATCATTACTTTTCAATGAAGAAAATAAACTAGCGTACGTGAATGAGATGCTTAAACTTGTTGTTTGAAAAAAGTAATGGCTCTTAAGCTTTCTATTTAATGTACAGGACCTTACATAAATGTTCTGACAATGTCACGTAATTTTCCAAACGATGTTAATTTTGGAACAATTATTAATTTTAAACGCAAAATAAGCTGAATAGTTTTACTGGTGTATACAATGTTTATGGTTCGTTTACAAAGACACACGATAGAATTTTGTAACATTAGAGCCTATGAGCAAATTTTTAATTTAAGCGCGCACTTTCATGCGTTTATGCTGAATTGAACTTAATAAAGTTAGCATACATTATAAAGATGCTTAAAGTTATGTTTACTCTTGAAAAAGGTTATGTATAGACTAAATAATTTATGGGACCACACAAAATAATTCCGAGTATGTACTGTAATCATCTAAATGATGTCAAATTAGTTTGAAAAATTACTGAGTTATAATTAATTAGATTTATTCTTATTATTGGCGCTTATAATGGTTGTGGCTACTTTTCCGGGATACATAAAAGAATTTTGTACTATTGTGGTCTATAATCGGTATTTCATAAAAGTTTCTATTAACATGGTTACACCCCATCAAATAGAATGAAATTTTACTAGAATTTTAAAAGCATGTTTTCCTGTTGAAAACTGTGGGCATAGAATTGAAAATTTGTTTAAAGGTTACGCAAAATATTTCAGATATGCTATGTATTTTTTTTTTTTTTTTTTTTTTTTTTTTGTATGAAATTTGGTAGTTATAAAATATGGTATTTATGAATTTCTGGGAAATAATACAATACCGTCGTTTATTAAGACTACAGATTATTGCGTACTTGGGGGTTCGTAAGTTGTCCGAGAATGAAAGACGAAACTTGTATAAATTCAGTGATTTATTAACAGAAAGTTTCAGAAAAATACAGGTCTATAAACCAAGTATCAGCTTCAATTCAACCATTAAACACAGCTTAAACAACAGCCGTTAACAGCAAAACAACAGTACAAACTGTTTAGCAATAACACATAAAGCAAGTCTCATCCAAAGAGGCTGAAAGCAATGCAAGCATTTGACGAAACTGACACAGATCTGAGAAACTGACACAGATCTGCCTTGGCGAAAAAAATGCTCCTTTTATACTTTTCTATCGAACACAGACTGTTCTGGAAAATTCTCGTTTCTCATCAGCCAAAAAGATTAGAGCTTCCATATTTGGTATATCCCTAATAAGGATTTTCTCGCCAAGGTCGCCAAAAAATCGCCAAGGAGGGAAACAGTCGCCAAATTTGGCGCCAAATCCATTTCTTCCCTTATTGGAGCTTTTTAATGCGTTTTTAAGGAAAATTTAGGCTATTTTAACGCTAAAACGACTAGAAATGCACAAAATTAGCATTTTATCAACTTACTAAATCTCTTTGAATGAATTTATACAAAAATAAATGCAATCATTTACAATTCCGTAACACTTTATGTGATATACAAATAGGTATACAAAGAGATATATAGAGGGGGGTTGAGGGGGGCGGCAGCCCTCCTCAGGAATGTATCTGATTATGGTAACAAGTCGATCGAATCAATATACACTATTATATAATAAGGAATAAATAAAAATGACCTATTGAATAATGTGTGATGCAAATAGGACGTTGAGGCTCCTGATCTGCAGATCCACTAGTAGATTAGAATAAGATATATCGAAGTGAACGGTGGATAGCCTATTAGGTGGGGATTTCATTCTGTCACTGTTTCAAGCTTTGGTCAGATTCATTTCTTTTAACATGATTATAATATGTCTTGCACAAGAAACTTATGAGAACATAAATAGGATGGGGAACTAAGGAGTGTCCATATATGCCAACTAGTTTTTTTTTTTTTTTTTTTTTTTTTTTGGGAGGGGGATGCAAGATACTGTTATTTAATAAATTTTATGTGCTGATTAAGAAGCCTAACAGTTAATAATTTTCTGTCTGGTAATTCAGCACTACACCTCTACTTATGTATAGTAATATTTTCTAATATTTTTCTACATTTATATAAACCTCTGTTTCTGAATATTAGTACTTTATATTTTTTCATAATTAATAAAATATTACTAAGTAGCCACCTTTAACGACTATCTGGTTTGCGAGATTTAAAAAAACTCCCCGTATTAAACTTCTGCTAGGTGGCGCCTGCGGCACCTTATTCCCATTTGAGAACCTACAACAACTTATTCGCTCACATTGCAAATATACCTTTGAAATTCTAACTGTATCAAATGTCTGCTCTGTGGCGACTGCGCCGCCCTCTCCACATTTCATGATATGAAACGGCCTGTTTGCTCACCGTGCAAACGATCTTTGAAAATTCTGACCGCAACCTACCCCCTAAGCGATGATGCCTACAGTCCCCTAAACATCTGACTTTTTGAAAATACTGACAGTTTTAAGCCCCCAAACCGTTGATGCTTACAGTCCCCTAATCTACCCCCTAAAAATTCTACACTTCTATACATCCCACATAGCAATTTCAATTTGCAGAGAAATTGCAGCTGTCTTGCTTTGTAAGTCAACAAACTTTCAGCAAATTCAGCATGACAAGCTTGTTTGTAAGTTCATAACAAGATTGAAGCAAACATTAACGCAAACTCCGAAGTCAAAATTTGCAGCAAACTTGTCATGCAAGTTGCACTCTTAGTGTATTAAATTTGCTGCAAATTCGTTGCAAACTAGTAGAAAAGTTAGCTTTGTCGTATCAAGAATACTGCAAACTCATTGCAATAGGCAAGCTTGTCATGTCACACCAACTGCTAATGCATTCCAAACTCAGATTCTTATCACGTAACGCTGTCTGCAAAGACATATAGAAACATGTAAATATAACTTGTATTTCACATAAGACTTGTTAACACGAGACTTTGAATATTTTGGAAGCCCCCACAGACAGATAATGTCACGCTCTTTTCTCCAGTAAGCACCAAGAGCAAGAAAACGTCGCGAAACCGCTTCAGTATCAGTCTTCAGATAGCTGAATTTCAAATACTTACATAGCAATTTTAGTTTGCAGGAAAAATGGTGTGGAAGGGGAAAAACAAATATTAATTAAAACGAAAGATAGATTTATGTTCTGTCTACTTTGCGGCAATTTCACGGCAAATTTGTCACATCAAATTTGTCATGGCAAGATAATATCAAGAAAAATCAAACTTGCTGCAAATGTGATTCTTGTCTGGGATATAATAAAATAAGATGTTTGTGTGTGCGTCGTCGTGTGTGTATGTCTGTAACACTATTTTTGTCTGGGTATCACGTGAGAACGGCTGAATGGAATTCAACAGCGTTCAGCATTAATTTAGGTCCTTACCCATCTTAAAATTATATCTATCAACTTTTTCGAAATCCTCCCCCCCCCCGTTCCATTCCTAAAGGGGCAAAATTCAAAAACACGTTTATAAGCATAACTCGGCTCCTAATTAATGCACAGAAAAGAAATTACACATATGCGATTATATATATATAAATAGATAACATATGCGATTTAGGAATTTTCGATTTTAAGAGGAGAAAGGGGAAATCGATTTTTGGCGGGAAATATCGTAAATTCTGGATTTTTAGTAGAACTCTACCAAAAATGGAACAGGAATGCTGAAAGAAAAAAGCTATGCGACTTCCTTAGGATATTTCCAAAAACACATTTTTGTTTTTTTGTGATTTGCGATATTTTTTTTTTGGGGGGGGGGGGTTACTAGGGGGCAAAATCGAGACACACCTTTTAGCGCTAAATTTGTCCTGGGAAATTTTTGGGAGCTGCGGTCACGAACTTTGGTGCTTGGATAGTCTATATGTACTCAACACCCACCCTTGGGGGAGACAGAAGACAAAAACATCTTTGTAAGCATAACTCGTCTCCAAACTACCTCGCAGTGAAGAAATCGCACATGGGGAGACTACACATAAGTACAAATAAAACATAACCTGCGATTTAGGAAATTTTGAATTTTAGGGAGAGGGAGGGAGAAATCAAGGGGGGGGGGGAGTATTTGTTATGTAGGGCAAATTCGTGACAAATTGTTCAGGACAGATTTAGCGCTAAAAGGGGGAGGGGGGTCTCGAATTTTCTACTTTTAAGCTCTAAATTTGTCGTATGTCCTGGGAAATTTATGAGAGCTGCGGTCACGAAATTTGGTGCTTGAATTGTTTATATGTATCCGACAACTAAAGTAACGGGATTTATCGAATTCCCTCTGGGGGGGGGGGGGGTCAAGAGGCAAAAAATTATTGTAAGCATAACTCGGCCCCAAATTACTTCACGATTAAGAAATTGCACATGAGAAGACTAGACTTGAGTATAAATAAAACATTGTGTACGATTTTGAAATTCTTGATTCTTAAAGGAGAGAGGGGGGAAAACGTTTTTTGGGAGAGAAATTACCGAAATTCCGGTTTTTTGAGTAGAGCTCTACTACAAATGTTACAAAGGTATTGAAAACAGCCATATGACTTCTTTAGGATAATTCCAAAAAAGAATTTTTTTTTTTTTTTTTTTTTTTTTTTTTTGAGGGGGGGTTGCAAATTTGAGATCCCCCCTTTTAGCGCTAAATTTGTCTTGGGAAACATATGGGATTTGCGGTCAAGAAATTTGGTGCGTAAATTGTTTACATCCGACACTTATTGTAATGGGATTTTATGAAATTCCCCCCTAAACCCCCTTGGGGTCAGGGGGCCATAAATACTTTTAAAAACAAGTTTTCTTGTTGAATTCGCCTTAAATTATCTTAGAATGGCGAAATTTGGTGTGTGGATGTATTAAGTGTACGCATTATGTACTTTGGTGGGATTTCGCAAATTTTCGGACATACCTGCTGGGAAAGGGGAAGTAAGAAGCAGGTAAGTTCTGCCGAAGGTAGTGGGAACCCGGACTCCTCACATTGCGAGCGAGAAAAACCTGTACCGAACACAGCGGGAACTTTAACTTAGGTTATAAATAATAATATGTGATTTTGACAAGTCATTTGAGTATGGTGTCCAGAGAAGGGGCCACACCAGCTAGTATTTCTGAAATTACAGAAAATTGAATTATATTATATTAAAAAAAAAATACATATTTTCTTTTTTAAATTTTTCTGTAAATTATGGCGACAGAAACAAATGTATAATTGTAAATTTTTATAAAGCAATCGAATAATATTGCATTGTGTTTATTTATTTATGTTAATTTAATAATTACTTTATTTAACGCTATGTTCATTATTAAATACTACATGTTACGAAATAACCTACGTATGGATTCGCGTGCTTCCCCTTTCACCAGAAATTTCAAATACTGACAAAAAAGGACATCATTTCTCTGTTTTTGTTTAACTTTCTTTCCTTCGAAATCGATAGCTTCAAGCTAAGTACACTGTTTTAATTGTTAAATCTCGATCGCCTTACAAGTAATTAATCTTATTTCTTGAACGACTATATATACATATTCGATGGCTCTTTTCGAACCCTTATATAGAATTTTGTTAGCTACCGATCGTCTTGTGAGGCTGTGAAAGATGTAAACAACAGAAATATAAAACATTTCTCAAATTAGCTAGAGAAAATGTTCCTTATTCACATAAATTCGATCTGTCTTTCTGTTAAAAATAAAGTTCCAATTTGTAAAATCTACTAAGATTTTGTAATACCACGGCTAATTTCAAAGTTAATATTTAAAGTGTTTTTATAAAAGTAGTAATCCCAGCCTTTAAACATCGAAATCGCCTGATAATCGCCTGCAGTTATATCTTAGAGACCTTTTATCATTCACAGATTTTATCGCTGTTGCAGAGGATATGAAAAAATTGCCTGGAGAAAAAATTCACAGTGCATTATTGTTTTAGAAACTACAAAATGATTTTCACTGGGGTTGAGTAAAAAATAATTAATGAAAGAAATTGGCCTGTCAGGCTCTATTTCTTAGGTATACTACTATTACTATTATTATTATTATTATATTCATTTATTTACTGAATCGTATTATGTTGGGGCACTACACACATCTCTTTTTTTAGAGTGAATTGCTTGAAAATAATAATAATAATAATAATAAAATTGCTATAATCGTTTAATACGTAGGTGTATTGAAGATTATTACATATGAAGGAGATTGATGTAATACGCAGTAATATTACATCAGTCTCCTTTTATAGTTTTTATTTCTTATTTAATATCAATTACATGTAAAAAAATTACTCTAAATATAAAATGGTATGGAAAAGGGGGCGAATACTAGGAGTATAACGGAATATTAATTAGAATGTTGGCAGGTATGGTTTAGTGTCAAGATTAATTACACTTTTTTTTAAACATAAAATTATATATTAATCACATGAATAATTCAGAAAATTGAAAAAACTCTTTATAAAAATAGCAACTTAAGAAAATCTGCTGATAAACCTAATGTCGTGTTTAAAATGTATATTTAAATGTATAATTTAAATGTATATAGTTAGTAGTTTGATAAATCGTATTACAATGGAGAATGTTTTTACATATACTTATGTACAAGGTTATGATAATACACAGACTGCACCTACTTTTACAAGAAACAAAATATTGAATCAAAGGTACTAATGAGTTAAAAGAGAACATAAAATTTCAATGTAAGCTCCGTAAAGGTACACCTGTATGGCCACTAAGCATTTACTTCGGAAAAGACAGTCAGCGCACAAGGCGTTTTCTACAGTTTCTGTACCTATATTTTCTCGCGATATTTGCTGTTCTTTGTAAGACCCGAATAAATTTTTATAAAGTATTAGTAAAATGAATAGCTTTAAATGTATAGATGATTGAATAAATTAAGGTTCTTCGGTAGATCAGTGACAAGGCAGTCAGAACTGAGAGTGGCTAAGATCGATGTAGAGTCCAGTGCTATCTGCAAATCATGGAAGCAGTTTTCTAATATTATATAGAAGACCTTCAAAGAGGAACCTTGTCAACAGAGTTGCGCCTTGTCCTCCTTATTAAGAAGACCTGGGAAAGGTCATCGAATGGTCATGATGTCCAATGAGGATTTTATTCGCTACATAAAATGTCGCGTTTCAAGACTACTACAACTTTAAAACTCCAACGTAAGCTGCATGTTGCGACTGAAATCAGGAGTTTTTCAGGACTCTCTTTCCTCGTCCTTTGGGAAAGGAGCTTTTCAACTTTCTGTTATCCGAAGACTTCATGTGAAGTATTTAATGCCAGACGACACGATATTTTGGTCCCGTTCACTGCAGTACACAGCAGAACTCGATTCACATGCTGCAGATAAAATTAGCTTTGGAGCAAACTTTACTGGAGTTCTCTTCACAGGTAAGTCGATATTTAGACTGAATACTTATTCTCGGTGTACACTCTTGTGGAGAGAGACTGGGACGCGATACCATTTTTCCAATACCAGAGAAATTGTCCTCTAGGAGGTGACACTGTTTGGGCAGGTATAATATTGGACGTCTACATACCCCTCCATGTGTTCGATGATGTTTTCTGGCTATTATGAGGTATAGAGAGGATTTTCTCTCTCTACCTTCTATGCCCGACCATTAGGGACGCAGTTGACCATGGAATGGCCAACTAAGCATCCATAATTGTTGTCCATGATAATAATGCTTATCCATGTTGGGTTTATTTAGCCAACGAATTTCTAGAAAATGAAAGTAGTCAGTGTATTTCATTAGCTAGCTAAATTGCTTGACCTAAATACTATAGAATTATCTCGGAGACTCTTCGAAAGATAATTTCACCCGATTACATACTTTCGAAAACCATCTCGGAACTTATAATGACTTTTCTACTAAAGAAGGATCAATTTCCACAGGGATTTTTTAATTCCTTGTATTGAGTATAACGTCAGGCTGTGAGAAGGAAACATAACCATATTCATTAATTTTCTGTTCGATCTCACAATTTTAGTTATGAAAATTTCTGTACGAAAAGCTTTATTGACAATCCTGCTTGTGTACCATTACATTTCCATGGTACGATTACTTTTCCATGGTACGATTACTTTTGCATGCTTTCTCTGTTATAATTGTGCGTTCGTAATAAATTTCCTTAAAGCATGTTCATTGGTTTTCAGAAATTTGACGTAGTATGTAAAGTGTTATTCTGCAAAATTAAATTCTATTTTGCACATGCGTATATATAGTTTTAAAGTGTTTCATTTGCTTATTAATAGACATATAGTAATGGTGATAGTAATTTTATTACTTGAACATTTTTTCTAAAAGCGTAATGCTATTATAAGAATCATTCATGTGAAAAATATTTTAACGCATTTCGCTTATGTCTTTCATCATAATTAAATCATCTTATTCTGTGATAAAATAATTTTGCGCATTTTTAACATTATGCTTATTTGTGTGATAAAATCCATGAACCGTCTCATTTTCAGGCGAACAAATCTCTAAATACTTATACAATCTAGTAGTATTTTTTTTTTTTTTTTTTTTTTTTTTAACTTACCACACACTTTTGTATATCTATTAGTATTAAAATATTCTGCCCATCCACAGGTTTGGCAGTAATGGTGATTTATAAAAAGAAAAGTAACTTAAATGTATAAAATTTATAGAGTTACAGCAAGTGAAAACATAATAAGCTAGTCCTTATCCTCAAATAGTGGGAAATAGAGACCAGGTTGATTACCACTGATTTAAGTAATAGATGATGAAAAAGTAAGAAATTAGGAAATAATAACTGTCAAAAGTGCCACAAATCAGCAAAAACATCACCAGGAGTATTCATAGCCATAGAGTTATAAAAATGACAATTACTTTTTTTTTTTTTTTTTTTTTGAGGGGGAGCACAAGAGAATAAAAATTCTGCAACAGCACTTGACGATGTGCCAAAATTATCTCATAATACACACTAAACGAGAAAAAAATTGAAAACGTTAAATTTAAAAGAAACGAGAAAGTTAGAAATGGGATGATTAAAAAAAAAAAAATTCCTTTGCAAAACATGTGCAAGATGAAAGCTATCAGAGATATATACAGTGTTGAACAAAAGCAAAAAAGCCGCACTGCAGAAAAATTGTCTTATACCTATTTTATTTCTTATAACTTCAAAACTAATGATTGAAACAAAAGAAACTGACATGTTTGCGTAATACCAAAGACATAAAATTATACCTATGTACATTTTTGATTTAGTGATTCGCTTTGTTACATTCTACGACCTACTTAATAAAAATCTACACAAAAAATTTCTTTAAAAATATAATATAACAAACATGTATTTTGTATTCTCTTATGATTTGCTATATAAAATAAGCATGTTATATTTTGATACATGAAATAAAACTATTTAAATGTTAGATCTAAACTATTTAATAAAAATATCGATTCTGCATTGGGTAATTCCACTTTTACATGGAATTACTCCGTCAATGCACAATGCGTATTACACAGTTTTTAATATAAATCTCAGAAATTTTACTGTGTCAAATATCATACATAACTTTTTCTAGTTCTTGCAAAGATGTAGGCTGCCAATTTTGAACCTCTCCTTCTTTTTAAAGATTGAACATTTTCAAGCGTAGACATTTTAGGACCATTTCAAGGTCTGGTAAAGAAGAAATTCTACAATATTCTTTGTAGAATTTAACTCAAAGTGAAAAAAGTTATGATTGTTTACAGAATTATAGGTGTTCATAGTAATGGATAGATAATTTTAATAATTCGAATCAAATAAACATACCACAGACTCCGTGTAGCATGATGCATCATTATCCTGAAATGCTGATTGCAAAGAAGCCTACGACACCTCAAAATTGTCGACCAGGCGCCTTTTTTATAATGGCCGTGTTTTATTTCGAGTTAATTTATCCCTTGAGCATGAAAATTTGCCCGAATCCTTGAAAATTTATGCTCTTCTATTCTGTAATGTGCGGAAAATGTGTTACTGTTTAAAAAATGAAATTTTTATTAAGTCAACCAATTATTCAATGTCCTATTAGCTTTTTCTGCCAGCTCGAAATACATTAAAATTTACTCATCAGAGAAAACGAGTTCAGCCCAATAATTAGCTGATAATTTTTTTTTAATCAACTTAAGTCCTGTTATTTTTAAATTATTTTCCTTAATAATAGCTTTTTTTTTTCATATCTTCTGCTATTTAACCTGCTTTATTTAATTGTTGCTGCACTGTTTCGAAGAAATTCTTTTGCTAAACACTGTTTTTGAATCTTTTTCAAGTTCTGAATATGATACAAATTGATTTTTTAAACGTTTGCTTTTTAACATGCGGTTATTTCATTTGAATGAGCAACGTGGCCGCCTAAAAACAAATTTACAGTTTAAAAAGCCAAAATATTTTATATCTTCCTAAAAACCGTCTTACCAATATTTCTTTAACATTTTATTATTTTGTTATCTCTTTTATATATATATATATATATATATATATATACAGTCGGTAACGAAAGTGTCCGAACACTAGCAAAAATTCCTATGTAAAAAAAGTGCACTTCATATACGGTTTTGTTAAATAAATCCTTGTTGAATCTTCTTCTTAGTCACTCTAAAAACATGATTCGATAAGGATTTATTTAACAGAACCGTATGAAGTGTACTTTTTTTACATAGGAATTTTTGCTAGTGTTCGGACACTTTTGTTACCGACTGTATGTATATATATATATATATTTCTTATTTTCATTTTAATATTAATACATTTGTGGCATCGTTAATTGCCTTATAATTGCCATTTTCGAAATACGTTCTAAAATTACAATTTTCTTGTCAATTTCATTTTCTTTTTAACACTGGGTTCAATCCTAAAGTGTACGGGGAGAACGATATAATAAGGTCTGTTCGAAAATTTGCTTTTTAAACGATAAAATTGATTGTTGAAGAAAGATGAAGGGAAAATATCAAAGTTTTTTTTTTTTTTTTATTCATTTCTTTCTCCCAACTGCATATATATATATATATATATATATATATATATATATATATATATATATGATAATGATAAATAACACTTTCGATGATAGATAACACTTTCTACTGCATATAGTATTTAAAATTGCAAATTTCATATTCTATTTTATATCATAAAATGTTATTTTTATTTATTTATTTATTTATTTGTTTTTTCAAATCCTTCAATTTGTAAAAAAAAAAAAATTCTGTTACTTTTTAGAAAATGTAATTCTTCTTTACGACAGACGAACAATTAATTTAGCGTTGTCAGGTATTAAGTCAACAAAAAATCGCAAAAAATAATCTCTCCTAAATAATTATTTCTTCGATTTGTAAATATTCTTGTTGCATTTTATTTTTACTCTAACAATTGTTTTCAAGAATTGTGTGACTGTAAATCTGGAAAAAGACTTATCATTATCTCGGGATAAAAATAATCTTAAATGGCAAACAAATGAGGAATAATTTTAAATTATATGTAATTTACGTCATTTGTAAATTCTTTAAATATTTTTTTCTCAGCTTGTATTGAAAGAAGAATCTTAGAAAAATATATTTAAAATGATCTTTTTGAGAAAAAGTCTAGACATTAAAAGGGAGAACAAACGGGGAGAAAATGTAAATATTATATAATGCGACAAAAAACTTTTACTCCGAATAACTTTTTATGTGAAATGAAAGACTTCAAAATGAAAATACTTATTATTTATGCCACTTTCATTCGCATAATGTGTTAATCTAAAATTTCTTTGTATAAATTTGTTTTTTCTTTCAATTACTTTTATGCTGATTTATTTATTTATTGTAAATAATTAGTGCATAACATCAGCACCCACACAAATGTCTGCTGCATATGTATGTGTGTGTAGAGGAACTTTTTTTTTTTTTTTTTTTTTCGTGTACAGGGACAATCAAGAGAATTCTAATACGTTACGTCTATGGGAGAAATTGCAGGTAAGTAGACTTTAACGTCTATAGACTGCACTAAACCAAATAAAATGTATATATATATATATTTAATAGAGATAGTCAACTGGGAAAAAAATTGTGTGTATGCAGGAGCCTCGCCTCCCCCTGTGGGGGAAGTCCCCCCTCGAGGGGAGCAAATTTTCATGATGGGTATCTTTCAAAAGAGCTCGCCAGTACCTTTAAAACGAATGGCTGAACCATCGATCTGCGATAATTAAAATAAAGTTATCGATTTTTTTCATTTTTAACAACAACATTTTTTTTTTTTTTTTTTTTTTTTTTTGTATATTTAGTGTTATACTACTCTTAGACTAACTTAAAAACGAATAATTTTAGGAGATCCAAATGTTGTATTTTGAAGTTAATATAAGTTTGTTGCTGGAAAAGTTTGATCAAGATTTATAAGTTTCAATGGATGTTGCGTGTGAAAATTGTCTGTATAATTTTAAGTAAACTTTTAATTTTAATAACAGAATTACATTCTATATAAATGTAGGTGTATTAATGAAACGGGGGGTTGAGGGGGGCGGTAGCCCCTCTCACACAGAATTAATTATCATATAAAACTCTTCTGAAGCCTAATTTGAATTGTTTAACATAGGTTTACATAACAGTACTCGTTATCTTACCTCTTAATCTCCAACCTGTATTTATAGTATTAAATTTCAGGGTAAGAGAAAGTCCTGTGTGTAACATACCAGATTATTTTAAGTTAAAACTACAATGAATATAAAATTTTATTTTTCTAATTTCTTATGCTATTAACGTCCTTCCAAATATAATATCCATGTCAAAATATTTCAAAATATTTTAACACACTAGCTGGGTCATACTCCTCACCAAATTTTTCAGGACAATTCCAGGGATGAGAAATTATAACTTTCTTTACCACCATTAATTTCATGCAGAAACTATAGGATACTTTTATTGTAATGTGTCATGATTAAATAGGATAGAAAATATTGTATTAAAATAGTGATAACAGTAAAGGCGAAAATTTCTCATTATTCAGAATGTCGTGAAAAGAAAGAAAGAAAAAAAAAAAAAAAAAGAGGCGGAGAGTACGGCTCTTGTATCTTAAATTGTTAAATAGAGAATGGCTTAGCAATTTAGAGCTAACTTTAAAAGGAATTGACGACTAGAACGTCTGTCGTCATGATGAAATTTAACCTATAGGAGTCTTAATATACCCCACAAATAAAGGACTATAGCCAATCATAGCGCAGCTTTTCCCCACAAACAAAACGAAACTCCGCCTCGTTCTAGTCGTCCATTTCTAAAGGTATTCTTACTTTGAAAGAACCGTTCTTAAAATGGAGAAATTTACAAAATAGATAACACCACTGTAACGGCATTAAAAAAAAAAAAAAAAAAAAAAAAAAAAAAAATAGAGAGAGATTTTATTATTATTATTGTTATTATTATTATTATTATTGTTACAATTTTTTTTTTTGGGGGGGGGTGGGGGGGGTGGAAGGAATGGTGATAGGGAAAAAATACTTGGGGTAGTTACTGAGCATATATTTAAGTATATTTAATAAATTAATAATTATCAGTAAATACTACAAAATGGCGACACTGTAGCAATTTTTCCAAAGCATATTGAATTTGAGGCTACGGCACGCTCTGTAACTAGTACTAATTTGTATCTAGCAGAAAAAAAAAAAAAAAAAAAAGGAGAAAAAAGAATTATGTAATCTGCAAAAGTGTAGCTAACCAAGAGGGATATTATAATAGAAATATGGATTTTTATGTAATTAGCGAGTGTTTGAATAAAGTCGTTGAATTTTCATAAAAAAAAAAAAAAAAAAAAAAAAGTCATTTGTTTATAAATATTGTTAAAATTATTAACCGAAAAATACCTCTACGACGTGGTTCACTTTAAAATGTCATTTCAAAAATTGTGGTTAAATTTTCAAATAAAAAGATTGAAAAATGTGGGAGTTATGCTGCTTACTGTTTTGAAAAAACATATTTCAAGAAAAACGCATTTGAAGATTTAAAATGTATTATAGACATGAAAAAAAAATGAAAATAATCTACTTTTACAAAACTCTTACCATCAATATGCTATCCCAGAACCATAAGTTTTCCTTGCAAGTTCAAATTATCCTCCTCAGTTTGTTTCCTGGCCGATTTTAATTTGCAATATGCCTCCTTTGCCGCATCTGATATGGACAGATCAGCGTATTTTATGCGGTTAGTATCCACTTCCGTACAAAAATTCTATCACTGGATACCAGTGTCCATCTCCAAAACATTCATAACTGTAGAATATCCATGAGTCCATCATCACACACACAGAAATATCTGTCGCCATATTTAAGGCTGTTTTGCCACTGGAATACGATTTTGGAGCCAAATTCAAAACTGCAGCATTTAAATATAGTTGACAACTTAGCACCTTTTAGCTACTTGATTTTTTTTTTTTTTTTTTTTTCTTGTTCCAGTAGTCAAAAGGTGCTAAATTTTGGCAACTATTTACACTTTAAAAGCAAAAACTGTGTTATTTAAGAGACAAAAATTTAAGTTAAAATACATTTTAAAAACAAAAAATACATAAAAAAACAATTAAAAGCTAGACGTTTCGAATCCCGTCCGGGTTTCCTTATCAGTAATTACAACACAATATGCAAACATTACATGGACACTCAAGAAATTTAAAGGAGTACCGATTATTGAGGAGTCAGTGCGCATGCTTCATTGATAGTGTGGAGATGCTTGGCAGTGTGCCAGCTCTCAAGGAAAATACGCGATTTATAATTATGAAAACCAGAATTTAGAATTTTTATGTTATCGAAGTCAGAAATATGATCAGTTTCTATTGAATGGATTACAATTTTAGAATTTTGGTTGCAATTTTTAAAAGATCGTCTGTGCTCTTGTAGTCTAATTTTTGCTGTACGGCCAGTTTTACCTATATAAACATATTTGCAATTTTTACAAGGAATTAAATATATTACACCTGTTAAATCCAAAGAAGGGGTTATGGGTTTAAAGTTAAAAAGGACATTTTTTAATTGTTTAATTGGCCGGAAAGCAGCATAAATATTATGTGGTTTAAGTAATTTAGAAATAAGTTCTGAAGGAAAACCAAAATATGGCATAGAAATATAATTGTTCTTATTAATTTGTGAATTTTTCATTTGCATTGGAGTAGAGGGGGAAATTGCAGGAGGGAACGAAGGAGAGGGGAAACTGATAATTTTTTCACGATAAATTCGTTTTAACCAATTAAGAGGGTAATCGTTATTTATTAAATCCTGAAAAATTCTTTTAAATTCCAACTTAAAAAGTGTCTCGTTACTACCTCGTTACATGACAGTTACACTTTGTAACTATGGTATACACTACACTATCGACATCAATGGTGGTTTTGAAGAAGTTACAATTCAAAAATGGGGATTTCTCAGTGAGTACTGAGCTGGCGGAGGTTGGGCGTTTCGGGTCATCCGAGGCGTTAGAGGAGGAGCCTAAAATTCTATAGGGCCCTTCCCCCACCCACCTCCAGGGGTTAGACGTTTTGCTTCCTTTTAAGCCAATAAGTAAAAATGATTTTTTGAAAATTCTGTAATGGTGTTTTCCCTTAAATAAACATATTATTTATTTAACTATAAATAATTGTTTCATATCGCAAATTATCCAGGCATGTTATATTATCAACAAGATATTAATCTAGCTGCATCACATTATAACTTATTTTAAATTAGATATCTAATAAATAAATTATCAAATGTTATAACATTTTTAATTTTATTATCTTATTTTTTATAATAACTGTAAAATCGGCTTTATAAAAATCTCCGACTTTCAATTAAATGAAGTATAATTTTTTCCGTAAAATCTGTAATTTACATTTGAAATAAAACTAGCTCGCAAAATATAAAACATTAACACAAGGATGGCGCTGAACCTAATTAAATATTACTTTTCTTTAAAATCTCTAAATTTCATTGAATTCAGCTATTTTTGGACAGTGAGCTCATAAAAACTAATTTTGCTAATTTTTATTTTTGTCAAAATCGGCTAAAAATTTATAATTAGTAAAGACTTTTCCATATCCTAGTTAAAAAAAGAAGAAAAAAAAAAAGACATGATTTGTCATCTAACATTTAATATTTAAACTTTAAAACTTCTTCACACACCATAAAATTTAAGCCAGCACAACCGGTTTCGAAAGGACGAAGCCTTTCTTCTTCGGGTGCAAAAAAATACGCGCTACAGCCTTGGAGGCAAAAGCAAGATTAATTTTTATGCTGTCTGAAGAAGTTTTAAAATTTAAATATTGATTGTACACCAGTTTTGAATTTAGTTTTGTCATCGAACATTTGTCACATGACATTCACAGCTTACAAATTTTAAATATAAAGTCAAACTGGCATGAAAACATTTACATTTTAAAAATGTCTATAGTCTCTTTCTTTTTTTTTTTTTTTAATTTTTAGAGCTTACAGATTTTTGGACAGTGAACATATAATCATTATTCATAGCCAATTTTTAACTTTTATCAATATCCGCTTAAAATTCAGGATTTTAAAAAACATATTTTATATTCCTGTTTAAAAAATCCACATGACCTATGATTTAACATAGTTTGGTAGTTTCAAGATTGACAGCTCGTATGCTTTATCTAATATTATGTGGAAGTGAAAGAATTTTAAATTATCTTTGGAAAATGGCTTCAAAGTGCACATATTATTAGATTTAATAAAAGAATATAAACATGTACACACAGATTTCACTATACACGTAATTAAGAACCATTCCGATTAATTCACTGTTCTAATAATCATGATGATAATAATAATAATAATAATAATAATATTAGTAAGATATTAATAATGATATCATAATGAATAGTAAAGTATAATTAATGATAATAAAATCATTCTTCTAATTTGTAAGCTACAGTCCCAAAAGATGATAAATGGATAAATTATATTTATATTATGTAATTTGAACTTCATTAATCCTACGCTATATTTCATTCTTGTTTTAAATAATACATATATAAACTTACATATTATGCGATCATATTATCAATAATTCTCATATTTAATAATTTTACATTGATTTAAACTTACACCTTAAATCCCTATGTTATTATCCCTACAACTATCATAAAAGCAGTCTGAAAATTTATTCGAATATTTTAATTTAATTTTAAGAATATGTTAGTTTAATATTAAAAAGCTAGAACTATTAAAATTATTAGGAAACACGAAACTCAAATTTTTTTCAAGATTTGTTTTAGCCATGCAATTTGTAGTTGTAAAATTAGGTTAATTAAAATTATTTTCCCCTTTAAAGAATTTTATTCCCTTATAGAATGATATTTAATTTTCAGACTTGTTTATTGAAAAGGATTTCATTTACTTATGAATAATTCAAAATTAGTGATAAATATTTTATTATGCATAAATTCGGGCTACAAAGGATCTGCATAAATGCATAAATTAGCAAATTAAGAAGAGAAGATTTTGAAAGTTTATCTTATTTGCATTGAAATCTGTAAAGTTAAATGAAGCAGAGAATTTTAATTATGTATAAACATTGTTACACTTTTAGTGTTATCTAACTACGTTTCGAATTCTAGTGCTTGAAATTTTGAGAAACATACGTTGCATTTAGCTGCTCATTGATTTGGGAACATAAATATTTTATTTTAACAATCTTTCTATTACCTTTTATTTTCAGAACTTTATAACATGTTACATTAAATATTTAATTAAAATATACTTGTAATCATGCATATACAAATGTACGTCAGCACATGTATATGTACACACACTCATTGCTATAAAAATTTGCGCACAAAGAAAGAGTTCTGAGAACGAAATGGAATTTTACATACGTGAGTATAACGCTGATAAAAATAAGTGACTGCAAAATGAAAGCAAAATTGTCATTTATTGCAGAAAAAATTACAAATGAATAGAGGTTTTGGTATCCTGGTGGGGCACCTCTAGAGTAAATTCACTAAGCGATACCGGCAGGCATTGAGACATACAAGTCCTGTATGATGCTTTTCAGCATCTCGTTTCACATTTGCTCTAAGCATGCCTGTTAACTTGACCAAACTTGTAGGACGTCACATTACAGTCCCAAATGATTCCAGATATGCTCGATCGGTGACAAATCTGGGGATGAAGTAGGCCAAGGAAGGGTGGTAATGTGGCGGAGGTAGTCTTGATATGTGTGGCCGAGCATTGTCTTATTGAAAAATGGCTCCTGGGAACCTTGCCATGAGTGGCAATACATGTGGATTAAGGACGTCACGAATGCACCGCTGGGCTATCTTGGCGACGTAATCAATATTAGTAATGACCATGTGTAGCATGCGATGGAACCCCATACCATTACTTCAGCTGTGGTTGTATTTTGATGCTCTAAAGGAAAGACAAAATTGAAGCGTTCACCACGGGGCCTCCAGACACCTACACGATTGTCGTCACTGCCCAAATTCAATGTGGATTCGTCTCTGAAGACGACCTAGTTCTATTCAGTCGCAGTCCAATCCCGTCGACCGCAACACCACTCCAGAAGAAGGCAACCGGGGGGGGGGGGGTTTACAATTAGCAGCACACGTAATAGGCTCCGAGATAGCAAATTTCCTGCAGCTGGGTGCCATGCAATGGTTCGGATAGATACAGGGACCGTAGTGAAGATGTTGACAAGGAGATACTTGCCGCTGTGCGAACGTGTCGTATAATGTGACTGTCTTTATCGACTATTGGTCTGTCGAGAGCGTCCTGAGACCGGTCGTCATGTAAATGACCTCCCTGTTGTCCACTGATCAAAACACCTCCTCACTGTAAAATCCAAACGGCCTAAGTGGCGGTTTACTCGCTGAGTTGACCACACAACTTCTATCATCCCAATGATTCTTCCCGTCTGGGTCTCTAAAAGCTTCCCATATTGTCTTCTATAGCAGCCTAATGTCATCTCTATTTAAAATGCGTCCCTATATGGCAGATTAGATATATTCAAACAAGCTCTGCTTACCTGTTTTATATTTCAAGGAGAGCGAAGTTCAAAGCTCTTTGGTATGCGCAATCACGCTGCATTTTTAATCATTTGCATATCTGCCTAACACATACCTTCATGCCAAGTTTCGCTACGATATTACAATTAGTTCTTGGTGCGAAAATTTTTATGACAATAAGTACCGGGGCCTCCAAAAGTCCAATAACCCCATCCTATCTCGGAAATTCGTCTGAATTAAACAAAAAATAGTGAAACATGTGTTCAATAAATTCGACAAGAACCTCCTTTGGTGATAATGCTTTGGGCCCGGAACGGTAAGGATGGCCGCTTGGGAGAGCAATTGTAAAATTACAAATCGAAAAGTATGCCTTGCGATACATTCCTGGAAACGTCTTTTCTAGACAATGAATTTAAAATAAATAGTTTTCTCCTACAAGGATTATTAAAGGAGATACATTAATATGAAATCTACATTTCAAAACTCGAAAAAAATTTCATACCCACCTCCTATCGCGGAAATATGTTGGATTTTTGAAAAATGGCGAAACACGTGTTCAATGAATATGAAGGTGACCTCTTCTGGGAAAACAAATTGGGCCCAGAGGGTAGGGGGGAGATTACTAGATAGGGCAATTTTACCCCCTCACGTTCTGTGCGTTACCTCAAAGCGGCGAGGAGGTGTACCTGGGGGGAATGGGCAATGTATGTCGGGAGTTCTTTGCTCCTGGTAGGGTCACCTATGGAGTGAAGGCCGTTCCGCTTTACACAGCTAAATGCGTACAGGCACCCCAATTCAAGGTTTTAGGTACAATGCTGATGGATGAATGGCATCAGGGGTTGTGGTGTTGTACACGGTCCCCTTGAGGAACCAGGCGAAACCTCGTTGTATTTGACCTTACACCTGTATTGGGAGGCTATGCAGGTGTGGACGTTTCTTTCCTCCCAGTTCTGCGGTCCTGTATGAATTCATCTCCTGCTAAAGGACTGCTTATGGAGTCAAACAAGGATGACGTTCCTTTGGGAATTCGTAACATTCAGGAATAAACCTGTAAACCTTCTGGATCTACAATGGATGCAGCAGGCAGGCTCTAGCCATCAGCATCATTTTGGGCCCGCTGGTGAGCAGAGAGTACTCACAAAATCCGAAAAGCGCAACAGAAGCAGGATGTTGCAAAAGGGTATACCGCCAGATATAGCTGGTAACCAGGATAAGGATGGTGGACGGAAGTGTCAACTCCTTCTCCCAAGGTCTGAGGGATGACTAAGAAACCTAAGCTTCCGTCATTAGCACAGACAGCAAGGGCAACCAGGATGGAAGTGGTGAAAGAATGTTTTCCTTCCCACAGTCCCTTCCTCTTCGGAGGACTTTGCTATAATATTAATATTTAATTTTGTGCACTCGGTTGCGCTTTCTGCGCTAATCAAATAAAATGAAAGTAATTATTCATTTGTTCAAAAACAGAAGTAATGAAAATTATGAGCTTACCTTTTTCTGTTCTGAGGAGTCGGCTGTCCCATGAACCTGTAGCTCAATGTTTTATTCATTATTATTATTTGTTATTCTTCTCTGTAAAGTAATAATATTATTAATTGTTTGAAGAAAGCACTTTGAGATCATCTTTGATTTTAACTTGTATATTTAATGAAAAGGAAAAATAAAAGTAAAATAAAAAAGCAAGCGAGAATTAATCTCACTATACATAATCAAAATTAAACACTGACTGATTCAGAATCTATTCTGATGAAAAAACATGTAGATGTAACGAGTCAGGTGAAAGTTCTAAAAATAGATTTCACCCCTTCAAGAAAGGGAATGGAAAATTGGGAGGGTGGAAACAGATACACTTTTGTTCTTATTATAATGTTCGTTTTTTCACGGAACACATTTTGGAATAAAGAAGTCTTTTCGAGTTTGTAATTTTCTGTCAGCCCTCCTCAAACGAGGAATACTGTCTTAGTTCCAAATTGTCTCGGTGTTTCAGAAAAATCGGCTTAGGAGTAGGTTTGGTCAACACATCTGCAGTCATGAATTTACTCTGCAGATATTGTAGAGAAATTGTTCCATTTTCACACAGGTTTTTCACGCAGTGAAAACGAATATCGATGTGCTTGGAGTGTGCTGTGTGTTTGGGCGATTCAATCATTTTGATGGTTGACTGATTGTCTTCGAATAATTTTATGGGCAATTCCTGTGGTAAGTCAAGGTCCTCTAGTACCCTGGTGAGCCATAATATCTCTTGTCCAGCATTTGCGGCTGATACGAACTCTGCTTCTGCAGAAGACAGAGCTACACACGTTTGCTTTTTCGATGTCCACTGGATTGGTGTCTTTCCTACTAAGAATAGGTTTCCTGTCATCGATTTGCGATCAGATTTATCACCGGCCCAATCGGCATCGGCGTAACAGGTTAGTATAGGCTTTTCCTTTCCGCTTATAACCAAGTTCAATTTTTCAGTGGTTTTTAAATAACATATGATCTTTTTCGCAGCATCCCAGTCTTGCTGCCTGGGCTTCTCGTTGCGTCTACTCAGAATATTGACAGCTGCTGCAATGTCAGGTCTAGAGATAGTAGCTATATATAATAGGGATCCGATGGCTTGTCTGTATTTTGTATTGTTGTTTAGTAGATTATCGTCGGAGGCATTATCCAGATAACCGGGATTCATAGGTTTATTCGTGGGCTTAGCGTTTTGAAGATTGAATTTTTCCACTAGTTCTTTAATTTTAGATCTTTGGTTTATAAAGTATTCTCCTTGTTTAGATTTTTGTATATTAATGCCGAGGTAGTAGCTTATTTCCCCGAGATTTTTGAGCTCGTATTTTTCACTAAGTTTCTCGATAGTTTCTTCTATTTGTTGGTCCGACCCTGATATTAAAAGGTCGTCCACGTAAATAATTATATGTATGGGGTTTGTTTCATTTTTCCTAAACAGGCAGGCATCTGCTGTGCTTTGTGTAAAACCGAATTCTTTTAGAGTTTCACCAATTTTCAAATGCCATGATCTGGCGGCTTGCTTAAGACCATAAAGGGCCTTTTCAAGTTTCCAAACTTTGTTTTCGTTTCCTGGTGAAATATAGCCTTTAGGCTGTTCCATGTATACTGTTTCATCTAAGTCTCCATGCAGGAAGGCAGTTTTAATATCAATATGGTGAACCTGTCTGTTTCTGTGAGCAGCACTGGCTAAAAAAGCTCTAATTGTGCTATGGGATACCACCGGGGCAAAAGTTTCGTGGAAGTCTTCGCCATATTTTTGGCTGAAGCCCTTCGCTACCAATCTAGCTTTATATTTGGATGATTTGTGGATGATTTGAGCGTCATCAATGAACAAATTTATGATTGCTCGCGCTTTATTGTCTTTTTTTTCGCCATACATCTGTTATAGGATTTGGCGGGTCATCTGTAATAACCTCATATAATTCATCCTTCATGAGATACATTTGCATTTTAAATTTCCAAACTGAATAATTTTCAGAATTTAGTTTCTCAATTGTTGGACTTTCCTTATAGGATGTCATTTTCTGATTTCTTTTTATTTATAGTAAATACTATATCCTTGAGGAGAATTTATTTTGTTTTGTTTTTATGATATTATTAATTCTTCAATTTTTCAGAAAACAGGGTTTCTTAATTTTCTTAATTCAAAAAAATGTATAAATGCATTTAATTTTTATTTTGCATTTTCTTAATATGATTTCAAACACTGAATATACTTTTGTTTTACTTTAAACAAATATACTTTTGTTTTGTTAAATAATAATATTATTTAATATTCATGTTTTATTTTCATATTAATTTACTTTTATATACTTTTCCCTTTATCTTTGGGGCAGCCATTCAATTTATAAAATACTTATATTTTAAAGGTAAGCTTTAATATGTTCATTTAAGAACAATGATACATTTTTCATCTATTTAATATTCTATCAGTCTCATAATCTAATATTAATATTTAATTTTGTGCACTCGGTTGCGCTTTCTGCGCTAATCAAGTAAAATGAAAGTAATTATTCATTTGTTCAAAAACAGAAGTAAGGAAAATTATGAGCTTACCTTTTTCTGTTCTGAGGAGTCGGCTGTCCCATGAACCTGTAGCTCAATGTTTTATTCATTATTATTATTTGTTATTCTTCTCTGTAAAGTAATATTATTATTAATTGTTTGAAGAAAGCACTTTGAGATCATCTTTGATTTTAACTTGTATATTTAATGAAAAGGAAAAATAAAAGTAAAATGAAAAAGCAAGCGAGAATTAATCTCACTATACATAATCAAAATTAAACACTGACTGATTCAGAATCTATTCTGATGAAAAAACATGTAGATGTAAAGAGTCACGTGAAAGTTCTAAAAATAGATTTCACCCCTTCAAGAAAGGGAATGGAAAATTGGGAGGGTGGAAACAGATACACTTTTGTTCTTATTATAATGTTCGTTTTTTCACGGAACACATTTTGGAATAAAGAAGTCTTTTCGAGTTTGGAATTTTCTGTCATGCTATTCACGAGAAAATTTTGAGAAAGTGTGATTTACTTCCTGCGAGTGAACACCTTCCAAAATTAAGCAGCCCTACATACGTCGATGGTGCCCTCATCTTTTAGTGTGGTGAAGCCTGGACAGTGGAGTGGCTGAAGAAGGAATTCAATCAAAATAAGAATGTCCTGAAGGAAGAGGCTCTGCAGGTCATTTTAGCAAGCGAACTTCCGAAGCCTATGGAGATACACTGTTGAAACTACAGGTGACACATGGCACTCGCTGGGGATGAAAAGCTTGTCATACTGGTATCACCCATAGGCGTGCCAAATGACACCCTTATAAAGGGTGAAAAATATGGCACCACTAATTCAGGGTGCCTTAAGGGGTGAAAGATGGCACTACAAATTAGAATAATGGCACCCCAAATCCAAGATGCTCCTGGATGGAAAAGATTGCACCCTAAGGGAGAATAATGTCACCATACATGGGAAAGCATCCTTAATCAGGGTGTCGATAGTGGAAATTATTTCCCTGATTCTTCCACCAGTATTTTTCTTACGGAATTTTTAGTTAAAGTTTCACGATTAATTAAAAAATTATAATATACCGGATGGTTTTACTTACTCTTCCCCTATAAACAGCAGCCTACAGCGCTAACGGGTGAACGGAATGAAAAAAATATTGGTATATAGACTATGCACTAGATGCACTCACGGAATTTCGAAATAATAAAAATTAGTTCCAAAATATCTACCAAAGGGCGCCTTTTCCGGAAAACATTATATTTTACCCAATAAGTGACCTATATGATACAGTTTTAGGATAACTAGTTTGAACTTTCTGTTGTTATTTATTCTTGAGACATGCTGATAACAGACATACACACACAGAGAGAGAGGGAGAGAACAACCGCTAAAAATATAATTTTCGGATACAGGGACCTCAAAACGTGTAAACATAACAAAAATTGAATTTCGAAAATTTGACCCAAAGACAATACTTTCTTGACATATTATATGGGTAAGAGAAAGTAAAAAAAAAAAAATAAGAAGAAGAAGAAGAAAAGCTTGCCAGGAAGCCCGATCGCGTATCTCCTTTATGTTGGCGCGTACAGACAAATTCATAATTTTTCGCCAGACAATGAGATTTTTACCAGTCTGGAAGTGCAAAGAGAAACTTTACGCCTCTTAATCTGTGCAAATAAATATCCTGCGTTTTTTATATTTATTTTATTTTATTTTATTTTATTTTTATGGTTAATGTAAGATTTAAATCGCAAAACGAAGTATATCTTGAAATTAAGAAATGGTTTTCCGAATAGAGAAGTAGATAATAATAATGGTAATATATTAGCATTGAGATCCGATTTCATGTGTGAGTATAAGGCCGAAAAGTTTGTAAAAATTGTTCGACCAACCTACTAATACGTACTAAAATGAATGAAGAATGCTTATAAGTCCAAATCGGTTTTACGCCATATAATACATCATTTCAACTATTTTTATTATCATTTTGTATTAAATTTTTTTAAATGTATGACTTTATAAAATATTTCTCTTATGATACAGTGCTTGAATTTTCACTAAATATTCACCTTATATTTAACTATTATGTATTTTTAAAGAACATCTTAATCATAATAAAGATCGATATTTTATTTTAAATTCATAAATTTTTCTACGGATAATTTCCCCCTCAGACATGTCCATTTCTCATTCTTTACCACCCCCCCCCCTCCCCCAGCATACCAAGTAAAAAAAAAAAAAAAAGAAACATTAAACATTTTATGAATGCTATTCTATTTGTTCCTCTCTAATCATAAATAATCTAACTTAATAAGTATAAAAATCAAAGTAATAATGATGTGCATAATCCGTTTCCCTTTTCAAGTCGGCATAGATGTATTCTGCTCAATTCCTCATCATATATTTATTGTTACTAATTTCTATTGGGAGCAAAATGTATTCAGATTAAAAGTAATGAGTATGATAGAATACTCAACACAATCATAGACTGAAATGCCACACCTCATAGGCTACCCTCTATCCAATTCGATGCATTTAACTTATTGTAATTAAATGACTAATTTTATTAGGATTGTTTTCGTACATTAATTTCCATCGCAATGATCCCCATATTACAAGTTCCCGTGAAGTATTGGCCTAATTTGTTATATGAAGGAAAACTTAAATTTTTAATTACTAAAGTTTTCAAATTAAAATGTTCATATTTGATGAAGTGTATTAAAAAATATAGTTTAAAATATTGGTCTCACATATTTACAACAAAATATTCGTCATAATGGACGTTTAAACGAAATTTTTCTCTATTCTGCCATTAAAAAAAAAAAAAAAATGTAAATTACGAATAACTTACTGTATGTTATCAATAACTAATGGGCATTATAATATTGTGCACTTAAATTTAGTCTAACTTGAAATTACAAAATGAATTACAATTCCAGCAATTCACAAGTATAGGCCCAATATATCCAAATATTTCGGGTAGCCCCGTAAATGATTGATGAATGATTTCTATACCACAATCTACACAAAACACACTTTTATGCATTAAAAAAAAAAGAGGATGTACTTACCAGAAATTTTTCCATAGACATAATGTATATCAATGTTCTTGGATGACCCTGTACACGAACTATTTGCTTGATCTGAACGAAAAGTTTAGTGTAGCGTCTCTATATGATGCATATTTAGAATAACGAGTTTGGACTTTCTGCTACTATTTGTTCTCGAATTATGCTGATGACAGGCACACACAGACACACAGACTAATCTTTAAAAACATGATTTTTCTGATTCAGGGAAGCTCAAAACGCGAAAGTATAACCAAAAACTTAACTTCTAAAATTTCACCCCAAAACAATACTTTCTCTACCATATATATGGGTAATAGAAAATAATAATAATAAAAAAATTGCATTTCAAGAACAATTTTAAAAGCCTTAAAAATAGAATATTAGAATTTATTTCTTCATTAATCTTGCTAAATTAAATTTAAAAGGTGAAAGTTTTCTAATAAATTCAGAAATTAAATGTATTATTTAAAAATGACGATTCTAAGACTCCATTGACACATTTTTAATAGTTAATTCTCTTTGGGGGAAAAAAATGTTCGAATCATTTACGAATCGTGAATGAATTGTAAAGAAGGGTTGCTTCGCGGGAGAGAGGTTTTGGCATTAGCTACGAAAATTCGCCAGGTTGGTCTGTACCCGCCAACATAATGGAGATAGGCGCACCCCGGTCTTCCCTGCTCAGAGCATTAGGCAGTGGTATTCGATGGTAAGTGTTTGGTAATTTTTAACAATTCCTCAAATACAGGTTGCCCTTACGGTATTTAGTTAAACACCACTGGCTTCTTCCCACCTTACAGCTTTGGTAGCAGAGCCTTTCATTCACTGGCGAGGCAAGATTTGAAAGACAAAACTATCAACAAGAAAATTATACGAGAAAAAAATATGCAATATTGAGTTTCACATTAGCACACTTAGTAAACTAAGATCCATGCCACAAAATGTTATTCAAACTATGGCTTAAAGATGTTTTTCCTTAAATCCAAAAGTGTTGTTTTAATATCCTCTTTCATTTTAATAGATATTAATTTAAAAATTTGTAAAAAAGAACTTTACTTAAGAGAAAAGTAATTTTACGTTTATATATATATATATATATATATATATATATAAACAAATGCTATTGTCTAGAAAGAGCTTTTTTAGAAAGGAAAGACGTAGCTTTTAACCATTCTGATATAGTATGGGTTTTATTATAAACACTCAGTCACATAAAAAATATAAATGAAAAAATGAAAAAAAAAATACTAATAATAATGCCAAAATCTAAGAAAAGTTTATTTATTTATTTATTTATTTATTTATTATTGAATAAATAAAGGAAATGTATAATTTGTAATCTAATTTAAAACCCACACTATTTTTTTACTCTTAATGCTTGATCTTTGTCTGTTTCTATTAGTGTAAATTAAAAACAAATAATTTTAGGCGATCCAAATGTTGTGTTTTAAAGTTAACATGTTTGAACGCGTTGTATGTTTTTACGCATATAAAAAATATATATTCGTTTCATTTGGTTTAGTGCAGTCTGTAGATGTTTAAACTCTACTTACCTGTAATTTCCAACATAATGTATTTGAGTTATCTTGGGTGTACGTTTACTAGAAAAGTTCGTTCAAGAATGGTAATTTTCGAAGAATGTTGCTTGTGAATGTTGTCCAGATAATTCTAAATGAAATTTTGAATTTAATAACACATTTGAATTCTATATAAATGTAGGCACAATGATGAAATGGAGAGTTGAGAGGGTCGGGAACCCCCCCCCCCTCACATAAAATATTTTGTCAAATAAAGCTGTTTCGAAGCCTAATTTGAATTATTTTAACATGGGTTTACATAATAGTACTCGTTATCTTACCTCTTAATCTCCAAACTGTATTCATAGTGTTAAATTTCAGGGTAAGAGAAAGTCGTGTGAGTGACACACCAGATTATTTAAAATTCTCAAAGCAACAATAAACCTGGGTTATAAAGTATTTAAAAACAATCATTTGAAATATTATGAATATAGTTTTTAAATGACTATAAATTACTTTTTTCATCAATTACTTTTTTTCATTTTAATATATTACTCAGCTCCTTTTCAGAAAAGATACATATAAATCCTAAAGTTTCATATATATTCGGTAATTGAATACGTAATCAATGAAGTCGCAGGTGCATGTTCAGATTACATAAATTGATTTTAAGCAGCCACGAACGAGTTTTCAAGCTTTGGAAAAACCGAATACATAATGATAAACTGTTCGATTGTTATTTTATCCAAAAGAAAAGAAAAATTCCAGATAATAATATGTTAAATTCATCTTTATAAATATATGTTATGTTTAATAAGGAATAAAAAATTTAAGTATCTATATATCTTTATATATAATTTGCGATAATTTTTCGCACAATATTCAGATGTCAGTCAGTTTGAAGGTTAGGTTAAGCACTTTATTTTTTTCCTTTCTTTCTTTCTTTATTTATTTATTTTTATTTTTTCTGAGATAAAAAAAAAAAATAAAAAAATATAAATAAATAACCTAAATTACAAAAGAAAATTTTTTAAAATCATATAATGACTTTTCAAAAACTGCCAGATACAATTAATCATATATCACATTCAAACTAATTTAATGTATGCTAGAAAATTAAAAAGAAGATTAAATCATATATTTAAGATGTTTGTATATTATGTGAATTATAATTTATAACATCATTAAATAATTTTTATAGCTTCTTATACATGATATATTTCATGATTTTTTTAAAAATAACAAAGTGTTATATATATAATTTCCGCAAACATTAAAAATAACATTATTTTTATTTAAATATATTTTCAGATATAAAATATAATACGAATATACTTGTGAAGTGCATGTATATAACGTATGATAAAATAAACTTAATATTTGCATTCAAATAAATATTTTGTGTTTAGATGCATACACAACAATACAACACACTAGGTTCTATGAAAAAAATTTCAAAACATTTTTCTTTGAAAATGCTTTTCAACTATCGAAAAATATGCTACAATTGAGAAATATTACCAATTCCCTAGGTTTCAATTTATACAGTATAAAGAGCAACTGTACTGGAAAAATCTTTCTTTCTAGTTCGAAGTTCATAAGTCATGCAAATATATCTATCTCTAGCGATGTTCAGTTGCATTTATTTTTATACATTCTTTATATTTCATTCATAAGATTTTCACTTTAAAGAATTATAAATTAATTTTATTTTCATCAAATCGAAATATTTATAAGAGCATGTTTAACAACATATGTGAAATGAAAACTGTGTGATTACACTATATTAAAATTTATATGGGGTAAATTTGTATAAGAAAATATAGAAGTTACTAAAAAAAAAAAAAAAAGAAAGAAAGAAATCACCACAGAACTGGTTTTAAAAAGTAATGAGTACAAACCTGAATAAACACCATGAAATGCAAGAAATCGAAACAAATATATCGGGTCGTAAGAAAACATGACCCTTTGTCAGACGACGTGCGTTGCCGCTTTGTTCACACCACTTATGCTTATGGTTGCCAACTTGCCAACTTTTGGCTACCAGAAAATTTTAATATGTATTTTTTTTTTTTTTAACTTTGTGCACTTGCTTACTCTTAACCTACTCTATACTTTTTTGTAACTTACTCTTTTAACTTACTTTTTTTTGTAACTTACTTCATTACAGTTCGCTGATTAAATAAAATAAATATGTCTATTAAAATCTTTCGGTAGCCAAAAGGTGTTAAGTTGGCAACTATGCATCGTGCTTCTTTTTTCACCTAGGTTGCGTCTTTCGACCAAAACAATTGCTGAGTTTTTTTTTTTCTTTTTTTTTTACATTTTATGGTTTTTATTCAAAGTTTTGTATTTATTATAAAAGAAAATCTTGTTGTGGACAGAACATATTAGTTTAGAATGAATATATTAATTTACTTGTAAGTCCATTAAAAATGAAAATTCTCAAATTCTCTTGAAGATCATAAATTTTAAATCTGCAATCATTGGTCAAATTACTTTCTAATATCTAAGAAGAACAATTTTCCTGAAATCAAATTCAGCAATACATTTAAAAATAAAGAAAAGAAAAGAAAAAATAGGAAAAAAATATATTTATTTAATCTAGAAAAGTCTATTTGCTTTGTTGACATTTCCTACCAAGTTAAATTATTGAGGTTCTTTTTGCTAAAGCGTTTCATAATAGATGGTTTAATAGCAGCAATGAAAATAGTTGTTAGATCGAATCCATACTTTATTATTAAAGTATTAATGGATTGTTGTATCATATGACTTTCTTCTATTAAAAATAAATATTTTCTTAGATAAATAGGTATATCTATCATTGAATTGAATGTAATGTATGATATATTTCAGAGCAAAGATTTCCATTCATCGCTTATAATAAAAAAAAAGTTATAAACAATCAATTGATATTATTTTTATACTTTATGAAATACAGTCGAGTCTCGTTAACGTGAATCTCAAGGAGAATTAAAATTTTGCTCATATTGTCAGGTATGTTTTCTTTCTTAGTTCATGTAATCATAACTCAGAATATATAACATTTAAAAAATACGGAGGAAAATACATCCATAGCAAATACATCAAACTCCCTATTTATTTTCTCTTACCCATAGGGTCGAGAAAATATTGTTTTAGGGTCAAATTTTCGAACGTGAGTTTTTGCTATATTTACATGTTCTGAGGTCCCCTGATTACGAAAATCATGTTTTTAGCGAATTGTCTGTGTGTCTCTCTGTGTGAGTGTCATCAGATTATCTCAAGAACAAATACTAGCAGAAATTCCAAACTCTGTCTACTAAATGTGTATCATATAGAGATGCTACGCTAAGCTTTTCGCTGAGATAAACCAAATGGTTTGTCTACAGAGACATTCAAAAGTATTCAAATACATTACGTCTATGGGAGAAATTGCAGGTAAGTAGAGTTTGCATCTATAGGCTGCACTAAACAAAATGAAACGAATATATATTTTTTGTAATAGAGATAGTCAACTGGGAAAAAATTTTTGTGTAAATTTTCATGATGGGTAGCTTACAAAAGAGCTCGCCAATACCTTTAAAACGAATGGTTGACCAATCGATCTGCGATAATTTAAACTAAAGTTATCGATTATTTTCATTTAAAAAAAATGTTTAATGTAATATTGAGAATAAATTCAACTTTTTTTGGATATTTAGTGTTATACTTCTTCTCTAATACGGAAATTGTCTGTATTATCATGGAAGATAATTTTTATAGTTAATATAAGTTTGTGGCTGGAAAAGTTTGATCAAGATTGATAAGTTTCAATGAATGTTGCGTGTGAAAATAGTCTGTATGATTTTAAGTAAACTTCTAATTTTAATAACAGAATTAAATTCTATATAAATGTAGGTGCATTAATGAATCGGGGGGTTGTGGGGGGCGGTAGACCCCCCCCCACACACACAGGACTAATTATCATATAAAACTCTTCCGAAGCCTAATTTGAATTGTTTAACATAGGTTTACATGATAGTACTCGTTATCTTACCTCTTAATCTCCAACCTGTATTTATAGTATTAAATTTCAGGGTAAGAGAAAGTCGTGTGAGGGACACACCAGATTATTTTGTTTAAAATTACAATATAAAAAATTAGTTCTGTTCAAACTGATAAAAGTGAATAACAATAACAATAAAATAAAAAAGCTTTTTTTTTTTTTTAACTTAAATTTATTCCTGTTTGATAACACGAAAATAAAAAATTACATTTGTTTGTTTTCTTTTCATATATTTTTAATATTGTGTGTTTTCTTTTAACATGTTTTTCAACATGGGATACATTCGAATTTATCTGCGACATCAAATGATTCGCTAGAATTTACTGCGTGCATAAATTTAGGTTTTTAGAGCGCTAAACATTTTATTTGATGTTGATTTTATTCATTTTAAAATTCTGTTCTATTCTTCTTTCTCACTTTATGATAAATAGTGCAAATCAACTATACCGCATCAGTATTTTTTTTTTTTTTTTTTTTTTTTAAGAATAAGTCATATTGTGTTTCAAAAATCCTTTTATCGTTGATCTTCCCAAAAACCATTAACTCTGTTTCAAAGAAAACAAGGTATCTGCCATATTTTGTCCCAGGCGAATCACGAATTACCAAAGAAAGCTAATTTACATGCAGATTAATATAACAAATTTAATTGTGATTAAAACTGGTAAAAATACTCTAAGTAAAAAACCGCGGACTACAAGCGAACGCTAATGTTTCTGAAGATGAAGATAAGTCATATCGATTGGTCATATCAAGAAAACACTAACACTAAATTTTTATTAAAATCGTTCAAACTGTATCCAAGAGAACCAGGTTTCTGATTTATTTTGACATGGATGGAACGCCTCACCTGTGGCTGAATGGTTCTATACTCAGGGCTGGAAGACGGACAGTACTAGTTTTGATCCCAGGTCTAGCTTTTCCGTGGTTTTCTCCGAAATCATGGTAAATACGGGACAGAACTTCCTAGAATGATACTCACAGATGAAATTCCAAACAAGTCAAAAACCCTAATGTAAACAACTGACCTTAACCATGATGACAATATGTGCTAAAAATGTTAGACCTTATTCGATATCAATATTTTGAAATCGTTTTTATAAGTGTACAATCTGTAAGCTAATTTAAGCCTTCCTAAATTAAACAGTACCGCACACATGTCGTTATTTTAATTTACTCCGGCGTACTGTAAATAAACGTCGATTTTTTCACTCCACTTTATTTGTAGTAAAATTTTATCCAATTTATATTTATGTTTACGTTATAATTGCCAACATTTTAATTTATTTCGGAGCATTTTTAGCACCGCCTTTCTTTATATATATATATATATATATATATATTTTTTTTTTTTTTTTTTTTTTTTAAAGAGCAATTTTTCTTATTTCATCGTAGTTACATATTGAGAAAATTTATTCCATACTCTATAAATAAGTGGTGAAATAAAAGCGAGGCTAAAAATGCTCCAAAAAAATTAAATTGGTGACAACTGTGTTTAATAAGAAAAAAAAAAATACCTTTCATAAAAGAGATAAAAGAAAAGAGGCGGATTTTAACAATGCTTCGGAATAAATTAAAATGTTGTGAAGTCAGTTATCCAAATATATTGTACAAAATAATTATAAGATATATATATATATATATATATAAAAAAAAAAAAAAAAAAAAAAAAAAAATTATATACACGTTTTTAAATTTTCTGTTGAATCATAGTTGGACTAACTATGGATGCGTAAACATTGTTTATTTAAATAAAACAATTATAGGAGATGAACGTGAACATCTTTCTATTGCTTCCATATTATAAAAGCTCAAACTAACAGTTATAAATTGTTATTTCAATATATAAAACTGTGTTTGATAAATATAATAATATGTATAATATATTGTTAGACATTTAAAATCTAATTGGAAATTATATTTTTGACGAGAATTTTAAACCTTTTGAAAAATGTGACTAATTCCATAATTCTGTAGTCTAACGTTGGGATAATTTCTCAAGAAAAAAAAGGGAGGTACCAAAAATTGTAAATAACGTCAAGATTTTCCTGCGGACCACTAGTGGTCCACGGACAACCAGTTGACGACCACTGCCAAAGAGTACCGAGTGCGATTTCTATTAGAGGGTGAGTATAATTCATAATCGAGCAATTTCGCTATGATTTCGTTGTCAATATTGTTAATTGAATCAAAGAAAGTTTTTGATAGTTTTCTGACTCTATCAAGGAAAGATTGAGTGTAATTATCATTACGTATAGTGCTATTTCTGAGATATCTATTCCCGTTACGGATTTGTCTTAGGATTTTATTGTGTGTGGAAACTACTACAAAAACATATATATATATGCATACATATGAAGGTCATTTGGCAAGTAATTTAAGACAGTTATTAATTAAATGTAACTATAAACCAGTTATGGATATCTTTAATTATAATTTGAATTATTATTACACTACTTAGTAATAAAAACATAAAACGTTATCCTTATAAATCTTCATTAAGTGAGTGTTTTTTTTTTTATTATTATTTATTTATTTATTACGAATTATTAAAATATTTCAATTTCTGCTTTCCATTACTCAGTAGTTAAGCTTAAAGCTCATCATGTGCAATTTTATTTGTTTATTTATTTTATTATTATTATTATTTATTTATTTTTAATTTCATGTAAGGTAATAAATATTTCTTCTAGTTTCTCTATATCCTCTATTTTTATCTCTGTATTAAATTTATCTTGCTTTTATGTTTCCTTGATTGTTTCTCGTTTAGATGAATAGAGCATTGATATCTGTAATATTTTTTTGGTTTTAGGCTTACAGATATACAGATCTACAGAAATTCCCTTATTGTTTTCATACATAATTTACTAAATTTCCCTGCAGAAATACTGTTTTAAAGTATGCTTTCATACTTGGATTTTGAAATAAATCTTACATTTCATTTTGTGATTTTAATTCTTCCTGTGAAATATTTGAAAGTTTCTTCATATATATATATATATATATACACTCTACAACATAAAAAACGACGCACCAAGAAGGATTAATGCAAACCGGACACAAATTGACATGCATACAGGTTTCCATGGAAAATTCAAAATTTTTAAGTTTGGCTGCCATCGAATGTGCATGTGACGCTGCAGCGCATCTTAACTGCGCAATTGGCAGAATATTAAAAAGGAGAAATTTTGTTTCCAGGTCATAAATTGTTCGAGAATTTTATTCCGCCTACTCAGATAGACAGTAACTATGCCTCGCATACAGGTGCGCAAGAAATATGCGCAGATGTCAGCATTTGAGAGAGGTGTGTAGTTGGGCTCAAAGAAGCCGGTTGGTCTAATCTGCGAATTGTTTGACAACTGTATATGAGAGATGACACTATTAGATGATATTGGCAAGAATGGGTGAACCATGGCCGAATACAGCGTCAAGGAGGAAGCGGTCGGCGTAGAGAGAGGACAGAACATGAGAACCGATCAATCGTCAGAACGGTACTCAAAGAAACAGTCATCATTGTCATCAATCCTACGTCCAACTATTACTTCAGTGACTTCAAAGACTTTTAATAGGCGGCTCAGAGAAATGGGATTGAGCTCAAGGGGCCCCTTGTGCGGACTGCTATTAATTTTTGTATACCAGCAAGCACGTTTGCAGTGATATTGGCATTGTTCAAACTGGAATGTCACTGAATGGAGTAGAATCGTCTTCAGTAATGAGTCTCATTCCGATCTGATCCTCGATGAGCAGCGAAGATGCGTCAGGAGACGCCCCGAAAAAAGGAAGGATTACAATCTGACTACCGCCAGCCATACGGCCCGACGACCAGGAGTTATAATCTGGTTTGTTATTTCATTTCATAGCAGGACCCCTTTGGTTATCATCTGCTGCATCGTTACAGTACAGTAGTAACGTCAGCGAAATTCTACGTCCATTTTGTGTTCCCTTTCATATCACACAATCCTTATCGTATATTTCAGCATGATAATGTCCACCCGCGCACAGAGATAGTTTTCACTGCTTGTTGTCTTGCATGTCCAACATTAGTTTGGCCAGTAAAGTCGTCAGATCTCTCTCTCACTGAGGACGTTTGGAACATCATGAAAAGGGTCCTACAACCACCTCGGGATTTTGCTAATCTAACGCAGCAATTGGACGGAATTTTTCACGATATTTTGCAGGAGCACAAGTGCCAAATCTATCAATAAATGCCAAGCCAAAGATTACTTAAGCGCCAGAAGTGGACCAACATGTCATATACTTGTTTACTTTGTGAGGCCCTTTCTCTTGATTAAATCATCCAAATTTTATGAAACTGTAATCATTTGTTTTTCTCTACATACACATCACATCTACCAATTTTCGTCCCATTTGGATAACTCCTTCTTGGTGCGTCTTTTTTTTTTTTTTTTTTTTTTTTTTTTGTTATAGAGTATATATATATTGTGTAAAATAATACCGGTATCTAAAAGACAGAATAGAACACTTGACAGCAATGTTTAATTGAAAGAGTCTTTCTATAATTTTATAGTAAATATAAAAATTAATTAAACTTCACTGAAATTTTTAATAAAATGAGATGCGTTTTTTTTATAAGTTCAATAATTGAACGTAAGCCATAACTGTAGAAAATCACATACAGTGTTATTGTTATTAAATAAATCTCTTTTAAGCTGCACTAATAAAACTAGATGTTTCAAATTATAAAAAAATTACTAAATTAATGTAGTTCACTATTTTAAATATTTTGAAAATGATGCCTCTGTGGCAAATATTTATCTTTTGTAAATATTATTCTAAGCCTTAAGTAGAATATTTCCTTAACTTTCGTAAGTGTAGTTAGTATTAGTTTTAAATGGAAAGATAATTGCGATCCGTTCAAGTAAATGTTTTGTTAATGATAATAAGTAACTTGTTATCTTCGTTTTCATATGACGGAATTTTATGCATAAGTAATACTGCTTATTACAGAGTTAATCTTCGCTCAAGTCAATTTTATGTGTTCAAAGTGATATACTTCTCATTAACATAAAATCACAGTCGTAGTTTTATTCCGAAATTATAATTATTTAAATTTTTACCTTTTATCTTGCTGGAACTTTATGGGTTTCATATTATATTTAGAACTTTTACGAGTTTTATAGTCATAACTCGTTTTAGAAATAAACTTTTTTTTTAATGCCATGGTTTCAAAAAATATCTTTAAAAAAGAAAAAAATGCAAATGCAAATGCAAATGAAGAATTAAATAGCAAAATTATTTTGACAAAGATTCTTTGTAATAGTACTTTCATGGAAATAGACTCTTAAAAGAAGTTACAGTCGGTAACAAATGTCTCCAAACACTAGCAAAAATTCCTGCGTAAAAAAAGTACACTTAATACAGTTTTGTTTAATAAGTCCTTGTCGAATCCTGTTTTTAGACTGACTAAGAATAGGATTCGACAAGGATTTATTTAACAAACCTGTATTAAGTGAACTTTTTATGCATAGGAATTTTTGCTAGTGTTCGGAGATTTTTGTTACGGACTGTACATACTAATATTAATTTGTTAATGAATTGAATAATACGTGTTATTGAATACATAACAGAAAACATAATGTAAAAATGGTTTTTATTGTGTGTTTAATAACTTTGTCGAAAACGTGTTTTAATTTTTTAAAAATTAAAGATTTCACGAATTAACAGATATTAAAAACTAACAATTTATTTTATGTTAATTTTGAATTAAAAAAAAATAAAGATGCACTTCCGATAATTAGTGTATAGTTATAAATTTCAAATATGCTAAAAAAATAAAATTTTACTTTTAATGCATTTCAATTTTCTACTTTAAATTTATGGGATTCGTAGAAACTTGTTATTCTTAAAGTTTTGCAGATGTTTTAAGAAAAAAGTCTAATTTAAAACAATTTATTTAAAAAAATGCTTTAACGCATGTATGTATTATGAATATTAACTATTATTTTTTAATATATATATATATATATATATATATATTCATAATTTTTAATAAATTTACGTTTAAAAAAGATTTTATTTTAATGAATAAACATAGAAGTTTTTATTTACCTTTTTATATTTTTAACATTTTTTTTTTTAATCTCAAAAGAGACATTACAAATGCTTTATCCAAAAGTGCATATATTTTAAGGAAAATAAATTATTGTTATTCAATGAAAATATCATTATTTTTGAAATAAAATTTACATAGGCCTTTGCATAATTGGTTATATGATTTTTTTCCTTTATTGTCATATTTCCTAAAATTACAGAAAATTCAAATCGCCTTACAAGTAATTAATCTAATTTCTTAAACGACTATATATACATATTCGATAGGTTCTTTTCGCACCCTTATATAGAATTTTGTTAGCTAGCGATCGTCTTGTGAGGCGGTGAGAGATGTAAACAACAGAAATAGCATTTCTCAAAGTAGCTAGAGAAAATGTTCCTTATTCACAAAATTTCTATTTGTCTTTCTGTGAAAAATAAAGTTCTAATTTGTAAAAACTACTAAGATTTTGTGATATCACGGCTAATTACAAAGTTAATATTTAAAGTAGCTATATTGGAGTAGCATTATTAAAGTAGTATTCCCAGCCTTTAAACATTGAAATCGCATGATAATCGCCAGCAGGTATATCTAAGAGACCTTTTACCGTTCACCGATTTTATAGCTATTACGGAGGATATGAAATGATTGCCTGGAGAAAAATTTCGCAGTGCGATATTGTTTTAGAAACTACAAAATGTTTTTCACTGGGGTTTAGTAAAAAAATATCAATGAAAGAAATTGGTCTGCAAGGCTCTATTTCTTAGGTATACTGCTATTATTATTATTATTATTTCATTTATTTATTTATTTTTTGAATTGTAAACTTATGTGGGGACAGTACGCATATTTCTTTTTTTAGAATGAATTGCTTGGAAAAAAAAATGCTATAATTGTTTAATACATAGATGTATTACATATGAAAGAGACTGATGTAATATAGAGTAATATTACATCAGTATTTTTTTATAGTTTTGTTTTTCTTATTTAATTTCAATTACATATAAAAAAAATTACTCTAAATATAAAGCGGTCTGGAAAAGGAAGCGAATACTAATGGTACTACGGTATATTAATTAGAATGTTGACAGGTATGATTTAGTGTCAAGTTTAATTATACTTTTTTCTTTCTTTTTTACATAAAATTATATATTTAATCTCACATGAATAAGTCAGAAAATTGAAAAAAAAATTCTTAATCAAAAAAGCAACATAAAAAAAACTGCTGATAAAACTAATATCGTGTTTTAAATGTGTATTTGAATAGTTAGTAGTATGATAAATCATGTTACAATGGAGAATGTTTTTACATATACTTAGGTGCAAGGTTATGATAATGAATCTAATTTTACAAAAAATAGAATACTTAACCAACGGTACTAATGATCTAAAAAAGAACCTAAACATTCAATTTGAATTCCGTAAACGTACATGTGTATGTGCACTGAGCATTTACCCCGGAAAAGACGATAAGCGCACAAGGCGTTTTCTGCAGTTTGTGTACCCACACTTTCTCGCGATATTTGCTGTTTTTTTTTTTCCCTCCAATACCTGAAAATTTTTTTAATAAGCTATTTAGTAAAATGAATAGCTTGAAACGTTCAAAAACACAAGCTCTGACCTTCGCGTTCCCCAAAGCTCTCAAACGATCTCCTGTGATGAGGATCAACGGCGTCAGTGTTCGCCACGTCCAAAACCTCAAAATCTTAGGCATAACCGTCGACAGGAACCTCAACTGGACGGCTCATATAAACGACCTAAAACTGAAAACTATGTCCCACTATCATAACGCCACAAAAATGGTAGGAAAGAGGTGGGGAATCTCTACCTCCTTCCTCAAAATATGGTACTATTCCATCATAGACAAGATCTTGACATATGGCGCGGGCGTCTGGGGAGGTCACCTGTCGGCGGCAAACAAAACCAAACTCGACTCAGTACAAAGACCTTTTATCCTTCAAATCACCCGAGGTTATAAAACTATCTCCACTGAAGCCCTGACCGTTGTCACAGGAATTCCTCATGCCCACCTACAACTTCAATACTGCTATCAAAAAACTAATATTCTTCAATTAAATAATACTCAGATTGCAAACTCTCTTTTACCTAATCTAAATATACAATCCCTTACAAACAGCTGGAATATCCATCCGGCAAAGGATGTTGCATCTTCTCTCATCAACTGTAATATTAATAGCTTTTCTCCCCTAGCTCCTGTGGCGATCTTCACAGATGGCTCCAAGACTGAACACGGAGTAGCAGCTGCACTCTGTGTTCTTAACAACAATGAAACCATCTTCCAGTGGTCCTGCAGGCTCGAAAACCACAATTCAGTCTTTCAGGCGGAATTATTTGCCATCCTTAAGGCTGTCGAATGGGCTGAGGAAAATGCTCACTCTTACCCAAGTATTAACATCTTTAGCGACAGCCTTTCGGCCCTGCAAGCCATTGCCCGCTACAGGAGCAGGCACCCCATAATATTGAAAATAAAACATAAACTCTATAACCTAAAATCCATCATCTCCCTGGCACACGTTTCTGCCCACAGGGGTGTCGTCGGGAACGAAATGGCAGATCATTTAGCAAAAACTGCCACAGAACATGCAACGATTGATTTTCACTTACCCGCCCCCCCCTTCTTATGTAAAATCTAGACTCAAGGACAAATTAAAACAAAATTGGCAATCCTTATGGGATAACTCCATCAAAGGCAGATATACTTATAACCTGATCCCAAATCTTACTTCAAACACTTGGACCCTTACTCCCCCTATCACGGCCTTTCTCACGGGTCATGGCCCATTTCAAGCATACCTTTATAGGTTCAACCGACGACGCTCACCCCTGTGCCCTTGTGGTGAGGAAGGCACTGCTTCCCATTACTACTTCAACTGTTCCCTTACCTCCAGTTTTCACCTACGAAACCCATCCCCAAGACCAGTAATCTGGTTAGATAATATTATCACCAGACCCTCCCTAATCCAAAAACTAAATAAAATCTACGCACTTTTAGAAGATATTACTAATTTAACAGATTAACCTTCAAGCTTCTTCCTACTGGCTCAGGTTGCAACCTACAATTGTGATCATCCCAAGTCACTCAGTTCTGCAGCACGACTCCAAACTGGTATAGCAACGTTACCAAATTAACCACTGTTGCCCCTTGTCGCGTGGGGTGAAAGCCCGGCAACAACATGCAAATGTCAAAAAGACTTTTATCAATGCTCCTAAACCAACTCAAAGACAAAAACGAATGAACTGTAATACTTATTTATGGACTCAGCTAATGAAATCATAGATTAAAATTCTCATTGCAAAGTCTTAAAAAAAAAAAAAAAAAAACTATTCATTCCTCCTTGTGCCCTCTGTCGCGTGGTGTTTAATCCCGGCACACCTGCTATAAATAAATTATCGCCCTCTGTCGGTTGAGGCTCATTGCCTGGCGAATTTTGTAAACGCTTGTTGAATTCTCAATAAACGTTCGGAGCAGTTCCCTCTGTCTCGGACACTTGTTGCCCGAGACACTGAAGCGCTCAACATCGCTCCAAGAGCGATGAGCGGGGACTGTCCCCTGTTCAGATAATTGAATGAATTAAGATTCATCGGTAAATCGGAGATAGTCACACCTGTAGTGGCTACAAATGAAAGCCCAGTGCTGTCTGAAAATCATGGAAACAGTTTCGGAATATTATATAGAATACCTTGAAAGAGGAACCTAGCCAAGAGAGTTGCACCTTGTGCTCCTTATTGAAAAGATCTGAGAAAGGTCATCCAACGGCCATGACGACCAATGAGTATTGTTATTTTCAACATAAAATGCCGCATTTCAAGACTACTACAACTTTAAAACACCAACGTAAGCTGCGTGGTGCGACAGAATTTAGGAGTTATGCCGAACAGAGGAGGGGACAAGAGCTTCTAAATTTTCCGTTATCAGATTTCTTCATGTGAGGGGACTTAATGCCAGAAGACTCAATAGTTTTGTCCCGCTTACTACAGTACAGAACAGAATTCAATTAGCATGCTGCAGATAAAATTAGCTTTGGAGCAAAATTTAGTGGAGTTCTCTTCACAGGTAAGTCGATATTTAGACTGAATATTTATCTCGCTGTACACACTTGTGGAGGGAGACTGGGGCACGATACCATCTTTCCAATACCAGGGAAATTGTTCGCTATGAGGTGTCATGGTTTGGGCAGGCATAATGTTGGACGTCCGCAGACCCCTCCATGTGTTCGATAGATGTTTTTCTGACTGCTATGAGAGAGGATTATCTCTCTCTGCCTTCTATGTTCGACGTTTTAGAGACGCAGTTGACCATGGAATGGCCAACTAACAATTCAGAATTGTTGCCCGTGACAATACTGCTTGTTTATATTGGTCTTATTTAACTAACGAATTTCTAGAAAATGAAAATAGTCCGTACACTATATTAGCTACCTAAATTGCTTGACTTAAACCTATAGAACATATCTCGAAGGTTTTTCGAAAGATAATGCCCTCCGATCACATACTTACGAGAACCATCTCGAAGTTTATAACGTCCTTGCTACTAAAAAAGGACCAATTTCAACAGGGATTCTTTAATTGTCTGTGTCGAGTATACCGTTACGCTGTGCAACTTGTCTGACAGTGAGAGAGAAACATAACCATATTCAGTAATTTTCGGCTCGATCTCACACACTGAGAAAAAAACATTCCGCCTTTCTCTAGAATGGATAAGTGGCCATTTTCTAAATCCCTTAACTATAAATATAGATTTGCGAGCTATGCGCTTAAGGCACGCCAATAAACTGAATAGACGAAATTATCGAGAATTTCTAGTATACACATTTCTAGATGGTGAAACAATATTCTGAATACTCTAAATATTCTGAATCATTTATAATGCGAGAAATTCTCGCTTGATTTTCTAGAATTTGGTAATAAACCAAGATTATAGTTGCAGAAACCCGCATCTTATAGTCTCATTTATTTGAAGAGATTTTTAAATAACTTTGCCCTCGAGAATATAGGCAAATGCTCTAGAATTCTAATGGAAGCTTCTAGAACTCGCTTTCCAAGGGGACTAGAATTTATAAGGATGACATGGAACTGTTTTTTCTAGAGCCACAATTTAGATTCTAGATGTCAGTTACAGAATTTTTTCTCAGTGCAATTTTGGTTTTGAACATTGCTGCACGAAAAGCTTTATCGACAATCCTGCTTGCGTACCATTACTTTTGCATATTTTTCTGTTTTAACCGTGTTTCCGTAATACATTTCATTAACACATGTCAATTAGTTTAATGTTATTACGCTAAATTGAATTCTCTTTTGCACTTCAGTATATATAGTTTTAAAATATTTCATTTACTTATTAATAGACAAATGGTAATGATGATAGTAACATTTCTTCTTGAACATTTTTTCCAAAAGCGTAAAGCTTTGTAAGAATTATTCATGGGAAAATTTCTTTTGAGGAATTTCGCACATGTCTTTCTTCGGAATGAATCCAAGTTATTCTGTGATAATAGAATTTTGCGCTTTTTTAATATCACACTTATTTGTATGGTAAAATCCCTGAACCGTCTGATTTCCAAGCAAACCAATCTCTATATACTTGTGTAATGTAGTATTCTTCTTCTTCTTCTTTTTTTTTTTTTTTTTTTTAAACTTACCACGCACTTTTGTTTATCTATTAGTACCAAAATATTCTGTCCGTCCACAGGTTTCGTTGCAATGGATATTTATAAAAAGAGAAGTAACTTAAATCATAAAATTTATAGAGTTACAGCAAGTTAAAGCATGTAATAAGCTAGTCCTCACCATAAAATAGTGGGAAATAGGGACCAGGTTGATTACCACTGATTGTAACTAATAGATACTGAAAAAATAAGAAATTAAGAAATAATAACTGTGAAAAGTCGCACAAAGCAGCAAAAACATCACCAGTTGTATTCATAACCGTAGAGTTATAAAAATGACAATTACTTTTTTTCTTTTTGGTGTGTGTGTGTGTATGGGGGTGGGAGGAATAAAAATTCAGCAACAGCACCCAATGATGTCCCAGATTTATATCAAAATACACATTAAGGGAGACAAAAATTGAAAATATTAAATTTAAAAGAAACGAGAAAGTTAGAAATGTGATTAAAAAAAGAAAAAAAAAATTCAATGCAAAAACATGTGAAAGTAATATGCTATCAGATACAGATATACAGTATGGGACAAAAAAAAAAAAATGCAGTAGCTGCAGAAAAATTGACTCATACCTAATTTATTTCTTATAACTTCAAAACTAATGATTGAAACAAATGAAACTGACATGTTTGCATTATACAAGAGACATAAAATGCTACCTATGTATATTTTTGATTTAGTAATTCGTTTTTTTTTTCTCTCTCTACGAAGTACTCAATAAAAATCTACAAAAAACTTTCTTTATAAACATAATATAATAAATATATACTTTGCATTTTATTATGATTTATTATATGAAATAAACACGGTACCTTTTAATATATGAAGTAAAACTATTTCTTTTTTAGATCTAATCAGTCATTTAATAAACACATGTAATATGCATTGGGTAATTCCACCTTTATATGAAATTACTGCTTTAATGCACAATGGCATAGTATTATACAGGTTTTAATATAAATCTCAGATGTTTTACCGTGCCAATTATCATAAATTATTTTTTCTAGCTTATGCAAAGTTGTAGGCTGCAAATTTCGAATCCCTTCTTCTTTTTAAAGTTTAAAAATTTTCGAGCGTAGACATTTTATGACTATTTTATTTTCTGATAAAGAAGAAATTCTACGATATTCTTTGAGGAATTTAACTTAAGGGAAAAAAGTTATGATTGCTTACAGAATAATAGGTGTTCACGGGAATGGAAAGGTAATTTTAATAATTCGAATCAAGTAAACGTACCACAGATGCCCTGTAGCATGATGCATTATTATCTTGAAAGGCGGATTGTAGAAAATACTGAGATACCTCCAAAATAGTGGTCAGCCGCCACTTTTATAATGACTGTGTTTTATTTCGAGTTAATTTATACCTTGAGCACGGAAATTTGCCCGACTCCTTGAAAAATTATGCACGTACGTACTATAATATACGGAGAATGTGTCACTGCTTAAAGAGTGCAATTTTCTTCAAGTCGGTAACTTTTTCGTTGGCCTACTAGTATTTTTCTGTCAGCTCGAAATAAATTAAAATTTACTCGTCAAAGAAAATGAGTTCCGCCCAATAATTAACTGATATATATATATATGTGTGTGTGTGTGTGTGTTTAATTTTTAATCAACTGCAGTCTTGTTATTTTTTAATTCTTTTTCCTAATAATGGCTCTTTTTTTTTTTTTTTGCAGATCTTCGGGTATTTAACCTGCGTTATTTAATTGTTGTTGCACTGTTTTTGAAGAAATTATTTTGCTAAACGATGTTTTTGAATTTTTTCTAAGTTCTGAGTCGGATACAAATTGTTTTTTTTTTTTTTTTTTTTTTTTTTTGACAAATTGTAAATTTTTGTAAATTTGCTTTTTAACTTGCGGTCATTTTGCTTGGATGAGAAAACATGGCCGCCTAAAGCCAAATTTCCAGTTTAAATAGCCAAAAAATTTATAGCTTGCTAAAAACCGTCTAATCAATATTTGTCAACATTTAATTATTTTGCTGTCTCGCGTATTATTATTTATATTATTTTTTGTTTTTCATTCTAAAATTAATACTTTTTGTGGCATCGTTAACTGCCTTATTCTTGTCATTTTTGAAATACTTTCTAAAATTGCAATTTTCTTTTCATTTGTATTTTGTTTTTAACACTCGGCTCAATCTTAAAGTGTACGTGGATGACGACATAATACAATCTGTTCAAAAATTTGCTTTTTAAACGTTATATTTGGATGTTACAGAAAGAGAATTTGAAAATATCCAAGTGCTGATTTTTTTTTTTTTTTTTTTTGTGTGTGTGTGTGTGTGCTAAATTTTAAATATGTATGATAATGATAAATAACATTTTCGATGATAGATAACTTTTTCTACTTCCTGTAATATTTAAAATTTCATAATTTATTTTAGATCGTAAAAAGCTATCTTTTTTTTTTTTTTTTTTTTTTATTCAAATCCCTTAATTTGTAAAAATTATTTTTCAGTTACTTTTTAGAAAATGTACTCATCCCTATTTACGATAAACGAAGAATTAAATTCGTTGTCAAGCATTCAGTCCACAAAAAATAACAAGAAATATTCTAATTTAAATAATTATTTGTTCTATTTGTAAATTTGCTTGTTACATGTTATTTTTACTCTAACAATTGTTTTCAAGAATTGTATGATTGTAAATCTAGAAAAAACACTTATCATTATGTCGGGATAAAAATCATCTTGAATGACAAACAAATGAGCAATTATTTTAAATTATATGTAATTAACGTCATTTGTAAATTCTTTAAATATTTATTTATCAGCTTGTATTGAAAGAAGAATCTTAGAAAGGTGTATTTAGAAAGATTCTTTTGAGAAAAAGTTTAAATATTAAAAAGGAAGGGGAAGGGGAAATATTAGATAATGCACAAAAAAACTTTTACTCCGAATAATTTTGTATGTGGATTGAAACACATCAAAATTAAAATATTTATTATTTATGCTACTTTGATTAGCAAAATTTGTTAATCTAAAATTTCTTTGTACAAATTTGTTTTTCATTTTAATTACTTTTATACTGATTTATTTATTTATTGCAAGTAATTAGTGCATAACTTCAGCAACAACGCAAATATCTGCTGTGTATCTATGAGTGCGTATACGCACTTATTTATTTTATTACATATTCATATATATATATGTCTGTGTGTGCGCCCATTTATATTTAATGGAAAATTTCCAGAGAAATTTTGGGATCTAATCAGCATGACTTTAAAAATAATATATATATATATATATATATATATATATATATATATATGTATAGATATATGTATATACGAGGGGTGATCCAAAAAAAAGTTTACAAGGCAACTGAAAAAGTATTTATTAACAATAGAAACAAGATACAAATGGGAATCAAGAGACACATCTGGCCTTCAATTTTCCACATAGTCGCCAAACATGTTTAGGCATTTGTCAGAACGTTCGATCAACTTGTTTATCCCCTCTTGGTAGTAATTAGGGCCCTGCTCATTGAGCCATTTCTCGGCAGCTGTTTTCACTGCATCGTCTCAGGTGAACCGTGTTCCGGATAAGTTTCGCTTCAACGCCGGAAAAAGGAAATAGTCACTTGGAGCCAAATCGGGGCTGTATGGGGGGTGATTCCAGACCTCCCACTTAAACCTTTGCAGCAATTCCTGAGTCTGGCGAGCTGTATGGGGCCTGGCATTGTCATGCAGAAGAATGACGCCTTTGCTCAGTAATCCAGGCCGTTTGCGTCGGATGGCTTCACGCAGTTTCATTAAGGTGGCACAATAACGATCGGCATTAATGGTATGGCCACGCTCCAAATACTCGATTAGGATAACACCAGTCGTATCCCAGAAAACGGTTGCCATCACTTTACCGGCAGAGGGTGTGACCTTAAACTTCTTCCTCGTCGGTGATCCAGCGTGTTTCCACTCCATCGTGGCTCTTTTGGATGTGGGGGTGAAGTGATGAAGCCATGTTTCATCACCGGTAACGATGCGATCAATGAAGTGTTGGCCGTCTGAATGGTATCGCTGAAGAAATGTGAGGCTGCACATCATTCGAGTGGCCTTATGCTCCGCGGACAACGCACGTGGAACCCAGCGGGCACAAACTTTGGAATATCGCAACTCATCGGTTACGATACGCTGAACGTTACCATAACTCAGATCCAACTCTGAGGCAATCTCACGCACGGTTACTCGTCGATCCTTTTGGATGATTTCTTCAACACGAGCCGTGTTGATATCCGTCCTTGAAGAACTTGGACGGCCGCTCGCTTCCATATTGCGGTTTTCCACATGCTCCCTGCCCGCTTGATAAGAACGACACCATTTCGCTACCTGTTGTCTACTCATTGCTTTGTCCCCGTATACCTCAACAATTTGTCTGTGAATTTCGGATGCGGCCACATTCTTGGCCCATAAGAATCGAATTACGGCTCGCACCTCTATGCGAGACCACTTTTCTAGACGTCGTGCCATTACTGTCGCTCTTAAGGGCACTGCCTCGTTTCCATTCAACTCTCTGCTGTAGAAAATGAAACTAAAAAACAGGCTTAGTTGAAGTACAAAACTTACCCCGCCTTTAACCTAGTGCGACATTTTTTGTCCAATTAGGAACGTTAACTATTTCGGCGGTCAATATGAGAGTAAATGATAATCACAGAGGCGGGGTTATTTTCGTCCCCCCAAAAGTAGTCAATTATAGAAAAGGGTGACAAGACACTCCCTCACTACTGATTTGTCTTTTGATAAAAAGACAGCGCGTTATTGAACGAATGCATCATTATGTAATGAATGCATGTAAAAACACATGTATACATGTATATATGTATAGTATTGATTCATATATATATATATATATATATATATATATATATAGTATCACAGGTTATTATTATTACCAGGGCCAGATTATGACACGGGCACACGGGGCACTGGCCCAGGGCCTCCAAATTTAAGGGGCCTCATTTCCAAAAACTGAGAAGTAATAGTATAATTTTTTTTTTCATTATATGTCTATTGAAAACAAAAATTGATTAAATTTTTATATTTTACTAGAGAACATAAACAATTATTGAATTTTGTGACTAATTTCCTAAACATTGGCTGATCAATGTACTTCAGTTTTTCATTTGTCTTGAACATAAAACTAATGTTTTGTTATAGGTTGCTAAAAAAATGAGGAAATAGAAGATGTAGTTGAAGGAAAAATTTTAAAAATGCACTTTATTTATTTGTTTATTTTTGTTTTTGAGAACTGGTCCTTTTGGTGAAATCTTTAGAGTAGGGTAAGGGGCCTCCAACTAGCATCAGTGCCCCGGGTCTCCAAAAATCGTAGTTGGGCCCTGATTATTACTACTACTAGTAGTAGTAGTTAGGGTGCCTATATTACTTATCGAGGCACCTTAGTAGTAGTATTAAGACAGGTCGAACAATTTCTTTCAGATAGCGATTTTGTCTTCGTTACCAATTTTTATCTATTACCTTGAATGGACGTTCAAAACTTTTTTTATTTTGTCATCTAAATATAAAGAGCTAAACGATTGTAACTGTATCTATACGGATTTTTAGTCCGGATTATATCAAAAATTGGTACACTTATGTATTAAAACGAAATCTAGGTAATTCTGTATTTTTGTGTTCAATCGAATAATTGGTTCAAAAGTAATAAAAATCCTACTTAAACTTAGAAAATTATTTTAAAAAAAAATGTAAAGATAGAAATTAATGCCAAAAATATATGCGTAATTATACTTATTTTTATGTCGGAAAAAAAAAGTGAAATTATTATTACTACATTATTAATTAAAATAAAATTTAGAAAATTCGTTCTAATTAAATGGAATAGCTACAGTATAGAACGGTAAATCTAGCTAATGCCGTATTTTTTAGTTCAACCGGATAATTGATTCAAAAGGTCATAAAAAACCCACTTTAAAATTATAAAAAAGAAAAAAAGAAGTTGATGCCAAAAATGAATATCTAAGTAAATATATTTTTCTTTGTGTCAAAAAATAAAATAAAAATAAATAAAAAACGAACGTGCAATTATTATTATTTTTAAATAATTAAAATGAATATCAGAAATATTGTACTAAAGAAACTGGACAGCCTCAGTATAGAATGATACATTTATTATTATTAATATTATTGTTGTTATTGTTATAAATTGAAAAAAATAAAAGCAAACTTGCATGCATTTATTATGATTAGTTAGCTGAGAAATTCTATTTAAAATATTTATAATTAACATTTTTTAAATTACTGCAAATAAAGTTTCTAAAATAGTGATGTCAATTTCTAATAAATTAAAATAAATGGAAAAAGGTTAAACTTAGTTAAAGAAAAAAAAAAAAAAAAAATGAAAATGAAAATGAAAATTTCTAAAAATAAAGAAATTTTGTAACATAAGTTTAACTATTAAAAAATTATTAAAAGTATAAAGACTATGCACAGAATGATTTTATTATTCATGATCTGTAATTTGCATAACTTCAAAACTACTCCATAAAAATTAAAAAAGTTAATATCTACAAGGAGGGATTTAAAAAATTAAATATATATTTGGAAATTGTTCAATTTAATCATTTAAAAATAAGGACGAAACGAATAGCGATTTTGCGGAATGCCGCATATCGGTATCCACCTGACATCAGCTTTTCAGATATATCCGGCAAATATTACTCTCTGTTAAATCCCTACGTTTAAATTTTAAAATTGGTGATTTTTGAAAAGAAAAATGAAAGTATCTAAGCAAGCGCGCGCGCCTTTTTCTTTTCTTTTCTTTTTTTTTTTTTTTTTTTTTTTTTTTTTTTCTGCTCATAATTATAGAGTAAAATAAAAAACAAGTAACACTTGAGGAAAAACATAAAAGACTTAAAAATTGACCTTTATATATATTCAAATATATTTCTTTTTTATATCGAATAAAAACTGAATGTACACACATTTTCTTTTAAATAATTAAATTTGAGAAAAATCGGGCTAAAAAAATTGATTCAGTTTAGAACTCCTTGACGAATTTTGAAATTTGGCACCGTCGTAGCTCCGATGTTTCTAGCCAAGATCTTTACTTACGCAATTGCGATAACAATTTAATTCATCGCCAAAATGACAACAACAGTTTAAAAGCTGCCAAGGGGCTCCTATGCTAAACTTATCGGACCAGTTTTAAAATATTTTTTAGAATACTGGTATACTAACCCTATTAAATTTGAAAATTGTATTTTGAAAATTTTGGGAGTTATTCGAAATTTAAATTTTTTTTTAACCTAATGGCGTAGGCTCAACATTTTGCTTTGTAAAGCTTGTATCAAGAATGAATAAGCGTAAAGAAGTCGGATAAATTCTAAAATATTATTTATGATACTTGCATGAACTATATGAAATTTGAAAATTCTACTTTAAAATTGCATGAGTTAAATGAAATGTAATATTTTTTAACATGACAGCATATGGCAAAATTTTCCTTTGTAAAGATTATCTCAAGAATGAAGCAGTGTATAAGAATGTAATAGTAGAATGTAGGATTGCATTTAAAATATTATTTATCATAATGGCATTGACCGTATAGTTATTTCAAAATTCTACTTTGAAAACTTCGTGAGTTATTTGAAATTTATTTATTACTTTCTTCTATATTCAATAGAAGAGGGTATCGGATTCGTAAAAATTTTCGACCTCGGGTTTTTGATGGATTTACACGTTTTGAGAGATGTAGAACACGATTGGACCATTTTTAGAAAATGTCTATCTGTCTGTCTTTCTCCGTGTGTGTGAGAGAGAAAATTTTGTGGCAACTCTATCTCAGGAACTGCTGCAAAGAATTTCATACAAATTGGTATGTAGTTGCACCTTGATATAAATTAGTGCCTATCAACTTTTGGTAAAAATTGTCTTACAGGTTGCGTTGCCATCCCGCTTTTTCTAAAATTTAACATGGTGGTATAGGACAAAATTTTGTATAAATGTGCATAAGGAAATTATTTTTTAATAAACATTATGAAATTTACAAGAATCATTTATAATAGAGATAGTCAACTGGGAAAAAAGTTTTGTATGTGCACGAGCCTCGCCTCCCCCCCTTGATGGGAGTAAATTTTCATGATGGGTATCTTTCAAAAGAGCTCGCCAATACCTTTAAAACGAATGGTTGAACCATAAATGTGTCTGGCTGTACGTTAGTTAGTAAACTAATATATTCTGAAGAAGGAATCATTATAAAGTCGTCGGACCAGTTTTAAAATACTTTTTGGGATACTAGCATAAATTCTATTGAGTTTTAAAATTCTTTCTCGAAATTTCGGGAATTATTTGATATTTAATATATATATATATATATATATATATATATATATATATATATATATATATATATATATTAACATAGGGGCATAGGTCTACATCTTGTTTTATAAATATTGTATAAAAAACGAGCAAGCGCAAATAAGTCAGATGAATTTTAATATGTTATTTATTATAATGGCACGAACTATATGGATTTTGAAATTTTTACTTTAAAATTTCACAAGTTAAATGATATATATATATATATAACCGTAGCATTCAGTAGTAATATAAAATTTATTAAATTTTATTAGTAATTCAAACAGTTAATACCATCAATATCAAAGTCTACCCAAATGAAAAATGAAATAAAGTTAAAGCAAAATGAAATAAAACAAATTGGACTTAGATAACAGCATATTTGTATCGTAAATTTTTCAAGGGCCTGGTAGAATACGAAACATTCAAAGTGAATTTTTTCTGTCGCAAAGATAGCAACAGCTAAATATCTCTTTGTGCCAAGGCCCGAAACATTCACAGCATCCAAAACAAGGTAGAAATATATATATATATTAACAGGACAGCATAGGGCAAATTTTCGCTTTCTAAAGATTATCTCACGAATGAGTCAGTGTACAGAACTAGAATTGTATTAAAAATATTATTTCTGATAATGACATTGGAAAAGATGGTCAATATACTTGAAAAAAAAAAAAAAAAAAAAAAAGTATATTACATGCATTATACAAATACTCACCCATTTTGCCCAAACTATGCTGTATAGAAATATTTTTCAGTATTTTAGGAAATATACAATACGCAACATAGGCCTAATTCAAAAGAATATTCAATATATATATTTATATATTTATATAATTTTTTAATATACACAAGGTAATCAGATTATTAGATATATATTTTTATACAATATATATATTTTTATTATTTATATATTTTTTTAATATACACAAGGTAATCAGATTATTAGATATATATATATATATATTTTTTTTTTTTTTGGAGGGGGAGGGGGGGACATTTTTTCAAAAAAAAAAAAAAAGAGACAAAATGGCTTGGAATTATTTCACACATGCAAAGAAGATTTAAAAACGCATTTTTTCTCGATTCAGGCCAAGGTGCAATTAGGGGACCAACCACAAATTATAGAAAAGCGAACATATCTCATGTATATCAGTAAAAGTTGCGTCCTGAAGAGGAAAAGGGGACAAGTAAAAAATTAAACAAAAGACAAAATATTTTCAATCACACTTTAAAAAATAATGCTTTAAATGCGTTTTGGCTGAAGCATGTGATTAAGAAGATTTTTCTCATTATCTGTATAAATTTTTATGAGGCTACCACATATATTCATGGAGATATAACGGGAAAAAAAAAAAAAAAACTTCTTTTACTTCCATTACTCGTTTACCGTAGGTAGTGGAAGTACTGTATTCGGTACGAAAATTCGATATCGAGATTTCACCTGATTTACATGTTTTGAGGTCTCCTGAGTCTAAAAAAAGTGCTTTTTGGCAACTGGTCAGTGTGTGTGGGGGGGGGGGGGGAGGGAATCTTCTGACTGTCATATCTCCAAAACTAATAAAGATGAAGCTACGAAACTTCAGAAATAAAGCAGAACTAGTGTACAGATGAATTTTCCAAATTTTGAAGAAAATTGGAAAACCGGAAGGGAGATTTGCGAAACCGGAAGTGGGGACGTAAATCTGAATCTCAAAAACGGCTCTAACGACTTTCTTTAAAACTGTTGCATAAACCCATTTTAGATATCCTTTCTCGTACTTTACGTGGTCATCACAGGAAAATTAATAGTCATCCTGATCAGGTAAATCTGCTTTAGATCTCGAAAATTTGTGTATCATTAAAAAAAAAAAAAGCTATTATTATTATTATCCCCCCCCCCCACTTTGGTATGTAAACTCTATTTTATGTCGTTACGTTTTCACGCGTTTACGGCAAACGTGTATCAACTTTCTCTTACTGGAAAATTTTTTGTTGTCTATTTCATTAGCTCAATTCTATGTCTTCTGATCACATTATCTCAAAAATGTCCAAATAATACGTGTAATAGTGGGTAAGGGAAGTCATGTAGTTGTTTCACACCAGATTTTGTTTTCACAGGTTTCAAGCATTACTTTTTACAGGGTGATCCCAAACAGTTTCACTTTTCTTTAATTTTTTACTGGTCCTCCTTTCACTTTCGGCAAAAACTTTAACTAAAATATGTGGAGTATAGCATGTTCATCACATTCCTGAAATTTCAAGATGGTTTATCTAGAACTTTTTGAGATATTAAAAAAAACACCTGAAATCAAAAGTGTCCGGTCATTTATGGAAAGGATAAAGGAAGAGTACCTCTCAAAATCCCCCCTATATATACATACTAATAGATATTAGTCTTATTTTATTTATCTACAGCTGTTATTTTTTTAGCTCTCTGCTGTATGAATACGAGTATCATTTGTCTTATTATATATATATATATATATAAAATCACACAGAGAAAAATTATTCTGAACTATTTCGCGCTATATTTGAACAATTAAACTTGAAGTATTTTGTTCTTTACCGATTTCTGTAAAAATTGTAAAATATATAAAAGATACATTTAGATCTCGCCGCGCTTGAAATGATGCTGCCCCAGTTGTTCTAAATTTCTCACTGCAATCATTTATATATATATATATATATATATATAGATATATATATATATATATTTATTTATTTATTAACATTTGTTTTTGTACCATTTTATAACTTTTTTTTTTGCATTATTATTAAACAAAATGTAAATAAAATTTTCTTACTAGTATTCTAATTAAATAACAAACGCAACACGTTTTGAAAGAAATGAAATATTCATCCGGAAATAAAAAAGACATGTTACCCAAATGAAATTCCTCTCTGTCTCATGTTTTCTTCAACCTTGGTAGCACGCTCTGAAGAAAAAAAATAAAAAAAGATTCTTTTCTTTTGATACGTCATCAGTGTTGACTCCCAACTGAAAGTTTATTTTTGTTGGATGTTTTTAAAATATACATAAGCAGTTTTACTTGTAGTATATGAGACATAGTTATATAGGTGGAGAAAAGGTTGAAGTTATAAATTGTATTTTCTATTTCTCTAGCACACTCCCCCCCCCCTCCCTCCCCTCCGTCAGTATATGGCCTTCTTCTTTCAGTTTATAAAGAATTATTTAAACTTTACTCTTTCAGTGAGATGTCAAAATTGGGTGTTCGTGAGTCGAAGCTGGAAATTTTATTTTTTTTTTCTCCTTTATGTCTTGAAAAGTGACAGATAATGAAAAACACTCATTTAAAACTAGCATGTTGTGGCTAGCAAAAAAACTTTCTTCTGTATTTTCCTATAGAAGTTTATGCAATACAAATTATTTATTATTATTATTATTTACATTTTGAATGCTGACTTTTTTTCATCTTAGAGGCGTATTACACGAAATGGCCAACGTGAGTAAATTTTTACCGTGCAGATAGCGTACATCCTGTTCTCGGGAACATTTTCAATAAAGCAGCGCCTCCTGTCGGCCGATATGCACCCAAATTGACTCAGCATTTGAAATCTCTGCCTTTTTACATATCAAATTTAGTTCGACTATACGCAACAGAACCAGAGATAGAGCCTTCTGTAAACTGCGGAAATCGTAGTATAACAGTGTCACCTATTGAGGGACTGGCGTCAAAAATTGATAGACATTAAGTTAGGTTAAGGTGAATCTACATATACATTTATATGTAAATCTGTGCATTAGTTCCTGAGATAAAGCTTTCCCTAAAATATCAGAAATAGCTTTATAGTAGCCCCACCTGTTGAACTATTGACACCAAATGTAATAAGCATTAACTCATGTCAAAGTGCATCGACATATGCACTTATATCAAATTTTACGCAGTAGTTCATGAGATATAGCATTCCCTGATATTGTGAAAATTGCTGTGTAAAAGTGCCACCTGTTGAGCGATTAGCACAAAAAATTGATAGGCTTCAGTGGTTACGTCGCACTTGCGACCGGGACAGATGCGACCGGGGTTAAAATCGTAGCATTTGCGACCGAATTCTTAAATCTATGCATATCTGTTCATCTGAGAGTAGCTTTTCCGACCGCTATAATTAAAGGCATGGCAATCGCTGCGTCAATGGATATATCCCGCAAAAGATCATCATAATTCCCTTAGCAATGCACATTCGATTTAATGAACATTATTTCAAAACAATCTATTTGTTGTTAAATTTTTCTCGCCAAAAATATTAAATATTTTACTATGCAAAAATCATTTAAAATATGTTATAGTATATTAACATAACCAAAATTCTATTAATAATTACATAAATACAATGATGGTGCACAATCCTTTTTGCAATCATTATTATAAACTATTAAAATCATCGAATCTGGAGCATATTCAGATTTATTTATTAGATATTCTTATTAATAAAATTATGACTTTTACAAAAGTACATATATTTGAGTTAATGAAAAATTTCATTAATCTTCAAAAATAAAAAAATAAATAAAATAAATAAATAAATAAATAAATAAAATAAAATAAATAAATAAATAAATAAAAATAAGTAAATAAATAAATAAAAATAAATGTAGAGAAATCTATGAAATACCAATGAAAGAAATTTAGCCATTGGTATTTAGTCAGACCCTGACTGGTGCTTATTAGATTTGAGGATCAATCGCTCAACAAGTGGCGCTGTGATCGCATATTTTCTAAATTTTTAACATGGCAGTATAGGACAAAATTTCGTATAAATGTGCATAATGAGAGTTATTTTTAACTTGTGATTGTAAAATTAATATGATTTATTGATAATAGTAGTAGTTAATAGGAAAAACATTGTGCATGTGGGAGCATCGCTTGCCCCCCTTCCCTCCCGGGGGGGGGAGTAAATTTTCAATATGGGTGTCTTTCGAAAGGTCTCATCAATGCCTTTAAAACGAATGGTTGAACTATAGATCTGTGATAATTTAAAACAGAGTTATCGATTTTTTTTTTTTTTTTTTTTTTCACTTTTAACGAAAAAATTGCATTTCTTCTGATAATTGCAAAAAGAAATAACTTTCTTTCGGCATTAGTGATATAATGCTGGCAGATAAAAATCGTCTACATTTATAATTGGAAAGTAATTTGATAATTTAATAAATAATTTGTATGGAATAAATTTTGTGTAAAACTATATAGAAGAAAGTCATGTGGTGGCCACATCATACCAGTTTCTCTTGCAGATGTTTTAAGTTATAGGAATGTAGATTTATGATGAGTTTAGTGGATGTTTAGTTGGCACCTTTAATGTTGTAATATTTTGATATTATTCTGTGTGTGATAAGAATAAAACAGTAAAACTACAAACACTAAGTTTGAAATCCATTCTTGTACACTTACACTTCACAACACACATAAATAGTTAAAAATATTTTTAATCTATTTTCCAAATTTTTAAACTTTTAATTTAGTTATAACTCAGTATTAGTAATTACACTTTTAAATATTTTTAAAATGATTTACCGTATACACACACAGTAGTGTGACAATTAAATTTACTTTATTTTATAAATTAAAAATATTTCCCATTGAACTAATAATTTTCATTTAGATTCGGGTTTTGTTGCGGCTGAGGGGTTCTACGCTCAAAACTGTTAGACATGAGGTACCAGGTTCGATCCCAGGTCGCGCTCGTCGGCACAGCTGTTCGGAGCTTTCCGTGGTTTTCTCCGAATCTTGCGTAAATATGGAATTTTAATTTGAATTTTGGGAATATGGTCGATTGACTGCTATAGGTCCTAGGCCTGACGCGGAGTGCCCTCCCTGGGGGGTCATTCTAAGGGGTCTTAGCTTGTATATACGCAAGTTTCGAAAGAAACCGCAGAAAACTCAGAATGGCTAGGCCGACGAGCGCTAGCTGGGATCGAACCCGGCACCTCGCGTCTACCAGCTTTGAGCGCAGAAATGCTCGGCCGCTTGTAGGCCAAGAGTAAATACGGGCTAGGACCCCTTAGAAAGACCCCACTCCCCCTCAGGCCTAGGACTTAAGCAATCAATCGGCCCTATTCCCAAATCCAATCCAATCGGGTTTCGGGTCGGGTGCGGGTATAAAGAAATCGGTTTCGGGTCGGGTGCGGGCTGCCGAAAATTCTTCAGTGCGGGTTCGGGTCGGTTTTCGGGTCGAATAAAATTTATTTGTCTGGTTCGGGTCGGGTTTCGGGTTGATTCAAAATTCACTTGTCGGGTTCGGGTCGGGTAATCGACGTTTCAAGGAGTGGTGTGAGTAAAAGTTACCTAAATAATTTGGAATAAACTTTTGAATTTAATAACAGCTTTGAATAGAACAGGCGCATGTTTATGAACAAGCAACCCTATTCTGATCTTCTGCGCAACTTCTGCGAATGTAGGTAAAATATCTTTTCTCCATGTGAAATGTCAGTATATTTTATACAAAAATAAATTTAAAAATAAATTTGAGGCACTGAAATTTATTATATTATTTAAATAATATAATTTTAATTAATTCTTTGTTCTATAATCCTGACAAAAGATACCTTTTTATATTACAAAGTATTTTGAAATTGTTTTTCTGTTAAAAGCTCAAACAGTAATATTAAATACTCTGATCTAAATTCACTATTTAAAAAATATTTTTGATAATTAAATAAGTTTTTAATTATAATATATTATTAATTATTTTTTCTAAAATTACTGATTAAAATAACTTTTTATATAAAAAATAATTTGATGATGGTAGTTTAGGTATTAACCCCGACTGAGAACATGAGTGTCGACAACTATGACCTGGGATCGAGCCCGACACTTCCTGTCTACCAACGTGGACAGCAGAACTGCTGGGCTTATTGATTATAAAAGTCCAAATATATGTATTCAACGATTTCTCTAACTTAATTATAAAAAGTTACATTTTTAATAAATAAATTAGTTTTTTAATTGAATATTTCATTAAATAATTTTTCAACTAGCCTTTTTTTTTTTTTTTTTTTCAATTATTCATAGAAATTAAAATCTTTTAATATTAAAAGTGTTTTAAAATAAATTTTTCTATTAAAAGCAGAAACAGTTGTATTGAACAATCTCAGCTAAATTAATTATTAAAATTTATATTTTTGATAATTAATTTAGTCTTATATTAGATGTTTTAAATATAATAATTTTAATTAGATCCTTAACTAGCTTTTTTTCATAATTATTCACAGAAAATAAAATCTTTTAATATTAAAACTGTTTTAAAATATTTTTTTTCTAATGAAAGCAGAAACAATTGTATTACGGAATCGCAACAAATTTAATTATTAAAATTTATATTTTTCTTAATTCATTTAGTCCTTAGATAATTAATTTACTCTTCCTTTGAAAGTTTTTTTTTAAATAAAACAATTTTAATTAGATCCTTATTTCTATAATCAGTTATAGAAAAAAAATAGTTTTATGTTTAAGAGCATTTTGAATTAGATGTTTCATTTTAAAACTCGAACAATATTATTGCATAGCTGCCAAGTTTTTAAATTTATTCCGGAATGTTGTTAGTCCCGCCGCTTTTTCACACCGTAATATTTTTAGAGTGATTTTCTTAATATTTAATCGTAATTATATATCGAAGAAATTTTTTCTACAAAGATTACAGTGTGAAAAAAAGTACGGGGCTAAGAACATTCTGGAATAAATTAAAAAACTTGGCAACTATGTATTAAGGAATTTCAATTATTTTAATTAGTAAAATTTTAAATTTTTAATAATTAAATTATTTTTAATTTGAATGTATTATTATATGAGTTTTTAATTATTATTTTATATATATATATATATATATATATATATATTTAAAGTTTTTTAATTAAAAATATTTTGGTGGTTGTGGTTTAAGCGTTAAAGGCTATTGATGATATACAGGTCCTAAGCCTGGATGAAATGCCTTTCATGAGAGTTATTTCTAATGATCCCTGGTCTGTATATACGCGAGTTTCAGAAAAAAAACCATGGAAAATTGCAAACGTCTACGTTGAAATGTGGGACTTTGGATAGAACACGGCAAAAGAAGCCAATCAGATCCCTCTAGTGGCTGAGCGGATCTGCGCTCAAAGCTGGTAGACGTGAGGTGCTGGGTTCCATCCCAGGTAACGCTCGTCGACCTAGCCGTCCGGAATTTTCCATGTTTTTCCCAGAAACTTGCGTAAATACGGGCTAGGAACCCTTAGAAAGACCTCCACGGAAGGCACCCCCTTTCAGGCCTAGGACCCTAGAGTAGTCAATCGGCCTTATTCCCAAACACTAACACCAATCTATCAACATTGAGAGCAGAACCGCTCGGCTACTGAAATAGGCCTTTAAATTAAAAATACAAAAAATATTATAAAGTAATTTGAATTAATTTAATTATAAAAAAAATATATTTTTAATAAATAAATTTTTATTTTTTTATTAGAATATTTTATTGAATTATTTTTTTAAACTAGCTTTTATTATTATTATTATTTTCGTTCATAGAAAAGAATATATTTTAATATTAAAAGCTAGTATTTTAATAAAGATTTTTCTATTACAAGCCGAAACAATAATACTAAACAATATCAACTAATTTTATTTAATTATTAATATATATATATATATATATATATACGTATGTATATATATATTAGTTAAATTAATTTTCTAGATTTTTTATTTTTATTTATTTATTTATTTATTTATTTTAATCATTAATTATTTACAGGCAAAAAAGAAAAAAAAAAAAAAAATACAATATTATATAGTATTTAGAGAAAATTAGAAATAATTTTTTCAATTAAAAGCTCAAATAGGTCAATTAAACAAATTAATTTTATTATTAAACATTTTGATTTTTAATAAATGCAATAATTTTTATTTATATTTTTATATTACATAATTCCTTACATATGTTTTTCTATAATCTCCCAAAGAAAAAAAATATGTTTACATTAAAAGTATTTAGAAATAGATTTTTCAAATAAAAGCTCAAATAGTTCTATTAAACAAATATTAAACATTTTGATTTTCAATAAGTGCAATCATTTTTAATTATATTTTTATATTAAATAATTCTTTAAATATTATTATTATTATGTATAATCTCCCATAGAATTTTTATTATTATTATTAGAAGCATTTTAATACAGATTTTTCAATTAAAAGCATCCATATACATTGATTCATTTATATAATAAGCAATAACAATGGCTAAATCTTAGCAGAAATGTAAAACTTGTTAAAAATATTAGAGAAATGGAAGTACATGTAGCCAAGCCTGTAACGTTAAGCAATGGTGCTTGCAATATTCAAACACGACTTGAGTGGGAGGTAATCCCCCTCCCCCAAACACACACACAATTATAAGGAGTTATTTGTCAAATAAAATTGTTTCTTAACCTGGTTTGAATTCTTTTTAACGTAGTTTTATATACAACTAATACTTGTTGTCTGATCCCTTGTTTTGTAGTCTGTTTTTATAAAATTGAATTACAAGATAAGAGTGCCCTGTGAGTGCCACGCCAGATTATTAAAATAGGCAAAAGAACTAAAATACTAGCGCATACTAGCACCCCCTCCCACCTCAAGCTACGCACCTGAATTACATTACAATAACTGTATATTGTAAAAAAGAAAAAAAAAACTTCTTTTCTAAATTTATTGACTTTTGTACGCGTTTGGGTTTTTTATTTAATAATTAAATTGGCTCTTTTTAACGAACTTAATCAGTGAAGCCCCGCCCCCCTCCTTACACATGAACACATCTCCTGTGTTGCCTGAATTACATTACAATAATTGTATATTGTATAAAAGAAAAAAAAAAACCTCTTTTTTAAATTTATTGACTTTTATACGCGTTTGGGTTTTTTATTTAGTAATTAAATTCAGTTTTTGTTAACTCTTTTTAATGAATTTAATCAGTGAAGCCCCCCCCCTCTCTTTACACATGAACACATCTCCTGTGTTGCACCTGCTTTCGGATAGATCCGGTCGCAAGTGCTACCCTCAAACCAAAGCGGTCGCAAGTGCTACGATTTTAACCCCGGTCGCATCTGTCCCGGTCGCAAGTGCTACACCACCGCTTCGGTTTATGTCAAGATTGAACTACATATAAATTTATTGGTAAATCTGAGCAGTAGTTCCTGGGACATAATTGGAATGAAATTTTTATCTCACACACACAGACAGACGTTTCCTAAAAATAGATAAATTGCGTTCTGGATCTTTCAAAACGTGTAAATCTATCAAAAGAAAATCGAAAATTTTTACAAATCCAAAACTTTCTTCTATTGAGTACAGAAGAAAGTAAGAAGACAAAGCACCTTTGTTCTTCTTCTTCTTTTTTTTTTTTTTTTTTTTTCTTTTAATCTTTTTAAATTTCAAGCATTTAAAATTTAATATTTTTTGGTTACTTTTTTTAGCCTACTATTATTCTTTTCATACGAATATCCGAAAATATACAGCTTTTTTTATTTATTTATTTATTTTTAATCCCCCAATAGTAAAATTCTAAATTGTGTACCTTAGTCTGAAAAGGCAAGGTAACGAATAATCGCTATAAAATGTATTTTGTATTTCCCTGCCCGTCTACCCTCCACCAATATGGCATCTTCCCTTGAATTTAAAAAGAATTTTTCAAACTTTACTTTTCCAGTGAAATGTCAAATTGAATGTCCGGGAGTCAAAGTGGAAATTTTTTACTTTTATTTTTTCGTCTTTTGGCTATTCCTTTACTTCCTGGAAAGAACATATAATAAAAAAATACTCATCTAAATAAAGAATCTCCTTCCTTTTTTCGGCCTACCAGCGGCTGAGAGATTCTGTCCTCGAAGCTGGTAGACGTGAAGTGCCGGGTTCGATCCCAGGTGCACTCGTCAGCCTAGCCGTTCTGAGTTTTCCGTGGTTTTTTCCGAAAGACGAATAAATGCGAGGTAAGCCCTTAGAAAGTCCCCCCCCCCCATTGCACACAGAGGGCCCCTCCCCTCAGGCCTAGAACCCTAGTGCAGTCAATCGCCTTCATTCTAATAACGAAACCAATAATTTTACTTTTTCTCTTTTTAAATTTCCAGTAGATAAAATTTAATATTTTTCGGTTAGCTTTTCTTTTTAGCCTGCGATTGTTCTTTTCAACCTCCCGCAAAAAATAAATAAATAAAATAAAAAATTAATTAATTAATTAAAAAATATATATATAAAGTCTTTATATTTTCATAAATATACAGTTTTTTTTTTTTTTTTTTTTTTTTGTTTAACCTTTAATAGTAAAATCCTAAATTGTATGTTTCTTAGTCCGAAAAGGCAAGGGGAGGAATTATATTAATATTGTTAAAAATTATGTAACTTAAATTAAAAACTACTACTCAAATGAAGAAATTTAGGAACGAAATGTTTTGACTCTAAAAGTGCACTTGTGAGGAAATAACAATCTTTGCTTTCCTTTCTGTTAAACACCCCTCTCACACTACAACCACCTGCTTTGTTACTGGAGTGGGGACTGTCTAATCAATCACGCAGATAAGGAGGAACGGATGGGAGGCGGAGATTTTAAGAATTTTTCAGTATTTTCACAAAAATTCGCAATATCTCTAGAAGTATTTTTGATTTACGAAATTAGTAAAAATTATGGAAAAAAAGTATTTGAAAACTTCGAACTTTAAGGTCTACCGATTAAAATTTAATATTTAAGGATATTTCACGAGTTTATTATTATAAAGTTGTAAATAGAACAATACCCTAGTTTTCCAAAGTTCCAAAATTGCTGTTAAAATCACAATCAAACAATAAGAGAAATCAAAAATTTAATAAAAAGGCGGCTTGTGATTTGATCTCAAATATCATGTGCAAAAAACAAAATTCAAAAATATTAAAATGCGAATGAAAAATCTCTCTAAACATTTTACATAGGTTTTATACTAGCGTGTCATTTCTAAACTCTTTCAGGACAGTGCCCTTAAGTGTCTGCGTACTGACGCTACTTACTCGTAGAACCGCTGTAGGACATTTAGCGCCATCTGTCAACCACCCTGGGTGGAAATATTCGCTCCACAATTATTACGTATAAATGCTTCTGCTTGTAAACTTTTTTTTGGATCAACCTACGTATATATATATATGTGTGTGTATATAAAGCCTTCCAAGAATAAAGAATATATCAGTTACCATTAAATATGTCAGTATTAAAAAATGCCATCTAAATTTAAAAAAAAAAAAAAAAAAAAAAAAAAAAAAAACTTACATTTCAAAATGTATAGAAAATACAGATATTTAAGATGTGGGATGAAAGTTAATTGCAAGATTTGACAAAGGCAGACAGGTTGTTTCCCCAGAACCTGTCTCTGATGAAATAAGACCCTGAAATTACTTCTGCATAGTATTGTTATGAACTGTAGACTGAAGAATAATTTTTGCTTTTAGCGTTTCAAATGAATTTGAATAACAATTAATCGCTAGATCTGACTGAAGCAGACAAGTTTTTTGCCCTTGTAACATGACCCTGGTGAGATAAATTTCAGAAAATGCTTGTATATCGTATTGTCATAAAATAAAACTCATGTGTAATCTTTGGTCAAAATCAGTTCTGTGGAAGTGAGTTAAAAATTGACTGTAAGATTTGCCCAGACAGAACAACTTAGTTAAATAAATGTGTATAACAATGCTTAATTGGATTTAGGGTTCCCTCCTTCCTCCAACAGGTCTTCTCCCAAGTCTGTTGGAACTTGAGCATGTGTTTTTTGATCAGAGTTACAGATGTATGCGAAATTTCAGCCGTGTCGGATGTTAAAATTTAAGTTAATATTCGAAAACAATTTTGAACGGGAGTTATGTGACTAACCCCTCCCCCAAGTCTGTTGCTGCTTGGACATGTTTTATCATCTTAGTTATGCATGTATGGAATCTTTTAGTTCTTCTTTTTATCGGATGATAGCAAGTGGGTCAAATTTTATTTGCAGGATTTGACTGTAACAGACAAAAAACTAAATTGAATAAAAGCTTATAAAAGTACTCATAAAATTTATAATAAATTTATGCTGGCAAAATGGAGATTTGCATTCGAAAATATATTATAAATTTTATTTTGTCAAAATAGAAATACGAAAAGAATATAAAAAGAGCCGAATGTGGCAGCCCTGAACCTGTTTTCTCAGGAATTTTGTATCGTTCACGAAATTTGGGAATATCTGCGATTTTTAAGATTAACATAGCTAAATTTTTTTATATTATTTTAATGAAATAATTAAAATATATACAGTGAAACTCCTATATAACAATGCTGGCTGAATCCAGCAAAAATATTTGTGATACGGGAAATTTGTTAAAGAGAAATTTATATTTTATATTTTGAAGTCTACAAAGACAAATTTTAAAGTTATAAGCATTAAATATAATCTAGAAAAGGGAAGCTATTATACAGAAAACGTGTTAAAAATAAATTCATATTTTATACTTTGATGTATAAAAAGACAACTTTTAAAGTTATAAGCATTAAATATCATCTAAAAATTTGTTTTAGCTATTCTTATAAATTATATTCATTTTTCACAATTACCCCATTATTCAAAAAAATATTTAGTTGAAACAAATAAAGGAGGTATAAAATAACATTGTAGCACAGAACTACATTAATTAATTACTTTAAATCAAAGCAAATATATTCTTTAGTTAAAACTACAATGAATATAAAATTATATTTTTCTAATTTTTCATGATATTAACTTTTTTCCAAATGTAACATCCATGTCTAAGTATTTCAAAAGGTTTTAACATATTGGAAGGGTCATTGATCGTCCGTCTTTTGGAATAGCTCCAGCCACTACGTAAATATGAATATCAAAATCTTTATTTCTCGCCTTTTTTTTTCAAGACAGTTTCAGGGATGACTTTTAGGATGACTTTTCACCACCATTAATTTCATGCAGAAAACTATAGGATACTTTGATGGTAATGTGTCGTGATTAAGTAGGATAGAAAATATTGTATGCAAATAGTGGTAACAATAAAAGCAAAAATTTCTCATCCCTGAGAGTGTTTTTTTTTTCTTTTCTTTTTTTTAAGGAGAGGGGGGGGGGGGGCAGAGAGTACGACTCCTGCATTCGTATTAAATTGTTAAATAGAGAAAGGCTTAGCTATTTGGAGCTAACTTTAAAAGGAATTTCTAAAAATAGAACCGTTCATAAAATGGAGAAATTTACAAAATAGGCGTTCGTTAAGAGTAACACCACTGTAACGGGCTAAAAAAAAGAGTTATTATTATTATTATTATTACATTTTTTATGTGGGGAGGGGGGGGGGAAGGTGATAGAGAAATAATACTTGTGGTAGTTATTGAGCATACATTTAAGTATATTAAAAAAAAATAATAATGTCGGTTAATATTACAAAGTGGCGACACTGAAGCATATTTCCCGAAGCATATTGAATCAGAGGCGATCTACGGCACACACTGTAACTGGTGCTAATTTAAATCTGACCCCCCCCCCCCACACACACACACACACATACGAGTGTTGCTAACCATGAGGGGATTTTAGAAATATTGATTTTTGTGTGATTGGGGAGTTTTTGAATAAAGTCGTTGAATTCTCTTCCCTCTCCCCTCAATAAAAGGACAGTCATTCATTAATAGGTATTGATTAAATTCACTATTCGAAAAATCTCCTACGTGGTTCACTTTGAAATGTCATTTCAAAATTGTATTTAAATTTTTAAATAAAATATTGAAATTGTTGGAGTTAAGTTGAGCATCGTTTTGAAGTTCAAGAAAAACGCTTTTCAGGTTTTGAAACGTGTTATAAACATGAAATAATGAACAAATTCGACTTTCAGAAAACTCTTACCATTAATGTGCTATCGCAGGACCATAATTTCTCCTTGCAAGTTCAAAGTTTTCGCCCCAGTTTGTTTCTTGGCCGATTTTAAGTTGCCACGTGCCTCCTTTGACGCAACTGACAAGGACAGCCCAGTGTATATTACGCGTTTAGCATCAGCTTCCATGCAAAAATTGTATGACTGAATACCAATGTGCATCTCAAAAATGTTCACAGTCCACAGAATATGCGTCAGACCATCATTGAAAAAACACATTGCAATATCTGTTGCTATATTCAAGACTTTTTTGCCACTAGAATACGATTTTGAAGCCAAATTCCAAACTGCAGTATTTAAACTTTCTCACTATACCCAGGTACTACACAATCGATATCTACGAAGGTTTTAAAGAAGTTACAATTCAAAAGCGGGGATTTATCAGCGGGTATCAAGTTGGAGAAAGCTGGTCGTTTCGTGTTATCCGAGGCGTTAGAAGAGGAGCTCAGCTCGAAGTTCTTCAGTCGGCAGCAAATGTATCCGAGCACTAGCAAAAATTGCAATCTAAAAAAAGTACACTTAATACAGTTTTATTAAATAAATCCTTGTCGAATACTGTTCTTAGTCATTCTAAGAACATGATTCGACAAGGATTTATTTAACAAAACAGTATTAAGTATATTTTTTTAAATAGGAATTTTTGCTAGTGGTCGGATAATTTTGCTTTTTAGCTAGAATTTTTTTTTTCTTTTCCAGGAATAAGACGCTTTTTCTCATATTTTAGAAACATCTTTTAAGCTAATTGTAATGTAAAAATATATTTTTTGAAAATTCTACAGTGATGTTATTCCTTAAATAAATTTCATTTCAAATATTGTAATTATTTCATATCGCAAATAATCCAGACATGTTACACTATCAATAAGAAATTAATCTAACCGTATTACATTAAAAATTAATTATAATAAGTTATCTATTGAACAAATTATCAACTGTTAAACGTTTTCTAATTTTATTATCTTACTTCATATAATAACTATAAAATTAGCTTTATTAAAATCTCCGGCCTTGAATTTAATGAAGTATATATTTTCCGTAAAATTTCTAATTTTCTTTTGGAATAAAACTAACTCGAAAATTATAAAATATCAACACAAGGCTGACATTGAATGTGATTAAATATTATTTTTCTTTAAAATCTCTAATTTTCATTGAATTTAGCTACTTTTGAAAGCTGAACTCATAGTATTATCATACTATTTTTTGTTAATATTCAAATTTGTCTAAAACTGCTAAAAATTTCATAAAAAAAAAAAAAAAAAAAACTTTTTAATATTTAAATAATAATAATAATAAAAAAAAGACCTGATTCGTCATCTAACATTTGTTTGAAGTTCTAAGATTAACAGCTTGCAAATTTTAAATATAAAATCAAGCTGTCATGAAAACATTCATATTTTAAAAATGTCTATAGTTTATTTATTTATTTTATTTTTTATTTATTTATTTATTTTTATTTATTTATTTTTTACAGAACTTCCATATTTTTGTACAGTGGACACATAATCTTTATTTATAACCATTTTTAACTTTTAACAATAATGGCTTAAAATTCACGATTAAAAAAAAAAAGAAACATGCATTTTATATTCCAATCCAAAAAACCCCATGACCTGTCATTTAACATAAATTTGATAATTTCAAGATTGACAGCTAGCATGCTTTATCTAACATTATGTAAAAGTTGATAAATTTTAAATTATCTGTCAAAAGTGGTCTGAAAGTGCATATATTAAATAATTAAAAAAAATAGTTTTTAATAAAACGCAATTAAGAACCATACTGATTAAATTCCCGTTCTATTAATAATAATAATGATAAAATGGTAATGATGTCATAACCAATAATAATAATATGAATGATGAAAATAAAATCGTTCTACAAGCATAGAAGCTACAGTTCCAGGGGTAAATACATAAAACTGGATAAATAATATTTATATTTTATAATTTGAGCTTCGTTAATCTTACCTGATATTCTTTCTTATTTATAACAAAAAAAAAAAAAAAAAAAAAATGTATACACTTTACATATTATGTGATGATATTATCAATGATTCTCTTATTTATTAATTTTACGTTGATTTTAAACTTGCAGCTTTAATTACTATGTTACGATCAAAGCACACTGAAAATGTATTTGAATATTTTAATTGAATTTTAAAAATATGTTAGTTTAATATTACAAAGCTGGAACTATTAAAATTATTAGAAAACACATAATACAAAACACGAAACCCAAATTTCTTTCAAGACTTGTTTAGTCATGCAATTTATACTAGTTGTAAAATTAGGTTCGTTAAAATTATTTTCCCCTTTAAAGATTTTTATTCCCTCATAGAATGATATTTAATTTTCAGACTTATTTATTAAAAAGGATTTCATTTATTTATGAATAATTCAAAATTAGGGATAAATATTTCATTATACATAATTTCGGACTATGAAGGAAATACATAAATGCGTAAATTAGTAAATTAAGAAGAGAAGATTTTGAATGTTTATCTTATTTGCATTGAAATCTGTAAAGTTAAATGAGGAAGACAATTTTAATTATGAGTAAACAATTTTACACTTTCTGTGTTATCTAACTATGTTTCGAATGCTAGGTACTTGACATTTTGAAAAATATACATTGCGTTTAGCTGTTCAGTGATTTGAGAACATAACTATTTTATTTTAACAATCTTTGAAGTATTTTCTATTTTCAGAATTTTATAATATATTACATTAAATATTTGATTAAAATATACATGCAGTCATTCGCACACATATGTGTAGGGACAGATGTACATGTATATACAGTCGGTAACAAAAGTCTCCGAACACTAGCAAAAATTCCTGTATAAAAAAAGTACACCTAATACAGTTTTGTTAAATAAATCCTTGTCAAATCCTGTTCTTAGTCAGTCTAAAAACAGGATTCGAAAAGGATTTATCTAACAAAACTGTATTAAGTGTACTTTTTTCATATAGGAACTTTTTTCATGTAGCAAGTGTTCGGAGACTTTTGTTACCGACTGTACACTACGGTGTCCCTTAAATGAGGGGGCAATTTTGTGTTTGTTTTATTATTATTTTTTTCTTTTTTCGTTTTTGAAATCCGTAGCGCATAACCTGTATTTTTTTTCTTTTTGACCCTAAATACTTTTTAGGAAAATATCAGCTCTCTGTGAAGATGTTTACACGTGGTGAATTGATGGGAAAATCCTAATATCTATATTGGTGGTTTGATTTTGTTAACCATACGTCGCCTGTTTGAATTCCTGGTTATTCTAGTCAGCTTTTTTAAAAATGAAATTATAGTGTCGTTCACCAATTTCCCACATTAAATCAGTTACTCTGTTGTGCGAAAACATTATTATTTTTACAGATCCAGAATTTATGCTATTGTACACTCATGTTCAAGTTTATCTTTGCATGAATTTTACAGACTATTTTTTTTCTGAGTTATTCCTTTTCTCTGAACTCTAGTTGTCGCATTTTATTACCATTTTTATTGTTTCATTCCACAATTATACACCAAATGCACTGCTTTTAAAATTTTTCCTTTGTATTCATGTGTTATAAAATTTTAGCTCACAGTTTCGGAGAAATCCGTGATTTTATGCATGTAAAGATAATTTTGGACATGAGTGTATATCATTAGATCGACTTAACGAGATAAGTCTTGACACAAATTATCTTTCTTCTTCAGGTAATGTGTGACCTTTTTTGACGGCAGAACCTAGTATCACAAAGTTTTTTGTGACAATTGGTTAAAAGGTTAATATTTAATATATATATATTTAAATATATAATAATATTAAATATAATAATAATAATAATAATAATAATAATAATAATAATAATAATATATATATATATATATATATATATATATATATATATATATATATATTTAAAGAAAGATTAGAAATGTAAGTTTTATTATTTCAGATTGTTATTCTCATCCGTTGCTAAAAAATCGTCTGAAACCAATTTCCTTCAAATTGTAGTAATCTTTTGAGTCTTGTTAAAATGTGCTACCCGCAGCTGTTCAAACATCATTAGTGAACCTAAATGGATTTGTAAAATCGTAAAGCACTCTATTCATTCAGGGAATCATTTTGCTTCTCATGATTTTAGTCAATTATTTCTCTTTCCGCTTCTAAGGCAATTCCAGAAAAACATCTGAATTCTCTGAAAACATCTTCGGCCTTATTCACCAAATCAGTGTTAACCCAAGGTTCACGTAACACTTGTGTTAGAGTTAACACTCCCTTAACCCTGGGTTAAAAAGATTTCGTATTCACCATCCGTGGATTAGTTGACCCCAGAGTTATCTGTAAGAGCCTCGCTGATTGGTCAATAAAAACGCAATGCATTAAAAAAGTAAACAAGAGTGTTGTCGCTGTAACTGTAACATGCTCATTTAACACCAGAGTTAACCCACCAATTTAGGAGGATTAAAAAAAGAGGGTTAACTCGAGTGTTAAATCGCTGATTTTGCTTGTTGAATACGGTTTTTGAGATAACTTGTGTTTCACCTCTTCGGCGAAGTTGACAGAACTTGCTGTAAGGCGAAACAACTGTGTTTTATGACGGTTAGGGATAAGACACAAAATCTTAAGTGGTTTCTAACTATTAAGTAGATTATTAATTTGTTTAATTTCAGAAGTGTTGCAAAATTATTCAGGTGGTTATATGGATATTTGGATATTTTGATGCGTGGAAATTGTCAGGAAGGTTTATTGGGGCACCATTTTTCATTTTCGCTGGAGGCGTACAAACTTCGTACGTCATTGACCTGAATACCGAATATGAAAGTTTTATCTGTAAAAAGTGGCAACGCAGAATTCGTCAACAAAAAGATAAGGCGTAGTTGAATGGTGAAAGAATGCGTGTTATTTGTTAGGTGAGAAAAGAGTTTTTTCATTGGAATCTTAATCTTTGCTTTTTAGACGGTGGCCGAGGAGCTTTTGCCCCGATGACTTTCTCTATAATTTAATCTTTCTCCATGACTTCACAGGAGAGACTTGTATAAAAAGCGAGGTCATCCTTTTCAATGTTTCATGAGGACGCCATCGATTGTTTTGTTTTTCGTCTACGGGCAGTCCCGATGTTCTCTCAGTGGAGTTTTAGTTTCACTTGCCTTTACCTGTAAGTCGAGAGATGTGAGTATGCACGAGGAAAAGTTTCCTTTCATGTCAACTATGGTGGATTTTTTTGAACCGCTGGTAATCCCTCGCAGCCCATGCTTGACTCTTTGACCGAAGGCGGACTGTGCTGGTTCGGCGTCGGCGCTGTGGTATTGCTGTTCTGGGGTGCTGTGTTATTGCTGTTCTGAGGTGCTGTGATGCATTCTAGTGAAGACCTGGTCGAGCGCTAAATGTTTTTTCTAGTGACGGAGTGTCTGTCGGCCTGATTTTCTCGTTTTCCTTGCGTCCATCGAGGGTGTGGTCCCTGTCTTGCGTATTCAAGTTGACGTTCTGGCTTGCCTCTGGTTTTTTTTTTTGTAGACTCTCCCTTGTAAAGTTAAAGCTTAACCCTTATATATGTTGAGAAACTGGAAACTCCTGTTTTCTCGGAGAAAGGGGTTCAGCAAAAGACGTCTGCGGTAACATAAGTTCTCTCTCTTTTTTTTTTTTTTTTTTTTTTTTTAATATAGTAGTGAAAATATTGCATTTTCTTAGTAAAGAAAATAAATGTGTTAAGTATGTTTGTAATTAAAGACTAATTTTGTAGATTTAATTATGAAAATATTGCATTTTCATGGTAAGGAAAATAAATGTGTTAAGTTTGTTTGTAATTAAAAACTAATTTTGTAGATTTAATTATTTGAAAAGGGAAGAGTGTAATGAGTTATATATGTTTGAATTGAATAACCTCTATTAATTTAGATTGTCAGCTCTGATTTTACAGTATTAAACAATTAAAACTTAACATAAAATGAAGTACTTTTACTGTTAATTAATATGTAAGTGTGTGTCTAACTTTACTATTTACTGACCTTCTAATTCAGAGTAAAAGAATTTACAGTCTTTTCATGTAGCTAAAAAATTTTATTTTTTAGTTAAACTTCATTTGAAAGAAGTGTATACCTCTAATTGATCTTTTTTTTTTTTAGATTTTCCTATTAATTAAAGATGATACTAGGATAATGATTAATACGTTTATGATTTATGGTTGGTGAATGATTTTTACTCACTCTGGAATATATAAAATTTTCTATCATGCAAAAGTATGACTAATCACTTATAGAAATTTAGAGTTTAAAAATTCGAAAAAAAAAGAAAAAAAAAGTTTAATTTCCAATGTGTGCATGTTTTGTTTATTTAACTTTTTCTTTACAATGTGATTTTTAAATAATGGTATAAGTCCTTTTAACTGGAAGTAACTTCATCTATGATGTGTAACCTGTATATTCTTTACATGATCTTCCTGACATTAACTATTTACAATTTTTCTACAGGGTCAATTGCAGGCATACGGATTATGGATAGAGAAATGATATATATATATATATATATATATATATATTTGTGTGTGTGTGTGAGGAATTTTAGATAGTAAGAGATTGCCTTCAGGAGTTAAAATTTAATTTATGAGGTATTAAAGTTTTTTTATAGCTAATGAAAATTTATACTATTCAACAACTATTATAAAAATAAAAAATATATAAAAAGGAAGAAAGGGGAATGTCTTACAATGATTTATTTGGCCGTCTCCGATTGGGGGAATCACAACTTTGTACCACTATACACAAAAACAAATACTTTTTTAATAGTGCTATTTGATCATTAGACCTGTTTTCTTTTAAGGTATTTGATTGTTGTTTGTAGTATTAATGATATTGTTTTTCAACCCGGGGTGGCTCAGTGGATTGTGCACTGACCTTTGCTGTTATAGGCAGTATAATTTAGGGGTTATGAATACAACAATCAAGGTTTTTTTTCTTAATTCTTAAATAGAGAATTTTAGTAAAGAAAATTATTACGTAAAAGAAACACAAGAAAAAAATTACAGTGAAAGAGAAAACGCAATTCTACAGTATTGACTGACAGGTTAGTCAAACAAGCATTGCAGGAAGAGTAAATGAAATGAAAGCAAAACAAATATATGTATAGTGAGGTGCTACAAAAAAAAAAAAAAAAAAAAAAAAAAAAAAGAAGAAGAAGAAGGAATTTTTTTTTTTTTTTTTTTTTTTTGCCGAAATATATGCGTCAAAAAAAGCCAAAAGACGACGTAGAAGGAAGAAACATATAATGAGCGTAAAGAAGGATTAGGACAATTTATACCTTTGGTGTATTAATTCATTTGAAAGCAACAAACCGGGAGAACAAAGAACTCAGTGTACCACTAGAAACTCTGGGCCCAAGCATCATGCTTTGCTACCGGAAAAATTATACTTTATTTTTGTCTTCACAGAAAATTATATCAATAAAAGCAAGTGATTCTATTTATAACTTAAAATTGAATTTCTATTAAGTATTTTTTTTTCCTCAAGCATGATTTTGCATTTTAATTATTTTATGGCTTCTTTAAGGAATGTTGTATGAATTATTTTCTTCTATTATATTGTGTTTTCGTTCGCACAATACATAAATTAAACTTTTATGCAAATTTTGAATGGTTCTATAACTTTTACACTATCAGATCATTGAAGAGGTGAAGTAAACTAACATACCTCGATGTCGAAGCAGGTTGATCCATGCAACTTGGTCTCCTAAACTTGAGCTCCTAAACTGATATTTGTAGTTAAAATTATTAAGATTTATCATGGTGACTTCTTCCTGGTGGTACACTGATACTGTTAACGTAAAAAATATATTTTATATGATAAGTCGTAAATAAAAAAAATTAAATGTAATAAATCATCATCAAAAAAAAAAAAAAAGCCTGTGCCAAATATTTCCTGTTTACTTTACTCAGTGCATTAGGCAACGCTTTGCGGTGGTAGGTGTTTTGTAATTTTTAACAATCACATTCCTCAAATATGGGTAGGCTTTACAGTATTCAGTTGAACATCACCAGCTTCTCCCCATTTTCCTGCTGTGTCAGCAGATCCTTTTGGCAACTCGTGGGGCAGCATTTAACAGGAAAATGTCAATTAACAATAAAATTATACATATATATGCAATATAGATTTTCACAGTAGCACAATTAAAAAAACTAAGCTCCATTTTTAAAATGCTATTCAAACGACGACTTAAAGAGCTTTTGATTAAAATACAACAACTTTTTAATATCTACTTTCATTTTAATAGATATCGATTTAGAAATTTGTAAAAAGGAACTTTACTTAAGAGAAGATTAATTTTACGGTTATATATACATATAATCTTTTATTTGCTAAATTTTATAACGTTATTAAATTCTTTACTATACATATACATATATATATAATCATATGTTATTGTTCAGAAAGAGATATTTTTTAAAAGAAAATGTACAGCTTTTAACCAGTCTAGTTTAGTATGGGGGTTTATTATAAACAATCACTCAGATAAAAAATATAAAATGAAAAGTACCTGCCCTAATCTAAGTAAAATGTATTATTTTTTAATTTAATAAATAAATAGAATATATAATTTACAATTTAATTAAAGACCTTCACTATTTTTCTTTCTCTCTTTTTTTTTTTTTTTTTTTTTTTTTACTGCCCTATATTTTGCTCTTATCATTACTCTTATTTCTACGATTTTGAGAAATATTTGTAAAATATTTTCCTTTTTTAAAATTCTGAAAGCAACAATACACGTAGGTAATAAAATATTTTAAAACAACCATCTGAAAAATTATAAATACAGTCGGCAACAAAAGTATCCGAGCACTAGCCAATAATTCCGTTATCATAAAAGTACACTTAGAACTGTTTTGTTAAATAAATCCTTGTCAAATCATGTTCTTAGACTGACTAAGAACATGACTTGACAAGGATTTATTTAACAAAGCAGTATTAAGTGTACCTTTTTAGACAGGGATTATTGCTAGTGCTCGGATACTTTTGCTGCTAACTGTATAGTTTTTAAATAGCCGTAGCTTACTTCTTTTATCAATTACTTTTAACATTTTAAAATATTACTCAACTCTCTTCAGGAAAGATACGTATAAATCCTAAAGTTTCAAATATATTCGGTAATTGAATGCATAATCAATGAAGTCGCAGGTGCATGTTCAGATTACATAAGTTGATTTTAAGCAATCACGAACGAGTTTTCAAGCTTTGAAAAATCCGAATGCATAAAGATAAACAGTTCGATTGTTATTTTACCTAAAAGAAAAAAAAAAAAAATTCAGACAATAATATTTTTAATTCGTCTTAAAAAGTGTATGTTATGTTTAATGAGGAATAAAAAATGTTACATATCTATATATCTTTATATATAATTTACGATAATTTTTTCACACCATATTCAGATATCAGCCAGTTTGAAGGTTAGGTTAAACACTTTATTTATTCATTTATTTTTATTTTATTTTTTATTTATTTATTTATTCAGCTATGGAATATATCGAATTATGGAACTTGGATAAATTTTGGTATAAAATAATTTTAAAATAACAGTTAGTATATTTTCTGAGATAATATATAACAAAATATATAATAACAAAACAAACAACTTTCTAAAATCATATTAAAAGACTTTTCAAAAAATGATAGATATAATTAAACATATATCCCATTAAGATTAATTTAGTGTATGCTAGAAAATTAAAAAGTTATTTAAATCATATATTTTAAATGTTTTTATATTATGTGAATTATAATTTATCACATCATAAATATTTTTTATACATTCTCATACATGACACATTTCATGAATTAATTTAACAAGAAAGTGAAATATGTAGTATATATACAGATGGGTGACAAAATAATGTGAACACTTTCGCTTCTTCACGTTTTGTTAAATATTTTGAAAGGTTCTTTGGGAATCATCTTCAAACTTTCGTAGTGTAAAGGTTATGTTATACCTCATTTATTTCATTAAACGTTGTGTCATGAAGAGGAAAAGGGGACCATTAAAAAACTAAACAAAATATTTTGGATCACCCTGTAAAAGGTAATGCTTTAAATGCGTTAAACTGCAGCATATGATTATGAGGACTTCTTTCATTATCTCAATAAAATTGTATGAGGCTACCACATATATTCATGAAGATATAGCAGTTTCTTTAAAAAATTGAAAAACAATTTCCACCTTTTCCATTATAACACGTAGGATGTTAGACCCAGTGCAAAGCCTATTTCAGGAAACATGGCATACTACATTAGACACAGCATACAGCAATCAGAATAAAAAATGTTGAATATCTTACGAAATACGAGCACTTTTACTAAATAATTTTTAATTACGTATGCGCGAGCTTTATAAAAATTTCATTTGCATAATTTAATAACCAAATGTATTGAGCAATTTATGAAAACCCCCAAACAAATATCATGTAAATTCAAAACGTTCTGAGTTATAGAATGAACAGAATTTCAGTTCCTCTCTCAAAATACTAAAAGCTAAACTATAAGGACTCACGTTTTTATTTAATTCAATCAATACCCAATGATATTACAATGCTTTCGCCGATTTAAATAAATATTGATAAAATACCCTAAAATCTTTCGGTTTTTTTTTTTTTTTTTTTTTTTTTTTAGAAGTAATCAAATTCTATTTATTCTATCTCTCGTAATGCTTTCAATTTACATGATATTTGTTTCTAGGGTTTTCATATAAGTTGCTCAATACCTTTGGCTATTAAAATATGCAAATGGAATTTTTATAAAGCTTGCGTATGCTTAGTTACAAAATATTTAGTAAAAGTGCTCGTATTTCGTAAGATATTTAACATTTTTTCATTCTGATTGCTGTATGCTTTATCTGATGTATATCTAATGTAATATGCCATATTTCCTAAAAAAGGCTTTGCACTGGGTCTAATACCCTACGTATTATAATTTAAAAAGTGGATATTGTTTTTCAATTTTTTAAAGGAAGCCGTTATATCTCCATGAATATATGTGATAGTCTCATAAAACTTAATACAGATAATGAAAAATGTCCTCATAATCACATGCTACAGCCAAAACGCATTTAAAGCATTACCTTTTACAGGGTGATCCCAAACATATTGATATTTGTTTATTTTTTTATTGGTCCCCTTTTCCTTTTCAACAACTTTTACTAAAACATATGAGGTATAACATGTTCATTACAGTACCAAAGTTTCAAGATGATTCCTAGAGAACTTTTCAAGATATTTGACAAAACTTAAAAAAGCGAAAGTGTTTACATTATTTTGTCCCCGTCATCTGTATATATAAAATATATATATAAAATTATATATAAAATATATATATATGTGGGAAGTTCCTTGCACAGCCAACAGATGGCGCTGTCTCTGATGCTTATCTTTGAACGAGATGACGGACGGGAGTCAGTTGAGATCTGGCTGCAGTGGAGATCGGTTGAGACCGTCAGCGCGAAGGCTGACATGCTGATTTTCTCCTAATTAGAGCTTGTTGTGCTCTTAATAAGTGTGTAGAGCCACGGAGGGCTCATTACTTCATTTTTACTATTTGATAGCACGCGTAGGTGTTTTTGTGAATATAAGTACGAGTAGGTGCTTAAATGTTGTCTTGTTACGGTTATACTGATGAAGAAAGTTTGTTATGTGCTAAGCCTCGAAACCAGCAGTTGGTTAATGATAGGAAGTCTGCTATTATATATTAATCCTTATATTTAATCTGTGTTGTGTATGTTACGTAATAAATGTCTTCGTTATCTAAGTCGCATCTCATCATTGCCCCACCTCTAGACACCCAGCCAAGATTCTACAAGTGGGGGCTCGACCGGGATATTATGGCACCAACAAGTTATAAAAGGTAACTGTTATATATTTATCATTCTATTTGATAATAAATAATAATGATTAATGCATAAATTGAGAAAAAGGAATTTAATACAGTTTTGAATTAGAAATTAATGGTGAAATATTTTTTGAGAACTGTTTTGGTTTCACTGTGTGATGAAATTAAATAAATACATTACTTGAGAAGAATGAATAGAAATAAGAATTATGATTGAAAAAATATTCTGAATAATCATTTAGTATTTTGCTTATTGTTGTTTTCAATATTATTTTAACAATATTATAACAATATTATTTTAAAACGAAAGTGATAACAATTATTAAATAGAGAACAATAATGATAATGGTGATATTACATGAATTATGTGTAATAATTAAGAAATATATAAGATGATCTAAATATTCTGTTGTATAATACAAATTGTTCTGCATGTGGTTATTTAAAAATCATGATAATTTTGATTTGAGAACAAAAAGCATAGAATCATTTTTAAGAAAAATGTTCTCATATTGTTTTGTTTCTATTTAAGTATGATATTAATTTGGTAGAAATATTGAAATATCTTTTGGTATAAGTAATTATTTAGAGTTATAATGGCCCAAAACGTGTTACAAGGTATTAGAAAAGCCGATTTAAGAACAATTGCTGAAGAATTAGGCCTAACTGTTCCGGCGGAAGCTAAGGTACTTGAAATCAAAACTTTGATTGAGAGTTCTGATATTTACAAAAATGATTTAGAATTTGTTAGAGGTGTTATTAAAATGTTAGTAGAAGAACAAAAGTTGAAATCTGTAGAAGAACAAACCAAAATTGAGATAGAAAGAATTAAATTATCCCAGTTAGAAAAAGAAATAGAGTTACAGAATTTAAAGTTACAGGCTGCAGCAAATAATTCTAGTAATAATGTTGAGCAATCAAATTCAGAAACTACTTCACAATCATTAGAAAATTTAATTAGAAGTATTCGAACATTAACCATTTCAGTGCCTGAGAAACCGGAAGCTTTGCACTTATTTTTTCAATCCCTTGAAAAAGCATTCGTTTCTAAAAAATGTACCGTCTAAATTCAAATCGGAAATATTGATTAATTTATTGGAAGATAAATGTAATCAGGTTCTTGCGTACGTAACCACCGAAGAAATTAACGATTATGAAAAAGTTAAGCAATTAATTTTAAGACAATTTCAACCAACGCCGCGTGAATGTTTAAGTAATTTTAAAAATGCGCTGCGTAATCCGTCAGAATCTCACGTCCAGTTCGCTTCCCGTCTAAGCGCTTCTTTTGATTACTATTGTAGATTGAGAGGGGTTAACGATGTTAAACAATTGTGTGATCTTATAGTTTCTGATAAATTATACGAAACGTTGGATTCCAGAACTAAGGAACATATTAGTGTTCGAGAAGGTCAAAATTGGTTTAAACCCAACGAATTAGGTCGGGAGTGTGATTTATTCTACTCTTCTAGAGGGAAATCGTTAATTGAAACTAATAATACGCGAAACGAAAGTTCAGAGAATAAGCGGTTTGTAAACAAAACTCCTTTTAGAAAGACACATTATAATAATAAAGATCCCATAGTACGTAATTCGGTATCTAATCAAGCTCACGAAAAGCATGAAAGAATGTGTTACATTTGTGGTGCAAAAGGGAAAACATTTCATTTCGCTAGAGTGTGTCCTAAACGTATTTCAGAGAAAAAAGAATTCCGTGAAAATCTTCCTACGATTTCAGTAGTTCAATCCGAAACAAGTCCGATTAACCTAATTGTTAATGAGCTCGAATATGTTGATATTTTAGTGGATGATGTTCCACTTAAAGGGTTAAAAGATTCAGGTTCTTCGATTCTAATTGTAAATAAAAATAGCATTCCACAGACTAAAAATGTTATTTCTTCAACCACTCTAGTTAGCTGCTTTAATGAAAAGAAAGATGCAATTCTAACTGAATTTAAAATATTTGGCTAATCATGATTCAGTAAACATAATCTGTGCTTTATGCAACAATTTGACATGCGACGTAATTCTGCCTGGTAATATCTTTCATATTTTGAAACAACAAAATAAAGAGGAAACACATGTTTCGAATTCTACCGACATAGGGGGAAAAATTTTCTGAGTTCGGGGGAAAGCGATTTCGATGGGACAAGTGAGTGTACTTTTTCTTTATTTGATCGAAAGGAAAATGAAATAGATTCTTTTTTTTCAAATATGTGCAATTTTTCAGAAGAAAAAAAATTCGATGTCAGTTATATTTTAGATAAGTCGTTAAAAGAGAGATTAAGCGAGTTAATAAAAAAGTTATAAGCCAGTTAAAACAAAAAGTACTGATTTAAAAATGTCCATTATTTTATCTGATGATACACCAGTGTGTTTACGCTCTCGCAGATTATCATTTGTAGATAAATCAGAGGTGGATAGACAAATTGACCAGTGGTTAAAAGATGGTATAATTAGAGAAAGTACGTCAAATTATGCTTCGCCAATAGTGGTGTGTAGGAAAAAAGGTGGAGGAATAAGGTTATGCTGTGATTATCGTGCTTTAAATAAGAAAAATATTAAAGATAAATACCCGTTGCCAAATATTGAAGATTTATTTGATAGATTAGGGGAGGGTAAAGTTTTTTCGACACTAGATTTAAAGAATGCGTTTTTACAAGTTGATGTAGAGGAAAAAAGTTGGAAATATACAGCTTTTGTGACCGATAATGCCCAGTATGAGTTTCTAAAAGTTCCCTATGGATTATGTAATAGTCCCTTAGTATTTCAAAGATATGTAAATTATGTGTTTAAAGACCTATTGAAAGATGGTACTGTAATTATTTATTTAGATGATATAATTATTCCATCTAAAGATGAGAATGAAGGGTTAGATAAATTAAAACGTGTGTTAGAAACGGCATCAAAATTTGGTCTAGAGTTAAATTTAAAGAAATGTCAGTTTTTGAAACGAAAGATCGATTTCTTAGGTCACATAATTGAGAATGGCACGATTAAACCCTCAGTAGAAAAAACTCTTGCAGTCCAAAATTTCCCAGAACCCCGTAATGCTAGGGAAGTGCAGAGTTTCTTAGGTTTAACGGGTTACTTTAGAAAATTTATTCGTTCATATGCCAACATAGCAAGACCACTCAGTGACTTATTACGTGCTTCCACTCCATTTAAATTCGAGCAAGAGCAGAAATTAGCTTTTCAAAAGCTAAAAGACATTTTATCTAATACGCCTGTCTTATATCTTTTTAAACAAGGCTATAAGTTAGAAGTTCATACAGATGCATCTAAATTAGGATTCGGTGCAATCCTATTACAACAAGATGACGATGGACAGTACTATCCAATCCATTATATGAGTAAAAAGACCTCTGTACAAGAAGAAAAATACTGTAGTTATTAGTTAGAAGTGTTAGCGATAGTAGAAGCCCTTAAAAAATTTAGGAACTATTTATTAGGTAGTAAATTTAAAATTTATACTGACTGTCAAGCGTTCACTAAAACTTTAGATAAACGTGAAGTGACACCTAAGGTAGCCAGGTGGTCTTTCCTGCTACAGGAATTCGACTACGAATTAGAACATCGACCTGGTAAACAAATGCAGCATGTTGACGCGCTTAGCAGACACCCTGTAATGACTGTAACAACGGATACTCTCACTCATCGTATTGCTACTGCTCAAGAAAATGATGAGTTTATGAACACTATGAAATCTCTTTTACAACAAAACCAAAATGACGAATATGTGTTAAAAAATAATGTTTTATATAAAGTGTTAAATGATAGGGATGTACTAATTGTCCCAGAGATCATGCAAATCGAGGTCGTAAAGAAATGTCATGCCTTAGGACATTTTTCGGCTAATAAAACTGAAGAGTTGGTTAAACGAGAATATTACTTTCCTAATATGAAAAAATGCATAGATAATGTTGTAAAAAGTTGTGTAGAATGTATACTTGTAAATAAGAAACAGGGAAAAGGAGAAGGTTTTTTGAACCCTATCCCTAAAGGAGATATACCATTATCCACGTATCACATCGATTTTGTGGGTCCATTACCGACCACCAACAAAAACTACAATAACATTTTTACTGTCATCGACGGATTTAGTAAATTTTCGTGGCTATATCCGGTCAAATCAACTTCTTCAGCAGACGCCTTGCAAAAATTAAAACAGCAAGCTGCTATTTTTGGTAACCTCGCAAGAATAATATCTGATCGTGGACCTGCGTTCATATCTAAGGAGTTTGCAGATTACTGTGTATCCGAGGGAATCGAACATGACACCATCACAACTGGAATCCCAAGAGGGAATGGTCAAATTGAGAGACTTCATCGAACAATCATTCCTGTATTATCCAAGTTATGTATAAATGACCCTAACAAGTGGTACAAGTTTGTTGAGGCTGTCCAGAGAACAATTAATTCCACCGTATCGAGAAGTACCAAGAGAACTCCATTCAAATTACTCACTGGAGTAACAATGAGAAAGAAAGAAGATAAGAGAATACTTGAACTCCTCGAAGAGGAAAGGGTAAATTCCATGCTTGATAATCTTAACACCATTCGTGAAGAAGCAAGAAAAAACATTCTTAAGATTCAAGAAGAAAATCGCCGATGTTACAACAAGAAGAGAAAGAAAGCCCATGTATATAAAATTAATGATCTAGTTGCCATCCAGCGAACTCAGTTTGGAACCGGCATGAAACTAAGACCAAAATTGTTAGGTCCTTATAAAGTTGTGCGAGTAAAGACCAAAGAGAGATATAAATTCGAGATGATAGGTGATCACGAAGGACCTATACATACTAGTACTTCTGCAGACCATATGAAATTAAGGTCCACAGACTAAACTAAAATCAATATGGACTGATAAACTTTAAAGAAAAAGTTAACTGTGAATTTTTATGTACATAATTTTTTTTAATGTCTGTTTCTCTTTTTTGTTTTTTTTTTCTTTTAATTGTATTTTGCAGATATCCTTTAAAATCCCAGGCTGGTTTACGGTGAGGTCACCGCACATCAGAATGGCAGAGCGTTGTTGGAAGTTCCTTGCACATCCAACAGATGGCGCTGTCTCTGATGCTTATCTTTGAACGAGATGACGGACGGGAGTCAGTTGAGATCTGGCTGCAGTGGAGATCGGTTGAGACCGTCAGCGCGAAGGCTGACATGCTGATTTTCTCCTAATTAGAGCTTGTTGTGCTCTTAATAAGTGTGTAGAGCCATGAAGGGCTCATTACTTCATTTTTACTATTTGATAGCACGCGTAGGTGTTTTTGTGAATATAAGTACGAGTAGGTGCTTAAATGTTGTCTTGTTACGGTTATACTGATGAAGAAAGTTTGTTATGTGCTAAGCCTCGAAACCAGCAGTTGGTTAATCATAGGAAGTCTGCTATTATATATTAATCCTTATATTTAATCTGTGTTGTGTATGTTACGTAATAAATGTCTTCGTTATCTAAGTCGCATCTCATCATTGCCCCACCTCTAGACACCCAGCCAAGATTCTACATATATATATAATATATATATAAATTATACATATAAAATTTCTGCGAACTCCAAAAACAACATTTTTTGATTTAAATATACTTTTTGTGCTATAAAATTTAATACGAATATACTTATGAAGAGCCTGTATATAATGTATGAAAAATAAACTTAATATTTGCATTTGAATAAGTATTTTGTGTTTAAATATATACAACACGCTAAGTTCTATAAAAAAAGTTTTAATACATTTTTCTTTGAGAATGCTCTTTGAACCATCAAATAATATACTATAACTGAGAAATATCACCGATTCCCTAGGTTGTAACTTATACAATATAAAAAGCAGCTCTACTGGAAAAAATTTTCTTTCTAGTTCGTAGTTCATAAGTCATGCAAATATATCTATGTCTAGCGATGCCAGTTGCATTTATTTTTATATTTACCTTACATTTCATTCATAAAGATTTTCACTTAAAAAAAAAACAGAAATTAATGCTATTTTCATGAAATCGAAATATTTATAAAAGTATATTTAACAATACATGTGAAATGAAAACTGAGTGATTACAATATATTAAAACTTATATCGGGTAAATTTGAATAAGAAAATATAGAAGTTATTAAGAAAAAAAAAAAAAGAGAGAGAGAAGAAGAGGAAAAAAAAAAAAAAAAAAAAAAAAAAAGCAACACGGAACTGGTGTTGAAAAGTAATAAATATAGGACTGAATAAACACCACAAAATGCAAGAAATCGAAAAAATTGTACCGGGTGGAAAGAAAACATGACGTGTGTTGCCGCTTTGTTTGCAGCACTGGTACTCAATTTGTTCGCCTGGCGAAGGGCCGTGTTTTCTTTCGACTACAAGAATTGCTGATATTTCTTGCATTTTATGGTGTTTATTCCAATGTCTGTATTTATTATAGAAGACAATATTGTGGTAGGCGTAACATATTAGTTTGGAACTGATATGAACATTTATTTATTTGCAAATCCATTAAAAGCGAAAATTCTCAAATCCTCCCGAAGATCATAAATTTTAAATCTGCAATCATTGGTCAAATTAATTTCTAATATTTAAAAAGAACAATTTTCTTGAAATCAAATTCAGAAATACATTTAAAGAAAAGAAAAAATCATTTTCATTTAATCGAGAAAAGTCTATTTGCTTTGTTGACATTTCCTAGCAAGTTAAATTATTGAGGTTCTTTTTGTTAAAGCATTTCATAATAGATGGTTTAATAGCAGAAATGAAAATAGTTGTTAGATCGAATCCATACTTTATTATTAAAGTATTAATGGATTGTTGTATTAGAAATATGACTTTCCTCTGTTAAAAATAAATATTTTCTTAGATAAATACTTATATCTATCATGAAATTAAATGTAATGAATTATTTGTTTCAGAGTAAAGATCTTCATTCAATGTTTATAATAATACTAAATAAATAATTAAATACAATTAATTGATAATATTTTTAAAGTTTATGAAATGCAGTCGAGTTTCGTTAACGTGAATCTCAAGGAGAATTGAAATTTGTTCATATTATAAGTAACTCATGTAATCACTAACTCAGATTATAATCTCTTAAAAATATTGAGGAAAATACATACATAGCAAATACATCAAACAACATCCTTTTAGTTCCCCATCATACTATAGGTATGGGGTATTTTAGGTAATCGTGAAAAATTTCGACCTCGGTTTTTTGACTTTTCTACACGTTTTCAGGTGTGAGGAATCCGAAAATGACAAAATTTCTATGGTGTCTGTCTGTAGGGTGTCTGTTAGTCTGTTAGTGTGTTAGTGGGTCAGTCCGTTAGTTTGTTAGTCTGTGTACACGATATCTCAAGAACAAATTGTCGCAGAGAGGTCAGATCAGTTTTAAAATATTACTTTCGACACTGGCAAGAACCCTATTCATTTGCAACATTCGATTTTAAAAACTTCGTAAGTTATTCGAAATTTACGATTTTCTTAACATGGGAGAATAGGACAAAAAATCACTTAAACGTGCATTAAATGAAAACTTTTTATTGTAAAAATGTCAGACCAGTTTTAAAATATCAGTTTTGATGCCGGAATGAACATCAGTAACTATAAATATGCTACTTTGAAAATTTCGCAAGTTACTGGAAATTTACGAATTTCTAAACATGGCAGTATAAGGCAAAATTTCACATAAACGTCAATTTTGAGTTATATTTTCATCGTAAAGATGTCAGACTACTTTTGAAACATTATTTAGGACACTGGAATGAATATTAATGACTATGAATTTTCCAATATAAAGATTTCGTAAGTTATTGGAAATTTACGAATTTCTTAACAGGGCTGAATAAGAGCAAAATTTCACATAAACGTCAATCTTGAGGGATATTTTCATCGTAAAGATGTCAAACCACTTTCGAAATAATATTTAGGATACTGGCATGGATATCATAGACTATGATTTTTCCAATTTAAAAAATTCGTAAATTATTTGGAATTTACGATTTATTTAACATGTCAGAATAAAGCAAAATTGAGCATAAACTTCCATTTTGAGGATCCTAAATACGTTAGACAACTTCAAAATTACGTTTATGATATTTGTTTGAACATGATTGAATACAAATATTCTAATAGGAAAATTTCGTAAATTATTCGTAATTTACGATTTTATCAACATAGCGAAATTGTAAATTTTTCATATAAATATGAATTTGAGGATTATCGCAGTGGAAATAGTAGCATGAAAACTAAACAACGAAATTGACCCTGATAAAATTAATAGATTAGAATAAGATAAATATATCGAAATGAACGGTGGATAGCCTATTAGGCGGGGATTTCATTCTGTCACTGTATGAATCTTTGGTCAAATTGATTTCTTTTAACATTATTGCCGAAACGTCAGTGGAGGCCCTCTGTTGAGACTCAAAACGGTTTTGGGCTGTGTCTGTCTGTTTGTCTGTCGCGCGATAGCGGCCGCCAAAAAAGCGCTATTTACTTGAAATTTGGTACACATGTTCATGAGCCCCACGAAATCAGCTGTATAGTTTTTGGTATGTATTCCATTTGTAGTTCGTATACAGGGACACGCCAAAGTTTTTCTTAACATTACGGCCTATGGGAGAAATTTATATGTATCACGATAGCGGCCACAAAAATCACGCTATTGACTTGCAATTTGGTACACGTGTTCATGTGCCCCGCGAAATCTGCTGTATAGTTTTCGGTGTGTATTCCATTTGTAATTTGTGTACAGGGACACGCCAAAGTTTTTCTTATCATTACGGCCTATGGGAGGAATTTGTATGTACCGCGATAGCGGCCACAAAAATCACGCTATTGACTTGCAATTTGGTACACGTGTTCATGAGCCCAACGGAATCAGCTGTATAGTTTTAGGTGTGTATTCCATTTGTAGTTCGTGTACAGGGACACGCCAAAGATTTTTTATGATTAGGGCCTATGGAAGAATCTGTATGTACCACGATAGCCACCGCAAAAATCAAGCTATTGACTTCCAATTTTTGCCGAAATGTGAATGGAGGCCCTCTGTTGAGACTCAAAAGGATTTTGGATTCCGTCTGTCTGTCTGTCTGTCATGCGATAGCGGTTGCAAAAAACACGCTATTGACTTGAAATTTTGTACACATGTTCATGATTCCCACGAAATTAGCTGTATAGTTTTCGGTGTGCATTCCATTTGTAAGTTCGTGTACAGGGACACGCCAAAGTTTTTTTTACCATTATGGCCTATGGGAAGAATTTGTATGTACCGCGATAGCGGCCCCCAAAATAACGCTATTGACTTGCAATTTGGTACATATATTCATGAGCCCATTTGACGAAACTGATATAGATCTGAGACTGACCGCCTTGGCGAAAATAATGCTCCTTTTATACTTTTCTATCGAAAACAGACTGTTCTGGAAAATTTTCGTATCACATCAGCCAATGAGATTAGAGCTTCCATATTTGGTATATACCTAATAAGGATTTTCTCGCCAAGATCACCAAAAAAATCGCCAAGGAGGGAAATAGTCGCCAAATTTGGCGCCAAATTTATTTCTTCCCTTATAGGAGCTTTTTAATGCGTTTTTAAAGGAAAATTTGGCTATTTTAACGCTAAAACGACTATAAAGGCACAAAATTAGCATTTTATCAACTTACTAAACCTCTTTGAAAGAATTTATACAAAAATATATGCAATTATTTACAATTTCGTAACACTTTATATCATATACAAATAGGTATACAAAGAGAGATACAACGGGGGGTTGAGGGGGGCTGCCGCCCCCCTCAGGAATGTATTTGATTTTGGTAATAAGTCGATCGAATCAATATATATACTATTATATAATAAGGAATAAATAAAAATGACCTATTGAATAATGTGTGATGCAAATAGGACGTTGAGGCTCCTGATCTGCAGATCCACTAGTAATATGTCTCGCACTAGAAATTTCTGAGATCATAAATATGATGGGGAACTGAGCAGAGTCCACCTATGCCAACTAGTTTACTTTCCGAACACTATAGTGAGGAAAGTATTGTAATCATGTCAAAAATCCGAATTTGAGATTTTGATGTTTCTATACGTTTCGAGGTCCAATGAGTCCGTTTTCACTATTTTTGCGATGATGTATGTATGTATGTGTGTATGTATGTGTGTATGTATGTGTGTATGTCTGTGAGTGAACACGCTAGCGTCTAAACGCTTTGTTCGAATAACCTAAAAGTTGGTACGCATATTGCAAGTCACTATAGTACGAACCTTATAGATTTTGGTGAATCTAGCACTTATAATTTTTTTACAGGGACACAAAGAAAAATTCTTTATCATTATGGCCTATGGGAGCAAAATCTTAAAAGTGCGATAGCATCTAAACGCCTTATTCAATTGCGCAAAACATTTATACACATATTATAGGTCACAAATACGCAATCTATATAGATTTTGGAGAATCTAGCACTTATAGTTTTTTTACAGGGATACAAAGAAAAACTCTTTATCATTATGGCTATGGGGCCAAATTTTTAAAAGTATGATAGCGTCTAAGCGCCTTATTAATCTGAGCAAAAAATTTGTACACATGTTATATGTCACAGTTGCACCAACTGTATAGATTTTGGTGAATCTAGCACTTACAGTTTTTTTACAGGGACACAAAGAGAAATTCTTTATCAATATGGCCTATGGGACCAAATTTTTTAAAGTACGATAGCATCTAAACGCCTTATTCAATTGAGCTGAAAATTTATATGAGTATTATAAATCACTGTTGCACTAACTATAAGCATTTTGGTGAATCTAGCATTTATAGGGTTTTACAGGGACACAACGAAAAATTCTTTATCATTATGATCTATGGGCTCAAAGTTCAGTAGCGTTAAATAAAACATCATGTAATATATGGAGAAAAATACTCAAACACTCTATTATGGTTTTCTCTCTTTTGTTTGTTTAACAACTCCACTTTCTTTACTTTGTCTACAAAACAGTTAATTACTCAATGTTCGGAAAGTCGAGTGGAGTCACTCACTCCAGATTTTTTTTTATTTAAAAATACATTATGAGTTCTGTTCAATCTGATAAAAGTGAATAATAATAATAAAAAAATAAAATAAAGCTTATTTTTTTAACTTAAGTTTATTCCTGTTTGATATCACAAAGTAAAAAATTACATGTTAAAAATATTCGTTATCCGTAATTGTTTTCTTTCCGCATATTTTTCAACATGGGATACAATGGAATTTACCTGCGACATCAAATGATTCGCTAGAACTTTCTGCCTGCATCAGAAATAAACTTAGGTTTTTGAATCCCAAACATTTCGTTTGATGTTGATTTTATTCATTTTAAAATGCTGTGCTATTCTTCTTTCTCCGTTTCTGATAAATAGTGCAAATCATCTACCGAAGCAGCGTGTTTTTTACATTGGTTAAGCATAATATATATACATATAAAGTTGCTTGAAATTAGAAAAAAAAAAAAAAAAAAAAAAAAGATAACGATTCACATAACTTCAGGCGATTAATAATAATAATAATAATAATAAGGAAATTGATTTTCGTATTATGTGATGACAACTTGCTAAATTGATTTCTCAGTACAAAATAATAATAATTACAGTATTAATAATAATAATAATAATAATAATAATAATAATAATAATAATCTAAAATGATTTATCTTTATCACAAAATAAAGCAAAGCCTTCTTCATTTTTTTTTTTTTTTTTTTTTTTTTTTAATGGCGAATAACGGATTACAAATAAAAGTTCATAGGTGGTGTGAAAATAAGTGGTGTGAAATAAAGGTGAGGCATATATACTTTGGAATAAATTACAATTTTGGCATATATATATATAATTGGAATTCTTATAAGGATTAATATTTCTTAGAGCGAAATCCCTAGACTTCAGGTGTGAAGAATAGAGTTAATCTCAGAATTATTTCATCATTTATCTCTTTATTTATTTATTTATTCAATTTAAAGGACAGAAGAATTTTCTAAAAAGGAGACGGGAAGAAATCCCACAGAGTTATATATTGTCATAGTTCACACCAGCTTACAAATTTAGTGATCAATAAAAAACAAACATAGTATTTAGACAAAAATCACGACAAATTTAGACAAAGTTTGATTCATTATAATTTGGTGGTCCAAAATATAAAATATTAAACAAACATGTACAAATGCGCAATTTTCATAGATATTTTTGTTATATCAGAAATTTTGTTATATCGAAAACAACCCAAATAGTATACAAAAATATTCTAAGTACACTTCGTCCTGTGTTCGTACGGACACGCCTTTTTTACTTACTTCTATATTCAATAGAATAAAGTATTGTATTCGTAAAAATTTTCGACCTCGGGTTTTTGATGGATTTACACGTTTTGAGAGCTGTAGAACACGATTTGACCATTTTTAGAAAATGTCTGTCTGTCTGCCTGTGTGTGTGTGTGTGTGTGACAAAATTTTGTGGCAACTCTATCTCAGGAACTACTGCACAGAATTTCATACACATTGGTATGTAGTAGCACCTTGACATAAATTAGTGCCTATCAACTTTTGGTAAAAATTGTCTTAAGGTTGCGTTGCCATCCTGCTTTTCTAAATTTTTGACCTGGTGATATAGGACAAAATTTTGTATAAATGTGCAAAAAGAGAATTATTTCTTAGTAATCATTATGAAATTTACAAGAATTATTTATAATAGAGATAGTCAACTGCGAAATTTTTTTTGTATTTTTAGGAGCCTCGTCAACCCTCCTAGGGGGGGGGGGGAAGTCCCCTCTTGAAGGTAGTAAATTTTCATGATGGGTATCTTTCGAAAGGTCTCGTCAATACCTTTAAAACGTTGAACCATAAATCTGCGACAATTTAAAACAAAGTTATCGATTTTTTTTATTTTTTACAAAAAAAACTATTTTTTTTTTCACGAAATTTAATCAAACTTGTTATTTAGTTGGCCCCTAACATAAACTGGTGCTGATTAGATTTGGGGATCAATCACTCAACAGGTGGCGCTGTGATCGCATTTTTTCTAAATTTTTAACATGACAGTATAGGAGAAAATTTCGTATAAATGTACATAATGAGAGTTATTTTTAACTTGTGATTGTAAAATTAATATGAATTATTGATAATAGTAGTAGTTAACTAGGAAAAAAAATCTGTGCATGTTGAGGCATCGCTTCCCCAATGGAAGGGGGGGGGGGGGTATAAATTTTAAAGATGGGTATCTTTTGAAAGATCTCGTCAATACCTTTAAAACGAATGGTTGAACTATAAATCTGTGATAATTCAAAACAAAGTTATCGATTTTTTTTACTTTTTACAAAAAAAACTTTTTTTTTTTCTTTTTGTAACGAAATTTAACCAAACTTGGTATTTGGTTGGCCCCTGACATAAACTGGTGGTGATTAGATTTGGGGATCAATCACTAAACAGGTGGCGCTGCGATCGCATTTTTTCTAAATTTTTAACATGGCAGTATAGGACAAAATTTTGTATAAATGTACTTAATGAGAGTTATTAGGTTGATTTCTTTAGAAATCGACCTATTGCAATCACTTCCTTTATCTATCTATCTATCTATCTATCTATAATGAAAATTTTGTCATCACGATAACTCCCGAAATAAAACATCATATCGAACCAAATTGTGACAGTGAACTGATCTTATAAATATCTTGGATGAGTTCGTTAACCAAGCTGCTCCGACTTTTTATTTTCAAGTGGCAGCCACTTGAAAATTTCAAACCGACATTGTAAAAAGCATATTTAAAGCAAGATTTGCTTGAATTTTGATGTAAATACATGCCACATAAGGGTCTCAATGAAGTTTATTAATGAATTTTATCCGCCATTTTTAATAAAGTGGCGGATATCTTAAGTTAAGTGGGGCCACTTGAAATCAGGCTACCACTTGAAAATTTAAAATCACGATAACTTCCGAAATAATACTCCAAATCGAACCAAATTTGGACAGCGTCTTAACTTGTGTTATGAATATCTTGGATGAGTTTCTTAACCAAGTTGCTCCAACATTTTGTTTTCAAGTGGAGACCACTTGAAATTTTCAAAATCAAATTGTAAAAAGCGTATTCCGAATTTGTTTGAATTTTGATGTATACCTAGACTATATAAGTGTCACAATGAAGTTTATTAATGAACGTATCCGCCATGTTTAAGTGGCGGATATCTTAAGTTAAGCTGGGCCACTTGAAATCAGGCTAGCACTTGAAAATTTAAAATCCGATAACTTCGAAATAATACTCCAAATCGAACCAAATTTGGAGAGTGTCTTAACTTGTGTTATGAATGTCTTGGATGAGTTTTTTTGGATGATTTCGTTAACCAAGTTGCTCTGACTTTTTGTTTTCAAGTGGTAGGCACTTGAATATTTCTAACCCTTATTGTAAAAAGCGTATTTAAAGCAAGATTTGCTTGAATTTTTATGTAAATCTAGACTACATAAGGGTCTCAATGAACTTTATTAAGGAAATTTATCTGCCATTTTTAATAAAGTGGCGGATATCTTAAGTGGGGCTACTTGAAATCAGGCTACCAATTGAAAATTTAAAATCACGATAACTTCCGAAATAATACTCCAAATCGAACCAAATGTGGACAGTGGCTTAATTTGTGTTATGAATATCTTGGAGGAGTTTCTTAACCAAGTTGCTCCAACATTTTGTTTTCAAGTGGAGACCACTTGAAAATTTCAAATTAAAATTGTAAAAAGCGTATTCCGAATTTGTTTGAATTTTGAGGCATACATAGATTATATAAGTGTCTCAATGAAGTTTGTTAATGAACTATGGATTTTCTCGCCAAAAAGTCGCCAAGTGGAAAAATCACCAAATTTGGCGCCAAATCCATTACCTGCCATATTGGAGCTTTTTAATGCGTTTTTAAGGAAAAATTAAGCTATTTTAACGTTAAAACAAATTATAAATGCAAAAAATTAACATTTTATCAACTTACTAAGCTTCTTTGAAAGAATTTATACAAAAAAATAAATAAATAAATAAATAAATTGAATTATTTTCAAATTTGCAACAATATCTTAGATTAATTAGTTCACTGAGCAACTTTCTCTGCCATTTTGATCCAAGTGGCAGCCACTTAATTTTTCAACACGATGACTTTTGAGATTTTGAATTAATTCCAACTATATTTGTACAGTAGTCTTATCTCACAAATGCATTTGATATATTTGTCAACTTGGCCCACCATCTTGTTTCCAAGCGCCGGCCACTTGAAAATTTTAAATTCACATAAAAAGGTATTTATGAACCGATTTGCTTAAAACTCCATATGTAGATTGCCTACATCAATATCTCTACTAATTCGTTAATAATTTGTAGCCGCCATTTTGAAACAAAATGACGGCTACTTGATAAGGAAAAAGAAATCAACCTACCCTTCCAAATAAGCCGGAAGGACTTGTTTTTAACTTGTGATTGTAAAATTAATATGAATTATTGATAATAGTAGTAGTTAACTAGGAAAAAAAAATCTGTGCATGTTGGGGCATCGCTTCCCCCCTGGAGGGGGTAAATTTTCAAGATGGGTATCGTTTGAAAGATCTCGTAAGTACCATTAAAACGAATAGTTGAAGTATAAATCTGTAATAATTTAAAACAAAGTTATCGATTTTTTTTTACTTTTTACAAAAAAAAAATTAGAAAAAAAATCTTTTTTTTTTTTTTTTTTTTTTTTTTTTTTTTTTTTTAACGAAATTTAACCAAACTTGGTATTTAGTTGGCCCCTGACATAAACTGGTGCTGATTAGATTTGGGGATCAATCACTCAACAGGTTGCTCTGTGATCGCATTTTTTCTAAATTTTTAACATGGCAGTATAGGACAAAATTTCGTATAAATGTACATAATGGGAGTTATTTTTAACTTGTGATTGTAAAATTAATATGAATTATTGATAATAGTAGTAGATAACTAGGAAAAAAAATCTGTGCATGTTGGGGCATCGCTTCCCCCTTGGGGGGGGTAAATTTTCAAGATGGGTATCTTTTGAAAGATCTCGTCAATACCTTTAAAACGAATGGTTGAACTATAAATCTGTGATAATTCAAAACAAAGTTATCGATTTTTTTTTACTTTTAACGAAAAAAAACTTAGAAAAAAAATCTTTTTTTTTTTTTTTTATATTGTTACTGAGTGAATATGTATAGGAAAATATAGAAGAAAGTATTGTGGTGGCCACAACATACAAGTTTCAAGGAGTCTTTCATCAATATTTTTACACGATATATTACCTTTGAAGTTTTAAGGCTTTTTTCAAATCAAGAAATTTCTGTATGATATTAGTGGTGCAGCATATCAAGGAAGTTCAAAGACTGTACGAACCATGTGTCTTGTGCATTTATATATCATTAGCACTAATTCCAGCAAAGGTGTAATATAAATTAGGCAAAAAATGTTTTTAACAACTTTTACTAAAATATACCAAAAAGCTTGTGTTCAAAGATGATGAAATCAAGCAAAAATCAGAAATCACGAAATCATATAACAATTCGAAATAATTTAGCACGAAAGATTTATTTATTATTACGTATATTTCTTTATGTAATCATTAGCATGTAAAAACCTTTTTTAACCCCTTCCTTCTCGCTCCAGTGATATTTACGGGCAGTGACCACGCCCAACGTGTATTTTTCCTTTACCATTTTAGGGTACATGAAAGAACCAGCCAGTACCAAACAATATATAGTGTATTTGAAAACATGTACAGAATAAATTTATATATTATTCATATATTTATTCTTAATCTTTTTTTTTTTTAATTAAACAAATATGTGGATTTTATGGGCGTGTCTATTAAAAATACGCGATCGTTAAGGGGTTAAAATGCGGCTATCGAGTGCTACGCCCATATATAGATTTTATTGTTAAAAATAACCAAAAGCAAATACATCCAGTTCTTAATGGGCTAAAACGACGTTTGCAGTCATGAGTTCTTGGTCAATTCTCAATCCTTTTTAACGCTTTCGAACAATGTTTAAGTGTGATTACGAGATCAGTTTGTCTATCTGCCTATCTTTCTGTCCTTATGTCTGTTCATTGTGTAATAACGTAGTAAAAAAACATTGAAATTTAAGACAAGTGCATTTGTACGAGTACGTACAGTTGGAAAGTGTTAATAATCAATGCGGACGGCATGATATTTTTGTAATTTTTTAAATTATTTTTCAATTTTACAGAGCTAAGCTTTAATGTTACTAATTTTTTTCAAATAATAAATATTTAATTTTAATATATTGAGCAACATTAGATCAAAATTAGATGAAAATCATTTCATAATCGCTCTTCGGACAATCCGAACATCTCAACCCCGCAAACTCTGCCACTCAACTCTATGTCATCTTCAGACACAAATTTCTCAACTTTGTTCTAACCAAATCTGTGTCATGAGGCAGTCATGTGTTTTACTTTCGAAAAAGACACAGCACTGACGGCACACTGCTCATCGCATTATTATTTAATGATATTTTACACTTGTATACATTACAATCTTTTATGTCATTAAGAACATTTATATAATTATCCAATCGCAACATGAGTACGATCCATGTCTAAATCCTTTGTAAATTTGTAATATAGTTTTGTGTGTGAGCAATGTAGTGTTCATTGCACCATTCAACACATTCTATAACGCAACATTACGAATTCTGGAGGCACCGGCGAGATGTGACTAACTTGCAAATTCTATCTGTCTTAGCTGTCAAGACATAAAACAAATAAGTACATATTTTCCTATTTTACAGGTTTAATTTTAATTTACTGCATTACTCCATTACGTAGTAATTGCGAGCGAAAAGAATACTGACGATGACGGCTCTGAAACTGTCTCCCTGGAAGATACTGAAAAAGCAAAACATTTTAGAGGCAGAGTATAATCTGCACTTTCAAGAATTATGAATTTCATAAACAATGATAATTAAAAAAAAAAAAAAAAAAAAAAAAAAAATCTCTTAAATAATCTTGAAAAAATTGAAATTATGTATTCAGATTTTCATAAAGCAGAGTCTGAATTACCTGACGAAATGTCCGAAATGGAAGAATTCGAAACGAGATATTACGAAACCAAAACCAAACTACAACAAAACCTTGAAAATTTCTCTGTAAATATAAATATGTAATCTAGTCTAAAAATAATCAAAATGTTTTGGTTCCCACAAATAATATATCTGGTAATTTTCGATTACCAAAACTGATTATATCCCCGTTTAGTGGTAATTATAAAGACAGACATCTTTACAGATTTGTATATATTCTTAGTGCATAATAATGTTAATTTGTGTAATATAGAAAAATTTCAATATCTGAGAGGTTTATTGAAAGATGTATAAATTAAGATTTATAAATTAGAAAGAATTGCTTTCTTGATATGATAAGTAAAAAACAAATTCTTTCAACTCTTATTAAAACGTTTATGGATAAACCAGCTATAACTTATGCTAATGCATATAACTTACGTAAGATAGCAGATACTGCAGATAAGTAATTAGAGGTTTAAAATCGATTGACGTTAAGGCTATGAGATTTATGTTTGATTTACATTTTATTAAAAAAAAAAAATACTACAAATCAGGAGAGGATTGGGTACAATAATCTGCAAAAAATGATTTCCCTACTGCTGAGATGTTTCGCCAATTCATTAATGATAAATGTTCTTCCGTGGAATTATACACTGAAAAGTGAAGGTAAACAAAATAAAGAAAAACAATTTAGACTATCTAAATTTCATTCTAGCATTAATTACAAATGCATTTTGTGCAAAAATAATAACCACTTTCTGTTCAAATGCTTTAATTTTAAAGAACTGAGTGTTAATGATAGAAAACAATTTGTTAGAAAAAACCTGTTATGCAGTAATTACTTATCTAAAAACAGTTCTGTTGCTCAACTTAATTCCACTTTCATTTGTCATTTTTGCAACGCAAAGCATCATTTTAACATCTGCGATAATAATCTCAAGACTTATTCCGCTTCTGCTTCATCCGCTAGTGATCATTTAGAAAACAGAGGCACTTTCCCGCGGAAAGCCATCTGACATCTCTCAATCAACTCTTATTTATTCTATGACAACATCTTTCACCTTACTTCCACAGCTAGCGCCTCTATTCACGATTCAATGGCACAGAAACGTATGGTAAAAATCTTGTGTTATTCAGATTTTGAGAGCAGCTTTCTCTCTGATGCATGCATAAACACTTTAGGCTATAAGTGAAAAAAATGCTAGATTTCCCATCAAAGGATTTACAAATTCGAAAATCGCGATAACTAAAGGTTATATAGAAATATATTTAATTTCGATTCACGTTCTGGACGTCAAGCTATCTATGCGAGCTCTTATATTAGATAAATTAACAGCTCCGCTACCTGCAGACAGAATAAACAAGAAACATTTTTCACATTTCAAAAATATACAACTGGCCGATTCTCAGTTTGAAATTCCAAGAAAAATTGATATGATTTTAGGATCTGATTAATTTTTTTTTCCTATTTTACTTTCTGGTCAAATAACGTGTTCTGAGAACAGATTAATTGCACAAAATTCAATTTTGGGTTTTCTCGTATACGGAAAAATACCGGAATCTCAAATAAAACCTAATTCAATTTTGAATTTACATATATATGAAACTAATATTTATTGTGAGTTAAAACGTTTTTGAGAAAAGGAATAAGCTTTTAATCCAAATGAAAAAATGCTGGTTATGAAAAAAATGTTCTGGTTAACAAAAGGAGGTTGGGACTCTCCTATTCCGCAACAGTTTGAAGAGGAGTTAATTAAATAACAGAATTCATTCAATAAAATTAGCCAATTTTCTGTTCCCAGATGGGTCGCGCTTTCATCCGAGAATTCATTTGAATTGCATGGTTTCAGCGATGCTTCAACACATGCTTACGCCGTTGCAATTTTCTGTCGGCAGACTCATAATAAAAAATCAAAAGTCTCACTTGCTAAAACTAAGGTAGCTTCTATCAAACAAATCTCTGTCCCAAAAGTAGAGCTTTGTGAGGCTTATTTACTATATAAATTACTGTATTCAGTCATAAAGATGCTAGAAAATTATAAGTTTGACATTTACGCATGGACAGATTAAACAGTTGTTCTGTCGTGGTTATCTGCACATCCACGCAGGTGAAAAAATTTTATTGTAAATAAAACGTAAATACTAGATGTTCTTCCAACAAAACACTAGCGACATGTTCCATCCAAAGAAAGCCCCGAAGATATCGCCTTTCGGAGCATTGATCCTAAATGTTTGCCTGAATGAAACTTGTGGTGGATTGGCCCAAGTTGGCTACTTTTAGATCCAACACTTTAGCCAAATGATGCACTAAATTCTAAAGAAATTGAGGATCAAATTTCGGCTGAAAGAAAGATACCATTTTGTCGCCACACTACAACCACACTAATGTATCTAATGAGCTGTACACTGTTAAAAATAATAGTATACAATGTTTCTCCCTAAAAAAAGGTGCAAATTAGAAAAATTTAGCTGCAACCAAAATTTAAGAAATTTGGTGCTCTAGGTTTCATCATTTTGGTGGTGCTATTTGAATACTAAGCACCAGTAAAACGGTATTTTTATTCAAATACCACAACTAAAATGGTGAAACATACAGCACCAAACTTCTTAAATTATTGGTTGAAGATAAAATTTCCTAATTTGCACCTTTTCGGATGAAACATTGAACTATTATTTTTAACAGTGTATGATCATTTATTCAATGAATTCTCTTCTCTTTTAAAATCAACCGCATTTTAGCATATTGCTTAAGATTCATCGTTAACTGCAAAGCAGCAAGTAAAGATTATATTTCAGCAAATAGTTCTTGTTCCCCTCTTACATTTAGGGAAACTAAAAATGCCGAAGAGAGTATTTTTACTTACACGAAGATTTAAAACGCACCAAGAAACAAGATGTTTTGTCTAAAAAAAAAGTCATTTACATTCTCTCCACCCGTTCATTGACCAAAACTATCTATTAGGGTGGGGGGATGCTTATAGGACGCTTAATTAACGTTTAAAGAAAAGTATTCGGTGATATCGACATCTAAACACAAGTTGAGCGAACTTATTATAAAGGAAAAACCTATCACACAGGCACACTTACATGCAGGACCAACATTATTATCCCACATTATAAAACATACATATTCGATCATTGTTGGTAAAAGATTAATCAGCAGGCTTATCAATAAATGCGTTAAGCGTTTTCGTTTCAAAGCTATTATTACACCCCAACTAATGGGAAATCTGCCGCCACATCGAGTAAATGTCGAGCGAACTTTTTTTTAGCATGTGGCGCGAATTATTCTAGTCCAATGTTTATAAAATTTCACAAAAGTCGTACTTCAAAAATAATAAAAGGATATATAGCATTATTCATCTACCCCGCTACAAAAGCAGTACTAATCGTGGCTGTTAGCGATTAGACAACTGATGCATTTATAACTGCTCTATGACGCTTCAGTGCTAGACGGGGATCACCTAGTCATATTTACAGCGAAAACGCTATCAATATTGTTGGTGCTAAAAAGAATTTCGATGAAATAAAACAAATGTGGATTTCATTACCAAGAAACGAATACGTAGCACATCACTTAACGCAGGCCGCAATAGAGTGGCATTTTATTCTTCCCGCATCACCTCATTTTGGAGAAATTTGGGAAGCTGGAATTCACTTCCGTTAAATACCATATCAAACGAGCAATTGGTGACAAACTGTTGACATTTCAAGAGCTGAGCACCTTATTGACACAAACTGAGTCCTTATTGAATTCGCACGCCTCTTTAAAATTACTGATTCTGATATGGGCACTGTTAATGTTCTCACTCCACCACATTTTCTTACTGTGATGTAATTATTTCTGCTGCAGATGAGCCACTGTCCTGTAACAATAATCTCAAGAGCCGACGGGACCTTGTTCAGAAAATGAGATGTGATTTCTGTAAAGCATGAAAAAAGGATTATCTCAGTTCCTTACAACCTCGAAAGAAGTGGAAAAATCCGACAACAAACATCAAGATAGGAGGAATAGTGCTCATCAGGGAAAATGGCTGTAATCCTGTATCAAGGCCTTTCTGTCGTGTAATGGAAGTTCATACCGGTAAAGATGGATTCGTGAGGTTTTTGAACATAAAAACTAAAGACTCAGTTTTAAAAAGAAAAATAAAAAAAATAGGGGTACTTCCCTTATATCGGAAACAACGCCCTGATAAGGTGGGAGTCATGTTCGGCTAAACCGAACATCTCAACCTAGCAAATATTTTTACTCAATTCTCTTTCATCTTCAGATACAAACTTAACTCTAACCAAAGCTGCAGGCAGCCATGTGCTTTAGGAGTTTCCAAAAAGACACTCATCGCATAGCAGTGACTGCATTAGTGCGCTGTTCTTTGCATTATTATTTAATGGCATTTTACGCATACATACAATACAATCTTTTATGTCATTAAGTACATTTATTTAATTATTCAATTGCGACATGTGTACGATCCATGTCTAAATCCTTTGTAAATTTGTAATATAGTTTTATGTGTGAGCAAAGTAGTATTCACTGCAACATTTTACACATTCTATAACGCATCAATCACTTAAAAGGAAAATTACACAAATAATTTAATTTATAAAGAATTTCTGTCTTTACCTCCTCTTTTAACAAAAATTAATAATGTTTTAAAAAGAAAATACTAATATTTTTAAAAATACCAAAGTAGAGTGCGCAGATAAAAACTGAAGAATAAAAGAATACATAAAATATCTAATATTTTTTTATTATAATATTATGAGCTGTAACCTAATACAGCTTTGCTGATGAAGAACAAGGAAAGTATTAAAATAATTTGTTTGATTTCTAGTGGCACTTTTGTCTTTATTCCCATCCACTTTATGTACTGAGCATTGTTAATTAAAATAAACTTCTTTTAACTAATTTTAAGAAAAAATATTAGTCTAATTTGTACTTTTTAAACTTAAACATGCTAAACAAATATCATTTACAGATATGATTTTCACATTTGTTTCAAGAAGTATCATCTAACGATAATCACTACCCTATTCAATTGAAAAAAAAAATAATCATGTATAAGAAAAATATTCTACAAACCACTCACCTGATTTACAATTTGTAGGCTATGCATGCACAACAGCGACAGTGGTGGCATTTTGTTCATATGAAATTACTGCAGGAAGCGGGAAGAATGAACCGACTGTAATTTTACAGATATTTTAGTATGAAGTGCTAGTTGTGACTGCTTACTTACACAGATACTGCTACAGTATCTGCGTTTTTGTAGTTATTGGGATAAGTTTTGAAGTGATGTTAAGTACTTCTTTGCAAATTCACATACGAATGTTACAACGTAGTTGATCCACCTTGTCTGTGTTAAATAAAGATTAAAATGTAAAGTTCGTGAGACACTGAAATAAGTTAATTTATATTATTACGTCTTTCATGAGGGTGATTGGGAGCCACTCGCTTGGTGTTAAAAGAAACAATGTACCGGCCAAATTTAAGACCATCTACTTAATGGTGGTGTGTAATTAAGTGATAATTAACTTTTCTTCCACTAACAGCTTTACGAGATGATACCGCCTGCTTATGCTCATAATAACTTTAATTAACTTCTAACTTTAAATTTATTGTTTCCTAAATACTATCGCTAGAAAATTAATTCTGTATATTCTTACATCTTAATCCCCATAAAATTCCATTCAGTTTCATCAATTCCTCAAAACTTTTTTTAAATCAATATTTTCGCTCGAAAGTCACATAATACCTTAATAATTTCCAATACATATCATTCCTGCAACTATTTCATGGTTTGACGATATTGTCCAATTATCCAAAATTACTCCACTAATATAAATTACTGGGTACAACAATACTATCAAATTCGAACGCTAACATTTTAAAGTTCTCCCGAAAGTTCAAACATGCACTGCGAAAACTAAATAAGGCGTCTCACAAATATAAATTTATTTATATTTTATTACATTATAAAAGATACTGTGTAACTAAAAATATTAGTGACAGAAATTAACTTTCTATGTGTAATCATGCATCTAGTACTGACTTTCTGCCTTAGAAAATTATTTCTAATAACCCATGATTAAGTAATTTGATATTTCTTTGAAATTCAGCATTGATATAAGTACATCCTACCTATTTAAAATTTCATTCTTTGTCTGCTCGTCCTATTGACAAGCAGCAGGCAGCTATCTTATGAAACAGCAGTTACCTTGTTTGAATCCTGCTAACGCGTGGTCGTTGCTGTGTTCTCATATATGCATAAAATAAATGTAAAATAATAATAATAATAATAATAATAATAATAATAATAATAATTGTAAAATCCTAGTATTCTGACTTATTCGAGATTTAAACGGTTCACGAGACAAACAAAAATCTCAAAACTCAACAAACAAACATGGAAAATACACTTAAATATTATCTTCATAATTCCAAAAGTTATATGAAGATTCTTTTTCTTCATTATTTCAATCCCATATCATTTTATTTACTTGAAAACAAACTAAAATATTTCCAAAAATATATTCTGGAACTTACATTATTTTCTATAAGTTCTGTAAGTATAAATATTTATCTTTCACAAATGTACAAAACAACGAGAAAATTAAATTATAAACAAAGTAAAATAAACAATATGAGTTCAAAGTGCTGTCAATCATATGAAACTATCACGAATTTTTCTTCTAGAAGTTGTTAAATTACTTTTCTGACATTACTTATAATTTTGAAGTAAAATTGTGATTAGTATTTGACTTATCTCTGCAATGCTGAAACGTATTTTAATATTTTTTATGCTAATAAAGCAATGTGTGCAGAAATTGAATGACTCGTACAATTTAGTACATCATAATACATACATACATATATATATATATGTATGTATGTATTTTTGACATTTAAATTTGAAAAAAAAAAAATGAAAAATATCAGAATTATTTTCATAAGATGCATAATCGAATTTTTTAAAGCACGTTTTATGGAAGCCTAAAAGTGTTTACGATGTCGGCTTGTTTGCCTGCTTATTTGTTTATCCGTCCGTATAGACGGATAAGCGTCCGTATATATACTATAGCGTCCGTAAACATTTTCAGAATTTTTTCAAACTAGTATATATTTTAAAGTTCACTATGGCTTGTTCTTTAATGAAAAAATTATAAATTGTACAGGAACACACACACACACACACACAAAAAAAAAAAAAAAAAAAAAAAAAAATCAAAAAAATAATAAGTCCTTTGTATTTTATGAGAGGTACATGTATTTTTATAAATCATATTTAAATATTTTTGTACTGAACAAATCATTATGAAAACGACATTTATTATTCATGTAAACAACAACAATACAAAAGCTTTTTTATAGAGTATGTAATAATTAGATTTAATATTTACACAGCTACACTAAAATATTCAGATACATTAAGGATACAATTGGTAATTGCTGTAATTGCATTTTCATTTGTGATGATTATTTGTAGCACTTTTCAATAATGTTTAACAGTGATTACGACTTCAGTCTGTCTACCTATTTCTCTTTTTATATGTCAGTCCGTGCATTAATTTCCGTCAATGTATATGTATATATATGTCTTTAGGGAGAAAAACAAAATTACTGATGTTATTGCTAGAGATAAGAAGTTAAAATAGAGCTGGGCTGGGCACTTTGTCAGAAGAAATGATGACAGATGGACTGCCAAAGTCCTATTTTGAATAACGAGAGATAAAATAACCGAGGAAGAGACCGCGTAATCTGCAGGTAAGTGTGCGAGTTGCTCGTCGGTGAATAGACGCTAGTAACGCTAATGACCGTTCCTCCTTCTTTTCAACCATATAGCTATCAGCCAATTATTTATCGACGATATATGATGTCATGTCGATTATTTTACGATGTCATTTGAAAGTGTTTTGTAAGAAATTTTCGTGTATTTTAATAGGATTTCATATCTTTTTAAAATGTCATAGGATGTGTGAAATATGAGTTTATTTCTAGTGATACACGTTCTTTTAATCATGAATAAAATAACACAAAAATTTGCACCATATAAGACGTCTTTCTACTTTTGAACCTTATAAATTTATAATCTTAATTATAAATACTGCACAATTACTAATGTGACAAAATTTTTCAATGCTATCCAACGATTCTTAAAATAATTTAAAATTTACATATTAAGACTGAATTAATATCTTAAATATAATTAATTAATTTTATTATTTTTAATGACAGATGAATTAAATGTTTCTTATTTCTTTCCCTTTTCTTTAAATTTGTACTTTTTTTCTTTTTCTTAATTTTTTTTCTGAGTTCCAATTTAAAATTATAAAAAAAAAATAGTATGATGTTTAAATTTTGTTTTAGCTTTCAAAAACTTAAAAATAATAATAATAATAATAATTTTTCTTAATTGATTAATATATAGTAAAAAAGAAAAAATCAAAATTATTTTTTTTAAGGTAACTTTATTTCGAATTTGCATCTTCTATATTACTAAAAGCAGACTTTTGTCTGTAAATTTGTCAGAATCGAAAATTTTTCCGATATCTTCACGTTTCACACACCATGAAAGCCGAAAATGACTTCAGTAAATTTTGCCTGTGTGTGTGTGTGTGTGTGTGTGTCATCGTGTCTGTATGACGTTTTTTTTTTTTTGCCCGGGCATCACTTGAGAACGGCTGGACGGAATTCAACGGCGCCGGCGCTTGGCAGAAACTTAGATCTTTACCTAACTGAAATTTATATCTATCAATTTTTCAGAAATTCCCCCACGTTTCCCCTGGGGGGGGGGGGCAAAAGACAAAAACACGTTTGTCTGAGTATCACTTGAGAACGGCTTGACAAAATTCAACGGCGCTTCAGGTCTTTACCCAACTTAAAATTATATCTATCAACATTTCAGAAATTCCCCACGTTCCCACCTAGAGGACAAAAGACAGAAACACGTTTGTCCGGGTAGCGTATCTCCATTATGTTGGCGCGTACAGCCGAACCTGACGAATTTTTGTAGCTAGCGCCAAAACCTCTATCCCGCAAAGCAACCCTTCTTTCAACTTCATTCACGATTCTTTAAGGATTCGAGCAATTTTTCCCCCTAAGAGAATAAACTATTAAAAACGTGTCAATGGAGTTTTAGTATCGTAATTTTTAAATAATATATTTAATGCCAAAATTTATTAGAAATCATCCACCCTTTAAATTTAATTTAGCAAGATTATTGAAGAAATAAAATTATAATATTCTAATTTTAAAGCTTTTAAAATTGTTCTTGAAATACATTTATTTATTTTACTTTCTCTTACCAGCCTATATGGTAGAGAAAGTATTGTTTTTGGGTCAAATTTTCGAAATTGAATATTTGTGATATATACACGTTTTGAGGCTCCCTGAATCATAATTGTTAAAAATGTGTCAATGGAGTCTTTGTATCGTTATTTTTAGATAATATAATTTAACACCGAAATTTATTAGAAAACCCTTTGAATTTATTTTATCAAGATTAATGAAGAAGTAAATTTGTATTATTATAATTTTAAAGCTTTTAAAATTATCCGTGAAATACATTTATTTTATTTTATTTTATTTTGTTTTATTATTATTATTATTTACTTTCTCTTCGTCAAATAAAATTGTTTCTAAACCTATTTTAGATTATTTTAAAAGTACATTAAACTTTATTTTCTTACGCTATTGATCTTAAGATTTAATGTGCAATCTGTCATTATAATATTGAAATTCAGGGTAAGAAAGAAAGTCGTGGGAATGACATACCAGATTATCATTATTATTATCATTATTTAGTTTATTTTACCCATATATTGTAAGAAAAGTTTTTTTTTTTTTTTTTAATTCAGATTTTCGAAATTGAGTTTTTGCTACATTTGCATGTTTAAATGTCCTGAAACTAAAATTTAGGCTTTTAGCGGTTGCCTGAATGTGTCTGTGAGTTTCTTATCACCATACCTAAAGAATAGATGGTGGGACTCGGATGAAATATTAAATAATTCGTGTACAGTGACTAAGAAAAGAATTCAAATTCATTAAGTCTATGTGTGAATTTTCTGGTAAATACAATTTAATATCTGTAGATGGAACAAAATAAAATAAATTGAACTTATATTTTATGTACATGAAAGAATGTTTCGTATACAATGTGGAATGTAAATCCTTTATTAGAAGTTTACACAGAACCCCACAAAAGAATTCAGATATATTCATACAATGGAATTGCTGAAAGGTCATTTCATGTCGTGCTATGTGTTTTAAATTCTGTGCTAAATTAATACACTATATTGTGTTTGTATAATATATAGTAAATGTACAGGGCTACCCCAAATTAAATGAAAACATTTCTTTTTTTTATAAATAAAAATCAATGTATAAATAAAAATGCAATTAAAATTTAATTAATTTAAAATTATTCTCTTATTCTAATTTACTTTATCTTATCCGTAAATGGTCGCGAAAGTATTGTTTTCGGATCAAGTTTTCGAAATTGAATTTTTTCTACATTTATACGTTTTGAGGTTTCCTGAATACAGAAATTATGTTTTTAGTGGTTGGTCTATGTGACTTGTCTGTGTGCACTATAGATATGATGTACTCAGGTAATTAAAAATATATATGACCTCTCTCTCTCTCTTTTTTTTTTTTTTCTTTTTTTTTCACGTTTTGAGGTGGAGTGAATTCCAAAAATCCACATTATTTATGAAGTGTTCTTAGGTCAGTTTTTTAATTAGTTACTTAGTCTGTATATAGACACATGTCTCATGAAAGAAAGATTGTAAAATGGGTGCATCAGTTTTTAAATATCACTTATGTTATTGATAAGGACAATATTGCTTTGGAACAATGTTATTCAAAATTTACGTTTTCTTTGTAATATAGCAAAATAGAGCAAAATTTCGTTTAAACGTCCATTATGTCAATATTTTGTCGTAAATATGATGACTAACATTTTAAAATATATTTTTTAATACACTTCATTAAATATGAACATTTTAATTTGAAACTTTAGTAATTAAAAGTTGTTTTTCCTTCATTTGACAAATTAGGTCAATAGATCCCACGAACTTGCAATATGGGGATCAGTTGCGTTGGAAATTAATGTACGAAAACAATCCTAATAAAATTAGTCATTTAATTACGATAAGTTAAATGTATCGAATCGGATAAAAGGCAGCCTATGAGGTGCGGCATTTCAGTCTGCGACTGTGTTGAGTGTTCATTCCTTTTAATATAAATACATTTCGCTTTCAATATAAATTAGTAACAATAAATGTAGGATGAGAATGGTTATGCGCATCATTATTACTTTGATTTTTATAACATATTAAGTTAGATTATTTATGATTACTGAAAAACAAATAGAATAGCATTAATAAAATGTTTAACGTTTTATTTTTAAACTTTGTATGTTGGGGTTGGGAGCGGGGAGGATAAAGAATGAAAAATGAACATGTCTGAGGAGGAAATTATACGTAGAAATTTTTATGAATTTCAACCATAAAATTTAACACGAAATATCGATTTTATTATGATTAAGATGTTCTTTAGAAATACATAATAGATAAATATAAGGTGAATATTTAATGAAAATTCAAGCACTGCATCATAAGAGAAATATTTTATAAAGTCGTACATTTTAAAAATTTTAATACAAAATGATAATAAAAACAGTTGAAATGTAAAATGGCGTACTTCTGATTTGGACTTATGAACATTCTTCATGCATTTTACTAAGTATTTGTAATTTGTCTGAACAATTTTTACAAACTTTTTGGTCTTATACATGAAATGGGATCTCAATGCTAATATATCACCATTATTATTATCTACTTCTCTATTCGGAAAACTATTTCTTAATTTCAAGATGTGGTTCGTTTTGCGATTTAAATCCTACATTAATCATCAGAAGGAAAAAAAAAAAAAGAAAAAGAAAGAAAGAAAAACGCCGGATATTTATTCATACAGGTTAAGCGGCGTGAAGTGAAGTTTCTCTTTGCACTTCCAGATTTGGCGAAAATCGCATTATCTGGCGAAAAATTGTGAATTTGTGTTGTGCGCGCCAACATAATGGAGATACGCGTCCGGGTATCACTTGAGAACGGCTGGACAGAATTCAACGGCGCTTCGCAGAAACTTAGATCTTTACCTGACTTAAAATTATATCTATTAATTTTTCAGAAATTCTCCCCCGTTCCACCCTGCGGTCGGCAAAAGACAAAAATTTTGGTATTGTATGTGAATTCTATTTATTTATTTTTTTCTTTTTGATCAGTTCTTTTTCTAGATACATACTTTTTTAGAGAAAGACTTACTTTTTTAGAAAAAGGAATCTTTCTTTTCTTTTTTGAAATTTTACGTTTTTCAGTTTTTAACCATTTCTTTTTCGAGCAGAAAGGTTTTAATGTTCATTTTAATGCATGTCAACGAATAAAATAAAATTTCTCTAATATTATATTCTTTTGGAAATTTTCTCTTTTTATCGTGCCGCCTTTTTCTATTAGCAATTAAGAAAGTAAGTTTATTTTCTAATTTAATCTGATAGGCTTCCTAAGATGAATACATGTCCAGACAAGGTGTAAACAAGGAAAAGGATGGCAAAACCAATTAAAGCTTTCTTTTCGTTCTTTCTTTCTTTTTCTTTACGTCCTATTATTTCATTTTGGTTTAAACTTAAAATGTATATATATATATATATATATATATATATATATTCCACAATGTTAAATATAGTTTATGACTTCGGTCTTACCCCCTGCGCGTTCTTTAATGTCCGTAAATAATTTTAGAATTTCTTCAAAGTAATATATGTTGTGAAAAAAAGGCGTTTTAGTAAATAGTGTAAATAGCACGATTCTTTTGTATAATGAAACACTCAAATATTCCAATGTACTGCAATCTAAGAAAGCTATTTGTTTAAAAATTATTTTATTACTTTCGAATTATACAAAATAATAAAATTAACTTTTATTATTCATATGCACAGAAACATGTTTTCTGTAGAAAATAATATGGTTATCATTAAGATCACGTTTAAAATATTGAGATACATTAAAGTTACAATTAGGAACTGCTTGAACTAAATTTTTAAGTGTGTTAAGCATTTTTACCATTTTAAGGTGCCTGCCTGCCTACCTTTAAATTGCAATTTTCGGTCAAAACATCGATTTTCTATTTTTGAGTTAATATTAAAGCCTGACATTTTAGCTTTCTAAATCAGTTTGAATTTTGTTTCTATCTTGCTTAGAACTTGAGTTACAGGCATTTTAATATTAGTCACTCGCAGGTTTTTGAAAGCGGAAGTGCCCGAAATGACCCGGAAATGATTGTTTACATAAATGTTTTACTCAATATAAGCATGAAAATTTGTTACTGAATATAAAATGAATTTGAAAAAGAAAATAAAAAATTTTGAAATAAATCAGGAACTTATTAAAATTATTTTTTGTTTAATAGGTAAAATCTTGTTTTCAAACCTGTTTTTTGCTTTTTTCTCAAAATGAGATTTTTAGCATTTTGGTTTATCCCAAAACATCATAACTTCAAAAGTTATTATTGAAACGATATGAAACTTTGAAAAAATACTCTAGAGGAGTTGTTTTAAGGATTGAACTACGACAATGAATCTAGCTAAATTGTTTGGTGTTTTTTTTTTGTCGATAGAATTTATGAACTGTCATGTATATTCATGATTTTTTCAGCATATAAAAATGTTATATTCACTAAAATATTAAATATCATGGTTATAGTTTTGAGAGTAGTTCACACCCTTAAGAACCTTTCAATAATCTAAATAAAATTTAAAGAATAAAATTATCTTTATTTAAATTTGACTTATGATGTTTTGTAAAAGTGCTTTTTTTTCGCAAATTTTATGCATATTTTGAGCCTAAATATCAAAATATTTTAAAATTTACATATTTTTTTCAGGTTATTCACTGTTTTTTACTATATTCTATCATATAATGCACACAAATAGTCAATTTTTCAATTATTAAAAAAAATCGCTTCCACCTTAAAACAATGAGTAAGATCATGACTTTGAATATTCTGTCCGTCTTCCTAAGTTTTAATTTTCTTTAATATTGATTAAATGCTTTGAAATTAATGCATGTTATTTAAGCTTAGCATGGCATATTCTGTGTTGAAAATCGTAAAACAACGCATTTAGCTTGTCTACAGGATATCACAAAATATTTCTGATGTATTACAGTCTATAAGACGTAATTTTCAAATCATATTTAATTATTTTTATACAACACACAAATATAACGTATATCATTAAGATACACAAAACTATTTTTTCTATAATGGTTCAATTTCATGTTTAGCATAATTGGTTGGTTTACAGGGCCTAGCAAAGTTATACTCATAAATTATGGGGTAGAAGGGGATATTAAGTCAATGTAAATTTTCATTATTATGAGGATTTATTTAAAATATTATATTGCACTACAAAGTTTAGACGCTTAAAAAATTTAGCCTTTAAAATTTTTTTCTTTAGAAATAAACGTAGAAATGGTTTTATAGACTCATTTTTGCATAACTAAAAAACAAAATATATTTTTCTAACTTAGCTGTTTTTAGACAATATGCTAAAATAGCAATCACTAGTAAGAACTACAGGAAAGTAATCTTATCTTATTCTTTTCTTAAAAAAAAAAAAATAAAATAAAAATAAAAAAAATATATATATATATATATATACTAGCAGGCTTCGCCCGCTTCGCTGGACCCTATTTTAAAATGAATCACTATAATTACTGAATTCAAAATTGCATTAATTTTTATCACGTGAAAAAAAAAGCGAAACAAAATCTGATTAGGAAAAATGTCGCACCGGGTTCTCACTGCCTTCAGAAAAAATTCCCAAAATGCTCTAACTCTTATTTCTGTTATTTTCCCCCTTCTGTTATTTTCCCCTTCGAAATTGGTTCTTAGGCATTTATATTAGCTATATTTTAAAGCAAAAATTTTACGGATATCTGTTTTTTTTGTTTGAGACATGAAGGATTTTTTGAATTCACGTTTTGCCCCCCTCCCTCCCCCCTTGGGGGGCGAATTTTTTCAATTTTTTTTCCTAAACCATCCTTGACCTATAAGGAAAAAAAACAAAAAAATATTGATCTAAATCGGCCAAGCCGTTTACGATTTTATAAAGGACATACAGACAAACATTTACTTTTATATATATAGATAATGGAATGCACCAAGATTTAAATCAGCGTGCAGTGTTCGTCTTGATCGAGCGGTGCTTATTCAAACATTTTGCAGCCTTCTTTCCCGTTGTTCAGTTGTCTCAGACGAACGTGCCTGAGTAGTACGTATTCGATCATTTTCTAACCTCAGTTCTCGTTGTTCAGATGATTCAGACGAACGGGTCTCAGCGTCATGCACTCTAAGATTTTCCAGCCTTAATGCTCGTTGCACGTCTAATTCTGAGGCTCGTAATGCTCTTTTCTTCCGTGCTTGAGTTGTAGATCGGCCAATTGCTTGTCGCTTTAGAGGCATAATTGTACGTAAACTTCGCGAAAAAGGCATTTGAATAAAGATTGGTCTTACCAACACAGAAACCTTCGTAGACTCATGCACAACACTTTGCTGAAGATCATCACATGAGATAAGATAGAAGAAGATTCCGATTTTCAAATTACCTTGGCGAGAAACGCCCGAGGTTACTTCGGACGTTAAAATTAACTAAAGCTGTTCCATACCAAAAAAAAAAAAAAAAAAAAAAAACTTTTATGATATATACAAAATAAAAAATTCTAATAAATTCGAAATTATTACTATTTACAATCAAGGTGAAAACATAAAAGAACCTTTATAAGTTACATATAAAGTATCAATTAAAACGAAGAATTTTGTTTTACTGTAGAAAAGAAAAGTAAGTACTACTCAATTAAATAAAAATTTTAAGCTAATACCAAGTATCTCTATGAAAATATTTATTTACACGCGAATATTTTCATAGTATATTAATTTTTTTTTTCTAATTTTTATTATTTATCACGCGAAATAAAAAATATTTTATTTCCGGAAAAAAATAAATAAACGTGAATTTTGTTTATTTTGGCATCAAATCTATTTTTCTTTTTTTTCATTTTAAAGTTAAAATGGAGTTTTTATTTAATATCTTCTTTCAAATTTTTTATTTTTTCAATTTTTTTTCCCTAAACCATCCCTGACCTACAAGGAAAAAAACAAAATAAAAGAATGATCGAAATCGGTCAAGCCGTTTACGATTTTATAAAGGACATAGAGACAAACATTCATTTATATATATATATATAGATATATATATATATATATATATATTAATAATAATAATAATAATAAGCCTATTATTGTTTTCTATATTCCAGATGTAGAATTCTGTACAAAACAGAATTTAGTTTAGTACGAATGGGCATATTTTAGTCTATTCTTCCATATAAAAGCATGCGGTATGTGTGTTGTGCTCCTTATCAAAGATTATTATTTATTTATTTTTATTTATTTATTTATTTATTTTTAATTCTCTTGTCATAGCTTTAGTATAGGACGCCCTTGGCGACTTTATTTATTTATTTATTTATTTATTTTATTTTTGACACTTCGACGATAAATTAACATAGCTATCGTAATTGCTTAAATAAAGATCTTGGCGAGAATCGTCCGAGTTCCTCAATTTAAGTAAGAGAAAATTGTTACAAGTTCATTTTTTTTCCGACATAAAAATAAATATTTAGGGTAGGTGCTCCAGTAATTGACATCTATCCCGAAATAATTAATAAATAAGAAAAATAATAAAATCATATACTTTACATATAAGAATTTTAACATTTTATGTCAAACACTGGAGCATAGGGGGCTAATAAATGGTAAAATGAATAACTAGCAGTGTCAAATACTGGAACATAGGAGCCATATACTGATAAAATGAAAAACTGGCAGTGTCAATTAGTGGAACATTGAGTGGGTGTCAAAAAACAAATCTTATCAAATGTATATATTTTAGCATATATGTGGTGTTCTGAATGTCTTTCATACCATATGTTCTAACTTAAGATTTCTAAAATCATTTTCTGATGACTAGAACATTAAAAACATCAGAGATTGCTCTAAATGTGTCAATTAATGGTGCACTTACCCTGTTTTTTATGCTATAAAAATAAATAAATAAATAAACGCTCATTTATTTATTTATTTATTTAAGTAATTATTTCTTTATTTCTTTTTCCTTTTTTAATAATTTAAAAGTTAAAATGGAGTTTTTTATTTAATATGTTTTGAGCCATGTATCTAATTGAACTAAGAAATACAGCGTTAGCTACATTTTGTGCTGATTAATAACACAGGTCTGCGAAATCATACTTTTTTTTTAACATTAATTAACTTATTTACTAGCAGGCTTCGCCCGCTTCGATGGGCACTATATTTAAAGGATTTCTTTTTAATTGATTAATTGAAACGTTTAAATAAATATATTTCGATTGGCGACTATTTTCTTCACAGTTTTAGTATGGGATATCCTTGACAATATCAAACATTTTTTGAACTTCTCGAATCTGTGCAAATAAATTAAAAACGAATATTCTCGAAAACTGTCAAATAGAAATGTTAATTCTTCAAATATTCTGGAAACAGTTGAAGCTGTTACTCGTACAGTAAAAGTCACTATTCGGTGAATAGTCGAATCAGAGAACACACGTAAGTCGTTTTTGCAGCAATCACTATAACGCACGTATGTGTACGCTTCGCACACATGAAAAAAAAAAAAAAATCTCTGGACAGCCCTACATGCTATGCATGAATCTCAGAACACACGAAACTCGGTTCTGCGGCAACCACTATCACGCATGTTAAAACCAAAAAGCATCACTGGACACCTCTACCTCGCTGTGCATGAATCTGAAAACGCACGAAACTCGGTTCCGCGGCAATCACTATCATGCATGTTAAAAAAAAAAAAAAAAAAAAAAAAAAAAAAAAAAAATCAATGGACACCCCTACCAAGCTCTGCATGAATCTGAAAACGCACGAAACTCGGTTTCGCGGTATCACTATAACGCATGTAAAAAAAAAAAAAAAAAAAAAAAAAAAAGGAAAAGAAACGTCACTGGACACCCCTACCACGCTGTGCATAAATCTGAAAACGCACGAAACTCGTTTTCGCAGCAATCACTGTCAAGCATGTTAAAGAAAAAAAAAAAAAAAAAAAAAAAATTGGACACCGTTACCTTAAATCAATGAAAATCAAATACACCAATCAAATATTTCGTAATTCCTCATAACGTAGCTCTAGTTCAACGTAAAATACACTCAAATCAATGAAAATCAAATAAACCAATCAAATCTCTCGTAATTCCTTATAACGTAGCTGTAGTTCAATGTAAAATACTCTCAAATCAATGAAAATCAAATAAAACAATAAAATCTCTACAAAGATTCTCCATTCTGCGTCATTATAGAAATGGGAAGTTTTATTTTCATATTTTTATTAATTAAAAGAAAACTAATCAAAAATTCGAAAATTTGACTTCGATGTGTACAATGACCCTTCGGAGGGCACCTTTGTGTTAAATCACGTGACTGTCCGAGCTATCGTTTTCGAGAACAGTGAAATATACATATATATTGTTTGTTTTCGTTAGCTGTGACCCTGCTCACCTATGCGCATGCGTGAGGTCTGCATTGATTTTGTTAAAATAGGGTAGAAGCGTAGAAGATGAGAGAATGTTTACATTTTACGAGTGAGAGATAAGTTGCGGTTTCTTTTTTCTTTTTTTTTCTTTTCAGGACATTATTGAATTTTGAGGCGATACTTCTTCGTTATATTCGTATAAAGGCAAAATGCTGATTTTTCCCCCTTGTAATTTTTAAATAAGTGTAGAAGATCAGTTTTATTCTTCGATGCAAAATAAAATCCGTAAACTTAAAAGTAAATGCCTGTTTTCTTTCTTCTTCTTCTTTTTTTTTTTTCCAGTTAAAATTATTTTTATTTGCTTACTTGATCTCTAAATTCGTACTATATCTGTCATACCTGAACACTTGTTTCATGCACTGATTATAGTAGTAAATTAATTAAAAATGACTTAAATTAGGTAAAATTTACATAATTCATTAATAAAAGAAGAGAAAAAGAACAACGTTTACAGTAGACTTTACCTGTAGTAAAAGTAATATATTTTTTTCTTTTAAATTATACTGCTAAAATAAAAATACCATATTTTTGGATCTCTATTTTACAGAAATTTACAGAAAATCGTATTTAAATCAAATCATTAGATTTTTTTATCATGATTATTTTACACCTTTTATTTTTCGCGCATATTGTCACATAAATTACATTAAATAAAATATTGTTAATTAAAATTAAAAATTAAACTTTAAATTCGCGTAAAAAGGTAAAATAAATATTGAAGACTCATAAAAATAAAACGAACACGTGTAGAACGAAAAGCGCATTTGGCTAAGTGCCCATCTCATTCAACGCATCACCCCTTTTCCGAGTAGGATCGTTCCGCGAGAGGTAGACATGGTTTACGAAAACGGACAGTACATACAAATATTGCTCACTTAACAGTATAAGATTTGTTTATTTTGCACTGCGTCATGTGCCTTTTTCTTCCAATTATGTAAGGGTTCTTCAAAAAGTAAGGATGAAGATCGAAAGAATTCACACAGAGGCTATAACAAATTTGAAACTATTTATGTGTAAAATACATTAAAATGAGCTATTATTTATACATTATCATTTAAAAGTGTTTGTTTTATTGGAATCTTCCTTTAGAGCTTTTTAACACTTTCTAACAAGGTTGAAAAGTGTTAATGACTTCGGTTTGTCTGTCTGTCTGTCCACACTCTAATTCCCGTAAATATACATGGAATTTCTTGAAACTAATATATGTTATTCAAGTTCACTTACGAATAATCCTTATTGAAAATGGACTGAATACCTTTACTGGTTTGTGTATAGGGACACTCGAAAGTATTCCAAAGCCTTATGTTCTATGACAGGAATTTCTATAAACTATATTTTAACACCGTTACCTTACACAAATCTTAATAAAATTGAAACATGTTATTCAAGTACACTATCGAATGTTCTCCATTCGAAATGGAGTACATACCATCACTGGTTTGTATATAAGGACAACCGAAAGTATACCAAAGCATTGCGTTTTATGAGAGGTATTTCTATAAACCAAATTTGAAGAACTTTACTTTACACAAACCTTAATAAAATTAAAATATATAATTCATATGCACAAAATAATGTTTTCCAAAGAATACAATTTGATTAGCATTAAATTTACAGGGCCACACAAAAATATTCTGTTAGATTAATGGGTATTATTGGAAATTTGCTGAAATCGCATTTTCGTTTATATTAATCGCTTTTATCACTTTCTAAATTTTTTTTAACACTTTCCAATAAGGTTGAAAAGTGTTAACGAATTCGGTTTGTCTGTCTGCCCGTCTGTCAGTGTAACCGCGCTCTAACTCCCGTAAATATTCCAGGAAGTTCTGATATGTGATATTCAAGTTCAATATCGGACGTTCCCTATTGAAAATGGAGTGAATACTTCTACTGGCATGTGTACACACAAAAGTATTCCAAAGCATTGCGTTCTATGAGAGGTATTTTTATGAACTATATTTTATTTTTTCTATTTTATACAAATTTCAATGAAATTGAAATATGTTAAAAAAGATTGAAATATGCCAAAAAATGCCAATACATTGCATTTTATGACAGATATTTTTGTAAATTACATTTAAAAACCTTCTATTGTAAAAATTATAATAAATTGACATTTATTGTCAGTATTATAAAATAATATTTTGTATAGAATATGATTTTGTTAACCTTCGAATTTACAGGATTACACTAAAATAATCATATTCATTAAGGTCTGCAATTAGAATATAAGGGCTACGTTTTCTTTAGGGTTAAGCATTTTTAACACTTTCTACTAATGTTTAAGAATGATTAGGAATTCAATTAGTCTATCTGTATGATTTTCAGTACTACTGTCTTTGCGTTGTGTCATTATGTAGGCAAAGAGCATTGAAAGTTATACGATACAACAATTACGTACATTTGGAAAATGTTGATAATAATAGTCTTGTTGTTCTAAATAAATATTAAATAATCTTTTAATGTTTTCCTCCGTCGCAATTAAAAAGAAAATGTTTCTACGATATCATCGAGAAAGCAAAATACATTGAAGCTTAACCTGTGTAACGGTAAGCACAGTTATAAAGTATTTACAATCTTTATGCAAACTGCATAATCTTTCTTTATTGCTCAACATAAAAGAATAAATGTAATATATATTTATATTTAATTTAATAACTGATTTTTTTTTCTTTTTCTAATATATATATATATATATATATATATGTGCGTAAATATGTTACAGCCAACGTATTAGATAAATTAATATATAAGGAAATTAATATTGTTGTTCAGATGCTTCGGAAACATGATATTAATAAAGAATGCTTAAAACGCTAAAATATGATAGTAAATATTACAGTTACTAATGATAATTGAATGTTTTGTCAGTTTAAGTACTTTGCTATAAGCGTTATTTTTAATTAATTATTAAGTTAAATAAATCCCTATAATATATATTTCATTATCTACGATAATTGAATTTTTAAATTTTTCTATACTTTCTTTACAATAATAGTTTAATTAATGATGAAATTTATGCTATATTTAAGGTAAAAGTAGGAGAGATATCACACGTAGGGTATCGGCAGGAAAGAGTAGAGTGAGCGAGTTGCGATTTCAGGTGGTTGTACAACATCAATAGTGAAGTGCCGACTTGAATGGGCCTGCTGTTTGCTTTTAGAGTCTAAGATAATTTGTGGTTATTTTTGTCTCGTTTTCAAAAACAAATGCTTGAATTTTCACAACCCTTCCTAGGAATCTCAATACATTGATAGTAGTGCAAATTATTTTTAATTTAAACAATTTCTTATAAGCACTAACCTAGATTAACGGTACGAGCACCCCGATTTTCTCTAGAAGCGAATAATTATTTAATAAAAGACTGTGCAATCTCACCCATTAAAATGGGATTGTTTGCACTTTAGTTATTTAGGAGAGATTGCGCATTGATTTTTATAAAATTGCACACTAATAGAGATTTTGCAGCTTATTGGTAGTGAGTGGGAAGAGAATGAGAATGAGTTTGTTGAATGTGTGGAACTGTACCAAGAAATAATTTCGACAAGTAACTGAACTAGTTGAGCCCATTCGAGATGACGCATGTTTTTAGAAACTCTCTCCAGAATCAGAAATCGAACGTTATTCAGGAATGGCACGATCGACAAAAGCCTCACCTCTGGTGGGATTTACCACTTGAATGCTAATGTTAGCCTAAGAGAAATTTATCACAACGTATTTAAATGATATTGTATATCTATTTAGTTTTGCAATACTTTAAAATATGATGCCTAATTTTTGTGCAGCTGTCGGCTGCTTAAATAGAAACAGTAAAACTAAATGCAAGCAAAAAATATCAGCCTACTTAAACTTCTTTTTAAGAACTGTAATCATCTGAATTTCAATAAAATAAAATAAATAAACGAAAAGAGTTTTATTGTTGAAACGAGAAGATTTCAAACCAAATGAAATTTAGGTTTTGTGATTTGAACATTTTTGTGCGGAAGATTTAGAGGAAAGTAAACTTTAATAAATAGTAAACAGTGTGCGGATTCTAGGCTTGAAGTTGGGCGGGGATAAGCATATATAATTTTAGACATATGGTATGCTACCTGTAATTTTTTTTTTTTGCTTGAAAATGCATTTCCCACACGGTGTGCAATCCGTCTCGAATTTTTATCTAATTATATTTCCCTACACCCGTTTTTGCCCACACAGGGGTGCGTGGCAATTAACTTGCTGATTCACTTGCTAAGTCAGCCACCAAGAATAATTCGATATTTTCTTCACTCCCAGCACCACCCTCCTATATTAAACAGTTTTTGAAACAACAGTTAATGCAAAAATGGAAGGATTTGTGGGATTCTTCTCAAAAGGGAAGATATACCCACAACCTAATCCCACTAGCAACTTCAAGCTTATGGAACCTCCCCCCCCCCTCCCACATAACATCATTCTTAACGGGTCATGGCCTGTTTTCTTCATATTTACTCAAGTTTTATTGCCGGCGTTCTCCCCTCTGTCCTTGCGGGGAGGAGGAAACGCCTAACCACTACTATTATTCTTGTAATTTAACGTCCGCCTTCCACCTAAGAAATCCCACCCCAAAACCAGCTGAATGTCTGGACAACATCTTAAATAGAAAAAGTCTTCTGTCAAAATTAAATAGCATATTTAACTTATTAATGGATATTTGTAATCTGACAGATTAGTCTCTTGCTTGCTCGCTCTATTTACTTTCAAAAATCTCAACTTAATTCTCAAGTGGTGTCGTGCTGCAGTCTATCTCAGGCCATCTCAGGAAATTATCTTCTATTGAATTTCATAGCTACACTTCGTACAATTTACTCAACTGAAGTTCATAATTCTAGAGTGTGAATGCTTCACTGTTCCTAATCGCAGCACAAATCACTTAGAGACGTCCTCTGTCACGCGGAGAATTGCCCGGCATTACCCCATTTAGTTTACTTTGTCTTCAAGCTTGAAATATTCATCTGAGATGCCCATTTTCGCGTGGGGTTTCGGCCCGGCATCAAGTCTCCACACAAAGACTTTAACATCGATACTTCAACTTCCTCTGACTTCCACTGAACTTAAGTTCTCAACTTACTTCAGGCCAGCTGTCCAAGTTCTCTTCATCTTTACCACTGCTCCTTGTCGCGTGGGAGACCTGTCTCTAGTGGCGCTTGTATTTTTTTTTAATAAACGTTCCGGAAGAGGAGCCTAGCATAGCTAGAAGCGCTCGACACGACTCCTGGAGTGGTGAGCGGCACCTCCTCCCTGTTAATCAGTCTCGAAAATCGCCCGGAGAACATTGTTGAAGTCATAAGCACCTACCTTTCCAACAGAACCATCTTGATAAATTGGGATCTGGCTTTTCAACTATTGCACAATCCAAAGGTTGTCCCCAGGGCTCTTTCCTGGGACCAATCCTCTGGAACTTAATCGCAAATAACATACTAAATGCTATGCAAAGTAATGGTTTTAAAATATTAGCTTATGCAGATGACTTCACACTTGTTCTCTAGGGCAACAGGAGAAAATATCTGGAGGAACAAGCCCAAGAAGCACTGTCACTTTTCAGCTCTCTCTTGAAATCATATAATTTATCACAATCACCAGGCAAATTTCAGGCTTTAACATTCGCTTTCCCACGACCTCTCAAGCGAACGCCGTTGTTGAGAATTGATGGCGTCAGCGTCAAACATGTCAAAAATATCACAATTCTGCGATTAGCAATAGACTCAAACTTAAATTGGCTCGCACAAATTAACACACTCAAAATAAAAGCTTTGAAAATTTACCACCACTCTACAAAACTCGCAGGTAAAAACTGGGGCATCAATAGCGAACTCCTAAAGCTATGGTACTATATAGTGATAGACAAAATTCTTACATATGGAGCAGGTATTTGAAGAAAACATTTAACAAAAGGGGCAATCACAAAATTTAATTCAATTCAAAGAATGCTTCTTATCCAAATTGCGCGGGGTTACAAAACTATCTCAACTGACGCCCTCACTGTCATCACTGGTATTGCACATGCTCATCTTCAGCTAAAAGGAAACTTTCGTAAAACAAACATCAACCAATTACGCAACATTGACCTTCAGAACACCTATTTTCCCAACATGCCATTACAACAACATACCTCAAGCTGGCAGCAACATCCGGCGGCAGACATAATACCTAATCTAATCGATCTTTCCACAAATAGTTTCTCTGCCACTGCTCCTGTGGCGATTTATACCGATTGCTCCAAGACAGATCATGGGGTGGCCTCAGTCTTCTGCGTCTTCATGGAAGACTTGGTTTCACACCAATGGGCAAGCAGACTAGATGAAAGAAATTCAGTATTCCAAGCGGAACTATATGCTATTCTCAACGCTTTAATGTGGCTTAAAGATAACTCAGAAAAATTCACAACAATACCCATTCATAGTGACAGTCTCTCTAGTCTGCAGGCCATCTATCGACACAGGAGTAGACATCTTCTAGTTAATCAAATTAAACTCCTTCTAACACACTTAAAAAACGCATTCACTTTAGCGCATATCTCGGCACACAGGGTTGTCGAAGGAAATGAACAAGAAGATAGGGTAACAAAAGTGGAAACAGAAACCTGCCAATTAAAAGTAAAATTACTTCTTCCCCCTCCTATATTAAAAATACTTTAAAGAATCTAATGCGGGAATGGCAAGATTTTTGGACGAATTCTTCTAAAGGAAGATACGCCTATGATCTTATCCCTGATGTCTCTACCTCTACATGGTCTCTTACACCTTCAATTACCGCCTTTCTAAGTGGTCATGATCCATTTGCAAGCTATCTATTTCGCTTTCATTGCTTATGATCATCTGAGTGCCACTGCGGGGAGGAGGGCACAGCTTCACACATATGCCCACATTCTTGCCCACTGACATCCTCTTGGCACATAAGAAATCCAACCGCAATACCAGCAAATTTGCTCTGAAACATTTTAACATATTGAACTTTAAGAACAAAACTAAAAAAAATCTTTGATCACCTCTTACTGTTATCAAATTCAATAAATTAAATTATAATCAAACATAATTAATTTAGCTTCTCTCCACTCATTCAACTCTTTGCTCTCTAAGAAAGTGCTTTGATTCTCCTTTTCCCAAACTTTCCTCATCTCCTGGATAGATCTGGAAGTTGTCAAATAACAACAGCATTAGTTACAGTGGAGCCTCAAATATAGAACTACGGATAGTGCTAAGGATTCTCGGGGTGTAGCTCTAAGTGAACATCATCGGCCAAGCAGCACCTGCCTAATGTTCTACTGTAATAAAATCATTTTATTTACTCTTTTAACAAACTGCTTACTCAAAATGAACTATAATTATTATTTTTTGGATTGCTTGTGAACTGATTTTTATCAGTGAACAAAACAGAACTATAAATAGAAAAATAGAACTATTCAAAGTTCCAAAATGCCATTTGTCGCGTCGGGTACTATCCCGGCGCAAACATAATCAAAAACGATTTGATCCTACATCTTTCATTGCCGCTCCTTGTCGCATGGGGGATCTATTTCTGGCAGCCTTTGTATTTTTTTTTTTTTTTTTAATAAATATTCCGAAGGAGGAGCCTAGCATAACTAGAATCTCTTGACACTGCTCCTAGAGTGGTGAGTGGCTCCTCGTCCCTGTCAAATCCGTCTCGAACGTGCGAGACGCGGCTGTACATATGTTAATTGGAACACTAAACAGCTCCAATCCGTCTCGAACAGGCCCATTTTGGTAGGTGGTTGCATAACTTCATTGAGTACATCGATTGTGCACAACGAGAGGTTTGGTTAGCAAAGGAAAAACTAATCAAACTGAAGAGAAAATGTACTAATTTTAAATTAAACGTGTTGTTTAGTAACTTAAAGTTATTTTGCAATCATTATCTGTTTTTAGTAATTTTTTTTTTTTTTTTAATTTTTTTAATTTTTTAAAAATTACTTTTATTTTCCTGATTTTTTAATCATTGAATTAAAATACCCACTCCCAATAGAAAAATATTTGTTTACAAATACCTTACAACAATGTCATTAAGTGCAATTATTATCGATAAAAATGTAATTGCAGTTATAATTAAGCGCAATCTCTCCTACCCATGGGCGCAATCACTCCTAACCTATAATAGCTCTCTTGGTTTTATTACAGCTCTTGTTTTAAATTATAACAGAACAACAAAATAGTAATGAAAATGCATAGAAGAAGGATAAATTCAAAACTATGCACATATAGTTTAGCAAAAATTAATATTTGGGTTTTTTATGACGTTCTCTTGAATTGTGCACAAACTCTTCTAGCTTTACCTTATATAACGTATTGAAAAATAATGTTCGTATTTTAAAAATAAAATTTTCTTTTCTCAGGGCTCTATGCCAGTTTTTGATAAGTATAGTTTTTTTTTTTTTTTTTTTGACATAAATTTAAATTGAAATGTACCTCTAAATTTCCAACAGTTTCGTTATTTCAATCCTTTGCAATCGAAGTTTTTTTTTTTTTTTTTTTTTTTTGCTCCGGCGAACCAGGAGCTCGAGACGGTTTTTCGCATATTTTATGAATTACTTACTATTAACATAACATGATTTTACGCACAATTTAATGTTTAAAACTTTTTATTTCATAATTTATGTAACTTTATAAATCCAATAAGGACATTTGTTAATTATATAAACATTACCGTATCAAATCAAGTGGTGATTGACAAAGCAAAGGGTTAAGGAGACTCTCTACCTATCGTCTCCGAAAGCCGAAGCCAATCTATGGGAATTTTTGCCCCATTATAATTCGTTAAATAATACATATTTTTAAATTACGTTTTCGCTTTCTAAAATTCACAACAATCAAACAATTTATCGCTTTCTAAAAATTGATTTTTATTTTTATTTTTAAGATTTCATTTTTTAAGTTCAAAAATGAAAAAAATTCACATTGGGAAAATTCACCTTTTACAAACGTAAAATAAAATATAAAAATAAAAAAAAAAAATATTTTTTTTTTAGAAAACGATAAATTGTTTAATAGTTGTGAAATTTCTGAATGTGAAAACGGAATTTAAAAATATAGATTAGTTAATAAGTTGTAATGGGGCGAAATTCTCCATAGAATACATTGTCTCTGGCTTCTGAGGACGATGAGTGGAGAGGCCTCTTTATGTAATATGTTTCAAAATACGATTTAACGAACTGTTTAAAATGTTGAAATAACACACTTACAGACAATTTATTGAAAAGAAATATTTATCCGAAAACAGAAGTTGTGTTTCTAACTCCAATCTGAAAAATGAATTGTTTAAATATTTCAAAAGGAAGCAGTGTACTAATTCTTAGACTTCATATTTCTAATCTAAATCATAAAATAAGATGGCATATAATCAGTAACCTCGAGAAGAATGTGCTAATATATTTTACTCGTTTAGCATTTGTCATATTTGATATGTTAAAAAGGTCTTTTTGGGATAATTTGCTTAAATACGTTAATTAATAAATTATTGCTACATCATATTAAGATAACCTAATTAACTACACTTCCAACAGTTAGTTATCTAATGCGTACTTCAAGATATGCTTATATATAGTATTCCAAGATAAAGCAGTTCATTTGGTAAGTTCTTAATAAGTGTTTTTATAAATTAAATTTAGTCGGATAAATGGAAGAAATGTACTTAGGCAATTCATTAAGTCGTAAAGAGGAATTACATATGTAAATAATCTGGTGTGACACTCACACAACTTTCCTTACCCTGCATTTCAACACTATAAACACAGACTGAGATGAAGATGACTAGTATTGCTTATGATCCTACATTTAAACCAATTGAAAATAGTTCAAGAAAGCTTTATTTGACTGCCTCCTTAATCCCTTCGTGAATATAGTACCTACATATATAAATATATCAAGGCTGTTATTAAACTTAAAATTTTATTGGAAATTATTCAGACAACTTCATTCGCACCATTTCTTAAAAATTACCAATTTTCATCAAACTTTTCAAGTGGTAATCTTATATGAGCGGCAAAATATAAAATTTGAATTGCTGGCAATTATTTGTTTTAAGTTATGTTAATAACAGATATATACAAAGATCAAATGCTAAAAATTTGACTTTGCAAAACACATAATTATATATACATGGTAAAATGTAATGAAGTACTTCCATAAAATACATTCAATAGAAAAGAATATTTTTGCTGAATTATTTATACACCTGTATATTATCTATGAGTTATGCATGCACTTTAATGTATATTTAAATATAATCTTAAATCTTAAATACGTTCCTGTACATAAACCGTTTGTTCGATCTTAACGAAAAGTTTAGTCTAACATCCCTATAAGATACAGATTTAGAATATAGAGTTTAGATATTCTACTTCTATTTGTTCTTAAGACATACACCCTTGTGCAAATTAATTGAAACAAACTATTTTTTTCGTGGATTTTAAAATCATTCTTATTATTCTTCAACAATCATGCTGAAATGTGTTAAAATATGGGTGGGGTGAATAAATCCTTTGCCTAGCAACAATTTCCACTAAACAGAGGGGTTCTGAGAGCGCATGCGCAGGAACTTCCGTAGATGAAAACTCCAGCTATGATCACATCAGTTGAGAGTTCATTGTCGTCAGAGATGGATGTAACGCCACGAACGCGTACAAACATTGTTATACTCTTTCCGAACATACACCACAGACTTACAGAGAGATTTCGAAGACATTTGGCGTTAGTATTGCAACTGTGAGCCGTATTATAAAACAAAATAAAGAAACAGGATTCATATTTCCAAAGCGGAGAGGGAAATGTGGCCGAAAAAAGAAAACAACGCCAAAAGATAACTCTTTTCTATTATACAAAGTAAAAAATACCCTCAAAAGATTAGAGTTGCACTTAAAAGAGATTTAAAGCAGCACGAAATAAATATTATCTCATCTACTGTTCGGAAGTATTATCTTTTTGGAGCCGGTCGGCCAGTCTATCGGCCTATGAAGAAACAGCTTCTGACCCAATCAATTAATATAAAACGTTACTTGTGGGCATTAAAATATAAGAATGGATAGTCAAAAGTTGGATTAAAGTGTTATTTAGCGACGAATATCATTTTTTCATCCAAGGCCAGCGAACTCAACATGTGCGGAGATCGCCAGGCGAAAGAATTCAGGATTGCCACATTAACCAATTTGTTAAACACTTTCAAAAGAAGATGTTTTGGGGTTGTTTCGGTTACAGTTGGGTTGATTCTTTGCTGCCTGTTGACGGTATGATGCGTTCTGAGCAATATTTTACTATTTTGGATAAAAAGGTTGTTAAAAAGTAGAAGAAACGGTTCCCTAATAGAACAGGGATTTTTCAGCAGGATTTTTCCCCGTGCCATACATTCAAAATAGTCAAGAAATTCATGTCTGAGAATCACATTGAGACATTGGAATGGCCTGGGAACTCTACTGATATCAACCCAGTGGAGAATCTCTGGGCTATATGCAAGAATTGCCATTAAACATGGACTGTACAACTATGAAGAAGCTAATCAAGGTGCTAATTCATGTACGGTACAAGGATACGAATATTATAAATGACTGTAAACAATTGGGAGAATCCATGCAGATTTGTGTCCAAATGTCAATAAAGAGTCGTGGGGATCATATTATGCACTAAAAACTTCTGATTTTGTGTAAATTTAAATAAAATAGCATTTCTTCTTAGTTTTCTCGATTTTTCGAGTTTGTTTCAGTTAATTTGCACAAGGGTGTAGTTCTTAACAGACACAAAGATACAGACAGGCACGCTTACCAATCGCCAACATACTTTTATTCCGACGACCACAAAACTCTTAAATACTACAAAAACAAAAATTCGAAAATTTGATACAAAAACACTATTTTTACTTTCTCTTACCTATAAGGTAGAGAAAGTATTGTTTTTGGGTCAAATTTTCGAAAGCGTGTTTTCGTTACATTTACACGGTTTGAGTACCCCTGAATCCGAAAATCATATTTTTAGCGGTTGGTCTGTGTGTGTGTGTGTGTGTCTGTTATCAGCATATCTCAAGAACAAATGGTAGCAGAAATTCCAAACTTGGTATTCTAAATATGCATGATATAGGGATGCTACACTAAGTTTTTCGTTGAGATGAAGCAAATAGTTCGTGTACAAGGACACCCAAGAGTATTGAAATATATTACATCTATGGGGAGGTAATTGCTGGTAAGTAGAGTTTAACAGCTATAGACTGAACTGAAACAAATGAAATGAATATTAATTTTCTGCAGACGTAAAAACATGTCTCATGTAAAAAATTGTTGGGAAATCATTCACTGTTCCTTTACAGGGCTACACAAAAGAAAAGAACTAGATTATAATGCGACAATAGCTGAAAATTAATGGAAGTGTATTTCAGGTTGTGCCGTGTGTTATTAATATAGGATTATATTTAGGTGCAATATGTGGTCTAAACATAATCTTCAAAAGTTATACAGGGCTGCAAATATTTAAGCGATAACATTCTTTTTTATTGTTAGTGGAAGTGCTTTACTTATATTGTATATAAGTGCTTTACTTATATTGTATTATGTCTTGGAAAGCTGCTCAGGAATTGAAATCAATTCCTCATAGACATACGGTAAATAATATATGTTTTAAAGCTAAATATTCTTCGCTTGTTTATTGCATATTTACACGTTTCGAGTCTTCCTAATTTACGAAGTCAAATTTTTAACATTTGATCTCTGTCTCTGTCTCTTATAGTAACTTAAAAACGAATAATTTCAGGAGATCCAAACGTTGTATTTTCAAGTTAATATAAGTTTGTTGCTACGCTAGTAAAGTTTGATAAAGATTGATAAGTTTCAAGGAATGTTGCGTGGGAAAGTTGTCTGAATAATTTTAAGTGAACTTTTAATTTTAAAAACAGATTTAAATTCTATATAATTGTAGGTACAATAATAAAACGGGGGGTTGAACCACACAGAACTAATAGTCATATAAAACTCTTCCGAAGCCTAATTTGGATTGTTTGCATGTCAGGTCTAGTTATCTTACCTCTTAATTTTTAACCTATATTTATAGTATTAAATTTTAGGGTAAGAGAAAGTCATGTAAGTGGCACACCAGAGTATTTCAACTATATATGGGTAAAAAAAAAAAAAAAAAAAAAAAAAAAAAAACTTCCAATTCGTATCACAGTATAAAATTTTGTTTAAGATAAAACAAAAAAAAAAAAAAAAAAGAATAAACTTTTAACATAAAAAAAAATCAAGTTAATCTTTCGCCGAGAATAGGGATTATTTAAGGGAAAAAAAGAACATTTGTTAACTTGTCCAAAAGTCTTAAAAAGCAGAATTCTCTTTATGAGTGAATTGTATTTATTTTGAAAGTTTCGCTTTTGACTATTTTGCGTTTACTGTTTAAGTACTGCATTTTATCAAAGCTGCCGAAGGTATAAGTTACCCATTCATCCATTCGTTAATTTAAAAGTAGTCATGTAACTAGACCAGTGAAGTGTGGCTAGTATAAGATAATTTAAAATAAAATTATCCCAACATTAGCAGTTTAATATTATTTTAATTAAAATATAATAAAATATATTGCAAGGTAAAAAATAGCAGTTATTTGTTTTGACTTTCTCTTACCCACATTTGGTAGAGAAAGTATTGTTAGTGGGAGAAATTTTCAAAATAGAGTTAATGTTATATTTACTCGTTTTGAGGTTCTCTCAATCTGAAAAACACGTTTTTAGCGTTTGGTATGTGAGTGTGTCTGTCTGTCTACGATATTTTTATAAGCATAACCCTAGAGCATATATTATCAAAAAGTTAATATTCTGCATTCTGTATTTGAATCATACAGACATTCTACTTGAAATTTGTTGTTAAAATTGTGCCAATTTTTCGAATACAGGGGCATCCAAGATAATTCAAATGCATTACGTCTGAAAGTAAAATTTTCAAGAATTACAATTTAACACCTTCAGACCTCACTAAACAAAATGAAACGAAAATATAACTTTTATATTCATAAAAGCATGTTTCGAATAGAATATAGTATAAAAATCATTAATGATTCGCGTTTACGAGGTGTCACAGAAGATTTCGGATAATCGATATCTTTCTGTTTTGTTTCGTTTAACAATATTACACGCATCGCCATTTTTCCTGCTGGCATCTTTTGTTTTAATTACTTCATTTATTTATTTTTGTGAAAAATAAAATCCCATAACCTGTAAATTGTTACAATAGTCCAGTAGTTTTCCTTTTATAGCCTTTTCAAGGTGCTACTTTAACTATAACCACCTTGTATGATATTAAATATATGCAAAAAGATGAAATATTATATTACATAAATGTTATTGCAATTAGTAAATAATTTTCATGCCAATATTTACGAATAATAATTTTCATCTTATCCAATCACAGATTATTATTACAAAATAATTCGATTAATAAAAGTGCATATTGATAACAGATAATACGCAATAATTTGGCATCCATAATATCTTTTACTTTACAAAAGTTAAATTTATATAATCTACATTCACATATTTATACGAGTTAAGTTAAAATTATGAATTTCCTAGTATTTCAGAAACAAATAAAGTTTTTTCTTATGTTTTCCTATAATTATCTATACTTAAAAAATAATTTATAAACGCACATTAAACTTGAGTACTAAGTAATTCTTCCCTGCAGCTGGTTTATAATTTATAATTATTTTACGACCAAATTCTTTTCTCTCTAATTTATGCGAAATTATACAGGTCTAATTATTCCCAAGGTAACTTATGTAACTACCAGCTGTAATTAACCAAATAATTAGTTTATCTTAAGAGCATTTTCTAATGGTAATAAATAAAATATTATTTTGTAATTTGTGCAGAAACTTAAAGAACGTAAGTAACATAAAACACATAATTAACGAAGTCAATTTTCCCGAAGCGAAACCAACTAATTTTGTATAATTATAGAATATGTTGTTTTAAACGAATCTAAAGTGTTATTTGTGCTAACACTCTTTGTAAATATCTAAATTATTTAATGTAAATTTAAAATATTCTAAGTAGAATATCGCTTGTGTAGAATTAAAGAAGATTTGAATGTAATTCGCACTCATTCCTTTACGTAAGGTTTAAATTTATAGTTAATTCTTGAATCCTATGTATTTAAAAGTTATTTAACCTGGAAAATCCTTTACGTATTTTGTTCTTAAAAATTTTATGTTTAGAACAATATTTTTAGAATTATATACGAAATATCAATTAATTTCGATAATATATGTAGCTCATTATGAGATTATATATATACACACAAATAATAATAATTAAAAAAAAAAATCGCTATTATTTATGTTTTTTGTCCACCAACCCCTCCAGCAACTTACCGAGCAGGCTTTGCTCGTTTCGCTGGTTAAAATATGTAAATGAATTTTTATTAATAAATAACGCGAATTATTATGAATTAATTCTGGAATAGATTTCATGAAATTAATTTCTTATGGAGGATGTAAAATTTCAAAAATTATATTTAATGCTGTATTTTAAAGAAGCAAAACATGCAGTAGTTTGCCTATGTGAGATTTTTTGTTTCGTCAAAAAGAGCAAGGATAGAAAATATATTTTGTTTTTAGCTATTGAGAAAATAATCTCCAAAATCTATTACAACGTTATTTCTAAAATACACTGTAAAAAATTTGTGTAAGAATACAGAACATCATTGTGAGAATTTATTTTCCTCAACCATGTTGAGAAATTTTATCAGCTATAGCTGTGTAACAGAGGCATATAGTGGAACGTTACACAATGTTATTGAGGGAACTTATTTTCCTCAACCACAATGTAAAAAAAATAACAGTTATCTGCTGCAAGGAACGAGTAATTTACGAAAAAATTACGTTGTTTGAACTTATTTTCTACGATTACAGAGAGTTTCTTGCAGCAGATAACTGTTATTTTTTTACATTGCATGTTGAGAAATGTTATCAGCTACAGCTGTGCAACAGAGGCATATAGTGGAACGTTACACAATGTTATGGAGGGAACTTATTTTCCTCAACCATGTTGAGAAATGTTATCAGCTATAGCTGTGTAACAGAGGCATATAGTGGAACGTTACACAATGTTATTGAGGGAACATATTTTCCTCAACCATGTTGAGAAATGTTATCAGCTGTAGCTGTATAACAGAGGCATGCAGTGGAATGTTACACAATTACAACTAATAACATTTCTCTACATGGTTGTGGCAAGAAAGCTGCCTCTTCCCTCAATAATGTTGTGTATTCTTACACAAAATTTTTTACAGTGTAACAGCTTTATTAAGTTTGTTTTTGTGTAACCCTGTATTGACCAAAATTTGAACATTGATCGTATAATATACTAAAAATACCCTTATAATGTTTAAAATTAGATTGAGCAGTATTTGCCTTTCATGAAGCACAAATCATAACTTCCAACTGTTCTGCCTTTTAGATACCAATATATATATATATATATATATATATATATATATATTATATTTAAGGAAATATTTTATAAGCTTAGTAACAGTTTTCTACGATTAATTAAGATAAAATTTTCTATGAAAGATATACCGGTATCCAAAATACGGAATGGTTGACAGCTGTACAGTCGGTAACAAAAGTCTCCAAACTCTAGCAAAAATTCCTATATAAAAAAAGTACACTTAATACCGTTTTGTTAATTAAATCCTTGTCAAATCCTGTTTTTAAACTAACTAAGAACAGGATTCGAGAAGGATTTATTTAACAAAATTGCATTAAGTGTATTCTTTTTACATAGGAATTTTTGAAAGTGTTCGGAGATTTTTATTACCGACTGTACATGACTGCACAAGAACAAATTTGTGATTCCTTATATAGTAATAATTTACAACTATAATAATTTATTATGCAGGAGGAAAGCTTTTGTTTATCTGAATAACGTATATTAATTTCATTATGCTTTGTAGTATAAAGAAGTTAAAATATGCTAGAAAAAATACTTCTCATAGACCATAATGCATAGCAAATATTTTGTTTTACACAATTGACCACTTTTAATTTTCTTGTGGAAAATGACGTCATAAGACTGAAAGAACAATGATTTGAAGAAACTATTTGCAGGTTGGAAAATACAGTACCTTTACTAACCCGAAGTTTTTAATTAATGAGGTTTTTTTTTTTAATATATAGAGATAACCATGATGTATTGGAGGAATATAAGGTTATAAGTCCATCATATTGTTGAAATTTTATGTCATTAATAGTGTTGCCATACATATAAAAATTAAATAAAGAAGTTATGTAGTATATATATTTAACTTAATGTTATACCGTTGAAATTAGAGGATTTTCGCCACTTTCAAAGTAATTATATTTACAATGTCATTTACTATGCAAATTTATATCGAAAAATGATAAAATTTTGAAGGAATTATTTTTTATTCTGGAAATGTTTGTAAATAAAAAGCTCATGACAGATTGCGTTCATTGTTATCATTAACTAACTTTTTCTTAAGAATGGACTTAACCACTTTCAAAAATCTCGACTTATAAATGTTAATTTCTTTGTTTTGATTAATTAATGGGTATTAAAATATGATTCACAGAAATACAACTCATAAAACATAATATTTTGGGGCGATTTTTGGCGTCCCTGCACAAGAACGAAAAGTGTTATTCAATAGGGAACGTGCCATTTCTGACATCAGTTATATTTATTAATTTTCACAGATTCTAATGTTATTTATGAAAGTTAGAGTGCTATCAGACTGAATAACGGGCAGCCAAACTAATTGAAGTCATAATCACCCTTTAAATTTGTCTGAAGAAATTGTTAAAAAGGCGTAGTACAATTGAAAATAAACCTCCTGCAATTACATTTTGTAATGTAGTTTGTAGTTAAATATGTTTGAGTGAACCTGTAACTTATAATCATAAATACAAACCATACCATAATCTATAAAAAAAAAACATGATTTTGGGCATAGAGATAATAAATGTCTATTTCATTATGTTTTCTATCGTGCAGTGATATTGGAATATACTTTATAGAAAACCTCTCACGTAATGCAATGCTTGGGGATATTTTCGCGTGTACCTGTACACGAATGAGTCGTACTATTTTAACCATTTTTAATAGGGGACATGCCATTATGGACTTAAATAAGAAATGTTAGTTGCAAGAAATCCTAACAATATTTACAGACGATAAAAAACGGATAGAAAAACAGAGGCACAGGCCGATTAATTGAAGTAATAACCACTTTTAAATTTTGTTTGAAAGTGTTCAAACGGCATACCACAACTGAAAATGCACTTCCAAGAATTTTCGATTATATTCTCCAATGTATTTGAATATTTTTAGTGGATCTCTAAACCGTAATCATAAATGCTAATTATATCATATTCTATAGTAAACATGATTTTTTGCATGTACACACACACACACACACACACACACATATATATATATGTGGGGGGGATGTGAATTTTCAGAAGCATCCCGTAGTTAGCTCCACGCCCTCTCACTTGTCCCCAATCCCGTAGCCGTGCTGGTGAGGAGCAGGCGGAATGCAGCTCAACTCCCAGGGAAAGAAGCGACAACGAATCTGGCAGCAGGAGCAAGGCGGCTGAAGTGTGCTTGCGGCGATAGACGAAGGACGTGCGCCGCAAGGTTATTCTATTATAAGGTTGGGCCATTTGAAGAGTAGCCAATCAGAAGCAAGCAGAAGTGAAACGTCACGTGGCGAAACACAGAAACAAACTACGATACAAGATATACGGCTGTTCGCCCAGAGCTAGCTATTACTTACTAAAAAATATATCCTATAATCTGGTATAAATATTACCCAAAAACGAAAATCATGTACGGTATTACATGAAATAAAAGTACATTCGTTAAAATATTTATTTTAAATGCATATAAGTTCATAAAAAATTATAAAGCTTTCGCGTTTTCGGCAACATTGCTATGCATTTGTTTACATTTATAATACTTCAATAAAACGATGAATTTCAATTATATTAAAATGAAATGAAATAAAAATGCAGTTATTTAATTGTTTTACTCAAAAGAAAGCACATATATATTTTTTAAAGAATGTAAAATATATACATTTTACTGTACGATCGCGATATGTTTGTTTACATTTCAGATATTTCAGTAAAATCTGAATTTTAGTTTTATGAGTAAAAATAAAATATAAGTACATTTTTAAAAATATTTGTTTAAAATAAACACTTATATTTTTCAATTTAAAATACACAATATATGAAGTTATCTGTAATATTGATATGTTTGTTTACCTTTTAAATACTTCAATATTGTCATGAATTACTTCAATAAGACGATGAATTTAAATTATATTAAAATGAAATAAAAATGCAGTTATTTAAATGTTTTGCTCAAAAGAAAGCGCACGTATTTGTTTAAAAAAAAAAATCTAAAATATATAAATTTTGCTGTACTAGCGTGATTTGTTTGTTTACATTTCAGATATTTCAGTAAAATCATGAATTTTAATTTTATGAGTAAAAATGAAATAAAAATACATTCTTTAAAATAGTTTGTTCAAAATAAAACACTTATAATTTTCAATTTAAAAAGAAATACATAATATATTCAGTTATCTGTAATATTATGATACGTTTGTTTACCTTTTAAATACTTCAATATTATGAATTTTAATATTAAAAATAAACTAAATATTGGAAATAGAAGAATTTAATATTTATGTCAGACTTTAAACTCATATTAAATTTATTATTTCCCCATTTAAAAAAAGTTTCAGCATAATAATATATTTCAAAATAATTATTAGTATCAGTTTACAAATAAAATAGGTTCCTTAACAGCAGAAATTAGAAGGGTACTAAAATCACTTACCGAATTTTTAGTTGTTAAATTCCAAGTGTATGAAGAATTCAAGAAGAAATGTATGAAATTTTGTACTGCAGCAATCAATAATATGCATATATGTATTTATGTAATCAGTAATATGCTTCATGTACATGAAAACAAAAAGACCTTCGGATACAGCTAACTTGTCTTGCATGAAAATCTGTACTGTAGCGGAAAGCAATATGAATATACAAAAAAGTCTGATATGAGAATGGACTGATGATCACTTTTTTCATTCTTGCACCGAAAAAGTGGGAAGGGCAGTAGGAAAAAAAAAAAAAATTATACGTGGTGGTGGGTCTAACATTATGATAGCACAGTTTAAAAACAAAGCAAAATGATTTTGCGCTTTCATGTTTAAGTTACAAATGAAAATTTATAGTAGTACTGAAAATTATTTCAACTGAATTATTCATTTGAGTAGTCACTTGCTGTATAAATACAAATTTTTGAGTAAAATTTGATAGCATATCAAATATTAAAGAAACGCCTCTCACTCATTGAAATCCGAGCCGGACACTTGGGTGATGTTCCTTGTAAGTAAAAGAAATCAATGGTATCCAAAGAATTAATTAACTTTTGAAAAAGCTAAAATAGTGCTAGCCTATTTTCACTAAAATGCTAAAGTAATTTTTTTGCCAGGTTAAACCCTGTCAGTAAATATACTCCAAATTAATAAATACAAAACTTCGAATAAACACCATAAAATGCAAGAACTTGCAACATTTGTTTCAGGTTAAAAGAAAACACAACACTTCATCAAGGCGAATAAAGTAGGTAAGAGTGCTGCCAAGAAAGCGCTGTCGAAGGGTCATGTTTTCTTTTCACCTGAAACAATTATTGTGAACTCTTGCATTTTATGGTGTTTATTCAAAGTTTTGTACTTATTACTTTTAAACCTCAGTTCTGTGGTTATATATATATATATATATATATATAATACTCCAAAATGTTTAAGAAATGATCAACAATTTTTTACAAAAGAAAAATTATATTCATTGTTTAAATATGGTATGACAGAAATAGTTTCAAAACATTTTGCTCATGTTGGCATTTTTAAAACTATTTTCATTGGAAAACATGTGCTACTACTGACACTTTTAACATGTTATTACAAAAGCTACATTGAAATGTGTTACTACATAAAAACAATTTCATAAAATTTTCAATTATCCAGATGCTTTCTACAGAGGATTAAAGAAAGAAAAAAAAATTAAAATAAAAAAAAAAGTACCTAATATTTTTTTTTTCTACACACAAGTTTATTTCATTTTAATTGTATTAACTGCAAATTTAATTTTGAACTGCAGGAATATTTTTGTGTGTACTCATTTTTAACAACTACATAACTTAAACATTTTGTTTATTATGAGATACCACAATTTGTTTCATGTTTCATAAAGATAATAAATTTTAACAAAATCTTAATTATGTCCCTATTTGAATAAAAAAAAAAGGTAACTTTTGACAGCAGGCAGCAGGCATTGGCTACTGTCTGCTTTCAAAAGAGTATACTTGAAAATCCAAGGGAAGTAGCACAAACATTTAACAAACATACTTATTACATGATTAGTGCTAATTTAATATCTCTTTGATTTATTACTTCTGATCTTGAAAATGTATGATATAATATACATGATGATATATTACTTACATGATTTGATTTTATGAGCAATCTATCTATTGCTATTATACATCACAGTTTTTCATCAATGTTCTATCACTTTCAATAATTTATTCTTTAAAAAAATTATGTGCTCTAATACGGAGTATGTCAAGGAAGCAACAAAAGACGTAGATTAAGATTATCACACGGTACATTTAAGCAAATTCGATTAAAAGAAAAGAAAAAAAATTAAATCTTAAAAACGCAATTTAAACACAGTTATTTCAAATGTAAACAAGATTTGATCCATCCTCCTTATGACGTAGTGCGCGAGAAATCTCAAATAGCTAAAAAGTCGCGCATCTATGAAATGGCACCCCCCTGGTGCGCCGCATTTCTCTGTGTGAATCAAAAATTCTAGATGAAAAGTGAAATTAATGTGATGATACAACGGTAATATAATACGATGTATGCTTTAATTATTGATTTAATCCTCCATATGTAAAAGTAACCTTTTTTGTATTATTCTCATCTAATTTAATTAAAACTAGTTTGTAAATTAATAGCTTATGTTTTCTTCAAAATGATGGTGCTTTAGTTTTCTTAAAAGATATTTCCCTATATATATATAAATATAATATGTTAATTTCATTATATTTCCAACAATACAGATATATTACTAAGCTTTATATAAATACCTCTCATCGAGCGTAGTGCTTCGTGCTTCCTTTGTGTGTCTCTGTATACGAACCAGTAATGTTATTTATTCCATTTTCAATAGGAAATATTCCCAGATGATTCCCCACCACACACATACACACTTAAACACATAGATTCATATACACTGGCTAATTGCATATACACTGCCAAAAATCAGTTTTTTGGATTCGGGAGATTTTTAAACCTGTAAATCAGATAAAACTCTGTATCGAAATTTTTGACCGAATGCAATACTTCCAAAACTATTAGTTCGTTAATACCAGTAATAAACGGTTTTAATTACTATTCGCTGTAAATGGGGGGTAATGTGACAAATACATAGAAATTTGAGTTATTAATTTTCTGACGCCATAGTGAATTCGAATAATGTATATCAACTATAAGAGAGTCCTATTATGTTTACGAGCGTTAGAGTGTGGTCAAATGGACAAACAGAGCCCCAAAGAGACTAATAAATTAGAGTTTTGTACATTTTTCCAAAAAGAATCACATTACATAGTAACGAAATCATTTACATCATTCAAAATATTCGAACCTTGTACTCTTCTAATATGTTATAGTTAATGATTTATTTTGTTTTATATATTTTAATGCTATTATTATTATTTGCGATATTTAGCGCTTGTAGTATTTAACAAATGCTGCACATTGAGCCTATGGAACATATGTGCTCATATGCTGAATTTGCAGCAATGTGCAGCAGTAAACCATAACTTTACATTTATAATAGTATCCAGTCTTATATTTTTCGTGAGTAATTGTGCTGTAATAATTATAGAGGGTGGTCCTAAGCTATATGTCAAAAATGTAAAGGCAGGTAGAGGGGACCTATATAAGAAGATTTCATATAGGAATGTGTGTGAGGTAATGACACATTAAAGCGCTAGTTTGTAAAGCAGTATGAATCACAGGAAAATTAAAAGACAAAAGAAAACAAAAATTTATTAACCGTTTACAAAAGCTATTTCCTTTCCATGTGCAGCCCCATACATGAAATACGTGTTGGTCAGCTCCGCTTTGGTAAAACGATGCATGCTGTTCGTGATTTATGCAGGAAATGATGAATCCAGCTAGCGAAGTGCTTTTATACGCCGCAGTCATCAGCGCTCTGTAACGGCTCAAGGCGGCATTACCGCACACATAATCATATACGAAATCTGCTTATTTAGGTCCCCTCTACCCGCCTTTACATTTTTGTCATATAGATTAGGACAACCCTGTATGTATATATACATATATATATGTATTAATATATGTATTTAGATAGGTAGATATTATTGTATAAAATAATTACATAGTTTCAAATAATTATGTTATAACAATTATATGTATACATACGTATATATGTATTGAAATAAATAGACAGATAAATAAATATTATAATTACACAGCTTTATATAATTATTATTGTGTTACAACAATTATATGCATACATATATATTATTCATTTATACTGTATTTAAGTCTTCTTTAAGTCAAGAATGAAAATATATTTTTGCCTTCCTACAATATTTTAATAAATGATTATTTAATAAATGATTATTAATATTTTCATTTATGTCTAAACCACAATTATTTTTAAAATAGTACATATATAAACTAAATTTGTATATATTATATGTTAAATAATTTTAAAATAGACTACTTTTATTATTTTGAAATTTAAGCATTCGGAATTTAAATACAAATCATCTTAAAAATTAACTCATGTTATTCATTATTGAATCATATGCATTTGATTTGAATAATGATTTTTATAGTACGATTATTTTATTAATATTGAATTAGAATTTTCCATATCATGTACAATTGTTTGTGCAATAAAAAAGAATATAAATAGAACAAGGAGTTTTCTTGATGAACTATTCTGTATTTGCCAAGTTCATGCGGATAATATAAATACTGATATCCAAACAGATAATATAATTTATCATCTGTTTCTGACGCAAAGTTATTTGATCTTGACAAAGGGATCAATTAGCTTGTTTCCGAGAAGAAATTTAATGGAAATATCAAAGTGTGTGTTTAATGCTTATAATGTTTTATCTTTTCCTATATAGGACTATTTATACAGTGTTTCTTATTTTTATATTGGCTGGCAAATTTAAAAAATAAAGCAATAATGCAATAATGCACCTTAAATTTCAAATAAAACAAAATAATAGTAAAAATTAAAATGAAATAACTGTTCTTACAAAATGTTAATACATATTATAAAAGATATTGTAGAATCAAAGGTATTTCATTTAAAATATAATAATATTTTATTCCTAAATTGTGTATAACAAATTATGTTTAACATTACTAAACATTATTATTATTTGATATACAGTTAGTCAAAAAATTATATGAACACGAAACTTTTCTCTGAAGATCGATCTTTGATAATGAATAAAACTGAAAAAAAAAATACTTATATCTAACTAACATTAAATTTTAAGAACAAGAAAATAAAAGTGTTAAAAAAAAAAGAATTTTTAACAATTAATACTTTGATGACTTATGTTTTTTACTTTCCTCTAAATAAATCATACATCAGCTAACATATTGTGAAATGACATAAAAAAAAAGTAGGTGAATTCCACATGTTAATTATAGACTTTTATTTCCCCTTCCCAATCAGCTGATCCATCTACTTTTCACAAATTAACGATAGGTTAAATATATTGAATCTATTTCATTTGTCGACCATATTTTACATAAAGACTAACAATAACTATTAAACTCACAATTCGACTATCCATTTAAATAGTTTTTTTTTACCTACACTTAGAAAGATAGAGTTAAATAAATCTTCTGATATTATATTCTGATCTTCAAATAAACGTGAGTTAAGTGAATCTTCTGATATTATTTTCTGATCTTCAAATAAACATTCAATTTCTGTCGAATAACTATTTTTAAAGTCATCAACAACATTTTTTTTCCAATTATTTAGAACATTTATTTCTTTTTTCTTTTCTTTTTTTTTTTTCATTTATAGGATCACGAATTTTAACGACAAATTCATAGTGACGATGTAGTTAAGAATTTTTTTACAAACAAATTCTCTTTTTCTCGTTGCATCGAATGGCAATACGTATGTTGCGGCGATAGATGTAGCCAACATATTGAAATATCCAAATATTTTCAAATTTGCTAAAGACCACGCTATAATATGTCTTATCGATCCACCTAATACGTATATTAATTCGAGATTAGTTTTTAAATTTAGAGAAATGTTATGTTATATGAATATATTTTTAGAATATCAGTTTTTCAAGATTCACCTTGAGGATGAGTGTATCCTCGTTTCACTTTATTTAATGTATCATAAAGACATAACTTTTTTTTTTTTTTTTTTTTTTAATACATATAAGTATTTTTTCATAGATATAAGTATTCTTTTCCAGTTTTATTCATTATCAAAGATCATCTGAGAAAAGGTTCGTGTTCACATAATTTTTTGTCTAACTGTACTAAAAATAATCTTTTCTGGCAGTCACACTGTTCTCTCTTACACTGATAGTTACAAAAAGTTTTAATTTTTTGACATACATTTCCTTTCGAAACTGACTGACACCCCCTTAACCCCCATTTCAATAATTTACCTACATTTATGACACACTTAAAGTTGTTGTTAATTTAAAAAAAAAAGTAAAATAAAATAACATACATTTTTCGGAAATCATTTACCACGTCAAACTTTGGAACTGTATAATTTAAGGCAAAATATTCAAATGGAATTCTCAAACGACCTCTTAAATACGAAATTAGAACTTATTAATTACTTTTAAAACAATCATAATAACACACTTAAATATCAAAAACGAAAAAACTGATATTCCTCTTCAGTAAACCTCAAAAAAGTTATCACAGTATAAACTCGACAACTGAACTTTAACTTACGAATCTTTTATCTATCATGTAATTAAGATAATTGAATTATCATTCTTAACTAATTTCCCTCCTCATATTTTAGTTTGTTAACATATTTTCATCAATTACATTTAATACAAAAGAATGTATTCACTTAACATTTGATAATCCTGTATAGTGTCTTTAAATTGTATATACATCACACAGTGCACCTTCATTTACTCAAATTAAATACACTGATGGAAAAAAAAAAATCCCAACACCAAGAAAAAATTATTGTACAGTAATGAAATTTCAGCAATACATTTGTCTAGGTAACATATTTAATTGATTAAAGTTTCAAGATCACAGGTAGAGCCATTGGCGAGAAGAGCCATTTCAAATGTGAAATGTTGGTACATTAGTAACCGGTGTAACCGCCAGAATTTTGAATGCAAGCATGCAAACGTGCATGCATTGTGTCGTATAGGTGTCGGATATCAGTTTGTGGGATGGAGTTCCATGCCTGTTGCACTTGGGCGGTCAATGCAGGGACGGTTAATGCTGGTTGTGGATGATGCTGAAGTTGTCGTCCAATGATGTCCCATACGTGCTCGATTGGAGAAAGATCTGGTGATCTAGCAGGCCAAGGCAATATGTCGACCCTCTGTAGAGCATGTTGGGTTACAACAGCGGTATGAGGGCGAGCGTTATCCTGTTGGAAAACACCCCCTTGAATGCTGTTCGTGAATGGCAGCACAACAGGTTGTATCACTAGACTGACGTACAAATTTGCAGTCAGGGTACGTGGGATAACCACGAGAGTGCTCCTGCTGTCATACGAAATTGCTCCCCAAACCATAACTCCAGGAGTAGGCCCTGTGTGTCTAGGCCGCAGACAGGTCGCTAGCAGGCGTTCACCTGGCCTCCTTCTAACCAACACACGCCTATCACTGCGACCAAGGCAGAACCGGTTTTCATCAGAAAACACAACAGATCTCCACTCCGTCCTCCAATGAGCTCTAGCTTGACAACACTCACGTCGCAAACGACTGTGGTTTGGAGTCAGTGGAATGCACGCTACAGGGCGTCTGGCTTGGAGCTGTCCTTGAAGTAACCGATTTGTAACAGTTCGCTGTGTCACTGCAGCTTGAATTTTAGCAGCAGACGCAGTACGATTAGTCACAGCCATACGCCGAACACGGCGGTCTTCCCTCTCAGTAGTGCAACGTGGCCGCCCGGAACCCGGTCTTCTTGAGGCAGTACCTTCCCTTGACCACTGCTGCCAACACTCATGCACAGTGGATACATTCCTGCCAAGTCTTTCTGCAATATCGCGGAAAGAAAACCCACCTTCTCGTAGCCCTACTACACGACCTCGTTCAAACTCAGTGAGCTGTTGATAATGGCTTCTTCGTCTTCTTAGAGGCATCCTTGACTAACATTAACCCACTACGTCAAATCTCAAATGTAAATAACGATCACGAACCTTACAGCGCTTATTTAAAGCAAACCTCATTTGCATGTTCATATTGTCGCTACTAGCGCCACACTTATGCGCGTAACTCCAAATTTGAATCGAAGTCATCTTTCAGATGTATAAACACGCCTACCAAATTTCGTTTATCTAGCACAGCTCCTTCCTGGTGTTGGGATTTTTTTTCGCCATCAGTGTATATATATAATATATATATATATATTTATATATATATATATGGTATCGGGCCTTGTTTCCCCGAACATTGGAATGTAAAGCTACTTAGTTTCCGTTTGCCGAGCCTGGAATCCTAAACGGCTGAGCTTCGACGGAGAGAACAGAATCTGAGCGGAAGTTCGTACCTATGACGAGAGACGACGCAGCTTCCGGAAAAGCACGGCTGCTAAGAGCGTTTGAAGAGAGAAGTTCAGAGTGCAATTGACGGCCGGATGAGAAGGCGCGCACGTAACGACGAATGTTTGTTTAGACGACATTTACGAGAACTGAAAAGCGAAGTAATAAGTGATATGTTTGTGCCGCAAGTTGTTTTAATCGAACAATCAAATGAACATTGGATCAGTATAATTCTAATTCATTAACGTTTTCTGTAAATAATGTATCATATTTTAACTTTCTTTATTAAATTTTAAGTAATTAGTAAATAATTGAATTTGTACGTTATTGTTTTAAAGCCCACATAACTTGGATCCTACATCTCAGAAGTGGGATTGAACGTGAATTTTAAATTAAAGTAAATTTTAATAATACGTTAAAAAGATAAAAAGAACTATTTTTCCTTTTATAAAGCGTTTTTACATATGATGATGCGCCTGGATTGATAAAATATAAGTTGATAAACTGAACTTTTAAATTATAGACTGAACTTCAATTAAAATGAACTTTTAATAGACTTTTTTTAAGAACTGTGTTGGAATTTCTTCACATACTTAATCGTGCTACGAATAGTGGTTACAATACAGAATATTACATCTGCTCTGAGATTCAGATTGGATGAATAATTTTTAGGGTGTGTAGTAATGCTTCATGATCAACAGAAATGTACACACCTATAAAATTTGCTTAAATTAAAGCAACAAAGTGTCTGTGAATTCTGCGGAACAGCAACGAATCATCTAGATGGATGTTTCAATAAGAAATTTAGGATAATCAAGCATCGGCTGCTGTTTCGGTTCTACAAAGGTATGTGTATTTTTGTTTTGTTGTACAATGGTTTCTCTTGGGGATATTCCCAAAATTGGTGTTGCACTGAGGACAGAAAAATACAGCAAAATTGGAATTCTGCATCGGTTTTTATTCAATGACGAAGGTGATAGAAAAAACAGATGCAGAATAAAAAAATTTACAGGATTTAATTTTGCCGTTGATGATGAAAATTATATTAAAAGACAAAAATTCATCGACGAAAATTTTTCGTTGAATGAATTGATTATTATAAGTAACTTATTAAGTGTTTCATTTGACGGCACGAAAGAAGAAATACGTGATAGGTTATTATTAAAATTAAATGATATTGAATTACTCAAAGAGGAAAACTCCGACAATGATTCGGAAGATGATGATTCTGAGAACGAATTTAGCAGTGATAATGACGTCGAGAAAACTGACTCCTCTGTGCAATGCCATATAAATAATGATGATAAATACTATAAAAATAATGATAATGATAGTGACTGTGTTTACAATAAAACTAAAAAAAATACAAATTGTAGTAATAATGTGAATTTTGGATCACATGGTGCAACTGTTTCTTTCAATGATTTTGAGAATAATATTTCCAAATTTAGCGGCGAGCCGCATGAAAATGTTATTCAATGGTTTACTGAATTCGAAGAGATGTCGAATATGTTTAATTTGAACAAATTGCAAAAAATTATTTTTTGTAAACGATCTTTGAGCGGAAACGCTGTGCTGTTCATCAGATCTGAAAAAGGATTACTCACATATAAAGAACTAAAAAAAGCACTCATCAATGAGTTTAGATTTGAGATTAACTCTGCCTCATTACATGATATCGTAAATAAAAGGAAGATTAAAGGCAATGAATCAGTTATGGAATATTATTTTAAAATGCGTGAACTGTCTAAAAGCGGGCACATTGATGATGCCGCAATAATGCACTACGTTATCCAAGGAATTAATGATAAGTCTGAAAATAAAGTTATTTTGTATGGTGCAAAAACCCTTCACGATTTCAAAGAGAAAATAAAATGGTACGAAATGTTTAAGAGGGACAATGAGAAAAATAGATATAGATTTCATAAAATTGAGCTTAATACAAAATTGAAACCCATAAGATGTAATGTGCATGAAAAATTTAATCCTAAAAGTAACTAAACTGTGCTATAATTGTGGTGATAAAAACCACTTATCTAGAGATTGCCCCCATTGAATGAAAGGTTTTAAGTGCTTTTCTTGCAAACAATTTGGGCATAAAAGTTCGGAGTGCCCAGGTTCGAAACCAGAAGTTGAGGCATTGTATATTGGTGTAAATCGTAATTTGAATAAAATTATACAAGTAAATGATATAAATTTCAGTGGTATAATCGATACAGGAAGTGAAGCAACGTTGTTGCGCAAGAATGCTTTTGATAAATTGAATGTGAATAGATTAAATTCTATGGGTACTACTTTGAAAGGGATCGGGAAAAGTTCCATAAAACCGTTAGGCTCATTTGACGCCGATCTTAAAGTTGATGATTTTAAAAGTAAAACTGATATTTATGTTGTACATAATGATATGATACCATATGATATAATTATCGGCATGAATGTGTTAATGCTGGGTGAAACGACGATAAACGAAAAAGGCATTTTTGTGAAAAATAAATCTAATTCTCTCGAGGTAAATTTAGTAACAGTACTTCCAGTAAATGCATATAAGAAAGAAATTAAGTCGAATGTTGTTAGTGATCCCCCTATTAACTGTAAGAACAAAATTCTTGAGAAATCCCCAGAAATAAATGAAACATTGAATAGTGTTAAAAAGTGTAAAAAATATAACCCCTCAACCTGTTATGCTGTCAAAAAAATTATTAGAATCTTCCGAAAAAGCCGTAAGTGAAAGTGACGATGACGCCGAAAATGACGAAAGTGATGACGATAAGATGCTTTTAGAGGACGATAATAGTGTAGATGATGACAGTGAGGAAGAGGAGGAGCCTCGACGAAAGAAACAAAGTCAGACGTGTATTTCCCAAGTAGATGATGACAGTGAGGAAGAGGAGGAGCCTCGACGAAAGGGACGAAGTCAGACGAATGTTTCCCGAATGAAGTCGCTAAAGCAGGAAAACACTTATTTGTAGAAAGACGAGAAACGAATCCTACTTGAAAAAATTTCACAGTTAGCCGAAGAGTTAAAAGAGTTAAAAGAAAAAGTTCACAAAAATTCCAAACTCCTTAAACAAAAGAAATTGAGAAAAAAGCCATCGACGATAGATTCCATTGAGTGTAAAGGACAGAATTTCCCAAAAGAAGAGACTGCCAGTGTAAATTTGAGAAAGTTGTTCATTCCATCACTTCCACTGACGACCACAATTAGCGAAATAGCTGAATTATTTCCCAAAGCTGTACAAATACAATTATAAGTTTTCCCTACACATAAAAGTGCTACTATAGACTTTATAACCGAACAAGGCTTCTGCAGCATAACCTTAAAAGACATTAAAACTGAAAATGATCAATTAGAGGTTCTCGAGTTCGAGTCCCAAGATAACTTCGAGTCCCAAAGTAAAGATTTGCGTAATCATAACAATAAACAATTTTCCAAAGTTAAAAAGAAAAATAAAGCAAAATATAAATTGAGTAGACAACCACCAAATACTGGCACAATAGGCGACCCAGTTGCCATTAAACCAAAAGTGATGTACTTTTATGATTATAAGACAGTGATAATTAAAAATGAGAATATTAATGATATAGTTAAAGATGGATGCCATGAAGGCTTCCGTTGCACATCTACTCATGTTAAGATCCTCAAGCGTGAGATCACTTAGTTTAAAAGCAAAAATATGAAGATTTGTACATAAACTGTAAATAAGCTTGTTATTATTTTATGTTGCTTTTGTGTTTTTTTTTTTTTTTTTTTTTTTTCAGTGTGACCGCCTGGAGGACCAGACGACGCAGGATGGCCGAGCTTATGGTATCGGGCCTTGCTTCGCCGAACATTGGAATCTAAAGCTACTTAGTTTCTGTTTGCCGTACCTGGAATCCTAAACGGCTGAGCTTCGACGGAGAGAGCAGAATCTGAGCGGAAGTTCGTACCTATGACGAGAGACGACGCAGCTTCTGGAAAAGCACGGCTGCTAAGAGCGTTTGAAGAGAGAAGTTCAGAGTGCAATTTACGGCCGGATGAGAAGGCACGCAAGTAACGACGAATGTTTGTTTAGACGACGCTTACGAGAACTAAAAAGCGAAGTAATAAGTGATATGTTTGTGCCGCAAGTTGTTTTAATCGAACAATCAAATGAACATTGGATCAGTATAATTCTAATTCATTAACGTTTTCTGTAAATAATGTATCATATTTTAACTTTCTTTATTAAATTTTAAGTAATTAGTAAATAATTGAATTAGTACGTTATTGTTTTAAAGCCCACATAACTTGGATCCTACGTATATATATATATATATATATATATACATATATATATATATATATATTAACACAATTTGAAATTTATTTTAAGAAATTTCTAGATACATACCCTAAAAATATAAAATTATTTCGTATTTCCCTCTAAACGAATGATAAGTGCGTTTTATACCATACTTAATATAGAACATGCTAATATAAGGTATATATGTTCATTTTCTTTTGTTTAGTGGAGTTCAAAGATGCTAAAGTGTATCAACGAATTTCGTGTCACTGTACTTAATGTATTTAAATACTTCTGCATGTCTCTGAACACGAACTGTTTATGCAATTTCAATAGAAAGTTTCAACTAACATAACCATATGATATATGTAGATTCAGAATACCGAGTTTGGATTTTCTGCTAATACTACGTTTTGAGTTACGGTGATAGAAAACTCATTCACACACGTAGACAGACCAACTGCCAAAAAATAGGACCAACTCAAAACATGTAAATAATCAAAATCTATGTTTCGAAAATTTGACTCAATATTTTTTTTTTTTCAATCATACATGGTATGAAAAAAGAAAAAAAAATAATCGAATAGTTTAGTGTAATTTTAAAGTGCATTTTAGTGTAATTTATAAAGAGCAAAATTACAATTTTATAGAAAATTTTGGCAAACGTTATATATTTTTGAGTAAAATTAATGATTTTGATTGATGAGTAAAGGAAATAAGGATATCGTTTTTTAAATTTTAAATATGATCAATCTAAAAAATATGGAAATTTACCCGCTAAAGATGATACGATGACACATACAGAAGATTTTATTCCTTATTGAAAACTATAATGTGTCTGTAACTGTTTTCATATTCACTATGCAATAATTATTTAGGTTAATAATTATTGTATAGGTATGGTATCTAACAATAATTATTCAGGTAAATAATTATTCTTTAGATATTATTTTAGGTAAATGATAAGTATATTCGCGATAATTTTAAATAAAGTTATCGATTTTTTTAATGCAATATTGAGAATAAATTCTTGTTTTTTTTTTTTGTTTTTTTTAGTGTTATACTATTTTTCTAATATGGAAATCCTCTGTATTATCATAGAAGATAATTTTTCTAAATAATAATTTTAATAAATAATTTTTTAATAACATTAAATTCTATAGAAATATAGGTGGATTAAGGAAACGGGAGTTAAGGGGGGCCGCAACCCCCCTCACACAGAACTAATTATCATATAAAACTCATCCGAATCCTAATTTGAGCTGTTTAACACAGTTTTACATACCAGTACTCGTTATCTTACCTCTTAATCTACAACATGTATTTATAGTATTAAATTTCAGGGTAAGAGTGAGTCGTGTGAATGACACGCCAGATTATTTTAAATACTTTATAACAGTGTTAAATGTACATGTGATTCAGATTTGCCTGTGTCTGTCCACTAAATATTTTCCATAAATACTTTCAGTATGTATTATTATTCATATGTGTTATTTGCGATTACTTTGCCGTATTACTTCTTAAAAATGGCATAATGCCATAGATTGCACTACTGGTTTGATTATACAGACTACCAAATGAATTCCAGCTCTATGAGGTACATATTTAAAGTAAATTTAAATATATTTACACTTATTAAAATAATTAATTAAACTAATATACATCATTCAGATAGACAGAAGCATTTTTTATATAATGCTATATATTTAGCTTTAATATTTACTTTACAAGACCTTAAAAATGTACTTTTATGCATTATACGTGAAAATACTTGAAGTTCTAATTTAATTAAAAATAACAGGAGACTTGGCGTTGGAATATTAAAACTCGAATAAACGACTACGTCAGAAACGCCAAAGAAAAATATTGGAAATGCATACAGCTGTTTCGGCAGCTTTAAGCGTGCCGTCTTCAGTGCAAAAAGGATTCTGAATCTGCAGAAGTGCTCGTATATATAGGAGAGAGGCCGAATTTAGTTCAACCAATAGAATTACGGGAAAGGTATGGAGAGTGGCCTATAGGAATTTATTAAAGTTAGCTGTGTAGTAAACAGTAGAAAAATTAAGAAAATGTGGACTGAATATAAAATTTCCAACAGTCAGACAAATAGGGAATAGCGAAATCACAATTTACAAGGTTTTTAAAATTTTTATAAATATGAAAGCTTCAAAGAAATCGAGTTCATGAATGGATTTAGGTCTGCAAATTATTTTAGCTGAATTAAATTTAAAATTATGATTTTCCTCCCAGCAATGTTTAGAAATAGCCGATTTATTGGTTTCTTGCTTGCGGACGTAATTCATATGTCCTTTTAGACGAAATTTAAGACTGCGTTTAGTTTGGCCAATGAAGAATAGGCGTAATCACCACTCCCATCTCCGCCACCCCATTGTTTTTACAACAACAACAATAATAATCTGGTGTGCCACTCACACGACTTTCTCTTACCCTGAAATTTAATACTTTAAACACAGGTTGGAGATTAAGAGATAAGATAACGAGCACTGTTATGTAAACCTATGTTAAACAATTCAAATTAGGCTACGGGAGAGTTTTATATGATAATTAGTTCTGTGTGAGAGGGGGCTACCGCCCCCTCAACTCCCCGTTTCATCAATGCACCTACATTTATATAGAATTTAATTCGGTTATTTCTGTTTTTAAAAAATAATTTATTAAAATTATTCTTTAAAAAAAAAAATCTTTTATGAAAATGCAGACGATTTCCTTATTAGAGAAGTAGTATAACACCAAGTATCCAAAAAAAGTCCATTTTATTCTTAATATTAAAAAAAAAAAAAAAAAAAAAAGAGTTTTTTTTTCGTTAAAAGTAAAAAAAAAAAATCGATAACCTTGTTTTAAATTATCGCAGATCGATGGTTGAACCATTCGTTTTAAAGGTATTGGCGAGCTCTTTTGAAAGATACCCATCATGAAAATTTACTCCCCTCGAGGGGGACCCCCCCCCCAGGGAAGGAGGCGAGGCTCCTACATACGCAAAATTTTCTTCCCAGTTGACTATCTGTATTACAAAAAAAATATTCGTTTCATTTGGTTTAGTGCAGTCTATAGACGTTAAACTCTGCTTACCTGCAATTTCCTCCATAGACGTACTGTATTAGAATTTTCTTGATTGTCCCTGTACACGAACCATTTCCTTGATCTTAACCAAAAGCTTACTGTAGCATCCTTATATGATACACATTTAGAATACCAAGTTTGAACTTTCTGCCATAATTTGTTTTTGAGATATGCTGATAACAGACAGACACACACAGAGACACACACACAGACATACATACAGACACATAGACAGACACACACACACAGACATACACACACACAGACATACACACAGACCATTTGCTAAAAACATGATTTTCGTATTTAGGGGAGCTCAAAACGTGTAAATATAACAAAATCTCGCGTTGGAAAATTTGACACAAAAACAATACTTTCTCTACCTTATGGGTAAGAGAAAGTAATAATAAAAATACTAATAAAATATTTTGGGTATTCATGTTTAATATACAAGTGCTGTTGGCACATATGCGAGTGGCATTTAGAGTATCGATTGCTAAGAATAAAATTGGAATGACTTGAACACGATTACTTAAAATTCTTTTGTTAAATATAGTGATGTTTTAGACGAATGCCCAAATTTGGGGTTTACTGTTAAGAATTAGAAAATAATCTTCCTGTTACAAAAAGTTTAAATATATACAGTTTGTTCAAATGAAGATAGCAATTCTAGTTAAGAATACCATTTGAATGATTTATTTCAGATTTTCTGAACCTCTCGAATATTACGACTTGTAACTCGCTAAGTTTAAATTCTTACGAATACGTTAAATAGCCTATCGATATTGAGCCATCTTCCCTATCTTTTAAAATAATATAGACTGCGCTGTCGCCATTCTTGGCAAAATATCTAATGATATTTTGCCAATCCATAAAGTGAAGTGAAAACATTTTAATTGCAGAAGTCAGCCAGAAGCTCGTCAGTTCTTGCTGAAAGATGTAGACGTTTTTCTTGGAAGACGCCTGTGTGGCCATGGGCCACAGTCAGTGGCCTGTAAGAAGTTATATTCGTCTTATGTATCCTACATTACACTATGTTCTGTTTACTGCGCGCGATGTATATATTTATTGTAATTGTGCTTCATTTTAATTAAAGTATTAAGTAATGGGATTCCAGATGTCGTTATTAAATGCTCTATCGTGGAATTCTATTATAATTGCGCTCAACGTAAAAGTAAAAATATTCATACAATATATATCTTAGTGCAATGTTTCTGATAGTGCCCGTCGAACATTTTCGTGAACTTGTGTCATCCTTCTGGAAGTTTTTTGTTGGATGTTTATTTTTCGTGAAAAATATATTGTTCTGTTCTAAAGGAAATCTTGCGGCCATCCTACAATTGCAGTTGAAAAGCCTGCGAATCTGCGCCTCTTTTGTGTGCCCCAATAAAAGTGCAATTTTCTTTTTACGAAAGGTTATGACAACCTGAGTCATCGTTTATGCAAGTAGTTAGTGAAATCAAAGTGTCATCCTGACACGTGCGACGAGTGTTCTACAGAAATTTTCTAGCGTTTTTAAACGAAAAAGCACGGAACGGCCGTATTATGTGCATTTAGCATTCTAAATCGAATTCATCTTGATTTCTTCGATAGAAAAAAAAGAATCTGCAAATTCTGTTTTTATGCAAAAAACCGAAAGAACATCAAGTTCAAAATTATAAAAATGCTTGTGTTTCTTCATTAAGAGAAATTTCTTGTTCCATATTGCTGACCATGTGCATCTTTTATGCAAATACCGGAATTTATTCTATAATACAAAAATAGAAATATTCTCAGTCGATCTGAGAAAAAGAGAAAACAGTTCTCATTATTGTATTTTGAACATTTTGTAATTCTTTTAGTTCCATTTCTCCCCTCCCTTTCCTCCCTACCCATTTCCGTTATTAGTGATATATTTATGTCTCTTCATAATAAAAATTAATTGAATGTATTTCAACTCGCCAGTTAAAAGTTAATTACTTTTTTATTTTCTTTCTTTACTGAATCTATTAAAAAGAAAATGATATGTTTTATTCTTTATTGAAATACGTATTTCTGTGGGTTTTTTTTTTTTTTTTTTTTTTTTTTTTTTTTTTTTAAGAAATTTATTTGTGCAAAGATAAATGTGTTTTAGTTTATTTATTTATTATTATTATTATTATTATTATTATTTTATGAGTGGTTTAATTAAATATATCTGAGTTTAGAAACATAAAGTATTAATATCAGTATTAATTATTATTCTTTACTCAATTAATTCTGTTCTTTAACGAATGCTATTTTATTTTGGTTTCGAAGTGTTTTGTTTTACCTATTAGTTATTCGACCAAATTTGAATGAGTAATTTATTTTTAAAGGTTGCCACGCACTTCGAAGTTATATTCGTCTTATGTATCCTACATTCAACTATGTTCTGTTTACTGCGCGCGATTCATATATTTATTGTAATTGTGTTTCATTTTAATTAAAGTATTAAGTATTCCAGATGTCGTTCTTAAATGCTCTATCGTGGAATTCTATTATAGACTATTTTTTTTTAATAACAGCAATATGGAATATAGTTCAGAAAACTTGAAATAAAATACGGGTTTTTAATTATTGCTTCCTATTAGTTTTGTAAACAAGATAAAAATATATATAAATAAATAATTAAATAAAAATGAATATAAAATAACAATATATATAAAACAATATATATGAATATAAAATAACAATAATAAAACAGTACAATTTCAATTTGCTTAGCGTAAATGAGATGTGCAATCCAGGGAAAATAATCTGGTGTGTCACTCACACGACTTTCTCTTACCCTGAAATTTAATACTATAAATACAGGCTGCAGATTAATAGGTAAGATAACGAGTACTGTTATGTAAACCTCTGTTAAACAATTCAAATTAGGCTTCGAAAGTGTTTTATAATGATAATTAGTTCTGTGTGAAGGGGGCTACCGCCCCCTGAACCCCCCGTTTCATTAATGCACCTACATTTATATAGAATTTCATTTGACTATTAAAAAATAATTCTGTTTTTAAAAAATAATTTATTAAAATTATTATTAAAAAAAAATATCTTTTATGATAATGCAGACGATTTCCATATTAGATAAGAAGTATAACACTAAATATCCAAAAAAAAAAAAAAAAAAAATGACAATTTGAAGTGAATAAGCTTACCGCAGACGCCGTGTAGTAAGGTGCATTTTTATCGTGAAATTCTGTTTACGGAAATGTCCAAGATACCTCCAAAATAGTCGGTCAGGCACCACTTTTATGAAGATTGTGTTTTATTTCGAGGTAATTGATCTCTTGAGCATAAAAATTTGCCCGACTGTTTGAAAAGTTATGCACCTCGGTACCATAATGTACGGAGAATGGGTCACTGTCTTAAAAGTGTGATTTTCATTATGTCATTCATATTTTCGTTGTGAGATCTGCTTGTTTTCTTTAACTCGAAATAAGTTAAACTTAACTCATCAAAGAGAACCAGTTCAGGCCAATAATTAACTTTTTTTTTTTTTTTTTTTTTAGCTTTCTGAGGTTCTGCTAACCTAATTCTCTTCACTGAGAATGGAATTTTTTCAAATTTTCTCTCATTTAAACCTGCTTTGTTTAATAGTTTCTGTACTGTAGCTGCTAAACACTTTTTCTGAATCTCTTTTATGTTCTAAATGTAATACAAACCGATTTTATAAGCAATGGCTTTTTAACTTACAGTCATCTCGCTTGGATCAGCAACATAGCCGCCTAAAACCAAATTTCCAGTTTAAACAGCCAAAAATTTTTATATCTTGCTAAAAGCCCTTTTACCAATATTTCGTTAACATTTAATTATTTTGCCATCTCACGTATAAAAATATTTTTTGATTTTCCTTCAAAAACTAATACTTTTTGTGGCATCGTTAACTGCCTTATTCTTACCATTTTTGAAATAATTTCTAAAATTAGATTTTTCCTGACAATTGCATTTTGTTTATAACGCTGGACTCCAAGCTAAAGTGTATGTGGAGGACAACATAATAAAATCTAATTTTTATTAAAATCACACAATCAACTGATTGGAAGAAAATCATATTTTGAAATTTTTTTATTTTTTCGAGTGAGTGAAAATAATGCCTTGACCGGGAGTCGAACCCCGGATCTTTGACTTACAAGGTCAAGACTCTACCAATTGAGCTATCCAGGCCGACAAACCGGTCGGCATTACTCACTCAGACCACCTTTAGGCAGAAAACATCTGGTTTATTATTTAGATAGCTCAACAGAAATAAGCAGCAGGTAATGGAAAACACCATTAAACAATGGGAAAGAAATACAATTTTTATTAAAATCACACAATCAACTGATTGGAAGAAAATCATATTTTGAAATTTTTTATTTTTCCGACTGAGTGAAAATAATGCCTGGACCGGGAGTCGAACCCGTTCGACTCCCGTTCGAACTCCCCGGTCAAAACTCACGGTCGACAAGGGGCCATAAATCAAGTGAAAACTCGATATCAATTTTTTGAACCGAATACAATATTTCCATTGCCTAACGTAGTAAGGTAATGGAAGTAAAAACAAATAAAATAAAACAAAAATGGCGTTATTCTTTATAAAAATGAAAGTAAAAGAATATTGTTTAAGAAGATAAAATTATTTACGATAAGTATTATTTAATGTCTTACAATATATATATTATATGTGACATAAATAATTCAATTTTGCTTATTTGTTTTTCAGTTTACATTTACACAAGATTGCAGAAAGATCATTATACATTATTCAAAGCTCTTCTCCCGAGAGTAAATGTGGTAAATATTCATTCTATTTCATTCAGCAGTTAAACAACACTAACATCCTATATTCCGCCTCATCGAAATACATAAAGTTTATTGATTAATATTTATTACAAAAAATAAAATAAAAATAAATAAATAAATTCAAGAAGGAAAAGACTCTTGGGATATAAGAAAATATAGTGCCAACATGAGGCAAGATTAGTAATGTAGTATAACACAAAAAGGAAATTTTTTTAAATATTTCTTTAATGTAAACAACAGTAAATTGATAAATATGAAAAATGAAATTAATATTCCAATAGAAATAAAGTTTGTATAAGTTATTTTCTGTTATCTCCCTTTTCTTTTTTTTTTCTTTTTTTTCTTTTGAGGGAGAGGGGGGAGGCCAATGGAATTTTCTAATGATTCACAAAGTGTTAGGAAATTTTTCAAAAATATAATTATGAATAAATAGAAATTTCAGACGACATTTACACCAACATTTTATTTAAAAAATTCTTCTTTGAATTTTTAACCGATTTGAAATGAAAAGTTTTAATGTCAAACGCGAAGTAGCTGTGTAAAAAAATACACTCCTTCTCATATTTATAAGGACACTTTATATTTTGAAATAACTAATGTAAAACTAATTGTGAACAAGATTATACTAAGTGCACTTAATACATTTAGTATTGTAAAAACCCAAACTGCTATAATTTTTTTATTATGAAAAAAATTTAATAAAAATTAATGCAAAATGTTTTCTTCTCCACGTTTTTAGATGTTCATAATTATAGGGACAATCCAGATTTTTTCGTTTTATTTAACTTACGTGTGAATAAATTACAGTTGACATGCGAATTCGTTAACTACTGGGCAAAATTAATTCATATATAAGCCTTCAATTTTTCTTGGACGGACATTACTGATAATTCCTCGAAATAAAGAAAGTTCATGTAGTGAAGTATAATAAATGCGTTTTTTAAGTGGAAGGATAATTTCAATCCGCCGAATTTCTAATGAAATTCGAAGATTTAAAATTGCTGAAGGAAATGTGATCAAACGTTGAACTGCTGGTTCGATAGGAGAGAGATCTGATGCAAAATCATAGTTGTTTTACAGAGATCGAAGACTCATAATTCCTCTTACTGTTCTACTCATAATGACTGCTGTTGAATTTGCTCGTAATTTTTAACGAAAGGTTAGGATCCACATTTATGCATGTTTAAAATAATTAATAATATGTTAAAATGAATATAAAACCTGTAATAATCAATAATCATTTAATGGGGGAAAGAACATCTGTGTTAAAGTTGAATAAAGACAATATTAAATGGTATAATGTTGCATTTTCGGATGAAAAACATTTTATTCTTGATTAATTAAATGATTTTAACAGTTACTGGCACGATCTGAAGATAGCAAAAGACAGAGATTTTTTAAAGGCAGATATGAATCGGGCATTTTAAAGGTAGATCTGTGGTGCTCTGGCGAGCTGTTTCTACTGAAGGCAGAATTAATTTAGTAATTTTTTCTATTATTATGAACATCAAGAGAATATCCGCAAAATTTAAACTTGGAATTCTCAGATTTTTGCTAGATTTTGGGGGGGGGGGGGTAATAATATTTTTTTCAACAAGACTTACATTTTTGCTCTACTTCTAGAGCACTAGGAAATAGTTTGAAAAAAGAAACTTCTTTATTGTTGCCTTTCCCGTGGCCTAAATGTTGAAAAACCTTAATTTATCATATTAGAAAAGTGCATGCAAGTGGAAATCAATTTTAAATAGTTTAAACGCATTCAGAATATTATCTATGCCGTATGAAATGGTATTGAAACTGAATATTAAAGAAAATATACATGTATATTCCAGAGAGAATGTCTGACTGTTTCACCCTAAAAAGAGATCCAAAAAATATTAATTTAAAGAATAATTGAAAAAACAAAAATACTAAGATTCGAGGTGTCCTTATAATTGTGAACACCTGAAAAATCCTTTTTTTGACCGTATTTTAAGTTTTTTAAGATAGAAAAACGATAAAAGTTTTTAAATATCGCCAATAATGAAATTCAAATTAATAAAAAATATATTTGTTTAAATGATAGTGTTCAGTGTTTAGTTAATATAGAAAAACGGGTGTCCTTATAATTATGAGAAGGAGTCTAAATAAATAAAATACAAAATAAAGGCAGTATCAGTAAATCAAGTTAAACAAAAATACTTGTAATATACATAAATGAATATTTGCAATCTCTTCCAACTTTTTAACGCCACTATTTTCATAGAAGAATTTTGCAATATTTAAAGGCTGAAATTCTGCAATTAAATAATACGAAAATAAATATTATCAAACAATGGTTTTTAAAACTGGATGAATTGGTACCTATGTAAATGTTCCAAGGAATCGTATAATAAAAATCGTATAACAAAAAATATTGTTGGCTTAAATGTGACCACAGTGTAAGCAGAGTCCTTTTCTAACATTCACAATACATTTAATAATATAGAAAAGAAGAATAACATATTGCTGGCATTTCTATGCCGCACGCTTAGAACAGCTTTCTCGTACAGACAGATACAAACTGAGGAGAGAAGAATGCGCACCTCTCTCTTCTGTTAATTACGCAACACAGATACGTCACATCTGCCGTCATGACAGGTGTCCGCTGGTTGGTTAGCAAATGATATGAGGAAACATGTAATGAAAACTCCTACATTTCCCCTTTTTTTTCAATAAATGTTTCGAAAATAAAATATATTTATACATTATAATATCATATTAAAAAATTACAGAAAATTATTTTTATGTAAAAATTACCTAAAATGAGAGAAGTGTTAGTACAGAAATAAAATTATAAACAAATAATTATGGTTAGTATAATAAAATAAAATATGTAAAATATAAGTAGTTAATTTCTTAATGAACACACAGTTTAAACTTTTTTTAATTCATCAGTCCTGAGTATTAAGTCCTATCATATCACAACATTTTTCGTGTTTACGTGCACACTTTTTGTTAAAATGTCTGCAGGTTGTTCCTCTGATAATATATATTTAATGTATATTAGTTTATTATTGTAAACTTCTCGCACAAAATGATGTCGAATGTTTATGTGCTTTGTGCGATTGTGATGAACTGAGTTTTTTACTAATCTCAGTGCGGACATGATTGCAGTCGGACTTGATACAATATCAGGATCTATTTCTTCCAGGAAATTTCTTATATGAATTAACCCTTTTGCGGATTCGGACAGAGACATATATTCAGATTCTGTAGTGGACAGAGCAGCGGTTCGCTGCTTTCTCGATTCCCAAGAAATAGGACCACCGGCATACTTAAAAATGTATTCAGTGTATGATTTTCGATCATTTGTATCCGATGCTCAATCGGCATCAACAAATGCTGTTAATGGTTTATTGTCTCTGTAATAAACAATTCTTAAATTTCAAGTTCCATTGAGATACTTTAGTATTCTTTTAGCAGCTATCCAATGGGGTTTTCCTGGATTGTTATTAAATTGACTCAAGTAATTTACAGCATGGGTGATATCAGGCCTAGTAGCAACGGACTGATACATAAGAGAACCAATTGTCTATATGGAATTTTTGATATATATGATTTTTCTTGTTCTGTGTTTGAACACATTTGTTTAGTTAATTTTACCTGTTATCTAAAGGTGTATTCACCATTCTAGAATCTTCCATATTAATTTTATTTAATAAATCTTCAATATATTTCTTTTGTGTTATGGTGATATTGTCCCTATTTTGATTAAATTCAATGCCTAAGCAATAATCAGAAGACCTATATCTTTCATTTTGAAACATTCTGCTAATTTATCTCTAATATTAAAATAGTGCTCTTCACTTTTAGTGAGACAAATTAAATCGTCGACATAGACGATTATAATAGCATCAAAAGGATATTTTGATTAATAGACATATTTGTCGAAATTAAAAGGGTTAAATTTCTTTTTCTTAATTTCTCATCTAATTTCTTAAACCACTGTCTTCCTGACTGTTTAAGTCCATACAAAGATTTTTTTTTAATAAACACACTTTATTTTCAAGCATATCATTTTCAAAAAATTCAGGAAGCTCCATTAAAAATTTCCTCATTTAAATCACCATTGACATATTCCATAATAAAATCTAAATGAATTATCAGCTAATTGAGAAGTTTTATCTTTATATTTTGTATCTGTAATATATTCCTTACGAGACTTTTGAAAGTTCCAACTTTTAATTTTTCTAGGTCAGCCTGGACCACGTTTAAAAGGAGGATTGTTTTGGTCAATCCCTTCTTCTTGATTACAATTAAAGTCAGCGCTCCCCCCCTCTCTACTCATACTTTCCATGATCCCCCCTTCGGAAAAAGAGTCGCTTTCTTTGTGGTGATTTTTGCTATTTTTATTCAAACTTAATAAAAACAGGTTGTAATACAAAGAATTTAAAAAAAATCATTCCAAATGCTCGCCTCCGAGCATCCTTTGAAAACATGCTACAGCTCTTAAGCACCAAGTCTCTCTGCTCATTTGAGTGTCTCTCACCCCCGAGCACACTTCGGAGGGAGGGGGATACCCCACACGAAACACTGATTCGTTGATCGTGATGTCACAATGCCTGTGATATCATTTTCCTCCATTCTTCGTCTACCCGAAACTCAGAGAAATGTCGGTAGTGAAACAAACCCCATGCGTTAAATTAAAAACTAGTGATGTTACCGCTTCTTTAGAAAATATAAACTTCTTTCACACAAAGCAGTTGTCGCTCAGACGGCTTCCCATGGCTCCGTTCTGTCTGGTCACACGACCCCTGACCTCTGGGAATGTTTGCAACCTTCACTCCAGCACAGCTTCCTCCCTCCTAAAAGACCATTTTACGGCCTTCAGGGTGTAAAATGGGCTCCAGAAGACACAGGTGCCTCCTCCCACTATCAAACATGCAACATCAGAGAGTTGAGCTAGCCCCCCCAAAAAAATTTTTCGAAACAACCCCCTGAACTTTTATAGAACTAAAAATAATCTTAAAAATAAATTTTCTAGTCTTACACCTTGCATAATTCCTAGATCCCAAGGTCTCATTTCACATTATATAAAAAAAATTAAACATTCACATGCAATTTCGTGATGACAATCAAAGGTTCTACACCTAACAAAATTTTAAAAGTCAAACACTGAAATTTCACAATTACACAATAAAATTTCATGAAAAAGAAAGAAAAATTACTCATAATCAATACATTCAAACATTTTTTGGAATACAAATGAAAGAGAAAAAAAATGAATAAATATTTACAAACAGTCCAAAAACACTACCTAAAACCAAGGCATTTTTTTTTTCTATTCTTCATGCATGCGACTTAACGCATCTGCATTCAAATGCTTTTTTCCGCTCTTATGCTCGACTGTGAAGTTGTATTGTTGTAAACATAATGCCCATCTCGTCAAACGTGAATTTGTGCCCATCATTTTTTTGAGATAAACCAAAGGGTTATGATCGGTTTGAAGAACGAATTTTTGTCCATCTAAATAATGATTTAGTTTTTTTCACCCCAAAAACGACTGCCGCTAATTCGCGTTCAATGGTACTATAATTACGCTCCGCCTTAGAGAATTTTTTGCTCAGATAAACAATTGAATGCTCCTCGTTATTCCCGAAATTTTGAGCTAGGACCACACCCGCCCCTACAAGACTTGCATCAGTCTGAACAATGAATTCTTTTGAAAAATCCGCATCATAGAGTACCGGTCCCTTAGTTAGATCTTTTTTTAGTACATTAAATGCCTGATCACATTCCTGACTCCACTCAATTTTTTCCCTCTTATTTTTCCCTTTTAACAAATCCGTCAAAGGCGCAGCTTTTGTCGCATAATCCTTTATATATTTATGGTAAAATCCTGTCAGACCTAAAAATGACCTTACATGCGTCTTTGTCTTTGGAATGGGAAATTCTTGGATAGTTTGGATTTTTTCGTCACTCGGCGACCTCTTCCATGACCCCACTTCATGCCCTAAAAATTTTACATGATACTGGGCGAATAAACACTTTGCCGGTTTCACTTTTAGATTTGCCTCCTCCAAACGTTGTAACACAATGTCCAGATGCCGGATATGGAGCTCCCAACTGGATGAAAACACTGCCAAATCATCCACATATGGTCTCACAAAACTCACTAAATCCCCTAGCACCTCACTAATTAATTTACAAAAATAAAATGGAGCATTCACTAAGCCAAACGTCATTTTTTAAAAATAAATTCACCGAAAGGGGTTACAAACGCCGCATACCTTTGCGCACGTTTCGTTAACGGGATTTGGAAATACCCCTTCGTCAGATCCATTACTGGAATATATTCTGCAGTGCTCACTTCCTCAACAACCTCCTCAATATTCGGTAACGGGAAAAAATGCTCTTGGGTTTTGGCATTGAGGGCCCTATAATCTACACACGGCCTAGGGTCTTTCCCCGGACTCTACAAGAATCATAGGCGATGCATAATCGGACTGAATCACCTCTATCACCCCTAACTCTAACAGCCTGGAAATCTCCTTCCGCATAATTTCTAACTGCCGCGGGGACATGCGATAGGGGTTTGCACGAATCGGCTTATTATCTGTCAAAATGATATCCATCTCTACCTTATGGGTCGTACCAGGGTCGTTAGAAAACACCGTTTTATGCTTTACTAGGACATTTTGTAAAGTTGCCAAATTGCCTTCCGAAAGCTTATTTCCCAAATTACTCCCCTTAATTAAGTCTGTCAAGTCGAAATGATTTGGGTCCGAAATCGGATACGGGATAGATGCATCCTCCTCAATTTCCTCGCCACCCTCTTCCAAAATTAAGTTGACATACTCTGGGCGTTTATGATAAGGATTCATTAAATTCACGTGGAAAATCGTGTACTTACATCTCCTTCCCGTAAGATCTACCGTATAGTTCGTATCGGAAATTACCCCCGTAACTACACCTGGACCTAGCCACTGTACTGCCATTTTATGTGGTTTTGCGGTAGTCAAAACCAACACCGAGTCTCCCACCTTAAATTTTCGGGACACCGCATTTTGGTCGTACCACAATTTCCCTTTTTGTTGACATTCCGTCATACGCTCCCCTGCCAAATCTTGACATCTTTTTAAGCGCTCATTTAAATCCAAATTATACTCGACTACATTTTGATTCATTTCCTCTTCCTGCATCCAACTATCGTAAACAATGATATGAGGCATCCTCAAATTCTTCCCAAAAATAAGCTCTGAAGGAGAAAATCCCGTGCTCTCATGCGGCATCGTACTCAACGCGAAAAGAGCCATACGCAGATTTTCTTCCCAATCGCTTTTCGATTCGAGACATAACGCTTTGAGAATCCTCTTAAGAGTGGAATGCATTCTTTCCACCTGATTAGATTGCGGATGACAGACAGAAGAATGATTGATTTTTATATCATACTTCTCAAAAAACGCTGTCGATAAGTCACTCGTAAAATAAGCACCTTGATCGCAGACTAACTCTCTAGGAAATCCGGTCTTCGCGAAAATTTGCATCAGTGCATTGATCACTGACTTCGAAGTTAGGTTTTCCACAGGAATAGCATCCGGGAATTTTGAAGCGACGCAAACAGCCGTTATCGCAAAACGATTATTTTTGTTGCTCGTTACAAGCGGACCTATAGCGTCACTGAACGGTTCAGAAATAATCGGTACTAATCTCAATGGAACTTTTTTCTTATCCCCTTTTTGTCCTACTTTTTGACAAATTTCACAAGTTTTGACATACTCTTCGATTTCCTGATAGCAATTTGCCCAAAAGAAATTAGTCAGCACCCTCTGCTTAGTTTTACATGAGCCTAAATGCCCTGACACAGAATCATGACACAGGTTTAGAATAGCTGCCCTAAATTTCTTTGGCATGCACAACTGCATCCGGTTTTGGTTACGCTTAGAATCCGATATTCGAATTAACCGCGCATTTTCAATCTTAAATTCCTTTCCCGCTTCATTCCTAGCTTTTTCCCAACAATTTTTCAACGTGTCACACGCCATTTGCTCTTTTTGAAACTCTTCAGCTGAAACCCCGATTAATGGACACCTGTCTGTTTCTTTTAACACAGGAAAAACAACCTTATTTTCTGCACTAGTCTCCTCTAACGACTCGCTTATCAAACCCGGTTCCTCCTCAAAATTCTGAATTTTTTCCTGAGTTGGCTTTTCATTATTTATTTCGGACTGCGCACTCTTACTCCTTTCTTGCTCGCATTTCTGACTTCGCATTATCGCATTAATTGGATAAACAATTTTTATATTGGACTCAATTAACTCTGCGGTTTTATTGCCTAGAAGATATATTCCCTGATTCAAATTAGCCGGTTTTACAGCCGCTTTAGTAATGACCTCTCCGAATTCCCCTTTTAAAACGATTTTCGCCAAAGGTAAACACCTACACGTTTCGTCAAACGGTTGCTTAATCCATACCTGTTCCGGCAGTAAATCCTCAACAGAAATCATATTCCTTTCGCACACGTCAATGTTTGAGCCACTATCTCTCAAGAATTCGCGCTCTTGTCCATTTATTTCTAATTTACCTATATAAGGCTCAAAACTAACACCTAAAATTTCGCCCGCACTTAAGTTATTGATCGGATTTGTTCTGCGATTAGGGTTTTGTGGGCAGTTAGGTCGAATATGGCCCCTTTCCGAGCACAGATAGCACACAATTTTACTATTTCTATCAAAATCACGATCTTTAGTTTCGATTTTATCCCCTTTAAATTTTCCTGAGTCTTTTGTGTCGCCCTTAGCTGACTCAGCTTTCGGATTACTCCCGCCATCATGCTTACCTGATCCGAATTTCTGACCATCCTTCCCAAATGAATTTCTACCCTTCGTAAAACGCTGAAAAGGCTTATATTCTCTTTTCCCATTCTCCTTTCTAACCGCATCATACTTGTCACACTTCTCCGCCAAATCCGAAGCTTTGTTGATTTCTTCCCACACATCTACAAAATGTTGTTTGATTTCCCATGGTACCCTTTTCTTTAACTACTCCGTGAGCATCAATTCCTTTAATGACTCTAAATCTTTAATTTCTAAAGTCTCAAGCCAGTTATCTAGGTACCCTCGCAAATCGTGAACTAAATCAACCCATAATTCTTCACTTTTTTTGTTGTGCGATTCAAATTTCGTTCTTAGCGCACGCGCACTCAACCTGAACCTATTCATCAACACTTTTTTCACATGGTGAAAGTTATCAGCCTCTGACTCGTCTAATTTCATAATTATTTATACGACGTCGCTCGGCAATAAAGGGATAAGTTGCGACATCCAGTCCCGTTCGCTAACATTTTCTTTATGTGCTAATCTTTCAAATATCGTAAAAAAAAAGAGAAATATCCATTTGTTTTGGGTCAAATTTCGGAGCTATGTCCTTTAAATTAATTTTCTTCAAAACCGTCTCTTCAACTAAACTCCCCGACTCTACGCTACTAGTTTCTGCAGCGCTCTGGATTCTGAGTTTCTCAAGTTTAAAATTTCGTTCGGCCTCTTCTTTTTGCAACGCCCATTCACGCTCTTCTTTTTCTTTTCGTAATTCCCATTCGCGCTCTTCTTTTTCTCTTTGTAATTTCGATTCCCTTTCTTTCTCTTCCAAAATCCCTTCTATTAGCACCTTCGCAACCCCTTCATCATAATTAGTTGCCTTTTCAATGGCTTCCCTGATTTCCAGTTTTTTGCTTTTATCTGTTAGCCCCGAAGCACCAAATTCATCCGCTAACTCTAACAATACATTTTTAGTATACTTAATGAGAAATGCCATAATTACAAAATACAATTTCACTAATTACTGAAAAAAAATGCACATGTAATAAAAACAATAAACAAATCAAATACCATGAAAATATACACAAAAGTAACACTTTGATTATCACCTACGAAATTCTTTAAACACCTTTTCTCTAAACATTAACTACAGTATTTACCCAGATACAATAAACAGTACCTATATTTAGTTAAAATAAACAACTAGAGAAAAAAAGGAAAAAAAAATTTCCTAGAATTTTTACCAGTAGGAAAATCAACTAATTTCCAGTATACTCCTATATAAACAGTTACAGTATACCCACTCCTTACGTTACTTTTAAAAAGAATTTAGAATTATAATCTTATCAAACTTTTAAACAACAATTTAAAGTTACCAAGCTCACCGTTACAATAAACAGAACTTTAACGATAAATTTATCTCTCAAGTAAACGCCCCGTTAAGTCATGAAACTAATATTTTCAACCGCCTTAACTATTAACTTGAATCCGAGATATCTGTGCTTAAAATTTTACACATAAAAACTAAATTCTTACTCCTAAAACTTCGTAACTAAATACATTGTTACAAACAAAAAAATAATAACTATCAACCCACTAATTCAATTTCTGACACTTTACATATCTGACAATGGAAGAAAACATACCTGAAACCACTTTGAATGACATCTCCAGGGAATTCAGCAGAACAGGAAAGAAGCACTTCCCCTCCTTTCTCCTTGCCACGCTATTGTCACAGGCATCAATAATCTCCAGTAAGGCGCAGGAATTTCAGTTGTCACCTGGCTCACAGCAAAACATTCTTTTTTACTTTTTCACCACAAACACATAGAAGACAGAGTTCGATGTTTTTTCCATTAAAACAACATTCCGCCGACATGCCACCAATTTATATCTTTACTTAAAGCTGTGGTGATTTTTGCTATTTTTATTCAAACTTAATAAAAACAGGTTGTAATACAAAGAATTAAAAAAAGTTCATTACAAAATGCTCGCCTCCGAGCATCCTTCGAAAACATGCTACAGCTCTTAAGCACCAAGTCTCTCTGCTCATTTGAGTGTCTCTCACCCCCGAGCACACTTCGGAGGGAGGGGGATACCCCACACGAAACACTGATTCGTTGATCGTGATGTCACTATGCCTGTGATATCATTTTCCTCCAATCTTCGTCTACCTGAAACTCAGAGAAATGTCGGTAGTGAAACAAAACCCATGCGTTAAATTGAAAACTAGGGATGTTACCGCTTCTTTAGAAAATATAAAATCCTTTCACACAAAGCAATTGTCGCTCAGACGGCTTCCCATGGCTCCGTTCTGTCTGGTCACACGACCCCTGACCTCTGGGAATGTTTGTAACCTTCACTCCAGCACATTTTCTCTGAATTCAGGGGGACGGGAAATCGAGCTGCTCGTTTCACCCCTTTCGAAAAAGAGAAACTTTCTCCGCTTTCTGCTTGCGAGGAGTTGGAAATCGATCAGCTGTTTTCCCCCCCTTGGATCGCTTATGAATGTCTGCTGTCTGAGTTTCAGAAGTTTCAGAAGTAAAATGAGTTTCATTTTTAATATTACAGGGATTGGATTTATTCTCAAACGGAAAAATTAATTCTAATTGATCATTAGTAGCTGAATCTCTAGTTTGAAACTCATCTATAAATCGAACATCACGACTTATGACAATTTTTCTGGTATTCTTATTCCATAATATGTAAGCGCATGATTCATTTGAATAGCCAAAGATTATATGTTCTTATGATCTCGGTTCAAACTTCCCTTTTTATTTTTTATTTAGAACTAAACATTTCTGCCCGAATATTTTAAAATAATTATCGGTTGGCTGATAACCAAAGAACAATTCGAAAGGGGTTTTATTTTCTTTAATTCCTTTAGGGGGATACCTGTTTCTTATATATGCAGCGAAATTTACTGCCTCAGCCCAAAATGAGCTTGGAAATTTGATTGCATTAATAAACACCTCGCCATTTCGCAAAATGTACGATTTTGTCTTTCAATTCTAGAATTTTGCTGGGGCGTCATCGGGGATGAATACTCGCGTTTGATGCCGCATTCTTTAATATATTTATTGAATTCCTCGCCACAATATTCCAAACCATAGTCAGTATGCAGTATTTAAATTTTTTTTCCTAATCGATTTTCAACTGCCGCTTTGTATTTTCGGAACGCATATTTAGCCTCATCTTTTGGTTTTAAAAAATTTACTTATATGTAACGAGATTTATCTCCAAAAAAGTAATAAAGTAATGTGATTCGCCATGGGATTTAACATTTATAGGGAATAAACTACTTCTAATAATGCCTTACTATGAAATTTGTTTTCTTTACAAAATGCTTTCACAGTTTGTTTAGATTGGATGCATATTTTACAATCTTTTAAAGAATCTTTTTCATTAAAATTTAAATCTCTCAACTTATTTTCAGATTTTAATAAATTTTAAATCCTTTTCTTTTAAATGACCGAATTTTAAATGCCATTTATGAAAGTTGCTTACCCGAGTTGTTGCAACGATATCCATCTGCGGCTGACAAAAATATAAATCACCATTTCTCGTAGCACTTATAATCGGAGAGCCGTCCGGCTCAATAATTTTCACTTCTTTTTCCGTAAATATAACACAGCGGTTGTTTGCTGTAGCCTTTGATGTAGATAATAAATTGCACTTTAATTTCGGAACAAACAAAACATTTTTCAACCTTAAATTAGTTACACCATGATTACCGGGAACTTTTAATTTGACCGTTCCAACACCTGTGATCTGCGCAGTTTCATCTACGGCTAATTTTATAAATGATCCAATTCTAGTTTCGAAATATGTAAACAAATTTGTATCATGATCCATGTGTGATGTTGAGCTGCTGTCGAGACACCACTCGGAATGTTCATGGAAAGAGTTACTGGTCGCCATTGTAAATTCTGTATTGTCTTCAACCATAAAAGATCTTTCTTCGTATTTATTCGATGAAGTGAATTTTCTGTCTCACATCTTCTTTCGGCATTCTGAGGCTTTATCCCCGATTTTTGAGCAGTAATTACATTTAAATTTTTCTTTTCGGAAAAAATTCTCTTCTTAATGGCAAAATATACATTTGACGATTCTTGATGTTTTTTATTTTTTCTTGATTCATATTCTTCCATCATTTTAATTTTCAGAGCTTCAGGCTGAGGCAATTCATCTCTTGCTTCAATTGCACATCTGAAATTTTCAAAACTGTCAGGAATGCTGTGCAAGAGCAAAATTGATAATAAATCTTCCGCTACTTGAATGTCCATTTCTTTTAGCGTGTCTACTATATCAAAGAAAATATTGAGGTGATCGGACATATTTTCACTATCAGTCATTTTCTTAAAGAGTACTGTGCAACCGCGAAAAGATGGCATACGACCTTGGAATAGTTCATTTTGAAGAAGGGGCGGCCGAATGAAATGCAAATGATGCGTTGGCGGCAGTTCTTTTCGCCAAACAATTCTTTGACTTACCAGCTTCTTTGGCATACGAGCAGTCAAAATTGTTGCTAATTAAATAGAAAATTGCTAAATTTTTGTCAATTTAAATATTGTTTTAATTATTTCTTATAATTTTTTTTATCAGATATGCAGAAAATCGATAAAACAAAATATAATTTGTGTTCACATGTAAGTTTATTTCTAGTATTTAAATTAATTGAATCCCTAAAATTTCCTCGTTTAGCTTTTAACTTCTCGAAGTATACGTAAAACGTTTCTTTTCTTTTTTTTTTTTTTTTTTTAAAGGAAAAAAAACGAAATGTCTGGAAAAGGTAGAACAATCCATTCAAATGAAAGAAAAGTGGTCCATAAGGTACTACAGTTTTTTGAGAAGGAGGCAGCTTCTGGAAAACTATGTATTCCTATTCAGCAGGCTCATAAGAGAACAGCTGCTGCAACTGGTGTATCGATGAGAACTATTGCACGAATAAAGCAGGAAGCTAACATTTCGCCTATTCTGTCGTCTCCCGGAAAAAGAAGAAGACCTAATCAAAAAAGGAATGTGGTTTTAAGTGTGGACGATTTTGATTTATGTGTTATTCGGCAAACGGTCAACGAATTTTATGCAAACAACAAAATTCCTTCTTTAACAACTTTGTTGCCTGTTATAAAAGAAAAAATCCATTTCCCTTGGAAAAAAGAAACGTTACGTAAGCTTTTGCACAAAATTGGATTTCGGTGGAAGCGTAGTCCAGATAAACGATCCATCACTGTGGAAAGACCAGACATTATACACAGTGGCGTTTCAGGTATTTGCGTGACATAAAAAAGTTCAGAGAGGAAAACAGAGTACTTATTTATTTGGATGAAACCTGAATTGATAGCAATTTGTGTGTCGGAAAATGTTGGCAAATGGGAAAAATTACAGCTTTAACCAAAAAAAGGTGCTGGAAATAGATTAATAGTTGTGCATGCTGGTAACAAGGATGGTTTTATAGAAGGAGCGAGTTTGGTTTTTAAATCTGGTTCTTCTTCAGACGATTACCACGGAGAAATGAATTTTGATAATTTTTCAAAATGGTTAAAAAAGAAACTTATACCTAATATTCCACCAAATAGTGTTATCTGTATGGACAACGCCCCTTACCATACAAGGTTTTAAATTTAAAACCATCGAAGTATGCCACTAAAAATCAGCTGACTGAGTGGTTAGAGAGCAAAAAAATTGCACATAATCTTCAAATAAAGAAAACTGAACTTTTTGAATTAGTTGAGGCGAATGCCCCCCCCCCCCCAACAAAAAAATACTGTATTGATGAACTTTTAAAGGAAAAAGGCCATGATGTGTTACGAATACCCCCTTATCACTGTGATCTCAATGCCATAGAACTAGCTTGGGCTGACACCAAAAGGTATGTACGACAAAGAAATGTTAGCGCTGATCTAAACTTAATATCATTGAAAACTTTAACTACTGAAGCACTGGGCAGCATTTCTAAAGAACAATGGGTAAAATATACAGAACATGTCATCATAACTGAAAAAAATATTGGAAACTCGACAATTTAGTCGAAGAAACTATTGAACGAATAAATTTCGTGGTAGGTACTGGCTCATCAGAAGATGAATCTGAATCAACTGCAACTGCAGAATCTGATTTTGATGATGGGAAGAGTGATTCCTCTTTAAGTGAATTTGAAATATTATAGGTATTAAAGACAGGGACGAAGCAAGCGCAGCGGTCCCCCCCTCCCCCCTTTAAGTTTAAAAAATGATTCTAGTCGGCCTATGTACAATAACAATAATTGAGTTTTAAGTTTTCTACAATTTAACATACTAAAGCAAATTTTAAATATTTTGATCCTATAGTAAGGTGACCATATATCCTCGAAATTTGAGGACTGTCCCCGAATTCTGACTTTTTTTAATGTTTTGTCCCCAAAATTTCTTTGTGTGTTTGGGACACTAAATGTCCTCAAGTTTAAATATTTGTATCCATTTCTCTCAAAAATCGCGGTCAAATTCACAAATAATTGCATAAGCTTGGAAATTATCAAAACTGTGACGTAAACACAATTATATTTCATGTGCTCATTAGCATATGAATTTTACTATCTTACCACACTGAAAAAAATGTTGTATTTTTCCTGCACTTTCTGCGGTATATTTTCAAGTATTTATGCTGTGAAATAAATTCAAGCATTAAATGCTGTAAAATCGACTTCCTGTGGACTTTAGACAGGAACATCTGCTTGTGGAAGCATAACATCTGCGTCTCTGAACTCACAAGGAGAGGTCATGACATGGAAAATTCAAATCGGGACGAAATTGCACAGGATTGTAGTATACTATGAGGGTAACAACATATTAAAGCAGTAGGACCCACTATCCACAAAATTTCGAGAAAAAAGCATTTAAAGTTTCCGTAATCTCTAAATACAAGTTATTTCGCAAACGAGCAAGCGCACCAGTGGTGTGATCCTTAAACGCGAGTCTGCTAGCCAGACGACTTGGGTTCGAGGCTACCTCGAGACTACTTTTTTTTTTCTTCTTTAACTTTTTATGCAATCTAAACTTTTTATTTATTTTTATTTTAATTTACAATGCAATTCAAAATTTGAAAATTTTAATAAATTATTTAATTTTCTTGAGTATAAAACAACTTTTCTATTTTTAATATTTATAACTTAAAAATACAATTTCTATAAATTAAAAAATAAAGTTTAGTTTTACAAAACCCTAAATAAGAAGCATAAAAAAAAACAGACAAATATTTAAATAATTAAAAAATATGCAAGCTGTAAACAAAGTGTAAAATAGTTACAGGTGTTACTTAAATATTGGTTTGAGCTTCCTGATTTTGTTTGAATGTGTATAAATTACGTAAACGCTTCTAGCTTGTTAATAAAGGGCAGGGCAGGTGGAATTTTATCTTGTGCAAGGAATAATAATAATAATAATAATAATTAAAAAAAAAAAAAAAAAAAAAAAAAAAGGGGGAAGTCGTTATCGAAAAAGAGACGATGTTCATTAACATTTAAAATCTACATTTAAAGATAACATTTCTTTTTCTTTACATGTAATAATTTAATAGCGTCGTAATCCTATACTATAATTTTTCAAGAAACTGTATTGATTGGAGAAGTAATTATTTAATTTGGATAGTAATTATATATGCAATTAAAATGATCATTTCTCTGTGTTATTATTATTTTTTTTTAATTTAAAAAACAAAATTTAGTATTGTTTCAAGCATACCTAAAATAAAATAAAATATTTCGATAAATAATCAAAAACAGTTTCTTTAGTTTTACCTTATTTTACAGTTAAAATAAAAATAAAATTTATTTTTTAAGTTATAGAAATTTATTGTATTTTTAAGTTATAATTATTAAAAATAGAAAAAAAATATTTATTTTATATTCAAAAAAATTAAATAATATTTTATTAAAATTTTAAAATTTTGAATTGAATTATAAAATAAAGTAAAAATAGATAAAAAGTTTAGATTACATAAAAAGTTAAAGGGGAAAAAAAAAAAGTAGTCCGGACTGGAGGTAGCCTCGAACCCAAGTCGTCTGGCTAGCAGACTCGCACTTTAGGATCTTACCACAGGGGCGCTTGCTTGCTTGCGAAATAACTTGTATTTAAAGATTACTGAAACTTTAAATGCTTTTTTCTCGAAATTTTGTGGATAGTGGGTCCTATTGCTTTAATATGTTGTTACCCTCATAGTATACTACCATCCTGCGGAATTTCGTCCCGATCTGAATTTTCCATGTCGTGACCTCTCCTTGTCAGATGCATATGAACGAGGAATGAACAACGTGAAGAGCATGGAATGAAGAATGTCCATTCATCAGAAAGGTTAGTTTTTAATTTTTATATTAACATTTTGTATTGATTAATTAAAATTTCGTTAAAACGCATTAGTTGTAAACATATTGTAGCATGTCTAGTTCATGACACCTATAACTTTTCTCTTAACGATTTACAATTAATGAAAAAAATGTTTCTTATTAATCATTCAGTATAGTCATTTTAAAGGTTTTTCATACAATTACATTTATCAAGTTATATGCTGGCCAAGGAAGTGCTAAATGCACTTTTTTATATGAACAGATTTATGTTAACGTGTATAAACTTGCACTCATGAAATTCAACAAAAAATATTAATTATTTATTAAGCAATTTATCATAAAAAATTGAATATGTTTATGATTACAAATTAATTTTTAACCCTAGAACACTAGTGGTACGTAAATTTTAAGTGCGGTCTTCATTTAATGGTTTTTTCTGCACTTTCCCTACTATCGATACACTTGTTTGAGTTTGATTGCTTCGAAATAATTATTCAGATAATGAAAAATTAGTAATATTGGGTAAAACAGCAAATAATTAAACACATTTAAAAACAATATTAATGTAATATAAGCAAATAAAACGACTTTTACATGAGCGCGTCAATTTTAGGTATCTCTAGTGATAGAGTGTTTATGAACACGCTAGTGTTCTAGGGTTAAAAGAAGATTTTCTTAACTTGAACTTGAAATGTATTCCCTTTGACTTCAAGATAAATAATATAACAAGTATAAAAACATAGTCCTTGAGATATTATTTGACATTTTTTTTCTTTTTTTCTTTTTTTTTTAAATAGCAAAGAATGTTCGCATGACAGTATGATGCACATACTTTATTTAAAAAATTAAAAGAGGTATATTTCTGGGGCCGAATCAGTGCAAAAATTGGGAGCGCTTTAGGGTCATACTCAATGACTTTGACCTTGAATGTTTCTTGCCATATTCAATTTCATATTAAGCTTAATTTGTGTAGAGATTCTTAGAGCTTAATTTGAAGATTTCATTAGGTCATTTTAAACGAAATTCTAATTTTACATTCCAAAATTTTCTTTATTTTAAGAATTTTAATACCAATTTAAATAGAGGTAGAGTTATAAAAAAAAATAATAATAATTAATTTAACTAAATCAGGATGAAAGTTCTTTTGTTTCAGTATAGCTTACAAATTCGCCTTCGGCAACCAGTGGGTTTGCGATCCTTCAGAAAATTCACCGTATTAAACTCCTGCTCGGTGACGTCTTCGACGTTGTTTTCCTGTTTCAAAATCTACGACCGCCTGTTCACTCACCCTGCAAACACTTTTGAAAATTCTGCCTGTAGCAAATTTCGACAATCAGCCGAGATTTAGCGCCAGTTGCATTCTATGCCCGTTTTATAATCTGAACCTGGATGTTTGCTCACCATCCAAACGACCTTTGAAAAATTTGGCCAGACAACTACGCTAGTTTAAATTTATGTGTATATCGGCCGACAGGTAGCGCTGCTGTTAATTAACTGTGATCCGATAGTGGGGTTTTTGAATCCCAGAAGATTTTTCTCTCTTTTTTATTTATTGAATTTATTTTATTTTATGTATTTATTTATTTTCAAAATCGATATCTGCTATAACAGATATACCTATTGAAATTAGATTTTATATTATATTTATCTGCTTTTTTAAATTATCTTACGTTTACTGTTTCCAGAATTTTTAATTTCTGTAGAATTCGAAACACCCTCCTTTTTTTCAGGACATTTTCCAGCCATTATTCAGTAACGATAATTTTTTGGTTTATTTTATGATAAAAATTGCCATTCAGATTCTGAAAATATCTTGAAGAAAGACGGAAACTTCCAGCCCTGAATTTTTATCATGAAATAAGCTATTAGAACGAGAGATCTATTTCTTTCGGACAAAGTAGAGTAAATGTAAACAATTTTTTTCTTTTTCCCTTTGGCACCAAATAGAAATAGCATAAAAGAAATTTTAAAACATTAATGTATGTAATCGCTGCTAAAGAACGCAATTTCATATTTTAAGGAAAAGAATGTGCTATTTTTATTTTTATTGATTTATTTATTACGCTTTTTAAATATTTTAACCAAATGAAATAATAATAATAATAATAATAAATAAATAAATAAGGATTTTTTTTTTTTTTCTCGTTTATATTGAAAAATCAATATAAACGAGAAAAAAAATACATATATTGGATTCGTAAAAATTTTCGATCTCCGTTTTTCGATGGATTTAAACGTTTTCGGATGTCCGGAACACGATTAGTTTACTTTTAGAAAAATTACTAAAAGAAAAGGATTTACTTTTCTCCCCCCCCCCCCTCCCATACAAAATAATTTGTGTTTAAAATGCGCTCAAAAAAACCAAAACCTGTATTGACCGACTACTGCATTTCGATTTATCCGTAATACTCTATATATATATACGGTAAACTCTCGATTATCCGTAAACGGATTACACACGTTGCGGATAATTCGTGGAGCGGGAAATGTGCGAAATCAGAAGAAAGGTTTTTTTTTTTTTATCATCAACAATAAACAAATACAAATGATAGCTTAAAAAAAAAAAAGTATATATAAAGAATTATGTGGTTTTTGCTTTATTTGTTCTCCAGTAGAATACGCTAATAAACACGTCAACATTTCAACTTATTTCAAAACATTGATGTGACCTTTTTTTTTTTTTTTCCCACCAGTTTTCCTGGCGGGTACTTTCTTTAATATTCAATCGTAATTAAATATATGGAGAACATTTTTCTACAAATAAAGTGCTGTGAAAATGTGGCGGTTATTCACAATGCTGTGGAATAAATTAAATGTTTCCATGTCTGCGGTACTGTTTAATTTAGTGCATAAATTAGATTACAAATTGAACCATGGCTTCATCTTAAGTACACTTTTTTTTCTTTATGTTTTTTACATGCTATAGTATATGAAGTACAGTCAAACCTCGTTGACGTGAATTACATTTAACATGTACTGTTTCCACAATCCCCGACAAAATGAAGATTAGTTACTGATAACATGAACTACTGATAACATGAAAAGAAATTTTATCCCCCATGAGTTTCACGTTAATGAGGTTCGACTGTACAAATAATTTTACTTTTTATGAATATTTTCATTGTTTGTATTATGTTTTATATACGATACATTCAAGTTTTAAAGCCAGAAAGCATTTTATGTCATTTCAATTTCATATTCAGCCTTTTTGCGGTTTATGTACGAAACCCATGGCTTTCAATTTTGCGGATAATCAATTATGCTGTATCTATATACATGTATGTCCAAAAAAAAAAAAAAACATTAACATCTTTTAACGCAGATTATAAACTAAGCTTGTGAAAACGGAAATGAAAAATTCTCTCTGAGTAAGATAAACAAATACTGAATGAAAGTTGAAAATGAACCCGATGAGTATATCATTTATTCATTCTGAAACACCTAAGCTTCACATTTTTCCTTCAGTCAAAGACACTGACCATACGACAAATATGACTTTTATCTACTGTAGATATTGAATGAAAGGCTTGCTTTTTATTTTTTCCCTCTGTCTCAAAGTGCAAGCGAATTACTATAAATTTATAACTGTCTATCATTAATTTTAATGCGTTTTATTGTACGTTTAATAGGAGACATATATAAACTTGGTGCTAGAGATTTTTACATTTTTAATTTTTTTAAACTTTAAGTAAAAAAAAAAAAAATCTTAACTTTAAATATCATTTCTTCCTTTTCTTTCATTTTTTTCTTTTAATTTATTCCCTTGTTTATTTATTTATTTTTACGCAATAATAATATTATATATATTAAAAAAAAAAAAAGGCAGCATTTTCTTGTTCTAAGCATTAGTTAATAAACAATATGGTATTTTTAGAAGTCATAGCTACGATTAAAAATAAATCTGAAATTAAATATCAACCCTTCAAAATCATTTAGAATTTCTGTAATCGCTTTTAAGAGTATTTTGGCTGACACAAAGTAATTAATCTCTTGAAAAAATGTTTTTCAACGTCTGTGTATACACACAAATAAAAAAAACCTTACCAACCTTTCATTAGTTTAATCGGTACAAGCTGTCCTAAAGATAGGACAATAATTTAGGACAGTTGGAAATATAAGGAAAACACACCATATATGTATGTATATATATATATATATATATACTTATGTAATTGTTTTACCAGTACAAAGTGTAGAATATTACCTCAATAAATTTGTATGTCTATTATTCTTGAATGTAAAACCTTTTAAGTAATAATATGTTGAAAATGGAATGAAGAAATCTTTAAAGATCGTCAAATTTAAAATTAAAAAATATATATTAAACGTTAATTTAAACTAACGATAAAGACACATATCAAAACTGCCAACATTTTAAACTTTTAAATCAGAATTGACACCAGTATTTTAAAATGGAATATGTTATATGTATTTTCGAAGATTAATATTAAAGAAATCAGCTATAAAAATTTTCCGGTTTGAAGTCTCCCTTGAAAAACGGAAGACTTGGCACCTATGCACATATGCATTTATTGGACTTTTAAATAATATATCGTCTTTAGTTTGAATTAAAATATTCAAAAGAATTTATATAAACACCACTTATGCATGGTGTCCTATTTTTAGGACGATCGTGAAATATGGGTTAAACACTTTCACACACTTTAATCAAAAATTATTAGTCTTTACGTTTACATTTAAAAAAAAAAAAAAAAAAATGCTGTGTGATATTTTAGCGCATGAATAAGAAATACTTGCCTATTTCTTGTATTTACGAATAAAAAGTTTTTTTTTTTTTTTTCAAGTGTGTCAAAAAGTAATGGATTCAGGTTTCATAATGGCCTGGCCTAAATGTGATCAATTCATAAAAAAAAAAAAAAAAAACCCTACTATATAATAATAACCAAATGAACCTAATAAAAATTTCCAATATTTTATTCTGTGTCTATTTGTGGACTAATTTAAACATTTCGGTTATAATGTGAGAATTGAAGCTGTTTGTCTGCCCTTGGGACCTAGGTTCGAGGGAAGTACACACCATAGCAGTTTTCCTGTGAATTTTTGAGAAAAAACACAGAAAATTCCGTACGGCTGTGCCAATGGACATGACCTGGTTTTGAACCTGGCAGCCCAGTCTAAACGAATTTACAGCAGATTCGTTAAATTACAAATATCCAGAAATAAACTGAAGATTTTTTTTTTTTTTTAATTCAGTAGTTTCTACATTTGTTGTTTCCAGCACAAGTATAGTCAATTATGTGTAAATTTGTGTTATTTAAAATCAAAACTTTCCAGCGTAATATTTACAGTCAATCTCTGATTTTAAATTTAGAAATTTTAGAAGTCAATCTTTCAACTTTCAAAGTATTTCTATTTTGCTTTAGAAGCAAGTACTTTTTGCTCATGTCTTATACTATATAGGAAATCTATCTATTAGTATATTAATGCGAAATCAATTACTCGTTTATAAGAATTTAAGCATGTATCAGGAATAACTTTCAGCACTTTTTTTTTTCTACCACTTCTTCCATTACGAAAACCTTTATTGTATTTTTACTTTGTTTTTCCCGATTAACTAATCTAGTGTGGGTGATCGAATTTTAGAAAAAAAAAAAAAAAAATAGACGAAATGGCCTGAAACCTCATGCATGCAAAGAACATTTAAAAACTCATTGTTTCCACTATATATTTAGTCCAGAGTGCAGTTAGCGCACTAACCACAAATTCAAAAATAGCGAAAATACCCTGTATCATAAAAAGCTACAAATAACTTGTAACTTTAATATATTGTTGCATATACTGTGCATAATATTTGTATGTTTTGGTGCGGGAATTGCTCAATTATTTAGACGGATACTTTTTATTTATTTTATTTTATTTATTTATTTTATTTTATTTTATTTCAAAAATTACTAATTTTTTTGACAAGTTTTTTGCTTATAACTAGAACGGATTTCCATAAAATTTTACAAAAATTGCTGAAAAATTGCCAAAACATTAGAGAAACATATTCTGAAACAGAAAATTCATACGTGTAATATTCGTTGAGGTATGAGTATTTTAATAAATATTACTGCGCATGCGCGAAAGATATAAAATTTTTTATTGCACAGTTTGAAAGCTAGATATAAATTGATACATTTTTGTCTAAAAGTCATTTGAATAGAGTAAATATTAATCAAATTGTCGGCAAAAGAACGACTTAGATCTTAGATATTTTTCAAAGTTGAAATTTCTAGATGAGTTTCACACTTGCCACGCATTTAATTTGAAGATCCAATTATTTTAATGACGTTGCAAAAGTTCTTTTTTGGGAAAGCCCCTTATGATCTCATAAATTGTAGTAAATAAATAAAAAAAATGATAAAGTTACAAGCCTATAAGAGGTTTTATACAAACAAGAACTTTCGCAATGTGGTTGAAATAATTAGATCATCAAATTAAATGCGCGGTATGTGAAAAACCCTTTATGAATTTTCAACTCTGAAAAAAACTTAAAATCTAGCTCGTTTTTTTCCAACAATTTGCTTAATTTTTAAACCATTCAAATGAGCTTTTGACAAAAGTTGCTCAATATATTTAGCTTTCAACGTATGCAGTAAAACTTTTTATATCATGCGCAGTAAAATGATATTTACTAAAAATGTAAGAATGATATTTACTAAAAATATAGCCTTTCCTTAAATTGCAGAAATCGCTGTATAGCAGCGCCACCTGTTCGCCGATAAGCATTCAAACTGAATCATAATAATGTCTCATAATGACCATCTTACATATAAAATTTTGTTTGATTATACGCAATAGAACCTGAGATATAGCCTCCCCTTAAAGTGAGGAAATCGCTGTATAGCAGCGCCACCTGATGAGCGGTTGACACCAAAAGCTGATAGACACTAATTTAAGTCAAGTTGCATCACATATAACTTTATATACAATTCTGAGCAGTAGTTCCGGAGATACAGTTGCTACAAAATTTTTGTCTCTCTCTCACACACACAGACAGAAGGCAGACAGACATTTTCTAAAAATGGAAAAATCATGTTCTAGAACTCTTAAAACGTGTAAATTCGTCGAAAATTTTTACGAATCTAATACTTTCTTCTATTGAATATAGAAGAAAGTAAAATAATACAACGTTACAGACGTCAACTAAACGTCCGCTAAACTCATCTAAATTACATTGCTACATATAACTTCTTAAAAACATCTGCAAGAGAAAAAATATTAATTATCAGTTTAAATTCACAATCTGTTTCAAAGGGATATGAGTCACCAAAATAGATGAATCTTACATCTGGTTACTCTGGGAGAAGTATAGTCTGTTTTCAACAGCTTACATTCTAAATAATAATTGCTTTTTTTTTTTTTTTTTTTTTTTTAAATTCATTGCTTTATCTGGATATGGATGTTTATTTTACTATGATAATTTGGGTAAGCGTATATTCATCATGGCAAAATAGAGCACACAAATTACTGCTTTATAAAGATGAAAACTTTTTGAAAGATGTTCTCAAGTCGACCCGATTCGTTAAAAACTAAACCCGACCCGAACCCGAACCCGACCCGCAGTAAAAAACATCCAGTCAACCCGACCCGCACGAAAACTAAATCAGTCAACCCGACCCGCAATAGGAAAAAATGTAGTCGACCAGACCCGACCCGAACCTGACCCGCGGGTTGAGTCGGGTTCGGGTAAAATCGGGTTACCCGACCCGGTGCAGGACTCTACCCTGGATCATCGTATATTATAAAAAGCAACAAAAGACTTGCAACTTTAACACACTGTCGTACTTACTATGTACCATATTTGCATTTATTATTATTTTTTTTCAAAGTATTATTATTATTATTATTAGGCAAGTATTTTACATCTAACAAGAATGAATTTCAATAAAATTTTACAAAAGTTGCACAAATTGAAAAAAATGTTTGAAAACTAGATATATTGGTCAACTTACGTCAAAGGTTCATTTGAATAGAGTGTAAATCAAGCAAATTACGCTCGAAAGAATGAGCTATATTTTTAGATATTTTTAAGGATTGTTTATATATTCCAGGTGTTTAATTTGGAGATCCAATTATTTCAAGAAAACCATTTATGGGCTTATAACTCGAACACATTTTTATTTATTTTCTAAAATTTGTGAGTTTTCTGACGTTTTTCAAAAAAAAAAAAAAAAAAAAAAAAGAACTCTTGCAATATGGTTAAAATAATTCGATCCCCAAATTAAACAGTACGTAGAATCTGAAAACCCCTTTATTAAATTTTAACTCTGAAAAATATTTAAAATCTCTCTCGTTCTTTTGCCGATGATTTGCTTACTTTTTACTGTATTCTTATGAAATTTTGACAAACGTTGCGCAATATATGCAGCTTTTAATCTATTTTATAATAATAATAATAATAAATTATATCTCTTGCGTATGCGCATTAAAAAAATAATCTGGTGTGTCACTCACACGACTGTCTCTTACCCTGAAATTTCATACTATAAATAGAGGTTGCAGATTAAAAGGTAAGATAATGAGTACTGTTATGTAAACCTGTGTTAAACAATTCATATTAGGCTTCTGAAGAGTTTTATATGATAATTAGTTCTGTGTGAGGGGGCTACCGCCCCCTCAACCCACCGTTTCATAGGTTTTTCGTGTTCAGGGGAACTTAAAACGTGTAAATATAACAAAATCTCGCGTTCGAAAATTTGACCCAAAATGAAAAGCTTACTGTAGCATCCCTATATGATACATATTTAGAATACCAAGTTTAAACTTTCTGTCCTAATTTGTTTTTGAGATATGCTGATAACAGACAGACACACACACACACACACACAGACAGACATACACACAGACCATTTGCTAAAAACATGATTTTCGTATTCAGGGGCCTCAAAATGTGTAAATATAACAAAATCTCGCGTTCGAAAATTTGACCCCAAAACAATACTTTCTCTACCTAATGGGTAAGAGAAAGTAAAAACTCATATCTTAGCGAATATTACACGTGTGAGCTTTATGTTTCAGAAAAATGTTTCTTTAAGAATTTGTCAATTTTTTGCAGCTTTTGTAAAATTTTGTAGAAATCCATTCTTAGTTTTTGGCAAGTTTTTTGTTTATAATTTTTGAAAATAAAAAATTATACCTGTCTAAATAATTGTGCTATTCCCACAAAAAAAAAAAAAAAAAAATATATATATATATATACAGACACGACATTATTTCATTATTTAAAACATGAAAATCTGACATTGACAGAGTTTAATTTAGTGCCAGAGGCCTACTGCTAAACTTTTTAATATCGACAAATTCTTCTTTAGTTAATTCGTGACGATCTAAATTCCATGATAAAGTTTTCATTAAATCAAACCAATGTGTTTCAGCTGCAGATATTGTAACAAATAACGTTGGAAGTCCAAACTGTCTTATAGCCGCAAAACAACGTTTTTTCTCTTTTTCCCAATGAGGGGGAGGTGTGCCTTGGGGGGGACTCATGTCAAAGGTGTGCCTTGGGGGGGGACTCATGTCAAAGTTGTACCTTGGGGGGGACTCGTGTCAAAGTTGGGCCTTGGGGGAACTCATGTCAAAGTTGGGCCTGGGGGGGACTCATGTCAAAGTTGGGCCTTGGCGGGACTCATGTCAAAGTTGTACCTTGGGGGAGGACTCATGTCAAAGTTGGGCCTTGGGGGGACTTCATTCAATAAATCCCCATTCAATAAACCGACTGAAATAGGCCCTTAGCACTATTAAGAGTGTATTATAAAAATTCGACAATGCTGTACCGACTGAAATAGGGGCACCTTGGGGGGGACTCATGTCAAAGTTGGGCCTTGGGGGGACTTCATTCAATAAATCACCATTCAATAAACCGACTGAAATAGGCCCTTAGCACTATTAAGAGTGTATTATAAAAATTCGACAACGCTGTACCGACTGAAATAGGGGCACCTTGGGGGGGACTCATGTCAAAGTTGGGCCTTGGGGGGGACTTCATTCAATAAATCCCCATTCAATAAACCGACTGAAATAGGCCCTTAGCACTATTAAGAGTGTATTATAATAATTCGACAACGCTGTACCGACTGAAATAGGGGCACCTTGGGGGGGACTCATGTCAAAGTTGGGCCTGGGGGGGGGACTCATGTCAAAGTTTGGCCTTGGGGGGACTTCATTCAATAAATCCCCATTCAATAAACCGACTGAAATAGGCCTCTAGCACTAATTAAGAGTGTATTATAAAAATTCGACAACGCTGTACCGACTGAAATAGGAGCACCCTGGGGGGGACTCATGTCAAAGTTGGGCCTTGGGGGGACTTCATTCAATAAATCCCCATTCAATAAACCGACTGAAATAGTCCCTTAGCACTATTAAGAGTGTATTATAAAAATTCGACAACGCTGTACCGACTGAAATAGGGACACCTTGGGGGGGACTCATGTCAAAGTTGGGCCTTGGGGGGGACTTCATTCAATAAATCCCCATTCAATAAACCGACTGAAATAGGCCTCTAGCACTAATTAAGAGTGTATTATAAAAATTCGACAACGCTGTACCGACTGAAATAGGGGCACCTTGGGGGGGACTCATGTCAAAGTTGGGCCTGGGGGGGACTCATGGCAAAGTTGGGCCTTGGGGGGACTTCATTCAATAAATCCCCATTCAATAAACCGACTGAAATAGGCCTCTAGCACTAATTAAGTGTGACCTATAAAAATTCGACAACTGTACCGACTGAAATAGGCCTCTAGCACTAATAATAAAAAAATAAAAATGTTGAACATAGTAAGTGCATAATAGGCGAGACGTATTAATCCTGGACGACAGTTCTAATACCCAACCCCTACCCACCCGCTCCTCGATATCTTTTTCTAGTCAAATTTGTCCTTTTATTATTTCCGGTGCCAGCCATTTTTTTTTCCTTTTTTAACACACTTGACATTGTGAGTTTTTTTTGTTTTCGTCCCATGCTATTTCTATGGAGTTTTTAGCTTTTTTCCCACTCTTTTTCTACATTCTAAAGGGCGGTGGTAAGTAATAATAGGCGAGACGTATTAATTCTGGACGACAGGTCTAACAATCTTACAGTGGTCACATCATACTACTTTTAACTGCAATACAAAACTTAATGATTTGTAGCTTTTTTTTTTTTAAAAAAAAAAAAAAAAAAAAAAACAGGATTTTGCATGGAAAAATTTTGCATTTCTTTGGAAAGTGAACCTTTCAATGCATAAACGAAAAATAAATTCTGATGCATAAAAATGTACACCATAATTTTTAAAACTTAGAGAACAGATAAAAAACAGTTATAAAATATAAAAAGATGGAATAAAAATCTATGTGATATTAATTATTAAATAACAATCGTATAATTAATATATTTAAAAAATGAAAGAAAAGAAAACAATGTGTTAAAGTTACAAGCCATTCGTAGTTTTTTAATGATACACGGTGATCAAAAGTATTTGTTCCTTTCTTCAATTTGTATTTGATCTCCTGCTTACACTCGTGACTATATCAATAGTGAAAAATATGAAATAGTAAATATTCTTAGATATCTGAAGTTTAAGGCCGTTCCGTCCAGAATTGCTTTTTTTTTTTTTTTTTTTTTTGGTGAATCGAAAGAATGCAAAAAAGAAAAAGAAAATGATTATTCATTATAGTTTTTTGTATTAATCTATTTTAAAGAGATAAAATGGTTTCCTACAAAACTGCATTAGCTAATTTAATTTTCTAAAATATAAGGCTTACTACAGTATATCCTGCGTTTTTTTTTTTTTTTTTGTCACCCATTTCTATACCATTGATGCACATAGTTTCTTTGGATGACCAAATTAAGAAACTGCAAGTCACTGTGGTGAAAGATGACCTCAGAACAGGAACGTACAAGTCTTTGAATAAACGTGTACAAATAAATTTGTGAAAATAAATTTATATTTATTTCTAAGAAAAATTCTGGTTGTTTAAGCATTTAAATAAGAAAATTCTGCTAAAATTTACTGATGGAAGTGTCTGAAAGCTTGTGAATCTTTGTTCTGAAGTAACCTCATGAATCTCTAATTTGTTTTGTTGTTTAAATAATTTATTATATACATTTTTTAGGGTTCTTAAGCATTCTCTTTCTCTTGCCCCCCCCCCCCCCTCTCTCTCTTTTTTTTTTTTCTTTTTTTTTTTTTTTTTTAGGATACTTCTACCAGTATTTTTCAAACAATAGATTTGTTATCAAATATATTATATTGCTATTAAATTTATATATAACAATTTTTTATAACAAAAAATGCCATACAAAATTAATGGTAGAGAAAATAAAGGAAACTATAGGACCCCATGAACCCTGTGCTATCTCAGTACTAAATTAGGATATATCAAATATATATATATAATTTATTTTAAAGATTTTTTTTTTTTTTTTTTTTTTTTTACAGTTGCTTCAATTCAATCCTTAATACATCATATATCTGATTCTAAATTTATTCATCCTGCAATGCGATGAAGGTGGGACGAAGTTCAAAATTATTGCTAGATTCTTACATAATAATAAAAAGGAGTTAATTAGCAGCATTGTGGCATTCCAAAAAAGTAAAATTTAACTCTCCAATTACTCAAAATTAAAAAGTTTTTTTAAGTGTCCCTTTATAGCATTGTAGTAAAAATGACATTTTTAATCACAGTAGTACTTAAATGCTTTTTAGATTAGCAATATAAGTCATATATTTTAGAAAGAATTTAAAACGGTAACTTGATAGAATTTCATAAGAGTGAATTTTCTAGAAACTTAAAAAAGAACAGAAAATAATAAACGAACAAGGAATAAATAAATATAAATAGATAGGGTTCCAGCCAGTAGAATGACAGTTATCTTAAAATGGAAACAGTTGGCACCTATTTTGCGATTATGAATCACAAATTTGTCATCCCGAAAATTTGCCATTAAAATATTTCTGATATTTATATTGGAGAAAACAAATCTCTAGCACCTAGAAGCTAGATCCAACTAGCAGCATCATGTTTTCTTTGAAGGAACAAACAAACGTCCTTTCTCTCTTTCGATCTTTCTGTGTTTGAGTTTGATGGCGCGCGGCACCTACACTCAGTGATGCCAGATGGTCGAAAATTATTTCCCCAAACAGGTCTTCAAATTTTCCCAAATCAGGGTTTTTTTTCGAAAAAATCCCCAGCTTGATTTCTACTAAAAAGGGAAAATAAAAATTTCTTCAAAAAAAAAAAAAAAAAAATTATATATATATACATATATATATATATATCAAACAGATTTTTCTATGACTTAAGCTCTGATTTTTCCCCAAATGAAGGCAATTTTTGAAAAAAAAATCCCCAAATAACAATAAAGCTATTGAAAGTCTGTAGTCGTAGGGATAATTTATTTCGTTGCCAACATTGACAGAAAGTTGAAGAAGTCCCCAGATTTGACCCCAAAAATTTTAGAATTCCCCAAAAAAGTCCCCACACATTTGGTCCCCAAAATTGTCCCCAGAAGCCTCGAAAATTCCCAAAATGGGGACAAAATCCCCAATCTGGCATCACTGCCTACACTGTAAAAAAAAAAAAAAAAAAAAAAAAAATCAGTATTTTACAACAAAAGGTGCTGGCACCGCGGCTGCCAACACAGTTGCTGTAAAATTTACAAGCGACTGTTTTTTATGGTGCTGTAAAATTTACTGCACTTTGCTGTGAATTTTACAAGATGTTGTTTTTAGTAGTACTGTAAAATTAATTGCACTTTGCTGTGAATTTTACAAGATGCTGTTTTAAAAAGTGTTGTAAAATTAACTACACTTTGCTGTAAATTTTACAACACTTTTTAAAACAGCATCTTGTAAAATTCACAGCAAAATGCAGTTAATTTTACAGCACTACTAAAAACAGCATCTTGTAAAATTCACAGCAAAGTGCAGTAAATTTTACAGCACCATAAAAAACAGCAGCTTGTAAATTTTACAGCAACTGTGTTGGCAGCCGCGATGCCAGCACCTTTTGTTGTAAAATACTGAAATTTTTTTTTTACAGTGCAGATTTATAGGAAGGGAAAAATAAAATTTGTTTAATGAAATGTAGCGAAAAATATCAGTTATATGACCACCCTAAATTGCATTGATAATAGTAAAAGGATAAAAAGATTTCCTTTTTTCTTTTTTTAAATAAATGCATATAAGTATTAGTCGGTAATGTTCTCGAGAAAGTCCTCGATAAAGTCCCCAAATAGAGTTTTCAATGTCCCTCATTTATAACTCTAGCTAATACATAAAAAATGATAAATCTCATGAAGAATTTTTCTTTAATGTTAATGCTAATCGGGCTTCAAACATTTTTTAATTATTTAAATATATAAATTTATTGTAAATGATTTTTTTTTTTTTTTTTGTAAATATTCACTATCATGATTAGTTTAATTATTTAAATCTAAAAATATATCATAATTGAATGTTTTGTAAATATTAACTATCGTGATTAATTAAATCTCTTCCTTTCTACTTTTATTACAACCATTATATGATTATGTCATGTTATTTAATGATAATTACAATAATTTAATGTTTATATTATCAAAACTGTAATGGTATTAATCATGGTTTCTTTTATTTCATACATTGTAGAAATAAACTTTTTTAAAGTTTAAGTAAGTTACTTCTTTCATCCCTTTCTGCTGATAATGATTGTACTTAAAAATTACTTATCGGAAGCCATTATGATTACTTTATTTTAAAAAATCAAAATTTCTTTTTGATTGTTATTTGATCGCCGAAACTTTAAAATTTGTAAACAATAGTACCTCCGAACACTTCTTTTAAATAGTAATTAAAAATACCTCCAAACATTAAGTTTATCAACAACTTGAAAGTATAATTTCACACTAAGAAACGGGCTAACAACGCCAAATCTGGAAGCCACTCTACTCTGTGTTACCATGGAAACACAACCTCTCACACTCACCTTATTTCATTAATGGAATCATCTAAAAACACGTGGTTCGCGTGCCAAGTTATCGCGGTTGTACAATAGCTGATTCAGTAGGGTGGTTTTCTTCGCCGGTCATTCATAAACTTTTTTTAATTTATTCCAAACTTCATTTGAGGTGGTACAATGTTTAATGTGACATAACTTACTTGGACTAATTATATCGGCTCTTACTTTACGATCATTTTCGAGCCATTTTTCTTCGTCTTTGGCGCCTTCATCGGGCTTGATTTTCGTTCCGTTAGCATAAGTCCAGTGATCATTCTTGATTAAGACAGCTTCTATCTGCAATTTCCACACGTATCAAAATTACTTTTTGATAACTTTTAAATATTTAGTATTTGCGACATATTTGATCAGCTATAATAGCTTTGTTATAAAAACAGAATCAAAAGACAGTTCACATGTACTTTCGATTTCAGTTTCAGCCCTTAGGCTTAACAGTCGCATTTTCTGTTCTGAGTGAATGTTAATTTAAATTTTTAAAAAGTCCGCAGTAAGATGCGTGTCTCTGGGCCCATAACCATTGTTGGTTTAAATGGGACTACAGAGTAAGCAGAATCCTTTTTTGACATTCACAATAACATTTAATAATTTAGAAGAAGAATAACATATTGCTGGCATTTCTATGCCGCACTCTTAGAGCAGCTTTATCGTCAGTGTTGCCAATACAAAAAAATTTTCTTCGCTAAAAGTACTCGGGAAAATCCGCTAAAAATCCACTAAAATTTCAATTACCTATAGCGTAGCCCTAGTGCAATGTAAAATCCACTCACCCACTAAAAATTCGTTGAAAATTTAAATCATGAAACTAAAAATCAATTATTTAAATGTACTTTGTAATGAATGAATACATTGCACATTTACTTAAACAAATAACGGTAAGCTTTTTAATTTACAAGAGTTTATAAAATATAGTCGGCAGCAAAATTATTGACGCACTAGCAATAATTCCTTTTAAAAGATATGTACATAACATTGTTTTGTTAAGTAAATACTTGTTGAGTCATGATCTTAGACTTATACTATTTGTAAAAAAGTAAATTGATGGCAAAAATTAGCAATCAAACTAAAAAAATATATACGAAAAGTATGGATGTGAGCTTCAATAATATTGCTACCGACTGTATTTCATCTATATCATTGTTTTCATCCTTCTCTGATCCTATGGTTGAAGCACTTAGTATGCAACCATCATTCCTATTTATTTTAGAATGTTTTATGGTAAACTGAAGTTATGTATGGCAACAATTATTTACACGTTGCAGTCCTTTACGTATTTAAAAAAGTTTATCATATCAGCTTGCATTCTATTTCAATGGGATGTTTTGACAGCATTAAACATACTAAAGGCCCTTTCCAGCGGCGGATTTAAGGGGGGACTAGGGGGCTGAAGCCCCCCCCCCCCCTCCCCCGAAAACACTGACATTCACAATTGAATATTGCAATTGTAAATTTTTTATTGGTCTAGAATAACACTTTGAAAAATCTCAGCCCCCCCCCAAAAAAAAAAAAAAAAAAAAAAAATCAAGTTCTGGATCCGCCACTGGCCCTTTCTACATCAACATTATACCATGGTAAAACCAGCAGAATCTTGGTGAAATCTGATAGCTAATTGAATGGATTTTGAAAACTTACAGCTCTATATAACCTCTATACAGTGTTGAAAACACAAATTTTGCCATGTTCCCATGGAGAGTTTAAAATGGCCATACATTGATGATAAAAATCCCTATATTCATAACAATAATCCCTATTTTAGTGCTGAGGACATCCGTAAGATGTATTTTTCATCCTCAGGCTACTTTGAACATGTCCTGGGAAGAAGGAGTACCTACAAAAACTCTCTACTCTGTCTGTACATTTTGATGATAACTGATAAAAGTCCCTGCGCATAGGGATAAAGTCTTACAGTGCACTAGTGACTTTATTTACAAACATCCACTGGAAAATCCGCTATCTTTACAAACATCCACTAAAAAATCCGCTGTCCGCTAAATCTTTATTTTTTCCCGTTGACTGTGTCAAAAATCCACTAAATTTAGCGGAAATTCCGCTAAATTGGCAACACTGTTTATCGTACAGACAGATACAAACTGAGGAGCGAAGAATGCGCACCTTTCTCTTCTGTTAATTACGTAACACTAGAGTCACATCTGACGTCATGACAGGTGTGCGCTGGTTGGTTAGCAAATGATATGAGGAAACATGTATTGAAAATTCCTACAATTATCTATATAAATAAAGAGAAGTGACTGTGTGTGTGTGTATATCTGTCTGCGCTCTGGCGCTCACACTACTGATCGCAGAGCTTCCAAATTTGGCATATAAGTACCTGGGACCCCACCCCATCAAGATTTTTTCGATTTTGAATTTTTTAAATTAATATATTTTCGATTTTAAATATTGGCTTTAATGCTTCATTTTTCATAAATTGAATTCTTTGATTATAGTCGTCTGCGTATCTTAGCAAAGATTATTTCACAATTTATTTTTCATTTAATACATTCATTTGAAGGCGAAATTCTTTTTTTTTTTATTTATTATATTTATTGAAAATTAAATGGTAATGCAATATAAATAAATTGTTATGTTTATGTATAATTTTTATTCTTTAACAACTTTTTATTTTTCATTTTAAATTAATTCCTTTAAAATAAAAAACTTTTTTTTTTTTTTTTTTTTTTTTTTTTAAATAAAATTTATTGAGGGGAAAATGGTAGTATATAGTGGAATAGGATTAAATTGATTAAAATTTATTTGTTTTTGATGTATTTAATTACTTTTAAAAGAAAATCTACTTTTTATTTTATTTTGTTATACTGGTTGGAATCAAATCGTAATACAGTGTAAATAACAGGGGCTATAAAACGCATGATTCAAAAACAAAAACTTATAATAGATGCTGAGATACAGTCATCTTTAAAATCGTAGTTCTTAAATAACAGAAGATCCACAGAGCTACCTTAGGCAACGGGTATCCGAAGAAGCGAGATCTAAAGCGATTTCAGTGTTTTTTTTTTTTTTTTATGTAATGTAAAAAATTAATACTGATCCAATTCTTTTGAATATTCATTTAAATATAGTGATCAGCGAAGCGGGCGTAGCCTGCTAGTGTATAATAAAAATTATATAAAATTTAAATGTGATATATATATATTTAAATAATAACATATTTTGAGTAATTTGATATCCCAGTGTTTTAAATAGCAATGTTCAGTCAGTCGCGGAATTCAAATTCTGAAAGTACGGTTTCTGAATTACATAGTTGATTAAAGAAAACCACTTTCGTAATATATATGCAACATCATAATATAAATGCAGCATCTGTTTTTAAGGTTTTTATAAAGTTAAATGTTTATTTCTATTTTAGTGACAATGCAATAATTACAACTAAATATCTTAACGACCATTGTTTAAAATTCAATTATGAAAGAGCAAGTTCCTAACTTAATATTGGTTAAAGGCAATATGTTTCTTGTAACCAATCTTACAACAGATTACATTAAAAATACTATTCTTACACATACCTATAAAATTTTAAATCAAAATCTATTCCGTTTATTTTAAAAGCGTAAGAATAGTTTTAAAGGTTTGACGATTCAGTGTGCCTATAAATAAAGTGCGTTTAGAAAGATTTTGACAAAAGGAGAAGGGTGTTTGCAGAAATGCCAAGTTCCTTAATTTACTCCGGAACAGGTTTAGACTCACCTTTATTTCAAACGCCTTAATTTGTAGAATACTTTTCTATAATATATCACTACGATAAAATAAGAAAAAATACTCTTATAAGAAAACGGTATGTAAAAAAAAAGACGTTGTTGAAAATGCATCGAAATAAATTTAGGAACTTAGCAACTATGTGTTTGTATCGCTCAAGATGTACAATATTTACTATAGAACCTCGGGTGGCTCTTTCTTTTGAGTAGCTGCAAACGTAAATTCAAATGCTAAGTTGAACTGCCAAAAATGAAACTTTAACGAATTTACAAAATTATAAATTACAGGTTTTGAGAACGGAACAGGCAGGGATTAACTGTTAATAATTTGCTCAAGAAAGATGTTGCTGAGCATTAGCTCAAAAGTACTCTCGTAATGCATCAGGGCGATTTAGAAGCGATATCTTGGAAAAGTCTCTTGGTCCTCGTGTTTAACTTATATATAACCCTCGTGCTTTGCGTAAAGTGATATTTTTTTCCCCATATGTTTAATGAAATTATATTTTTCGCATATTTGACCCACCATAATATCTACAAATCACTGAAGTTATTATTACAGTATTAATACAGCAATGAATTTCTGTTCTTTTTAAAGAATAAATTTTGCTTTAATTGGCTTCCAACAGAACCATGATTAGCGAATCAACAACAGGTCTCGATTTATTTTCAATCTAAAAGTGCTAAAATCTGTACTATGAAATATTTTTCTATAAAGAAAGATTATTTATGTAACAAATATGCATAATATTAAAAATATTGTTGCCTTATTTGTTGCTTTCAAACTCTACTCATACCATCTGTTTTCGCCTGACAAATGTCATGCTGAATTATTTAGATCCAAAGTTTTTGCATGTTTCTGTAACTTATAGTGATAGATTTCAAATTTTTTATTCGCCTACATTCAAACCTAATATTTAAATAAATAAATCGATCTTAACCAACACTATTCAAATGACAAATCAGAGAATGGATAAAAGATATTAAACCTTTCATTTTGAAGTTCTAGAAAGGATATTTTGGACATCTAATTCATAGTTAGTTTTATCCACAATATAGTAAAAATCTTCCCTGCATAAATATTTTTCTTTTAACAAAAGGTTTAAAACTGCTTGGTTTTACGAGCTTTGAATAGAACTTATGTATAACACAAATTCAAATATAAATCATGATTTTCCTGAGAAGGAAACTACATAATAGAGAATACCTGCTTCGAATAAATCAATCTTAAATTTGATAATACATTTTCAATTTCACCTTTGTATACATTGTAAGGTGTTCTGAGGAAACAAATCGAGAAAATCCATTATGAAAGAAACGTTTATTCTTCAGTAAATATCATCAGTTTTCATTTCAAATTCAATAGATTCCTATTCAAGATTCAACGTAAAATAATGAAAGGTTAAAGTATGCATAAATTTAACTAAAATATAATGGAGAAGAAATATACAAATAGAAATCTTTAAACGATAAATATATGTAATTTTGAAATGTTAATAAGCAAGATATATTTCTTTAAATATTCTAATTTCAAACAGATAAATAAATAGGATACCAAGTTATCCTTTTGTAAAATATTTACTAAAATAGCTTTCTGATTTAGGAATCAAATACTATTTTTAAAATGAGAATATGCTCAGGTTATATCGTAATTGGATTTATTTCTTTGTGTGAGTAATCAAACTCAATTAATTTCCATTACCTGTTCTATTCCGGTCCAAAAACTCGATATCGAGTTTTCACTTGATTTACATGTTTTAAGGTCTCCTGAGTCCAAAAAAGTTGTTTTTTGTAATTGGTCAGTGTGTGCGTGTGTGTGTGCATGTACGTATGTGGGGAATCTTCTGCCTATCATAGCTCCGAAACTAATAAATATATAACTACGAAATTTTAGATATCTTTTCTCATATATTAAGTGGTTTTTCATATATTACGTGAACATTTCTCATATATTAAGACAGGTCCGGTGTACAGCTGATTTTTCCAAATTTTGGTGAAAATCGGAAGTGGAACGTTAAGTTCGTATTTAAAAAACGGCTCTAACGATTTTCTTCAAAGTTGCTATATGAACACTATATTAGATGTCTATTCAAATGATATAGTTGGTTAGTTCAGGAAAATTGATAGAATTTCTGTATAAATAGCTGTATTTCAATTTCAGGTCTCGCAAGTGCGTTCCTTTAAAAACGGCTCTACGGATTTTTTTTTTTTTTTTTTTTTTTTTTTTTTTTAATTTGCCATATTAACTTCCTTTTAAATATCCTTTCGTATGAAATTATTTTCTCCAGTAATAATTGAGTAAGCCAAGTTTTGGTAAAATTTGGTATCTCAAAAACGACTCTATCGCGATTTTTAAAATCTTAATATATATAAATCTCGTGTCACAATGTTTGTCCTCAATGGACTCCTAAACCACTTAACCGATTATAATAAAATTCGCACACCATGTGCAGTTCGATCCAACTTGAGAGATAGGATAGTTTAAATCTCAAATTATAGTCGCAATTTTAATTTATTGCTAATTATTTGTTATAATTTCAATATTTCATTATTTCAATTTCTAATTATGATTAAATTATTTTGAATACATCATTCGAAAGATATTTTAAAGTTCTTTTAAATTATCGAAAGTTTTCACCAGATTTACACGTTTTGAGGTGTCCTGAATCAGTTTTCTTTTATATCTCAGAAATTAATTTAAAAAAATTTCATAAGTAATACATCATTTGAAAGCTTTGTTGACTTGATACACATTTTAAAGTACTTTTACATTATCGAAAATGGAATTCGAGATTTCACCCGATTTACACGTTTTGAGGTGTCCTGATTAGGTTTTTTTTTTTATCTCAGCTACTAATTAAAATAATTTTATAAGTAATAGATCATTAGAAAGCTTTTTTTGATTTGGAATCGAACAGTGGATTACAGAAATTTCTACCGCCAGATGGCGCTGTAATACATTCAAATTTCAATATTTCAATTTCTAATTATGATTAAATTATTTTTAATGCATCATTCGAAAGATATTTTAAAGTTCTTTTATATTATCGACAGTTTTCACCAGATTTACACGTTTTGAGGTCTCCTGAATTAGTTTTCTTTTGTATCTCAGCTACTAATTAAAATAATTTCGTAAGTAATACATCATTAGAAAGCTTTTCGAACAGTGGAATACAGAAATTTGTACCGCCAGATGGCGCTGTAATATTTTAAAATTTCAATATTTCAATTTCTAATTATGATTAAATTATTTTTAATACAGCATTCGAAAGATATTTTAAAGTTCTTTTAAATTATTGAAAGTTTTCACCAGATTTACACGTTTTGAGGTGCCCTGAATCAGTTTTTTTTTTGTATCTCAATTATTAATTAAAAAAATTCATAAGTAATACATCATTTGAAAGCTTATTTTAGTTGATACACATTTTAAAGTACTTTTGCATTATCGAAAATGGAATTCGAGATTTCACCCGATTTACACGTTTTGAGGTGTCCTGATTAGGTTTTCTTTTGTATCTCATCTACTAATTAAAATAATTTCATGAGTAATACATCATTTGAAAGCTTTGTTGATCTGGAATGGAACAATTGATTACAGAAATTTCTACCGCCAGATGGCGCTGTAATATTTTTAATTTCAATATTTCATATTCTAATTATGATTAAATTATTTTTAATACATCGTTCGAAAGATATTTTAAAGTTCTTTTACATTATCGAAAGTGGAATTCGAGATTTCACCTGATTTACAATTTAAAGTGTCCTGATCAGGTTTTCTTTTGCATCTCAGCTAATTGAGTAAGACCGCTCAAAATTGGTATATGCAAGTTAATTAGGAGGGGCTGGAACGGTGGGGAAGGAATAGGCGCGCAGCGCGCATGGGTTTGGGACCCGGTGCGAGTTTTTACCCGATGATAAAAGATTTTTTTTAAATTTAATTTTCTTAATAAAAGTTTGAGTTGAGAAGGAATATGCGTGTTCAGCGCACGTATATCCTCAAACGTGCGCGCGCAGCGCGCATGGGTCTGCGCTGCCGAAGGCAGTGGCGTCCCGGTGTGAGTTTTTACCCGATGCTAAATGATATATTTTTTAATTCCTTTTCTTGAGAATGAAAGTTTATGAGTAATAACATGGAATTTTGAGAAGTCATAAGGATGGTGAAGGAATACTTGCGCGCAGTGCACGGGTCTACGCTGCCGAAGGCAGTGGGGACCCGGTGCGACATTTTTCCTGATCAGATTTTTTTTTTCTTTTTTTATCACATGATAAAAATTAATGCAATTTTGAGAATTCATTAATTATTGTGATTCATTTAAAAATAGTGACCAGCGAAGCGGGCGTAGCCTGCTAGTTGTTACTTAAATCCATTTTAGATTTTTTTCTCATATATTACGTGGTTCCTGAACTAACCAACTATATCATTCAAAAAGACATCTAATAGAGTATTTATATAGCAACTTTGAAGGAAATTTTTAAAGCCGTTTTCGCCGCTTTTCCAATTTTCACTAAATTTTGGAAAATTCATTTGTACACCAGACCTGTCTCAATTCTGAAATTTCGTTGTTTTATCTTTCTTAGTTTCAGATATATGATAGCCAGAAGATCTCCCACATACACACATACATGCATACACCTACACACACTGACCAATTGATAAGAACTTGGGCTCAAGAGGCCTTAAATCGTGTAATCAGGTGAAAACTCGATATCGAACTTTCGGACCGAATACAATACTTCCATTACCAACGATAGTCGGGTAATGGAAGTAAAAAAATAACATTAAAATGAATTTAACATTCTTTAATATCACAAAAGTTTAAAAAAAAAAAAAAAAAAAAAAAAATCGCCAGTAAAAATGTTTTATCCGTATAATGGTTTTCTTTTCCTAATAAGAGGTCGTTTCCATAAATCTTGTTATTTGTATAAGTCATCAAGTGATTTCATAGAATTTTTGGTCACAGATAATTATGTTGTTCTCGCAATATGAAACGCGCTTCATATTATTTTATAAGTTTTCTTCATAACAAATCATCGTGATATTTTTTTTTTTCTGTTTCTGAAAATCAGTGGAAATCATCTATTTAATTAGTGTACTTGTTACACAGAAAAAAAAAAAAAGAAAGAAAGAAAGAAAGAAAACGCTAATTTCTTCAATGTTCTGGCAAAAATGGGTGCCAGCACTTACTACTGTTATGTAAAATAATTTACAGCAGAAACTACTGTTAAAATAACTCTTTATAGATATTTCTGCTTTAAATTATTCAGTTTAATCGCAGGATGCGCTGGTAAAGACGGGTGCCAGCATATTCTGCTGTAAAAATCACTGCAATATTTACTGTGTATATTTTATTAACTATTTCATGATATGTAGTAAAACAAATGCTATTAATTTCATTATCCATTGAACTATAATATATTTTGGAAAAATATTGCCGGCTTTTGATTTGTTGAGTCCAAAATTTTCTACTCATCATTTTGCAGTTTAAATCTTTTAGCAAAACTCCCTAAAAAAGCAAAAAAAAAAAAAAAAAAAAAAAATCTGCTTTTCAGAAAATTTTCTTAATAGTTCTGGAAGATATTTCCATGCAATTCGGAACATGTTTAATGCATCCAATAAAGTGAAAAATGGCATTTATTTATTAAGTCAAAAAGTAACTTTAAGAAGGATATATTTTCTTCAGTAAGCTTTGAATCTTTCAATTCATTGATTACGTGGCTATTATTTAGTAGCCGTGTGTGGCAATAAATTTTCAAACTGGATTGCTTTAAATCCTTAAATGCCACAATTGTATGAGGTAAAACTTCGGAGGAATGATACAACAGGAGTTGGTATATGATGTACCAGCATGAAAAACTAATGAAGTTATCTGTTGTCTTTTCAAGATGGATGAGGCAATACCAGCGCTACACCAGGAGCCATATTGAGTCTACCATAAGATTAGGTAGTACAGTGTTACTTAATAACGTCTTAGTTTATGATTTGGCATCATGTTTTCTCTGCACATGTCATATCCTGTTATACCCATAGACATATAGTAATCAGCGTATATAGTTGCGCTCATCAGTGCCTGACTCTGTCACGCTTTAGGCTTAAGAGATTTCCTTGGACTCTCTATCCTAATTTTCATACTTTAGTTAATTAAAAAAAATCTAATTTTCCGGAAATTTTCATTGTGTTCCTGTAGAAATCTATAAATGCTAGTGTTCCTGAAATCTATACAGTTCGTGAGACGGTGACTTATAACAATGATATAAATTGCAGATCAATCGGCTAAGGCGTTTAGACGCTATCACACTTTAAATAATTTGAGCCCATAAGCCACAATGATAAATGATTTTCTTTGTGTCTCTGTAAAAAAGCTATAAAGGCTAGATTCTCCAAAATTTATATAGTTCGTGCGACGATGATTCATAACATATGTATGCATTTTCAGCTCAGTCGAGTAACACATTTAGACGCAATCTCACTTCAAAAAATTTGGGCCCATAGACCATAATGATAAAAAAAATTTTCTTTGTGTACCTGTAAAAAAAAAAAAAAAAAAAAAAAAAAAAAACTATAAGCCATACATGTAATCGAACTATATTCACCAAAATCTATAAGATTCGTGCGATTGTGACCTATAATATACGTACCAACTTTCAGCTCATTTGAACAAAGCGTTTAGATGCTATCGCGTTCACTTACATATATACACACATCCATCATCGTAAAAAGAGTAAATATGAAATTAGGGGACCTCAAAACGTGTAGAAACACCAAAATCTTAAACTCGGATTTTTGACATGATTACAATACTTTCCTCACTACAGTGATCGGAAAGTGAAAATGTTGTAACATACATAAAATTTTCGAAACATTTCCAAAAAAAATTCAAATATAAATCGTGATTTAACTGAAAAATAATAGTTAAGTAACGCAAATGCCATTGTAAGACAAATCAATATTACACATGAAATTGCATTTTTTTTTAATTTTTTTTTTTTTAAACATTATAAGGTATTGTACAGAAACAAATCAAGAAAATCCATTATGAAAGAAATGTTTCTTCTTTAGCAAATATAATCTTTTTTTTTTTTTTATCTCATCGTAAATAGGTTTCTTTCCGAGATACAGAACAAAATTTCTAAAGGTTAAAGAACTATTCATAAAACTGAACATGAAGAACATTTGAAAATTAAATACGATGGAAAATAAATATGCAATTAAATACTTTAAAAATGGTAAATACATAAAATTTTGAAAACCGAAAGAATCAAGCCATATTCATATAACAAACAGAATTTATTAAATTTTTATCAATTTCGGAACATTTTATGAAATGATTTTTAAAAAATCATGTTAATTAAATTAAAAAAAAAAAAAAAAACGAAATATTTAGAATTTACATTATATAAATTTTCGTATATAAAGACGCAAAATGTTATCTAGCTTTCGCTACGTATTTCAATTTTATATAAATTGCTTTGCCAAAATAAAAAGTTGCTGTGGTTGCATAATTAAAAAAACGAGAAATATTAAAATTTAAAACTCTTAACACAGAATTACCTTAAACTTCGTACCTGTGTCGGTTAGAACTGTATATATATATATATATATATATACATATTTATTTATTTATTTATTTATTTATTGAAATCATTACATGTTACGAAATAGTTTATTGCTATGAAGCATAATAGACTACTCTCGTCTGCTGCAGCCATTACAAAACTTTTTTTTTGTGTGTGTGTGTGTGTGTTATTTTAATATATCAATTGATTGAAATCTACGAAAATTCTTAAAGGAGCTTGGCATAACTTAATTGGCAACCTTAAAAGTCTCACATAAAAGCTTATATTTCCAATTAAACCGTCTAAAAATATTTAAGAAAAATACTTGATATTTTTTGGATCTTTAGTAGAACCTACACTGTTAAAAATTTCAACAGAAAACTCTGTGTAATGTATTATCTTAAGTCTTACGTAAAATTACAGAGAAAATTAAACGGAGATGTTAAAAAACTTATTTTATACACTCACTTTAATAACTAACATTCATTTAATTAATTATTGGTGAGAATATATTTCTGACTTAGAATGCTTTTTTAAAAGTAGAAACAGTCATTTTTAATTTTAATTAAAAAAATTAAATAATAAAATTAAATAAAAATACAGAATAAAGATTGAGAATCTCGATTATTCACTTTTAACTAAGAATTACTGTAAATTTACAGAGACTCTGGATAAATATTTACATTAAATTTACAGGAATTTTTAACAGTGTACTTTAAATAATTGGGGATGAATTTTGCGATTTCTTTAAAAGAAAGAATATTAAAAATAAAAATATAACAAAAATGACGATTTTTCGAAAAAATTTTCATAGACATACACATTTTAATTTTTGTTCTCAAAAACTAATTAATATATTTCAAATTCCATCCCCAATTCTTTTAAGTAGGTTCCATGAAATATCCACAAATAGTATGAAGTCTTTTCTTAAATGAGTGTAGAAATTTTAGCGTTTTGAAGATAATTATATCCTGAAACAATGCACAGTGAGAAAACGCAATTTTAAGATTTCAAATATGTAAAGTACACTGTTAAAAATTTCAGTTCAAGCTTGAACCAAATGTCGGTAGTAGCTTCAATTTGCTAGGTTGAACCAAAACTTGGTATAACTGTAGCTACAATCATGCGATGGTGAAACCTTCTACCATGATTTAGTGCTTGTTGTTTTTTTGTTTTTTTTTTAAAAAGGGGGGGGGTCAAGATTGTGGTAAAAAATTTCTCCACTTTATGCATGTAGCTATTGCAGTCGCTATCAAGCCTCGGTTTAACGAAGCACCAAATAATGGTATAAGGTTTCACCATCGCATGGTTGCAGCTATAGTGGTTCAACCTCGAATAAAATTTTTAACAGTGTATATTAAAAAAAATAATAATTGGTGCCTGAATATACATCTTATTGAACAAGCCTTATAGAGTTCAATTTATGAATATTTAATAGAAATATAAACTTCTATAGAACCTGCTTCAGTGATACCAAGTCTAAGGTGCCAGTTCCCTTTGAAATTTTGAAACGAAATATAGGTTAAGTTATAGCAATCCGCAAAGATTAAAGTGTTGTGGTTCCGTATCCGAAGACATAGCCTTGAAATATGCAACATGCTGTGATATACATTTATATATATATAGAATGCAATAGTATATGCAAAGTCAAACAATATGTGTCACGAAACATTCGCTAAAGAAAAGTTTTTTAATTCCTTTCGTCAATCTGTAATTAAATTAGTTATTTTTTAAAAAAGTAATTCATTCAGTAAATTAAAATTATATGAAAAAATGGGCTTATTAAAACCATTTCTCTATAAATATTAACTTTAATTAATGGTATTTCTATAAAAATAATCCCTTAATTTATTTCGAACCTTTACATTGGAAATTAGAATGTAGAATTACGATCAGAAAATTTTTAAATTAAATTAAGTCTTGAAAAGATTCCTGAAATAAATCATATATATATAAATGGAATGTCTAATTATACATTCTCATATGTTACAGCTGAACGTAACAAATGAAGAAATTATTGATGAACGGTCTTATTTGACATTCATTTAAAATTTCACGGAAATAAATTTATTTAAATGAAAGAATTCATTTCAATAATTTAGATTCCTTAAAAAGAATGATTTTATGTTCTACTTTAGAATTTAGTTTAGCAAAAGGAGTTTGATAATATTTTATATGGTTTGCTATATTTTTCTTCTCCATTGGTGAATTGAATTTGTAATATCTTAAAATAAATTAAAATATTTATTTGTACTTTATATATATATACATGTGTTATAAATATTCCTATTATTAAAACTGATATGTTCACAAGCAACATCATAAATAAAACAATGTTGAAAGATAAGATCTAAAGAATAATAACATGGCTTATTATCGATTAATTCTTTTTTTTTTTTTTTTTTTTTTTTTTATCTTTGTTATAGTAAATAAATGCTAGGCATGTAAAGCATGTAAAGCACGAATGATTATTTATAAAATAAATTATGATTTAAATTTATCGAAATAGAAACTGGCTACCTCTTGTTAAAAGGTTACATAGGTTTCAAAGGTTAAAAGCAATTTTTTTTCTATTTAATTTTTAAGTCTAATAAATAAAAATGTTTATTAAACATTTTTGGTTATATTTAAGAGAAACAAACATATAAACAATATTTTATAAAATTTTCTTTAAAAAAAATCTGGAAAATTCAGCCTGTTGGGCCTTGTTTCCGAAAATAATTCAGAATAATGTGTCCTTTCGGTGGTCACGATAATGCCTGAAAGCTTTATCTGAAATTAGAAGAAATATATATATATATATCCACTTGCAGATAAATTTAGCTCGTGTTTAGCGACGGATTTAAAAGAAGTAAAAGAAGAAGAAAATAAATTTTTGTCTGAGTTGTACGCAAAAACAATACAAACTTTGTTTCATTTCACTCCCCATACAGCATTGTAATATAAACTGTAATCGGATAAAAAGAGGGAAAAAGAAAAAAAAAGAGAGAGAGAGAGAGAGAGAGAGGGAAACTTGCGCTTATGAGCTAGACCAATTTTTAAAAAGTGTGGAGATTGCAAAAGGTCAGTTCTCTCTCTCTCTCTCTCTCTCTCTCTCTCTCTTTTATGCAAAAATAATGTTTTTAGAAAAAAAAAAAAAAAAAAAAAAGGCGATTAACACTTTAATGTTCATTGGTTTCGCCTAGAAACCAAACATTGCACATTTTTTTTTTCCAGCAATTTTTCAGTATTTTTACAAAGTGTTAATAGAATATTAAACTCTTATTCATTCTCTTTACACTACATGGCAGCACTACAGCAAAATCCAAAAAATGCTATTTCAGATGAAGCCAGATATAGAAGTCACTTTAATTTTCTAAAATTGTATCAATTTTAAAAATAAAGAAAACATATTTATTTTAAATAATAGCACATGAAATTACTGTAATCCTTCTCAGTCACAAATTGCAGCTTTCAATTTTTTACATAAATAAACAGAACTGTCCGAAAAGTTATGTAAAATGTTTGGTTTCTGAGAGAAACCATACTCCATTAAAGGTCGAATTTTGCAAGACATAAGATAAGAGTCGAAAATGAACATTTCCAGGATTTTCTGCAATATCTTAAAATATCATTTTCTGGAATTATATGAATATATATATATATATATATATATATATATATATACGTATATACACACACATACATAAAAGTATGTATGTGGATATATATATGTGGGATGGCCGATCGTTGTGGGCTTTTAAAACACAAAGTACTAATTCAATTAATTACTAATCATTTAAAATTTAATAGAAAATTAAGGGATTATGTACAAATATACAAAAACGTTAATATGAATTAAAGTTGCTGATCAAATGTTCGTTTAACACAGTTCGCGGCACAAACAAATCACTCATAAGTTCGCTTTTCAGTTACTTCAAAACAAAAAGTACTTGGTCTCGTACCAAGCTCCGGCACTGCTAAACGTCGTCCAAAACAAGCGGCGCACTCGTCAATGTGCATTCCTTGCCATCCGTTCGTCGACTGACTTCTCCTCTCCAAACGCTCCCAGCACATGCGCGTTCCGGAAGCGGCGCCCGTCTACGTCATAGTTGTCATCCTTCCGGTAAGATTCTGCGCTCCTCATCACATCGCTACGGGAAACTCAGCTGTTTTGGAGTTACAGGCTACGGCAAATGGAAACTGGGCAGCTTTGGATTCGAATGTTAGGGGAAGTAAGGGCTCGCTACCACATTTTCGGCCATCCTGCGTCGACTGGTCCTCCAGGCGGCCACACTGAAAAATACAAAAGAAAAAAAAAACACAAAAGCAACACAAAATAATAACAAACTTATTTACAGTACATTTCAAATTTGACATTTTTTTGCTTTTAAACTAAGTGATCCCTTGTCTGAGGAACTTAGCATGAGTGGGTGTGCAATAGGAGCCTTCATGGCATCCATCTCTATTCATATCATCAATATTTTCATTTTTTATTTTCACTGTTTTACAGTCACAAAAGTATATCAGTTTTGGCTTAATGGCAACTTGGTCGCCTATTGTGCCAGTTTTTGGTGGTTGTCTACTCAATTTATGTTTTGCTTTATTTTTCTTTTTAACTTTCATAAATTGTTCTTTGTCATGTGTACGCAAATCTTTACTTTGGGACTCGAACTCGAGAACCTCTAATTGATCATTCTCAGTTTTAGTGTCTTTTAAGGCCTCTGCAGCGTCATGTTCAGTCAAAAAGTCTATAGTAGCACTCTTATATGCAGGGAAAACTTCTACTTGTATTTGCACAGCTTTGGGAAATAATGCAGCTATTTCGCTAATTGTAGTCGTCAATGGAAGTGATGGAATAAACATTTTTCTCAAATTTATACCGGCAGTCTTTTCTTTTGGGAAATTCAGTCTTTTACACTCAGTGGAATCTATCGTCAATGGCTTTTTTCTCAATTTCTTTCTTTTAAGGAGTTTGGAATTTTCTTCAACTTTTTCCTTCAACTCTTTCAGCTCTTCGGCTAACTGCGAAATTTTTTCAAGTAGGACTTGTTTTTCATCTTTCTTCGAATAAGTGTTTTCTCGATTTTGCAATTTCATTTGAGAAACATTCGTCTGACTTCGTCCCTTTCGTCGAGGCTCCTCCTCTTCCTCACTGTCATCATCTATTTGGAAAATACTCGTCTGACTTTGCTTCTTTCGTCGAGGCTCCTTCTCTTCCTCACTGTCATCGTCTACACTATTATCGTCCTTCAAAAGCATCTTCTTATCGTCATCACTTTCGACATTCTCGTCGTCGTCGTCATTTTCACTTACAGCTTTTTCGGAAGATTCTAATGATTTTTTTGCCAGCATAACAGATTGAGGGGTTTTATTTTCACATTTTACAACACTAATTAATGTTTCATTTATTTCTGGGGATTTCTCAAAAATTTTATTTTTACAGTTAATAATGGGGGCATCAATAGTAACTATAAGTAGTTCGTCTTAATTTCTTTTTTATATGCATTTACTGGAAGAACTGTTACTAGATTTACTTCAAGTGAGTTAGATTTATTTTTCACAAAAATAACTTTTTCATTTATCGTCGTTTCACTTAGCATTAACACATTCATGCCGATTATCATATCATATGATATTTCATCATTGTTTACAACATAAATATCAGTTTTACTTTCAAATTCGTCAACTTTAAGATCAGCATCAAATCAACCTAACGGCTTTATGGAACTTCTCCCGATCCCCTTCAAAGTAGTACTCATAGGATTTAATCTATCAATATTCAATTTTTCAAAAGCATTCTTTCGCAACAGTGTTGCTTCACTTCCCGTGTCAATTATACCTGTGAAATTTACATTATTTATTTGTATAAGTTTATTCATGTTTTGATTTACGCCTATACACAATGCCTCAACTTCGGGTTTTGAACCCGGACATTCCGAACTTTTATGCCCAAATTGTTTACATGCAAAACATTTCAGACCCTTCATTCTATGAGGGCAATCCCTAGACAAATTGTTTTTATCGCCACAATTAAAACAAAGTTTGTTTACTTCACTTTTAGGACTAAATTTTTCATGTACATTGTATGCTATGTGTTTCGGTTTTGCATTATCTATTTTATCAAATCTGAATTTATTTTTCTCGTTATCTTTTTTAAAAACTTCATATAATTTCATTTTTTCTTTGAACTCATGTAAATTTCTGGCCCCATAAAGCATAATTTTATGTTCTGATCTATCATTAATTCCTTGGATCACATAGTGCATTATAAAGGCATCATCAATGTGCCCATTCTTGCATAGTTCACGCATTTAAAAAAATATTCCGTAATTGACTCATTGCCTCTAATTTTCCTTTTACTTAAGATATCATGCAATGAGGCAGAGTTAATTTCAAATTTAAACTCATCGATAAGCGCTTTTTTTAGTTTTTTATATGTAAATAGCGCTTTTTCAGACTTAATAAATAGCAGAGCGTTTCCGCTCAAAGATCGTTTACAAAAAATAATTTTCTGCAGTTCGTTAAGACTAAACATTTCTGTTAATTCTTCAAATTCAGTAAACCACTCAATAATATTTTCATGCGGCTCACCGCTAAATTTGGAAATACTACTATTTTCAAAGTCGTTGAATGATACAACTGCACCATGTGTTCCAACATTTTTACTCTTTACACAATGAATGTTATTCACATTATCATCATTATTATTATTATTTTTATGGCATTGCACCGAGGAATCAATTTTCGTGACGTCATTATCGCCACCTTCCGATTGAATTTCGGATTCACTGCTCGATTCGTTATCAACATCTTCATCATCTGAATTATTCTCGGAATTTTCCTGTTTTAATAACTCTATATCACATAGGTTTAACAACAATCTATCTCTTAATTCATCTTTACTCCCATCAAAAGGGACATTTAATATATTACAGATGATGATAAGATCATTCAAAGAAAAGTTATCACTTATAATTTTTTGTTTTTGAATGTAATTTTCGTCGCCTACGTCGAAAGTGAATCCTGTAAACTTTTTTATTCTGCATCTGTTCCTCCGATCACCGTTGTCATCGAATAAAAACCGATGCAGAATTCTAATTTTATTGTATTTTTCCTGACTTAGTGCAACACCAATTTTAGGAATGTTCCCAAGAGAAACCATCATGCAACAAAACAAAATTTACGTACCTTCGTAGAGCAGAAAAAGCAGGTGCTTTGTTGTTCTAAATTTTTGTTCAAATCCCCATCCAGTCGATTTGTCGTTTTTTAATCCTTGAACACTTTGCAGAATATTTCACACTTTATACACTTGTTTATCCAGCGAGGATTTAAATCAGGCAAAACACTCCGCACTTCAACCACTGTTTATAGCATGATTAAGCATGCGAAGAAACTTCAACACTATTTTTTAAAAGTTCAGTCAATATTTCAAAAGTTCGATGAATTAAAAAAAAAATCGTTCTTTTTCAACGCTTCATGAAGTCTATGCTTTAATAACAGTCTATGTTTTAATAACAGTCTATGTTTAATCAAAGTTTGTGGTTCATTAAAAGTTTACGTTATATAAAAAATTTACGCTAAATTAAAATTCACGATCCATCCGAAATTTAAGTTATTTAAACATTTAGGTTAAAATCAAAATTTACGATCCATCCCACTTCTGATTTTTTTTTTTTTTTTTTTTTTTTTTTTGTGGGATGGCCGATCGTTGTGAGCTTTTAAAACACAAAGTACTAATTAAATTAATTACTAATCATTTAAAATTTAATAGAAAATTAAGGGATTATGTACAAATATACAAAAACGTTAATATGAATTTAAGTTGCTGATCAAATGTTCGTTTAACAGTTCGTTTAACACAGTTCGCGGCACAAACAAAATCACTCATAAGTTCGCTTTTCAGTTACTTCAAAACAAAAAGTACTTGGTCTCGTACCAAGCTCCGGCACTGCTAAACGTCGTCCAAAACAAGCGGCGCACTCGTCAATGTGCATTCCTTGCCATCCGTTCGTCGACTGATTTCTCCTCTCCGAGCGCTCGCAGCAGATGCGCGTTCCGGAAGCGGCGCCCGTCTCCTTTACAGTTGTCATCATTCCGGTAAGATTCTGCGTTCTTCATCACATCGCTACGGGAAACTCAGCTGTTTTGGAGTTACAGGCTACGGCAAATGGAAACTGGGCAGCTTTGGATTCCAATGTTAGGGGAAGTAAGGTCTCGCTACCACATATATATATATATATATATATATATATATATATATATATACGACATACGAGGCGTGGCTATTAAATAACGAGACTATTGCTGTAAAACATTTTATTTTACATTTATACATATTTAGTTGTTATCACCTTCATTATACACCTTTCTTCTATCCCTACAACGCTCCATGCGAATTTTCCATTGTTCGAAACAGTGCTGGAAGTCTTGTCCTGTGACCTCCTGCATGAGGCGTGCCGCTTTTTCTTTCACAGCTTTAACTGACTCAAATCTTGTTCGTTTTAATGCAGATTTAAATTTGGGGAGCGGATAAATGTCACATGGGGCCAGATCAGGCGAATATGGCGGTTGGTGTAAAACTGGGATGTTGTATTTGGCTAGAAACGTCTTGACAGACAATGACGTGTGAGCCGGTGCGTTGTCTTGATGGAGAACCCATGACTTGTTTTTCTACAATTCGGGTCATTTTTTCCTTACCCCTTCACGGAGTTGAGCAAGCACCTCAAGATAAAAATGTTGATTAATAGTTTGGCATTCAGGAACCCAGTGAAGGCACACAATACCATGAATGTCGAAAAAAAAAAGGATCATCATCGCTTTGAATTTCGGTCATCATCTCCAAAGTCTTCTCAGCCATCTTGGAAACGGCTGAACCACTCATAAACTCGCATACGTGATAGACATTCATCGCCATAAACTTGATTTAATAAAAGATAAGTTTCACTAGCGGTTTTTCACGTGAAATTTCACGACAATTCGTTGCTCTACTTTTACACTTATCACGTTTTCGGCAAAACGAAACAAACACCTCTTACGCAAACGAAGTTTACGGCCAGACTAATTTCTCTACAAACACGGGCGGCGCAGCAATCGAAAGAGAAGGCTTTACGCTCCACAGCTGTCGGTCGTTCGGATTTGCCGCATATGTAGTTCATCTATAGCAGCAATAGTCTCGTTATTTAATAGCCACGCCTCGTATATATATATATATATATATAATTTATATGTACTAAACGTTTTGCAATTATCAATATGGAGTTCTTTTTCTGGTAAAACAATTAGTAAATATAGTTAATTTTATGTATAAATTCATAAATTTGCAAATAAAGAAAAAAATTAAATAATAAAGCCAACAATGTTTGGCTAGGCGCCTGGCGCTGTGACACTGATTACACCACACTTGCTTCTTTTCAGAATAAATCATTATTTGAATTTCTTAATAGTACGTAAGTCAAAATATACATCTTTTAGATTTCTAAAGTATCTGATTTATTCTCTGCAACTTTTATATTAGTTTGTTTAAGGAGAAAATCTAGCCCGTTACCGTTCATTGGTTTCACTGTGAAACCATAAATTTCTGGAAAATAAAAAATTCTAATTTTTTTTTTCATTTGTATATTTATGATCAGTGATGTGTCTAAAAGTCATTTTTTAAATTAATTTCACAATTTTCAAAAGGAAATATGTAGTGAACTTTAAAGGGTTAAAGAAGGAATGAAAATGGATTTAATGTGTGAAATTTCTAAAGGCTCTCCCTTTTAGACCTTTACTCCGATTGACTTGAAATTTCGAGAAAATATTCTAGACAAATATATAATATTGTAAAAATAAATAAATAAATAATAATAACAATACTTTGAAATTCTGAAATGTATGTAATACTTTAAGTAGGAATGGGGCGAACTTAATAACGGAAAGTTTTTATTTCGATTGACTTAAAACTTATAGAATAATATGTTTATAATATTTTTCCAAAGATTAAAAAAAAAAAAGTGACATTTTAAAACCCGTTTAACTCCTTAAATGTTGATTAATTTTTTTTTCTTTTTAGAAATTAATTTGTTGTAATCATTTAGTTTATTTATTTTCTTTATATAATGAAAAATTTCTCATCGCGAAAGCCTTTTTGAATAAATATGCTTAAAATTTCAATTAATTAACATAAACTTGAATAAATTCAAGTACATATTTTTAATGAATTTGTTAGTAAATTGGGCCCTTCATTTTGTTCCTAAAAGACGAACAAAATAGAATTTTAAATTAATACTGTAAAAAAAAAAAAAAAAAAAAAAAAAAAAAAAAATATGTCCCGATTTACTTAAAACACTATGTCTACATAGAAAATATTAAAACTTCAGTTGAGTATTTTAATCAACCATATTTGACTTTTTTTTTTTCCTTTTAATAATAGCAGGCTTTGGAATATTTCAAATCTGTGTAAAAAGTGTAATTATAAATTTCGGTATTCGACCAAATACACCAAGTGACAAAAAAGAAAGCCGCACTGCAGAAAAAATGACGTATACCTTTTTTATTTGTTTTTAAATTAAATTAATGGTTGAAACAAATAAAACTGTCATGTTTGCATAATACCAAAGGGATGAAATGATACCAATGTATATTTTAGATTAATAATTCGCTTTATTACACTCTACGAAGTACTTTATAAAAATTTACATAAAACTTTCTTTTTGAACATAATACAATAATCATACACTTTGTATTCTATTATGATTTGTTATATGAAATACACAAGTTATATTTTAATATATGTAATAAAACTATTTATTTGTTAAATCTAAGCATTTTTTTAATAAACATAAGTATTCCGCATTGGGTTACTTCTACCTTTATATGGAATTACTGTTTCAATGCACAGTGGCATAGTATTATACCGTTTTTTTTATATAATTCTCAAAAATTTCACTGTGCTAAATATTGCAAATTATTTTTCTAGTTCTTGCAAAGTTGTAGGCTGCAAATTTCGAATCCTCCTCTCTCTCCTCGCGCATTTTTATGACTAAACATTTTCGAGAGAATTGAGATTAGGACTGTTTCCAAGTCTAATAAAGAAGAAAATCTACAATATTTTTTGTGTGATTTAACTTAGAGTGAAAAAAGGTATTATTACTTACAGAATTAGGGGTGATCATGAGAATGGATATGTAATTTTAAGAATTTGATTCAAATTCACGTACCACAGACGCCGTACAGCAAGGTGCATTATCATCTTGAAATGCTGTTTGAAAAAAAGTTTAAAATACCTCCGAAATAGTCGATCTGGCTCCACTTTTATAATCACCGTGTTTTATTTTGAGTTAATTGATCCATTGAGAATGAAAATTTGTCTGATTCTTTGAAAAAGTATGTACCTCCGTACCATAATGTAAGGAGAATATGTCGCTGTTTTAAGAGAAAAGTTTTCATTAAGTTAGTCCCATTTTTACCGTCCAATAAGTTTTTTTCATCAGCTTGAAATAAATTAAACTTGACTCATGAGAGAAACTCAGTTTAGCCCGATAATTAACTGCTAATTTTTTTTTTTTTAATTTTTTGTCAACTGACGTCTTGTTTTTCTTTTTCTTTTTTTTTTTTTTTTTTTTTTTTTTTTTTTAATATTTGTCCTTAATAATGGCATTTTTGCAGATCTTCTGGTTTTAAACCTGCCTTGTTTAATTGCTTCCGGACTATTTTTAATGAAATGACTTAGCTATACGCTTTTTTTTAAAATCATTTTAATGTTTTGAACATGATACAAATCGTTTTTTAAGCATTTGCTTTTTAACTTGCGGTTATCGTGCTCGGACGAGCGACGTGGCCGCCTAAAGCCAAATTTTCTGTTCAAACTGTCAAAAAAATTTATATTTTGCTAAAAACCATGTTACCAGTATTTCGTTAACATTTAATTGCTTACCATGTCACGTATTAAAATATTTTTTTTATTTTCATTCAAAAATTAATACTTTTTGTGGCATCGTCAACTGCCTTATTCTTTCAATTTTTGAAATAGTTTCTAAAATTACATTTTTTCTGATAATTGCATTTTGTTTTTAACACTGGAATCAATGCTAAAATGTTTGTGAAAGACAACATATTAAAATCTATTGGAAAATTTGCTTTTTAAATGATAAAATTGGCGATTGTAGAAGGTGAAAAGGAAAATATCCAAGTGCGGCTTTTTTTTTTTTTTTTTTTTGTCGCTTAGTGTATAAAATCAACTTTATTCGCTATTTTGTTTCAAGATGGTGTTAGTTTGAAATTTTCATACTCATACAGAAACGTACCCCTGTACTGATTGGCATGGTAGTCGATATGTACATGCCCTGTTTTAAGCTGTCAATCAGATCTATTAGTAAACTAAAACTGTCATCTTGTTTGAAAATAGAGACCACTTGTAAAGAAAAAAGAAATCAAGCTACTCTTCCTACTGAGTCAGAAAGATATACACTGATGGAAAAAAAAATCCCAACACCAGGAAGGTGCTGTGCTAGATAAACGAAATTTGGTAGGCGTGTTTATACATCTGAAAGATGACGTCCATTAAAATTTCGTGCTACGCGCATAAGTGTGGTGCTAGTAGCGACACTATGAACATGCAAATGAGGTTTGCTTTAAATAAGCGCTGTAAGGTTCGTGGTCGTTATTTACAGTTGAGATTTGACATAGTGGGTTAATGTTAGTCAAGGATGCCTCTAAGAAGACGAAGAAGCCATTATCAACAGCTCACTGAGTTTGAACGAGGTCGTGTAGTAGGGCTACGAGAAGGTGGGTTTTCTTTCCGCGATATTGTAGAAAGACTTGGCAGGAATGTATCCACTGTGCATGGGTGTTGGCAGCAGTGGTCAAAGGAAGGTACTGCCTCAAAAAGGCCGGGTTCCGGGCGGCCACGTGGCACTACTGAGAGGGAAGACCGCCGTGTTTGGCGTATGACTGTGGCTAATCGTACTGCGTCTGCAGCTGAAATTCGAACTGCAGTTGGCACCACAGTGACACAACGAACTGTTACAAATCAGTTACTTCAAGGACAGCTCCGAGCCAGACGCCCAGTAGCGTGCATTCCACTGACTCCAAACCACTGCCGTTTGCGACGTGAGTGGTTTTAAGCTAGAGCTCATTGGAGGACGGAGTGGAGATCTGTTGTGTTTTCTGATGAAAGCCGGTTCTGCCTTGGTCGCAGTGATAGCCGTGTGTTGGTTAGAAGGAGGCCAGGTGAACGCCTGCTAGCGACCTGTCTGCGGCCTAGACACACAGGGCCTACTCCTGGAGTTATGGTTTGGGGAGCAATTTCGTATGACAGCAGGAGCACTCTCGTGGTTATCCCACGCACCCTGACTGCAAATTTGTACGTCAGTCTAGTGATACAACCTGTTGTGCTGCCATTCATGAACAGCATTCAAGGGGGTGTTTTCCAACAGGATAACGCTCGCCCTCATACCGCTGTTGTAACCCAACATGCTCTACAGAGTGTCGACATGTTGCCTTGGCCTGCTAGATCACCAGATCTTTCTCCAATTGAGCACGTATGGGACATCATTGGACGACAACTCCAGCGTCATCCACAACCAGCATTAACCGTCCCTGCATTGACCGCCCAAGTGCAACAGGCATGGAACTCCATCCCACAAACTGATATCCGACACCTGTACGACACAATGCATGCACGTTTGCATGCTTGCATTCAAAATTCTGGCGGTTACACCGGTTACTAATGTACCAACATTTCACATTTGAAATGGCTCTTCTCGCCAATGGCTGTACCTGTGATCTTGAAACTTTAATCAATTAAATATGTTACCTAGACAAATGTATTGCTGAAATTTCATTACTGTACAATAATTTTTTCTTGGTGTTGGGATTTTTTTTTCCATCAGTGTATATATATATATATATATATATATATACACACATAAGCCCATTGACATTTAATGGGACACATTTAACCCAGTCAAATTTTAACACAGCTCTCTATTACATAAAATTTCAAAATTAAATGCTAGTTATTATCTTTCTATTTGCTTCATAAATTATTTCTGTATATTATTTAAATATCTGTGAGTTTTAATTTATTAACCAAAAATATATATTTCTTTCTAAAGGAAAATCAAATATCTTTAAAGATAAATATTAGTTTTTTGGTTTAGAAAATTTCTCTCATTTTACGAATAAAATATGAAGTATTTTTCATACAAATTCAGTTATGTCACATTAATGTACATTTTTAAATTAGATTTCATTTTTAGTTCTTTAAACAAGTTTGCGTTAATAAATTTTCTGGCATAATTGTTAAAATTAATATTGCGAGTAGTTACTGCTGTTATCAGAAAACTTTCCCGAAAACCTTTAAATTTAAATAAACTTTTAAAATTTGAAATAATTTGCTGAAATATATTTTAGATAAATATGAATTTTTATTGCCGTATCTTTATTATAAATTTATCCGAGTAATTGAGTTTAAATCTTTTATTTCTACATAATACTCTAAGTTAAATATTTTATGCCATTCTACTTACAATGCAATTCTACTTATTCTATGCAACTCTACTTACATGTTATTTTAAGTACATACTTTAATTTTATTAATATTTCAGACTTTAATCTTTTAGTAGATTAAAAACAAGAAAAAAAAACTGTTTTGTGGAGAAGCATAGACAAAATTATTACATCTTCAAACAGAGTATGTCGTAACATAACACAAAACAATCTACTATATCATTCTAAATATTATTGCTACTTATTGTTTAACATGCATAAAAGATTATTTATAGCTTCGCACTATGAATTTACATATGAAGTTACGTATGAAGTTTGGTACAATTTTAATTAACAGATGCTGAATATACCACGTTTCGTGCAATTATATACTATAATATCCCATATGTTTGAGATGTAGCCCTTCCGCTCACGGGAAAAAATGCAACATAGCAGCGTCACCTATAGGCTGATATGCACCCAAATTGAATCAGTATAAATACCCTCTGACGTGCCAAATTTTATTCAGTTAAATCCAAAAAAATTGTAAATAATTTCCTTAACGAGGAGAAATTGCAATATAGCAGAGCCACCTATTGTGCTATTTGCATTAAAAGTTGGTAGGTACTAACCTATGCCAAGGTGCAACGTTTAAATTTATATGAGATTTTGGGCTATCCCCCACTCCCCAACACACAGACATGCCAATATTTTAATTTATTCCGGAGTACTGTTAGTACAGCCCCTTTTTTTACTCAACTTTATTTAGAGTGAATATTTTTACAATAGGTAATTACGATTAAATAGGAATAAATAACTTTTAAGAAAAGTGGTGTGAGAAAAAAGTGAGTTTTAACTATGCACCGGAATAACTTAATTTATTGGCATGCCTGCAAACAAAGAGACAGATAAACGGACAGACAGACATTTTCTGAAAATAGTGAAATCGTGTTTTGGACCTCTCAACTTGTGTAAATCAACTAAAAGCATAAAGTCCAAAATGTTTACAAATTCAATACTTCTTTCTATTAAATACAGAAGAAAGTAAAAAATATTTTAAAACCACTTTAACTGTGTATTAATAGGTAAAATAGGAGAACTCATTTTTCCCTTTTAAATTATATGAAACCTTTAATCTAAATACAGTAAAAGTGTAAGAAAATACTGATTTATATTTATTGTTTTAGAGTTATTATTATTAATAATGTAAATACTATAAATTAGAATACACTTTTTTGAAATTATACAAAGAAATATAGAGTTAATAGTCATATAGAAGAAATAACTGAAATACAGAATGCTTACTAAAGTCATCGCACACACCTCAATATAAGAACAAATATAGCAATTGCCATAAACACGGTGTATGGTTGTAATCAAGTATCTATGTAGATTGAGATCAGTATAGCTCCACCTGGTTATAAATAACTGATTTATCGTTCCAAAATAGAAAAAAAATTAAAAGATATGGAAGAAAAAGTTATTTACTAAGTTTCAGAGGTCCTCGTTTAAGTATAAAAATCATCATGGATAATCTAGAAGTCCTTCGTCCTACAGTGGATTGAAATTGGTTATGATAATATATATATATATATATATATATTAATCGCTAAATTTTATAACGTTCTTAAATTCGTCGCTGTTTATGTATATATATATACAGATTAATAGATAGATAGATGTAGACAGAGAGCGAGAAAGAGATGTATGTGTGTGTAAGAACCTCCGTTTTTTAATTGTTTAATTCCTATAACGAGGTTGTGTGTTGCAAAAAAGTTACGTTCTTTTCCCTTTATTATAAACGTTTATTCAGCTGTCTTTAAAAAGATTTCCAATACCATTTACAGACTATACTATACCCATAAATATTTCCACCGTATATTTGCTCAATATTCCATAATTCTGTTGCTGTACTATTCTCTTCTGGGTGATGTATGCAAATATTTACTACGCAACTAACACTTACTGGGAGCTTAAAATTTTATACGTCATATTAACATAATTAAGGCTAAGATTACGGTCATCGGTCGCATGATTTGTTTTAAACCTTATGTTCAATAACTGTTGAAAAATGATTGTGTTTACGAAAGATCTTAACTTGGTATTGCAGTATTTTACATGAGTTTTCCGCTGGAGAAGCAGACTAGCGAATAGGAGAATCAGAGTTAATAACTATGGTGTCATCTCACGCACATCTATTTGTATTTTGTTGCATGATATCTTTGAGAAGATCGTAAGAGAATGAGACACTGCAGTGGGAATCACGTTTTATTTACATCGTAAGGCAGAAATTACGTTTTACAACAGTCTTAACAAAGCACTATCCTGAGGGAGACGGCACTAAATTATTATTTCTTGTCAGATATCAAAATTTTCGAATCTCAGAGATGATAAAATTGATTGCATATTAAACAGTATGGGTTTGTAAAAGACCTTTTGAAAAGGAATATATTGTACAGTCATTAAAAAAAATCGCTACCTCCCATAACTAATATCACCATAAATAAGCGTCGAAACAGGTGGCTGGTGCCGATCGACAGGTGATAAAATCTAGTTCCCTAACAGCACATCTCATCCACAAGACATCCTCAGGATATCCTATGGATGAAAGTACATCCAAGGGACATCCTCAGGATGTACTATGGATAAGTGTGCTGTTAGGGATATTAATGCAATATTTAAATTTTGCTTAGGGGGTCGTCTACGAATGAAAACTTACATCAATTTGATTCGAAAAAAAGGTATAGTTTATATATTTTAAATTAATTCTTGGTAGAGTTACAAGCGAAAGTGTGCTAGCAGTAAATCCCTATACTGAAAAAAATAATTAAAATAATTAATTAATTAATTAAGATTTCACGCAGAAAAATATATAAATTTAGATAATGACTGGGAAAGAAGTATGACAATTTTAAGTGTAACATAAACAAAAGTAATGCTAATTAATAAATGATGTGTGCATCTAAAATAACTATTTTAATTCCTGTGTAGGAAAGGTTATATATGACATTAATGATAACAAGTGATGACCACTTAAAATGAAATATTACTGTAATTCAAAAAATAATGATAGCGCTGTAAATTTGAAAACACATATTTCTGATGATGCTTGTATTATTTTTGCAAAAATTAATGTAGGTAATATTTCATAATTTTTTGAAATATGAATTTATTAATAATTTTCATAAATAAATAAATAATAATCAAAAATATGCATGGAATATGTTTGGTTCACTTTATTCTAACGCATAAAAAATGAAATTTTAACATAAAAATTTTCGGAAAGATATGAATTAATATTTATTACAGCATCCCTATATTTTGTTAGTTTATAACTCTATCCGTAATTGAGAGAAATATATAAACTATACCTTTTTTCGGGATGATTTGATTGAAATAATATTCAAAAATGATCAAAAATTGGTTTTACCACTGAAAAAGAAAGGGAATTTGGTGCAGGCTTTAATATATAGACGAGCCTTATTCAAAATCTAATACTACCATTTTAAACTAGACGTTATTATTAAACGATCGACAGCAACCTTATACTTATACTAGCAGGCAACGCCCCTTTCGCTGGTCCCTATTTTTAAACGAATCACTATAATTACTGAATTCTCAAAATTGCATTAATTTTTATCTCGTGAAAAAAAAAAAAAAAAAAAAAAGAGAAACAAAATCTGATTATGAAAAATGTCGCACCGGGTTTTCACTGCCTTCGGAAAAATTCTCAAAATGCTCTAACTCTTATTTCTATTATTTACAAATTCGCCCCCCCCCCTCCCGTCTATCCTAATAATTTCACAAATTCGAAAATATCCGCAATCGATTTGTAAGTATTTAAAAACCTCTATGCACCAGTTTTAAACGACCTAACTCTATTTTCATTTTTTGCCCCATCCACCCCCCTCCCGTCCCTCCTAACAACGTTACACTTTCGAAAATATCCCCATTCGACTTGCAGGCTTCTAAAACCAATCTGCCCCCTCTGGGGGCTGAATTTCTAAAATTCCAGAAATTGGTTTTTAGATATTTTCATTAGCTATATTTTAGAGCAAAAACTTCACGTGTATCTATTTTTTTGTTTGAGATATACAGGATTATGCGAAATCACGTTTTACGCATGTGAAATCACGTTTTGCCCCCCCCCCCCCGTCCCTCTTGGGGACCGAATTTCTAAAATTTCAGAAATCGATTTTTAGACATTCGTGTTAGCTATATTTTAAAGCAAAAATTTTACGGATTTCTGTTTTTTGTTTCAGACATGAAGGATTTTTTGAATTCACGTTTTGCCCCCTCCCCCCTTGGGGGCCAAATTTTGTAAAATCGCTTCTTAGTGGGTGCCTACGTCACAGAAAGAACATTGTCACAAAATTTCATGCTTCTAGGTCCGGCCTCTAGAACGAGCTCATCGAAATGCACTCGTTATCGGAATTTCTCCGATGTGACGTCACATTCCGATAGCTTTTCTTATTTCGCTAGAACGAACTCATCGAATTGCTTTCATTATCGGAATTGTCAGGCGGAATCGTTTTCTGTAATTTCGACTGGTCTTTTCCGAGTGAAATCGTCGTGAGATAAACAAATCACGGTTCCAATGGCGTCCATCTTGGCATTAGGTGTTATTCAAGAAAATGAAATATATTTAAATCTTAAAAAATAATTAAGTTAAATGAAAATTGTAATATATATATATTGGTAACTAAACTTCTTATTTAAAAATTATGAAGAATAACATGTCTTAATATTTAAAGTTATTGAAAATTAATTAAATATTATAAAAAAAAATATAAATACCCATATATATATATATTTTGTAATTAAAATTCTTATTAATCATGTCTAATATTAATAGCATATCTATTAAGAATAACAAGTATTAATATTTAAAGTTATTAAAGATTAATTGAGTTTAATGAAAACTGCAATTATATATATATATATATATATATATAAATTAAAAATCTTATTTAAAGTATGTTTATGAATGATACAAGTCCCTGTACATAAAACATTAATAAAGCTTAAAGGAAATTATGATAAATATTTATTTTCCCTCGAACTAAAATTTTTCCTTTTACATTTTATTATAATTGAATTAAGTAAGTTTGAGACACAGCACGTCAATTCTACATTCACTTGCAAAACTTCATTTGTAGCTATATAATAGTATCTATCTCTCATATCTTAGAAAGGGAAAAGTAAGTGAATGTAATTTTTTAAATTTAATAATTGATTTTTACAATCTAAATTAGACATATTATGTAAATTCACTTACAAAATGAAAATTAATTTTAAGACGGTTTTACTTTTTCTTACTTTGACGAAAGATAATTTTTTACTATGCTTAAAGATTTAAAATTACACAGCATATTTTATTGTATATTGTAAATTCTAAAAGAAATTTTAGAAACAGTACATACAAACATGCAAATTAAAAAATAATAATAATAATAAAATACTATTAGATTTGCTTTAACACATGTAAATACAATAAATCAATTATACTAATGTATGTACACAAAAATTTTAATTAAGGAAATTTAAACGAAAATGTTAATATTTGTGCATATATGTAATAAAGAAACATTACCATAACTATAAAGTTATTACAGATTAGACAGAAAAAAATATATATATATTACCTATATACATCCAAAGCTCTTACATCCATAGTAAATTCGTCGTTCACTAAATAACAAATGCTAGCAGCTAACACTTCAAGGCAAAAAATCATTTACATTTATTGCCTTAAAATGCTAGCAACTGGCAAAAGGTGAAGTTCGGTAGTAACACGGGTTTGATATTTAGAAAATACATACGGTATTTACAAAAAATAAATGGGGATAAATACTGTTTTCTTATTAAATAAAGCTAAAACGCACATTCACAACCACACAAGCAGAGGCAGCCATCTTTGTTTATCTAAAATATCCAAATGAAATCTCGCGGCGAGGGTGAAATTATCCTTGTCTGTGATTGGTCAACTTAATCCGATTTCGAAAACAGCCCTTTCTCTCTGGGGGAAGTTTCGACTCACCTTTACGAGGAGTTGGTGCTAGGGTATAAAACGCATATCGGGATGATTTTAGTGAAATCTGACGTTTCCGATAATGAAAACTTTCCGCGTCGAGTTCATTCCGATGGGTTCATTCTAGCAAGGGGTTTGGTCTGGGCGATGATGAATCACCCCCCTCACTCACTCAGTCAGTCAGGAAGAACGATTTTATATATATAGATGATGATTTGTTGAGAAATTAGCCAAGGGGCGGTGACGTTTATTTATTTATTTATTTATTTATTAATTTTATGACTGTACACCAGAGTAAAACATCAATTAAACAATTCCTTTCTTGCATTGTTCGCAATATGCTCTACACCGCAACATATCGATCTTAAATATTAATTTTGGATATATATGAATTTTTAAAAATATAATACCTATAGTTATTCAAAGTTATTGATAGATTTTTAATTTAATTCAAAAAAAAAAAAAAAAAAAAAAAAAAAAAATGTAAGTTAGATATTTAAAGTAAATTTCTACTTATTTAAAATCTAAAGATTAATTGTATAATTTATTAAATACATTTTTATCACATTTATGTATATTTTAAAACTTGTAATAGATCGTACATTTTTTTGTTCCATTTTCATTTTTAATAAGTGTGTGTTTTAACAAACCACTTTGCAACTTCAGCTTTTGAAGGCAGCTTATTAATATTTATTAGCGGTATATTTATATATATTTTCAATAGAATAACAACAAGAAATAAAATATTATAAAAATAATATAAATATATAAATTGTGTTTTAAAAGAATGGAGTGCTTCGTGAAAATATTTCCTTATTTAAAAAAAAAAAAAAAATCATGAATAAATATATAATTGACAAAATATAAATATGACTGAAATTATAAGCACTATTTTAAATAAAATCAATCGAGTAAATATATATATATTATAGTTCATCATAATAAATTGAAGATAAATAATCTGGTGTGTCACTCACACGACTTCTCTGACCCTGAAATTTAATACTATAAATACAGGTTGGTAACATAACGAGTACTATTATGTAAACATATGTTAAAACAATTCAAATTAGGCTTCGAAAGTGTTTTATATGATAATTATTTCTGTGTGAGGGGTCTACCACCCATTCCATCCCCCGTTTCATTACTGCACCTATATTTATAAAGAATTTAAATCTGTTATTAAAATTAAAAGTTCATTTAAAATTGTTCAGATAACTTTCACACGCAACATTCCTTGAAACATCAGTCTTGATCAAAAATTTCGGGCAACAAACTTACATTAATTTGAAAATACAGCTTTTGGAACTCCTGAAATTATTCGTTTTTAAGTTACTCTTAGAGACACAGACAAAGATCAAACTTTAAAAAACTTGACTTCGGAAATCAGGAAGCCTCAAAACGTGTAAATATACAAAAAAAGCGATGAATATTTAGCTTAAAAACATACATTATTTATTATATGTCTATGAGGAATTCATTTCCATTCTTGGGCAGCTTTCCTAACAGGCTAAAATATTATAGTAAAGCACTTCCACTAACAATAAAAAAAAAAAAAAAAAAAAAAAAAAAACTGGCGTACAGGCAATAGCAAGAAATTAAAACTTCTTCACACACCATAAATTTTAAATCAGCACAACCGGTTTCGAAAGGACGTAGCCTTTCTTCATGAGGTGCAAACACGTGCAACTGCCTTGGAGGCAAAAGCAAGACATCCTTGGAGGCAAAAACAAGACTGCCTTGGAGGCAAAGCAAAGTCTTGCTTTTGCCTCCAAGGCAGTTGCACGTGTTTGCACCTGATGAAGAAAGGCTACGTCCTTTCGAAACCGGTTGTGCTGATTTAAAATTTATGGTGTGTGAAGAAGTTTTAATTTCTTGCTAATAAAAAAGAATGTTATCGCTTAAATATTTGCAACCTTGCATATCTTTTGAAAATTATGTACAAACCACAAAGTGCACCTAAATATAATCTTATAGTAATAATACGCGTCACAAACTGAAATGCACTTCCATCAATTTTCAGCTATTGTCACACTACAATGTAGTTCTTTTGTGTGGCCCTGTAAATTAACAGTGAATGATTCCCATGCCAAATTCTACATGATACAAGCTTTTACGCTTATAAAAAATATATATCCATTTCATTTGTTTTAGTGCAGTCTGTAGATGTTAAACTCTACTTACCTGCAATTTCCTCCCATAGACGTAATTGTATTTGAATACTCTTGAGTATACCTGTACACGAACCATTTGCTTCATCTCAACGAAAAGCTTAGTGTAGCATCCCTATATGATACACATTCAGAATACCATGTTTGGACTTTCTGCTATTTGTTCTTGAGATATGCTGATAACAGTCAGACACAGAGACAGACATACCCACACACAGACCAACTGCTAAAAACATGATTTTCAGATTCAACGGACTTCAAAATGTGTAAAGATAACAAAAACTCACTTTCGAAAATTTGACCCAAAAAGAATACTTTCTATACCTTATGGGTAAGAGATAGTAAAAATATTTAATTTTGTAACACGTTGTTTTGTTATTTGTTAAGAAAATATTTTTCTTTCAGTACAGTCGGTAACAAAAGTCTCCGAACACTAGAAAAAATTCCTATGTAAAAAAAGTACACTTAATACGGTTTTGTTAAATAAATCCTTGTCGAATCCTGTTTTAAGACTGAATAAGAACAATATTCGACAAGGATTTATTTAACAAAACTGTATTAAGTGTACTTTTTTTATATAGGAATTTTTGCTAGTGTTCGGAGACTTTTGTTACCGACTGTATCTTCTTGTATTGACTCTGTTTAAGTTAGTAATATTTCAGAAAATACAGAGGCTGTTCGCACATTTTTTAGACGATTTTATTTCGCAGTAAGAAAAAATCGTTTGCATGGAGAATTTTATTTTCAAAACTGTTATATTTTTGGAAGTTTTATTTATCTTCTGATATTCAGAATTTTTGTTTAGATGCAAAAATGCGCTTTTAAAAAGGCAGTTGATGGAAGGATACGTTTCCGCTTTTTCCAAAGAGAGGTTTTAGTGAAATCGTTATGAAAAGCATTTATCAGGAGAAAAATGGAAAAATGTCGCAACAATAGATGAATCTTGGGTCTATTTAAGTGGTTGTAATAAAAAAAGATCAATTTATTATCACAAAAGTGGAGAAAAAAATTTTTGCTACATGTTTAAGAGAATCAAAAGAAAGTTTTTCTAAAGGATTTATGATTGTCACTGGTTTTTCATACAAGAGCAGTATAAAAGCAAAAAAAAAAAAAAAAAAAAAAAAAAGGTGACAAAAATGTCAAAATCAGCTCTAAATACTCTCAAGAACATATTTTAGTTCCAATTTTTAAAAATGAAAATCCAGATCTTTATCCACAATGCTATCAATCCGTTGAACTGTATCAAGACAAAACAAGCAGCCGCACATCACAATCCGCAATTGCTTTTCTAGAAAAAAAAAAATGGAACAAAAACGGGAATTAAAACCATACCCTTCACTGATATTCCTGCTAAATCTCCTGATGTATCAGTGTTGGATTTTTGTGTTTTTCGACTCTTAAAATCAGCATTATCCAAACACCGACCTACAACGCTTTGTGGACTTAGGAAAGCCGTTCAAGAGGAGTAGAAAAATATACCTCTTCCGATATTGTAAAAAGCATTATTATCATAGAACCTACGATGTAGAATGATAATTATGAACAAGGGCTATCAAACTGAACAAATAAAACACGAAATATGAGTGAAATTGTTTCAGTACACTCCATCAAAATCGTCTAAAAATGTTCGAACAGCCTCTGTATAACAAAGAAATGGGAAAAGTTTAGAAAAAGAATATGAATCGAGAGGCTCCAGAGAGGTTTATAAAGTGATCTTTAAACATCTTTAATTACTTTCTCTTACCCATAAGGTAGAAAAAGTATTTTTTGGGGGTTAAATTCTCGAAATTGAGTTTTTGTTATATTTACATAAATCTCCCGAATCCAAAAATCATATTTTTAGCGATTGGTCTCTCTCTCTCTGTGTGTGTGTGTGTGTTTGTTTGCTATCAGCATATCTCAAAAACAAATTATAGCGCAAAGTCCAACCTTTACCTTGGTATTCTAAATGTCTATGATATAAGGTTGCTATACTAAACTTTTCGTTCAGATCAAGCAAATGGTTCGTGTACAGGGACGGCCATGAGAATTCAAATACATTACGTCTATGGGGGAAATTGCAGGTAAGTAGAGTTTAACATCTATAGACCGCACTACGCCAAATGAAACTAATATATATATATATTATATACCTAAAAACATGTTTCATGTATAATATGGTACTGGAATTATTCACTGTTCATTTACAGAGCTACACAAAAAACTAGATTTTAATGCGACAATACTTGAAAATTGATGAAGTGTACTTCAGGTTGTGCCGTGTGTTATGAACATAGGATTATATTTATGCCCATCATGTGATTGTTCGTAACATTCAGAAGATATACAAGGTTGCAAATATTTAAGCCTTAAAATTCTTTTTTATTGTCAGTGGAAGTCATTTTCTATAATATTTTACCATGTCCAGCAAAGATGCTTAGGAATTGAAATTAATTCTCCATAGGCAAATCGTAAATAATGAATTTTTTAAGCTAAATATTCATTGCTAGCTTTTTTTTTTTTTTTTTTTTTTTTTTTTGTATATTTACATGGTTTTTGAGTCTTTCTGAATACCGAAATCAAGTTTTTAATATTTGATATTTGTCTATGTCTGTTAAAGTAAATAAAAACAAATAATTTCAGGCGATCCAAATGTTGTAGTTTGTTAGTAGAAAAGTTTTTATCAAGATTGATAAGTTTCAAAGAATATTGTGTGAAAGTTAATTCTATATAAATATAGGTACTGTAATGAAACGGGGGGGGGGGGTTAGGTGGGGGGGGGGAGGGCGGTAGTCGCACTAACACAGAATTACTTGTCAAATAAAGTTTAATTTGAATTGTTTTAACATAAGTTTGCATAACAACACTCGTTATATTATCCCTTAATCTCCAATTTGTATTTATAGTATTAAATTTCAGGGTAAGCGAAAGTCTTGTGACTGACATACCAGATTATTTAAATTAAAATATATGTTATATTTAAAATTCTAAACTACTGTAGTAATTTAAACTAGTCAAGAACTTTAAACTTTCAAAAATCTTAATTTTAGTTTAAGAATAAATTTGAATTCATTTCAAAACTTTATTATCATGATTAATAAATCATTCAAAAATGAAGGGGGAGAAGCAGAGTTTAATTTCATTTGAATAATCAGAAACATAATTATCTGCAAGTAAAGTTTTTCGAATTTTGAAAGTAAATGAGATTTTACATCTAATTTTCAAAAGTTTTCGAAGGGAAGAAACTTAAATTTTGTTATTTATCAAGAAAGGAGAAATAGTCATAAGATATATTAATATTCGTTTTAGATAATTACATTCATTTTGAAATAGCATTTTAAAATTCATATTTTCACTCATTTTTGCAATATTCAGTAATAACATATTTTACGTTATTATACAACACTTAATAAAAATTTATTGAAAATTTCAAAAATTTATAATATATATCAATATTATCAACTCTATGTTTTGTTAATTATAAATTGAAAAAAAAAAAAAAAAAAAAAAAAAAAATTTTTTTTTTTTTTTTTTTTTTTTTTATAATTATATTGTTTTATTAAACAAATTGAGAAAAATAAATTTAAAAGAAAAATTCATGACTTATTTAAAAATAAGAAAATTATTAAGGTCGTTATTGTGACATAATTTCTGATAAATTTATCGCATTTAGCCTATATATGAGGTTTTATTAAATAAATGAAAGAGAATAGATGAAGAAAATGACATAATTTGAAAACTGTTATTCTTAAACTTGTATATTACTTGTTTGTTTTCAAGAAATTGAGCTCTTTTTCGTAGTGCAAGAACTATGTAAATGTCTTATTACGTTGCATTGTTATGCAATTCTCGTTTGAAGACAACCAACAGTAGAACATTGTAGCATTTATGGGTTAGCATATTAGGCACACTGACTTACACAATTGAATTTAAAACCTCAACCTTCATATTTACAATTTCTTCATTTCAAGAAATTGAATACTTATTTATAATGCAAGAACTATGTAAATTTTTTACAATTTATAAAAGTCACATTAAAAGCATGTAAATTAAAAAAAATATATATCTAATTAAAAGACATTTGCATTAAAATAAAATTTTCGAAACTTTTTCCTCTGATCAGCAGGACATCATCGGAATACTGTTAACAAAATACTTTTAACAAAATATTTCACAAAGTGCAGAAATACGTTCATGTATATATACTACATTATCAGGCGACAAATGCAGTTAAGAAGAAAGTACAGGTTAAGGAAAAAAAAAGTTATATGAAGAAAGTCAGAAGCCAGTTTACAGCCCACGACAAAATTATTGAAGCACTAGCAATAATTCCTACTTAAACGATGAGCTCCTAATACTGTTTTGTTAAGTAAATATTTTTCGTGTCACGATCTTCGTCTTTTCTGTTAATAAAAAAGTAAGCTGGTGATAAAAAATAGCTATCAAACTAAAAAATATATATACATATGAAAATTGTGGATTTGTGCTTCAATAATTTTGCTACCGACTGTAGGTCAAAAATTCTGGAGTCGGGCAGTTTGAGCTTTTTGGGTTTAAAAGGAGGCATCATTTGAGATCCGGAACTATTGAGGAACTTGCTTGGAGAAGTCAGGGTATGGAAACTGGGAAAGCTGGACTGGCGGTAACAACTGTTGAAAAAAACTGCAGAATAGTCCAAAAAACTTGTAGGAAACTTGCAACATTTCAATAAGGAATCCCATAGTCCACTGAAAAGATAAATGGAAATTAAATATCTAGTTGTATAAGAAAATGCCAAATTTTTGGTAGGAATTCTGAATCTTTAGAATTAATTAATATTACAACATTTTATAATTTTGACAGCTTCTGAAATTATCACTTCTGATACTTTTTTATGCTATACTTTCGTGCTATATTTTTCTGATATACTTTGTCCGATATATAAAAAAAATATCATTGTTTAATTTTATTGGTATTTTATAAACCCTGTTTGTGTCAGAATTGCGAGTGCTGTTTTCTGAAAAATTCAGCCTTTTATTCCCCAATTATGTCCTCCCATCATGCTTCAGTGTAGATTCACTGAGACCTAGAATATTCAGAGACAAAAGACTTCAGTTGAAGGGGGATACTCAACATCCTCCTTATCTTTTGGGCGTCCAGTGAGATTTTGCTTGCTCTCCCATCCTAACGCATCAGCACGCAATGCAGCTAGCTTCGAGGGTCACTGATATGGCAGGAACACCTCCTATTTCTTAAAAAAAGAAGAAAAAGTAAATAAATAACAAATAAGAAGTCGAAAAATAGAATTGGAAATATCTGATGCACGAAGAAACAATTCTACTTCTTAAACTAAGACATTAAGTACTGTTTAAATACTGACATTTTATCTGCGTTATGTCGATGATAGGTATATAAATTGCTTGGCCATATTCAAAATACACCCTCCTTAATTTTATCGATATATTTAATAAACAATTTCCTTCCATAAAATTTACTTATCAATGTAAAACCAATCAAACATTACTCTTTTTAGATCGCTCTATCCATCGCAGCAAAAATAATTCAGTTATTTGGTTTGACGTTTACTGTAAAAACTCTTTTGCCCCCTTCCTATCCCTGCCTCATTTGCTCATCCAACTGTTTTGAAAAATTAGTTTTTCAATTCTTACATATTCTGTGCCCTTAATTATACTTCATTTCAATTTAGCGAAAATATACAATTAAACAAAATTATCCAAATCGATATTGACGCTGGGTTCAAAGAAAATCTACTATAATTAATATTATCAACAAAATAAAAAATAAACTCTTATCTCCTCCAACTAATAATACTTCTTCATTTACCTTTAAAATTAAATTCACTGACAATCTTCCTTTTTCTAATGAATTCAATAAATTTAAACATTATATGTTTCATAAATTTGATATTCTAATTCCTTATAGTTCTTCTTTAATTATTAAACATTTGAGTTTAAATGACCGTGATCACACTAGACCCACTTAAGGTGTTTATAAAATACCAATAAAATTAAGCAATTATATCTTTTTCTATATCGGAGAAACTAAAAGAACTCTTAATAAAAGAATTCAAGAACATATTCGTAGTGTTAAAGAAGAAAAAGTTCAGCATTAGCTAACTTCGTTTACAATAACTCTGGTGCAGACTCTTTGGTATCAGACAGAAATTATTTCAACTCCACAATATATATCAGAACTGATAATTTCGGAAGCTGTAAAAATTATAAAATGTCGTAATACAATCAATTCTAAAGATTCAGCATTCCTACCAAAAATTTGGCATTTTCATATACAACCAGATATTTAATTTCCATTTATCGTTTCATTGGGCTATATGAAAAATGGTCTCATTGGTTTAAGACGCCTAATTGAAACGTTGCAAGTTTTCTACTAGTTTTTTGGACTATTCTGTAGCTTTTTCCAACAGTTATTACCGCCAGTTCAGCCTTCCCAGTTCCCATCCACTGGTTTATCCAAGCAAGTTCCTCAATAGTTCTGGATCTGAAATGTTGCCTCCTAAACTCAGGGACCCATCAGCGGCCGAGTGGTTCTGCGCTCAAAGCTGGTAGACGTGAGGTGCCGGGTTCGGTCCCAGATCACGCTCGTCGGCCAAGTCGTTCGGAGTTTTCCGCAGTTTTCTCCGAAACTTGCATAAATACGGGCGAGGATCCCTTAAAAAGAGCCCCCACGGAGGGCATTTTCCGTCAGGCCTAGGTCCTACAGCTGTCAATCGGCCTTATTCCCAAATCCAATCCAATCCAATCCTTCTAAACACAAAAAAGTTCCAATTGTCCGACTCCAGAATTTTCGACCTAAACTGGCTTCTGACTTCCTTCATATCAAGCTTAACTGTATTTGTCGCCTGGTTCTGTAGTGTATATACATGAACGTATAACTGTACTTTGTGAAACTAAATTTTGTTAAAAATTTCCTGGTGATGCCCTCCTGATCAGGGTGAAAAGCTTTGCATTTTAATATATTTTAATATTAATGTTTTTTAATTAAATATATATTTTTTTTTTTAATTTTCTGTGTTTTTAAAGTGTCTTTTTATAAGTTTTAGAATGATACACGGGGTAAATAAATATCTCTGAATGAGATTATGTTATAGCGTACTATGCAAATGTCTTATTGCGGTGCATTTTTATACGATTCTCGCTTAAAGACTATCAGTAAAAGTACATTAAAGTATTTATGGATTATCGCATTAGGCATACTGACATTACTCTAAATAAATAATGAAATTAAATTCAAAACCTTAACAGTTTTTTCATACTTACGATTTCTTCATTTCAAGAAATTGAGTTTTTATAATGCAAGAACTATGTGAATGTTTTATTACGATGCATTTTTATACGATTCTCGCTTGAAGATTATCAGTAAAAGAACTTTGTAGCACTTATGGTTTATCGCATTAGACAATCAAGAAATCGAGTTCTTATTCACCTTACTCAAAATAAATAACGAAATTAAATTCAAAACCTTAACTATTTCTTCATAATTAAAATTTCTTCATGTCAAGAAATCGAGTTCTTATTCTTAATGCAAGAACTATGTTTATATCTTATTATGATGCATTTTTAAATGATTCACGCTTAAAGACTATCAGTAAAAGAACATTGCAGCAATTACGGTTTACGAGTATCACATTAGGCACACTGACCTTATTCTAAATAAATAACGCAATTAAATTAAAAACCATTACTGTTTCTTCATATTTCAATAATATTTCAGCGTTACATATAAGAACTATATTAGATGATTATGAATGATATTTTATTATTATGTAAAAACTTTCATAGATGAAATATATTAAAGCTTCTTATTTCATCTAAAAAAAAATTACCTAATAAAAATTAATTTATTTAATTTTCAACAAATATTCTTTATTTATAATAAAATAATAAAATTCTTTATTATTTTATTATAAATAAAGAATATGCAATAAAAAAATTTAAAAAGTTATACAATCATACAGTCGATTGTACTTTTAACTTTCATTCCTTCAAAATAAAAGTCTCAAATAAACATAATTGTTAAAATTTTATTTATTTGAAAATTTCAGCAGTCAATGCCATTAACTAAATTCATCGATAATCGAACTCTAAGTATAGTTTGATTTTCTCTTAAAAATGTTTAAGGGTTTTAGTTACAGTGGAAGCTGAGATATTATATATTACCCATTTTTAAACTAGCCTTCCTAAAAAACATACTTATGAGCCTTCCTTTCTAAATAAATTTTGTCATATAAAACAGTATTTTAGAAATTCTAATAAAGTTTTGATAAAAAAATTTACCATATTACTCACTTTTAAGTGTATTTTTGTAATTAATTTTTGAAATTCTGAAAATAAGATACTTTTTAGAAAACGAAAAAAAAAAAAAAAAAAAAAAGAACGAGATTCAAAGTCATTAATCAAAGTTTTTGTCTGTTGATTCCACAAATCCTATTGTTTTTTCTATTTAAAAGTTTTAAAAAGTAATGGATCTTGTCACTATAACCGATTTCTTTTTAATTAAAATGATGAAAAAGAAAAGTAAATCTTTCGAAATGAAATGTGATAAGTTACAGCACTCAAGGACGTTCTTTTGCATTCTTCTCATTAAATCTTTAGAAATTATATTCTAAATTAAATTATGCAATGTCAATTTAGAAGATTAAAATCAAAAATTTGCATTTTTGTTTAATTCAATGTTAGTTACAGATTAGATTCCTATCGAACCCATTTAAATTATTTTTACTTTGAAATTAAGCTTCTTTTACAGATTAAAATTAAAGGTTGGAAATCAGAGTTTTTAATTTTTCAAGCATGGAAGAGCATTTTCTTTTCTTTTTTTTTTCAAGAATTGAACTATTAATCTCGAATAAACACTTAAAAAAAATCAAATAATTTAGAAATTTATGTTTTTTTTTTTTTTTTTTTTTTTTTTTCCTTTAAGGTTAATTAAAATTTAATTTTCCCATTTAAAATATATATCATTTAACTCCATGATATTTAGAAGAATCAATTTTTGAAAAATTTGTGTTCGATATCAATATAAATGATGTTATAATAACTATTTGCAAAAAATTACTGCGGCCGTTTTCTTAAAAAGCTCCGGATATATATACACAATCACACACACACACACACACACACATCTTATTTTATTAAATGAATATATTATGTATTCACTATTTTTGCCTGTTATTTATTTATTTATTTATTTATTATTATTATTATTATTATTTTTTTTTTTTTTTTTTTTGACCACCCTCTCCTTTATGAACACGCTTCCACATTCACAGCTAATGTGTCTCCACATCCCTCATATTTTCAATTTTGTATTTTTTACCTTTAGTTTTACTTTTGTAGTATTGTTTTAAAGTAAAACAATTATTAAACATATTTGTATAATGAATTAAAGGATAGTAATTTTCATGATTTTAAGCAAAATTCAACTAAAAATGTGCGTTTTGAAACTATCGAGTAAATATTTATAAGAAACAGAAAAAAAAAAAAAAAAAAAGACTATGCAATTTTACAGTCAAAGAAAGAGTATGCGGTTGTTTGGTTGCAGACCTGTATAAATCTGAAGTATTACATTTCTACATGAATATACCATTAAATATCAGCCTACTTCTTTATATAAATTTATGCAAAAACATCATTAAGAGTATTACTGTGAATTAAAGTTATTTGAATATTTAAAGGCATACAATATTTAAAAATACACTGCAGAAAAAAATATCACGTTTTTCCAAAACTCATTCAATTCTCTATTAAAATAAATGGTAGATAATTTTTAAAATATATAACAGATGAAATGCGTCAGGATTCTCAACTTTAGCCGTGCAATTTTAAAAACTTCAATTGATTTAATAATAATTAAACATTACATTTCTTTTGTTTAAGGAATATTTTAATTCTTTCGGCTGATAGACTTTTAACCCATTAGGCGCCAGGGCTCCCGCTGCGGGATCATTTATTTACGATTTTTTTTCTCTGCAAGTGATTAAGATTTTATTTTTTATATTAAATATTGAAGTATCTAGCTTCCTTAGTAATTTTCCAAAAAGTTTGTAATGTAAATTATGTATGTATATTTTTTAATTATTCAAACAAATACGACAGTTTTTCTGCAAAAACATCAGCAAAGCAAAAATAACCCATTTGGGTGCAGAGGTTTAAATCAATGGATATGAAATAAAATTATTCTTTTCTTGAATTACAACAAATGGGCATCAAGAAAATTAATTTAAAAGGTTTTGCTGTTTTTCAACATCTATTCTAACCCGATTAGGTGCCAAATCTCCTATTTTGGAACCATGTCATATCATCTAGCAAAATAATTTCCTTTAAATTATTTCAACTACGTATAATTAGAAATGCACATTCAAACCTAAAAGCATACGAAAATTCAACAATTTTTAGTGGGATTCATATAGCTGCGTTCAATGGGTTAAATTTATTCTGATAATATATTAAACAAGATTTTAACAAATATGTCCAAGAACTTAAACTATTTATGGAAAATACATTTCTCATTAAAATAAATATAATCTTTCCTTTTAGAGAATTTTTTTCAACAAGAAAAAATTATTTGTTTTTATTAATTTAAAGAACCAAATGAAATAACTTCGATAAGAATATTTCTTTAATGGGAATCTTAAAAAAATATAGACAATAAAAATTAAAATGTTAAAAAAAGAGCAATACTAACACATTGAAATGAGTTTCCTGCGCACTTTTAAATGTTATGCTAAAACTTATTCAACTTCTTTTAAATTAAAGCTTGCATTGCAAATTATGGTGATTAGAATCGATATTAGCATTTGTAACTAAATTACATAAATAAAACTTCGAAAGGGAATTCTAAAATTTTGAATCAGCTATAAGTTTTGTAACTTAGTTATGGTGACCAAACTTCTAACTTAAAAAAAAAAAAAAAAAAAAGACTTCTTTAATAGCAAAATTGAATTAAATATTTGTAAATCTTGTGGACTCAAGCCGTTTTTAAAGAACTGAATACTGGTAATATTTCAGTATATGTATATTTATATTCAAAACACAAATTTTATTTCTTTATATTTTTAAATGAATGGAATATTTTCTAATCAAATGGTGTAAAAAATATGTTAGATATTCTGTTATTTATATACAGTGCATAAAATAGCATTTAAAAACACCCTTTTCTTTCATCTTATTACTACTCATTTTAAATCTGTAAAAAAAACGATTTTTGCTTAAAAATTTTTTGTCATAAAAAGTTTTCCAGTAGTACATACAAATATTTGGTGAAATGTGTTCTAAAACTTACTCTGAGATAACACGTCTAATACTAATAAAAAGTTCAGTATCAATATCAATCTACAATAGCATATTATGCTTAACATTATTATAAATAAATAATTTATTTATTAATTTCTTTAAACTAAAGGTGGTTTAAAAAAAATAAAAATAAAAAAAACTTTTAAGCTTTTTTTTTTTTTTTTTTTTTTTTGTTAAAATCGTAACTACCATCGCAAGATATATATAAATGATAGATATCGTAATTTAACCTTAAAATTTAGCAATTAAGAGATACAAAACAATACCAACACAATAAAAATAGAACTGATTTTAACATATAAGTAAGACTGACACAAAAATGTTGCGATACAGATTAAGAACCAATAAGAGACAAAAACAATTTAAATGACTTACGCCTACATGAATAATAATAATAAAAAAAAGGGCGGAGAAAGTAAATAAAGGACCACAGAAATATTAATTGGATAAAAATGCTTAAAATTTGAAGTATAAACTTTCAGGGGCATGTACTTCATAAAGCTGTGAAAGCTGCCTCGATTTCGTAAAACAATATAGCTAATCATAGCAATTTATATTGTTTCAGCCCCGATCCAGGCAGCAAAACCATTTTGAAGGAGAAATTAAATAAATTATTAAATCAAATCATCAAGGAATCCAGTGAGAAAATTTGAAAAAAGCAGAGTAACCACATGTAAAACTTTTACACAAACTGGAGAATAGGAAGATGCCAACAAATTAATGAAATTAAAAATAAAAGCATTGAAAACAACGATTAATCGATAAAGAATTAACGTCTGAGCATTTTCATTAACGATAAAATTCACTGAGTAATTATTTATTGAGTTAGTTAAATTTTTATTTTAAATTAGTTAAATTTTAATTTAAATTGTACGTAAATCAATGAACATTAAAACTTTAAGACAGCAGTGAGCAAGCACGATCTAGCGTTTAGCTATATAAACAATAAGTCAATTAAATTAAATCAGCTTGAAACAAGCCATTGCTTTAAGATGTATCTTTTTAAGAAGTTTTAGCTATATATATATATATATATATATATATTTAGTGTAAGTCATATAATAGAAAACTTGTAATGGAGGTCTACGAAATAGAGTTTTTTTACTCTTTAGTTTCTGGACTAGAATTAATTGACTTTTGTTTTTATAATGTTATATTTTTAAAACACACACACACACACACACAAAAAAAAAAAAAAAAAAAAAAAAGTATATATATATATATATACATATGTTACATTTATTTTTTTAAATATCGTCCTTATGAGAAATGATGTGCGGATTACATATAGCTCTTTTACAGGAAAATTCGAAATTGGTTACACATATCACATTCTATTGAAACTAATTATATGAATTTTATTAAACTATTTAAAATTAATTAAAGCTTATATATATTTTAAAAACTACCTAGATTGGTCATTACTGGAAATTGCTTGCTTAAAATTTATACTCTTTAACAGGGGTGCACACACTTTTAGATAAATTACCGTTCGTTGTACCAACTTGAGGAGAAATAGAGAAACGCCCTATTGCACTTTTCAGTTTTCACTTTTGACTATTTACTGAATTAGACAAAGAATCAAATTTGTTTAAATTTTTAATTACTACTAAATCTTCAGAAATCCGAGTGATGCAAATCAAGATATTTTTCTGTTGCTTAAACAAATAAATGATTAAAAGATTTTTCTATTAAAATTCAATAATTCATTAATGAAGAAATAAAATAGCGAAGTAATAAAACAATAATGAAGTAATGATTTTAGGTTTATGTTAAAAAATATTTTCAGTCTGTGTAAAGCTCCTTTCTCTTAAACATCTTCAGAATGAATAGCTTTAAAACACAGCCTATTATATCGGCAACATTTTTCAGAATTTGCATTAAATTCAACTGAATTTTTAGTAAAAATTGTATTATATTGCAATTTATGACGTGTTATAATATTCTGTTATTTTCGTAAGTATTCATTTCAGTAAAAGTTTCTATGAGACACTGTAAATTTATTATATATACATTTGACATCCAATCTGATATACCCTTTGACATTTTAATAAAATATTTTATACGTAGAATATGAAAAATGTATGAGATATTGATACACAAACTACCATGTTCCAAGTATGGGAATTAATCTTTTTTCATTTATTCCATATGATCTATTAACTAACTGTTTACTTTTCGTTGCGTGTTATATGCAAAAAATATGAATCAATCAACCAACTTATGTAGTAAAATGACTGTAAAGAACCTTTGTAACATTTATTATTCTACAATTTGTGTTAAAAAAAATTGTATATAAACATTTTCACAGCAGTAAAAAATGTCAGTAAAAAAATGTCAGTCAGTTAGAATTTATAAAATGTAAGTTAGAAAACTAAAAATTAAGAAGTTATTATATCTGACCGTCAACATTTATCTATATCGAAAAATAAATCTCAGTGAAATAAGTAATAAATATAAATTTGGTTACATAAATACAGATATATAAATTTTATTGTTCGTAACGTTTGTTAATACAATGAAAATTTACCCATTTTTAATAATAATTTATACATTTTTCTTTTCTTTTCTTTTTTTTTTTTTTTTTTTTTAAGTATAAAAATAAAATTTTTAGAAATTAAAATTGCATAGTTTTTTGAAAGTTTTTGCTAGTAAATAATAAGAATATATAATTAAGAAAAAACCATTAATGAAGATAAATATAGCCCCAGATGTAAATAAGAAAAAGAAACTACAGAAATTTTGATAGAATTCACATAAGAAAATTTTGTCAAATATTTAAATTCAAGATTTATAAGGTAAGTAAAATGCACTCACCTTGTATATGAGTATCCCATGAGGCTTGCAAAAACAGATGAATTTATTCCATGTATGAAAAGAAGAACCAATTTCTATTTTCTTTTATAAATATCTTTTCTGCTAAGCTATTCAAAAGATAATTTCAAATATATAAATAATGATGTTTCAATTTAATTAAACCAGCCTCATTTAGCTTGGTTTGTGTATTAGGAAATTATATATTATTTTATGTTGCATTATTTTGTGGGAATAAAAATCAACCCACGTATTATCCTTTTAATCACATCTTTTATTATGAAAAACTGAACATCGAAGAAGGAGAAAAGAAAAAAAACGAAAAAATACATTATTACATGTACATAGAAACACAGACGGCCAATCAGAACAAAATGTGTCATAGCGTCGTCACAATGTAGATGTATATATGCATGAAGAAATAAAAGAGTCAAATGAAATGTTTTTAGAATAATATGAAAAAAGATAGTTTTTTGTAATTATTGAAAGAATGTCATTTTGAGTTTATTTCTCACCAACACCCCTGCGTAAACTCGATGACATTTAATCACAGTTCAACAAGGAAATTCGCAGTTTTCGAAAAGAATGTCTCGGCAGAGGCTTCGTGAGCACATCGGCGATCATATTTTCCGTGCTTACATACTCAATCTTTATTGTGCCCTGCTCAACAAGGTCTCGAATCAGATGATACCTTAGTTCGATATGCTTAGTTTTCTGTCGAAACTTGTCGTTTTCCGCTAATTTAATGCAAGAAAGGTTGTCTTCATAGAGTGTAATAGGACAATTTTGTTGCATATCAATTTCTTCAAAAAGGTTTATAAGCCATTTTACTTCTTGCGCGGCACTTGCTGCAGAAATATATTCCGCTTCCGCTGATGACATTGATACAGATTTTTGTTTTTTTGCTTGTCCAGTATACAGTATTTGCTCCTATGCAGAACAAATTTCCTGTTGTAGACTTACGATCACTGGGATCGTTTGCCCAGTCGGAATCTGCATATACCCTCAAGACAGGCTCTTCAATATTATTATATGTCAATTTAAGATTAATTGTACTTTTTAAATATCTCATTAATCTTTTTACCGCTTCCCAATCTTTTGCTCTTGGGCGCTCATTTCTTCTACTCAAAATATTTACCGCGGCGCTAATATCTGGACGTGACACGGTTGAAATATATAACAATGCGCCTACAGCCTGTCTATATTGTGTATTTTCTGGTAAAAGGTTTTCCTCGTCATTTAATTTTATGTAACCTGTGTCCATAGGAGTGTCTGTAGGTTTTGAATTTTCTAAACCGTATTTGACTATAAGTTCTTGTATTTTGTGTGTTTGATCAAGAGTCATTGTATTTTCATTAGGGCGATTAATATTTATCCCAAGATATTGTTTTGCTTCTCCCAAGTCTGTTAACGGGTATTCTTGTTTTAGTTTGTTTACAATTTCATTTATTTGTTGATCATTCCCCGCTATTAACAAATCATCGACATACACAAGTACATAAGTAGTTACATCGTTTTGTTTACGTTTATAAAGACACTTGTCGAATTGACTTTGAATAAAGCCTAAGTTAAGTAATGACTCATTCAATTTTAAATTCCATGCTCTCGCGGCCTGCTTTAGCCCGTATATTGCCTTTTTTAATTTACACACCTTATGTTCTTCCCCGGATACCACGTATCCTTCTGGCTGATGCATATAAACATCTTCACTCAATTTACCGTGTAAAAATGCAGTCTTGATATCAATATGTCTAAGACTTAAATTCTTATAAAGACTCATTGCCAAAAAACTTCTCAAGGTTGTGTGAGACGCCACTGGGGCGAAAGTCTCATCGTAGTCTATTCCATATTTCTGTGAAAAGCCCTTCGCAACCAGCCTAGCTTTGTATTTTTCAACACGGCCCTGACTGTTATATTTTGCTTTGAATGCCCATTTGCACCCTACTATTTTCATCCCTGGTGAAACCTCAACTAAATCCCAGGTGTCATTCTGCTTGAGTGAATTTATTTCATCTAATGTAGCATTGATCCAATTTTCCTTTTCTACAGGGTTTTCCATACTTATTATATCATCCCAGCATTTTGGTTCACTTATTCTTTCATTGTGTAATGTGAATGCGAATCTATCTGGTGGTACCCCTTTATTAGATCTTTGTGATCTACGTGGAGTATTTTGAGAATTATCTGACACAACACTATCATTAGTTTCATCTATCTCTGAGTCTATTATTTGCAAATTTGGTGATGGATTTTTATTATCACTTTTCTCATCATTGTTTTGTGATGTGTCATATTTAAGTATCGCTTGTTTTTCATTTTCTACAAATTTTACGGTTCGACTAATAATTATGTTTTTGCCATTTGTACAGATCCTATATCCTTTACTTCTATTGTCGTACCCTACGAATATACCTTCCTGTGCCGTATTATCTAATTTTCCTCTGTGTACCTTTTGTACGTATGCATAGGCACGACAACCAAATGGTTTTAACATTGATAAGTCAGGTTTTCGACCTGTCCATAATTCATAAGGTGTCAATTCACACGAAGATGTTGGGAGTCTATTTTGCAAGTAAACTGCGGTATTTATTGCCTCCCCCCAGAAAGAATTTGGTAAATTGCCATCTTTTAATAAACAACGTGCCATTTCAACTAAGGTACGATTTTTACGTTCAGCAGTTCCATTTTGAGAAGCTGAATAGGGAACAGTGAATTGGTGGTCTATACCTAATTTTGTTAAGTATTCATTTAATTCTGTCCCGGTATACTCTCCTCCGTTGTCGGAGCGGATTGCATGCAAAGTTCGTCCGAATTTATTTGATGTCATTGCGATATATTCCCTCAATTTTGCAAAAACTTCATCCTTTTTTCTCAGTAGGTATATTACTGTAAATCGACTAAAATCGTCTATAAAAGTTAAAAAATAGTATTTTCCACCGACCGTGGGGGTTGTCATTGGTCCACACAAGTCAGTGTGTACCAACTCTAGTGCTTTAATTGCCCTAAACTGAGCCTTTTTGGGATAAGGATTGTCCGTTAATTTAGTTAATATGCAAGTTTCACATGCATTATCATGTTTGCAGTTGTCTAGTTTTATCCCAACTGCCATGTTGTTGTTTACCAATCGTTTTATATGACTAATGTTTCTATGGCCTAATTTAATGTGCCATTTATCAATGCAATTTGTATTTTCACATATTTTTACCATGTTTATAGTGTGTGTTGTATCATAGTTAACTTTGCATTCGTATAAATTGTTGTTAATGTAACCTTCAATGCATGTTTCTCCTTCATGCATTATTTTGCATGATTTGTTTTCAAATATTGCTACACAACCATTTTCAGTAGCTTCTTTTACAGATATGAGGTTTGTCTCTATCTCTGGTACATATAAAACATTTTTCAATATTATAGTATTATGTGTGTTATTGGAATTTATGGTGTTTAATTTCACAGACCCATGACCCAGGGATTCTATCTCCTGTCCATTCGCGATTGTTACGCGTGAATTATTATGATTAAATTCATGAAATTTATTCCTATCATTGCATACATGCGTTGAACAACCTGAGTCTACATACCAATTGTTAGATTTCTCACCGATAAATAGAGTGAATATTTTATCGTTAGGTTTTTTATTTTCACTCTCAGTAATAAGAGCCCTATCCGCGTTATGTCTGTCTTGAGAGTACATACCAGATTTGAAAGTTGATCTGGCATTGCTGGCTTTTGTTTGTTTCAGAGTCTTTTCTTTATTTTTATTTTTAAGATGCCAGCATTCTTCAATTGTATGCGATTTTTTTTTACAATAACGGCAGAACTTTGAATTTTCTGGTTTCGGTTTAAATTTAACCTTTAACACTGAATTATTTTCAGATTTGTTTTCTTTTCTTTTAGAAAATTCATCAATCAATTTCGAGCGTATAAACTCTGGTACAAGATCCTTTTCATCACGCGATTCTAAAGCGGTAATTAATACATCATAACTTGGAGGTAAGGAACAGAGCATTAGGGCTGAAAGGTGCCTGTCATTTATTTCTTCTCCGAGCGATACTAACTTATCTCGCAATTGATAGATGTTAGTTAAGTGGTCTATCATATCGCCACCTTCAGTTAATTTCGTAGAGTAAAGCTTTCTAAGCAAAAATAGTTTACTGCTGAGGGTTGAACGCTCATGTACAGCTTTTAAGGCGTTCCAGCATTCTTTAGCGGTCTCAAGATTTTTGACATGGATTATTTGATTATCCTCTATTAAGAGGTTTATAATGGCTCGTGCTTTCCTATTTTTGTTATTCCATGTGTCCGTAATAGGATTCGGAGCATCGTTAAGAACCACGGAATATAAATCTTCCTTTTGGAGAAACATTTCTAATTTAAATTTCCACACATCATAATTTTATGCGTTAAGTTTTTCAATTATAGTGTCCTTGAGGATACTCATTTTAATATTTCAATTTTGTTTTCTTTCTAGTTTATAATAACTACAATTTTATATTTAATCATTCATATGTTTATTTTAAACATTCTTTTATTTCTATACTTTCGTTTTCAAGAAACAAAAAGAAAACATATTTATTTATTTTCGCTTACATTTTTTTTTATTATCATTAGCAAAATAATATTATTTTAAATGAAGCAAATGTTTCTTCAAATATGCAAAGAAAAAAAAACTGTCAAGAATAAATTCAAAGTTTCGATTTAGCGCGTCAGTAGCATAATCTGATAGAATTCAGAGAAGAAACTTTTGTCAAATATTTAAATTCAAGATTTATAAGGTAAGTAAAATGCACTCACCTTGTATATGAGTATCCCATGAGGTTTGCAAAAACAGATGAATTTATTCCATGTATGAAAAGAAGAACCAATTTCTATTTTCTTTTATAAATATCTTTTCTGCTAAGCTATTCAAAAGATAATTTCAAATATATAAATAATGATGTTTCAATTTAATTAAACCAGCCTCATTTAGCTTGGTTTGTGTATTAGGAAATTATATATTATTTTATGTTGCATTATTTTGTGGGAATAAAAATCAACCCACGTATTATCCTTTTAATCACATCTTTTATTATGAAAAACTGAACATCGAAGAAGGAGAAAAGAAAAAAAACGAAAAAATACATTATTACATGTACATAGAAACACAGACGGCCAATCAGAACAAAATGTGTCATAGCGTCGTCACAATGTAGATGTATATATGCATGAAGAAATAAAAGAGTCAAATGAAATGTTTTTAGAATAATATGAAAAAAGATAGTTTTTTGTAATTATTGAAAGAATGTCATTTTGAGTTTATTTCTCACCAACAAATTTAACACGTTTTCAATAATTTAGTCTCAATTCTAAAACTAATTTAATTAAAAAATTAATTTATTAATGCAATTCCAGCAAATTTCCAATAGTACCCCTTAATTTTACTGAATATTTTTTTTTGCCCTGTAAATCTAATGCAGTCGTACTATATTCTATAGAAAGCATTCTTTTGCGCTTATGAATAACATATTTCAATTTTATCAAGAAATGAGCAAAGTTAAGTTATTAAAGTTTGGTTTATAGAAATACCTCTTACATAACACAAAGCTCTGGAATACTTTCCGGTGTCCCTGTAAACATTCTCTCTATTTTCAATCGGGGAAATGCAATAGTAAACTCGAATAACGTATTACAATTTCATTAAGATTTGTGTAAAGTAAAGGTAATAAAATATTGTTTATAGAAGTACCTCTCATAGAAAACATTGCTTTGGAATACTTTCGGATGCCCCTGTACACGCACCATTAGAGGTATTCACTCCATTTTCAATAGAGAACATTCGAAAGTGAAATTGAATAACATATATCAGTTTTAAGAAATATAATGAATATTTAAGGGAGTTAGAATGCGGAAAGACAGGCAGACAAATCAAAGTCATGTGTTAATAAAAAACTAAATATGACTAAAACATTTATATTTTTATAAAAAATTTGTTTCTCAAGAAATAAAATGTACAAAGATTTAACACTTTGTACATTTTTTAACACTTTCCAAGAAAGTTGAAAAGTATTAATAATTTGGGTTTGCCTGCCTATCCGTCTGTCCTTCTACCCTCTAACTCCCGTACATAGTCATGGAATTTCTTAAAACTGATACATGATATTCAAGTTCACTATCGAATGTTCCCTATTAAAAATGGAGTGAATACCTCCACTGGCATGTGTACAGGGATACCCGAAAATATTCCAAAGCATTGTGTTATATGAGAGGCATTTCTATAAGCTAAATTTTAATAACTTTACTTTGCATAAACCTTAATGAAACTGAAATATGTTATTCAAAGTGTTATTCATCATACGTTATTCATCATCATATGTTATTCAACATATGTTATTCATCAGTCCACACAAAAATATTTAATTACAATAAGGGCAATTACTGGAAATTTGCAATAATTGCAATTTCATTTATATTTAACGTTTTTAACACATTCTAACAATTTTTAATTGTGAATGCGATTTCCATATTTGTATCAATCTGTCTGTTTGGTGTCTATCTTTTTATCTAACCATTTGAAATCCCACGGCAAACTTACATATTTTCAGAATTTCTTAAAAATTATATACGTTAATCATAGTCACTATGGAAAGTTCTTTAATTCAAATGGCAATAATAGGTCCTGTAAAACTGGTTTCTGTACAGGACACCCAAAACAATTCAAATGCATTTTTTTTTAGAACACACATTTTTATAAATCACATTTAAATAACTTTCTACTGTAAAAATCATAAATAGACAATTATTGTGAACACGCTAAAATAATGTTTTATACAAAATACGATATGGTTAACCTTCAAATTTTCAAGGCTACACTGAAATATTTAGATACATTATAAGGTCTGCAATTAGAATGTCACGGCTGCTTTTTCTTCTGCGTTAAGCATTTTTAACACTTTCCATCAATGTTTAAGGGTGATTATGAATATAATTAGTCCATTTGTATGCCTTTCAGTTCTTCGATTTTCCTGCTTGATAACGAAGACAAGGAACACTAAAATTTCTATGATACAGATGGAAAGTGTTAATATTCAATGCGTACCGCATGATTTTTTATTCTTGTTTATTTCTTTTTTCTTTTATATATATTTTTGTTATATAAATAATGATGATGCTCAAAGAGTTTTATAGAGCGCCAATAGATGGCACTGTGTGTTCTTTCTTTTCTTTTGTAATTGTAAATATATGAATAAACTTTAGTTTCAGTCTAGCTTACGTATGGTAGCATCATTTGGTAGCAAGAGCGGTGGTTGCGTTCGATCGATGACGAAAGCGAAATGACGTCGCGTTTCTGGTAATAAAACCGAATAATGAATAAGTGAGAGTAGATCTTTAATTAAAAAATCAAAAAAGATGGATAAAATAACCCCGTCAGTACTATTAGTGAATTGTACGAACTACAACACGTGGTCATTAAAAATAAAAAATGTTCTAACAATTAAAAAATTGTATGATGTCGTAAACAAAGAAGCACGGGACTTAAAAGATGAAGCACCAGCTGATTAGGAAAATGAAAACAATGCTGAAGCTGTAGCTTATATTCTGCTTTCGTTATCCGGTAAAGAAAGTCTTGAATTCGCAGAAGAAGAAACAACAAAGAATTTGTAGGACAAAATAAAACTAACATTTACTGGAAAACTGGAAGATCGGAAAAATTATGAAAGTAATGAAATAAAGAATATTGAATAGAACCCAAAAGAAACAGTGACCGATTATATTGCTAGAGCAAGAGGTCTCAAATTGAAATGTGCTTCGATAGGCCTAGAAATTTCAGAAAGAGAAATCGTCTATTATATAGTCGGAGGCCTTAGAAGAAAATTTTTGAAAATTAGAGAAATATTGAACAATCAAAGGTAAAAGGATCTGGATTAAATTCTGGAGATTTTACATGAAGAAAAGAGAACAATCCTGAAATCAAATGTTTATCAAACAACTAGAATAAAAGAAGCATTGCATGTTAAAAATGAAAACAGGAAGAAAGTAAAAAGCTGTTTTATTTGTAAGAAGACGAATCATCTAGCCAAAAATTCCTATTTTAGGAATAAAAATAATTTTACACCAAACAGTCATGATAGAAGAACATATACGTGCAACAAAAACAAAAATAAAGCGTAATTTAAAAACAGAAACTGGAATATGATCAAGAACAAATGAATTTTAATAATTTCTGTATGCGCTAGGCATAGATGCTCATACAAAATTTATGATATCGATAAAAAGAAAATTATTGAAGAAAGATCAGTTAAATTTGACGAAACAATTATAGGTAGTAATTTCCTAAAAAATGAATCCGAATCTTATTTGTGGGATATTAAAGAATTAACCCAGTTTAATGAATCTGAATTAAAACAAAAGACCGAAACTTTTTCCCTACCAGAAAACGATGATAATAATTTATGGGATTTTTCGTCTAAAGAACAAACATTAGAACAAAATGAAAAATAAAATGACTCGAAATCTAATTTAGATTGCCACCCCGACTCTGCTGATCTTAAAGAATAAAAAATAAAACGTCAGCTAATTTCGCTTTGAATGACGGCGAGTCGATACAGAACAATTCTGAGGAAATAAATATTAAAACAAATCGTAAAAAATGGGAGATTGCAATGGAAAAGGAAATTGATTCTATGAATAAACATAATATTTTTTAATTATTTCAAAGACCAACAAACTGAAAGAATTATTAAAAGCAAATGGATTTATTCGATTAAAAGGGTTAATAATGAAAAAATTTATAAAGCTAGATTAGTAGCGGCAGCATTCAATCAAATAAAAACAGTCGATTATTCAGAATTATATTCACCATAATATAGAATCATTTAGACCATTAATGGCAATAGCAGAGCTGCTAACCTAATCCGGCAAATTGTTAGTACCGCCCATTTTTCTACGCCGTTTAATTTTTAGAGTAATTCTCTTCAAATATGTTTTCGATGAATTAAGAAAACAAATACTCTAAAAATTAAGTGGCGTAGAAAAATGGGCGGTACTAACAATTTGCCGGATTAGGTTGACAGCTCTGCAATAGCTTCTAAGCTGAATTTATCTATAAGAATTTTTTTTATGTAAAAAAAAGCATATTTATATGGTAACATTGAAGAGAAACTGTATATATGAAGATTCCTCCTGGTTATGAAAATAAATTTGGTAAAAATAATATATGTAAATTGAAACATAGTATATATGGTTTACCATAATCTGGTCGAAATTTGCACATAAAACTTAAACATGGACTGAAAGCGATTGGCTTCTCTCCTCTTGCATCTGGTAATTGTGTATTTACTTGTAAAGATTAAACAAATTTTCTAGCAATTTGCGCGTATGTAGATGATTTAGCAATTTTTTCAAGTAATGTTAAGTTATTCCAGGAGAACATAAGTAAACTTAAAGAAATTTTGTTTTAATGAAGCAACTAAAAATTAAAAATTTTTAGGCATGGAAATTATACAAAATCCAAACGATATCAGTTTATCGCAAACTAACTGCATAGAAACTTGTTTAGATAGATATTTTACACCTACAGATAATTTAGTCAATCAGACTGAGTATCAAGAAATTGTAGGCGAATTGCTATATTTGGCTAACTGAACTCACCCTGATCTTGCATTTGTTGCTAGTTATTTATCACAATTTAACAAACGTCCTGAGAAAAAAAGTTAGCTAAAAAGGTTTCAATATATTTAAATGGAACAAAAGATAAAGTATTGTTTTATGAGAGAAAATTCGGTTTAATAAATTGTAGTGCAGATTAGAGATGGGATACTATTACTTTTCAGTAATAGGTTACATCGTTCCATGCTACCTTTAATAATAAGTTCTTGTAACATATTATTTTTATAACATATTACTCTTTAGTTTATATACGGCTAGTGTCTTTCTAATCCTTTCGGGATATACAATATATATATGTGTCTTGCATAGTGGATGCGATTCATGTTTTTGAGTTACAATGCTTTCGAAGAGTAATCTTCACTTTATTTGACTTTATAATTTCTGAAAAAAAAAGAAAGAAAGAAAGAAAAGAAAAGAAAGAATGTAAAAAAAGAAAGATGATATGAAATAGTGGTAGAGTCAAAGTTTTACACAAACGCTTGTTCCAATCGTGTAAGTATGAGATTCTGTTAAATCAATTAATTTAAACACGAAAACAGAATATTTCACATAATAACATAATATGAAGTAACACGTGCACGAGTGCCGTTTTCTATAAAAAAGAATCCTCATATTATAAGCCATATAATTAAGAAATAATTAAATAAATAACAATTCTTTAAAAAACATCTTTAAGCCATACCATATGTTAAAGCACGGTGTAATTGTCTCTTTCGATTTTCCGAAGAACTTGAACATTCCAGATTGACAAAGTAATTAATATTTTTCAATCATACATAGAAAACAGTCACTTTCAATATGTTTTCTAAAATTAGAAACACTTCTTTGCAAATATAAATTTTGCTTACAAAAACTGATTGAATAAAATTATTTATTTTCTCACACACTTAATTTTAACATACGATCATAATTAACTATCCTTAATACCACAACAAATTTATTCATTTTAAATCATTAAAAATAGCCACAAGAAAAAATCAGATTAATATATATATATATATATATATATATATATATATATATATATAAGATAAAAATAAATAAATAAGTAAATATTCAATTTTCTAATCAAATTATTCTTGAATAAACTCAAACAATATTCTTGAGAAAACCAGAATAAATAAGTGCTCTTTTCAATTCCAGCTGCTACAGGCAATTTTAAATATAAACAAACACTCTTCATTCTTCCTCCCTCTCTCTCCACACATCCGTTTTAAACGCCTTCCCAAAGCTACTACCGTCTTCAATACGCGCGTAAACCTAGTGCGTGTATTCCGATTCCCTTAACATTCCCCATCCCCATGATACAATAATTAACATCAATTAATCACCTCTAACCTATCTCATCATGGCTCTTTAAATTAGCTTCATGAAAATATTATTTCGTTAAACGGTAGTATTAAGTGTTTTCGACAATAATTATCATGGATATAGCCTATACTAATATTTAAATTAATATAATATACAATAACATTCAGTCTAGAACAACACTTTTAAATAAAATATTAGAAAGATGTAAAATAATCAAAGCTATCACCTATTTCAAAAGAATATTCGACTAATATGTAATCTACGAAGTTGAATTTCACTGGCAAACTATACTGATATTTAAACTAAATCATTACACCATAACAATCGGTTTAGAATGATACTTACAAGAAAATATTAGAAAGATGTTAAATAATCAAAGCAATTACTTATTTCAAAAAATTATTTGACTGATATGGAACCGACGAAATAATAATAATTATTTATTTAACTCGTTACATGAAAACTGGTGAAAATATTTCACTGCTTCGTTTATTTCCTGTTAACGAATGACTTTCACACCAACAAATAATCTGATTTCTGTCTGTGTTTTATTGGCAGATTGCCAGAGGTATCACTCACTCTCTCTCTCTCTCTCTCTCTCTCTCTCTCTCTCATTTTTTGCGTGCAGAGAGATAAAATTAAAGTGTTAATTATTTAATATGAACTTTTCAATAATATATTTCGATGTGAATGGCTTCTTATGCAATAACAGTATTATTTATTATATTACATGAAAAAACGCCCATCTCTAGTGCAGATGCAAGTTGGGGAAACGGAAATGGAGGCAGGTTGTTTTCAGGTTGTGTAATTATATTAGGAAATACTGTTATAATATGGAAAAATAAAAAGCAGATATTCGCTTATTTTAATGACCAACACTAACTGTAAGTGAAATATAAAATATAAACACTTAATATATATATTATTTAAATAAATAAAGCACATGTATTTAAGAATATTATTTAAGATATTTAAGCGAATTATTTCTGATTTTTTTCCCCGCTTGAATTAACTGAATATGTAACAAATTCTTTTCAGAAATGTAACATAATTTTAGGAAAAGAATAAAACAATAAAATGCATATAGAATATGCATGTAAATGAAGTAATAGTGCAAGAAAAGGTATGTTTTAAAAATTAATATTTTTATATTGGTTTCGTTAAAAATAAAATGATTATAATTTTAGAATATAAGTAATTTTCTCCCAAATATGAAGTGTCTGATAGTATTCACAGTATAATAACAAATTCTTTTACCTTTCCCAAGAATGTCTGAGCACAATTTGAAGAAATATACATTACAGGTATGCAACACATTGTATCAAAAGCCACAATCCGTTCTGTTATTAACAATATGTAAATTCATTGACACATAACTAAACTGGTAGAAGACAGGTGGTATCCAAGCCGCATTTGTCGGCCCAGCTGTTAGGAGTTTTCCATGGTTTCATTTTCTTAATTTGGATTGAGTTCCCTTAGAAATAACCTCATGGTTGGCATCCTATCTAGATCTAGGACACAAGTGTAGTCCCACAAGCGCGGCCTTAATACCAAGCACCAAACACTATCATGAAATTGTTAGTTAACATAAAAATATATTTTTCAAGAAGTGTAGCGAATAAAAAAAAAGATTTTTCTCAACAGGAAGAAACATTTTTTATAACGGAAGAAATATTTTAGATAATTATCAATTCAAAAAAATAACTTAAAAAAAAAAAAAAAAAAAAAAAAAGAAAAAGAAAAAGAAAAGAAAAAGAAAAGAAAAAAAAAAAAAAAAGAAGAAAAAAAAAGTTATATAGATTAAAAAACATAACATACATTTTTGCATATTTAAAAGGTTTGACACATATTTCAATATTTTATCAGCTTAATGTTTAATAAAATAACTTATAAAAATTAAATACAGTAATAACTTTGATTTAAGTGTTACATAACATATTTCATGGTTTTATTATTATTATTATTATTATTTTACAACCCATGCATTTATTGCAATGAAAAGTAATCGTTTTTGCACAAAATGGAAATGATATTCTCATAATAATTGGATATTTCTGATAAAAATACGAATAAAAAAAATACGAATAAAAAAAAAAAAAAAAATACAAATATTTTAAATTGCTGTCTAAAAATTTAAATTGCAAATAACACGTGATAAAAGCAAAATAATAACTTGTAAAAATATTTTAGTCAGGAGAAAATTTATTTTTAAATTCATTTTATATGCATACTTTTAAATTGATATAAATATTTATTTTTGTTCATTTTTAAAAACACAAAAAATAGTATAAAAATATGACATTATTGACTAACTGAATAAAAGCAAAAGAATGTTATTTTAAAAGATAGAATTACTTATAACAAGGATTTAAGATTTAACTGCACATATGTCATACGTGATGTAAATAAAATATTCTTGATTATTTGTCGTACTGTTTATATTTACAAAAGATTATAGGAAACATCACTATACATTATTCATAAATTTCCTCCCAAGAGTAATTGTGGCATATCTTCCTTCTACTATTTCATTCAGTACTTTAACAACACCAACATGATATATTCCGCCTTTTCGAAATATCTGAAGTATTTTGATTAATATTCATTAAAAATGGTAAGATTCAGAAAAGAAAGGACTCCTGGGATATAAGGAAGCAAAAAGCAATTATGAAACGCTCATGTTCAAAATCACTATTATAGTATTATACAAAAATGAAAAAACATTTTCGATTATCTCTTTAATGTAAATAACTATAAATTGAAAAGCGTAAAATTTAAATAATATTGAAAAGAAAGACGTTTTTCACAAATTATTTTCTTTAATTTTCTTTAATTTAATTTAATTTTTTTAAAGGTCGAGTTGAAGGAGGAGAAGGAAAATGTGAAATGAAATTTCTAACGATTCAACAAATCAAAATGACAAACAGATTAAAAACAAATGAATAATGTATGGAAATTTCTGTATAACATTTAAAAAAAATTTCTATTAAAAAAAAAAAAAAAAAAACTGGCTTTTTAATAAATTTAAATAAAAACTGAACAGGACCCCCGACCCCCTCTCCCCCACCCCCAACATACATACTCTAATATCTTAAATACGAATATTTCCAATTTTAACAACAGGCCTCGCAGCATTCCTAAAAATTTACTCGCGTTTTACTATATTGCCACCACTGTCGTTAAAAACTTTTTTCTTCAAGGTTTTAATGTTAAAATATTAGGTAAAGAAGTGTTCTTTTAAAATAGTGGTGACAATGTAACAAAATGATTCCTAAAATGCTGCGAGGCCTGCATCTAAAGACAGACAATCTTAGAATATATAAACAACATATGTTAATTTCACATAAGTTCTAATTTTATTTTTATTTCAATGACTCTGTAATGACCGCTTACAACTACACACGTTTTCAATTCAATTATTAAAGAGAAAATTCTCTACTTAATGCATGTTATAAGGCATTTTCTTTGTTTATTTAAACGCCAAACAGCTTTCATTGAAATGCCCATTCTTATACACAAGTGCACATTTTTTTTATCATAATTTAGACTCACTCATTTTAACGATGCAGGGTTGTTTATAGAGTTTTAACAGGCTATTGTATGTATTGTATGTGAGTACAAAAAATATTCAAATACGTTTCTGACAAAATAGGAAAAATTGTAATGAGTGTTTCTAAATAGGAACGATATTTAATATGGAATCTTCCGTCACATTTCATTTTGAGTAGTTTTAAACGTAATTTTAAATGTCCAAGATCAACTGTGACAACGCAAATGCACTGTTAAAAATGAAATAGTACTTAAAATTGAGAAAATGAGTCTCCTCAAGATTTTTCTCGAAAAGTGGGAATATTAGGAAAAATAAGTATAATTACTAATTTAATGTCATAAAAAGGCATTAGGGTAAATGTTTTTAATTTGTTTTATAAATCCTTTGAATAATGTATGTACTTCTCAAAAAAAAAAAAAAAAAAAAAAAAGCAGAATATTCTAAAAAATAAACAGGATCATTTCATTCTTGTGAAGTTTCATTTCTTATAATGGCCCCGAGTAGGAACTTCTCATTTTTAAGATTTTTTTTTCTCATTTGACTATTCATTTCATATTCCTTCTTTTAATATTCTAACGAAATTTACTTCGCTTGTGAACGCCATGGCTTTGAGGTGTAACCAAGGGCCTTGAAACCAGTGATTGCGGGTTCGATCCTCGTCAAGGGAAACTGAAAATGGTTTAATTCTAAATGGTCTTTTATTCATTATATCATTATGTTAATTATTCAATTGATGTTATGCAATTTCTACAATTTTAGAATTCCAGAAATTTCAAAATTCTTAGAATTTTAGAATTCTATTCTGTTCTAAAAAAACTCACCAATTGTAAATAAAGTGCTGTTAAATTTGAAAAGAATAGTTAAATGAGAAAAAACGAATCTTAAAAATGAGAAGTTCCTAATCGGAGTTATTACAAGAAATAAAATTTCTCAAAAAAAAAAAAAAAAAAAGATTATTTTTTAAGAGTGTGTTAACAGTGTGGAATAAACAAAGAAATAATATGTTGCACGTGTAAAAAGAAGAAGAGACACATTTAAAAACCATAACTCATTAAGTATTTAGAAACTATACTTTAGAAATCACTCATGGTTTTCCAACTTCACATAAAATAGTCGTGTTTTGCGTACATTTAGTGGAGACCTGAGCTAATATCAAAAATGACGTTTTCGTCATTTTTGATATTAGCTCTAAGATTTTAACTGACGTTTAATATATCATACCACAGAGTAAACCTTGTGTAATATATTTATAAAACTATCATTAATATTATTAACGTTTTTCATACCATAAAATGAATTCTGCGTAACGTCGAAATTTGTCACAACTTTCCCAGTAGCGGGGCTAATAGTGACATGCTTGGGGCACACTGTGACATGCAAATTACACATACAAACACGTTGTAACATATACAGATTATGTGAGAAATGTAATAAAATGCGATATTTTAAATCAAGAAGGAAAATTTTTTTCACCTATATCATTCTTAACACTATAAAAATACTTTCATTTTTTTAATAACACTGTAAACCAAACGAAAAAAAAAAAGTTAAATTACTAACACTTGTAAACTCTTTGTCTTTTATAAAGCTACATTTAGAAGCACTTAACAATAGAAATAAAGGAAAAAAACTGTGTTAATCAGGAAATAATTAAAAAGTAGGCCAAGAAAATTATTTGGCCATATTGGTCTTTGACTCGGTAGCTTACTACAACGTGTAGGTCTGTAGCCTTTAGATTAACTACATTATTAATCATTTATTGTTATCGCTTATTTCAGCGTATGATTTCTAGTTTGCAGTTAATATAAATATAATAAGGTTCATTTTCGGTACATTTGACATCAGCCCATCTTTTACATGTCATGCATTGCACCCAGTTTTCTTCGGGTCTAGAAAATTTGCATTGTTCCTAGCAAAGTAGACATAAGCAATTTTCGTCATCTTCAGAGGTATCCGATTCCTGCTACTTAATTTTATTTAATAACTTACAAGTAAACCTTCTCTCCTTTGATACCGGTTTTTCGGAAACCCATATATTTTCTGAAAGCTTATGTCACAAGTATAAAAACTGTGAAATCTTAGGGGCAGAGGGACAAGCGTTTAGGAGATACAGGGCCCACAAAGTATCAGTAAAGTGTGTATAGAGGGACATATTCCCATAAAAACGTCTCTATTCCTTGTATGTTCCCGTATATTGCTGTCAAGTACTAACGTATTGTATGTCTTCTTCTTACATTGCTTCTTATCATATGGATACTATAGTCGTTGTGGTGGCCTTGGTCTCCCGATTCGGAACAAGTAATCGGTCTCCGAACATCCAGGAATCGGAGATAATAAAACACATAATTATTCTCCTGGAAAATGATATGGAGATTGTGGAAGGGATCCAGACATTAGGGTTTGCTAGAGGCGATGGAGAAGAACGGACGAGGATATGGACTTCGAAGATGATGGTGTCTATAAGGAACAGAAATGCTCGTCGCAACAGTCACAGTCTCCACTTCTGTCATGACATATTTTGGTCAAGTATGGCTAATGACAGGAAGAAAATTCTGCTTTTAGTGGATTCATGGTGTTCTAACAAAGATCATGCATTGTCTGCTTCCGAAGTACTTGATGGAAAAGTCCTACAAAAAGAATTGGTACCTGAAGGATGTACAGGAAAGATTTAGCCTCTGGATATTCATTTTTTCAGACACTAGAAATCTTTTGTTCTTTACATAATGGAAACAATTATATTATCGAGACACATGAGCACATCTGGCACCGCGATAGTTTTCTGGCCCTGCAGTCTTTTTTCCCTATATCAGTTCAATGCTCCTCGTTTCAAGAACTTGATTAAGTATGCTTTTTATAAAAGCGGATACTTGGACGACAAACCTGGAATGTGGATTGCGCCAATGGATTACTGCTTCAATTCATTGACAAATGATGAGTTTGCAAATGTGCGGCTATCGCTTTTGTAAAATGTGCCCATTGTGAACTGTCTTTCTGCCCGTCTCACTGTTTATTTGGTGAATTGTACATTGATTGTCTCTTGTAATGGAAGTCAGTAGCAAGTATCCCAACGTATACTGTTTCTTTTCAACGAGTTGTTTCTTCCTTTATAATGATACCTCCACCTTCTTACCATATTATTAGTTCATATAAATACGTGAAACGAACATTTTAGAGACTTTTGGTGTCATCTTTCCAACATTTTATGTCCTATAACTCCTAAACGCTTATCCCTCTGCCCCTAAGATTTCACAGTTTTTCTACTTGTGGCATAAGCTTTCAGAAAATATATAGGTTTCCGGAAAACCGGTATCAAAGGAGAGAAGGTTTACTTGTTAGTTTTTTTTTTTTTTTTTGGGGGGGGGGGATGCACTGTTTGACTTTTTCCTATAGTGTGGATATCATGTGGTTTTTTATATCCCATTTCAATATTTTCTTCCATATTAGTACTCTCCTTTTTATCAAGAAATATCTAAATATCTATCTTTATATATATCTAAGAAATGACATTCTATTTACACGAAACAGTTCTTGGGTTTTCCTTAAACTGCACCTTCCAGAATTTAGTTCTATTGCAGCCCTCTCATAATCTTATAAAGTAGCTTTAGCTCTTTCAATAAACCTTTTGTAATTTTACATAATTTTCTGAAACATAGAAACCTGCATTAAAAATCATGCCGGAGCAAGTAGAGACATTGTCACAACATGTCTCCTACACATCGTCACAACAAGCCCTGCGTTACGTCGTTTTGAACTTTATTCATTATTTTCCGAAAAGTTGTTATCCTTAACAAATAAAATACATAGAATAGCAGCTTAAAATATATAAATATTCAAATAATGTTAATCCTACAAGGTGTGTTTTTTTAGTGCGCGACAAAAATATATAGGTTATAATTAGTAATCAGAAGATAGGGAAAACTTATAAAAATAAAAATAAAACCATATTTTACGGAAAAATCAACTTTTTAGCTCAACGTACCGTATGTGGAACATACATAAAAATATGATTTACTAATGCGTTTACTAATGTAATATAAAAAAAAAAAAAAAACTTACCTCTGCAAAATATGCATTTCATTATAACACACAGTATTTTTTTTTTCAAGTCAAAACTGTTCAATAACTGTTCTTTTTTTTTATTTTTGAATTCAGACAAACGACTAACGTATCACTTTCATTCAAATTTCACACTGAGTGCACTATAACAAAAACACGAACGACATCTTTAGGTAAAGATTCGTATTACTGCATTGCTAAATATCAGTAGCTTCTATCAAGATGTCAAGAGATGTCGATACTAATAGTTTTATACCTATAGGAACGATTAAAGTCGGTGTTCTACATATGGAACTGGGGGCCTTGTAGGGTTAAGGAAGTTTACATACCTTACGATCCCTCGTGACAATAATAACGATTCTAACGTAAGTCAAAAAATTTACTTTTGCAATAGAAAACACGATAAATAATTTTATCTCGAAAACAACGCAACGATATACTTCCAAACATACACATCACATAACAATAATTAACCTGTTCACTCACATGACGCGGCAGGTTCCGCAATCTACCGGCTCATTCAGGAAGCCCTATGACACTACTTGCTCCCTGGAACAACTAACCCGGGTCTCCCCTACGGTTTTTTAAAACCATACATTTAATGCATGTTTTCCTGCAGAAACATGATTAGAGAATCAATTACAATTCTCGATCTTCCTTCTTCTCAATAAAATTTTTATGCCCAATATTTGAAAAATCAGAATAGTCTACATATTTTAGATTTCACATATAAGAAAAAAATTACGTCAATAGTAAAAAGCTGCATTTTCTTGACGTATTTCGAAGAATTATTTTCTATGTTAATCTGATTTCCATAGTAAATATTGGTGTAATTTACATAACCATCCCCCAGCCAAACTTGTTGTTTCAGCGTTCATTTAATACACATTTTATATATTTTACCGATCAGCAATTCTCATATGATTTCTAATGAATTTATTTATAGCCAAATACTCTGTCTGTCTATTTTATCAAATTTTTAAACAGTGCTTTCTATTTAACGCATACAGGATTGTATACCAGAGTACTTACGTGTAGAAAATCTCTCCCTCTCTCTTTATATATATATATTGTGCGTGCGTTTATAAACATTAAGTATATATATGTATCTCGAAAAATAAAATGTGCAAATAAGAATACGAATTTGTACGCATTTAAGAAAAGAAAATTTTCATTAATTAACAATTTATTTTAACTTCAACATTGTGCTTTAGAATGGTATCTGTTGATATCAATATAGATAAAATATAAAAATAAAGTAAACGTATTGAAATTGATATTTGGTATCATATCAACTTATAGGAATAAAAGCTTTTATCTAAAAAAAAAAAAAAAAAAAAAACCTCTTCTTTTGTTTATGTTTTCGCCAAATGAGAAATTAAAAAAATAAATGAATGAGGACAGACGACATTTACTGGTCAGTATCCTATATAATACAAGCAGACTACGCCCGTTTCGCTGGCCCCTATTTTAAAATGAAAGATTATAATTAATAAATTCTCAAAATTGCATTAATTTTTATCATGTGAAAAAAAAGGGAAAAAAAATGATCAGGAAAAATGTCGCATCGGGTTCTCACTGCTTTCGGCAGCTCAGGTCATTGTGCGCTGCGCGCGCACATCTATGTTCGACACTCTTAATAAATCACTATATTACCGAAAGGGAAAAAATATAAAATATAAAAAAATTCTTCCCTCATCGGTGGGATAATTGGTCCGGAACCCCACTGCCTGCGGCATCGTATACCTGTGCCCACGGCGCGATTGTTCCTGCGCACACCGTTCCCACCTCTCTTAATAATTCTATACTTTCGAAAATATCCTCAATCGATTTATTGGGGCTTAAAACTTACTAATAATAATTTTCAACGCTCTAACTCTTATTTCTATTATTTTACCCCTTCGAACCCCTCCCGTCTATCCTAATAATTTTACAAATTCGAAAATATCCGCAATCGATTTGATAATATTAAAAACCTCTATGCACCAGTTTTGAATGATCTAACTATTTTTAATTTTTTGCCTCTCAGCTCCCCCTTCTCGCCCCTCCTAATAATTTTACAAATTCGAAAATATCCGCAATCGATTTGTAGGTATCGAAAACCTCTATGTACCAAATTTGAACGATCTAAGTATTTTTATTTTTTTGTCCTCCACCCTTCCCTCCCCTCCTAATAACTGTACACTTTCCTAATACACTTTCCTAATACACTCCTAATACACTTTCGAAAATATCCCCCATTTGACTTGCTGGCTTCTAAAACCTATCTGTACCAAGTTTGAACGGCCTAACTGTATTTCTATTTGTTTTCGCCCCATAGCCCCCCTTTCCGCCCCTCCTAATAATTTTACAAATTCGAAAATACCCTCAATCAATTTGTAGGTATCGAAAACCTCTATGTACCTATTTTGAACGATCTAACTCTTTTTTTTTTTTTTTTTTTTTTTTGCCCCTCTCTCCCTGCCTCTCCTCATATAACTTTACACTTTCGAAAATATCCCCATTCGACTGCAGGCCTCTAAAACCTATCTGTACCAATTTTGAACGTCCTAACTGTATTTCTATTTGTTTTTGCCTCATAGACCCCACCACCTTACCGTCCCATCTAGGGGCTAATTTCTAAAATTCTTGAAATTGGTGTTTAAATATTTGTATTAGCTATATTTTAGAGCAAAAGTTTCACGTATATCTGTTTTCTTTTGTTTGAGACATACAGGATTATGTGAAATCACGTTTTTCCCCCTTCCACCCCCCTTGGGGACCGAATTTCTAAAATTCCAGAAATTGGTGTTTAGACATTTGTGTTAGCTATATTTTAAAGCAAAAATTTTACGGATATCTGTTTTTTTTTTTTTTTGAGACATGAAAGATTTTGTGAAATCACGTTTTGCCCCCTCCCACCCTTGGGGGACGAATTTCGTAAAATCGCTTCTAGTGGATGTCTACGTCATAGAGGGAACATTGTCACAAAATTTCATGCTTCTAATAGGTTCAGGGGTTTGGGCTGGGCTATGATGAATCACCCCTTCAGGACAAACGATTTTATATATATAGATTAAACAAGAGGCATCCCGATTAGTGTCAAGTACGATCACTCAAAATTATATATATATACCTATAGTTAACATAATTAAACATGGTTAAACTAATGGTTACGGAACACTATACAATTCAAGAAATACTATTACTTTAATTGTTAGTTAACGTACAGTGATGAATTTCCCAGAATACTTAAGGAAACATTTTACAATGTATCCTAGACGAAATATTTTTTGATAAATTATCGTTCTGTATTCTGAGGACTCGAAACGGTTGTTGTATTTCTTTATACTTTTTAGTATTAGATTACTTTTTTTATTCCATTCCTTTCAACCTAATAATTTAAATAAATTTTGTCCAATTTCATCAATACCATTTACAGAAAAAGTTATAGAATACATAAATTATATATATAAAAGATACGGACTCTTTCTTCCTGAAGTGACAAGAATCTTCTGAACAGATAATTCATAGATAGTTTTATTCCCAGTAAAGTAAAATATTTTCCTGCATAAACCTTTTTCTTTCAACAAAAGGTTCAGCGCTGTTTGATTTTGCAGGCTTTGAATACAATTTATGTATAACAGAAATTCAAATATAAATCATCATTTTCCTGAAAAGAAAATTAAATAATGGGGAATACTTGCTTGAAATAAATCAATCTTAAACATAATAATACTATTTCAGTTTCACCTTTGTATACATTGAAAGGTGTTCTGAAGTTACAAATCGAGGAAATCCATTACCAAAGAAACGTTTACTCTTTAGTAAATATCATCAATTTTTATCTGAAATTCAGCAAGATTCTTTTTCAAGATTCAACATAAAATAATGAAAGGTTAAAAAGTTCGCAGAAAATCAACCTGAAGTATGATGGTGAAGAAATAAGCAAATAAAATGCTTTAAATGATAACTATATGGATTTTTGATATTTTAATATGTTATATGTGTTTATTTAAAAATTTAAAAGTATTAAATTTTAGTCAGGTTGTTAAGTCAGTAGGCTTTCAAATTAAGAACCATTTATGAAATGTGTATTTAAGTAACATTTTAATAAAATAATTAAATAATATTTTAAAAGAAGAATATGCTTAGAATATATTGTTATTGGATAGACTTGCCTGTCAGAGCAGTCAAATTCTCTCTCTTTATATATACGCATATATATATATATATATATATATTAATTAATTAATTAATTATTTTTTCTTTTTGGAATAATTTACTCTTTTGTAATCTAAAATGTTTTCGTTAATTTAAAGAATTATTTCATAAAAGTATAATGGAACAAGTTTAAAATAAACCTCGAATTATTAATTATTTTTTAAAAAGTCCATATTATCAATAACTTAGACTTCAGTAATTTAGTCTATTATAAATACAGAGAAAAAGACGTGTAACATATACATCAAATAATATCCTACTCTATTTGTTTTAAAAGGAATTCAGGAACTACTTCTATCCAAACGGAGAAAACTGAACTATAAATAAAACAAAAAGCAAAAGGCTTACTTTATAAATTGAATTTGAATCTTGCTTGATATCACAAAATAATAATAATAATAGCAATTACATTAAATGTCGTCGTTATACGCGATGGTTTTCTTGATCAGGGGACTTTTTGTTTATTTTTGGTCATGATCGTGGTCCATGAAGTTAAAGCGGCGGGTACCTATACAGTCTGAGCCCCGGTAAAAATAAAAATGTAAAATCAGAAAATCTAGAAATAAAAAGTAAAAAAAATAATGGTTAAAAAAATAATAAATAAAAATGCAAAAATAAATAAATAAGTAAATAAATAAAAAATGTAAACGGTTCTTGGCTTATAAGTCCGCGCCACGCCCATGACTGTGCATGAATGTTTATTTATTTATTTTTTTTTTTTTCTTTTTTTTTTTTTTTTTTATTACTTCTATTAGTGTATGAATGGCGTGGTCGAAAAGCAACCATGTTGACTTTTACCTTTGCAGAATAGTTCTTTTATAAAATGTAGAATGGCTAACAAGTTCCTTGACGCAGTCGGTGATCAGAAAGCAACCATAATGACAATTTCTTCAGCAGGTTTATTCTCAAAACTTCCAGGTCGGATGGACCTAACTATTGTTAGTCCATACATAGTGATTCCATCACAAAGAATAATTCCTAGCTAACCTATTCTTTTTGGTACTCATCTAGTTCTGATCACAATCAATCTTTTAATGTTACAGATTTGAATGCGTGTCAAAAAGCAACCATAATGTTAATTACCTTTACCGGATTTGTAAAATATCATCAAGAGTGCAGGACATAACAGGTCGCACAGCATACAAATCCCGGAAACTTAGTCTTTTTGGTACTCATCTAGTTTTGACACGCACTTTACTCAATTGTAGGGGTAATACTTTCCTTGTTAAGCCTAGAACTATTTCCTGTCACATTTCTTTTTGGTACTCATCAAGTTTTGACCCGCACCAATTTTAATTTAATTACTTACTTACTTTTATTTATTTTTTCTATATTATTTTTATTTATTTTTATTATTCTATATTTTTTTATTTAGTTTATTTTTATTTATTATTATTATTATTATTATTATTATTATTTATTTTATTTTATTTTTTTAAATATTTTTTTTTTCTTCTTCTTTTTTTTTTTTTTTTTTTTTTTTTTTTTTTACGAGGGTGTGGCGGTGTCTGGTCCTCGTTAATCTGTGCTGCACCGTCAAGTGCTCGATGGGGTCGTTTAGCAGTCGTCGGGCTACCAACGCGGGGAACCATCCCCCCGTAGTGGATCAAAATTGCGATGGTCCCTCTTTCTCTTCTCCATTCGGCCTCCCAGCGCATAGTAATTTCCCTCCCAATTAGGATTATTTAGGCCTTGCCACTTCAAAAACTCCAAAATTATCAATATGCGCCCAAAACTATCTACCATCCCCCAGTGGCTTCACGTAATTATTATTATTATTTATTTATTTATTTTTTATAATCTCATTGTTCCTTCCATGTTCAGCTTGTCTTTCTCAATTCTTAAGTGTTGTCCCCTTCCCCTGTTTAAATGGCCTCCTCTTTTGGCTTTAATTATTGTGTGCACAACTAACTTTAGCGGCTCCCCAGCGTTTTTTTTCTCCCTCCCTGCCTAAATTCAAAATTGTTTTAATTTTGCATAATTCAGGTTATTTCGACTCTCAGCTAGTAAGTGCACTTATTCCAAATTCCTTAACATCCTGGAGCGTGTCTGTGCGTTTCCACCGTAGCTATCTTGGAGGATGTGGTGTACAAATCGAGCTGTGTCTCCAAAGCATATACCCAAAGCATATCTCCAAAGTCGATACCCTGCAATTCCTGAGCTTTGGCGTTCTAGTTACATTGCTGCCCAGCAGCTTCCACGCGGAGATCTGGCGATTTATTCGCTCCGGCGGACGGCATCCAACCCGTTAAGCTTGGCCGAGCCCAGGCAGGCAGGGGCCGTCCAAAGGTTTCAAAGGAAGTATTGTAATCCCGGTTTTCGAAATGGATTTCATATCTCGCATAGCTCAAAATAAAATAAAAAAATCATAGAATGTTGTAAATCTATGCTTAATCTTTTCATGATATCTAGTTGTACACCTACAATTTTGGTCTTAATAAGAGCTACCGTTTTAGAGATATCTGCGACTTTTACACTATTTTTCGTAACGTCTGTATTTATGTATGCGTATAACTCGCATAATTTAGAAACGGTTGGATGTAGAACGTTGCAAATTGTTATATAGATTTCTTATAACATCTAGCTGTACACCTCCTTTTTAGTCTTTCGTTGATCTTCCGTTTCGGAGATATTTACGAAAATTCTATTCATTATGACCAAAAATATAAACGTTTTAGCCATTATATAGGATTTACCATCATGCGGATTTAAAACAAAATAATAAAAAAAAACAGAAGCTAATCATAGAGATTGTAATGATTTTGTTATGAAAGATGTAGATATTCATGTGTGTAGAAAATAATTCATAAAGACATAAGCAGGTTCCAGTCGAAGAATAAATTTTATTTACTGAATTTACTGAATATAGATAGAGCTTGTAATGATATTGCTAGGAAAGTTGTTGATATTTTTGCCTGTAGAAAGTATATAAGCAAGTTCTAGTCGATGAATACAATTTTTATTTAATGAAAATTTAGCTCGTAGTTAGAGCCCGTAATGATATTTTTATGAAAGTTGTCGACATTTTTGCGTGCAGAAAGCAATTCTTAAAAACATAAGCAGATTCTAGTCAAAGAATGCACCTTATTTAATATTCAGCCCATAGATAGAGCCTGTAATTATATCGTTAGAAGAGCTATCGACATTTTTGCGTGTAGAAAGTAATTTTTAAAGACATAAGCGGGTTCTGGTCGACAAATGCACTTTATTTAACGAAAATTCTGTCCGTAGCTAGATCCCGCAATCATATGGTTATAAGAATTGTAGACATTTTTGCGTGCAAAAAGTAATTCTTAAAGACATAAGCTGGTTGTCGATGAATGCACTTTATTTAATTAATATTCAGAAAACAATTGAATAAAACTCTTTTTTGCCAGCAAAATGAATAATCTATGAATATAATCGAAAAAATCCAATGAAATAGTAATTCCTACAACAGAAATCAGATAAACATTGTTAAATGCACTGCACAGCAGTAATTTCGCTAATTCAGGAACAATTGAAAATTTCAAAGTCTGAATTGAATTTAAATTCATCGAGAATATTATCTGTGGTTTTTAGAATTTTCGAGGTAGTTCTGCGGTAAAAAACAATAATATTAAAAAAAAATTTCAGAACTCGACTCCTATGTAAGTTAGAGTTTCCAAACTTTGAGAATCCTGAACTATCATATTTCGTCATATTTGAATACCTAATTTGATGCTAAGTCAAAGCCCATCTTTGTAGAAATGAAAAAACTACCATATATTTCTATATTTACTGTAATACCGTATAGAAAATAGCACGTAAAGATATAGGGAAGTTGTAGTCTACAATCATTAATAATCACTTCTTTTTTTATAGTCTTAATCGCCATTTATTGAACTTTCTTTGGTTTATAGTGCAGAACTTTCTTCGAATCTTTCCGGGAAATTCCAGAACTCTGCGTTTATTGAAGTTAGAACTTCAAAACTTGGCAACCCTAAATAATAAATTTTTACCAAAATCGGTTACCAAGTTGCCAAATTCAACGTCAAATTGTCGAAATCGATTCCAAGACAAAAATCTGCGTTGGTTACAATTTTGGCAGATGTGCAAGATCAGCATTCAAATTTGGTGGCGAATATTGTTTCAAGAGAGCCAGGATTAGTAAGCCTTCTTTCAACGGTTTTTAACGGTTTTAACGGTTGTTAATTGTTTTGGTAAAATGTATTGTTTCTCGCCTCTGATTTTTGCTAAAGAGAACAAAAGTTGGCCATATATACTCTAATGATTTTCATTGAACTCTAAGCTGTGCATTTGTCAATGAGAGGTTCTGTGATAAGCCGGGAATGCTATTCCTGAAAAAAATATTATATTTGTCTCGGTGATACATATAATTCTATTATCCTGACTTTTGCCGTTAGAGTAGTATTTTTTTTTCTTCTTTTAAAGAATGATCATAGACAGGAACCTGTCTGCTTATTTACGAACCATTTACCTCACACAAAAATGTAAATGTTTTCATAACACTATGTATATTCCAATGGGTGTATTAGGAAGTCATGTGGCGTCCACATCAGGTTTTTTTAATAACAGTTCGCTTCCTCTGAATATAAATTGATCCCACTAGAAGTCATTGCGATGTATGATAAGAAAATTCTAATTAATCGCTTGCATACAATGCTCTGACAAACCACTGGGAATCAATCTTTTGAGAGAAACGCTGAATTGCCAACTTTTATAGTTTATTTTAGAGCACTTTAAGTCCCCCCTTTATTTCATATCATTTTATTTCTGGATTTTTTTTTCGAATATCCCTAACAGCACACTTTATCCAGACACATTCTGTGTATGTCCCTCTGAAGTTTTTCAACCACAGGATATCCTTAGAATGTCCTGGGGAGAAGATGTGCTGTTAGGGATATAACTACCAAAAAATAAGAAAAAAATTACATATGAAAAAATCGTATGAAAAAAGGGAGGACTAACAATTCTCCGGAATTAATTTTAAAAATTGGCAACTCTCGAATAGATTCAGACTTCTATCGCGTGGGGCAAACGAAGAAAATTTTTGAAATTGTGGTCCCCCTCAGAAAAAAAAATCTTAAATCTGATTGAGTTGTCGATTTACGGAGGCAATCATAAATCAGTGCTTAATCTAATGTCCATCTAGATACATTGTATCCACTTACGACTTAAAATGCGCTATAAAATAGAGTCGTCTCTCACAGAACAGTAGTAAAACCCATTTTGTACATGATAATAGTCCTAATCATAAAATAAATATATTTTATATGGGATGTTAAATAAAATTTTTTCATAGCTGATTTTTTTTTCATCAAAATTAATAATTTAGGATATCTAAGTATTACCCATAATATTTCCACAAATTTTATTATTTATGCACGGCATCAAATAATTTCGTAGAATTTTTTGTTTGCATAACAGACAATCTTGTGGTATTTTAGAGTATCAAACACTTCATTTTAAGCTACATTTTCGCCTTAACAAACCTCGAAGGATTATTTTTTTTTTTTTTTTTTTTTTTTTTTTTGGGGGGGGGGGAGAATAATGGAATTAATCTACTGAATTAGTGTATTTGTTATATTTTTTATTCTTACCTATCTCATCATCTGCAGCAAAAGCTGATCTTATTTCTTTCATTGTCCATTGAAATGTATTACTGAAATGTATTGTATTCTGGAAATACACTGCGTGATTTTGCTTTGTTGAATTGAAGTCTATTAATACTTCTTATTCAGTGTAAAATATTTAAAAAAATCTCTGAAAAGAAATTTTATTTTTTGGAAATAGTTTTCAAAAATACTGGGAGATATTTCCATACAAATCGAATATGTTTAATGCATCCAATAAAATAATGGGGGGAAATTGCATTCGTTTATTAAATCAAGAAATTATTTTAAGAAGATTCCTCTTTTGTAGTAGACTTTGATAGCCTTAAAGTCCTTTGATTACATGTCTGTAATATTGTAACCGTGATCGGCAAAATAAATTCTCTCAAAACTGATTTAAATCCTGAAATGTCACTGTGAAATACGACGTAACAAATATTTCGCCCTCTTCTTTGAAATTTTTTGTTCCTTTGCTTCAGTCATTTACTCGCCAAATTTCTAGTAATCTACGCTATCTTTTATTATAATCAGAAATCACTAGTAATGTTCGTATTTCTTTAAAACTGCAGAGAATTAAAACTTTTTTTGATGACAATTAAAGGTGTTTTGTCTGTCTCCAATCACAATACAAGCAATCAAAATGTTTAACCTCTCTTTCCTATGTTTTTCGCATGATTAGTTAGTAACTTTTATCTTAATGCCTTCGAAAGGAAACGGGTGCCTTTCAAAACAAAGAAGTTCCACCAATATTGAAGACATTTGATGGGACATATTTGTTTAAACCAGATTACAATTGGTTTGTGATGAATTTTTTGCTGTTGCATCATTTAATGCAACCCGTTTACCAGAAATTTTTTTGTAAATGATTCCATATCACTTTTTAACAACTTTACTAATATTAAACGCGTAACAATTTAAGCAATTTCTGTTGTTTTTGTAAAATATCCAAAACATTTCTAAGAAAAATTCAAATATGAATCTTGATTTAGCTGAAAATAAAATTAAATAACGCAAAATACTATTTTCAGACAAATCCATCTTAGACACCATAGTGCTTTTTCAGTTTGTCTTAGTAATATACATCGTAAGGCGTTTTACAGAAACAAATCGAGAAAATCTGTTATCAAGGAAACGTTTCTGCTTCATTAAACATAATCCATTATTATCTCAATTTGTATAGATTTCAGTCCATGCTTCAAAATAAAATTTCTAAAGCTTAAAGAATTATTCATGAAATTGCATATAAAGTATATTAGAAAATTAAAATATGGTGGAAAAGAAATATGCAATACTCTTTTAAAAATTAAAAAAAAAAAAAAAGCCTTATTATTTTAGTCCATAGAAGTTAATACTGCTTGACTATAGCTAAGGAATAAGTAATTTTTTAAACGTAGCGTTCACGGCAACCAACCAATCATACTACAATTAAAGGTATAATATAGTATAGGTATTAAAGGTATATATTTCCAATAGGGTAGGACCCGTTATATATGCATAAAAGTTCTTTATTCAACCGAAAGTCCATGCATTTAAGTATTTAACAAAAAGTAGTGTTGAAGTATTAGTTAATGTTAGAAGGTGTAGATATTCTCTGTAGCGTAATAGTTAGTAATTAGTTCCCTGATAAAAAGGCTCAGAAAACTGACACATCTTTAAGTCCTTATAAATTTAATCAATGTTAATATTTCGCCGTATAAATTCATAAATAGAAGGATGATAAGTATAGAAATGTATCTCCAACCGTCCTATTGAGAATAAAATAGCAGAAAAAAAAATAACTGAATGACAATTTTTTATTTTTTTTTAGGTTTTACAAAAAGTTTAAGGGAACGAGGGATAATGAAAATTTTCAAATGAGGTGTGATTAAAAATATCCAGATACTAATTATGGAATGTTTAAAGCTATGTATTACATTTCAAACAATATCTGTCTAAAGTGTCTAAAACAGTATTTAAAAGGCTTTACAAAATTTTATTTTTCTTTGGTTCCAAATTTCAAGAATAAGTAGTTACTTTTAATGTTCCATGCGAAATGTGTTTTCATCCAACCCTTTTGAAAAATTGTATGAATGTTAATCATTCTAACTGTCAAACAATTTGGTATTCATTTGGAAATCAAGAAAGTATTATCTTTATTATGAAATTCTCAAATTCAATCGCAAGACAAAAAATTATATTAAAAAAAAATAATTTTACACTTTTTTGAATGTAACTGATTCTGTAATTGTGAAAAAAATATTAAATACAGAGATATATTCAGTTAGATACAAGAAACTCATAGTAAAAAATAATAATAATAATAATAATAAATATAGAGATTTAAAGTAATTTAGAATTAACATGAAGCATTTTGAAAAAAATGCATTATTTTGTATTATTTTCCCCATGTAAGAGGCCTTTCCATCTTTATATAACACTAATTTTTACCCCTTAAATTATTCTTAACGGATTAAAAAAAAAGATAGATTTCATTACAGTATATGATTTAAAAATCGTTAAAGTGTAAAACAAAAATAATTATTTTTGAATGTTCCTTGTTTGCTTAATGGGAATGTGTTTCACTTCACGGGTAAAATAATTTAATTTGTAGAAAACGAAATTTCTGAGTTCATGTTAGAAAGCGTAACTTGTGACGGTCACTTTCAACATTCCTGCTCGTTTTCTGAGTGAGTATGGTTCTTGATTTGAAGACCTCTTTTGTGCTTATCTAAACTTTGCGTAGAAAGAAGTTTTGTCAGTATATCTGCTGTCATGTACTTAGTTGGGCAGTATTCAAGGTATACCGTTTTCCCTGAAATTTCGTAAGTAGTGATACCTTATATCGGTTTGGTTTGGTTTGTTTCTGAGGGATATCTTACAGATTGCAACATTTTTATATGTGATTAGTTTTCTTCATAGAGGATGATTGATAATTTTATTTGAAATGAAGTTCTAGAAGAATTTTAATCCTTTCTGACTCTTGTGCTGTGTTCCCTGCATAAACACATTATTCCTCTGCTAATGAGATTGCATTGCAGTTATGTTTTTTGCTTATACAGGTTATTGCTTATTGTCCTAGATTGAACAGATTAACTCGTGTCGATTTTCTGTCTGATTTATTATTTTTCCAACCTGCGTCTGAATATATGGTTAAGACCAAGTGTTTTTTGTTACTTATTCCGAGATTCACTCCCTTCACAGTTTTCAAGTACTTGATTTTTTTAAAGTACTCCAGTCTCTCTCTTTCGGTTTTTCGTTATTTCACCTTAGTATGCTTACTCCTGCTAATGTGTCGGGTCATATTAAAGTAGAAAATGTATAAAATTAATCCTACTGCTTTGCGATATTAGGTATTATCTCGTTGCAATTTCCTTTATCAATATTTTGATAATTGACTTTCATCGGCGCATTCGTTAGTTTTTCTTTATTCGAGATTTAATTATTGAACTAATCTTGTTTGCTTGTAAAGCACCTTCATTTGTTCTTATTTTTGTGCTGAAATAATGATTTGTTTCACCAAGATCTTTAACTTTGAATTTTTTTTTCGAGTTGTCATACGGCTTTACTTACGTCTTGTTTTCTTCCGTGTAAAACAATAACGTCTACATGCAGTATGTGTATAGTGCTTCCATTTTTACTTTCTCTTACCCATAAGGTAGAGAAAGTATTGTTTTTGGGTCAAATTTCCGAACGCGAGATTTTGTTGTATTTACACGTTTTGAGGTCCCCAGAATACGAAAATCATGTTTTTAGCAAATGGTCTGGGTGTCTGTGTGTGTGTGTATGTGTGTCTGTCTGTTATCAGCATATCTCAAAAACAAATTATGGCAGAAATGTCAAACTTGGTATTGTAAATGTGTATCATATAGGGATGCTACAGTAAGCTTTTCGTTAAGATCAAACAAATGGGTCGTGTACAGGGACAATCAAGAGAATTCTAATACATTACGTCTATGGGGGAAATTACAGGTAAGTAGAGTTTAACGTCTTTAGATTGCACTAAACCAAATGAAACGAATATATATTTTTTGTAATAGAGATAGTTAACTGGGAAAAAAATTGTGTATGTAGGAGCCTCGCCCCCCCCCCCCTGGAGGGGGAAGTCCCCCCTCGAGAGGAGTAAATTTTCATGATGGGTATCTTTCAAAAGAGCTTGCTAATACCTTTAAAACGAATGGTTGAACAATCGATCTGCGATAATTTAAAACAAAGTTATCGATTTTTTTACTTTTAACGAAAAAAAAAAACTTAAAAAAAAAATCTTTTTTTTTTTTTTTTTTTTTTTTTATATTGAGAATACAATGCGCATTTTTTTTTATATTTGGTGTTATACTACTTCTCTAATATGGAAATCGTCTGCAGTATCATAAAAGATCATTTTTTTTAAATAATATTTTTAATAAATTATTTTTTAAAAACAGAATTATTTTTGAATAACCGAATTAAATTCTATATAAAGAATGGTGCATTAGTGAAACGGGGGGTTGAGGGGGGCGGTAGCCCCCCTCACACAGAACTAATTATCATATAAAACTCTTCAGAAGCCTAATATGAATTGTTTAACACAGGTTTACATAACAGTACTCGTTATCTTACCTTTTAATCTGCAACCTGTATTTATAGTAATAAATTTCAGGGTAAGAGAAAGTCGTGTGAGTGACACACCAGATTATTTAATTTCTTGAATGGACAAGGATCCACTTTACTCTGTATTCAAATCGTATGCCTTAAATGGTTCCGCTATTTTAATGTGTCAAAATCTTGTAGCGTGTTTCAAACACTCATGTATAGTAGATTACCTTTGCCAACTTTAGCGTATCACTCTATGACATGCATACATCTTCCTAAAGGTAGACGTGTAGGAATGCTATTTTTATATCTGTGTGTTTCACAGAGAAATTTCTTTACATGACTATAAACAGTCATGTAAAGAAATGCTCTTTTAGCTTTGTGTGATACCACCGATGCAGGGATGTCGTCGTCAGTGCCAAATTTTGGATTGAAATACTTGGTGACAAGTTTGGCTTTCTAATATTGTATTTTTCCTTCGGAGATTACTTTCTCTTGAATGTTCATTTGCATCCAGTGACTTTCTTTCTGGGCTGACATGACACACTTTAGTTTAATTTAACAATTTCATTTCTTCATCGATGGTTGCGAATCATTTTTTCATTTCTACTTGATTTTCCATGTTCCATGAAATCCACATGGGAAAAGGAAATAGGAGAAAGAATGTTGTTAGTTTTAGAAAAGTCAAAACAATAACCATGAGACCAGTAGTGAGAGGCAACAGAAGATTTGAGATATCTTCATTACGAACATCCTTTGATGATCATTGTTAACCTAAATCATATGAAAACAAGAGATGGAATAAACGCCAGAACGGTTTCAATAGGAATTGTATTAAGAGAAAATAATTTAATTTTGTTTACGGGTTTGAAAATGACTTTAATTCAAAACTGTGGAAGAATGTTAGAAATTTTAAAGGAAAGAGAAGAGAAGAAGGAAAAGGTAAAGTTACAGGGTTGAGACCGTGATCATTCAATTTGAAAACAAAATGTTTAGGTTTTTTTTTCTTTTTTTTACTTATATAGAGATTTTTCGGTGATAGAGAGATTATACCCCAGAGAAAGAGGAAAATATTTTAAATAATTATTTTGTTTCGAATGACCAAAAGAATTCGAACACATGTTTAAGGCGTGAAAATCGTAAGTATAGAAAGCAGACATCTCCTTATATTATTAAAATCCTTGCGCATCTGTCTGTCTGTGAGAAATGCCTTGTGCGCGCTAAAGCTCCGGCGCTAATGCTCGCAGTGCCTCGAAACCGGTGTCGACAGACACAGAGTTTCTGCATCTCGACATCGCGATAATTCGCTAAGCGATGCGACCCTAATTAGCGGAGATATTAATTGAAACGTTGAGCTATGTCGATCGAAAAATGACTGTTAATTCACGGCTATTTCCTTAAAAAAAGACATTCTTACGGAAAAAGTGGAAAATAAATTAGAAATATCAGTCGTATCGTTACAAATATGGTATCAAATGAAAGGGCCGATTTTTCTCAATCCGATGGTTTAAACGGCTTAGCCATCGGACAATTAAATTTTTTTAAATAAACTAAACTAAAAAAATGGTGGCAACAAATGAAAAGAATTTTAATATCGCAGACGATCGTCTGCAGTCTCTAACGGAAAGAAACACATCTGGTATTTAATGAGGTCACGTGTTTTGGTACTGCGATTAAAAATTGCAATTTTGAAAAGTCTTCAGTTTTTCAACGTCGCACACAAAACTTGGTATACAGACCTTACATCACAAGACAGCCTTGCAGTTCAAATTTCATCGATTTTGGAAAAAATTTACATTTTAATTGGAATTTAAATTTTATTCTAATACGCGTATTTTAAATTCTAACTATGATTGAATTATTTTTAATACATCATTTCGAAAGATATTTTAAAGTTCTTTTATATTATCGAAAGTGGAATTCGAGATTTCACCTGATTTACACGTTTTGAGGTGTCCTGAAAGGGTTTTCTTTTGTATCTCAGCTACTAATTAAAATATTTTCATAAGTAATACATCATTTGAAAAGTTTGTTAATTTGGAATTGAACAGTAGATTACAGAAATTTCTACCGCCAGATGGTGCTGTAATATTTTAAAATTTCAATATTTTAAATTCTAATGAGCGAGGAAGGTTTTGTATGTTCTAAAACGGGGATAAGGTGTCGCAGGCGCCACCGAGCGGGACTTTGCTAAAGTCAGAAATTTGTAAGATCATAACGTGGTGAGCGAACAGGCTGTTTCAGATAATGAAACTGGAAGAGGGCGCCGCAGGCGCTACCGAGCGGGAATTTACTGAGATTAAATTTCCCAATAAAGCTATTTTCACTATATGTCAATAAGCTGTTATAAGACCTGAAACGGGAAAAAGGCGCCGCAGGCGCCACCGAGCGGGAGTTTCATAAAGACGGATTTTTTAAGGATCGCGAATCAGCTGGTCACCGAAGGCTGCTAGTTTTCTATTAAAAGGAGTGATTAGAGAGGCCATGCAGTGGATGAAAGAGAGAGGAAGGTTTTCTAAACACAATTGTTAAGAACAAATCATTGTATTTGGATACCAAAAGGTCAAGGAAAGTCAAGGAGCAATTATTTTCGATCTCGAAAGTGAATTGAATACAGGTATCAATGAACTGACCAAAAAAAGTAAACTGGAAAGACATCAGAAGGAACAACAACGAAAATGTCAGCAACACACATAAACCAGTGAGAACATTTACTCGTATATACTCAGAAGATTTTTTCTAGAAAATAGTTCACATAAACGTAATAATATCGTAAATCAAAGAAGATAGAGGATTTCCCATGACTATACCCTCACTTTGGGAATAATAAACACCATTAATTGTTTTTGTTTTTTTTGTTTTTTTGTTTTTTAAGTTTGAGCGCAAAGTCATAACAGTTTTTAACAGTGCAAAGTTTAGTACTAGTTAAATAAGAAAGAGACTTTGAAGGGAAACGAGCAAGATTATAAGCAACCGTACCAATATTAGAAATAATAGGGGGGAACAGAGAGTGGGTTTTGGATTTTAGGAAGAACATAGTAACGAGAACAGTTAGCGGTGATAAAAATAACCATGCTTTTAGCGTGATCATTAAAAACAACATAGTTTTTAACGTGGTATTTAACTTGATTTAGCAGATCTTCAGAAGAATCTTTCAATGTTATAAACTTTGTTTGTTTGTTTTTTCAAATCTCTTATATTTTAATTATTTTCTCTTTTTTTCTTGTCTCAACAGTAACATAACATTTTACACTCACCTTCAGTTTTATTTGTTTTGACTCATCACTCGAATGGGTTTTGGGCGTTTCCGCTTTGTTTGCAGCATTCGTGCCTACTTTACTCACCTAATGGAAAGGCTTGTGTTTCATTTCGACCTGAAACAACTGTTGCAAGATTTTTGCATTTTATGATGTTTATTCAGTCTTTTACTTATTAATAAGACCATAATAGAAATAGTATTTCATTAATGATATTCTTATAAAGTAACCTCTTAAATTATGTTAAAACTTTAAAACGAAATTTGAGTAAGTAATAACTGTCAGGTAAAATTCAAATGTTATAGTTCCTCATCCAAAGATGTAGTCTTAAAATATACAAAATGTATTATTTATATATCGAAAATTAAATACAAAACATTCATTACTATTTTTTTTTTCTTTTAATAATGGTCTTTAGCCTGTAATCGTATTAATTTTTTTTGAATAAATAAATCTTTAAAAAATTTGAACTTAAATAATTATCTGATCTAGTATCCACACGACTTTTTATTTTCTTGCATTTTAATTCTATAAAGACAGATTTCAGATTGTTTGATACGATAAAAAGTACTATTTATCAACCTTCGTTAAACAGAATTCAAACTACGTTTAAGAACAGTTTTATTTGACAAATAATTTTATGTGCAGGGATTACTGCCCTCTAAACCCCTTTGTTTACATTTAATATAGAATATAAAGCTGTTATGAAGTTTAAAAGATTACAAATTAGTCAGACAACTATCGTCCGTACTATTTCTTGAAACTTATCAATCTTGATGAGACTATTCAAGAATCAATGTCATAGGAACTTCAAAATACTGCATTTGATCTGTAATCATTTGTTTTTAAATTATGCTGATAACAGACACACATAAAAAACCTAGACATGGAATTACATTTTATAAAAAAGAAAGTTTTCGGTTAAGTATTGGTAGCCCTGTATTTCTTCTATAAATTATGTACGTACCACTTTGTGTATTTAAATATAGTTCTATATAAATTATATATAGTACAACCTCAAATGCACTTCAGCAATTTCCAAGTATGGTCACATATTCTAGTTCTTTTAAATAGCCCTGAAAATGAATGGTGAATTATTTACATACCATAATCTTTACATAATATATTACTATGCCTATAAAAATTATATCTTCATTCCATATTATTCAGAGTAGCCTATAGACTTGCACTGTTCTTGCCAGAAATATCCCGCATTGGCGTAATATATTTCAATTCTCTTGGATGTCACTGTACACGAACCATTTGCTTGATCTCAACAAAAAGTTTAGTGGAGCTTCCCTCTATAATACACATTTAGATTACCGTAATACGGACTTCCTACTTCTTCAGATATGCTGATAACGGACGCACAAACTAACCATTAAAAACATGTTTTTAAGATTCAGGGGTCCTCAAATAGTGTATATATATAAATAAACTCAATTTCGAAAACTCGATCCCAAAACAATGTATTATGTACTATATACATGGGTAAGAAAAAGTAAAAATGATCTTATTAGAAATAAGATATAAACTAAGACTCATTAAATATTAATTTCATGAACGATATTTCTATAAAAATGATCATTTAATTTATTTTTTACTTTAAAATGAAAATTAGAAAGTATAATTACTTTAAGAAAAAAATCCAAATTAAATGAAGACTCCCCCCCTCCCCCCCCCCCCAAAAAAAAAAAAAATAATAATAATAATCTTAAGACAAATCATACAATTGAAAAGTCTAATCCTTCTGTGTTACAGATTAGCTTAACAAACGAAGTAATTATTGAGGAAAGTTTTTTTTTGACATTCATTTAAAATTTCGATTCAATAAATTTATTAAAATCGAAGAATGCATTTTAATAATTGTAAAATTACTTAAGAATGATCAATTTTAAGTTCAATCTTAGAATTGAAACTTAGACATCAAATTAAAAGGAGTTTTCAAAATGTTTTAAAAGATTTGCTAAATCTTTCCTTCCCATTAATAATTTTAATTGTTAATTTCATTAAATTCAACATATTAAATTAAATTTAAATATAAGTAATTATTTGTATTTAAATTTGGTATAGTGTATTTTTTATTTAAATTTACTTCTGTACAAATCAATGTTCGATTTTGACATTATCTATTAATATAATTTTGACTAATATTTTGTTATTTTTTATGGAAAGTTATATTTTTTAGTTATTAGTTAGTTTTATGTATTATTAGTGAATGTAGCAATGATGATTTAAAATATACGTAGATGTATATATGTCATGATGTTATTATATGAAAAGAAATAAGTTTATATATATAAATGTTTCATATTATAAAAGCCTCTTAACCTTTTTATAGTATATGGGATCATGGTAAATTTTGTTGTAGCACTCTTTATTATACACAAGTCTCAAAACCAAACATCAATAATTCTCTTTCATTTTACTTACTAAATCGCTTCTATTTATTATTTAAATATTACACAATTATTTATAATTATTTGAAAATAAAATAAAATATTTTTTAACAATGAATATTAGATTTTCGATTTAACAATTTTCTCTTATTTTAGGAACAATGTGTAAAATTTTTTTTTATATGCATTTAGCTATGTTAGATGATATATACCTCATCATGAAATTAAACTTTCCCTTTAAACACATTTGCGTATGTAGATATTTGGACGAACATTTAAAATTTAAATTACGTGTAGTTATTACTGTTATCAGAAACTTTCCGGAATACATAATCCATTAAATTTAACTAAACTTTTAATATATGAAATAATTTGCTGTTATGAATTTTACATGAACATTAATTTTTATTGCCTGAAGTATGATTCAACAAAATATGAATGTTACTTATTAAAGTTCCACAAAAGTAATTAAACTTTTCCTGAAAATCTGTAAATTACCTTAATTATAAACTGATCTGAGTGATTAAATTTAAATATTATATTTTCTTTACTTTTATTTAAGTGTACAAACAAGACTCAACAGTTACGATTTTACTTAAAAAAACAGAGAACGTTTGGTAGAAACGGGGAAAAAAATTCTAATATATCGAGTTGAGAGTTTTTTAGACGAAAACAATATGCAAATTTTATAACAAATAACAAAGTGTCTAAATATTAGTAGCCAAATCATTTCGAAGTATTTGCCTGCTAAGGGAGATATCTCAAAGAAAAGAAAACTCATCATCTACCCAAAAGAGCGAGAAAAGGTAAAAAATGTTCTGCGAAGTTTTGTTTTTTCGGCATAAAAGACAATTTTCTTCATAATGAAGACAATATATATATATATATATATATATTTATATATATATATATATATATATATATATATATATGAGGTGTGCCCAAATGAAAAAGAGACCTTAGCTGTAGCGGCGTTATATCAAATCCCAGTGAGTTAATGTGTTAGCCGATATATGGCATGGTGGTATTGCTACATGTAAATGCGCAGTTAACGGCTTCGCATCAATATCCTCATTGCTGAAGAGTTATTTCTGCAGTTCGTTGCATGATGGACTCCTGCAGATCAGCACAAAAAGATCGGCTGTGGATGAGCTCATACGGCAGAATCGCCGGATCACCACACGTGAAATTGTTGTTGAATTGTCGATAAACAAAGGAAATGCGCATCACATAATCCACAAAGAGCATGGTTATGGCAAAGTGTGTGCCCAAGTACATCTGTCAGAGAATCAGAAGACGGAGAGAAGGGATGTTTGCCTGAACCATCTGTTGAGCCATCCACTCCCTTCCTACACGCTGGGATCAGTGTATCAAATATCATTATTTATAGTTGTACTATACCACATGAACTGTAATTATAATATCGTTATTAAAATTTCTTCACTTATAACTTTAGTCTCTTTTTCATTTGGGCACACCTTTTGTGCTGATCTGGAGGAATCCATCATGCAACGAACTGCGGAAATGACTCTCCAGCATTGAGGATATTGATGCGAAGCCGTTGACTGCGCATGTGCATGTAGCAATACAGCCATGCCATAAATCGGCCAACACATTAACTCGATGGGATTTGATATAACGCCGCTACAGTTAAGGTCTCCTTTTCATTTGGGCACACCTTATATATATATATATATATATTTCGAGTACCCAAAATATGAAATATCATGTGTTAACCTGAGCAAACCATGATTCTAAACAAAAATAGCAGACAGGGGCTGTGCAATTAATGGGATTAGAAGGGTGTCGTGTACCATGAACTACTGATACCAAATGAAACGATTAATATTTCAGCTGGCAAACCTCTAATCATACACAGGAAAAACAGTTAGAAACATCGCTTCTGCATTTGGCTGGAAGCTTTTTTCCCGCTCACTTTGCTCAACAAATAGAGGTTCTTCCAATCGCCACTTATTTTTATCGATATCTCACGGACATTAACTGACACATTTCAGCAATTTCTGGTATATCAGAAAATGCTTTTATAACTGAATATATGCACAGGAAAGCCTTCATTATTTGTGGAAAATGTGTGCAAAATGTATTGATAACGATAAAGCATAATTTTAATAAATATATATATATATATATTTTTCCCACATTACAAATATTTTCTTTGTGAAAAAATAAGATATTTTTTTAACTGGCACCCTTGTTCTATTGCATCTTTTTACTTACAGATTAATGAAAAATCATAATAAATACATGTAATAAAAAGTTAAAAAATATTATTTTAATTTAGATGTTGCAAAAAGGATTATCAAGCTGCTTTTAAACATTTTTAACTTATTTTTAGTTTTTCAAGTTTCAAAAGTAAACAGGATTTAAATTTTAAGTTTCAAAAGTTTTTCAAGACAGAAAAGTTTAAATTTGTTAATTTCAGGAAAGGAAAAATGTTTATAAAGTCCTCATCTTTATTAATTCATTTTAAAATTTCATATTAAAATTTGTATTGTTATTTATTTTTGTGACATTCATTAAAAATACTATTTACTGATAAACCGCGGAAGAAATAACCCTGGCGTCATCTGCACATGGGTGAAAATGGCTGGTCCATTTATAAAATAGGTATGTCCGTAGCAGAAAACAAAGCAGGATTATCAATGAGTCTACACATAGTAGACGATTTCACTCTCTCTTCCTTTGCGGTGTCTCTTAGCGCGTGAGTGGAATTCTCATGGCACTTTGCCAACCGGGGATCAATCCAACTCAGTTTATCAGCGTATTGTTACACAACACTCAATATTGAAAACATTGTGAAATTCAAAAGCTCGTAATGTAGATTAGCATTATCATTAGTTTTGTTTGCAATTTGTAGGTGGTATTGAATAAAATTATGCATTTTCTTCCTTTTACAATATATATATATATATATATATATATATATATATATATATATATATTACAAAATACTATTAGAAAGTCCTTATGAAATTTTTAAAACAAAACAATCATTAATTTAATTAATAAGCGTTATTACATTAAAAGCCGTAATTAATTCTTCACATTTTAATTTTTTTTTCACCGTTATTTAAATATTATATTATACATTTATGAATTAAATAACTTTTATTGCTATATATATTTCTATGCAAAAGATATTAAATCGTCTATTTATAATTTGAGGTAATTTCAAAGAAAGAAAAGAAAAAGGAAGAGAAAGGAGAATCTTAAAAATATTGTACGATCGGAGATTTCCCCCCCCCCCCTCTCTCTCTCTATTTTCTTTTTTCTTTCTTTTTTTTTTTTTTTTTTTTTTTAAGATTCCTCAAATAAAGATAACTTCAGTTATCTGGAAATTTCTAGAGTTTTATGTAACATTTTCTTTCTTTCTTTGTTTTATTTTTTATTAAATTATGTGATAATGAACAAAAGATAGTGTCATTAATTAAGTTTATCGATAATCGAACTCGGAGTAAAGTTTCATTTTCTCTTTAAAAATTTTAGAACTTGTGTTACAGAAGAAATTAAAATACTATAAATTATCCATTTTTAAACAAACTTGTCTAAAAAATATCCCTATAGAACTTACCCATAAATAAATTTTGTCATCCAAAATGATATTTAAAAAATCCTAATTTAGTTAAAACACTTACCACTTTAGCCTTTTTTAAATCAATTTTTGTAAAAAGATTTTTTTTTTAAACAACCAAGAAGAGTCATTAATCAAAGTTACTGTCTATTGATTATAGGAATCGCATTGTCTTTCCTTTTTAAGTGATAAACAATTTAACGTACCTGACACTATAATTGATTTCTTTTAAATTAAAATGATTGAAAAAGGGAAATATATATGTGCGTGTGTGTGTCTTTAATCTTTCTGAAAGAAACCTGATGTGTTACATTTGCAGCATTCAAAGATTTGTTTGCTTTCTCAATTCCTTTCAATTTCTATTCTAAATTAAATTATGTAGTATGAATTTAGAAGATTTAAAATAAAAACTTCTATTTTTATTCAGTTTAATGTTAATTTATCATTAGATTTCTACTATTCTTAGTTAAAATGTCTATACTTTTAAATCTAACTTTTTTTGCAAAGACTGAAAAATAATTTTGGAAATCAGAGTTATTCATTGTTAAGTCATAAAGAAATATTATTCTTTTACTACAAAGGTTCAAGCTGTTGATCTCAAATGAAAAGTAAATTAGTATGATGCGGCCACCACAAGACTTTCTGCTATATAATTTTACATAAAATTCCTACAATGCAAATTATTTATTAAAAATTATTAAATTATTTTCCATTATAAATGCAGATGATTTTTATCTGACAGAATTATATCACTAAATGCCGAATTTTGCCAATATATATATATATTAAAAAAAAAAAAAAAAAAATCCGTTAAAAAATGAAAAAAAATCGATAACTTTGTTTTAAATTATCATAGATCTATAGTTCATCTATTCGTTTTAAAGGATATTGACGAGATCTTTCAAAATATACCCATATTGAAAATTTAGGTGTTAATCCTTGCCCCCCCCCCCGCCTTCCCCGAAAGAAGGGGAGGGAAGCACTGCTTCCACGTGCACAGATTTTTTCCCCTTAGTTTACTACTACTATTATCAATACTTTATATTAATTTTAAAAATAACTCTCACTATGTACAATTATACGAATTTTTGTCCTATACTGCCTTGTTAAAAATTTAGAAAAAAAAAAAATAGGATCATAGCACCACCTGTTGAGCGAATGATTCAGAAATCTAATTAACACTAGTTTATTCCAGGGTCAAACTAAATATCAAGTTTTGTTAAATTTCGTTCATTGGTTCATGAGACACGGCGTCCACAAAATGTATGATACACACACAGACATTTTCTAAAAACAGTCTAATCGTGTTCAGAGCATCCTAAAACGTGTAAATACATCGAAAACTGGACTTCGAATATTTTCACGAATCCAATACTTTCTCTATATGTATACATATAGAAGAAAATAAAAATAATAAATACATAAAATAAATGATATACAAAATTTAGGACCATTATTATTATATTATTTAAATTAATTAAAATTTACTTTCAATACATTTTATTTAAATTAGTTAAAATTTACTTTCAATAGTTTGATATACATAACTTTTTCCGTGACAATATGAAGAATTCACTCTTTAAAACTTTGATTTAGATACTGTAGCATCACTGTAAGTGACATCGCACTCTGCAATTCGAATATAAATAACTTAATAACTTTGTATTTATAGCAAATCCTTTAACTAAAAATTTCATTTCTTAATTTTAATATTTCTGTATAAAAGAACAATAAATTTAACTACAACATTGTTCTTAATGAAGTTATTTAAATTTTAATATGCATTCATCATTACATTTTACTCTATGATTTTATAAACAATTTAAACCAATATATCGTTACAAAAATTATGCTGTAAATCACGGTTATTTGAACACTTAATCTATAATAGTACTTAAAATCGTGCTGTGTAGTTATAAAAATCATGGTTTTCCAAATTTTATTATATTCCAGCTTTTAAATAAAAATTAATAATAAATAAATGAAATAAAATATTTGAAAATAGATGCACTTCATTAGATAAAACACATATTCTTTTAGAATAGAAATCTCAACTTTATCCGTGCAGTTTTTAAATTTTCAGTTGGATTGAATTTGTCTTAAAATAAGAATTTAATATCTTTTTTAAATATTAAGATTTAATTTTTTCTGGTAAATTATACTGGTGATATTTTACTAGAAGTCTTTGCCTGCTTCGCTATATTTATAGAAATTTAAAAAAAAATTATCACTATATTTTTAATTACTTTATAAATAAACACTAGAAAATAATTCCTTGAAATCACTTAAAACCTCGTTTCCAGTCGATGCCTTCGGCATCGTCGTCATTCTGTACCCTATTAGGTTTCAAATCCCCACTGCTTGTGTTTTCGCCTTAACTGGATATTTTAATTTAAGTATTTACTGGACGATAAGTGGCGCTGTTAGGATTCAAGAATTACGTTTTTCGGACAGCTTATCATCTTCACTCTATGACAACAGATGGTACCACCCAACAGATGAAAAAATTGCCAGATGAAAAAATAATTAATTTAAAAACTAATTAAGCAAGAATTCGAAAGGCTTCGAGGTGTAGGTGAAAACATCTTCCATCCATAATTTTGTATCTCTGTAATTATCCATTTGCCTAAAAAGCGACTAAGTTTAAGTATGAGATGTGTTTTGTCATTTTTTCGTCATCCTTGCGATTTAGGATTCTGTAAAGACACCGAAAAATTTTCTTTTGTCACTTGGCATTTTTTTTATTAATCATCTGCAAAAAAATAACGTATTGGCCCTTGGGGGATAGAGCTTACGACCTCTGTGTCGTTTGCGTAACGCTCGTAGCAACTGGGCTAATGGGTAGCGGAAAGTCTTAATACTTCCACGTTTCTATCTCTAGAGTCAACCATTTCAGAAATGTCATTTTAATTAATTAAAAAACTAATGAAAATTCCGGAAACCGGACTTTGAGATGTATGAGGAAAGGCCGTTATGGACTTCCACGCGAAATTATAGCTCGGCCATCAGCCATATGCCTACAAAGAGGCGACATAAATACACACACACACACACATTTTCATTTATTATGTGTATAAATAATCGAGCACTTTTTTCGAAATCATCAAATGGAAAAAAAAATCGTGTTAAAACCAATATAATTCTGCCTTTTAGAGAATTTTTAAGTAGAAAAAGACTCCAAATAGAAAAACCAGCTGAAATGAAGAAAGGTAAATACAAAAAAAAAAAAAAAAGGTTGGAAATAAATTTATTTAAGTTGAATCTCAAATAAGTTCTTTTACCGAAAAAAAAATTCCAATGTTGAAAGTGATCAAAAAAGTATTACACTAAAATCAGTTTGCAACGAATTTCCAAATAGTCTAACACTGCTTTTTTTTTTATTATTATTAAAGCTTGCTTTGCAATTTATGGTGATTAGAATCAATATTAGCATTTGTAATCCAATTATACAAATAAATTTTGAAAGGGAATTATAAAAAAATAACTTAGTTCTAAGTTTTATAGCGTAGTTATGTCGACCAACTTTCAAACCTTTTGGAAATATTGCTAATATATAAGCAAAATCTAATTAAATATTTGTATATTTTGTGAGAGAAATCTGCATTAAAAAATGCACATAAGTTATTGTTGAGAACAATTTCAGCATGCAAATATACATTTTTTTTTTTTTTTTTTTTCCCGAAGAATTTTTAGCAAATTGTATCTTTTTATCTTTTTTATTTAATTAAATATTCTTATTTGGAATGATGTAATAAAATGTATTCATACATATGCTTAGATTCCTAAGAAGATGGAATTTTAAAAACATACTTTCACTTTATCTTATTACTGTTATTTCTTTTAAATCAGTAAAGAGATGAATTTCACTTATTTACTTGTCACCTGTTTTACTTGCTAAAATTGTAATTAAAATGTTAAAACTATAAGCATATATGTCGATACCAAACTGTATCTTTTTGAGAACTGATTAAAATATCTAAAGGGGGAAAAAATATATATATATATATAAACGTAGCAAAAAATATGATATAATACATACATAATTTAAATATAAATTTATTCATATTTTTTTCTAGTTCTTCATGTGATACTTAGTTTCATATAATGCAATGTTTGAAAAGGTTTTCAATATATATATTTTCTCAAACATAACTTTCAAGCAAAATACTGGAATAAATAATATAAGAAGCTTATATGGCCTATATTTGGTAATAGTTCATTAAGTAGATTTTTTTTTTTTTTTAAGTTAAAGAAAAAAAAAGTCTATTACTATGTTAATTCATTAATTTAGTACTTAAACGCAACTTTAAATGTTAAAAATAAAAAGTAAAAAATCATATACATTTAATAAGAAATTTGTGTTTATGTTCATTTATTTAATTATTTATTTTTATTTATTTGATGCATTCGCTTTCACTTCAATAATGTCTACCAGTGAATAGTACTTTTTTGTTTTATGTTTAATTAAAAAGAAATACACTTCCTTTCAATAAAATTGGAATTAATTTATTTTCTTCCTCCTTACTAAAATGAAAGCATTAAGAACAAAAGAATCAATTTTGCGCAATTAAATTCAATGTACCGAACGGAAATATCGTTTCAAAGAACATATTCTTAAGTAACGTTCTAAACAATAAACATTAACATCTTAGCAATTTTAAGTAAATGATATTTTAAATACTTTTCGATTAATTAATAACAATATTTTTTTAGGGAAACTTTTTCTAAACTTTTTTTTTTTCTTATCAGAAAATGTTTTACATTGTTAAGGTAGAAATGGTAAAAATAAAACCCATTTGAACTGTTAAGGTTTTAACTAATATTTCTTTATTTTCTGTTACTGTTAGTAATAAAAGACATTTAGCTTTTGTTAAATGAGCAATTACATTTCAATTGCGCTCAAATTTGCATTCTTTTCCCCTTTCTTCATATATATATGAGATATATACGTATGAGATATATACATATATATATATATATATATATATATAATCTCAAGGGCTTGTGAAATACTTTCGCCTGGTCACCAACTATGTTTTGAACTTAAAAAAAAAAAAAAAAAAAAAAGTCGACTTTTGTTTTTTTTTATATATATATATATTTTTTTTTTTTTTGGTGGAAAAGGTTAACCCTTGAATTTGCTCCTATTCCGCTCTCGATGTAGTTAAACTCTCGCCATTTTGATTCCTACTCCTCACACTATGTTCTGAGACACTGTGTTGAATGAATACACCATTATATTTGCACCACTTTTCTTCATGCATGTTTACTTGGTGCAACTTCATGAAACTCGGTGTTAAAGTAATGCACCGTTTTAGGGAATTGGCTTACACTGCTCCTGTTTGCGCATGCTTAGCAATCTGATGCTGAATCGTTGTCCGATGTAATGATGTATCAATGCCGATGGTATATGTGTTTGTGAAAAAATGGCGCCTGATGCACGTTAAATCTGTCGTGGTCGCAGAGTCCTCCAAGTTCCCTTCTGAAATATACCTCTGGGGGTACTGGATCATGGGATTTACTCCGCCCCGATCTAGATCAAAATTAGAGCTCTTGTTGTTTACTGATGCTGCCATCTTTCGCCAGCTTCCCGAGCAAAGTAGGTCTTCCCCCACATGTAATGCTCTTCTAAAAACGGAAGGCGCTCCCATGCCGCCTAAACCTGAGTAGTTTCAAAAGTAATTTATTATTATAAGTGTTTGAAAGCGGAAGTGATGATGATGTCGTGTCTATCAAAGTGCAATTAGATGGCTCCGAAGCTGTCGAAGACAGCTTTAGCAACCTCGACAGCCCTATCTGTATAAAGTAGGTCTACTGGGTCTTCAAAGCCGATATTAAGAAGTTTGGCCTGGATTGCTGGGCAGCTGAAGATGTGTTGGGGAGACAGTGGGATGTCGTCTGGGCAGTGAGGACAAAAGTTGGTGTAACTACGCTGCCCGTCCTCAGAAATCCTCATCCCCTTTAAATAGTTTGTCCTCAGTCTGGTTAAAATAGTTAATAAGGCTCTATCACAGTTCAATTCCGGAATGGAGTTTCGTTTAACTTGTTGACCGATTAGTCTTCGGCCAGCGACGGCATTGGCGTCAACGAGGGTTAGACATTTGGATGGCTGAGGAGAATTACGTGCAGCCTTTGCGAGCTCATCGGCCTTCTCATTACCGAAAATATTTACATGAGCCGGTATCCATTGCAAGATGCAGGATCTCTGGGCAGCAATGATTTTGTTTGTGAGCTCAATGATCTGATGGCTGAGTTGACATTTGCCCTTCTGGATCGCTTGCAATGCTGATCTGCAATCTGAGAATATGATGATGCCTTTGGAACTCTGGTCCTCCTTAGACAGATAAATCTCCAGAGCACATTTGATGGCGACGAGCTCGGATGTATAGTTGGAGGCGATTTTCCCAACAGGAATACCGTGGCATTCCTGCGCTCCGTCTGGTTCGATGAAAAAGACACCTGCTCCTCCTCTATCGAGATTAGAGTCAGAAGAGCCATCTGTGTAGGCGATCGTCAGATCTTGATTTGAGGTCGTGAGTACTTCAATGGTATGGTCGCCTTTCTCTTTAATTATTCTGGTGGGATATTTCTTGGTACAAGGTTGTAAGAGATTTAAATAGATTTTTGTTTGGGGGAGAGGGCACAGGATGTTGTAAGGCTCTTTGGAAATTTTGAAGGTCTCATATTTGAGGTTGATATCATTCCTGATATCTTGGTCATGTTGGAGGGTCGAGGATCTCTTCAGCCTGCAATTTCCACTCCACGCTCTAAAGGTTCTACTTGAGATATGGCGATCAGCAAGGGTTTGGATTTTGTTGGTAAATTTAATGGTTGTTAATTTTCTTCTGCTTTCCAAGGGGGCAAGGCCACATTCCTTTTCAATTTTGATGTTATCCGTTGATGAAACAGCTCCAGTGATGATTTTAGAGGCCCTGTATTGAATAGCGTCGATCTTTTCTTTAACAGTAGGCCTTGCCGATGCCCATATGGGTGCTGCATATTCGAGAATAGGCCTGACGATAGAAGTGTAGGTATTTTTGAGAGTTTTTGGACTAGATCCCCAGGAAGCACCACAAAGTCTTTTGAGGATGTTAAGCTTTTTCATTGCTTTATTTGAAATATTTTCAAGGTGTTTAGAGAATCTTAGCTCTGCATCTAGAGTTAGTCCAAGATACTTGGGGTTAGAAGTTTGTTTAATTTCTGAACCAAATAGCTTTATAATAGGATGGAACGAGCTTCTATTTTTTCTATCTGTTGAGAAAACACAAAAGTTTGTTTTGTCTGGATTAATTTTGAGCTTAAGATCTTTTGACCAGGTTTCAATGCCTTTCATACAGATGTTAAGAGCTTTTTGTGAAACTTTGAGATTTGAGTGGGTGTGCCAGACTGCAATATCATCGGCATAACAGGCAACTTTGATTTCTTTACTGATGTGGGGGTCTATCGTATTCATGTACAGAAGGAAAAGGAGAGGGCTAAGTACGGAGCGCTGAGGAACTCCCGCCCAGGTATGGTGAGTAGTAGAGAAGCTGCCATCAACTCTAACTTTAAAGCTTCTTTTTCTGAGAAAGTCATTAATCCAAATTAGAGCATTTGATGTAATGCCTGTTTCGTGTAAGATGTTGATCAGTTTCTGTCTCCAGACTCTGTCGAAAGCAGCAGAGAGATCAAGAAGAACCATGGTAGTTTTCTTATGGGGCTTGCTCTGGAAACCGTCAATAATAGATTGGCAAAGGTAGAAAAGCTGGTCGACGGTGCTGTGATTAGCTCTATATGCGGTCTGGTATGAGTGCAAGATGTTGTTCTCGGTGATCCAATTCATCAGTCTGGAATGTATAATGCGCTCCATAAGTTTGCACAGAATGCAGGTGAGCGAGATAGGTCTGTAGCGCAGTTACTTGCAGATTTTCCAGGTTTTAGGATGGGAGCAATTACAGAGTTCTTCCAGGATTTGGGTAACTTACCAGTGCGCCATGAGGTATTAAAGATATTCAGCAAATCTCTTTTAGCGTTTTCACCAAAATGCGTGATCATCTGTCCGAAAATGAGATCTGGTCCGGGGGATCTATTTTGATCCAGGCGATTGATTGCAGATTCCAGTTCCTCAGGACTAAAGTCAGATGTGAAGATGCTGTTATCAGTCATTTTCCTGCTTCTTTTAATAACAGATTTGTAATTTTTATTAACTTTTTTGTCTCCTGCTGTATACTGTAGTTTGCTTGAAATTTCGTAGTGCTTTGCAAGTAGGTTTGCTGTTTCTTTGTTTGTTCTGGCATATGAGCCGTTTGTGGCGATCACATTTGACTGAGGTTCCGCCTGTGTGTTGACTGCTGGACTGCTTGAGTTATTTAGAGTCTTAATCAAGTTCCAATATTGGGACGTGCCTTTTCTTGGGTCAAGTTTTTCGCAGAGCTCTGTCCATTTCTCTTGTTTGCCAGCTGAGATGGCTTCTTCCACCTTGTGACTTACTTCTACAAGTTTACGTCTTAACTCTTCACTGTTGTTGCATTGTATTTCCTTACTGGTTTGGTCTCTTTCCTTTATTAGTGCCTCGATGTTGTAATCCTTCCAAAAAGGAATCCAATTGTCCTTTCGCTTTCCTCTAGGGATATGATGTTTTGCCGCGTTTTGGATGCGGCTAGTTAAGAGAGAGAGAAGTTCCTCAAGGTTACTACAGACTGTTGGTTCAGCGCAAAGGTTCTCAAGTTCTTGGGTAAACCCAGGCCAGTCTGCTTTTCGGAAGTTCCATGAGCGCTTGAATTGCGGAGGACGTTCTTGGTCTATTGAGAAGGATGTTAGAACTGGGTAATGGTCACTGATGGCAGAATCTAGAACTCTCCAGTGTGTTCTGTCTGCTGAAAGGTGGCTAATGGCGGTGATGTCAAGTGCAGACGCTGTACCATATGTTCTAGAGATGTAGGTATTTTCACCTGTGTTGAGGATGGTTAAATTCAAGTCGTCTACAAGGTCCTCAACCTGGGTTCCTTTAGAATCCAGCAGATAGCTGCCCCAAGAGGGGCTCTTGGCATTGAGGTCTCCTAAAATTATTTTTGTCTCAGAGTTTGAAGATGCCAGATCCCGAAGGAGGTCTGTGTCAATAGGAGAATTGTCGGGGTGGTATTAACATTAATCACGGTGATAGTGTGGTCCGGAAGAAGGACATTAATTGCGTGAGCCTCCGTGCTGGTATCAGACAGGAAGGTCGAAAGGACTTCAATGTATTTAATATCTGGTGTCTTTATAAGGAAAGCTATTCCTCCTCCGCTGCTGTTTGGTCTGTCCTTTCTGATGAAAGCGGAAGTAATTTTGATGATTGAGAAACCCAAATTTATAAACTAGTATGTTGTGGCCACCACAAGACTTTCTTCTATATTTTCCTATACATATTCAATCAGTAACAATATAAAAAAAAAAAAAAAAAAAAAAAAAAAAAAAATACGATTTTTTTTCTAAGTTTTTTTTTTTTTTTTTTTTTTTTTTTTTTGTTAAAAGTAAAAAAAATCGATAACTTTGTTTTAAATTATCACAGATTTATAGTTCAACCATTCGTTTTAAAGGTATTGACAAGATCTTTCGAATGATACCCATCTTCAAAATTTACCCCTGTATTCAAAATTTACTCTGTGGACGCTGTATCTCACGAACCAATGAATGCAATTTCACCAAACTTGGTATTTAGTTGCACCCTGACATGAACTGGTGCTAATTAGATTTGGGGATCAATAGCTCAACAGGTGGCGCTGTGATCGCATTTTATGCAAATTTTTAACATGACAGCATAGGACAAAATTCCGTATAAATGGGCATAATGAGATTTGTTTTAAACTTGTGATTGTAAAATTAATATGAGTTATTGATAATAGTAGTATGTAACTAGGAAAATATTTTGTGCATGGGGGGGCATCGCTTCCCCCACTAGGGGTGAAATACCCCCCGGGGGGTAAATTTTCACAATGGGTATCTTTCGAAAGATCTCGTTGATAATAGTAGTAGTTAACTAGGAAAAAATTTTTGTGCATGTGAGGACATCGGTTCCTCCCCCACTGGGGGGTAAGTACACCCCCCGTGGTGCAAAGTTTCATGATGGGTATCTTTCGAAAGGTCTCGTCAATACCTTTAAAACGACTGGTTGAACTATAAACCTGTGATAATTTAAAACAAAATTATCGATTTTTTTTTTTTTTGTTACTGATTGAATATGTATAGGAAAATATAGAAGAAAATCTTGTGGTGGCCACAACATGCTAGTTTAAATAGTTATCACCCCGCAGTTTTATTTCAAGATTTTTTTTTTTTTTTTCATTTCAGAAATTATTTCTGAAGTAAACATTCCTTTTTAATCTAACAAACTCTTTACTTTATTTTATTTTAAGACACTTCTCCTTTAAAATTACGTTAATTGCTCTTGCGTAAATTTAATCAATGAAACTTTTTTTCTTTTCCCCAGAAAGTAAATTGGAAAAGAGAATGTTGTATCTTATTGAAACTGAATTAGACTTTACCTTAAAAATTGTTCGTTTTATCCAATATTTAACTTATGTTTTCGAAAACATAAAAGAAGTATGTTCATGGGAAAAAATGAAATTTTGGTCATTTTATTTAGTTTATTATAAATTCCTCTGTTTAAAAATCGATTAATTGTATAAAGTTTTATATCATTAATTTTATATAAATGCAGAAAGGTCTATCTAAATAATCTGGTGTCTTACGCGGACTCCTTTCATTTACCTGGTAGTTTTTAAAATGTATTCTATACATTATCTTTCTGTGTCAGAATCCCTCAATTATTTACCTAAAATTATAAAACACTTAAGCTTGTTATTAAATTTTAAAATATATTTTAACATATTTAAAGAACTGTAATCACATTACTCGTACGAACTTACCAATGTTAATCAAAAATGTCAATAAACATCTCCATATGCTCATTAAAATACTAAATTTGAACTTCTTTATTGATATCCTTTAAGTTTATACTGATAACAGACTTACAGACCAACCGCAGAAAGCTAAATTTCCGTATTCAAAGCATCTAAAAGGCATACTTTTATTAAAAATTCAGCATCGAAAATTGGACTCCAAACAATATTTTATTTGCTATTTAAGTAAGAGCAAGTAAATATCATTTCTAAACAGTTGGCTTGAATAAAGTTTAATTTGCTAAAAACACTTTCTTTAATTAGATCCAATAAAAAAGGATGTATTCGTTTAATTTTAGATGGACCTGTATATTTTCTGAATACAGTTCACACATAACTAAGTGTACTTAAATTTAGAATAATAAGAGAAACGCACTATTCCATTTGATATGTACTTAAAGGGACAACCAGGTGTAGAACCTTATAAATCCGAATTATTTTGTGTAGCCCTATAAACGAATGATAAATGTATTTAAATCAAATTCTATATAAAGTATGTTTTTATGCTTATAATTCACTATAAGCTTACCGTATTTTGCTTTGATTAGTACAGTCTAGGAGATTTTAGTTAGAAATCTTCTAAACAATCAAAGTACCTAAAAACACATATTTAGTAAAAACTCGACGACGGAAATTTGACTTCAAACTATTTTTTGTCTGATATTTAAGTAAGAGAAAGTAATTATTTCTAAACAACTTCTTTCGACAAGGTATAATTTGCAAAAATCGCTTTCTCTAATTACATCCAATGAATAAGGGTGTACTCGCTTAGTTTTAGACAGAGCTGTAAATTTTCTGTAAACAATATACGCACCATTAGGTATACTTAAATTTAAAATAATAAGAGAAACAGAATAATAAATAATATATAATAAGAGAATCAGAATATAATAAGAAAACTACAATTTAAAATTTGACTCATCTAAAATAATTTGCAGGCCTAAATCCACTCATGAACTCGATTTCTTTGAAGCTATTTACATCTATGAAAATATTAAGAATATTGTTAATTGTAACTTCGTTGTAACCTATTTGTCTGATTATTAGAAATTTTACATTAAGTCCACATTTTCTTAATTTCTTTTACATTTTTCACAACTAGTAATTCTTAAACTCCTATTGGTCAATCCTCCACATTCCGCATAATTCTATTGGTTGATCAGAATTCAATTCAATTCCTATATATAAGAGAACTTTTCTCTCATTTGTTTATGCACTGAAGACGGTACGCTAAATGCTACCGAAACATCTGTCTGCTTTCTATTTTTTTTTTTTTTTTTGCGTTCTAATCATTGTAGTTTCCCTTGGTTTTATTAATCCAGTTTTAGTAAGAGAAACACACTACATCAATTGATATGTACTTAAAGAGATTTTCAGCTATACAACCTAATGAATCCGAATTATTTTGTTTAGCCCTTCAAAAGATTATTAATGTTTTTTAAACCAAATTTTATATAAAACTTTTTTCTTTTGCTTATAATTCTTTATAAGACAATTTTATTTTTATTTGTTTAGTACATTCTAAACGTGTTAAAATGTACTGTCAAGAAATATCACCAATGAATGCTATGTATTTGAATGTATCTGTACACGTTCTATTTTCCAGATTTCAGTAGGTGTTTCAAATAAAGATTTAGAATATTCAACCAAATAAAGATTTAAAATACTGAATCTAAACTTCTTGCAAATATTTTACCTTAAATTACACTGATAACACAGACACACATATCAACAATAGAAAAACTTGATTTTTGGATTCAGGTAACCTCAAAACGTGTGAATATAACAAACTTTCACTTTAAAGAAATTTCTAGACATAATGCTTTCTCTGCTATATATGGGAATGAGAAAATAAAATATAATTTGAAAACTTTTTGCTACATAATTAATAAACAATCATTAAGATGTCGCTAATAGTTTGTGGCAGAAAAACTAAATAAAGTATAATAACAAAATCATAAAATGTTCTTCATTTACCAAAAATTTTGGCAAGTTGTATTTTTGTAAATGACAGATACACGAAGGACTGTCTTATAACAATATTTAATTCATAATAAAGGATACCTAAATAAAAAGATGAATATTAATCTACACGAGTAAATTTCTATGACTTAAACATTAGAGAAATGTTGTTTAAGAGATTAATTTTTTTAAGTAAATGAAAGAAACCCTTTTATATGCATATTCATTACCTTTAAAAACAAAATTATTTCATAGATTATTTCTAGTAACTTTTCATATCTCACGCAATTAGATTTACTACCGAATACAAATGAAATACAATTTACTTTTACAATAAATTCTTACAACACCTCTAGGGTACATATATGAAAAATTAAGTTTATAGGGAAATATAAGATCAACAATAAAACAATTTCCACAAAATTTCTCTTTTTATCTAGAACATTTTGATAAAACTGAAGAATGCTATTTTTATTTTTTTGACTTTTAAAATAAGTTGTTTTTTTACTGCTATAACCTCTAATAGATATTTGTTATGAAGCATTTTGTTATGCTACAGTTTTACAAAAAACCCAATTAAAAGAAATAATCTGGTGTGGCATTTATACTACTTTCTCTTACATTACTCAAGAAATTTTATTTCAGTTTAGTGTGGAAGATAACAGATTTGCATTTGAACATTCCCAAAGTACGTTACAAAATTTTCTAAATTGTTCAGAAGCAAGTTTATTTCAAATATATTTCTATGCGTCTGTGTGTAGATTGGAGGGTTAGAAATATATTTGAAAAGAGAACTCTGAACTAAAATTATTTAATATAGAAATAAAATAATTTCTTTTTCTGTAAGGGATAAAAGTGTATTTTTTTTAAATTGGTATCCACATGCATATTTAATTATATTAAAGCTATTGCGGGGTTTCATTTACCAAACATTTCCCTGCCCATAAAAAAGAGGTACGGCTGCACATTATATCTTAAAATATACCGCTGAGCAGCGCTACTTACTTCTCAAATACAGGCAGAGTGAATTACTATAGTTTTCTAAAATCGAAGTTTCTCATATCAAGTTTGGTGCAATTATATACTACAGAAGTTTAGATACATATTTTCCCCTTAAATAAAGGAAATTGCAGAGTAGAAGCATTACTATGTTACAGAATACATGTCAAAGTTTAATCCGCGCCTCACTGCGTGATGATTTAATCAAATATAATGTTTTAAATAATTTCTAACTTTTTTTGTTCTTTTTTTATGACAACACATACAAATTTTTTGGTAACACATATACAAAATATTCTTTTTAGATAGATGAATAGTGTTCAGAACACCTCAAATTGTGTGAATTCATCAAAAATTGAGGTTCCAAAATTTTCATAAATCCCTATTTATTAGTATACCGGGTGTCCAATAATTATGTAGACATTTTAAGAATTCATAAAAATCGAAGGAATTGTTAGAACTGAACCCGGTTTGAAAAAAAGTTACTGTCATATTTTTTTTTTTTTTTTTTTTTTTTTTTTTTTTTTTTGTGAAGTAAAAATATTAATTAAAATTTCCGTCAATAGAGGGCACTGTACATGAGCAGATCACACATTTCCGTAAAAAAACTATATTTATTCACATGCAAATGTTTACAGGCATATAAATCCTATTCTATATGTCCACTATCACCACAAACTACAGTTTGCAAACGAGATACAACACTGCTAACTGTAACATCAGTCAGCAGTCCTTATCTGAGGGAAAATATCTTCACCAATAACGCTTTATCCACCAAGTCAACATCGCAAATAAAACTTCATGTATGCATAAATAGGAGAAAAATAGGAAATAAGCTAGATTAAACGTAAAACCGTGCAATTTATAGGACTTTGATTTGCATTTCTCGTTATGCATCCATGCAACACCCTCTATCGACGAAAAAATCAACATTTTTTTTCTTTTTTTCTTTACCATAAAAATTCCCTTTTCATGAGAATAACTTTTTTTGCAAACCTCGTTCAGTTCTACCAAATTCCTTCAATATTTATGAATTTTCAAAATGTCTAAAGACTTAAGGGACACACGGTATATCGAAGATAGTAAACATATATTTCAATGAGTACTTATGAAACATAAACTTTTAGAATATTACGAAAGTTAATAATGATAAAGTGAATTACTTTCTGTACTCCACTCCTTTCACGTGAATTATTAGGACATTATAATACGAGGCGTCAAGTGTTGTAAAAACTGATATGATATTGTGAGATCCAACCGATGCTCTGGGTAAGTGTTAGCATTTTAGTAGAGGAAGAGTGAAGTCATAGTCACATCAGCATTCGTAACATTTCATTAGTTGGCACAGATTGCTGTTGACAATGTCGCTTCAGCGGGGATAAGTTCTCTGCAAAGCAACTTTTGTTTTTGCAATACATGGTATCGCTTAAATCGCCGTTACACTATTGCCTCGTGCAATAAATGCTTGAGAGATTCAAATAACATAAAACGTTTCGAAACTCTGTCTATAAATTTCTTATACTTTCTCAGGTTTAAGTAAATTATACAATATTTATAACTGTGGTGAAACATTGAAAAAATTTTTGCGGAACAAATATGTGTTTGAAACGAGTTGGCATAGGTGGACTCTGCTCAATTCCCCATCATATTTATGTTCTCATATAAATTTCTAGTGCGAGACATATTGTAATCATGTTAAGAGAAATGAATTTGACCAAAGCTTGACACAGTGACAAAATGAAATCCCTGCCTAATAGGCAATCCACCTTTCACTTCGATATGTTTATGTTACATTAATCTATTAATTTATTTTATCAGGGTTAATTCCATTGTTTAGTTTTCATGCTACTATGTCCAATGCAATAATCTCCAAAATTCCTAATTATATGAAAAATTTTCAATTTCGCTTTGTTCATAAAATCTTAAATTACAAATAACTTATGAAATTTTCCTATTAGAATATTTGTAGTCAATCATGTTCAAACAAGTATCACAAATGTTATTTTGAAGTTGCCTGAAATATTTATGATCCTGCAAATAGACGTTTATGCTCAATTTTGCCCTATTCTGTCATGTTAAGTAAATCGTAAATTCCAAATAATTTACGAATTTTATAAATTGGAAAAATCATAGTCTATAATATTCATGCCAGCATCCTAAATAATATTTCAAAAGTTGTTTGACATCTTTGCAAAGAAAATATCCCTCAAGAACAAAGTTTATGTGAAATTTTCTCTATTCTGCCATGTTAAGAAATTCGTTAATTTCCAATAACATACGAAATTTTTATATTGGAAAATTCATGGTCAATAATATTCATCCCAGTTTCCTAAATAATATTTCAAAAGTGGTCTGACATCTTTACGATGAAAATATCCCTAAAAATTGTCGTTTATGTGAAATTTTGCCCTATTCTGCCATGTTAAGAAATTCGTAAATTCTGAATAACTTGCGAAACTTTCAAAGTAGCATGTTTATAGTTAATGATGTTCATTCCGAATTCAAATCTGATATTTTAAAACTATCCTGACATCTTTACATTAAAAATTTTCTACTTAATGAACGTTTAAGTGAAATTTTGCACTATTTTCCCATTTTAAGAAAAACGTAGATTTATATTAAGTTACGAAGTTTTTTAATTCAAATGTTGTAAATGAACAGGTTTCTTTCCAGTGTCAAAAGTAATATTTTAAAACTGATCTGACTTCTTTGCGACTATTTGTTCTTGAGATATCGTGTGCGCAGACTAACAAACTGACGGACTTACTAACGGACTAACGGGCTAACAAACTAACAGACACCCTACAGACGGACACCATACAAATTTTGTCATTTTCGGATTCCTCACACCTGAAAACGTGTAAAACAGTGAAAAAACCGTGGTCGAAGTTTTTCACGATTACCTAAGTTCCTCATATATATAATATGATGGAGAATTAATTAAAGTACACTAAGCGAAAAAAAAAAGGCCACACGTGAATATATTTCTTTTCGCCTTCTACAACCGCCAATTTTATAGTTTAAAAAGCAATTTTTCGAACAGATATTATTATGTTTTCTTCCACTTACACTTTAGTTTTGAGTCCAGCGTTAAAAACAAAATGCAATTGTCAGAAAAATTGTAATTTTAGAAATTATTTCAAAAATGGTAAGAATAAGGCAGTTAACGATGCCACAAAAAGTATTAATTTTTGAAAGAAAATCAAAGAATATTTTAATACGTGAGATGGCAAAATAATTAAATGTTAACGAAATATTGGTAAAAGGGTTTTTTAACTATAATAAAAAATTTTTTGGCCGTTTACACTGGAAATTTGGTTTTAGGCGGCCATGTTTTTCATCCAAGCGAGATGACCGTAAGTTAAAAAGCCACGGCTTATAAAATCGGTTTGTATTACATTTAGAACATAAAAGAAATTCAGAAAAAGTGTTTAGCAGCATAATTTCTTTAACTACAGTACAACAATTATTAAACGGGTTTAAATGACAGAAAATTTGAAAAAATTTCATTCGTAGTGAAGAGATTTAGGAAAGCAAGACCCCAGATGGCTAAAAAAATAAAAATAAAAAAATGTTTAGTTAATTTTTGGGCTGAACTGGTTCTCTTTGATTAGTCAAGTTTAACTTATTTCGAGCTAAGGAAAACAAGCGGATCTGACAATGAAAATGTGACCGACTTAATGAAAATCACACTTTTAAAATAGTGACATATTCTCCTTACATTATGGTACGGAGGTGCATAACTTTTCAAACAGTCGGGAAAATTTTTATGCTCTAAGGATCAGTTAACTCGAAATAAAACACAACCTTCATAAAAGAGGTGCTTGACCGACTATTTTGGAGGTATCTTGGACATTTCCGTAAACAACATTTCAAGATGATAATGCCCCTTACTATACGGCGTCTGTAGTAAGTTTATTCACTTCAAATTGTCAACATTTCCTATCCATTCCCATGAGAACCTATAATTTTGTAAGTAATCATACCTTTTTTCACTTTAATATAAATCCCACAAAGAATATTGTAGAATTTCTTCTTTACCAGACATGGAAATAGTCCTAATCGAGATCCACTAGAAAATGTTTCGTTTATAAAAAGGTGGGGAGAGGATTCGAAATTTGCAGCCTATAACTCTCAGAACTAGAAAAATTTATTTGTGATATTTAGCACATTGAAATTTCTGGGATTTATATTAAAACACTGTATAAAACTATGCCATTGTGCATTAAAGCAGTAATTCCATATAAAGGTGAAATTAACCCAATGCAGAATACATATTTTTAATAAAAAATTGCTTAAATCTAACAAATAAATAGTTTTATTTCATATATTAAAATATAACTTGTTTATTTTATATAATAAATCATTATAGAGTACAAAGTGTATGGTTATTGCATTGTGTTCAAAAAGAAAGTTTTATGCAGATTTTTAAAAAGTACTTCGTAAAGTGCAATAAAGCGAATTATTAAATCGAAAATGTACATAGGTAACATTTCATCCCATTAGTATTATGCAAACAAGACAGTTTTATTTGCTTCAAACATTAATTTTAATGTTATTACAAATAAAAAATGCATAAGTCATTTTTTCTGCAGTGCGGCTTTTTTTTTTTTTTTTTTTTTTTGTCGCTTAGTGTATAGGTATACATATGAACCCATAAATTATTAAAAATATTTTTTAAAGACGTGTGTAAATACATACACACACACACACACATATATATATATATATATATATATATATATATATATATAGCAAACAATTGACAGGAAAATTTATAAATATATAAGTTTTACAGATTAGAAAAATCAATAGGAGAATTACAAACCAATGCGCAAGATTGCAGCGAAAGGAAATGCAAAACTTAGATGTAGTAATATGAAATATATAAACAAATGAATGAAATTAAATGTAGAAATATATAAACAAATGAATGAAATTATACCCCAAAAAACACTGATATCTTCATCAGGGAGGCCCCTCAGTGTAGGGGTGAACGAGAAGATTCTGAAAGGACAGTAGCTATAAGCTAATAACTATCCTTAGCCCCCAACTTCTCACCAAACAGAAAACCACCAATAACTGAAGAGAAATCAAACATACATATAATGTATAATAAAATTACATCAATTCATTTAAAAAAATATAATACAAAAGAGAATTACTGAAGGTAAACAAGAAAGTATAAAATGAAATAAAAATACAACCCTTCATATGGAACACAAACTATCTTCGGCCGACGGGGCTACTCGTCGGTACTTCAATATCGCCCTTGAATGAGGAAGTTGAACAAACCGAGATAGGAAAACTCTGAAATGTCAGTTAAAAATTGTGACGGGTAACAGTTAATTTGCAAGGTATCTTTTAAGTCTTCAAGAGCATATTTTAAATCTTCTTCATTATAGCAAATTAATTGCAGTTAAATTTGCAATAATGAAGAAGATTTAAAATATGCTCTTCATTATTCATTATTGCAAATTAATTGCAGTTAAATTTGCAATAATGAAGAAGATTTAAAATATGCTCTTGAAGACTTAAAAAATACCTTGCAAATTAACTGTTACCCGTCACAATTTTTAACTGACATTTCAGAGTTTTCCTATCTCGGTTTGTTCAACTTCCTCATTCAAGGGCGATATTGAAGTACCGACGAGTAGCCCCGTCGGCCGAAGATAGTTTGTGTTCCATATGAAGGGTTGTATTTTTATTTCATTTTATACTTTCTTGTTTACCTTCAGTAATTCTCTTTTGTATTATATTTTTTTTAATGAATTGATGTAATTTTGTAACTTTTACAATTTGATATTTTTAGTAGTTTTATACATTATATGTATGTTTGATTTCTCTTCAGTTATTGGTGGTTTTCTGTTTGGTGAGAAGTTGGGGGCTAAGGATAGTTATTAGCTTATAGCTACTGTCCTTTCAGAAACTTCTCGTTCACCCCTACACTGAGGGGCCTCCCTGATGAAGATCTCAGTGTTTTTTGGGGTATAATTTCATTCATTTGTTTATGTATTTCTACATTTAATTTCATTCATTTGTTTATATATTTCATATTACTATATATATATATGTGTGTGTGTGTGTGTGTGTGTGTGTGTTTTATTTTATTTTTTCTGTTTATTTTTTCTTTTTACTAAGAATGATAAAAAACATTTAAGTGAATAATTAATGACAGGTTTTTCTGTTTAATCTTTACAGATTATTCCTTGAATTCTTATTCATTTAATTATCGATATTTTATTCAAATATTATACGCAATACAAAATTTGAATAGAATTTGTATTCTTTAGAATCCTTTTGTGCATTTTTTATGTGGACAAATAAATTATATTTATTGTAACTTTTTTTTTTTTTTTTTTTTTTAATTTTAGTCTAATAGGATTTTTTTTTTTTTTTTCCCAAACAAAAATGGTTTTAATTAATTTTTAACAAACAGAAAAAAAAAAAAAAAATTAGAAATCCCATTATGTATCGTTATGCATAATAAGAAATAAAAGGTAAGTATTACATAGCCAAAATAGTTATTACTTTTATTTTCTCATATTTAAAATATATTTAAAAGCTTTATAATTATTTCAGATTCAAAAATAATTTCTTTTATGTCTTTGTTTACATTTTTTTTTTTCTTTTTTTCTTTTTTTCTTTTTTTTTTTTATTTAAGCAAGTTAATGATTTATTTTTTCACAATAAAATTTACTGTGTTAGCAACTAATAAAAATAATAATAAAGTAGGTTTTAATTTATTTCTTTTATTTAATTGTTTTCTTAATATGGAACCAAAAAAAAATGGAAATACTTTGTGCAGAGAACGTAAAGTTTAATTAAAATAATCTTAAAAAAAAAAAAAAAAAAAAAAAAAAAAAAAAAGTTCATGACTAAAGTAAAAATAAGCAATATGAAAGTTTCAAACCTTTTTAATAATAAATTAAAGAACTGGTGTACAATCAATATTTAAATTTGAAAAAATCTTCACACACCATAAAATTATTGAAAGCACTACCGGTTTCGAAAGGACGTGGCCTTTCTTCTTTAGGTACAAAATACAAGCTACTGCCTTGGAGGAAAAAGCAAAAATAAAACAGTCTTGCTTTTGCTTTTTCAGCATCACTTTTGACTCCAAGGCAGTAGTTGCGCAGTACCTTGAAGAAAAAAAAAAAACGTCTTTTCGACACCGGTAGTGCTTTATATAACTTTATGGTGTGTGAAGAAGTTTTCAAGCTTAAATTTTTCATTAGTGCTAATACGCTTGAAAATCGGAAAAATGAAGATTAAAACATGACGAAAGTTATGAAATTAATACAAAAGGAAAGAAAAACAATTTAAAATTTATTTATTTATTTTTGCATTATAAAATTCAGAAATTGTCATATTTTTACCCTTATATATATATATATATAATATCTCTAAAGGAAAGCAAATTTGCTGAAAACATTGATTTCGAAAGTTTCATGGATTTAAATAATCACAAGTAGGTATCACAAGTGGGTCCCGGGGGCCCTACGTGACGCAAACTTCATTTTTTTAAAACATAATCTATATGTTTTCTTTCCAGAATCGTGTTAAACAGAAAAAATCTGTTTAAAACCATTGACTGATATTTTCGAGTATTGGGGCGCCGGGGGCCCCTATTTTTATATTGTGTTTCACAAGTCTGTATACACCAAAATATCTCGAAAGGAAAGCAAATTTTCTGAAAGCATAATTGACTTCAAAAGTTTCATGGATTTAAAAAATCTATCACATGAGGTATCATAAATGGGTCCCCGAGGCCCCTGGGGTACCCACTTGGCACAAACTTCTTTTTTTGAAATAGAAACCATACTTTTTCTTTGCAAAGTCGTGTTAATTGGAAAAAATCAGTTTAAAATCATGTACCGCTTTTATATTTTGCAGCATAGGGCCCTATTTTTATATTGTAATAAAAATTTTGAAAATCCCAAAATATCTGAACACATTAATTTCAAAAGCTTCGTGCATTCGAATGATATATTACATGACATTTATCATGAATGGGTCCCCGAGGCCCCACGTAACACAAATTCAATTTTCTCAAACAGAAATCAAACTTTTTCTTCATAGAATATTGTTAAGTGGAAAATAAACTATTTTAAATGATGTATTGCTTTTTTTCTTATATTGAAGCGTAAGGTGCCCTAGGGCACCCAATCTTATGTTGTAGGAAAAAAAACTTGAAAATACCTTAATAAAAAAGTACCTTAATAAAAAAGTAATTTTGTTGGATACAATGGTTGCAAAAGTGTCATTTATTCAAATGATGTATTAGATAAATTAACGTATGTCTGCCCTCAGGGACCCTAGAATACCACAAACTCCATTTTATCAAATCATAAATAAGATTTTCTTTTAAAATATCGTATTATGAAAAAGTATGGTTTAAAGAAAAGGTATGATGGTTTATTGCATAGAAACGTATCGTAGAGAAAAGTTTCCATTTGAAAAAATGAAGTGTTTGTCCTGATAGATCATTTGGATAAACGTCACTTTTGTAATCATTGGGGGTTTGAGCGAAAGTGCTTTTTTGTTGAGATATTTTCGGATTTTCAGATATTTTATTACTACATAAAAATAGGGGCCCGAGGATCCTCTAATCATTAAAAGAATAAAAAAATACATTTGTTAATACAGATTTTTTTTTCCGCTTAACACGATTTTATCAAGGAAAACTTTTTCTTTTGAAAAAAATTGAATTTGTGTCATGTGGGCCCCATGGGGCCCCAGGGTCCCATTTATGATACTTCATACGATAGATTATTTCAATGCACAGAAGTTTTGAAGCGAATGTGTCCAGAGAAATTGCATTTTTATTGAGACATTTTGGGGTATTCAGATTTTATTATTACAACATAAAATCGGGGTGCTGGGGCACCCTATTCTGCAACAAGAAAAAAGCAATACATGACTTAAAACAGATTTTTTCTGCTTAATACGATTCTGTGAAGAAAAAGTATGGTTTCTATTTGAAAAAATGGAATTGATGTCATGTGAGGATCCCAGGGGCCCCGGGGTCCCACTCATGATACTTCATGTAATAAATCATTCGAATGCATGAAACTTTTACAATTAATGTATTCAGAGAATTTTTTTTTTATTGAAGTATTTTGGGATTTTCAAATTTTTTATTGCAACATAAAAAAATGCAATTCATGTACTACAAAAAATAAAAGCAGTACATGAATTTAAACAGATTTTTTCAGATTAAGTCGATGGTTTCTGATTTTAAAAATGAAGTTTGTGTCACGTGGAGCCCGATCCACTTGTGGTAGATTATTGATATCCATGAACATTTTGAAATCAATGTTTTAAGCAAATTTTCTTTCCTTTCGAGAAATTTTAGTGCATTCAGACTTATGAAACACAACATAAAAGTAGGGGCCCCCGGGGCCCCCTACGCTGCAAAATATAAAAGCAGTACATGATTTTAAACAGATTTTTTTTTCTCTGAACACGATTCTGCAAAGAAAAAATATGGTTTCTATTTTAAAAAATGAAATTTGTGTCACGTGGGGCCCCCAGGACCCACTTGTGGTAACTCATGTGGTAGATTAATTGCATCCATGAAACTTTTGAAATCAATGTTTTCAGCTAATTTGCTTTCCTTTCGAGATATTTTGGTGTATCCATACTTATGAAACACCCTGTATATATATATATATATATATATATATATACATACACATACATTTAATTTTTTACATACAAAACGCAATTAAAAAAGAAATACAATATGAGGAATCAGTAATTAAAAAAATCAACATTAAAATCCTAAACTCATTATCATATAAATTCGTTTTTATCACATATGTCTTATATTGAAAATTTTTTTAATTACGAATGGTCACAATTTGCTCTAACTCTATGAACAGGAGCATTCCCGAGGGGCTCCTGAAAACAAAATTTAAAAATTTTAATTAGTTTCGGAGATATTAATTAAAACGTCGACCCATGTCGATCGAAAATTGACCAATAATCTTTTGGACAATTATGTCTCTTTTTAAGCTAATTGCTTAAAAAGAGACATTCTATCAGCAGACGATCTTCTCCGCTGTCTGGAACGGAAACAAAACATCTGGAAATCATTAATGTCACATGATCTTGAACTGGGATTAAAAATTGCAAATTTCAAAATTCTTCAAATTTTCTTTCCCGTACACAAATCTTAATATACAAACTATACAGCACGAGACCAACCTGCAGTTCAAATCTCATCAATTTTGGTTAATAAACATAGAAGTTATATTTTAATTGCAAATTAAATTTATAAGAAAACGACGTGAGTTTCCACTTGAAGATAAAAATATTTATTTTTATTTTTACTTCCATTACCCGGCTACCGTAGGTTATGGAACTATTGCATTTAGTCCAAAAACTCTATATCGAAATTTCATATGATTTACATGTTTTAAAGGCAAATTATTGAATTAATTAACGTGAAATTTGATTAAATGTATTTAATGTATGAAGTTAGTATCAAACCCTAAAAATTTAAATGCAATGTGTCTAAAAAATAAGCATTAAAAATGATCTTCATTTGTAAATGCTATCTGCATTGCTATGCTATATATATTGCGCTGTTTTTTAAGTATTGTTTTATCTCAACGAATTTGAGTTAAAGTGTTTTATTATACCCTCTTAGAATTTGCATATTAAACGAGTAAAAATACTCTATCGTCCAAATATCTCTCCAAAAATATGTCGTCCAAAAAAGTGTGTTTTAACTTAAGACAATAAAAACACAAAAAGAAACATAAATTTTAAAAGAAAATTAAGCACAGTACTGGTGTAAAGTAAAATTTATGTTTTATCTAATTATCTGCTTTAACCCCTTAACGCGCGCTGTCCTCGCTGCGACGACGCAAAATTTAAGATCCAGCTGCAAAAATTCATCCCGAAAATCTTTTAGCAAAAATTCACGTTTATAACATATCAGAAAAGGCCGTTTTTTTAAACCTTAAATTTCAAAATTTCTTTTAGTTTAATTTAGTTCATGAATTCCGGTGGCAGTATAATTTAAATATTTCAAATTGTCTTGCGTCGGAAAAGGTTAAGGTAAAAACTCAAAGCTTTTCAATTAACCCCCACAAAAATATTTCATTGCTTTATCTCTAGTTTTTTGTCGTCTTTCTTTTTCTAAAAATGGTTCTCATTTCCAGGGATGACAGATTCAATATCACGAAAATTCTGAATGCATTCTTTGACCAGGGCTATGACAAGCGGGTCAGACCGAATTACGGAGGTAAGAAATTTTTGTTACAAATAAGGTACCAAATAAAAGGGACGATTTTTCTGAAACCGTTGGATTAATTAGCTTATCGATCGGGCGATCATTTTTTTAAATTAACTTAAGTATGAAAATTTGGTGACAACTTGCGTCCACACACAGACAGTGTCCAAGGAAACCTATTAGCCGTTTATATATATAGATGCCAAGCGCGAAAAATAGGGGGGGAAAGGGGCAAAAAATTAGAAAGTGAGTTAAACCATTCAAAATTGGTATGTGTAAGTTAATGTCGCCTACAATTCGAATGATGTTATTTACGAAAGTAAAATTATTAGGGGGATAGGAAAGGGAGCAGGGGGGAGAAAAATCAGAAATTGAGCTACAAAGTTCAAAATTGGTATATATAGGTTTTGGGGATTACAAGTCGAATGAGGATGTTTTTGAAAGTGTAAAATTATTAGGGGGGGGGCAAGAAGACGGGCAAGGGGACAAAAAATTAAAAATTGAGTTAGACCGTTCAAAATTGGTATATATATATAGGTTTATGGTGTTATATATATCTAACTCAGAACAAAAAACTTATTAACTTTTTTTATGTGTTCCGAAACTCTTTTTTTCCCGCAAAATTTGTCTGTTTTGCACCTGTTTATCACGTGACGATGTGTCGCGCCACTCAACGATTGCTGTAATTCTTTTTTTATTTTAATCATGTAATATTTTCTGTATTGGACGAACGTTCTATTTTTTAGTCCTACTTCCATTATTTTTCATGTCTAAGATATTAAACAAATTTAAAAAGTAAAAATCTAGACATTCATCTATTACGCAGTCAATATCTGCAATTATTATGAAACATAATTAATCAACTTTGTTTTTTACAGAATGTAACATTAGTTTTGTTTTTCTAAAACGGAAGTAGCTGAAAGTTAATATATCCAACATTCATTCAGTTACGCGTCTATAAAGAATTCATTCTGCTGATGATAAAGTGACCAGATTTTTCTTCAATAAAACAGATTTAGTTGGATTCCATTTACCTGTGTTGACCCGGGTAAGTCAAGCTTTTAATTATTTGACTGTTGACTTTTTAAATAAAGAATATGATATAAATATATTTTATAATAAATTGAGGAATCATCATCGAACTCATAGCCTCAAATATTTTATCATATGGAACGTACAAGTCGAATGAGGATATTTTCGAAACTGTAAAATTATCAAGGGGGGCGGAAAGGGGAGCAAGGGGGGCAAAGAATAAAAAATGAGTTAGACCGTTCAGAATTGTTATATATAGGTTGATAGGGCCTACAAGTCGAATGAGGATATTTTCGAAAGTAAAATTACACTGCTCGGCATGAAAATTGCCTCTGACACCATTTCAGCATATTCTTATGTCAAATGACCTCCTGAATCCGAATATGACTATCATTTTGCCCAATCACCCACCGTTTTCTAGATACACCCCCCTCCATCACTTTTATCATTGTTTGGTAATTTTATATCCATCCGTTTGGTTTGGAGAGGAACGATGATTATTTTAACCGTTAAATGTCTTCTGACCTGAGGAGCTAAAGAGGTAGAACGTTCTAAAACACGAACATTTGTAGTAAGGGAAAGGATTTGTGCCCAGAAAACAAAATAAAATCAATAAAAACAATCAGTTTCTGTTTTTTTTCCCGCAATATTTCACTTATTTTTTTACATATTCCAGCTTCCAGTTTGCCATTTTCTTACCAAAACACCTCAAATAATTAAAATTATAGAGTGAAATTTTTTTCAAAATGTTGGTAACGTCTCAAAGCCCTCACAAGAAAGTTTGACTGATTCACTGTACGACGTTTGCTTTCAATATCTCACACATTAAATGTTTAAATGATTTGGGCAGTAAAACATGAACAGTAAAATATCCTCCTTTGACACGTGTTAAAGATCACCAAACAAGATTACCACCGTCGAGAACACCATAAAGTTCACTCTCTTATCGCAAAACGTGTACTAAAGCTAGATAACGACTGACGACTACAATGATGAGCAATGACCTTTAACGCTTGTCAAAGCAAGAGATTTTACTTTTCATGTGTTACTGCCCAAAACATTTAACGTGGGAGTTATTGAAAGCAAACGTCGTACAGTGAATCAGTCAAACTTTCTAGCGAGGGTTTTGATACTTTAACTCCATTAAGCAACATTTTGAAAAAGAATTTCACTCTATAATTTTTATTATTTTGGGTGTTTTGGTTAGAAAATGGCAAACTGGAAGTTGGAATATGTAAACAATAAGAGAAATATTGCGGGAAAAAAAAAAGAAAAACAGAAACTGATCGTTTTTATTGATTTTCTTTATTTTCTGGGCACAAATCCCCTCAAATTTCCTCCTTACTACAAATGTTCGTGTTTTAGAACTTTCTACCTCTGTAGCTCCTCAGGTCAGAAGACATTTAACGGTTAAAATAAACGTTGTTCCTCTCCAAATCAAACTGATGGTTATAAAATTACCAAAGAATGATAAAAATGAGGGAGGGGTGTATCTAGAAAACGGTGAGTGATTGGGCAAAATGGTGGTCATATTCGGATTCAAGAGGTCATTTTTCAAAAGAATCTGCAAGAATAGTATCAGATCTTGATTTTTTTTTTTTTTTTTTTTTTTGTGCAGAGCAGTGTTATTTATTAGAGGGGGCAAAAAAATTAGAAATTGAGTTAGAGCGTTAAAAATTAGTATGTATAGGTTTAAAGGGCCTAAAAGTCGAATGGGGATATTTTCGAAAGTGTAAAATTGTTATTTGGGCAGGGGGGCGAAAAATCAGAAATTGAGTTAAAATGTGCAAAATTGGTATATCTAGGGCTTTGGGGCCTACAAGTCGAATGAGGATATTTTCGAAAGTGAGAAATTATTAGGGGGGGGGGAAGAAGAGGGGCTGGTGGCGGACAAAAAATTAAAAATTGAGTTAGACCGTACAAAATTAGTATATATAGGTTTATGTGACGTACAAAACAAAAGTGTAAAAATTGTGATTTCGAAAGTGTAAAATCATCAGGGGAGCAGGAAGGAGGGCAAAAAATTATAAATTGATTTAGAGCGTTTAAAATAGGTATGTATACGTTTACGGGGCTAACAAGTCGAATTAGGATATTTTCTGAAGTGTAAATTATTAGGGGGGCGGGGACGAAAATATCAGAAATTGTGTTACAACGTTAAAAATTGGTATATATAGGTTTTTTGGGTCTTCAAGTCGAATGAGGATATTTTCAAAAGTGTAAAATTATTAGGGTGCGGGAGGGGGGCAAAAAATTAAAAATTGAGTTAGAACGTACAAAATTGGTGTACATAGGTTTTTGGGCTCTGCAAGTCGAATGAGGATATTTTTGAAAGTATAAAATTATTAGGGGGGGGGGGGCTAGAAGAGGAGCAGGGAGGGAGAAAAAATTAAAAATTGAGTTAGACCGTCAAAATTTGGAGTATGTAGGTTTTGGGGCGTACATGTCGAATGAGGATATTTTTGAAAGTGTTGAATTAATAGGGGGGCAAGAGGGGGCAAAGGGGGAAAATTTAGAAATTGAGTTAGAAAGTTCAAAATTGGTATGGCTAGGTTTATGGGGCCTACAAGTCGAATGAGGATATTTTCGAAAGTGTAAAATTATTAGGGGTGCGGGAAGCGGGCAAAAAATTAGAAATTAAGTTAGACCGTTCAAAGTTGGTATATATTGGTTCATGAGGCTTAGTAGTCAAATGAGGATATTTTCGAAAAGAAAAAAATATGAAGGGGGCGGGCAGGGGGGTAAAAAAGAAGAAATTAAAAATCGATTGCGGATATTTTTGAAAGTGTAGAATTATTACGAGGGTCGGAAAGGGGGGCGGGCGCCGGGCAAAAATGTAGAAATCGAGATAGAATGTTGGAACTTAGTATTTTTATGCTTAAAAGCCCGAGAAAACGATTGCGGATATTTTTGAAAGTGTAAAATAATTAAGAGGGGCAGGAATGGCGGGCGACAGAACACGCGCGCACGGCACGCGTGTATACGCTGCCGCAGGCACTGGGGCTCTGAACCGCTTATTACACCGATGAGAGAAGATTTTTTTTTGCATTTTATATTTATGTTTTTAACTTACGATATTATAGTGATTCCTTAAAAGTGTCGAACATAAATGCGTGCGCGCAGCGCACCATGGCTTGCGCTGCCAAAGGCAGTGGGGACCCAGTGTAACATTTTTCCCGCTCAGATTTTTTTTTTTTTTTTTTTTCCATATGATAAAAATTAATGCAATTTTGGGAATTCATTAATTATAGTGATTCTTTAGAAATAGTGACCAGCGAAGCGGGCGTAGCCTGTTAGTCTATAATAATAGAAAGAAATGTCTGTCTGAGCATCTATACATTCAGCCCCTATTGAAGGCAGAAGTGCAAGAATTGACATACGGATGCTGAGGAGCCTTCCCGATGGGCTTCTGAAAACAGAATTAAAAACTTTTAATTAGTTGTGGTGATATTAATTAAAATGTCGACCTATGTCTAATCAAAAAGTGATCTCAACGACTGTGAATTTATCGCGATTGCATAAAAATAGATATTTTGACGGAGTTAAAAGCAGAAAAAGCGCAAAATAAATTAGAAATTTTAGTCCGATCGTTACGAATTTGGTACCAAATGAAAGAAGCATTGTTTCTAAATCAAAGAGTGCAAGCGGCTTATTGATACAAAAATTAGATTCTTTAAAATTAACTAAAGTATAAAATTTAGATGGCAATATTTTAAATGTTAGACGAATGTATGCGATGAAAAAGGAAATGATTTCTATGACCCTATTAAGATGTCACGTGTTTTATAGTGGGGGGGGGGGATTGCAATTTTCAAACATTTTAAAATTTTCATTCACGTTACATTTAAATTAATATTCGGCCTAGACTGCATATTATAAAGTTACAGTTCAATTTTCATGAAAATATGTGAATAACTAAAAAAATTATATTTTTATCGTGAATTATATTTATCAGGACTCATGTGACCAAAAGACAATGCAAGGTTGAATTGTCTTTTATATTTTGCAGTATTTTAAATTGAAATATGCCGTTGAAATTTAGTAATATTTGGTTTTAACACCCTACCATTCGATTGTGAATATTTTTCAAAGTGTAGAATTATTAGGAAGGGCATGAGGGGGGTGGGGAGGTGAAAAAAAAGAGTTACAGCATTTGGAATTGGTATTATTCGGTTTTAAGGCAAGATAAATCGATTGCGGATATTTCCGAGTGTAAAATTATTAGGAAGATCGAAAGGGGGGAGGGGGCGAAGGGGTAAAAATGTAGAAAAGGAACGGGAGTTTAGGAGAAAACCATGGAAAACAGAAAATGCCTTTATTCTTTTATATTTTGCAGAGTTTCGAATTCCAATTTCTGCTCACATTTCATAGTAAGGATTTTTAACGTTATATAGCCCGGAATTACGCAAGTTTTGGAGAAAATCACGGATAAGTCAGACACAAATCCTTTATAAAAATGTTTATATTACGTTTATATATCACCTTCTAATTAACATAATTTCATTAATAATATATCATGTTAAAATTTATTTGAATTGGAATTGAAGATATGTTGCAAATTTCTGTCGCCAGAGGGCGCTTTGATATTTAAATAATTCAATATCTAGAATTCTAATTATGATTAAATTACTTACGATACAATTATTTGAAATATTGCGGACTTTTAAACTGATAAAAGACGTTAAATTCCGTATGGGAGTTTCGGAGAAAACCACAGAAAAGCCATAACACCTTTATTACAATATCTCCAATTCTAATTATGATGCAGGCTTTCGAATTCCGATATTCCGCTCACATTTCGTATTAAAGATTTTTAACACTAATTAGCCCGCAGTTACGCAAGTTTAGAAGAAAAACCACGAAAAATATTCAGACATTTTTTTACTTTCTTCTATATGTAATGTAGAGAAAGTATTGGATTCGTGAAAATTTTCGACCTCCGTTTTTTCATGGATTTACACATTTTGGGATGTCTAGAACACGAATTAATAGTTTTTAGAAAATGTCTGTCTGTCGGTATCTTTTTTTTTTTTTTTTTTTTTTTTTTTTTTTGGACGCTGTATCTCACGAACCAATGAATGAAATTTAACCAAACTTGGTATTTAGTTGCACCCTGACATAAACTGGTGCTGATTAGATTTGGGAATCAATTGCTCAACAGGTGGCACTGTGATCGCATTTTATACAAACTTTTAACATGGCAGTATGGAACAAAATTTCGTATAAATGGGCATATCGAGAGTTATTTTATACTTGTGATTATACAATTAATATGAATTATTGATAATAGTAGTAGTTAACTAGGAAAAAAATTTTGTGCATGGGGGGGCATCGGTTCCCCCCCCCCTGGGGGGAAGTACCTCCCCGGGGAAGTAAATTTTCAAGATGAGTATCTTTCGAAAGGTCTCGTTGATAATAGTAATAGTTAACAAGGAAAAAAAAATTGTGCATGTGGGGGCATCGGTTCCCCCCTCCCGGAGTGCAAAGTCAAGATGGGTATCTTTCGAAAGGTCTCGTCAATAACTTTAAAACGAATGGTTGAACCATAAATCTGTGATAATTTAAAACAAAGTTATCGATTTTTTTTTTTAACGAAATTCAACCAAACTTGGTATTTAGTTGGTCCCCGACATAAACTGGTGCTGATTACATTTGGGGATCAATAGCTCAACAGGTGGCGCTGTGATCGCATTTTATCTAAATTTTTAACACGGCAGTACAGGACAAAATTTCGTATAAATGTACATAATGAGAGTTATTTTTAAATTGTGATTGTAAAATTAATACGAGTTATTGATAATAGTAAAAATTAACTAGGAAAAAATTTCTGTGCATGTGGGGGCATCGACCCCCCGGGGGGGGGTAAATTTTGAAGATGGGTATCTTTCGAAAGATCTCGTCAATACCTTTAAAACGAATGGTTGAACATAAATCTGTGATAATTTAAAACAAAGTTATCGATTTTTTTTTACTTTTAACAACAACAAAAAAAAAAATGAAAAAAATTCGTAATTTTGTTACTGATTGAATATGTATAGGAAAATATAGAAGAAAGTCTTGTGGTGGCCACAACATCCTTGCTTTTTATGAAAATAGTTATATTACTTTTGTTTCTCCGCTTCGAATTAACATAATTTAATAGGAAAAACATCATTTTAAAGTCATTTAAATTGAAATTGAAGAGTACATATTGCAAATCTTTGTCCCCAGAGGGCGCTTTGACATTTTAATAATTCAATATTTCCATTTCTGATTATCAGTAAATTACTTATAGGGAGAAGATTGGGAGACCGTAGATCACATCCGTTTGCGGATTTGCCACAATCAGAATTTCCAAAGGTCTTTTACATGGTGAGCGAACAGGTTGTTTCAAATCATGAAACGTAAAGCGGCGCCTTATTCGCCACAGAGCGGAAATTTGCTACAGTTATAATTTTCAAAGCTATTTGCGCTATGAGCGAGCAAGCTGTTGTAAGTTCTAATACGGGGATAAGGCGCCGTAGACGCCATCGAGCAGGACTTTGCTAAAGTCAGAATTTTTAAAGATCATAACACGGTGAGTTAACAGGCTGTTTCAGATATTGAAACGGCAAGAGGGAGCCGCAGGCGCTACAGAGCGGGAATTTGCTGTGGTTAAATTTTTCAATAAAGTATTTTCACTATATGTCAATAAGCTGTTGTAGGACCTGGAACGAGAAAAAGGCGCCGCAGACGGGAGTTTCGTAAAGCGGGAGTTTCTTAAAGTCAGATTTTTCAATGACCGCGAACCAGATGGTCGCCGAAGGCGGCTAGTTTTTCAATAACTGCAAATCACGTGTTCCAGCAATTTGAGGGAGATTTCGTTTAGTTAAAAAGTGTGAGTCTGGAGAGCAGGGGGGGGGGAGAAGGGGGTAGTATGACATACTTTAAAATTTTAAATTGGAAGGAGGATTCAAAAAAAGAGGTTTCCTATTTAAAATTAGGTTGTTAGCTTGATGGAATGGTCTTTTCAAGACAAAACATTTTAACAAAAGAAAAAAAAAAAAAAAAAAATGTTTTCTTCTATACCTTGCTTTTTTAGGAAGGGTTAAAATATTGGTTTAAATTCCCTCCCCCCTCCTTCCCATTATCTGGTAATCACTTTAAAAATTCTAAAAACTGGGAGGGGGAGGAGGAAATGCTTAATTGATTTAACGAAGATTTCGTTTAATCTAAAAAAAATGTAGCTGGGGAAATAGTGGTATCCAGAAAGGTGGAGTGGGGTATTTCAAACGGGAAGTAGTTATTTGTTTGATCGTTGGAAAGGTCTTCTCAAAGCAAACACTCTTTCTTTTTTTTGTGTAATCTTTTTGCTTTCTTCTATATGTAATATAGAGAAAGTATTGGATTCGCGAAAATTTTCGAAGTCCACTTTTTGATGGATTTACATGTTTTGGGATGTGGAGAACACGAATTAATAGTTTTTAGAAAATGTCTGTCTGTCTGTCTGTCTGTCTGTCTGTCTGTATCATTTTTTTGTGGACGCTGTATCTCACGAACCAATGACTGAAATTTAACCAAACTTGGTATTTAGTTGCATCCTGACATAAACTGGTGCTGATTAGATTTTGGGATCAATCGCTCAATAGGTGGCATTGTGATCGCATTTTATGCAAATTTTTAACATGGCAGAATAGGACAAAATTCCGTATAAATGGGCATAAAGAGAGTTATTTTACACTTGTGATTGTAAAATTAATATGAATTATTGATAATAGTAGTAGTTAGCTAGGAAAAAAATTTTGTGCATGTGGGGGCATCGGTTCCCCCCCCCCTGGGGGGGAAGTACCCCCCCGGGGAAGTAAATTTTCAAGATGGGTATCTTTCGAAAGGTCTCGTTGATAATAGTAATAGTTAACTGGGAAAAATTTTTTGTGCATGTGGGGGCATCGGTTCCCCCCCCCACCGGGGTGGAAGTACCCACCCGGGGGGGCAAAGTTTCAAGATGGGTATCTTTCGAAAGGTCTCGTCAATACCTTTAAAACGAATGGTTGAACCATAAATCTGTGATAATTTAAAACAAAGTTATCGTTTTTTTTTTACTTTTAACAAAAAAAAAAAAAAAAAAAAACTTAGAAAAAAAATCGTATTTTTTTTTTTTTTTTAAATATTGTTACTGATTGAATATGTATAGGTAAATGCAGAAGAAAGTCTTGTGGGTTCCACAACATACTAGTTTTTTTTTTAATGTCCAATAAAGTATACTGCAATTAGTCCCCCTCCCCCTCTTCCTTTAGATAAATAGAACTAGAACCTCTCTTGCTGTACAAAACTGGTGTGGGGGGACTCAACTCAGCATGAATCCTAGGGGACTAACTTTGAAATTTCAAATTGTAAAGGTTTGTTAATTTTTTTATTTTTTTTAAAATATAATTGCGGAAATTTCTCGGAAGTAAAAATGTTGGAAAATTCCTCTTGAAATATAGCTATTCTTTTATTAAAAAGGGAGTTTCCCGCAAATTCAAAGAGAAAATTCCGTTTAAAAATAACTATGCCTTAAATTAACGGGTTTTGTCCTTTTAAAGTGGGGAAAAAAAAAAAAAAAGGAATTTCACGTAAAGAAATTGAAGAATTTCTAGTAGTTTTACAATTATTTCAAGTGTACAGTTTGGTAGGATTCATAGTTACATGTATTAAGGATTAATATTAAAGAAATCGCGTGTGGTTTAGATTAGTAGTTTTAACATGTTTAAGAATAATACCAAGATATAAAGTCAAGATACAGCAAAATATACTTGAAATTCAGAGCACTATTCCTGATTTACAGCGACAGGTATCTGAATTTTTATAGGATTACTTTAATAAAAAACACATTATTTAATATTATTGCATGTTCCTATTTGCTTTGGAAATTATTTCAAAAAGAAGGAATTTATCGTGTGAACATAACATGACTTCCTAATATATCGACTAAATTATACATATTATTAAGAAATCATTGAATTCTTCGTATTCTATGAATATTCTCGAAGCATCTCCAACAAAACAATTGCCACAAAAAATACGGAAATAGCATATGGACCCTGCAGAACGAAATTTTTAACTTTTAATAGTTTCTGAATATTGATTACACAACTAAGGTGTGTGATTTCATTCAATCTGCTTTCATGGAAATAACCTCATTTTATACTCTTTGACGAAGGTTAGGGTCAAGAATTTAGTTGATTACTCCCGATAACAGCCACTTGACTCCGTTTCAAATTACAATACGATTTCCAAATGTAAACTTCAACGGCTTCCTTTCACCGAAATTTGTTGCTAAACTCGCCAGCTCAATAAAAAGTTGGCAAGAGCGACTTTTTCTGAAGCAAATGGGCTTATATTTTTTATCTTCGTAAATTTATATATATATTTTTTTTTTCGCTGTAACAAGTGTTTTTAAAAAAGAAAGGGATTTTATTCTTTGTAGACAAATGTTACGTGGCTTCTTTTTCTAGGTTCAGTTAAAGCATTATAACAAAGGTCGTAATGGGAGTGAGTGGGTTTACATCGCACTAGTGCTACGCTATGGGTAACTGACGACATTCTAGAACACACCTCTAAGCTCAAGGGGGGTCTGGAAGCATGCCATGACGATTTTGATTCTCCATGGAGGGTATGGCTTCCCTACTGTGACCCTTAGGGGTACAATTAGGTAAACATGTTACTAAAATTTCTGAATTTTTGTGGATATTTCGGAAACGGAAATTCATACAGTTATTAAAAAGTGACGCGCGAGATATTTAGAAATATTAGACACAAATTTATAACATTATACATCAAACTGCTTTTGTGGAATTAGAGATTCACACACACATACATACATACATACAGACATTACGAAAAACTTGTAGAAACGTGAATGTGTATAAAGTGAGAATTCATGTAAAAAACAAAATTAGAGCCGTACAAATAGATGTTATACCAAATCACAATAGAATTCGTCGAGCATTTTAAGACGAACCGTCTGTGAGTTATATAATATACAACTACCATTTCGTAATTCAGGTTAAATATTTTTCCTTTACTTCCTACAAGTAAGTAGCAAATTTGTCTATGCATTTTTCATGTACATATGCCAGCAGTAATACAAATTCTGGCGCAGAATAAGGATACACCATTACGTTTTTCCGCAATTTTTTTTTCTTATTTGTTGACAAAGTTCGTATGAATCATTAACCAACACCCCATCATTTACCGAGCGATTCTGTTTTCAAATCTGATAGGAAAGATGTGCTGGATTCGACTCTAGGTCGGACTCATCAACCTAGCTATTCGGAGTTTTTCATGTGTATCTACGAAACTAGTGTCAATACTGGCTATAGCCCCTTAGAGAGACTGCCACATCACGCGGAGAGCATCTAATTCATGCTAGGTCTATCGTGTTTACAATTATCACTAAGCAACAACACCATACAACACCAACATAATAAATTAACAGAAGATTTCTGGTGTATTTTACATTATACAGTTTTATAACTTTATACAGTTTTTATTTAATTTTAAATTTACATAACATAATTGCATTTTTAAATAATATTAGTATATTTATTTAATTAAATTTTCATTTATTTCTTTTTTGAGAAATTATATAAATTTACGTTCAAATATTTATATTTCTAATTAACTAATTCTAAATGTCTAGTAAGATATAAAATTTACACATAATGAAACGCTTATAAAGGATGATAAATAAATACTTTTTGTAAAAATAAATAAATTAATTAAAAACTCAATTGTAAAATACATATTTCAATTAAAATTAAGAAAGTTTAAAAACAACAATTGTAAAAGAAATATCGCGTTGTAGATATAAATTTCTGGAAACACCTTTGAGAATAACGGCATAGAATATAACTATATATATATATATAACTTTCGTTGCAGGGATAATGCCAAAATGTGATTTGAAATCATTTCATAGGTGTATGTTGTTTGGAATTGAGTTGCTATAAAAAAGGGCAATCTCAGTCTTATAAATCTTCGACTTTTTATTTCCAGAATGAAGGAAATTTTTATTTTCAGAAATATTAATCTCGCTCATTGCTACGGTAAAAGTATTAGAATTGTTGATCATATTTTCAGTTTAAGAAAATATTGAAAATAAAACTTTTAAAAATATTTTTTATATAATTAATAATTTTTTTCCCTTTTTATATTATATATTTTAACAGCAATTTCATGTTGTTTAACAATATACGACGTCTAAATTTACTTGGTAATGACGCAGCCTACTTTAATGCGTGTGTGTAGGTGTATATATAAATATATTTTAATTATTATATTTATATTGTAAAAATGATTTTTTTTTTAACTATTTGAAGTATCTGAGCTTTAATAATACAAAGAAAATCAAATTGTGTTTACAATATAAGCAACATGCCTTATGTTCTATATGTAAAATATAACAATAATACCTACGACGCGACGAATTCAGAGACATGAAATTACAAAAGATTTTTACGATAACTATAGTGTGTGTTTGAGAGTGTGAAGTTAATGAGTGCCAGTAATTTGTATGTATAACATAAACACATGCATGAAGTGTCCTAAATTTTGAATACCACTAATTTTTATTAGTTTTAATTCTTTTCTTAATCACAGAAATTCGACGACAACATAATGAAAAGTTTATTATTAAAAATAATGGTACTGAAAATGTAGACAATACTTTGATTAAAAACTCATGGTAATTTTTTATCAGTTTTTCTATATATGTATATAAAGAAAAACTTATAAAAAAAAATTACCAAAGTATAAACAGATGGAGAAGGATAAAAATAGACGAAATTACCAAAAAATTAAATAAATTGAAAAAAAAAAAAAACAATTCGTTAGAAGTTTACAGATTTCGTAACGTCATCGGGGGCATGTACGAACTGGGCAAGGCAAGGAAATAGTGGTTCGGATATAAAAAGTTAAGAATTCTTTAGCAATATGCACTTGACTTTACGGAAAACCACAATGTATATATAAATATATATACAGCCCTGAAAAAAAATGTTAAGGCCAAGCGAAAAACTTATTTCATAACCTCTGATATGAGTTTTAAACAAATTAAATACAACACAAGGTAAGGCAACTTTAATTATATCTATCAAAATTTTGCAAAAAATTTAATTATTTCATACTTTAAAATTTATTTTCTTTTTTCATATATGTAAAAATCTGGAAAAAAATATTAAGGCTGCATAAGATATTATTTCAAAAACAGTTAATAATCTAAAAACTTCGCCTTATTTTCAGTTAATTTAATCATTTTTGAGATTATAAAATTTCAAATACTTTAAAGTCTGGGGAAAAAACTTAAAAATATTTACAAACACATATTGAAATTTTATGCATTTTGAAACAGAATGTAATGAATAACAAGTTGAAATAAACCTATAAAAATATTTCAAAAATTAAAATTACTTTTTATTTTACAATTCATTTTCTTTAATACTTGTAGAACACTGGAAGAAATGATACACTTAAAATAGTATTAAAAAAACTGCTAATAATCCAAAAATTTTCCTTTCTTTTCAATTAACTGAATCATTCTCGAGGTAATGGATTTAGAAAGTTTCTTCAAAGTGTCTTTTCGTATGCTTTTCCAGCTCTTTTCAATGGCCATTTTCAGATCACCTACGGTGTTGCAAGTTTCCCCATTTCCATAAATGTCACCAACCAGAATGCCCCATAAATTTTCTATTGGGTTCAGAACAGGGCTTCTTGAATGACCTTGCATTAATTTTCTGCATTAATTTTCTGAGCAAGATAGTGCACCAATGCACACATCAAGCTCTACAAAATCCTGGCTTCAAGCTATTCATGCCCAAGTGCTTTTATAGCCATCAAGAACTCCTGACCCGAACCCAATAGAAAATTTATGAGCCATTCTGGTTGGTGAAATTTATGGAAACTGGTGAAACTTACAACACCGTAAAGCTGCCTTCAAACTCTGACAACTTAGAAAGCTGCAAGTGTGGCTCTATTGATATTTCTTTGATGTGGTTTAGAAGATCGACGCTCACTGGAATTGAAGCTCACAAACCTCCTAGTGCGATAACTGCATGAGAAGGGGGTCTCTTTTGTAAAAGATCAATACAAAATAATGTCCTTCATTGTAAATGTGTGCAAAATTTCAAGGGTCACTTTCGGACAATGGATAATTTATGACTTTTGAAGCTCTGTATGTTGCCAGAGTTTGAAGGAAGCTTAAGTGAGCTGAAAATGACCATTCAAAAGAGATGCGAAAGCAAACCAAAATACACTTTGAAGAAACTTTCTAAATCCATGACCTCGAGAATGATTCAATTAATTGAAAAGAAGGGCAAATTTTTGGATTATTTAGCAGTACTTTTAATACTACCTTATGTGTATCATTTCTTCCAGTTTTCTATAAGTATTAAAGAAAATGAATTGTAAAATAAATGTAATTTTAATTTTTGAAATATTTTTGTAGATTTATTTAAAACTGTCATCCATTACATAGTGTTTGAAAATGCATAAAATTTCAGTATGTATTTGTAAATATTTTTCAGTTTTTTCCCAAACGTTAAAGTTTTTTACATTTTATAATCTCAAAAAATGATTAAATTAACTGAAAATAAGGTGACGTTCTTAGATTATTAACTGTTTTTTAAATAATATCTTATGTGACCTTAATATTTTTTCAGCTTTTTACATATACTGCTCGACATTGAAAATGCAACACCAAGAAGGAGAGGTCAGAAATTTATGCAAATTTTAGAGTAGACGCATGTCACTGAGTTATGCGAATGATGTGAAATGCGCAGCTCTCCGATGCAGGTGAAGTAAGATATAAGGGAAGGAACTTGCGGAATGTTCAATATTCGTGTCGTTATTTTTGCCAGACGAACTATCGAAGAAATTCTGTTTCTGTCTCTGAGGATACGTATAATAGGAGAGAATGCCAGGCCGCCGTCAACGAAGGCACTTCCAGCAGATAGACGATTTTACGAGGGATATGGTGATCGGACTGAGAAGGAGGGGGGGGGGGTTGGTCCTTACGTCAAATCGCTGCTGATACCCACATGAATGCGAGCACAGTGCATCGGCTGTGGCGAACATGGTTGGAACAAGAAAATGTAGCAAGATTGAGGGGTGACGGTGCAGCCAGAGTGACGTCAGCACGCGTGGATCGACGCATCCGCCGACAAGCTGTGGCGGACCCGCAAGTCACTTGTACCTCGATTCTGCAGCATGTGGAAGATACCCTGGATGTTCCCGTGTCGACCAGAATCATTTCCCGTCGATTGGATGCACGTGACCTGCACTCACGGCGTCCGCTAAGAAGACTGCCATTGACTCCACAGCATAGACGCCAACGTTTGGAAGGGTGCCGGACTAGAGCGACGTGGATGACAGAATGGCGAAACGTCGTGTTCTCAGATGAGTCACACTTCTGTTTATCCAGTGACAGTCGCCGCATACGTGTGTGGCGTCGACGTGGAGACAGATCTAATCCGACAGTAACTGTGGAATGCCCCACCGCGCGACAAAGTGGCATAATGGTTTGGGGCGCTGTTGCGTGTAATTCCATATCACCTCTAGTTCATATTCAGGGCACTATGACGGCCCAATGATACTTGGATACTTGATACTGTACTGCGGTCGGTGGCAATCCCCTACCTTCAGGGGCTGCCTAATGCAATTTTTCAGCAGGATAACGCCCGACCACACAGTGCTCGCATCTGCCAACATGCTCTGCAATGTATACAGATGCTTCCCTGGCCACCGTACTCTCCTGACCTGTCACCAATCGAACATATGTGGGATGTGATTGGACGCCGTTTGCAGACTCTGCCCCTGCCTCATTCAGGAGACGAACTGGGGCAAATGGTTGAAAGGGAATGGAGAGCCATCCCTCAGGACACCATCCGCACTCTTATTGACTCTATGCCTAGACGTGTTTCTTCGTGCATCGCTGTCTGCGGTGGTCCTACATCCTACTGAGCCGACGCCGTTCTCGCTCTGTATTCTGACTATCATTTTGAAATAAAGATCACTTATTGTTCCTTGCTGTCTCTGTCTTTTTTTCAAATTTCATCACTTTCTGACCACTCCTTATTGGTGTTTTATTTTCAATGTCGAGCAGTGAATATGAAAAAATAAAATAAATTTTAAAATAAGAAATTATTAAATTTTTGTAAAATATTTATAGATGTAATTAAAGTTGTCTTTTCTTGTGTTATATTTAAATTTGCATAAAACTCATATCAGTGGTTGTGAAATAATTTAAGTTTGTCGGTTGGCCTTAATATTTTTTCCAGGACTATATATATATATATATATATATATATATTGAGTATGCATATGTATATGTAATGTATATATGTGTATATATGTGGCGTATTTATATATTTAAAGAGAGAGATATACACATAATATAAATGTTTGTACTCGTATAAGTGTGTGTTACCCATAGTCCTTAATTTCTGCTTTTCTAAAACAAAAACATCCAACAGCAATACTTAATGCGGTCGAGACACTAAACAAAAAGAGTTATTTTTGTGCGAAACTTAGGAGGCTACTGAATAACAGAAAGCATTATACTTATTTCTGTTTATTTATTTTGCTCAATATTGTGCATTTTACATACTACCATCTCATATAAATATATTCATGTTAAAAATCAACAGAAATCTGATACAAGATTTCGTAATCATGTTTAAATTTATTAAAAAGAAATAGTAAAAAGAAAAGAAAAATAAATAAACTCTACGAAAGATAATTTATTGCTTTTATCTTATTTTTGCATAATACTTTTTAGTTTAGATAAAATCTTTTAACTGTGGAAAAATGAGGATTTCTTAGCTTTATTCAAGATAATAATTTGAAAAACTGAATACAAACAAGATTATTTATAAAGAAATTTTACTTAAACAAAATCAATGAATGGGATTTTTTTGTTGTTGTTGTTAATATATCTGATATATTCTGAACAAAAAGTATATATATATATTTTTTTTTTTGTTCTAAATTCATTAGCATAATTTCTTTGAAAAAGAACTGTTGCATATATATTTCTAAACAATTACGGTTATGCAATATAATTTTCTGTGACAAAAATTCAAAACTTTCTATCTTTTGAACTTTTTAATTAATTTCTATTCCTTTTCAATAAAATTTGAATTTCATTGAATTTCATTTATTTATTTATTCTTTTTTTTTTTTAGTTATGTTTGAATAAACAAATGCCAGTCGCCTTCATGTTTTCTTCTTTCCTTTTGTATATTTATTGCAAATATTTATAGGAAGAAGAAACTTTAATAAAATTTTTAATAATAAAAATCATGTTTTCGTTAAATTAATTTATACTTTAATTTGTTTTTTCTTCAACACACACAAAAAAAAAAAAAAAAAAAAAAAAAAAAGTTTAATTAAAATTCTTTTGCACGTCGCGTCATTTAAATAAAATAATTACTTACTTTATATAATTGTAAACTTGGTAAAGAAATTATTAATTGGAGTTAAATATTTGACATGTTTGGCATTATTATATTTTTATCTATGTATCCGTATAATGTTTGGTTTAATATATATTATTACTTCAGTTTTATTATAATAAATGGATACATTGTTTCTTGAGGTTATTTTAACTTATTATAAAATGGGAAAATGGCAAAATAAGTGGAACGCTTATCACTAAATATGATCACTATCGATATTTTAAGAAATAATTGACAAATTCTTCTAAAGATGTTAAATTTATATTTCACTAGATAATTCCCAACGCCATTTTGGGTACAGGAATATTCCGATGATCAACTTGAAATACAAAGTAAGAAATAGTATTAGCGTCCACCCAGTACATAGAACAACTCTAAATGGCTCTCTCTGGAACACTGATACATTTATGTTGGTTTGCATAAAAATCTCTCTTTAACCCTTAATTGCATTATTTTTTGAATTTTGATCTAAAAAATTCTATTACATTCCTGCTCAAAAGTATAGCAAGATTTAAAACGATCATGTTTTTTTTTTTTTTTTTTTTTCCAGTTTAAAAACTTCTCTCAATGAAATATTTTTAAACATTGGATAGTTAAAGAACTGGGTATTCCTCATGTTTCTCAGGGAAGATTGTTTTAAGACAACATTTAGGGGCTGGTAAGAAATTGATCAAAATCAATAATGTTTGTGATCACCCTGTATCGTTCAGAGAACGATGTGATCTGCATTTTTAGGACATGTTAATATAAACTTAGTACAGTTTGTGGATGAAATTGTGTGAGGGTAACAAATAAAAAACCGAGAAATAAGCATTTATTTTAAAACTTTAAAATCATGTTTTTTCTTTATAATATACAGAGTTTTAAACGAAAATTATTTCCACTTTGAGATAAATTAAACACTACTTTTGAAACAATATACTGCAATCAGAATAAAAATAATTTAAATATTTCATGAAATATGAGCGTTTTTAGGAAAAGTGATTTTACTACGTATATGCAAAAGATAGAAAATTTTTTATTACGTAAGTTGAAAACTAGATATTTTGGGCAATTTTTGTGAAAAGTTCATTTAAATAGAATAAAAATTAAGCAAATTGTCGGCAAAAAAAAGGGCTAGATTTTAGGTATTTTCCAAAAGTTGAAATTTCATAAGGAGTTTTTCACATGCCGCGTAATTAATTTGAAGATCCAATTATTACTACCACTCTCTAAAAGTACTTTTTTGTGAAAAACCCCTTATAAGCTTGTAACTCTAACATATTTTTGCTTATTTACTATGATTTGTGAGACCATAAGGGGTTTTTCACAAAAAAGAACTAATTATTTCAACTACTTTGCAAAAGATTTTCAAATTAATTACGCGGCATGTGAAAAAACCCTTATGAAATTTCAACTCTTGTAAAATGCCTAAAATCTAGCCGACAGTTCATTTAGGTTTTACTCTATTCAAATGAACTTTTGACACTAGATGTCCAATATATCTAGTTTTCAGCTTATGCAATATTTTTTTTTCCTATATTTCGTGCATGCGCAGTGAAAAGGTTTTTCATAAAAATGCTCATATTTCAAGAGATATTTAAAATATTTGTATTCCGATTGCAGTATATTGTTTTAAAATTGTTTTTTCAATTTATCTGTAAGTGGGAGTAATTTTCATTTAAATCTCTGCATATTACAAAATAAAAAACAAGTTTTCTTTTTAGTTTCAAAAGAAATGCTTATAGCTCTATTATTTAACATGCTATCGTCACACAAATTCACACACAAATTGTAATTGGTCTATATTAACATATCCTAAAGTTACAGGTCATTTCGTTCACTTAACGATGCAGGGTGGTCACAAACGCTATTGAATTTGCTCAATTTGTTACTGCCCCCCTAAATGTTGTCTTAAACCAATCTTCTCTGAAAAACATGAGGAAGACCCAGTTCTTTAAATGCCCAATGTTTGAAAACATTTCATAGAGAGATAAGTTTTTAAATTGAAAAAACTGATCATTTGTAAATCTTGCTAAACTTCTGAGCAGAAGTGTATATACACCTTGTTATATAGATTAAAAAATAAATAAATAAAGGTTTTTTTTTTTAATGATGTTTTTTAAAAAATATACACCATGAAATAGAGACTTAAATAATGTCACTTTACTTATAAGGAAAAAGTATGCATACATTCACTTACTAATTATTGAGAAATTAAAAAAAAAAAAAAAAAAAAAAACTTTTGAAATAAATCTCCCAAAAATTTAATTTCATTGAGACTCCGAACTTCCATGAATTTCTCCGAAACCGCTTCGCCAGAGCCATTTGCCTATCTAAATGTCACATTGAAAATGCGCGCCTTTATTTTTTTCTATACATTGTTCAAATGGACCAAGACAATATGGCAAGCAACCAAAGGCAGCGGCGCCAATTTTGAAAAATCTCTGGGAGGGGAGGGGGGGGGGGGCGAACATATTTATTTCATACACATGCACATGTATATTAGCATAATGCAGAAATTTGTAAATACATTGCATCACAAAACTTACTAAAACAAACTGTAATCTACAGAATACAGTATGTAAAACCTGTGAATAAAGAAATCCTGTTCTAAACGGAATAGTACGGCAGAAATAATTTATATCTATTTAAAGGGAACTTGTTTAACCCGGAAAGAAATTTGGAAAATATTGAACGAAAATATAACACATATTAACGAAATTCAACTTTAATTTATTTATTTATTTTTTATGTGATCATATTAATGTGGCTTAAAAGTAAAGAAACATCAACAAATTGATATTTCTATGCTATTTTTCAAAATTAAAGCAACAAACAGGTTTTTTTTTTTTTTCTTCTTCTTCCCCACATAAATATGAAGGAAATGAAAACATGAGCTTAAAATTTCAATGACGTATTCGTTATTTAATAATTAATTTAAATTTTTGTTACCTTATTATCATGAATAATTCTTAAAGTGATGGTGACTAAATTTTCCCAAAAAAGAGTTGCACAGCAAGACATTTCTAGAAAAGAGATTTAAATAAGTGATGGTGTTAAAGAGGTATTATAAAAATGATCCAAAAACTTAATTAAAATCCTATTTTTTTTCTACTAATTCTCTTTTTTTTTTTTTTTTTCTTCTTTTTTATGTAAATAAGTTTTACAAGAACTAAATATTAGAATATGAAATTTGTATAACATTCTTATTTAAAAATAATTACAAGGTAAAAAGAACTTTTTATATACCCTGTTTTTAAATTTTCTGTTGAATCATGTAAACGCTACCGAAGGCAGCGGGAACCCGGAACAATTGGCTAAAATCATTAAAAATGTTTTTTGTTATCGTTGTTATCGTGTTATTGTGAGCTATTATAAAAGTTTCAAATGGCTAGCTAGCTAGCCGGGAAGATAGTTAAAAGTCGATTGCAAGCATTTTATTGGTAACGCTGCCGATGGCAGCAGGGACCCAAAAGAGTTTGTGTATTTAAAAAATGCATTTTCACCGTATTCTGAACTACTCTGAAAGTTTCAAATGTCTAACTAGTTGGGAAGTTGGTTAAATAAATTTTCTGTTGAATCATGTAAACGTTGCCGAAGACAGTAGGGCCCTGAAACAATTGATAAAAGTATTAAAAAAATGTATCGTCACCGTATTCTGAGCTATCCTGAAAGTTTCAAATGCCTAACTAGTCGGGAAGTTAGTTAAAAATCGATTGCAAGATTTGTACTGGACAAACAAACAAATAAGAATCGAAGTTAACAAAAACATGGTAATTATTAAGAAACTTTTTTTTTTAATTCAATGATGTTCATGAAGTACAAATTATTTATTTAAAAAAAAAAAAAAAAAAAAAAAAAAAACTCCGTAATAAAAGCAAAAGAAAAGCGGATAGAGGAAGAAAAAGTCGACTACAAATTAAAATTCAGAGACATATGTTTTTTCATTTATAATACATTTTCAGTACCATCTTTTAGTTAATTTCTATGTTTTATTAACTGTACTTAAAGTTTTTTTTGTTTTGTTTTTTAAACATGTCATTCAAATTGTATGCCTATGTATTCTTTTATTTAAGAGTTAAGCACGAAATAATAGTTGTTCTTTAACTTTTGGAAATCAGGGTATAAATTATTGTTTGTAATGATTATTTTTTTATTTTTTTATTTTTTTATTTTATTTTATTTTATTTTTTTTTTTTTTAGGATCAATTTAGGAAACAGCTCAAGACAGCTCAATCCATACCAAATAAAGTTTTGAATTTTTACGATATTCATTTGCATCTTTTACATAACCTGTCGTATACATTTGTATAATCAATTGTACAAAGAAATTCCTACTATAAAAAATGTTGTAATATAATTAAAGAACCATTTTTCTCTAATTTGCTCTTTTATTCAGCACTTCCTTTTTTTAATTCTTTTACTACAAGAAAATGAAAAAAGTTTTCTACATTATTAAAAACATAAAAGTTTCATACAGCAATCTTATTTTAAATGCAAAAGGGGAAAAAAATAAAAGAAAAAAGAAATGGCTGAAAACTTAACATTTGAAATCTCGAAATAACATGTAATAAAAATTTAATTAAATTCGTAATTATTGTGTGCTGGTATTATTTCATATTTCAAATTTTAATTAATGCAATGCTCCGCTTTCTTTAATTAAAAAAATATTTCAAGCATTTGATTAAACATGCGTTCTTACGAACATAAAGCAATATATTTTAATTGCATTCTAAGAGACGAATAAAATAAAAATATTTGGCATAATTTCCGTTCCCAAAGTAATTTAATACTGAAAAATATGTCGTAAAATATAAGAATGCTTGTAAACCTTTCAGCAAAAGAAATAAACAAAGAATATTGTTTCTTAATTTTCTTAAAATTTTATATGCTATATCTATGAACATGTTTATGAATTATGTAAGCATCATATTTTAAATATTTAAAATGAGATATAAATAAATAAACAAACATGTTCTGTTGAGAATAAGAATCCTTTTATACAAAACATTCCAAAATCTCCTCGAAAAGGAAAAATATATATATATAATCAGAAAAGCAAATATTTTGACAAAAAGATTCCTTGTATAAATATTTTAGACTTTTTATTTTTCCCAATGAAAAGTTTAAAAGCTTATATTATTTTATCTCAAACATTTATTTTTTGAAACATAATAGAAATTATGCTCTTTTTTTTTTTCTCTCAAAAAAGTTTAATGAATTTATTATGATAGCTAAAATATTCCATTGAAATATAAGGTAATTAATTTTGACAATTTTTGTTAAAAGTACGCTTCTTTGAAATTTATTATCAAAGGATTTATTTTTGTTCAAGTTCTAAAGTAATACTTAATTCATCAAAAATATCTAAATCCATTTAGTGAATGTATATAAAAAAAAAATTAAACGTAAAAAAAAAAAAAAAAAAAAAAAAAAAAAAAAGATTGATTAATTAAGATATTAAATAAATGATTAAAAGTTATTTTATACTTTTATATTTTAATAGATGATATTCACAGAATAAATATTTGGTGGTTTTTTTACGATAAAAATTATCTTTAGTAACTGAAAGTGCTATTTAAATAATGTTTATTTCCCTTAAAATTTGCCATCATCCTTTATAAATAGTTAGTTTTTGTAATGCAAGATTCAATAAACTAAATTTAACTAATTAAAAATAGTGGGGGATAAATATTATACAGCAGTTCTAAGTATAACACGCGTGCAGGTTCTCCATGATCAGTAAAACTATGATTTTTACTGATTTTAATAGTTTAATTAATTAAAAAATTAATTTTATGAGTATGTATCAAAAGCAATGTATTATTAGCATACTAGGAAATACTTCAAAATTATTTTAAACAAAAGCTTCGAGCTCATTAAAAAAAATCATGGAAATTTGAACATTTTAAATTATGTTACTATATATAATACTTTCTAATTTTTAACAACATTTTTCAAATTGTTTCTTAGTCGGCAGAAAAATTATTGAAGCACTAGCAATAAATCCTACTTAAAAGATGGGCACCTAACACTATTTTGTTAAGTAAATATTTGTTGAGTCATGATCTTAGTCTTATACTGTTTATAAAAAAGTAAGTTGATGATAAAAACTAGAGATCAAACTAAAAAAAAAAAAAAAAAAAAAAAAAAAAATGTATGTGTATATATATGTGTATATATATGTGTGTATATATGTGTGTATATATATGTGTATATATATATATATATATATATATATAGAGAGAGAGAGAGAGAGAGGAAACTTTTGAAACGATTATGTATACGACATAAAATTAAAATAAAAGCTTAAAGATTGGAAAAACCAGCAGGGAAATTAATAAAATATTTTTGTAAAAAAAAAAAAAAAAAAAATAGAACCGACTCCAAAAAGCAACTACTATTCAAACAACTAAAAGTGAAAGAAAATTGGTAAAAATGGAACTGTAAATTGCGCCAAAAAGTATAAAATAATTTCCTTCCCCAAATAACCTAAATACTACAATTAAACTTAAGTTTTAAAGTCGGAGCAAAATTAAATAGAATTTAATTCTTTTTTAAAGATTTGTTTTTAAACCAATAGCTACAGATGCTATTGTCTCGAATGATCCATTTTTATGTTCCCTTTTTTATTTTATCACTGTGTACAATTGGTCCATTTGTAACATCTACAAATAAAAGTGAAAATTTTAGCAATTCGGTATTTATGTTTCTACGAAATTACTAAATTTTTCTTTGTAAACTTGATGTAACTTTGATAACTATCATCCTTGGCGGTGTTTGGGTTTAGCGATCAAAACGTAATGCAAAAATATACAAGCGAGATGTATATTTTCATAAAATATATTGTACGAAGTATGGTTTCATATTTTTGATTGTTATCTTAATACACATTATTAAAATAACCATGATTTCTCACAGGAATTAAATATGTTTACCGATATAATTTGGCGATTTTTTCTCACCAAAGACGCCAGATACCAGCAGCTCCGCCAACTTTTGCAGTATACGAAATCTTATTTATTTGAATCAAAGTAGTTTTCGGCTGTTTGCAGATGCTGAAGTGAGATGTATATTTTAAATAGAATTTGACTTTTGAATTGAATTAAGGTATCGATTTTTACTTAATTTTACGCCGACTTCAAAAGTTATGTTTAGTTGTAGTATTTAGGTTGTTTGGGGAAGGAAATTATTTTATACTTTTAGGCGCAATTTACAGTTCCATTTTTACCAATTTTCCTTCACTTTTTAGTTGTTTGAATAGTAGTTGCTTTTTGGAGTCGGTTCTACTTTTTTTTTTTTTTTTTTTTTTTTTTTTTAATTACAAAAAAAAATATATATTTTTTTTTCTTTTCAGGGGAAACTTATTCATGCAGCAGAACATCAGAAAACGTTCAACGGTGGTTTGACAAATCACAACCCACAAGAAAATGGACACAACTCAAAAAATGGTAGTTTCGAGTTTATGTTACTGAAAAATATATGAAATGCCCCCAATATGAACAAAAAACATTACATCTCCACCTAAAAAATTATCCACTCGAGAGACAGTTATGTCAATTTTATTCTAGTCAATGCCTTATCTTTAAGCTGATTTTTCTCAAAATACTGCATTTTTAAGTTGTGTCGCTTTTCTTGCCTTTATCGGATATGAGAAACAACATTGAATGGCCACGCATTAAATTAAAAAGGCTTTAGAAGTGTAAAGAATGAATACGCTGTATTCATAACCAAAAATTCGGATAGGCATGTATTGAACTTTACAGTGAATATGTGTCACCCGCTACGCTGGAATGTGTGCAGCGTAAAGTTCAAACAAAGATGAAATATGCATTGCAGCTGACGGACAGAAGTTTCAACATCGAAATAAAGGCTTTTTGATTTGTTTACAGTGTAGAAAACAGCGAACAAACAGATGCACATTTAAACATCCTGTTTTAAACATTTATGTCTACAAGGTGTCTTTTCGTGACTAAATCAATGATGCAGTACAACTTTGTAATTTACCTTTTCTCTCATACCTTATAATGTTTTGAGATAGACAAGTTAACTCCGCTATCTTCCCACCAGTTGACACTTTAAGCGGTCACATCTAGTAGCGAATGCCCATTTTACAATATTTACATATTACTTTTACGAGTGTAGAGGCAGCAGTCCAGCAATTACAGTGAGAACGGACTCTTGTGAATACCCTGTAATTTGTTTAGATATTAATGAAATCATAATGAGACCTATTTCAAGTCAAGTTCTTTGCGACAAAAAAAAAAGTATTAAAATTAAAGCATTTTTTACTTAGTTATAAGCTAACTAACCTCAACTACAGCAACAAAAAACAGGGTTTCAATTGAGAACTCTTCTTTTATGAAGTCGGTTTAAAATGTCTATACGTTAATCGATGTGACCGCTTACAATAACCATACTTTGAATTTTACGTAGCATAAATGTCACCCGCTACGACTTATGCAAAGTCGTTGAAGTGTGAAGAAAATAGGAATTTGCGGCCAAACAAATGATCGTTTTAATCGTTCTATTAATGTCTACAAACTGTCTTTTCGTACTAAATCGATGATATCCTGTAACTTTATAATTCACTTTTTTCCTATCTTTAACCGTTTTCGAGATAGGAACGCTAACTCTACTGTTTTCCACCAGATGGCACTGTAGGCGGTTGAATCACGTTGCGCATGACCACTTTACTATACCTACATTGAACTTTTGTGACTATAGCTGCAGCCGTTCAGCAGTTGAAATACTGTCCCTTTGAACACCGTCAGCTACATTTGTAGTAGAGGAAGGAGCATTCGACCGAAAATCTTCAGACTGGAGCAGAATTGTTTTCAGCGATGAGTCCTACTTTTGAATTGAGCCCTAAAAGCCAGCAAATAGATACGTTTGAGACACTCAAGATACATGTGTGATACTCATTTGACAGCCGTATTCCATACAGCCTGAAAGCTTGGAAGTTACGGTATGCAATGTTATTTCAATTGATATCTGGACCATTTTGGTTAGAATCCGTAGTACACTTACAGTACGGCGGCACATAGACGAAATTATACACCCCGCTTTGTCATTCTTCTTTTCACGGGCCTTTGAATTTTCATTCTAATATAATAATAATCGGTCACTCATGACACGCCTTTCTTCATATTGTTTTCATTCTTCTCTAAAATCACCTTTTCCCAATGCCCTCGGAGCTTGCGACGACAGCGGATCGCCAGAATTCTACAATAAAGCGGGTTTTGGTTTAGTGAGGTGGAGATGTGTAGATTTTTAGGTTATAGAACCGATATCAGGAAGATTAGTTTAATAGCATAAGATATTGTCTGCAAATTGGTGTATTGTAGAAGTGGTAGATATTCCCATTTACTTTGCAAGAATTGCACTATTAGTCCGGTCAATCTAGACATTCGGTGATACATAAATTTACAACAAGCTGATAATCAGTAAAATTGTTCAAAATATAATTATAAATAAAATTTTGAAATTCCCCACCATTCCAGTGTATGGAAAAAATTTTACTCAAGGTCAAAGGTAAAAAAAATTAGTTTTTCGCGATTTTCAGAAAAACGGTAAGATTTATCATAAAAATACCTCAGACAAAAATTGTACATCATAAAATTATCTACAAAAAAATGTATCAGGTGAACAAAGTAGGCACGAGTGCTGCAGATAAAGCGGCAACACAGTGGTGTCTGTCACTGCTGTTGTCTGCAGCACTCGTGTTTGCTTTGTTCGCTTGACAAAGGGTCATGTTTTCTTTCGAGTCGAAGTTGCGTGTTTTTTTTTACATATTTCGTTTTAACGCTAGCCCTCTGGTGCATTTTTATTATACATAATGTTGATTGTTAAAAATGGTGTATAAAACTCCAAAGTTTTCCACAAATCTTTAAAATTTCGGGCGGGGGAGGGGTTTGAGCTCGTGAAGTTGCACTTGCTTCTATAGCAAAAATGACAGGACTGACATTCAATAATATTAAATTAAAATGCGCTGACAAAGTTCTTCTTTTAGCTATGATTAGTACCCTAAAAGTTCATGAAGAGAAAATAACTGTTGACCCTGTATTATTGTTCCAAACGCATGAGTATTACTGCAGCATTTCAAGATGAAATAGAAACATATTTTGAATATGAATTAGCTCCCTACCCTTTAACATTGTTTGATGAGATCGGAATGCGTAAAACACAGAAGCCTGCCATTTACGATTGTTTTGAAAAGGTAAATATTGATATTAACAACACTAATGCGACATACATCATTGACTGGTTGGAACTGTCATGAATTCATCAAATAAAATATCAGAAGATGAAGATGTTGCTAAAGTTTGACGACGTTGTTCTGCAGCTTTGATATTTCTCGTGTAATCATTGTAGCCATCAAATACAACAGTAACTCTGGAACCAAAATGTTGACGTACATACTGAACGTATTTATCTAAGATTACGTTGAATGTTTCATCGCTATCCCACACAACGCGATGTAGTAAATATCCTCCGTCAATGATGCATGTATTATCCTTTTAAAATTTACCTTTTCAAAACAATCGTAAATGGCAGACTGCTGTGTTTTACGCATTCCGATCTCATCAAACAACGTTAAAGGGTAGGGAGCTAATTCATATTCAAAATATGTTTCTATTTCATCTTGAAATGCTGCAGTAATACTCATGTGTTGGAACAATACTACAGGGTCAGCAGTTATTTTCTCTTCATGAACTTTTAGGGTACTAGTCATAGCTAAAAGAAGAACAACTTTGTCAGCGCATTTTAATTTAATATTATTGAATGTCAGTCCTGTCATTTTTGCTATAGAAGCAAGTCCAACTTCACGAGCTAAAACCCCTCCCCCCGCCCGAAATTTTAAAGATTTGTGAAAAACTTTAGACTTTTATACACCATTTTTAACAATCAACATTATGTATAATAAAAATGCACCAGAGGGCTAGCGTTAAAACGAAATATGAAAAAAAAAAAAAAAAAAAAAAAACACGCAACTTCGACTTGAAAGAAAACATGACCCTTCGTCAAGCGAACAAAGCAGACACGAGTGCTGCAGACAACAGCAGTGACAGACACCACTGTATTTCCGCTTTATCTGCAGCACTCGTGCCTACTTTGTTCACCTGATACATTTTTTTTATAGATAATTTTATGATCTACAATTTTTGTCTGAGGTATTTTTATGATAAAACTTACCGTTTTGCTGAAAATCGCGAAAAACTCATTTTTTTTACCTTTGACCTTGAGTAATATTTTTTCCATACACCGGAATGGTGGGGAATTTCAAAATTTTATTTATAATTATTTTTTGAACAATTTTACTGATTATCAGCTTGTTGTAACTTTATGTATCTTCACTCTTATTTTTTGGTCTAATTTGACCGGACTATATTAGAAACGCAAAAATCATTTCTTATAGTCCTAAATCTAAACGACAACGAATGAAAAGAAATTTAGAAACACATCCGGAAACATTTAATTGTTGAAAACGGAATATAACAATATATGTAAATATATCCATAGTTATGTATAATCATGCATATAAAAGTTACATTTAAAAAAATTTCCTATTTTACAATATATTATTATAATTATCTATATTTAAATAGTAAGATATATATATATATATACTCTAAAATCATCGATAAAGGTTTTATTTTCTATCAAACACGAATCAAATAAAATGACGATGTTTTATTAGAAAGATTATAAAACAAGCATCACGGTCGTAACAATAAATTCTTTAAAATCCCTCGGAGAATAATATGTTTAACAGCCACGTTTTATTGTGATTAAAAAGAAGATTTTTATTACGAAGAGAATTTTAAAATATTTTGAAATAGTTTTATGAATTAATGAGGTTTGAGCATGCACTTTTATTCTTTAAAAAGAAAAACAAACTAATAGCGTTTGAGAATTTTATATTTCAAGTGAATATATATATTTGTTTTTTTTTTTTTTTGAAAGCTACTCGCATAACTTTAACTTGCTGGTATTGAAAAATATCTTCATCGTTGATAAAGTTAGTAGAAGTTTTCTTTACAAAGGTTTTTCTGACGAAATTTTGATATTTTGATAATTTTTTTTTTTTTTTTTTTTTTTTTACAGGATTTTCTGGGATCATGTTCCCTAGAATAGTATGGTTGTTTTTATATCTTTGTTAAAACTATTACTGGTTATTTTTTACATACCTTTTTTAATGATGTTACTGGTTACTTTTAATTTAACTGCTTATTTTATTTTGAATCTTGCGGAATTTGGTGTCATTTATTATCATTTTTTCTACTTTCTTCTACTTTGTTACGATATGTATACATTAAATATCATAAGAACACCAATAAAATTTTATTAAAAAAGTCTTTTTGGTATGTACGCAGTAATCATTTATTTTTCAAATACTAATAAAGCATGGCTTTGACAATTCTTAAACAAATAATGATTTCGTATTCTTTTAATAGATTATCTAAAATGATAAGCAACTTATAATTTATATAATAAGTAGTTTTCATTTTTCAATTTGCGTTTTATGCTAATAAGCATTTATTTTGTCTTGCAAATTCTTTTATAATATACAGAAATAATTTAAACTCTAAAAAATTTCTACATGTATAAATATTGCCCTGACCGTCAGACCTAAGATGGGGTTTTGAGAAATTCTCTCCCTTTCCACCTAAAGGACAGAAGGCAAAAATAAGTTTGCAAGCATAGCTCGGCTCCAAATTACTTCTCGCTGAAGAAATTGCATATAGCGAATCTAGACTTAAAAACAAATAAAAAACAATTCCCATGACTTCGGAATTTTCAATTTCTAAGGAAGAGATGGGGAAAATCGATTTTCGGGCGGAAAGTTTACAAAAGCCAGATTTTTCGAATAGAACACTACAATAAAATGTTCAAAGATGTCGAAAACAGCCACACGTCTTCTTGTGGAGATTTAAAAAGAAAAAGAAAAAAATAGTTTGACTTTTCTGTGAATTTTTATTTTGGCAGGGAATTACTTGGGGGAGAGGGAATTACGACGGAGCAAATAGGAAACCGTCCGTTTAGCGCTAAATTTGTCCTGGAGAATCTGTGGGATCTGTGGTCACGAATTCTGGTGTGTGGGCTCTTTTTGTGCATTCAACACCTACTGCAACGGAATCTTGCAAAATTCTTCCTTTAGGGATGGGGAGGCAATAAATACGTTTAAAAGCATATTTTTGCTCAAAATTATCCCACTAAGATTAATTTTTATGTATGAATTCGTCATGCATACTCAACATTATAAAAAGATTTATCGAAATTTTCCCCTTCTCCCCTTTAAGAGGGAGTGGAGTAAAAACACGTTTTCAAGCGTAACCTTTCTCCAAGTTATCCCAGTAAAATTTATTATATGTGGGTTGTTATGAGTATCCAACACACATCACAAAAGGATATTGCGACATCTCCTTCGAGTGCGTTTGGAAGATAAAAACACGTTTTCAAGCGTAACTCTGCTCTAAATTATCTCAGGGAAGCGATTGTTTGATGTATCAATTGGTTTTCCGTACCCAATACATATAATAAATAGATTCTGCGAAATTTCTCCCTCTCACCACAGGAAGTGGGGAGGGAACACATTTTCCAAGCGCATTTCTGCTTCAAATTTTCTTAGAAAAGTGGTTTTTTTACGTATAGGTTCTTTGTAAGTATTCAATGTGCAGTACAAAAAGATTCCAAGGGAAAAAAAAAAAAAAAAAAAAAAACACGTTTTCAAGCGTAACTTTGCTCCAAATTATCTCAGGAATGCAATTTTTTATGTGTCAGTTGGTTATATCAGAAAACGCGTTTTCAAGATTAACTCTGTTCTAAATTACTTATTAATGATCGATATAGAATTTTGAGAATTCGTTTAAATATAGTGGCCAATGAAAAGGGCTCTCCTGCTAGTGTTTAATAATACAAACGTAACATCTTTGAAGATCCTTGCTCTGTAGGCCAACTAGTGTATAGTCCTTTTGATTCTAAAAGAAAAAGAATGGACCAGGACCATTTGCATTATTTATTGTTTATTATTGTGTATGGAAAAAAAAAAAACTTTTTTATATCAAATTTCTAATAGTACAGAAAAGTTGCCTTATGCTATTGTTAGTATGTGTGCAAAATTTTGTTGATCCGAGATCTTCAGTTGCCTCTGGGGTCGTTTATATAAAAATTCGTTAATTTTATCGTTTTTTTAAAATTTATCATTATTATTTTTTAAATAAGAAATTGGAATACTTAGTTCCAATAGGGCCGAAAAATTGCCATATGTTATCCTTAGAGCGTGTGCAATTTTTTATTGGTGTGGGTCAATAGCTTCAGTTGCCTCTACGGGTAACTTATCTGGCCAAATTCGCTCATTTTAATGATTTTCCTTCAAAACATCTACGACTGTGATTCTTTTAATTACAATTAGTTCTATTCACTTTTTATTTTTTGTATGAACAAATTATGCATTTGTGCAAGTGTGCAACAGGTACACTGTCAAAAAAAAAAAAAAAAAAAAATAATAATAATAATAATAATTACGTGCCTTTGCCCGTTTAATTTTTACGGTCACGACCATCTTTTACCTAGAAAACTGGCATACGGGTATTTTCTGATATGACTTGATACTTTCCGCTATACCACAAGGTTCTTAGCAGTCTATGTTTTGCCCGTAGTTTATCACTTATTATCACTTTATATATAAATCAATTTTTGTATTATTCCTTTGAAAATATGTGCTACGAACAATTAATGAAGTTTATTATAAAAAAAAAAGTGGTAAAAGACTGCTAAGAACCTTGTGGTATAGCGGAAAGTACTACGTCATATCAGAAAATACAGGTATGTCCGTCTTGAAGGTAAAAAGCGGTAAAAATCAAACGTGTAAAAATCAAACGTGCGAAGGCACGTAGATTTACGTGTTTTTTTAACAATGTACGCATTGCACACTTGCACAAATGCATAATTTGTTCATACAACAAAGAGTGAATAGAAATAATCATAATTAAAAGAATTACAGTCGTAGAAGTGTTGAAGGAAAATCATTAAAATGAGCGAATTTGGCCAGATAAGTGACTCATAGAGGCAACTGATGCCATTGACCCACATCAATAAAAAACTGCACATGCCACATGGCAATTTTTCGGCCCTATTGGAACTAAGGATTACAATTACTTATTTTTTTTTTTTAAATATATTGAAAAAACAACAAAATTAACGAGTTTTTATATAAACGACCCCAGAGGCAACAGGAGATATTAACTCAGATCAACAAAATTTTGCACACATACTAACAATAGCATACGGCAAGTTTTCAGCACTATTGAAAATTTATTTATTTATTTTTTTTTTTTTCGATATACCCTATTGTTTATGCATTCATGAATAAGATTTTTCTTTAACTCTAAAAATATTTTTATAATTTTTAAATCGAACACTTGGGTTCATTTGTTAGGGTTCATTCAAATTGAACAAAAAATAATGCATCATTCTTGGTTACTTCTGTATTTTTGTATGCGTTTATTTATATTTTTAATTTAAATATGATTAAAGATTTTTTTTTAAACAAACTTCACTACCATACCATTAACTTCAAAATCATATAGCTGTTATAAAAAAGTTAATTAAGGAACAAAAAAGAAAAGAAGAAAAGAAAAGAAAATAGTTTAACCATTATTTAGAATGAGTAATTAGTTAAATGCACACACGTTGTTAGAAGCCGAAATAATTAATATTTAAGAATGATGACGGTTATTTATTTAGCGATCTTATTAACTGTCTAACACATTATCATCGTCTACTAAATATACTGAAAACTTAAAATTTTAAATATTTCAAAATTTATAAATAGGAATCTTCTCAATGAGTAATTCTCAAAAGAAAATATTCTCAAATGTGCCGAACTACGCTTTGAGAATTGGTATAATTATTGCATAAAATTATTCCTTGAAATACATTTTAAAAATATAAATTCTTTTGACGTGTTTTGGAAAATATTTTGTTAAGTTTTTAAAAGATTACTTTACTTCTCATAACAAAACTCTTTCAGATAAAATATATTATTTAAAATATCATCTTACAGTATTCAGTGTAAATTACTTTCATATAAATTTCGGTAAAAAATAAAAACGACCATGAAATATGCAGAATATTGTTTGAATAATATTCTAAATGTTTTGAATTTTAGAGTGAGAGAGGGATAAATGAAAATGTATTCTTTGGAAAGATATTTCTGTTTAAATTACTGCATGAATTTTTCATATTTTCTGAGAGGCCTAGCAAAAACATGTTTTTATATACACTTTGGAACATAAAGTACAGTTACCATTTCTGTTTATAATAATAAAATTAAAAAAGAAAAGTTCGTAGAAAAACATAACAACCAGGACGATAAATACTTTGCCAATAATTTATTTTGGTATGGTTAGTTTAATATATATTAAATAAAATATATGAAATATATGAAATATAAAAATAAAAAATAAATAAACTGAATTTTTTCGTTATCATATATTTTGAACTATCTGTATTTGCTACTTTGATATGAAAATAGAAAGATAAATATATGCTTCACATTGTAATGGTTATATATGTATATACTCATTGCCATAAAAATTTGCGCACCAAGAAAGAGTTGTCAGAACGAAACGAAATTTTACATACAGAAATACAACGTTGATATCAGTAAACGATTAGAAAATCAAAGCTAAATGATCATTTATTACAGGAAAAATCAAGAAAGATTGGAGATTTTAATAACCTGTTGGGCCACCACGAACGTAAATGCCCAATGCGATAGAGGCGAGCATTGAGGTATACAAGTCCTGTATGATGACCTGCGGCATCTCGTTCCACATTTGTTGTAAGCGCGCTTTTAATTTGTCCGAATTTGTTCACTCTCTCTCTCACATGTCTTTTTTTTTTTTCTTTTTCTTTAAACGTAATTATATTATAAGGAGTAAACGGTGCACGAAACCTGTCATACGTCACTGCATACGCACGGTGTTTTACCTGTCTTTTTGGCTCGATAATGCATTATACTCACAGTGTACAATCCGTGTCCAATTAGTTAACTCATGACAGAAAACGATGCAGCAAGAACAATAAATTAAACGATTGTGGACAACGAGATTTAGAAATTAGATCAGCAAACAATAAAATATTCAAACTGAAAAGGAATTGTAATAATTTTAAATTAAACGTGTCATAATGTAATTTTACATTTTTTTTTTTTTTTTTTCAATAAAAATTTTAACTCTTAAAATTCCTTTAATTTTTTTTTTCCAAAATTATCCACTACTAAAAGGCAAAAATGTTTGTTTACAAAACTTCACAAAATGAAGTCATTAAAATGTAATTTTTATTGTTGACAATTTAATTGCAGTGCTAAGCTCACTCTCCTAGCCCTGTGTGCAATCACACATACCCTGTAAGGAGAGATCGCGCTAAATAACTCTTTTAGTTTCATTACAGCTGTTGCTTTAAATTATAGTATAACAACCAAAGAGTAATGGAAAAGCATAGAAAACGGATGAATACAAAATTATTCACCAATACATCAGCCAAAAACTAATATTTGGATTTCTTATATTACTCTGCTGAATTGTGACCAAACTCTCCCAGCTTTACCTTATTTTTCATTAATATTAAAAGAGATGCAAATTCTTAAACTTTATTTTTTTTTCCTAATTAAAAAGTTGAATTTTTTAACTACACTATCCACCAATGAGTATTTGGACACTTTCGAATTTAGATATTTTGTCAAATATCCAGAAAAAGGTCTTCAGGAAACATCTTGAAACTTTAGCAATGTAAAGAGCATGTTATACCTAATATAAATTCAGCAAAAGTTTATTCCTGAATAAGAAAAGGGGACAGTAAAAAATTAAGCAAAAAACAAACTTTTGGATCACGCTGTAAAAAGTAATGCTTGAAATGTATTTTGGCTGTAGCATGTGATTAGGAAGATTATTCTCATCATCTGCATAAATTTGCATGAGGCTACCACATATATGCATGGAGATATAACAGATTATTTTAAAAATTGCAAAAAAAAATTCCACTTCTTAAATTATAACACGTAGGGTATTAAACCCAGCGCAGAGCAATTTTTGGGAAATTCGGCATACTACATTAGATACAGCCTACTGCAATCAAAATGTAAAAATATTAAATATCTTGTGAAATATATAACTACGCATGCACTAGCTTTTAAAAAATTTCCTTTGCATAATTTAATAGCTAAAAGTTCTGAGCAACTTATATGAAACCCCAAACAAATATCCTGCAAATTGAAAAATTTATGAGGGAATTTATGAGCAGAATTTCAGTTCTCTCAAAATAAAAGATGAACTATAAGGGATTTTACTCACATTTTTAATTTTGATTCATTCAATGCCAATACTGTGTTCGCTGATTGTAAATAAATATTGATAAAATCCCTATCATCTTCCCCTTTTCTAAGAAGAACTGAAATTCTCTTCATTCTATCTCATAACGTTTTGAATTTACATGATATTTGTTTGAGGTTTCATATAAGTTGCTCAATACTTTTGGCTATTAAATTATGCAAATAAAAAATTTTTAAAGCTAGCGCATGCATAGTTAGAAATTTAGTAAAAATGCTCATGTTTCGTAAGATATTTAACATTTTTGCATTCTAATTGTAGTATGCTGTGTGTAATGCAGTACGCGAAATTTTCTAAAAATGTCTTTGCACTGGGTTTAATACCGTTCGTATTATAATAATTAGAAAAGTGGATTTTTATTTTTTAAGAAACTGTTATATCTCAATGAATATATGCGGTAGCCTCATAAAAATTACACCGGATTTGGAAAACAAAAATCCTGATAATCACACACACTGACATGCAACAGCCAAAACGCATTTAAAGCATTACTTTTTACAGGGTGATCGAAAACATTTTGACTTTTGTTTAATTTTTGACTGGTCCCCTTTTGCTCTTAAAGACACAACTTTTGCTGAAATATGAGATATAACACGTTCTTTACACTACCAAACTTTCAAAATGATTTATAAAGAACATGCCTGGATATTTCTCAAAATGTCTAAATTCGAAAGTATCCAAATACTTATTGGTAGATAGTGTATGTAAAATCTTACTGCCATTTTATTTTTTAAAAATTTGTCATAATAATATAAATTCACTTATATATCTTAATTATCTTATATAATGCCAATAGACTGAACATAGATTATCTTATATATTGCCAACAGATAATGTTAATACGTTGAACAAATTTACGAACACTACATTTTTTTAATCTTGTTAGGTTCTGGGGGAAAAAATTAAACTACAATCGCACAGAAAAAAATAGAAAAAGAAAACATTCATGATAACACGTATGCGATTAAAGAAAAAAAAATTAAAATAACACAAATCATATCGTTAAATTTCTTACACGTGGTAGAGTGCTTATTTAAAAATATTGACTGGCAGTTTCAAATATATTTTAAGAAAAACCTTGGAATTTTGAAGATATCAAAAATATCAATATAGGGTAGGTGCTTCAGTGATTGGCATGCTCCAGTAATCGACATCTATAGCGAAATAATTACTAAAGAAAAATAATAAAATAATATATTTTATATACAAGAATTTTAACATTTTATGAAAAACACTGGAACATAGGGTGCTAATAACTGGTAAAATGAATAACTAGCAGTGTCAAACACTGGAACATAGGGGCCAATTACTGATAAAATGAAAAACTGGCAGTGTCAATTACTGGAACATTGAGTGGGTGTCAAATAAAAATTCATAAAAAAAATTGTCATCAAATGTATGTATTTAACATATATGTGGTTTTGAATGTCTTTCATACCATATGTACTAACTTAAGATTTCTAAAAATATTTTCTGATGAATAGAGCATTAAAAACATCAGGAGATTGCTCTAAAAGTGTGAATATTGGTGCACTTACCCTATATATACATATATATATATATATATATTTTTTTTTTTTTTTTTTTCCAACTATGATATATAAGTTTTAAAATTTGACTTAAAGAGCAAAATAAAAGATAAATGTTTGTTGTTAAAGCAGCTTAAGAGGTGATCAAATCAGAATGTGTTTCTATAAAATTGCCAGATTGTACTTAAAATATAAAGATTTATTTAAAAAACACAAAATCAGTATTTTTAAAAATATATATTTCAAAGTTGCTGAGTGCCTCTAAAATAAATAGAATATGCAAAATATACAGCAAATTTTACATCATTCCTATCAAAATTATAGAAAATGAAGAGAAACGAAGATTACACACACATCTACACAGTCGGCAGCAAAAGTATCCGAGCACAAATTCTTATATAAAAAAAAGTACACTTAATACAGTTTGGTTAAATAAATCCTTATCGAATTCTGTTTATTCTTAGTCTTTCTAAGAACATGATTCGAAAAGGATTTATTTAGTAAAACAGCATTAAGTGTACTTTTTTTTTTTTAATATAGGAATTTTTGCTAGTGCTCGGATACTTTTGCTGCCGACTGTATACTTATATGCATATATATTTACATTGTGTCCACTAAAGTGATTTCTTACCCCTTTAACTGCTAAATGGCTGCAGCTATATTCATAAAAGTGGAGTCTAGGTGTAGTGTGATAGCTATGAGCTGCAAGATGTGGCCACTTACAGTGCCACCTGGTCGAAAACGGGTGAGTTAATGTTTCTATCTCAAAAACAGCACGAAATAAGGAAAAAAGTGAAATGTAAGGGTGGAGAGCATTATCGGTTAAATTGAAAAGGGCATTTCAAAACGTGCATTTGTTTGTTCGTAATTTGCTACACTGTGACAAAAAAAAAAAAAAAAAAAAAAAAAAATTAGACAAAAAAACTTTTAGTTTTAACAAGATAAATTTTATTTTCGATGTTCAAACGTTTGCCCATCAGTTACAATGCACATTTTCACTCCTGTTTAAGCATTACGCTGCACACGTTGCAGTGTAGCGGGTGACAAATAAGCTACATAAATATCAAAGAAGTGTCCAGATATCAATGGCAACTACGGACAAAAATCTGAAATCTGAACATAGACAATAAAGGTATATTGCGAAAACTAGGTCTGTTTTCTTGCGTCACAATGTAGTAAATCGGGGGGGAGAGAAATGCACGCTTCAAGCATTCTGTTTATAGCATTCATATCTTCAAGGTGTCTTTTCATATTAAATAAATTATATTCATAAATTTTGTGAACTACATTTTTCTCCTATCTCCCTACCATTTTCGACATAGGATCACTAATTCTGCAGTTTTCCGCCAGGTGACGCTGTAAAAAGCCACATTTATCACTCTGCTACACACAAACACCAGTTTTATGAATATAGCTGTAGCCGTTCAGCAGATAAATGGGTGAGAAAGGACTCTGTATTGTTGTTGAACATTTTTAGCGAAATACGTTATTGTTTTCCTTTTAAAGCCTTAAAATTCTATCCTTTTTAAAATTTTCTTTTACTTTAAATTCAACATGTTGATGTTTTTAATGTAAATTATTTTGTGTTTAAGTTTCAGATGCATTTAACAGTATTTCTATAAATTTGAAAAGAGATCACTGTAAAAAAAAAAAAAAAAAAAAAAAAAAGATTAATAAATTTTATAAAATTGTAATCAGGTAAAATAAATATTCAATATCGATAAAAGCATTTCCATTCGTGAGAATACAAATTTAATACATAATCTTTATATTCATCTTAAAGTATTCTTTGGGAAACATGTTGAAAATTCCACGATAGAAGAAATATGCTCTTGTCATCGTGTTATCATGCTTTATTCTAAATTTAATAGATTTCTATTCACGATTCAAAATAAAATTTCTAAAGGTTAAGAAAGCGCCATAGATTATGTATGAAGTGTTTTTGTATGTGGAAGTAGAAAGAGAAGATATATGCAAACAAAAAGCTTTAGTAAAACTTTTTGAAAGCATCTTCAATTTTAAACATAATATTGTGTGATATTATTGAAAAATATTTTTACTTAGTAAGCTCTAGAAATTGGTATCATGTGTGTGTGTCGAAAGTTTATTAAAATAGTATTTCGATTAAAATATAATCAATGAATATATATCTGAACAAATTTTTGTTGAAATTTTGGACAAAATTATAAATTTTTAATCAAACGTTAGAGGAAAATGTTAGAATAACATTACTTTATATTTTTAAAAAGAGCAATCTTAAAATTTATCATATTGTCCAGATATGAGAACTGAGTAAATCGATACTGCCTTTATTTTTAAGATTTAGCATATTTCTGTTGCAACACAACTGTCCACCTTCCTACACTATAATTATCACCTTAAAAAGAATCCAGGTTGGTTGGTTGGGTTTAACGTCGCACTAGTGCTGCGCAGATGGGCAATTGGCGACGGTCTGGGACACACTCCTAGAGGTGGTCCGGAGACATGCCATCACAATTTTGATCCTCCACGGAAGGGATGGCTCTTCCGCTTCGGTGACCCCCAGAGGTATAATTTTTTATGGGAACATGGAGGACATTGCGGCCACGACAGATTTAACGTGCACCAGCCACCATTAGTGTACACGACGGTCTTTGGCCGGCTCGAGTACCGAACCCGCAATCTTCCAATTACGAGGCCGGCGCTCTACCGACTGGGCTACCGCGGCCCTAAAAAGAATCCAGAACAAAACTTAAGCAACTAGACGATATTGATAATAGGACAGAACAGCTTATTACAGGGGATAATGAATTTATGAATTTAAGTCCTTTAACTAAAAACAATAATCTTTACTACTAAAAACAATAGTAATTTTAACTAAAAACAATAGTCAGTCAATTAAAACGATAATCTCGACGGGTGGCACAAATTCCTTTATACCAATTCTCAAAATAAATTAATAAATAAATAAAATAAACAAAAGGGTAGCATGAGGCAATTAAACCCAAGAGGATCTTACATTTAACAAAAATGCATTTTGTGTTAAATGATGGACATACCTTAAAAAAAAAAGACTTTAAAAACAATAAAACAATAATAATAAAGAAATTTTTGCGGGCCCGTTCACGTTCACGAAAGCGGGGTTCGCTGGTATATGGATAATCAACGACAGACCATGGAATTAAACCGATAAGGCATTCAACTTCGACCATGATCGGGTGTTCTGACCTGTCCTGCATCTGTTGCATTTTTTTTCTACTATTTATAAAAAAGCATTACTGGTGATCTACATCACGTGCTGTTTAATTTATTGTCACTTTTTTCCATTTTTATATAATACTTTCGGCTATGGGTTGATTAATAGAAATTGCATATATTTATAGTTATATCTCTAATATACAGAGTGTCTATAAAATGTTGGACACATTTTGATGTTTAATAATTTAAAAAATAAGGAAGATATAAACAAACTTATGGCATTTATACATAAAATAACTCATATTTTCATTTACAGTGAACGTTGCCCTAGAAAATTCTTTTCCATTCGAATATCATTCCTTTTGTAAATATCGCCTGCCCGTGTTATTAATTTTATGTTTTTATTCATATGTGTTTCTCGGAGCGGAGAAGGAACTAATGATCTTCTTTCTTGCGGAAAGAGAGTGCAATCAATTTACTCAAATGACTAGCCACGTTGATAATGGAAGGAGGCTATTTTGTTGATAAAAGAACATGTGTTTTGCGATTAACAATTTTATATTTTAACAATTGAGGCATTTTCTTTTAATAACTATATATATATATATATATATACTAGCAGACCCGGCCACGCGTTGCTGCGGCTAAGTAATACGTTGATAATTTGATAAGGTATATAGTATTTCCCCACAACTGGATTTAGCGATATATATATATATATATATATTTTTTTTTTTTTTTTTTTTTTTTTGCGCCTTTTTGAACGATAACGAAGTCGTTCTGGATTCTTTGCAATAAAATACGGTAACCTGCATGCTTTTATTTTAGATTTATGATTTAGCTTATGATTTTATCATTTATGATTTTTAGATTTATGATTTAGCCATAATCGCCAAATCCAGTTGTGGGGAAATACTATAGTTGTTACCCACAACTATAACTTATAATATAACTTCAGTAATTATATTCGGATAATTATAACTTCAGTATCAGTATATCCCCACAGCTGAATTTGGCGATTTTTCTTTGGCGCCGTTTTGAACGATAACGATGTCGCTCTGGACTGTTTTTGATATAATATGGCAGCCTATATGTTGTTTATTTTGGATTTATTATTTTATGTTTTTGATTTATGATTTAGATTATCATTTATGATTTAGCCATAATCGCCAACAAAAAATTGCTAAATATCGTTGTGGGGATATACTGATTAATATATTACTGAAAAGATTAATATATTTTAACGAAGTGGTGAGAAGATTCTGCGTATGTTAAAATTTTAATAGTAAATTCAAGTTAATCAAGAAGGTTGGTTGGTTGGTTGTAGGATTTAAGGCCGATTGACTCCTGATGTGTCCTAGGCCTAGAGGGGGAATGCCCTCCGTGGGGGTCTTTCTAAGGGGTCCTAGCCCGTATTTACGCAAGTTTCGGAGGAAACCACGGAAAACTCCGAACGGCTAGGTCGATGAGCGCGACCTGGGATCGAACCCGGCACTTCCCATCTACCAGCTTTGAGCGCAGAACCGCTCGGCCGCTGGTGGGCGTTAATCAAGAAGGAAAGCATTGAGGATTAAGATAAGAAAATTGCAAGATTTTAAGATCGCATTTTCAGCAATAAATATGAGTCAAAATTTAATGCAAAATACATATATAAATCACAAATTTAATCAGGAACGTTAAATTGGTAAGTTATTAAAGAAAAAGTAAAGAAAAATAAGAGAAATAATTAATTAAAGTTTTGAACATCGATCATATAGATTAGCGTTACAAAACAAATAAACAGACTTAAACTCTTCCAGACTTTTAAATAAGTTTTAAATTAAGTTTTAAAATTTAATGTTAAATGAAACAGACTTTTAAATAAGTTTTAAAATATTGAAATGGTTACTTTTTATTTAGAACGTTATGTATAGATCACAAATTTCTTAAAGAAAACGAAGTGATACAGATTAGAATAATGCAACAAAAATTGAAAAAGCAAGGTTATGTCGTAAATAAATTTTTAACACACGTGTCACGTGAAATAAATTGTAGCATATACATAATGTATCTGATATAAGATATTAACATGTTGCAGCGGAATAAATTTCATATCTATCATCCTTGGCGGAAAAAAAATAATATCGCCAAATTATCTGGCGCACACATTTAATTCCTTTCAAAAATCATGGTTATTTTAACAACTTATATTAAGAGAGTGATGAATAATATGAAACAATATTTCACACAATACATATTACGAAAATATACATCTAGCTTGTATATTTTCGTGTTACGTTTTTGATCGCCAAATACGAAAAACTCCAAGGACGACAGAGCTTTGAAATTTAAAATTAAAATTTTGTCAATTTAACAGCAAAATAACTCAATCTAACGTATGCACATGATAAATAATACATATCTATACAAAAATATGGAGATTAAAATCCGGAAATAATTTTCCTCGTTTTTAATAATTTTTTACAAAAAATACAATGGGCTATTAACATAAGAAATCTTTTTCTTGATTTCACAGACTGTCAGTGACGTCACACTTCGCTTGTGTATAACTACATACTTTATCAATGCGAATAAAATCTTTAAATTGATTATGACGTCAATTTTCGTGAGATGTATAATTTAACTTTTTATAATTTTTTAACGTTCACGTTTGATTAAATGTATTTACTTTTATGTCGAAAGAAAATGAACTCGTATTTTTTCTTTTTGGCAACAATTAAACTTATGGAACTCACAGATATTTTGGAGTAACTTTAATAAAGGTCTATAATTAACAAATAATTGCAATAAAACAATATTGTGACAATAAATTGAGCTAAAAACTATCCTATCTCTCAAGTTGGACCAAACTGCACACAGTGTGCAAAATTTCATTAAAATCGGTTCCTAAGTTTAGGAGTTTACCCCGGACAAACATCGTGACACGTAATTTATATATATATACAGATATATATAAAAAAAAAAAAAAAAAAAAAAAAAAAGAGTGAGGAATCTTCATAACACCTGTAACTTGAAACATGATTTATTTGATATATATATAAAAAATTCCTGGTTAATACTTTATTAATTGGTATTCTCAAAAAATAAATAAATAAATAATAAATATTTTGTCTTAAAGTAATAATTTAATTTAATCAAAGATGTTCAACAAAAAAAAAAAAAAAAAAAAAAAAAAAAAAAGAGAGAGAGAAATTACATTTTAAAAAATTAAAAGGATTGATTTCATAAATTATTAAATTAAATATACCTTATTAAAATCCTTAAAAAGTTTGAGCCTATATATTTCGGCGTGCCAAACGGGGCCACCATCAGAGCTCGAAATGACAAAAAACTACAGCTCGGCGGTTTGTTTACTCTTCTCCTCTTCTTCATCCTTCTCTTCACTTCGCTTTGTTCGGTGAAATAGGGGCTGCCATTCTGGTAGTTCTTATACTATGCTCGATGTCATTAACAGAATTATTAGATGTTAATATTTCAAGGGTTTCTCTTTTTAGGGCATAATGATGAGAGTTATAAGGGTCTATTTTTTTATAATTAATAGAATTAGTGTTAATAGGTTTAATATTGTTAGTTCTTGAAAGTGCAGTAGATTGTTTATTATATTTGAGGTCGGCGAGGCGTTCGGAGATATAGTCTTTAATTTTACGTTTTGTCATCCCAATGTAGATGGCGTTAATTTTATCGTGAAACTGAAAATTGATTTTATAAATACTTGCGGTGTGTTTAAAATGAATTGGATCTTTTTCATTACGTATGCGTTGACATATGTTTTTGTTGGTTTAATCGGAATATTAATGTCATGTTTTTTGGCTTCATTTTTAATTTTTACGGAGGCACCTTTACAATAAGGGATCGCGGGAGTGAAAGATTGTTTTAATTTTTGAGCGTTTGGAATATAATTAAGTGATTTTATACGTTTTTTATAGAAATTATCCACTATAGCAGGGCTATAATTAGCTTTTTTAGCAATACTTTTTATAAATTTTAATTCAGAATTCATATATTTTTTTATTGGAGCAAATGAGAATAGCACGGTTGACATACGAACGAAGAGCGGCGTATTTGAATGGGAAGGGGGTGCGACATTTATTGTTTATGACTTCGTTATTACTAGTGGGTTTTCTGAAAACAGTAGTGTCAATAGAGTGATCTTTATTTTTTATAATGGTGACGTCGAGAAAATTTAAACTATTAATGGTTTCGAGTGCATAATATGGGCTTAAACTTTTTAAGGATTTTAATAAGGTATATTTAATTTAATAATTTAGAGAAAAATTAGTTGAAATAAAAAATTAAGGTACAAAACATCCTTGCCGGGACTCGATCGCAGTACTTCGTACTTCCAAGCCAAACGCGCTACCACTGCACCACCTTACCTAACAATCACTTGTGATTTGTTGGCTTTTATAGAAGTAGCTAAAACTACTAGGGAGTCATATTTCGTTCCATGGAAAGGGGGAGGGGGGGTTGCGAAAATTTTGCACCCTATGGTTTGATTTCAGTTGTAAGTTTACTAGTTCATACTTCCCTTGTAAGTAAGATCGGTGAAATTGAAAAAGTAGTATAGCTAAAAATTCCCTTTTTTTTTTTTTTTTTTTATTAGTTTAATAATAATCTTAAATAATTTATGAATGCAGGTACAATATTCAAACGGAAGTCGAGGAAGGGCGATAGCCTTCAAAAATATGTGCTAAAGCATATTATTTATAAAGATAGCAAGGAAGGATAAAGTTATATATGTTCCATACCAGATTATTATTTATTTATTTTTGGAGGCGATGAAAGAATCTAGAACTTACCTTGTTGTAAATTTAATTTTACTCATAATCCTAATAATTCATTTTTAATGGCAGATTTTTTACCATAAAATTTTCTCATTCGTTTAATATTTCTGCTTAAATTAAAGGAATGCCAGCTTTACATAGATAATAATAATTTTTATGAAAAGATAAACAAATAAAATATGTCAGTAAAAGCAGTTTTATATTAAAGAATTCATATTTTATATAGTATTTAAATTTACCTTTAGAAAAAAAAAAATAATAATCAACAATAAAAGAAATATGCTCTTTCTATCACGTTACTGCATTTCATACAAAACTTAATAGTTTTCTATTCTATTTCTTACTTTTAAGATCTTGAATGACGTATTCTGATATGTTGAAGGAGAAAGAAGAAATATAAAAAAAGAATATTTTACTAGTATTTATATTTAGTATCTATATTTTCCAAAGAACGATATATTATGTCACATTTATCTAAAAATACTTAAAAAGGGACTGAATTTTTATGTGTATCGTTTCAAAATTTATTTAAATAAAACGGAAAAGCAATATATTTAAATTTTCGAAGAAAAGAAGAAACTAGACAGTTAGAAAACTAGACAGTTTGAAAACTAGACAGTTAGAAAAAGTTTTGCAATAATTCAGCAATAAAATGCCCCAAAAAACTCATGCTTAAAAGTAACAGATAAAATTTTATAAGCAAGAACCAAAATTTAAAAAAAAAAATAGGCAATCAAAATTTCGTAATAGTTGTTTCGGATTTACATAATAGCGAAGTTATCAAGCGAAAATTTTATTCATAAGGCAGATTGCGGTTCCGTTTTAATTCTACATGTGTGCCTATTATTTCTGATTACAAAAAAAAAAAAGAAAAAAAAAAAAAAACTAGTATGTTGTGGCCACCACAAGACTTTCTTCTATATTTTCCTATATTAGTTTTTTTTTTATACTATTTCTAGTTTATTATTTCTTTTTTTTTTTTTTTTTTTTCGTTAAAAGTAAAAAAAAAAAAAAAGCGATAACTTTGTTTTAAATTATCACAGATTTATAGTTCTACCATTCGTTTTAAAGGTATTGACGAGACCTTTCGAAAGATACTTATCTTGAAAATTTACTTCCCCCCCAGAGGGGAAGCGATGCCCCCACATACGCAGAATTTTTTTTCCTAGTTAACTACTAATATTATCAATAATTCATATTAATTTTACAATCACAAGTGATCCCCAAATGTAATGAGCACCATTTTATGTCAGGGTGCAACTAAATACCAAGTTTAGTTAAATTTCATTCATTGGTTCGTGAGATACAGCGTCCACAAAAAAGTGATACAAACAGACAGACATTTTCTTAAAACTATAAATTCGTGTTTAGGACATCCCAAAACGTGTAAATCCATCAAAAAATGGAGGTCGAAAATTTCACGAAACCAATATTTTCTCTATATTACATATAGAAGAAAGTAAAAAGATTTGTGCAACTATTTCGACTGGAGATAACTATTTAGAACTTTGTCTTATATATTTATATTTTTTCATTTATTGCCCTTCTGCTAGCACCTTTTCACTTCGGCTTAAGGGTTGTACGAGTCTCTCTATCACATTCCACATTTCTGTTTGATAGCTGGTGTATGAGTTAGATGGCTCTGCTCTTGTGAAAGCTGAACGGACATTGAGGTATTTTTAACTTAGTTCTTTAATCTATGGTCCATTGTTGTAACTCTTGCATCGCTTACTCTCAAAATAAATGAGTTAATACACCATGTCAAGTAAGAGTTGTTCTTTTTACTTTCTTCTATCTTCAATAGAAGAAAGTATTGGATTCGTAAAAATTTTCGATTTCGGGTTTTTGATGGATTTACACGTTTTGAGAGGTGTAGAACACGATTTTACCATTTTTAGAAAATGTCTGTCTGTCTGTCTGTCTGTCTGTCTGTCTGTGTGTGTGTGTGTGTGACAAAATTTTGTGGCAACTGTATCTCTGGAACTACTGCACAGAATTTCATACAAATTGGTGTGTAGTTGCACCTTGACGTATTTACACGTTGATGGATTTACACGTTTTGAGAGGTGTAGAACACGATTTTACCATTTTTAGAAAATGTCTGTCTGTCTGTCTGTCTGTGTGTGTGTGTGTGAGACAAAATTTTGTGGCAACTGTATCTCTGGAACTACTGCACAGAATTTCATACAAATTGGTGTGTAGTTGCACCTTGACGTAAATTAGTGCCTATCAACTTTTGGTAAAAATCGTCTTACAGGTTGCGTTGCCATCCCGCTTTTTCTAAATTTTCAACAGGGTGATAAAGGCAAAAATTTTCAAGATGGGTATCTTTCGAAAGGTCTCGTCAGTACCTTTAAAACGAATGGTTGAACTATAAATCTGTGATAATTTAAAACAAAGTTATCGATTTTTTTACTTTTTACGAAAAAAAAAACTTAGAAATTTTTTTTTTTTTTTTTTTTTTTTTTTTTTTTTTCTCCCCTTAATTTTATCAAACTCCCACGGTTTCCGTGTTCTGACAAACTTAAACTAATTTTTGCTTTTTTCCCCTAATTTTGTCAAAGTCCTACGGTTTCCGTGTCTTGACAAACTTTGACAAACGGGTAAAATGTGAAAATTATTCTAAATTTGTCAAAACATGGAAACCGTGGGACTTTGACAAAATTGGGGGGAAAATGCAAAAATTTGTTTAAGTTTGTCAGAACATGGAAACCGTGGGAGTTTGATAGAATTAAGGGGAGAGGAAAAAAAAAAAAAAAGTGGGACTTTGACAAAATTTTGGGTAAAATGTGAAAATTTGTTTAAGTCCCACTTTTTTTTTTTTCCTCTCCCCTTAATTCTATCAAACTCCCACGGTTTCCGTGTTCTGACAAACTTAAACTAATTTTTGCTTTTTTCCCCTAATTTTGCCAAAGTCCCACGGTTTCCGTGTTTTGACAAACTTAGAATAATTTTCATATTTTACCCAAAATTTTGTGTCTCACTTTTTTTTTTTTTTTTTTTTTTTTTTTTTTTTAATTATTGTTGCTGAGTGAATTTGTATAGGAAAAGATAGAAGAAAGTCATGTGGTGGCCACAACATACTAGTTTCATAATGTATGCGTAACGCATGCATAGTTTTTGTTTAGTTTTCCTTTCAAGAAAATTAGTCTAATAAAACTGAAGTCAACTCATTGTTAATATAAATTCATTAATTCATTGAATATATATATACATATATATTTAACCTTTCGTAAAAAAAGAGGGGTGTTATAAATTTTATTTATTTTTTTCTTTTTGTGTGTGATCTGCCTGTGATATTGTAGCTCCCAATCATATGGACCGATTTCAATGTGATTTTATTTTTATTCATTTTATTTATTCATTTTTAATTAGAACGCTGACTTATTCGGGATAGTTTTTAACTTTGATTGATAAAAATCATTTTGATAAATTTCTTAAAATAAATTGTAATTTTTTCCATCTTTTCAATTTCTATAATCCTTTACACTTGTTTTTCAGGTTTAAAATAATAGCCATCATGAGCTAAAATAAGAGAAAAGGATTATAGATTGATAAAAAAAATGTAACAACCATTTTTTTACTTTCCGAACACTATAGTGAGGAAAGTATTGTAATCATGTCAAAAATCCGAATTCGAGATTTTGATGTTTCTATACGTTTCGAGGTCCCCTGAGTCCGTTTTCACTATTTTTACGATGATGTATGTATGTGTGTGTGTATGTGTGTATGTATGTGTGTATGTATGTATGTATGTGTGTGTATGTCTGTGAGTGAACACGCTAGCGTCTAAACGCTTTGTTCGAATAAGCTGAAAGTTGGTGCGTATATTGTAAGTCACCATAGTACGAACCCTATAGATTTTGGTCAATCTAGCACTTATAGTTTTTACTTTCTTCTATCTTCAATAGAAGAAAGTATTGGATTCGTAAAAATTTTCGATTTCGGGTTTTTGATGGATTTACACGTTTTGAGAGCTGTAGAACACGATTTTAACATTTTTAGAAAATGTCTGTCTGTCTGTCTGTCTGTCTGTGTGTGTGTGTGTGACAAAATTTTGTGGCAACTGTATCTCTGGAACTACTGTACAGAATTTCATACAAATTGGTATGTAGTTGCACCTTGACATAAATGAGTGCCTATCAACTTTTGGTAAAAATCGTCTTACAGGTTGCGTTGCCATCCCGCTTTTTCTAAATTTTTAACAGGGTGATATAGGGCAAAAATTTTCAAGATGGGTATCTTTCGAAAGATCTCGTCAGTACCTTTAAAACGAATAGTTGAACTATAAATCTGTGATAATTTAAAACAAAGTTATCGATTTTTTTTACTTTTTACGAAAAAAAACTTAGAAATTTTTTTTTTTTTTCTCCCCTTAATTTTATCAAACTCCCTCGGTTTCCGTGTTCTGACAAACTTAAACTAATTTTTGCTTTTTTCCCCTAATTTTGTCAAAGTCCTACGGTTTCCGTGTCTTGACAAACTTGAACATATTTTTGCATTTTCCCCCTAATTTTGTCAAAGTCCCACGGTTTCCGTGTTTTGACAAACTTTGACAAAATTTTGGGTAAAATATGAAAATTATTCTAAGTTTGTCAAAACACGGAAACCGTGGGACTTTGACAAAATTGGGGAAAAAATGCAAAAATTTGTTTAAGTTTGTCAGAACACGGAAACCGGGGGAGTTTGATAGAATTAAGGGGAGAGAAAAAAAAAAGAAAAAAAAAAGTGGGACTTTGGCAAAATTTTGGGTAAAATGTGAAAATTTGATAAAGTCCCACTTTTTTTTTTTTTTCCCCTCTCCCCTTAATTCTATATATATTTTTTTTTTTTTTCTTTTTGTTACTGAGTGAATTTGTATAGGAAAAGGTAGAAGAAAGTCTCGTGGTGGCCACAACATACTAGTTTTAAACTGACTTGAGTTAAAAATGCAGTTCTTTGAATTAATTAGCAGCTTTTTATTCAAGCGAGCTTGAGTTATCGGTAGTTATCGATACTTAAGTTAATTCTACTCATTCAACCTCTGGCAATGGACATCTGGAAAACTCCTAGTTGCATGTAACATTGTGGTATGACAGCTTTGTAAAAAAGCCAAGAATTTATCACGGTAACATCTATAAAATGAAATAATACCCTTTTGTACCTCTACAATGGAAAAACGAAAACTGTCCTCATTAGCCTATGTTCATAACGTCCATTGAAGTTGACAAAAAGAAAAACACATACTAAATTTTCATGAACAATTGCATCTAAAAGTAAGTGTTCTATTAAAAAACATTCTAAAATGCCTAAAATTACTATATCTAAATGGAAAATGTCAAAATAAAAAAGGTTTAGCTCTTATGTACAATGTTTACAATGAGAAATCATACTAACTTGCAAGTAGAGGTTGACGCCATTTTCAAACTAACAAGGCAATTTGTAATTTTATAGTATGCTGTCATCTATGAGCAATAGTTGAAAGCTTAAATAATACGAACAGAAAAATCATTGAAACCAAATCTGTAAGACCATTTGTGTGAAAGGAAAAAAAATTTAACCTTTGTTCACTACAGTGAACATGATGCGATAAAGGGTTAATTAACACGAGAATCACAGGAATTATTAAATCCCACGAATTATCACCCAGGACTCACCCTTCAGGAATCATTTAATAATGATTCTTGACTTTTCAATAATTTAGCTTCACACTTGAAAGAAGCATGCAAGTAATAAAGTTTTTGTGTTTCAGATAAATGAGCGTTATTACTTTCTTCTATATTCAATAGCAGAAACTATTGGATTCGTAAAAATTTTCGACCTCTGGTTTTTCATGGATTTACATGTTTTGAGAGAGCTAAAACACGATTTAACCATTTTTAGAAAATGTCTGTCTGTGTGCGTGACAAAATTTTGTGGCAACTGTATCTCATGAACTACTGCACAGAATTTCATACAAATTGGTATGTAGTTACACCTTGACATAAATTAGTGCCTATCAACTTTTGGTAAAAATTGTCTTAAAGATTGCGTTGCCATCCCGATTTTTCTAAATTTTTAACATGGTGGTGTAGGACAAAAGTTTGCATAAATGTGCATAAAAAGAATTATTTTTTAATAATCATTATGAAATGTACAAGAATTTTTTATAATAGAGATAGTCAACTGGGGAAAAAATTTTGTATATGTAGGAGCATCGCCTCACCCCTGGGGGTGGGAAGATCCCCTCGAGGGGAAAAATTTTTCCTGATGTGTATCTTTCAAAAGAGCCCGCCAATACCTGCGGTGTGTACCAAGACCACCTTGGCGGTACCACCAAAATTTTGTTATATTTACACGTTTTGAGGTCCCCTGAATACGAAAATCATGTTTTTAGCAAATAGTCTGTGTGTCTGTGTGTCTGTGGGTGTGTCTGTCTCTTATCAGCATATCTCAAGAACAAATAGTAGCAGACATTCCAAACTTGGTATTCTGAATGTATATAATATATAGATGCTACAGTAAGCTTTTCGTTAAGATCAAGCAAATGGTTCGTGTACAGGGACAATCAAGAGAATTCTAATACATTACGTCTATGGGGGAAATTGCAGGTAAGTAGAGTTTAACGTCTATAGACTGCACTAAACCGAATGAAACGAATACATATATTTTGTAATAGAGATAGTCAACTGGGAAAAATTTTTTGTGTATGTATGAGCCTCGTCTTCCCCCTGGGGTGGAATTCCCCCTCGAGGGGAAAAATTTTTCCTGATGTGTATCTTTCAAAAGAGCTCGCTAATACCTCTAAAACGAATGGTTGAACCATCGATCTGCGATAATTTAAAATAAAGTTATCCTTTTTTTTTTTCCCCATTTTTTAACATTTTTTTTTTTCTTTTATGTAATATCGAAAATAAAATGAACTTTTTTTTATATATATTTATTTGGCATTATACTACTTCTCTAATATGGAAATCGTACTGCCTTATCATGGAAGATATTTTTATCAAATAATGATTTTGATATTTATTTTTTTTACTGAGTGATTATGCATAGGAAAATATAGAAGAAAATCATGTGGTAGACAACACATTCTAGTTTATTATCAAATTTTTAAATTCCTTTTTCAATATATTCTGCTCTTCATACCGTTCGTTAAAAATAGGAAGCGGTATCTGTGGAAGTTTAATTTCAAAACACATATTTTCAGAATTTGAGTCACTACTAAAACTACTTTTATTTTCCACTGTATGAATATTTAATAACTGATTAAAGCTTATTTTCAGCTCTTCTACTCGTGCTTCAATATCTAGAAGTTTAGCTTCTTCTTGGCTTAAGTTTTCTTCTTCAGGTAATATACACTAAACGACAAAAAAAAAAAAAAAAAGCCGAACTTGGATATTTTCCTTTTTGCCTTCTACAAACCGCCAATTTTATCGTTTAAAAAGCAAAATTTCGAACAGATTTCATTATGTTGTCCTCCACATACACTTTAGCTTTCAGTCCAATGTTAAAAACAAATTGCAATTGCCAGGAAAATTGCAATTTTAGAAATTTTTTCAAAAATGGTAAGAATAAGGCAGTTAACGATGCCACAAAAAGTATTAATTTTTGAAGGAAAATCAAAAAAAAATATTTTAATACGTGAGATGGCAAAATAATTAAATGTTAACGGAATATTGGTAAAAGGGTTTTTAGCAAGATATAAATTTTTTTAGCCGTTTAAACTGGAAATTTGGTTTTAAGCGGCCATGTTGTTCCTCCAAGCAAAATGACCGTAAGTTAAAAAGCCATTGCTTATAAAGTCGGTTTGTATTACATTTAAAACATAAAAGAGATTCAGAAAAAGTGCTTAGCAGCATAATTTCTTTAACTACAGTACAGCAACTGTTAAACAAAGCAAGTTTAAATGACAGAAAATTTGAAAAAAATTCCATTCTTAGTGAAGAGAGTTAGGAAAGAAAGACCTCAGATGGCTAAAAAAAAATAAAAATAAAAATAATGATTAGTTAATTATTTGGCTGAACTGGTTCTTTTTGATGAGACAAGTTTAACTTTTTTCTAGCAAAAGAAAACAAGCAGGTCTGACAACGAAAATATGACTGACTTAATGAAAATCGCACTTTTAAAACAGTGACACATTCTCCGTACATTATGGTACGGAGGTGCATAACTTTTCAAATAGTCGAGCAAATTTTTATGCTCAAGGGATCAATTAACTGGAAATGAAACACAATCTTCATAAAAGTGGTGCCTGACAGACTATTTTGGAGGTATCTTGGACATTTCCACAAACAGCATTTCAAGATGATAATGCACTTTACTACACGGCGTCTGTGGTACGTTTATTCAATTCAAATTGTCAAGATTTCCTATCCATTCCCATGAGAACCTATAATTCTGTAAGTAATCATATCTCTTTTCACTTTAAGTTAAATCCCACAAAGGATATTGTAGAATTTCTTCTTTACCAGACATGGAAATAGTCCTAATCGGGATCCGCTCGAAAATGTTTCGTCTATAAAAAGGTGGGAAAGAGGGGAAAGGTTTAAAAATTTGCAGCCTATAACTCTGCCAGAACTAGAAAAAAATATTTGTGATATTTGGCATATTGAAATTTCTGAGATTTCTATTAAAACACTGTATAAAACTATGCCATTGTGCATTAAAGGAGTAATTCCATATAAAGGCGGAAATAACCCAATGCGGAATACATAATTTTAATAAAAAAATGCTTAGATCAAACAAATAGTTTTATTTCATATATTACAATATAACTTGTTTATTTCATATAATAAATTATAGTAGAATACGAAGTGTATGGTTATTACATTACGTTAAAAAAAAAAAAATTATGCAGATTTTTATAACGTACTTCATAGAGTGTAATAAAGCCAATTTTTAAAGCGAAAATGTACATATGTATCATTTTATACCTTTGGTATTATGCAAACAAGACAATTTTATTTATTTCAAACATTAATTTTTAAGTTATTACAAATAAAAAAGGTATAAGTTATTTTTTCTGAGGTACGGCTATTTTTTTTTTTTTTTTTTTTTTTTTTTTTCGCTTAGTGTACTATAATGCTTGTTTCTTAGACTGTCGAGACTGCCCAAGACCTTTTCTAAGGTCTTCAAACGTGATTCAATTTTTTATATTAGTCCACGTTATTGTTGTATCAGCAATTGAGCTTTCTAAACGAGTTACTTGGGCTTTAATCGAACCATTTTTTCGGTTTAAAAAAATTACTGTCGCCATTTTGTTTAACAAAATGTAACTGATATAGCTACTAACTACTCCGTGATTGCACCAATGTAAAATGGTGGACTGTATCTATGTGGTTCGTGAGTTAAAAAAAGAAAAGAAAAAAAAAAGAGTAAATTAATTACCAAATGATATTTAATGAGAAACTGAAATGTGTACATCTATTTACAATTTTTAGTCGTGGTGTGCACCATAGCAATATACAATTAAAGAATCAGTGCACCATAGCACATAAACATAAGTAAAGGGTCTGGGGGGGCCACCATGGTCCGCAGCGAATCGCTGGTCAAAGCTAACTTACTATTAACGGCTCATCCGCAGAAGAGCGCGGCGGGTACTACGTAAGTAGGGAAATCCGAAACGTAGACAAAAGAGTAAAAATTCACTCAGGTTCAGTTATTTTCATTCTTTCATTTTAAGAGAGTACAAAGGTGAAACTCTAAAGGTTTCCTGAAACAATGATATATATAAAATAAACTGGTATGTTGTGGCCACCACATGACTTTCTTCTATATTTTCCTAAACAAATTCACTCAGTAAAAATAATTTATTAAAATTATTATTAAACAAAAAAAATTATCTTCCATGATAATGCAGACGATTTCCATATTAGAGAAGTAGTATAACACTAAGTATCCAAAAAATATCAATTTTGTTCTGAATATTACATTAAAAAAAAAAAAAAAAATCGATAACTACTCCCCTCGGGGGGGGGGGGGAATCACCCCCCCCCTAGGGAGGGAGGCGAGGCTCCTACATACGCATTTTTTTTTTCCCAGTTGGCTATCTCTATTACAAATAATTCTTTTAAATTTCATAATGATTATTAAAAAATAATTCTTTTTATGCATATTTATAAAAAATTTTGTCCAATACCACCATGTTAAAAATTTAGAAAAAGCGGGATGGCAACGCAAGCTTTAAGAAAATTTTTACCAAAAGTTGATAGGCACTAATTTATGTCAATGTGTAACTACATACCAATTTTTATGAAATTCTGTGTAGTAGTACCTGAGATACATTTGCCACAAGATTTTGTCTCACACACAAACATCAGACATTTTCTAAAAATGGTCAAATCGGGTTCTACAGCTCTCAAGACGTGTAAATCCATCAAAAACCCGAAGTCGAAAACTTTTATGAATCCAATACTTTCTTCTATTGAATATACTTACCGTACTTGGATATTTTCCATTTTTCTTTCTGTAATTGCGATTTTATTGTTTCAAAAGTAAATTTTTGAACAGATTTTATTACGTTGTGTTCCGCGTGCAATTTAGGATTGGACCAAGTGTTAAAAACAAGATGCAATTGTTTGAAAAATTGCAATTTTAGAAAGTATTTAAAAAATGGCAAGAATAAGGCAATTAACGATACCACAAAAAATCTATATATTAATTTGAAACATGTTTTTGTCTGTCTCCACTATATTGAGAGAACTACTTGGTGTAAAAATTTGGTTGAGGTGTCTAAATAAGGTCTTGGTCTGTAGATGTGCTATGAGAAGAGAAAAATAAAAAAAATAGAACGGTTTCTCCCCCCGGGTTAAAAACACGTTTACGAGCTTAACTGAGCTTCAAATTACTTCACGGTGAAGAAATTGTACATATGGGGACTTGAGTCGAATACTAAAAAATCACTTTCTGCGAATTTGGAATTTTCGATTTTAAAGGGAAAATGGGGAAAGTAAATTTGGAAGGGGGGGGGGGAAGGGGGGAAATTAGTTTGAGAGGGAAATCCGTTCTAGACCCACGCATGTAGCACCTCATTTTAAAGGTCTTGAAATTTCATGTCGACTGGGGATGTTTGCATACAATATAGTGCGACCCTTGGTGGTGAAAAATGGAACTAGGTGATTTTGCTGCAGACCCTATCATGTTACATCTCATTTTAAAGTTCTTGGTATCTCCTGACCGTTGGTGATGTTCGTACAGAACACACTGCGTCCCCTGGCGGTGGAAAGTGCAACTAAAGGATTTTGCAGCTGACACCACCATGTGACACCTTATTTAAAAGGTCTTGGAAATCCAAGGCGATTGGTGATAGAGGTCTTGAAATTTCATGTTGATTGGGGATATCTGTATACAATATAGTGCGCCCCCTGGTGGTGAAAAATGGAACTAAGTGATTTTGCTGTAGACCCTATCATGTTACATCTTATTTTAAAGTTCTTGGTATTTCCTGACCGTTGGTGATGTTCGTACAGGACACACTGCGCCCCCTGGCGGTGGAAAGTGCAACTAAAGGATTTTGCAGCTGACACCACCATGTGACACCTTATTTAAAAGGTCTTGGAAATCCAAGGCGATTGGTGATAGATGTCTTGAAATTTCATGTTGATTGGGGATATCTGTATACAATATAGTGCGCCCCCTGGTGGTGAAAAATGGAACTAGGTGATTTTGCTGTAGACCCTATCATGTTACATCTTATTTTAAAGTTCTTGGTATTTCCTGACCGTTGGTGATGTTCGTACAGGACACACTGCGCCCCCTGGCGGTGGAAAGTGCAACTAAAGGATTTTGCAGTTGACATCACCAGTGACACCTTATTTGAAAAGTCTTGGAAATTCAAGGCGAAGTGTGATGTTCGTATACAACATACTGCACCCCCTGGTGGAGGAAAGTCGATTTTGCAACGCGTGCGTAGCATGCATGCCTGCTATACAGTGCAGCAACCACAGGCAGAGGTAACACGAGTCAGAAGTTCGCAATTCAAACAAATCGAGTTAAAGATATAAAACCATACAAATTTAAGATTCATTTAAGGTTATATTATCATGGGACCAGGTGTTGCCGGGCGGGTTCGTTTGGTTCCAGGTTAATTTTTGGGAATATTTTTATGTTATTAGCGGCCGGCGTATGCGCTGCCGAAGGCACCAGGGTCACAAGGCAGAGTTTCGTTCGGTTCGAAGTAATTTTTTTGTTACAGCTGATTATTTTTTCACGATGCTTTTATTTAAAAATAGAAATTCAAACAAAATCGAGTTAAAGATGTAAAACCATATAAATTTAAGGTTCATTTAAGGTTATTACCATGGGCCCGGGAAACGCCGGGCGGGTCATCTAACATGTAGTCTTAGTATTAAACGAAATAGAAAATTAAAGATAGGAACTGTTTATTTGGAGTCAGTTTGACGTCACATTGACTGTACTTTGTACAAAGTGATGTCATATGTAGTATTTCTATTTATAAGCATTTTTAAGCACTTTCTTTTTTTTAAGTGAAATGTCGTAAATTATATTAGATGTTTTAACTTGAAATACATTTAAATAATGAAGCGACGTTTTTTGAAACATTACGGTCAATAAAATGATCGTCGAATTCGACGGGTTCCAGCTAGTATTAATTTTAGAACGAAAAAATAATAATAATAATAATAATACGTGGGATGTCAAAATGATTAAATGTTAACAATATATTAGTGATCTGGTTTTTAGCAAGATATAATATTTTTTGGCTGTTTAAACTGCATATTTGTCCTTAGGCGGCCACGTTACTCATCCAGTCGTGATGACCGCGAGTTAAAAAGCCAGCGCTTAAAAAATCAGTTTGTATTATATTTAGAACACAGCAAGGATTCAGAAAAAGTGTTTAGTAACACAATTTATGTAAATACGGTGAAGTAGCAATTAGAGCAGGTTTAATTGCCAGAAAATCTGAAAAAAATTCATTCTTAACGAAAAGAAATAGAAAACCAAGACATTAGAGGGTTAAAAAACTTAAAAAATGATCAATTTATTATTGAGCTGAAGTTGTTCTCTCAAGTTTAACTTATTTCGAACTAACGGAAACAATCAGATCTTATCACGAAAATGTGACTGAATTAATGAGAATCGCACTTTTAAAACAATGAGATATTCCCCGTACATTACGATGCGAAAATGCATATTTTTTCGGTCTGGCAAATTTTCATATTCAAGGGATCAATTAACCCGAAATAAAACTTGGCCATTAAAAATTTTATACCTGACCGACTACTTTGGGGGTATTTCAGACTCTTCCATAATCAGCATTTCAAGATGATAATGCGCCTTGTTATATGGCACTTTTGATACATTTATTTGATTCAAGTTTTGTTGTTGTTGTCCCTGTACACAAACTAGTTGTACAGGACCTATTAATGACATTTTAAATAGGGAATATTCCATAGGGAACATAAGTGTATCATTTTTAAAAAATTCTCAAAATATTCAAGGATGATAGGAGCCGGAGACAAACAGATAGAAAGGTAGACAATCCGACAGACAGATGCACAAATTGAAATCATATTTCCACTAAAATTATAAGAAAGTGTTAAAACGCTCATGTAAACAAAAGTGCAATTCCAGCAGATTTTTATTAATACATCTTAATGTAACTGGTTATTTCTGTGTGGCCCTGTAAATCTAATGCTAACCATACTATATTTCATAGAAGGCACACTCTTTTGTGTATAGGAATAATATATTTCAATTGCATTAAGCTTTGTGGAAGATAAAATTATTAAAATTTGGTTTATAAAAATAACTCTCATACAACACAATGCTTTGGAGTACTTTCAAGTGCCCCTGTACACAAACCAGTTATAAATGTACTCTATTTTACATTGAAAACATCCGATAGGGAATTGAATAACATATTAAAGTTTCACTGAAGTTTCTATACATTAAAGATATTAAAATATGATTTATAGAAACTCCTCTCATAGAACACAGTGCTTTCGAATACTTTTGGGTGTCCCTGTACACAAACCAGAAAAGGTATTCATTCCATTTTCAATAGGGAACATCCGATAGTGAACTTCAATAAAATATATCGGTTTAAAGAAATTCCATAAATATTTACGGAAATTAGAGCGCAGAAAAACAGAGAAACAGATAGACGGACAAAAGAGCAGTCAGACATATACACAAATTAAAATGATATTCGCACTAAGAAAATGATAGAAAGTGTCAAAAACACTTAATGTAAGCGAAAGTACCATTCTAGTAATTTTTTATTAATAGCTCTTAATATAACTGAATATTTTTGTGTCACCCTGTAAATCTAATGGTAACCATGCTACTATGCAAAGCATTCTTTTGTGCATATAAATAACATATTTCGATTTCCTAAAACTTCGTGGAAAGTAAAGTTATTAAAATTTTATTATTAGAAATATCTCACAAAGAACGCAATGCTTTGGAGTACTTTTGAGTGTCCCTATACATAAATTAGTGGTGGTATGTAATTTCTTTTATATAGGAAACATCCAATCGTGAACTTGAATAACATATTTCAATTTCATGAAGATATTGTACAGTAAAGGTATGAAAATATGGCTTATAGAAATACCTCTCATAGAACACAATTCTTTGAAATATTTTCGGGTGTCCCTGTACACAAACCAGTAGAGGTATAAACTCCATTTTCAATAGGAAACATCCGATAATGAACTTGAATAACATATATCAGTTTCAAAAAATTCCATAAATATTTACGGTAGTTAGAGTGCGGGCACACGGGCAGACGGACAGATACACAAACTGATATCATATTCACACTTAAAAAAATCTGGAGTGACTCCACTCGACTTTCCGAACATTGAGTAACTAACAGTTTTGTAGATAAAATAAAGAAAGAGGAGTTGCTAAACAAACAAAAGAGAGAAAACCATAATAGAGTGTTTGAGTATTTTTCTCCATATATCACACGAGGTTTTATTTAACGCTACTGAACTTCGAGCCCATAGATCATAATGATAAAGAATTTTTCGTTGTGTCCCTGTAAAAATCTATAAATGCTAGATTCACCAAAATGCTTATAGTTAGTGCAACAGTGATTTATAATATTCATACAAATTTTCAGCTCAATTGAATAAGGCGTTTAGATGCTATCGCACTTTTAAAAATTTGGTCGCATAGGCCATAATGATAAAGAATTTTTCTTTGTGTCCCTGTAAAAAAATTGTAAGTGCTAGATTCACCAAAATCTATACAGTTGGTGCAAATGCGACCTATAACATGTGTACAAATTTTTTGCTCAGATTAATATGGCGTTTAGACGCTATCACACTTTTAAAAATTTGGCCCCATACGCCATAATGATAAAGAATTTTTCTTTGTGTCCCTGTAAAAAAACTATAAGTTCTAGATTCTCCAAAATCTATACAGATTGAGTATCTGTGACCTATAATATGTGTATAAAGTTTTTGCTCAATTGAATAAGGCATTTAGATGCTATCGCACTTTTAAGATTTTGGTCCCATAGGCCATAATGATAAAGAATTTTTCTTTGTGTCCCTGTAAAAAAACTATAAGTGCTAGATTCACCAAAATCTATAGGGTTCGTACTATGGTGACTTACAATATACGTACCAACTTTCAGCTTATTCGAACAAAGCGTTTAGACGCTAGCGTGTTCACTCACATACACACATACATACACACATACACACATACACACACACATACATACATCATCTCAAAAATAGTGGAAACGGACTCAGGGGACCTCAAAACATATAGAAACATCAAAATCTCCAATTCGGATTTTTGACATGATTACAATACTTTCCTCACTATAGTGTTCGGAAAGTAAAAATGTTAGGAAGTTTCAAAAACGCTTAATGTATACGAAAGTAGAATTCTAGCAAATTTTTAATAATAGCTCTTAATATAACAATATTTTTGTGCCAACCTGTAAATCTAATGCTAATCATGCTATATTCTATGTAAATCATTCTTTTGGCCATATAAATAACATATTTCAATTTCCTAAAACTTCGTGGAAAGTAAATTTATTAAAATTTGATTTATAGAAATATCTCTCATAGAACGCAACGCTTTAGAATACTTTTGAGTGTCCTTGTATATAAAACAGAGTTGGTATTTAATCCATTTTATACAGGAAAAATCCAATAGTGAACTTGAATAACATATTTCAATTTCATTAAGATATGTGTACAGTAAAGGTACGAAAATATGATTTATAGAAATACCTCTTATAGAACACAATGCTTTGAAATATTTTCGGGTGCCCTTGTACACAAACTAGAAGATGTATAAACTCCATTTCCAACAGGGAACATCCGATAGTGAACTGGAATAACATATTTCAATTTCATTAAGATATGTGTATAGTAAAGGTATGAAAATATGATTTACAGAAATACTTCTCATAGAACACAATGCTTTGATCTACTTTCGGGTGTTCCTGTATACAAAACAGTAAAGGTATAAACTCCATTTTCAAAAGAGAACATTCGATAGTGAACTTGAATAACATATATCAGTTTCAAGAAATTCCACAAATACTTACGGGAATTAGAGCGCGAAGAGGCAGACAGTAGGACAGAAAAATCGAAGTCAGTAACGCTTTTCAACCTTGTTCGGAAGTGTTAAAAATGTTAGAAAGTGTTAAAAACGCTTAATGTAAACGAAAGTACACTTTTAGCAAATATTTATTAATAGCTATTTATATAACTGTATATTTTTGTGTCACCCTGTAAATCTAATGCTAATCATGCTATATTCTATGTAAATCATTCTTTTGTAGTTATAAATAACACATTTCAATTTCATAAATCTTCGTGCAAAGTAAATTTATTAAAATTTAGTTTATAGAAATATCTCATAAGACGCAATGCTTTGAAATACTTTTGTGTGTGCCTGTGCACAAATTAGTTTTGGTATTTACTCCATTTTATACAGGAAACATCCGATAGTGAACTTGAATTACATATTTCAATTTCATTAAGATTTGTGTACAGTAAGGTTATGGAAATATGGTTTCTATAAATGCCTCTCATAGAACACAATACTTTGAAATATTTTAGGGGTTCCCTGTACATAAACTAGTAGAGGTATAAACTCCATTTTCAGCAGTGAACATCCGATAGTGAACTTGAATAACATATATCAGTTTCAAGAATTTCCATAAATATTTACCGGAGTTAGAGCGCGGACAGACAGACAGACAGACAAACCCATGTCATAAACACTTTACAACCTTTTTGGAAAGTGTTAAAAAGAAAGAACATACCTTCGAACTTTTGACTGTTTCAAATGTTAAGCGAAACGTGTGGAAACAACGAAGCGCGCCATCTTGAATTTTAAAAATACCTGTTTTAAGGTATAAGTATATTGGCCTTGAGGATGTTGAATAAGTACTCGAAATACTAGATATAGGATTATTTCATTGATTAATTATATTTATAATTACTGTACATCGATTATTAATTATTATATCATGTATTATTGTACATATGTGATCGGCATATTGCTTGACGCTATGGAAGATAGAACACTGAAATCTCAGTTTACAAAGACGATTACGTTACGAAGACGAGTCACGTTAGCAAGCGTACCAATGATATACTACTAATATTCCGGCGTATAGCATTTTACTACAAAAAGAGTTACTTTCGCTTTTGCTCTTTCTACCGGAAGGGCAGAAAAATAGAATTTTCCCTGTCTTAGTATATTAGTACAAAAGACCCTTAACGGGTTAAAAGTTTGTGACGCCGCTACTTTATGTCTATAAGAATTTGAAATATGAGTCTTAAAAATAATGATATGAAATTTTAAGTAACGCTTTGCAATTAGTTAAAATATACATAGATTTTCTTATTTGATCATTTACTTTCTACTTTTATTTATATTTATAATGCAAACGTAATATTTTTAGCTTCAAGATCAGACAGATATATAAAATACACTCACTGATGCTTTTTCATTCACATTTCAAATTCAAAATAACAGTTTTAAAAGGAATGATATAAAAATCCCAGTGGCACCTCGGTGTTATTTTAAAAGATTTGTTTTTAGATTCCATTAAAATTACTTTTGTTTTTTCTAATAAAGTATATTTACACATTGAAACAGTGCTTTTAATTTTCAAATATACTGTCAAATAATTATACTTTCACTGAGTTTGCATTATAAATTAAAATTATTTATTTCAATAAATTGATTTATCTTTTGCGCCACGCTATCCAAAACTGCAAGTAAAATCTGCGTAAATATTTTCTTTACGTCACACTACCTCTTTGCGCAAATTTTCACTCAGCTGGATACTATGATACTATGTTTTGGATAGCGTGACGCAAAAGATAAATCAATTTATTGAAATAAATAATTTTAATTTATAATGCAAACTCAGTGAAAGTATAATTATTTGACAGTATATTTGAAAATTAAAAGCACTGTTTCAATGTGTAAATATACTTTATTAGACAAAACAAAAGTAATTTTAATGGAAACTAAAAACAAATCTTTTAAAATAACACCGAGGCGCCACTGGAATTTTTATATCAAATGAATTTGAAATGTGAATGAAAAAGCATCAGTGAGTGTATTTTATATATCTGTCTGATCTTGAAGCTAAAAATATTACGTTTGCATTATAAATATAAATAAAAGTAGAAAGTAAATGATCAAATAAGAAAATCTATGTACATTTTAACTAATTGCAAAGCGTCACTTAAAATTTGATATCATTATTTTTAAGACTCATATTTCAAATTCTTATAGCCATAAAGTAGCGGCGTCACAAACTTTTAACCCGTTAAGGGTTTTTTGTACAGATATCATTACTTTTTATTGGTTATTCATCAAAAAATTAAAACAAGTCCTTCTGCCTCCTAGGAAGGGTAAACTGATTTATCTTTTATTATGAAGTTGCCACCATTTTTTTTTTCAAAATTGTACAATTGTACAATTTTTCAATTCTACAATTTATTAATGGACTTGGTGGATTTCTAAATGAAGGCTTGTATATATGGAGTTTTAAGCAAATCGGTTCATAGAACCTTTCTAAAGTAAATTTGAAATTTTCAGTGGGCTGGCACAGGGAAACAAGAGGGTAGATTAAGTTGGCAAATGAACATAACAAATACATTTCTGAGATAAATCCACACTACAGATTTAGTTTGAATTAATTCAGAATTTCAAACGTTATCATGCTGACAAATTTTCAAGTTGCCTGCCACTTGGAAACAAAATGGAGAAGCTTCGCACTAGAAAAAAATATTGAGTGGGATTCTCAAACTCTTTAAAATAATAAGTGGGAAATTTCAAATTTAAGTTAGAATTACGTAATTTACATTTTGCAAGTTTCTTTTTAGGGAATTACAAATGCAAATTAAACAATTTAAAAAAAAAATCAAGTTAATGTTAAAAATGGAAATTTATTTATTTTATTTTCCCTTTTGAGACTAAGCTCCAATATTCACAATTTAAATTTTCGTCAAAAGTGCAGGTAACAATTATTTCATAAAAATATTTGGTGCAAAAAAATAGATATAATATAAATTAGGCTCTACATTTCTATAATTTTAAAAGTAAGATAAAATCATTCGGAGAAAAAAAAATATGGAAAATACAAGTTAGCTAAAGTTAATACAAGTTAAGTCAAATACAAGTTAAGCTTAAGTTTTATGGAAAATACAAATTATATATATATTTCTTTTTAAAAATCTCTTTTTAAAATACAGTTACAGTTTATTAAAATGATACATATTTTAAATATTAACATAATCAAACTAATTTTTTTATTATTATTTAAAGCAACAATGGCTAGGGAATGAAAGAGGGGATAAATACGCTGTATATATATGTATATATATATATATATATATATATATATATATATATAACATAGAATTAAAGTTTATGAAAAATGTGTCAAATAGCAATTATTGAAAAACACGTCAAAATAAATAAATGACATCTTTACTTTGAAACCCATAATTATTTATTTTAAAATATAATTCTTTCTTTCTTTCTTTTTATTTTAATTAATTAATTTCTGCATGAAAAATTCCATTTCATAAATATATTTACAACTACAATAAGAAAAAAAAAAAAAAACCTCCTTTAATTTTAAATAATTATTTCTACACGTTTCTAAGCAATTAAAAAAAAAAAAAAGACACTTTTAAGAAAAATAAATTAAATATAGGAATGTATATGGTTTTAATATAAGCTACGAGATGACGCCACTAGATGGCCAAATTATTATCTTCATGATAAAACCATATACATTCCAATATTTAAGCTATTTTCTTATTAAAAAAAAAAACTTTTAATTCCTTAGAAACATGTAGAAATAATTATTTAAAATTAAAGGAGAGTTTTTTGTTTATTGTAGTTTTAAATATATTTATGAAATGGAATTTTTCATGCAGAAATTAATTAATTAAAAAAAAAAGAAAAGAAAGAAAGAGAGAATTATATTTTTTAAATAAATTATTATGGGTTTAAAGTAAAGATGTTATTTATTTATTTTGACGTGTTTTTCAATAATTGCTATTTGACACATTTTTCATGAATTTTAATTATATTTTCATGTTTTTTTTTTTTTTTTTTAATATACAGTGTATTTATCCCCTCTTTCATTCCCTAGCCATTATAGCTTTAAATAATAATAAAAAAATTAGTTTGATTATGCTAATATTTAAAATATGTATCATTTTAAAGTCTGAAAAGTAAATATATGAATAAACTCTAACTGTATTTTAAAAAGAGATTTTTAATTTTTAAGAAGAAATATATATATATATATATATATATATATATATATATATATGCAAAAGTGTGTGTTTTAATTTAAATTAAAAACGAAAGATGGCGCCAAAACTTTATTTGCTGTTTTTTTTTTTTTTTTTTTTTCATTCAATACATGAATAGGAATCGCAAATCATTGAGCTACTATAAAATCGATGTTTATGAATGATTAAAAATTTTCTGCTTTAAAAAATTGTAAATTTGTCTTTATTATGATAAAATGGAATACCTACAATTACAAAATACTTCCTTATTTAAAATGTTATCTGAATACTTTTTTGACTAAATATGAAATTTTGAAATCAAAAATATCTTTTTCATAGCATAAGAGAAAATATATTTAAGTGAATTTGACATAGTATATATACAATAAATATATAAAAAATGTAATAAAGTATTTTTGCGTTAAAAAAAGGAAAGTTCAAATAATTCATTGACTACATTCACGTTGGTCAGCCAACCAACGTGTCTTGAAAGTAAGAACCGAATTACGACATTTTCGCCGAATAAAAGCATGCATTTTGGCGGAGTAATATAGTTCTATTTTTAAAGCAACTTTTACAAAAAACAAGAGTTTTCCTGAAAAAAACAAAAACATTACTAGATTCAGAAAGATTCCATTAACAACATATATTAATTAAATTAAAATTGTTCGTGCGGTTTTAGAGATATTTTTTCATGAATTTAGTCCATTACATCCTTACACCACACATTTTCCCTTTTTGGCTAAATTGAGATTCAGATCTCAAAACATACTGCATGTAGAAATGTAAAATTTTCAGGATAGATTAAGACCGAAGATAAAAGACTATTTTGAAAAGATCAGAACAAAATATGGCATATTTGCTAAGATCTTAAGTGTCGGCTTTTACAAATCTCTTTGATGTCAAACTAGCCGTATATATGAGTTCGCAGCGTTTAGTTTGTCCTTCCGCTTGCGTCACTCGAAAAACTGCCGTTTTTCTTGATATGTAGTAAACATTGCTCTGTTCAGAGTAAAAGGGAGAATTTTTCAAATAATCCTTTCGCGGAGCAAGGAAATAGCTCCTTTTTTTTTAAGCTTGATAATGTTAAAAATTTGCTTGAAAAACTTCAAAATTTTAGAAAATATACTGAAATATAGAATAAAAAAGTTATGATATTTTAAATGAATCTGAAAGATTTTTACTAAATTAGAAATACTTTTTCGAAAATAATATTAATGACAAATTAATAGCATACTATTTTAGAAATTTCATATATTTTCATTACAAGAATTCAAAGATACACAGAAAAATGTATTTAAGCATGTATTCATGTCTCTTAAAATATCTTTCTTATTTAGTATTTATTATTTTTAATTATTAATCTACAAAATTAAAAAATGAAGAGTATTTTCCAAACCATCAAAAATGTAATTTATCACAAAGCAGTCTTTTCCAAAATTTAAATTAAAAATATATAAATACATACTTAAACGCTAAAAATAACAGGCAATAAAAAATTAAGTATGAATTTATTATTCAATGATATTACTTTGTATCTAAATTTCTAATCAATGCAATGTTTCGCTTTCTTTAATTAAAAAATATTTCAAGCATTTGTTTAAGTATGTATTCATGGAAAAATTAGACGAAATATTTTAATTACATGGCATTATTTCTATTTCCAAATTAATTTATGCTTAAAAATATGTAATAAGATATAAAAAAGTTTATGAATATTTTTTATGAAAAATCAAACAAAGAATTCCTCTCTACATTATTAAAAATATATATATTCAGTATCATAGAAGCATGTTTATGAATAAGTGAAAAAAAAAAAAAAATCTGCTGATAATAGATTATAATTATTACTCCTCTTATCTCTCTCTCTCTCTCTCTACACTGCATAAAAAAAGTAGGACACTTCTTTACAATTTTTTAAAACCCCGTCTTTGTTTAATAGGAAATGTCAATTAAAGTTCTTTAACATGTTTATACTTATCAATCTTCACATTTTTGACAGACAAATAAAAATATTCAACTATTCAGGATTTTAATGTAGGGAAATGCAGAAACGAGAAAAGATATACATTTGCACAACATTTAAAAAAAAAAAAAAGAAGAGACGGACACTGGTCAAAAACTGCAATTATCTAAGTGGGTCTTTTTTTCTGAATACTAGTTTTGCATGTAAATGTACATTTGGCATTTTGCCAATTGCTAACGTGCTTGACAAGATGGTTTTACGCAGTTAAATTTCTTGGAGATGAATGCGCCATGCCACGAGGTATTCCTCTAACTGGTTACCAGAAAAGACAGATTATAGCACTGAAAAATATTAATAAAGGAGTCAGAGAAATTAGTAGGCTACTTCTAATAAGCAAAAGTAACATCAGCGATTTTCTACGTGCTCCTGAAGCCCATGGCGTAAAGAAAAAGAGTGGCCGGCCAAAGAAACTTTCGCTTAGAGACCAAAGAAAAATTTTTACTGATCTAAAAAAACTGGAGCATCAATTCCCAGAGTTCGAATAAGCACAGGAATTACTAACGTAACTTCTCAGACAATTTATAATTACATTAAGCAATCAGAGCTCTTTCAATATAAGAAGAGAAAACATCATCCATGCTTGAAGGATCACCACGTGACAGAACGTCTACAGTGGGCTCAAAACCATATGTCTTGGACTACAGAATGGATATCTGTAGTGTTTTCAGATGAGAAAAAAATTAATTTAGACAGCCCAGATGGATATCAATATTATTGGCACAGTTTGGAGAAAGAAGACGAAATGTACTCTACTCGGCAAGTTGGTGGTGGTGGCGAGATGGTGTGGCTAGCTGTTGGCTATGGTGGAAGGACAAATTTAGTGTTCCTAAGTAAGAAGCAGACTCACAAAGGTTATATTGAAACACTACGCAGTGAGCTTTTGCCATTTGCGTGTGATCTTGGAGGAGAAAACTGGATTTTCCAACAAGATGGAGCACCAATACACACCGCTAACAATGTTAAACAAGTAGGCATAGGTGGGCTCTGCTTAGTTCCCCACCATGTTTATGTTCTCATGAATTTCTAGTGCGAGACATACAGTCGGCTGCAAAATTATTCGAGCACTAGCAATAATCCTTGCCAAAAAAAAGTACACCTAATACAGCTTTGTTAAATAAATCCTTGTCGAGTCATGTTCTTAATCAGTCTAAGAACATGATTTGACAAGGATTTACTTAGCAAAACAGTCTTAAGTGTACTTTTTAAATATAGGAATTATTGGCTAGTGCTCGAATAATCTTGCAGCCGACTGTATTATAATCATGTTTAAAAAAAAATGAATTTGATCAAAGCTTGATACAGTGAAAGAACGAAATCCCCGCCTAATAGGCTATCCAACTTCCATATATTTATCTTATTCTAATCTATTAATTTATTTTATCAGGGTCAATTCCGTTGTTTAGTTTTCATGATATTTCCAATGCAATAATCCTCAAAATTCATATTTATATGAAAAATTTACAATTTCGCTAAGTTGATAAAATCGTAAATTACGAATAATTTACGAAATTTTCCTATTAGAAAATTTGTATTCAATCATGCTCAAACAAATATCATAAATGTAATTTTGAAGTTGTCTAATGTATTTATGATCCTCAATATGGAAGTTTATGCTCAATTTTGCCTTATTCTGACATGTTAATAAATTGTAAATTCCAAATAACTTACGAATTTTTTAAGCTGGAAAAATCATAGTCTATGATATTCATGCCAGTATCCTAAATAATATTTCGAAAGTGGTTTGACATCTTTGCGATGAAAATATCCCTCAAGATTGACGTTTATGTGAAATTTTGCTCTATTCTGCCATGTTAAGAAATTCGTAAATTTCCAATAACGTACGAAATTTTTATATTGGAAAATTCATAGTCATTAATGTTCATGCCAGTGTCCTAAATAATATTTCAAAAGTAGTCTGACATCTTTACGATGAAAATATCTCTAAAAATTGACGTTTATGTGAAATTTTGCCCTCTGCCATGTTAAGAAATTCGTAAATTTCCAATAACTTGCGAAATTTTCAAAGTAGCATATTTATAGTTACTGATGTTCATTCCGGCATCAAAACTGATATTTTAAAACTGGTCTGACATTTTTATAGTAAAAAGTTTCCATTTAATGCACGTTCAAGTGAATTTTTGTCCTATTCTCCCATGTTAAGAAAATCGTAAATTTCTAATAGCTTACGAAGTTTTTTAATTCGAATGTTGCAAATGAATAGGGTTCTTGCCAATGTCGAAAGTAATATTTTAAAACTGATCTGACTTCTCTGCGACAATTTGTTCTTGGGATATCGTGTACGCAGACTAACACACTAACAGACACCCTACAGACATACACCATACAAATTTTGTCATTTTCGCATTCCTCACACCTGAAAACGTGTAAAAAAGTCAAAAAACCGAGGTCGAAAATTTTCACGATTACCTAAGTTCCCCATTCCTATAGTATGATGGGGAACTAAAAATGGTTTCATGAGAACAACTTCAATGTTTTACCCTGGCCAGCCAAGAGTCCGGATATAAAACATCATAAAACATCCTGTATAAAACATTTGGGCTGTACTTGTTCATAAAATTTATGAGGGTGGACGCCAGTATGAATCAATTCACCAGCTCAAAGAAGCTCTTACAAACGTTTGGGAAATTTTCTGTCAAAAAAAGATTCAGAATCTCATTGATTCGATGCCTAACAGAGTATACGAACTTATTAAAGGAAATGGGAGACGAAACCCTTACTAAAAACGTTTTATTTTAGAGATACAAGATGTGTCCATCTACTTTTTTAAAGAAAATTTACAGTGTAAATATGCACCATTTTTTTCTCCTGAATTTTTCCGCTACATAATTCAAAAGGATTGAATCTATATCCAAAAAATAATAATATATGATGTCTCCAGAATATAATTATATTAGAGAAATTAACCTCATATCTCTAATTAAAGAAATAAATGGCTTTAAAGTATTACAAGTAAGTGTCCGTCTACTTTTTTTATGCGGTGTATATATATACACACACACATACATACACACACACACACAAGAAGGATTTATTCAATTCGTAAATATTTGTGACCTGCGGTTCTCGAAGGATTTACACGTTTTGAAATTTTCTGAGCACTATTTAACAATTTTTTAGAAAATATATTTATATATCTGAGTATGTGTATTAAAATTTTTTTGAACACTGTATCTTACAAACAAATAAACAAAAATTAACAAAATTTGCTATTTAGTTGAACCTTGTTCTAATTGTGTGCTAATCCCATTTGGAGATTAACAGGTCACGCTGTCATTTCATTTTCTTTTTTCAAAATTTTTAATGAGGCAGTTTAGGACAAAATTCATTTAAATGTACATGATAAGAATTAATTTTAACGAATAATTGGGAAATTAATAAAAATTGTTGATAATAGTACTAGTAAACTAGAAAAAATTTGTACATGTAGGGCATCACTGCTCCCTGGTGAGGGAGTCCCAAGGGGTGTAAATTGTAATATAGGTAATTTTCAAAAGAACTCGCCAATACCTTTAAAACTAATGTTGTATCATACATCTGTGATATTTGAAAGAAAATTAGCTATTTTTTCATCTCTAACAAAAAATATGGCTTGAGGAAAAAAAAAAAACTTTACTAAGACATTTTCTGAAATGCATGAAATTAATTTTCTTTGGGAATTCGGCATCAAAGTTCTCTGTGGTGAAAATCGTCAGCATTTAGCGTGGTAGATAATTTTGATAAATAATAATTTTAATAACTAATATGTATTTGTATAGCTACATTTTTTTTTTGTTATAAAATAATAAAAAAGTGCAGGGATGGTTTTCGTCTTCATGGATGTTTTATCAAAATATTTGTATTGCTTAACAGGTTTTAAATATATATCTTCCTTTACATTTACATACGAAAGTTACATGAATTGAATATCTCTATATATTTAAAAAAAGTTACTGTCACTGGCGTCAAATTTTTTTGTCTGTGACAGCACCTTCTAGCGGAGGGCAGGGTCTTTCGCGTCATGAGAGGTATCAATGTGTTCCGAATACTCCAAGGTAGACATTTCAGCTGCTTAGAAATTTCTATCATTTTAATTAAGTAGTTATTAACTAAAAACGACAAGTTTATAAAGGTACTCTATCTGCCATTTTGAAAAGAGTTTCTCCCAGTGACGTTGCTCTTCTGTCATGAAGTCATTTTACTCGGGAAAATTAAAATACGATCCATGATTGTACGTAGGAAGGTAGGTACGTTGGATTTAACGTCACACCAGTACTGCGCTAAGCTTAATTGGTGACGGTATGGGACACCAATCGGTCCGGTCCACCCGGTCCACAATCGGTGACGGTCCGGTCCATCTAGAGATGTTCCGGAGACATGCCATCACAATTTTTATCCTTCACTGAGGGGATCTCCCCCCCCCCTCCGCCCGCTTTGGTGATCACCAAAGGTATAGTGTGGATGGAAACATGGAGGACTTTGCGGCCACGACAGATTGTATGTGCAACAGCCACCATTATTGTACACAACAATCTTTGGCCGGCTCAAATATAGAATTAGCAATGCAATCTTCCAATTACAGTCGGTAACAAAAGTGTCCAAACACTAGTAAAAATTCCTATGTAAAAAAAGTACACTTAAAATTGCTTTGTTATATAAATCCTTATCGAATAATGTTCTTACACTGACTAAGACCATGATTCGACAAGGATTTATTTAACAAAAACGTATGAAGTGTATTTTTTTTACATACGAATTTTTGCTAGTGTTCGGACACTTTTGTTACCGACTGTACGTGCATGGCGCTTTACCGACTAGGGTATCGCAGTCCGAAACCATGGATATAAAAAAGAAAGAAAATAAATATCAACTTTTTGAAAATTAAAATATAATCCATGGTTGTAGGTAGGTAGATAATTAGGTAGGTTGTGTTTGACGTCGCAGCATTACTGCGCTATGAATAACTGGTGACGGTCTGTGACGCACCCCTACGGATGTTCCGGAGACGTGCCACCACAGTTTTGGTCCTACACGAAGGGGATAGCTCCCCCGCTTCGGTGGCCCCCAGAGGTATAATTTTCATGGGAACATGGAGGATACTGCGACCACGACATATTTTACGTGCACCAGCCACCATTAGTGCACACGACGGTTTTTGGCCGGCTCGAGAACCGAACCCGTAATCTTCCAATTACGAGCTCGGCGCTCTACCGACTGGGGTACGGCGGTCCGGATCTAAGGTTGTAAAAAAGAAATATAAAGGGTCATATAATAAAGCTGTAATGCAAAATGGTCTAGATATTATAGATTTTTTTCTATTATGAGGATTTCCATAATAATTTTCTGCTTTTGTCTTGTAATATGCACTATTAATATTCCTTTTCAGTAAAAGAAAGCAGCGAATAGGCGGGCAGAGCTATGCATGTGTTAATAAGTAAAGTGAGTCGGAGAGGGGGGGGGTGAGCGGGGCGAGCAGGGGGCAGAGCCCTCTAGTAAATATATATAAAGTAATAACAGGAGACTTCGCGTTGGAATATTAGAAACATGATAAACTACTACGTCAGAAACGCAAAAAAAAAAAAAAAAAAAAAAAAAAAAAAATGCGATGCATACAGTTGTTTTGGCAGAACTTAAGCGTACCGTCCGCAAACAATACTGATATCAGAAGAGACTGATTTAGTAGACGAAATACGAGGGAGTTGTAATTTTTGGATAGCTTTGTCTATAATGGAAGGGTATACCCTCTGTCAATTGCAATGTCTTTGTTTTACCCTATTTTCCTAAATCCAGTCAAACCATAGCTAAAATTCTCAAAGAATATGATTTTAAAATAATATTTTTGCCTTCCAATAAACTCACCTTTTCTCAGTTAAAAGATCCCATTGATATGCATAATTCTTGGGGCATTTACAGTATTTCCTGTCAATGTGATTTATCATATATTGGCCAAACTAAACGCTGTCTTAAATTTCGTCTAGAAGAACATATGAATTACGTCCGCGAACAAGAAACCAATAAATCGGCTACTTCTAAACATTGCTGGGAGGAAGATCATAATTTTAAATTTAATTCAGCTAAAATAATTTGCAGACCTAAATCCATTCATGAACTCTATTTCTTTGAAGCTTTTCATATTTATAAAAAGTGATTTCGCTGTTCCCTATTTGTCTAATTCTTGAAAATTTTACATTCAGTCCACATTTTCTTAAATTTTCTACTCTTTGCACAGCTAACATTATTAATTCCTATTGGCCACACTCCCCACCTTTCCCGTAATCCTATTGGTTAAACTAAATTCGGTCCCTCTCCTATATACACGAGCACTTCTCCAGATTCAGAATTCTTTTTGCACAGAAGACTGTACCGCTTAAGGCTACCGAAACAGCTGTATGCATCTCAAATATTTTTTTTGGCGTTTCTGACGTAGTAGTTTATTCGGGTTTCTAATATATATAAAGTGTTAAATATATATATATATATATATATATATATATATATATATATCCACTCCAGTGAAATTGCCTCTTCTGATAATGAAAGACTACTGGTAGATATTTAATCTCGATCAGTATATTTTGAGACACCGTAAATTCGAAATTTTACGATAAGAATTACTTTCTGCTTTACACCAGAGAATTCTATTAGATATACACTATCTACCAACAAGTATTTGAACACTTTCGAATTTTAACGTTTTGTCAAATATCTAGAAAAGTTCTTTAGGAATCTTCTTAAACTTTAGCAGTTTAAAGAACATGTTATAAATCATATTTCACCAAAAGTTGTGTCTTTAAGAGGAAAAGGAGACCAGAAAAAAATTAAACAAATTTCAAAATGTTTTGGATCACCCTGTAAAAAGTAATGCTTTAAATGCGCTTTGGCCTTAGCATGTGATTAAGAGAATTTCTCATTATTTGCATAAATTTTTATGAGGCTACTACATATATTCATCGAGATAACGATTTTTTTTTTTTTTTTTACTTTTTTTAAATGTAACACGTAAGGTATAACACCCAGTGCAAAGACATTTTTAGAAAATTTGGCATACTATACTACACACAGAGTACTGCAGTCAGAATGCAAAAATGTTAAATATCTTACGAAATATGAGCATTTTTACTAAATTTTTAACAACGCGTGCGCTATCTTTAAAAAAATTTTATTTGCATAATTTAATAGACAAAAGCATTGAGCAAATTATACGATAACTCCAAACAAATATCGTATAAATTCAAAAAGTTGAGAGATCGAGTGAACAGAGTTTCAGTTCTCCCAAAATAAATGCTAAACTATGAGGGGGTTTACTCACATTTTTATTTTGACTCAATCAATGCCCAATTGTAATAATGCATGACGCAAAAGTTTAGACAATGACGTCATTCAGCTTTAAAATTTAGAATTATGACGTCAGAATTACAAAAACCTGTAAAAATATTCAAAAACTGTTTTAAAATGCTATAATCAGAAGACAGTCGTTTGATTTGCTATATACAATTTTTTTTTTTTTTTTTTATAAAAATAAAAATTTGCTTGTCGCAAAAGTTTAGACGCGATTATGAGTTCTGTGAATATTTGCTGACATATGCAAATTTAAAATCGGTGATGTCACAGACTTTGAGTACTTAAGTTCTACAAACGATAACGCTTCGTAGTCGACATGCCGCAAGCTAAACAAATTCAAGCGAATGAGGTTTCAAGGATTTGGCAGTTGAAAGCTGAAGGGAAAAGTGTTTCAGAAATTTCGGCTATTATTAATAGAACAAAGAAATCTATTTATTGAGCTTTATCACCTGGTTGTGAATATAAAGCAAACTGTAGATCTGGGAGGCCGCGTGTGACAAACATACGAGAGGATCGTCTGATACAAAAACTATCGAGTACCCAACAAATGAGTGTGAGTGGAGTTCAAAGGTCATCGGGACTCTCTGTATCAAAGGATACGATTCGTAGACGAATTGTGGAAAAAGGAAACAATAGCTTATAGCAAAATGAAAAAGAAACCAGCTCTGAAGCCCCGTCCCAAGTTACAAAGAATGTTGTATGCTCGAAAGCATATATCATATGGACAGACATGGCAATCAGTCATATTAAGCAATTAAAAATGTGGAATCTAGATGGTCCAGATGGCTTGTTATCGTATTCGCATGACTTGCAGAAGGCACTTCGATGTTTTTTCAGTCGCAGACAAAGAGGGGGCTCGGTGATGATTTGGTAAGCCTTTTTCTATGATGGACAAGTATCTCTGACCTTTACCAGTGGTCGTTAAATACACAGCATTATACAAAGACATTAGAAGAAAACCTAATGTTATTTGTTGAGCTTCTAAGTGGTCCTCAGTGGGAATTTCAGAAAGACAATGCTTCGATTCACACTGAAAACAATTCAAAATCTTGGTTTAATTCTCATAATATAAGAGTTCTTCACTAGCCAGACTGCAGCCCAGATCTTAACCATATAGAGATTCTTTGGGGCGTCAAGTGTCGCAAAGTTTATAGCAATGGTAGATAATACTCTTCTGTATAGAAACTCAAGACATCTATTGAGGATGCATAGTACGACATCGATCCTCAAACTATGCAAGATTTGGTTTATCGATGGAATCTCATATTTATGAAGTAATACAGAAGCACGGATGCACAATCAGGTTTTAAAAATTGTTTATTTTTATTTAATTTTTGTCTAAACTTTTGAGACAGTATTACATTTTTGTTACCATTTAATTACTTACAATATGCACAATTCCACTTTTCATTGTTATAAATATTGTTTATATGCACAGCACATTACATTCAAGCTGTATTAGGAAAAATGATTAAATATTTTTCGAAGTCTGTATGAATTTCTTCATTGTCTAAACTTTTGCTTCATACTGTACAGTATTAGCTGATTGCAAATAAATATTTATAAAAAAAAACCTATCATTTTTTTTTTTCGAACAAGAACTAAAATTGTGTTCATTCTCTCTCTCCTAACTCTTTGAAATTGCACGCTATTTGTTTTGGGGTTTTCATTGAAGTTGTTCAATACTTTTGGCTATTAAACTATACGAATGAAATTTTTTAAAAGCTAGCGCATGTGTAGATAAAAATCATTTAGTGAAAATGCTCATATTTCGCAAAACATTTAACATTTTTGCATTCTGATTGCTGTATGCTGTATAAATTGTAGTATGCCAAATTTCCTAAAAATAGCTTTGCACTGGGTCTAATACTTTGCATGTTATAATTAATAAAGTGGATTTTTTTTTTCCAATTAAAAAAGTTATATCTCCATGAGTAAATGAGGTAGCCTCATAAAATTTTATACAGATAATGAGAAAAATCCTCGTAATCACACGCCACAGCCAAAACGTATTTAAAGTATTACATTTTACATGGTGATCCAAAACATCTGGATTATTGTTTAATTTTTTACCGGTCCCCTTTTCCTCTCCAGGACACAACTTTTACTGAAATATATGAGGTATAACATGTTCTTTACACTACCAAAGTTTTAAGATGATTCCTAAAGAACTTTACGAGATATATGACAAAACGCCTAAATTCAAACGTGTCCAAATGCTTATTGGTAGATAGCGTAATACTCATCTAATTAAAGTAACTTAAAATTAACATTACAAAAATGTATCGAATACCTAAAGAAATGTGATTATGTATTGAAATAGAACTTTCTAAATTTAGATAGCAGATTGGTAAATAGACTTATTTATTTATTTTTTTTTAAGTGTACCACCACAATAGATAAAAATTTAAGATAATAAATTTAACTAAGAAGTGTTATTTTAATGAGCAATTACTTAATCTGGACAACATGTAGTCTTTTATTTTAAAACTGAATCATTCGTATTTAGAATAATTTTTCACCTTCCGATAATGTATTTATAATAATCCATTTATTTTAATATTTTATTTTAAATTAGACATTTATTTAATTTTTCAGAGAACAAACGTCCTTTCAATCTAAGATAATAGCCAGTTTATTATTTTTATGTGGCCATACGATGTCATGACATTAATGATTATTGTTTCGCAATTATGAGAAACATAAAGCCATAATAAATTTAAACTTCCTCATTTTACAGTTCCTTCATTCATTATTTTTCTCCATTAATTACAGCAGTTTTAAAAATCTAAGAGTAGTATATATTTTTTTTTATAATATCGTACTTTTTCGCTGAAGAGTTCAAAGCACATCACGACCTTTCTTGAATGAACGAAAACGCAAGTGTACTTTTAGATAACGAGATGGATAATTTATTACTATTCAGCGAATCCCACTTTTAAACAAGTATTCATGCTCATAAATCAGAATAACTAGATGCTTTGGCTTTCAGCATTCTTTTCTCGCCTTTTTCAAACTCTTTCATATTTTAGAGAATCAGAGAGGCAAAAAAATTACCATTTGAATGGAACAGACAATTTCTTTGTCAAAAAGCATTCACTGGAATTTTAGTTAAAAGTAAAATAAATTGCTACAACTCAAAGATTTTTAAAAGTTTTTAATACAGATTTCTTAAAAGATTTTTTTTTTTTTTTTTTTTTGCTAAGTGTATTTTTTCTGTATGAATTTGAAATTAATTTATTAATAAGTATTCGCAAAATTATTAAAATTTAAGGAAGTTTAAGGTAAAAGAAAATTATTAGTTATGAAAAACAAAAACATACAGGAAACATTTATATTTGAAATACTCCCATTTTATTTTATTAACAATTGTACAAAAAACATTTATGACTAAAGTGTTCATAAAAAAAATAAATAAATAAAAAATAGATTCATACAAGATGCTTCAAGAACATTTGTAGAATTTGTATTTGTTGTATGAGATTTTTGAGAATTTTCAAATTTAAAATAGAAATGTTATGTACATTGAAACGCATTATTCCTAGATTACGCGGCAGAAATTCTTGCAAAGTCAATTAGCTCAAATGACAAATATTCAATGCTGGTATAAAGGCGTTACTAAATAAAAAAAAATTATAGAAAATATGCTTAACAAAAACTCTATTCTATTCTTATATTCTATCTTATATTTAATACAGTAGCGCAAACAGAGCACAAAATACTTCTTAACCCTCGAAGTGTTATCGTCTCGCTGCGAGACGATTCGGATCCCCGCTAGAGTGCTATCGTCTCGCAGTGAGACGATTCGTAAAATCTATATAACAACTCGTAAAATTGAGATATCAATCGATTTTATATATTTGAACGAAAAATATGTCTGCATGGTGCCTTAAAAATGTTTAGCACTTAAGAGTGAAACGATCAGCACTTGGAGGGCTATGAGCGGAGAATACCTAATCTTCCCGACAGCGGTGGACCATGTTATTTCTATAGGAAAATTTATTTCCCTAATTATTCTTTACCTAATGTATTTTTTTTTTTTAATTAGGTTTTCAATATCAAAAAAACTCTCAACTATTAAATTGGTACTCATTTTCGAATATTTCATTTAAGTTTATATTTTATTTTTTAGTTCAAATATTCGAGTTTTCACAAATTGCATTTTTCTCATTTTTTAACCACAAAAAGAAACACTAAAAATTTAAAAAATCAATTTTTTAAAATGAGTATTAATTTAACGATTGTGAATTTTCTGAATGTGAAAACAAAATAAAATAAAATAAATAAATAAGTAAATAAATAATAAATACATTAGGTAATGAGTAATTATGGTTACAAATTTTTCCACAGAATAATATGGGCCACGGCTGTCGGTGAAATTAGGTATTGTCCGCTTTTAAGCGAGATATCTCATCATATTCCAAAGTAAAAATTTTAAAGTCGTAATTTGTAAAAATTAAAATTTTCTTTAAAAATTTAGAATCTAACAACTCTCTGAAACAAAATGATATCCAAAGTAATAAACACAAGCTAATTTAGATAATTTTTTAAATGACATATGAAGTTACAAATAAGATACAAGCATATAAATATCGCGTTTGAAATTTATTTTACCGTAGAACATAAAAAAAAAAGTATATGACCTAGTATCATCTCGGTTTCGGAACTTTTGTTCACTCAAATATTCATTTACTGCCAAGACAGCCGCATGAAGAGATGCGTGCGGTATAAACATGACAAGGTAAAACTTCCTAATTAAGAGTATTGATTAAATTATTGACCGTAAATTTAACCCTTGTAATCCTTCGTTGCTTTCATGAAGGATTACTCCTTTTCTGTTGACGTGTTGGCTTTTTTTTTTACTCAGTGCAGCTGCATCTCATTGCAGTCAGAAGGAGTACGTCTTAGTTGTTAATGTTTTGTCCCGCTCTAGCAACTCAAAGTGCTCAAGCAACTGAATGTCCATCAAACACAGCAATACCATCCGTTCATGAATGTTTTGTTTAAGGACAAATGCAACATTAACCAGGGGATGACAAAAATTGTCTCCTTTTGCATTTATTGAAGGACACACATTTCAAATCACATGTTAATATATTGCTCAGGGATTAAAAAAAAAAAAAAAAAAAACGTGTCGTAAGAGCAACGCAGAGGAAATTGTAAGAAACTGTATTTTATTACTCTGTTAAAACAAGAAAATCTCACTTTTAGATCTTCCGTATCCTCCTATTATTGTGTAGATGACACTAAATAGTTTCCTCTGAACCCTAAATCTTTGCAAAAAGTCCTTATGCTTTTGATCTGAATCTTTCCACATTTACCCTTCTGCAAAGCTTCGTCGAATGTCAGTGTGTATACTGCTCAAATCTTGTCCTGAAGATTTTCATCTCCAGATTTTAATCAAATAAACCGTTTTACCGCTTTGGATTCACACACTGGTGATCACCAAATGTGGAGAATAAGTTTCGAAACATCTCCTGAAAACATTGCTCACCAGTTTGAAATTAAACTAGTATGTTGTGGTCACCACAACTCTTTCTTCTGTATTTTTACTTCCATTACCCGACTGCTGTGGATAATGGAAGTATTGTATTCAGCCCAAAAATTCGATATCGAGTTTTCACATGATTTACACATCTTAAGGTCTCCTGAGTTCAAAAATGTAGTTTTTGGCAATTGGTCAGTGTGTGTGTGTATGTGGAGAATCTTTCGACTATGATATCTCCAAAACTAATAAAGATAAAATTTCGAAACTCCGGAATTGAGACAGGTCTAGTATACAGATGAATTTTTCAAATTTTGGTGAAAATTCGAAAATCGGAAATGGGACATCGGAAACCGGAATTGCGACCGTAAGTCTATTTCAAAAAGGCTCTAACGATTTTCTTCAAAGTTGCTATATAAACAGTCTAATAGACGTCCTTTCGAATGATATAGTTGATTAGTTCAGGAAAATTGATAGCATCCTGTAAAAATAGCTCAATTTCAAGCCTTGCAAGTGCGTTCCTTTCAAAACAGCTGCACACATTTTTTTTCCCCCAAACTCGCATTTTAACTTTTTTTTTTTTTTTAATATCCTTTTGCATGTAATTTTTGTTTTTCGGTCAATAACTGAGTATACCATGTTTTTGTAAAAGTTGTATCTCAAAAACGGCTCTAACGATTTTCTTGAAAATTCTTACATAAAATCATTTTAGACATCCTCATGTATTACATGAAAATTAACAGCCATCCTGCTAAGGTAGGTCAGTTTTAGATCTCATAAATTGGCATTTCAAAAAATAACTACCATTCTTTTTTTTTTTTAACTCGCTATGTAAACTTTGTTTTGTATGTCTTTACACGTGTATCATTTTCTCTTACTGGAAAATTTTTCGGTGTCTACTTCGTTAGGTCAATTTTATAGCTTCTGATCACATTATCTCCAAAAAGTGCATATAATGCATGTTATAGTGGGGTAATTGATGTCGTGTGGTTGCTTAGCATGAGCTATTGCCTTTCCGTTCTCAGGGATTGTTGCAGTATAGCAACGAAACCTGTGGGCAGACATGCATACAAATCCAATCTGCATAATGTCTCACAATGGTCTTATCACATATCAAGTTTCGTTTGACTATACGCTGAGATACAGGCTTTCCTGAAATTGAAGAAATCGCTTTGTAACATCGCCCTGTATAACGATTAATAACAAAAGTTAAAAAGGTACTAATTTAGATCAAGGTGCATTTGTAAATAAATTTATGTCCAATTTTGAGCAGTAAATCTTGAGATATAGCCTTCTCTTAAATTATGAAAATTGCTGCATGGTAGTGCCACTTGTTGAGTGATTGGCACGAAAATTTTATAGGCATCAATTTAGATCAAGTTGTATTTTTATATAAATTTAATTGCAATTCTATACAAGAGATCCTGGGATACAGTTGCCACACACAGTTACATTTTCTAAAAATGGTCAAATCGTGTTATGGATCTCTCAAAACGTGTAAATCCTTCGATATTTTTACGAGTCTTACTTTTCTCTATTGAATGTAGAAGAAAAGAATTGAAGTAAAAGTAAACATAGTATTGAAGTAAAAGTAAACATAGAAAAAAAAAAAAAAACATTCTTCTTCATTGACCTGTTTACTTCAAGATTGCAGTTATATGTTTCAAAACGACTTTGAATAAACGTCGGTTGATGGAAATTTTAACACCTGATGCCATCCAATCCCAGATGCGGCAAATTGTGGTTTGAATTTCAATTTCATTCAAGCGACACGATTTTTTTCCCCCTTCTTTCTTTTTTTTTTTTTTTTCTTTTTTGAACACATATCATTTTCCAGTCTTCAACGAATTTTCGTTGTAATATTAAACAGCGGAACATATTAGGCGCTCCATTATCAGTTATTATTCTGTGCGTATTTATTCAACGTATATTGTTTTGCATAGGAACCCATATACTTCTGTAGATATTTTCGTAAAAATAATTGTTTTTATCTTTTTGGATCTCGAAGAATTGATTTGTAAAACCAAGTTACAATTCAGCATTAAAGTTTTCATTCGTTGTACTCTGTTAGTAAAGGAATTTTTCGTTTTGTTTTATCTTCTTATAAATTTTGGATAACATTTACCTTTCAGTACTGCTCAATTGGTTTATTTTTATGGATAAATCAGGCTAAAACTTATTTAACTAACTTGTAACTTCTGGGCTTAAAGCTTACAGATATAGAAATTCACCTACATTTTAGAATTCGAAACAATTTAGAAATGGCGGTTCAATAATGCCGTTATGATCTTATAACTAGAACTTTTTGAAAAACAACATATTATGTTTGTGCATATGTATGTATAGCCGTATATATAGGGCATGTATTTAGAAAAATAAGAATTTTCATTTAAAAATACCTTATTGTAGTTCCCTGTGACTAAAATACTATAAAATTATGGATATATTATATATATATATATATATATATATATATTAAATTATTTAATTCCTTTACAATACTCAGCAAATGAGAGAAAGATGAAAATACCAACAATGAATTTAATAATTAGATGTATTACGTATAAATTTATTGTCACAATTACCATTTAAGTAAATTTCACTGAATAGTAAAAACATGTTAAAGTACTTACGCATAAGAGAAATGACGTATATCACTTAAACCTAAACGGTGAGTTAATCCATTAGTCCAGTAAATTCATGCAACACAAGATAAGAATTGAAAGAAATTAACCAAAATGACTATTGAAATAAAAAGGAATGCATGAAGGAAAAATGGAGTTAAAAATGCTGAAATCCAGTACCGATCTCATCAGGAAACTAGCGGTACTGTCAACAATTAATGCAAGATTTCGAATATTGTATAGCTTTTCAGCAATATACAACACTAGTTTCAATCTTGCATAAAAAAAAAAAAAAAAAAAAGAAAGAAAGAAAGATAAAAGGAAATTGGCTGATATATATATATATTTAGAAAATGTAAACCAAATAAATGCTATATTTTTTGTGTAGAAGAATTGTAAAGAAATATCATGGTTTTAACAATAAATTTCTTAAATGCCCTGTGAGAATATTATGCTTAACTGCCACAATTTATTATGATTACAAAAGAAGATTTTTATTATGAAGAAGATTCAAAATCATTCTGAAATAGATTTATGGATTAATGAAGTTTAAGATAGTACTATTCTTTAAAGGAAAATCAAACTAATAGCTTTTGGTTATTTTATATTTCATATGAATGTTATTTTTCAAAAAGTCATATCTTTATCATATCAATATCTGAAACATATTGATATCACTAATATAGCTGAAGGAAAATTAAAATATAGCTTAAATGTTTTTTTGCGAAGAATTTTAGTATTTTTGCAATTTTTTTTTCTTATTTAAATTTATTATATTAAAATACAAATCACTTTCTTTAAGACCAAAATCGTATGATCTGGGCATGCGCGATAAAATTTTGAACCAATTCCGAACAGAAATGCTCCTTTATGCAGTGCAATACGAACATGGATGATAGTGATCGAGCAGACACCATTGATACTTCATATATCTATGGCAGACGCCTAATTAAAGCTCAATGATAAAAATAATTCCTACGATTAATTCATGCTTTCCAAGGCAGTATATTAAAAACAAAGCAATTTGTGAATTGCTACCGCTTACCATCGCACGAATTTTCACCGAAAATCTCCTTACACATCACAGTATTTCAATAGTTTTAGTTTTGTCGCCATCTATGAGCATAAAAAATATATATTCATGAAATATTTTTTTTTTTTTTTCCTCATTCCTTAACAAAAAAAAAGGGGTATTTTAATATTAACAAATTAATAGAAGTTTATAGTTTTTTTTTTTTTTTTTTTAACTGAAATTTTATCAGGTTTAGAAAAGATGCATGTTTAAAATCAATGTACTTTTTTTTTCGCATCTAATTATTATAATCTATGATATTTCATTTCTATACTATATTATAGAAACAATAATAATTATAAAACTTAAAATATTGAAATTTTATACGAGTAAAATTTACATAGTATAATTTATTATTAGAAATTTAATGAGCAAATTATTTCTTTTTAAATAATATTAGATTCATTTTTATTTTTTTAACAGTACACTTTTGTTGAATTGTAGTATTTTGATAGAATAAAATTCTCGATTCTTTTATAATATATAAATTCTGTCTTTCTTTTAGTTACTCCTAACATTCTTTTTGTCATATTTACAGTAAAATTAGGAAAAATCTTGGGATTTTTATTTTTATTATATGAAGTACGCTTAGATTTTGTATATTGAAATTTCATGAAATTTATTCCCCCTTCCCCTCTAGCCAAAAAATAATTGATTGCAGCAGGGGTTTTAAACTGTTTAAGTGCAATGCGAAATAATAAAACAAGGATGTTTAAAACTTTTTGCCGTGAAAAAATTTAAGTTGCACACGATCCGTCAAATTTTGACAGCTATTAACTAGTATATATTTTGAATCAGTTGGGATTCTTTTACCTCGTCTGAAAAAAAATCAAAGGTGTCAATACGCACTACTTTATATAATTAGGAGATATTATGAGGTCGGTAGCAAACAACTATGAATATTCATGTTCAACCTGACAATAGGTGGATTCTCATCTGAAGAGAACCTGGTACTCTGAATAATTCTGCATTTGTACAAGAAAGTGTCCGATATGGAGAAAGAAAAATGTTGGTGATTGACGGTTTTTCAATCAATGGTCGCTATAACGTGTATATTATACGGAATAGAGCACTATAGACTCGGCGATATAGAAATGAGAACCTCAATACGAATTCATTCTCATGGATGATAACGCTGCTTACTTCGCTGACAACTTCATTGTCGATAGGGAATCCTTCGAATGGATTGTCCAGCATGTTTACCAGATATTAACCCAATAAAATATGTTTGAAAGATACTTGGGAGAAGGATTGATAATCTCTAGGCCTTATCAGACACAACGACTTCACAGGCAATTTTAGATGCAACCACTGATTAGCGCCGATTTTGCAGAGGAAATTAATTGTCACTACTCCCAGTGTGATAGCGGACTCCGGACTTGCCCAACTTTTTCGGTGCTGTCTTGATAAAGTTGTCTCTATACTCAATTTCTCCTCAGATTCCTCTAATCATATGCACTGTTTTGATACGTCATATTTCCAAGATAGCGGAACACGGAAATTGTTTAAAGTGGACATTTGAACAAGAAATATTGTTTAGCACATTTATTTTACCGTTTAATGATAAGAATTTTGAATTAATCGTTTTTATTTTCGTATGGCGATATGACAATGGTTGTAATAAAGACCGAAATAGAAATAATATTGCGATATTTTGCACAAACGAAAGTGAAATTTAATACTAATCATTGCGTATTTTATTCGCGCCAAGAAAACAGATAAGCGTCAAAAGTTAACCTACTTTCATCCAACTTTTCCCCCGTCTGGAGCAAAAAATCAGCGCTAAAGTCGGCTCAAAAATTGATTGTTTCAAAAATTGTATCTGATACAGTCGGCAGCAAAATTAATCGAGCGCTAGCAATAATTCCTATATAAAAATGTACACTTAATACTGTTTTGTTAAATAAATCCTTGTCGAATCATGTTTTTAGACTGACTAAGAACATGACTCGACAAGGATTCATTTAACAAAGCAGTATTAAGTGTACTTTTTTTACATAGGAATTACTGCTAGTGCTCGAATAATTTTGCTGTCGACTGTAAGGGCTTAATCACTCCCCGAAAACTTCAGCAGTTGGAAAGCTCTCTTCTGCAGGAGGAGAGAATACTGCAGTCCTCATTCATAGCCGTATTCATTTCGTGTCTTGTAGGTATGTGACATTGCTTTTCGTCGAGGGAGAATATACCTCTTATTGGAACTTCTTTCCATCCTAGAAATCACATTTTTTGTTTGTTCACGAAGTATATACGAATTGTGCCTTTTTTTTAGCAACAAATATCGCCAATGAATGTTAATTATTCATTGTTGCTCATTTTTCTTTTCTCATGTCTTGCATCACCTATATATCACATGTCACTCAACAAAATATTTCCTCCTATCCAGTTTATATCCAAAATCATAACATTCTCTAATTGTTTTGAGAAGTTTACAGTCGGCAGAAAAAGTATCCGAGCATTAACCAATAATTCCGATATCATAAAAGTACACTTAATAGTGTTTTGTTAAATAAATTCTTGTAGAATCATTTTCTTAGACTGACTAACAACATGACTCGACAAGGATTTATTTAACAAAGAAATATTAAGTATACATTTTTTAGACAGGGATTATTTCTAGTGCTCGGATACTTTTGCTGCCGACTGTATATATATAATACGAAAACATTTTCAAACACTGCACAGGATGAAATAAAATATACTATCTGAAGAAATTCAATATTTAAGAGAAATCGGAAACAAATTATAAATATGCCCAATTGCCAGAATTATCAGAGGTTTTAAGAGTACTGACTGGTTCTAGAGGCTAAGTTTCTTCAAATTTTTTATTCAGTAATAATGTGAAATTAAGATTAACATTATCGACAGAACTGATCTTGTCAACGTAAAAACGTAAATCAGACTTATGGTAATATTCAAATGCTGTAAGTATTCCACCATAAACATTTTATCTTGGAGACTCAAATCTAGCATAAGTGGATTGGTTACAAATCGTAGACTCGCTTCCTGTATCGACAAGACCCTCTAAGTTTATACAATACCCTCTAAGTTAACAATTATATTTTTGTGCATTATATTAAGTGAAGTAATAATAACAATAAAGACATTATTGTCTACTTGAGTCTGAATTCTTTTATTCTGAACATAGTCAAATGATGTCTATGCATAAAGAAAACAAGCTTTGCATTTTAAGGCTAAGGTGTAAATTTGGCAACAACAGAAAATATGAGTCTTTTTCGGATAAATTAAAATATAAAAGATTTTTAGAATTTGTTTTAAATTTAATCTCATGTCTAAACTGAGTTTGAGGAAACATTGTTCGATTATTTTGACGTTCAGTATCTTTTACAGGAGAAACAGTATGATAAGTTTGCTTATTTTTGAAATTTATTTATTTATTTATTTATTTATTAAGCATTTTTTTTTTAATCAGCAATTGATTTACAGGCATATAAAAGGATTTCGTTATATGAAGAATCGGAAATTCCGTTTGACAGATATTCAACAATTAGAAAAATATGTACCGTCATCATCTAGAACGAGTAAGGAGTCATTTTCTGGATCCCTAAATCAGAAATATAGATTTCCGAGTTCCTATATGGTAAACAAATAAACTGAATAGACGAAATGACCGAGAATTTCTACACTTTTCTAGATACTGAAACAATATTTTGAATAATAATATGGATCTTTTTTTATTTCGAGAAATTTTCGCTTTGTTTCCTATAATTGGTCAAAAATCAAAATTACAGTTCACTGTAAAAAAAAACTCGTCAAAAAAACGGAAAAAAATTGTCAGCCCAGGACGCCAATCATATTCCGTTTTCTTTACGGGGAAAAAATGTTTCAAATTCTGTCATATTAACACAAGAAAACCGTTATTCTTAACAGAAAAACACTGTTATTTTTAAAGAGAGTTCTGTAAAAATTTACAGAAAAATCTGTAACTTTTACGGAACAAAAAATTTTTTCTCTGTAAAATTTACAGAAATATCTGTAATTTTTACAGAGCAAAAATTTTTTTCTCTGTAAAATTTACAGAATTATCTGTAATTTTTACAGAACAAAAAATTTTTTCTCTGTAAAATTTACAGAAATATCTGTAACTTTTACAGAACAAAATTTTTTTTCTGTGAAATTTACAGAAAAATTTGTAATTTTTTACAGAACAAAAATTTTGTTTCTTTTAAAATTACAGTGTACTTCTGTTAACATTACGATATTCTTATGTTAATACAACAAAATTTGGCTGTTCTTAAAAAAAGTTTTATCCCATCAAGAAAACAGTTTCTTACTGGCGTCCTGGCTGACAGCTTTTTTCTGTAAATTTAACAATTTTTTTTTCCCTTTTCAAATATAGTCACATTTTGATTGCTATTTCAATAGGAAAAATAATTTCAACAGAAGACAGAGAAATCTATTTTCATTCAGCAAATAAAACATTATTAATAATAAACAATACAGAATTTTTTTTATTTTGAAGAATTTGTTCTGATAAATATAAAAAATTTAAAAAGAAATATTTTTCTTTAAAAGGAATTAAATAAAAAATAAATTGTATAATGGTTACTGCCAGGAGACGCAAAAGATTGAAATGCAAGAATAAATTTAAGAAAATGAGGCAGGAAATTCAATGGATAAAATTCATAATAATAGTGCACCACTGTTACAGAATAAAAAATTTTCAGGATCTGCAATCATGTCAGTGCTAATCATGCACTTTTTTTTTTTTTTTTTTAAATGGAAGGTGATGCTCCTCTAAACATTACAGGAGTGAAACTTCCTGACATGCAATAACTTTGAAAACTACTACTTGCATGCAATTATGTAAGACTCAGTAATGATATACCAAATGACTACCTATAATAAGTGATATTTAAGACAAATTAAGCATTTATAACGAGAAATTTACATAAAAACAAAAATTTTATCATGAAATTCAGAGACCAAAAATCTTCAAAATTTTTGAATTTAGGGTCAGCACCTGAAAAGTTTCACCACTGACATTAAGACAACCTGAAAAATCATGTGTCATCAGTTATCACTTTCATAATATGTGGTCTTCCCAAACCCCAGACCTTAATCTATGGGAATTTTGCTTTTGTGAGTTGGGTATTTGAAATATTTAATAATATATCTAGTGTATATTAAATGCTCAATTTATTACAAAACTCTCTGGTGATGAAATATTTTTTTTATTAGCTCATATCAATTCCCATCTTTTCAATTCTATATTCACAAAATTTTATAACTGTCTAAACATTGTTTTGTCTATAGACAACTTTAAAATAGAGTCATTTAATTATAAACAACTAGTACATATATATAAAATTATTAATGCTTATTTTTATTTTTTTTTGCTTCAATTTCTTTTTCTCCTATCTTTTATGACCTGACACAACAACACATGCCACTTGGACTTTTTGAACTAACCTGTATATTCCAGAAAGAAAAAGCTATATATTTCATGACTATTCAAAATTTTCAAGACACATAAAACAACAGGGGTCAATCCAGATTTTAATTTTTTTGGTCTACTTTTGGGAAAAATCAAAATTTTTCTGAATTTATTTATTTATTTTTGTGAAAAAGAAAATATATACACGCACAGACACACACACATATATATATATATAACATTTTATAAATACTGTGAAGAGGACTATTTTATGGATAAGAATTTTGTAAAGGATGTTTTATAATATGGAATTTCGTGAAGAGGCATAAAAAAACTAATTCTTGTCTGGATTGACCCTGAGCAGGCAAATGAAATTAAAATATTTATTCGTATAAAATACACAAGTAAAATATATAAAAATTAAAAATTCTTTGTTTTTCCTTTCCAAATTTATTTTGATCTTCGATTCAGATTAATTCCAAGAAAACATCTAAAAAGAAACATTTTTACTTTAGCAAGTTAAAAAAACATTTCTTTAAAATAAATACATAAAATAGATAACAAATAAACGTGCATATTTTCTATGTAAATGAATAAATAAATATTACAAATTGGAAATAATTGTATACATTCATTAATTCTGAAATCACATTTTCAAGATTAATTTATTTCATACTGTAGCGTATTCAGGATTTATTTCAGGGAGGGCTGAGTTTAATAATGTTTCACAGTGTACAGAATTCATGCATATTATTCTTAATCTTTATTTTTTAAAGCTTTCTACAAAATTTTGGGAGGGGCTGTAGCCCATCAGCCTCCATCTGGATACACCACTAATTTCATGTCCCAAATACTTTAAAGCATGACTATTTGATACACACCAGATGCAATCTATTTTGCTATCAACTTTTAGCCAAATTTAAAACTCAGTTAAAACTTTATCAAAATAGATAGTAATTTAAAAATAAAAATGATATACTTGAAGAAGTGTGTGTAGATCTTTCAATTGGGGTCCACAATTTATGATCTTCCTCTGATTTAGCAAGCAACTTCTTTTTTTCTGTTACTTTCAAATAAACGAGGCACATCTAAATTTTAGTTGTCCACCTCAACAAAAAGATAGGAACAAAGAGTTTTTTCTTTGATTTTTCATAAAATAACGTTATCTAAATTGTGCTTATCATTTACTATTATTATAAAATAACACTATTACTAGACTAAATTTTGTTTTAAGGTTAATTTAGAAAAATTTTAGACTAAAATTTTTCTAATTTAAGACTACACAGCACAACAAAAAGATAGGAACAAAGGGTTTTTTAATTTTTGAACATAATTATTTTGAATATGATTCAAATATTTATTAATATGTTTTTGATATGATAATAAATGATCAGCACAATTTAGATAATGTTATTTTATGAAAAATTAAAAAAAAAACTTTTTTCCTATCTATTTGTCGCGGAGTGTAGTCTTAAATTAGAAACATTTTAGTCTTAAAACTTTTCTAAATTATTCTTAAAACAAAAATGAGTCCAGGAATAGTGTTATTTTATAATAATAATAAAAGATAAGCACAATTTAGATAATGTTATTTTATGAAAAATCAAAGAAAAAATCCTTTGTTCCTATCTTTTTGTTGCGGGGTGTATTCGACACAATCCTATTTTTGTTTATAAGCTAACATTTCGACTGTATCTTTATTGATTTAAAAACACTTAAAAAAAAACTTGATAATTAGAAGAAATACTATGCAATCACTATAGATATGGTCGAAATTTTATCAACAAATGTAACTGTAACTAGAGCTGTACCGAGTACTCGGTATATACTCGGCATTCGGCTTACTCGGCCTATTTGCCGAGTACTCGGTACTCGGCCAAATTTAGGCTATGTATTCGGCCAATACCGAGTAGTTGTGGGAATTTCAGTATTTTTATGCATTATTGAAAAAATGTGTTCATGAGAAATATTTATTTTATAACTAAACTAAAAAAATATGAAAATATAAATACAGAGTTATTATAATTAAAATTTTTGCTATAACAGCTTTCTGCAGTTAAAACGGGCTGTTACCAAACTTAGTATACAGATGATTCATGATATGAGCTTTTAATTACAACTATCTTGTATGAATGTAATATGCATTATTTTATAAAAACTTAGTACATAAAATTGTATCTATAAATCAGACAAAAATAAAATATTTTAGAAAAAAAAAAGAACCGCTATGTAATATTAACACAAAATTTCGTTATACATTTGTGCAAATAAAAGTAAGACACTTTCAAGTCGGTAAGAAAATATTAATTTTGAATTTTATACTATAAAATAATGTAAAAAACTATCACCTATTCAGATACAGTCTACCGTTGAGCAAAAGGTGCGTTTATTTAGTATTTTAAGAACAAAAAGAAAAAAATAATAATGTGAAAAGAGGAGGGGGCATTTAACCGAGTAAAGGCTTTTATGGCATTTTATGTTATATATAAAAAAGGTAAAAATACACTAAAACGTTATTTAAAACATATTTTCACAATCAGATCTGTTGCTTTGCCAATTATGGCCCAAAAACACTTGTCATTTTACATTTCTACGATCTGAAGATTAATGAAGCCTATCATGTTTGAAATTATAAAATATTTTAATGTTTCCCTTTCATATGTGAATTTCATGTATCTTAAATTAAGCCTTAGTGCCTAGTAACTTTTATATTGTCTAAGACTTATCTTAGGATGATAATTTCACATCTAAAAAAGATGTTAAGAATAAAGTTATCAATTATGGTTTTAGTAATCCACTATGCTAAAAGTATCAAAATATAGCAGTGAACCTAATTATATATATATACACTACAAATGTTCTGCATGGAAGCATGCTGTTTACCATATAACTAAATTTTATGTTCAAAAGCCTTTTTTTTTAATTTCCAGATGTGCAAATTTCTTCATATATGTATCAATTATTCTTTCTTACAACTACTCGGTACTCGGCTACTCGGTACTCGGCCGAGTAGTAAAAGGCCTAGTACTCGGTATTCGGCTACTCGGTGCAGCACTAACTGTAACCGTACCAAACTCAACCAAAATTTGGACATGAGATGGCGTTATGTTCTTGAACAAAAATAACATCAGAAGCAGATTACCAAACTAGAGAAAGATCATCAAGGTGATGATGAGAGTCAGGCCTTGACAAAAAGATAAGTGCACACTACTTCGAGTGTGTCATTTGTTTTTAAAATAACAAACATTTAAACTTTTTTTTTAAGTAACAGTTTTGCAATATTTTTTCTTTGTCTAATCTTTTGTTCCTAAATAAAGTGCATACATTGATTAGAACTTGCCTATTTCTTTATGAACTACTTTCTTTATACCAGAAAGATGGTATTTTTTGTAACAATATTAGTTTCCGCTGTCTCCCTCACAGTATACCCAACCCTCCATTTAAATTTAATATTCACCTTCCTTAAAAGACTGATTTTATGATATTAATTGCCTTTTGAAAATGCACCAACTTGCAAAACTCTTCTGCACTGCATGAAATGTGCTATATCTTGTTCAAAATTTAAGTCTAATTTTTATTGTAGATTTTATTTCTCCATAGTCCATATAAAACATGTACTATAAGTTTAAAAAAAATGCATCTAATATCACATGATATATGAAGCTCTGAAAAGAGTCACTATAATTATAATCACCCTATATTTTTCATAAAATTTCAGCAAGCACATGCGCAAAAAGAAATTTAACATAAATATAAAGATAGTTTTACAAAGTACATATATATCAACAATTAACAACAGTAAAACCTCGATCCATTGTTTTTCATGGAGTACATGGGGAAAAAAAAATAAAAAAAAGACGAAAGCGGGTAAACGATGAATGTTGGTTGAAGTCAAAACAAGAAGAAAACAATGTGTATGAATTAATACATGCAATGTATGTAGTATACAACTAATGTTATTAATACTACTATTAAAAACTAATTTGTTACTTTCCAAGCTGTCAAAGAAATAAATCAATCTTGTAGAACATTAAGTAAAATTTATTTTTTTTTAAATCAGTAATTTTGTGTATTTTATTGTATATTTTTTGTATATTTTATAAATTAACAGCATTTTTCCAGATTTACATTTTTCTTGTCCTTTTCTGTAATTTCATGTGTATATATAAAAGTTTGTGTATTTTTAAATTCACAGAATACATAAAATTTAGCACATAAAACAAGTCGCAGAACAGATTAAATAAAAACGATGAAATTAAAAAAGTGTACACTACAAAATTACAGATTAGCCAGGAATATGAAAATATGTAGTAGCTGTTCGAAGTGCATCCATTCTCCTCTTTACACAAAGTAGAACTTATTCTTCAAGCAAAACCACTCTTTCTGCATTCATTGATTCACATGCATATACATGTTACAATATTTGCACAGTCCCTGTTCTTCACCTAAAACAGCATAGGGTCAGGTGGGGTAAAATAGGTCAAAAACAGCATATTTTACGTTTGCACTTAAACAGCAGAAAATGCATTGGTTCCATTTGTTAAAAAATTGCACAAAATATGCAAATGAATATTCCTCATGACATTTTAAGAGAAATATCTTAAAAAAAAAAAAAAAAAAAAAAAATTGTACTGAAAAATAAATTTTAAAATATGCTGTTTGTGACTTATTTTACCCCATGGGTTGGGGTAAAATAAGTCATCCTTTAAAACTGTTTTAAATTTTAATACAATTTACTTCATGCAAATAAAATTACAAATACACATTCCTTTGTTTTGATAAAAACTTGATTTTGTGTTCTCTCGAGAAAAAAAAAAATGTCTCTATGGTCCATCATTAGTTCAGGAAGAACATTTGGAATGTACGATGCAACTACATCAGAAATATATTTCTCTGGAAAATCCAATAGGAGCTTCCATTTAAACTCTTTTTTATCCCTTCAAAATTTTCAGAATATTCATGATTGTGTGGAAGACTGATGCCATGAAATATTTTCTTTGATCTTTTCCCAGGAAATTCTACTTTAACACATTTTCTAACTTTTACAAATTGATTAGTATTAATGCTGTCCGAATTTTCTTCTTGAGAAAGACTTGTTTTTTTGTTTCTTTTACAGTTGATGTTTCTGTGATTTTAGCACCTCTGTTGATTTTTTTGTCATACAATCAATTGAAAAATAAAATGGTTGTTAAAATTACTCCTGTTTTCTGTTGCATATGGGTTCTTTTTCTGTGTGCATTTTTCAAAGCTTCTTTAGAAGACAATGTTTGATTGGGTGATAAAGTGTTTATAATAGCAGATTTTATGTACTTAGAAGGAGAATATATAAATACTATCCTGTTCCATGACTGTTGAAGTCGCACTAGAATTAATTTGTGAAATTGGTGACTGATGATCTAGATTCATCCACTCTTGCATTTGAAGTTGATGCTAAACTGCGAGTTTCACTCAGACAGTTTCAGGAGAATGTTGTGTCCTGCCTGCCCTTTGTATGAAAAATTGGCACCTTTCTTAAATGAGCTTGAATTAAACAACTTTTTGAATTTCACCTACAAACTGAATGTTTTGATTCAGTTTTAATATACGTATTGCTTGCTTTTTTTTTTTTTTTTTTCTCTTAACATTAAATTATTTTATATCTATGTCTATGTGTAGGAAATAGCTCCAGAACAATATATAGCTTAATTTTAAACTAATACATTATAAGAATACATATGGAGTTATATATATATATATAAAAAAAAAAGTAATTAGTTACTTAATGTTTGCTAAGCCTAACATGATTTAACACCTCACCTATTTTACCCCACATGTGTTTTTTTACTCCAAAATATTAATTTTTTTTTTTTTTTTTTTTTTTTTTTTTTTCACAAAAGATTAGGAAATTCATCTTAAGAATGTGCTTTTTAGAATATGATAAGAAAATATTGTAAAAATTGCTTCTGAATTAGTTAAAAACCGAAGTTTTTCTTAGCAACACATTCGAGTTACTAATACGAAACACACAAATAATTACTGGCTGTAACTAAAATGTATCAGTTACAGTTAATTTTGCATACAAAATGAAGACTAATATAAATAATATATAAAACCAGCAAAATTGGAATTTAAAAAATATTTGGATGTTTTTTTAAAGAGTTTTTTTTTTTTTTAACTGACCTGTTTTACCCCCTGACTTATTTTACCCCACCTGACCCTACATGATTAGGTTGATTTTTAGGTTGTTAGTAATTTTAGGTTGAGTGGGTTTTACATTGTACAAGTGCTACTATGGGCAATTGGTGACGGTCCAAAACTAACCTCTAAGGGTGGACTGGAGATATGTCATCACAATTTTGATCTTCCATGGAGGGCGTAAACAGTTATTTCACGATTAAAAAAAAAAAAAGTAATTAAAGCTTGTATGCCATACGGAACAATTTGATCTTTAATTTAATTTCACTCAAGAGAAAATTTTACAACAATGAATGCGGGAAAACAACTTTTTGAACAATGAAATATATTGATTTCGTTAGCATTATTTAAATAAATTTTGAGCAGGGACCATTTAAATAAAACGATCAATGCGGGAACGATGGATCGGGGTTTCACTGTATTAGGAAATATAACATTTAGTTACGCATGTATATGTTTCATAATACAATAATCTAATGAACAAAAACAAGTTGCATCACTCAAACAAAGTAACATATTATTTGAAATGTACAATAAATACAGATACCAATTAACAGATTTTAACAGGAGGTACACTTGATACTAAAATTCATCTCTACGTAGTGGAAGACGGGATACAATGAAACAAATTTTACTAATTACTTTTTCCCTAGCGACAATTTCGCATGCACAAACATGAAATTAATGTTCACTTTTAATCTTGTGATTTCAATTATCTAAATAAATTTTTATTATTTTCTGTTGAATATTTTTATACTAGAAAAATAACAAAAAGTAAGTGCCTAACAGTGTTTTGTTGTATTTCATATGACAAGCTACAATAAAACACTCCAAACAATGCAAGAAATGCTTAATATACATTTTTTAATGGACGTTTTAGAACACAGTAAGCTTTTTTTTTTTTTTAATTAAAGTACAAAAAAGAGACTTCATTGAAATACAAAATGTGAACTTTAATTTAAAAAAAAGAACTTTTATTAAAATATTAAATTTTTTATTAAAATACGTAAAAGTAACTTGATTAATACATATTTATAATTCTAGATGAAAAGCAATATGCTTTTAATATATTAAGTGATATTTCCTTTTATATTAAACTTTATATAAAGATAAAGTACCTGTGGCAAGAATGTCATCATCGTTATTTATAGAAACCGAATCTAGTCTGAGCAGTATCTGGATTTGCTTGTGTATTTCTGATCCACTGAAAAGAACTAATGTTTATGGAGTGTTGTGGTAACACAGAGAACTCCAGTAATGCGATTGCTGGAAAAGTAAATTTAAGTGAGTCGATATTAAATTTACAGGAATGTAAATATACAAATAAAGAAATGTTGCAGTAAAAAAAAAATAATAATAATAATAATTTGTGCATAATTTTTAAACAAATAAACATATGAATGTAAAATTTGGATGGCATGTTCATTACATCATACCATTAATCAAATTTTATATAACTTTAACGTAAAAAATAATTTTTAAACTAATAGTTATTTATTTTTTCTTAAAAGTAAGCTTTAGAAAAAATGAAATTTTCAACAATTTTAGAAAATAAAACTTAATGAAAAATGGTGTTAAAGATGAATTACAGATAAGTGAAGATACACACGTCTCCAAATGTAAAACAAAATCTAGATTTTTCTTACTGTATTCCTTTTTCTTTTACTTTTATAAGTGGAATATTGTGAAAAATATAATTACTAACTTGTAAATTAAGATTATCAGCAGAATAATAATAATGTCGAGAAATGATTTAATAAAGAATGTCTTAACGATTTTCCTGTTTGTATGCATATACATACATTTTTAATTATTCACATGCAAAAAAATGAAGAGAAAAAAAAAAAAAAAAAATGGAGAAACAGAAAAATGAATACAGGAAAAAGAATACAGTTATAAACTAACACATGGATGCAGTTACATTTTTACCTATCTGAAATGCATCCTTAACCTCATTTTTCATGAAGTTTTCTTTCTAAACTATTGAAATTTTTCTTTTTTCCAAAGCTTACTTTTAAAAAATTGACTAATTATTAGTTTATAAATTATCACTTATGCTAAAGTTATATGAAATATGATCAATAAATAATATGACAACAAACATGGCATCCAAATTTTATGTTTCTTATGTCAGACATGGCCACAAGCTTACAGAAAAAAAAGGCTGAACTTTTCACGACCCCCTCCCCCTCCCTCTCAAAAGCGGTATCAGGCAACTGACACAAAATAATTTTTTCAATAAAAAAAATAATGTTAAATCGGATTGCATACATGTACACGCAATAAACAAAATCAGAACAATAAATCTTACATTAAATATCATATTAATTATAATTAAAATAGTTGTAAGTGCTTAAAAAACATACAAAATTATTACATATACTTGAAAATAAGTTTATTCTGCAGAAGCATTGTTTGCTGGGGCAATCGATTAGCAAAATAATGCAGTTCAAGTTCATTAGGAAAATGCAATTGAAGTGCTATTTTTTTTTTTTTTTTTCATTTTCTCCACGTTTGAATTTAACATTTCTTGAAAGCCAATCACATAGAAATTGCTAATAATATATTGCACAAATTCAGGCTGCTCCCCCCCCCCCCCCCGCCACATGTCCAAAAAAGTTTTAATGCAGATTTGCATTGACCCCAAAAATAATAATTTCCTACCTTAAAAAGGCTGAATTCAGCCTTAAGGCAGGCTGAAAAGTAACAAGTCTGTTATGTTTAAAAATTACATGCAAAAAAGAAAATGATAAAACAGGTTACTGCTTTAATCTCGTACACCGGTATATTAAAAGCTTTTGAATTGTTTAAAAAACTACTAAATAAACTTTACTTAAATCCTCTTCCTGAGTAATGTTTACCAGGGGCCCCAGTTATTATCAAAGGTGACCTTCTGTGGTAGCATTCCAAGTTCCAAGTGAGCTCAGGAGACCTTAAAACATGTAAATCAAGTGAAAACTCAACATCGAATTTTTGGACCGAATACAATACTTCCATTACCTACGGTAGACGGGTAATGGAAGTAAAAATAAAATAAACAGGCCGTTTATTTAAAACGATACAAAAAGAAATCAAAATAATTAAAAGGAGTTAAAAATTGCTCATAATTAAAATATTAAAATTTTCTTACAGATAATATTTATTTTTATGCTTTGGTTTATTGCATATATTGCTACCTCTGTTTTAATTAATTTATGCTGGAGTGGCTCACATTCCGGTGCAGCTCTTCTGGTGAATACATTTACTTTTTTTTTTTTTTTTTTTTTTTTACCATTTTTACACATGCGGTTCTTATGATGGCATTTCTCTCGATTTTTTTTAGAATAAAACAAGGAAAAATATTTAAAATTATTCTGATCTGAATAATTTAGTACAAAATTAGGAAAAGCATGCATTATTTTTTCTATGGAGTACATTTTGTATATTGAAACTTCATGAAACTTACCCCCCGCTCCTCCAATCAAAAGATTATTGATTAAAGCAGAGGGCTTTAAACTAGTTGAAAAGAAATGGAATATATTAAAGCAGGGATATTACATTACAGAACCATAAAAAGATTCAAGTTTCACATTTATGTATGTCATCATCAAGTTTTGACAGTTATTAACTAATATCAATTAAAAACAAAAAAAAAAGTACTAGACGTAGCATGCATAACCTTTTAGTCGAGACCCAGAACTTCATCATTGCTGTTATCTTCTTCTTTTGATTTGGCGAGCGATTCATTTTCTGTTGCAGAAATGAAACTATACATAAAAAATATAAATATATATAATATAAATATATGAACAGATACCAACTAATGAACTGAACTTCCTGCACATTAAACTCAAAAATTACCTTGTTTGTGTAGCCATTTTCAAAAAATGAAAAGCAAAGCTTGAAGACAGAAAATAAAAACATTCACTGCAAACACAAAATGATTATGCAAACTGCTACAATTAGTATAATGATCAGTTTTTAGCAATCAGTAATATGCACGTCTGTACGCTTCACACACATTTAAAAAAAAAAAACTTACTGTATACTTCTATCTCACTTTCCATGAATCTTTAAAATGCACAAAATTTCATTTGGCAGCAATCAGATGTGCGAAAATGCAAGATCACTGCACAGTTTTAAAATATCAAAGTTGCCATATTTTATAAGACAATCATTCCATGAAAAAAAAAAAAAAAAAAAAAAAATCCACCTTGCCTAATTTGGCAACTTTATTGCTAATTCAAAACAAGCCGCCAAGCATTGGGTTAAAACATATCCTACTTGTTAGAAACATTTGAGACTTATATAAATTTTTAAATTTTATGAAACTAAAAGAAGTAACCAGAAAAAATAAATGCAATGCATCACACATTTTGCATAAAATGATCATGATACTATTTAAAAATTTCTATAATCCTAAAATGAGGTTAAAAAAAATCTAAACTTAAAAAAATGTTTATATAGTTCTGTAATAAGTTCAAAAATAAAATACTTTACAAGTAATGTTGAAATTTCAACTAAGCGATACTTTGAATTTTACAGGTTGAAAATAAAACATTAAAAATTTAATAAATCAATTTTTAAATGATTTAAAAAAAATCAGTTTTACAGTTGTAAATTTTCGAAAGTGAAAACAAAATTAAAAAATATGTATAAGTTAGTGAGTTATAATAGCGCAAAATTCCCCATACAATAATACTGGCTTTAGCTTTTAACAACAATAAGTAAAGAATCCCCTAACACTAAAAAAAGTCCCAGCATGTCCTTCACTTTTTTTTAAACATTTTAGCATAAAATTTAACTATTAATATATAAACAAATGTGTGACAAATTTTTCATGAAATCAAAACAGACTTGTAGCATGGTATTGTGAAAAAATTAAGAATTAGAAGCTTCTCTGACACTATATTTAGTGATGTGGGATGGAAAATTTTCTTTTTTGGAAATTTTTCTATGTTTTTCTCGAAAATTTTCCAACCAAAAAAAAAACAATTTTTTTTAGTAAATCTTTTGCATGATACATTTTTCTTTTATTTGTCACAGTAATGCTATATACAGTGGAAAAAACAAAAGTTTCTGATTAAAGTCATCATTTAGAAAGTTACCAGATATATGCTTTGAGAAACTTGCTCAAGAAAGAGGTTATTTATTACAATACAAGAGATCTTTGGTTGCTAATCAGAATTTTAAATGTCCATTCAATAAGTTTGTAAGAACATAATTTAATTATAAAGCAATTGGCAACATTACAAAAAAAAGAATATATTGATAAATTAATGCAATACTATACTGCTGAGCATGTATATCTATTTTTCAAAATATTCATTTGATAAATAATGATGTGCCGATGTTTTTCAAACTCAGGCAGCAATTCTGACTTAGGTCACCTTATGGTCTCTGGTTTTGAGAGTAACTCAGAAAGTTAGGACATTGTCATAATCTTCATTAAATATTCAATAAAAAAAAACAAAGCAAAACTTAAAAAAAATTGCTTTAATTACAAAATTGGCATTGTTGTCACTCTCATTGCTTTATAACTGCCACTGTCACTGTCATTACTTTATAACAGAAAAATTATATTATACTGCTATCCCACTTAAGTGTTAAGTTTTTTTTTTTTTTTTTTGTTTTTTTTAAATGAAAGCTGACATATATATATTTCAAATAATTTCATCAAAACTTTTAATATATATATATATCTATCTATAAACTATGTACAGGGGTCGATCCAGGCAAAATTCGGGTCCCTTTTGCGGCCCCTTCACAAAATTCTCCATAATAAAAAAGGACCCTTCACAAAATTCAAATCCATGAAAAGGGACCCTTCACAAAATTCAAATTCATAAAATGAGTCACTTCACAAGATTTTTTTTTATAAAAATGATTCTTTTATTAAATGTTTCAGTATTATTTTTAATTAATGCCTTAATTTGGCTCAACAAAACTATTAACTTGATATTAAACATTACATAAAGTGATTGTAAAAACGAAAAATTTTACACAATATTTTACTTTTTCACAAAAATATTTTATATTTCACAAAAATAAATAAAAATTTCACAAAAATATTTTGTTTTTCACAAAAAAGGGACCCAAAAATTAAAACCTGGATCGACCCCTGATGTATATATTAAAAGTTCAGAAAAAACAATGAAACATCAACACTCTTCCTTTTATGGGCATTAGTCGAATTATTGTAGTATGTAAGATATATAAATATATTATTTATTTATTAGTGCTAGAGGCCTTTTTCAGTCGGTACAGTTGTCGAATTTTTATACGTCACTCTTAATAGTGCTAAGGGCCTATTTCAGTCGGTTTATTGAATGGGGATTTATTGAATGAAGTCCCCCCAAGGCCCAACTTTGACATGAGTCCCCCCCAAGGTACCCGTATTTCAGTCGGTACAGCGTTGTCGAATTTTTATAATACACTCTTAATAGTGCTAAAGGCCTATTTCAGTCGGTTTATTGAATGGGGATTTATTGAATGAAGTCCCCCCAAGGCCCAACTTTGACATGAGTCTCCCCCAAAGTACCCCTATTTCAGTCGGTACAGCGTTGTCGAATTTTTATAATACACTCTTAATAGTGCTAAGGGCCTATTTCAGTCGGTTTATTGAATGGGGATTTATTGAATGAAGTCCCCCCCAAGGCACAACTTTGACATGAGTCCCCCCCAGGCACAACTTTGACATGAGTCCCCCCCAAGGCCCAACTTTGACATGAGTCCCCCCCCCAGGCCCAACTTTGACATGAATCCCCCCAAGGCACACCTTTGACATGAGTCCCCCCCCCAAGGCACACCTCCCCCTCATTGGAAAAAAGAGAAAAAATGTTGTTTTGCAGCTATAAGACAGTTTGGACTTCCAACGTTATTTGTTACAGTATCTGCAGCTGAAACACATTGGTTTGATTTAATGAAAACTTTATCATGGAATTTAGATCGTCACGAATTAACTAAAGAAGAATTTGTCGATATTAACAAGTTTAGCAGTAGGCCTCTGGCACTAAATTAAAATCTGTCAATGTCAGATTTTCATGTTTTAAATAATGAAATAATGTCGTGTCTGTATAATTTATTTCATTTTTTTTTTCTTTGCCTTCTCCACATCACTAAGTGTAATATTGTTCAGTATTTGAATACTGGAAAATTCAAAGAAGCAAGGCTCAGTCAACAGGTACCTATTATGTAGTCAGAGTAAATTTCAACCATGGGAGGGGGGGGGGAGAAGGATTTTGCAACACTTCATTTATTTATATTATGTTTCTTTATTTATACATTAAGATTTTTTCAAACATCATCTACTTGTAGATAACTATAGTTTCTGAAGATAGACTTATGTTTTGTATTTTGGTACTTAAAGTTAGCAACAACGTATATATAGTTAATTTGATAATTTTAGTTTTTCTTAAAACAAGGTAAAAAAGATATTTACTCTGGCCCGGGGCACAGTGGACCGCCTCTATATGGGGCACATTGGACCACCTTCCAATGTGCCTTAAAGTACAAATTAGACTTAATACTTATATTTATTTTAGTTAAATATATATACAAATATAATGTAAAGTTATAATATCTCAAAATAATAATAAATTTTTGAAAGTAATAAATATTTGAATGGTAATATAATAATTATTAATATCTGAATATATTAACTATTTAATTTATATAGCATTAATAAAAGAAAAAATATCTAATTCAATAAATAGTAGGAATAATTTATTATTATTGTTGTTTTTAGAGATCACATGTAAAAAGCAAAAGAAATAGCTTAACATATTTTAGTTGAATTTATCCTACAAATGTAATGTGGATTAATTATATCTCAATATAATTTTAAAAATATTAAATAATTGAATAGTAGTATAATATTTATTAATATCTAAATTAATTTTTTTTTTATTTATATTATAATCTAAATTAATTTTTTTTTATTTATATTATAATAAAATAAAATTACAAAATAATAAAAGAATAAAAAACAATATATATTTTAACTTAATAAATTTTCTTACTGAGATTTCATTTCTTATTTGTTTAGTTTAATAGCATTTTGATTACTTTATTTCATGAAAATGCTTGAATTCTTTAGACTAGAATAGTATAAGAAACTAATTTTAGAGAAAAAAAATAATTTATATTAATTTAATATAAACAAAAGAGGCTGGTCTACTGTACCCCGATGATGGGGCACAGTGGATCACTTTGTGAGTGCTCACAATTTATTTATTTATTTTTTCATTCATAACATATTGGAAATATTGTTAAAAATAATTAAGACAACAATTATTACACAAATACAGATATTTAATTTGAATTGAGTTCACTGAAAAATAAATACCCAGGTAAATATACATTTTGGGTATTTACCTGGGTATATACCATTAAAAATAAATACCCGGGTATTTTACATCACTAATTTTAATATAATGAAATCATAAACATATTCATTTTTTTAATGTACAGAACAAATGTATTAAAAATTATGATCTGTTCGGTTTTCAGTTTTACTCACTGTTAAAAAAGTCATTAATAAATAATGTACTATGGTATTTCTCTATCTCTTATGTACTATTTGATTATGTACTATAATAAACTATTTGATGCAAAAAATAAAGCAAATATGTACTTACTTTTCATTTTTTTCTCTCGTCCTGAATAAACCGGCAAAACTGAAGTATGGGCGGCAAATCGACCAACTAGCGACTACTAACGGGTTAAATAGTGATGCGACGATTTTTGAAACATTACAGTCAATAAAATGACCGTCGAATTCGATGGGTTCCAGCTAGTAATAATAATAACATAAAACTGTTTTTCAGCAGAACTGAACAACAGAAATATGCAGCTGGCTTGACTTTCGCGCTCTGTGAATCACCACAGACAGAAACAAATATATCTATCACGTGATCACTTGTTTACAGCTCACATCCGGGACATCCGAAGGAGGGCGAAGAATAAGAGAGAGCTGTCAATCGTTTCCGAAAAAAAGTGAAGACCGGAAATGGTCACTGATGACGTAGTATGATTCATGCTTCGAGGTTTCGAGGCAAAGGATAAGATACAGTCGGCAGCATAATTTTTCGAGCACTAGCCAATAATTCCTATATTAAAATAAATCCTTGTCGAATCATGTTCTTATACTGACTAAGAACATGACTCGATAAGGATTTATTTAACAAAGCAGTATTAAGTGTACTTTTTTTAGACAGGGATTATTGCTAGTGCTCGAATAATTTTGCAGCTGACTGTAAAACCATGGTAATTTAATAGGAGAAACACCGTTTCCCTAATGTTTTTTTTTCACAATTTCTCATTCAAAATTATTTGTACTTGATAACATCTGTGGAATTTGAAGAAAAGAAAATTTTGAGATAAGATAATATTTTATTACAAAATTTGTCAATATTTTGAATTTTTAAATTATATTTTTCACCACGTTTCTAAAATAAAACTAAAATTATTTTTATTATTATTATTTAACGATTAAATCAATTAAAAATTATTAAAAAGCTAGTCTATTATGGCTTTCACAAAACTTTCTTCTGTATCATTCTACATCACAGGGCCACTTAGTGTTTAACATGCACAAAAATTCAATCATAGCTTTTTACAATAAATATTTTATCTGTGGAATTTGATGCAAATTTAATCAACAGATGCTAAAATGTAGCTATGTGGAAAATTGCAGAAGATGAGCAATAGCAGCGCCGCCTCTAGGCCGATATACACCAAATTAAGTCAATATTTGTTTTGGTGCATTTATATGCCATAGAAGTTGAAAATTAGCCTTTCTATTTACGTGCACAGCAGCACCACATGACGACTGATATGTACCCAAATTGTATCAGCGTAGTATTTCATAGGGGTCCTTTCATGAGCCAAGTTTTGTGCAATAAAGTGTAATAGAATATGAGATATAGTCTTACCATTCAAGGGAAAAATTGCACTATAACAGCGCCCCCTATCGGTCGATATGCACCAAAATTGAATGAGCATAATTTTTCATAATGGCCTTCTCACCTATCAAGTTTTGATCGCGTATATGCAATACAACCTGAGATATAGTCTTCCCTTAAATGGAAAAAATCGCATCGACACCTATAGAGCGATTTGCGCCAATATTTGATAGACACTAATTTATGTCAAATTTCAAATACATATAAATTCATATGAAATTGTGTACTCTAGTTCCTGAGATATAGCCACCGCAAATTCTTGTCAGACACAAATAGAATTTTCTAAAAACGATCAAATCTTGTTCAGGACTTATCAAAACATGTAAAACCATCGAAAAACGGAAGTAAAAAAAAAATTACGAAACCAATACATTCTTCTATCGAATATAAAATAAAGTAAAAGTTAGGGTATGGCGTTTCCGGAAAAAAGGGAAAGTTGGCAGCTATGCTCATGCCTATTATTTCACTGGAACAACCGGATGTTAACAGCGACCCGCGTAATTGATATTAAAAAGCGTATATTATTTTAATCATTTAGTCAAACATTATTAGATTATAATTAATGAAATAATTACTGAAGTAATAATTTATCATGGTTTAAACTCATAAATCCTGAATTAAAAATATTGCGACAATTTTGAATTTTACAGATTTGTGAAAATTGGTTTTTGATAATATAAGAAACATACCACATGCTATTTTTTACGCCTTAAAAGCAAATTATGATTTATTTGGCTAATTAAATAATAAAATAGGGGAAATGCACCTCGGAATTTTATTAAAACCTGCATTTTTCAGTTTCAAGGAAGGGGGGGGGGGAGAGTATTGAAAGAAGTAACGTAAATATTCTGTAATTTAGTATAATGTAAATAAATTTTAATATTATCCCTTTTTATAATTAGTTCTTAGCTCTCAAAAGAAATAAAGATGTGCAGATGAACATTAGTCTGCCTGTGTCCTGGCTTCAAGGTCAAAGAGAGCTAGCTATGTGTCAGAAGTAATGAGTCAGCGATTCTGTTAGGTTCTTGAAGAAGTGTGTTTATTATCATTTAGCCAAGTCAAGAGATAACGGGATATTGAACGTTATTTATTTTATTACCAGCTCTTCAGTGATTTTATTATGAAATATAAAAGAGATATTTTTACTATGATTAAATATTGGACAAATGAGCCCGCGTTTTCGGAAGACACCGTGGAATGTCGAACTGCCTTTTCAGAAATCATATATAATCTAAGTAATTGTTATCGTAACAACGTCGGGAAAAAAAAAAAAATTGTGAATATTTTTGAAAGCGTAGAATTATTAGGAATGGCTTATAAAGGGGCTTGGGGGCGAAGGGGCAAAAAAAAAAAAAAAAAGAGTTATAGCTTTTAAAATTGTTATTATTCGGTTTTAAGGCAATATAGATCGATTGCGGATATTTTCAAGTGTAAATTTATTAGGAGGAACGAAAAAGTGTGTGTGTGTGTGTGTGGGGGGGGGGGGGCGGGGGCAAAGGGACAAACATGTAGAAAAGAAACGGGAGTTTCGGAGAAAACAACGGAAATCCAGAACGCCCTTATTCTTTTATATTTTGCAGAGTTCCGAATTTCAATTTCCGCTCACATTTCGTACTAAGGATTTTTAACATTATATAGCCCGGAATAACGTAAGTTTCGACGAAAATCATGGATAAGTCAAACACAAATCTTTTTATAAAAATGTTTATATTACCTTTGTATCTCAGCTTCTAAATAACATAATTTCATAAGTAATGTATCATTTTAAAAGCTATTTGAATTCGAATTGAACAGTATATGTTGCAAATCTGTCGCCAGAGGGCACTTTGATATTTTAATAATTCAATATCTAGAATTCTAATTATGATTAAATTACTTATAACGCATGATTTAAAATATTAAGGAGTTTTAAACAGATAAAACTCGTTAAATTCCGTATGGGAGTTTCAGAGAAAACCACAGAAAATCCAGAACAACTTATTTCAATATCTCCAATTCTAATTCTAATTATGATGCAGGCTTTCGAATTCCGATACTCCGTTCACATTTCGTATTAAGCGTTTTTAATACTATGGGTTTAAATAAATCTATCACGAGGTATCAGAAGTGGACTGACATGTGACACAAACTCCATTTTAAAAAATGAAAAACATACTTTTTCTTTGCAGAATCGTGTTAAGCGGAAATATCTGTTTAAAATCATGTAATGCTTTTTTATACTGCAGCATAGGGGGCCCTGGCGCCCTTATTTTTATTTTGCAATGAAAAATTCGACAATCCCAAAATGTCTTAGTAAAAATGCAATTCCACTGAACACTTTGATTTAAAAGATTTCTTGCATTCGAATTTTCTATAAGGTACATGAGGTATCAAAGGTGGGTCTCTGTTGCCCCTAGGGTTACCACGTGGCAGAAACTCCATTTTTTTAAAACCATACTTTTTCTTCGCAGAATCGTAATAAGCGAAAGAAATCTGTTTAAAATCATATACTGTTTTTTTATTCTGTAGCGTAGGGGGCCCCGGGACCTCTATTTTCATATTATAATAATAAATTCGGCAATTCCAAAATGTTTCAGTAAAATAGCAATTCTGCCGAACAAATTGTTTTCAAAAGTTTCGTGCATTCGAAATATCTATTACATAAGGTATGAAGAGTGGGTCCCTGGAGCCCCAACGTCACACAAATTCCCTTTTTTAAAAATAGAAACCATACTTTTTTTTTCGCAGAATCGTGTTAAGCGGGAAAAAATCTGTTTTAAATCAAGTACTGCTTTTTTTTATTTTGAAGCGCCTGGGGCCCTAGGACCCCATGTGACACAAACTCAATATTTACAAAGGGAAACCACACTTTTCTTCATAGAATCTAGTGTTAAATGAAAAAATCTGTATTAAATGATGTATTGCTTTATTTTGCTGTGCAGAGGCCCTGGGCCCCGAATTTTACAAAAAAAAAAAAACTGAAAATCATAGAATATCGCAATAGGAAAAAAAGAAATTTCGCTGAGAACATTGATTCCAAAAATGCATTTAAACCTTTGAAATCAAAGTGTTCAGCGGAATTATTTTTTTATGAGAAATTTTGGCATATCCAGATTTTTTCCGCTTAACACGAGTCTTTGAAGAAAAAGTATAATTTCAATGAAAAAAATAATTAATCTGTTTCACGTGGGGCCCCGGGGCCCACTCATGATACTTTATGTGATGGACCATTTGAATGCACGAAACTTTTGAAATAATGTGTTCAGCGGAATAGCTGTTTTATTGAGATATTTTGGGATTTCTGGATTTTTTGTTACAAGTAAAAAAGGAGGCACGGGGCCCCCTACGTTGCAAAATAAAAAACAGTACATGATTATTTTAAGCAGATTTTTTTCTACTTAACACTTTACTTCGAACAAAAACTATGGTTTCCATTTAAAAAAGTGGAGTTTGTGTCACGTGGGGCCCTCAGGGAACCAACTTGAATCAGCATAATGCCTCATAATGGCCTTCTCACGTATCAAGTTTTGTTTGATAATACGCAATAGAACCTGACCGCTCAAAGACATAGCCTTTCCTTCAACCGCAAAAATCACTGTGTAGAAGCGCCACATGTTGTGCAGTTGACACCAAAAGTTGTCTGGCACTAATTTATGTCACGGTGCATCTAAATATAAATGTTGTGTTCCTGAATATGATGTTGTAGTTCCTGAGATATAGCCTTCCATGAAATTGCAGAAATCGCTGCATTCAGCGTTACCTGTTGGTCGATAAGCATTCAAATTAAATAAGCATAACGTCTCATAATGATCTTCTTACATATCATGTTTTGTTTGATAATACTCAACATAACCTGAGATAAAGCCTTCCCTTAAATTGCGGTAATCGCTGTATAGCAGCGCCACCTGTTGAGCGTTTGACACCAAAAGTTGATAAGCCCTAATTTAGGTCAAGGTGCATCTACATATAAAATCATATGTAATCCTGGGCAGTAGTTTGGGAGATACATTTGCCACAAAATTTTTGTCACACACGCAGACAGACATTTTCTAAAAACGATAAAATCTTGTTCTAGAACTCTAAAAACGTATAAATCTGTTGAAAACCTAAAGTCGAAAATTTTTATGAATCCAATACTTCCTTCTACTGAATGTAGAAGAAAGTAATAAGTAAGTTGATGATAAATGAAAATTAATCCCAAAACACATAAGGGAGCACTTCCACCTTTCCCCATATAGGGAGCAGAATATGAGAAGTTTCTGACAAAACGGAGCTATTTAGAAGAAAAAAAAACACGTTTCTAGCCCCATTCTTCTCAAAGATGAAAGCATGATCATATATAGAAAACTAACTGAATTAATACAAAGCATTTAAAAGCAATTAAATTCATAAATAAAGTATATAAAAATAAATACATCAATATATTATCCTGGCAAACCGAACACACAAAACGTGATTTCTAATACACTGACAACAAAGGACACATCCCCTTTTGATGCCACAACTCAATACTACGGTTACAGTTTAGAAATGTTTGCACCCGCAAAAAAAAAAAAAAAAAAAAAAAAAAAAAAAAGTTTTTTTTTTTTTTTTTTTTCTTTTTTTAACTGTATTTTTCTGTAAAAAATACAGTTTTTTCTGTAAAAATTACAGATTTTTTTTTTCAGCATGCTGAAAAACAGAAAAGTGGGGGAAAAACAGAAATGAAAGGGGAAAAAACAGAAAACTGTATAAAAAAACAGAAAACATCTGTTTTTTCCGTAAAACAACTAATTTCTGTCACAAATACAGATGTTTTCTGTAAAAACTACAGATATTTTTTACAGTGACTAATAACACACCTCTTGTTTATGAACTTATTTTCAGAGATTTTTAAATGGGATTGACCACAATAATGTAAAAAAAACGCCCTAGAATTCTAATAAGGGTTTCTAGAACTTGTTAGCAAAGATAACTCAAATTTATAAGAATGACATGGAGCTATTTTTGTTAGATCCACAATTTAGTTTATAGATATCAGTCACAGAATTTTTTCTCAGTGGATAAGCGATAAGTCATCGACAATGTAAAACTTTTGAACACTAGATTATAGTCAATCACCAGCAAAAAATATTTCAGTCACTGACCGTAAAAATAAAATTATGCCCCTAAATCTATCATAGAATTATTTTTTCTCAAAGGGAAATAACCTTTAATAAACCTGTCAACAATACCAATTTTATAACTATTTGTTACAAGTGTTGGATTTTTTTCCTCGATGAAAGAAGCTGGCTGTGTAGCTTAAAAGTCAATTCTTCGAATTTAACGGAAATTTCAATTTCTTAGAGTGTGTTTGGTACTCCGATCAGCTAGCGATTTCTCGAATAGCTAAACAATATTCTAACAAAGTTATGGAAAAGAAGATTTATATAAAGATGGTAGAAAAGGAATACAATGTAACTTAGGACCTACAAAACTGCAATTTAGGATCTATAAAAACGCAAATCACGTTTTTGTCGATCATCCCTGTGCATATCTAATGATGTAAGTGATTCGGAAAATCCTTCAGACAATGCTGGTTTAAGAGCGTTGAGAGAAAACATTATTGTGATTGCAAACAAATTTTTGTTGGACATGGAATTAAATGCTTTACGCGTATTACTCTGAGGTCGCGCTCATCAACCTAGCCATTCAGAGTTTTTCGTAATTTTTCTTCAAACTCGCGTAAATATGGACTACCTCCCCCATAGAGAGACACTCCATCTATAGGCCTGGGACACTATAGTGTAGTCAATCGGTCTTAACGTCCCTCAGCCAGTCAACCTATTACTTTATCAGTTAATAGAGGGAGAAGAAAAAAATATTTTCCACATCTCGAAAGAAAGAATTTACTGAATAATTATTGCTTCCGGTAAAATGCCTCATTCCAGAAAACAGACCGTTAAATAAAAATAAACTATCGTTATTAGGATAAGAACACACAAATGGCGAGCTTCCTACTGTCAGAGAATTGCTAGTCAGGTTTTCTGGAACCGCAGTTATTTTTGCGTCGGACAGAATCAAAGATATATATATATATATATATATAATATTTGTTTTTTCTTCTTCTTCTTCAGAACATAAAGATTAGAAAGAAAATTAAAAATTCAATCACATAACTCAGTATCCCATACAATCTAAATTTAAAATATTCCATACAGTGATAAGTTGGGGTACTCTAAATTCTTTCAAAGATTTTTTTTTTTTTTTTTCATAGAAAGTTAAATGTTAACAGTAAAACTCGTAAAATGTTTTAATTTTTTACAAGAATTTCTGTAAAAGGGAACCTCGTTAAGGGAACCTCAGTCGAAAAGGGAACCTCAGTCGAACCTCGTTAACGTGAATCTCAAGGGGACTTAAAATTTTGTTCATGTTATCAATAGTTCATGCTATCAGTAACTAATTTTCATATAACTAAACTAATCTTCATTTTGAAGGGGATTGTGGAAACAGTTCATGTTAAAAGTAATTCACGTTAAGAGTGTTCACGTTAACGAGGTTCGACTGTATTAAAAATTATGGAAAACAATAGTTTAACATGTTGATGTAATCCCATTAAAAGAAAAAGAAATATACTCTATATTATAAAAAATTATGATGAAAGACAATTAGAAAATTATTGTCAAAGAATCTTCTTCAGTTAGAGTTATAAAAATATAGGAAAATTTCTTGCTTGAAAAATCAGATTATCCATAATTTGAAGACATTGAAAACACAATTAACACTCAATCTTCAATTACACAGTTACTCGCATGTAATCAGATAGTCCAAAAATTTCGAGTTAAATGCACGGCAGTAAGAATAAGTTCTCTATTAATATTCGTACAACATACGCAGAACTTTATCGTCGTATGTATCATTCACAATATTAGATTAAAATTTATCATCTTCCATACGAGCAATTCAACTGATTGAATGCACATTTTTAAAAACAGTTTATATTTCAAAAACCTTCATAATAAATTTCTATATTTAAGTAGAAATAAGTGCAAAAAAATTAGGAAAAAAAGTATTTTTCGTCAAATATAAATGAAACAGTTTCAAGAAAATTTGAATAGAACGTCTGAAAAATAAATATCGTGTTCGTAACGATAAATTCCTTAAAATTCCTCGGAGAATGACACATACAACAACAATTTATCACGGTTACAAAAAAAAAAAAAAAAAAAAAAATCTTTTATTACGAAAAAGATTCAAAAATATTCTGAAATAATTTTATGGATTAATGAAGTTTCAGATTGTACTATTCTTTAAAGAAAAAACAAACTAGTAACTTTTGATAATTTTATGTTTAAAATGCAAAAAGAAATTTCCAAAAGTCATAAATTTATGTTATGAGAATTTAAAAATATCTCTATAATTAATAAAGTTACAGGAAAATTAAAATTCTGCTTAGAAATGTTTTTCCGAAGGATTTGAATATTTTTGTGAGTTTAGATGTTTTACTTTTTGTATTATTTAAAATATTTTATAAATTTCAATAAATTTGTTAGCTTGGAAAAAAAAAAAGAATTCTTTTTTTCTAATGCTGATTATAAATTCATTTTTCAAATCCGAATAAAACATGAATATGGTAATATATAGAAGATGGTAAATATAGTATGGTACTACACATATCTAACATAATTAGTTATAACAATTTAACATAATTACGTTAATATAATTCTAAAAAATTAACGTTATAATTATTATTAATCATTATAATTTATGATTTGTATTATTAATGATAATTTATATATACAGGGTGGCTATTACGTATCCGGAAAAAGTATTTGATGGTAAATAATTAGTGCAACAGCAAACACAATTTAAAGCTTCTATTTTTGCAACAAGTAATGTCTGACTATTTTTTACTATCAGTTTTCGAAATGGCGGTCATCGGTTTTGACGCAAGCTGTGGAAGTGAGGTAGCGCAAGTAGCGCGGCGCAAGTAGTTGGGATCTAAATCCTCCCATATTTTGTTCGGGGCTTTCTTGAGTCTATGAAATGTACGATTTTCTGTATTCGCAATTATTCTTTTAAGAACCCACACTGAAAAATCCATTGGATACAAACTAGAGCTGTTAGAAGAACACAGATTTTTGGCCAGGTACCTTTTCACTCATAGATATAGTAATAAGACATAGATTGATCAGCGAGAGGGAAAACGTGATACCTTTATTTTTCGGGAAAAGTCACTCTAATGGCTGCTTCTCTCGAAGTAAATCACACACAGGAATACACACGGATAATTTAGTAAATAAAATTTATGAATAATTTATTTACTAAAGGTGAATGAAAAACTTCAGATATAGTTTCAAATTCATTTTTCTTTTTATTCTTTTTTTCAATACTCTCTAATGGCTGATTTTAGAACTTTTTTTCGACATCAAAATCTTTTGTAACATGGGTATGATAGATCTATATATATTACTATATCTATGTTTTCACTTTGACATCGATTAAAGCAAACGTAGATTTGACTCCATGGGGTAGAGTACAAACTTGGTGAAAGATCTTGGCCGGGTTATTTTGCTTCCATGGAAGTACAGCTTTCTCTGAAACATCTTTTTGATAAACTTTTCCATTGTTTTTTGCATTTTCTTTGAAAAAAAAAAAAAAAAACAGTTGAGTCTTCCCATTGTTCCTAATCTCAGCTTAAACAAATCAAACATTTTAGAAACAAAGACTTTGTTGCATCTTTTCGTTTTCTGGTGTTCTTGAGAGCTAGATCCAAAAGTTTGCGATGGTTTTGAGAGTTTTTAGCGACTTTAACAGTAAAAACTTTCTCATCGGACCACAAAATATCTTGGATGCGCCGCACTTTGAAAAAAATCTCGAAAGTTTTCATTTATCTTATAAATTTTACTTTCACTGATCGCTCAAAAACTGCCTGTTGAATAAATACAAATTATTTTAATAAATAATATTTAAAGATAAAAGCATTACAACGACAAAAGAGGGGTTATAATGAAGAAGGCAGTCCATAAAAGCTCCTTAATTTCTTTCCGGATACTTAATAGCCACCCTGTATATATTTAATTTCTGCACTGTAATATTTTTAATGTTGTCAATTTGTGAAGCAAATATGATTATTTCTGACCTATGCAATGAATAGCATACAGTGTGCTGAGATTAGTCAATAATATTCTACTATGGTTTATTATTTCATTTTACCTTTTTTCTCTACTCATGTTTTAATTATAACTATTTTAAGGTAATTATAGTCTTTGAAACACACTATAAAAGATTTATAAGAATTGAGACTGTGTTAAGAATTTTAAAAAGTGTTGGATATTTACATATCTGGCCGGACCACAAAAGCAGTCACAAAAGTCGTCCAATCGACCTAAAAACTGTAAAATATTTTTAGAAATTACACAATTTTTTTTCTGTATATACTGTCTGTGGCAGAAGCGTGCTATACAGACACATAAAAAAAAAAAAAAAAAAAAAAAATCAATGCATTACGCTTTACCAAAAGTATTTCTTTTAAATACATTTTAACATAGTTGCTTCGCATTCAAATTAAGGAAATTAACAATTATTACCATGTTTTTATTAACTTCGATTCTTGTTTGTTTGTGTGTTTGTCAGGGACAAATTTTGCAATCGATTTTTAACTAACTTCCCGACTAGCTAGATATTTGAAATTTTCAGGACAGCTCACAACACGGTGACAATACATTTTTCTAATAATTTTAGTCAACTGCTTCAGGTTCCGCTGCCTTCGGCAGCGTTTATATGATTCGGCAGAAAATTTATTTAACTAACTTCCCGACTAGCTAGACATTTGAAACTTTCAGAATATTTCAGAATAAGGTTAAAATGCATATTTTTAATACCTTTAGCCAACTGTTTCGGGTTCCCGCTGCCTTCGGCAGCGTTATCAGTACAAAGATTGTAATCGATTTTTCACTAACTTCTCGACTAGCTAGACATTTGAAACTTTCAGGATAGCTCAGAATACAGTGACAATACATTTTTTTTTATACTTTTAGTCAACTGTTTCAGGTCCCTACTGCCTTCGGCAGCGTTTATATGATTCGAACGAATATTTATTTAACTAACTTCCCGACTACCTAGACATTGGAAACTTTCAGAATAGTTCAGAACACGGTGAAAATGCATTTTTTAAATATTTTTAACCAACAACTCCGGGTTCCTGCTGCCTTCGGCAGCGTTACCAGTACAAAGCTTGTAATCGATTTTTCACTAACTTCTCGACTAGCTAGACATTTGAAACTTTCAGGATAGCTCAGAATACAGTGACAATACATTTTTTTTATACTTTTAGTCAACTGTTTCAGGTCCCTACTGCCTTCGGCAGCGTTTATATGATTCGAACGAAAATTTATTTCACAAACTTCCCGACTACCTAGACATTTGAAACTTTCAGAATAGTTCAGAATACGGTTAAAATGCATTTTTTTTAATACCTTTAGCCAAATGTTTCGGGTTCCTGCTGCCTTCGGCAGCGTTATCAGTACAAATATTGCAATCCATTTTTCCCTAACTTCTCGACTAGCTAGACATTTGAAACTTTCAGGATAGCTCAGAATACAGTGACAATACATTTTTTTATACTTTTAGTCAACTGTTTCAGGTCCCTACTGCCTTCAGCAGCGGTTTGTTACTTTTTGGCGCGGCCGGTTTGGCGCGGCCGTTTTGGCGCGGCCGTTTCGGCGCCAGCCGTTTTGGCGCCGGCCGTTTTGGCGCCGGCCGTTTCGGCGCCAGATGTTTACATTCCGAGATTTTTGAGTGTAAGAATTTTTTTTTTTCCCGTAAAAATAATAAATAGTCGGGAATATTCAATAATTTTATAACTGTTTATTATTATATGGATTAAAATAAACCCGCGAGTTAATCATTATTGACTTTGTTTAAGTGAAGGCAGTTTAAAAATTGGTTAAGAATGCATACATTTTCTTTATCTTGTTTCTTGCTAAAGTTAACTTTTATTTTATTTCAGCAAGCTTTATTATATAAGAAATTTTATTACGCAAACTGTAAATAAAAATAAACAGAAATCTTTAATAATTAAATTTTGTGTAACAAAAAAAAAAAAAAAAAAAAAAAAAAAGAAGAAGAAGAAGAAGAAGAATAGCAGTGATAACTTTAAGATAATGAAAACTTTATAGAAAGTTATTTTTTATTTTTATCACTTTTTTTTTTTTTTTTTTTTAAATAACTGGTGGAGGTTTAAAAGTACAGGATATTTTCATCTGGCACTTCTAAACGTAAATTGCTCATTTTTCTTTTTATACAGTTGATTTTTACTGATTTAGTGATTAATGAATTACTAAGTTACAATAAATAAAGTAAATAGTAAGCTGAGGGGGGAAAAAATGGTATTAAAAATTAACAAGTTGTATGGAACTATTCTACTATGTGTAATAAGATTCAAAAATTTAGAGCAATGCGAGCTTTAAGTAAGTTATTTAAAAAAAAAAAAAAAAAAGTAAAGCAGGTGTGTATTTACCGTGTAATGGTTTTTGCCGGTTTTTACTATCTTGGCCAAAACATGTTTTTCCTGTGGTTTTTACCACCTTCAGAGAAAATAAAATTCCTATTTTTTTTATTTATTTATTCATTTTTGTTTTTTAATTTACCCCAAAAACCTTCGGGACATATTTTAAAATTTTTAGTTCTCATTTTCCCAATATTATTTACTATGAAATTTCCATTCTTTCATCCATTTCTAACAACAATATTTTGAAAATAAAAATAAAAAAATAAAAAAAGCAATGTTGACAACATGAAAATTGTTTTAAATTACATGATCAGTTTAACCATTTATCAGTTACAAACATTTTTTTCTGTCACTCAATAGTTGAAATAAAAGGCTAATGTGACAATCTTTATTAAAAAAAAAAAAAAATATATATATATATGGAAAATAAGATTACTGAATAACCATAGAGTTAAAATATATACATATATATATATATTTGATTTATTATTATATTACTTAGTTTATATTATTTAATTATTATTTTATTAAATTTAATTATTTTTTAATTCCTACCTTCACCTACTATTGTTTTTATCAGTTATTAAACAGATAAAATACTACACAGCTAAAGGATTGATGAACTAATGTTTTTAAAATACTTGCAATAGATATTGTTTCATACTAAGAAATGAGACCCAAAAATATGGCTTCAATAAAAAGTATTTAGTTTGGTAATAACATAAATTAAGAAAACCTCGACAGCTTTTCCAAAAGAAAATATAGGTGCTTTCTTCTTCAGGAATCACATTTAAGCAACCTCACTAAAAACAAGGTCAACTTTTCTTTCGTTGATAAAATTAGATAAATATTTTTCTCATCAAAAAATAAATTAACTATTAAATTGAGATTTTTTTTTTTTTTTTTTTTTTTTTACAACAAGCATAAAAGTAAAAATTAAAAAATCAGAAATTACATTTTTTATTTTACTAGCCCAAAGAAGCTCTATCACCAAATAGATTAGAATCTTTGGAATTGCCGCGTATGTATTGTCATCTGATGACTAAGTTTAATAAGTTTTAATTGCAAAAAAAACTAGTTTCTCATCTTATCATTGGCTCTTTTAAATTGCGCAAAATTCTATTTATCGGTAATATATTTAGTAAATAATTTAAAATAATTTTTTGTTCACGCATAAAAAAAAAAATAAATAAATAATAATAAATCAGAAATTACATTGTTTATTTTATTACTCAATGAACTGCGCGACAATAAGTTTATTAAATTTTAACTAAAAAAATCGAGTTTTCTTCTAAGATTACCACTGGCTTCTTTAAATTACAAAAAATCCTATTATTCATCATTAATATCATCAATAAAAAATTAAAAATATTTTTTGGTTCAAGCATTAAAAAAAAAAAAAAAAAAAAATCAAATTACATTGTTTATTTTATTAACCCAAAGAAGCTCTATCACCAAATAATTTAGAATCTTTAGAATTGCTGCATATGTATTGCCATCTGATGACTAATTTTAATAATTTTTTATTGTAAAAATCTAGTTTCTCACCTTATCATTGACTCTTTTAAATCACGAAAAATTCTATTCATCATTAATATATTTAGCAAATAATTTAAAATAATTTTTTGTTCACGCATAACATATATATATATATATATATGAAGTCAGAAATTACATTGTTTATTTTATTACCCAAAGAACCGCACGACAATAGGTTTAATAAGTTTTAACTACAAAAATCGAGTTCTTTTCTCAGATTATCACTGACGTCTTTAAATTACGAAAAATCCTATTCATCATTAATGTCATTAATAAATAATTAAAAATACTTTTTGGTTTAAGCATTGAAAAAAAAAAAAAAATCAGAAATTACATTGTTTATTTTATTCCCCAAAGAACCTCCATCACCAAATTGGTTAGAATCTTTAGAATTGATGCGTATGTGTTGCCATCTTATCACTAAGTTCAATAAGTTTTAATTGCAAAAAACAATCTTATCATTGGCTCCGAATTAAGCAAAATTCTATTCATCATTAATATATTTAGTAAATAATTTAAAATAGTTTTTTGTTCACGCATAAAAAATAAATAAATAAGAAATCATATCTATCATTAAATAAATTTTAACCGAAAAGGCTGAGACGAAAGCCGCGGCCATTTCGTGAAGGACAGGCTGTGCGAAAACGGCCTCTCCGAAATGGATCTCGCGCCAAAACGGCCGCGCCAAAACAGCCGCGCCGAAATGGGTTTCGCGCCGGAACGGCTGCGCCAAAACGGCGGCGCCAAAACGGCCGCGCCGAAACGTCCCATTCCGCTTCAGCAGCGTTTATATGATTCAACAGAAAATTTATTTAACTAACTTCCTGACTAGCTAGACATTTGAAACTTTCAGAATAGTTCAGAATACGGTGAAAATGCATTTTTAAAATATTTTTAACCAAATGTTTCGGGTTCCTGCTGCCTTCGGCAGCGTTACCAGTACAAAGCTTGCAATCGATTTTTCACTAACTTCTCGACTAGCTAGACATTTGAAACTTTTATAATAGCTCAAAACACGAGAGCAATGGTTTTTTTTTTTAATTTATCCAATTGCTCCGGGTTCCCGCTGCCTTCGGTAGCGTTTATATGATTGAACAGAAAATTTAAAAACATGGTATATAAAAAGATCTTTTTATCTTGTAATTATTTTTAGAATGATTAAATATATTGTCTCTTTAGTAAATATTGTGCATTAAAACAAATATTTGGTTTAAAAGCTACATTTAAAGAATTCCTACATAATATGTATTACGTGTATTTTGGACTGTGTTATACTCCTATTTGGTGAAGAAAATAAACTTACAGCCGAACGTTGATGAGGGCGATAGGCGTCTTATACAGTAATATATTTCACAAGTAAATAAAATAATATTGTATGCAGAGGAACAAATAAAAATGATTCACTCACAGGGGAAGTATGAATCAGTAAAAATCCTATTGAACCCAAACCAAGCTTAATTAAAGAGCATGGTCTAAAACATAGGGCAGCATGCAAATTTGCTGCAACAACCCCCCCCCCATGAAGTGAAAATAACGACCCTAAAATTTTAGCTGTTTCCATCAAAACCAACGAAAGAGAATCCATTAACAAGACGGCGTGGCGTAGTGATCAGGGTGTCCAGCTTGAGTGACGAAGGTCTTGAGATCAAATCCCGGTGACTGCTCGCAGTTATATATATATATATATATATATATATATATATATATATATATATATATATATAAATGAAATACAATATAAAAATATATGAATAATTTCAGGGTGGTGGGACATGTATTAAATACAATTAAAAAATTTATGATATATTTTTTAATTATTAAAATATTTTATTTCAACCAATATATATATACATACTATATATATAAAAATTATAATTTAAAATATTTCTTTATTATACATTTTTCTTTTTAATTAAGTTTATTTCAGTTCAAACCCCGACAAAATGCTCATTATTATTATTATTATTATTATTATTATTTATTATTAATGAAATAAAAAAAACCATTAAAATAAATGAATAACTTTAGAGAAAAAAATTATTAAAGTTAATTAAGAATTAATAAATAAATAAACAAATATACTCTATATAAAGATTAAGAAATATATTGGATAAAATTACCTCTTCATGAAGAAAAAAAATCACATTGAAATTTACGAATTTATTTTCTAGTTAGTTAATAATGACTGTGATTAGGTGTAAGAAAATTATCAAAGCATAAGCACTTTTCACTATGGGAACAACATATAAAAGAAAATTTATCACGATTAATTTAATTACAATCTTGTTCAACGCTGAAGCGCACATTTTGGAAATTATTCGGTTTTTCTCCGAGAAAACCAGCTTTACAAATTTCATATATAACTAGATTTTTAAATTTTGGAAATGTATGTAAACCAAGCTGTAAACATATGCAAGGGTCAACAGAATAATAACAATAAGTAAAAGTTCTTTTTTTTTACGTATGAATAATAGCGCAATTAAAAGCAGACGAAAAAAATACAATATAAATAATATTTTCCGCTGCACTATTCATTTGAAAAAAATATTTTTTAACTTGAAATAAAATGTTTTAATAATTTAACAGAATATTTATTTTTATGTATAAAATATAACAAAATTAAAAGCAGATGATAAGCATTTCCTACTAGCGGCTTTGGTGTGAAATTAAAAAAAAAAAAAAAAACGTGCAATGAAGAAATATACTTTTTCTTAAATTATTCATTTATTTAAAATTATTTAAAAAAAAATAATCATAATTAAAACTGTATCTGAAATAAAATATTTTAGCAATAAAAAATATATCATTATATATATTTTTTTAATTGAATTTAATACATGTTCCCCTCACTGAAATTATTCGTATATTTTTATATTGTATTTCATTTATATTTATTAATATATATATATTTATTAATATATATATATATATATATTAAAAAAAAAAAAAAAAAAAATCCTGCCAGCAGTCACCGGGATTTGATCTCAGGACCTTCGTCACTCAAGGCGAACACTGACCACTACGCCACGCCGGCTTATTAATGGATTCTCTTTCGTTGGTTTTGAGAGAAACAGCTAAAACTTTTAGGGTCGTTTTCTCGCTCCATGGGGGGTTGTTGCAGCAAATTTGCACGCTGCCCTATGTTTTAGAGCATGCTCTTCAATTTAAGCTTGGTTTGGGTTCAATAGGAATTTTGCTGATTTATACTTCCCTTGTCAGTGTTGCCAGACTGGGGAATTTTTCCCCACTCTGGTGATTTCTGAGACTACGGGAGAAATATTTGGGGACAGATTTAGTAGGAAGCAGTTTGGGGAAATAAAAAAAATTGGGGGGAAATATAGGGATCACATTAACATTGGCAAAAGAGTTTTTCTAAAACCTCACAAAAAAAAAAAGAAAGAAAAAAAGAAAGAAAGAAAGAAAGAAACAGAGAAAAAGCAAAAGAAAAATAAATGGTCAAGTTTTTCAGATGTTAATGCATTGACTCTGGATTTTATTTCACAAATAGAGAAACAACATTTTGATTATAAAATTCATCCTGTTTTTTTTTTTTTTTTTTTTTTTTCATTCCTTGATGTCAGGAATTATTTGGTTCATGTGTGCTGTAGCAAGTATAGTGAATCCTGGTTGCTGCTTGAATCAAGTTTAAAGTAAGCTGAACCAGTCTAAACTAGGATCTACAATGCTTGATTTTATTTAAACTCGCAGGCTTGAAACATCTAGTTTGATGCAAGTTCTTTAAGCTGCCTGGGTATACCTTGTTTTTCATGCATTTTATAGTTCACAAAAACTTTATATATTATATATATATAGGATAAATATAAATGATTAGATGGGAGGAATCTACACTCAAAAAGTTACACAGATTGAAATTTCCCGAAAAAGTGTATTTAAAGACATTTTTGTAAATGTTTTTTTTTTTTTTTAACGAGATTTATTTGAAGAAAAATGACAGCTTAAATTTATTAAATGTTCTTAAAAAAAATTTTTTTTTTTTTTTTTTTAATTACAGTTTTAGTATAAATTGAGTTGGGGAATTTTTTTGGAAAAAACCCTTGATTTGGGAAAATTTGAAAACTTTTTTGGGGACATTGACTATCGACCATCTAGCAACACTCGATCCACTCAAAAATGTGTAATGCAAATAGGGCGTTATGGTCCCTCATCTGCAGATCTACTCGTATTAGGTTCTGTTTAATTTCAAAAGAAAATAATTTAACTTTTGTATTTTCAGTTTGTACTTTAGTCATGAAGTAGTTTATTTGTACACTGTTAACTCTGAAATGATTATATAATTTTTTTTATTTAATTTAACCAAAAAAAAAAAAAAAATGTGCGTATAATGTTTAATGTTTAATTAGAAACAAACAATAAAAAAAGAATAAATTTCACCAATTATGAGGTTCAGCAATAAAATAATTGTGCACATGTTACTAGAAACCGAATTAATTAATATTTAAAAATTATGTCGATTATATTTTAGTAAATGTATGAGCAGTTTAGTTCGTTATTAGTTGGGGAAAAAATTATCTTTTGACGTATATATTATACGCTTAAATTTGAAATATTTCTAAATTTTTAAATCTAAATTTTATCATAATTTAATTCTCAAGAGACATCGTTCATAAACGTTTTAAACTAATCTCTTAAAATTTACACAATTATTGCATAAAATTATTCCAAAATATGCGTTTCTAAAACATAATTTCTTTTGACGTGATTTAAAAAACCTTTTGTTAAGTTCTTAAAAGATTACTTCACTCAGATTACTAATATATAAAACTCTTATGAATAATAAAAAAAAAAAAAAAAAAAGAGTATTCAAACTTTAATCTCATTTTGTTGAACATAGATTATTTACATACAAATTTCGATAAGAAAAAGATCTAATTTAAAAACATAGACTATTGTTTGAATAATACTCAAATTTATAAAAACTTAAAAAGATGGAGGAATAAATAGAAAAAATATAAAAGTAGAAGGTTTCTCAGAAAGAAATTTCAGTTTTGATTAGTACATTCATTTTTCAACTTTCCACGGGGGAATAACCAAAAAAAAAAAAAAAAAATTCTCATTCACTTCAAAATGTAAATTCAAATTTATTTTACTTTATCTACTAAGTAAAGGGAAAAAATCAAAGTTGGGAAACGTAATATCAACCATGATAAAATATATTTCACTATTATTATGTATATTACCATTATTGTTGCTAACATTATTTGGTACTTTTAATAAAATATATTTCGTTAAAAATCTCTGAAATATATGAAAAAAGAAATCCTTATTCTAGATTATCTTTATTTATATTTTCTTATTTTCCTCGAAAAATTCAAAGATAAATAGATAATTCTCTTTCTAGTGGTAGAAACTATTTTTTCTTTGATAATTGCAAATATAAATTTGCAAGTAATATTACAAAAATGATCATTAGAATGTTAAAATTAAGTACAAAATGTAAAAATATCTCATTCTTTAAAAAAATGTTTAAAGCATATTTAAAAAAAAACTATTTTTTAATGATTTATACAGGGGCATCCAAGAGAATTTAAATACATTATGTCTGTGGGGAAATTCCTGGTAAGCACGGTGTAACATCTATATGCTGACTTAAACGAAAGGGAATGAATAAAATGTACTGTATTCGTAAAAGCATGTTTTGTGTAGATTGTAGTATGGAAATCATTCATCATTCGTTTACAGAGCTATCCAAAGTATTTGAATACACTGGGGTTATACTTGGAAATTTTAGGATTCTTAATTCCTTTTGTGTTAGGTGTTTTTCAAGCAAGACTACTCTTAAATACACAGTATTTTTTTATAGTGCATATTGATTATGAACAGTATAGAGCGTTAAAACCCAATTAAACTACTACGTCAGAAACGTCAAAGAAAAATATTGGAAATGCATACAGCTGTTTCGGCAGCCTTAAGCGTACCGTCTTCAGTGCGAAAAGGATTCTGAATCTGGAGAAGTGTTCGTATATCTAAATTCAGACCCTCTCCTATATATACGAACACTTCTCCAGATTCAGAATCCTTTTCGCACTGAAGACGGTGGCTTAAGGCTGCCGAAACAGCTGTATGCATTTCCAATATTTTTCTTTGCCTTTTCTGACGTAGTAGTTTATTTGGGTTTTAATATTCCAACGCCAAGTCTCCTGTTATTAATATAGAGTGTTATCCAGAATTAAGCAAAACGTTCTTTTCTGATGAATGTAATTGATGAAAGTGCTTTCTATATTTCCTATATCGACGAAGATTGCAAAATTATTTATTCATATCCATACAGTAAGAAACTATTTTTTGTGTAAACTCTATTTTTTGTATAATATTACGTTTTGATGTTACCTGATTACGAAAGTCCAATTCTTAGAGATAGAACTGCACGTATATCTGTTATCAGCATAACTTGAAAACAAATAACTTCAGGAAGTGCATATTTGGCATTTTGAATTCTGTGTTAGGTTGCCACTTAATAATTTGATCAAAACTGGCAAATTTGAAGGAAAAATAGTAACAGCCTGGATTTTCTTTTAAACAATTCTATGCAATGTAATTGAACGGGGGTTGAGGGGAGCGATACACTCTCCCCCCCTCATTCAATTACATATAAAACAAAATTGTTCCTAAACCTATTTTAGATTATTTTAAAGTGCATTGAACTTTATTATCTTACGCTATTGATCTTAAGAATTAATATGCAATCTATCCTTATAGTATTGAAATGCAGGGTAAGAGAAAGTCATGTGAATGGCACACCAGATTATTTTTCTTTACGTTAGTGATTAAAGTTTCGTCATTACAATATCATTTGCACAAATCCTTTTTATGCGTTTCGCAAAACACTGGCTGGGAACCAATGTTGTAAAGTATCAGAAATTCGTAAAGTTTTTCCGTTGTGCCATTTAAAAAAATCTGGAATGACTCCACTCGACTTTCCGAACATTGAGTAATTAACGGTTTGTCGGTAAAATAAAGTAAGAGGAGTTGTTAAATAAACAAAAGAGAAAATTATAATAGGGTGTTTGGGTATTTTTCTTTATATGGTACACGATGTTTAATATAACGCTATTTTACCAAACACGTAGATCATAATGATAAAGAATAATTCATTGTGTCCCTGTAAAAACATACAAATTCTAGATTCACCAAAATTCTTATAGATCGTGCAACAGTGGCTAATAATATTTATATAAATTTTCAGCTCCATCGGATAAGGTATTTAGATGCTATCGCACTTTAAAATTTGAACCCAATATGCCACAGTTATAAAGAAATTTGCACTTTGTTTCTGTAAAAAAAAAAAAAAAAAAAAAAAAAAAAAACTGCTAGATTCTCTAAAGTTCATGAAGTTCGTGTGACGGTGACGTATAACATGTATATAAATTTTCAGTTAATTTGAATAAGGAGTTAGTCGCTGTCGCCCTTTAAATAATTTAAGTCTATAGATCTTAATGATGAGCAATTTTTAATTGTGTCCCTGTAAAACTCGTTAAGCGCTAGAGTCACCAAAATTCATACAGTTTGTGTGATAGTAACGTATAACTCGTATATAAATTTTCCACTCAAAAGAATAAGGCATTTAGATACTATCGCACTTTAAATAATTTCACCCCATACGTCATAATGATACAGAATTATTTGTTGTGTCCCTGTAAAAAAACTAGAAGTGCTAGACTCACCAAAACCTATATCGATCGTGAAACTGTGACCTATAATATGTGTATAATTTTTTTGTTCATTTGAATAAGGCGTTTAAACTCTATCGCACTTTTTAAAATTCGAATGATAATGAATTTTTCTTTGTGTCCCTGTAAAACACCTATTCGTGCTAGATTCTCCAAAAACTATACAGATTGAGTAACTGTCATTTATAATATGTGTATAAGTTTTTTGCTCAATTGAATAAGGCGTTTAGATGCTATCGCACTTTTAAATATTTGGTCCCATATACCATTATGATAAAGAATTTTTGTGTTCCTGTAAAAACTAGTATGTTGTGGCCACCACGAGACTTTCTTCTATCTTTTCCTATACAAATTCAGTCAGTAACAATAATAATAAAAAAAAAAAAAAAAAAGTATAGAATTAAGGGGAGTAGGAAAAAAAAAAGTGGGACTTTATCAAATTTTCACATTTTACCCAAAATTTTGTCAAAGTCCCACTTTTTTTTTTTTTTCTCCCCTTAATTCTATCAAACTCCCACGGTTTCCGTGTTCTGACAAACTTAAACAAATTTTTGCATTTTTCCCCCAATTTTGTCAAAGTCCCACGGTTTCCGTGTTTTGACAAACTTAGAATAATTTTCTCATTTTACCCAAAATTTTGTCAAAGTTTGTCAAAACACGAAAACCGTGGGACTTTGACAAAATTAGGGGAAAAATGCAAAAATATGTTAAAGTTTGTCAAGACACGGAAACCGTAGGACTTTGACAAAATTAGGGGAAAAAAGCAAAAATTAGTTTAAGTTTGTCAGAACACGGAAACCGTGGGAGTTTGATAAAATTAAGGGGAGAAAAAAAAAAAAAAAAAAAAAAAAAAAATTCTAAGTTTTTTTTCGTAAAAAGTAAAAAAAATCGATAACTTTGTTTTAAATTATCACAGATTTATAGTTCAACCATTCGTTTTAAAGGTACTGACGAGACCTTTCGAAAGATACCCATCTTGAAAATTTTTGCCCTATATCACCCTGTTAAAAATTTAGAAAAAGCGGGATGGCAACGCAACCTGTAAGACGATTTTTACCAAAAGTTGATAGGCACTAATTTATTTCAAGGTGCAACTACATACCAATTTGTATGAAATTCTGTGCAGTAGTTCCAGAGATACAGTTGCCACAAAATTTTGTCACACACACACAGACAGACAGACAGACAGACATTTTCTAAAAATGTTAAAATCGTGTTCTACAGCTCTCAAAACGTGTAAATCCATCAAAAACCCGAAATCGAAAATTTTTACGAATCCAATACTTTCTTCTATTGAAGATAGAAGAAAGTAAAAAACTATAAGTGCCAGATTCACCAAAATCAATAGGGTTCGCGCTATGATGACTTGTAACATGCTTACCAACTTGCAGCTCATTCGAGCAAAGCGTTTAGACGCTAGCGTGTTCACTCACACACATGACCATAAAAATAGTGAAAACGGACTCAGGGGACCTCAAAACGTATAGACACACCAAAATCTCGAATTCGGATTTCTGACATGATTACAATACTTTCCTTACCTATGTATGTTCGGAAAGTAAAAATATTTTTTGATATATGTAGATTGACTTTGCTGCATTAACTTTTCCATAATGGTGAACTTAATAATTGGATACATATATATTTACTTAAAATTTAAATGAGAAAACAATTAATATTAAAAACTTTGATTTTATGCATGTTATCAACTCTTTTAAAATAAATTAACTCGTTTATTTATTACCATGTTATTTTATCACCATGTCAAGAAGGAATTGATTTTTTTTTTAAATCGACTACATTTAAAAATTCAATAATTTGAGTTTATTTAGTAGCTTTTGTATTTAAGTGAACTTTAGTTATCGATATATTTAAAATATTTGAGTTATTTCTTCTCATTCAAGCACTTGTAAGTGGCAACATCGCTCTCGCTGCTATGCATTTTTTTCAGTAAACTGAAATAACTCAAGTTTGAGTGCATTATTTTAAATCATTCAACTCTATATAAGAAGCAGCGTTTCTTCTAGGCAAATAAATGAAAATTCACTAGATTGAGTTGTTTTCATGATTTCATTTTAAGAGAGGAAGATAATGTAATTTTTTTTTTTTCTTTTTTTAAACAAAAATATTGAGTAATTTCATTATTGTTAGAAATAAATTAATTTTCACTTAAAGAGAGAAAGAATTTAAATGATATTTAACTAAAAACTGCTGTGACTCGTTTCAAAAGAAGAAAAATGAGTTATTTTATGATCCTTGACAAATACAAAATCACCAATAAGTTATAGTTTATTTAACCCGAGAGTAGTCGCGTCATTTTTTATAACGCTAGTAGTCCCGTGTCGGTCTTTTTGCCGCCGTTGTTTAGTGTTGGGGAAAGCCGAAAGAAAGGCAGTAGAGAAATATGTAGTGCCTTTAATTCACGCGAAGTTTTTCCTGCAAAACTCTAGCCTGTCTGAAAAACCGGAAATGGAGAAAAAAATGAACCAACGTTAGTGGTCGCGTCGCGGTCAAATTGACCGATTTGAGAAGTAAAATGTTTTAAACTGCTCAAAAAATAGCAGAAATGACTTGAAAATATACTATGTTAGAGGACATCTACCCAAAGGTCATGTACACAGAGTTTCCCCACTTTATTTTTAAGGGGTGATTTGCAGGAGGGGCGATGGGCGACAAAAGCGATGGGCGGCAAAAAGACCGATATGCGACTACTAACGGGTTAATTTTTTTTTTTTTTTCAAAATGCTCTTAATGCCTATTATATAAAAAATTTCAAGTGAAAACTGTTACATAAATGACTGAACAAATATCAAAGATATTCGCTGCGTTATTTTTGCTTTTAAATTTCAACACACAAAAAGTGTGAAATATTTTTCTACAGCTGAAAGGAAAAAATAGTTATTTACAATAACTTTATAGTAAATTATTTAACGAGAACGTTTAAAGTTTTCAATAAATATTTTTTATTTTTTCATTAAGAAAAACATTAAGAAATATATCTTGAAATTTTCTTTTATGCTTAAATTAACTGAGTTGTGTTCTGTTTCTCTTGATCTAAAAAGTTTAGTTTAAGCTGTTATGGAACGAGAAACTGTAATTAAGTTACCGTAAAGTTTGAATACAATTAAAATTGAAATTCCAGGAATTTCTTTAACGTAACTTGTATGATGATAATTATAACAGTTTAATAGTTTAAAATTAGTAATGTTTTAACTATTTTCTTAAAACCTTTTACTGAAAGAACATTATGTTTTTGCAAATGCATACTCATTCCTTTAATTTCAAGAATGTCGTCGTAACTAATTGAAATTTACTGAATTCTACTTTCTTGTGAGTGAAAATTTTAAATTATAAAATATTGAAATTTTTAATCCCTTATAAAAATTAATTATATTTTTTTAACCTTGTACCAAAAAATATAAATTACAATTAAATGGGAATTTTACTTATTAAACATTGTTCTTTAAGAAAGCCTTTATATATCCTTAACTTGTTCTCGATTCTACATTTTGCTCATTTATATTTATCATCTTATTAGCACATATAAATATAATTCTTATATCAATTTTCTTTATAAATTAAAAAGCTAAAAAATGTACGAGAATTTTTTCATTTCCCTTCCTAAAAAATATAGAAAATAATCCGGTGTGTCACTCACACGACATTCTCTTATTCTGAAATTTAATACTATAAATACAGATTGTAGATTAATGAGTAAGATAACGAGTACTGTTTTGTAAACCTATGTTAACCCTTTCCGACCCTAAATATTTTCACGTTAAAACATTACATTCTTCTGTTTTTGCTGTTTTAAAGAAAAACGTGGACTACAACCACCATTTGCTGATTGTAAATGGTACTTTACACTTTCTGCAAATTAGCACAATCATTCATTTCCTGCTTTTATTACATTCGACTTTTCCAGATGCAAAAATGTATGTGGATGTCGTGGATATCTAACCCACACGATTGTGCAATCTGGATCGGAAAAGGTTAAAACAATTCAAATTAGGTTTCGTAACAGCTTTATTTGAGAAATAAATCTATTTGGGGTTTTACCGCACCCGCCTTAAACCAATATTTCTTTATTGTACATACATTTATATACAATTCAAATCTGTTATTTAATTCAAAAGTTCATTTAAAATTATTCAGACAACTTTCACACGATACATTCATTGAAACTTAATCTTTAACAAAATTTTCTAGTAGCAAACATTAACTTCAAAATACAACATTTGGCTCGCCTAAAATTATTTGTTTTTAATTTACTCTAAGAGACAGAGAGAAAGATCAAAAGATAAAAACGTAATTTCGGTATTCAGGAAGACTCAAAACGAGTAAATTTACACACACACACACACATAAAAAAAAAAAAAAAAAAAAAAAAGAAGAAGAAGAAGAACTTAAAAAAAAAATCTCTTTTCGGCAAGCTTAAAGGCAAAAGTAGATTCCTTTACATTAATGTTACAATTGTAAAGAAATTTTACATATGCATTAATACCTAGCCAATGGCTTTGTTCCCACACATTGCATTATTTACGTCGCTATTCTGTTTTCAAGAAATTTAATTTTCAACTACAAAAGGGTTTTATTCATTCTACTTAAAACTTTAGGCTAGATTTATTGGTCAGTAAATGTTTCAATGTTTTAAAATCCAAGCTCATAATCATTCAACAAATAAAAGCCTTAAAGATATACAATCCCAGCAATGGTGAATCCCGGAAGGGGCTATTGGGCTACACCCCTCTCCCCACCCAAGCTTAATCAAAATTATATTTTTTATTTTAAATCCATATAACTGTTGTTCAATATCTTTCTTTTAAAAGAAAAAGTAATAGAAAAGTGAAAATGCACTTGTGATCTTACTAGTTCTGGTAAGCCTGGCGTTGTTATGGTCAAGTCAAATACAGATAAGTGGTAGCGGTTTTTGGATAGTTATTTCCTTGTAATTTTTATTGAATTATTGAAAGTTTTGTATTGTGTTTTTGAGATTCTTATTGTCAGATGAGTAAAAATTGTAAAGTGAAACTGTTTTGGTTCACATAAGCTGGAACATTAACATTAACATTAGTTAACATTGGATCATTTGGCACCGCTGAATTTCAATGTTAATTGTTATGAATTTAGTAAATTGTATGATTTGGCGAGATTTTCGTGACAAAACTTGCGACTTAGCAATGAAATTTGTGATTTGGCGGCTAAAGTTGGTAGTTGACGACGAAATTTTTGACTTGGCGACAAAATTTGGCGAGCTTGGAGATGGAGAAAGGCAGCTTTGGCGTCATTATATTTTCTTTCTACGCGAAAACCTCATATATCTTCACAGACCAATATCTTGTTTCGACAAGGTAAAAAGTCAAAGGAAGCTGTAACGTATTACTCTCAATCGTAAATTTTAAATTCTTGCCTAAACTGACATTCTAAACTATTCACAACAAACGATATTTGTATTAAGATTGACGTATTATTTTAATATTATATTTTTAAATGATTAATTAAAGCATTTAACAAGATTTTTAATTAACACACTTTTATTAACTTGATATGATGCAACTATTAATGCATGTAACGGAATTTTGCAATTCAATTTTCGGCAACTTCTTGTCGTCCAAAGGACCTGAAATTTTGCACACGACTTCATAATCAATGACAATACTAGATACAAGTGTTACCAGGCACTTTTCCCATCAGGGGCAGGTTCCAAGGGCAAACAAAAACTCTATACTTATACAAAACTATCGTATGTGACACAGGATTTGGATGTATTTGTATAATGTCGAGTAGCAACAATTAATTTTTTTTTAATAAAGATTTAAAAGTGTGTTATAGTTTTCTAAAACCTTTATTAGTTCATTTTTCAATAAAAGAGTGTTCTTTATTTTTTTTTTAAATGGTATAATTTTATTTATCAAAATAAGGAATTCGAGTAATGAGATACTTTAATTTAAATTTAAATTTTCATGAAAATAAACTTCAATGGAAAATTCATTAAAATCATCCCTAGTTTATTTGTCAAAGGGATAATAGGGCAGTTCCTTGTTTGTAAACAAACATCTCAACTTTTATGAGTGGTTGGCAAAAATGCTTGGGAAAAGCATATGGATGGCGGATCACCAACGGAAAATCAATGGTGGGCGGGGCGCGGGAAAGTCGAGCGCGCTTTTTTGCCAACCACCAGACGTCACGAGGAAATGCTCTATACCTAAATGTTCCCAAATTTATTACTTTTTCTGCCATGCCAGTTTAATTCGTTTAGCATCGATTTACACGATTTTTTTTTTTTAACGATGACATTTATCTTTTACATTATAGGGCAGTTCCTTGTTTGTAACAAACATCTCAACTTTTATGAGTGGTTGGCAAAAAGGCTTGGGATCTCTTGATTACTTGATTACTACCAACGGAAAATCAATGGTGGGCGGGGCGCGGGAAAGTCGAGCGCGCTTTTTTGCCAACCACCAGACGTCACGAGGAAATGCTCTATAGCATCTATGTCATAAAGCTAAGTCTAAATCTGCTTAGCCCTAATATATGTTGATTTTATTTACTTATTTTTTTTTTTATTGAAATTATTTTATTTGTTTAAAATCACGGATAAAATTTTATTTCATTTTTCTCAGTACATTCTTGTAATTGTGACGTCATATTTTCTGTTAAATTAAACTTTTTTTTTTTTTTATCAGATTATTATATTGTTTAAAAACATGATTAAAATTTTATTATATTTTCAGTGATCTTTTTTATTATCATTTGCACGTGACATAAGCATCAGATTATAAATTTTTGCAATGAAAGCTATAGAAAATGTAGGCTTCATCACAAGAAAAAACACTTTTTTACTTGTAACTTTTAATCAATTGAAGTTATCGAAAAAGTTTAAATACAAAAGTTGTTCTTTAGGGTAAGGCGGTAATTCGCCTGATTTGAAGTATTTTCCTATTTTCAATATTAAAGAAATTATGGGCAAATGAAAATTTCCACCCCCCACCATTTCCACCCCCTTTGAGCAGGATACCCCATCTACGAACTCGACCGAGATTTTTACTGTCCTAAAAACATATCCAGAGCTGGTTAAATTTTAATAAAAATTACTTCAGTTATCGTGTTCACAACTTAACATGGGAAAAAGCGTTATACATATATATATATATATACCTATATATATATATATATATATACATATATATATATATATATAAACTTTTGAACGGAGGGTGGTTTTGGGTTCTAGGGGTCATGATCGGTGAAGATATGAAGAAATTTTCCAGAAGTCGTGTCATGAGAACCATTGCAATAGGTAGATCTCCTATAAGGAATCTACCTAAAATACATTATTTACCATATGTCTATGAGGAATTCATTTCAATTCTGATGCAGCTTTCCTGGACATGGTAAAATATTAGTTATGCACTTCCACAAACAACAAAAAATAATGTTATGGCTTAAATATTGGCAGCCCTCTATATCTTCTGAAAATTATGGCCACATCTCATGGTGCACATAAATATATTCCGGTATTAATAACACACGGCGCAACCTGAAGTACACTTCCATCAATTTTCAAGTATTGTCGCACTATAATCTAGTTATTTTGTGTAGCCCTGTAAGCGAATAGCGAATGATTTCTGTACCATATTCTACATGAAACATGTTTTTACGCATACAAAAGAATATATATTCGTTTTATTTGGTTTAGTACAGTCTACAGATGTTAAACTCTACTTACCTGCAATTTCCCCCACAGACGTAATGTACTTGAATCCTCACCGGTGCCCCTGCACAACCATCTGCTTGACATCAACGAAAAGTTTAGTGTAGCATCCCTATATGATACCCATTTAGAATGCCAAGTTTGGACTTTCTACTATAATTTCTTTTTGAGATATGCTGATAACATGCAGACAGAAACACACAGACGAACCGCTAAAAACATGATGATGATTTTTGGATTCAGGGAATCTCAAAAAGTGTAAATGTAACAAATACTCAATTTCGAAAATTTCACCCAAAAACAATACTACCTTATGGGGAAAAAAAAAAAAAAAAAAAAAAAAAAAAAAAGTTATTCTTTTTAGTGGACAGTTTGAACAAAATACAGTAATTTCTATATAAGGATATTTCATCATTTTGTTAGTCTTTTCATCAATTAACATTTTTAATGCATGGTATTTTTAAGATTTAAAATTATATAAGTAATCATGTGTAATCATTTATTTATTTATTTATTTATTATTATTATTTTCTAAACTAACCATTTAAAATTATTCATATAAAATATTTATAAAGATGATTTAAATCATTAATTATCATCAGGTGACAATCATTCTTTAATAAAATTCAAGCACAAAGTAATTCTAGAAAAAATATTAACGTCATTTACTTAATTTTTCTCGTTGTTCATTAATTGTAATTAGCACGACTGTAATCAAATACATGTTGTTATAACTATTCGTAAAAATGATTTTTCTTCATCATAATTTATATTAAAGATGACAATGTGGAGTGTTAATAGAATCTTTTCGTAAAAAAAAAGATAACCGACTCCAAAAAGCAACTTCTATTCAAACAAAGAAAAAAAAATTGTATGAAATGAAACAGTAAATTGCGCCTAAAAGTATAAAATAATTTCCTTCGCCAAACAACCTATAACACTACAATTAATCATGACTTTTGAAGTCGGCGCAAAATTAAATAAAATTGAATTAATTTTTAAAGGTTTGTTTTTAGATCGGTAGTAACAAATGCTGTTGTCTCGAATGATCCATTTTCACGTTTCCTTTATTATTTTATGACTGTATACAATTGGTTCATTAGTAGCATCTGCATAGAACAGTGAACATTCTTCACAATGCGGTGTTTATGTTTCTACGAAGTTAGAGTTTCCTTTGCAAATTTGGTATAACTTTGATAACTATCATCCTTGGTGGCTTTTGGATTTGGCGATCAAAATGTAATGCAAAAATATACACGCGAGATGTATATTTTCATAATATATCTGTACTGATAAGTATAAAGGATTTAAGTCCAAAAATGTCGATTTTGAGTTAAGTACATAGTCAGACTCAGAAAAAAAATTCTCTATCGATTGGTATAAAGGATTTAATTCTATGTCATTTAGTCTTTGAGAAAATCCATTGGTAAAAAAAGGACCAATTTAGAAATTTACCATTCATGTATGGTATAAAATATTTAATTCAATTTTTCCCGTTATTAAATGAAGGTTGACAACCACTGAATGGTATAAAGGGTAAAAATCAACGAAATACCTTTTCCCTAATCCATTCTTCTGATTTGTTTTTAGCTAGTAAAACTTTATTTTTCGTCTCCTGAAAAATCAAGAATATGGACTTAAATCCTTTATACTTATCACTACAGATATATTGTAAGAAGTATTGTTTCATATTTTTGATTACTCTCTTAATATACCTTATCAAAATAATCATGATATCCCAAAGAAATTAAATATGTTTGCCAGATAATTTTGTGATTTTTCTTTCACCAAGGACGTCAGATACCAGCATCTTCGCCAATTTTTACTGCTTACGAAATCTTATTTGTTTTCTTGAATCAAAGCAGTTTTTGGCTGCGTTTTGCAGGTGACAATGTGAGACGTGTATTTTGAATAGGATTTGATTTTGTATTGAATAAAGGTATCAATTTTTATTTAATTTTGCGCCGACTTCAAAAGTTATGATTAATTGTAGTGTTATAGGATATTTGGCGAAGGAAATTATTTTATACTTTTAGGCGCAATTTACAGTTTCATTTCATACAATTTTTTTTTTTTTTTTCAGTTGTTTGAATAGAAGTTGCTTTTTGGAGTCTGTTCTATTTCTTTACAAAAAGATTTTATTTTTCTCTTTTCAGTGAAAACTTATTCATACAGCAGAACATCAGAAGACGTTCGACGGCAGTTTCACCTATCACAACTTCCAACAAAAGTGACATAACTCAAAAAATGGTTTATGTCACTGAAAAATACGTGAAATGCACCCAAAGTGAACAAAAAAGTTACATCGCCATCTAGAAAGTTATCCACTCGAGAGACAGTTGTGCCAGTGTTATTCTAGTCAAATTATTTTTAAGTTGATTTTTCTCGAATGCTGCATTTGTAAGTAGTGTCACTTTTCTTGCCTTTATCGGATATGAGCAAAAAACTATCTATTGAATAAACATACGTTAAATTAAAAAGCCTTTAGAAATGTAAAGAACGGATACGCTGTATTCGTAACCAAAGATTCTATTAGGCATATATATTGAACTTTACAGTGAATACGTGTCACCCGCTGCGCTGGAAATTGCGCAGCGTAAAGTTCAAACAAAGAGCAAAATATTAATTGCAACTGACGGACAGAAGTTTCAACATCGATACTTACATACTGCTTTTACCAGTGTAGCTGCATGCATTGAACAGTTAGAGTGAGAACAGACTTTTGTGAGTATCCTGTAATTTGTTTATATCTTAATGAAATCATAATGAAACCTATTTAAGGCCAAGATCATTACGACAACAAAAATAGTATTAAAATTAAATCATATCTTACAAAGTTATAAGCTAACAAATTTCAACAACAACGAGAAATATTGTTTGCAATGAGAACCTCTTCCTTTATGAAGTTGGTTTAAAACGTCTGCTTTAATCGATGTGACCGCTTACAATAACCATACTTTGAATTTTACATAGCACAAATGTCACCCGCTACGCTACAACATATGCAATGTCGTTCAAGTGTGCACAAAATAGGAAACTGAGCAAACAAATGCACGTTTAAAGCGTTTTGTTTTTAGCATTAATGTCTAACCTATCTTTACGTACTAAATCGATGATGCTCTGCAATTTTATAATTCACTTTTTTCCCCTGTCTTGAACCGTTTCCGAGATAGGAACTCTAACTCCACTAATTTTCACCAGGTGGCGCGGTAGGCCATTGAATCGCGTAGCACATGTCCATTTTAATGTACCTACATTCCCCTTTTAAGACTATAGCTGCAGCTGTTCAGCAGTTAAAAGAGTCGGGACTGACTTTTTTGGGCACCCTGTATTTTCTTTTGATCGTAAAGATATTACAATGGGACCTATTTCAGACCAAGACCTTTGCAATAAAACAAAAATTACTAAAATCGGATCATCCGTTCGAAAGTTATGAGCTAACAAACAAAAACAAAACAAAAAATACGCTTTGAATTGAGAACCTCCTCCTTTTTTGAATTCGGTTAATTAGAGCATCTCTTACGAAGTTATAAGCTTACAAACACCAACAACAACACATAGCTCGAATTAAGAACACCTTCCTTTCCGAAGTTGGTTGAAAACGACTTTGCGCTAATCTATGTAACAGCTTACTGTAACATTACTTTGAACCACAGAATATACGTGCCATCCGCTACGCCGCAAAGTGTGCAACGTAGTTCAAGTGTGCACAGTGTAGGAAATTGCGAACAAACAACTGCACGTTTTAAGCGTTCTATTTTTAGTAATAATGCCTAAAAACTGTCTTTCGTAGTAAATCGATGATTCTCTACAACTTCGTAATTAACTTTTCTCCAATCTTGAACCATTTTTGAGATAGGAACGCTAATTCCGCTGTTTTTTACCACATGACGCTTTGTTTTCTTTAGATTGTAAAGGTGTTACAATGGGATCTACTTCAGACCAAGATCTTTACAACAAAATAAAAAGTATCTAGTAACCCTGTTTTGAACTATATAGCGTATGTCTCACCAGCTACACTACAATGTGTGCAATGCACGTTTTTATCATTGTATTTTTAGCATCAATGTCTAAACTATCTTTTCGTACTAAATCGGTGATGCTCTGCAATTTTAAAATTCACTTTTCCCTCCCGTCTTGAACTGTTTCCAAGATAGGAACGCTAACATGAATGTCTAAACTATCTTTTTGTACTAAATCGGTGATATTCCTTTACCTTTGTAATTCACTTTTTTCTCTAGAACCGTTTTCGAGATAGGAACACTAACTCGCTATTTTCCATCAGGTGGCGCTGCATTTAACCTTGTACTGCATGGCCACTTTGCTATACTTACATACCATTTTTATCACTATAGCTGCAGCCGTTTAGCAGTTAAAAGAGTTGGGACTGATTTTTTGGGGGGCACCCTGTATTTTCTTTAGATCGTAAAGATATTGCAATGGGACCTATTTCAGACCAAGATCTTTTCAATAACACAAAAAGTCTCACAATCGGAGCATTCGTTCAAAAGTTATGAGCTAACAAAAAAAAAAAAAAAAAAAACATACGGTTTGAATTGAGAACCTTCCTCCTTTTTTGAAGTCGGTTAATAAGCAGAAGTTATTTGATTTTGTTTTCCAAAAATGAACATGTATGTAAATAGGTAATTTAATGTACTGAATTAGCAGTATAATATAAATTATCCCTAAAAGAGATAATGTTAAAAACCCACGTGTCACAGATTATATTAATAAAAACCGTTTAGAAACACGTCAGTTAAAATAATTACATTTAAATAAATTCATTTTAAAAAATTACGTACAAATTTCGAATCTTTTCGCTTTAAATGTAAAGCATCTTCAGGAATTACATTAGTATGTTTCATAATAGCAGTTTAAATACATTGTAGTAGTTGTCAGTTACGGTAAAAAAAACTTTAGTTAATTACAGGTGGACAGTCTTAAAAGCAAAATTCACAATTTCATTCTCCTACTGAATCGTTTGTAAATTTTGCTTCTAAAAGGCTGTCTACCTGTAATTACACCCACGATTGTTTAACTGTAACTGGCAACTACCACAATGTATTTAAACTGCTAATACTAAACCTACTAATCCAATTCCTGAAGATGCTATACATTTAAAGCGAAAAGTTCCGAAATTTGTACATAATATTTTAAAAAGATTTTAATCAAATATAATTATTTTAATTGACTTGTTTCTAAAATGTTTTTATTATAAATGTTTGTTAATATTATTATGATTTTCTTTTTTTTTCTTTATTTTTTTTTTTTTTTTTTAACTCTTAAATTAAAATCTATTTTTGAACTATCATATTTTGAAACTTAATTGATCGTATAGTATTTTCATTTATTTTAGTACATAACGCTTATACAGTACTCATTAGATAACCCGGAATAATTAACTTAGCATTAAACCCAGTTACATTAAAAATCCCGGAATTAATTTCAACATCCCTCAAAGTAAAAAAAAAACAGTTGGTGAATATACAGAACAACACAAAATCCAAATCCTGATCCCAAAGAAATTAAATAAAGATTTAAAACTTTTTACGTTACAAAATATTACTTCTAAAATCATTACATATAAAATTAATAGTTAATTAATCAAAAACATTGTATAATCTGGAATTACTTCACAAGACAAACAATTCATTTCTTGCCTAAAAATCTAAATTTATCTTTCCAATTCAATTTTCCAAGTAAATTCACTAAGGTAACAGAATTGACTTTTTAATTTTTTATCTCAAAGCAATTGTATTCCAGATTATACAGTAAGTATATTCACCACACAAGCAAAAGGTAATAAAATAAAATATATGGAATAACATTCTACATAAGAATTAACTCTAAAACTTTTGGTCTTTAACTAAGATCTAATGAGCACTTTAACTAAATAACCCACTTTCGATGTGAAACAACCGTTTCACATAAGAGAATTTTACATTCATTTCCTTTAGTCCAAAAATTTTAAACAATATATATATATATATTTTTACTTACTTCTATATGTAATATAGAGAAAGTATTGGATTCGCGAAAATTTTCGACCTCCGTTTTTTGACGGATCTACACGTTTTGGGATGTCCTGAACACGAATTGATAGTTTTTAAAAAATGTCTGTCTGTCTGTCTGTCTGTGTGTCTGTCTGTCTGTCTGTCTGTGTGTCTGTATCATTTTTTTGTGGACGCTGTATCTCACGAACATATGAATGAAATTTAACCAAACTTGGTATTTAGTTGCACCCTGACATGAACTGGTGCCCATTAGATTTGGGGATCAATAGCTCAACAGGTGGCGCTGTAATCGCATTTTATGCAAATTTTTAACATGGCAGCATAGGACAAAATTCCGTATAAATGGGCATAATGAGAGTTATTTTAAACTTGTGATTGTAAAATTAATTTGAATTATTGATGATAGTAGTAGTTAACTAGGAAAAAAAAATTGTGCATGGGGGGGCATCGGTTCCCCCCCTGGGGGGGAAGTACCCCCCCGGGGGGGTTAAATTTTGAAGATGGGTATCATTCGAAAGATCTCGTCAATACCTTTAAAACGAATGGTTGAACCATAAATCTGTGATAATTTAAAACAAAGTTATCGATTTTTTTTACTTTTACCAAAAAAAAAAAAAAAATTCGATTTTTTTTTTTTTTTTTTTTTTTTTTTTTTTTATTATTGTTAGTGATTGAATATGTATTAATTTTCACAAAAAAAAAAAAAAAAGAAAAAGAAAAAAAAAAATCTTTTTTTTTTTTTTTTTTTTTTTTTAATATTGTTACTGATTGAATATGTATAGGAAAATATAGAAGAAAGTCTTGTGGTGGCCACAACATACTAGTTTTTTTTGTTTGTTTGTTTGTTTGTTTACATAACTTCATTAACTCAGCAATTTATGTAGTAAAGGAAAAAAAGCTAAATAAGCACAAACACAAATAAAATTTAACTTTAAATTTAGTGATTTATTTAAGACGATAATGGACAATTAGTAACATTTCATTTTCTTTTAGACTGTAACATTTTCTTTATATGAATACATAATTTCAACATACGCTATTTAATGACATGACTTATTTTGGTTACTTCGCTTAAAACAACAATAAAACAAAGTTTCTACACCTGTTGAAATCTCACTCTTGGCAACATACAATGCTAATTATATTGAGTTACAGTTATCTCTTGCGTAAATTTTACAGGTGCTTAAGATAATAAAGAAAAACAAAATAGGTTTACCTTAGTTTGTCGTGGCATAATTGTACACTCAGGAGTTATATACAACCTTGACCATAATTTTACAAGTAGGAGTCGTCAGGAGACCTGTCCCTCAATTGTCGGAGAATCGAAGCTGCCCAAAAGAATTTGCTTTGGTCATCATTAGTCGAAAAGAAGCTCATAACCCAAAACTAGGAACTACTTCCAGCAAACTGCCGCTCACAGCTTGGGCCGATGGTCACCAGAGCGAAAATGCTTAGCTGAATAAGTGCATCTTTTATACTATCAGGGGAAGAAGGCTTTCGCTATCAGGATATACGAACAGCGAGTTTTCACAGGCGCCCAGAGTGAACGAATAATTGGGCCATCGGAGAAGGCGAGCGTACCTGAGAAGGACATGAGTATCTCCAGCCGGAGAGATTTGAGATGGAGCAAAATATCAGGCTGTGAAAAACATATGAAGAGAGAGAGAGGTATATCGAGATAGAAACTCAGGAGTATGTGTGTGAGAGGGGCACAAAGGCCCCTCTCCCTTAAAATCCTCAATAACAATCGAAAAAAACTCTATCCACAATAAAAAGAAGTCCCATTACATATAAAACCAATACAATCACAGCACACCCTGCCCGAGGAACTACGTAGTCACTTGAAAGAAACCGCAACCCAATCCTGTATCGTTGCCAAAACCTACGCACAAAAACGGGACTCTGATTTGCTACAACTACCCGAAACTATCATCTTGGTCACTCCTACTAAAAATTAATACGCCCTCATTTAAAAATATTTCTCAAACCAAAATTCTCGCGCCCCACGGTCAGCTAAACCTTGCAAGACCTCAATTTCACCCCCCCCCCAGGTAAACAAATATTTTAATCTCCAAGGGATTTTCTCTATTTCACTCCTCCGCTGTAACCGCTAGAGAAAACTGCTGAGAGAAAACAGCAGTTGCCCTTCGGGATAGCCACTCCCCACGTTGACCTTCAGATACAGAAGAAAAGAAACATTCCTCTCCACTTAGAAACCAGAAACACAGATATTCTTCTCACGGTGGTAAGGAATGAAAAAGAGAGAGAAAAAACACCTTTTGTGAAAGAAAAATGCATGGGTCAATGCTTCCTTTAGTTTGCTTAAAGATCTCACAAAAGAATATATACAAAGGGACTCTCGACAAAAATACTTTTCAAGAAAGGATTATTTTCCTTTTTAACGTGCAATACACGAGATTACAAGTCGATTGGAAACCAAAAATGTAGTTAAGAAAACCTATGTTTTCTTTTTTTTTTCCTTCTTTTACAGAATAGAAATTTTAATTCTGAAATATTAAAAATGAACAAACAGTCATGAAACATCATAACAATATTTAAAAGTGAAATTATTCTAAACTTATTTCCTATTGCAATTTTCCACATTAGTACATTTCCAACTTTAAACAACATTTTAAAATTTACATTTTTTACAATGAAATTATGTAAAATAACTGAAAATAAATGTTAATTAGTAATTTTGAAACGCTTGACTGAATTTTAAAATATCAAAAGTAACTTTAACCCGAGTTAATTTTGAGATCCACAAAATGCACATTTGATTAATCTATTTATTTCATTGCTCTTTAAAACTCATTTAATAACATATAGTTATTATAGACAAGTAATTTCAAACATTGATAAAAAGTGAAATCATTAAATTCTGTGAAAATTAACGAATTGTCGTACAATATGTTTTTTAAAATATCTATAGAAAATAATTCATGGATGTGGAAGTATTGCGTTCTCAAATTAAGTTTTATAGATTTAAATTTTCGTTTATAAAGGTTTAACGTAATTAATTTTAAAAATGTTCTTTTATTTGATTAAATGTTTATTTATCTGCATACACATAAAGCCACGTTAATTAAAAATAACATGAGCAATTAACTTAGAAATGCATAACAAAGTCTTGTAATATTTTTGGTTTCCCTTCAGCAATCGAGCTAAAAATGCAGTTTATTTCATACCATAGTTAGAAAATAAATATGTATGTACTACGATGAGGAAAATAAAATATATCTAATATTTTTAAACACAGTGCAAGTAAATTCTCCCCCTAAATATTCATTTCGTTATTGTATCTATTTACAAAATAAATTTTATTTCATTAAACTTGAATTAGAGAAACTTTCATCATATATAACTTAAAATCATATGTTGGAAATATAGTTTTTTTTTTTTTTTTTTTTTTTTTTTTTTGAGGGGGGGGGGGGGTTATTTATTTATTTTTTATATTATATGTTCTGATATCCTTGTATTTCACTTAAAATTGAAAATATTTCTTGTGAAAGGAGTGCAGTATATATACAAAATAAATGTGCCATTTTAATCTTTTTATTTAAACGCCAATTTATTTCCAGCTATACATTCCTTAAATTTACGTTAATCATATAAATTTATCTTTTTATTTAAATGAACTATTTTTAAACTATATCTCCTTATTCTTTACAAAAGTTTATGTAAAACAACCTTAAGATCTTATTCAAAAGAATTTAAAATTTTTCTGAAACTACACTACTTAAAGTAGCTCTTCCATATATTTAATTTTGTGGTAAAATTAAAAAAATCCTGGCACATGTTTTCGCTTCTCTCTCTAATCTTTCATCACGTAAGGTAAATCAAGCGTTAAATTTCCTTGTAGCAATTAAAATAAGCCGTAAAGGAAATCTGTACAATTTTGTAATACAACGTAATCCCATCATAAAGTATTTTTTACATATTTAATAGAAAATTTGTAAGCCTGTTCTGATTCTGTGTAATTTATATTAAACCAAAAGCATTTGTATACTAGTGGATCTGCAGATCAGGAGCCTCAACATCCTATTTGCATCAGACATTATTCAATAGGTCATTTTTATTTATTCCTTATTATATAATAGCATATATTGATTCGATCGATTAATTACCGTAATCGGATACATTCCTGACGGGGGCTGCCGCCCCCTCAACCCCCTGGTGTATCTCACATTGTATACCTATTTGTAAATCATATAAAGTGTTACGGAATTGTAAATAATTGCATTTATTTTTGTATAAACACTTTCATAGATGCTTAGTAAGTCGATAAAATGCTAATTTTGTGCATTTCTAGTCGTTTTAGCGTTAAAATAGTCAAATTTTCCTCTAAAAACGCGAAGAAATGGATTTGGCGCCAAATTTGGCGACTGTTTCCCTCCTTGGCGTTTTTTTGCGACCTTGGCGAGAAAATCCGTATTAGGGATATACCAAATATGGAAGCTCTAATCTCACTAGCTGATGAGATACGAGAATTTTCCAGAACAGTCTAGTTCGATAGAAGAGTATAAAAGGAGCATTTTTTTAGCCAAAGCGGCCAATCTCAGATCTGTGTCAGTTTCGTCAAATGCTTGCTTTGCTTTGAGCCTCTTTGAATGAGACTTGCTTTATGTGTTATTGATAAACAGTTTGTACTGATGGTTTGCTGTTAACGGTTGTTGTTTAAGCTATGTTTACTGGTTAAATTGAAGCTGATACTTTGTTTATAGACCTGTATTTTTCTGGAACTTTCTGTGAATAAATCACTGAACTTTTGCAAGTTTCGCCTTTCATTCTTGGACAACTTACGAACCCCCAAGTACGCAACAATATCTATTCTTAAGAAACGACGGTCTTGTATTATTTCCCTGAAATTCATAAATACCAAATTTCATAACTATCAAATTTCATACAAAAAAAATTACACAGCATATCGGAAATATTTTGCGTAACCTTTAAACTAATTATCAATTCTATGTCCACAATTTTCAACAGGAAAACATGCTTTTAAAATTTTAATAAAATTACATTATATTTGATAGGGTGTAACCATGTTAAAATACACTTTTAAGAAATACCGACTATAGACCTTAATAGTACGAAATTCATTTATGCATCCCGGAAAAGTACCCACAATCATTATAAAAGCCAATAATAAGAATAAACCTAAATAATTATAACTCATTTATTTTTCAAACTAATTTGACATCATTTGGTTGTTTACAGTACATACTCGGAATTATTTTGTGTGGTCCCATAAATTATTTAGTCTATTCATAACCTTTTTTAAGAGTAAACATGATTTTAAGCATCTTTATAATGTATGTTAATTATATTAAGTTCAATTCAGCATAAACGCATTAAAGTGCGCGCTTAAATTAAAAATTTGTCCATAGGCTCTAATGTTACGAAATTCTTTCGTGTGTCTTTGTAAATGAACCATAAACATTGTATACACCAGTAAAAACTATTCAGCTTATTTTGCGTTTAAAATTAATAATTGTTCCAAATTTAACATCGTTTGATGACTACGTGACATTGTCAGAACACTTTTGTAAAGTCCTGCACATTAATAAGAAAGCTTAAGAGCACATATTTTCTTTAAACATAAGTTTAAGCATCTTACTCACGTACGCTAGTTTCATTTTCTTCATTGCAAAGTAATGATATTAAAATGCGTTTAAACGAAATTCACCCCATACGCCATAATGTTAAGTATTTTGGCGTGTCCCTGTACACAGTTTATAAAAAATATAGCAAAAAAAATTATACAGCTACTTATATACAAAGCTAGAACGTGGGCGCCAATATGCAAGTCAATCGAAGGATTTTTGCGGCCGCTATTGCGGTACATACAAATTCTTCCCATAGGCCGTAAAGATAAGAAAATCTATGGCGTGTCCCTATACACGAACGACAAATTGAATACACACCTAACACTATACAGCTAATTCCGTTGGGCTCAAGAATATGTGTACCAAACTGCAAGTCAATAGCGTTATTTTGTGGGCCTCTATCGCGGTACATACAAATTCTTCCCATAGGCCGTAACGATAAAAAAAAAAAACTTTGGCGTGTCCCTGTACACGAACAACAAATGAAATGCACACCCAAAACTATACAGCTAATTTCGTGGAAATCATGAACATGTGTACAAAATTTCAAGTCAATAGCGTTATTTTTGCGGGCCGTTATAGCACGACACACAGACAGACGGACAGACGGAACCCAAAATTCTTTTGAGTCTCAACAGAGGGCCTCCACTGACGTTTCGGTAAAAATTGGAAGTCAATATAGCTTGATTTTTGCGGTGGCTATCGCGGTACATACAGATTCTTCCCATAGGCCGTAATGATAGAAAATCTTTGGCGTGTCCCTCTACATGAACTACACTTTGAATGCACACCTAAAACTATACAGCTGTTTCCGTTGGGCTCATGAACATGTGTATCAAATTGCAAGTCAATAGCGTGATTTTTGTGGCCGCTATCGCGGTACATACAAATTCGTCCCATAGGCCGTAATGATAAGAAAAACTTTGGCGTGTCCCTGTACACGAACTACAAATGGAATACACACCCAAAACTATACAGCTGATTTCGTGGTGCACATGAATACGTGTACTAAATTGCAAGTCAATAGCGTGATTTTTGTGGCCGCTATTGCGATACATACAAATTCCTCCCATAGGCCGTAATGATAAGAAAAACTTTGGCGTGTCCCTGTATACGATCTAAAATGGAATACATACCAAAAACTATACAGCTGATTTCGTGGGGCTCATGAACATGTGTACTAAATTTCATGTCAATAGCGCTATTTTTGCGGCCGCTATTACGCGACAGACAGACACACAGACAGAGCCCAAAACCGTTTTGGATCTCAACAGAGGGCCTCCACTGGCGTTTCGGCAATTTAATGTTTAATGATACATTTAAAAATAGATACAGTATTCAAATAAAGTTTCATTTTATTTAAGATTAGGAGCACTTGAACACGTGTAAGAGTTTATTATACAAAAGAATTATTTAAAAAAAAAAAAAAAAAAAAAAAAAAAAAAAAATGTAAAAGAGTAATGCAATTACAAGCAATATGTTTTACTCAAGATTTCAGGCACGAAAGTTAATTATGCAGAAATGTATCATAAGTTATTCAAACCAAACATTTTTTTTAACCCTCCGTCGGGCGCACCCTGCCTGAGAGGCCCGTTCTTGTTTTTATTCTCTAAATATCCTACACATGATTTTTAATTCAAAAATACCCATATGGTGACCTTATAAGGAGTGAATAGAAACTAATAAACGAAAATTTGATGCATAAGTATGAATTTATTGATTGTAGTACAAGTATTTTAACAATAAAGTATTTATCTGGCCTCTCTGGCAGGGTGCGCTCAATTTTGTTCGTCGTACGGGAGTGCCTGACGTAGGGTTAACGATAACTATTTTAAATACGCATTTAAAAATAAAAAATAAATTTCTGGAAGAATAAAAATGCTAATTAAATAACACTTTTATTTATCACCACTATTCTAAAATAAATTCAGTTGTTATACATTAAACATTTTATTATAGAGGAATTCAGTATTTATATTAAAAATTCAATAAAATTACACAACCCATTACAATCATTAATTTTACGTGGGAAAAGAGATTTGATGTTAAAAACTCGCTGTAGGAAATTTTAGTAAAATTCGGAGAAATGATCGTTAAATTACATTGCCAACACCCTTCTTTCAGTAAAAAGTCCAGTACTCGATTTTATAACAAATTTCTATAAAATTGGTAGTGATGAGCGTTTGTTAAAGATCACTATCCGTCATGACAGCTTTAAAAGGATAACACCCCCCCCCCCTTTTTTTTTTTTTTTTTTTTCACGGACAGAGACTCACATATTTACGGCCACCTACCGTAATCAAGTGATGATTTATTTTTTCAGTTTCCAGAAATAAATATTTCCTCATTCAAACAGAACCAAATAGTTTGTTCGTGAGATTGACAATTATGAAAATACATGGTAACATTGCTTTTGAAAGATTTGCCACTAGCCATTTGCCAGCGTTCTTAAAGCTTTACACACATTTCATTATATTATCTCCATTCTTTTCAATCAATACTTTCTCACATAATAGTTTAGTATTAAAACATTTCAGAAAAATTTCTTTTCAACGATAGTGATGGAATTGTAATAAAACCAGAATACAATTTTAGGAATGCTGCGAGGTTTGTGTTCTTTGCATTGTACGAAGTACACACACATAAAAATGTATGTAACACATAAAAATGTGAGAAGCGTGCAGGGCACCATACCTTACAGACGGTACCAGCAACACTGAGCTAGACGTTCATAGCTTGGAAAATGTTAATAAAATTCTCTAAGTAATTGTGTACTTGCAATAAATTTTGTCTTGATTTAAATTTAAATCTTTGACTAACAATTTTTCCCCCCTCTGGGAAAATTAAAATAATTATACTGCGCTGCAAATAATAATAATAATAAATAAATAAATTTTTCGATCTCGGATACCATTCTCGCCGATTCTTATGTGAAATGATCTCCTAAATCCGAATATGACTCCCATTTTGCTTTGTCACCCACCATTTTCTGGGAGCTCTCAATTTTTGATCACTGTACAATAATTTTAGGACCATGAGTTACATTTGGAGAACGAAAGAAAAATTTATTCAACACCCAAAAACAAAAAATTACAATGTTTAATAGTTAACATTAATAATATATTTAAAAAATAAGAAATGTACTACATAATTTCAGTGGCACCCCCCCCCCCCCCACCATAAATTTTCCCTTTGCCGTAAATGTTCATGTTTTATAATTTTTAAACTCTGTAGCTAATCCGAAGATATTTAAGAATTAAAATAATCCTCACCCCCCCCCCCCTAAAAATCGAATTTATAGCCATAAAATCACCGAAAAGTAATAAAAATAGGGGGCCATCTTTAAAAGACGGTGGGTGATAGGGCAAAAGGGGCGTCATATTCGGAATCAGGAGGTCATTTTACATAAGAATTTGCAAAAATGGTGTTGGGGGCAATTTTCATGCCCAGCAGTGTTTTTAAATAAATTATCTGGTGTATTTCATTCAATAGATGGTGAATTCCCTCAACTGACAATTCTGTCCACCTGTTAGTGATAGTTACAGGTCTAAAAGACAAAAACGGATAAATTTCAGAAAAGAGTTTCACATAATATTGTAAATTCACCTTAGGGTATATATGTCTTTGTGGTAGTAAAAGTGTTAAAGACATAATATTTCTGCAAAAAAAAAATTAACTGAATTTAGAATTTCGGAAATAAAAACAGAAAACTAATGATATCTAAAATAATAAATACAAACTGATTTAGTTATTATTATTATTATTATTCTCAACTATAATCTTACATCAAACATAAAAATTTTACAAAAATAGTTACTCGTGTTTATTTAACTAATCTCCAATAAATACTGCTCAAAAAGGTAATAATGTAACTAATTTGGATACCCATTTTAAGATATTATTCTGTAGATATCAGAAATTATATTGCTCTATGCATTTCAGAAAATCATGAACTTCTAGGTTTAAAAAATAAAATCCCTTACTTTTTATTAAAATTACAAGAGAGTCTGATTAAATTAATGCATTTCTAATACACAAATCCGTGACTTTTATCTAAATTGCTTATTTTTGCATATAACGCAAGTGTACCACTGGTGGATACTGTATACTGTATAGTTGAACCACGTCTTATAACATGTGGTTCAAAATAGTTGATACAGCGATTATCTCGTATACTAATAAAGATAGAAACATACTTCCAAATACAAAATTGGTGCAAATTAAGAGTAGATTTGAAATATAGAATTTTTTGTACAAGGGGCAATATACATATTAAAATATGAAAATTATTTTTTTTTCGGTCTCTCCTATCACATGACTTAAATTTAGAAAAATGTTTTCCTCGCTCTAAGGCCCGCCGTACACTGACGAGACATGAGACAAGTTTGAAGCGACATGCGACACGCGCATGCTCTAAATACAACTTCATCTCCTGGAAACCGTTTAGAGCACGCGCGTGTCGCATGTCGCTTCAAACTTGTCTCATGTCTCGTCAGTGTACGGCGGGCCCTAGAAGGGGTGGGGGATCTTTCTAAATGAAAATCTCGCTGAGTTATTGCAATTTGAAAATGATGACTTATAGCACTCTATTTTCAATTTTGGCATCTATTTTTCGACGCCAAAGTACTCACTTTAGGGGGTTATCTATAAGATGATAAAAATTAAAAAACAGATCCTTTATTTTAAAACAGCAACTAAAATCATTCAAGCACGTGAAATCAATACTTTTAAGAACTTAATGCAAATTTATATTATTCTGTATTGCTAAAAAATTTAATAGTTAAATTTCTTAGGTTCTTTCTCACCTGCAAATTAAAATACGTTAAGAGGAGGAGGAAAATTAAAAGACTAGCAAAATTGTGCGAAATTTTCGCAGTTTATTTCTATTTAATACTTTCAAACAGGGTTGAAAAGTGTTAATGACTTCGGTTTGTCTGTCTGTCCGTCCGCGCTTTAACTGCAGTGAATATTCATGGAATTTCTTGAAACTTATATATGTTATTTAAGTTCACTATTGAATGTTCTTTATTGAAAAAAAATGGAGTGAATACCTTTACTGATTTGTGTAATGGAACATCCTAAAGTATTCCAAAGCATTATGTTCTACGAGAGGAATTTTTATGAACCATATTTTAATACCGTTACTTTACACAAATCTTAATAAAATTAAAACATATTATACATATGCACAAAAGAAAGCTCTCCATAGAATACAGTATGATTAGCATTAGAGTTACAGGACCACTCAAAAATATTCAGTTAGACTGAGGGCAATTTAATTTAAGTTTTGGGTAGCCCTGTATATTGTCTATAAACCATATACACATGACTGTGTACGTAAATTTAGTGTTATATGTAAAACACGTAGCACAAAATGAAATACACTTCCAGCAATTCCCAAGTATACCTCCAATATATCCAAATACTCTGAGTAACCCTATAAATGAATGATGAATGATTGACATACCCCAATCTACACAAAACATGCTTTTATGTATATAAAAAATATGTTCATTCCATTTTGTTTAGGGCAGCCTATAGATACTACACTGTATTTATGAGAAATTTTGCTCATAGACGTAATGTAATTGAATTCTCTTGGATGACCCTGTGTACACAAGCCCTTTGTCTAATCTCAATGAATAGCTTAATGTAGCATAACTATATGATACAAATTTAGAATACCGAATTTGGACTTTCTGCTATTTATTTTTGAGATATGCTTAAAACACACACAGAGAGAGAGAGAGAGAGACCAATAGATAAAAACATGGATTTTTTAATTTAGAGAATCTCAAAACATGTAAATGTAACAAAAGCTAAATTTTCGGAAATTTGATTCAAAAACAATACTCTTTCTATACCACGTATATAGGAAGGTAACAGAATGTATATAGAAAAAGAAAGCAAAAATGAATATAAAAATTCACTTTTAGTACATATTATTCATAAATTTTATTTGTTACATTGTCAATGAGTGTTCTCGTGTGTATTCACTCAGGGAAAGACAGATATCACAGGTTAAAACAACAGTCTTTCGCTGAATGAACTCCACCCCCCACGCTGATGAATCTATGCCTTATTAGAAAATCTATTGTAATTACAATTTCTCACTTTTGATGCAACCACTTAAGACTCGGCGAAAAATGCTAGAATTTTCAAATCGCAATAGAGCGAAACTTAGAAACATGATTTTTTTTCCTCCCTTAGACTGAGGAGAATATTTTTCTAAATATAAGTCATGTGATAGGAGGGGTCGTATAAAAATTAAAATTAGCATTTTAATATGTATACAGCTCCATGTACCAAAAAAAAAAAAAAAAAAGCCATATCTGAAATCTACTCTTAATTTGCACCAATTTTGTAATTGGGTGTATGTTTCTATCATTCTTAGTTTACCAGATAATCGCTGTATCATCTACTTTGAATCACCCGGAATATTAAAAAACAAGTCGGTTTTTTTAAGACTATAAGGACATACGAACATGTGCTAAAACCTTTGAGACAATCCTTTTTTTTTTTTTCCCTATTATAGGACATACACATTTAGAAAAATAAAATTCTTATTTTGAGGTATTTTATTATAAATTTCTATTAGCCGAAAGCCATCGAATTCGACGATCACTTTATTGACCGTAATGTTTCAAAAATCGTCGCATCATTATTTAAATGTATTTCAAGTTAAAACATCTAATATAATTTACGACATTTCACTTAAAAAAAAGAAATTCGGAAAAATGCTTATAAATGGAAATACTATAGATGACATCACTTTCTACAAAGTACTGTCATTGTGACGTCAAACTGACTCCAAATAAACAGTTGCTATTTTTTATTTTTTATTTCGTTTAATACTAAAACGACATGTTAGCTGACCCGTCTGGCGTTTCCCGGGTCTATGGTAATAGCCTTAAATGAACCTTAAATTTGTATGGTTTTACATCTTTAACCAATTTTTTTTTTTTTTTTTTTTTTTTTTGAATTTCTATTTTTAAAAAAAATTACCTCGAACCGAATGAAACTCTGCCTTGTGACCCCGGTGCCTGCGGCAGCGCATACACGAGCCGCTAATAACATAAAAATATTCCCAAAAATTAACCTGGAACCGAACGACCCAGCTCGGCAATGCCCGGCCTTGATAATAACCTTAAATGGACCTTAAATTTATATGATTTTATACCTTTAACTCGATTTTGTTTGAATTTCTATTTTTAAATGAGATTAATAAAAATTATTTCTATTTTTTTCATCACAAATCATCTGTAACAAAAAAAAAAAAAAAAACTCAAACAGAACGGAACTCGGTCTCGTGACCCGGTGCCTGAGACAGCGTATATGCAGGCCGCTAATAACATGAAGAAATTCTCAAAAATTAATCTTGAACCGAACGAACCTCTGACTCGTGTTGCCTCTGCCTGTGGCTACCGCACCGTATAGCAGGCATACTACACACGCGCTGCAAAATCTACTTTCCTCCACCAGGGAGCACAGTATGTTGTATACGAACATCACCAATCACCTTGAATTTCCAAGAACTTTCAAATAAGGTGTCACATGGTGGTGTTTACTGCAAAATCCTTTAGTTGCACTTTGTACCGCCAGGGGGCACAGCGTGTTCTGTACGAACATCACCAACGGTCAGGAAATACCAAGACCTTTAAAATAAGGTGTAACATGATAGGGTCTACTACAAAATCACTTAGTTCCATTTTTCACCACCAGGGGGCGCCCTACATTGTATACAAACATCCCCAATCAACATGAAATTTCAAGACCTTTAAAATGAGATGCTACATGTGTTGGTCTAGAACGGACTTCCCTTTCAAACTAATTTCTCCCTCCCCCCCCCTTCAAATCTACTTTCTTTCTTTTTCCCCTTTAAAATTGAAAATTCCAAAATCGGAGATATCGATTTTTTAGCTTTCAAGTCTAGTCCCCCCATGTACAATTTCTTCACCGTGCAGTAATTTGGAGCTGAGTTATGCTTGCCAACGTGTGTTTAACCCCTGCCCCCCCAGGGGAAAATCGTTCGACTTTTTTTATTTTTCTCTTTTCATGACATATATACAGACCAAGACCTCTTTTTACACACCTCAACCAAATTTTTACACCTAGCCGTTCTCTCAATTTAGTGGAGACAGACAAAAACACGTTTCAAACTAATTTATAGATATTTAAGTAAAAATAAATACTAGGAAATTATGGATAAAAGTTTATTTTACAAAAGTATAAATCAAATAAAAACCAGATGTAAAAGAACAAACATTGTGGTCGTAAAAATAAATTTTTTTAAGTCCTTCAAAGAATAACATGATTAACAGCCACCATTTATTATGATTAAAAATAAGATTTTTATTACAAAGAAGATTGAAAACCATTAAAAAAAAAAAAAATGGATTAATGAAGCATGAGTGTGTTATTTAAAGGAAAAACAAACTAATATTTTTTTAGAATTTTATATTTCAAATGAAAATGATTTTCTTAACTAAACTCAATAAAGTCTTAACTTTATTCGATGTGATTGAAAAATATTCCTATTGTTGATAAAGTTAAAGGAAAATTGAAATTCTACTTGCAAATGTTTTTCTGAATTATTTTAGGTTTTCCGCGACTCAGGTTTATTTTTATTTGTTTATTTATTTATTTAGTTTTTATTATTAAAATATATTAAGGATATCAATAAAATTTTGTTATACATATATATTTATATGCATAGTTTCCTAACTTGAGCCCTTTCTAGCTACAGGAAAATTTTAATAGACGTTTTATAAATTTCTATAAAAGTATTCACTGATTAAATAAAATTTGTATACAATTTTTTGGTAGCCAAAAATAACTAAAGCTGGAATCTATATGAATATAGCCAAATAAATAAATAAATAAATAAATAAAATAAAAAAGGAAAAAAGGAATTTATTTCCGGATATGTTGGTGGAGAAAAATTCCCGAATGATATTTTGCAGTTAGGAATTAGTACATACGTCCTTGTTGCGATATTAAATTATTACATATGTATAAATATTAACTTAAAATTATTTAGAATAACATTAAAAGGATTTTTTTTTTTTTTTTTTATTAAAAGCAGGCTATTTTAAATTTATATACGAGAAATTTTCATATTTAAAATTTTAAAATCAATGCAGCAAATCTTTTACTAATTATTCAAAAGTCTAATTGTACTAAATGTTTTTTTTTTTTTTTTTTTTTCAAATTAATATATCGCCCAATTATTGAAAACGCAATATTTATTTTATTCCTAATTTTATTAAAAAGATTTCTTATTCAAAAGGTCTATTTAGGCATGTAAAACTGCAATAATTTTTTTCTCTTAGTTTGAGCACGTAAAAATTATCTGTGTTAAATAATTATCTGTGTTCTTATTTAATCATACAATTTGCATTTAGTTTAATAATAACTGCTATATCAGCAATTCTTTTAAAATGTTCTTATAAGAGATTAACCTGGGCATCTCTATTGTGACACTTTTAAATAATGAAATTTATGTTCTTGCGAAATAAACATTCTCTCACAAGTAACCAGTCTGGCGAAAGATTTGGTGAAGAAGGCTTTCACTACTCAGAAAAAAGACTGCCAAATAAAGTTTCTGTGAATTTTTGTAATCACTTCTCCAATAAAAAAAATAATAAAGCTTTGTGGGAACCACGGAGTGGGAACTGTAGCTAGTGCTAGCTAAGGCTCCAATATATACGAGCTGGCGCATCAGGCATTTTGTTGCCTTAGGGTTGCCACGTGTACCCAGCGCGTTTCTCTGATAAACAAATGACAAACTTTTTTTTTTTTTTTTATCGTCTTACGTTACTTTAAAGTAGCTTGTTTTATTATATTTCATAATTTTAGCTAAGTAAACTATGATATGGAAGTTTGTTTAGCGATAAACTGCTATAATCATTCAAGAAGTGAATATAAAGTGTTCGCAGACTGTATTTGAGTTTTGGCGACATTTTGTAAAAGAAACAGAAACCGCCCTAACAACACATCTTACCCCAGTACATCCATACGATATCCTCAGAATAAAATGAATGTATCGTGAAAAAAATGTGTTTTTAGGAATACTATTGTTGCTTATTGCTCTTATCTTGACCGGATTAGCTTTAATCAATATTTCTTAAAATCATTAGGGAAGCGATAACGACGCCAAGCGGGAATTCTGTCCTCTTCTGAGGCAAAAAAATGGCGGTGATGCGCCGGCCTATTATTTCATTTAGGGGCTCTAGTGCTAGCTCCCCTCTCATTATATGACATCAGTGTTACCAGATGTAGGAATTTCCAGCTCCGATTTTGGCATAAGGGGGATTTTTCAAAAATTCGTTTCTGTAGGGATATTTTAGTTAACCAAAAAAAAGTTTTTTTTTTTTTTTTCTGTAATTGTAAAAATATTCCATTTGATTTATTTTAAACATTATTTTTGGAATTTTAGTACGCTGTTTTTTAAGTTTTAGGCAACTGTAACTCTATATGTAATTGTCCTTACTACTACTATTGCTACTTCTGCTTACTAGTTTGTGCTGCGTTCACGTGAGCCCGCTTATCATTTGCTGATCGATTTCGATCCTGAAATGTATTCCCTTTTTGCTTTTCATATGCATTGCATAAAGGGATTTAGAGGAAATTCTAGAGTTAGTTGGTGAAAGCGATCATAGAGTTAATTTTAGCAATAATTCAACTTCAATGATGGAAAGCAATTTTTTTTTTTTTAATCAGAAATCTTATCGGAAATAAAGTTTTCAAGACATGGCTCCAATTACTTGAACTGAAATGATGGCTTCAAGAAGTTGTGCAGATTATTTTAAATCTAAATGCCTATCTTGCAATAAAATTTTATCTGCTAAGAGTGAACTGATTAGACATTCTTTAACTCCAATTCACACACGCACACACAAAAACAAGGCTTCGAGACCTAAAGTGTCTATGAAGATTTTTTTAAACCTTCTGTGCCAAAAGACCTGATGTTGGCGAATTTGAGATATGCACTCTTGATAGTAGACGATAATTTACCATTTAATGCTATTGATGATATTGTACAAGTTTCAAAACTTGTTTACTTCTTATGAATAGATTTACTTCTTATGAATAGATAGATAAATGAATAGATAGAATTTATCTTACTATGGATGGAAAAATCATGGTTCGAGAGAAGTTTTAATTTTCAAAAAACTATGTACATTTTCATTAATTTCATTTTATAACCAAATTACATAATATACATCTAAATTATTTTTTAATTTAAATTTCGAAATTTTAAATTAAACATTTCCGTACTAACAATTGCTTCTTTTAACAAGATAAATGATAAATCAATATCAATATTTATCAATAGATACCGCCTATAGTGCATTTTTAAGTAGGGATTTCCATAGGGAGGCATTTTTTAAAACGTACGGCGAAAAGGGATTTTTTATGGATTTTGTAGGGAGAATTCAATTTTTTATCTGGCAACACTGTATGACATACTGGATTATATAACTGTCATCCCTTTGTAAGAACCTGCGTTTGCTAAGAAAATAAAAGGTTGTAGTTGGAACTGAAACTGGTTTTTGTTCATGACAATATCTGAGATTTCTTTTCTTCTTTAAATTTTGTCTATGGCCATAGCTAAAATATGCATTCATAAATTAGTTTAAAATCAAGAAAATTATTCTCGTGACTGGTAGCTGAACTATCTCATATACACTAATATCAATAAGACACTGAGCTTTAAAAGGTTAAAGAGAACCACTTGGCTAGATGGGCAATGCTAGGCTAGTTTGAATTTAAATTCTAAAAATAAAATAAGATTTCTAAGTCGCACATGTATTTATCTCGCATTTAAGTTTAGTGTTACAGCATTATATACTGTTAAAACCTTGAAGTATTCAAATACTATACCATGAGTTCTTGTATGAGATCGATTTAACTCAAACAGACTCGCTTATCTCGAGATGATTTCTCGTAAATATTGAATTCATGTGACTAAAAATAAGTATACAGAATACATTAATGGTTTAAAATTTAATTTTTTCATAACATAAAACATTTTTTTACCACTATATGTTATCATTTTCAGTGGTGGACAGTCCTCATCACTACTGGATCATTTGATTTTCAGAAGGAGGTCCAATAGTGGACAAAGGGCTACATATTCACACCCAAATTCCGAATGTGATACCAAATAGTAATTTATTTCAATCAAAATCATAACATGCTGTATTATATGTTTGCATACGTATGTTTTGATGAACATATTGGGCATATGCATTTAGAAAAGTAAAAATTCTTATTTTAAGGTATTTTCTTATAATTCTCTATTCGAGTAAAAATAAATACTATGAAATTATAAATAAAAGTTTATTTTCCCAAAAATATAAATCAAATAAAAACCAAATGTTTTATATAAAAGAATTATGAAACAGACATTGTGGTCGTAAAAATAATTCCTTGAAATTCCTCGAAGAATAACATGTTTAATAGCCCCTATTTATTATGATTAAAAATAAGATTTTTATTACGAAAAAGATTGAAAAATATTTTGAAATAGTTTTGTGGATTAAGAAGTATGAGTTTGTACTATTATTTAAAAAGAAAACTAAATAAATATTTTTTCCGAATTTTATGTTTCAAATGAAAACGTTTATTTTTTCAAAAGTCGTAACTTTATTTTATGAAATTGAAAAATATTCCTTTTGTTCATAATGTTAAAGGAAAATTAAAATTATGCTTGCAAAAGGTTTTTCCAGATGATTTTAAATTTTTCATTTATTTTTCTTATTATTTAAAAGCTTTTTTTTGTTTGTTTGTTTGTTAACATATGTACAAAATTTTTCAAATATTTCCAAATTTAGTCCTTTTTACTGGAAAATTTCAATAGAAATTTTTTTATGTATTCCTATAACTGATTAAATAAAATAAATATTTATATTAAATATTTTTTGCCGGTAGCCAAAAAAGGTTAAAGTTGGTAATTATGCATATATCAGATAATCAATACATTTTTCAATTTGAATAATACGTGACTCTTATAACTTGTAACATTATAACATATTTGTAATTTTTTTTTTCAAAATTAGTTTTAATAAATTATCATTTGCATTATCAATAATTTATGTATTACATAACGCAATGTTAGTATGTCTGTTGGCTATAAATTTAAAATTCTAGAGAACCGATTTACGGGCGATTTTTTGCAAAAGTTATCCACTTGTCCAGAGATGATTTAAAGCTATTAAAATCCTCAATAGGAAAAATAGAACAAAAATTAGGGGACTTATTATAATGGTTCGTGACGACATCTCAATTGAAATAAGGTAGATACAATTAACATTAATACTACTATCCATGTCCTGGAATCTGAAATCTTGCGTATAGTTTTCAGAAATTATACAGGAAATAAACAAAAAATCCAAGTTAATCATTTAAATTAAGTTGTTCCAATTAGTTAATAATAACTTTAGAATAATTAGATATTTCACATCAATTGATGCCAAAGAAAATTTTACATATTCATTTATTTTCTGAGCATTAAAAGAAATATATTTATTCACACATGAATAATAATATTCAAATAAAACTTTACCAAAAATTTAAATGAAATGGGAATAAATATTATTATATATACATAACCCAATGTTTGTATGTGTGTTCGCTACACACTAAAAAGCTAGTTGGCCGATTTACTATCATTTATTTGCAAAAGAGGCCTTGAAAATGCCGCGTTGTTCTTGGAAGGTTTAAAAAATTAAATCATCTAACCCGTAGAATGATAGTTTGGAGCCTAAATGTTTTACTTGTTTTATTTTTACTGTCTTATTTATTTATTTAATTATTATTTACTTATTTATTTTGCAATATGATTACTTTGCAGGCGCCATTTTTTTCCCTTACACAAATAGAAGGCTTTTTATCCTACTGGCCGTATAATTGGAAATTTTGCCCAATGGTCCCCCCCCCCTCCTCCTTATATTAATGTTATCTTTAAAGCTGAAATTCTGTTTCTTTCACTCCATGTATCTATCTTTTATCCCATTTAACCTATTGTTTTGAAATTTTATTTTATAAAAATTCTGTCTCTTTATCATAGAAACATCTTTTAGATGCGATTTTCTTTTGCGAACCGATGGTCATGTGCCAATTTCCTGGAGAATTACACTTGAATTAAACGCTATCGCAGGCAGTGAGGAATCGGTATTAAAATAGTGGAAGCGAGAAAGTAGATGTCGAAGGCAATGGAGACCCCAACCGGGGTTAATATGAAAATTAGCTTCCTTCTGCGCGCGTACAGCGGGCCGGGATAAAGCGCTGCCGCAGGCTATTGAGGACAGCGGCGATTCGCACCAAGGATTAAGCCAAATTCAATGGAATTTCTTTGAGATTTTATATTTATAACTGATAAATTTAAATACAATGACTAACGAAGCAGCCGAAGTCACTCATTTATGTTTTTGCATTTTCAGCTTTTTGATATCTTTGAAGTCTTTTGTTTGTGTAGAAAATATAATTATTTTAGAAATGTCAAATCAATAATATACAGTTCATACAATATATACTGATATAATTTCATAATATTACCCCATTTTATTATTATTATTTCATTTTACAGTCTTACTAATTTATGAGGCAAAGCCGAAAAGTTTTAATCCTACCCGTGCCATTCTCTCGTCTCTATGTAGGCCATGATTCTCCGTCCGCTTATCTGCACTGGCTCAAACTGAGATATTACTTTTTCTGAAATTTGTGCAGACAAGATAAAATCTTTTACGCCATACATCTTGACATCTTGCATGCGTGATTTTAGATTGAAATTCAGGGATATTGAAAGGCAAAAGAACTAATGGCACCATAGCCTATTTTCTTGATATTTGTAATAAAATAAACAGTCTTACTTTACTCATGCTTAGACGATATCAGAGAATGTTTTTATGATATTTAAATTTCTTAAAACACAGGTTCAAAAAATCTATTAAGAGCTGAGATTTTCTGATGAGGCTCAAAATGTTTTTGATGTTTATATGTCTATCTGAACCACGAAAGCAATCACAAAAGTCGTTCGACTGACTTAAATTTTTTTTACAAATATTTAGACACTATATGGAATTTGATGTATATATTTTTTCTCTGTATACAATGTTTACGGTTTACATTCGTGAAACCCCCCTCCCCCCCCAAAATAATAATAATAATAATAATAATAATAATAATGATTTGTTGTATATACGGCGTTTTGTAAGATAACTCTAACATGGTTACTGCCCATTCTAATAAATGAAATAAACATTATAATTATAAAAACATTATGAATTAAGATTGCTATTAGAAACAATGATAAAATTCAGTTTTTTTTTTTTTTTTTTTTTTTTTGTAATGTATTTAATGTGCAAAGAAATAATGTTATTTTAGAGGGCAACGCAAAAGAATTTGTTTGCGTTGTGTATTGTGCGTGTTAACTACTGGTGGTATATTTTGATTTCTGTTGTACTCATCTTATGCAAAGAAAGCAAGCCTCCATTTACAGTAATATATTTCAGTTTCAGTAGTAAATAAAATAATCATATATAGACAGAAAAAATAAAGTTCAACTGCTGGGTTAACTGAGAAATACAAATGGAACGTTGAGGCTCCTGCTTTGTAGATCTACTAGTGCAAAATCAAATTTATTATTAAAAATAGTACACTTACATTTAATACTATTAAAAATGGTGCATGAAAATAATATACCATTTGTATTTTTGGTTTGTACTTCGTTTATAGATAAATATTTTTATTATTATTATTATTATTATTCTAAAATTATTATAAAGTTTTCAAATTGAACTTCACTGTCAAAACCATGAATGTGTAATATGATAATATTGATTAAGAGAGGGGGGAAAAAACAGAAAGAAAATAAATAAAATGGGAAAAAAAAATTTACCAATATTTGTATTCAGCAATAAAAAAATAAGATCATACATTAATTGAAACGAAGCTAATTAATGTTTACGAATGATGTCGATTACTTTTATAGTAATACTCTTAGATGTTCAGTTCATTATCATTAAAAATATTTCTTTAGTAGTCTGCTATTTATATAACAAACTTAAATTTTTAGCTATTTTTAAATTTTTAAATGTAAATTTTATCATGAACGAATTCTCAAGAGAGACCATTTTGCAAATAAACCAAAACTAATCTTTGGAAATTTACATGATTATTACATAATATTACTCTTAAATATACATTTTTTTTTTTTTTTTTTTGGACGTATTTTAAAAAATCTTTTAAAGATTACTTTATTTCATATAAAAATATCTCTTGAATAAAATGCGGATATATTGCTATTCAAAGTTTAATCTTACATTTTTGAACTTAGATTAATTAAACAGAAAGAAATATAGAAAAGAAATAACAATGTTAAAGATATAAAGTATTGTTTGAATTATATTCAAGATTCTAAAAAATTTACAGGGAGGGAGAATGAATGAAAAAAAAAATGTTTCTCTAAGAAATTTTAGTTTTGATTAGTACATAAATTTTTCAACTTTCCTCAGGGGAGCAACAAAAAGATTCTTGTATACTCTTTGAAATGTAAATTCCATTTAATTTTTCCTTTTCTACTAATAAAAAGAAAATATGAATGTTCAAAGACATAAAATCAACAATGATAAAAAAAAAATGCTTTGCTATCTCCTTATATTATTAAAATCTGTGCGCATCTGTCTGTCTGTCTGTCTGTATTTCTGTCTGTCTGTCTGTCTGTCTGTCTGTGAGAAATGCCTTGTCATAGCTAAAGCTCCGGCGCTAATGGTCGCAGCGCTTCGAAACCGGTGTCGACAGACGCAGAATTTCTTCATCTCGACATCGCGATAATTCGCTAAGCGATGCAACCCTAATTATCTCCTTATATTATTAAAATCTGTGCGCATCTGTCTGTCTGTCTGTCTGTCTGTGAGAAATGCCTTGTCATAGCTAAAGCTCCGGCGCTAATGGTCGCAGCGCTTCGAAACCGGTGTCGACAGACGCAGAATTTCTTCATCTCGACATCGCGATAATTCGCTAAGCGATGCAACCCTAATTATCTCCTTATATTATTAAAATCTGTGCGCATCTGTCTGTCTGTCTGTCTGTCTGTGAGAAATGCCTTGTCATAGCTAAAGCTCCGGCGCTAATGGTCGCAGCGCTTCGAAACCGGTGTCGACAGACGCAGAATTTCTTCATCTCGACATCGCGATAATTCGCTAAGCGATGCAACCCTAATTAGCGGAGATATTAATTAAAACGTCGACCCATATCTACCGAAAAATGACCCAGAATTCATGATTAAATGCTTAAAAAGCGACATTTTTACGGAAAAAGTGGAAAATAAATTAGAAATATCAGTCGTATCGTTACAAATAAGATATCAAATGAAAGGTCCGATTTTTCTGAATCCGACGGTTTAAATAGCTTATCTATAGGGCAATTAGATTTTTTAAAATTAACTAAAGTATGAAAAAAAAGGTGGCAACAAATCACAACAGTTCTATTAATTTCGCAATAGACGTATTTCAATTACCATGGCGCCGGGCGAAAGAATAAATAGATTTTACTTCCAGCTTTACTGATTTTGTACTGGAAATAAAAATTGCAAATTTCAAAATGCTTCAATTTTCTTCAAAATTAATTCAAACTTGCTACAAACTTTTAACATCACAAGACGAAGTTCCAGTTCAAATATCATCGGGTTTCGAGAATAAATAAAAGATGTACAATTTAATTGCAAATTAAATGTTATTATAATACGCGTATTTCAAATTCTAACTATGATTACATTATTTTTAGTACATCATTCGAAAGATATTTTAAAGTACTTTTATATTATCGAAAGCGGGATTCAAGATTTCGCTTCATTTACATGTTTTGAGGTCTCCTGAATCGGTTTTCTTTTGTATCTGAGATACTAATTAAAATAATTCCATAAGTAATACATCATAAGATAGCTTTGTTGGTTTGAAATCGAACAGTAGATTACAGAAATTTCTACCGCCAGATGGCGCTGTAATATTTTAAAATTTCAATATTTCAATTTCTAATTATGATTAAATTGTTTTTAATACATCATTCGAAAGATATATTAAAGTTCTTTTATATTATCGAAAGTTTTAACCAGATTTGCACGTTTTGAGGTCTCCTGATTAGGTTTTCTTTTGCATCTCAGCTAATTCAGTTAGACCGTTCAAAATTGGTATATGTAGGTTAATTAGGAAGGGCTGAAAGGGTGGGGAAGATATAGGCGTGCACCGCGCGCACGGGACAGCGCTGCCGAAGGCAGTGGGCACCCGGTCCGACTTTTTAACCGATGAGAAATGATTTTTTTTTTTTTTCTTTTCTTAAGAATAAAAATTTGATTTGAGAAGGAATATGTGCGCGTAGCGCGCGTATACCTTCACACGTGCGTGCGCAGCGCGCATGGGTCTGCGCTGCCGAAGGCAGTGGGGACCCGGTTTGAGTTTTTACCCGATCAGAATTCTTTTTTTTTTGAGGGGGGGGGGGCACGGAGGGTCAGGGAAGGAATACGCGCATGCAGCGCTGCCGAAGGCAGTGGGGACCCGGGCCGACTTTTTACCGAATCAGAAATGATTTTTTTTTTTTTAATTTCTTTTCTTAACACTAAAAGTTACTGTTAGTGATTCATTAATTTTAGTGATTCATTTGAAAATACTGACCCGCTAGCGGGCGAAGCTCGCTAGTTATTATTATTGTTATTTGATATTTAACTAAAATATTTCACTGAAAGTCTCTGAAATTTGAAAAAGAAAACATTGTACCAAAATATTTTTCTTTATCTTTATCATTATTTTATTTATTTATTTATTTATTTTAATAGGCAATATATAGATAAATAAAGAATGTTCCTTGTAATAGTTAAAATTTAAACTTCTAAATTTGAATTTACGTATTAACGTTACAGAAATGATAACTATAGTGTTGTATAAAGGAGAAAAATGTGAAAACTTTTTCATGAATATTTAGAAAATGTTTAAAACATATTTCGAAAATAAGTAAGTAAATACAAACAGATAGAGTTAACTGTTTTAATTATTTATTTATTTAATGAAGAATTTTTCATAAAACTTTCTTGAATACGACATTAACGATTATGACCAGAACAAGTAAATGATTTTTTAAGGTTGATTTCTTTAGAAATCGACCTATGCAATCACTTTAGGTGTATCTATCTAAAATTATTGAAAATTTTGTCATCACAATAACTCCCGAAAAACAATCGAACCGAATTTGGACAACGAATTTATCATATAAATATCTTGGATGAGTTCGTTAATTTCAAATCAACATTGTAAAAAGCGCATTTAAGGCCGGATATGCTTGAATTTTTATGTAAATACAAACAACATTAGGGTCTCAACCAAATTTATAAATGAAATTTATCCGCCATTTTTAATAAAATGGCTAATATCTTAAATTAAGCGGACCACTTGAAATCAGGCTATACCACTGGAAAATTTAAAATCACGATAACTTCTGAAATACGAGTAATACACCAAATCGAACCAAATTTGGACAATAAACTTTTATTACAAATATCTTGGATGAGTTTGTTAACCAAGTTGCTCTGCCAATTTTGTTTACAAGTGAAGGCCACTTGAAAATTTCAAATTCTCATTGTAAATAGACCGAATTTGCTTGAATTATGATGTAAGGGTCGCAACAAAGTTTGTTAAAAATGACAGATAAAGTTCATAATAAAGTGCGGATATTATAAACTAAACGGAACAACTTGAAATCACACTACCTCTTGAAAATGTATAATCATGATAACTTTTTAAATTTTGATTCAATTTGAACCAAAGTAGGACATTGAACTTATCATGCAAATATCTTGGATGATTTCACTGGGCAATTTGTTCTGACATTTTGCTTCCAGGTTGAGGCTACGTGGAATCAGGCTGTCACTTGAAAATGTGCCATCACGATAACTTTTAAAATACTAAACTGATTCAAAACAAAATTAGACAGTGAAATTAAGGTTCAAATATCTTGGATAAATTCGCTTGGTAATTTGCTCCGCCATTTTATTTCCAAGTGGCGGATACTTGAATATTCGAAAAGTCTTCACTGTGATAACTTTTGTAATACAAAATCAGTTCGTATTGAAATTGGGTAGTATATTTATTATTCAAATATCACAGATAAGTTCGCTGGGCCTCTCACTCCGTTTTTTTTTGTTTTCAGATGGTGGCCACTGGAAATCCCGGTGCCACTAGGAAATTTCGTATCAGGATAATTTTTTAAAAACCGAATTAGTTTGAACCAAAGTGTGACAATGAATTTATACAAATATCTTTGATGATTTCGCTGGGCAATTTGCTCTGACATTTTGTTTCCAAGTTACAGCCACTCAGACTGCCACTTGAAAATTTGTCATAACAATAAATTTTGAAGGGCGACTACCAACTGCACTCGCTTATTTTTCCCCTACTTTAAAAAAGTAGCAACTGCGTTCGGACATACAAACGCCTCCTGCTACCTGAAACCCCCGTTATGAATTTGGATCCTTCCAGTGAATGTAATGAAATAGAAAACGTAAGATGTAATTGTAAAACATGTAAACATTACACACTTATGTACGCTTCACGCACACGAAAACTAAAATCACGGGACAACCCTACCTCGCTGTGCATGAATCTGAGAACGCATGTAACTGGTTTCGCAGCAATATCAGTATCGTGCACATGACCCCCCCCCCCCCATAAAGAAAAAAAATCAATGGATACCTTTACCTTGATGTGTATGAATCGCAAAAGTGCACGAAATTACGATACTTATATGTATTGTCTGTACGTACAATTAATATAAACATTATAAATTGGAAAAATATATTATAAACAATTATTATAAAATTCCTGTATCATTTATATTTAATGTAAATTTGGCAATCTTTGGCGATTATTCGCTGGCATGTAGATATTAGGTAAGTACCTTCTTATTAATTCCTTATTGTAAAATCCACTTTCTTGATAATAAAAAACTTCCAGCTTGGGTAGTTGGTATAATTCTACCTACAAACTTTTGGGTTCTTCCTGTTCAGAGCGAAGAAGTGGTAAGATAGAAACTCGCAAGACAGTAAGTGAAAGGGGGTGGGTTAAGACTAGCGAGGGCATTTGGTATAATTCGAGTGCAGTTGGATAACACCAACACCCCTTTTCAAATACTGCACTAATTCAAACGAAAGTTGGACAGTAAACTTACGCTTCAAATATCTTGGATAAATTTGCTGAGCAACTTGCTCCGTCATATTGTTTTCAAGTGACGGTCATTTGAAAATTTGTTATCACGATAACTTTTGAAATACTTGATCAATTCAAATCAAAGTTGAAAAATCGATTTATCATTCAAATATCTATGACTTCGTTGGGCAAGTTTTCCTGTAATTTTGTTTCCAAGTTTCAGACACTTGAACACCTCCGCTTGAGAAAATGTATAGCGATAACTTTTGGAATACCGAATTTATTCGAACCAAAGTTGGACAGTGAACTTCCCCAGTGAAACTAAGATGTTTGTAAGATAAGCTTACAAAATGACAGAGGAAGATGGTCAGTGAACTAATCTAAGTGGCGGCCACTTAATTTTTCAAAACGATAACTTTTGAAATTCTGAATTATTTCTAACTAAATTTGTACAGTAGAGTTCTGCATCTCTCACAAAGGCATGTGATAGATTCGTTTGCCAACTTGGCCGACCATCTTGTTTCCAAGGGCTGGCCACTTGAAATTTTCAAAATCACATAAAAAGGTACTTATGAACCGATTTGCTCAAAACTCGATATTTACACAACCCACATCAGTATTTCTACCAAGTCCATTAATAATTCGTAGCCGCCATATTGTTTCAAAATGACAGCTACTTGATAAGAAAAAAGAAATCAACCTACCCTTCCAAATGATCCGGAAGGACTTTTTTTTTTTTTAATGTATTTGTTAAGGTCTAAAAAGTAGTTTTAGTTCAGTTCTCTCATTATTTTTTTTATGAAAAATTTAATTACAAAGAATTTGTGAAAACTTAATTTATGACATTTTCAACAATGGAAAAAAATTCTAGAATATTTTTTATTATTCATGTTTACACATTTTTATCCAGGAATTGAAAGATAAATATGAAAATTTTTTGTAATGGTTTAAAAATAAATAAATAACTTATTGATTAAAATATTATTTACAAAAATGAGGACAATAATTTTAAAGGTAACAGGAAAAAATAAAATTTGTCATAATACTATAGAGCATTTATAAAGTATATTTTCAAATATATAGGGATATTGGACTTCCACTTACGGCGGAAGCATCTTATCGGGTCGGTTTAATTTGGATATTTATCAGATGATACGAGACGCTGCTATTCAAGAACTACAATTTTGCAAATTTTATACAATTATACTGTATCTTAGCATCTACTAAACATTTTAATTTTTGTAGCACATATTAGCAAAACATAGAAGCAAGATTTAGTTTATAGTCTATCTGACTCTCGCATCTGTTTTCGTAAACTTACAAAAAAATTGAATTCATATTTATATTATTAATTATTTTTAATTATATTATAAAAATTATAATGTAATTAATATACTTAAAATATATGTTAATATTATTATATAATTAATCTTAATGTATAAATTCGTTCGTCAAAATTTCTGCCAGTAATTTTTCCCCAAATGAAATATTACAATATGCCATTAGCGTCATTTCAACCCTATGAGACAGCTAATTTTGCAATGGTTGTACACTGCTTCCCATTTTATTTTGATTTACTTATTTAAATCAATACAAAAAACCCTTAACGGGTTAAAAGTTTGTGACGCAACACTGTACTTTATGGCTAAAAGAATTAGAAATAATAAAGATATCAAATTTTCAGTGACGCTTTGCTATTAATTAAAATATACATAGATTTTCTTATTTGAATTCGCTTTTTTCATCTATTTATATTTATATTGTAAACGTTATTTCCAACATAAAATAATATAAAACATTTACTCACTGATACCTTTTTATTCACAACTCTTATAATATCAAAATATGTGTTTTAAAAGAAATAATATGAAATTCCAGCAACGCAGTGGTGTTACATCTTTTTAAATTCCATTGCATCTATTTTGTTTTCATAGTAAAGTATTTTTGCACATTGAAATATTGCTTTTAATTTTCAAATACGCTGTCAAATATATCACTTCCATTAAGCTTATATTATGCACTGAAATGTATTTGTTTCAATGAATTATTTTATTTTTTGCGTCACACTATCCAAACTGCAAATAAAATTTTCGCTTTTTTTTTTTTTTTTTTTTCACAGCACACTATATATTTGCATTCATTTTCAATTAGTTTGGATAAGATGACACAAAGTAAACATTTCCATAAATTTTACTTGCAGTTTTGTATAGCGTGGCGTAAAAGATAAAATAATTCAGGATTTGACAGTAATTTTCCAAAATACTTAGCACCATAGGACTGGGGCTATGATCCTCCCTTGAAAACTCTAATAATTCTTTAAAAAAAAAAAATGCTTAATCAATTTGAGTTTGTTTGGCTTAAAATTAATTCCGCTGGGGAAAATAAAAGGGGACAACCAGTTAGACCACTTTGAAATTATAATCGGGAAAACGTTTATCAGAAAATGTTTTGTTGCATCTAGTTTTGTTCTATCTAATTAAATATATTGTACATAGACCCCACATTCTTCCTAGTATTTCGGAATCCCGTTAGAATTCCTGAAAATTTTCTAAAACGTAGTGAAGGGATTTTGGACTTTGCCTCATTTTCGAAAATTGGGTTATAGGGGTAAAAAGGGTACATATAAGGATCTAACTTTCAAATTTTAAATAAGGATTTTGTAGCACTTTGAGAAATCTTCTAGATACAAATCAATTAAAATGCTTTCAGCGATACATTTTCAAGATAGATTGGTTGGTTTTTTTGTTGGTTGTAGGTTTTTAAGGCCAATTTACTACGCTAGAATCCTTAGCCTATAGGTAGAATGCCCTCCATGAGGTATACTATATCATATAATATTTTTACATGTCCAGGAAAGATCCTCAGGAATTGAAATTAATTCCTCAAAGCCATATGGTAAATAATGTATTTTTTTAAGCTAAATAGTCATCGATTGGTTTCCTGTATATTTATACGTTTTGAGGCTTCCTGAATACCGAAGTCAAGTTTTATAGTTTGATCTTTGCCTGTGTCTATTTGAGTAAATTAAAAACAAATAATTTCAGGCTATCCAGATGATGTATTTTGAAGTGAATTCGTTTGTTACTAGAAAAGTTTGCTCAAGATTAATAAGTTTCAAGTAATGTTGCGTGTGAAAATTGTCTGTATAATTTTAAGTCCTAGACAGACCAAGTGCAGGTGATTACAGGTTGTTTGCGACTCTGATTCCCCCCATCCCCGTTAGGATCCCCCTTTTTTTTAAAAAAAAAAACCTTTCTGCATCTATATCCAGGCTGCTATGTTACCATCTCATCTTTACTCTGCTGTCGTCTAATCATCATGCCGGAGTTCACTGTTAACTCCCTCAGTTTATGGGTCCGATCCTCTCGAAGATGCAAGCCCTAATTCTGTGCTTCTTCTCTTTTCTGGTGGAGGTAATCTACTGTCTCAACCGTCGTAGGTACATCTACAAGCCCCGTGATGATGATGATGTTGATGAATCCGTACTTATAGTATTAAATTTCAGGGTAAGAGAAAGTTGTGTAAGAGGCACAGATTATTTACTTTCCTTTACCCATAAGGCAGAGAAAGTATTGTTTTTGGGTCAAATTTTCGAAAGTGAGTTTCTATTATATTTACACGTTTTGAGGTCCCCTGAATACCAAAATCATGTTTTTAGCGGTTGGTCTGTGTGTGTGTGTGTGTGTGTGTGTGTGTGTGTCATCAGCATATCTCAAGAACAAATAGCAGCAGAGATTCCAAACTTGGTATTCTAAATGTGTATCATATAGGGATGCTAGACTAATCTTTTTGTTGAAATGGAGCAAATGGTTCGTGTATAGGGACATTCAAGAATATTCAAATACATTACGTCTATGGGGGAAATTGCTGGTTAGAAGAGTTTAACATCTATAGACTGCACTAAACCAAATGAAATGAATATACATTTTTTTATATGCATAAAAACATGCGTCTTGTAGAATATGGCAAGGAAATCATTCGCTATTCATTTACAGGGCTACACAAAAGAACTAGATTATCGAGCGGCAATAGCTGAAAATTTATGGAAGTGCATTACAGGGTTGTGCCGTATATTACCACTATAGGATTATATTTAGGTGCAGTATGTGGTTTGTACATATTCTTCAAAATATATTCAGGGTTGCAAATATTTAAGCGATAACATTCTTTTTTATTGTTAGTGGAAGTGCTTTATTATAATGTTTTACCATGTCCAGGAAAGCTGCTCAGGAATGGAAATAAATTCCTCATAGTCATAAAATGATGTATGTTTTTAAGCTATATATTCATCGCTTGTGATTTTGTGTATTTGCACGTTTTGAGGCTTCCTGTTTTTCAAAGTCTAGTTTTTTAAAGTTTCTTTCAGGAGATCCAAAAGTTGTATTTTCCAATTAATATAAATTTGTTGCTGAAAAAGTTTGATCAAGACTGACAAGTTTCAAGGAATGTTGCGTGCGAAAGTTGTCTGAATAATTTTAAGTGAACTTTTAATTTTAATAACTGGTTTAAATTCTATATAAATATAGGTGCAGTAATAAAACGGGAGGTAGTGAGGGGGGCGGTCCCCCTCGCACAGAACTAATTGTCATATAAAACTCTTCCGAAGCCTAATTTAAGTTGTTTTAACATAGGTTTACATGACAATACTTGTTAAATTACCTCTTGATTTTCAACCTTTATGTATAGTATTAAATTTCAGGGTAAGGAAAAGTGGTGTGAGTGACACACCGATTTACTTTTATTTATTTTTATTTATTATTATTATTATTATTATTATTATTTTTTTTTTTTTAAGGCCTAAAAAATATGATTTTTTTTTTTTTTTTCTAACGTTCAAAACATTGTATACAAAATTCATTTTTCTTGCTTGTTTGTGTAGTTTTATATATTTTGCGAAAAATTGTTATATTCCATATAATAGCTTTCTTTAAAATGGCTTTCACAATTTCAAGGAAAATGAGGTAAAAGATTTATATTTTGCCTGAATTTTTTTTCCTTTTAATTATCTTATAAGTTTTGTTTTAATTTTGTATGAATTCTTTTATTAAAAAAGAAAAAGAAAAAAGGAAAGAAAGAAAAATAATAATGTGTTAAGAACTAAGATCTACTTTCTGGTGTTCTCAATTACGAAAAAACAATCCATGCAAACTATTCAACTTTGGATAAATTTAGTAAGCATGACATTTTTCGTTTCTAAAAGGACTGTAGTGCACGCCGAGAAGAGACTTCAAAAACAGTGCCATTACAGAATCCAGCAGAAAAAATTAGAAAAAATAGGCAACTTATTGTTTCGATAAATTCCAAACCCAATACAAATACGATTAGATGTAACTTTTTCACTTCAATATGTAAACATCCAAAATAGATTACATTTACAAAAGACTATGTGCGATTAAAATCTTAAATAGGGTTCCTTTAAACCTAGTTAAGTACCATCCCAAAAAACTAATCACTTAAACAACAGATAAATAAAAGAAAAAAAAAGATCTTCACTGAATTTGTTCGAGCGTTACGGTGCCACATAGAGACAAAAATTTTAAATAATATACCCCTCTTTTTAGGTAGATAAAAAAAGTGACTGAATTCAAGGATTACTAAATGTAATTTACAATAAACTTAAAAAGCAACTAAACTAAACAAGTATTTTCCTGAAACGTCAAGGGAGGCCTTCTCTTAAAACTCAATACGTGTTTGGTGTCTGTTTTTATGTACCGCGATAATGGCTGCAAAAATCAGCCGATTGAATTGCAAATAATAATCATTGAGCTGCTATAAGCGGCTCAGATTTGAACCAACTGAAACAAGTTATTTTTGTGAAAAATCGGACCAAATTTAAATGAACCTGTTTAATGCTGGAAAAAAATATCAGATTCCCTCCGCCGGAATAGAACGCGGGTCCCCTTTCGTGGCAGACGAGCGCTCTACCACTACGCTACGAATTCGTGAAAAAAATTGTCGTATAGATGTTCTCAATCGTTCTCAAAGGGAGAAAATACTATCAATTTTTACTTGTTTTATACGTAACATAAAGCTATGTTAAACCCAATAAACTTACTTAAAATAGCACTATTGATTTAAAATTGAGGAAAGATTCTTGAAAACAGAACCTCTCTGACAAACGGATATTTTAGAAGCTTGTAAATTAATTATTTATAGTTTAGTTCTTTTAGAAAAATAAATTCTTCTATACACAACGGTGCAGATTTTTTTGAATAACTATATGAGTTGAAAAAACATTATGTACTACTTTGTTTATACATAATATTCCCGATGTTGAGTTTAATTATAATTAAAACACTGTAATACATTTTTTGAACATTTTACATGCATTTTAATAAATTAGTTTCAATGACTACCTTAAAAATATTAAATAATTTTAGACAAATATATTTCTACGTTATATAAATGTTCCTTTTCTTTCTATTTCATATATTTCTTTAAGAACAGTTTTTAAAAAGACATTCACTGCTCATTTTTAATTTTTTTTATGACTAACACTCGTGATTTGATAACTACTATTTTTTGTCAGTTGTAATTTATTATAAAACATTTGTTTATATTTATAAATATATATATATAACTTCGACAGTTTACTTTTGTAATTATCTAAAAAGTCCTCAACAAATTTTTAAAACTATATATAAATTAATTATATGTATCTGAAAAAATATTTTTCATGTCTCATTTAAAATGTGATCGATAGATGGCGCTATCATTACGCAATTTTTTTTATACAAATGAAAAGTGATTGAAATTCGTTCAGAAAGGAGCTGTCAGTTTAACGATCAATTTGGCTGAAAATATTTTTGATCAGAAAAGACCGATTTTACTCAAATCTGATTTTTTCCTAGAAAATTCCTCGCAAATTATGGCTAAAAGTATTTCGTTATTTTTTGAATAAACAAATTCGGTTACACATTTTAAGAGAGAAAGCTGTCAGTTAGAAGATAATACATACAGTACAGAAAAATGTGGATATAGACATAGACAAATACATACAACCGTGGGGGATGGAGTGGAATTCCCGCCCTCCTGAAAATGTGTGCGTTAACGTAGCGAGATAATCCTGTATGTGTGTGTGTACATAGATACATACATAGTATACAGTTACGTGCAAAAGTGTTGGGCTAAACAGATTTTCACCAATAGTTTATAAATAAGTAAAGATTAAATAAATAAATAAATATTGTTATGTAAATTTTATCAAATATACATTCATAATATATAACTAGTAAATTTTTACAATGAAGGAATTTGAATATATAATGAAATACATATAAACCCAGGTCAATTATTTCGGGCAAAGCAATTAAAAGTTCCCAGTGGCGTTATTTCACCGAAACGACCGGTGCATTTGAGGCAAAGATTGAAAATTTGCCATATAATAGTAGGAGGCGAGTTTGTTTTCACTGGTGTGCGAGTATTGTGAAGTCAAGTTGCCGAAGCGCACGTATCTACAGATCCGTAAAACTTATTAAATTACACCAGGATAACAGAGTTACTTGTGATATTGCTTCAGAATTACCTATTAGAAAAACAACTGTTATTAATATTATTAAATTTGGAAACTAAAACTTCTTTGCCGACGAACCAGTACTTAGAAGACTCAGAAAAACGTCTAAGTAAAACGATAAATTTATTACAAAAAGGCAGTTGTATAGATCCGAAAAAGAATGCTGCAATTATAGTGCGTGAAATACGGGAGAAAAACTTACTTGATGTTAATCTCAGTACTGTTTGACGTAGATTAAACCAATTTGGACTTTTTGGATGCATGGAGCAAAGAGACCGTTGATTGGTGCAAAGAATAAGAAGGAAAAATTAGAATTTCGTAAAGCACGTGAATATTGAACAGTTGAAGATTTTCAAAAGTGTTATTTTCAGACGAAACAAACGTTAACTGTTTTGAAAATTATGAAAAGAATAAGTTGGGTGACCAAACAATGTCAAGTATGATTCTAGATATCTAATCTCAATTATAAAATAAGGTGGAGGAAACATCAGGGAGAGGGAATCTTTTTTGTATATATCTTATTCTAATCTATTAATTTATTTTATCAGGGTCAATTCCGTTGTTTAGTTTTCATCCTACTATTTCCAATTCAATAATCCTCAAAATTCATATTTATATGAAAAATTTACAATTTCGCTATGTTGATAAAATCGTAAATTACGAATGATTTACGAAATTTTCCTATTAGAATATTTGTATTCAATCATGTTCAAACAAATATCATAAATGTAATTTTGAAGTTGTCTAATGTATTTACGATCCTCAAAATGGAAATTTATGCTCAATTTTGCCTTATTCTGACATGTTAAGTAAATCGTAAATTCCAAATAACTTACGAATTTTTTAAATTGGAAAAATCGTAGTCTATGATATTCATGCCAGTATCCTAAATAATATTTCGAAAGTGGTTTGACATCTTTACGATGAAAATATCCCTCAAGATTGACGTTTATGTGAAATTTTGCTCTATTCAGCCATGTTAAGAAATTCGTAAATTTCCAATAACTTACGAAATCTTTATATTGGAAAATTCATAGTCATTAATAATCATGCTAGTGTCCTAAATAATATTTCAAAAGTAGTCTGACATCTTTACGATGAAAATATCTCTCAAAATTGACGTTTATGTGAAATTTTGCTCTATACTGCCATGTTAAAAAATTCGTAAATTTCCAATAACTTGCGAAATTTCCAAAGTAGCATATTTATAGTTACTGATGTTCATTCCGGCATCAAAACTGATATTTTAAAACTGGTTTGACATTTTTACAGTAAACAGTTTCCATTATATGCACGTTTAAGTGAATTTTTGTCCTATTCTCCCATGTTAAGAAAATCGTAAATTTCTAATAACTTACGAAGTTTTTAAATTCGAATGTTGCAAATGAATAGGGTTCTTGCCAGTGTCGAAAGTAATACTTTAAAACTGATCTGACCTCTCTGCGATCATTTGTTCGTGAGATATCGTGTTAACAGACTAACAAACTAACGGACTAACACACTAACGGACTGACATACTAACGGACTGACACACTGACACACTGACACACTAACAGACACCCTACAGACAGACACCATAGAAATTTTGTCATTTTCGGATTCCCCACACCTGAAAACGTGTAGAAAAGTCAAAAAACCGAGGTCGAAAATTTTCACGATTACCTAAGTTCCCCATACCTATAGTATGATGGGAAACTAAAAATAATAATAAAGCTTTGTGTAGGAACTGTAGCTAGTGCTAGCTAAGGCTCCAATATATACGAGCTGGCGCATCAGGCATTTTGTTGCCTTAGGGTTGCCACGTGTACCCAGCGCGTTTCTCTGATAAACAAACGACAAACATATTTTTTTTTTTAATCGGTCTACGTAGAGCTCCTTCAATACAGGCTGGCTCATCAGGCATTTTGTTTCCCACTCAGCGATTGTTGCCCACGCGGTACGAATTTCAAGTGTTATCAAATCACATAAAACGGGGTTGTGCAGCCGAAAATTGCTCAAATCATACCAGAACTGCTTTTAGAACGTTTAGATTCCCAACAAATGAAGAAAGGCGAAAGAAATTAGTTATTATTGTCTAAAAGAAAATTGGACGCTTAGCTTTCAATCACAAATATGAAATGTAATTATGATATGTTTCCTTGCATTTTTTGTATCAATTATTTGTTTTTATTGCTGTTTGATTATCTAAATGTTGTATTTTACAGCCTACACTACTTTTCAAAGTGTATAAATATTTAAAATTAACTAATTTAACAGCAACAGCGATGGCTACTTTTTACAAGGGTTATGAGAAAATTTCGCCAAATATTACCGCCAAACTTATCAAGTACAAACGATAATTCGCTCTTCTGTGTAGGCAAACTCGCCATTTTAGGCGATAAAGACGCCGAGTAATACGTCTGCACTGAACGTCGCCAAGCTATATTTCCGATGGGCAACAATGATCAGCTGTGAGCCAGCTCGTATTATAGGAGTCTTAGGTCTACGTTACTTTAAAGTAGCTTGTTTTATTATATTTCATCATTTTAGCTAAGTAAACTATGATATGGAAGTTTGTTTAGCGATAAACTGCTATAATCATTCAAGAAGTGAATAAAGTGTTCGCAGACTGTATTTGAGTTTTGGCGACAGTTTGTAAAAGAAACAGAAACCGCCCTAACAACACATCTTACCCCAGTACATCCATACGATATCCTCAGAATAAAATGACATCCTGAGAATGTATCGTGAAAAACATGTGTTTTTAGGAATACTATTGTTGCTTATTGCTCTTTTCTTGACCGAATTAGCTTCAGATCAAGATTTCTTAAAATCATTAGGGAAGCGATAACGACGCCAAGCGGGAATTCTGTCCTCTTCTGAAGCAAAAAAATGGCGGTAATGCGCCGGCCTATTATTTTATTTAGGGGCTCTAGTGCTAGTTCCTCTCTCATTATATGACATCAGTGTTGCCAGATGTAGGAATTTCCAGCTCTGATTTAGGCATAAGGGGGATTTTTCAAAAATTCGTTTCTGTAGAGATATTTTAGTTAACCAAAAAAAAGTTTTTTTTTTTTTTTTCTGTAATTGTAAAAATATTCAATTTGATTTATTTTAAACATTATTTTTGGAATTTTAGTACGCTGTTTTTTTAAGTTTTAGGCAACTGTAACTCTATATGTAATTGTACTTACTACTACTATTGCTACTTCTGCTTACTAGTTTGTGCTGCGTTCACGTGAGCCCGCTTATCATTTGCTGATCGATTTCGATCCTGAAATGTATTCCCTTTTTGCTTTTCATACGCGTTGCATAAAGGGATTTAGAGGAAATTCTAGAGTTAGTTGGTGAAAGCGGTGATGGAGTTAATTTTAGCAATAATTCAACTTAAATGATGGAAAGCATTTTTTTTTTTTTTTTTTAATCAGAAATCTTATCGGAAATAAAGTTTTCAAGACATGGCTCCAATTACTCGAACTGAAATGATGGCTTCAAGAAGTTGTGCAGATTATTTTATATCTAAATGTTTAACTTGCAATAAAATTTTACCAGCTAAGAGTGAACTGATTAGACATTCTTTAACTCCAATTCACACACGCACACACAAAAAACAAGGCTTTGAGACCTAAAGTGTCTACGAAGATTTTTTTTTTTTTTAAACCTTCTGTGCCGAAAGACCTGATGTTGGCGGATTTGATATATGCACACTTGATAGTGGACGATAATTTACCATTTAATGCTATTGACGATATAGTAGAAGTTTCAAAGCATGTTTACTTCTTATATTTAGAATGGTGCGTAAATGAATAGATAGAATGCATCTTACTATGGATGGAAAAATCATGGTTCGAGAGACGTTTTCATTTTCAAAGAACTACGTACATTTTCATTAATTTAATTTTTATAATCAAATTACATAATATACATCTAAATTATTTTTTAATTTAAAATTTCGAAATTTAAAATTAAACATTTCCGTACTAACAATTGCTCCTTTTAACAAGATAAATGATAAATCAATATCAATATTGATTAATAGATATCGCCACTAGTGCATTTTTAAGTAGGGATTTTCATAGGGAGGCATTTTTTAAAGCGTACGGCGAAAAGGGATTTTTCATGGATTTTCTAGGGAGAATTCAAATTTTTATCTCACAACACTGTATGACATACTGCATTATATAACTGTCATCCCTTTGTAAGAACCTGCGTTTGCTAAGAAAATAAAAAGGTTGTAGTTGGAACTGAAACTGGTTTTTGTTCATGACAATATCCGAGATTTCTTTTCTTCTTTAAATTTTGTCTATGGCCATAGCTAAAATGTGCATTCATAAATTAGTTTAAAATCAAGAAAATTATTCTCGTGACTGGTAGCTGAACTATCTCATATACGCTAATATCAATGAGACACTGAGCTTTAAAAGGTTAAAGAGAACCACTTGGCTAGATGGGCAATGCTAGGCTAGTTTGAATTTAAATTCTAAAAATAAAATAAGATTTCTAAGTCGCACATGTATTTATCTCGCATTTAAGTTTAGTGTTACAGCATTATATACTGTTAAAACCTTGAAGTATTCAAATACTATACCATGAGTTCTTGTATGAGATCGATTTAACTCAAACAGACTCGCTTATCTCGAGATGATTTCTCGTAAATATTTAATTCATGTGACTAAAAATAAGTATACAGAATACATTAATGGTTTAAAATTTAATTTTTTCATAACATAAAACATTTTTTTACCACTATATGTTATCATTTTCAGTGGTGGACAGTCCTCATCACTACTGGATCATTTGATTTTAAGGAGGTGGTCCAATAGTGGACAAAGGGCTACATATTCACACCCAAATTCCGAATGCGATACCAAATAGCAATTTATTTCAGTCAAAATCAGATCATACTGTATTATATGTTTGCATACGTATGCTTTGGTGAACGTATCGGGCATATGCATTTAGAAAAGTAAAAATTCTTATTTTGAGGTATTTTCTTATAATTCTCTATATTCGAGTAAAAGTAAATACTATGAAATTATAAATAAAAGTTTATTATCCCGAAAATGTAAATCAAATAAAAACCAAATGTTTTATATAAAGGAATTATGAAACAGACATTGTGGGCGTAAAAATAAATTCCTTGAAATTCCTTGAAGAATAACATGTTTAATAGCCCCTATTTATTATGATTAAAAATAAAGATTTTTATTACGAAAAAGATTGAAAAATATTTTGAAATAGTTTTGTGGATTAAGAAGAATGAGTTTGTACTATTATTTAAAAAGAAAACTAAATAAATATTTTTTCAGAATTTTAAGTTTCAAATGAAAACGTTTATTTTTTTCAAAAGTCGTAACTTTATTTTATGAAATTGAAAAATATTCCTTTTGTTCATAATGTTAAAGGAAAATTAAAATTCTGCTTGCGAAAGGTTTTTCCAGATGATTTTAATTTTTTCATTTATTTTTCTTATTATTTAATTTTTTTTTTTTTTTTTTTTTTTGGAGGGGGGCTAACTATGCAGAAAATTTTTCAAATATTTCCAAATTTAGTCCTTTTTACTGAAAAATTTCAATAGAAACTTTTTTATGTATTCCTGTAACTGATTAAATAAAATAAATATTTATATTAAATATTTATATTAAATATTTTTGCTGGCAGCCAAAGAAGGTTAAAGTTGGCAATTATGCATATATCAGAAAATCAATACATTTTTCAATCTGAACAATACGTGACTCTTATAACTTGTAACATTATAACATATTCGTAATTTTTTCTTTTTTTCAAAATTAGTTTTAATAAATTATAATTTGCATTATTAATAATGTATTATACAACGTAATGTTAGTATGTTTGTTTGCTATCTATATATTAATTTGAAACATGTTTTTGTCTGTCTCCCCTATATTGAGAGAACTACTTGGTCTAAAAATTTGGTTGAGGTGTCTAAAAAAAGGTCTTGATCTGTAGATGTGCTATGAGAAGAGAAAAATAAAAAAAAGTCGAACGGTTAGGGGGGAAACCGTTTCCCCCCAGGTTAAAAACACGTTTACGAGCTTCACTAAGCTTCAAATTACTTCACGGTGAAGAAATTGTACATATGGGGACTAGAGTCGAATACTAAAAAATCACTTTCTGCGAATTTGGAATTTTTGATTTTAAAGGGGGGGAAAGGGGGAAAGTAGATTTGGAGGGGGGGGAAGGGGAAATTAGTTTGAGAGGGAAATCCGTTCTAGACCCACGCATGTAGCACCTCATTTTAAAGGTCTGGAAATTTCATGTCGACTGGGGATGTTTGCATACAATATAGTGCGACCCCTGGTGGTGAAAAATGGAACTAGGTGATTTTGCTGCAGACCCTATCATGTTACATCTTATTTTAAAGGTCGTGGTATTTCCTGACCGTTGGTGATGTTCGTACAGAACACACTGCGCCCCCTGGCGGTGGAAAGTGCAACTAAAGAATTTTCCAGCTGACACCACCATGTGACACCTTATTTAAAAGGTCTTGGAAATCCAAGGCGATTGGTGATAGAGGTCTTGAAATTTCATGTTGATTAGGGATGTTTGTATACAATATAGTGCGCCCCCTGGTGGTAAAAAATGGAACTAGGTGATTTTGTAGTAGATCCTATCATGTTATATCTTATTTTAAAGGTCTTGGTATTTCCTGACCGTTGGTGATGTTCGTACAGAACACACTGCGCCCCTTGGCGGTGGAAAGTGCATTTAAAGTATTTTGCAGTTGACACCACCATGTGACACCTTATTTGAAAGGTCTTGGAAATCCAAGGCGATTGGTGATAGAGGTCTTGAAATTTCATGTTTATTGGGGATGTTTGTACACAATATACTGCACCCCTGGTGGTTAAAAATGGAACTAGGATATTTTGCAGTCGACCTATCATGTTACACCTTATTTTAAAGGTCTTGGTATTTCCTTACCGTTGGTGTTGTTCGTATAGAACACGCTGTTCCCCATGGCGGTTGAAAGGGCAACTAAATGATTTTGCAGTTGACACCACCAGTGACACCTTATTTGAAAAGTCTTGGAAATTCAAGGCGATTGGTGATGTTCGTATACAATGTACTGCAACCCCTGGTGGAGGAAAGTGGAATTTGCAACGCGTGTGTAGCATGCATGCCTGCTATACAGTGCAGCAGTGACAGGCAGAGGTAAAACGAGTCAGAGGTTCGCTCGGTTCAAGGTTAATTTTTGAGAAATTTTTCATGTTATTAGCGGCCTGTATATACGCTGTCGCAGGCACCGGGTCACGAGCCCGAGTTCCATTCTGTTTGCGGTTTTTTTTTTTTTTGTGATGCTTTTAAAAATAGAAATTCAAATAAAATCGAGTTAAAGATATAAAACCATACAAATTTAAAGTTCATTTAAGGTTATTATCATGGGCCTGTCATTGCCGGGCGGGTTCGTTCGGTTCCAGGTTAATTTTTGGGAATATTTTTATGTTATTAGCGGCCGGCGTATGCGCTGCCGCAGGCACCGGGGTCACAAGGCAATGTTTCGTTTGGTTCGAGGTAATTTTTTTTTTTTTGTTACAGCTGATTACTTTTTTCGTGATGCTTTCATTTAAAAACAGAAATTCAAACTAAATCGAATTAAAGGTATAAAAACATACAAATTTAAGGTTCATTTAAGGTATCATGGGTCCGGGCAACACCGAGCGGGTTCGTTGGGTTCCATGCTAATTTTTGGGAATATTTTTATGTTATTAGCGGGCGCTGCCGAAGGCACCAAGGTCACAAGGCAGAGTTTCGTTCGGTTCGAGGTAATTTTTTTGGTTACAGCTGATTATTTTTTCACGATGCTTTTATTTAAAAATAGAAATTCAATCAAAATTGAGTTAAAGCTGTAAAACCATACAAATTTAAGGTTCATTTGAGGTTATTACTATGGGCCCGGGAAACGCCGGACGGGTCAGCTAACATGTAGTCTTATTATTAAACGAAATAGAAAATGAAAGATAGGAACTGTTTATTTGGAGTCAGTTTGACGTCATATTGACTGTACTTTGTTGAAAGTGATGTCATATATAGTATTCCTATTTATAAGCATTTTTCTGAAATTTTTTTTTTTTTTTTTTTTTTTAAGTGAAATGTCGTAAATTATATTAGATGTTTTAACTTGAAATACATTTAAATAATGATGCGATGTTTTTTGAAACATTATGGTCAATAAAATGATCGTCGAATTCGACGGTTTCCAGCTAGTAAATTAAAATTCTAAAGAACCGATTAACAGGTGTTTTTTTGCAAAATTTATCCGCTTGTCTAGAGATGATTTAAAGCTATTAAAATCCTCAATATGAAAAATAGAATAAAAATTAGAAGACTTATTATAATGGTTCGTGACGACATCTCAACCAGTCTTGCCAGTTTGGGGACTTTTTTTATTCAACTTTCACCAATAATTTTGAGAAGTGATATCTGATGTAAATAATAGACGATTAATCTTCGAAGTAATTAGGTAACCCTTACAATAACAATTTATTGGTGGAAATTGAATAGAAAAAGTCCCCAATCTGGCATCACTGATCTCAATTTAAGTAAGGTAGATACAAGTAACATTAATGCATGTCCTGGAATCTGAAATATATCATATAGTTTTCAGAAATTATACAAAGAGATAGGAAATAAAGCAAAAAATCTAAGTTAATCATTTAAATTAAGTTGGTCCAATTAGTTAAAATATATTAAATAAAAACTAAATAATAGCTTTAGAATAATTAAATATTTCATATCAATTGATGCCAAAGAAAATTTTACACATTCATTTATTTATTTATTTTCTTGGCATTAAAAGAAATATACATGAATAATAAAATTCAAATAAAACTTTACCGAAAATTTAAATTGAATGGGAATAAATATTATTATATATACATAACCCAATGTTTATATGTGTGTTCGCTATAGACTAAAAAACTAGTGGACCCATTTACGATCATTTATTTGCAAAAGGCCTTGCAAATGCCGCGTTGTCCTTGGAAGGTTTAAAAAAATTAAATCCTTATCTAACCCGCAGAATGATAGTTTGGGGCCTAAATGTTTTACTTATTTTATTTTTACTGTCCTATTTATTTACTCATTTATTTTGCAATATGATTTCTCTGAAGGCGTTATTTTTTCCTTACATCAAATAAGAGGCTTTTTATGCTACTGGCCTTATAATTAAAAATTTTGCTCAATGGTTCTCCCCCCCCCCCCACACACACACACACCTCCTTATATTAATGTTATCTTTAAAGCTGAAATTTTGTTTCTTTTAATACATGTATCTATCGTTCACCCCATTTAACCTATTGTTTTGAAATTTTATTTAAAAAAAATTATGTTCCTTTATCAGAGCAACATCTTTTAGATGCGATTTTCTTTTGCGAACCGAAAGTCATATGCCAATTTCCTGGAGAATTACACTTAAATTAAACGCTACCGCAGGCAGTGGGGAATCGGTATTAAAATTGTGGAAGCGAGAAAGTTGGTGTCGAAGGCAATGGAGACCCCAACCACAGCCGTGAAAAGCGTTGCCGCAGGCTATTGGGAACCTGAATTTCGCATGTTAAGGAGACTATCTATCGTCTCCGAAAACCGAAGCCAATGTTATTCTATGGTAAAATTCGCCCCATTATAACTTATTCACTAATACATATTTTTAAATTCCGTTTTCACTTTCCAAAAATTCTCATCTATGAAACAATTTATCGCTTTCTAAAAATTGATTTATTTATTTATTTTTTTTTTCATTTTTAAGCTCAAAAATGGGGGGGGGGGGAGTGAAAATTCGCATTTTTATCCTCTAAATTAAATATTAAAAATTTTAAAAAATAATTTTCAGAAAGCGATAAATTGTTTAATAATTGTAAAATTTCTGAATGTGAAAATGGAATTTAAAAATATATATTAGTTAATAAGTTATAATGAAAGAAATTCTTCATTAAATAACACTTGCTCTGGCTTCTGGGGACGTTTACTGGAGGGAAGAAGCTATTGAGGACAGCGGCGATTCGTGCCTAGGATTAAGCCAAATTCAACGGAATTTCGTTTCTTCTTTTTTTTTTTTTTTTTTTTAGATTTTATATTTATAACTGATAAATTTAAAAAAATGACTAACGAAGCAGCCGAAGTCACTAATTTATATTTTTGGTTTTTCTTTTTTTTGATATTTTTGAATTTTTTTGTTTGTGTAGAAAATATAATTATTTTTGAAATGTCAAGTCAGTAATATATAGTTTACACAATATATACTTACATAATTTCATATTATTACGCCCTTTATTTTAATTATTATTATTTCATTTTACAGTCTTACTAATTTATGAGGCAAAGCCGAAAAGTTCTAATCCTGTACCTGTGACACTCTTTCGTCTTTATACAGGTGATGATTATCTGCTCGGTTATCTGCACTGGCTCAAACTGAGATATTACCTTTTCTGAAATTTGTGCAGACAAAAGAAAACGCCATACATCTAGACTCGTGACATCTTGCACGCGTGATTTTAGATTGTGAAATTCAGGAATGTTGGAAGGCAAAAGAACTAAAGGCATCACAGCCGATTTTCTTGATATTTGTTATAAAATGAACAATCTTACTTACTCATTCTTAGACAATATCAGAAAATGTTTTTATGACATTTCAATTTCTTAAAACACAGGTTTTAAAGTGTATTAAGAGCTGAGATTTTCTGATGAGGCTCAAAATGTTTGATGTTTATATGTCTATCTGAACCACAAAAACAGTCACAAATGTCATTCGACTGTCTTACAATTTGTTACAAATATGTAGGAACTATATGCAATTTGATGTATATATATATATATATATATATATATTTTATTATATTCTGTATACAATGTTTACGGTTCATATTCAGAAACGCACAAAATAATAATAATATTAATAATAATGATTTGTTGTATATACGGCATTTTTTAAGTGAACTTTAACATGGTTACTGGACGTTACTGGACATTCTAATTAATGAAATAAACATTATAATTTAAAAAAGATTATCATGAATTAACATTGCTATTAGAAACTATGATAAAAATCAATTTTTTTAGAATGTATTTAATGTGCAAAGAAATAAAATTATTTTAGAGGGCAACGCAAAAGAATTTATATGTGTTTTGTATTGCGAGTATTAACTACTGGTGGTATATTTCGGTTTGTGTTGCTCATCTTATGCAAAGAAAGCAAACATTCAATGAAAGATTGATGGATGAATAGCCTCCTGAGAAATACATGTGGAACGTTGAGGCTTCTGCGTTGTAGATCTACTAGTGTAAAATCTAATTTGTTATTAAAAATAGTACGTTTAAATTTAATGGTACTATTAAAAATGGTGCATGAAAATAACATACCGTTTGTATTTTTGGTTTGTACTTTATTTATAAATTAATAAAAATCTAAAATTTTTAAGTTGAACTTCACTGTCAAATCCATTAATATGTAATATGATAATATTAAGAGAAAAGAAAGAAAAATGAGAAAAAGTAAAATTTACCAATATTTAGATTCAGTAATTAAATAATTAAGATCATACATTAATTGAAACTAAACTAATTAATTCTTATAGAATGGAGTAGAAGGCTGATTTTTACCAACTATGTGAAAAATACCAGAGCTGGGAATCGAGCCCCGGGCCTTCCGCTTAACGCACGGATGCTCTAACCACTGAGCTACCCTGGCTGATAACCATCTCGGCACTTCTCACATAATTTAAGTTGGCAAGGTCACCGAGTCTGCATTAAAGCAGCATTAAAGCCGAGTCTGCATTAGAGCATCCGTGCGTTAAGCGGAAGGCCCGGAGTTCGATTCCCGGCTCTGGTATTTTTCACATAGTTGGTAAAAATCAGCCTTCTAGTCCATTCTATAAGCATTTTATTTCCAGGTTGATGAATTAAAATTTCTAAACTAATTAATGTTTACGAATGATGTCGGTTACCTTTACAGTAATTCTCTTAGATGTTCAGTTCATTATCATTAAAAACATTTCTTTAGTAGTCTGCTATTTATATCACAAACTTAAATTTTTAGCTATTTTTAAATTTTTAAATGTAAATTTTATCAGGAACGAATTCTCAAGAGAGACCATTTTGCAAATAAACCATAACTAATCTTTGGAAATTTATATGATTATTACATAATATTACTCCTAAATATCCATTTCTAAAACATAATTTTTTTGAGGTATTTTAAGAAATCTTTTACTTTAAAGATTACTTTATTGCATATAAAAATCTGTCTTTTGAACAAAATGCGGATGTATTGCTATTCAAAGTTTAATCTTACATTTTTGAACTTAGATTAATTAAACAGAAAGAAATATAGAAAAAAAAAATATAACAATGTTAAAAATATAAAGTATTGTTTGAATTATATTCAAGATTCTAAAAATTTTACAGGGAGGGGAAATGAATGAAAAAAAAAATGTTTCTCTAAGAAATTTCAGTTTTGATTAGTACGTAAATTTTTCAACTTTCCTCAGGGGAGTAACAAAAAGATTCTTGCATACTCTTTGAAATGTAAATTCCTTTTAACTTTTCTCTGTCTACTAATAAAAAGGAAATATCAATGTTCAAAGACATAAAATCAACAATGATAAAAAATGATTTGCTATTATCATTATTTTTATTTGATATTTTAACTAAAATATATTTCACTAAAAGTTTCCAAAATTTGAAAAAGAAAAACATTGTACCAGAATATTTTTCTTTATCTGTATTTTACTTTTTTTTTTTTTTTTTTTTTATAGACAATTTAAAGATAAATAATTTTCCTTGTAACAGTTAAAATTATCGATAATAAGAAACTTCTAAATTTGAATTTACATATTAACGTTACAGAAATGATAACTATAGTGTTATATAAAGGAGAAAAATGTGAAAACGTTCTCATGAATATTTAGAAAATGTTTAAAACATATTTCGAAAATAAGTAAGTAAATATAAACTGAGTTAACTGTTTTATTTATTTATTTACTTAATGAAAAATTCTTCATAAAACTTTCTAGAATACGGCATTAACGATTATGACCAGAACAAGTAAATTAAGGTTAGGGTTTTTAAGGTTGAATTCCTTAGAAATAGACCTATGCAATCACTTCATTTAGGTATATCTATCTAAAAATAATGAAACTTTTGTCATCATAATAACTCCCGAAATACAACTTCCAATCGAACCGAATTTGGACAACGAATTTATCATATAAATATCTTGGATGAGTTCGTTAATTTCAAATCAACATTGTAAAAAGCGCATTTAAGGCCGGATATGCTTGAATTTTCATGTAAATACGGACAAAATTAGGATCTCAACCAAATTTATAAATGAACTTTATCCGCCATTTTTAATAAAATGGCGAATATCTTAAATTAAGCGGGCCACTTGAAATCACGCTATACCACTCAAAGATTTAAAATCATATTAACTTCTGAAATAATACACCAAATCGAATAAAATTTGGACAGTAAACTTTTATTATAAATATCTTGGATGAGTTTGTTAACCATGTTGCTCTGCTATTTTGTTTTCAAGTGGAGTGCACTTGAAAATTTCAAATTCTCATTGTAAATAGCGTATTTAAGACCGAATTTGCTTGAATTTTGATGTAAGGGTCGCAACAAAGTTTATTAATGAACTTTATCTGCCATTTTTGCAAAGTCCGGATATTATAAACTAAACGGAACAACTTGAAATCGCACTAACTCTTGAAAATTTATAATCATGATAACTTTTTAAATTTTGATTCAATTTGAACCAAAGTAGGACAGTGAACTTATCATGCAAATATCTTGAATGATTTCACTGGGCAATTTGTTCCGAAATTTTGTTTCCAGGTTGAGACCACGTGAAATCAGGCTGCCACTTGAAAATATGCCAACAGGATAACTTTTAAAATACTAAACTGATTCAAAACAAAATTAGACAGTGAAATTACGTTTCAAATATCTTGGATAAGTTCGCTTGGTAATTTGCTCCGCCATTTTATTTCCAAGTGGCGGATACCTGAATATTCGAAAATTCTTCACTATGATAAATTTTGTAATACAAAATCTGTCCGTAACGAAATTGGGTAGTTTATTTATTATTCAAATATCACAGTTAAGTTCGCTGGCCTCTCACTCCGCTTTTCTGTTTCTAGATGGTGGCCACTGGAAATCCCGATGCCACTAGGAAATTTCGTATCAGGATAATTTTTGAAATGCCGAATTAGTTTGAACCGAATGAAGATATACAAATATCTTTGATAATTTCGCTGTACAATTTGCTCTGCCATTTTGTTTCCAAGTTACAGACACTCAGACTGCCACTTGAAAATTTGTCATAACAATAACTTTTGAAAGGCGACTACCAACTGCACTCGCTTATTTTTCCCCTACTTTAAAAAAGTACCAACTGCCCTCGGACATGCAAACGCCTCCTGCTACCTGAAACCCCCGTTATGAATTTGGATCCTTCCACTGAATGTAATGAAATAGAAAACGTAAGATGTAATGGGAAAACATGTAAATATTGTGTTGTATCACGCGCATATGTACGCTCCACGCACACGAAAACCAAAATCACTGGACACCCCTACCTCACTGTGCATGAATCTGATAACGCATGTAACTCGTTTTCGCAGCAATCAGTATCGTGCACATGACCTCCCCCCACCCCCACCCCCCAAAAAAAAAAAAATGGATACCTTTACTTTGATGTGTATGAATCGCAAAAGTGCACGAAATTACGATACTTACGTATTGTCTGTAAGTACAATTAATATAAACATTATAAAAATGGTAAAATATATTATAAACGATTATTATAAATTTCCTGTATCATTTATATTTAATGTAAATTTGGCAATCTTTGGCGATTATTCGCTGGCATGTAGATAATAGGTAAGCACCTTCCTATTGATTCCTTAATGTAAAGTCCACTTTCATGATAACAAAAAACTTCCAGCTAGGGCAGTTTGTATAATTCCACCTACAAACTTTTGGGTTCTTCCTGTTCAGAGCGAAGAAGTGGTAAGATAGAAACTCGCAAGAGAGTAAGTGAAAGGGGGGGTTAAGACTAACGAGGGCATTTGGTACAATTCGAGTGCAGTTGGATAACACCAACACCCCTTTCCAAATACAGCACTAATTAAAACGAAAGTTGGACAGTGAATTTACGCTTCAAATATATTGGATGAGTTTGCTGGGCAACTTGCTCTGTCATATTGTTTTCAAGTGGGGGTCATTTCAAAATTTGTTATCATGATAACTTTTGAAATACTTGATCAATTCAGGTTGAAAAATCGTTCAAAGTTGAAAAATCGATTTATTATTCAAATATCTATGATTTCGTCGGGCAAGTTTTTCTGAAATTTTGTTTCCAAGTGTCAGGCACTTGAACGCCTCCACTTGAGAAAATTTATATCGATAACTTTTGAAATACTGAATTTATTCGAACCAAAGTTGGACAGTGAACTTGCCCAGTGAAACTAAGATATTTGTAAGATAAACTTACAAATACCGTAGATTAGTTCACTGAACATCTTCCTCCGTCATTTTGATCCAAGTGGCGGCCACTTAATTTTTCAAAACGATAACTTTTGAAATTCTGAATTATTTCTAATTAAATTTGTACAATAGACTTCTGCATCTCTCACAAATGTATGTGATAGATTCGTTTGCCAACTTGGCCGGCCATCTTGTTTCCAAGTGCTGGCCACTTGAAAATTTCAAAATCACATAAATAGGTACTTATGAACCGATTTTCTCAAAACTCCATATCTGCATAACCCACATCAGTATTTCTAACAAGTCCGTTAATAATTCGTAGCTGCCATATTGTTTCAAAATGGCAGCTACTTGATAAGAAAAAAGAAATCAACTTACCCTTCCGAATGAGACGGAAGGCTTTTTTTTTTTTTTTCAAATGTATTTGTTATGCTCTAACAAGTAGTTTTAGTTCAGCTCTTTCATTATTATTATTATTTATTTTTTTTTAATGAAAAATTTAATTAGAAAGAATTTGCGAAAACTTAATTTATGACATTTTCAACCATGGAATAAAAAAAAAATTCTAGAATACTTATTATTCATGTTTACACATTTTTATCTGGTAATTGAAAGATAAATATAAAAAAAATTTCTAATGGTTTAAAAAAAAAAAAAAAATGGATAAATAAATAAACTGTTATTGATTAAAATATTATTTACAAAAAATGAGGACTATAATTTTAAAAATAACAGGAAAAAATAAAATTTGTCATAATACTATAGAGCATTTGTAAAGAATATTTTCAAGTATATAGGGATATTGGACTTCCACTTACGGCGGAAGCATCTTACCGGGGCGGTTTAATTTGGATATTTATCGAATGATAAGCGGCGCTGCTATTCAAGAACTACAATCTTGTAGATTTTATACAATTATACTGTATCTTAGAATCTACTAAACATTTTAATTTTTGTAGCACGTATTAGCAAAACACAGCAGCAGGATTTAGTCTATAGTCTATCTAACGATCGCTTCTGTTTTCGTAAACTTACAAATAAACTGAATTTATATTTATATTTATATTATTAATTATTTTTAATTATATTATAAAAAATTATACTGTAATTAATATATTTAAAATATATATTAATATTATTATATAATTAATCTCAATGTATATATTCGTTCGTCAAAATTTCTGTCTGTAATTTTTTACCAAATAAAATATTACATGATATGCCATAAGCGTCATTGCAACCCTATGAGACAGCTAACTTTGCAATGGTTGCATACTGCTTCCCATATTCAGTATTTTATTTTGATTTAGTTATTTAAATCAATACAAAAAAAACTTTAACGGGTTAAAAGTTTGTGATGCAGCGCTGTACTTTATGGCTATAAGAAATAGAAATAATAATATCAAAATTTTCAGTGACGCTTTGCTACTAATTAAAATATACATAGATTTTCTTATTTGAATCCTCTTTTCCCTTTTATTTATTCATACTGTAAGCGTTATTTTCAACATAAAATAATATATAACATTTACTCACTGATATCTTTTTATTCACAACTCTTATAATATCAAAATATGTGTTTTAAAAGAAATATTATGAAATTCCAGCAACGCAGTGGTGTTACATGTTTTTAAATTCCATTGCATCTATTTTGTTTTCATATTGAAGTATATTTGCACACTGAAATATTGCTTTTAATTTTCAAATACGCTATTAAATATATCACTTTCATTAAGCTTATATTATGCACTAAAATGTATTTATTTCAATGAATTATTTTATTTTTTGCGTCACACTATCCAAACTGAAAATAAAATTTTGGTCCCCCCCCCCAGCACACTATCTATTTGCATTCATTTTCAATTAGTTTGGATAAGATGACACAAAGTAAACATTTCCATAAATTTTGCTTGCAGTTTTGCATAGCGTGGCGCAAAAGATAAAATAATTCAGGATTTGACAGTAATTTTCCAAAATACTTAGCACCATAGGAGTGGGGCTCTGATTCTCCCTTGGAAACTAATAATTCTAAAAAAAAAAAAAAAAATGCTTAATTTGAGGGAGAGTTTGTTTGGTTTAAAATTAATTCTGATGGGGAAAATAAAAGGAAGCAACCAGTTAGACCACTTTGAAATTTTAATCGGGAAAACGTTTTTCAGAAAATGTTTTGTTGCATCTAGTTTTATTCTATCTGATTAAATATATTGTACATAGACCCCACATTCTTCCTAGTATTTCGGAATCCCGTTAGAATTCCTGAAAATTTTCTAAAACGTAGTGAAGGGATTTTGGACTTTGCCTCATTTTCGAAAAATGGGTTATAGGGGTAAAAAGTGTACATATAAGGATCTAACATTCAAATTTTAAATGAGGATTTTGTAGCACTTTGAGAAATCTTCTAGATAAAATCACTTAAAATGTTTTCAGCGATACTTTTTCAAGGTAGATTGGTTGGTTTTTTTGTTGGTTGTAGGTTTTTAAGGCCAATTGACTACGCTAGAATCCTTGGCCTATAGGTAGAATGCCCTCCGCGAGGTCTTTCTAATGGTCGTAGCCCGTATTAACGAGAGTTTCGGAGAAAAGCGCGGAAGTAATGGTTAGAGGTCGAAGACTGTGAGATGGGGTCGAATCCGGCACTTCCCTTCCACCAGCTTTGAGCACAGAACTGGTGAGGCATTTTTAAGAAGCTAATTTTTTTTCCCTAAAAGTCCCATCTTCCTTCCCAAATCTATCGGAAACGCCTCGAAGTTTTGAAAATTGTAAAAAAAAAAAAAAAAAAAAAAAAAAAAATATATATATATATATATATATATATATATATATATATATATATATTAAATACGAGTCTAAGTAGAACTTTAAAATTCCAAATAGGAAGGTGATTAGGGGGATTAAGAGCTCAATTAATGTTTGCCTTCTAAGGTTCCCCCTTATTTCAATACAGCTTCATTATATATATATATATATATATATATATATATATATATATATATATAAACGAGATCAACCGACGTGATCTTCAATGGGACTATTTTCACTATATTTAATTAATTTAAAAAAAAAATTGAAAAAGAAAGAAAAAGAAAAAGCTGTCAAACAAAACATATTAAGAAATTTGTTTATACAAGACATTTCCGACAGATTGAAAAAAAGAAGTTCATTTCATTAAAATTTCAAAGATGAGCCTTTCGCTGCCCTCTGTTTTTACAGTTCGAATTTCCAAACAAAAACAAAGATCCTTCAAGCTGATTATAAGCCCACCCTCTTTTTTTTAGGACTGAGGGCCTATTAGTCTCAATCTGGGATTTTTGCGTTGTCGTTTTCGATATTTGGACATTTGTCGAAATCATTTTTCGATAGTTGGACATTTATGGAAATCTAAAATTTATCGAAAATATAATTGAATAATTTGATGTTGTAATTGGGAAGAAAAAAAAAACTAATAGTCCTCCGTCCTAAACTAAATTCTGCTTTTGCCAGAATTTCATCAAAATCTTTTTTTTTTATTATTATTATTATTATTGAAAGAAAAAGAAAAGAAAATTAATAATAATCAGTATCGTTACAAGCGATATCGAAACAGTTTTTTTCAATAATTTTGAATTAGGAAATAAAAAGTGCGCGTGAAATAATATGAAATAAAAATGAGTAAAAAAATTAATTTAATGATTTAATGTTTTTGTTTTTCGGGGGCTGCTCATGCATATAAAAAATGCGTAATAAAACGAGTCGAAGCAGGAAGCGAAATAAGTATTGAGTTATATTACGATAAACACGATATATAATATGATACGATATATTAGACCTATCGTCCAGGGTTAGTATTTTTTTTTTTTTTTTTTTTTTTTTTTTTTTTTTACAATTTTTAGAATTTCCAAGGTGTTCTTGAGACACGGGAGGAAGACTTTAAATGAAAAATTTTCTGTCATATTTCCCTAACGATTAATTATAGAGAAAAACATTGTGTTAAAATGTTGTTTTGAAGAGGACTTTCGATCAAACTAACAAAAGATCCCTTACCCCGTCCCCCTAATTTTCACATTTACAAAATTAAAATTTGTCCATCGCTGACTTCTTGTGCCCCCCCCCCCCCCTCTTCCCCACAATGCACATTTCTTTCATCTTAACTAAACAAAATGCCGTAAAACTTGTTCGAAGACATTTTACAGTTTAGAAATTCCGAAAATTATTGGATATATAAAAAAACAAAAACAAGAAAAATCATGCAGTACGCATTGATTAGTAACATTTTCCAACTATACGCAATTGTTGTATCGAATAACTTTTATTATTCTTTGCCTACGTTATAACACAACAGACAGAAAAACTGTAAAACATACAGATAGACTAATTCATTTTAAAATTAATCTTAGGCATTTTCGAAAGTGTTAAAAAGGCTTGATGCAAAAGAAATTGCAGTCGTTAGATTACAATTACAGCTTTTAATCTCTCTGAATATTTTACTGTAGCCCTATAAATCTGAAAGCTAATCATATCATATTCTATACAAAACAATATTTTAGAATATTAATAATAAATGTCAATGTTTTTAAGATTTTTATAGTAAAAAGTTTTTAAATATAACTTTTAAAAAATTCTGTCGTAAAACGTAATACATTGGCTTTTTTTTATTGTTGTTGTTATTGTCCCTGTAAACAAACTAGTCGTACAGGACCTATTAATGTCATTTTAAATAGGGACAATTCTATAGGTAACTTGAGTGTATCATTTTTTTAAATATTCTCAAAATATTCACGGATCATAGGAGCCGGAGACAAACAGATAGATAGGTAGACAATCAGACAGACAGATGCAGGAAATTGAAATCATATTCCCCCTACAGTTATAAGAAAGTGTTAAAACACCCATGTAAACAAAAGTGCAATTCCAGCAAATTTTTATTAATAGCTCTTAATTTAACTGAATATTTTTGTGTGGCCCTGTAAATCTAATGCTAACCATACTATATTACATAGAAGGCACTCTTTTGTGCATACGAATAATACATTTCAAATACATTAAGCTTTGTGGTATATAAAATTATTAAAATTTGGTTTATAAAATTAACTCTCATACAACACAATGCTTTGGAATACTTTCAAGTGCCCCTGTACACAAACCAGTTAGAAATGTTCTCTATTTTATATAGGAAACATCCGATAGGGTATTGAATAACATGTTAAACTTTCATTAAAGTTTCTATACATTAAAGGTATTAAAATATGGTTTATAGAAAATCCTCTCATACAACACAATGTTTTCAAATACTTTTGAGTGTTGCTGTATAGAAACCAGAAGAGGTATTCACTCCATTTTCAATAGGGAACATCCGATAGGGAACTTGAATAAAATCTATCGGTTTAATTAAAGAAATTCCATAAATATTTACGGGAATTAGAGCGCAGAAAAACAGACAGAGAGACGGACAGAAGAACAGACAGATACACAAATTGAAATTATATTCACACTAAAAAAATTATAGAAAGTGTCAAAAAAGCTTAATGTAGATGAAAGTAGAATTCTAGCAATTTTTTATTAATAGCTCTTAATATAACTGAATATTTTTCTGTCAGCCTTTAAATCTAATTATAACCATGCTATATTCTACGCAAAGCAACATTTTGTGAATATAAATAACATATTTCAATTTCCTAACACTTCGTGGAAAGTAAAGTTATTAAAATTTGATTTATAGAAATATCTCACAAAGAACGCAATGCTTTGGAGCATTTTTGAGTGTCCCTGCACATAAATTAGGGGTGGTATGTAATCTATTTTATATAGGAAACATCCAATAGTGAACTAGAATAACATATTTCAATTTCATGACGATATTGTACAGTAAAGGTATGAAAATATGGTTTATAGTAATACCTCTCATAGAACACAATTCTTTGAAATACATTCGGGTGTCCCTGTACACAAACCAGTAGAGGTATAAACTCCATTTTCAATAGGGAATATACGATAGTGAACTTGAAAAACATATCAGTTTCAAAAAATTCCATAAATATTTACGGGAGTTAGAGCGCGGGCAGACAGACAGACGGACAGATACACAAATTGTTACCATATTCACACTTAAAAAATGTTAGAAAGTGTTAAAAACGCTTAATGTAAACGAAAGTAGATTTCTACCAATTTTTTATTAATAGCTTTTAATATAATAGAATATATTTGTCACCCTGTAAATCTAATGCTAATCATACTATATTCTATGCAAAGCATTCTTTTGTGCATATAAATAATAAATTTCAATTTTCTAAAACTTCGTGGAAAGTAAAGTTATTAAAATTTGGATTATAGATATATCTCTCATAGTACGCAATGCTTTAGAATACTTTTGTGTGTCGTTGTATATAAAACAATGATGGTATTTAATCCATTTTATACAGGAAACATCCAATAGTGAACTTGAATAACATATTTCAATTTCATTAAGATATGTGTACAATAAAGGTATGAAAATATGATTTATAGAAATACCTCTCATAGAACACAATGCTTTGAAATACTTTCGGGTGTCCCTGTATACAAACCAGTAAAGGTATAAACTCCATTTTCAATAGGGAACATTCGATAGTGAACTTGAATAACATATATCAGTTTCAAGAAATTCCACAAATATTTACGGGAGTTAGAGCTTGGAAAGACAGACAGACAGACAGACGGCAGACAAACCGAAGTCATTAACACTTTTCAACCTTATTCCGAAGTGTTAAAAATGTTAGAAAGTGTTAAAAACGCTTAACGTAAACGAAAGTACAATTTTAGAAAATATTTATTAATAGATTATATAACTGAATATTTTAGTGTCACCCTGTAAATCTAATACTAATCATGCTACATTCTATGCAAAGCATTTTCTTTTGTGCTTATAAATAACATATTTCGATTTCATAAATCTTCGTCCAAAGTAAAGTTATTAAAATTTAGTTTATAGAAATATCTCTCATAAAACGCAATGTTTGGAATACTCTTGTGTCTCCCTGTACACAAATCAGTGGTGGTATTTACTCTATTTTATACAGGGAATATTCGATAGTGAACGTGAATAACATATTTCAATTTCATTAAGATTTGTGTGCAGTAAGGGTATGAAAATATGGTTTATAGAATTGCCTCTCATAGAACACAATGCTTTGAAATATTTTCGGGGGTCCCTGCACACTTATTAGTATAGGTATTAACTCCATTTTGAATAGGGAACATCCGATAGTGAACTTGAATAACATATTTCAATTTCATTAAGATTTTTGTACAGTAAGGGTATGAATATATGGTTTATAGAAATGCTTCTTTGAAATATTTTCGAGGTCCCTGTGCGTATAAACTCCATTTTCAATAGGAACATCCGATAGTGAACTTGAATAACATATATCAGTTTCAAGAAATTCCATAAATATTTACGGGAGTTAGAGCATGGACAGATAGACGAACAGACAGACCGACAAACAGACAGACGGACAGACAGACAAACCGAAGTCATTAACACTTTTCAACCTTGTTGGAAAGTGTTAAAAATTGAATAATTCGTATTCATCACTGTTTGGCGAGATTTTGTATGAACTTTGGAAGCACACTTTTTAAAAATCGATTAAATTAAATTAATAATAAAATCCTAAAGAACAACTTTATTAGTTTTTTTTATATAATACAAAATGAGTTTAAATCACTTAAACTGGTTTTCCTAAAAGAATTTGCCATTATAATTTTTAACACTTTCCAACAAGGTTGAAAAATGTTAATGACTTCGGTTTGTCTGTCTGTCTGTCCGCGCTCTAACTCCCGTAAATATTTATGGAAATTCTTGAAACTGATATATGTTATTCAAATTCCATATCGGACGTTCCCGGTTGAAAATGGAGTTTATACCTCTACTGGTTTGTTTACAGTGACACCCGAAAATATTTCAAAGCATTGTGTTCTATGAGAGGTATTTCTATAAACCATATTTTCATACCTTTACTGCAGACATATCTTAATGAAATTGAAATATGTTATTCAAGTTCACTATTTGGTGTTTCCTGTATAAAATGGAGGAAATACCATCATTGGTTTATCTACAGGGACACTCAAAAGTATTCCAAAGCATTGCGTTGTATGAGAGATATTTCTATAAATCAAATTTTAAAAACTTTACTTTCCACGAAGTTTTAGGAAATTAAAATATGTTTTTTATATACACAAAAGAATGTTTTGCATAGAATATAGCATGATTAGCATTAGATTTACAGGGTAGCACAAAAATATCCAGTTATATTAAGAGCTATTAATAAAAAATTACTAGCATTTTAATTTCGTTTACGATAAGCGTTTTTAACACTTTCTAACATTTTTAAGTGTGAATATGATTTTAGTTTGTGTATCTGTCCATCTGTCTGTCTGTCTGTCTGCCCGCTCTCTAACTCCTGTAAATATTTATGGAATTTCTTGAAACTGATATATTTTATTGAAGCTCTTAGGAACGTACCTGTTTACGTAATAAGTCAATCTAATCAATATATATATTATATCATAAGGAATAAATAAAAATGTCCGACTTATCATATTCTTTGTAAAATATTTCATTAACATACTATATTATATGAATTTAACTTTGAAAAAATCTTAATCTATTCAAAATTTTATTACAGCTTAACATTTTGTAATATTTAAAAATACTAGAAACTTAATGAGCAAATTATTTTATTTATTTTTTCTTTTTTATTCTGTTTTCGGGATTCTTCCAATCCATAATTTAAGTGTTTTAACACCTAGTTTTTTTTTTTTTTTTTTTTTTTTTTTTTTTTAATTAAATATTTGCATATGATTATGATATTATCTGTCATTTTTATGAAATGAAGAAGTTTTTTGTTGTTGCTATCACTTTATAAAATAAAACCAATTTTTGAAAGTCAACAACGTAACAGCTTGAAAACAATGTGAATTAAAGAATATTTTTGATAAACAAATATCATGTAAAATACAAATACCTAAATAAATAACTAATATATATATATATATATATTATATTATATAAATAATTTTTTTTTATTTTTTGTAAGTTTATTTTTGACACCAATTCCCAGTAGATGGAGCCAAAACGATTATTTGAGATTGAATATTTCATGTGGAAGCGAAGTCTGTATGCGTCCGCGAACATGCCAACCGGAATTACACTCTCTTTTTAGAGACACAAAAGAAAAAGTAATCTGCGAGATAGTTCCATTCTTAAAGCGATTATATCTCTCTCTCTATATATATATATGAGAGAGAGAGAGAGTTTTCTTGGGAACAACCGGACACGTCATGCTTCTCAGACAGAAGAAATTAATCTATCAATTTTCAAAACATTGCCGGAGTCGTTATCGAGAAAAGATATTTACTCCATTACGCCTGTTCCTTTAAAGTTGTAATATACAGTTTCAGATCTCAAAATATAATGGATGTAGAAATGTAAAAATTTCAGGATAGGATCGGACAGAACATAAAAGACTATGTAGAAAGTATCAGATCAATATATCTCCTATTTGATGAGACATTAAATGTCGGCGTTTTCTAATTCCTTTCATGTTAAGTTAATGCTCTACATATCGTCTAGCGGCTAAGCTTTGTTTGAGCTTTGCTGCTTCACGGAGAGACTGTCGCGTCTCATGATATTAAATGGTTAGTTATATTTTAATTTTCTTTATATTTTATGATTTATGCATTATAATACTTTTGAAGGTGTCAGTTTGGGGAAAAAAAAATATGATCACTTTTTAAATGTTCGATAAATAACACATTATTTGCATTATTCAATAATATTCATTCCATGGTTTATTACTTTATTTTACTCGCCTTATTCTGCTCATGCTTCAAAGACAACATAAAATGGTTTCATAGTAATTACATTTTACAAGACACATTTAAATATTTATAAGAATTGAGACTGTAGTTGAGATTTTTAAAAAGTTTTGGATATTTGCATACCTTTCCGAACCACAAAAGTCGTCGCAAAAGTAGACCAATCGATTTGAAATTTGTAGGAAATTTCTAGAAATTCTATGAAATTTTTTCTTTATATACTGTTCCTGGCAGAACAATGGTATTACATAAATACATAAAAAGTGTTCGATTCATCTTTCAAGTGCATTTTAACATATACTTACTAAGCATTCAAATTAATAATTATTTTTAAGATTATTAAAAGTATAGACTTTTTAGAAAATATTGTGTATCAGAACAAATAATTAGTTTAAATGGCTACATTTTAAAATTCCGACAATAAGCTGAAATTTTAAATACTTCTAAATTTTTAAATTTAAATTTTATCATAAGCGAATTCTCAAGAGATATCGTTCGCAAGCGTATTAAACTAATCTTCGAAAATTTACATAATTATTGCATAAAATTATTCCAAAATATGAGTTTCTAAAACATAATTTTTTTTGACGTGTTTTGAAAAAACATTTGTTATGTACTAAAAAGATTAATTCACTTTTAATATTAAAACTTATGGACAAAACAGAGTATTCAAAGTTTAATCTCCTATTGTTAAACAGATTAATTACATACATACAAATTCCAATAGGAAATAGATCTAATTTCAAAAGACAGAGTATTTTTGAATAATATTCTAATTTATAAAAACTTTAAAAGATGGAGGACTAAAAAAAAAATGTTTCTTTGAAAGAAATTTCAGTTTTGATTAGTACATAAATTTTTCAACTTTCCTCGAGGGAATACCAAAAAGATTTTCCCACACACTTTGAAATATAAATTCAAACTTCTTTTCCTTTATCTACTAAGTAAAGAGAAACATCAATTTTCGAAAATTTAAAAACAAGTATAACAAAAGATATTTCACTATTATTATTATTATCATTATTTGGTATTTCAATGACATGTATTTTCTGAAAAAATCACTAAAATATGAGAAAAGAAATCCTTATTAAATAATCTGGTGTGTCACTCACACGACTTTCTCTTACCCTGAAAATTAATACTATAAATACAGGTTGGAGATTAAGAGGTAAGATAACGATGTTATGTAAACCTATGTTAAACAATTCAAATTAGGCTTCGGAAGAGTTTTATATGATAATTAATTCTCCCCCCGTTTCATTAATGCACCTAGATTTATATGAAATTTAATTCGGTTAGTAAAAAATAATTCTGTTTTTAAAAAATAATTTATGAAAATTATTATTTAAAAAAAAAATCTTTTATCATAATGCAGACGATTTCCATATTAGAGAAATAGTATAACACTAAATATCCAAAAAACGTCTATTTTATTCTCAGTATTAAAAAAAAAAAAAAAAAAACGGTTGCACTTCGGGAGTGCCGACAGAAGTGAAAATGTGAACAATTACGTGTGTATTTCTTGAATCGTCAGGAAAATTTTTATTGTGTAGGAAATACTTTTACATGAAGTTTTTTTTATTCATTATTATAAACTACTACTACAAAAATTATATTGCAATTTTATTTAATGCGCTAACTGCAATAGAGACAGTGTCCGGAGATGAGAAAAGTCGTGTAGAGCCGCACCAGATTGTAAAAACGTGAGAAAAATGGCGGCTTTGGCCTTTCTCACGGTTTGTGAGGTCTAACTGGAATAGAGACAGTGTCCGGAGATGAGAGAAGTCGTGTAGAGCCGCTCCAGATTGTAAAAACGTGAGAAAAATGGTGGCTTTGGCCTTTCTCACGGTTTTGCGAGGTCTAACTGCAACGTTTCCGGCTGCAATCTTTAAGAGACAGTGTCCGGAGATGTGAGAAGTCGTGTAGTGCCGCACCAGATTGTAAAAACGTGAGAAAAATGGTAGCTTTGGGCTTGTCCCTGTACATGAACCATTTGCTTGATCGTAAAGAAAAGCTTACTGTAGCATCTATATATGATACACATTTAGAATACCAAGTTTGGAATGTCTGCTACTATTTGTTCTTGAGATATGCTGATAACAGACAGACACACCCACAGACACACAGACACACACACAGACCATTTGCTAAAAACATTATTTTCGTATTCAGGGGACCTCAAAACATGTAAATACAACAAAATCTCGCGTTCGAAAATTCGACCCAAAAGCAATACTTTCTTTACCTTATGGTAACAGAAAGTAATAAGAGAAAGTAAAAAAATACGATTTTTTTTCTAAGTTTTTTTTTCGTTAAAAGTAAAAAAAAAATGATAACTTTGTTTTAAATTATCGCAGATCGATGGTTCAACCATACGTTTTAAAGGTATTAGCGAGCTCTTTTGAAAGATACCCATCATGAAAATTTACTCCCCTCGAGGGGGGACTTCCCCCCCAGGGGGGGGAAGCGAGGCTCCTACATACACAAAAAAATTTTCCCAGTTAACTATCTCTAATACAAAAAAATATATATTCGTTTCATTTGGTTTAGTGCAATCTATAGACGTTAAACTCGACTTACCTGCAATTTCCCCCATAGACGTAATGTATTAAAATTCTCTTGATTGTCCCTGTACACGAACCATTTGCTTGATCTTAACGAAAAGCTTACTGTAGCATCCCTATATGATACACATTTGGAATACCAAGTTTGAACTTTCTGCCATAATTTGTTTTTGAAATATGCTGATAACAGACAGACACACACACAGACACACATACAGACACACACACAGACATACACGCAGACCATTTGCTAAAAACATGATTTTCGTATTCAGGGGACCTCAAAACGTGTAAATATAACAAAATCTCGCGTTCGAAAATTTGACCCAAAAACAATACTTTCTCTACCTTATGGGTAAGAGAAAGTAAAAATATCAATCTATATTTACCAATTTTGGTCCAAAAATTAAAAGATAAATAGATAATTATTTTTGCGTATGATTAAAAGTTATTTTTTACTTTCTCTTACCCATAAGGTAGAGAAAGTATTGTTTTAGGATCAAATTTTCGAACGTGAATTTTTGTTATTTACACGTTTTTAGGTCTCCTTAATAAGAAATACGCGTTTTTAGCGGGTGGTCTGTGTATGTGTTTGTTATCAGCATATCTCAAGAACAAATTGCAGCAGAGACTCCAAACTTGGTATTCTAAATGTGTATCATATAGAAATGCTACACTAAGCTTTTCGTTCATATGAAGCAAATCGTTCATGTACAGGGACACTCAAGAGTATTCAAATATATCACGTCTATGGGGGAAATTCCAGTTATTTCTGTCTGTTATCAGCATATCTCAAGAACAAATATCAGCAGAGATTACAAACTTGGTATTGTAAATGTGTATCATAAAGAGATGCTATGCTAAGCTTTTCGTTGAGATGAAGCAAATCGTTCGTGTATAGAGACACTCAAGAGTATTCAAATACATTACGTCTATGGAGGAAATTGCAGCTAAGTAGAGTTTAAATCAATAAACTGCACAAAACCAAATGAAATGAATATGCATTTTTTATATGTATAAAAACATGTCTGATGTAGAATATGGCAGGGAAATCATTCAATGTGCATTTACAGGGGTACACAAAAGAACTAGATTACAGTGCAACATTAGCTGAAAATCGATGGAAGTACATTTCATGTTGTGCCGTATGTTATTACTATAGGATTATATTTAGATGCACTATGTGGTTTGTATATATTCTTCAAAAGATATGCAGAGTTGCAAATAATTAGCGAAAACTTTCTTTTTTAATGTTATTGGAAGCCCTTTGCTATAATATTTTACCACATCCAGAAAAGCTGCTTAGGAATGGAAATGAATTCCTTATAGACAATTGATAAATAATGTATGTTTTCAAGCTAAATATTCATCGCTTGTTATTTTTTTTTTATTTATTTATTTACTTTAGTGGATTTACATGTTTTGAGGCTTCCCGATTACCAAAGTCAAGTTTTTTAAAGTTTGATCTTTGTCTGTGTCTCTTAGAGAAACTTAAAAACGAATAATTTCAGGAGATCCAAAAGTTGTATTTTCAAATTAATCTAAATTTGTTGCTGGTAAAGTTTGATCAAGACTGATAAGTTTCAAGGAATGTTGTGCGTGAATGTTTCTGAATTAAGTGAACTTTTAATTTCAATAACAGATTTAAATTCTATGAACTATTCTGTGAAATTAAGTGAATATTAAATTTTAATAACAAATTTAAATTCGATATAAATATAGGTGCAGAAAGGAAACGTGGGGGGGGGGGGTTGTTGAAGGGGCGGCAGACAGAATTAATTATCACATAAAACTCTTCCAAAGCCTAATTTAAATTGTTTTAACTTAGGTTTACATAACAATACTTGTTATGATACCTCTTAATTTTCAACCTGTTATTTATAGTATTAAATTTAAGGGTAAGAGAAAGTCGTGTGAGTGACACTCCAAATTATTCTTTAATAATTTTAAATTTGAATTTGCAAAGTAATATTACAGAAATAATAACTAAATTAACTAAAACTGAAAGCAAAATCTAAAAATTACTTCACTTTTTACTTTCTCTTACCCATAAGGCTGAGAAAGTATTGTTTTAGGGTCAAATTTTCGAACGTGCGTTTCTGTTATATGTACACGTTTTGATATCCCCTGAATCCGAAAATCGTGTTTTTAGCGAATGGTCTGTGTGAGTGCCTGTCTGTGTGTGTGTTATCAGCATATCTCAATAACAAATTATAGCAGAAAGTTCAAACTTGGTATTCTAAATGTGTATCATATAGGGATGCTAAGCTTATCGTTAAGATTAAGCAAATGGTTCTTGTACAGGGACACTCAAGAGAATTCAAATACATTACGTCTATGGGGAAAATTGCAGGTAAGTCGAGTTTAACGTCTATAGACTGCACTAAACTAAATGAAACAAATGTATAATTATTTTATATACGTGAAAACATTTCATATAGAATATGGTATGGAAATCATTCACTCTTCGTTTACAAGGCTACACAAAAGAACTACATTATAATGCGACAATACTTGAAATTTCATGGAAGTGCACTTTAGTTTGTGGCATGTGGTATTGTTATAGGATTATGTTTACGTGCACCATGTGATGTATACATAACTTTCAGAACATATACATGACTGCCAATGTTTAAGCAATAACTTTTTTTTTTTTTTTTTTTTTTTTTTTTTTTTTTGTGGAAGTGCTTTAATATAATATACTATATCATATTATATTTTTACATGTCCAAGAAAGATCCTCAGGAATTGAAATTAATTCCTCAAAGCCATATGGAAAATAATGTATTTTTTTAAGCTAAATATTCATCGATTAGTTTCCTGTATATTTACACGTCTTCAGGTTTCCTGAATACCGAAATCAAGTTTTATAGTTTCATCTTTGCCTGTGTCTGTTAGAGTAAATTAAAAACAAATAATATCAGGCTATCCAAAGGATGTATTTTGAAGTGAATTCGTTTGTTACTAGAAAAGTTTGTTCAAGATTAATAAGTTTCAAGTAATGTTGCGTGTGAAAATTGTCTGTATAATTTTAAGACCTAGACAGACCGAGTGTCTGTGATTACAGGCTGTTTGCGACTCCGCCCCCCCCCCCATCCCCGTTAGGATCCCTTTCTTTCTGTTATTTTTTCTTTTTAATCTTTCTGCATCTATATACACGCTGCTATTTTACCATCTCATCTTTACTCGGCTATCGTCTAATCATCACGCCGGATTCACTGTGAACTCCCTCAGTTTATGGGTCCGATCCTCTCGAAGATGCAAGCCCCAATTCTGTGTTTCTCCTCTTCTCTGGTGAAGGTAAGCGACGGTCTCGACCGTCGTAGGTACATCTACAAGCCCCGTGATGATGATGATGAATCCGTACTTAGATTATTAAATTTCAGGGTAAGAGAAAGTCGTATGAGTGGCACAGATTATTTACTTTCCCCTACCCATAAGGCAGAGAACGTATTGTTTTTGGGTCAAGTTTTTGAAAGTGAGTTTCTATTATATTTACACATTTTGAGGTTCCCTGAATACCAAAATCGTGTTTTTAGCGGTTGGTCTCTGTGTGTGTGTCTGTCATTAGCATATCTCAAGAACAAATAGCAGCAGAGATTCCAAACTTGGTATTCTAAATGTGTATCATATAGGGATGCTACACTAATTTTTTTGTTGAAAAAAAGCAAATGGTTCGTGTATAGGGACATTCAAGAATATTCAAATACATTATGTCTATGGGGGAAATTGCTGGTTAGAAAAGTTTAAGATCTATAAACTGCACTAAACCAAATGAAATGAATATACATTTTTTTTTTTATATGCATAAAAATATGCCTCATGTAGAATATGGCAAGGAAATCATTCGCTGTTCATTTACACAAAAGAACTAGATTATCGTGCGGCAATAGCTGAAAATTGATGAAAGTGCATTTCAGGTAGTGCCGCATATTATCACTATAGGATTATATTTAGGTGCAGTATGTGGTTTGTATATATTCTTCAAAATATATTCAGGGTTGCAAATATTTAAGCGATAACATTCTTTTTTATTGTTAGTGGAAGTGCTTTATTATAATGTTTTACCATGTCCAGGAAAGCTGCTCAGGAATGGAAATGAATTCGTCATAGTCATATAATAATTAATGTATGTTTTTAAGGTAAATATTCATCGCTTGTGATTTTGTGTATTTGCACGTTTTGAGGCTTCCTGTTTTTCAAAGTCTAGTTTTTTAAAGTTTGATTTTTGTCTGTGTCTCTTAGAGTAACTTAAAAACGAATAATTTCAGGAGATCCAAAAGTTGTATTTTCCAATTAATATAAATTTGTTGCTGAAAAATTTTATCAAGAGTGATAAGTTTCAAGGAATGTTGCGTGCGAAAGTTGTCTGAATAATTTTAAGTAAACTTTTAATTTTAATAACTGGTTTAAATTCTATATAAATATAGGTGCAGTAATGAAACGGGAGGTTAAGAGGGGGGCGGTCTCCTTCACACAGAAATAATTGTCATATAAAACTCTTCTGAAGCCTAATTTAAGTTGTTTTAATATAGGTTTACATAACAATACTTGTTAAATTTCCTCTTAATTTTCAACCATTATGTATAGTATTAAATTTCAGGGTAAGAAAAAATCGTGTGAGTGACACACCAATTTTTTTTTTTTTTTTTTTTTTTTTTTTAAGGCTTGAAAAATATGATTTTTTTTTTTTTTTTTTTTTTCTAACGTTCAAAACATTGAACACAAAATTGTATACAACTATATAACAATTTATCGCTTTCTAAAAATTGATATTTTTTATTTTTAAAATTTCATTTTTGAGCTCAAAAATAAAAAATTTCGCATTGTAAAAATTCGCATTTTACAACTTCAAAATGAAATATTAAAAATTAAAAAAAAAATAATTTTGAGAAAGCGATAAATTGTTTAATAGTTGTGAAGTTTCTGAATGTGAAAACGGAATTTAAAAATATATATAAGTTAATTAGTTATAATGGGGCGAAATTCTCCATAGAAAAACATTGTCTCTGGGCTTCTGGGGACGATAAGTAGAGAGGCATCTTAATGAAAGTCACTATGTATAAAGTTATGTCTAAAAACATCTTAACGGACCAAATTACTTCCCTATACTCACCGAAATATGCCACAAGAATTACTTTTCCAACAAGATAATGACCCTAAACATCGATCTGGACTCGTTTAAGATTTCTTTCCAAAAAAAAAAAAAAAAAAAAAAAAAAAACGTCGTGTTCTTGAACGACCAATTCAATTCCTTGACTTAAATCTCATTGCACATTTATGGGTAGAGCCAAATAAGTAAAAATAAAATTTAAGTAAAAATATCATTTTTTAACGTTAGAAGCTTTTTATTGTGAAGCCTTATTAAAAAGCATAAAATAAAAATTTATTCTGGCAAAGACAAACTACAAAGAAATGAAAGTTTCAATACTAAGAAAGTTTTATAAAAAAAATATAGGTACTTTCCTTTTTCAAGAGATGAAAATTTTTTACTGTTCAAAATATTTTAAAGCTTTCTAGAGCAATAATCTTAGTTATTAGTTTTTGTATAATCCTTTGTTAGGCCACAAATTTCAAATGTCTCGAAAGCTTTTTAAAATATTTTGAACATTAAAAAAATTTTGTCTCTTGCAAAAGGAAAGTACCTACATTTATCTCTAAAATTTTCTTGCTGTTGAAACTTAAATTTTTTTATATCATGTCTTGTCAAGAATAAACTGTCATTTTATGTTTTTTAGGACACCACAATAAAAAGTTTCTAACGTTAAAAAATGATTTTTTACTTAAATTTTATTTTGTGCTTTTTAGTTACAAAAAAAAAAAAAAAAAAAAAAAAAAAAAAAAAGAAAAAAAAAAGAAAAAGAAAAAGAAAAAGCTTCTTAAAGAAAACTAATTAAATTTTCTTAGGATATTTTGTAGACAACGGAAGATTTTCTTTTATCAATTGGCTTTTTTTTCTATTAATTATCTGTAAAACGTACTATATCGTCCTTCAAGGACTGAATCCGGGACCATCGTGTTATCAGCATGACGCTCTAACCAAAAATCTAAGAACTGTCAAGAAAAACATTGGAACATTCTAGAAAAATCTAACAAATACTTATACAAACAAAAATCTAACAAATACTTATAACAAATACTTATTGTTCTCTAAGGCTTTTTAAAATATTTGAAATATTTAAATTTTGCAAAAGTGAAATATGTATATTTTTCTTCTTGTTGAAACTTTTATGATTTTATAGCATGTCTCTGCAAGAATAAATTTTTATTTTAAGATTTTTAGGGCTCTGCAATAATAAAAAAACTTTCAGCGTTGTTTTTATTTTATTTATTTTTATTGAAATTTTTATTTTGTGAGTTTTAGTAACACAAAAATAAGTTTCTTAAAAAATGTATATATATATCAAAATTCCTTAGGATACTGTGTAGAGAATGAAGGATTTTCTTTTATCAGTTGACATCGTTCCTATTAATTATCTGCAAAAAAGTAACGCATCGGCTTGCGAGGAATGAACCCACGAGCATCGCGTAATAACGATGACGTTCTAACCAAATGCGCTAACGAGCGACATAAAAGGTTGTTTAAATTTACATAAAAGTGGAGGCGCCTTCTTTTTCAGAGTGACGATACAATGATAAAAATTCAATTTCAATAAAAAGCTTTTAAAAGAATATTTATTTATTCAACTTTTTATTTTGGGCTTTTTAGTATCTAAAAAAAAAGCTTCTTCAAAAACTCTTTAAAAAATTCTTAAATTACTGTGTAGACAATGAAAATTTTTCTTTTATCAACTGACTCATTTTCAATTAATTATCTGCGAAATTTAAGACATCAATCCTTCGGGGTTGAAACTCACCACCATCAAATTAGCAACTTGACGCGCTAAGCAACTGAGCCAACGAACGACGATAAGGATTGTTGACATTTATTTTAAAGTTGAGGTGCCTTGTTTATTAGCGTGACACGAAGTCGCGATAACAAAATCCAATTTCAATAAAAAGTTTTTAAAAAATTTGTTTATTTCATTTTATTTATTTATTTTGTGCTTTCTAGTTACTAGATAAAAAGCTATTTAAAAAAAAACTCTTCAAAAATTATTAGAATGCTAAGTACACAACGAAATATTTTCTTTTACCAATTGACACCTTTTCTATTAATTATTTGCAAAAATATACATGACGCTCTAAACAACTGAGCCATTAACAGATTTAAAAAAAAAAAAAAAAATCATTGTAAGTGAAAGCATCTTTTTTTTAGCGTGTTTTTTAGCTTAATAGAGTCGATGCCTCTTCGATAGCCTCAAGGACCATGTCAACAAAATATTAATATTAATTGACATTCTGAGGTGTTAGAAATACTTTTTTTTTTTTTTTTGGTATTTTGATGGTGTATTTGGCATAAATTTATTTGACCGGAAACTTTTGATCACGTAATTTTTTTTATAACGTAATATTATTTTGTGAACGAAATTTTTAAGTTGCTTAGTTCGACAATATAATTGATTTACTTTACAATCTGATACTTAATTTTGTTTCACCTTTATTCATACAACGATTATTAACGAAAAATAGTTTGGCCCGAAAGTTTTGCACGTAACTGTATATATATATGTGTGTGTGTTATTAATTATATAAATATATATGTATAAATAATATCGAATAAATAAAACTCATATTCTTATTAACACGTTGAGTGGCATGTCAGACATCGGTGGCTGATACTGAACTTTCCGTTTAGGCCGCGTCAACCACCTGTGGCTGACAGTGTAAAATACGATATAAAACTAAACAAATTACATTGTTTTAAGTAATTACTGAAAAATTATTTAAAATTTACTTAATTTTTATTTATTACAGGATTATATCATTAAAGAATTTTTATGGATTTTACTGAAACACAGCAAAACATAACGCGCTTGTAAGCTGCACGTGTAGCCTAAGAGGGATTTTCTTATGAATTCGCATGGCGCTCAACGTGTCAATGAATAATGCAGATGGAAAGTTGAGGATCCTGATCTACCAATCAATTAGTATAAATCATTTTTTACTGAAACGTCAGTGGAGGTCTGTATTCTCTTGTGTCTGTGTAACTATGTGCTCTGCGATAGTGTCTGCAAAAATCATCCGATTGACATCCAAATTGGTGCACAGGTTCATTATTGTCTGTACCGCGATAACGAACTCAAAAATCACCCGAGTGACATGCATATTGGCACACATGTTTACCCGCCATACAGAAATATCTGTATAGTTAATGACGTGTATATTGATTTTTATTCGTGTACAGGGCACACTAAAGTATTTCTTATCATTACGGCCTATAGGCAAAATTTCATTTAAAGGAATTTTAACAATGTTATTCTGCATTTAACAAAATGGAATTGACATACATTATTGAGATGCTTAAAAGCCCGATTTGTAGAAAAAAAAATGGGCATTAGTCTTAATAATTAATATACAAAACCTTACAAAAGTGTTCTGAAAATGACTTGTATCCAAATTATGTCAGATTTCTAACAATTATTCTTGAGCTACATAGAATAAGTTGTATTGTTTTTTCTGGCGTATGTCATGTTTAAGTCTCGTTCACGGAGACACAAAAAATAAATTCATGACGTTAGAACCTATGGACAGAGTTTTATTTAAGCGAATTTTAAAGTGATTATGCTGCATTCCCCATAAGAAATCTAACATGCATTATAAAAATGATAAAGCATATTTTCTCTAAAAAAGGTGTATAGCCTAAATAATTTATTTATAGGACCACACAAAAGATTTCCAATGTCATTGTAACCGTCCCAATGATGTCAAATTTGGTTCAAATATCAAGGAGTTACAACAAATTAGTTGTATAGTTTTTATTGATGTATATAAATACTCTGTGGCTCATGTTCAGGACACAAAAAAGAATTTTGTACCGTTACGTTCCATAGAGAGTATTTCTAACATGATTGCACTCCATTAAACATAGTGAAATAAACATGCTATTAAAATTTTAAAAACATGTTTTCTGTGGAAAATGGTTGCCATAGAATAGGTAGTTGGTTCAGAGGGGGGGGAAATAATTCACTCAGCTATGATATGCAAACATTTGGCATCAAGTTTGGTATAAATATTTATGAGTTACAGGAAATCAACACAAGACTACGACATACAGGGAAATATATGCATACACATTAGGGTGCAGTAAAAAAAAAAGAAAAAGAAAAAGAAAAAAAGAAAAAGAAGTAATTTTTTTTTTATGTAATATTAATCAAAATTTGTCTTTAAAATATATCTTGAGGGTCCACTTTTGCTTCAAAATGTCAAATCTCAAAAATTTTATTATTTTTATTTTCTGCATACTTCGTATAAAAATCTCTCATCTTATATCTAGTAAGCGAACAAAAGTTGACATTAATCTTATTTGAAGGGTATCCAAAGTTTAAATATTATCTAAAAGTATCTTTAGGATCCAAAATTACACGGAAAATGTCAAAATTCGAAAAACTGATTATTTTAATGTTTTTGTTAAAAATTTATTATTATGCATAATTAAATATAAATCTTAATATTAAGTAACATAAAAAGTAAAATATGTTTATAGTGCAAATTTATTGATAAAAGGCTCTAATCTTTTACCACTGTTTTCCAATAGTATTTTTTCATAAAATTTGTCTACAAGTAAATAACACGAAAACTATTGTTTTTAAACGACGCTATGAAAAATTAAAATATTTATTAATTACTATCATTTTGCACTGATAAACGTTATTTAAAAGGTTCTTGAAAATTTAATGCAATCAGAAAATATCTCGAGGTTCCAATACAGCAAAAGAAATAGCATATGATAAGGAAAATCAGAAACCGCTGATCAAAACTTGTTGTGCTCGCGCAACATGTTTAATTTTCAAGTGAAAAAGTGTTTATCATGTATCGTGTCAGACGTCGTTTTGCGTGAGTGAATACCGTTTCTAGATTTTAGACACCGTCAATTTATTAAAATAACGGAAATTTTCTATTCCTGCTTTAATTTCGCATTTCAGTGTGGGATTGAGTATAAAAAGCAGGATTGATGGTGAAGATCCGGTTTCCGAAAAACCACAGAAATTATGTGATGATATGATACAAACATATGAAGAAATTATGCAGTTTTATTTGTAAATACCAAATGATTTAAAAATCCATAAGTATTTAATGAAATCCACTATCAGCGAAATTTCTACTGTTCATGCAGATAAATTAGAGCTAACTTGAAATTTTGCCTCGATTCCAGTAATTTCTAGGGAAAGAATTCTGCAAGTCATTATGTCATTTCGTAGTAAATATTAACAGTTTTTTACTTTCAGCTAAAAACTGTTTACGTTTTATTTGATACTCTCGTTCTTCTGAAAACGTTAAGAAATGGCCGACTTTGTCCAACAATAGGTAAACTGTTTTTCAGCTAAAAATAATAAGTTATATGATATATATTTCAAATTGACCTAATGATTTATGACTTAATGATAGAGTTATTTTCCTAGAAACAATTAAAATCCATGAAAGATTTTAAATTAGCTCGAATTTATATGCTATAACAGAAATTTCAACGACAGTGGGTTCCGTTGAATTCTTATCGAATTCTTATCTAGTTAAAAAGATTTATTATTATTATTATTATTATTATTATTATTAATTGTGCAGTAAATACATGAATGAATTTTTTTTTGTTTCGTAATTTTTGTTACTTTAGCTATTTAAAATTTCGCCATTACAATATTATTTTCTTGAACCCCTTTTACATACTTTGCAAACCACCTGCGATTGGTAACCAATGATCTAAAGTACCAGATTAATAAAATTTACCTGTCCTGTCATTAAAATAATAATAATTATTATTATTTGGTATATGTAAACTGAAAAGTTTCTGGTTTTACTCCTTTAGAGTTGAAATAGAAGAATAAATTTGGTAGCAAATGAAAACTAGATGTCTTGATATACAAATATCAAATCATTCTTATCGTTACTTTTTTTTTTTTTTTTTTAAATCTGTGCCGAAATGTATGTACAATGATCAGAAAAAAGTTGAAACATCCAAAGTCATTTTCGCCCATTTTAAAGTTTCACGGGACTTTTTGCCTACTTTAGTGGCAGAAGACAAACATTGTTCTACATTTATGATCCCGAAACAAAAGAACGGTACCTCAGGGGTTTCTGCGCCCGAAGAATTTCTGCACCCAGAAATCGGTGTAAAAGAACATGACGTCTATTTTCTGGGACAAAAATGCGATTCTGCTTGTGGACCTCTTACTTCAGGGCTCCCCAATATAACTGGAGAGTATTATGCGAACTTTCTGGACCAAGGAAGTTAACCAAGAAAGGAATCCTCTTTTTGCCTGACAATGCACACTCCGAACTACATTGAACATGTTGGGTTTCCAATTGGTCCACCGTCTTCTATATTCACTTGAGTTAGCCCCTTCTGATTATTTTCTGTTTCCTAACTTGAAAAAAATACTTAAAAGAGCAACGTTTCGAGAGTATATATACTGATGAAAGCTGCTTTCAAGAACAACCAAATGCATTTTATTTTAATTGTCTTGAAAAGTTAGATGTTGAATGTGCATAAATTTCGTAACTCTGACACTTTTCTGTCTGGGCAAAGCCAGGAATTTTTAGCTTCCCTTCGTAGATTACCGTTTCTGACTTTTTTTTTTTTTTTTTTCCCAATCATGATGGAAAATTCAAAAAAAGGATTTTTATATATTTACATAAAATTTCTTCAGTGAAGTTTCTTTCTGTGAATATATAAAAAACTTTGATGTTATGAATGTTAGCTTTCTTTTTCTTTTCTTTTTCATTTTCTTTTTTTTTTTTTTTTTTTTCTTTTTTTAATAAAAAAATTCAAATATTTTTATTGTTGCTAGAAATGAATAAAATTTTCATTTAAAAAACAGATAGAAAGAAAAAATAACTTTTTAATTAAAATATACAGCGACTCAATTAAAAAAGAAAGAAAGAAAGAAAAGAAAAAAAAAGAAATTTTATGAGATTTGAGAACTATAAAACCATCTATAAATTATAAATAAGTTAAAAATAATTTGCAAATGCTTTAAATGTCTAATATCTATCTATCTATCTATCTATCTATGTATATATATATATATATATGTATGTGTATATTAAGAGAGAGAGAGAGAGAGAAAGAAAGAGAGAGAGAGGCTATAATGAAATAGTCGGGAAATATGGAATACCGAGGTTTCGGCTCTGATTAGTGTTGCTATCTCTTCAAAATACTATGAATTACTCAAAAAAGATTCCCATGAAGCAATACAGTAAGAAGCAACCGCTTGTAGCTGTCGTACCATTCTCTATAGAACAAAGTATGTTTTGTGGTTTTTAAAAGATTTTGCAGGTAAGTTTTCAAACATTTAAACTTACTCGTACACATGTGATTTGAACATTGATGTTAAGCATAATGTATGCTCAAAGAATTGTATTTTGTTATACATTGGTCATTTTTTTTCTGAAAATATTTTGTCCATCAATTTAAAAGTTCATTTTTAAAGATGGCGTGTCGGATATTATGGAATACTAGGTATTTCATAGTATAATCTGAAATTGACTTCATGTACTCAACTAAAGAAACAGAAATTGAAGATGCCGAATTTATCTTCTGTCACAGAAAATTCTCCTAAGATGATTTATGAAGCCTAATTAGTTTTTTCTATGGTTTAAACAGTTTAAACCACCTATTCCATATTACCCGATTATTTCATATTAACCTCCAATTGTAAATATTTTTTAAAGTAAACTTTTTATAACAAAAAAAAAAAAAAAAAAAAAAAAAAAAAAAAATGGATATTTTTTTTTTCATTGACAATTTATTACAAATAATTACACTATGCACTCAGCATGATTTTGGGGATTTTTATTAAAAACAAGTAAAGTTATTTTAAGAAATGTAAATGGTACATAAATATACCCTACTCTCATCTCTCTCTCTCTATATATATATATTTTTAATCTAACAGTGAAAAAAAAATTGTTGCCTAAAAGAAAGTACAAATATCAAAGCAAAGATATTTGATACATTAATTTTGCTTTAAATTTAAGCACTAAGATATGAAATATTTTTCAACAGCTAAGACGAAAAATTAATTGTTTACAATAAATTTATACACTATTAAAAAAATAAGTTTCAAGATATTTCCTGCAGAATTTTTCTAGATATTTTTAATAAAACGTCTGAATTCAAGTATCCGAGTACTTAAGGAGTAGAAAGCACAAATATTATACCTCATATTTTTGCAAACATTGTGTCCTGAAGAGGAAAAGAGAATCAGTAAAAAATTAAACAAAAGTCAAAACGTTTTTGATCACAATGTAAAAAATAATGCTTGAATTGCATTTTGTCTGTAGCATGTGATTATAGGGATTCTTTTAATTATCAGTAAAAAAAAAAAATTATGAGGCTACCATATATATTCATGGAGATACATCGGTTTCTTTACAAAAATTTTAAAAATTGCCTCTTTTTCATTTATAACATGTAGGGTATTTGACCCAGTCCAAAGCAATTTTTAGGAAATTTGGCATGCAAGATTTTTAAAACATGAGTCTTTGTACTAAATAATTTTTAACTACGAATGCGGAAGCTTTTAAAAAGATCAAGCTTTTAAAAGTTTCTTGATTTAATAACCAAAACTGTTGAGCTACTTATATGAAAGCCTAAAACAAATATCGTGTAAATTCAAATGTTATGACAGATTGAGAGAAACTGAAATTCTGTTCATTCTAAGTCAAACTAAACATACCTGTAAGAGATTTTACTCACATTTTTATATTGATTCAATAAATGCCGAATGATATTACAATGTTTGATGATTTTAAATACGTATTTATAAAAACCCCTTATATTTCGCTTTTTTTTTTAGAGGAACTGAAATTCTGTTCATTCTATAACTATTAACTTTTTAATAATTTACACGATATTTGTTTGGAGATTTTCGTATAACTAGTTCAAATACTTTTGGCTGTTAAATTAAGCAAATTAATTTTTTTAAAAGCTTGCGCGTACGTTCTTAAAAATTTAGTAAAAATGATCCTATTTCATAAGATATTTAACATTATTTCATTCTGATTACAGTATCCTGTGTCTAATGTATAGTACGCCACATTTCCTAAAAATGTCTTTGCACAGGATCTGATACTCTGCGTGTTTTTTTTTTTTTTTTTTTTTTTTTTAAGTATTAATAATTATAAGTTTTTTAAGGGTAAAGTTATATCTCAATGAATTTAAATGGTAGCCTAGAATTTTTTCACAGATAATTAGAGGAACTCTCGTAATCACATGCTACAGCAGAAGCGCATTTCCAGCATTACATTTTACAGGGTGATCCAAAATATTTTTGTTATTTTTTTTTTTTTTACTAATATTCTATTCCTCTTCAGGACAAAGCTTTTGCTGAAATATACGATACGTAACATGTTCTTTATATATCCTAAATTTCAAGATAATTATCTCAAGAATTTTGTTTTCTAGGTATTTGACAAACCGACTAAATTCGAAAATGTCCAAATACTTATTGGTGGATAGTGTAGTAAATTATCGAACGAGAACATATAGCTTTCAATACATGTTTTACTTTTATTTTATTTTATTTTATTTTATTTTATTTTTTCCATGAAAAATTTTATGAAATATTTCCCTAAATTTTCTTTCGTACTTAAATTAGCATCGTTGTGTTCTATTTCTCTTGAGATAGGAAGCTTAGTTTAAGCTTTTATGGAACGAGAAAATGGGGGGGGGGAGTGAATTTTGAGTACTATTAAATTTTAAAACCCAGTAAAATCCTTAACGTAACTTTATGATGGTAATTATAATACTTTCATTGTTTAGAATTAGTCAAACTCTAGCCATTTCCTTAAAACTTAACTGAAAGAACATCATTAAATTTTTGGAAATGCATAGCCATTCCTTTAATTTCAAGTATTTCGCCGAAACTAACATAAAACCACCGTACTGTATTTTACTTCGAGTGAAAAATTTAAAATTGAAATTATTGAAAATTAAAAATTTAATAATCGCTTTTATCCTAGTACCAAACAAATTATATTTAAATTGAAATTTTTATCATTTAATTTTGTTAAAATTAGAGAATATACAGCAAAGTTTTTTACTATTCTTTCCAAAGTTTACTGAAGATATAAATAATTTTTTTTTCCAGTTTGAGCCGACTACAATGTCTTTTCACGCTTCCTCAGTATCAATAAGGATATTTCATCAGTTTGTTTATCTGCTCATCAGTTTACATTTTAAATGTATTACATTTTTAACATTTAAAATTATAAAAGTAATCATCTGTAAAATGTTATTTTTTTAAGTAACTGTTTAAAGTTATTCATATAAAAGTATTTATGTTCAAAAGAAAGATAATTTAAAACATTGGTTATCAGGGGACGTTAATTATTCTTTAACAGTATTCAAGCACTAAAAGTAATTTAGAAAAAATAGAAATATCACTTCATTTTTCAGGTTGTTCATAAACTTTAATTAGGATGAATGTAATCAAATAGATATTTTTTAAGCTATTCGTAAAGTTATTATTCTTTATCCTAATTCAGATTAAAAATGACTAATCTAGAATGAAAATAAATGGAAGTTAGCTGCTCTTTTGTTTATCGAATACGAACGTGTGAAGAAATATGTAATATTGATGTATTGAATTCTCTGTATAATATTTAAAAGTTAAAAACTTTAAAATTATTTCCTAGTACAATTTTTCGCATAGCTACCTTTTCAAAATATTTTATCAACAACATTTTAAAATTTACATTTCTTTACGATAAGAGATGTAAAATAAGGGAGGAAATAAATGTTAATTAGTGATTTTAAAACGTTTGACTGAATTTTAAAATATCAAAGGAACTTTGACAGAGTTAATTTTAAAATCCGAAAAATACAACCTTTATTTATCTATTTTATTATCATTACTCATTAAAACTTCTTTAATTCCATGTAGTTATTAAATACAAGGACAATTTTAAACATTGATAAAAAGTTAAATCATTAAATTCTTTGAAAATTATCAAATTGTCGCAGAATAAATAATAATAATAATTAAAAAAAAAAAAAAAATCTGCACAAAATTATTTTTATAGATGTGGAAATATCACGCGCTCAAATTAAGTTTTATACATTTAAATTCTCGTTTATAAAGATATAGTGCGATTAATTTTGAAAGGTTCTTTTATTTCGTTAAACATTTATTTATTTATTTATTTACCTGCACACGCATAAAGCCACGTTAATTATAATTAAGAAAAGCAATTAACTTAGAAATGCATAACTAAGTATTGTTATATTTTTAGCTAGTACAATATATTTTGTACTAGAGTTATAAAATAAATATATGTACTATGATTAGAAAAAAATATTTTTTAAATAAACTGCAAGTAAACACTGCCGCTAAATATTCTATTCATTAACGTATCTGTTTACAAATTAAGTTTTATTTAATTAAATCTTCAATACAGAAAGTTTAATCCTATGTAATTTTTAAAAAACAGTCGTAAAAAAAATATGCATTTTTGAAAATTGAATTTCCAAGAATAAATTGTCAAATTGTTCCGAGAATGTATATATGTATATGTTACCGCTAAAGTGCAGAAATCAGTTGATCTGCAGATTAGCTAGGTAATCTGCACAATAACTAGAAAGATCCGTTAAAGTGAGAAAAATTGTTTCATTTCTCAAATTACCTAGGTAATCTGCGAATTACCTAGATAATCTGCACATTACCTGCTAGGCACTCGTTAAAGTGAAAATAAGATCTCTGGTGTTGTAATTTTAGAGCATGCTGGGTTGTATTTGTTTTTTTTTTTTTTTTCATTCGAGAAAAAAAAAAGATTAGTTTCATTTCTTTTTTTCTTTACTTATTTTAATCTGCATGTGTTCTAATCTTTAGGTCTTTTAAAGTTTATTTGTTTATTTAATCTCTTTTATTCTGTCAATATAAGTTTAAAGATGTTATGTATTTTTAATATGACATATAATAGGTTTAATAGCTTTCGATAAATTCTATTTTATAAATGAATGTTAGAATTGTAATACAGTAACGATTTCTTTTCAAATAAAAATATTTAAACATTTAAATTAAAAAAAAAAATTGTTTTATTAACAACTTATATTGCTATTATTATTATTTTTTTATTTATTTATTTATTTTTTTTTTTTTTTTTTAATTATGCAACAATTTTTAATTCGCTATAGAAATATTAAATTAGACAAATCAGAAGCATTATTTAAGAAGTACTTCAAATAATTAAAACTGCTTTCATATTTTTTAGAACGCATAAAAATTAAGATGACAGTTTTCAAATGTTTTATTAAACTATATTTTGAATCATGTATACGTATATCTGTACAAGTTTAGCAAATATATTAATTTTATAATAATGATAATAAACTTTATTAACACATTTTACGTGATTAACTACAACGACTATACTGAAAAAGCGAACAAAATGAATAAATAAAAATATAATCATGATATATAAAATGTATAAAGGAAACTTGAAAGAAAGAAAGAAACAATATATATATATATATATTGTAATGAGAAATATTTAAAAATGCACAAAAATTTCATATTAAGTATTTATTAGATAATGTCATGATATTTTTCAGACTTAAAAATTAATTCTATTTTTTTCTGTAACTAATAGTAATTTAAATCAATTTTAAAATAAATTAGTTTTAAAAAGTTGTAGTTTAATAGTTTTATTTCGGGAGGAAATAATTACTGTGTTGTACATTTAATATTCATAATTCAAAATGGAATTTCACGAGAGAGAGCTTTTAATTAAGATTAGATTTCATTAATAAAATGCAGAGCCTTTTCAAATTTATATTGACAGAATTAAAAAAGAGAAGAAATAAAATCAAAACAAATATAACTTACTTGTTACTTTAAATTTCGAATTTGTCATAATAAGAAACCTAATCAATCATTGCTTCCTCCACGTTTTGCGTTGTTTATCATAGCGGAGCGGAAGGGGTATAAGTTTTAGTTTATGTTTGAAGGTCATTTGCCTATCTGTATCACATGATTGTTTGACGTCATAGTGAATGTAAAAAAACATGTAGGCTCGAAAGAAACATTTAAACTTTAACGATACAGAAGCCGCTAATGTGAAGATTACCTTGTTAAAGTGCGGAAAACTCTTGATTCCGCACTTTAAGGAGTCATTTTAGTTAATCTGTAGATTAGCTAGGTAATTTGCACATTAACGGATTTCGAGCTTTAACGGTAACATATATATACCCCTAAATCTGTAAACATTTTAAAAATTAGTAATTATTGAACTAATTGGTAGAATTAAACGCGGTTTTCAAAAAAATTATTCTCATGAAGTTTTTTTTTTTTTTTTTTTTTGGGGGGGGGGGGGATTTGTTATATTTTGGTCGATAGATGGCGCTGCACGTATACGTAACGAGAAATATGCAAATCAGAGTCCTAAAAATTGCATGGTTTTACTATTAACACAGCTATTTCCTATTTTGACTCCTACTTGGGCATACATGAAGTTTTCATTGAAATTCTGATTTGCCGGATAAAGCGTTGTTGGTGAAGATGTTTCCCCTCATGTATGAACCGCCAACTGAAGCTGCAGCTACCGGTGTTGCAATTCATTTGCAAACTGAAATTTATGATGATGGCGAACATATAAATTAGTATTTATATGCCTGAAAACGTTTGCATGCAAGTAAATATAGTTTACACGGAAGTGTGGGATTTGTTCACGTACAGCGACTTCTATCGAAGAAAACCTCTTTACGAGAGAAACATGTTTCACAAACCGCTTTCAGTTCTACCAATTCCTACAATTTTTATGAATTTTTAAAATGCTTATGGACATATATATACCTGGTATATATATAAACTGTCATAAAATTCGAAAAAAAGTTACATGGTTTTTGCCACAATTTAATCATTCGTAGCTTAACAAAATAAATTAAGATGGAAAAATATTACATTAAGATTTTAACTTTACTTAACTTTGTTTTATTTTACTTATTTACTTTGAATCCGCATTTGATATTTTCTTTTTAATATATTCTCTGATACGCCAGTATTTCACTTAAATTGAATATATTAGGTTGTTGCAAAAGTTCGTGCGGACGCGGATCATTTTATTGCCTCCAAAGACGAGAGATTCTATCGCCGTGGTATACATTTGTTACACGAAAAGTGGGCAAAGGTTGTAGAAAGTAATGGAGAGTATTTTGACTGAAAATTGCCATTTGATTTGATGTATTTTTATGAAATGAAGGAATAAAAAAACCACACGAACTTTTGCAATGACCTACTATTTCTTACAAAAGAAGTACAGTATAAAAATAAAATAAATACTCATGCGCCATTTTAATTTATTTACTTGAATGCTGCTTTATCTCTATTTATACATTCCTTATTACGTTAATTGCATAAAATTTGAAAATAGTCCATTTCCGTAAAAAAGATAAACTATATCTTCTTATTGTTATAAATGTTTATGTAAAACTGCCTCATGATTTTATTCAAAAGAATTTAAAAATTTTCTAAAGCTTTATTACTTAAAGAACAATTTGCTCTTCCAAATATTTAATTTGGTGGTAAAATGAAAAATCCTAGCACTTGTTTTCGCTTCTCTCTCTAATCTTTCATCGAGTAAGGTAAAGCAAGCATTTAATTTCATTGCAGTAATTAAAATGAGCCGTAAAGGGATTCTAGGCAATTTTGTAATACAATGTAATCCGTCCTAAAGTAGTATTTTCACATATTTAACAGAAAATTTGTAAATATATGCTCATTCTATGCAATTTATATTAAACAAAAAGTATTTATATATTAAATGTTTGAAAGTGCATTTAAAAAAATAGATGCAGTATTTAAAATGATGAAAATTTCAGTTAACTTGAGATTAAGAGTTTATTATACAAAAGAGTTATAAAAATTCTTATTCAATATGTAAAGAGTAACACAATTACAAGCAATATATTTTACTCAAGATTTCATGTACGAAAGTTAATTATGAAGAAATATATAATAAGTTATTCAAACCAAGCAATAAATTTTATTCTTAACGATAACAATTATAAATACGCATTTAAAAATTAAAAATGAGTTTCTGAAAAAAGAAAAGATCTAATTAGATAACATTCTTATTCATCATCACTATTTTAAAAGTTTTCGTTGTGATACATTGAACATTTTATTAAAAAGGAATTCAGTATTTATATTAAAAATTCAAGAAATTATACAACCCATTACAATCAACAATTTTACGTGGGAAAAGAGATTTGATGTTAAAAAAACCCTTCTAAGAAATTTTAGTAAAATTCGGAGAAAGGACCATTAAATTATATTGCCAGCTCCCTTCTTTCAGTAAAATGTAAATTTCAGTACTCGATTTTGTAATGAATTTCTTGAAAAGTGCTAACCGTTGACCGTTCATTAAAGATCACTATCCTTCGTAAAAGGAATCATGGCAGCTTTAAAAGTTTTTTTTTTTTTTTTTTTTTTTAATGGTCGGTCAGTGACTGAAACACATTTTTACGTCCACTGACCAAGTGAGATTTTTTTTTTTTTTTTTCAGTTCTCAGAAAGACACATTAACCCATTCATTTTTTTTTTTTTTTTTTTTAATGGTCGGTCAGTGACTGAAACACATTTTTACGTCCACTGACCAAGTGAGATTTTTTTTTTTTTTTTTTCAGTTCTCAGAAAGACACATTAACCCATTCAAACAGAACCAAACATTTTTTTCGTGCGATCGACAATTTTAAAAATATATGGTAAGATTGCTTTTGAAAGATCTGCGCAGGCCACGCAGCGTTACTAAAGTTTTACACTCATTTAAATATAGAAAATTTCGGTTTACTTAAGATTAAGAGTTTAATATTTAAGTGTTTATTATACAAAAGAATTATAAAAATTTCCATTCAAAATGTGAAGAACAATGCATTTACAAGCAATATGTTTTACTCAGAATTTCAGGTATGAAAGTTAATTATGAAGAAATATATTATAAATCTTCACAGTTATATTATCGCCATATATTATCACCATAATTTTAAGCCAAAACTTAATAATTTAGTATTAAAACATTTAAGAAAAATTTCTTTTTGATGATTGTGTTGATAATATAATAAAATGCGAATAAAATTGTAGGAACACTGCGAGACCTGTTTACTTTGCATTGTACGAAATATAATGATGTAACACATAGGAATGTAGTAGCGAACAGTGCTCTGTATCTTACAAACAGCACTAGCAACACTCAGCTAGGTGTTCTTTAGTTTAGGAAATGCTAACAAAGTTAATTAATTAATTGTGTATTTACAACAAATTTCATCATGCTTTGAATTTAAAAGACGTAATATTTATGAAAAAAAAATTACTAAATTTAAAATTTTGGAAATTTCCTGAAATGAAATAAAAGAAATCTAATGATATTTAAAATAATAAACACAGATGATATATATATATTTTTTAATTGGTAGCTATAATCTTATATCATACATAAAAATTTTACAAAAATAGTTCCTCATGTTTTAATAACCAATCTTCAATAAATACTGGTCAAAAAAGTAATATTGTAACAAATTTGGATACCCATTTTAAGATATTTTATGCATATCAGAAATTATATTTTCTATGATTTCAGAAAATCATAGTTTTCTAAGTCAAAAGTAAATAAAAACCGTTATTACTTTCTTATAAAGTATTAGATTCGTAAAAATTTTAGACTTCCGGTTTTCTACGGATTTACACGTTTTGAGAGAATCTAGAACGCGATTAGACCATTTTTAGAAAATGTGTGTCCGTCTATATGTGTGTGACAGAGACAAAAATTTTGTGGCAACTGTATCTCTGGAACTACTTCTCAGAATTATATATAAATTTATATGTAGATGCACCTTGACCTAAATGAGTACCTATCAACTTTTGGTGTCAACCGCTCAACAGGTGACGCTGCTATGCAACGATTTCTGAAATTTAAAGGGAGGCTATATCTCAGGTTCTATCATGTATAATCAAACAAAACTTGATATGTGGGATGACCATTATGATACATTATGTTGATTCAATTTGAATGCTTATCGGCCAACAGGTGATACTGCTATACAGTGATTTCCCCAGTTTAAAGGAAGGCTATATCTCAGGAACTACTGCACAAAATTGTCTATAAATTTATAGGTAGAAGTACCTTGACATAAGTTAATGTTTATCAACCTTTGGTGTCAACCGTTCAACAGGTGGTTCTGCTACACAGCGATTTCCGCAATTTAATGGAAGGCTATATCTCAGGTTCTATTGCGTATCATCAAACAAAACTTGAAATGTGAGAAGGCCATTAGACATTATGTTGATTCAAATTAGATGCTTATCTGCCAAGAGGTGGAGCTGCTATACTGCAATTTTCTTCGATAATGGAAAAGCAATATCTCAACTTTTATGACATATAACTGTACGAAACTTGGTATGTGAGATAACCATTATAAAAACGCATTTTTTAAGATTCTAGTTATAGACAATAAATGAATTATTTGCACTTATTGAATAAATACAAGAAAATATAGAAGAAAATCTTGTGGTGGCAACAACATGTTAGTTTTTATTACAGTCACAGAAGGGTTGTTTTGAGTCTCATGAACACGAAAATTCTGGATGCGAATAACTCACTATTAAAAATTGGGTGTTAGTTTAAACCAAAACTTGGTGCAAAAGTAACCGCAATCACCCAATGGTTTAGCATTTTACCATGATTAGGTAATTTTATGTTGAATCAAATATTAGTATTAGGTTTTTAATATTAAAAATATCAAAATTCAATCGAGATGGGAATCGAACTCAAGACCTTGTCTAGAGTCAAACACCCTTGCACTGTGCCATGCTTTCTTGCCCGTTGATTTTGAAAAAAGTTACTAAACTTTCTAGGGTTTTATCTTGGCCCATGGGTGAGTTGTTGCACTCAAATTTGCACTTTATCTATGTTTTCGACCATGCTCTTTAATTAAAGCTGGGTTTGGTTTCAATAGAAATTGTACTGATTCGTACTTCCCTTGTGAGTGGATGTATGGTAACTCCAAGTTTTGGTGCAACTTAAATTCAATTCAAAAAGTAGAAAATTTTAAAGTGAGATTTAACCTTATTACGATTTTGCTTATAGTTTTACTCCATATTGTGGTTCAAGTTTGAACTGAAATTTAACAGTGCTGGAGGATTGGATTTCTAAACTTTTCATACGCAAATCTGTGACTTTTATCGAAACTGCATATTTTTGCCCATGTATATATATATGTATGTGTATGTGTGTGTGTGTGTGTGTGTGTGTGTGTGTGTGTGTGTGTGTGTGTGCATCAGTGATGGACACTGAAGTTAAGGCCATGTCTAATATAATAAAGAACAAGTCTGTTCCTAAAGACTGAAATGAAGGCATGTGAGCATACGCCAGTTCAAATCTATCTCTGTACTTTTATAAGGTATACGCATTTAGAAAAATAAAAGTTCTTATTTTGAGGTATTTTATTATAATTCTCTATATTGGTAAAAAATAAATGCAGCAAAATTATGAATAAAAGTTTATATTCAAGAAAATATAAATAAAATAAAATCCAAAAATTTTATGTAACAGAATCATAAAACAGACATTGTGTTCGTAAAAATAAATTCCCTAAAATCTATCGAAGAATAACATGTTTCACAGTCACCATTTATTATGATTAAAAATAAAATTTTTATTACAAAGATTCAAAAATATTTAGAATAGTTCCATGGATTAATGAAGTAAGAGTTTGTACTATTATTTAAAGGAAAACTAACCAATAACTTTTCAGAATTTTATGTTTTAAATAAAAATGAATTTTCGAAAAGCCATAACTTTATTTTATGCGATTGAAAAATATTCTTATCATTGGCAAAGTTAAAGGAAAATTAAAATTCTGCTGACAAAGGCTTTTCCGAAGGATTTAAGTTTTTTTTTTTTTTTTTCGTAAGTTAAGTTTATTTTCGTTATTATTTAAAATACATTACATTTTGTTAGTTTATATATATTTATGCATAGTTTTTAACTTTAGTTCTTTTTAGTGACCGGAAAATTTTAATAAACTTTTTTTTATTTCATAAAATAAATATTCACAGATAAAAAAAAAATTAAATAAATAAATAAAAATTTGTATTAAAAGTTTTCGGAAGCCAAAAAATAGCTAAAGTTGGTCACTATGCATATATCCTGTAATCAATACATTTTTCAATTTAAAATAAAACGTGAATCTTATAATTTATAATATATATATATATATATATATTTTTTTTCCCCAAAATTAGTTATCTATACTATTACATAAAGAGAAAACTTTGTATGTGGAGGGTGATCTCTGGAACTACTGAACCGATTTAAAAACTTCTTTCACTGACCAAAAGCTACAATATCCCTGAGTGCTATAGGCTATATTTAATTTTAATAAAATAAGTTTTTTTAGTTCAAAATTTCTGGGTTTTAATTGAAATCCCCATAAAAGCTATGAAATATTGAAATATTAAAAATTTAGCTGCTTCCAATAAAACAAATTTTTGGATGTTCATTTTCTTCTTAAAACGTTTTGACATTCAAAGAAAATAAATATATTTGCACGTAAAATTAAATAAAAATTGATACAAAGCTTTGTTAAAAGTTAACTTGCACAGTGAAATTGACATTATAGCTTTAAATGTACTTATTTTTCTAATAACACAATTTATTTAAGAGCCAGTTTTTAAAAAAAATCGGGCAAATTCGGCATGTTTGGGTAGTTGACATCTTTGATTTTGCTGAAATTTTCAGGAGATATTCTTTATGTAAAACTATTACATTATATTCACCACACACACACACACACACACACACACACAAAAAAAAAAAAAAAAAAAAAAAAAAAAAACACTAAATGTCAAGCACAAAGAATAACACATAAGAGGTTAATTAACTTTAAATTTGTTTTTCTCTCTTTTTTTTTTTTTTTTTTTTTTTTTTTTTACTCAGCTCCGATGGTACATGAATTAATATCCCAGTTCGAAGGGAAGCGACCGCTTCCAATAAGGAGAATTTTTTTTTCTTTTCTTTTAACTCCCAAAATTTGCCAAAACAATAATTCTTCATAATTGAATAAATCAGAAATTTATTTAGTAAAAGGAAAAGATTCAAATGAAAACATATACATAAAATTTATCTTTGAAATTAGTGATTTATTTAATTGTCTAACATTTACTCATTACAAACAACAAATTTTTACTGCCAAATATCTTACATTAAAACCTAACAAAATCATTCATTTTAAATGTTATTAACACAACATTTTAGCACCTAGAGAAAAAAAAATTTCTGAATTAACATTTTAACTCATTTTGTAGAGAATAAGAGGATGCCATATTCTCAATTGTAGATCTTAAATCCTAGATCTTATATCTTAAAGATGAACTTAATTGTTTAATTAGCAAGTAATAAGAAGAGCTCGAGAAAAAGTTAACAAATAAATAACAAAGTTTATTTAGCATTCAATATCAAGGAGGGCGTTGAACTAACTCTATTTAAATAAGTGCCTTCAGGAAATAACTTTAACAAGAAATAAAATAAAAGTATCTCACCAATGCTGATCTTTTTGGCGACTGCTCTCTGCTACTACTAACAATTCCCACTTCAGAGTGTCGGCCGGATTCCCGATACACGACAGACTCTTTTCGTAACTTACGCAACAATACTACACCTCTCTACCATCACTTCACACACACCCTAATCCGGTGCAACTCCGTACCACCACCAACTCCAATTCGCTATAACTCTTTACTCCTCACTCATCAGCTACCAACTCATCACCCCTAGCAATTCACTATCCTTCATTTTATACTACATTCCACAACTTCCTTTCATTTCATTTCACTCAAAACCTTTTAAGATCACTTCTAATTCCTCTGACACTGAGATCCTAATTGCCGAAACGTCAGTGGAGGCCCTCTGTTGAGACTCAAAACGGTTTTGGGCTGTGTCTGTCTGTCTGTCTGTCTGTCTGTTTGTCTGTCGCGCGATAGCGGCCGCAAATATAGCGCTATTGACTTGAAATTTGGTACACATGTTCATGAGCCCCACGAAATCAGCTGTATAGTTTTTGGTATGTATTCCATTTCTACTTCGTATACAGGGACACGCCAAAGTTTTTCTTATCATTACGGCCAATGGGAGAAATTTGTATGTATCGCGATAGCGGCCACAAAAATCACGCTATTGACTTGCAATTTGGTACACATGTTCATGTGCCCCACGAAATCAGCTGTATAGTTTTGGGTGTGTATTCCATTTGTAATTCGTGTACAGGGACACGCCAAAGTTTTTCTTATCATTACGGCCTATGGGAGGAATTTGTATGTACCGCGATAGCAGCCACAAAAATCACGCTTTCGACTTGCAGGTACACATGCTCATGCGCCCAACGGAATCAGCCATATAGTTTTAGGTGTGCATTCCATTTGTAGTTCGTGTACAGGGTCACGCCAAATAGTTCGATCATTACGGCCTATGGGAAGAATCTGTATGTACCGCGATAGCCACCGCAAAAATCAAGTTATTGACTTCCAATTTTTTCCGAAACGTCAATGGAGGCCCTCTGTTGAGACTCAAAAGGATTTTGGGTTCCGTCCGTCCGTCCGTCTGTCTGTCTGTCGTGCGATAGCGGGCCGCAAAAATAACGCTATTGACTTGCAATTTGGTACACATATTCATGAGCCCCACGAAATCAGCTGTATAGTTTTTGGTATGTATTCCATTTCTCCTTCGTACACAGGGACACGCCAAAGTTTTTCTTATCATTACGGCCTATGGGAAGAATTTGTATGTACCGCGATAGCGGTCCCAAAAATAACGCTATTGACTTGCAATTTGGTACACATATTCATGAGCCCCACGAAATCAGCTGTATAGTTTTTGGTATGTATTCCATTTGTCGTTCGTGTACAGGGACACGCCAAAATTTTTCTTATCCTTACGGCCTATGGGAAGAATTTGTATGTACCGCAATAGCGACCGAAAATATCTTTCGATTGACTTGCAAATTGGCGCACACGTTCCAGCTTTGCATATAAGTAGCTGTATAATTTTTATTGCTATATTTTCTATAAACTGTGTACAGGGACACGCAAAAATTCTTAACATTAAGGCGTATGGGGGTGAATTTCGTTTAAACGCATTTTAATATCATTACTTAGCAATGAAGAAAATGAAATTAGAGTACGTGAGTAAGATGTTTAAACTTATGTTGTTTGAAGAAAATATGTGCTCTTAAGCTTTCTAATTAATGTACAGGACCTTCCAAAAGTGTTCTGACAATGTCACTTAGTCATCCAAACGATGTTAAATTTGGAACAATTATTAATTTTAAACGCAAAATAAGCTGAATAGTTTTTTCTGGTGTATACAATTTTATGGTTCGTTTACAAAGACACACGAAAGAATTTCGTAACATTAGACCCTATGGACAAATTTTTAATTTAAGCGCGCACTTTAATGCGTTTATGCTGAATTGAACTTAATAAAGTTAACATACATTATAAAGTTGCTTAAAATCATGTTTACTCTTAAAAAAGGTTATGTATAGACTAAATAATTTATGGGACCACACAAAATAATTCCGAGTATGTACTGTAATCATCCAAATGATGTCAAATTAGTTTGAAAAATTAATGAGTTATAATTAATTAGGTTTATTCTTATTATTGGCGTTTATAATGACTGTGGCTACTTTTCCGGGATACATAAATGAATTTCGTACTATTACGGTCTATAGTCGGTATTTCTTAAAAGTGTATTTTAACATGGTTACACCCCATCAAATATAATAAAATTTTATTAGAATTTTAAAAGCATGTTTTCCTGTTGAAAATTGTGGGCATAGAATTGATAATTAGTTTAAAGGTTACGCAAAATATTTCCGATATGCTATGTAATTTTTTTTGTATGAAATTTGGTATTTATGAATTTCAGGGAAATAATACAAGACCGTCGTTTATTAAGAATACATATTGTTGCGTACTTGGGGGTTCGTAAGTTGTCCGAGAATGAAAGGCGAAACTTACAAAAATTCAGTGAATTATTCATAGAAAATTCCAGAAAAATACAGGTCTATAAACCAAGTATCAGCTTCAATTCAACCAGTAAACATAGCTTAAATAACAGCCGTTAACAGCAAAACAACAGTACAAACTGTTTATCAATAACACATGAAGCAAGTCTCATTCAAAGAGGCTCAAAGCAAAGCAAGCATTTGTCGAAACTGACACAGATCTGAGATTGGCCGCCTTGGCTAAAAAAATGCTCCTTTTATACTATTCTATCGAACACAGACTGTTCTGGAAAATTCTCGTATCTCATCAGCCAATGAGATTAGAGCTTCCATATTTGGTATATCCCTAATAAGAATTTTCTCGCCAAGGTCGCCAAAAAAATCGCCAAAAAGGGAAACAGTCGCCAAATTTGGCGCCAAATCCTTTTCTTCCCTTATTGGAGTTTTTCAATGGGTTTTTAAAGGAAAATTAGGCTATTTTAACGCTAAACCGATTAGAAATGCACAAAATTAGCATTTTATCGACTTACTAAGCCTCTGAAAAAAATTATACAAAAATAAATGCAATTATTTACAATTCCATAACACTTTATATGATATACAAATAGGTATACAAAGAGAGATACAGCGGGGGGTTGAGGGGGGCGGCAGCCCCCCTCAGGAATGTATCTGATTATGGTAATAAGTCGATCGAATCAATATATACTATTATATAATAAGGAATAAATAAAAATGACCTATTGAAAAATGTCTGATGCAAATAGGACGTTGAGGCTCCTGATCTGCAGATCCACTAGTTATTTCACTGTGGCACCATGCCGACATAAAACTCACTCGGCCTCAACTTTCGCCCAGTTACTGGCGACGAAGTGCTTTAACCGTCCCAACTTTTGGTGACGGTCTATAGTGTCGACCTCACAGTCCCCCTCCAAGAAAAAAAAATTAGTCCGGAAAATCCCCAACGGGTTTTAACGGGTAATTTTAAACACTAATATCATCTCGTAGGTACGAGTGCAGCCACAATTTAAATTCTTGAAACTGTAAAATCAGTTATAAAAAAAAATTAAAGTTGAAAAAATTAAAGCTGAGCAATGAACAGCTTACTGCCTCAAATACAATGGCGAATAAAAAAACCCTAAGCTTAAAACCAGACCAACCCCGAAAAAAGAAATTTAAATGTTAAAAGTATAAATGGGAGCCCTTTACGGCCGGAAACTACGAGGTAAAAAAACGCCTCAAATAAGTTAGCTCAACGAATACAACGGGATTACAAAACATCTTTCTGTAATTCCAGAAAGGGAAAAACACAATTTTTAAACTTGAGCTTGTGCAGGTGGGTCGCTTTACAATCAATAACAACGTGAAGAAAAGGTTTATTGAAAAAAAAAAAATCTTGCAATCCTCTCTGAAGTAAGCCATCTTTCGAAACTTATGACGAGGAATTTCTTCATCCATCAGAGAGCTAGTCTAGGCTCAACCACATCAGCTAGTCAAAGTACTTGAGAGTGTAGATTGAAGGACAATTCAGTCAGAAAACGTCAGGCATCAGAATAATAGTTTGGACATCAGATTAGCTCGTCAAAGATAAGTCTAAAACGGAAACTTTTTACAGTATCAAAAATATAAAAACTACATTTTGTAGATAGATAAACGAGACAAATTGTCTCTGAATACATAAAATAGTTTATACACAATAAGTTTTACTCCTGGGCTATAGCATGCGAAAAGACAAAAAAATAATTTGTTAGTGATTTTAGTTAAAAGTTAAACGTGATTTACGCATATAGCCCCACTCAAACACATATATACAGAGAAACTTTTAGGTTTTATACAAAAGTTTACACATATCAAATTTCATTTTATGTATACAAATGTTCAGGTTATATATACAGATATAACATTTATAGAAATATGAAAAAAAAAAGGGGGGGGGAATATTTACAAAGGCTAAAAAAAACGTTTTATATTACCCGCTCTGCAGGTGATGGCTACAAAATAAAAGAACTTAGTATACATACATAAAATATATATTAAGAGAGAACAAAAATGTTGACATTGAAGCAGAAACATAAATTTCGATATGAAAGTTTATGCACTAATTTAAATTTTATAGTTTTTAGTTTAAGAAAGTTCGTTTCTTTTAGAAAAGGTTCACAAGTCCTAAAGGCTTCAATACATGTCGCACATTTTGGTACAGCTCTGATAAACAAATACTTGAGAAAAAATAAAATAAGAAACGATACGACCTGACCGAGGGTTTCCGCTGTAAGAGCATTAGCATTTAATATGCTATTCCTGCTGACCATTGCACTCGTTGCAGAAATCACAGGGCTGGAAGCTTGCAGCAGGAGGTCAGGCGTTGCAAAGGCACATTCCTGGTCTGTGATCGAACCCGGCATCTTGTTACTTTCCACAGTTCCAGGGGAAGGTTTAGCTGGTTCTATAAAAAATCTCCTGAGATTAAAGTGCAAAGTCGTATGAAGTGAGGTACTCTCTCTTATGTTATCGAAACCACAGTTACTAGAAATGGTTCGGGAAACAACATCCGAACCCGCATGCTCAAGTTTAGAGCTAGCAGATGAAGAATCAACGTGGAAATGTTTTAATCTGCCTCTTTTATTCCCTACACTTTTATGTAAATTAGCTAGCAGTTTTTGAGCAGGACCGCTATTTAACCTTCCCCTTTCTTTTAACACAGTTTCTGTGAAATTAGATAACTCCCCGGATTTTATCGGTCGAGCATTTGAATAGGATTTATCATTACAAATAGCCGATTTTGCCGACTTGACAGTTTTAGAACTGAAATGTAGTTTATTATGAGGTGCATTTAAACTACTAGAAAGGTCTGTTGACTTAACAGTTTCAAAAGATAAATTGGATTTATTGCAGAAAGGATTAGCCGCAACATTTAATGGGCTTTCATTCTTCTCTAGATTTGAAGGTAACGGAGAGTTTAAATTGGAAACGCATTGAGAAGAATTTAAATGTGGCAAGTTGACTGAAGAAATAGAAAGAGAATTTAAACATATAGATTGTACTTTGGTATTATTAGAGTTCGTTGGATCCTGTGCAACATTTTCAGATTGATTTAAGTCACTGGGTCTTGCTTGTGAAAAGTTAGCTTGTTGTGGATGGTTGAAATTAACATTTTGAGGGGGGGGGCGAAATTTTCTCGCTGTTCATTTTAAATATTTACAGGTTCCTGCGGGCGATTGGAGTTATTCGCAGGTTTAGCAGCGTGACGCGCTTGATATTTATCCAATATTTGGAAACGATTATCAACAGATGCGGTTGGCTTTAAATCGAGGTAGTCTTGAATTGGCACCGTGAACAGCGGATTTATAATATCAAATATTTCCAAGAAGGATAACTGTAAGTCAAGTTGCTTAATTAAATCAAGTTTATGCATGAAAAAGGTTGTCGGTTTATCAAATACAGACATTGTCTGTGTATAAAGTTCCTGCATTAATTTAGCTCTATCTGCACTCGAGGAAAATGTGCTTATAATTTTGGATTTTTAACTGTTCGTAGGTGGGATTTTAACCCAAAGAATGAGAGGCGATGAGGTCAAACCACATTTTGGGTTCTCCTTTTAAGGAGTATTTTAACCATTTAAATCTATCAGGTAAATCAATTTTACATATTTCAAAATATTCCTCGAGTTCTTCAAAAAAGTTAAGTACATTATTTGAGCCGGTAAAATAGACTCGAGCGGGGGGTATCGAACTCGTTTGGGCGCCACTGTAGAGAATAAGAGGATGCCATATTCTCAATTGTAGATTTTAAATCATTGATCTTATATCTTAAAGATGAACTTAATTGTTTAATTAGCAAGTAATAAGAAGAGCTCGAGACAAAGTTAACAAATAAATAACAAAGTTTATTTAGCATTCAAGATCAAGGAGGGCGTTGAGCTAACTCTATTTAAATAAGTGCCTTCAGGAAATAACTTTAACAAGACATAAAATAAAAGTATCTCACCAATGCTGATCTTTTTGGCGACTGCTCTCTGCTACTACTAACTATTCCCACTTCAGAGTGCCGACCGGATTCCCGATACACGACAGACTCTTTTCCTAACTTACGCCACAATACTACACCTCTCTACCATCACTTCACACACAACCTAATCCGGTGCAACTCCGTACCACCATCAACTCCAATTCGCTATAACTCTTTACTCCTCACTCATCAGCTACCAACTCATCACCTCTAGTAATTCACTATCCTTCATTTTATACTACATTCCACAACTTCCTTTCATTTCATTTCACTCAAAACCTTTTAAGATCACTTCTAATTCCTCTAACACTGAGATCCTAATTATTTCACTGCGGCACCATGCCGACATAAAACTCACTCGGCCTCAACTTTCGCCGAGTTACTGGCGACGAAGTGCTTTAACCGTCCCAACTTTTGGTGACGGTCTATAGTCTCGACCTCACAATTTTAATAACAAAGTTCTTAAACATTTATCACTCTTTACTTAAAGTAAAATACTTTGATTTTACCATAACTAACCAATCTTGAAAAATTTTACATTTACTTCAGATGACAAAAAGAAAAAGTAAATGATGTTACCTTGGTTTGAAATCAATATTACAAAAATAGGTAGCACATGAACATAGTCAATATTACCCATACTAAGCCGCCAGGAGCATATCAGCTTTTCCTTTTTAGGCATCAAGATATCCCGTGTTAGGTAAGATGAGGGACCTGATGTCAGATTTCATCATTACGAGAAACTGTCGGGATCAGCTGTTACGAGCGTCGGTCAGTTCTCATAGAAACTCTCTTGACGAGCAGCACCAGAGAGAATATCAAGTATCGGGGAGAACGAGAGATAGGAATTCACCATTACATATAGCTCTTCATAACACGACTTAGCTGATACATTACGCTAGGCAAAGAAGTCATAACAAAATGAGAAGAAAGGCCGGTTCCATGGCAAGCTCAAACAAAACATGGGAAAGTATATTTTTTCTTTTAACGAACCCGAAAAATTACCAGACAACTTCTAAACATAATTACAGTTAAGAAAAATTTATCTTTGATCAGTATAGGAATTTTATTTATTAAATATTAAAAAAATAAACATAATGTTATGAATCTTCATAACACTTTTCATTGTAAATTCGAATAACATACATCATTTTCAAGAAATTCGGACAATATTGTTGAACTCTGGAGGCAGGCAGACAGCCATTTAGACAGATACATTAATTAAAATCATATTTTCTCTTAAACATTGTCATAAAGTGTTAAAGGGCTTAATAAAATTAAAAATGAAATCACAGCTATTTCCTTTTATAGTCCTTACTACATCTGAATAATTTTATTCTGCCTGTAAATTTTAATACTAATTGTACTAAATACTATAGAATGTCTTCTTCTGTTCATATGAGTAACATATAATACTTTAGTTTCATTAAGTTTAGTGCAAAATAAAGTTGTTAAAATATGGTTCGTAAAAGTACCTGTCATAGAACGCGATGCTTCAGAATATTTTCAGGGTGTCTCTGTACGCACGGGTGGTATTTACTACATTTTCAACACACTCCTTTCTAAACATTCCATATTGAACTTGAATAACATATTTCGATTTCATTAAGAAATGTACAAAGGTAGTAAAATGTTGTTTATGGAATATAAAATTCGATGTTTGGGGAAAGTTTCGATTGTGCCTGTGTATAAAAGTAGTGTTTTAATCTATTTTCATTAGGGAAAATCCGATAGTGAACTGGAATAATATTCAAGAACTTTATTAATATTTACAGAAGTTAGAGCGCGTACTGACAGACGGACAGACAGATAAACCGAAGTCATAAACACTATTCAATTTTGTTGGAAAGTGTTAAAAACGATTTAAGTTCATTTATTTTCAAATTGATCCGCATTGTCCGTGAAAGGTTTAAAAATTAAATCTTTTATCTAACACATAGAAAGAAAGATTGAGGGCCTGATTGTTTTTGCAGTATGATTTATTTCCTTACGCTATTTTGTTTCTTCCGATGCTTTTTCTTTATCGTATTGGGTGTTTAAGTTTTCTCAGTGGTTCCCCCACCCCTTTATCATAGTATATCATATCTTTTATCAACCCGTTATATCTTTTACGTGTAATTTTGTTCTTTTCACTCCCTGTATCTATCTTCCATCCCACTTATCCCTTTGAGATTTGGTCAGTCCCTTTAACATAGTTAATGTCTTCCTTTAGCTGCAATTTTTTTTCCGCAAATAACGGTTTGTGTGCCAATCGCCTTGAGAATTTCACTTGAATAAGACGCTTTTGGAGGCAGTGGGAACTCGGAATTAGAATAGTGAAAGCGAGAAAGAAATTCTGGAAGTCAATAGAGAGCTCGATAGGGATTCACGTGCGAATCCTTTCCATTCTGCATGCGTATAGCGTGTCCAAGTAAGACGCTGCCGCATTCATTTAGGAACCTGAACCTAGTGCAGTGGCATCCCATAAACAAATATTTGCCCAAATTCAAAAAAATTTCGTTTTTTTTTTTTTTTTTTTTTTTTTTTTTGAGTTTTTATGTTTTTATAATTGATAAATTTAAAACAATGGCAGACAAAATGGGCAAAGTCTACCTTTTTTTTTTTTTTTTTTCTTTTTTTTCTTTGTGATATTTTTGTCATGAAGTTGTGTAGAAAATATTGTTCTTCTACTTCGGAAATTTCTGCGGATAAAATCAAATCTTTTACGTCACACGACTTGTGCTCTACACTTTGTGAAGTTCGTCGGCAAAAGAACTAATGGCGGCATAAAGCCAATATTTTGGACGTTTGTAACAAATAAATAATCAGTCTTACTTTACTGACACGGTAGCAAAGAATGTGTTAATGATATTTACATTCTTTAATTAAAACACAATATAAATAAAATTGTACTTTTAAAAAAATTAAAGAACACTCTTTATAGTTAAGATTAAAAACTATTAAAAGTTTAAAATTATAAAACATTTCACGTGTATAAATAATATAAAAGGTAACAAAACCACTTTAAAACACGTATATACAATATTTTTATTAAAAACTACACAAAGCTTTTCGCTATCATAATAATAGCATCATCAGGTGTAATTACGTTACATAGAAACTAGCAATATATAAATAAAGAAGTTCAAATGGTTTAAAGTTACGGTTACAATAAAAATTTTAATTTACAGTTACAATAAAAATTATTATTGTAACGCTGCATCACTTCCTAAAATTTGGCACGCGTTGTGCTCATAGAAAAAAAAAAAAAAAAAATACTGAAAATAATAATTTTTATTGTAACTGTAAATTAAAATTTTTATTGTAACCGTAACTTTAAACCATTTGAACTTCTTTATTTATATATTGCTAGTTTCTATGTAACGTAATTACACCTGATGATGCTATTATTATGATAGCGAAAAGCTTTGTGTAGTTTTTAATAAAAATATTGTATATACGTGTTTTAAAGTGGTTTTGTTACCTTTTATACTCTTTATAGTATTAAAATGCAGTCGTGTGAGTGACACGCCATAATATTTACATACTTTTAAATCTTTAATAAAACAAATAATTTAGAATTAAACAAAAACCCTTTTTAAAAAATCTCCCCTCACTGGGCTCGAACGTTAGACCTTTAGGTTTGTAGCCCGGAGCTCTACCTCACAGACAAAGCGTTCACGTAGGAAAAGTCTTTTTTTACAATATAGATTTTTTGTTTGCTCCCAGAGCGGTTACAAACATACATACAGGTGAAGCTAATAAAAGCGTGTTAAAAATATATTAAGAGTTGAGACCTTCTGTTGATACTCAAAATGTTTCTGATGCTTATGGCTTCTATGTCTATCTGTACCACGAAAGAAGTCACAAAAGTCGTTCGATCGATCACAATCTTCAAATATGTTACAAATATGTAGAAATCATACGGAATTAGTTGCGTAATTTTTTTCTGTATACAGTGGATTTTGTTCATATTCAGAAATGCACAAAAAAAAATAAATAATAAATAAATAAATAAATAAATAAATAATTGGTTGTATATTTTGGATTGTGTTATACTCATCCTGGGCAAAGAAAGCAACGAAAAATTGATTTCAGTGAAAGATTGGTGGATATACAGCTGGCCTCCTCGTACAGAAATATATTTCAGTAGTAAAATCTTATATATAGAAAGACTAAATAAAGTTTAAATGCTCAGTTAACTGGTAAATATAAATGGAACATTGAGGCTCCTGCTCTATAGATCTGCTAGTGTAAAATCTATTATATTATTAAAAATAGCACATTTAAATTGAATGGTACTAGTAAAAATGGTGCATGAAAATAGCATATCATTTTATCATTTGTATTTTTTGTTTTCATTTAGGAAAATAAATATATTTTTTTTTTCTAAAATTATTCTAAAATTTTAAATTTGAACTTCACTCTCAAAACCATCATTCTGTAATATAATAAAACTAATTAAAAGTATATATAATAAAACTATATAAAGTATATATAATAAAACTATATAAAGTATATATAATAAAACTATGTAATATAATAAAACTAATTAATTAAATTCCAATTACCTTTTCCCTTTCTACTAAGAAAAGGGAAATACCAATGTTTAAAGACATAAAATCAACCACGAGAAAAAATGTTTTGATATTATCATTATTGTTATCATTACTGTTATTTGGTATTTTAGCTAAAATATATTTCACTAAAAGTCTCTAAAATTTGAAAAATAAAAATATTGTTCCACAATATTTTTCCTTATCTGTTTTTTTTTTTTTTTTTTTTTTAATAATAATAATAGGCAATTCAAAGATAAATACAGAATTCGTCTTGTATATATATATATATATATATATATATATATATATATATATATTTGATAATTTTAAATTTAAACTTGCAAAATAACATTAAAAAATGATAATTTTAATGTTATACGTAAGAAAAAATGTAACAGTAAAAAAAATAAAAAAATAAACTTCATGAAGTTTTAGAAAATGTTAAAAACATATTTAAAAAAAAAAAAATCGATATAGGATTAACATCGTTTTCCTTGAATGGTTTCTTTTTATATATTTAATGAGAAATTCTGATGGTTAAAATGAAATAAAACTTTGCCAGTATGTATAAAATTTTTAAAGTTGTAGTAACATCAATTTTGCCAGATACATTAACAAATTTAAATTTTGATAAAATTTTATTTCAATTTTATTATTCATGTGTAAATAAACATTTTTATTTTCATGTCGAAAAATAAATAAAGGCGTAAACATTTTTGGCATCAGCTAATTATTTTATTCTATAATTTTGAAGCTAAGATGAGGTTTTTATTTTGGTATTTTAATTAATTTTAAAAAAATCAAAACTTTAAATTCGGGTTACAGTATATATCAGGAGGGAGGAATATGAACCTCTATGCAAAATTATGCATTTCTGCGGTCAACTGTTTGCCTACAAAGTGACTGACATACTCACACACACACACAAACAACACATATACAAATAAACATTTTAATTTATTATATATAGATATTCATGTTTAAATCATTTAAATTTTGCCATCAAAAATAGATGTTATAAATGCTAGTGCTATAAGTAATGCAGAATATTAATTCCATTGATATTCTGTAAAGCTTAAACGGGCTTTGGTTTTATTAGTCTTTTGCTCATATTCTTGCTGAGCAACCTAGTCATCGAAACCTCATCTGAGGGGAAGATTAGGTCAGCAATAATTTGAGCTATTTTCTCTCATTAATTATTTCATCATGTGTAAATTCGTCAATCTTTTCTACCGACTACGTGCAAAAAAGTTTCGAGCCCTCAATCGTAGTTCCTGCTACGCTGCAACAGACACCGCGTCATCCCTAAAATCATTCGACTGAAATATTTCCGGTTCTAATATTGTGAACAAAGCAGTATTCAGGTCTCATTTTAATATTCTTTGTGCAGTTATTAAAGAAACTCGTGTTAACACCGCCATAATTGTAAAAGATTTATTCTCACTTCACGTAAGGTTAGTTTTTGAAATTCCTAATTTTACGCTTATTGATCGTAATTCTTGGACTCACTGCGAGAACCTCTCTGGTAAACATTCATTTAAATTACATGATAAATTCTCCTGCCTTCGTAGTTCAAAGAGACCTAACAGTTCCAATGACCTCCCTGTTTTTAATAGGAATACCATCGTTAATCTTTCAAGTGCTGAAATTTCCAAATTTTAATATTCAGTTCTTAAACTTAATTCAAATTTTGCTATTTCCAAACCACCTTCACTTTCTGAATTAATTTCTCCTGTTGAAAAAGCTTTCAAAAATTCTCTTCTCACTGACCAACAGAAAGAAAATCGATGACATTTAATCCTTAACAATGCCAACTACAATTCTAAAAAATTTTTAATATAATTTCATCCTTTCAGAAAAAAAAATGCCTTGAATGATTTAAAATCGTATCATCATCACAAAAGCTGATAAAAGTGGTCAGATTGTAATTTTAGATAAACAATTTATCAATAGTATAACCAAATTAATTAATAATGTCCCATGTATTTTCATATGTCCCGTGACCCTTCTTCTCAAGAATTAACTAAAATTAAATCTGCTCCCCTTGTTATTGAACTCAACTAAATCTCATCTTATCCCTTCTATAGCTATCTGTGCCAGATTTTTTACTCTACCAAAAGTCCACAAACCCCCCATTTCGTCCCATAGTTTCGAATATCGGTACTGCTTCCTATCGTTTAGCTAAATTTCTCACTACAATTTTCACTCCCCTTCCTTTTGCAAATATCTATACTGTAAAGAACTCCATTAACTTCACAAAAAATATTCAAAACTGCCCTCACACTAATCTTACTATGGTTTCTTTCGATGTAAAATCCCTTTTCACTAACGTTCCAATAAGTGGCGCCCTCTGCTGTCTTGAAAAGAGATTAAAAGAGTTTCATTTCCCGTCCTTTGAAATACAAGAATTAATTTCTCTCACCCACATTTGTTTATCCCAAATTATTTTTTCATTCCAAAGAAAATTTTATCGTCAATCTGAAGGTTTAGCCATAGGTTCTCCTCTATCCCCAATTCTCGATGACATTTATATGCATTATTTTGAAAGCACGCTCTTTAAAAAAATGTCTTTCCCTTTCTGGACCCATTATATTGATGACACGTTCACGCTTATCGACACATCTCGTCACTATATTGACCATGTCTTACAAACTATAAATTCTATAGACAGTAATATCCAATTCACATATGAAATAGAAAATAATGGCTCACTTCCATTCCTTGATACCCTTGCCTCACGTACTATAGATGGATTTTCCGCCTCCGTCTATCGTAAATATTTTGCAGTCTCTCTACCTCTCCATGCGCATTCATGTCACCCACCTACCCCAAAAATGGCAGCTCCTCTATACTTTTGTTAACCATGTCCTTAATATTTGTTCCGATCCTGTTTTAATAAGATCTGAAATCAAATATCTGAAAGCCATAGCAATGGACAGAGGTTACAACCCTTCCATTATAGATAAAGCTATCCGAAAATTACAGCTTCCCCATACTTCGTCTATTAAATCAGTCTCTAATAATATCAAAAATATTTTACTCTATTTTCCTAAATCTAGTCCTGCCATAGCTAAAATTCTCAAACAATATGATTTCTAAAAAAAGTTTCACCATCCAGTAAACTTACTTTTTCTCAATTAAAAGAGCCTATATATATGCATAATTCTTGGGGCATCTATAGCATTTCCTGCCAGTGTGGTTTATCTTACATTGGCCAAACTAAACGCAGTCTTAAATTCCGCCTTAAAGAACGTATAAATTAGGTCCGTAAGCAAGGAACCAATAGATCGGCTATTTCTATGCATTGCTGGGAGGAAAACCATAATTTTAAATTTGATTCAGCTAAAATAATTTGCAAACCCAAATCCACTCACAAACTCGATTTATTTGAAGTTTTTCATATTTATAAAAATCTTTAAAATCTTAATTTTGATATCGCTGTACCCCATTTGTCTGATTGTTGGAAATTTTACATTCAATCCTCATTTTCTTAATTCCTTCCATATGTTTCGTAATTTCCTATTGGTCAATTACCCACATTTCGCGTAATTCTATTGGCTGATCATCCTCATCTGAATCCGTTCCCTTTCCTATATTTAAGAGCACTTCTCTCTCTTTTATTAATGCACTGAAGACGGTGCGCTAAATGCTACTGAAACAGCTGTCTGCTTGCTTTCTATTATTTATTTTTGGCGTTCTAGACGTTGTTATTTGCCTAGTTTCTATAAATCATACGCCAATGAAATTTACGGGGTTAAATACGAATACCCAAAATACTTTTTTCTTTTAAATAACGTATTGTTTTAAGAGAAGTTAACACTTATCACACTCGCTGACACTGTTTACTGATACTCGTCCCCAGACACATAAGTTCAAAAACTCACACGTGTTAACAATTATTCCAGAGCTGAGTGGACAAAAATTCGTTGTTTATAATAACTTAGGAAAAATATTTAGCAATTGTTTAAAGAGTTTTAGTAAATATTTTTGAATTTTGTCACAACAAACCTTAAGAAATATAATTTTTAATTTTACCTTATGATTAAACTAGTTCATTTATATTCTATTACTCTTGAGATTGAAAGTTTACTTTAAGCTATTATACATGCAATAAATTTTCTTTAACAAAATATTTGAGAACTATTAAAATTTAAAATTCAAAAATTTCCTTTACGTAACTTTCATGCTGATAATTATAATACTTTAGAATTAGTAAAGTTTTAATTATTTACTTAGAACCTTTCACTGAAAATACATCATTGAATGTATAATTTACATGCATAGTCTTCCTTTTAATTAAAAATTTTTTGTCGAAACCAATATTAAAAAAAAATACATTTTAATTTAATGCTGACTGGAAAATTTAAACCAAAAATTCAATTAAGTTGTAAAACAGCTTTTATCTTGTACTAAAAGATATATTTTAATTGAAATTTACATATTTAAAATTATTTTTTTTTTTTTAAGATTCCATATGTTCTTGACTGGCTCTGTATTTCAGCAGTTATAATTATCATCTTAATATCACATGTAAAATTATTATTATTTTTTTAAGCATTTGTTAAAATTGACTAAAGCTACAAAATACAGGGTGATCAGTTTAAAAGAGTACCCGTTGGTTTTCTTATTATCCTTAAATTTGACGGATGTTGCAAGTATTCTAACCCTGAAATATCATTGTTTGAACCTTGAATCTTGTTTAAGTTCGGGAGACAATTTCTAACACTGTTGGACTGTTACAACTTTATTTGTGAGGTAAAACAGAAATGGAGACACACAGTGTTATTTAATCCTGTGATAATTTTATTTTTGAAAAACATAATTTAATTCAATTTTTTTACATTATCATTCCTTACAGAAATTATTGAAAACGTTCGCCACCATTTTGAATGCAAACATGAACACGTCGAACACGAACCAAGTTTTTTGACACACTTCACAGCATTGTTGGTGTTATTGACGAGATTTCTTCAGTTATGATCTGTTTTAATTCATGGATGGTTTGCAGGACGTCTCTTGAAAACCCTATAAAATGATAACGTAAAAATGATAGTGATAATGTAAATATAATGTAGGAATAATAATGTAAAAAAATTGAATTAAATTTTGTTTTCCATAAATAATATTATCACAGGATTAAGTAACATTGTGCGTCTCCATAAGAAAAATAAAGCGTAATAAGAAAAAACAACGGGTACACTTTTAAATTGATCACCCTGTATATGGCAAAATTTCGGTTATCATTTTTACAAGTATACAGAAAGTATAAAGAGATAAAAAAATTATTTAATGGATTTTTAGCCAATTATGGTAATTTTTCGTTTTCCAGCAGCATAAAAAATTTGGTAATTTTTACATTTTCTGTCACCCACAAATCTATTAAAATAACAGTTTTCTTTTTTAAAGTGTATTATTATCATTCTAATTTCAGATATGTTTAGGAGGATGTTAAACATTATAAATCGTTTTTATAGAACAATGTCTTGCAGTTATTAAATTTTAACTTCATACGCATTAAAATTGACAATATTAAATATATTTAAAATATTCGAAAGGTATTTAAATTCAAAATCAATAAAATTTTAATTTTTCAAAAGATACTAAAATTTTTCATTCTAACTAATTTTTAAATTTTCCCTCGATTTAGCATTATTACATTTTAAAATATATTCTAAACATATTTGAAATTGATTTGACATTTTGCGAATTGATTAATAAATTGAAAATTAAAAAGAAATTTTTTTATTTCAATGTTAAAAATTTCCATTGAAATTCAGCATTCAAATATAAAAATATTTTTAAAAAATTAACCTATCAACGAATCTAACGAAGTAATTCCAAAGTATGCTTAGAATGTAATTTTAAACTAAACTAATGTAAGATCGAGCGCGATATTAAAAACTAGTTAACATGAAGTATTTTAAAAATATTTTAAAACAATAATGGTTTCAATTGTATATATATATATGTATATATATTTTAATTTAAATAAATTTTGAGATTTCTTTTAAATTTAATATTAATGTATTTCAATATGTATATAAATGCAAAATTTCATAACTCTCAGACATTAATTTGTAAATCTATTTATAACGTCATTCGACTTTTTAACAATGCTTGTATAAATTTAAGTGTCTAAACCACACAAAAATATTATATGTATATAAAAGCAGTATTTAAAATCCGTAAAAACCTTTTATTCATAAAGACACAAATTTAATGTAATCTTCAAAGGTATTTTTTAGAAAACATAATGAAAAATCCTCTAAAAAAAACAATAGACGCTTTTTGTCATGTTATTATATTTTGTTCCAAATTTAATCGATTTCTATTCCAGATCACAAACAAAATTTTTGTGGTAGAAATGTACCATTTATTACGTATGACGTGTTTTCATATGTTGAAAGAAAGAGAAAATTTATTTTCAATGAAAGTTAGGTTATGGTTTCGGTAATGTGGGTTAAGGCTTATTAATTATTTTAGGGCCTTCGGTCTATATAGGATGCCCTTCATATGAATCTTGCTGATGGATTTTTAGCCCATATTCACATGAGGATTGGAAAAAACCACGGAAACTCCGATAGGCTAGACCAATGAGAGCGATCTGGGATCGAACCCTCTCGTCTACCACCTTTGAGAGGAAAATCTCTTATCCACTAGTTGTGTCTAAAGAAAGTTAGGGAAAATGATTTATATAGTTAAGAAACATTTTGCATTAAAAGTTAAAAATAGCATTTTACCGTTGCCTTAAGTGATTATGTGAACAATGATACAACTTACTTTATTTTCCATTTATGCAAAATTAACACTACACTGTGTTGCATTTGTTCATATTCAGCATATTTTCACTGCTTTGTTGTATTTTTTTTTTTTTTTTTTTTTTTTTTTTTGGGGGGGGGGGAGGCTTCTAAAATTATTTTCTGTATTTGATAACTATACATTTTTCAGGCAGCAATAAATAGAGTTACAATTTCTTTAATATATTCATCAATTCACGCTTTAAATATGGTATTAGTGTATTATTTTAGGTATAATATTAAAATTTTTAATTTTAAATGCAATCCATAGATGCCAATACTTTTATTTATTCCGGAGTACTTTTAGCCCCGCCTTTATTTCGCACCACTTTATTTATAGAAAAATGTTCTCTAATATATGACTTCGATAAAATAAGAAAAATTTAACCTTAAAAAATAAGTGGTATTAAAAAAAAAAAAAAAAAAAAAAATGACGAGGCTACAAATACTCCGAAATAAATTAAAATGTTGGCATCTATGGTAATCGTCTTTGAAAAGTAATTTTCCTGTACCAACTATTTAAAATTGTGCATGTAATTCTTAAAAAATGAAAAGATATTTTTAAACCTTGAACATCAGAAGATATTAATCAGCCTTTAATTATGTTCAAACACTCAATTTCCTACATAAAATAAGGAATGTCATTTGTTTACTTTGTCAGGTTGTTCGTGAACTTTAGTTCTAGCACTAATGTCTCGTGTAATTTTTTCGCAAAAATGATTTTTCTTTTAATTCTAGTTCATATCAAATATGACAAATTTGGAGTATTAATAAATAAATGTTAATTTCTTTTTTGTTTTCCAAAGATAAACATATTAATAAACACATAAATTGAACGTGTTAGTGTTTTCTGCAAAATACCTAAGCGGGAAATCGTTATTTATTTATTTCCTGTTACAAATTTTCGCATTACTGCATTTTCAAAAAATTTTAACAGCATTTTAAAATTTAAGTTCTGTAGAACAAAAAACTGTGAAAATAAATGATAATTAGTGATTGTCAAACGTTTGAATCGCTTTTAAAATATCAAAGGATCTTTGTCAGAGTTAATTTTCTATTCCGGAGAAAGAATTTTTTACTTATCGTCTTTTATTATTATAATTATTTGAAGCTCGATTTAAGTTGAAATTATCATTAAAGGCACGTAATTTGAAACTTTGAAAAAAAAAAAAAAAAGTGGTATCATTAAACTCTGTGAATGTTATTAAGTTCAAAATAAATTCCAATATGATCTCCAAGGATTGAGTATATTATGCGTACAATTTAAGTTTTGCATATTTAAATTTTCTTTCAGAAAAATACAGTGTGATCAATTTAGAAAGCTCCTTTTATTTGATTAGCGTTAATAAAATGTGTCCTATAGTTTAAAAATAAAAATAAGGGCTACAATTCGAAAAATTAAGTAATTAATATTTTAAAATATATTTCCGTAGATGCCAATACTCACGATTTTCTAACACCACTTTTTTAGATTAGTTACCTTCGTCTTATTTAATTGCTGATTTTTCGTATTACTAAATAAAGCAAAAATATTTCTTTGTAAATATTGATCCTAAAAAATTAAGCGAGTTTACAGTTATGCTATTATAAGTAAACACCTCTAAGAGATATGTATTTTATTAATATATCTGTTTACAGAATAAATTTTGTTTAATAAGATTTGGAATTGGCGAAATTATTATCAGTTATTTAAAAAAAAAAAAAAAAAAAAAAAAAAAAAAGAAAGAAAGAAAGAAAAGAAAGAAAGAAAGAAAGACAAGGAAACCTCTTGCAAAGAAATACAAATAACACTTTTTTTTTATAATCAAATTCGTTAAGATACTGTTGTCACATAATTTCGTGCAAAAGAGTTATTCAATGTCGTAGAAATAATCAAAATAAATAATAATAAAACAGTTTTTATACATATATATTTAAGGATGTCATAAATATAGAAAAAAGGTGCTTCTTTTTCACTACAATTTAACCATTTGCAATTAAATAATATGTAAAAAAAAAAAAAAAAACTGTTAAGGGTACAGGAAAAATCTGGCAGTGGGGTGCCAGTATTTCTCCGTCAAATATGCAGGAAAAAACTGTAACTTTTAACAAAAAACCTGTTTTATTTACAGGATTCCTGTGTAAAATATACGTCAGTGATACAATTTTACGGTTTTAAACTGAATATTTGACGGAGAAATACAGGCACCCCCAGCTGCCAGATTTTTCTTGTACTTTTAACAGTTTTTTTTTTTTTTTTTTTTTCAGTACTTAAGTAAATATAATTTTTAATATAAAGAATAAAAATGTTATAAGTCTTTTTTTTTTTTTTTTTTTTTTTTTTTTTTTTAATACATACATATACATTTCCTTTATTTTTGAAATGGCATTCTTTTAATCTTTTCGTACTTTGCTTATATTAAACTACTAGCTGACCCGTCCGGCTTCGCACTGATGAACAAATTTTAGTTAAAGATGGATTGATATGTAAAAAATCAAGAAATATATCAGTTTATATGTTATAGTCAGGCAATATTATTAACTGGAAAGTCAAAATATAATTTTACAATTATTTTTTTTAATTAGTTGTTATATGTTGGCAATTTTTACTTAATGCTATTTATTTATTTATTTATTTATTTATTTCATAAAAAGAAACATTTCTTTACTCATGAATAAAAAATTTTGAAAAATAAACCTATTACATGAAAATGTTTTTGATAAAATTGACGTCATAATAGCTTTAATTATTATTTATTTGTTCATTTCGCAAATATATTTAATTTTTTCCATAATTGATTATTATTTTAATAATGTATATTAAAGGAGAAATCAATAATATGAAACAATATTCGTACAATATATACTATTACAGAATCTGGTGTGAAACAACCACACGACTTCCATTACCCACTATTACACGTAATATATACAATTTTGTGGAGATATTACTTGCATTTTTTGAGATTTTCGAGTAAGAGAAACTTGATACACGTATAAAGACACATACAACAGAGTTTGCATAGCGAGTTAAAAAATAAGGGGGAAAAAATAGATAGTTATTTTTTAAACACGAATTTCCGAGATCTAAAACTGAACTACCTAATCAGGATGACCGTTAATATTCCTGTAATAAGCACGTAATACTTGAGAAAGGAATTGGATTAAAGAAAAAATTTTCAAGAATATGTTAGAGCCGTTTTTGAGATACCAACTTTTACCAAAACTTAGCATACTCAATTATTGACCTAAAAACAATAATTACATACAAAAGGATATTTAATAGGAAGTTAACATGGCGAGTTTGAAAAAAATCCGTATAGGCGTTTTTAAAGGAACGCACTTGCGAAGTCTGAAATTGAGCTGTTTATAGAGGACGCCTATCAATTTTCCTGAACTAAGCAACTTTTCAATCGAAAGGGCATCTAATATATTATTTATATAGCAACTTTGAAGAAAATCATTAGAGGTGTTTTTGAATATGGGCTTAGGGTGCCATTTCTGGTTTTCGATGACCCAATTCCGGTTTTTCAATTTTCAAGAAAATTTGGAAAATTTATCTGTACACCAGACCTGAATCACTTGTGAAGTTTAGTAGTTCTATTTTTATTAGTTTTGGAGATATGACAGCCAGAAGATTACACACACACGTGCACATATACACACACACTGACCAATTGCCAAAACCTATACAATACTTCCACTACCTACGGTAGTAGGGTAATTGAAGTAAACACATACATCTCGTATTTACTACGATAATATACAGATTTTCGTATTACGTTTTCGATCGCCAAATACAAAAATCGCCAATGACGATAGATATCAAATCTATGCTTTGTTTTCAATTAAAATATTGAAAATTTTAATTAAAAATTTATTTTACCAAAATTTATTATAGCTTCTAGCACTTAGAGAGAGAGTGTAACTTTTGATTATTGAAAGAAAAAAAAAAAAAAAGCAATCGGCTTTTTAGTTCTAGCGATCGTTCTCTACATATGCATATAAACCTTTCTTTTTTTTTATATTAGTATAGCTATAGAGCATAGGTATATTAAATAGGTTTCCAGTCAACATAATGTAACTCAAATAATTAAATGCTATTTACATTTCAGTAATGGCTGTATGCGCTATGTATATTGAGCTACTTGCCATAACTGTTAGTTGCTAAAAATAGTCGCCAAATAAATTTAAACATCTCAATACGCAAGCGAAGTGTGACATCACTGACCGCCCATGGATGCAAGAAAAAGATTTTCCATGTTAATCGCTCATTGGATTTTTTTTTTTTTTATTATTATTAAAATTCTAGAAGTATTATTTCCCGATTTTAATCCTCATATTTGGGTATCCGCGATTGTAATGAAATGCTCGCCCTCTGGTGGGCTAAGGTGAAATTATCACACCACTGCATATCATCATATTATGCAATCGATTTTCCATGATGTAATGGCGGATAAAGAACAATTATTAATCCACGTGGCTATTATATTTACTAACAACTGCAGTTCAGAGAGCGCCATCTATCGATCATTACAAACGCGGATAGATATGTATTAGTTATTGTATGCATGCGTTAGATTGAGTTATTTTGCTGTCAAATTGACAAAATTTTAATTTTAAATTTCAAAACTATCACCCTTGGCGTTTTTTGTATTTGGCGATCAAAAAGTAATACGAAAATATACATGCCAGATGTATATTTTCGTAATATGTATTGTACGAAATATTGTTTCATATTGTTCGTTACACTCTTAATGTAAGTTTTTAAAATAACCATGATTTTTGAAAGGAATTAAATTATATTCGCCAGATAATTTGGCGATATTTTTTTTTCTGCCAAGGATGACGGATATCAAATCTATTCCGCTGCAACATATTAGTATATTATATCAGATACTTTATTTAGACATTTGAAAACAAATTTGACTTCAAATTATGATAGAATATTTATCCTTTCCCTTTTAATTAGTTTATTAGTTGGATGTTTATTGTGTAAATATCATCCTTTGAAATGAAATGTTTATGTTTTCAATCGAATATGGAAATTTGCCATTTTTTTTTTCTAGAGTTTTGAAATTTAAAATTCCAATTTTATCAATTTTACAACAAAAACAATTTAATCTAACGGATGCACATGATAACTAATTACATATCTATATCCAAATATGGGGATTAAAATGGGGAAATAATTTTCCTCGATCTTTATTATTTTTTTACAAAAAATCCAGTTCACTTTTTATATTATTGTTCGCGTGAAAATACATTTTATTATATGTCTAAAAATAAATTAATTCGTAAATCTTTTTGGCAACAATTATAAATTAAAATAAATAATATTATAAAATAGAATTTCTTATTTTATTTTATTTTATTTATTTATTTATTTTTAAATTCCAATTTCGTTTACACCACGGGTTTACACACATCAGTTTAAACCACGGAGTAATAAAGACTCCGTGGTTTAAACATTGATGCTTAGATCATTATATTATATCATATCATATCAAATTAAATTATTAGAAAAATAAACACTTTTAATTCTATAATGACGTCAGATTTAACGTGTAAGTTTAACAATTAAAAAAGCTTTATATGAATTTCAATTAAATGCACGTGCAAATATATTTCTTTTCTTTTCACGTCAAGATATTTTAAAAACGAAATGAATATGTAAATGTTTCTTTTATGTTGGCAGCAGCTAATTTTTTTAATATTTCATTATTTCCATTTCTATTACGGCTTCTATGGGGATTTTAATTAAAATGCTCAGATTTTAAACTAAAATTTATTTTATCAAAATTAAATATAGCCTATAACAATATGGCATACTGTAGCTTTCGGTCAGTGAAAGAAGTTTTTAAATCGGTTCAGTAGTTTCACAGATTACCCTCCACAAACAAACAATTTTTTGCGCTTTATATAATGACTAGCTGACCCGTCCGGCTTCGCACTGATGAACAAATTTTAATTAAAGATGGATTGATATGTAAAAAATCAAGAAATATATCAGTTTATATGTTATAGTCAGGCAATATTATTAACTGGAAAGTCAAAATATAATTTTACAATTATTTTTTTTAATTAGTTGTTAAATGTTGGCAATTTTTACTTAATGCTATTTATTTATTTATTTCATAAAAAGAAACATTTCTTTACTCATGAATAAAAAATATTGAAAAATAAACCTATGACATGAAAATGTTTTTGATAAAATTGACGTCATAATAGCTTTAATTATTATTTATTTTTTCATTTCGCAAATATATTTAATTTTTTCCATAATTGATTATTATTTTAATAATGTATATTAAAGGAGAAATCAATAATATGAAACAATATTCGTACAATATATACTATTACAGAATCTGGTGTGAAACAACCACACGACTTCCATTACCCACTATTACACGTAATATATACAATTTTGTGGAGATATTACTTGCATTTTTTGAGATTTTCGAGTAAGAGAAACTTGATACACGTATAAAGACACATACAACAGAGTTTGCATAGCGAGTTAAAAAATAAGGGGGGAAAAATAGATAGTTATTTTTTAAACACGAATTTCCGAGATCTAAAACTGAACTACCTAATCAGGATGACCGTTAATATTCCTGTAATAAGCACGTAATACTTGAGAAAGGAATTGGATTAAAGAAAAAATTTTCAAGAATATGTTAGAGCCGTTTTTGAGATACCAACTTTTACCAAAACTTAGCATACTCAATTATTGACCTAAAAACAATAATTACATACAAAAGGATATTTAATAGGAAGTTAACATGGCGAGTTTGAAAAAAATCCGTATAGGCGTTTTTAAAGGAACGCACTTGCGAAGTCTGAAATTGAGCTGTTTATAGAGGACGCCTATCAATTTTCCTGAACTAAGCAACTTTTCAATCGAAAGGGCATCTAATATATTATTTATATAGCAACTTTGAAGAAAATCATTAGAGGTGTTTTTGAATATGGGCTTAGGGTCCCATTTCTGGTTTTCGATGACCCAATTCCGGTTTTTCAATTTTCAAGAAAATTTGGAAAATTTATCTGTACACCAGACCTGAATCACTTGTGAAGTTTAGTAGTTCTATTTTTATTAGTTTTGGAGATATGACAGCCAGAAGATTACACACACACGTGCACATATACACACACACTGACCAATTGCCAAAACCAATACAATACTTCCACTACCTACGGTAGTAGGGTAATTGAAGTAAACACATACATCTCGTATTTACTACGATAATATACAGATTTTCGTATTACGTTTTCGATCGCCAAATACAAAAATCGCCAATGACGATAGATATCAAATCTATGCTTTGTTTTCAATTAAAATATTGAAAATTTTAATTAAAAATTTATTTTACCAAAATTTATTATAGCTTCTAGCACTTAGAGAGAGAGTGTAACTTTTGATTATTGAAAGAAAAAAAAAAAAAAAGCAATCGGCTTTTTAGTTCTAGCGATCGTTCTCTACATATGCATATAAACCTTTCTTTTTTTTTATATTAGTATAGCTATAGAGCATAGGTATATTAAATAGGTTTCCAGTCAACATAATGTAACTCAAATAATTAAATGCTATTTACATTTCAGTAATGGCTGTATGCGCTATGTATATTGAGCTACTTGCCATAACTGTTAGTTGCTAAAAATAGTCGCCAAATAAATTTAAACATCTCAATACGCAAGCGAAGTATGACATCACTGACCGCCCGTGGATGCAAGAAAAAGATTTTCCATGTTAATCGCTCATTGGATTTTTTTTTTTTTTTAATTATTAAAATTCTAGAATTATTTCCCGATTTTAATCCTCATATTTGGGTGTAGATATGTATTAGTTATTGTATGCATGCGTTAGATTGAGTTATTTTGCTGTCAAATTGACAAAATTTTAATTTTAAATTTCAAAACTGTCACCCTTGGCGTTTTTTGTATTTGGCGATCAAAAACGTAATACGAAAATATACATGCCAGATGTATATTTTCGTAATATGTATTGTACGAAATATTGTTTCATATTATTCGTTACACTCTTAATGTAAGTTTTTATCGCCAAAAAAAAAAATAATTTTCAATAAATAAATTTTTTAAAATTATATTCGCCAGATAATTTGGCGATATTTTTTTTTTCTGCCAAGGATGACGGATATCAAATCTATTCCGCTGCAACATATTAGTATATTATATCAGATACTTTATTTAGACATTTGAAAACAAATTTGACTTCAAATTATGATAGAATATTTATCCTTTCCCTTTTAATTAGTTTATTAGTTGGATGTTTATTGTGTAAATATCATCCTTTGAAATGAAATGTTTATGTTTTCAATCGAATATGGAAATTTGCCATTTTTTTTTTCGAGAGTTTTGAAATTTAAAATTCCAATTTTATCAATTTTACAACAAAAACAATTTAATCTAACGGATGCACATGATAACTAATACATATCTATATCCAAATATGGGGATTAAAATGGGGAAATAATTTTCCTCGATCTTTATTATTTTTTTATAAAAAATCCAGTTCACTTTTTATATTATTGTTCGCGTGAAAATATATTTTATTATATGTCTAAAAATAAATTAATTCGTAAATCTTTTTGGCAACAATTATAAATTAAAATAAATAATATTATTTTTATTTATTTATTTATTTTTAAATTCCAATTTCGTTTACACACATCAGTTTAAACCACGGAGTAATAAAGACTCCGTGGTTTAAACATTGATGCTTAGATATTATATCATATCATATCAAATTAAATTATTAGAAAAATAAACACTTTTAATTCTATAATGACGTCAGATTTAACGTGTAAGTTTAACAATTAAAAAAGCTTTATATGAATTTCAATTTAATGCACGTGCAAATATATTTCTTTTCTTTTCACGTCAAGATATTTTAAAAACGAAATTAATATGTAAATGTTTCTTTTATGTTGGCAGCAGCTAATTCTTTTAATATTTCATTATTTCCATTTCTATTACGGCTTCTATGGGGATTTTAATTAAAATGCTCAGATTTTAAACTAAAATTTACTTTATCAAAATTAAATATAGCCTATAACAATATGGCATACTGTAGCTTTCGGTCAGTGAAAGAAGTTTTTAAATCGGTTCAGTAGTTTCAGAGATTACCCTCCACAAACAAACAATTTTTTGCGCTTTATATAATGATATAGATAATATATTTCATGGAAAAGAAGTGCATTATTCGGCGTATATTTACACATTCTTAAATTTATTTCAAATTAACCTCATAAATTTCAAAATAATCTAGTTAAATAAAAAGGACAAAATTTAGTCTTATGATAATTATAAATGTCCATGTAAAACTGTCTAAAGATCTTATTTAAAAGAATAAAACAAATCTAAAACTAAACTAAAAGAACAAATTATTTGCCAAGTATTCATTCTTTGTAGTAAAATGGAAAATCCTAGAACACATTTTCGCAAGCTTTTAATCTAAATGTAGTAATTAAGTAAACTTAAAGGGATTCTATGTCATTTTCATTTAACCAGTGTAATGGAATATACGGTAGTTTTTATTTATTTATCAGAAAATTACTAAATCTAACTTTTTCCTGTTTAATCTGTATTAATCAATAAGTATTTATATAGGGGAAAGTGGGTTTGAATGGGACGCAAGATGAATGGAATAATAGCTAGATTTTTTATGTTTTGCAAGCACCAGAAACTTGATATTTTTTCTAATATATGGCAGCACTGAGATCATTCATCAAGTATAGTTTCAGAATTGTGCTATCCACAGAAGGGCAGAAAAAATTAAAGTGTATTTTTCAGCTGGCGAAGTAAGTTTTTGCTGATTCAATTAGGTAGTAGTTAAGACATTAACTATTTGCTTAAAGTTAATATAACTCTTATATGGTGAAAAGGCATAATCTTTTATTATGTTTATGATATTCAAGAAGAATATTGACAATTGTTCACTAAGCCTAATTCCTGTTTTATATGATCATGTGACGGTTGGGATGAAAGGGCCTGTTTAAATGGGGATGAATGGGACACTCCCCACTATGTACTAATTTAAAATTTTACACAATAATTATATTAAATTAGCCATATTGATTATCGGGGTTCTTAATTTTGTCGACTTAGAAAAAAAAATTTTAATTAAAATTGTTCTGATTTTTGTTTATAATAATTATGATTAAAAAAAAAAATTATAAGATAGAATATTCAATGCAACTTAAATCAATAATTAAAAAATAAATAAATAAATGAACTAATAATAATGACTAAAATGACAATTTCAATCAAGCTAATTAAATAAATCCTGTTGATTATTAATGTAATACGGAATAGAATGCTGATTTTCCCGATCAGTCGGAAACAAAAATTTATCTGGATAACTTGTACTCTATTATAATAATTTATCTCTTTCTAGTGTCTTATTTATTTATTTATTTTTAGATTAGGTCTTATTATATTAAATTATCAAAGCCTAGAGCGCTAGGAACTGTGCAAATCAAAGGACCTTTGCTTTTTTGTGGTAATTTGAGTCAATACATCAGTTTATGTTAATTTCAGTAAATTCATAGTGTGTAATAAAATCACATAAACCAATTTAACTTTAAAAAACTTATTTACTTTCTTTTTTTTTTTTTTTTTTTTTTTTTTGTAATTCCAGTTCAGTCCCATTCATCCCCATAGGTGGGAATGAATGGAACAATGCACATGCATGTAAAAAAAAATTTTATTATTAATTAAAAATGTTAACTTTTCATTAAAGTTAGTACGTGTATATTTTAACTTATTCCTGAAGTGTACTTATGAGCCATGTTACAAAATTCTGAATTACATATGGCCAACGTTATCAATAAAAACATGAAAAATGTCCCATTCATCCCCACTCTCCCCTAAACTTAATGTTCCTAGATACATTTTAAAAATAAATACAGTAGTTTTATAAAGTTACTTTGAGATTAAAAATGTAATATATAAAAGTATATTGTATGAAAGATTTAAAATCTCATGTTTAGAACTTAACGGCCCTCTTCACTCACAGTCACCGGAAGCCCGAGCCAATGTTATTCTATGGGGAAATTTTCTTTACAAATAACTTATTAACTAATACATATTTTTAAATTCTGTTTTCACATTCAGAAAATTCTCAACTGTTAAATTGATGGACCTTTTTTAAAAATGTATTTTTTTAATTTTTAATATTTTATTTTGAAATTGCAAAATGAAAAAAATTCACATATTGAAAATTCGTATTTTTAAGCTTCAAAATAAAATATAAAAAAATAAAAAAATAATTTTTTAGAAAAGGTGCGTCAATTTAACAGCTGGGAAGTTTCAGAATGAGAAAACAGAATTTAAAAATATGTATTAGTTAATAAGTTATTTGTAAAGAAAAATTTCCCATAGAATAACATTAGGTTCGGCTTCCGACGGCAGTGAGTGAAGAGGGCCCTTAAGGAGCAATAGAACTCATTTTAAACAGTATGTTTTTTTTTTTTATTCAAGTACGGAAGTTAGTTATGCAAAAATGTACAATAACTCATTCAAACCAAACTAAAGAGTTTGTTCTCAACATTAATGATTATAAATACACATTTAAAAATAAAAATAAGATCTGAAAAAATAAATACAGTATTTAAAATTTAGATATATTTTCATTTATGATATACAGTTCCCGCCGCTTATTAAAATTACATTCGTTCTGAGCCAAACTGATTTTATTAAGCGGCTGATTTTTATATCCGGCGAACGTTCCTGCCCTTAAGGAAAAGGTATTACTTCCCTGAATTTCGAAAGAAACTTCAAAGGTAACGAATAGTGAGTAATGAATAGTGAGTAACGTATAATGAACGAATAGTGAGTAACGTATAATGAGTAAACAATATTAATTAATTTTTGGTAGATAATTAACTAATTGTTTCTTCGATATAAGTAAATTAAACGCATTGTATGTTCCCGTGTACTTTCGTTAGAGGAAAATCATCATTACTTTACCAAAAGTTCTCGCTGTTCTTATAAATTTAAAATCTTTACTTTTAAACCTCATGAATTATAGTAATTTCAAAATAAGAACTAGAAATTGCCTTCTAATAATTAGAAAAAAAAATCACTTCAAATCAAATTTGTATTTTATTACTGCGCTTTGAAAAATACGTTCCTTGAAATTGTTACGGAGGTAAGTTGCGGGGCGTGTCTAATTTGTAACTGTGCTGCAAGTATAAAAACTTGAAAAATGAGCGATAACGGAGAGTTTGTTGTGCTTCAATTTCTTTTTCTATTAAAAAAAAAAAAAAAAAAAAATCGCAATGTAAATAAAAAAAAATTTTAGTGTGTGTAAATGATATTTTTGGCTTCTGAGAAGATATTTTTGAGTTATTAACCGGCGATGCTGATTTTATTAAGCGGCGGCTTTAAAAGTAGTTTATATTGATTTGATTCCGGTCCGGGCTATTTGATCAGATTAAGCGGATGATTTTATTAACCAGTGATTTTATTAAGCGGCGGTTACTGTATTTGATATCTTAATGAACATGTAAAAATAAAAATAAATTCTGGAAAAATAAAATCATTATTTAGATATAATTTTGATACATGTTATAAAAGCCATTTTATTTTATGTTTTCTGTCTTGCCTTAAAAGTATCCAACATGAATTATAAATTGCATTGTACAGTAATGAAATATTTTTTTAATTATTTATTTCTTTTCCATTCTCCATAAGTTATTCTGCTTTGTATAATCTATAAAAGTTTCTACAAGTTTCCATGTAAAGATTCAATAAGTGTACATAAGTGTTTATATATATAACTCACTAAGAAATAATTTGAATTCTAACAAATAGAAACAAAATAGAAATTAAGAAAAAAATAGAAATCAACTGTAAAAAGTAATTCTAAAATGACGTAATAGATGCTTTCTTCAATACAACAGTGCGATTATTAAGACAATTAAATCACACAGTATTTGATATCATAATTTTATTTTATTTATTTATTTTGTGAAAATGTTAAAAATGTTGTTACCAAAAGATCAAGACAGTTAAAGTTCAGTAAAAAATCTGGAGTGACTCCACTCGACTTTCCGAACATTGAGTAACTAACAGTTTTGTAGATAAAATAAAGAAAGAGGTGTTGCTACACAAACAAAAAAGAGAAGACCATAACAGAGTGTTTGAGTATTTTTCTCCATATATCACACGAGGTTTTATTTAACGCTACTGAATTTTGAGCCCTTAGATCATAAGGATAAAGAATTTTTCGTTGTGTCCCTGTAAAAATCTATAAATGCTAGATTCACCAAAATGCTTATAGTTAGTGCAACAGTGATTTATAATATTCATACAAATTTTCAGCTCAATTGAATAAGGCGTTTAGATGCTATCGCTGGTCTCATAGGCCATAAAGATAAAGAATTTTTCTTTGTGTCACTGTAAAAAAACTGTAAGTGCTAGATTCACCAAAATATATACAGTTGGTTCAAATGTGACCTGTAACATGTGTACAAATTCTTTGCTGAGATTAATAAGGCGTTTAGACGCTATCACACTTTTAAAAATTTGGCAAAGAATTTTTCTTTGTGTCCCTGTAAAAAAACTATAAGTGCTAGATTCTCCAAAATCTATACAGATTGAGTATCTGTGACCTATAATATGTGTATAAAGTTTTTGCTCAATTGAATAAGGCGTTTAGATGCTATCGCACTTTTAAGATTTTGGTCCCTTGGCCATAATGATAAAGATTTTTTCTTTGTGTCCCTGTAAAAAAACTATAAGTGCTACATTCACCAAAATCTATAGGGTTCGTACTATGGTGACTTACAATATACGTACCAACTTTCAGCTTATTCGAACAAAGCGTTTAGACGCTAGCGTGTTCACTCACAGACATACACACATACATACACACATACATACACACATACATACACACATACATACACACACACATACATACATCATCGTAAAAATAGTGAAAACGGACTCGTTGGACCTCGAAACGTATAGAAACATCAAAATCTCGAATTCGGATTTTTGACATGATTACAATACTTTCCTCACTATAGTGTTCGGAAAGTAAAAAGCACCAAAAGTTAGGCGTTGAAAGAACAAAAACTGGATGAAGAATAAAACAACTACGCAGTATATTGCAGATTATTCTTAGAAATTTAGTAAATTAAGTGAAGTAATTTTATTTAAATAAAGCTGCTTTTCCGTAGAAAATGTATTTACTTTTTTTTAATTTCCATTTTAAACTTGACCTTACACATTGTAGGTCTACATTAAAGTTCAGTTCGATAAGATTATTTTAAGTTGCAAAGAGCATGCAGGATCTTATAGGAGACATTACGACTATCCTTCTTTATCATGGCATTTAGATAAAGTTGTTCTTTTAAACTGACGGAAACAAAAGTAATTCATATCATCATTAAGTTAAACGCGATCGTGTAAGCATGGCTACAGTTAAAGTGCATTTATGATACTGTATTTTGTAGGAATTTCAACAAGGAAGAAATACGTAATGTAATTTATTGAAAAACTTTCAGGAGAATTTTCAAAAAATTTAAAGCAGGTGACTTTGAGCTTACTGGTGAGTAATGATACACTGGGTGACCATTTTTAATCTATAATGATATTGTTAGAACATAACATTAAAAAAAAAAAAAAAAAAAAAAAAATGAAAGAATGCAATAAAACAAAGAAATTAAAAGAAAAAACTTATGATCACGTGACTGGATTGTAATAAATCTATTCTAAACACTCAAAAAAAAAAAATAATAATAATAAATGAATAATAAATAAATAATAATAATAATGTCAGTATTATCATAATTTTTATAGTTTTGAAATGCGTTCCAGATTTTCAGTTTTATTTTGATATAAGAAACAATCAAGAAATACGTTACAATTCAACAATCTACGTCAAAAAACACTTTATTGAGAAGTGCGTTTTCATACATTATGACATCTATACAGCACACTATTTCTGTACACATTTGTCTGAACGCTGCATTAACCCTGATGACAGAAACTAGCTCCTGGGCTCAGCAGGTAGTCTTAGTGCCTAAGGCGATCGTAGCCAAAGAAGGCAGGACTTATTCTAAACCGGACTAGTAGAATAAGCACTGCCTACCCTATTTCAATGCAATTCGGCCCTTACTCTCTGATTGCTGAAAAAAATTTCTTCCACTCGCTGCACCATGTCTGATTTGCTTATCGTTGTTGAAATTACATGCCTTTTCGCATTGATTAAGTCTATGTGACCGCCTTCGACCTGTTGCCACCATTTCCCAATAGCTGAATGTGATATTGCACGTAGCCAATTCACTGCTGGTATTTCTCCATGAATCTCCGTACTCATGTTACATTTTATTCATAATACACGTACTGTTTCACGTACTACAACGTTGGAATAAAGTTTGAGCTGACGCACCATTTCTGTCCGGTACTATGCAGCAACGGTTGCAATTATTCGAACGAAATTGCTGCTGTTTGGTAGCCGTTGAACTCAATTATCTTCTGCGTAAGCTTCGTTATTGTTTCGCAGTGCTACAACCTATAGGAAAACAAGTGTAATTTACTTTTTTGCTTTTAGTATGTAGGCTCCATCACACTGTCTAATTTTCATTTAAATATATTCACTCAATTTAGCTATGCGGTTTTTTGTAATAATGATGTTGGGTTAAAATTATTATTATTATTATTATTTTTTTTTTTTTTTTTTCTAATTGACCAAATTTGTCTAGAAGTGTCATATAAAGATCTAAAAGGTTTAACCTTCTAAAAATTAATGGAAAGAAATGTTTAATAAAGTGGCCACATACAGTATCTTTTTTTTACTTTCCGAACACTATAGTGAGGAAAGTATTGTAATCATGTCAAAAATCCGAATTCGAGATTTTGATGTTTCTATACGTTTTGAGGTCCCCTGAGTCCGTTTTCACTATTTTTACGATGATGTATGTGTGTGTGTATGTATGTGTGTATATATGTGTGTATGTCTGTGAGTGAACACGCTAGCGTCTAAACGCTTTGTTCGATTAACCTGAAAGTTGGTACGCATATTGTAAGTCACCATAGTACGAATCCTATAGATTTTGGTGAATCTAGCACTTATAGTTTTTTTACAGGGACACAAAGAAAAATTCTTTATCATTATGGCCTATGGGAGCAAAATCTTAAAAGTGCAATAGCATCTAAACGCCTTATTCAATTGAGCAAAAAATTTATACACATATTATAGGTCACAAATACTCAATCTGTATAGATTTTGGAGAATCTAGCACTTATAGTTTTTTTACAGGGACACAAAGAAAAATTCTTTATCATTATGCCTATGGGGCCAAATTTTTAAAAGTGTGATAGCGTCTAAACGCCTTATTAATCTGAGCAAAAAATTTGTACACATGTTATAGATCACAGTTGAACTAACTGTATAGATTTTGGTGAATCTAGCACTTACAGTTTTTTTACAGGGACACAAAGAAAAATTCTTTATCATGGCCTATGGGACTAAATTTTTAAAAGTACGATAGCATCTAAACGCCTTATTGAATTGAGCTGAAAATTTATATGAGTATTATAAATCACTGTTGCACTAACTATAAGCATTTTGGTGAATCTAGCATTTATAGGTTTTTACAGGGACACAACGAAAAATTCTTTATCATTATCATTATGATCTATGGGCTTAAAGTTCAGTAGCGTTAAATAAAACATCGTGTAATAGATGGAGAAAAATACTCAAACACTCTATTATGTTTTTCTCTCTTTTGTTTGTTTAACAACTCCTCTTTCTTTACTTTATCTACAAAACTGTTAATTACTCAATGTTCGGAAAGTCGAGTGGAGTCACTCCAGATTTTTTTTTTTTAGATTTTTGCAAATTATATTTTAACTTATCTCTAAGAGGTAAAATATTAAACCGTGTACAATCTTTTTTGAACACTTTCTGTAGTCGGTAAAAAAAATATTTAAAAAGATCAGTTAGTTGGTTGATTCGTTTATAAACTGAATTAATAAATTTAAAATTTATTTTTAATCCACTTCAATAGGAGTTTAGATTTAATTTCTCATAAAAAAAAAAAAAAAAAAAAAAAAAACCTCATAAATTTCTTGTTTATAATTTCTTTAAAACTTTAATGAAGGAATATAATAAAAAATCCTTTTTAATCTGAAGTACAATTTTTTACTTTTTCTATTTCGAAAAACATCAAAAGAAACATAAAACCCATATCCTTTAGGGCATCTGAGCACCATTAACTTTGAAGAACATTACTTTCAAATGAATTGTAAAAATGTATTTCATTCGCGAAAAACTTCTTTAATATAGAGAAAATATTTTTCTTCTTCCTGATATTATTTTTCTTCCTCTCTTTCTTTCTTTCTTTCTTGATTCCTTTTTTTTTTTTTTTTTTTTTTTTTGTGTGTGTGTTTGTGGCTGTAAGTAGCACTTTATACAAATATTTCCCAAATCTTTAGACGTTGATACAGTTCTTCTATTTATACATTTAGTCAGAAAAATTATATAAAAATTATTTCTCAGTTTATCTAATTGCTAAATCTAAAATGTAATATCAATGTTTGAGTTAATCTAATGCAATATTAATGCATTGTAAATGTAATCACAGTATTTAATATCATTATTTACATTAATGTATTTATATAAATTGTCTTGTGTTATGCTTTGAATAAATATTCCTTAAACATGAAGAATAAAACCTTTTAAGAAAAAAATTCAGAAATGATAAAGAAATTGTTCATCAACAAGTGTATCTACCTGTCACAGTAAGCAATAATGCGCGACCTTGCTTTGGTGCTGCATTCATGCTTACAATTTTCACCTGGTGAATTGCCATAATTAACTAATTTATCTTTAAAATTTATCGTGCAATTTTAATAATTATGTTATAAGAGGTTATGAAATTTTGTTTTTTATAATTTGCTACCACATTCTCGTAGTTTTCACAATAAATTCTAAAACATGTATAAGTAAAAACTATTTCATATGTTGGATTACATTTATATTAGCACATATTGTTACATTATATTAGCACAATGTTCAATATTAGCACAATGCACAATTTACGTGATTTCAAGACAAAACTCGACCCATTTTAAGTCTCTTTAACTTCTGTTCCGATATGTATACACTCTCTACCAATAAGTATTTAGACACTTTCGAATTTAGACATTTAGATAAATATCTAAAAATGTTCTTTTGGAAACATCTTGAAACTTTGGTAGCGTAAAGAACACGTTATACCTCATGTATATTTCAGCATAAGTTGTGTCCTGAAAAGGAAAAGGCGACCACTAAAAAATTAAAGAAAAATCAAAATGTGTTGGATCTCCCTGTAAAAAGGAATGCTTGAAATGTATTTTGGCTGTAGCACGTGATTAAGAGAAATTTTCTCATTATGTATATAAATTTTTAAGAAGCTAACATTTACATTCATAGAGACATATCAGTTTTTTTAAAGCATTGAAAAAAAAATCACTTTTTTAATTATAACTCGTAGGGTATTAGACAAAGAGCAATGGCATTTTCAGAAAACTTCGCACTGCAATCAGAACGCAAAAATGTTAAACAACTTACGAAATATGAGAATTTTTACTAAATAATTTTTATCTACGCATGCGCTAGCTTAAAAAAAAAAAATTCCTTTGCATAATTTAATATCCAAATGTATTGAGCAACATATATGAAAACTTCAAATAAATATCGTGTAAATTTAAAGAGTTATGGGAGATAGTATGAACAAAATTTCAGTTCTTCTCAAGAAAAAGGGAAAATGATAGGGGAATTTATCAATATTTATTTACAATCAGCGAACACTGTATTGCCACTGGGCACTGATTGAATCAAAATAAAATTGGGAGTAAAACCCTCATAGATTAGCTTTCATTTTCAGAGAACAGAAATTTTGTTCATTGTATCCCTCGTAACTCTTTAAATTTACACGATATTTGTTTGAGTTTTTCATAAATGTTGCTCAGTAAATTTGGCTATTAAATTATGCAAATGAAATTTTTTAAAAGCTAGCGCATGCGTAGATAAAAATTATTTAGTAAAAATGCTCGTATTTCGTAAGAAATTTAACTTTTTTGCATTTTGATTGCAATATGCTGTTTCTAAGGAAATACGCCAAATTTTCTGAAAATGTCTTCGCTATGGGTCTAATACACCCTACGTGTTATAATAAAAAAAATTGAAATTGTTTTTGCAGTATTTTAAAAATAACGTTATATATCCATGCATGTATGTGATAGCTTCTTAAAAATTTACACACATAATGACAAAATTTCTCTTAATCAGATGCTATAATAATCAAAATGCATTTTAAGCATTATTTTTTACAGGGTGATCCAAAACATTTTGATTTTTCATTAATTGTTTACTGGTCCCCTTTTTCTTTTCAGGATACAATTTTTGCTGACATATATGTGAGATGTAACGAGTTTTTTAAGCTACAAAAGTTTCAAGATGAATCCAAAAGAACTTTTCGAGATACTTGAGAAAATGTCTAAATTCGAAAGTGCCCAAATTTTGGCAGGTAGTGGATTATTAATAAGATATATATACATATATAAATGCATAAAATAGTATTATAATTCAAATAAATATAAAATTATGGTATAACTAATAAGTAAGATATAAATTTATGAACATCGAATGAATAAATATATATCGAGGAGAAATCGTGCAAAGCGCTATCGAGTGAAAAATATGAAAAAATACATGTCCATACCATTTGTTAAAGGTACATGTAGATATAGCACAAAGCCTATTCTCTCTTCGAAAAAAAAATCATAACTATTAAATTATAACAAATATACCCAAAATTCTTCATTTATTTATTTATTTACTTACTTAAAAATAAAATTCTTAATGTTTTTTTCTGATTGTTAATGTTTAATAGATTTATTGGAACAGCAACGCGAGAATTTTAGAGCGTTTAGTTCAGCAGGGAAAAATAATATTTAGAGTGCTTTAGAGCGTCAAGACCAGCAAACGGTTAATGTTTCAAATAGAAAATTGAATTTGATATAATTTAAATACTTCAAACGCTAAATCAGGATGCGTTGTTGTAAAGTTCATTTGACTTTTTGTCCATTATCCTAGGCATGGGTGACATGCTCTCCATTGGGGGAGGGTTTTTCTAGGGGGTTCTTGGCTTATTAGAAAGACCCCCTTCCCCAGGGAGGATATCTCTCCCTAGTCTAGATCCGTAGAGTTGAATATCTACTTTTAAACCTGTATCACCACCCATGATTAGTTGTTCAAAATAGAAAAAAAAAATTACATAATTTACAGATCTTAAAAACTAAATCTGCTCAGACCCGTTTTTTTTACTCACACACACACATACGTATATATAGCAAACTTTTTTCATTTCTTCACCATTTCTTGTATTTTCGCATATTTCCGAATCCATATTGCGATACAAAAAATGCTTCTTCATATGTATTTTCCTACCCTTAAAGTTTAGTCCATGAATTCAGGGACACCCTGTATATACACAGAAAAAATGCATTGTTGAGACTGTTCAACCTTCCTTGTATTTTCACATTCACTTTTCATTTCCGAATCCCTGTTACGAATTTGTAAATAATACTCGTTATTTTTATGTAATTTCATTCAAAGAGACTTAGGCTATAAAATGTTAATTTTCTGCATTTCTGGCTTGTTTTCTCGTTAAATTAGTTCAATTCTCTTTAAACACCTGATAAAAAGCTTCACCAAGAAAAGTAATGCACTTGGCGCCAGATTTGGCGACATTTTTGCTCCTTGGTGACTTTTTGGTGACCTTGGCCAGAAAATTCCTATTATCCATATCTCGAATATCTAAGCTCTAACTCCATTATATGAGAAGTTACCAGAAAATTCTAGGTTTATAGAAGGCTATAAAAGGAATCCCGTTCTCGCCATTCAGGATCATTTTCTTTGCCAAGCGGCTTACTGTTAAGAACTTCTGGCTGAGTCTATTGTTACTGTTTGGTTACAGCCTACTGTTGTGTGTTAATGCATTTTACAGTGCATGTAATGTACTGTTTATATACTGTGAATTTAATGTTGTCAACTGTTATTTAAGCTGTGTTTTCTGGCGAAACTGAAGTTGATACTTGGTTTATGGACCTATAATCTTCTGGAAAATTCTGTAAATAAACTTTTAAGCCTCTGCCAGATTCACTATTCATTCACAACCGAGTATGCAACAATTCTGGTGTCAGGAGTGGAGTTATCTGCTGAATGGTCATAACTAGAAGTATGAAACAAGAAAGAAAGAAATTTTTGGAAGGGCTAACTGAATTGATCAAAATGGAAAAAAAATTTCGAATTCGATGGATCGAAAAAAAGGAAACTAGTCAAAAAATGATGAAGGATACTTTGAGTGAAAGAATAAGAGAAATAAAAGCAGTTCAGAAAAAGGTAGAAACCCAGCTGACTGAAGAAATGAAATCCGATCAAGACGAGACGAAGAAAGAACTGTCAACAGTGAGAGAAGTAATAGAGAGTGAATTATCAGATATAGAAAACAGAATAGATGAAATAGAAGATAAATTTATGAAAATAGAAGATAATGGTATGAAGTCCGAAGTTAATGTCATGAAGATAGAAGGTTATGAGGACAGAAGAAAGTTTCGAAGAGAAAGTGAAAGAAAATTTTGATCAAGAGCCGAAAGAAAGATTTTCAGAGATAGAAAGGAAATTTAAGGAAATAGAGGAAAACTTTCGGAGAAAAATGAAAGAAGAGTGCAACAGAGAATTGATTGGAAAATTTGAGAAGTTCGAAGAAAGATTAAGAGGTGAATTGTAAAAGAAAATCGGGAATCTGGAAGAAAAATTAGCATCGATGCCTCAGGAAGATGAAAGGAAAGATAAAAGAAAACAGAATAAAGAATCAGTAAAGCTATCCTCCTATGATGGCAAATAATCTTGGCAAGTATACAAGACACAGTTTCCATCGTGGCTGAAGCTAATGGATGGGACCCTACTGCCAAGACAGTCCATTTAGCTAAATCATTACGGGGCGACGCAGTTTCTTTTTACAGATCAGCGGTATGATTTCGAGGCTCTGACAAGAGCGCTGGAACTGCGTTTTGGAGAAACATTTTCAAAAGAAAAAACATAGTCGACCCCAGTTAAAGTCCTGTTACCAAGAAGCGGGTGAAAGTTTACAAAAGCTGAAATCGGATATTCAGACACTGTCACACAAAGCTTCCTCAGATTGCAACGCTGAAACTAATGATGATATGGCATTCAATATTTCATCGATGTGAGAACCAGAGACTTAAAAGGCTTTTAGACTTTTCGATGTCAAAAATGTTGAATCAGCTTTGGTGTGTGCATTGAAGATTGAGGCAACTCAACGAGCCTCCCACAAAGACTGACATAATAAGACACGCATAATAACAAATTTTCTAAGCTGTTCTTTTTATAAAATGCACTCATAAATTAAGAAGATTAAAAGGACATTATACATCAACATGTGGCGAATAATAAATGCAACTTAAGATTCTTAAAATATCCAAAATTTTAATTATATGTTCTCATTAAAATAGATAGCAAATTATAGATAGCAAAATGAAAATAGATATCATAATACAGTTATCAAAATTCTTCTCAATCGGTGAAAAGTATTCTTATCTGGAAAATAATGTTGAAATAATGGTAAATCGAGCTGTGAATACTGGAATTCCGGAGTATGCCAAGTTTTTATGAAGCATTTTATATGAAGGAATGCAATCTGTATCAAATCAGTGTATTTTACAAATAACATAACAACAAATCCTTAATAATGTATATATATATATATATATATATATATATATATATATATATCAAGGTTTCGGTAAACCCAATAAAACCCACACTTAAGAGGGTTTTATTGGGTTTTTTTAAATCTAATAAAATTTTTCACTTTTGAAAAATAATTTATTATTTTTTTTACTTTTATTTTCGTACTTGACATTATTATATATAATAAATATTATGTAGGATAATAATTATATGTATAATTATTATATTATATATATAATTATTATTATATCTACATAACATAGCATAGAATATTCATGTATTATATTCATAGCATTGAAATTATGTAATTATTTTTCAACTTTGTTAGAAAACTTCCTTTCATTTCAACCATCTATCTACAATATCTCTTTTGAACGGAACAGTTTTAAAAATTGAAAGATGAGAAAAATGAACAATATTGCAAGCCATTTTTCTATTTGTAAGTCATGATGAAAAAATAAAAATAAAAGTAATACTTTGCCTAAAATTCTAAGGATTTGACAACAAATATTAAACATAACTAACAAATATAATATATTGACCCTGTAAGTTTTGATACAGGCAAAAAATAGGGTTCTTTTTTTGCCCCTCGAAAACTTCAAATTCATTAAAACTGCCTTTTTAAAAGATTTAGTTTTATAAAAATGACCTTTCTATAAAAAATTTTCATATTCCAGAATTATTTTTAATGTTTACCTATAACTTGGTTCAATGAAACGCTATTAACTTGATAATAAACTTTTATATAGAACAACTAATAAAAGGGAAGGTGTTACATAATTTTTTTCTTGCAGAAAAAAATTTCACAAAAAAATGAGATTTAAAAATTAAAAGCTGGAGGCACTCCTGACATGTAAGTGTAAAATGTAGGCAATGATAATTTTGTTTTGTATTCCTTTATTAAGTTTTCAAATATGAATCAAATGTCAGTTATCAATATTAACAAAAATTAAAAAAATGTTTGCACATTTTTTTACTTTAACCATATAAAAATACATATTTATTTGTAATATGAAAATCGTACATGATAGGTCTAAAATATTTCGCTTTTGTTACTAGTTTTAATTTTACACAAAATAACTTAATAAAAAATTAAATTCAAAATTGTGATAAAATACTGAATAGAATAAAATAAGAATTCATTTTACAGGTCCAAACCAATATTAAGAATATGAAGGTCGTTTAATTTTTAATTAATTATAATTAATTACTATTATTTTGTAATAAGTTTTCTTTTAGTCTAAAACTGTTCTCTTTTGAAGTAAACTTAAAATTCAAACCCAACAGTGTTATTCTACATTTAATATAAAAAACCCAATTAAACCCAAAAAAGCCCATTAAAACCCATTTAAACCCAAAAAACCCGGGTTTTTTAAAACCTTGATATATATATATTCGGCAACTGACTGATAGAATCGGGCAAAGACAAGATTAAAGTCGCTTAAAACTGGGCGAGCGTATCCAAAGCCTAATTTTTGTTTTAATTCTTGGTGGTATTGCCATGAAAGCTGAGATATAATCTTTCAATACACGGGAAATTTTGCAGTATATACCGTCACCTGTTGGTCGATATGCATCGAAATAAAATCAGCGTAGGTTATTTTTGAACGTTGCTCTCACGTATGAAATTTCAGCACAATTATACACTATAGAAGCTAAGATATAATCTTTCGGTAAATGGGAAAAATCGAAGTATAATAGTGCCATTTGTTGAGCGATATGCCCAAAGTGGATAGATACTATTTTAACTAAATTCAAATTTTATTGTTCATTAGTTATTGATTTAGAAACCACAAAATATTCTTCACACGCACACACATAGACTTTTTTTTTTTTTTTTTTTTTTTCAATAAGCAAATCATTTTTAGGACATCTGAGAATTTGTAAATACATCAAAAATCGGAAATCGAAAAATTCAAAATCTAATGCTTTATTCTATAAACTTAGAAGAAAATAATAATTGGCTAGTAAAACTCAAGCAAATTGTAAATAACAACAGCATTTGTTACTTACTAATTTCGGTTTGCAAAGTTACTAATAAAACAAATAGACATTCAACTCTTTGACGAATAGTTATTCAACCTGCCTTTTCAAATATTTATTTCATTTTAAAATAAAATAAGGAACTAAATACTATTCTCCTGTTTCATTTCAAGTATTAAAAAACTTCCTTTCATGAAAAAGTCAGTATATAACAGTTATCCTGTATTAAATCAAATGGTTTTAAAGTTTCACCATACTTATATGTTTTGGGGGTGTCTGTTTAAATTTACAAGTACATAAATCACTTTTCTAACGAGCCGTAAAATACAACTGTTTTTCTTAAACTTCAGTTTTAAGAAAGAATACTTCGGTATCGTAAATCAAAAGTTGTAGTTATTTACGCTTTAAAAATTCTCTGCTCGTATTTCTTAAACTTGAAATTTTAGAGGTAAACTACAAGCTATTTCTAAATTTCTAATTTTTTTCTTTTCTTTTCTTTTCATTTTAAAAGAGCTTGTGGAGATAAAAAACAATTTAAATGAAAAGAATTTTGCATTTTATATGCTAGATATTTTAGTAATTCTTACTGTTAAAATTAAATAACTTTTAGTAAATTTTTGTACGATTGGAAAAAAAAAGTCTTTATATAGAATGAATAAGCATTCATTTGCTGAAACTCTAAACTATAAATATAGATTTCCGAGTTATGCGTTTAAGGGCCCTCTTCACTCACTGCCGTCGGAAGCCGAACCTAATGTTATTCTATGGGAAATTTTTCTTTACAAATAACTTATTAACTAATACATATTTTTAAATTCTGTTTTCACATTCTGAAAATTCTCAGCTGTTAAATTGACGCACCTTTTCTAAAAAATTATTTTTTTATTTTTTTATATTTTATTTTGAAGCTTAAAAATACGAATTTTCAATATGTGAATATTTTCATTTTGCAATTTCAAAATAAAATATTAAAAATTAAAAAAATACATTTTTAAAAAAGGTCCGTCAATTTAACATTTGGGAATTTTCTGAATGTGAAAACAGAATTTAAAAATATGTATTAGTTAATAAGTTACTTGTAAAGAAAATTTCCCCATAGAATAACATTGGCTCGGGCTTCCGGTGACGGTGAGTGAAGAGGGCCGTTAAGGTAAACAAATAACCAGAATAGACGAAATGGTCGAGAATTTCTAGTCTATAGTTCTCTAGACAGTGAAACAATATTATAAATCTTATCAATATTAGAATTCTTTGTATCGCGAAGAAATCTCGCTTGATTTCCTAGAATTGGGTCACAGATCAAAATTATAGTTACTAAAAATCTTCTCTTGTGTTCACATTTATTTGAAGAGATTTCTAAACAAGATTGAACATAATAATATAGGTAAACGCTCTAGAATTCTAATAGGGGTTTCTAGAAATCGCTAGCAAAGGAAACTAGCATTTATAAGGATTTCATTAAACTATTTTTACTAGAGCCACAATTTTGTCTTTAGATATTAATCACAGTTTTTTTTTTCAGTATATATACATATATATAGTTTACTAATGTTAAATTGACAGTTAAATGAGAAATTATTGTAAGTAATACACTCATATTATTTATATATAAAACATTTAAGTTGTCACAAAGTATTTTATTTCCATTTCACTAGTAAAAAGAAAAATGAAACATAAATAAAATTAACAAAACAAGCAAAATGTAGTAAAATTTAATAACAATTATTTTATTATTTTTTCCAACATTATTCATAAATTAATAGTATATGCAATATTCTTTTATATGTATACAAATTTTTTTTTTAATAAAAAAACGAGTCTTTTCTTTTATTAAAAAACTGACTTTTTTCTGACGGAAATTTTTATTTAACCAAAATTCCATACGCATGTTAAAATATTTAAAGCGATGTAAATTTGTTAAATGTAGAAAATCCCAAGGAACTACTATTTAAAAAAAAAACACACAGTTGTCTTTATAAATAACAACAGTGTAAAGGCTTTGAATTCGAAAGAGAAAATCTTACTTTATAGCTCTCTAGAGTAAAATTAAGCAAGAAGAATCACAATTGTAACATCTTAAAAGAAATAACACACATGTGACATAAAGGAAACACAAATACAACTTTTCCAGTAAGGAATCCATTAATTCTAAAGACAAATAAAATCAAAACTTTTAGTTAAAAGTCATATATTTTATTTATATATTCTTTTAATTCGCTATATATTCTTTTTATTAAATTGTTAATATATATATATATATATTTTTTTTTTAAGTGAGAACTTCTTTTAGGCGCGTTGAGCACTTTTGGATGAACAAAAATCATGGAATTCGCGTCATCGTCAGCGAACGCTTTGAAATTCTGCAGCCGTTCGTTACCATGACAACCTATTCATCCCGTCTGGTCGGGAAGAAACATACTTTTTACCAATGGACATCACATGGTTTTCTACTAGGAATAAAAATTGCAACTTTCAAAATGCTTCAATTTTCTTCTAAATTCTTTCAAACTTTCTTTGCGCCATTAACAGCACAGGGGATAGTTGCATGTCAAATTTCATCGATTTTGGAAAAAATTTACATTTTAATTGGAAATTAAATTTTATTTTAATACGCGTATTTCAAAATCTAATTATGATTAAATTATTTTTAATACATCATTCGAAAGATATTTTAAAGTGCTTTTATATTATCGAAAGTGGAATTCCAGATTTCAGCTGATTTACACGTTTTGAGGTTTCCTGGATGGGTTTTCTTTTGTATCTCAGCTACTAATTAAAATAATTTCATAAGTAATACATCATTTGAAAGCTTTGTTGAGTTGGAATCGAACAGTAGCTTAGAGAAATTTCTACCACCAGATGGCGCTGTAATATTTTAAATTTTCAATATTTCAATTTCTAATTATCATTAAATTATTTTTAATGCATCATTCGAAAGGTATTTTAAAGTTCTTTTATATTATCGAAAGTGACATTCGAGATTTCACCTGATTTACACGTTTTGAGGTTTCCTGAAGGAGTTTTATTTTGTATCGCAGCTACTAATTAAAATAATTTCATAAGTAATACATCATTAGAAAGGTTTGTTGATTTGGAATCGAACAGTAGATTACAGAAATTTCTACCGCAAGATGGCACTATAATATTTTAAAATTTCAATATTTCAAATTCTAATTATGATTAAATTATTTTTAATACTTCATTCGAAAGATATTTTAAAGTTCTTTTATATTATCGAAAGTGAAATTCGAGATTTCACCTGATTTACACGTTTTGAGGTTTCCTGAATCGGTTTTCTTTTGTATCTCAGCTACTAATTAAAATATTTTCATAAGTAATCAATATTTTTACCTAATATATGGCTTAGTTCATTTAATTTGGGCAGCTACAAATATTATGCCGAATCATATAATACAGATCATAAACACTTCTTTACAAACCAAAAATAATTCGAAAATAATCTAATAGCTCGACGATACAATTCACAAGTTACTTAGTTTTCACTTCTATCGGCAATCCCCAAAGACTGCTTTGAATTTTTTTTTAACGAAGTTCCTTAATGCGGGCTACGATAGGGAGTTCACTAGCAGAAAACGTCACGTAACGAAAAACCGTTACGCTTGTTTGTGGCAACTGTATCTCCAGAACTACTGCTCAGAATTTTATATAAATTTATATGTAGATGCACCTTGATCTAAATTAGTGCCTGTCAACTTTTATGTGGCTCTGCTATACAGCGATTTCCGCAATTTAAGGGGACGCTATATCTCAGGTTCTATTGCGTATAATCAAAGAAAACTTGATATTTAAGAAGGACGTTATGAGACACTATGCTGATTCAGTTTGAATGCTTATCGGCCAACAGTTGGCGCTGCGCTGCTATATAATCGATCTCCACAATTTAAGGGAAGGCTATATCTCAGGGACTACTGTACAGAATTGCATATAAGTGTATATGTAGATGCACCTTAACATAAATTAGTTTCTGTCAATTTTTTATGTCAATTGCTCAACAGGTGACGCTGCCACACAGCGGTTTCTGCAATTTAAGAAAAGGCTATATCTCAGGTTCTATGGTGTATAATCAAACGAAACTTGATATGTGAAAAGGCCATTATGTGACATTATGCTGATTTAGATGCTTTTAGGCCAATAGATGGAGCTGCTATACTGGAAATTTCCTCGATAATGGGAACGCTGTATCTCAGTTGGTATGGCATAAAACTGTACAAAACTTGATATGTGAGATAACCATTATAAAAACGCATTTTTTAAGATGTTATTTATAGACAATAAAACTGTCTTTCTTTGGATATTTAGTATTAGTTTTCTCTAAGATGAATATCATTCGCATTCACCATGTTAGATAATTTTAATAAATAATAGCTTTAATAAATTATTTGCTCTTTGTATAGGAGAATATTGAAGAAAGTCTTGGCCACAACATACCAGTTTTATTTTTTATTTTGTTTTTTTTCTTTAATATAATTTATATTTAATTATTTTATTTTTAATAAATAAATATTTTCTCTAAAATATTAAATGCAACTTTTTAATTTGATTCCTTAATTTACATTATTTGCATTGAGAAAAAAAAAAAAAAAAAAGGTAGAAAATAATGAAATAGTGAGAGAGAGAGAGAATAAACAATCTAGATCGCTATATCAAAATAAATTCGGAATTGGAGAAAAGGTGTAAGGAACTTCGTTCCTGACGAGAGTTCCCTGACCGCACATACGTTTTTTTTTTTTTTTTTTTAAGCAAAATTTTACTTTTCTGAAACCAACACACATGGTAAAATATTTTTAAACAATGTACATTTTTTAAAAGTACAAAGTCCCAAGAAAGTATTGTTTAAAAAACAGTCTTCTTTATAAATAATAAAAGAGTAAAGCTTTGTATTTGGAAAAGAAAATCTGATCTTATTACTCTCAAGAGTAAAATTAAGTAGGGAGAATCACAATTGTGTCATATTAGAAGATATAACATAGAAATGATATAAAGCTTACATACATACTTCTTCTAATTCTTTTATTTATTTATTTATTTATTTATTTATTTTTTCATATAGCGTGCACCTGCGAGAAAATCAAATTATATCAGAAATTTTAGTTTGAAGAATTTTTTACATTATAAATTCCTTTAGTTCTCTGTATATTCTTTTAATTATTATGGGAAACCTTCTTTTTCCCATAAATAACTACACTAAGCGACAAAAAAAAAAAAAAAAAAAAAAAAAAAAAGTCGCACTTGAATATTTTTCTTTTTACCTTCTACAACCACCAATTTTATCGTTTAAAAAGCAAATTTTCGAATAGATTTTATTATGTTGTCCTCCACTTACACTTTAGTATTGAGTCCAGTGTTAAAAACAAGATGCAAATTGTCAGAAAAACAATAATTTTGGAAATTATTTCAAAAATGGTAAGAATAAGGCAGTTAGCGATGCCACAAAAAGTATTAATTTTTGAATGAAACTCAAAAAATATTTTAATACGTGAGATGACAAAATAATTAAATGTTAACGAAATATTGGTAAAATGGTTTTAGCAAAATATAAAATTTTTTGGCCGTTTAAAATATAAATTTGGCTTTATGCGGCCATGTTGCTCATCAAAGCAAGATAACCGCAAGTTAAAAAGCGCATGTTAAAAAATTGATTTGTATCATGTTCAGAACTTTAAAAAAATTTAAAAAAGGTGTATAGTAAATTACTTTCTTCAAAAACAATGCGGGAACAATTAAACAAAGCAGGTTAAAGGACAGAATATCTGCGAAAAAAGCCATTATTAAGGAAAAGAATCAGAAAAAACAATACTTTAGTTGACCAAAAATTTAAAAACATTATCAGTTAATTATTAGGCTGAATTGGTTTTCTCTGGTGAATCAAGTTTTCTTTATTTCGAGCAGCTGAAAAAAGCTAGAATGAGGGCGAAAAATGTGACCGACTTAATGAAAATCGCACTCTTAAAACAGTGACATTTTTTCCGTACATTATGGTACGGAGATACACAATTTTTCAAGGAATCGGGCAAATTTTCATGCTCAAGGAATCAATTAACTCAAAATAAAACACCGTGATTATAAAAGTGGCGCCTGGCCGACTATTTTGGAGGTATTTCAGACTTTCCTTCAAGCAGCATTTCATGATGTTAATGCACCTTGCTGTACGGCGTCTGTGGTACGTCAATTTGAATCAAATTGTTAAAATTACCTATCCATTACCATGAGCACCTATAATTCTGTAAGTAATAATATAATTTTCACTCTAAGTTAAATCCCACAAAGAATATCGTAGAATTTATTCTTTATTTGACTTGAAAACAGTCCTATCATCACAGTCCTATATCTTAATTCGCTCGAAAATGTTTAGCCATAAAAAGGCGCGGGAAGGGAAAGGAGGATTCGAAATTTGCAGCCTACAACTTAGCAAGAACTAGAAAAGTTATTTACAATATTTAGCACAGGGAAAATTTTGAGATTTATATCAAAAAACGGTATAATGCTATGCCACTCTGCATTACAGCAGTAATTCCATATAAAGGTGGAATTAACCCAATGCAGAATACATATGTTTATTAAAAAATTGCTTAGATCTAACAAATAAATAGTTTTATTTCATATATTAAAATATAACTTGTTTATTTCATATAATAAATCATAATAGATTACAAAGTGTATGGTTATTGCATTATGTTTAAAAAGAAAATTTTATGTAGATTTTTATAAAATACTTCGTAGAGTGTAATAAAGCGAATTATTAAATCGAAAATGTACATAGGTATTATTCCAGCCCTTTGGTGTTATGCAAACATGACAGTTTTATTTGTTCCAACCATTAATTTTAAAGTTATTACAAATAAAAAAGGTATAAGTCATATTTTCTGCAGTGCAGCTTTTTTTTTTTTTTTTTTTTTTTTTTCTTGTCGCTTAATGTATGTAATAAAATAATAATTCTGTTCTTCTATTGAATTTTTTTCTTCCCGATATTTTCTTTTAACTAAAATCAATGCGGATGTAAAATATTTAAAAATAATGTATATTTGTTAAATATACAAAATCCGAAGAAAGTATCATTTAAAGAAACAGTCGTCTTTATAAATAGTAAAGCTTTGAATTTTAAAGAGAAAATCTGACACTATTGCTCTCTAGAGTAATATTAAGTAGTGAGAATCACAACTACACTATTTAATGTGATATAACACCATGTGATACAATAAAAACGCAAATATGCAACTTCATTTTTTTTTTTTTTTTTTTTTTTTTTTTTTTGTGAAATAGCATTACTGAGAAAAACAATTAATAGCAGAACTTCTAGTTAAAAGTTTCAATTATTATTATTATTTTAATTCTACATTTCGTAAAATCAGTTCATCAGCAATAAAAAAAAAAGTATTAGAAAATGAATATTAGTAAACCTTTACTCTATTGTATAATATTCAATAAAGAGAGATACATAAAATTTTAATCGAATGCTTGTTAAAGGGAAATATATACAGTCGGCAGCAAAATTATTCGAGCACTAGTAATAATTCCCATGTAAAAAAAAAAAAAAGTACATTTAATACTACTTTGTTAAATAAATCCTTGTCGAATCATGTTCTTAGACTGACTAAGAATGCGATTCGACAAGGATTTATTTAACAAAACGGTATTACGTGTACTTTTTTTTTGTTTCGGAATTATGGTTAGCACTCGAATAACTTCGTTGCTGACTGTATATAAAGAAAAGTCTTAATGAGAATTCTCAATCACTTTTTAAATTAAAATTTAAACCATTAGGTTTCTATTTCTATTGAATTTTTCGATCTGTGTAGAATAAAAAACATCTTTTTTCAAGTGAAATGAGGCCCTAAAAGGATACAAAGTATCACAGAGCTGCAAGGGTATCTGGTAATATATCTCAGTAATCTATGGATCTGCCTTTAAGTCAATGCTAGAAAAATTTCAAGCATTTCTAATTAATCAAGTGATTAACTATGTTTCATTTTAAAAATAATGATACAAATCATCGGGACCTAAAAGTCCGACTCCTCTTTTTCGGAAATTAAAAGATACCGCGATAGCCTCGTCGCTAGAGCGCCAAACTCGCAATTTGAAAATTGCTAATTCGATACTCGAGCCGACCGAAGACCGTAGTGCACACTAATACTGGTTGGTGCACGTAAAATCCGTCGTGACCGTAATGTCTTACATATTCCTATTCAAATTATACCTTTGGGTGTCACCGAAACGGGGCAGCCATCCCCTCCTTGGAGGATCAAAATTGTGATGGCATACACCTTTAAATGTGAGCCCCTGACCGTTGCCTACTGTATAGCACAAGCTGACATAAAATCCACTCAACCTCAACCTGAACCGAAATTAAAAGATTTTTCACTATGTTACACTTGACTGTGTTTAAAATGCAGAGATAGTGTAACTGGTAGCGCGACGTTATATTAACTTAACTTCAACCTCAGCACCAAAACAGAGAATTCTGTGTTAAAATCTACAGTGTCGACAAAAAAAAAAAAAAAAAAAAAAAAAAAAATCTTCACACTTGAGCGGCAAAAAAAGACTTTACAGGTCAATTGCCGTTCTCGCCAAAAATTTGTTGCGATGCCTAGGGATGCCACGAGGTGTTAGTTGGTCACAGACACCTTTCCCTACCTTACCAATACTCAGTTCGCCTGGAGATTTTTACTGTCTGGTAGTTATGCTCTTTGCTCCCGCCGACCAGTATTTCGTTCATTTGTTAAAAGTTTGATAAACTGTATCGTTATTCCCACTCCGCTCAACAGGAAAGAAGAAGCTTAAAATAGAAACGAAATCCCGTGCCTTTACTCTGCTAGAGAAAGGGGTCGCTCTGACTAATGTAGCCAGATATCTTTCAGTTCATTCTAGGTAAAGCTAAATGGAGTCGTCTAGTAAATTTAACCAGATATCCATTCCTAAACAGCTGCAGATGGTAATAAAATGTAAATCTGAGATAACAAAATACTGACTGCAATGTAATATTCACAATAAACTACTTGAATGTTAAGATTTTGACTTAAATATTTACATTTTATTGACTTTGTAAAAATTTTCTGCACCTGGCTACATCTATAATAATCTTCCAGATCTTTGGCTACATCAGTCACAAAGTCCCACTTCTCTAGCGTAGTCAAGATACGGGATTTCCCTTCCATTTTAAGCTTCTTTCGACCCATTGTGTGGAGTGGGAATAATAATGTATGTTCTCAAACTTTTAGAAAATGAACGAAATACTGGCTGGCGAGAGCAAAGAGCATAAGTCAAACTCTATAAGTCCACGAGGTGAACTCAGTGTTGATACGATAGGGAAAGGTCATCTGTGATCGACTAACACCAAGTGTCATCACTGGGGTTCGACGCACTTTTATGGAGGGAACGGCAATGGGCTCTTCCCACCGTCGTCTGCTCAATCACGTGATAGAGGAAAACGAATAATCGAATTCAATTAAATATTGTTCTTAAGAACAAAAGTGTTAATATTTAATATAAAATAAAATAAAAGTAATATTGTGCATTTGTAAACAGTTGAATAACTGTATTTGTAAATTTAATAATTTTTAAAAAACACTTTATGTGTTTATTTTCCCCTGTAAGAATCGATTTTTGTATGTTTTTGTGTAACTATTACATTAACTGATCTAGCAATAAATAATAGCTTGTTCTTGTGGAATGTTTACGGATTATAATTTGAAATTTTAAAATGTTTTCATTTAATTTAATTGCATGAAGGTGTTACAACAAGTTAATTCACTTAGTTACTGGTCTAAATGGATTTACGTAGTACGATATTGCACTGTCACTGATTTAAGTACCAAAAATCAGAGTATTTAGCATGTTCTTCATGAACATCAATAACAAATATAAACTAAATGATAATTGTAAATTTATACAGCAAACAAAAGATGATGAATAATGATATAAAATGGATTAAAAATGATGATGTATAAAAAATAACACAGATGAAATACGATTGGTCAAAAATATGAATAGAAAATATGTTATTTCAGCAATCGCTCTAGATCAATAAGACTTCGTCTGCTGTTTGTTTTTCCTCTATCATGTGACCTCTGACGTCAGGTGGGAAGAGCCCATTGACATGAAAAGTTTTTTTTTTCCTTTTTTTTTTTACCTCAAAAGGATGCAGGTATAACCTTTCAAGGATCACTTGTAACTTGTATAGTGTATCGACTATTGTTTTCAGTGAAATATTTATCTTCTCACTGACTTAATTTTTCCAGTTACAATTGACAGGAGTAAAAAGTAGCCTCAATATTTCTTTTTAAAACGATGTATAATTCTCCAGAAAATTTTTCTGCAGTGCATTAAGAAATCATGAGATCACTAACGAATTGTTGCACTTCTGAAGAAGAAAACACAATTGCAAATTTTGAGCGTGTATATCCAAATATGAATGTGAAAATTTTTCTGTTATAATTGCAACATTAAAATTTAAGTTATATTTTTCTGAATCAACTAGTTTTTGTAAAAATTAAATAAGGTTGTTGTTAAGAAATTATAAAATTACCTGAGGAAATTAGCATATTATACGCCATTTCCAGAATTATTATAACACATGTGCATTTTTTTTTTTTTTTTTTTTTTTTTTTTCTTTTGAAAAAGTATTTCCGAGAAACAAAGATGCAGGTTTAGATTGTGTTATTTACGATATATTTGAAAATGCCACAGGGTAAATAATTGTGACCGAAGTAAGAAATATTTTAAGCTGCTGGTAAATCTCAAGAGAAATAACTAGATTAATTAAACAATCTAAAACTGCCATTAACAATGTAATAATTAGGAAAAATTATTTAAACGATCTAAAAGAAAAAGGATTTTGGCAGCGCGGGAAAATGGACAAATTCTTCGATTATCAACTGAAATAAGGTCTTTTGACTCATAAACTTCCAAACATTTCAGCAAAAGAACCTTATATGTAATAGTGTGAATGTATCTTAAATCAAATAGTAAAGCAAAATTTATAAAACGGCTGAAATCATTGAGGTTTTTGAAACATCAAGATAAAATACTGAAATGGGCTAAAAATGGCATATCATATAACAATTACTGGAAACAAGTGATATTTTCCCATGAAAAAAAGAAAATTAAACTAGCCTCTCCAAATGAAAATGAACACCATTGTCATGATTTGAGGAAGGAACCGAAAAAATTTCTTCAGTCGACAAGTAAGAGGAGGATATAGCAGTAGTTTGGGGAGCTGTTAGTCATGGTGGATTGTGCGAATTAAAGCGAAATTCAGCATGTACGATCTATGCGCAATATAAATTTATGCTATATTATCATGTGATATAATTTGGGCCTTCCTGGTGTTGTATTAACTGTACGTTTTAGTAGAATAATGCTTCTTACCGTAGATCTAAATCCACCCATGAATGGCTTAAACAAGAAAAATCGAATGTTTTTCCATGGTTAAGTCGAAGTCCAGATTTGAACCCTATTAAAATTCTTTGGAGTGTATTATCTTGCAAAGTTTCCTGCTAATAATAAAGTATTTTTATCCGCCAATCAATTAGAACTGGCCACTGTAAAAAGAATGGCTCAATATTTATGTATCTGAACGTAACCATCTGTTCACTTCAATGAAAAACACAATTATTGATGTTTTAGTGAAAAATTAAGAACAAATATCGTATTTATTTACATATTATTTTTATTTTTATACAAGTTGTCTTATAATTTGTTTACAGTGAATTTTTAATTGTTGCTTATACTTTTGTTAATTTAATCATTTATTGCATTATTCAAATTATTGAAATCTAATTATAATAAATATGTTTATATTTAATACCTCATTTGTTTAAATTATAATTAGAACTTTATTTATTAATAATTTTCAAAATAAAAGCGGTCTTATACTTTCTTAACTGATTTAACTGGGTTTCTGGCAGTAGGGGAGAGGGCGGGGGATTGAAAATGTAGAGGTAAAACGTAATGACGCAGCGACGAAAAAAAATATACTTTTATTTTCATGTTATTGTATGAATGATATGATTTCCTGAATTAAAATAACATGAAAAAATATCTTACGCCGATTCAATTTTTATTTATCTGAATAATAAAAAAAAAAAAAAAGGCGAATGTATAAATGAATGCATAAATATTCAAAGCATTATTAAAAAGAATATCTACCCAGCAAATACACGACAATCAGAAACATTATGTTCTGGATCGAACTATCAGATAGGTCTGATACTTCGATTTTCGTGTAGTATTCAGATTTTTGTTTTCCACAAAAGGTAAGCTTAGATTACATACGTGGCATTTGCAGAGTACCACAAAATCTGATATCTCTACACAGTACAATATAAGAATCAAATAGTTGTTATCAACGTGTATCCGACACCTGGTAGTTTTACGAGACTCCAGTAATGTATGGATTCGAAGATATTATACTGATAACATAGATATGACAATTTTTTTAAACATCAGATTTAAAGAATCAAAATGTTACCTATATTGTATCGTGAATCTCGCTCGGTACTGTTCATTGCCACTATTAAATATCTCTATATATAATTTGCAAGAGAGATGAAGATTCCGGTTCGTACTCATCTGTATACCAAGTTGCCATCCAATTTTCATACTTTAGTTAATTTTTAAAAAAATCTAATTTTTCGATCGATAAGCTGTTTAGTCCGACGGATTCGGAAAATTCGCCCCTTTCATTTGGTACCTTATTTGTAACGAAGTTTTGATTAGATTTTTTTTAATTAATTAAAATATGAAAATAACTTCAAAATTGGACATTTAAATTTATGATTATTGCCAAAAAAATTTACCACTTATTATTATTATTATTATTATTATTATTTTCTTTTTTTGGCAAAAAGTGAAATGATGCTTTCACGCGAAAAATTAAAAATTATAAAATATTAAATTTGCTCATGCATATATATACAGAAAAAAACAATTGAAAAGATGACAATGGAGTAAAAAAAAAAAAAAAAAGAAAAGAAAAACCTATAACCTTTTTTTAAGACATTTCAATTTTAGATTTTTTTCTTTTTTGTTTTGTTTAAATAGTATGTTTTTGGCACTGATGAATCGTGCTTAGCATGAAAACCTATTCATTGATATTCCTGGGTAATATTTTAAAATTTTGATGCTGAAATAGGTCGGACATTTTTCGCCAAGGACTTTTGTGAAAGCCACGTTAAGCCAAGTAGCGCATGAAAAATATAAATAAATTAAAAAAATATTGAAAAACAGAAATGAAAGAAAATGAAAGAAAAAAGAAAAGTAAAGAAAGAAACAGAAAAAATAATCGCATAAATTATGTATTTTGGTCTAAAATGGAGATAAAAATTCAAAATTCGACAAGGGGTGCTATATTAAGGCTGTACTATGATCACATTTACGTATTTAATTAATTATATATTTATTTTTCTACACATCTACTATTAACTAACTTAATTACTATTACAACCACAAATGATTGTCTCATGCGATAGATGTAGCCGATCATAGCATATTGTAATATTAAATTTGGCTTGAAATTGTTGTCATTTTACAGTTGATCGAATAAATCAAATAAATATAGAAAATAACGTGCAAGAAAATATTATGTACACCACATATATTGTTGTGCATATGTAACTGGGATTCAAATATAAAACTGCTACTTCAATTTTTTTTCGATACGGTCCGTTTCGAAACTGTTATCTGATAGGCACCCAAACGGAAGCTCACTGGTAAGCTATTGCAACTGGCAAAAGGGACAGATACCCGAGAATCTGAGAAAGAGTGGGTCGCTGCCGAAGGCAGCTGGGACAGGAAGCAGACTTTTGAGCAATTTCATATATACATTTTTTATATTATTATAAAGCGATATAGAAAATAGTTTCCTTTAAATATAGTGACCAGCGAAGCAGGCAAAGCCTTCGTTGATTCACTGCCTTAATTGATTTCACATTCCGTCATTTTTGACGGGGTTGTATACTAGTTTATAAATATGCTAAGAAACTCTTAACTTGCAGCAGTTCTCTGCCTGAAGACATGCAAGGTGCTTTTTTCCACAGATTAAAGATATTATACAGGTGATTCCCTCAGCGATTTATTTGCAGCGCCAAATATGCCCCGACCTTAAGTATAACTTGGGGTTTCAGTGTTCTGTAACTATATCAACGATAAGTTTGTCCTGTGTAGCCAAGCTGCCATTCTCTAATTATATTTTCTATAATCGTTAACTGTAGGGTTCATGGAACAGATTATGTTTTAGTTTGAAATTCATTTCATGAGACTTCTTCCATTTTACCTTATACTTCTGGTAGTCACCGAAGCAGGGGAGCAATTCTATCCATAGAGGATCAAAACTGTAATGGCATGTCTCCGGATACCCTTAGGGATATGTCTCAGACCATCGCCAATCATCCATTGCGTAGCACAAGTGCAACGTAAAATTCACTCACTCACTCTTCCATTTCACTTTTCTGATTTTTAAATAAAATCTTAAGAATCACTTTTGTTATTGTACTCGAAATTGTGATGTTTAGTTTTGAAATCTGGCAACCAGTTTAAAATTTGCTATAAGTTACAATTAATTAAGCTGTTCGTTCTATACGCATATTTCACTCTGCACATGAATGTCTGTAAATAATTGTACTTAATTTTGTATATTGATATCTAACATATAACTTCTGACATAAATAAAGCAAAGGTGTTAACAGTAGTTAAAAAATAATGGTTCATACTAATAGATATTCTGAACGGTAAGTTATATTTCTTTTTTAAAAATTTGTGTTTTACATTTATGAAAATTTGGATACACATCCACTGAAATATAACAATATTAGATAAATTAAAATTTCTCATAAACTATTTAATAAAATAAAATTTAAGTATTTTAATTTTTTGAAATGTTTTAAAATGCTCCTAACTAATTTTTAATTTTTTTCCTTCTTTTTTACATTCTTATTGTTTAACAATATATTCTAAACGTATTTGGATATGACTTTGTGGTTTCATTGGTAAATAGTTTCTGTGAAAATTTATTATAGTTATACTTCAACGTTTTTGTATGCAAATTTTTGTAATTCTAAGACAGTAATTTACAAAAAATGTATGTAACATTCACCATCAACCATTAAAATGCAAAATTTTCATTACTTTGAATTATTTATTCCTCAGTAAAAAGAAACAGAAATTTATTGAAGAAATTTGTTTTATAAATTAGTCATTATACAGTCGGTAACAAAAGTGTCCGAACACTAGCAAAAAATCCTATATAAAAAAAGTACACTTAATACTGTTTTTTTTTAAGTAAATCCTTGTTGAATCCTGTTCTTAGTCAGTCTAAGAACAGGATTCGACAAGAATTTATTTAGCAAAACTGTATTAAGCGTACTTTTTTTATATAGGAATTTTTGCTAGTGTTCGGGCACTTTTGTTACCGACTGTAACTAATGTATTTTTATAAATTCCGTTTTTCACATTTAAAAAATTCACAAACGTTAAAAAGTTTCTCATTTTACAAAAATTTTTATTATTATTATTATTATTATTATTATTATTTTAACATGTAAAGTGAGAAAAATTAATTAAGAGTATTTTTATACATTATAACTTCAAAATAAACTATTAAAAAGTTGAAAAGTTAATTTCTGGAAAACGAGAAGCATTCCAACGGTTGTGAATTTTCTAAATTTGAAAAAGGAATTAAAAAGATACATTAGGAGGAATTAGTTATTTATAAAACAAATTTCTCCGTATAATAACAGTTAGACTGTAGGTCAAACTATGTGAAATATCCTCTTAAGCCATCATTTTGTTTCTTCTATCCCCCAGTGAGGATATCAATTGAGATCCGTGGATGAATTATTTTCTTTCTGCACTCCACAGACTATGTGAACCTGGAGGCCGGAATAATACGAAAAGGAAAGTCATTGTCGAAGGCAGCGGAGATCAGAAGCAAAGTTTTGAGCTTTTTTTTTTTTTTTTTTTTTTTTTTTCCAGGTTATATTTTTAGTTTTATTATATGATGAGACTTTACATTAATAAGTGACATAGAATTACTTATTGAGTGATATAGTGATTCATTTAAATGCAGTGTCTAGCTAAGTCCGCTATTTGTGAAAAAAGAGATGACGTTAAAATACTATTGATGAAAAGAAAAATAGAAAAGTCATGAAATATAATTCTTAAAATAAAATTTCATGAAATATAACTTTATGTACATAATGTTATTTTTTATGTATTATAAAAAAGAAAAAAAAAAGAATCTGTAAAAGCTTTTACATGTCAACTTTCTATATTATTACGCATCGTTTGAATGATAAAGAAAAGAACCTAATATTTCCTCTATTTTCATCTACTGTGAATTCTTAGGATTTTTTTAGCATTCTATACATATAAAACAGAAAATATCGAGAAAAGCTCTATATAATGTTAATGCATCCTTCCTCTCCTTTTACTTATCCTTTGGACTCCCAAAAGATCATGCTTCAGAAATATTTTCAATTTCTCAACATACTGAATAAAGAAAATTGCTTTTTTTCATTTCCTTTTCTCGGTGTTTTTTTTTTTTTGGTTATTATTATTCTTTTCTTTCGCCTTCCCTCCTCATATGAATAAGAAAAGGAACTTATTTTCTTCTACTGCTCCTTCAGGTAAAATACTTAGCATTGGACGATACTTTTTTTTTTTTTTTTTTTTTTTTTCCTTTGTGAATAAACCTTTTCGTTCTCAAGTTCTGTAATATTTTATATTGTAGTCTTCAGTTTCAGTTAAAACTTTTCCTGTTTTTCGAATTTACTACAGGTTTTATGAATTACTACTATAGCTTTTATTATGCATGAAATAATTTTTTATTGTAAATCACTGAATTAAAAAAAATACTTATATTTTATATTATCCCAATTTTAATCTTTTTTAATCATTGAGAGGTAATAATATTTATATCATTTTGAATAAACAAAATTCCGAAAAAGAGTATATAAATACATTCTGCTCTTAAATAAATATCGTTTCTCTTGCGATCATTAAAATTGCGTTTTTGTAACAATTGTAAATCTAGTTTTATAAAAACACTTCACTGAATTCCATCAAAGTTCTTTTTTTCTTTTTTTTTTTTTTTTTTAGTAATGTAATATGTAATTTTCAGTTAGAAGAACGCTAGTTTACAAAGATGTCAGCGCATGGCTGACTTTATATTTAATTATTATTATTTTTATATATACACCCCGCGACAAAAAGATAGGTACAATGGGTTTTTCCTTTGATTTTTTATAAAATAACATTATCTAAATTGTGCTTATCATTTATTATTATCATAAAATAACACTATTCCCGGACTAATTTTTGTTTTAAGACTAATTTAGAAAAGTTTTAAGACTAAAATTTTTCGAATTCAAGACTACACTCCGTGACAAAAAGATAGGAACAAAGGTTTTTTTTTTTATTTTTCATAAAATAACATTACCTAAATTGTGCTGATCATTTATTATCATAACAAAATATTATCATATCAGAAACATATTAAATATTTGAATCATATTCAAAATATTCATACTCAAAATAATCATATTCAAAAAAAAAAAAAAAAAAAAAAAAGAACCTTTGTTCCTATTTTTTTGTCGCGGGGTGTATATATATATATATATAACTTCTAATTTTCAACCTAATTTAGTAATTTTTGACTGTAAATTCATAATCTCAATTCATAGCCAATTATGAATTCATTTTAAATTTCATTAAAAATTTGCGATTTTTTATGAATCTTTTTAATTTTTCTAATCAATATATATCGTGACAATAATTTTTTTCGAAATACATCTCATTTAAAATTTCATATGTTGGTATTTTCATCTATCTTTCATTTGCTGAGTGTTGTAAAGGAATTAAATTATTCAAATTATATTATATATATATATATATATATAATATATATATACATATCATGCCACTTATGATCTAACATAAGTTGGAATTTGAACGATTACACTGCTCGGCATGAAAATTGCCTCTGACACCATTTCAGCATATTCTTATGTAATATGACCTCCTGAATCCGAATAGGACGCCCATTTTGCCCTATCACCCCCCGTTTTTTAGGAATGGCCCCCTATTTTTACCATTTTTCCGTGATTTTCAGGCTATAAATTTGATTTTTAGGAGGGGAGAGGATTATTTTAACTGTTAAATATCTTCTGATGGGCTACAGAATTGGAAGATTCTAAAACATGGACATTTGCGACAAGGGAAAAATTTTGGGGGTGATTTGCCACTGAAATTATGCTTTACATATCTTATATTTTTTTAATCTGTTATTAATATTATTTTTTAAACTTTATATTTTTTTTTTTGTTTTTATGTCTTAAATTGATTATTTAACATTCATAAAATCGAATTCATGGTCATAAAATTATCGAAGAGGAAAGAAATTAAGGGAGGGTGTGTGACTGTGTATCTAGAAAATGGTGGGTGACTGCGACTGGGCAAAATAGGAGTCATATTCGGATTCAGGTCATTTTACATAAGAATCAGCAAAAATGGTATGAGATCTCGAAAAACTTTTTTTTTTTCTTTTTCAGAGCAGTGTTATCAGATCTATATTTTTGAAATAGCAAAGTGGTCGGAGAAGAATTTACATTATACACAACTTAAAAATAAATAAATAAATAAATAATAAACAGATTTTTATCAAACATAGTTAAGAATTATTCCGATTAACCTAGAGTTCTAATAAAAAAATAAATAAGTAATTAAATAACTAAATAAAAACGCATTAAAATTGATACATAGTTTGGGAGCTAATTGCCATAGGCAGATGTACATATAGACAGACATACAAAGGCTCCAAACTTATTATAATAGACCTAATTTTTGCTCGAAGGTTAAAAAAGGATTGAATATGATGTCATTATTTTTAAGACAATAGTTTTGACGGTTTAATCGAAAGACTTTACGGTTTAATCTAAAGACTTTTTTTTTTTTTTTTTTTAACTTGCAAAACTATTTTACACGTATAATATGTATTTTATTACTGTAGTGGTTACTGTTTTACACTTATTTTTTCACGGAAATTTCAGCGATAGAGGGGTAAAAGGATTTATTTAGCCATCATTAAACATGAGAAGTCAGTAGTGAAGTTGTGATAGAACATGTGGCTCTTTTAAACAGTGAAATTTTTAAAAATAATCCTCATAAAAGTTAAATAAAGAAGAAAAGCCATATTTAAGACAGCTAAACAAAATTTCAATATGAGAAATATTTCCGGATAAGTCTAACACTATATAAGTTTGGTAAAGTTTTGTTTGTGTCTTAAGACCTCTACGAGAGAGTCTTAGGCAGTGGCGAAGCGTTCATGGAAGCGATGGAAGCAGCACTTCCCTTATTTAAGATTTTTAAAAAGTAATCAAGTAACGCCGCTTCGTCGAAGGACTGAATTGATTCTTCCACTGCTTTTGGAAACGCTTCGCTTCCGCGATTCCATAGCTTTCTTAACCACGCCTCGCCCCTAGTCTAGGGCATGGGGGATTACCATCCGTCAGTGTGTTTATAAAGGGTACAATCGATATTTACGAGAATTTCAGGAGAAAACTGAATAATTACGCCAAAAAATATTGACATTCATTTTCATAAGTGTTGAGAATAGATGTAAAACCATATTTTTTTATGTTTAACTTTTAGTGTGAATTCTTCTTTAAAACAATTAGTAATAGACAATAATAATCTAATATCAATAATAATCTGCATAGATATATTCAAAAACAGACTTCTTTTTGTCACCACGTGCATCAAATTGCGACTTATAATTTCACTGAATTTGTTTTTAACCGACTTCAAAAAAGAAGGAAGGTTCTCAATTCAAACCGTATGTTTTTTTTATGTTTGTTAGCTCATAACTTCTGAACGGATGCTCCGATTTTGAAACTTTTTGTTTTGTTGAAACGGTCTTGGTCTGACTTAGGTCCCATTGTAATATCTTTACGATCTAAAGAAAATACAGGGTGCCCAAAAAATCAGTCCCAACTCTTTTAACTGCTAAACGGCTGGAGCTAGAGTGATAAAAATGGTATGTAAGTATAGCAAAGTGGCCATGCACTACAAGGTTAAACCGCTTGCAGCGCCACCTGGTGGAAAATAGCGGAGTTAGTGTTCCTATCCCGAAAACGGTTCTAAAGGAAAAGTGAATTACAAAGCTGAAGAGTATCACCGATTTAGTACAAAAAGATAGTTTAGACATTCATGCTAACGTTCCAATCTCGGAAACGGTACAAGACAGGGGGGAAAAATGAATTATAAAATTGCAGAGTATCATCGATTTTGTACAAAAAGATAGTTTTGACATTGATGCAAAAAATATAAGGCTAAAAACGTGCATTTTTTTTGTTCGCAATTTCTTACACTATACACACTTGAGCTACATTGCTCACGATGTAGTGTAGCTGGTGAGACATACGCTATATAGTTCAAAATACGGTTACTTGATAATTTTTGTTTTATAGTAGAGATCTTAGTCTGAAGTAGGTCCCATTATAACATCTTTACAATCTAAAGAAAATAAAGCGCCGTCTGGTGAAAAACAGCGGAATTAGCGCTCCTAACGTTTGAGCGCTACTCTCAAAAACGGTTCAAAATGGGAGAAAAGTTAATTATGAAGTTAAAGAGCATCATCGATTTACTACGAAAAGACAGTTTTTAGACATTATTGCTAAAAATAGAACGCTTAAAACGTGCAGTTGTTTGTTCGCAATTTCCTACACTGTGCGCACTTGAACTACGTTGCACACTTTGCAGCATAGCGGATGACACGTATACTCTGTGGTTCAAAGTACTGTTACTGTAAGCGGTCACATCGATTAGCGCAAAGTCGTTTTCAACCAACTTCAGAAAGGAAGGTGTTCTTAATTCGAGTTATGTGTTGTTGTTGGTATTTGTAAGCTTATAACTTCGTAAGAGATGCTCTAATTAATCCACTTCAAAAAGGAGGAGGTTCTCAATTCAAAGCCTATGTTTTTTTGTTTTTGTTTTTTGGCTCATAACTTCTGAACGGAGGATCAGATTTCGATACTTTTTGTTTTATTCTAAAGGTCTTGGTCTGAAATAGGTCCCATTGTAAGATTTTACGATCAAAAGAAAATACAGGGTGCCTAAAAAAGTCAGTCCCGACTCTTTTAATTGCTGAACAGCTATTAACAACTATTGTATAGTCATAAAAGTGGTATGTAGGTATAGTAAAGTGGACATGTTATACGCAATTCTACCGCCTAAAGCGCCACCTGGTGGAAAGGAGTGGAGTTAGCGATCGTATCTCGGAAACGTTTCGAGACAGGGGGGAAAAAGTGAATTATAAAATTGCAGATCATCATCGATGTAGTACGCAAAGATAGTTTAGACATTAATGCTAAAACCAGAACGCTTAAAACGTGCGTTTGTTTGTTCACAATTTCCTATTTTGTGCACACTTGAACGACATTGCATATGTTTTAGCGTAGCGGGTGACATTTATGCCATGTAAAATTCAAAGTATGGTTATTGTAAGCGGTCACATCGATTAACGCATAGACGTTTTAAACCGACTTCATTAAGGAAGAGGTTCTCAATACAAACCATGTTACTCGTTGTTGTTGTTTAAATTTGTTAGCTTATAACTTCGTAAGAGATGATTTAATTTTAATACTTTTTTTTTGTCGTAGTGAATATGGCCTGAAATAGGTTTCATTATGACTTCATTAAGATATAAAGTAATAACAGGATACTCACAAAAGTCTGTTCTCACTCTAACTGCTGAATGCATGCAACTACACTGGTAAAAGCAGTATGTAAGTATCGATGTTGAAACTTCTGTCCGTCAGCTGCAATGCATATTTTGCTCTTTGTTTGAACTTTACGCTGCGCAATTTCCAGCGCAGCGGGTGACACGTGTTCACTGTAAAGTTCAATATATATACCTAACAGAATTTTTGATTACGAATACAGCGTATCCGTTTTTACATTTCTAAAGACTTTTTAATTTAACGTATGTTCGTTCAACAGATAGTTTTTTGCTCATATCCGATAAAGGCAAGAAAAGTGACACAACTTAAAAATGCAGCATTTGAGAAAAACCAACTTAAAAATAACTTGACAAGAATAAAACTGGCACAACTGTCTCTCGAGTGGATAACTTTCTAGATGGAGATGTAACTTTTTTGTTCACATTGGGTGCATTTCATGTATTTTTCAGTGACATAAACTATTTTTTGAGTAATGTTACTTTTCTTGGAATTTATGATTTGTGAAACTTCCGTCGAACGTCTTGTGATGTTCTGCTATATGAATAATTTTTCACTGAAAAGAGAAAAATAAAATCTTTTTGTAAAAAAATAGAACCGACTCCAAAACGGAACTTTTATTTAAACAACCAAAAATGAAAGAAAATTGGCAGAAAATGGAACTGTAAATTGCGCCTAAAAGTATAAAATAATTTCCTTCGCCAAACAACCTATAACACTACAATTAATCATAACTTTTGAAGTCGGCGCAAAATTAAATAAAAATTGATACCTTTATTCAATACAAAATTCAAATCCTATTCAAAATACACATCTCACATTATTACCTGCAAAACGCAGCCGAAAACTACTTTGATTCAAGAAAACAAATAAGATTTCATAAGCAGCAAAAGTTGGTCAAGATGCTGGTATCTGACGTCTTTGGTGAAAGAAAAATCGCAAAATTATCTGGCAAACATATTTAATTTCTTTGCGATATCATAATTATTTTTATAAGGTATATTAAAAGAGTAATCAAGAATATGAAACAACACATCGTACAATATATATTACATTTTGCGTGTATATTTTTGCCTTATGTTTTGATCACCAAATCCAAAAGCTATCAAGGATGATAGTTATCAAAATTATACCAAATTTACAAAGGAAACTCTAACTTCGTAGAAACTTAAATGCCCCATTGTGAAGAATGTTCACTGTTCTATGTAGATGCTACTAATGGACCAATTGTATACAGTGATAAAATAATAAAGGAAACATGAAAATGGGTCATTCGAGACAACAGCATTTGTTGCTACCGATCTAAAAACAAACCTTTAAGAACTAATTAAACTTTATTTAATTTTGCGCCGACTTCAAAAGTTATGATTAATTGTAGTGTTATAGGTTGTTTGGCGAAGGAAATTATTTTATACTTTTAGGCGCAATTTACAGTTCCATTTTCTGCCAATTTTCTTTCATTTTTGGTTGTTTAAATAAAAGTTCCGTTTTGGAGTCGGTTCTATTTTTTTACAAAAAGATTTTATTAAATGTAGAGTTTCTTTTGAAGTTGAGCGTATTGATGCTCATCCTTTTAACCCTACAAGGCTCAGTTTTTTTTTTTTTTTTTTTTTTTTTTTTTTTGTGCGCGACAAAAATATATAGGTTGTAATTAGTGATCAGAAGATAGGGAAAACTTATAAAATTAAAAATGAAGCTATATTTTACGGAAAAATCAACTTTTTAGCTCAACGTACCGTATGTGGAACATACATGAAAATATGATTTACTAATACGTTTACTATTGTAATATAAAAAAAACAACTTACCTCTGCAAAATATACACTTCGTTTTAACACATATTATTATTATTATTATTTTTTTTTTTTTTTTCGAGTCAAAACTGTTTAATAACTATTCTTTTTTTTTATTTTTGAATTCAGACAAACGACTAACGTATCACTTTCATTCAAATTTCACACTGAGTGCACTATAACAAAAACACGAACGACATCTTTAGGTAAAGATTCGTATTACTACATTGCTAAATGTCAGTAGCTTCTATCAAGATGTCAAGAGATGTCGCTACTAATAGTTTTATAGCTATAGGAACGATTAAAGTCGGTGTTCCACATATGGAACTGGGTGCCTTGTAGGATTAAGATCCCGACCTTGTATAGTTACTTAGAATTCGTAATAGTAGCTAATAAATTCAGACCAGAAACGTTGCTTAAAGTGTTGTGTTTTCTGCAAGGTCCCTCCCCCCCCCCCCTCCGGCTTATTTCCAAATGAATTCCCTGAAATTCAGCACGCCATTAGAAAAAAAAAAAAAAAAAATCAATCCTCTTTTTATCATATTTATATAGTCGATTGTTGTTAATTTTCTCATCAGGCGTCTTTTTTTTTTTTTTTTTTTTTTGGCTCTGCTGCTTCACCATAGAAAAATATGAGATGATTGCAGATGCTGTTTGAAATTATGGCTTTGTCACTACTAAAATGGTATCTCTCAGATACGTACGGAAAGGGTCAATTTTGCCTTTCAGTGGATTATACTGAAAATATTTATGAAAATTACTTTTTGACATGGTACTAAAGTACTTTATGTTTAAGATTTACAGGAGTACTATATAAAAATAATTGTCAATTTTGTTTTTCAATGGATTGTACTGAAGATGTTTACCTTATAACATTTCATAGTAAAATATTTTTTTTTTATAATTAACGTGTTCGGGAGTACCATAAAAATGAACCCACATCCTTCTATTAACGTGCATGTGCGGGAAATAATCCAAATAGCACATAAGGTTACGATAATGATTGATTTTTTTCTTACAATCGATTATTCAGCAACAGTTTTCAAAATTTCCCTTATGACACGGTTTACAGCAAAATACTACGTTTCACTGTTAAATTTTTATCTCTTTGAACACCTACATATAAAATCCTTAAAGATTTACCATTTATTTTGTTAACTAGGAATACTTTTGCAATCTTTGCTATAAGGTTTTCAGATTTTTGTTAAAAGCATTTGAAAAATCTTTCTGACTTTAATGCCATAGATTAAAAAAGTTTATAAAAATCTTAAAATCCTGTTTTGGAAGTGACATCCACATGAATTTTATAAAAGACGTAGCACATCCAGTGGCCAAATTGTTAACGCACCAGTCTTAAGTTGCCATGTTCCGGGTTCAAAGCCTGGATCCGGCATGGATGTTCATTGTTTTCGAAATCCACATTAAGCAACATGGCCTGGTTTCTAATTAACCCTAGTGTGTAAAAATTGACCACCGAGTTGTGTATTAATTTAAAATAAAGTGTTTTCTGAATATGTCGCAGCTTTTTAGACATGCTTGAAAAACCTACCTTGTAAACAGCGTTTATATATATTTTTACTTTTGAATGGGCTATATATAACATCTATAAAAACTATCTTAGAATTTTTACCTTTTCGTGTGCTATACATGAAATGCTTAAAATTTCCCTTTGATTCTGTGAAGTAAGAACCTTTTACTATCCTTATTATAAAATTTTAAGCCTAGTTCTGAAAAGCTTTTGCAAACTTTTTTTTTTTTTAAGTCTTTCAAACTTTAGGTCATAGGGCAAAACAAAAGCTTTCTAAAATCTTACATTGCTTTATGGGAAGTTCATTCTTAATGAATAAGCTGTTTAAATTTACACTCAATGAACTATTATCAAACCAACAACCTTATTCTCGCTCATTATTTATCTATGTCAAATGGTTGAAGAAAACGGTCCATATCTCGCGGACGATTAATTACCTTCAAGTACTTCCATTAGCTTTTTGGTCCATAAAGCAAGTGCTTTTTAGCAGTACCACTTTCATTAAAATCTACAGTACAAGTACCTACCTAGTACACATTTGACAGACACAACATTCACTAAAAGTAATTTAAATGTTTGATTTTGAAGGACAAATGCATAACTGAACTGACGCATGTATATGCAAAGTGCTCTATTGTTTGTTATACAGTCTATTCTTCAACTACATTCTTGGGACCATGTGAGCTTCTGCGCTTGTGCTAACTCAATTTGCCCAGTATTAAAATAAACATGATTTATAGTTGAAAGAAAATAATCTAAAAGGAAACACCGAACGACTGGTTGTTTACCAAATCTCATCATTTTCGTCAATTTGGCACCCCTCTAAGTCTTTAGAATTGCTCCCATGTTATGCGCAGAAACGTGGTTGCACTGTATTACATTTATTGATCGTTGTTTTGCAAAAGGTTTCAAGACATTGTTTAATACAGGGATTACTAAACGTCATGGGAAAATATTCAATCGTAGATACGTCAGATAGATAGTTAGACAGAAAAAAATATACTTTCAAAAACTGTCAAAACGTGTTTATATCATACGATGCATGTACATTGAAAAAGTAAAACAAATAAATAAATAGTATATACATGATAATAATAAATATTATATGCTTGAAAAAAATAATACAAAAAAATATATATATTTTGATAAATTTTTTAAAAAATTTTATTCTTTTTAAACAACTCATATATAAATTGATATTTAAATTAGTTTAAAACTCTGTTGAAGTTCTCATTTAAAAGATAAATTTTACATAAAACGTAATGCGAGTTAAAAAATAAATAAATAAATAAATAAAAAGATTCTTTTGAAAATGCAAATATTTTAGTTTAGTATAATGCTTTTTTTCTTTTTTCTTTTCTTTCTTTTTTTTTTTTTTTTTTTTTTTTGAAAAAGAACTCTAGAAATTTTTTTTAGCAGACAGGAAATTGCAAGCTTCATATTTCTCATATTTTATAGACCTGTGTCATAGATTTAATATTTAATTGGCTAAAAATAATAAATAATGCATGCTTGGAAATATTTCAAGATAGCAATAAAACATTCAAAGCTTTGGAGGTTTTCTTATAAGTTTCATTCCTTTTAAGCAACTCATATGAGATTTATACAAAAAGTAGTTTGACATTCTCTTAAAGTTATCAATAAACTGACAAATTTCACATAATATCTTTTGCTAGCATCAAGTATAAACTATATCTCTTATATATGCATGGATTTCATTTTATCTCAAAGCATTCTTTTGAAAGATCTCCGCAAATTTATGAAGATAAGAATTTGTAAGTTTTATATTTCTCCTGTCATATTTTATAGACTTGTTTCATAAATTTAAAATTTGATTTACCAAAATAATAATAATAATAATAATAATACTTGTTTCGTACTATTCCTAGAAAACTTTTAGAACTTCAATTATTATATTATTTCACAATTCAGTTTTTATAACCATTAAAATATAATCATGAAAAGTTCATTTTCGTACAATTCAAATTTACTAAAGAATAATGGATAGGGATACAATATTCTTTTATAAATTAATTCGTTTCTTTTCTAAATTTTAATTAAGAATGCTTCCGAAAAACAAACTGGCAATAATACAATTTAAGTGATTTTTTTCCGTGAAATGCATTTAATCGAAGAATTATTATTTTTTCAATATTTTAAAGGTATTTTGTTATAATGATATAAAAATATTAAAGATTCAACATTCTATTCACCAAAATTTCCCTCATGGTTTTGTAAAACAGTGAAATTGAGCAGGTCTAACGCTAAAATGTTGGTTTAATTTGGTTTGTTAATTAAGGTCCACTGTCTGCATGAGGGATAATAGATGAAAGTTTTGTTTAGAGATTAGATCCCCATCTTCTTCAGGAAATCAGATGTTATTCTTATAAGGCGGCTAGCCATGCTGACGTTAATGAAACAAGAGAAAATTATTATGCCCTTTCACAACATCTGGCGAAGCAAAGGGAAGCAACAGCCATATTCACTCCTGAATGCTAGCTGAAAACTCAACCTTCAATTGTCAATAGTTTCTAGATATGTTCTTCTCTCCGCTTAAAGCGCAGTATCCACTACGGTTGGTTCGAGCGGCGCTATTCAGAATCCTTTGATGTGGTCAAATGGTTGGACGTGGTTCGACGTGGTTGGTTGTCAGGGAGAAGTCCCTGGCCCTAACCCCCTGCTGAGATAATTGAGTGGCCAGAGGCATATATCTTTGTCAATTTTGCATGTTTTCCTTTGAAGTAACTGTGCAATCTGATAAAAAAAAGGTTACAACTGATGACAAGAAGTTGAAGCTTCGAGGTTCAAAAAACCATTAATCATGCTTCCGACACAAAGATCCAAATGTCTTGTCATTAGTTATAACCATTTTTTTTTATCATATTACGCATTTACTTCAAAGGAAAGCATGCAAAATTGACAAAGATATTTGCCTCTGGTCCCTCAATTATCTCAGCAGGGGGTCAGGGCCAGGGACTTCTCCCTGACAACCAACCATGTCGAACCACGTCCAACCGCTTGACCACATCAAAGGAATCTGAATAGCGCCGCTCGAACCAACCTCCAACCAACCGCAGTGGAAACTGCGCTTAAGTTAGGCTCTTTTACTTCAAATACCTCACTTGATAAAACATAATTGTAGTAACAAGTTCTTCTTTTCCCCTAACCTTGCTTGCCCGCAACTGCTGAATCCAAGGCTACGTAGTTTAGTTTCTGTTTCCCGTACTCAGAAGCCTAGCTAGCTGATCATTGACGGAGTATCAGAATATGAGAGGAAGTGCGTGCTTATGACGTGAATGACGCTACTTCCTGAACAGGCCGCTGCTAAGAGCGTTTGGAGGATAGAAATTCAGTTTCGACGGAGAGTTGATGAAGCTTGCATACTTGACGGATGCAATGCTTGTATTTGATAACTTTTTTTTTCGTGTTTCGACGAAATTAAAAAGTGAAATAATAAATAAATAATTTATATCACGAACAGTACGACGTCGACGGACATCACCTAAGCAACATCCTGATTTACCAACGTTTTTATGTAAATATTTGTACATATTAATTCTTTATTAAATTTTAAGTAATTAGTAAGTAATAGAATTAGTATTTAATTGTTCTTAAACGCCCACAAACGACTTGAAACCACATCAGAAGTGGGATAAAGAATGTGGGATTAAATCGTGAATTTTAGTTTAACTTGGACTTCGGATTGAACGCGATAAAGGATTAATCGTGAATTTTGATGAATCGTAAGATCTACTTCGAATTGAAATTCGCGTAAGTAAATGTGAACTTTTTTAAAAAAAACTTTTTGCGAACGGTATTCTTAAAAATGATGATGCACCTGGACTGATAAAATATAAGTTTATAAACTGAACTTTTAAATTATAAACTGAACTTTTTATTTAAAAATAAAAAACTGTTGCTGAACAGCTGAACTGTGATAAGTGGTGAATTATAAAGTTTTCGTCATATTAAGCAACGATGTGTGAAATATGCTCTTCAAGGTTCTCAAGGATTAAAAAACGGCAAAACGACTGGATAAAGATTTGAATAAAAATTCAGAACACCTGCTCTTTTGGTTCTACAAAGCGCAAGGATTAAAAAACGACGAATCAACCGAATGAAAATTTAAATAAAAATTCAGAACAACAGCTGTTTCTGCTCGACAAAGGTACGTACATTTTATCTTGTTATACAATGGTTTCTTTAGGGGATATTCCCAAAATTGGCGCTGCACTGAGGACTGAGAACTATAGTAAAATTAAAATTCTGCATCGGTTTTTATTCGATGATAACGGCGATCGCAGGAACAGATGCAGAATAAAAAAATTCTCAGGATTCACTTTTGCCATTGGCGACGAAAAATACATTGAAAAACAAAAAATAATTGATGACAATTTTTCTTTGAACGAACTAATTCTTATTTGTAATATATTAAATATCCCTTTTGATGTTAGCAAAAACGAATTGCGAGATCGACTGTTGTTAAATCTGTACGACACAGAATTACTAAAACAAGAAAATTCCGAAAATAATTCAGATGAGGAAGATTCTCAGAATGAATCGAGCAGTGAATCCGAAAGTAGTGGCGATAATGACGTCGAAAAAATTGACTCATCTGTGCAATGCCATATGAATGATAATAAAAGCTATGAAAATAATTGTGATTATGATGATGGCAAAATTAAAAAAAGTAAAAATTGTAGTAATGGATCACTTGGTGCAACTGTTTCTTTCAATGATTTTGAAAATTCCATGTCTAAATTTAGCGGCGAACCGCATGAAAATATTATTGAATTTCTTTCCGAATTTGAAGAATTGTCAATAATGTTTAATTTAAGTGAATTACAAAAAATTGTTTTCTGTAAGAGATCGTTGAGCGGAAACGCTCTTCTCTTCATTAAATCCGAAAAAGGATTATTGACTTATAAAAAATTAAAAAATGCACTAATTAATGAGTTTAAAATCGAGGTAAATTCCGCCTCTTTACACGAAATGCTGAGTAAAAAGAAAATGAAAACTAATGAATCAGTTACGGAATATTATTTTAAAATGCGTGAATTGTCAAAAAACGGGCGCATGGATGATGCCGCAATAATGCACTACGTGATCCAAGGAATTAGTGACAAACCTGAAGATAAAGTCATTTTATACGGTGCAAAAAAATCTTCGTGAATTCAAAGAAAAAATTAAATTGTTTGAAATGTATAAAAGAGATAATGAAAAAAATAAATTTAAATTTGATAGAATTGAAAAAGTAGAATACAGTGCAAAATTGAAACCCATCAAACATAATGCATATGAAAAATTTAGCAAACAAAATGTGCTATAATTGTGGTGATAAAATCCACCTATCTAGAGATTGCCCCCATAGAATGAAAGGTTTGAAATGTTTCTCATGTAAACAGTTTGGGCATAAAAGTTCGGAGTGCCCAGGTTCAAAACCAGAAATTGAGGCATTGTGTATCGGTGTAAATCAAAATATGAGTAAAATTATACAAGTAAATGATATAAATTTCATAGGTATAATCGATACAGGAAGTGAAGCAACATTGTTGCGTAAAAATGCTTTTGAAAAATTAAATGTTAATAGATTAAATACTATGAGTACTAGTTTGAAGGGGATCGGGAAAAGTTCAATAAAACCATTAGGTTCACTCAGTGTTGATCTTAAAGTTGATTATTTTAAAAGTAAAACTGACATTTATGTTGTGGAAAATGACGTAATACCCTATGACATAATCCTCGGTATGAATGTATTAACGTTAAGTGAGACAACAATTAATGAAAAAGGTATCTTTGTAAAAAATAAGTCTAATTCTCTCGAGGTAAATTTAGTAACAGTACTTCCAGTAAATACATATCAAAGTGAAAGTAAAACGAATGTTGTTATTGATGCCCCCATTAACTTTGAGAACAAAATTTTTGAAAAATCCCCAGAAACAAATAAAACAGTGAATAGTGTTAAAAATTGTGAAAATGTAACCCCTCAACCAATTATGCTGTCAAAAAAATTATTAGAATCCTCCAAAAAAGCCGTAAGTGAAAATGACGATGAAGACGAAAATGACGAAAGTGATGACGATAAAATGCTTTTAGAGGACGATATTAGTGTAAATGATGACAGTGAGGAAGAAGAGGAGCCTCGACGACAGAAACAAAATCAGACGAGTATTTTCCAGACAGATGATGATAGTGAGGAAGAGGAGGAGCCGCGCCGAAAGGGACGAAGTCAGACAAATGTTTCCCGAATGAAGTCGCCAAATCCAGAAAACACTTATTTGAAGAAAGATGAAAAACAAGTCCTACTTGAAAAAATTTCACAGTTAGCCGAAGAGTTAAAAGAAAAAGTTGACGAAAATTCCAAACTCCTTAAAAGAAAGAAATCGAGAAAAAAGCCATCGACAATAGATCCCATTGAGTGTAAAAGACAGAATTTGCCAAAAGAAGAGACTGCCAGTGTAAATTTGAAAAAGTTGTTCATCCATCACTTCCATTGACGACCACAATTAGCGAGATAGCCATATTATTTCCCAAAGCTGTACAAATAAAATTAGAAGTTTTCCCTACATATAAGACTGCCATTATAGACTTTTCGACTGAACTTTTCGACTTTTCGACTGCCTGGAGGACCAGCCGGATGCAGGACGGCCGATCTTGTAGTAACAAGTTCTTCTTTTCCCCTAACCTTGCTTGCCCGCAACTGCTGAATCCAAGGCTACGTAGTTTAGTTTCTGTTTCCCGTACTCAGAAGCCTAGCTAGCTGATCATTGTCGGAGTATCAGAATATGAGAGGAAGTGCGTGCTTATGACGTGAATGACGCTACTTCCTGAACAGGCCGCTGCTAAGAGCGTTTGGAGGATAGAAATTCAGTTTCGACGGAGAGTTGATGAAGCTTGCATACTTGACGGATGCAATGCTTGTATTTGATAACTTTGTTTTTCGTGTTTCGACGAAATTAAAAAGTGAAATAATAAATAAATAATTTATATCACGAACAGTACGACGTCGACGGACATCACCTAAGCAACATCCTGATTTACCAACGTTTTAATGTAAATATTTGTACATATTAATTCTTTATTAAATTTTAAGTAATTAGTAAGTAATAGAATTAGTATTTAATTGTTCTTAAACGCTCACAAACGACTTGAAACCACATAATTATACTCCTTTGGGAGTCATTTACTATAAGAAGTGCATTATTTTTAAAACAGCGATTAAATGTGATATGGAGTGTTAGTGTGTGAATTATGGCCGACTGATTAAGTTAGGGTCTTATTCCTGGTGGAATGCCATCCGCAAAGGAGGGTTAGAGGAGGGAATATTTACGCAAATTTTGGAGAAAACTACGTAAAAATACTATAAACAGCTAGGGCCAATAAGTGTTACATGGTCATTAACTTAATCTTTTAGCTTATTATTATAATCAGTAGTCTCCTAATTTTACTAATACGTTCTACAGAAAATTCTGTCATTGTACGATCCTAACTCTGTTTAGTAATTGATTTATTTAATTAACACACCTGGTTGTCGGACCACCAATCCTAACTCTGTTTAGTAATTGATTTATTTTATTTTATTGGCAATTATTATTTTATTATGTTTATGCAACCTATAAAAGTCGTGTGTTGTTGCCTATCGGCAACATACCCAATTTTGTCTTCTAAAATATTAATAAGAAAAATATTGAAGCTCTAATGCCTCATGTTTGCCGATTGACAATAAATTGCTTTTTAGCTGTAAAACATAGTTAAAATAAGTAGGATTTGTTAAAGTATTTTTCCCGTGATTTATTTAATAGAGGTAAGAATAAAATGTCTTTAAATTGATTTTAAAAATAATCAGTCATTTAAGGGTTAAAACTAATTTCCAACAATATTTTTAAACAAAAAATTGAATGTTGGTATGTCAATAAAGGTGTTATACGGACTTCTTGTTAAGATTCGCACATATCAATGATTAGAAAGAATTTGAATCTCAAAGGTCTTGATATTCTCAAATGTTTGATTATGCTACAGAAATAACATTAGTATACATTATTCTAACTGTAACATAAAATTTTAAAAATCGTATTCACCTATCTTTCTCATTAAGAAAGTTGGATGTCGATTACAAAACGGAACATAATTAGAAATTTCTTGATAAGTTTATTATCGTACAATAAAGCTTCTAAGAAAGTACTTGGACTGCAAATCCTTGATTTAAAGAAATGCCATACAGTTGAAAGGTCTTACTGTCGGGACTGAAACGCTGATAATACCACATCGGATATTTATTTTGCAAAAAATGTGCCATTTTCTTTATTTATTCAAGGTAAATAAATGAACTAGAATAAGAATGAACAAAGAAATTGATTATTCTAAGTGATGTACAAATAAATGAAATAATTTAATGAGACGGAAGTAAACTGGTCTCGCATTAACTGCGGCACTGTTTGTCTAAATAGATGTGCTAGAAGCATTAGCTTTTCCTATAGCAAGTATTTTCCTACAACATCCAAAAAAAGGAATTCTTTGAGCAGTTCTCGAAATTATTCTTCCACAACCACTTAAATGGTTTACATGTATGACGCGCAAGCATTAATTCCGCTACAGCTTACATCAGTTTTTAAGAAACGATATCTTTAAAAACATATTTTGAGAATCGAAATACTCAGACACTTTCCTTTTAGAAATAGTGGTACGTAATGGAATTAAAGCATAATGATAAAAAAATAAATAAATAAATAAAGAATTAAAGAATTAAGACAAAGTATACCTATTTTAGTGTACGAGATATAGGGCTCTTTCATCGAATAAAAACTTCTGAAAAATTTATCGGGGCATATTATCAAAACTCTGCGATGAGAATTGATTTTATGCTGCAATATACAAGTGTCTGTCTTGATTAAACCCGCTACTGCACAAACAAAGTTATAGTTCTTTCAGTTCAAAACACCAATTAATTATCAATTTAATTAACTTAATTAATTATTGCTTTAATAGTTAGGAGAATGTTGTCTTGATTTTACTAATCACAGACACCTCAACGTTTTTAGCTTCCTTCTTATTAAAGAGTTCTTTCCAACACCATCTCGCATTGGTAGTCACTTTGATAAGTGTTATAAAAGCAATTTTCACTAAGAGAAAAACATGCCGCCTTCATCTAAAACAAATAAGTGGTCATTTTCTAAATCCCTAAACTAGAAATATAGATTTCCGAACTATTCGTATAAGGCATGCCAATGACCTGAATAGACGAAATAATCGAGAATTTCTAGTGTATACGTTTTTAAATGGTGAAATACTATTATGAATATTATGAATCCTTTGTATTACGAGAAATTCTTGCAGGATTTTCTAGAATCGAATCATAAACAAAGATAATAGTTGCGAAAACTCACCTCTTGTATTCGCATTTATTTGCAGAGATTTTTAAATAAGTTTGACCCCTTGATAATATAGTCAAATGCTCTAGAATTCTAATAGGGGTTTCTAGAACTCGCTTTCAAAGGTGACTACAATTTATAAGAATAACGTGGAACTATATGTACAAGAATCACAACTTAGATTGTAGATGTCAGTTACAGAATTTTTTTCTCAGTTTTTCAGAGATGTTTACTTCCAAAATAAAATATAATATATATTTTAATCACAAAGTTTAAAGGTGTAACGTGTAAATATAGTTTGAAAGTGCTAAAAATCTATGCGTAACACACTTCTTTATTCTCTTTTCTTTTACTTTTTCATTTATTTATTTTTATTTAATTAAAGTAAGTATCTTTCAAAAACAATTTTCAAACTTCAAGCATTCCAGTAAAAATAAAACTTATTTTTCATTTCTATTTTCTCCATTTTCAAATATATATCTATATCGATGCATTTTTGCATTTTTGCATTCCACATTTTATTTAAATCTGTAATTGCAATGAATATTTTCTCGTTTATAACACAGAAAATAATTTTCTTGTCTTTCCGAAACAAAATTTAACAAGCCATTTTAAACAAATATTTTTCATTAAAATCTTTCTTGCTTTTCGATTTGCTTGTTTAAAATTTCTTAAAAACAAGGAACTGTTTTAATAACTATCAACTCTAATAATTTAGTATGAATTTCTCTAGAATATTTATGTAAACAGAAAGAATTAACATACGAATGCTGCAAGGAGAAATTTAAATTGCAGTGTGATGTAAAGTTTATTTTACCCAAGAGAATTTCGTTTTATAAAATATAACTTTTATTGAAAGAAAAAGAAAGGAGAATTTCAAAAATCCCTGAATATAATTCCGGGAGTTTTGTGATTTTGTATTTGAAAATATTTCGAGATAAATAACTACATCTATATGTTTTTTAGATGATAATGTGAGCGCAAAGGAAAATCTGGGATTTTGAAATATATACCTGTATAATAAGATGTTTTGCATTTTTTTTTTTTTTTTTTTTTTTTTCAGTTAACGTCAAACTTATTTTATTATGGACGAACGTTTTATTTTATCTATAACGCTTCCATCACATCTAAAACTAGTATGTTGTGGCCACCACGAGACTTTCTTCTATATTTTCCTATACAAATTCACTCAGTAACAATAATTAATTAAAAAAAAAAAAAAAAAAAATGGGACTTTGACAAAATTTTGGGTAAAATGTGAAAATTATTCTAAGTTTGTCAAAACACGGAAACCGTAGGACTGACAAAATTGGTGGAAAAATGCAAATATTTGTTTAAGTTTGTCAGAACACGGAAACCGTGGGAGTTTGATAAAATTAAGGGGAGAGAAAAAAAAAAAAAAAAAAAAAAAAAGATTTTTTTCTAAGTTTTTTTTCGTAAAAAGTAAAACAAAAAAATCGATAACTTTGTTTTAAATTATCACAGATTTATAGTTCAACCATTCGTTTTAAAGGTACTGACGAGACCTTTCGAAAGATACCCATCTTGAAAATTTTTGCCCTATATCACCCTGTTAAAAATTTAGAAAAAGCGGGATGGAAACGCAACCTGTAAGACGATTTTTACCAAAAGTTGATAGGCACTAATTTATGTCAAGGTGCAACTACATACCAATTTGTATGAAATTCTGTGCAGTAGTTCCAGAGATACAGTTGCCACAAAATTTTGTCACACACACACACAGACAGACAGACAGACAGGCATTTTCTAAAAATGGTAAAATCGTGTTCTACAGCTCTCAAAACGTGTAAATCCATCAAAAACCCGAAATCGAAAATTTTTACGAATCCAATGCTTTCTTCTATTGAAGATAGAAGAAAGTAAAAATATTCATTTTCTCTCAGAAACAGTGAAAGAAGACGCAAAAAATTCCTTTGAAAACTTAAAATTTTCATTTAAGATGGATTTCAACTAATAATAAACTTTTTTTTTTTTATTATCATTAAAAAAAGTAATTTTCATAAAGTTTTATAGTTTATTTACTTGCAGAATTGTTTAACTATTTTTTTTTTTTTTTTTAATAATAGCTTTTTATTTTATTTGAAAATTTATTTAACAAATATTTTTTACACTGAGGAAAAAAATATACCGCCTTCATCTAGAATGAATAAGCGGTCATTTTCTAAATTCCTTAACTAGAAATATAGATTTCTAAGCTATGCGCATAAGGCACGCCAATAAACTGAATAGGAGAAATGATCGAAAATTTCTAGTCTACACATTTCTGGATAGTGAAACAATATTCTGAATATTCTAAATCTTTTGTATTGCGAGAAATTCTCGTTTGATTTTCTAGAATTGGGTAATAAACCAAGATTATAGTTGCTGAAACCCGCCTCTTGTATTCGCATTTATTTCCAGAGATTTTTAAATAACTTTGCCGTCGAGAATATAGGCAAACGCTCTAGATTTCTAATAGGGGTTTCTAGAACTCGCTTTCAAAGTGGACTAGAATTTATAAGGATGACATGGAACTATTTTTTCTAGAGCCACGATTTAGATTCTAGAATTAGATTACAGATTTAGATTACAGAATTTTTTCTCAGTGTAATTTAAAAATGGCTTTTAATTTATTTACTTTTTCTTTATTCTTCGTTTTCTATTATTATTATTTACTTATTTATTTATTTAAGCGAGAATTAAACACAAAAAAATATTTTTACTAAAGTTTATAAATAATGAACATTTGTATATATATATATATATTTTTTTTTTTTTTATAGATTATGAAGCAAAAAATTGCTCTAGGAAAAGGAAAAATGAAAAATAAAAATGTATGTTTGGTTAACTTTTTTTCCTTTAAATTTATTTTCTGTCAATATTTCACTCTGAAAAAAAAAAAAAAAAAAAAATGTTTTTATGTAAAAAGACGTACAATATGAGGGAATAAAATTGAAAATATGTTTAAAATAACGAGTAAATACATATTTAAAAAACCACATAGCGGATGGCTTATAAGTGTTTCATCTAGCTGCAAAAATCAACCAACTCCATGTAATCGGAAAATTTATTTTTTCTGTTTTTTAAGTCCAAAGAAAACGATTTCACCATCTGGAAACAAGAAACCTTAGCAATCCGGTCAATTCCCTGTGATATGTGCTTTCGAAAATCATGATGTGCTGCAAACCCGGTCAAATCCTAATGTCGGTAAGTTTCAAAACTTGCCATCTCCATATCCGCTAGATCGCGTTTCTGCTCCCCCTATTACAGCAGTTCATTTGTTGATTAGGTTAATGTTATCGAGTTTTCTCTCGCCTGTGACTGCTCTTTCTTGGTGCCCACAAAGTTTCTAATAATTGAATTTCGTGTTTCTTTCGACTATGGAGAAGTTTGTAGAAGTATCTTCTAGGCAATCAAGGAAAAGGAAAAGTGATCTTACGATGTGAAGAGGAACAAAGCCAGAATTCAAAGGTACTGTACTGTTACTTTGTAATAACATATAGTATTAACTGATAACATGATATCATGATATCATCATATATAACATATTATGATTATTAATGGTTATGATGATTCCATCATAATAAGTTAATAATTTGATAACATACCTATGATGTTTCAGCAGGTGATAGCGACGAGTTTATGTAAACTTGTTTACAACTCCAATGATTTCCCCTGTATTAAAGAATAGTTTGTGACTCATAAATTTGGGACCGTTTGTAATACATTTTCATAAATTTCTGGAGTTATTTTTTTTTTGTTATTGATATCAGTTTTTTTTTTTTTTTTTTTTTTTTTAAGTATCAGATAATAGAAATCGGTTATTTTTTAATAAAATTTAGTTGATCAAAACATTTTGTGTATTTGAAACCCTTAAAGTCTAATATCCAAAATAACTTTCAAAGGTGGCCGAATCCAAAATAAAAACTTGAATAACCCCTCCCTTCACATGACCCTGTCACCTTATTTTGAGTTTTCAAATGCACTGCTTTAACGACTATGAAATAAAGAGCTCTGGTTACGATATTACTTAGGCTAAGTCTGGCGAAAAATCAGTTTTATTCAAAATTTTTGTTTTTTGGTGATGGCTGATTTTGCCTTTTCAACGCCAATTCTATTGTGCTTTTTTATTAATAAATAACATTTTTTTTTTTTTTTTTTTTTTCAAAAACCCTAAATTGGATAAGTACATGTTCTCTTTTCAATCAAAGTACACTGTTAAAATTTTCTGCAAATTTAATGTAAATATTTATCCAGAGTCTCTGTAAATTTACGGTAATTCTTAGTTAAAAGTGAATAATGAAGATTCTCAATCTTTATTCTGTATTTTTACGTAATTTTATTATTTAATTTTTTAATCAAAATTAAAAATGACTGCTTCTACTTTTAAAAAAGCATTTTAAGTCCGAAATATATTCTCGCCAATAATTAATTAAATTAATAATAGTTATTAAAATGAATGTATAAAATAAGTTTTTTAACATCTCCGTTTATTTTTCTCTGTAATTTTACGTGAGACTTAAGATAATAGATTACACAAAGTTTTCTGTTGAAATTTTTAACAGTATACAAACCATTACAGTAAAAAATGAATTAATAACCATTGAATATTACGCCATTATTAACACAATAATATAAATTAATCTGAAATGTCGAGAAAGCAAATTACAAAATTTTTGCATTGAGATATAATAAATTGAAAATCGCAGTAAGTGAGTATTAGCAACTCAAACTCTCGGATGCTAGTCACGAAAAAATAAATAAATAAATAAATTTTTGAATGATATATTTTTATGTATTAAGTTTCGTGCAATTACATTTTCTTTACGCTCATGATGAAAAACTACAGTAAAAAATTCTAGAAAATATTGCATAGCTTTAGCAGATCGTGTATCAGTGAACGCCTGCCGTAATTATTCTGCTGTTTTTTTTTTTTTTTTTTTCTGAATTAACATGTTCCACATTAAATAGGGTAAATACATTGCATAAAAGTTAAGATATGGCTGCCAATTACATATGAAAATTACCACTGAGGTATGATCAAATCTGCTGCCGATATGTACTCAACTTTTTTTCATTACCGGGTATTATATACTTTTGGTATGCTGTTTATAAGTGTGGGTCTAATGTAAAAATTAAATTTTTACCCACTTCCTATCATCTTATTGAATTAAAATTTTACATACATATATACTCCCCGTCGCCGGAAGCCGAAACTAATGTTATTCTATGGGAAATTTTCTTTACTTATTAGTTATTAACTAATCCATATTTTTAAATTCTGTTTTCCCATTCAGAAAATTTCCAACTGTTAAATTAACGCACCTTTTTTTTTTTAATGTATTTTTTAATTTTTAATATTTTATTTTGAAGCTGTAAAATACGGATTTTCAACATGTGAAATTTCTCATTTTACAGCTTCAAAATAAAATATTTAAAAAAAAAAAAAAAATACGTTTTTAAAAAAGGTCCGTCAATTTAACAGTTGGGAATTTTCTGAATGTGAAAACATAATTTAAAAATATGTATTAGTTAATTAGTTATACGTAAAGAAAATTTCCCATAGAATAACATTGGCTCGGGTTTCCGGCGACCGTGAGTGAAGGGGGTCGTAAAGGGCCCGCTTCACTCACCGTTGCCGGAAGCTGAAGCTAATGTTATTCTATGTGAAATTTTCTTTACAAATAACTTATTAACTAATACATACTATTTTTAAATTCTGTTTTCACATTCTGAAAATTCTCAACTGTTAAATTGACAAACCTTTTTTAAAAAAGTATTTTTTTTTTTTTTCTTTTTTTTTCTTTTTTTTTTTTTTTTTAAGCTGCAAAATACGAATTTTCAATATGTGAAATTTTTCATTTTACAATTTCAAAATAATATTAGGGGGACCGGAAAATAATGTCGTTTTGAATTAATAAAATGAAACCGGAAATTTTTCTTTAACAGTGTTTACATGGTACTTTACAAATAACCATCTTATAAGTTACCTAAGAATATCTTAAATTTTATCCAGGATAAATTTTCGATGTCAGTATTTTAATTCAAAACGACATTATTTCCCGGTCCCCCTAATATATTAAAAATTAAAAAAATACATTTAAAAAAAAAAGTCCGTCAAATTCAACGGTTAGGAATTTTCTGAAAGTGTAAACAGAATTTAAAAATACGAGTATGTATTAGTTAATAAGTTATTTGTAAAGAAAATTTCCAACAGAATAACACTGGCTCGGGATTCCGGCGACGGTAAGTGAAGAGAGCCTGTGGATTCTGGACCCCCAATTCTAGTTCAAAAAATGTTTACGAATATTAACACATTTCCTATAATTTGATTGATCTAAAATTTTGCATACTGGTATAATTCTTACAACAATGCATGCTTAAGCAGAAACAAACTTAGGAGAGTCGCCTGATGTCCGAAATTCCCAACTATACAGTTCATTTTTCGATTTTTAACCCACTTCTTACCGTCCGATTGAGATGAAATTTTGCATACTTGTACATACACATCCGCTGAATTGGAGTTTTTAGTACATTTTGGAATAAAACCTTGTCTTTTTTTTTTCTTTCTTTCTTTCTTTGGTTATGTTTTAAATTTCTTCTGTTATTTTAACTATAATTTTGTTCATTTGACCAAATGAACATGCTTATATCGACCGAAAGATTATGGTTCAAAGAAGAGTTATTGTTACTGGATAGTTCGATAAACTAACGTCATAGATAGCTCTGTAAACAGCCATTTAGCTAGCGGTGTGCTGAATAAAAAAATAACTCTTCCTTTAAACAAACAAAATAATTTTGTTCAATTAAACAAATATTTGTTGAATAAGCAAAGTTTTCTGGTTAAAACAATAACATATATACATAAAAGATATATCAACAACAATTAATATCTTGTAGACACACACACACACATATATATGTGTATATATATAGAGAGAGAAAACTATTGAAGTGAATTTATATATATATATATATATATATATATATATATATGAGTTTAAAGATTAGAAAAACCAAAATGAGAATTACAAACCAATGCGCAGAACTACAGCAAAATGAAATGCAAAACTTAAATGTAGGAATATATAAACAACTGAATGAAACGAAACCCCAAAAAATACTGAGGTCTTCATCAGGGATAGGGGCGAAAGAGAAGTTTCTGAAAGGACAGTAGCAGTTAGCTAATAACTATCCTTAACCTCCAACTTCTCACCAAACAGAAAACCACCATTAACTGAAGAGAGATCAATCATATATATAATGTATAAAATACTAAAAAAGTTATAAAATTACAAAATTGCAAAAGTTATAAAAAATATACAAAAAAATAAAGAGTTACGGAAGGTAAACAAGAAAGTAAAAAATGAAATAAAATAAAGTAAAATAAAATACCCCCCCCCCTACCTGATAAACCCACCCACTTCGGCTGTTCTTTCACCATTCTTTTCAAAGAACCCTGATGAAGACCTCATTGTTTTTTTGGCGTTTCATTTCATTCATTTGTTTATATATTCCTGTATATATCTTAATATATATAAATCTCGTGTCACAATGTTTGTCCTCAATGGACTCCTAAACCACTTAACCGATTATAATAAAATTCGCACACCATGTGCAGTTCGATCCAACTTGAGAGATAGGATAGTTTAAATCTCAAATTATAGTCGCAATTTTAATTTATTGCTAATTATTTGTCTGTTATTATTTGACAGTCACAATTATCTGTTAACTCCAAATGATTCTAACAGATGTCGATACCTTTCGACTGGGTTGAAATGAAAGCTGAAATATATTTGGTGCTGCCATCTACACAAAGAATCTTCAACTTTTTAACCTATTAATAAATTTCGTATAATTCAATTATTTCCACTTAACAGATGTCGATACCTTTCGACTGGGTTGAAATGAAAGCTGAAATATATTTGGTGCTGCCATCTACACAAAGAATCTTCAACTTTTTAACCTATTAATAAATTTCGTATAATTCAATTATTTCCACTTTTTAAATTTTTGGTGTTAGCATAGCCGGCCACGTGTTACTTAGACTGAAGTGTAAATTGAATTCATATTATAATGAAGATAATACAGTGAAATTAATCCTGTTTTTTACTTATTTGTGCTTCATTGATCAAAACTTTATAATTTAATATAATATATATATATATATATCTTTATATATAAAATTTATTATGTTTGTCCGCGATGAACTCCTAAACTAATGAGCCGATTTTAATGAAATTTGGACACTGTGTGCAATTTGGTCCAACTTGAGAGATAGGATAGTTTTTATTGCAAAATTCGCCTCCCAAAAGGGGGGGGAGGGGCCAAAACGTGATTTCACAAACAAACAAACAAACAACAACAACCAAAAAAAAAAAAAAAAAAAATAGAAATGCAGATAGACTGTTCAAAATTGGTATAGAGAGGTTTTAGAGGCCTGCAAATCGAATGAGGATATTTTCGAAAGTGTAAAGTTATTAGGAGGGGCGGGTAAGGGGGCGGAGGGACAAAAAAATAAAAATAGAGTTACATCGCTAAAAATTGGTACATAGAAGTTTTTGATACGTACAAATCGATTGCAGATATTTTCGAATTTGTAAAATTATTAAGAGGAGCGGGAAAGGGGGGGGCAGAGGAGCAAAATATAAAAATGGAGTTATATCATTCAAAATTGGTGCATAGAATTTTTGATACCAACAAATCGATTGCGGATATTTTCGAATTTGTAAATTTATTAGGAGGCGCGGGAAGGGGGGCAGAGGGGCAAAAAATAAAAATATAGTTAGATCGTTCAAATTGGTGCATACAGGTTTTTGACACCTACAAATAAACTGTAGATATTTTCGAATTTGTAAAATTATTTAGAATAGTGGGAGGGGGGAGGGCAAAGGGGCAAAATAATAGAAATAAGAGTTAGAACTTTGAAAATTAGTATTATTAAGTTTTAAGGCCCGATAAATCGATTGCGGATATTTTCGAAAGTATAGAGTTATTAAGAAGGGCGGGAACGGTGGATGAAGAAACGGTGCGCATGGTTTGCGCAGGTATACACTGCCGCAGGCAGTGGGGGTCCGAACAGATTATTCCACCAATGAGAGAAGATTTTTTTGTATTTTATATCATTTTCCTTTCGATAATATATGGATTCATTATGAGTGTCGAACATTTTTCCCGATCAGATTTTTTTTTTTTCTCTTTTTTTTTCACATGTTAAAAATTAATGCAATTTTGAGAATTCTTTAATTATAGTGAATCATTTAAAAATAGGGACCAGCGAAGCGGGCTAAGTCTGCTAAGATCAAGGATGTTATCAAGGATGGTCTTTATTCGTAAATAATAATTTTAATATATTGAATATTTTACTACATTATAATTCAACGTATAACATAGCCACAGCAACGCGTGGCCGGGTCTGCTAGTATATATATATAATTCAAAAGAATGTGGAAGTTATCAATAAACAGATAAATTTCGCATAATGCGTTATATCAAAAAATTTAAATACCTGTTGAAAATGCACATATTTAATTTTATCACAAAATATTTTTTAAAGAACTCAAAAAAAAATTTGCAGACAGAAATGTGCGAGGTTCATCTTTCTCATACTTTTTCTTCTGATATTTCATAAACCTGTGTCACAAATTTAAAATTAAACTGCATAAAAATAACGAATAATACAGGCTTCTGAGTATCCTAAGAAAAAAATAAAAATTTCAAAGCTTTAGATTTCGTCATAAAGTTTCATTCTTTTTAAACAACTTATATATAAATGTATACAAAAAGCAGTTTAAAATCCTCTTGAAGTTATCAGTAAACTGACAAATTTCATATAATACCTTGTGCTAGTATCACAGAAAAGCAATATCTCTTGTGAATGCACAGATTTCATTTTATCTTAAAAAGTATTCTTTTCAAAGAACTCTGCGAATATAGGATGATAACAATGTGCAAGGTTTATATTTCCCACATTTTTCCTGTCATATTTTATAGACGCGTGTCACAGATTCAAAATTTAATTCCCTAAAAATAGCAAATAATACTTGCTTTTCAATATTCCAAAAAAAGTTTCAAAACTTTAGATTCTGTAAAATTTAGTCATTTTGTAAACTATAAACCATTAAAATAGTTCTCTCGTGGGAAATTTAAATTTAATACATTGCTTGTGGTTCACGCAAAATTACGTTTTTTTAAAAAAACAAATCATCTTAAAGGGTTAAATAGACTTCGAAGGCTAAAAAGAGCATACTTTCTCAATTTCATCATCTACTCCTACGGTAGTAGGGTAATGGAAGTATTGTATTCGGTCCAAAATTTCGACCTGGAGTTTTCACCCGTTTTACACGTTTTAATGTCTCCTGTGTCCAAAAAAGTAGTTTTTGGCAATTGGTCATTGTGTATGGGAGGGGGGTTGGGAATTTCTGATTATCATACATCCAAAACTAATAAAGATAGAAATACGAAACTTCAAAATTGAGACAAATCTGGTGTACAGATGAATTTTTCAATTTTTGGTGAAATTTGAAAACCGGAAGGGGAACACCGGAGACCGAAAGTGTGACCGGAAGTCTATATCTGAAAAACGGCTCTAACGATTTTCTTCAAAGTTGCTATATAAACGCTCTGTTAGATGTCCTTTCGAACGATATAGTCCGTTAGTTCAGGAAAATTGATAGGGATCCTGTATAAATAGCTTAATTTCAGGCTTCGCAAATGCGTTCCTTTAAAAACGGCTGCGCAGATTTTTTCTTCAAACTCGCAATATTAACTCCTTTTTAAATATCCTTTTGTATATAATTATTGTTTTTAGGTCAATAATTGAGCATGCCAAGTTTTGGTAAAAGTTGGTATCTCAAAAACGGCTCTAACGATTTTCTTGAAAATTGTTACATAAATCCATTTTAGATAACTTTTCTCGTATATTACGTGGTTATTATAGGAAAATTAACAGTCATCCTGCTTAGGTAGGCCAGTTTTAGATCTCGGAAATTGGTGCTTCAAAAATAACTCTAACATTTTTTTTTCTTATTTTTTACCTCGCTATATGCAAACTTCGTTATATATGTTACATGTGTATCAACTGTCTATTACGGAAAAAAATTTAGGTTTTTACTTCGTTAGGTCAATTCTACGTCTTCTGATCACATTAACTCCAAAAAAAAAATGCATATGATATGTGTAACAATGGGTAATGGAAATCGTGTGGTTGTTTCAAACCAGATTTTTTTAGATATAAAAAATTTTATTCAAAATTCTGAGCATACAAAAAATCAGCATTTAAACACTATTATATAAAAATTTTATTAAAAATTTTGAAATTTCAGCTGTGGCTCATTATTTCCGAAACTTTTCGGATATGCGAGGAAACGATTTCTCAAGAATTAATGCTTCCATCTTATAGAAATTTTGCACACTTAAAAAAAAAAAAAAAAAAAAAAAAATTCTTGTGCTTTAACAAAGAATTTTTATTATTATTATTATTATTAAAATTTATTTTACAAAGCTATACGTGTGGGAAAATATACCAAAAAATGTGCTGTTTTTGCATGCAACACTGCCAAAAAATTAAATTTTTAATTAAAAAAAAAAAAAAAAAAAAAAGAAAAAGAAAAAAAACTTTCATTCAAGCACTAGTCAATTCAATATTCAAGATGTGTGCAAAATTTCAATAAGATTGAGTACTTAGTTTTTGAGAAATCGTGTCCACTGTTTTTCTACAGGGTCTCCGAAAAAAAGGACCCATTGGCTGAATTTAACAAATTTTTTAATGAGAATTTCATAAAATATTGTTTAACTTTTGCCTTTTTACATGGACAAAATTTGAATAAAAATTTACTTATTATAGATATTAAAATAAATGAAAGTTTTATTTATATCATTTATTTAATTCATTTATTTTATTTTTGAATAAAAATTTTATTTATTATTATTTATTTATTTAAAAAAAGAGAGAGAGAGAAATATATATATATAAATGATATATATCGTAATAAAATTTAACCTTAAAATTTAGCAAATTATAGATTCAAAACAATACCAACACAACAAAAAAATCATATATATATATATATATATATATATATTTTTTTTTTTCTTCTTCTTCTTCGAAACCCATGTATATGTATATGCCAGTGGTATTTACGAAATCGACTGCTAGGCTACAAACATTTCTAATTTATTCCGTAGCATTGTTAATAAACAACTTAATTTTTTTACACCACTTCTTTTGTAAAGTAATTTTCGTCAATATGTAATAACGATTAAATATGACAAAAATTGCTTTAAAAAAAAGGGGGCGGATACTGAAAATGTTATAGAATAAATTAGATATGTTGGCAGCTCCGCGATTGCTGATGATAAAATTTAAATACTTGAGTCGCGTATACGCAAAATTATTTTATTTAATAATACAATGTGTCATGCAACCAACCACTCTTAAGTTTATTTTATGCTACCAACCAAACTTGGAAGCCGCCGTGAGCGGGAGAAAGTATTTTCGCAGAGAGAGACTTTGGCCTTCGGCCTGTAACGTAGGGTGCAATTGGCACGCCCGAGTCACGGATTTATTCCGTTGTTTTATTTTTATTATTATATGAGTACATGGGTATTCTTGTGTATATAAAATTCTCACTGTATATATTCATCTTCATGTTTGATATCATATTCATTAATTAAAGAGTAAAATTTTATACAAGAGAAAATTTCTGTTCTCAAGTGTCTACACTCGGTTACATCACATCACGCTCTGCAAACGTCGTACCAGAGTATAGTGTTCTCAGAAAGGATAAAATAAATTCCATGGACGCAGTATATAAAGGTGAGAAATTCATGTTATTCTATGGTGATAGGAATTAACATTTTAAATAGCAATGTTTAAAAGTGTTACGAAGGCCGATCTACTTGCCGTTTTGCAAGAGATAGGTGAACAAGCTGACTCTAATTTAAAGGTAGTGGAATTAAAAGATTTATTGTTAAAATCTAAAGAATATACTAAAGATAAAGAATTTGTGAGTGAATTTTTAGCAACCACAGTTGCGCAAAGAAATGAGTCAGAAGAAATAAATCGTTTGTGTTTGTTAAAGCAAACCGAAAGTAACGATGATGTGTTGCATAATTCTAGTAATTCAGAAAACATATTATCATTAGATAAGCTTTTGAAAGCTATATTAACTTTGGTAATACCAGTGCCTAAAAAGAATGAACCATGGAATCTTTTTTTCGATTCCATTGAAAGAGCTTTTAAGCATAAAAATGTACCTAAAGAATATAAATCGGAGATTTTACTAAAAGTAATTGGCGATAAAGCCGCGAATATTCTGATTTATGTAAGTGAAGAAGAATTAAAGAACTATGAGAAAATGAAATCCTTAATTCTAAAAGAATATGTACCATCCCCTTTCACTTGTTTAGAAAATTTTAAAAAAGCTACAAGAATATCTGGGGAAACACACCAGCAGTTTGTTTCTCGTTTAAGGTCCAGTTGGCTCCATTTTTGTAAAATTCGAAATGTAAATGATTTTGAGTCTTTAGTAAATTTGATTATATCTGATAAAATATTTGAAAATCCAGATAAGGATCTGGCAATGCATGCTGCAGTCACACAGGGTGAAGACTGGTTACGCCCAGAACAATTAGCTAAGACGTGTGATATGTATTTCACTGCCAAAGGTAGATCATTTGATGAAACAAAAAATGAAAAACGCGTCTATCGTGAAACAGTCCCAGAAAACCATAAAAAATACGTCCCACCTTCATAGAGAAAATATTCTTCTAATAATGAGAGTAAATATTCTTTTAAGCAGGAGTGTTATATTTGCTCTGATATTTCTCATGTAGCTAAAGATTGTCCGAATCGTAGAAATAGGTTTGATAAAATTAACAAACAAAGTAAGGAAATAAAAAAATCTAAAAGTAACGCACAAGCGACAGAGAAGAAATCTGTAGTGACCCACGTAATGTCGAAACATTTACAGAAATGTGAAAAATCGGAAAAAATTAATTTATACCCCTTACAAAAGGTTAATATTTATATCGCAGGTAAACAAGTTCCCTCAATTATTCACTCAGGTACTGAGATTTGTGTTCTAAATAGCGCTCTAATTCCTGATCTTCGTATTAAAAGCAAAGGCAAAATTCTGTTAGAATCTGCATTTCGAGAAATAGTTGAGGCGAGATTAGCTGTAATTCCAGTCTATTATAAAAATCCTAACAGTTGTATATTTACACACGCGGATTCATTATTTGCAATAACTGACAAAATAAATGTTCCATGTTTAATCACTCCACACTTCTATGATACATTAGTAAATCAGAAAGAAATATTAAATGATTTGTTTATCCCAGAAAATTCTAATACTTTGTTGGCGCCGCAGAATATTTATGAGGCAGGAAATGAAAGTAATTTAAATGAGTCATCGCTGTTACAAATCGAAAATGAATGTAGTAATCAAAAAATAATTTTGGGAGAGGATAATACATTATTTAAGAGTGATGTTTTTTCGATGTCTAACGAAATACAAAATTTGATTAATAAAAAAGAAACTAGGTCACATAAATATCCATCGCAATTGATAAATAAAAAAAAAGATTGTTTCTTCAATAAATAATAGCGATTCAGAGGCAGCTGTTTATTTGATTTCGAATAAAGAAAAAGTGATTAACTTACCAATGGATAATCAAATTGAAAATAGGGAACAGGTGAGCTCACAAAACAATGTTAATAATTTATCTGATGCTAGTACATTTAAGAAAAAGCAGCGAGAATGCTTATCGTTACAAACTGCTTTTAAAGAAGCGGAATTAAAGAAAAATAATTATTTTCTTAAAGACGATTTATTATTCCATAAAGATAAAATATGTGGAGAGACAATAGATCAATTGGTCTTACCTTTGAGTTATCGAGAAAGTGTTTTAAAGTTAGCTCTTGACTCAATCTTTGGGAATCATTTTGGCATGCGGAAAACAAAAGAGAGAATAAAACTATCATTTTATTGGCCTAACCTAATAAGAGATGTACAAAATTTCTGTAAAACTTGCGAAAAATGTCAGTTGAGGAGTCCGGAAAAAACGTCCGATAAAATACCTATAACGCCTGTGGTACGTCCTCCTTATCCTTTTCATACTGTGAGTGTCGATTTAATTGGAGAGATTGCGCCGCCCTCAGGTAGAAAATATAAGTATTGTCTTTGTCTAATTGACCAACATTCGAGATGGCCCGAAGTCATACCTTTAAGAAGCCTTTCGGCTAAGGTCACGTGTGATGCACTTTTAGAAATATTTATGCGTACAGGAATCCCAGAAATGATATGTAGTGATCAAGGCACTAATTTTACGTCTCAATTAACACAAGAGTTTGAGAAAAGATTAGGAGTAAGACCTCGTTTCTCAACTCCAGCTTACCCTGCCTCGAATGGACTTGTTGAAAAATTTAACCGTGTATTTAAACAAATGCTTCATCATGTAATACGAACTGACCCTGTAAATTGGGATAGACACATTCCGTATTTACTTTTCACATATCGCGAAGTTCCTAACTGTACAACAGGAGTTTTTCCATTTAAGCTTATGTATGGGCGCGAAGCTAGAGGTCCATTAGCAGTATTAAAATCAACGTGGTCAGGAGAAATCCCTTTACCTCTCAATTTAAGTAATACAGCTGTAGATTACTTACAAGAATTAAAAATTAACTTAGAGAAAGCTGCCGATTTACCATCTTTAACTGCTGCGGAAAAGCAAGAAGCTTATGCTCATTATTTTAATCGTCGTAAAGAAATGAAAGAATTCAAAATTGGAGAATTAGTATACTTACTAATTCCTGATTCTACTAATAAATTGTATGCGAGATGGACAGGTCCTGGTGAGATTTTAGAACAAATTAAACCTCACTCGTATAAAGTTAAGTTGCCTGATAGTAATATACGACACATACATGTAAATAAGATAAGAAAATTCCATTTTAGAGCACAAACGGTAGGTGTAATTTTTGAAGATGACTGTGAATTCGGAGAAATCCACCCAACCCCTATTAAGGAAAATAAAACTGACTTTGATGTGGACATTAGTCATTTAGGAAAGGAGAAACAAACAGAATTGCTCGAACTTTTGCATAAGCATGTACCATTATTTTCGGGTAAAGTTCAAGTTGCTAATGTTGGAGAACATAAATTTCGTCTGATGCCAGGTACTGCAAGGAAAAAGCCTTATGTGTATAGAATACCCGAATCACTTAAACCTGAAGTTGACAGACAAATAGAAGAATTAGAAAGCTTAGGCCTTATTGAGCCGAGTGAAGCCGAAATAGCTTATCCAGTAGTGTGCGTAGCTAAGAAGGATGGAAGTGTACGATTATGTATAGATTTTCGTTTGCTCAATTCGGTAACCAAACCTTTTGATTACCCTATGGAGAACATTACATACTTAATTAATGAAATCGGTCGTGCACATGTTATTACTTGTTTAGATGTGTTAAAAGGATATTGGGAAATTCCCTTAGAAGAGAAAAGTCGTGATTTTACGTCTTTCAAGACACACCGTTCTCAATATCGCTGGAAGGTAATGCCCTTCGGATTACGAAATGCGGCTGCAGGTTTTCAGAAAATAATGAATGAAGCTCTGAATGAACATCGCGAATATTGCAAAGCATATCTCGATGATATCGCGATTTTTTCTAATGATTGGAAATCACATCTTATACATTTAGATGCAATTTTAACTAAGCTAACTGAACTAAAATTTACCGTAAATGTTAAAAAATGTGTATTGTGCAGATCAGAGATTAAATATCTAGGCCATGTAATAGGACCTGGACGGCATCAACCCGATCCTGAAAAGTTACTTGCCATTGAAAATATTGAATCGCCGAAAACTAAAACAGTTTTAAAAAGCGCTCTTGGTCTTTTTAACTTTTATAGAAGTTACATTAAAGACTATGCTGAAATTGCCAAACCGTTGACTGATTTAACTAAAAAGAAGGTTCCGGAAAATTTACCGTGGACACAGACGGAAGAGATAGCATTTCGACAACTTAAAGAAATGTTGTGCGAAGCTCCTAAACTTTATACTCCAGATCCAAATAAACCCTTTACCATTCAATGTGATGCCAGTTCCTATGGTGTCGGTGCGTGTCTTTCGCAAAGAGATGATGAAGGTAATCCAATTAGTTTTATTAGTCAGAAGCTCACTAATGTACAGTGTAATTGGTCTACTATAGAACGTGAGGCCTATGCTGTAGTATGGTCTATAAAGAAATTTGAAAATTATGTTTTCGGAACTCGTATTGAGATTATAACGGACCATAATCCTCTTGTTTATTTACAAAAAACTGCACCTTAATCTGCTAGACTCCAAAGATGGGCGTTATCTTTACAAAGATATGATATTTACATATCGCATTGCCCTGGTGCAAAACTGAAAAACGCTGATGGATTGTCGAGACTATGCCAATAATAAGTTTTGCTATTTACAAATAATTTTGGTTCTATTTAGTAATTTAGTTTTTTTTTGTGTGAGTTTAGTATTATAAATATTTGTTCCGGTATTATATCAAGACCTCTTTACGTCTGTTGTGAATTGTCTATTTTATTTTTGCATTTATTTCTTGTGTTGAAATATCTATATTTGTTCCGGTATTGTATCAAGACTTCTGTACATCTGTTGTCAAGTATTTATTTGACATTGTTTTTATTTTCCTGTGTATAAATATTTATGTGTCAGTTGGTTGCTAATAATTATCAGATTTTCATACGCTTGGCGTATCTCAATCTTAGTGGGGGGGGGGGGGGTGTCATGCAACCAACCACTCCTAAGTTTATTTTATGCTACCAACCAACCTTGGAAGCCGCCGTGAGCGGGAGAAGGTATTTTCGCAGAGAGAGACTTTGGCCTTCGGCCTGTAACGTAGGGTGCAATTGGCGCGCCCGAGTCACGGATTTATTCCGTTGTTTTATTTTTATTATTATATGAGTACATGGGTACTCTTGTATATATAAAATTCTCACTGTATATATTCATCTTCATGTTTGATATCATATTCATTAATTAAAGAGTAAAATTTTATACAAGAGAAAATTTCTGTTCTCAAGTGTCTACACTCGGTTACATCACATCCGGTTACATCATACAATGTTTCAGAGGAACGACGAAAGGCGGGGCTTACTGTTAAAAACTGGCAAATACCCCGACGACAATGTACAGTCGAGCCTCATTAACGTGAACGCACTTAACATGAATTACTTTTAACATGAACAGTTTGCATAATTCCCGTCAAAATGAAGATTAATTTCTGAGTTACTGATATCAGGAATTACTGATAACATGAACAAATTTCTTTTCCCCTTGAGATTCATGTAAACGAGGTTCGACTTATTAACATATTGTAACAGAACACATTTTCTCTATATAAGAACGGTAAGTGTACTGTTGCTGTAATACCTATACATAGTTCTGTTTAAAGAGAAAATCGTTGAAAGTTGTTTATACTCTTATGGCAATTTAATGTCGTTCATAATTCGGATGTCTTTTTATTTATTTATTTTATTTATTTATTTATTTATTCAGAGCAATATTTTCATGTGATTAAACCCATTGGCATGGTCTTTTATATTTGACTTTAATTTTAATGTCGTTCATAATTTGGATATGAAATATATTGAAAAAAATCTGATGTGGACATCACCCGACTTCCTTATGCACCTATTGAAATGTACACATTGTTACGAAAACATTACGAACACATTATTACAGAATCTCTCATTGGCGATTCATTGGCACAGCTTAGAGTTTAATAGAATTACTAGAGTGTAGATAGCGTAGTTTTGTTCTATCAGGCGAGAATGAATGGCGAGAAACAATGCGTTATACCAAACCCATCAACACCGCTAAATTAGAAAAACGCTTTACTAATTCTTACTACCCTGAAATAATATTTTCCGCCAAATTTAGTCACTAATCTCAACAAGTCACCAAGTTTTTTTTTGCAACGCAAATTTTGGTTTTGGTGTAGAATTTCGTAGTTCGATGCGAAATTTGGTGACTTGGAAACCAAATTTTGTGAAAATTTTTATTTTAGGATTGCCAAAATGTGGAAGTTCTAATTTAAAGAAAAACAGAGTTTTGTAATTTTCCGGAAAATTTCATTGATTTCTAGTGTATAAACTAACTTCTTCGAAAATTCTATAAATGAACAACAATACTGTAAAAAAAAGAAGAGGTCTTATTGATGATTGTACACATGAAGTTTCCTATTTCTTTACGTGCCACTTTCTATGCAATATTGCAGAGAAACTGGAAAAAGGTGGCATTTATTTCATTTCTAGGAAAGAGAGCGTTGACTTAGCGCCAAATTAAGGAATCTGGCATCCATGTTTGGCGAAAATTGGTGGATAAGACTTTTTAAGTTTGGAATCTCTAACTTCAATAGGAGTCGAGTTTTGGAATTTTTCGAAATGATTCATTGGTGTCTAGCGCAGAACTACCTTGAAATTTCTATAAACCACTGACAAGTGTCTCGATCTCGATGAATTCAAATTCCATTTAGACTTCGAACTGTGCCGTTGATCACTGTACATGAATTAGCAAAATTCCTGCTCGTACTGTATTTAACCCTGTTTGCTTAACTTCTGTAGTACGAACAACTATTTTATTGAATTGTTTGTGAGTATTCGTTTAATATTGATTTTTTTATTTTAAAAAATAATAATTTCATTCAACTGTTTCCAGAATATTCCTTAAATAAAGTGCATTCGTCGATTAGAACCTGCTTTAAGAATTACTTTTTACACGCAAAAATGTCAACAACTTCCATAACAACATCATTATGGGCTCTATTATTAACTTCTTTTGAAATCTCTATGGCGGTGGTTCATATATAATGGCCAAAACCTTTTTAGTTTCGGTCATGATTAATATAATTTTCATAAATATCTCCAAAATTAAAAGTAACAGAAAGACCAAAAAAGAGGGGCACAACTAAATGTTATAACAAACCTATAGACCAATTTGCAACGTTCTGTGTCCAACCATTTTTGAGTTAGGCGAGATACACACAAACATACAGAAGTTACGAAAATTCGTTCACAATCGTAAAGAATTCTAAAACAGAAGCTCGTGTCAAGACCAAAGTTGGAAGTGTATAACTAGATATCATGACAGTCACAAATATAAATTTACAGAGTTCTGCGATCATTCGCTATTGAGCTACGTAAGATACAAAATTTATATTGCAAATCGGAATTACAATATTTCCTTATACTTGGGGGGGGGGGGAGGTAGTAGGATAATAGAAAATATTTTTAAACGAGTTTAAAATCATAAATAGAAAAGTATTTTTTCAAAAAAATCTTGCACATTTATGACTAAATTTTTTACAGAACATCTTAAGTGATCTTATTCTAAGTAATCTGCTTTTTAAGTACTTTTTTTTTTTGAACTAATACGCATTTTGTAAATAAAGGGAAAAAAAAATAATTTTTACATAAATCTACACACAGTTTTATTAAATGCACATTCAAAATCATCTTAAACAAAAAGTATTGTGTTAGGGTTTGCATTACAAAAATAGCCAAGAATAACTGAAAGTGTATAAGAAAAGCTACACACTTAACAAAACTATTTGAAGGAATAAAAGCTAGAAATACATTGTACTTATTAACCACCTAAACTAGTTGGCATAGGTGGACTCTGCTCAGTTCCCCATCATATTTATGTTCTCATAAATTTCTAGTGCGAGACATATTATAATCATGTTAAAAGAAATGAATTTGACCAAAGCTTGATACAGTGACAGAATGAAATCCCCGCCTGATAGGCTATCCACCGTTCACTTCGATATATTTATCTTATTCTAATCTATTAATTTATTTTATCAGGGTCAATTCTGTTGTTTAGTTTTCATGCTACTATTTCCAATGCAATAATCCTCAAAATTCATATTTATATGAAAAATTTACAATTTCGCTGTGTTGATAAAATCGTAAATTACGAATAATTTACGAAATTTTCCTATTAGAATATTTATATTCATTCATGTTCAAACAAAGATCATAAATGTAATTTTGAAGTTGTCTAATGTATTTATAATCCTCAAAATGGACGTTTATGCTCAATTTTGTCTTATTTTGCCATTTTAAGTAAATCCTAAATTCCAATTAAATTACGAATTTTTTAAATTGGAAAAATCATAGTCTATGATATTCATGCCAGTATCCAAAATAATATTTAAAAAGTGGCTTGAAATCTTTACGATGAAAATATCCCTCAAGATTGACGTTTATGTGAAATTTTGCTCTATTCTGCCATGTTAAGAAATTCGTAATTTTCCAATAACTTACGACATTTTTATATTGGAAAATTCATAGTCATTAATATTCATTCCAGTGTTCTAAATAATATTTCAAAAGTAGTCTGACATCTTCACGATAAAAATATCTCTCGAAATTGACGTTTATGTGAAATTTTTCCCTATACTGCCATGTTAAGAAATTCGTAAATTTCCAATAACTTGCGAAATTTTCAAAGTATCATATTTATAGTTACCGATGTTCATTCCGACATCAAAACTAATATTTTAAAACTGATCCGACATTTTTACAGTAAAAAGATTCCATTTAATGCAAGAGTTAGTGAAATTTTGTCCTATTCTCCTATGTTAAGAAAATCGTAAATTTCTCATAACTTACGAAGTTTTTTAATTCGAATGTTGCAAATCAATAGGGTTCTTGCCAGTATCGAAAGTAATATTTTAAAACTGATCTGACCTCTCTGCGATCATTTGTTCGTGAGATATCGTGTTAACAGACTAATAAACTAACGGACTAACACACTAACGGACTGACACACTAACAGACACCCTACAGACAGACACCATACAAATTTTTTCATTTTCAGATTCCTCACACCTGAAAACGTATAAAAAAGTTAAAAAACCGAGGTCGAAAATCTTCTCGATTACCTAAGTTCCCCATACCTATAGTATGATGGGGAACTAAAAATAGTCATTGTCATGTATACAATAATATCTTCTTTAATATATATGCAACAATATTTTCTTCAACTTAAAATAAACCTTTATAAAACTAAATCATAATACATAGTTGCCAATTCTTCCGAATTTTGTATTCCACTATTTCCACAGATTTTTTTTTTTTTTTTTTTTTTTTTTTTTTTTTTTTTAAGTTGAAATTCTGCAATTAAATAAAACCTATATGTATATATATATACCTATATATATATAAAATCTATATATATATTTCTATATATATACATATATATTCAAATAATACTGTTAAAAAATCCCGAAAGAATCGGCACCTATCATAATAACATTTTAATTATAGTATAGTACCAATACCTTTGAAAATTCCGCCACGTAAATAGTAAAAATATCTATTGCTTCAAATCAAGTGATATTTCATTTTTTCGACGTACTGTATTGTTAGGAAATAAATTAGTTTTTCCTTAATTATCTAAAATAAATTGCGTTAAACGAATTATTGTATTCCATATTTAAAAAAAAAAATAATAATAATTTTACCATATGTAATTAAAAAAAAAAAAAAAGCACTAAATTACGTTTCTTGCATTGCATTAAAAAAATTGCTACCTGGAGCATTAGATGTTCTTATTTCTTTTAATTATAAATTACAAAATTATATATATATATATATATATATATTACAGGTAATATGTGAGGATAAATAACAAAAAAATAATTAAGAATTAATCTGAATAATACTTAAATATATAAACTAATTTTGAAATTTCCATTATAATAATTTCATAAAAAAAAAAAAAAAAGAAAAATGTAATTCTCTATTCTTAATTAAGCGAATATTTTAAAAAACACATTTCTTTAATATTTAAAATATCTTACAATTTGATTGTAATAAGTAAAAAGAAAAGTAATCATTATTTTTCTTTCAAAGGTAAAATTAAGTATTTTTATTTATTTTTGTAAATAAAAAATGCAAATAATTTCTTATTTTCGCTAATGTACATAGCCATCAAGGTAATTTTCATTAGTGGAGATTTGAAGTAATTAATTTTAGATATAAAACTCAGATAATAATTATTTTGTTAGATGAAATTATGGGACATCTTATTACATATCCATTTATAATCATTATTTTGATGAGCTTCATTTAAAAACCTAATTCTGAAATCTAAAACAAAGATTTTAAAAATGAGAGTTTCTACGTAAATTGCTTTTTATATTTAATTACATTGTAATATTTTTATTTTATAAGTTAATCATGAAAATTATGTTTATCATCTTATAATTTAAGATTTTTTTTTTCCTTTAGGGGGACAATTACTTTTGAAACACTTATTATTTATATACACATATATATATTTTTTTCTTCTTTAAAAATATTATGTCCGTAAAAGATACAGTAACAATAAGCAACATTTTGAACGCCAAAAGAAATAATAAAATATCATATATCTGTGTTTCCTGTTAGTAGAGTGTGGAACTCATAATCGGAGGCTGCCAGTTCGAACTCGAGCTGGTCAAAACCGTCAAGTAAATTTCTAGTGGTTGGTGCACGTAAAATCCACCGTGGCTGAAATATCCTACATGTTCCGTAGTATAATACCTCTTAGGGTTATCGAAGAGAAATCACTCCCTCTGTGTAAATCAAACTTTTTTTGGCGTGTCTCTGGAGCCTAAAGGGGTGAAAATCAGGCAGTTGTTTGTTTAGCTGTAGTGTAACGTAAAAACTCCTGAATATCAACATACAATCATGTCATTAACCCCGGTAATAGTTTGTTTTTCTTTCTTTCTTTCTTTCTTTCTTTCTTTCTTTTTTTTTTTTTTTTTAATTAAAACACTTTTTTTTTTTAAATCATTTATTCTTTTCTTTTCAGCTACCAAACATTTAATAATAATATCACTTTAAAGAAAAGTTTCCTTTATAACTGAAATCAACTCTGTAATCAGTGCGAAAAAATATATAAACTTGTGAGTTCTCTTTTTTTTCCTTTCGCGATTTTGAGAATCTAAAAATCATTTATTTATTTTATTATTATTGTTATTATTATAATTATTATTTAAAAAATTAAAGAAAATGATAGTGTTGAAAAAAAAAAAAAAAAAAAAGTTAGTGTATCTCTAAAATCAAATTTATAATCATCGTGAAAGTAATTACGTTTTAGCTTAGCTAATTATAAGAAAAATTGTTACTTTTACATAAAAAAGAAAAAAGTAAAGTGAATTTTCTAAACATTGAAGGTAATAATTAGATTTTTCTACGTTAAATGTTATAATCTTTTTCTGTATTTTTCTTATCTTTTCTCTTTCTTCTTTTATCTTTTGTCTTTCTTCTTTTATCTTTATGCTTTTAAAACTACATTTACGCATCTTTAAATAAAAATATTTCATGAAAAAGAAACAAAAAGATACTTTAGAAATCAACATTTGTATTGTTGTTGTAAACATATGTCTTTGATTTACTCAAATCAGAAAAGAAATTTTTAATGAATATTTAATGATGAAAGAGTTTCAGTCTCTTTGGAATTTCTTTTCCAATAAATCTTAAATATGAATCGGAAATGTGAATGAAAAATATGAATAGAAAATATTCTTACAAAAGAACATAGTCAAAATGTCTGCATACATTTTCTAAAATTCTTTTCAACAACGTATAAAAGTATTTGACTTCCGAAATTGGAAAATATCTGCCGCAATCATGTCCTGCAATTCCAAAAGATTTGAAAATAAAAATATGTCAAAAGAAAGTTTCCAATATTTTGAAAAGGTAGCAGGTGTAAAACTACGAAAGACAAGTGGGATATTATTTAGCAAAGCAAATGTATAAATAAATATTCAGAATTCGTAAAAGATATTTAATTGATGCATACAAATTAAACATGTGCATGCATTTTCAATATTATTATGTAAATTTACCTCTAAAACTGTCCTTTAATATTAAAATATGTCGATAAACATTCTACGACCATTTACATATAGAATACTTAGGGGTTTAAAAAATGGCTAATTATAATGAAAATTACAATATATACAAACTTATATATATGTATAAGTTTTATTATAACTTTATCTAATATTCATGTACAGTTGCGGGGGGGGGGGGGGACGTAACACTCGACGCGACGTAACGGTGCGTCGTTGCTAATCGATGCTGAAAAATGAATTTGATATCATTCGGCACGGAATTGTGAATACTTTTATGAAATGAAGAGAAATTTTTATTTGGGGGGGGGGGGGGGGTCGTGTACATGTTAAAACACACACCAAACCTGATTTTTTTTTTTTTTTTTTTTTTTTTTTTATGATGATGCACTATTTTTATTTTATATTCGAATTCTGAGGGTCGCGGTAATGCGAAAAAGTGTATTGGTTGTATATTTTACTTTATATATATATATATATATATATAGAGAGAGAGAGAGAGAGTTAGTTATTAAGTGTTCAAATTTTGATGATGTTAATGTTAAATTGATATTGCAATTTAATATCTTCACAAAAAAATAACTTAATTGGTATAACTTTTTTTTTTTTTTACGAGATACAGTGAAGAAATCCAAACATATTTCAAGATCACTTTTGATTCAGAAAAATATTTTTAATTATGAAAAATATTAATAAATTCATAGTAAAAAAAAATTATGAATTACGATCTATATTAATTTTTACATAAAATTAATTCTAATGCTGGAAAAAATGGGGGGGGGGGGGCTGCAAATTTGCAGCTCATTCCAGTCATTACTTTTCGAGATATAAATGAATATTTCTTTTGGAGAGGTTTTAGGGACCATCTCTTATAAAGTTTTGCATGAGTTAACGAAGAAAACCTTTAAAAAGTAACAGAGAAAGTTAATCAGAACACTTTAATTTTTAATTACGGGTGAAACTATATACAACAACAACGTCAAGCGCAAAAATAAATGAAGCAAAAAATAAAAATGATTTTAAAACATTAATGATAGCAAACAATGGTTGTTGTTTCTTAAAGAAAACAAGCCCCGCCTTCCAGCGCTCCTCTAAAACAACGCAATATAGAAAAAAAAGTGACTTTGCGTATTCGTGTTAAGCTCCTTAATTTTTGTTCGCAAAAATATACACAAGTGGCATTTACCCCATGATTACTGGTAATAAATTTTGAATCCTTTAACTATTTGAAGGCAAGAAATTTTTTTCATTTAAAATCAAAGCCACAAGAATTCACCAACAAATGTTAGAAGAAATATATGAAATTGTTCCTGTAATTTATAAAAGAAAAGTTTTATAAAAAAAATTTCAGAGCCGGTTTTTGCAATTGGGAATTAAAATTTGTGTTTGGCACTAAATGGGCTAAACAAACATTAGAAGGAAAAATCAGCTAAATCAGCGCGGCTTACTATTTAAAAGAGAAAAGTAGTTATACAGAGTGGTTATAATTAAACTTCCCCTATAAAAAGCATCCTACAGCGCAAACGGGTGAAAAGAATGCAACAAAATTTGGTATATAGACTATACACGAGACGCGCTCACGGAATTTCGAAAAAAAAAATTTAGTTTCAAAATGTCCGTCAGAGGGCGCCTTTTCCGGAAAAACATTAAATTTAACACAATAAACTACCAAAACTGAATACACAAGCAATATTAACATTTATTGACTAGTTTCTGATCATCTTGTCATCGAACCACATTAAGTAAAGGTAAGAAAAAAATAACAGTACGCTGTTTGAGAAAAACAAAACAGTCCAGTTTGCAGAAACAAGAACAGATTAGGACGAAATTGCACAAGAGGAGCAGTTGTTAATCGTGTCCAGGTCGATGTAGGGAAAGGTGCTCCATTGACCACTCTCATTCACCTGCAAAATTTCAAGACGATGGACAGTGAGTTCAACAGCAGGTCATAACTGGTCAGCTGTGATGCTTCGCCCATAAAGCGTTATAGAGTTCTTTAAGTGATTCAGCGTCGCAACACCTCCACGATACACTGTAAAAATTTTGAACACATTTTGCCAGTCAGTGACCGTTCAAATTTTTACAGTCACTGGCTGTAAAAATAAAATTATGCCGTAAATCTGTCATGATTTCCTTCTTAAAGAAGGGAAGTGACCTTTAATAAACGGTCAACACTCTGAATTTTACATGACTTTGTTACAGATACGGGCACTGGACTTTTTCCTGAAAGAAGGGTGCTAGCAGGAGATGCACTCACGGAATTTCGAAAAAAATAAAAGTTCCAAAATGCCACCAGAGGGAGCCTTTTCCGGAAAAGCATTAATTTTAACACAATAAACGACCAAAACGGAATACAGAAACAATATTAACAATCCAGAACAAGAATTATGAGTAACAAAATGTAAAACCGGGAAAAGCTGTTATTTCTAGGAAAAAAGTCGAGATTTGCATGTTTGCGAGGAAGAGGAAAGTTTATGCAAAACAGGTTTTTTTTTTTTTTTTTTTTTTTTCCTCAAACAGCGTAATGTTATTGTTTTTCCCTTACCTTTACATAATGTGGTTCGATGACAAGGTAATCAAAAACTAGTCAATAAACGTTAATATTGTTTCTGTATTCCGTTTTGGTCGTTTATAGTGTTAAAATTTAATGTTTTTTAGGAAAAGACACCCTCTGATGGACATTTTGGAACTTTTTTTTTTTTTTTTCGAAATTCCTTGAACGCATCTCGTGCATAGTCTACATACCAAATTTCGTTGCATTCCGTTCACCCGTTTACGCTGTAGGATGCTGTTTAGAGGGAAGTTTAATTATAACCACCCTGTACATAAAAATTGTCAATAATAAAAAATAAAAAAATAAAAAAATTGTCTGTTGACAACCATTAGAATTCAAGTCAAACTTGTTAAATCGCTTCGGAACTACCGCCATAGTTAAAGGTAAACAAAATGAGAAAACGATATGAGTATAAATAATATATGGATATAAATAATATATGGGTGTAAAAATTCTCATATAGAAACAATATGAGAACTAAATTATAAATTTAGTTCTCATTTTCTTTCTTTCTTTCTTTTTTTTTTAAGGGGGATTATTATTTTAAATACTTAAGTCTTAAATATGTTTCAATTAGAAACTATATTTTCATAGAAATTATTAAACAAAACGTACAGTTTTAAAGAATTACACTAATCAAAAACTGGCAAGTACGATTAAAAATATTTAATGTGCATATCATGACATCTTACAATAATTTATCCGAAAATATGTACGTAGTTTATGTGTTGTTGTGATATTAAATTATTTTGTTTGCTCACAAAGTTTTTATTAATCCTTATAAAACACCATAAATGAATATCAAGTTTGTTAAACATTTATGTATGTATATATAAATAATTTTTATTAAAGTGAAAAATAATATATATATATATTTATTTTATTTTATTTTATTTTATTGGGGATCAGTATTGCCATTATATATGTTACGGTAAAAGTGATTAATCCGGGTATTATGCATAATTACCGGTGATTATATATAATCCCCGCTAAATTTTTGGGAATGTGATTAATTATTCAATATTTACCACATTTACCGGTTATTTTATAAAATCCCCAACGCACAAAGGGGAATGTGATAAATTTTGATTCATGCATTTTGAAATAGAAGTATTCAATATATATATATATATTTTTTTTTTTTTTTTTTCATGTACGCAAAACGTACAGGCGTGCGCATTACTGGCTGCTGCAGTACAAAATTTTCCATATTTTTTAAGATTCATGCATTTTGAGATAGGAGTATCCAGTGATTTTTTTTTCATGTACGCAAAACGTACAGACGTACGTGATACTGGCTGCTGCAGTACAAACTTTTGCATGTTATTTATATTCATGCATTTTGAGATAGGGGTATCCAGTGATTTTTTTTTCATGTACGCAAAGTGTACAGACGTGCGTAATAATGCCTGCTGCAGTACAAAATTGTGCATGTTTTTCAGATTCATGCATTTTGAAATAGGGGTATCAAGTAATTTTTCTTTCTTCGTGTACACAAAGCGTACAGATGTGCGTGATGCTGCCTGCTGTAATACAAAATTGTGCATGTTTTTCGCATTCATGCATTTTGAGATAGGGGTATCCAGTGATTTTTTTTTTCATGTACGCAAAGCGTACAGACCCGCGTGATACTGGCTGCTGCAGTAGAAAATTTTGCATATTTTTGAATTTCATGCATTTTAAGTAAATTTTGTATTGCAGCAACCAGTATTACACACGTCTCTACGCTTAGCGTACATGAAAACAAAACAGAACAAATCACTGGATACCCTATCTCAAAATGCATGAATTTAAAAAATATACACAGTTTTGTACTGCAGCAACCAGTATTACGCACTTCTGTACGCTTTGCGTACATGAAAACAAAACAAAAAAAAAAACCCTTGGATACCCCTCTCTGAAAATGCATGAAATTCAAAAATATGCAAAATTTTGTACTGCAGCAGCCAGTATTATGCACGTCTATAGGCTTTGCGTACATGAAAACAAAAAACAAAACAAAAACATCACTGGATATCCTTATCTCAAAGTGCATATATCTGAAAAATATGCAAAATTTTGTGCTGCAGCACTGCTAAAATAACCGGTAAATGTGATAAATATTGAATAATTAATCACATTCCTCAAAATTTAGTGGGGTTTATGCATAATCCCCAGATTAATCATTTTTACCGTAACATATACACTTTTTAATTGTAAATAACGCACGCATTTTCCAAAGAGCATTGTTTGTCCAATCTTAAGTGTAATTATATTTAACATGTATTATATTTATATATGTATTTAGATTTTACATTATTATCTAATACAGTATTTAAGTCAGGGTGCGAAATTTCCACTCGCCAGCTCGCGATTGGCGAGTGGAAATTTTACTGTGGCGAGTAAAATTTCGGTCTAAATGTAGATAGATTTCTTACAACGGTGCTACAACAAAAAAAAAAAAAAAAAAAAAAAAAGAAAGAAAGAAAATTGATTTCAAAACGTAAAATCATGCTAATCTTAGGTAAGGTGACCAGATATCCTCTTTTTAAAAGGAAAGTTTACTTTTTCAACACTCTGCCCTCTTGAACGAAAAAAACATTACAGGACTAAAAAGTCCTCCTTTTTATGTTTTTCGTCGTCTGTCCTCTTTTTCAAATGAAAAGGATTTAGTCCTTAATTTAAAAAATTTCGCAAAACTAGGAAGCTCAATCGGCTTTTATCTGTATCGAACCGTGAGCACTAACTTTTTTGTGCGTTAGGTTCGCAAAAGAACAACTTTCTAATAAACTTGCCAAAGCATATTATGGTTTATATCTATTCATATTCTTCGAATCACAAAGAAATGAAAGTATTCCCTATATTTGTACTGTTCTTTGATCCAGAACACGGAATCACTATTGAGATTGTCATGAAATCATTAAGAAGGCGGTGCTCTGCTCGATACAAGGTGGGTTGAAGTGTGTTCTCACTTTTGCATGAATAATATTCCTTATAAAAATAGGCCCACCAGTGGCAGAGAGGTTCTGTCCTCGAAGCGGGTCTACGTGAGGCGCTCGGATCCATACCCTGTCGCGCTCGTTTGTTTAGCCGTTATGAGTTTTCCGTGGTTTTCTCCGAAACTAGCTTAAATGTGGGCTAGAACCTCTTAGAAAGACCCCACGGTGAACTCTCCTACTCAGGCCTAGAGCCGTAGTGCAAACAATTGGCCTTAATGATAACACTACCACCACCTCACAAAAATATGGAAAAGTTAGTTGAATTCATTTTATATCCTCCGCCAAAAACGCTTATACAAAGCGACTGTTTTCTTCAATGAACAGAATGTAGTCAAAAAAATCCCCTTAATATAAATACTTTAAAAACTTATTAACTACTAAGACTAATTTAACTTATACTTGTGAGAACTTTTATAAAATGTTGATAAAGAATGACTGTTCGTTAAAACAAATCGTTTTATCTGCCGAATACTAATTTTATTTTTTCATTTGACAATTTTTTTTTTATTATTATTATTATGATTTTAATAAAAAAAAAAAAAAAAAGTCTACCAATTTTTTTTTTTTTTTTTTTTTTTTTTTTTTATGTAACTGCATGAAAGTAACACAAAAAAAAGTTCTTGTCTATAGCAAAAATTAATAATAATAATAAAATCTATATCGTCCAGTGACACCTATAAAAATTAGTGATTTTTCCTCTCGTATCCGTATATTATTAATTTAAATTAAGGTGTAATGATCCAAATTTATCATTTGAGATAAAAATGTTTCCACCACTTGTGTAAAGTAGCTATTGATTGATTTTTATATTCATTTTCATTCAATTTTGTGTCCTCTAAATGACCACTTTTTCAAAATTGAATGTCTTCTATTTTCCTATATATATATATAAAAAAAAAAAGACGTTACGTAATTTCTCCTGTTTTTCTAATAAAACATTCTGGTCACCTTATCCGTAAAAAATAGAGTAAGTTAATCATATTTTGTGGCGAGAAACTTTTTTTTTCAAAGAGTGTAATCTAAGTTGAAATTTCGGGCCCTGATTTAAGTATATAAATACCGAAATCAGGGATGGCCAAAGTGCTGTAAATATGATAGCGCTTGCATTTGCGTTATCATTTATATTTTAACTTTTTTTTTCTTAAAATACCTTCGGTGTGAAACAATGAAATTCTGTTCTAATTCTTGAGCGATCTTAACTTTATTTTTCCAGTTTTGTAGATAACCCCCTTACACATATTTGTTTATAACTCAAACTCATTTTATTTATATCAAAACTAAAGAATAAAGTATACAAACTGTACACTTTTCCGCACTGCCAGACTCTCAGAAATTCAAATATGAAGTCAAAATTGGGTGTTGCTATTGAAAAAAAAAAAAAAAAAAAAAAAAAAAAAAATCAAAGATTGTTCTCATTTTAATATGTAGATGACCCTAATTCGAAATTTTACGCTATTTTCAAAAAGTGACTTAATTTTCTGTTGAGTGATATCTAATAGATTTTTCTAGGTCAATTAATAACGAAATAACAGCGAGCGTTTTTTTTTTTTTTTTTTTTTTCTCTCGACATTACATATACTGGTTTATGTAATTATTATATTTATGAACAATATCTATTTGTTATATCAACTGCTTTTAATACGTTCAATAAAGTTAGAATATGTTTATAATTTTAATTTGTCTATGTGACTGTGCTCTAATTTCGGTAAATATTTACGAAATTGACATATTAATCAAATTCACTATAGCATATTCCTTGTAGAAAGCTGTACAAACACTACTGTTAATTTGTGTACAGGGTTTTCACAAAAGTATTCCAGTAGATTTCAGTACTATGAAATACAAACTTTTAGTCTGTTTAATAGCTTTATTCTGAGCAAAATATAATAGAATCAGCATACAGGGTCCGCCAAAAGTCATTCCCCCCCCCGCCTCCTTCCACCGCGGAAATGCATCGGAATTTTAAAAAATGGGGAAACACATGTTCAATGACATCGAGGGGGACACCTTTTGATGAAAAATTCTTGGGCCCGCGGTGTGGCTGACTAGGGAGCCACTAGGGAGCCACTAGGGAGGGGAAATATAAAATTTCTAACAAGAAGGTATGTCTTGTGATACATCCCTGGAAACTTCTCTTCGAGACAAGGAACTTGATGTATATAGTTTTGTCTTGCTACGAATTTTTAGTTATGTTATGCAGGTTTTATTTATATTCTAAATTTTTATTACATTCCAGTGGAAGTAATCTACTCTAGATAAGTACAAAACTTTGAATAAACACCATAAAATGCAATGGCATTTATTAGAAGTTTTGTACTTATTACTTCAAAATGTCAGTTCTGTGATGCTTTTTTATTAATCTACTCTTAGTTAATCTCTTAGGGCTACACAAAAGTGATTTATTTTATATATTTTTTTTAATAGTAAATCTGTAAATATAGCTTTTGTTTTCTTCTTTAATAATTCAAGCAGATAGATAAATAACACCACTGAGTCATGTACAAATATTGAAAAAGAATGGAATACATTAAGGTCTATGAGAGTAATCATCAAAATATACTTATTATCTTTACAATGCACATAACGTAACAATTTTACATATATTGTTTTACACACAAGCTTTTTTCCGAAATATGATATGATTAAGATTAGTGATCCGTTTATAGGGTCATATAAGTTTATTCCGATATATTGTAGATTTAGAAATTGATTAAAATGTATTTTTATCTTATTTTATTTATTTATTTATATATATATTTATTTATTTTTTACGTTTTTAATATTCTTTAACCACATTTCTTACGAAACCTCTGAGCATGTGCTGACTCAACAACTATAGTGTTAAAATAGGCATGATACCCTTGTGGTTGCCAGGAAATAAAATATAAGGGCACGCCGATTGACTGATGTCTACCAAATCCCAACCTGCCGGTCAATTTGACACGAATCCAAGTTTTTAGAATCGTCTTCAATGGTAGGCGGTAGAAACGTGGTGGCACTATACTTTAAACAATGTTGAAATATTTAAGGGGAAACCAATAAACATAGCTGGAATGAGATTTATAATTTATGCAAAACACAATATATTTCATTATTCCTCCTAATTCCCTGCTCAAAATTAGCTTTTGTGTCGAAAAATCAACATTTTACGGTTACTTTGAAGTTTGTAATAGTTGTATTGAAAAAAAAAATAAATAAATAAAAAAAAATTGAGATTATGCATTAATTAAACTCACATGCGTTTATCATATCACATTATAAAACGTAATACACATGTAATACAGTCCCAGATCCTTTAGCCTACTAGTTCATCTGATCGATATTTTTGCATTTTTGGAGATATGTATTTAAATCAGTAAATAATTAAATAACCTTTACAAGATTAATAAAATTTGAAAAAGAATTTTTTTTTTTTTTTTTTAGGACATGCTTTTTTATAATACATGAGAAAAATAAAATTACTTACATTTTAAATTTTCTCTGATATTCTACGTAATTCGTTGTACACGAATTAAGTTGTCGCTACAAGTATATACTTGAATATATCAAAAAGTTATAAAGTAAAATAATGCGGGAAATAACTTTAGAATCATAAAATCATTTATTTTTCAATTTTATTTTCACGTAAAACTATTCATCATTTAAAATAAAAACTCTAACAAAAGTTTTCTTATTCAAATATAAAAGAATCATAAAACGTGAAATTAATATTCAGCGCACATTATATGAAAAGATTTTATTCCAAAAATATATTACAACTTCTTAAAAGATAAACTCATTATTCTGAAAGCTTCTTTAAAAATAAATATTAAAGTTTTGGAGCGAAGAAAATTAATAATACTTTAGTTGGATCAAGAAATAGGAAATTAAAAATACTTTTACGATATGAAGTAAAATCCACGAACTGAATGACAAATCTGAATCTCTTTTGAAATTTTAATTTTGTATGGTTTTTCTTTTTAAAAGTATATATCGATTATTTAAATTAAACTGAAAAGTTAAGAAAAGTATTTATTTACATAGTGGTACAGGCAGTTTTAGAATAAATTAACTAAAGAGGGTTCAATTAAAAAATTGAATTTGAATGTACATTTAATATACTAGGCAAAATAAATTTATATACTAAGAAGAAAATATATATATATATATATATACTATGAAGAAAAAAAAAAATATATATATATATATGAAATTATATTTAATAAGGGATTAATTACCCTGTCTCACTATATTTACTGTAAGGCATAAGAATTAATACAATATGTGTATGAGGAAAATATATGTGGAAAATTTATATTAATTAATAATATTAATTAAGTATTAGGTTTTCAAAAAGGTAAATAGCTAATGATTTTCAGATAATTTTAAAGCTAATATTTAAAGAATTATCTTGAAAACTGAAGCACACATGAAGTAATGTTTGCACTTTAAAATTATATTTCTATTTGCAATAATTATAATACTTTCAAAGACAAACTGCTACAGAAATTTTCAAATTTTTTATTAATATATTCCTCTATATAATTTTACTCAAAGTAGAAAATTCAAAGTGGGAAAAGAATATTAGATTATTTGCCAGCCATGCTTTTACCTACAATTTGTTATAACAGCATATAATGAAATATAAGGCGCCATCCAGTGGCGGTTCGTTATTGAGGGCAAATGGGCCTGGCCCCGCTTGAATTTTCCTCTCTATTAAAAATCAAGTAATATATCTTTCTTTCTTTTTATTTTATTTATTTAATTTTTTTTTTTTTTTTTTTTTTTTAATTCTAACGCTTGTAAAAATGCATCTATCAAGTTAGAAACGCGCATCCAATTTCCTCTTATTCTTCTTGTCCTTTTGTCTGCTTTTCTTTTACCGAATTACAGCTAGTTCCTATTCGGAGTTCAGCCGTTTGGGCACTTTGATTTGTGCCCGATCTCGCGCATTAATTAGTATAGTATTTATATTGCTTTGCGCATGGAACAGCAGGTTAACACATTTGACGAAGTAGAGCTTTACCAATGTTAATATTCCCATACTTTTAAAGTGTTAGGAGCACTTGGCGAATTGGCCCAAGTAGCGCAGTTTAATGAAAAATAACTGTCTCCTTTAAAATACATTAACCATAGAGATCGTGGAAAGAATTTGGCAACTTTCACAGTACTTTTTATTTATTTATTTTTGTACTGATAGTGAAAAAGAGGAGACTTTTGCGATGTTTTTTTTTTTTTTTTTTTTTTTTTTTTTTGTTTGTTTGTTTGTTTGTTTTCCCAAATAAACCTATGATTGTTTAAAAACTAACAGTGATAGAAAGGAATTCTGTTGAAAATTTATTGACAAAAAGGATTAAAACATTTTTGAGAAATTCTATGGGACAGGAAAGTTTAAATGCACTTGCGGTTCTCGCAATCCACAAACACTTTATTTTCACAATTCCAGAATTTAATGAGAAAGTAATTGGAAGTTTTGCTCGACAAAAAACTCGGTGAGCAGAATATTTATTTTTGTATAAATAATAATCAGATTTAATTACTTGAACAGTTTTGGCTGCCTAAATTGGTAAGCCTTTTTATTATTATATATATATATAATCATGCGATTTAGTGTAATATTTTTTATAATTATTGTTTTTTCAGTCAAATACAATTTGATTAAAGTATTTTTAATAATAATAATCGCATTTACATAAATTAATATTGATTATTTAAAAAATATATTTCTAAATTATTATTATTATTATTAAGGGGTGAATCAATCCTTTTTAAATATATATACATACGCACTTTTTTTTTTTTTTTTTTAAGTATTGCGATGGATTTTTAAAGTGTCTTTATTTGCGTATTTTTAACTCGACATTATGGAAAAAACTGCAAAGAAATAAAATGTCAGACTTTAATTACTTTCTCTTATCCATAAGGTTGTGAAAGTATTGTTTAAGGGTCAAATTTTCGAGCGTGAGTTTTTGTTATATTTACATGTTCTGAGGGCCCCTGAATACGAAAATCATGTTTTTAGCGAATGGTCTGTGTGTCTGTCTGTGTGGATGGATGTCTGTGTGTCTGTTATCAGCATATCTCAAGAACAAATAGTAGCAGAAATTCCAAACTCGGTATGCTAAATGTGTATCATATAGGGATGCTACAGTAAGCTTTTCGTTGAGATAAAGCAAATGGTTCGTGTACAGGGACACTCAAAAGTATTCAAATACATTACGTCTATGAGGGAAATTGCAGGTAAGTAGAGTTTAACATCTATAGACTGCACAAAACCAAATGGAACGAATATATATTTTTTGTAATAGAGATAGTCAACTGAAAAAAAAAAAAAAAAAATTGTGCATGTAGGAGCCCCGCCTCCCTCCCTGCGGGGAAGTCCCCCCTCGAGGGGAGAAAATTTTCCTGATGGGTATCTTTCAAAGGAGCTCGCCAATACCTTTAAAACGAATGTTTGAACCACCGATCTGCGATAATTTAAAATAAAGTTATCGATTTTTCTAATGTAATATTGAGAATAAATTCAACTCTTTTTTTTTTTTGTGTGTGTGTGTGTGTGTGTGTGTGTGTGTGTGTGTGTTATACTACTTCTCTAATATGGAAATCGTCTGCATTATCATGAAAGATAATTTTTTTTAATAATAATTTTAATAAATTATTTTTTTAAACAGAATTATTTTTAATAACCAAATTAAATTCTATATAAATGTAGGTGCATTAATGAAACGTGGGGTTGAGAGGGGCGATAGCCCCCCTCACACAGAACCAATTATCATATAAAACTTCTCCAATGCCTAATTTGAATTGTTTAACACAGATTTACATAACAGTACTCGTTATCTTACCTCTTCATCTGCAACCTGTATTTATAGTATTAAATTTCTTGGTAAGAGAAAGTCGTGTGAGTGACACACCAGATTATTTTTTATTGTGACAGTTATAAAATTTTGTATTGTTGAAGGAATATAAAATTTTAAACAAACTTTTTGGTACAGGCTTAATTTTTAATTTTGATATACATTACAAAATCACCTAAAGATTTTAAATTTTATATTCATTTGTCCTAATCATTGTTTTTAAATAAGCTAGACTATAAAAAAGTAAAATTTACAAACACTATAATTTAAAAATTCGACATTTTAAAAATGTGTATATATTTTTAAAATACCGTTTATGAAATTTCAAATTTTAATTTAATTTCTTATATTTTGGCTGTGCTTTTAAAAACAAACGTACAAGAAACATGTATATTAAATATATGTGTTCGTTTATACTTAAAAGATTTAGAGTTGTTATGCACAAAAGTAAAAAAAAAAAAAAAAAAAAAAAAATGCAGAAGAATTTCAGTTTAAAAATTTTGACATTGTAACATTGTAAAATTTTATAATATTCACAATGGCTTATAATAATAATAATATACATAGAACCCACCGAATATTAAAAAAAAAAAAAAAGATAATTTTCCCTTTAAATAACTTATTCTTTTTGCGTTTGAATTATGAATATATTTCACATGTCGTGCAATGGACCGGGCCCCACCTGGGAAAGTTGGCACGAGCCGCCACTGGCGCCATCATTCATCAATCTTTCATTCATTTTGAATCCAATAAAAGCACTCAAATACAAACGTTACAACTGTATTGTGAACCCAGTCTAATTTGCGAATCTCCTAATATTGTATGTCTGCGAAGTATTAAATTAAAATTTTATCATTTTTAATTTCTATGGGTTAGTTGTTAAAATAATTATTAGTTAAATTTTATTTTCAATTTTCTTTAATTTTCAATTATGTTCAACTTCTATGTATAGAATTTAATTAAGACTCTACATTTAACTACGAGATTAACTTTATTTAGCCTCGTAGCTACGCTGAGATGCTTGAGGTAGGGTAAGTGATTTTTGTAATTGTAAAGTAAGTAATAATTTTAGTATTATTATTTTTTTCTTATGAATAATTTTATTTTTTAAGTAACATTGATTATTGTAGTGTTTATCGTTTTGTCTTTGTTTGTCTTTGGTTTTTCCTTTTTCTTATTGAGTATGAATTTATTTACTCATCCTTTTTTGTGTTATTTAGCTTAGTATATTGTAAATCTTTAGCAAATTGCATACAGTATGACAGAAATAACATATAATTTGCATGCAACATTCAATCTAAGCCCTTGAAAAATATTGATGTTGTCTGTATTCATTAAAAGAAAGCTTAATTTTTTTCAGAAATCTTTATTCATGGTCTTTCTAATTCTTCATGTTATACTTGGTTTCATCTTTTGCAATTTTTAAAAAAGTTTTCAATATATATATATATATATAAAGTCAGTAATTTAAAATAAATTAGAAATAAAAAAAAATTGTGGTTTAGAGTGAGTAAGTTTTTAAGAACGCAATAAAGCTATACATTAGGGTGGTTGGCTACAATCTAGAATTCACCCTTGGCTGTGATCCGGTGACATGCCATCACATATTTCATCCTTCGCAGAGGAGATGGTTTTCCCGCTTCGCCTTCCCCAAGAAGTACTACGTTTATGAAACATGGGCGGCATTGCATCTACGAAGAATTTTACTCGCAGGCAGTGCTGCCAGATTGAGGGAAATTTTTATTCACCATCGAGCTCACCACCTGCCATCTGAAGGAGAAAATTAAAAGTAAATTACAAATACTAAGTGACTTTTTGTAACACCATTGTTCATGTTATACGTTAACGTATCCCTGTTAACTATGCTAGTTTATCCGTAATGATATTAGGCCCGGCTTTTTTTTCACACCAGAATAGTTGTAGAGTAATATTCATCAATATTTTCTCATTATTAAATAAGAAGACTATTGCTCTACAACTATTCTGGTGTGAAAAAAAAGCGGGGCATAATACCATTAGGGATAAACTAGCATAGTTAGCAGGTCTACGTTAACGTTAACATTTTATCAGAAAGCGATGCTTTACGGTCTTGTATTTGAAAATCATTTTTTTAAAAACCTTTCTTAAATTCTAAATTTATTTCTACAATGACCCTTGATAACGATTTATCACTTTCTCATTTCCTAATTTCAGCTTTTGTAAATTTTTATTGGCTTCCTTTCGTAATATTTCTGCTTACCGTATTTACAAAAAAGACAATTTGATAATCTTCCTATAATCGATAACTTATTGCAGTAATATTATCTTTTACTCAAAAGAGTAATGGGATTTTTCAAAAATATATATGTTAGAAAAGAATTAAACGCAAAAGTACAAAAAATATGAGTTTCTCAAACAACAATTTTTAATGATTATTTTATTCTTAATTTAATAATTATTTTCCCATTCTGCTTAGATAGTATAAGGAAATGAAAATTAAACCGATGCTCCTTTGATTTTAGGGAATAATCATAATAAATTCAGAGAAAAACTTTCGCAAATTCGTCAGAACGTTAATATGTCAACACATTGAAATTGTTATCGCAATGGCGCTGAGGGATATATCTCACTGATGTAACTATCTTATCTGAAATAATTTCCCGTGAGAGCAGTCAATGTCTTCGATATGAGAGGAATTAGTCTGAAGTTTAATAAGTATTTATATCAGCAATGGATATCAGATTCGACGGAAAAACTGCTCTCGTTACAGGAGCGGGGAAAGGTAATATGTATCTAACCAATGAAAATATGTTATCAAATTTATTAAATTTATAATTAATGTCATTTTTGGATATTATATATTGAATCCCATATGCATACTTATTTCATACTTTCAATGGTAATAAAATAAGAGTCTCTTTGTTTAGGTAAATAAAATATGTATTATAGATAATAATTAAATTTTTCAATCTAAATAATTATGTAGAATTTTTTTTTTTTTTTTCCGGTATAAAGTTTTTATAATACACGAGGGTAGTTAATACTTATTTGAATTTTCACAAATTGAATCGTTTGTAGAAAAGTACATAAAATTTTTAGATTTAATTCATAGCTTCTTTATTAAGTGTAAACAGTATTTCATTTAAAAGAGAAGAAATGTAGAATGAAGCTACAAAGGAAACAATATTTATGCATAAAACCATTCGTTACCGAATGTTTGCGTTTAGAGTTAATAAAGTCTTATAAGTTTGGTTAATAATACATTATAGTTTGATACTTATTTTATCAAGATTTTTCAGACTAAAGTATTATGGTACATTATAAAACAAATTATTATTATTATTATTTATTGTTATGATGATGATAATATTTGCGTGATGCTTTTTAGTTGAAGGGAATAGAACTTTTCATTATAAATCTAATATATATAAATATATACATAGCTGCCAAGTTTTTTAATTTATTCCGGAATGTTGTTAGTCCCGCCTCTTTTTCACACAGTAATCTTTTTAGAATAATTTTCTTCATATTTAATCGTAATCATATATTGAAGAAAATTTTTCTACAAAGATTACGATGTGAAAAAAGAGCGGGGCTCACAGCATTCCGGAATAAATTAAAAAACTTGGCAGCTATGTATATATATACAAATAAATCTTGAAAATTAGTAGAATATAAAACTTGAATTTTTTATTTAAAAAAAAAAAAAAAAAAAAAGAAAGAAACAGAGTATTTATAAACCAATGCGCGAATGCGGCAAAAGGAAATAAACAAATAAATAAACAAACTGATAATAAATGAAAAGTAATCAAAAACACATTGAACTCTTTTGGTGTGTGTGTGTGTGGGGGGGGGGGGGTCAATGTTTTTCAATCTACTTGTCATATAAATTTGCTCTTATGTATATTTATATTTTTATATTGATATATTTACTATTGTACTTTATCAATGAATTTAATTGCTTATTTTAATGTTTTGTATTAATTCAATTCTAATCTTGAATTCGTTTTGCTATATATTTTTGCTTTCATCTATGAGAAGTCGGGGGCCAGAAACGTATTTCTTGGCTAAAAACACGTTTCTTCAAAAATTTCTCTTTTTCCATTCCCTACATGTGAGGGAGAAGCTCGCCTGAAAAAAAAAAAAAAAAAAAAAAAAAAAACATGTGTTTTGGGATTACTCTTCATTTATTTTCAGTTTGTTCATATATATATATTAGGGTAGTCCTTAATAATTAACATTTAAATTTTTGTATGGGGCACCCGTTTATTTTGTTCTATGTATAAAATAAAGACTTCCACAAAAATTTCAAAATTTTAAACAAGTTTTAAGGGTGGCTACCGAGGTTTAAAAAAATTTAAAAATGACAAATTTGACATATTTTGTAATTTTGTTATAAATTATTATATTTTAATTACATTAAAAATCGAGACAATATACAATAAAATATTCAATTTAAAATATTAAAATACACATAACATAAATTTAAACGTTTCGAGCCTTATTTTAGGCTCCTCATCAGTAAAATGAATCAAAAGTAAATGCTGAAAAAAACAATAGATTTCCTTTACGAAAGTATAGCATATTCAGCAGGATTTGTGTACGCCTCATTAAGCAGTGAAAAATTCTGTTTCGTATACCAGCCTTCCAGTAAAATTCTTGAATGATAATTTGAACAGTTAGATACGATTACTTAGTATTGTTAAAATCATGTAGATGGTCGATTTCTATGGCATGCTGCTAGAATGAATATCGCGGCTTTTGAAATTTCTTTTATGTTCGAGAATTCAAGTACGAAGGGAACGGCCAGTTTCACCAATATAAACAGAAGTGCAAGATTTACAAGGAATATTATAAATAACCCCTGTACGCGAAAACGGGGGGGAAGGGGGGGGGATACTGATGAGGAGTCTAAAATAAGGCTCGAAATGTTTATATTTATGTTATGTGTATTTTAATATTTTAAACTGGATATTTTAAATGTATATTGTCTTGATTTTTAATGTAATTAAAATATAATAATTTATAATGAAATTACAAAGTATGTCAAATTTGTCAATTTTTAATTTCTTCAAACCTCGGTAGCCACCCTTAAAACTTGTTTTAAAATTTTGAAATTTTAGTAAGTCATTATATTATACATAGAACAAAACAAGTGGGTGCCCCATACAAAAATTTAAATGTTAATTTTTAAGGAACACCCTTATATATATATATATATATATATATATATATATATATATATATATATATATACCATTAACGTATATTTAACTATATTATAATTTTTATTATTAAAATTTCTATTAAATATCGAGAAGCTGGTAATAGGATAATAAAAATATTAAGATTACAGTCATTTTCGACGAGAATCTTTATAAAAGTGTGAATTTGTTTATAACCAAATGATTATTTTCTATTATGTCAGTCGTAAGAAATTTCCATTAAATCGAGAAAAAAAAAAATACTATCGAATGTACTCTTGTTCCTATCATAAAAAATTCTAAGAATTATATGAACAATTCCAAATTAAATAAAATTTTTTTAAGTTAAACAATAAACAGTGCTATGTTTTTGATATGGAGCATTTTGTGGTTATCTTTCTTTTTCTTTTGTTTCTTTTTTCTTTTTTTTTTTTTTTTTTTTTTTTTTTTTAACAGATGTCATATTGAATTATTGAATTATTAAATTATTTACTTTTAAAGTAAATAATTCTCTATAATTAAATATAAAAAAATTTTAACAATCCATGTTTTTTAACATCATTCGAAAAATAATTTAGAATCTAAAGTAAATAAATAAATAAATAAATAAATAAATATGTGTATGACGATTTTTTGTATGGCAAATCAAAATCATTTTAAGATTTTTATTAACAATATGATATGTAGAACAATCAGTTGTGTTTTTTAAATGACTGTATTTTTTCTGTAATGTAGTCCTCTGCAGAAAAATGTCATTATTTCGTAAACATAAAATATTTAAAATACATTAAAAGAAATTTTATTTATACGAATCTCCAAGTAATACAGAATTTATTCGTTTTAAAAGTAGCTTGTTAACACCTTAACTGCTGAGAAAAATTTACGAGATTTACTCCTCAGTACCACCGTTTTTCACACAGGCGCGCGTAGTTATGTGTTCACTATTCCAGAAAATTTACTTTTTTCCAATTCCTCCACTCTCCTCTACTCTGAAATAAGTAAATCCATAGAAAACACTGTCATGGTCATTTTATGTCATTCCAAAGCTTTGGGACAAGTTTTACTGTTAGCAGCGCAACACAAAGGATCGTACTTCGGAAGCGCGTATATATACGCCCGGGGCAAGTTGCTGCATTGGCTACGTGAGACGAATGTGTAAGCTCAGGGTAGTTAAGGGGCTCTTACATCTTCATAACTCGTTAAATTAAATGTTATTTTAATGTAATAAGTAAGCGTTTTTTTTTTTTTTTTAACCTTTAATCTTCAAGTTTCTTGCATTGTCGTTGTTTGGGATAAAATATAATGTAGCTTGTAAACATAAATGAAATTTAAGAGAAATTTAGCCTAGTTATTGTTTCAAACAAACAATTTTTTATTTATTTATTCTCTTTTTTTTTTTTTTTTTATCATGGTAAACTCATTAAGGGAATGGTGATCGTCTATGAAATTACTATTTTAGAGTTATAAAATTTTGCATACGTGTGCATTGAAATTTATCAATATTAAATATAATAACAATTCTCGAAAAATAATAAAATTTAAAATTTTATTTATTTATTTTAATGTCCCATGCGACTGAGTTTTTAAATTTTTCGCTCGATTTTACATTATTTTAATTTATCAATATATTCTAAACATTGTTGTGCATTAATTAATAGATTGGTTGATACATTTCTTTTTTTTTATCTATATATTAATAGGCAAGCATAAAATTTGTTGTCCCTTTTTAACATATTAATTATGGGAGTAGAGGTTTGAAAATGGTATCATTCGAAAGGTATGGTTAGCCGGAAGGTGCGAATACAAATATTATTTTCTTACGATGTCAAGAAGGTACTTAAAAATACATTTATTTTTTATGCATTTTCCCCCATTTTTCCCTTTTATACATGTATTCCTTTACATTAAAAAATACCTAAAAGTAGAAAGTTGTTAAATCTGGCAATTTCATAAAGCTCAAATAAAACCATAGACACAGTAATTTGTATAATGTAGCATCACTATACGCGAGCGAAGTGATGACGTCACTGTCTGTCCATGGAGCCATGGAAAGGATTTTCTATGTTAATTGTCCATTGGATTTTTTGTAAAAAATTATTAAAAAATAACGGAAATTATCTGCCGATTTTAATTCCGATATTTGGGTATAGTGCATAGATATAGTAATAAGACATAGATTGATCAGCGAGGCCGAAAAAGTGATGCCTTTTTTTTTCGGGAAAAGACGGCCATTTTACTCTCTTGTGGATGTCTTTCCCCGACTGAATATACACGGGAATACACACAGATAATTTAGCAAATAAAATTTATGAATAATTTATGTTCTAAAGATGAATGAAAAAACTCCAGATACTCATTTTTCTTTCTCTCTTTTCTTCTTCTTTTCTTTTTCTTTTCTTTTTCTTCCTTTTTTTTTTTTTTGTATGGAATAACGACATTTAAAGAAATTTATCGTTTCTGTCTACTATTTCTATCTGGTTAGAAGTTTTTATGGTCGAAAAAACTATTGGACTTATCCTCATCTTTTGAGATATTAGAGTTAACCCTTTAATTGCCGATCGCAATGCAGTCGGACACTTTTGTTACCAACTGTATAGAGTAGAAATTTATGTTTACTCGGAAATGGTTATAAAGATATTAATAAAAGTTTGGGATAAGTGCTTTTTAGAGACCTAAAACAACTGGAACATCCTTAGCATCAAGAAAATTAGTGTTAACCCTTTAACTGCCAATCGCAACATGTAGTAGAAATTGAGTTTAATCAGAAATGGATATAACGATTTTGTTTAAAGTTTGGAGTTAAATGTCTTTTTTTTTTAATTTTTTTTTTTTTTTTTTTAAGAACTAAAACGTTTGGACATATCCTCATCTTCAGAAAAATTTGTGTTAACCCTTTAACGGCCTGTCGCAACATATAATAGAAATTAGGTTTACTCGGAAATGGATATAACGATTTTTATAAAAGTTTGGGATTAAGTGTTCTTTTGAGAGATAAAGCGATTGGACATATACTCATATTTAGGAAAATTCGCGTTAGACCTTTAACGGCCAGTCGCAATATATAATAGAAATTAGGTTTACTCGGAAATGGATATAACGATTTTAATAAAAGTTTGAGATTAAGTGTTCTTTAGAGAGATAAAGCGATTGGACATATCCTCATCTTCAGGAAAATTCGCGTTAACCCTTTAACGGCCAGTCGCAACATATAATAGAAATTAGTTTTACTCGGAAATGAATGTAATGGTTTTTATAAAAGTTTGGGGTTAAGTGTTCTTTAGAGAGCTAAAACGAATGGACATATCCTCATCTTCAGAAAAAATCGCGTTAAACCTTTAACGGACAGTCGAAATTTATAGCATTAAATTGGTTTACTCGGAAGTGAATGTGACGATTTTGATTAAATTTTAGGGTTAAGTGTTTTTTTTTTTTTTTCTGGGCACAAATCCTCTCAAGTATCCTCCTTACTACATATGTTCGTGTTTCAGAACTTTCTACCACTGTAGCTCCTCAGATCAGAATGTGAGTTATTTTAAACGCATGAATGTAAAATTTATATGAATTATTGATAATAGTAGTAATAAACTTGAAAAAAAAATTGTGCATGTAGGAGCATTGCTTTCCTCCTGGGAAGGAAGTGCTCTTCCCCCGGGGCCTGTGTAAATTTTCAATGTGGATATTTTAGAAAGAACTCGTCAATATTTCTAAAACGAATGGTTGAACCATACATCTGTATTAATTTGAAACGAAGCTACCGATTTCTTTTATTTTTAATGTTATATATAATGTATATATAGTATAGACATATATATATATATATACAGTCGAACCTCGTTAACGTGAATTACTTTTAACATGAACTGTTACCACAATCCCCGTCAAAATGAAGATTACTTTAGTTATATGACGATCAGTTACTGATAGCATGAACTACTGATAAGATGAACAGATTTTTGATCCCCCTTGAGATTCACGTTAACAAGATTCGACTGTATATCTTTTCATGTCTGCAGAAAAATGATTTTTTTCAGCATTTATTATTATACTACTTTAAGAAAAAAATCGTCTGCATTCATCATGGAAAATATCTTTAATAAATTATAACTTACTAAATAATTTGTATTGAATAAATTTGTATAGGATTAAATAGAGAAGAAAGTCTTGTGGTAATACTAGTTATAATATATTAAAACAAGCGGCTTTTACCTCTGCCACTGCTAACTACATTTAAAAGAATTTTGAAAATTCGATATTACTTACTAATATAAAATCTTAAAAAATATTAAAATTTTTAAAAAAGTATTCCATTAAAAATCAAAACAGTATTTAAACCATAATAATAACAAAGCAACTAATTATAAAGAATCATATTTTTCATAAATTAGTTAAATTTAACTTACTTATGAAAAGTTATTCCACTTCCTTTCATAAATTTATTTCTACAATTAAAAGTCGCACAGTACTTGGGCATTTTCAATATATATCAACCATGTCTTATTACTATATCTATGATATCAACATTCTATTCCATTGTTGTTTTCGAGTTTTATACTCTCTCATCATGGCTGATGCCAAAAACTTTTTCGGCATCAAAAATCTTTGCACGTTAACATGGGGATGATAGATCTATGTATATTACTATATCTATGGTATAGTGATATATAAGTTACTGTCTACATGTGTTAGATTGAGTTATTTTTTCTGTAAAATTGATAAAATTTTAATTTAAAATCACAAAACTCCAGAAAAAAAAAAAAAAAAAAAAAAAAAAAAATGGCAAACTTCCAGTTTCGAATGTAAACATAAACATTTCATTTCAAAGGGAGATATTTAAACAATAAATATTCAACTAATATACTAAATAAAAGGAAAATGGATTTGTTACTAACTGCTGCATGTATAAGGTAATTTCGGGTGAGTTGCCCCACCGGTAGAGATGCCCCACTTAATATAATTTCGAAACGCAATGATAGATGGCTCAGCAAATCCGATTATTATTTCAGATAGATGTTGAATGGTGTGCTGTGGAAGTTACGTGACCTTATTTCTTTGTGTTCTGCTGTCACAACAATATTTCAAGTAAGTACCATGTTTTTTCTACTCTGTTATAAGAGTGAAGTTGCATTGTAAGGCTGGCACTAGTTAATAAAAATAGATTTTTTTTTATATAAGTTTAAAAATCTGTAGTAAGAAGTTGATCAGTCGACTTCGGCCATTGTGCCGCCATTTTTGCTGTCTTTTACTTTGGATAGTTGCCGGGGCATCTCTCCCATACCAAAAGGATAGATGCCCCAGATTATATTCGGGTGAGATGCCCCACATACATTTACAGGGAGAAAAGTCATTTAATTGTTTAAATTTTAAACTAATATTGTTTTCATAAAATGCGTAATATTTGTAAATCGTTAAAATTTTTAACTTAAAAATATTTTTTGAAATTATAAATTTAGATTAAAATTCATCAAATAACATTCAAATTCGCGTGATCTCTAGAAGTGGCAACTCAAAACGAAATCACAAAAAAGCAAATTGAATCCAGATATGAAAGCAAAAAACGCTCAGGTATGTCAGACTGACCTTTGACATTTAAACTATAACGTAAACAATCTTGGGCGCTAACGAAATTGTAGGTGGGCCGTTAATTGTGCCAGTAAGTGAATATTATTGTATTTGTTAATGCAGTTGTTCAATGCTACTTGTTTGTTTCAGGAAAGATGACTACAGTATATAAAAAGAAAACAGTATATAAAAAAGAAAGATGACTACAGTATGTACAAAAGAAAAAATACTGGAACAGCTGGTGGGACCAGGACAGAAGACCATTTAAAAGAGGCTCTTGAGACTAGAAGCAGGGGAAATTGGTGTCATTGAAGCTGCTAGGTACTATGGAATTTGTTCTCGGACAGTTCGTCGTCGAAGAAAAACATATAATAATACCAAAACAAGCTCTTTGGGGACCATTGACCACTATTGACCACTATTGATCACTATTGGCCAACGTTAAAACCTTTTATTACGTTTTTCACAGGTAGGGCATCTCTCCCATGTGAGTGGGGCATCTCACCCGCAACTTCGGGAGAGATGGCAAAATGTAGTGCTGCCGCAATTTTATTTTATTTTAAAGAAAATTTACAATATGGTACAAAAAAACTACTTAGTAGTAATAAACAATATCTATTATGTATTTACCACAAATTTTCGTTGTCATTGTTACTACCTAATTTATTTTATAGCTTCCTTTCCTTAAGTGGGGCATCTCTCCCGGAATTACCTTATAAGTAGACGATACGGAAAAAATTCCGATTTCCGTTTTTTGCTGAATTTACATGTTTTGAGCTTTCTTTACGTTTCAATTAACTGAAATTGGCTACTTATTTTTTAAAAAAGTGTTTTTATTGCTAGCTTTTGTGGGTAGAATAAGCAAGTAGACGATACATAAAAACTTGTGATTTCCGGTTTTCGATGAATTTACACGTTTTGAGATTTCCTTGCATTTTAATTAAGTGAAATTGACTACTTATTTTTATTTTTTAAAAAGTGGATTTATTATTCTTTCCTCTGGATATACAAGTAGAAAATATAAGATTCAGAAAAGTTTTGGATTTTCGGTTTTCGATAAAGTTACACGTTTTGAAATTTCCCGAACTCAATTCGATCATTTTTGAAAAATATCTTTTTTTTTTTTTTTTTTTTTTTTTTTTTTTTTTGTTCAAACACTGTACTTTATGAACCAATCGAATTAATTTAACAGAATTTGATACTTGGTTGGGCCTTGGTTTGACATGGTACCTATTAGCTTCTGGGCTGTATCACACAACAAGGGGCGTTTTCACGTTGCGATTTTCTCTCATTTCAGGAAAGGCTAACATCTACAGAGAGAAATAGTTATATTAAGTAAAACTCTGCTGATTCAGTTAGAGTGAATATCGGCAAACAATTGCCGCAGCTGTGTTGCAATTGCATTCCGTTTAGGACAAGGCAATAACTTTGCTTTGCCTCGCTTTGCAAAAAAAAATGGTCGAGTTTCGACCACTGGGCGATACTAGTTATTATTATTAAGTATTTTTATGTTTAATTGCTGAAATTTCATGCAAATTGTTAACATTGCAACATATATATATATATATATATTCCTAATCAATCCACTAAACAATGCACAAAAATATTTATAACATATTGATAAACTACAATAATGCAAAATTAAATGAAAATTTTAGAAACTGAGTCGCATGAAACATGTTTAAAACTCAGTGGCATGAAAAAAAAAAAAAAAAAAAAAAAAAAAATGAAAAAAAGAAAGGAAAAGAAATTAAAAAAAGAAAAAAAAATTAAAAATTAAATTTTTGAATTATTTTTATAGTTTTTGAGAAATTTTAATGCATTTAATACCCATACATTTTAATGTACATGTAAGATAAATTATAACATTAATTTCAAAGAATTAATTTCAATTAATTTATTTTCAACGTCCACCATCCCCCTAATTTAGAATATTTTTTAATTTTTATTCATAAAAATGTGTTTCTTAAAGGGTGAGCTTTTAATGAGATGTGTGTCATAAATTTCAAATTATCAATTCTCATTCACAGGTATAGGGAGGCATTTAACATTGAAATTGGTTGAAACTGGAGCAAATGTCATCGCTATTAGTAGAACTCAGTCTGATTTGGAATCTCTCAAAAATGAAGTAAGTAGTTTATAGTAAATGAAGTCTTGTTACATTTATTTATATTCGACCGACTGCACTCAGAAAAAAATACACCACCTTTATCTAGAACGAATAAGTAGTCATTTTATGAATCCCTAAACAAGATATATAAATTTCTGAGTTATGCGTATAACTTAAATAAATAACCTAGATAGACGCAGTAATCGAGAATTCCAAGTCTATATGTTTTTCTAGATGGTGAAACAATATCATGAATATTATGAATCCTTTTTATTACGAGAAATTCTTGGTTAATTCCATAGAATTGAGTCATAAAACCAAAATTATAATTATTAAAACTCGCCTTTTGTGTTCGCTTTATTTTCAGAGATTTTTTTTAATAAGTTTGACTTCCATAATATAACAACACTCTAAAATTCTAGCAAGTGTTTTTAAAACTCGCTAAAAAAAAAAAAAAAAACTAGAATTTATAAGGATGGCATGGAATTATTTTTAGTACAGACTGTGTAAAATTACGAAATGGAACTGAATTAATTTTTCAAGTAATCTGGATTTATTTGAAGCTTTTCTTTTTGTAAATCAGAAGAGAGTTTCCAAGTTATACTTACACACCAACTGTCATGTCCCTGGCCATATTAATATGGCCACCAGCATTTGATCTTTTTGATGGTAAAACTTTTACGTATATAAAAAAAAAAACGCTGTTTTAGTGGGAACGCCTTCGTGAAATTTTGCCGAATCTTTTTATTACAATGGTAGCAATGATATTGTAGGCGGACACATTGCTTTTATTACTAAGAGCATACTTATCAGGTGGATCGTTTATGGATTTGTGAGTTATGCGTATAACTTAAATAAATAACCTAGATAGACGCAGTAATCGAGAATTCCAAAGTCTATATGTTTTTCTAGATGATGAAACAATATCATGAATATTATGAATCCTTTTTATTACGAGAAATTCTTGGTTAATTCCATAGAATTGAGTCATAAAACCAAAATTATAATTATTAAAACTCGCCTTTTGTGTTCGCTTTATTTTCAGAGATTTTTTTTAATAAGTTTGACTTCCATAATATAACAACACTCTAAAATTCTAGCAAGTGTTTTTAAAACTCGCTAAAAAAAAAAAAAAAAAAAAACTAGAATTTATAAGGATGGCATGGAATTATTTTTAGTACAGACTGTGTAAAATTACGAAATGGAACTGAATTAATTTTTCAAGTAATCTGGATTTATTTGAAGCTTTTCTTTTTGTAAATCAGAAGAGAGTTTCCAAGTTATACTTACACACCAACTGTCATGTCCCTGGCCATATTAATATGGCCACCAGCATTTGATCTTTTTGATGGTAAAACTTTTACGTATATAAAAAAAAAAACGCTGTTTTAGTGGGAACGCCTTCGTGAAATTTTGCCGAATCTTTTTATTACAATGGTAGCAATGATATTGTAGGCGGACACATTGCTTTTATTACTAAGAGCATACTTATCAGGTGGATCGTTTATGGATTTGTTGTTTTATTTTTTATAAGTGTTTTTATATTTCGGTAAGTTTATTAGTAATTTATTGTTATAAACTTTTCTTTTAGCATTTTAAAGGTTTTTCTGGTAGTTTTTTTTTTAACTTCTTATTTAAATTAACCTAATTTGGCATTTTTATTATTGTTAGTGTTGGGAAGGCTAAAGGACCTATCTCCAATAAAAAACAAGAACGGAAAATCATGTAGTTCGAATAAATTATTAACACTTTCCTACTGTACGTACTCATTGCCTTCTACGTACTCCTTGCCTATGTGATTACACAACACCCAAACAGAAATACATGCATTTAGACTAATTAAATTTATAATCACTCTTAATCGTTGTTGAGATTTAAAAAAAAAAAATTAATAAAATCAAAAATTCAATCCCAGTAATTTTTGGTTATAGCCCTTAATGTAAGTGAATATTTTTTGTCTGATCCTGTAAATCTTAATCCTAATCATGCTGTATTCATATTATATTAATTTTATAAAATTTTAAGTAAAAATTTTGAAAAATTCAGACGGTGGGTGCTTGTTTCTGGAGACCTTTTAGAAAAGAGATGAAAATGATTTCTCAATAACTAATGCACCTATCTTATTCAAATTTTGAACACTTCTTCAAAATTAAATTAACTAGTGCTTGAGAAAAAGATTTAAAGAAAAAATATTTTTTGTATTTTTGGCAGAGTTGCAGGAAGTTTTTGGCAGGAAAAAAGTACAATTTTCGGAATATTTTACGTGAAATATAGCCTTGTAAAATTAGTTGTAATCAAAAGAAATTGAAATCCTTCGTTCAAGCACTAATCAATTGTGTTTTGGAGAAGTGAACAAAATGAGACCAGTGCATCAGCTTTTGAGCCACTGGTTGATTTTTTTTTTTTTTTTTAAGCAAGATTTTATAAAATGTTGCTTAAATGTTGCTTTTTTATATGCTTAAAAATTCTGAATAAAAAATTATTTATAATAATAATAATAATAATAATAATAATGAAGTTTTTTTTTCTTTCTTTTAAGCTTTTGGAACCCATATAACCTCTTATAAAAAGTATAAGTACCACCAAAAATTAAAAAATTATAAAAAATAATAAAAATTATAAAAATAATAAAACTAAAACATATTTTTAATTAGAATTTAATATGGCATTGTCCAATATGAATGAATATGCCTTTACTTTTATCAGAATCCCGAGAAAATTCAGATCATTTGCTTGGATATTGGAGATTGGGATGCAACAAAAAGGGCTCTGGAAAATATTGGACCAGTCCATCTATTAGTCAATAATGCCGCTGTGGTGGAACCTAAAGAAATCGGAGCTTTAACAGAAGAGGAAGTAGACAAGTAAAAACCTAATATTAATTTTTATATAGGCATTATAAAGAAATTAATTTTTGTTCGACTCACATTTTTTGTCTTTTCTGAAGCCTTAACGATATTTTAAAATCAGTTGTATTTTTTATTTGTCTCTTAAACAAATCATCCTGTAAGCAGTTTTTTAAAATAAATTGTATAAATTTTAAGTCAAATTATCTCACTAATTATAGCAGGCTTATCATCCGTAAGTTTATTTTTGCAATTAAAAAGAAGTCTAACAAAACCTAATCTAATGCTTAATTTATTGTAATATTTTCTAATCATATCTTTCATTAAATTAATATTACATCAACTATTACTGATAAATCTTGCTTGTTTCCATTAAAATATTTGCATAATTCATCTACATTTGCATAATTCATTCGAAATATTTGCATTTTTCCTGTCCTGTTTCTCTAAAGAGAAAGGTTTTTAACTGTAATTCAAAAAAGAAGAAGAAAAGGAGTTTTTTTTTTTTTTTTTTTTTTTTTCAATGGCGCAATGTTTGCTTTTTTGCATATATGGGCGCGCCAAAATGACGCCATTTCTCTAGGAACACACACTGGACGGATGTCGACAGCACAGAGATAATAACACGCGCTAGGTGCGGCCAGAGCCAACGCAGTGTAAAACATCCTTGCCTTGTTCGGCATTCGAAGACTAGCCTTTACCGTGTGGGAGTCAGGGACGCTAAACACCAAACCGTATGCGCGACACCGTAATGTATCTTGTAAATGCAGTAACCTTTCCTTTGTAAAATATGTGTACAGAGACCATAGGCATATAAAACTGGTAACCTTAATATTATTAACAAGCAGGCTACGCCCGCTTTGCTGGTCACTATATTTAAATAAATTTTCGAAAGAATTGAATTAATATATATATATATATATATATATATATATATATATATATATATTATACCGCATTATAGACAAAAACTAAAAAAAAATTGAAATTGCTCCAAACCTCGCTTCTGGTACCCACTGTCTGCGGCAGCTCTTTTCCGCCCGCACTGCATCAGGTCTAGGTTTTCCATGCCTGCAGAAAGATCTTTCCCGGGCACTTCAATCTGGATATTTATCGACGACAGGGGGGATATGCTACTATTTAAGAACTACGATTTTAAAGATGACTGTATCTCAGCATCTATTAAATATTTTAGTTTTGAACCATGTATTTTATAGCCCGTGCTATTTACACTATATTAGGATTTGGTTCCGACCAATGTAATAAAATAAAATAAAATAAAAAGTAGATTAATATATATATATATGTATATATATGTATATAAACAAATAAATTTTAATCAATTTAATCCTTTTTACTATGTATATACTACCGTTTTTCCCGATAAATACTGTAAATAAAAAATAAAAAATAAATGACAAAAAAGTTTTTTTCTTTTAAAGGAATTAATTAAGAAATGAAAAATAAGAAGTTGTTCTGCTATAAAAAATTAAACATAACTGTTATAAATACGTTTTTAAATTTAAAACTAAGTATACTTAATTTTTTCTACTGCATTACGATTTTATTTTCATTAAATTTAAAGTTTAAAGTTGATAAATTAAAATTTGTAGTTTGTTGTAAATTTTGTTTAAAGTTGTAAATAAAAAAGTAATTTGATGTTTAAAGACGACCTTTCAGATGATCTAGCAGTTTTAGCTTCCTTGGAAACCTCAGAAGCTCGTACCTCGGACCTGTTAATTCGGACTTGATTGCGTCTATTAACGAACGCGTGGGATTCTGGCCCAATTGTTATTCCCATTTTTGACATAATCTTTAAAACTGGTAAAAACCCTTCATTAAATATACATACCGCAATGAAATTAGCAATTTCTATTGCATGGGTACCAGCATGGATATGCTTGGGTGCTAAAGTCCAGATGAGCGAATTTAAAGATTCGTTGTTATTTTGAGTTTCAGAGCCCAAGCACCTTTCCAGCAAGCTTTCTGAAGATAAGTCCTCGTAGATTGGTTTTATAACTTTTTGAACAGCTTCAGTTAACGGAGGGTTTTCATGTTGAAATTCATCGAGAGTACCTTCAGCTTCAGCGACCCGCCACTTACACCAGCTTGATGAACCCTGTGGACAAAAGTGATGTTGTGGATTAGAGTCCGTAGAAAATTTATGAAAATAAGTAGCCCATACCTTATTTTGCATATTTTCTACGGACTCTGGATTTCTTCGAATGGCTAAGCCATAATAAAGACTGAGCTCATTTATAACTTTATCTGTCAACTTTCCGGGACCTTTACCACCAATACCAATATTTTTTTTTTTTTCTTTTCGCAAACGGGCCCCCATCCTCTTCTGGACATAACCCACACACTCTTTTTTGATGACTATAGGCTTACCCTTGTATGGGTCAATATTAAGAATTCCTTTGAATGTAACTCCGAAAATAATTCGAATTTCGAAAAATCCTTTTAGGAAAATATTTTTAAAGGGTTATACTATGAAAATATGTAAAACAAAAATCGATTTTTTTCAATTTCTAAACCAGAATACCCCCTTAAATAAAAATAAGTTGCGTAATAGCCGTTGCTTGAAGCAAAAGAATAAATCTATGAAAAATGAAACAAAGAAGCCAATATTTAAAATCGGAAAAACATTAATTTAAAAAATTCAAATTCGAAATTCGAAAAAATCGCGATGAGGTGCACACCTGCAGGGTCCCAGGTACCTATATGCCAAATTTGGAAGACTAAGAACATGATTCGACAAAGATTTATTTAACAAAACAGTATTAAGTCAGTGTACTTTTTTTTTTATATATAGGAATTTTTCCTAGCGTTCGAATAACTTTGCTGCCGACTGTTTATAACATATTACAATAAATCAAATTTGTTTAAATGTATTAATTACATATGTTAATAAATCTCCAAATAATTATGCCATAATATATAAATATTATCTTTCTCTTTTAAATATTTCAATATCTAAAAGTAATAATTTTTATCTAATTAATAATAATAATTTAATAAAGAAGCACCACAAAACTGGTGTTGTAAAAAATATTACTTACAAACTTTGAATAAACACCATAAAATGCAATAAACTCGCAACAATTGTTTCGGGTCGAAAAAACACACGACCCTTCATCAGGCGAATAAAGGGTCGTGTGTTTTTTCGACCCGAAACAATTGTTGCGAGTTTATTGTATTTTATGGTGTTTATTCAAAGTTTGTAAGTAATAATAATATTATTATAAATAATCGTAAAATTTATAGCATTCGACAATTACTTAAACTGCCATTCTAGAATTTCAACTATACTTATGTAGTACGTATTCCTAAATTTCACAGTGGAGAATCAAAATTGTGATGGCACGTCTCCGGACTATCCTTAAGGGTGCGTCCCAGACCGTCGCCAGTTATCTATAGCGCAGTGTTAGTGCTACGTTAAACCCAACCTACTAACCAAAAACCTAAGTTTCACAGATTGTCAATTAAATTTAGAACGTTCTTTATAAGGAAAGGGCATGTTTACAAATAAACGCTCCGTCAATCAATCTTTGCCACTCTCGAGTGGCAAAAGATCAATCTCTATTGGTGGAAATGCCAATGTTTTGCCACTTTACCCATAAATTGACTGCGAGTGACGTCACGTGCCCTTTTCTTATAGCATGTAATACATACAACAATAATGTAAACAAAATTCTTCTAGACATACTTAAACAAATATATAACTTAGTTATGTTAGTAAATCTGAAATAAGTTAACAATATTATGACTTTTGATTTTAAAGACCTTTCAATAATATTAATTTAACTGAACCTTATGAAATAATATATAATCTTTTCAATAATTTTATAAGTCATATCACTCTTCCTAATCACTTTAGTAATGTTGAATATTTTAAGATTCTTGTCAATTTCATTATTCATAATAATTATATTTTGCATAATAACCATAATAACCACACATATATATATATATATTCAAAAAGGTGACATCTAACAAGGAGGTAGTAGCTCCAGCATTTTGGCAGATTTTTAACTCTAGCATTATGAGCAAAATTTCAGTTATGACTATATTCTTTTATGCCGTTAGATTGACGATATTATTATATTTGTATGTAAACAACTGTTTTCCTTCATTAACCTGGATTATCCAACTCATCTAACTTTAACTAAAAATATTCTTAACAAACAATCCATCAACTTTTTAGATTTAGAACTTTATAATAATGATACTGACATTTACGGTAAACGATAGAATTTTTCTTTTAATGCTAATATGTTTACCTATTTTAAATTTTGGCTATCTTTCTATATGTAGAAATATCATTACAAATCACTTGTTACAAATAAAAAATTTATGCTCATCAAGGAATAAAAATAATGTATCAACAGTTTAGTTAAAGTTACTACTAAAATTAGTTATCTTAAGAATTTTGATTTTTCATGAATATATCAATAATTATCTCTGTCTTTAAAAAAAATCTATATGTATGCATCTGCTTGTGTATATCCAAAAAATTATAAAAATTAATAAACAAATGAAAACGATGGAGGATGAGTGGGCAAATATTTGATTACGGAGGTAAGGTGGTGTTATACGCTGACTGATTGGGAGGGTTGCTGAACTATTTTAAGTAATGGGGGAAATATTACATTTTCAAGTCATATTTATCATCTTTTTTTTTTTTAACTTGACATTTTAATGCTTTAATTAAATAGCTAGAATATTTATTATTATTCGTTTTCTTTGGTAATTTAGTATAAATTTACTCCTTAATTAGCATGAAACAACTGTAAAGTTAATAAATGTATGAATTCTTATATTATGCTTACAAGGGAAGTACGAATCAGTAAAATTGCTAATGAAACTAGACCAGCTTAAATTAAAGATCATGGTTAAAAACATAGGGTAGAGTGCAAAATTTGTGCAACAACCCCCCATGAATCGACATATGACCCCATAATACTTAAAAACTACATATAACTTTAGATTTTTCCATAAAAGCCAACAGAACACAAATCGTAGCAATATAAGGCGGTGCAGTCGTACCAAGTTTGACTAGTGAGCAGGAATTCTTGAGATCGCTTCCCGTCAAGGGCATTTCGTATTTTATTTTTTTTATTTTAACTAATTTTTTTATGTTCTTAATTAAATTAAATTAAATTATTAATTCAAGTGAAAATATTGATTATATTAAGAAAGCCCTTTTCTACTTCCTTATACAAAGTATAAGGAAGTATAGTAATCCCGATTTGCGAAATGGATCTTATATCTCGCATAGTTCAAAAACAAATGATCGTAGAATGTTGCAAATTTAAGTTCGTGTCTTTCATAATGTCTAGTCGTACACCTGCAACTATCTACGATTTTACACGATTTTTTGCGGTGTCTGTAAGTACACGAATGTGTGTATCTCACATAACTGAAAATAACCTATCATCATAGAGATTTCAAAACAAGCTAATGATAGAGCCCGTAATGATATTGTTATGAAAGTTGTCGACATTTTTGCGTGTAGTTATGCTATTCTTGAAGACATAAACAGGTTCTAGTCGACGACTGCATTTTATTTAAAGAATATTCAGCTCGTAATAATATTATTATAAAAGTTGTCGATACTTTTGCGTATAGAAAGTACATAAGCAGGATCTAATCAATAAATCTATTATATTTAATGAATATTCAGCCCTTAGATATATCCCTTAAAGATACTGTCATGAAAGTTGTCGACATTTCTGCACATAGAAAGTAATTCTTAAAGACATAAACAGATTCTAGTCGATAAATGCATTTTATTTAATGAATATTCAGCTCGTAGATAGAGTCAGTAATGATATTGTTATGAAAGTTTCCGATATTTTTGCACTTTTATTTTTGAACTTAATCTCTCCTTGGCAAAGTGGCTTTAGACGTGACCGTTGTACTACTGACAACATCCTTCTGCTAGAAACCCAAATACGAAATACTTATCTCAAACGTAACCATTTGGTGTCGATTTTTTTTTATATGGAAAAGGCTTATGATAAAACCTGGCGCTATGGCATTTTAAGAGATCTTTTTAATTTAGAATTTCGAGGTAATCTTCCCATTTTTATTGAAAATTTTTTAAGGATTCGACGCTTCCAGGTGCGTATTGGTGCAGTATATTCTGATTATTATTTTCAGGAGGAAGGGGAACCTCAGGGCAGCGATTTGAGTGTCACACTCTTCTCTATAAAGATAAATAATATTCTCAACCAATTGCCACAAAACGTTTGGGGCAGTCTGTATGTTGACGACCTGCAGATTTCTTTTCAGGGAAATAACATGGCTTTTATTGAGCGTCGGTTACAACTGGCTATAAATCGGATCACTAAATGGACAAATGAAAATGGTTTTACTATCTCTACTGACAAAACATAATGTGTGCATTTCTGTCGCAAAAGGGATCTCCATCCTGATCCAGAAGTTTTTATAAATGACGCATTAATTTCAGTTGTTGACACTGCTCGTTTTTTGGGTGTTTATTTTGACAAGAAACTCACTTTTATGCCTCATATTTTGCAATTAAGGACTAAATGTATCAAAAAATTGAATATTTTAAAAGTACTATCGAATACTTCCTGGGGTGCTGATCGTCCATCCTTGCTAAAAATATATCGCGCCACTATTCGTTCCAAACTTGACTATGCCTGCCAGATTTATGGATCCGCTCCCGTTTCGTATCTCAAAAAACTAGACACAGTGCATCATTCTGCTCTCAGAATTTGCTCAGGTGCTTTTCGCACTTCACCTATTCAAAGTTTATATGCAGATTGTGTAGAGCCTTCCTTATCATTTATCAGACGACAACTTTCATTGGAAATGTATTATCGTATCCTTTCGCATCCCCATCATCCTCTTCACCCCCATTTGAACGACAATTTATATCAACATTTTCTGAATCGGCCATCTTGCACCCCTCATTTTGACATTAGAATTAAAAACTTTCTTGCAAGCACATCACATCTTGACACTAAAGTTCGCCAGCGGTCTCATTTACGTCTGACTCCTTGGAATTCCCAGGTTGTTTCACTTCTTCATCCTTTTACTGGTTTTGACAAATCAAATACAGATGCAACTATTTTTAAAACTCTCTTTGCTTCTCATCGTTCTAATTATGCTGATTTCATTGAAGTATTTACAGATGGCTCTAAAACTAGTAATTATGTTGGTTGTGGCATTGTCTCGGAAAACACCACTTTTACTTACCGCCTTCCAAACTGTTACTCTATCTTCTCTGCAGAATTTTTTGCAGTTAAAGTAGCACTGACTTTTATTTCATCTCATAATCATAAAAGATTTATCATTTACACCGACTCTAGGAGTGTTCTTGACTCGCTCTCTTCTAGCTCATGTTCACCTTCTTTTATATCGGTTTTAAATATTTATAACGAACTTTTAAAAAAGGGATATGAAATTCTATTTTGTTGGGCCCCTAGCCATGTTTGCATTGAGGGTAATGAAGCAGCAGACAAGGCCGCAAAACAGGCATCAGTTGCTCTTAATTGTCCTGTCCCATACGAGGATCTGAAACATGATCTGAAAAAACTTAATAAAAATATTTGGCAAAGAGAATGGGATTGTGAACGTGATAATAAGTTACAAAAAATAAAGCCGCACGTTGCAATCTGGCCGACCCTTCATCCTAGAAAACATGATGTTATTATTACTTGTCTCAGAATTGGACATACAAGACTAACACACAAGCACTTACTTTTTGGGTAGCAGGAGCCTTCCTGTCCAAAATGTCATTACAGTTTACTTACCATTTGCCATATTCTCACTGACTGCCTTGCCTCCGACATTTGTATAGACATTATTTTAATTCATCTTCACCCAATCTGACGAGCCTTTTAGGTGTAAATCCTCATTATCATGTGACAAACTTCAACCAACCGATATTTTTGCATGTAGAAAGTAATTCTTAAAGATCATTATAAGTAGGTTCTAGTACACGAAAAGCAAGTTCTAGTCGATAAATGCATTTTATTTAAGGAATATTCAGGAAACAGTTGAATAAAACAAATTGTTGTGCTAAAGATATCAATAATCAATGAATATTCTCGGAACACTCCAACGAAACAGTTATTCTTACTACAGAAATAAAATAAACACTGTTAAATACACTACTACAGAGCAGAAAATTTGCTAATTCAGAAACAACTGAACATTTCGATGTCTGAATATAATTTGAAATCTTCGAGAGTACTGTCACAGTGGTTTATAGAATTTTCGAGGCAGTTCTCCACTAGAAATAATGAATCATCACAAAAAATTTTAGAACTCGACTCCTATTGAAGTTCGAGTTTCAAAACTTTGCTAATTCTAAACTGCCACTTTTCGCCCCATTTGAATGCCTAATTTGACGCTAAGTAAACGCTTACCCTCGTGGAAATGAAAAAACTACCATCTGTTTTCCTTTTTACCACCTGTTTGCTTCTTAGGCAAGTTCTAGTCTGCAATCAGCAATAATCACTCTTCTTTTTACTTTCTTCTATATTCAATAGAAGAAAATATTGGATTCGTAAAATTGTCCACTTTCGATTTTCGACGTATTTACACGTTTGGAGAGATTTAGAAGACGATTTGATCATTTTTAGAAAATGTCTGTCTGTCTGTCTGTGTGACAAAAACTTTTTGGCAACTGTATCTCCGGAACTACTGCTCAGAATTACATAGAAATTTATATGTAGATGTATGTTGACTTCAATTAGTGCCTACCAACTTTTGGTGTCAACAGCTAAATAGGTGGCGCTGCTATGCACAGATTTCCTCAATTTCAGGGGAAGCTATATCTCAGGTTCTATTGCGTATAATCAAACAAAGCTTGATACATAAGAAGATCATTATAAGACATTGTGCTGACTCAATTTTAATGCTTATCGACCGACAGGTGGTGCTGCTATACAGCGATTTCCTCAATTTACGGAGAGGCTATATCTCAGGAACTACTGCGCAGAATTGCATACAAATTTGTATGTAGATGCACCTTAACATTAATTTGTGACTATATACTTTTAGTGTCAACCGCTCAACAGGTAGCGCTGCCACGCAGTGATTTCCGCAATTTAAGGGAAGCCTATATCTCAGGTTATATTGCGTATCATCAAACAAAACTTGATAAGTGAGAAGACCATTATGAGACATTATGCTGATTTAATTTGGTTGCTTATTGGTCAATAGGTGGCGCTGCGTTGCTACTAATTCCTTCGGTAACGGCATGGCTATATCTCAATTTCTACGTCACATAACTGTACAAAACTTGATATGTGAGATAACCATTATAAAAACGTATTTTTTAAGAAGTTATCTATAGACAATAAAACTCTCTTTCTTTGGATATTTAGTGTTAATTTTCTCTAAGATGAAAATAATCTGCATTCATCATGTTAAATAATTTTAATAATTAATAGTTTTAATAAATTATTTGCACTTAGTGAATTTGTATAGGGTAATATAGAAGATAGTCTTGGGGTGGCCACAACATACTAGTTTTATATTCTTGTCAGTCATTTATAGAATTTTCAAAGAATTTTGTTCTGCGCTATAAATCAATGAAAATTTCCTGAAAACTCCAGAACTCTGTTCTTGTTAAGTTAGAGCTTTCAAACTATATCATAACAGGAGACTTGGCATTGGAATATTAAAACCCGAATAAACTACTACGTCAGAAACGCCAAAGAAAAATATTTGAGATGCATACAGCTGTTTCGGTAGCCTTAAGCGTACCATCTTCAGTGCAAAAAGAATTCTGAATCTGGAGAAGTGTTCGTATATATAGGATACCTAAAATTCATTCACGAACCAGACCTAAATCCATTCAAGAACTCGATTTCTTTGAAGCTTTTCATATTTATAAAATTTTTAAAAACCTTGTAAATTGTGATTTCGTTGTTCCCTATTTGTCTGATTGTTGGAAATTTTAATTCAGTCCACATTTTCTTAATTTTTCTATTGTTTACACAGCTAACATTCCTAATTTCCTATTGGCCAAACTCCCCACCTTTCCATAATCCCATTGGTTGAACTAAATTCGGTCCCTCTCCTATGTATACGAGAACTTCTACACATTAAGAATTCTTTTTGCACTGAAGACGGTACGCTTAAGGCTATCGAAACAGCTGTATGTATCTCAAATATTTTTCTTTGGCGTTTCTGACGTAGAAGTTTATTCGTCTTTCAAACTATAAATTTTCAACAACACATTTTCGCCAAATTTGGTCGCTAAGTCGCCAAATTCGACGCCAAACCACCAAAATCGATGCCAAGACCAAAAATCTACGTTGGCTACAAACTTGACGATTTGGCGAGATTAGCAATTAAATTGGCAGCAAATATTGTTTCAGGATAGCCAGAATTAGTAAACTCTTTCTCAATTTTAACGAAATTAATTGTTTTGGGGAAATGTATCGTTTGTCGCTACTAATTTCCGCCAAAGAGAACAAAAGTATGCCATCTATATTCGAATGATTTTCTTTGAACTATAAGCTGTTCATTTGATATTGAGAGATTCTGTAATAAGCCGCAGAGCACTATTCCTGATAAAACTACTGTATTTTTGTCTCCGCGATTTATGTAATCCAATTATCGCGACTTTAATGGCTGGAGTAGCAGTTTTTTTTTTTTTTTTCCTTGCTTGTTTTTAGGCATTTTAGTAGACTGGAACCTGCCTGTTTATTTACGAATCAGTTACCTCACACAAAAATGTCAATGTTTTTATAAATATATATATATTCCAATTGGTGCATAAGGAAGTCATGTGGTGAACACATCAGATTTTTGTTTGCTTGTTTTGAGTATACCAATTCATAAAAGGAAATACAATACATAATACCAATACATAATACAGAAATACCAATACATAAATTTAAAATATACGTATAATTATTTATTTGTGAAAAAGAAAATCTTGTTTAAATTTACAAATACAGTTTCTAATTTATAATGACTATGATTAAAAGTAGAAAATTGATGAAAGCATAATTGTTTTTTACATAATGAAAAAAAGAAATATAAGAAGGTTGATCCCAATTAATTGCATTACAATTATAGTCACCGTCAAGTATTGATCATCAACAACATTTTGTTAAATATTTGTCTTTTCGTCGAGATTATTGTATTTGTAAAATTTATATTTACCTAGATTTTGAAATTTTTGAGATGTAAACTAATTATAAATTAATAAAATCACTTAAAAATTGTCGTTTTGGTAAATTTTAATGTCAGTTCCTCCGACACCACTAAATTTGACAGTTCTTTAATAAAATATTTGAAATAAAAGTTAAATGCGACGTCAGATAGTTAAGCAGCATCAGCTGTTGTTCATTCAGGATTTTTCATGCAAAAAATTGCACTAATAATAACACAATTAAGAGCAAACTATCAACACTTGCTATTAGTGACGTCGATAAAAAATAGCAATTAAAAATGTACATAAAACACTAGCAAAAATCATTAACGAAATTTTATCTAAATGAAATAAAAGAATTTCTTCTTGAATTCTTCATTTCTTTTTAATTAAAAGAAAAAAAAAAAATGGTTACAATTTAAAAATTATTAAAATGGTCCGATCTGATAATAATAATAACAATATAATAAATATTTTCTCATAAAAATATAATTTAATTAAAAATGTTTTAAAAAAATAGCAGTTGAAATGATGATGATGATGTCGTGTCTATGAAAGTGCAATTAAATGGCTCCGAAGCTGTCGAAGACAGCTTTAGCAACCTCGACAGCCCTATCTGTATAAAGTAGGTCTACTGGGTCTTCAAAGCCGATATTAAGAAGTTTGGCCTGGATTGCTGGGCAGCTGAAGATGTGTTGGGGAGACAGTGGGATGTCGTCTGGGCAGTGAGGACAAAAGTTGGTGTAACTACGCTGCCCGTCCTCAGAAATCCTCATCCACTTTAAATGGTTTGTCCTTAGTCTGGTTAAAATAGTTGATAAGGCTCTATCACAGTTCAATTCCGGAATGGAGTTTCTTTTAACTTGTTGACCGATTAGTCTTCGGCCAGCGACGGCATTGGCGTCAACGAGGGTTAGACATTTGGATGGCTGAGGAGAATTACGTGCAGCCTTTGCGAGCTCATCGGCCTTCTCATTACCGAAAATATTTACATGAGCTGGTATCCATTGCAAGATGCAGGAACCCTGGGCAGCAATGATTTTGTTTGTGAGCTCAATGATCTGATGGCTGAGTTGACATTTGCCCTTCTGAATCGCTTGCAATGCTGATCTGCAATCTGAGAATATGATGATGCCTTTGGAACTCTGGTCCTCCTTAGACAGATAAATCTCCAGAGCACATTTGATGGCGACGAGCTCGGATGTATAGTTGGAGGCGATTTTCCCAACAGGAATACCGTGGCATTCCTGCGCTCCGTCTGGTTCGATGATAAAGACACCTGCTCCTCCTCTATCGAGATTAGAGTCAGAAGAGCCATCTGTGTAGGCGATCGTCAGATCTTGATTTGAGGTCGTGAGTACTTCAATGGTATGGTCGCCTTTCTCTTTAATTATTGTGGTGGGATCTTTCTTGGTGCAAGGTTGTAAGAGATTTAAATAGATTTTTGTTTGGGGGAGAGGGCACAGGATGTTGTAAGGCTCTTTGGAAATTTTGAAGGTCTCATATTTGAGGTTGATATCATTCCTGATATCTTGGTCGAGTTGGAGAGTCGAGGATCTCTTCAGCCTGCAATTTCCACTCCACGCTCGAAAGGTTCTACTTGAGATATGGCGATCAGCAAGGGTTTGGATTTTGTTGGTAAATTTAATGGTTGTTAATTTTCTTCTGCTTTCCAAGGGGGCAAGGCCACATTCCTTTTCAATTTTGATGTTATCCGTTGATGAAACAGCTCCAGTGATGATTTTAGAGGCCCTGTATTGAATAGCGTCGATCTTTTCTTTAACAGTAGGCCTTGCCGAGCAGTTGAAATAAAAAAAAAATAAATAAATAAAATAAAAAAATTAAAACACGGAACTACCTGGGGACCTCTTACTCACGAATCAAACGCGCTACCACTGTGCCACCTTATCTTGCTATGATTTGTGTTTTGTTGGCTTTTATACAAATAGCTAAAACTGTTAGGTCATATCTCAATCCTTAGGGTGGTTTTTGCGCAAATTTTGCACTCTACCCTATGTTTTCTACCATACATTTTAATTTAAGATTGGTTTGGTTTCAATAGGAAATTTACGGATTCACATACTTCTCTTGATAATCTAAATAAGTATAAAGAATTCCATGTAATCAGAGTATTAAGAATTTCTACATTAATATATAATTTATAATCCTAATTCATATTTGCCTTTTTTTAAAACTTGTTAAATAATATTAGTAATAACATTAATAATTTCAATATTATTAAAGCTTATTAAAATTAAATTTATAGTATTTGCAAGTTACATTGATATAGTATTCTGGAACATTGCAAAGAAGCTTAAGAAATTAAAGCATACGTTATTTAAAAATCAAGCGTTATTCATTTATTTATTTTATTTTATGTTATTTTTATTTTTGTATTTTTTACACTTTTAGAACTGAATTTAACTGAATATTATATAAATATAATTAAATAATATTCATATAAGATTATAATACACGGTGATTGTAATTAAAGTTGCAATTTCAAAAACGCTCTAATTTTAAAACTACCGGTCAGAATAGCTTAATATTTTACTAGAACAATCATGAGGCAATGAGATTGTTTGGCGAAGGAAAAAATAGCTCCAAAATATGCCGATTGATAACTCTATCATAGTAATATTAGGAGAAAGGCCTAAATGGATTTGTTAAACACAGAATGTTATTAGCCGAAAGAAAACAGTAGATTCCATATGGGTTTACAACAAATTTACTAGCGAAAGCACAAGAATACGTGCTTACAGCGAGACCAGTGATAGTGATACGATAAAAAAGAGGAGCTTTATGAAATAAATATCTTACGGATGATAAACAGCACATTTTGGAACAACTGTTTTTTTTCTCTCTTTCTTTTCACAAAAAAAAAAAAAAAAAAAAAAAAAAGAATCCATTGCCTTATAATTGCTTTGGTAAAACATCAAATAATTCTGACCGATAGTTTTAAAGTTAGAACGTTTTTAAATCGCAACTTTAATTATAATCACCTTGTTCAGTATTGTGTTATTATTGTATTATTATATTACTTCTTTTTACAAAATCAATATTGTTACAAAATTGTAAATAATTGTGTTTATTTTTGTATAAATTCTCTCAAAGAGGCTTAGTAAGTTGATAAAGTGATAATTTTGTGAATTTCTAGTCGTTTTAGCGTTGAAATAGCCTTATTTTCCTTTAAAAACGCATTAAAAAGCCCCAATGAGGCAGGTAGTGGATTTGGCGCAAAATTTGGCGATTTTTTCCCACCTTGGCGATTTTTTTGGCGACCTTGGCGATAAAATCCTTATAAGGGATATACCAAATATGGAAGCTCTAATCCCATTGGCTGATGAGATATGGAGATTTCTGGAACGTTCCACACTTTTCTACAGGGGTATATAAGCCTGCTTTCTTCGCCAAGGCGAGTCAGAGTCAGTTCAGTTCTCAGCCAGCTTTGCTAATGCTTGCATTGGTTGAGCCTCTATGAAAGAGTCTTGCTTTAAGTGCTATTGCTATACAGTTTGTACTGTGGATTTGCTATTGACAGCTGTTGTTTAAGCTGTGTTTATTGGTTGAATTGAAGCTGATACTTGGGTTATAGACCTGTATTTCTCTGGAACTCTCTGTGAATAACTTACTGAATTTTTATAAGTTTTGCCTTTCATTCTTGATCTTGAAAACATCAAATAATTCTGACCGATAGTTTTAAAGTTACAGTCGGTAACAAAAGTGTCCGAACACTAGCAAAAATTCCTATCTAAAAAAAGTACACTTCATATGGCTTTGTTAAATAAATCCTTATCGAATCATGTTCTTTCACTGACTAAGAACAGGATTCGACAAGGATTATTTAACAAAACCATATGAAGTGTGCTTTCTTTACATAGGAATTTTTGCTAGTGTTCGGACACTTTTGTTACCGACTGTAGAACGTTTTGAAATCGCAACTTTAATTATAATCACCTTGTTCAGTATTGTATTATTATTGTATTATTGTATTACTTCTTTTTACAAAATCAATATGTTAAGTTAAATGTATTACAGAATGTAATATAAATTGCTCTTTAAAAATAAATTTATTTCCCATTTAAAATTATTTTAATTTGGTTTTATTTAAACATAGAAATATTTTTAAAGGTCGTCAGCGCAACCTTTAATTTCATTTTTTCTTCTTTTCAGAATGTTTAACATAAACACGAAATCAATCATTAATATTACGCAGGTAAGCTTTATATAATTAATTTCACATTTTTAACTTCTAATATGCATTTATTGGCATAAACAAAATAATAACAATATATTGTTATTTCAGAATATCTTAAATGTCCAGAGGAATAATTTATTTATAAGTACGAAATGGTGAAATTAAGTGATAATCACCATTTCTTTATGTGTTGTAGTACATACATTCTCGATAATTTTTAAATGATAAATTCTTCTTTACACAACCTTTTGCTTCCTCCCTTCTTACACACACACACACACACACATATATATATATATATATGTATATATATATAATTAAAAACTGTTCTGAAAATTTTGCTCCTGCAATATTGAAGGAATATGCCAATTAGTTGCTTCTGAAATGAATTAGCATGTCTTAGTAACTTAATAAATTAAAAATATCTATATATACGTCATCTTTCTTAAAATATAGATGAGAGGAGGGTATTATGGAATACCATTTACATTTCTTAAAATAACTTCACTTGTTTTTAATAAAAATCCCCAAAATCATGATGAGTACATAGTGCAATTATTTGTAATGAATTGTCACTTAAAATAAAGAAAAAAAATATTTTGTTATAAAAAAGTTTACTTTTAAAAAAAGTTACAAATGGAGGTTAATATGAAATAGTCGGTTAATATGGAATAGGTGATTTAAACTGTTTAAACCATAGAAAAACTAATTAGACTTCATAAAATCATCTTCGGAGAATTTTCTGTGACAGAAGATACATTCAGCGTCTTTATTTTCTGATTCTTTAGTTGAATACATGAAGTCAGTGTCAGATACCATGAAATACCTAGTATTCCATAATACTTGACATGCCATCTTTGAAAATAAACTTTTAAAGTGATGGACAAAATATCTGCAGCTAAAAAACGACCAACGTATAACAAAATACAATTCTTTGAGCATACATTATGCTTAACATCGATGTTTAAACCTCATGTGTACTAGTAAGTTTAAATGGTTGAAAACGCACCCGCAAAAACTCTTGAAAATCACAAAACATATTTTGTTCTATAAAGAATGGTACGACAGCAACAAGCGGTTGCTTCTTACTGAATTGCTTCATGGGAATCCTTCTTGAGTAAGTCATAGTATTTTGAAGAGATAGCAGCACCAATCAGAGCCGAAACCTCGATATTCCATATTTCCCGACTATTCCATAATACCCTCCTTTCCTCTACGCTTTTAGTTTATTAATAACAATTAAATATTTCTTTAATTTTTTAGCTTATAGCAAATGACATGAAATCTCGTGGGGAGGGTGGCTCTATTGTAAATGTCTCTAGTGTTGCTGGTATGTATGCACTTCCAAACTACAGTGTCTATTCGGCTACAAAGGGAGCTGTTCAAGCCTTGACTGTTAGTATGGCTCTTGAGTTCGGTCCTCACCAGGTAAACATTCAATGCCATTTATTTATCTTTCGTAAATATACATATATTTTTTATTGCCATTTTGCTAAATGTTCAAAATTTTTAAATGCCCTTATAATTTTAAGAATTATATTGTTTATTTCAAAGTTTAACTTATTGGAAAATTTCTTGTAGATATTCAACAGTTGTTTTAGAAAATTACTCTAACATAGGTGCCAAATCTTCCATTTTCAAGAGACACTTTATACCGAATTTTTTTATAAATGTTTTCAGCTTATTTAATGTTCGAAAATATATGCGTCATATTCTTTAGAAATAATAATAGTCATGAATTTGATTAAAAAATTAGAACGTTTAGCAACTGTGCTTAAATGATAACACATTACATTGCTAATATATTTAGAGATATCGTTATTTTGAATTACATTAAAGCCATTTATATATGTGAACAATAAATGAAATATTAGAACAAAATAAAAAAAGAAATTAGTAAAACAAATAATTTTTATGCAGTGGCATCACATCACACTATTTTAAAAATAACTTTATGTATATCTATTATTCATATAAAATAGAAATCGAAATTTTATGAAGAGTTTAAAAAACTTTTGCACACTTGATTTTTAATTATATGTAGAAAATTTCCACTATGCCCTTTTAATACATATATGTGTGCTAAAATAATTTCCACTCACCATTTGTATATTCAAATAAGAAAATATGAGCATTTAAATTATGATATTTAAATTATTATAGTTTTATATGGTCACAATGATTACGGTAAATAATTTTTAAAAATAGTTAAATTTTTGTTTTGAAGGATTGAAACTGCTTTTTAAGATGCATGCTCTACTCCGACATAATTTATGATAACTTAATTACTTTAAATGTGAATTTAGTTATGTCTGACGCAATTTCAATGCTGCTATTATTATTTGTTTTCAGATTACATTTTCATAAAAATGTCATTTGTTAAATTAATTTGCGTACGGGTTTCCTTTTCGTTAATAATTAGGAAAAATGCCTCTGGAAATTTAAGAAAATTTAATTAGTAATGCTTATTACAAACAACATAACTTTACATAAGACAGATTTTTTTTTTTTTTTTTTTCTTTTATAAGAGATTTCAACTTTTACTTATTATTGAGTCCGATGGCTATTATCTTCCATCCTAAGGGCATCCATCAAAAAATTAAAAACATAAAATGGAAATATACAAATAGAATTAAAATATTCAGGAAAAATTGCTTAAATATTGAAATTTGTTCATATTATAATTATTTTGCTGCTTCTAAATTTCAATTCACTTAAACACTACATATCTAAATAAAAGTTACGTGAGACCAGATTCAAAAACCAGACACTACGTTCAAATATTGCTACCCGTTTCTTTCTCGCTTATTTATTTTTTAAAGCTATTTTTTTATCATTTTTTATCCGTTTTTCGGAAGGTATATGGGTCCAACTTTTACCCACAATAGAGCGCCTGACAATTATACGTATATATATATGTATATATATAATATATTTTTTAAAGAGCATATATGTAAGTAATTTGGAAATTACATCTTACTACTTCAAACTAGCGACTACCGAGATAGATAAAATTTATTTTTGAAAATGAGTAGATGTTTATTTTATATATTTTTTTAAGCTGTAATACATAGATTTTAAAATACTTTATCATATCATCACTAATTTTTAAATAAAATAAAGTTAATAATATAATATCTTATATTTTCACCTGTTTATTTCAACAACAGTTTTATATATCTGCAATCTCTTCCACAAATATACTTGACATCAAACATATTAAACGTGGTTTCACATTCATAAGCTAAGATTACAAAAATGAAATTATTTTTCGACGCATGAAAATATTCGCAAATAATATTATGTAAGGAAATCCATAGTTAATATACATGTTACCGTGAAAGACCGAAGTCTAGAGAATATCGACATTCACCGGTGAATGTCAACATTCGCATAGTCGCTTTGTGTATGTCCGAAATATTTAATTATCTTCTTATATGTTTGGACTATCACCAGCGTATATCGAGAATCACAGACATACTCTGGTGGAGGTCGAAACGAGAAGCCGATGTCGACGGAAAGGCGACAGTACATTCTAACTGAGTACAGAAAATAACGTTTTTAAATCATACTTTATTATTAAAACATATTACGATATATGTCAAAATAGGAGAAAGTTATTGTAATCGAGTTACGTGCTTTCTCAGATTCACGCACAGCGAGGCAGGGGTGTCCAGTGATGTTTATTTATTTTTATTTTTATTTTTATTTTTTGGACATGCGTGATAGTGATTGCTGCGGAACCGAGTTATTCCCTCTCAAGACACATGACCTTAACTGAGCCAGAAGAAATGATTTGGCGTCAGACTGTAGCCTTTCCGTCGACATCGACTTCTCGTTTCGACCTCCACCAGAGTATGTCTGTGATTCTCGACATACACCGGTGATGGTCCGAATATATAAGAAGATAACTTAATATTTCGGACATACACAAAACGACTATGTGAATGTTGACATTCACCGGTGAATGTTGACATCCTCCGATTTCGGACATTTACAGCAACATATGTGTATACATATATATATATATATATATATATATTTTTTTTTTTTTTTTTTTTTCTCTCTCGTTTACAAGTGTTACTTACGATTTTCTAACATCAAATATAGAAAATGAATTTAAGTGAAAATAATAATGATGTTTAAAAAAAAAAAAAAAAAAAAAAAAAAAAACATAGAAGTGTAATGAGCAAAAATAAAATTTAAGAAATGTTTTCACCAGCTTTAAATAGAAAACCTTCAAGTATATGTCATAAGAACTTTCTTTCACATATATTTTATGTGAATGTTAATTCCTTCAGTTTTTATTAATTCCTTCAATAAAGTAATTTAAATATTATAAAAATTCTTCAATTTAAAGAACAAATGATCAAATTAACGAAATGTGACGAAAATTTTTCGAAATTTTTAATTGAAATTTTATAATTTCAGATCCGGGTCAACGCAGTTAATCCCACAGCAACTCGCACACCTATGGCTGTAAATGTTGGATTTTTCGATGAAGGCAATGAATTTGCGAAAGCTATTATGACCAGGACTCCTCTGAGGAGAATTGCCGGTATATAAAAAATCATTTTAAAAATTAATAATTTAGTATATTTATGCACAAGTAAGTACAGAACATGTTAATGAACCACTATCACATAATATGGTCGAAATTTCCCACGCACAAGGGATAAAGACACATAAAATTACAATGGGGTTGGTTGGTTGTAGGGTTTAAGGCAGATTGACTATGCTAGGGTACTAAGCGTATAGGTGAATACCCTCCGTGGGGATATTTCTAAGGGGTCCTAGGCTGTATTTACGCGAGTTTCGGAGAAAATCATGGAAATCTCCGAACGGCTATGTTGATGAGCGCGACTTCGGATCGAACCCAACACTTCCCATCCACCAATATTGAGCACAGAACAGCTCGGCCGCTGGTGAGCAAAATTACAGTGGGTACACACCTTAAAATGCAATGTAGTGCATTTTACAACTTCACAAAGGATTACAATAATATTTACATGCAATACAAGAAGTGTTCAAAGCTCCTCTCATTGACCCAAATGCACGCATGACGTATAAGCAGAGCCTGATTAAGGGGGAAGCACACATTATTTATACTTACACCGTTATTTTTTAACAATTACTTTCCTCCTATAATAAACAGAAAATTCTCATTAAAAATTATTTTAAAAGAATTCTGGTGTCTAATAACGGTGCGTAAATTGGATTGTTTTACACAGTTCATTTTTTATAAAAAATATTTCCTCGTCAAAGCGTGGAATTTCTATGACATGAAGTAAAATATAATTGTAAAAATATTTCGGTGAGAGCGGAGATAATGTGTGCTTCCCCCTTAATCAGGCTCTGCGTATAAGTATCTAGTTTTGCCATACATTCTCAAAATAACTAGAATTTCTCAAATAAAGCTGCAGAGATGGCGAATCGTATCGCCAACTCAATGCCAAACTTACTGACTTTTATAAACAATCGTCTTCAAGAAAACCAAAGAATGAAGAAAGGTGTGTTCACATGATTTTTGAGATCATGTAAAAGAATCGACAATCCTTATCAATCTGCGATCGAATGAATTGTCAAAAGAACAAGAACTGCTGAAGAAAAATGAGCTATTTGTTAGCATTCAGTCGAGGTGGTAATAAGTAATGGCCGTAAACTGTCAGCTACATTTCCCACTCGATTATTAATAGTACAGCTGTTTTGCGATGCAAGTTTTCTGTTTTCTTTTTCTGTTCAATATGGGTTTTATACGACAATAATTTTGTGTATCATAATTTCCTTTTTTCCAATAAATGAGATTTTTATCATGCTATCATAATATCAACTGAAATTAACTTATTTTATTTTTCTTTTATGTAAGTTAATTAAATATACTCCTAATAGAATCAGAGCATGTAAAATTAATTTTTATTCTTAATGCATTATCAAAAATGTAGATTTTTGTATGAGTTAAGACCAAGAAATGTAAAAGTATACGGTTTTCCAACAGATAAAAAAAGAAAAGTTACTTAATTTTCTGTTACACTGAGAAAAAATTCTGTAACTGACATCTAGAATCTAAATTGTGGCTCTAGAAAATATAGTTCCATGTTATCCTTATAAATTCTAGTCCCTTTTGAAAGCGAGTTCTAAAAACCTCTATTAGAATTCTAGAGCGTTTGCCTATATTCTCGAGGGCAAAATTATTTAAAAAACTCTGCAAATAAATGCGAATACAAGAGGCGGGTTTCAGCGACTATAATCTTGGTTTATTACCCAATTCTAGAAAATCAAGCGAGATTTCCTCCCAATACAAAAGATTCAGAATATTGTTTCACAATTTAGAAATGTGTAGATTAAAAATTTTCGATCATTTCGTCTATTCAGTTTACTGGCGTGCTTTATGCGCATTGCTCGGAAATCTATATTTCTAGTTAAGAGATTTAGAAAATGACCACTTATTCATTCTAGATGAAGGCGGTATATTTTTTTTCTCAGTGTATATAGTAGTTAGAATATTAAATATATTGTTTTACACAAAATGGTTTGAAAGAATAACCAAAATAAATTAAAGGAACTTTTTGTCTGTTTACCCTTCCATTCTTAAAAAAAAAGCAAGCCAAAATTTCTCCAAAATGTTTTTAGGCAAAACTTAAACTGTTCTTATTAAAAACTTGTGAGAAAATAACAGAAATTCTCTATCTATATTCATATCATTCATACATTTCTGAGGAATTACCATTTGTACAAACAAAAATTAGATAAATTTAAGGGTATAGGGCTTTTCAATAGCAAAAATAAAAGAGATTTATTTATTTATTATTTATTTGTTATTATTGTTAGAATGTTTAACGCCTTGTTTCATTATATGTTTTTAGTAAATAACTTAAATCAATAAAATAAAAATGTTAGTTTTCATTAAAAATTAAAATTTACTTCAAAAAATTTTTAGTTATAAAAATAAATTGTTTTTATTGAAAACGGGTGTTATTTACATTTTGAAGTGATATAATTTATACAAATATACTATTAAGTAAATTTATGTTTTAATATTGTTAAAAATATTTTTTATGTTTTTTTTTTTTTTTTTTTTTTTTTTTGTTCCATAGAACCAGAAGATATTGTCTACCCAATACTATTCTTACTTAGCGATTTTGCATCTATGATAAATGGAGCATCTATTCCTATCGATGGTGGGCTTGGTGTTTGCTTCATTTAAAGTGGAATTGAAAAAAATCTCGCTTTCGAGCCATTACTTATGAATATTGTAAAGGCCTTCCACCTTTACGCTTAAGTAAATATACATTAAAATCTAAATATAAAACGTAATGCTGATTATTCAAATTAAGTTCTTAGAACAAATTTATAATAGTTTAATTGTAAGGCAAGCCAAAATTTTATTTTTTATTGCTGTATGTCGAATATGTTTCAATAAATTGTTAAATCGGTGAATTGATGTTATTTTTTTCTTTAATTAAACATTCTTTTTTATAGTGTTCTTTTAGTTCCCCTCAGTTTAGGGAACTTAGGTAACTGTGAAAACTTTCAACCTCGGATTTTTGAATGTTCTACAGGTTTTCAAATGTGAGGAATACGAAGATAAAAAATTTTGATATGGTGTCCATCTGTAGGGCATCTGTTAGCGGATTAGTGGATTAGTTTGTTAGTGGAATAACTTGTTAAGCTGTGTATACGATATTTCAAAAACAAATGGTCTTAATGTGAACGGACTAGTTCTAAAATGTCCCTTATGACGCTGGCAACATCACAAACGTCACAAGCATCAGCTAAACTACATCTCTGAAAACGTTTAAAAAATGGTTATCTCTTTTATTTGAAAAACAGATGTCATAATTTTATTTTTATTTTTATTTCTTTGCCATCGATAAGTGCTATCTAGAGTGTGGCTAAGTGGCCTTTATTATTACATGATTGGCAGATTGGAGGAGTATAACTTTAATTCTCTTTTGTGTAAACTTGAAATTCTGTATGTTTCTTTGATTGGAAATTTTCCTTGAAATTTGTAAGTTTATTTCTCTAAAACCTGTTTTTTACAGGAGAGTTATGTGCATGATCAATGTTTTCTTCAACTTTGTTTGTAAGTGACAAATTATTTATTTTATCTGTGAATTCCAACAATTTTTTTTTTCTGATAATTTATTAACCATGGGATTTCACAATAATAATAATTATTATAATTACAAATATAATGTAGTCCGTGCGTTGTAGTCCATGTCCGGGACAGAATGCACGTAACATCACATGGAAGACTCACTGAGCTACCAGCATACATCTCGCAAAACGTCACAAGCATCGGCTAAATTACATCTCTGAATACTCTGAATAATACATTAAACCACTATTGTACATTAAATAATTAAGCTGAAAAACTTCTCCACACACCATAAAATTAATGTAAGCACTACCAGTTTCGAAAATGGCCACATCATCTCGAAAACGATAGAGTTTACATTTATTTTATGGTGTGGAAAGATGTTTTTAAGTTTAATTACATCTCTAAAATTCTTTAAAAAAATAATCTCTTTTATTTAAAAAGCACTTGTCATAATTTTTGATTTTATTTTGATTCCTTTGCCATCCATAACTTTTTGTGGCAATGGGGCTTTTTCTTATTATACAATTGACAGATTGGAGGAGCATAAATCTTATTTCTATCTTGTGAAAACTTGAAATTCTGAATACTTCATGATTTTAAATATTGCTTAAAGTCCCTATAATTTATTTCTCTTAAACCTGTTTTGTATAAAAGTGTTATGTGCATAGTGACTATTTTCTTCAACTGAGTTAGCAAGTGAAAGTTATTTATTGTATGTGTCAATTCATAATATTGAAATAAATTATATATATATAAATAATATGTGTTCACTTTATTCAAGTTTTAAATTACTGTATAAAAATAGTGGTATTCACACTTTCCTTTGTGAGGACCCTGCATTGTCCTGTAAGATGACCCCCCAAATTATTAAGTAGCAACACTCAAAAGAGAAACCCATGGCTATTTTCAAGAAAAACACATGGTCAAATTCCACCAGGCATTTTCTTACATTTTCATGAAAATAGGTGGATGAACGAAAATTGTCTGAAAGTGTGGCTGAAAAATGTATGGCACAGGTGACCAACGAATTGTGCATGATTATTTTCAAAGAATCAAAACATTTTTAATCATAACCTATCATTAAATTATAGTGTAAAAATAGCATTTACCGCAAAAATATTTCCAGAAATTTATATTATCTTCTGCAAGTCTCCTTTAAAGATATTCCTGAAAAAAATAAATAAAATTGAGCTTTATATGTTCTAAATATATGACAAAATATGCAATATCTCTTTCAATATTTACTTGCTTATTTTTAAAAGAAGACGTTCGAAGATTTTCAGAATAAATTTTATTCTTTATCTCTCACTAACATATGCTTTATTCAAACAATGAAAGCATACAAGCAACATAAACTTATTACAACAATAATAAAACATTCAAATAAATCCATAAACGTTTAAAGCGCAGAAAATACAATTTTTAAAATCCTTTAATCCTCTTTTATATTTTGCATACAGACTAACTCATATGCATAGATTATTATAGAGATTTAATAGTTTTTAAATAAATAGAAATACTGTAGCTACAGCTTTTATGACAAAATATATGTTTCTCTTGTTATATTTAAAATTTAAAATATTCACTTATATGCAAGAAAAATAAATGTAAAATATTTTATATAACATTTAACATTTAAAATGCTATTTGTAATCATCAAATATTTACATATTGTAGGTTATACATATAACTGAAAAAACGTGCATGAAACAATCTATCGTATTATGTATATTACAAGTCCTTTTATCAACGATTCTGTTTTTGTTGTTGTTGTTTTCCTTCCTTACATTTTAAAATCTAGTTTTGTTCATAGACTGTGGATAATCCTAGAACAAATATAAAATACTTGGTAGTATATTTAAATATTTGAAATATTCTTCGTAATAAGATAATTATAAACGAGTTGGCGTAGGTGGACTCTGTTCAGTTCCCCCATCATATGTATGTTTTCATAAATTTCTAGTACGAAACATATTATATTCATGCTAAGGAGAAATTAATTTGACCATTCGCTTGAAACAGTGATAGAATGAAATCCCCACCTAACAGCCTACCCACCGTTCAATTCGATATATTTACCTTATTCTAATCTATTAATTTATTTTAGTGGGGTCAGTTTCGTAGTTCATTTTTCTCGCAATTCCATACTAGTTCCAATGTAACAATCCCCAAAATGCAAATTTATATAGAATATCAAGAACGTCTGCTATATTCATAAAATCTTAAATTTCGGAATAACTTAAGAAATTTTCTAATTAGAATATTTAAAGTCAATGGTGTTCAAACAAGTATCATAAATGTCATTCTTAAAATTATCTGATATACGTATGAAGCAAATTTTCCATTTATGCAAAATTTTGCGCTATTCTGCCATAAGTAAATCATAAATTTCAAATAACTTACGAAATTTTTAAATTGCAAAATTCATAGTCGAGGATGTTCATGCCAGTATCCTAAATGATATTTTGAAAGTGATCTGGCACCTGTAAGATGAAAATATTCCTCAAAATGGACGTTTATGTGAAAGTTTGTCCCCATCTGCCATGTTAAGTAAATCGGAAATTCCGAATAACTTGCGAAATTTTAAATTAGAAAATTCATGGCCAAGGATATTTATTCTAGAATGTTATATGATATTTTAACAGTGGTCTGCCAGCTTTAAGATGAAAATATCCCTCGAAACCGACGTTTTTATGCGAAATTTCACCCTATTCTGCCATGTTATGAAATTTGTAAATTTCCAATAACTCGCGAAATTTTCAAAGTAGCATGTTTATTGTTAAAGATATTCATTCCGGCATCAAAACTAATATTTAAAAGCTGTTTTTCCATCTGTACGATAAGTATATTTCTTTTCATGCCCAATTAAGTGAAATTTTGCCCTATTCTCCCATGTTAAGAAAATCTTAAGTTTCGAATAACTTCTGAAGTTTTTAATTATAATGTTGCAAATGAATAGAATTCTTGCAAGTGTCCTAAATAACATTTGAGAACTGCTGCGATCTGTCTGTGATCATTTGTTCGTGAGATATCGTGCATACAAACTAACATACTAACACACTAACACACTAACGTACTAACAAACTAACAGGCATGCTGCAGTCGGACACCATACCCATTTTGATATTTTCGGATTTCTCACACCTAAAAACGTGTAAAAAAAAAAAAAAAAAAAAAAACGAAGTCAAAAATTTTCACGATTACCTAAGTTCCCCATACCTATAGAGTATTTTCAGTCACGTGACCAAACCCTTGGCAACGGCCTCAGTAACGCTATCAAAGGGCAAACATTAGTCTTTTAATACGGCGAAATATATCGAAACTCTTAATGATCAAACAAAAACAGATATATTCAGAAAATAAACTAATTGATACTGTAGATCCATATTCATTAGTAACTGTTAGCAGCGATCAACTGTTTCCTCCAGTCAATTTGTGATCCGTTGGAAAATATTTTGTCTATACGACATCTGCTTACACTAATAGTGATTTCAAAGCATATAAAAGTTTGCAAGCGTACAACCAATTCCAGTGCGGTTGATTGAAAGAAGTTTTTGGTATAGAGATAAAAGAAAAGTATCTACACGTACTATTGTGTGCCCCACAGTTACGATTTGAGCAGACGACACTTGAGGCTTTGACGTCATCTGAAAAAGCTCTATAGTACGATGAGAACAAAAATAAATAAATAAATAAATACTCCATGGTATATACATATGTTTTGAAACTGATATACAAAAAAGATCATGAAATAATATACAAAATAAAAATTATAAGAAATAAAATGATGTGCAAAAAATGCTATGATATACTAACTAGGAAATATTTTCAAGAGCTAATCACTAATTTTCTTTAAAAAATATTGGGCATAAAATTTAATCAAGTATAATATTTTTCAGAAATATTAGCAGATGAGCCGCAGTAGGAAAACTAAGAAAAGTTACTAAAGATGAGTTCCTGTCTACAATACCTTTAAATAAGCCGCCAGATGTCGATTTTATTATTGCAAATTTCATCTACAGTTGCTAAAAGAATCGATAAGAACTTATTTAATCAAGTATTTATTTCAATTAATCTGAGATTTTAAGTGCACGATACATAAAACTTTAAGAAAATTTAAAAACTCACAGGTCGAAGGAAGTCTGGTAAAGCTGACGTCATAATAGATTTAAAATTATTGAATACTAACAGGCGACGCCCGCTTCGCTGGTCCCTATTTTTAAATGAATCACTATAATTACTGAATTTTCAGAATTGCATTAATTTTTATCAAGGGAAAAATAAAGAGAAACAAAATCTGATTAGGAAAAATGTCGCACTAGGTTCTCACTGCCTTCGGAAAAAAATCCCAAAATGCTCTAACTCTTATTTCTATTATTTTACCCCGTCGACCCCCCCCCCTCCTGTCTATCCAAATAATTTTACAAATTCGAAAATATCCGCAATCGATTTGTAAGTATCAAAAACCTCTTTACACCATTTTTGAACGATCTATCTCTATTTTTAATTTTTTGCCCCTCCGCTCTCCCCCCTTCCCGCCCCTCCCAATAATTTTAAAAATTCAAAAATATCCGCAATCGATTTGTAGGTATCGAAAACCTCTATGTACCAATTTTGAATGATCTAACTCTATTTTATTTTTTTCCCCTCCATCCCCCCTTCCCGGCCCTTCTAATAACTTTACACTTTCGAAAATATCCCCATTCGACTTCCAGGCCTCTAAAACCTATCTGTACCAATTTTGAACGACCTAACTGTATTTCTATTTGTTTTTGCTCATAGCCCCCCCTTACCGCCCCACCCCTTCCCTCCCCTCCTAATAATTTTACAAATTCGAAAATATCCGCAATCGATTTGTAAGTATCGAAAACCTCTATATACCAATTTTGAACGATCTAACTCTATTTTTATTTTTTTGCCCCCCTCTCCCCTCCCCCCTTCTCGCCCCTCTTAATAACTTTACACTTTCGCAAATATCCCCATTCGACTTGCAGGCTTTTAAAACCTGTGTGTACCAATTTTGGACGGCCTAACTGTATTTCTATTTGTTTTTGCCCATAGTCCCCCCTTACCGCCCCACCCTCCTTCCTGCCCCTCCTAATAATTTTACAAATTCGAAAATATCCGCAACTGATTTTTAAGTATCGAAAACCTCTATTAACCAATTTTGAACGATCTAACTCTATTTTTATTTCCCCCCCTCTCCCCTCCCTCCTTCTCGCCCCTCCTAATAACTTTACACTTTCGAAAATATCCCCATTCGACTTGCAGGCCTTTAAAACCTATCTGTACCAATTTTGAACGGCCTAACTGTATTTCTATTTGATTTTGCCCCATAGCCCCCTCCCCCCTTGCTGCCCCACCTGGGGGCTGAATTTCTAAAATTCCAGAAATTGGTTTTTAGATATTTTCATTAGCTATATTTTAGAGCAAAAATTTTTAGCTATATTTTAAAGCAAAAAATTTTACGGATATCTGTTTTTTTTGTTCGAGATATGAAGGATTTTGGAAAATAACGTTTTGCCCTCCCCCCCCCTCCCCGCCCTTGGGGGCGAATTTTGTAAAACCGCTTGCGGCGTTGAGTTTCTCGGGTCGTAAACATTAACCCTGCCGAATTTTGTCCCCATATGTGAAACAGCCTAGGATTCTATAGCGGACAGACAGACAGACAGACTCTGCTCTTTTATATATATAGATGTCATGCCGATGCCAAAAAGAAAAAGAAAATATTTCCAGATTCATTGTGTTATTGTGGTTGTGGTTGGGTTTTACGTCACACTAGTGCTGCGCAGATGGGCAATTGGCGACGGTCTGGGACACACTCCTAGAGGTGGTCCGGAGACATGCCATCACAATTTTGATCCTCCACGGAAGGGATGGCTTTCCCGCTTCGGTCAGATTCATTGTATGTGTGTATTTTCAGAAAAAAATATTTAAAATAAAAATAAATGTGTTAATTATTTACATTATATAATATTATTATATATTATAATTATAGTAATTAGAATATAATTAATTATTAATAACAGTATAATTATAAATTTCTTATACTTAAATTTTTATTATAACACAGCGAAAGCTCGAAAAACTAGGTCCCGCTACAGGCTTTCGCCTATACATGGCTGATGCAGAGATGTAGTAAAATCGAATAATATTTAAAAAATTGTAGTTCTTAAATAATAGTAGCACTACCTGTTGTACGGAAAATGCATAAAAGTTTAAGAAAAATTAAAAAATGCATGGATAAAAAATTGCCAGGTAAATTGCCGTCATAACAGATTTAACATTAATAGACATATCACGCCGATGCAAAAAAGAAAATGTTTACGCATATATCGTTTCTCTCTCTCTTTTTTTTTTTTTTACCCTTGCATAAACAATGTTTAAAATAAAAATAAATATGTTAACTAATTATATTATACTTATGTTTATTATATTATAATTTTTATAATATAATTAATTATTAATAACAATATAATAATAAATTTATTTTACTTGCATTTTTATTATAACACAGCGAAAGCTCGAAAAACAAGGTCCCGCTACTGGGTTTCGCTTATTCGTGGTACCAAAACTAAAAAGTTCTGCAGATGCTGAGATATAGTAAAATCAAATAATATTTTTAAAATCGTATTTTTGAAATAATTACAGCGCTATCTCTCGTACAAAAAATTCGAAATTGAAGCGCTCGAGTAAGGCGCTGTTGCCGACAATGGAGGTTCGGATCGGACACAGTGTGTGAGAGGGAAGACACAGCCGAAGGCAACGGATAACTGAAAGTAGGTCCTGAATTATTTCAATGGAACTTTTTTCTTGTAATTTTTATTTATAAAGTGATATAGAAAAAATAATTATTCAATTTATTTTTTTAATCATTTAAATATACTGACCAGCAAAGCAGGCAATACTTGATAGTATTTAATAAAATGCCTATTAGATATTTAATCAATACTATGACTCGAGTATTTTAGAATACATTTACCTTTTCCATGTCATTTAAAAGAGTAAATGTCTTTATTTTTTTATTTTTATCTATTTATTTTATTTTATTTTTTTCAAAATTACTACCACTTAGAGAAATACTCAAAATTAAACTATACATGCCTATATTAAATCTGAAAATGAAACGCTACTACATTTAAAGTTATTTAATGAAACGCTACTACATTTAAAGTTATTTAATACTTTGTTCAGTAAATAAGAATATTTTTTAACTAATGCGCAATTTAAAGCTTCCTGAGAATGAAATATTCATTAAATAAAATATTCAGAAACGTAGCTTATACATTCTGCGTCATACATTGCGTATTCAGTTTCTTAAACATTACATTGGTAAAAATCGAGCACATGCGTCCTCAGATCCGGGTCGCGGTAGCCCAGTCGGTAGAGCGCCGACCTCGTAATTGGAAGATTGCGGGTTCGATACACGAGCCGGCCAAAGACCGTCGTGTACACTAATGGTGGCTGGTGTACGTAGAATCTGTCGTGGCCGCAGTGTCCTCCATGTCCCCATAAAAAATTATACCTCTGGGGGTCACCGAAGCGGGAGAGCCATCCCTTCCGTGGAGGATTAAAATTGTGATGACATGTCTCCGGACCACCTCTAGGGGTGTGTCCCAGACCATCGCCAATTGTCGATCTGCGCAGCACTAGTGCGACGTAAAATCAAACCATCCATCCATCCTCAGATCCTGGAATAAAGATTTTTCAGAACCACTGACGTAAATTATGTGTCATCGACTTGACTTAACGCTAATGCTTGAAATCGCCTTCATTTTACACTTTGAAATTTGTGCTCATATTAATTTTTTAAATAAATGTACAACTGCTGGTAAAACATAGTTAAATGGCCAATTTTATGATTAGATACATATTCTTATATATCTCACACATTTTCTTAAAATAGGACTACGTTTTACCTCTCCTAAAATTGACATACAGATACTTTAAGCAGAATGAAATGAATGGAAATATTTCAAAACTATTTTTTAAAGCACAATTTTTGAAACTGATGCTTCCACGATTACTTTATCGTACGATTGATACACGTTATTAAAAGATTCTAAAATATTATATACATGTATTTATTGAAATAGATTTAAATGAATGATTTCGAAAAAAACATTTATTAAAGAATTCAACATTCCATTTGGTTTATTCATTAATGAGCCTTTAACCCTTTGCGGGTTCAATTCTGGTTTCCCTCCTCTAGTCAGTGTTACCAAATTTAAGGACAGTTTTATTCAATCTACCTCTTAATTCTAACTGTAACGGTTGCCTAATCACTTCGAAGATCATTCGTGCATTATGTATATAAAATATTACTCCCCAGAATTATTGGTGAGAGTTGAATAAAAAAGTCTCTAAATTTTTCAGTATTGTTTAAAGCGCTTCAGAACGTTAGGGCAGGCAAAGGGTTAATTATTATTTATTCTCTTCTTTTCTTATACACACATACATATAGACATAAAGTACAGAGTGGGCAAAAAGTCCGTAAAAACTTTAAAAATTTATACAACCCAAAAATATAACCAAAATAAAAAACGATTTGCAGATTTAGCATCGATAACTCACGGGACTTTTTTTAAGGTAAGAAAAAATAATAATTCATAAAACAGCCGATAGGTGGCATTTCGTACATAAGTGAAAGAAAAGACACATAAATAACAAAAATATTGTTACGAAATCATTTATTATAACAATATGTGTTCCACTTGTCCACTATCCTTTGTGTGGGGAGTCGCTTCGGCGACAAGATAACGAGGCGGCACGGGCGGTATCAGCTGGCTGGTGAACAGTAGTTCCTCCAGTCAATTGTGCTATATGCCTCTCTGGCAAGGAGGCTATACTCACTGGCTGCTTGAAATAATAATGGGGACAGCCATTTCTGGAGCGGTATCTGGTGGCACGAGGCGCTGGATGCCTCCTCTTTGACTGCAACCACTCTTCACCCCTGGCCTTGCTCCTCTAATAGGTTCAAGTGAGTTTCTAGGACCCGGCCTAGCCGGTGAGCAGCTAGGTCGAGCAGTTTTCGAGGGTTCTCTCCCTCCGCTGACATTTTTGGGCCCGTACCTCTGTGTGCGGATCTGCTGGAAGTGATTTTTTTTTTCTTGGGGGCCTCGTCGCCTGGACTTTCCCCGGGACTCGAGAGGGTCACGTTCAAAACCGAAAAGGTGGGCGGTCTCCAGTGTTTGCGATCTGTCCACTATCACAGGTGGTGATAACACATTGCAGGCGTGTCACAAATCCAGCAACAGCAGAGTGCAGCATGTCCGGCTGTATGCATAACAGCTCTTGGTGGATTGCAGCTTTCAATTCCAACAGATTCGATGGAAGGGATCCTTATTCACTTACATGGGTTGCAACGGAGAACTGGTTCTGTATTAAGAGCGTAAGTATTTATAATCGCCGTTTGCAAATTTCCAACTAAGTCGTTCGTACCAACGCCATCTGTCGTTTTTTTTTTTCTTATCGTAGAAAAATCCCGTGACCTATCAATGCTAAACCTGTAAACCGTTTTCTATTTCGGTTATTTTTTCGGGTTTCATGAATTTTTAACACCCTGTATTCCCCGAGTCGCAACAGATGATATAATTGACGATTAGGAAATTATAGGAAAACATCTACATACAATTAATAAGTCTGATAGTTTATATTTTAAATAATTTGTCTTGGAGGAAGATATTAGAATTACCATGTCATTAACTAATCACCTTTATATATATATATATATGAATAATATACATGATATGTGCATTAATGTACCAACCAAATTTAATTGTTTTTCCCGTATAAATATTTTTAAACTTATTTATTTATTTTTTAATCAAATAAAAAAATATCTGTCTTTTATCATAAGTAGAGAATAAAAATCTTAGAAAATAAAATATTTTAAATAATAAATTTTTAATTCCAATATAGTTACATAGTTAGTGTTATCTCGCCGCTTATTTTTATTTGTTTTCCACTTAAAACGCACACAAAGTGAAGACTTTTTTTTTTTTTTTTTTTAAGTACAGATAAGCTTAATAAGGAAATACCCTGTTATGGTGGTATCGCAAATTTAAACCTCTGTTTTACAGAATCTACTGTCAAAGAAAAAAAGTGCACAGATAATATTTTTTCTATTTTGTTGTCAGAATATCTTAACACTAGAAAGAAGATTTCTGTGTAAAATATTTACTTAAAGTACACTTACATTAATTATTCAAGAAAAACCTTTAAAAGCGGTATTTTTTAGCTTTCTTTTTCAAAGCAATGTGGCTCTTATTAACGTTTCAAAAAGATATTCACCTTTTTGCTGTTTTATACTTTATTTTAATTATTCAAAAGCAATATTTTTTTTTTGTAAGAAATTTGAATTATTAAATAAAAACCGGTTTTTTTATATGTTACATATTGACAGTGTAAATAATAGATATTGTAACTATTTACTTATAGTAAACAATAAAAAATTAATAGTCTCATTGAAGTTGAAATAACGTAAGTGATGCATTCCGCATTTCAGAAATTATTTAATTTTAACTAAAAGCAACGAAATGTCGCAAATCAAACATAAGTATATAATTTCATAGTTTTTCTATATATATATATCTATATTTTTTTTTTTCTCATTAATTTGATATGTTTTCCAATACTGAATAACACATTCAATATTTTAAAAATATTTAAAAATCATTACGTCTCGTAGTTAAACTAAATTTTAATCACACTAAAAATATAAAACATTAAAAACACAAAACATAAATTTAAACGTTTCGAGCCTTTTACAGGCTCCTCATCAGTAAAAACATCAAATGTAAATGCTGAGAAGAACAGCATACTTTCATTAAGATAGTACAACGTATTCAGCGGAAACTGCGCATGCCTCATTAAGTGGTGAAAAATGTTGATTTGTGTACCAGCCCTCCAGGAAAATTCTTGAATGATAATTTTAACAGGTAGATATAATTATTACTTTCTTCTATATTCAATAGAAGAAAGTATTAGATTCGTAAAAATTTTCGACCTCGGGTTTTTGATAGATTTACACGTTTTGAGAGCTGTAGAACACGATTTGACCATTTTTAGAAAATGTCTGTCTGTCCGTCTGTGTGTGTGTGTGACAAAATTTTGTGGCAACTGTATCTCAGGAACTACTTCACAGAATTTCATACAAATTGGTATGTAGTTGCACCTTGACATAAATTAGTGCCTATCAACTTTTGGTAAAAACTGTCTTGCAGGTTGCGTTGTCATCCCACTTTTTCTAAATTTTTAACGTGGTTATATCGGACAAAATTTTGTATAAATGTGCACAAAGAGAATTATTTTTTAATAATCATTATGAAATTTACAAGAATTATTTATAATAGAGATAGTCAACAGGGAAAATTTTTTTGTATGTGTAGGAGCCTCGTGAACCCCCCTGGGGGGAAGTCCCCCCCCCGGGGTGCAAAGTTTCAAGATGCGTATTTTTCGAAAGGTCTCGTCAATACCTTTAAAACGAATGATTGAACTATAAATCTGTGATAATTTAAAACAAAGTTATCGATTTTTTTTTACTTTTTACGAAAAAAAAAAACTTGAGGGGGAAAAAATCGTAATTTAAAAAAAAAACAAAAAAAAAAAAGAATTTAATCTGGTGCTGATTAGATTTGGGGATCAATCACACATCAGGAGGCGCTGTGATCGTATTTTTTCTAAATTTTTAACATGGCAGTATAGGACAAAATTTAGTATAAATGTAAATAATGAGAGTTATTCTTAACCTGTGATTGTAAAATTAATACGAATTATTATTAATAGTAGTATTTAATTAGGAAAAGAATTTGGGGCATCGCTTCCCCCCCCCCTGGGGGGAAGTACACCACGGGGTGGGGTAAATTTCCAAGATGGGTATCTTTCGAAAGGTCTCGTCAATACCTTTAAAACGAATGGTTGAACTATAAATATGTGATAATTTAAAACAAAGTTATCGATTTTTTTTACTTTTAACGAAAAAAAAAACTTGGAATTTTTTTTTTTTTTTTTTCAATATTGTTACTGAGGTAATTTGTATAGGAAAATATAGAAGAAAGTCTTGTGGTGGCCACAACATACTAGTTTTTAGTATTGTTAAAATCAGGAAAATGGTCAGTTTCTATGGCATGCTGTACAATTTTCGAACGTATATCACGGTTTTTGAAATTTCTTTTATTTTCCAGAATTCGAGTATGTACAGAAGGGCCAGTTTCACCAGTATAAACCTAGAGCCCTCGATTTACAATCGCTTGTAAATCGAGGGCTCTATATAAACAGAACTACAAGATTTACAAGGGATATTATAAATAACACCTGTACGAGAAAAGGGGGGGATAACTGGTTTAAAATTAGAAAGGAAATTACGAATTAGAAATTGGGGTTTATAGGAAACAGATAAATTAACAGGGCGTAAAACTTTGGCAATAGATTCAGAAATAATTTTATAGTAAGGAATAGTAACGAACGATTTAGGTGATTTAGAGGACATATTTTCCTGATTATCCTTATTAAAGTCTCTTTTAATTTTCTTTTAAGCCAGCGAGAGGGATATTTACTACGCTTTAAAACCGAAAAAATCCTTTTTAATTCCAACTGGAAAAGCTCATCAGTACTGCAATATTTTACATTTAATATTTTTTTTTTTATATATAAAATTTTGATGAATTATGTATGAAGTTACAAACAGGCACAGAGGCAACTATAGGTTTTACAAAAGACTGTTTTTATATTGAAAACTAGCAACATATAAGAATCTATTTTCATATAAAAAAAATTCTCATTGAAATGATGGGTACGTATGTAGCAATATTTAAGAACATGTCATGTTTATTTAGCTAATAAAAATTTATACTGTGAAATATCCCTTTTACGGTGTTGTATGAAAATAAAACAAAATACGAGGACATCATATAATAAATACGTTAAAAGTTTAAAAGTGGATATACTTAGACTTAAAAACAGTAAAAAGCCATCTGAAAGTAATCTGGTGTGTCACTCACACGACTTTCTCTTACCCTGAAATTTAACACTATAAATACAGGTTGCAGATTAAAAGGTAAGATAACGAGTACTGTTATGTAATATAATAGTTTATATTGCTTATATTATTATATTATTCTATATTATGCTCTTCATTTTCTATTTCTATTTATTTTCTTTTTAAAATGATAACTTTTAAGTTTAAAATACCTTTGATTTCTACTTCCAACATAAAGCGCTAAATGCTTACTTATATTTTAAACAATAATAATAATAATACAAAGGTAATTAATTCCTTAATACTAAAATATTTAAATTTACAAAACCTTTGCTTTCACTTAGTTACTTAAAGACTAAACTACTGATCGTATAGTATTAGAAAAACAAACAATAAATCTATCAATGCGTTGTGTTCTTAAAAATAACTTTTATGTATTAAATTTTCTATCGCCAAACCCTAGTTCAGAAAAATGGGTAAAACAGTACCCGCAGTCAAGAGTATATAAAGAAAATAAACTAGTTTCTCTAGTGTAATTAATCTTACATGGTTATACATCATAAGGAAAACAAATACTAGGTAGATTATACATACAACAATTTTTATTAACTGGAATTAAGAATTACGAAGTTACTAATTCCGTTACTAATTAAGTTACTAATTAAAAGCAATTGTGTATTTCTATATAAAAGGTTCAATCATGTAAAAAAAATTTTTTTTGTAGGAATATTTCATTTTTTTTTGCTGTGCTTTTTTATGTATCATGTAAATAGCTGTAACAGTTCGGTCAATATGTGGAGGTTTTCCAAAAACAACAGAGGCCAACCCAGTGTTCTCCCCTTTATTTTGATCTAATATTTTAAGGTGAAAGGAGTATTCCTGTTTTCAGTAAACTATATGTCAGGCGGATGTGTATTCAGTGAATATTGATCTGTAGAGTCTTTAGTATCTTAATAGTAACCTTTTTTTTTAAGTTGGCAATCTTTATACGGCAATAGTGTAGCTTGTGTGTTCACACTGTCCTGGTAATGGTAGGGTGTGTGGGAAGAGCGATCGGCTTTCCACAGGCTCGGCAGGAACTGGTGATTAGAGGTTTACATGTCTCGGGTCGATGTTTGATCTGCAATCTAAACAGCAATTTTTATCTTAAACAAAACCACTAACAATTTCCATAATAAAGACATGAACTGGTAATACCTTGTGGAAAACATTAATGCACAGGATTTACAATATATCGTACACAATACAACTCCAGCTATTACTTTTTCCTTTCTAAGAAAAAATGAACTTATACAATTAATTAAATGTAACTACCTACAAAAGGAAAGGTTAGAGGCATAAACTTACATAATTTGGGTTCAATAAGCTGCATCAGTTGAGTAATAAGTGGAGGAGATCACTTTTTCCAAAAGATAATGGCTTCCAAGCGCAGCGGCCACGAAAATTCGCCTCGGTCATCCCAGCTGGCTGTTTTTCTGGTTCTATATCAGCCTGCCGGCCAGTCTCCGCTTCTATTCACTCCAGACTCTATTCAGCTAACATTCAGCGAGTCGATTTCCCCACGACACTAGCAGACATCAAGTGAATCCGCACATATCTCTACTCATTCTCTTTCGCCCACCACCAGACATCGAGAGGACCAAAAACAGGCAAGCCTCCAGCGAGCTCACATCAGCTTCTACTTAGCACTAGCAAGCGAACCAAACCAGCCTCCAATCTCCTCTCTCTGTCTCGTCAAAAGTTCTCTTCTCTATTTCAAACCGGGCGGGGAAGCAGTTGCCCCCCCCCCCCGCCTTGCACTACTCCTGATACGTCAGCAACCCACTACGCCGAATTAATGCGTAGAAAAACCACGAGGTACAGCTCGTGACTCCTCCCCTGTGATTCTCATATGGTAATTCACGGGGTGAAAAAGGGAACCCCCCAGCTTATCAGCTGTTTTCTTCAGCCATGTGTTTCGAGGTCACGTTTCACGCTTCACTTCGATAAAAAGGGAAAAGAGAGAGAAAGGGTTTTTGAATACTAGTTTTCACTATACAGATGCACTATGCATTCCAGATCGATGGCATTTACAGCTGTTTCCCAAAGCAGCTTAACAAAATGAATGCTTTACTCGTGAAACTGGAACAAAGAATCTCATATTTTCTACATAGTTTCTAGAATATATTTTGTTTACCCAAATTCCCCCATGGAATTCTTATCCTGATCACATACACAAAAGATGCCTTCACACTCGGATTATCTATATACAAACTATTCTTATTATTTTCCTAAGCATTTTTACATGTTTCTTAACATGTATTTACATTTTTTATTTAATCACCCCCACCTGTTAAGCTATTTGTTTAATTGGAAAAGAAAAATTTCTTGAAAAGGAGGAAAAAGTTAATCATAGCACGAAAGATTAATTATACCTGTTAAATTATTTATTTAATTGCGAAAGATAATTTCTTGAAAAACGAAAAAGTTAATCACAGCACCAAAAGACTAAATATACGCTGTGATAACTACCCTCCCGTCACAGAAAAAAAAAAAAAAAAAAAAAAATCAGACACATCCAGGAACACCACATATTGTACCAGCGTCAGAGTATTCAGTAAGAAAAAGTTTTGAAATGAGAGCTTTAAACTACTAGTTGTTTTTAAATAATGACACTTATTATTTATTTATTTTTTTTTTCTTTTTCGCAAAATAAAATAATAGAAACCACACTTGCTACAAACCATCCTTAAAACAGCCAACAACCTGCAACTAGAACTCCCATTACCGCAGATCAAACATCGACCCGAGACATGTAAACCTCTAATCACCAGTTCCTGCCGAGCCTGTGGAAAGCCGATCGCTCTTCCCACACACCCTACCATTACCAGGACAGTGTGAACACACAAGCTACACTATTGCCGTATAAAGATTGCCAACTTAAAAAAAAAGGTTACTATTAAGATACTAAAGACTCTACAGATCAATATTCACTGAATACACATCCGCCTGACATATAGTTTACTGAAAACAGGAATACTCCTTTCACCTCAAAATATTAGATCAAAATAAAGGGGGCACACACTGGGTTGGCCTCTGTTGTTTTTGGAAAACCTCCACATATTGACCGAACTGTTACAGCTATTTACATGATACATAAAAAAGCACAGCAAAAAAAAATGAAATATTCCTACAAAAAAAAATTTTTTTACATGATTGAACCTTTTATATAGAAATACACAATTGCTTTTAAAAATATACTTTCGGCACTTATTTTTCAACACACAGTTTTTGAAAAAAAATAACTAAGGAAATATTACACAGGTCAACAAAAATTTAATGTAATGTGATACACTATTGTTCATTACTGGACGCGGAAGTCTGACATTCCGTGTTAAAGTTTATATTTATTACAATAAAAGTGTTCATATATATTTTGTAGCAGTTCCAAGATAATTGTCCAAAATAAGTAACGTAATATCAGTTCAAAGTGTGTGGAATTATACATACAGTCTTTTATAACACAGTTTCTTGGAGTAAACACAGTCTTGAGCAGATGATATAGACACGCACTAAATACAACACTTTACAAATTTTGATCAACCTTGCTTTCTGCTCATTATGCAAATAACACCTTGCATGGTTACCCCAAAAGTTGTGACCAGCCCCGAGATAATTTCTAACAATGCAAACACTTTGACTGGCACAAGGTACTACTAAAGTCAAAAGAATGCCATGACATAAAATTGTGCGCCCAGAAATACATTACACAAAATATATCACACTAGATTATTAAGTAAGTGCACATGCTGCCCCGATTGTACAATTTTTTTTTTTTCTTTTTTTTTTTTTTTTTTTTTTTTTTTTTTACATTTTTCTATTTTTACACTTAAAAAAAAAATTTTTTTTTTTTTGTAACATTGCTCGAGGACAGCCGAACCTTACCCATATACAGGGCAAAGGAGGAAATATCAGACAAAAAAAAAACTTTTGACCGCCTGCTCAACAGCTTCAGGGCCCAATATTTTTTTTTACCCCCCATAACTTTTTTACCCTAATATTTCCCACTGAAAGCACCCTTTCGAAAGTATTACGACTACTAGTTATACTACAAAAAAAGAATGATATGCAAAAATATACTAACAAATATACAACTATTTACAAAAAAAAATTTATATTTACAAATTTCGCCTATTTCTAGGGCGAAGGTTATAAGAGTGAATTGCTATCGGTACTGTGTTATGAGCACCTACCCCCCTTTGTTGAAAACTACTCTCTTCTGCCTCACTCACTGTTGGTGACAAGGCCCTGGGACCACCGAGAGAAGAGAGACTAGTCTGGGACACCTGTGCGCCAACATGCTCGCTAGACCTGCCATCCCTGTCCGTAACTGTGCCATAAACCTGGGTTGTGAAACTCTGCAGTTGGTTATCCAGGTTAACCCCCAACAAGGTGTCCTCAATTGCACTAGAGCGAAACACTAGCCGTTTCTTTCTTTTCTCCAACCTCTCTCGTTTTCGCAACTCATACCGATCTACAAAAACCTCTTTCTCACCAGAGTTCTCCACAACAGCAGGAGTTACCCCACTATCCTGTTCAGTGCTACCGTCTCTCACAAACTCAGGGAACACAGGTTTATCAATCATTTTTGTAAGCCTATCCACGTGCACAATTTGGACATTTTTATTGTTGCGCACCTCTTGTATTTCAAAATTAACCTCATTCAGCTTGCGAATCACCCGGAAAGGACCCCTATTGACTTTATTGAATTTCTTGCATAAACCCGGTTTTATGGTAGGAGTAAACAGCATGACCAGACTACCCACTTTTATTTTTTTATCTACGGCAATTTTACTACGAAGCTTTTCTTGTTTGTCAGCAGCTTGCTCTAAGAACCTTTTTGTTTGTGAAAAGACCTGTTGCAATGAGGGAATTAATTGGTCGCAATAGGAGGGGCAATCATTATAGTTCCGAGGAACACTAGTCTCAAGCGCATTATACGGTAGTTTCATGTCCCTACCATGGGTCACAAAAAATGGAGTCTCATTTATAGTTGAGTGCACACTGGAGCGGAGAGCCAACAATCCAAACTTTAACTTCTCGTCCCACACTAGCAAGCGAACCAAACCAGCCTCCAATCTCCTCTCTCTGTCTCGTCAAAAGTTCTCTTCTCTATTTCAAACCGGGCGGAGAAGCAGTTGCCCCCCCCCCGCCTTGCACTACTCCTGATACGTCAGCAACCCACTACGCCGAATGAATGCGTAGAAAAACCACGAGGTACAGCTCGTGACTCCTCCCCTGTGATTCTCATATGGTAATTCACGGGGTGAAAAAGGGAACCCCCCAGCTTATCAGCTGTTTTCTTCAGCCATGTGTTTCGAGGTCACGTTTCACGCTTCACTTCGATAAAAAGGGAAAAGAGAGAGAAAGGGTTTTTGAATACTAGTTTTCACTATACAGATGCAATATGCATTCCAGATCGATGGCATTTACAGCTGTTTCCCAAAGCAGCTTAACAAAATGAATGCTTTACTCGTGAAACTGGAACAAAGAATCTCATATTTTCTACATAGTTTCTAGAATATATTTTGTTTACCCAAATTCCCCCATGGAATTCTTATCCTGATCACATACACAAAAGATGCCTTCACACTCGGATTATCTATATACAAACTATTCTTATTATTTTCCTAAGCATTTTTACATATTTCTTAACATGTATTTACATTTTTTATTTAATCACCCCCACCTGTTAAGCTATTTGTTTAATTGGAAAAGAAAAATTTCTTGAAAAGGAGGAAAAAGTTAATCATAGCACGAAAGATTAATTATACCTGTTAAATTATTTATTTAATTGCGAAAGATAATTTCTTGAAAAACGAAAAAGTTAATCACAGCACCAAAAGACTAAATATACGCTGTGATAGTAAACCTGTGTTAAACAATTCATATTAGGCTTCTGAAGAGTTTTATATGATAATTAGTTCTGTGTGAGGGGAGCTCCCCGTTTCATTAATGCACCTACATTTATATAGAATTTAATTCGGTTATTAAAAAATAATTCTGTTTTTAAAAAATAATTTATTAAAATTATTATTTAAAAAAATTATCTTTTATGATAATGCAGACGATTTCCATATTAGAGAAGTAGTATAACACCAAATATCCAAAAAAAGTCCATTTTATTCTCGATATTTAAAAAAAAAAAAAAAAAAAAAAAAAAGATTTTTTTTTTTTTTTTTAGGTTTTTTTTCGTTAAAAGTAAAAAAAAATCGATAACTTTGTTTTAAATTGTCGCAGATCGATCGTTCAACCATTCGTTTTAAAGGTATTGGCGAGCTCTTTTGAAAGATACCCATGATGAAAATGTACTCCCCTCGAGGGGGGACTTCCCCCCCCCAGGAGGGGAGGCGAGGCTTCTACATACACAATTTTTTTCCGAGTTAACTATCTCCATAACAAAAAATATATATTCTTTTCATTTGGTTTAGTGCAGTCTATAGATGTTAAACTCTACTTACCTGCAATTCCCCCCATAGACGTAATGTATTAGAATTCTCTTGATTGTCCCTGTACACGAACCATTTGCTTGATCTTAACGAAAAGCTTACTGTAGCATCCTTATGTGATACACATTTAGAATACCAAGTTTGAACTTTCTGCCATAATTTGTTTTTGAAATATGCTGATAACAGACAGACACACAGACACACACACACAGACATACACACAGACCATTTGCTAAAAACATGATTTTCGTATTCAGGGGACCTCAAAACGTGTAAATATAACAAAATCTCGCATTCGAAAATTTGACCCAAAAACAATACTTTCTCTACCTTATGGGTAAGAGAAAGTAAAAATTGCAGAAAGTGAATAATTGTAGAGACTAAATTTCAATTAAATTAGATTATTTTTCAACCGCTATCATCTTGCTTATAGGCAGACATTCATATACACTAAATATTTTCCCAGTCACAACAGGTCATCTACGAGGGTCATTTTTTAAGTAAGAACCGTTTTGCAATGGAGTAAGAGAAACTTTATTTATGAACATAAATTGTATTACAAAATAAAATATGAACATTTTTTCACTTTTCAACATAGTCACCATTAACATTTAAACATTTGTCAAATCGTGGCGCCAGATTTTGGATTCCATCATCAAAGAACTCTGCCGCCTGACCGTTAAACCAGTTAGTAACAGTTTCTTTCAACTTGTCATCATTTTCCAATCGCTTTCCACCAAGAAATTCCTTAAGTTTTGGAAACAGATGAAAGTCTGATGGTGCTAAGTCAGGGATGTATGCTGGATGATCCAGTACTTCCCAATGAAAATTTTCCAGTTGTGTCTTTGTCTTTGCCGCAATGTGAGGCCGAGCATTGTCGTAAAGCAAAACGACGCCACTAAAGAGCAGTTCTCGCCGGCAATTTTGAATAGTGCGCCTAAGCTTTAATAACGTTTCACATTACTTCTCAGCATTTATTGTCCTTCCTCTTGACAAAAAAAGTCTAACAGAAGAATGCCTTTCTGGTACCAAAAAACCGTGGCCATAATTTCTCGTGTTGAAGTTTCTCGTTTGAATTTTCGTGGTCATGTTGGAAAGTTTGAATGATGCCACTCACTGGATTGACGTTTACTCTCTGGAGTGTAGTACGCATTCCACGTTTCATCATCGGTCACAATGTGACTCAAAAACTCGTCACCATCCTTGTGGTACTGATAGCGCTCCAAAAAGGACAAAGAATGTGCCATTCGCTTTGTTTTGTGTTCTTCTCTCAACATTTTTGGCATCCATCTCGCACACATTTTTTTGTAGTGAAGTTTGTCAGTAACAATGTGATAAACTACTGATCTTGAAACTTGTGGAAATTTCTGATGAAGCTCATCAATAGTGAAGCGCCTGTTTTGGCGAATTTCCTCATCAAATTTTTGTGTCAAGTCTTCATTCATGACAGTAGGCCGTCCAAATCGTTCTTCATCATGAACATTTGTCCTTCCCTCATTAAAAAGCCTACACCATTCATGCACATTTCCATCATTCATTACAACTTCACCATAAACTTCAACAAGCTGCCGGTAAATTTCAGCAGGACGAACTTTTTTTGCATTTAAAAACTGAATAACTGAGCAAACTTCACAGTCGGCGGGATTACTGATTGACATGGCAACAAACAAAGCAGTTTAACCATACAACCAACACCGGCAGAAACGTGAAACGTAATGGCGGCGTAGTGAGAGACTGGCAAAGAGTGGCCGACCTTGAACTGACATCACTTGACAAGATGTGCGGACATGATGCACAATCGGTTCTTACTTTAAAAGTGACCCTCGTAACTGATGAAGGAACACCTAAAATTAATAAGTCTGATAATTTTTATGATTTTTCTTGGGACAAGATATTACAATTACGCTGTTATAATTCAATCATTTCCTTTCCTAAATATCTGAATAATATGCGTATTATATGTACAGTTGGGAAAAGAAAAAAAAAAAAAAAAAAAAAAAAAAAACGTAGCACTCGACGTAACTTTGTTGCTAATAGATGTAGAAAAATGTAATAGGTATCATTCGACGGGGAATTGTGAGTAGTTTCAGAAAATGAACTGAAATTTTTAATTGGGGGTCGTCTATATATTAAAACGCGCACCAACTTTTTCAATGGTAATGCTCCATTTTTATTTTATATTTGAATTCCTGGGATCGCGAGAACGCGAAAAAGTATATTGGTTGTATATTTTACTTAATTTTCACAGAGTTATAAGCGTTCAAAGTTTGAAGGTGCTAATGTTAAATTCATATTTCAAACTTTTATTAATATCTTCACAAAAAAATAACTTGATCGATATATATATATATATATATATTTTTTTTTTTTTTTTTTTTTTTTTTTTTTTTTACGCGATACAGTGAAGAAACCCAAACACAATCCGTCATTACTTTTGATTCTGAAAAATATTTTTAATTTTGAAAAATATTAATAAATTCATATTCATAAAAATTGTGAATTATGACCTATCGCCTTCATCGTTCTTCAAAACAAAACAATACAGAAAAGACTAGTTGGCATAGGTGGACTCTGCTCAGTTCCCCATCATATTTATGTTCTCAGAAATTTCTAGTGCGAGACATATTACTAGTGGATCTGCAGATCAGGAGCCTCAACGTCCTATTTGCATCAGACATTATTCAATAGGTCATTTTTATTTATTCCTTATTATATAATAGTATATATTGATTCGACCGACTTATTACCAAAATCAAATACATTCCTGAGGGCGGCGGCAGCCCCCCTCAACCCCCCCGTTGTATCTCTCTTTGTATACCTATTTGTATATGATATAAAGTGTTACGAAATTGTAAATAATTGCATTTATTTTTGTATAATTTCTTTCAAAGAGGTTTAGTAAGTTGATAAAATGCTAATTTTGTGCCTTTATAGTAGTTTTAGCGTTAAAATAGCCAAATTTTCCTTTAAAAACGCATTAAAAAGCTCCTATAAGGGAAGAAATAAATTTGGCGACTATTTCCCTCCTTGGCGATTTTTTTGGCGATCTTGGCGAGAAAATCCTTATTAGGGATATACCAAATATGGAAGCTCTAATCTCATTGGCTGATGTGATACGAGAATTTTCCAGAACAGTCTGTTTTCGATAGAAAAGTATAAAAAGAGCATTATTTTCGCCAAGGCGGTCAGTCTCAGATCTATATCAGTTTCGTCAAATGCTTGCTCAATGGGCTCATGAATCTGTGTACCAAATTGCAAGTCAATAGCGTTATTTTGGGGGCCGCTATCGCGGTACATACAAATTCTTCCCATAGTTTTTTAATGGTAAAAAAAACTTTGGCGTGTCCCTGTACACGAACTTACAAATGGAATGCACACCGAAAACTATACAGCTAATTTCGTGGGCATCATGAACATTTCAAGTCAATAGCGTGTTTTTTGCGGCCGCTATCGCATGACAGACAGACAGACAGACGGAATCCAAAATCCTTTTGAGTCTCAACAGAGGGCCTCCATTCACATTTCGGCAAAAATTGGAAGTCAATAGCTTGATTTTTGCGGTGGCTATCGCGGTACATACGGATTCTTCCCATAGGCCCTAATCATAAAAAATCTTTGGCGTGTCCCTGTACACGAACTACAAATGGAAGACACACCTAAAACTATACAGCTGATTCCGTTGGGCTCATGAACACGTGTACCAAATTGCAAGTCAATAGCGTGATTTTTGTGGCCGCTATCGCGGTACATACAAATTCCTCCCATAGGCCGTAATGATAAGAAAAACTTTGGCGTGTCTCTGTACACAAATTACAAATGGAATACACACCCAAAACTATACAGCAGATTTCGCGGGGCACATGAACACGTGTACCAAATTGCAAGTCAATAGCGTGATTTTTGTGGCCGCTATCGTGATACATATAAATTTCTCCCATAGGCCGTAATGATAAGAAAAATTTTGGCGTGTCCCTGTATACGAACTACAAATGGAATACATACCAAAAACTATACAGCTGATTTCGTGGGGCTCATGAACATGTGTACCAAATTTCAAGTAAATAGCGCTTTTTTGGCGGCCGCTATCGCGCGACAGACAGACAGACAGACACAGCCCAAAACCGTTTTGAGTCTCAACAGAGGGCCTCCACTGACGTTTCGGCAATAATGTTAAAAGAAATCAATTTGACCAAAGCTTCATACAGTGACAGAATGAAATCCCCGCCTAATAAGCTATCCACCGTTCACTTGGATATAATTATCTTATTCTAATTTATTAATTTATTTTATCAGGGTCAATTCTGTTGTTTAGTTTTCATGCTACTATTTCCAATGCAATAAACCTCAAAATTCATATTTATATGAAAAATTTACAATTTCGCTATGTTGATAAAATCGTAAATTACGAATAATTTACGAAAATTTCCTAGTAGAATATTTGTATTGAATCATGTTCAAACAAATATCATAAACTTAAATTTGAAGTTGTCTAATGTATTTAGGATCCTCAAAATGGAAGTTTATGCTCAATTTTGCCTTATTCTGACATGTTAAGTAAATCGTAAATTCCAAATAACTTACGAATTTTTTCAAATTGGAAAAATCATAGTCTATGATATCCATGCCAGTATCCTAAATATTATTTCGAAAGTGGTTTGACATCTTTACGATGAAAATATCCCTCAAGATTGACGTTTATGTTAAATTTTGCTCTTATTCAGCCATGTTAAGAAATTCGTAAATTTCCAATAACTTACGAAATCTTTATATTGGAAAATTCATAGTCATTAATATTCATGCCAGTGTCCTAAATAATGTTTCAAAAGTAGTCTGACATCTTTACGATGAAAATATCTCTCAAAATTGACGTTTATGTGAAATTTTCCCCTATACTGCCATGTTAAGAAATTCGTAAATTTCCAGTAACTTGCGAAATTTTCAAAGTAGCATATTTATAGTTACTGATGTTCATTCTGGCATCAAAACTGATATTTTAAAACTGGTCTGACATTTTTACAATAAAAAGTTTTCATTTAATGCACGTTTAAGTGATTTTTTGTCCTATTCTCCCATGTTAAGAAAATCGTAAATTTCGAATAACTTACGAAGATTTTAAAATCGAATGTTGCAAATGAATAGGGTTCTTGCCAGTGTCGAAAGTAATATTTTAAAACTGATCTGACCTCTCTGCGACAATTTGTTCTTGAGATATCGTGTACACAGACTAACAAACTAACGGACTGACCCACTAACACACTAACAGACTAACAGACTAACAGACTAACAGACACCCTACAGACAGACACCATAGAAATTTTCTCATTTTCGGATTCCTCACACCTGAATACGTGTAGAAAAGTCAAAAAACCGAGGTCGAAAATTTTTACGATTACCTAAGTTCCCCATACCTATAGTATGATGGGGAACTAAAAAGTAAATGTGACATTGAGTATTCGTATTAAACCCCTTATTTTATGTTGACAAAAATGTGCACATGTGGTATTTACTTCATTGATTACTAGTGATAAATTTTGAGTCTTTTAATGGAACACTAGAAGAAAAAAATAACTAAATAGGCGGAGTTTACTGTTTTAAATAGAAAAATTGGTAAATGTAAAAATTGTCAATAAAAAAAAAAAAAAAAAAACGAATGTAATTGGAATGCAAGACAGACTTGTAAAATCTTTCCTTAACTACCGTCATAATTAAAGGCTTAATCATTTGCTTCATATATTGCTTTTTTTTTTTTTTTTTTTTTTTTTTTTTTGTAGGTAGGAGAATTATTATTTTAAGGATACTTTAGTCTTTAAAATTTTAATAATATGTTTTAACTTTATATATTTTTTAAAATATACTTTTACTTTCATAAATATATTTTAACACTTTTTGCGACCGCAGGATTTTGTAATTTTGACAGTAAGATCCGCCTAAGGGCGTTATTCTCTCAAAAAAAGTATTTCAGAACAAATTTTCTGTATTCACAATTATATTACAAATATATATACAGTATAATTATATTCTTTCTAATCAATATATTTCTATTCATAGTATATTTTATTGCAAAAATATGAATACTGGGTACACACTTAAGAAATAAGTAACACACAAATTACGAAATAAACGCCCACTAAGAGAGTTACAGATTTTCAAATGACGTGAATCTACGTCAGCAGTCGCGAAAGGGTTAATTAAGAAATTATATTTTCATAGAAATTATAAAACGAATTGTACAGTTCCAAAGAGTTCAACTGACCCAAAACTGGTAATTGCGATTAAAATTCTTTAATGTTTACTTCATGAACCCTTACAATAATTTATCCGAAAAGATTTAGTTTATGCGTTGTTGTATATATATATATATATATATATATATATATATATATATATATGTATATTATTTAATTTCGTATTTTATGTTACACCTTCAAAAGAAAATTTAAGCTTTATTGGTGATCAGTACATCCATAATAGACGCTTTTACTTGAAAAATAGTGCACTTTTTTCAAAGAATACAGTCTGGACAAATCGCAAGTGTAATGTATTTAAATAGACCTAAAATTATGTTAAAAAGTACTGAAGTATATACAAATCTACACTGTAAAAAAATAACTATTACCAGCTGCAAGAAACTCTCTGTGATTGGAGGAAACTGAATTCAGAAAAATTAAGGAACAGAAAAAGGGTCAATATTTTTATTAATTTTTATAATTCTTTTATTCTTGAAAGATTTCCAGTGTAAAACATTAAAATTTTGTCTATTTCTTATAAGATCTTAATTTTATTTTTCTACATTTACAGGTAACCCCCCCCCCCCCCCAACACATTTTTTATTATAACTCTATAAATACTAAAGATTATTTAAAGCATTTATACAAACAGTATACTTTTCCACACGGCCAGACTCTCAGAAATTCGAATATGAAGTCAAAATTGGGTGTTGCTACTGGAAAAAGTTGGCACTTATTTCAATATGTAGATAACCCCTAATTCAAAATTCGACAGCATTTTCAAAAAGTGCATTTAATTTCCTGTTGAATGGTCTATTAAAATTTTCTGCGTCAGTTAATAATGAAATTACAGCGAGTGCTGCGATTTTTTTTTCCCCGACTGTACATTAAAAATGTATATCAAATTTAATCGTTTTTTATATATACAGGATGTAGACAATTGAAAAATTTTCCATGATACTTTCACCAATATTTTTCTTTCGGAATTTTTAGTAGTAAGTTTGTAAGATTAATTAAGTAAATATGTGTTTATAAATAAACTGGTGCAAGAATCAGGGGGAAATTTTTGCCTGTCGACACCCTGATATAGAATTTCGAAACTTTTTCTTTCTTCCGTTCGTCCTTTTTCTTTCATCTAAAATTGAATATCTGCTTAATATCATAAGTAGAAAATAAAAATCCTACGAAATGAATTCTTTTAAATTATATATTTTTTTCTTACAACATGGTTACTTAGTGTTATTTCGCTACAGATTTTTGTTTGTTTTCCACTTAAATTACAACACAAACAGAAGGCTTAAAATGTTTTTTTTTTTTTTTTTTTCAGTATAGACAAAATTGTTAAAAAGCTAATATATTGCTATAGTGGTATCGCAAATTTAAACTCCTGCTTTATACAATTTACTGTAAAAAGAAAAAAATTGCACAGATATTATTTTTTTCTATTTTGTTATCAGAATATTTTAACTGTAAACAGAAGACTTCGGTATAAAATATTTACTCAAAGTACACTTACATTTATTATTTAAGAAAAGCTGCTAAAAAGAGTATTTCATTTTTACTGTCTTTCAAAAAACAATGTGGTTTTTATTAAAGTTTCAAAAAGTATTCATTTTTCGCTGTTTTATACTTTTATTTTTTATAAGTAAGATCTATAGTAAGAAATTTGAATTATTAAATAGAAGACGACTTTTTATATGTTACATATTACCGTGCAAACAATATATATTGTAACTATTCACTTATAATAAACAATAAAAAATTAACATTCACATTAAAGTTGAAATAAAATAAATGATGTATTCTGCACTTGAGGGATTATTTTGTTTCAACTGAAAATAACGAAATGTTACAAATCAAACGAAAGTTTATAATTTCATAATTTTCTATGTTTTTCTGTCTCCTTTTTTCAATTTACTAAAATTTGTTAAGTTTTTCAATACTGGGTGACACACTTTCGACATTTTTTACAAACTTTTGATGAATTATAAATCAAGTTACAAATAGGCCCAAAGGCAACTAGGCTTTACAAAAAAACTGCATATATTGAAAACAAGCAATATTTTAACAATCTTATTTTTACATCAGTAAAATTCTTTGTGGAAATGAATTTAATATGTATGTCGTTACCAATATGTATGTAAGAATGTTTAAGAACATGTTCTGTTTATCTATTTATTTATTTAATAAAAATGTAATGTATGAAATATTACATTTCGAGCGTTGTGTGAAAATTAAACTAAATACAAATACATCATGCAATAAATAGGTTAAAAATTTTAAATCGGCAATCACTTGGCCTGAAAAATAGTAAAACTTAACTGAAAAATCGCAGAAAGTGGATAATTGTAGAGCAAACTGCGGCCCAACATACACCTAAAAATGAATAAACATAATTTTTCCTAATATATAACTTTTTTTAATAACTTTAGTGTATTAATTTGCTATAGAAGCTGAGATATAGCCTTCCTGAAAACAGTAGGTATTGCAACGTAGCAACTTCTCCTGTCGTTAGATTGAATCTACTGATTTAAATTGAATCCGTATAGTTTAATATAATATCGATCCCACGTACCAAGTTTTGTATATTTATAGATCACTGAAGCTGAGATATTGCCTTTATGAAATTTAGAAACTGGTATTACAAGTATACCAATTTTAATTTTACCTGCTAATGATAACTCTTCCTAAAAATAATTGATCACAATGCTTGAAAATATATATATATGTCTTTTAAAAAAATACCCTCTATAATAATCATAGAATATATCAACCAATTCTCAAAGTTTGGTCTGATATTATTTATTAAAATACAGTTATTTAAATGCATAAAAAGTGTATAAGATTTTTAAAAAGCAAAATTAAATTAAAGAATGTACATTAATTTTACTGTTGTTAACAATAAAGTCACGAGAATTAACGACGTTCATTTTTCATAGACCGATTTTAAAAAGTTTTCCTAACATAAAAAATAAAATAAAATAAAAATAAAATAACTGTCGTCTGTGAATGTTTTAAAATAAAACATAACTTATGTAAGCCATAAAAAGACATTTCAATGTAAAATTGTACTTTAATCATAAATAGCTGTTCATAAAAATCTTTTTTTTTTTTTTTACTGAGAAACTGTTGTTTATTTTGTCATTATTTTAGATTTACATCGTTGGCTGTTTCTCAAATACAATTTATTCCGAAAACAGAAGACACATTATTATGACTAAGAGATTGTTTCAAATTTCTAAAATTCATCAGGAATAAAAAATTTTGAAATTTTGAAATTAAAGAAGTTTTCACTTCGAATTTTATAAATTAATTAAATTTTAAATTAAAGTTAATATATATATATATTTAATAATTAGTTTTATGTACTTTTAGTTAGCAATTCGTAGGTTCAGTATAAATTTTATACTGGATGAAATAGTACATGGAAAAATAGCAAATGTCTCACTCGGTACCAAGACTCATTTTAAAATGTTGAAATTCCGTATGAATTATTTCCTTTACATTTCTATACAAAACCCTTCCTGGTGGACATTTTTAACTAAATTACTTGAATGCATGTCATGGATAATGTACATACGAAAATTATTAGCAGACCACTCGCTTTTTTAGCTGCACGATGCTCTTTATACCGGTAGTTACATTTAAATCAATTTGTAATGTGAGCCATTGACTAGAAGAGAAATTCAAAATACATGGTTTTTGAAAAATATAATTCATAGTGTATATTATCGTAATCTATTGGATTATTTTGTGCATCTCTCTGATGTAACTCATTAGATTACAATTGATATTTGAAGGAATGGTGAATGTGACATACTGTAAATAGAAACGTCTAAAATTCAGACAGAAATCTGTCTGAAATACCAATTTATACACATAAATGTCTGAAACACTTACGCATGCAAACTTTCAGACGCATGTGCTGTCTTAAATTAAGACACATAAGTATATTTTTATAAATGAGCTGAGATAAGTGTCTGAATAAGGTTTATATGTCAGAAATTAAGACATATTACAGTTTAGACACATAAAAATTCAGACATTTTACAATTTAGGCACTTAGAAATTCAGACATTTCAAATTTCAGACACTTAGAAATTCAGATGTTTGTATTACTTAAAAAATTTTTCATATGGAATCTACTTTAAGCAGCATGCATATCCTGTTTTAAAAATTTTTAACAAATAAATTTAATATTATTTTATGTAAAATAAGTAGTTAACTTATTTAAAATACTTAGACGCGAAACTTATTCGGTTAAAAATTAAAAAACAAATAATTTAATTTTTATTTAAAGTTCTCACATGTAATAAAACAAAAAAAATTAAGATAAACGAAGCATATAACTTGTAGCTAAGAAAGCGAATTTGTAACTAAACAATCTTTAACAATTTGTGCATAATTGATTTTTTTTTCCCCCGTTTTAAAAATTATTTTCTTTTGCAATGTTTGCCTATACTTCAAAATGTAAAAGAACAATATTTTGGTTTTCATGTACATAGTTTGTTTTCTTGATAATACCAGTTTTAAAATAATCGTTTAAAATTTATAATCTACTATATTTTCATATTTATTGCGCATTTTACAAAAGACTTTAAACCTCTATACATAAAATTTAAGATAATAACATGTATTAAGCTTTATTTATTATGGATAGTTTTATTGCAAAGGCACAAAACTTCGAGTTGTTTTACGGATACAAAAATATATTTCTTATACAAGCGAAATCCAGCGTCTGTCCCGGCGGCTTGATTAGGAAAGACACTCGTCTTTGAATCTGTTGGTGGTCGGTTCGATTCCCGGCAATGGAAAATTTTTTTGTAAAAATTATTAATGCTTTATTTTATGTTCTAGGAGATACTACAATCTATTTTTCACAGATAAACAGTATAACACGCAACTTTTCATTTATTTAATTATGGAAAATATTCACTGTAGACAAGGCAAAAAATGGCGGAATTTCAGACACTTCAAGTGTGTGAAACGGTGTGTCTTTTAAGATACTTCAAGTGTCTGAAATAAATAAGACTCTTTTTAGCATCTTAAAATTAAACACTCCATTTTAGACATATTTGTGTCTGAATTTCAGACACTTGTATTTACAGTGCATTCACAAAAATAAACATGAAAATGAGGTATGAACTCTTTTATAATTGCACTGCTTTTCCAAGATTCGTGTCACATATAAATAGTGCATACTGTTAAAAAAATGCAACTTTGCTGCCAGAAATTCTCTGGCAGCTTGAGAAAAAAAGTCATAAATTACGGAAAAATTACGTTGAAATAACGTATTTTTCTGTCATTACAGAGAATTTCTCGCAGCAAAGTTGCATTTTTTTAACAGTGGACAATAATGGAATTACAAACAACTATAAACATGACGTTTCGTTCATTTTGGGGTATGGCTCTATGATCATATTTTGCACACCAAGGCTCAATCCGCGTTTATAATGATCGATAAATGGCGCTTTTTCAGCTCTTGTTGTTAGTAAATATTATAGCCACGTGTATTTTATATTGTTCTTTTTGTTATTCTACTTAATATTCGTACTATAATTTCTCCGCCATTACATCATGGAAAATTGATTACTTTTGGAAAAAGATATTTCAGTTTATTCAAAGTTCGATCGAAAGTAGATATTTAACTGAAGCTGAACAAATATTAGTTTCAAATCATCTGATTAATTCTTTACTTCCGTTAGCCGAAGCAACTGAAATTTGAAATTTGTCATTTGGAAATAAATGGAAGCTTAATTCTGGATTTCTTGGTCCTTTGGAGTTACACTGGAGCACACAACAGTATGTGTTATCTTTTTTACCGGATTTATTCATTTTTATTCAATAAATATATGTGAAACTAAACATCGGCTAGCAATGGCGGCTTGATGGAATTCGAATTAAAGCATGTTTATTGTAATTTCCCCTTAGCCCACCAGAGGGCGAGCATTTCATTACAATCGCGGATAAACTGGGACTTAGGTTTTCAAATAACTGCCGAATCACTATGAATATCCATATATGCGGGTTGTCCGTAAAATAAGACTCCCAACGAATTTTCACAATGAAAAACATGTTTATTGGTATTGCATAATACATATTTGGAAAGCTTAGACTTTCCCCTATTTTTCGACATAATCGTCGTTGTGATCAATACATTTTTGCATGCGGTGTACTATCTTCTTTTTGCCTAAATCGTAGAAATCTGCCGCCACGGGCCTAACGGTCTGTCAAAATTTTGTGAATGCAGGACTTACTGACATCAGGGATCAATTCGCTGAGTTCCCGAATCGTCACCCTTCGATCTTTCAGCATTGCTTCTTCCAATTTCGCAATCGTTTGCCAGTCAGAACGTTTTTCGTCATGGACACGTCCGTCTTTGAATTCTCTGCACCATTTGCGCACATATTGCACTCTTATATACTTTTCCCCGTATTCTTCACACAGTTGGGGATGAATGTCCACCGGTTCAGCGTTTTTTGCACACAAAAAACGAATCACAGAGCGTAATTCGCAGCTGGCGTGAGAAGCGAGTGGGAGCTCCATCTCTCATGGCCACCAAGACAAGAATGAACGTCGCAGACAGAACAGAGCAGAACACCGCTACTGGAGGCGGTCCACCTTTCGGTTTAGAGCGTGACTCGCCGAAATCCCCAGGCAAGCCCGGCCAGCGGGGTCCCCAGACCAGAGCAAAAAAAAATCATATCACTTCAGGCGGATCTGCAGACAGGGGCACGGGCTTAAAAAAGTCATCGGAGAGAGAAACCCCCGAAAACTGCTCGACCTAGCTGCTCACCGGCTAGGCCGGGTCCTAGAAACTCACTTAAACCTATTAGAGGAGCAAAGCTAGGGGTGAAGAGTGGTTGCAGTCAAAGAGGAGGCACCCGACGCCTCGTGCCACGAGATACCGTCCCAGAAATTGCTGCCTCAATTACTATTTCAAGCAGCCAGTGAGTATAACCTCCTTGCCAGAGAGGTATACAGCGCAATCGACTGGAGGAACTACTGTTCACCAGCCAGCTGATAGGGCCCGTGCCGCCTCGTTAGCTTGTCGTCGAAGCGACTCCCCAGGGACCACCACGAGGAAGTGAAGTCGGCCGACGCCTGCAGAACTGTTGCCTCAGGGTAACCAGCCCCACGGCCCCCAGAATGTCGCAGACAGCTCGCCGGGGCGAGGACTGGGAGAAAGGGAACCAACTACACCCAGTGTCGCCAAAAACCGCGTAACATCGTTCCTAGCGTCCGCAGCTCTTTGGGAACCTTATTTTACGGACAAGCCTCGTATTAACGAGCATTCGATCCAGGCACATGTCTATCATTCGGCTACCAGATGGGATGTGGATATGACGATTAGAAAATTTATAAATTTTGAAATGTTGAATGCTTTTAATTGATTAGTTTAAATACGTTTTAATTAGCATTCAACGACTTTTAAGCATGCGTTACAATTTATATGTTGAATGATATATAAGTAAAGCCTGGACAAATAGAAAAGCTGCGGTTAAAAGTGCATTAGAGGACTTTGGGGCTGCATGTAGAGTAAAAACGTTAAGAATATGTTAAACCAAAAAAAGTTTAATTATTTTTTGGACAGATATTTCTGAAAGCATAACCATAGAACTCAGAAACAGTAATGTGTCTGTATTCTTTTGTAAATCTCTAGACACGAGTCAGTAATGCTATTTATAATGAATTTAGAAAAATATTACAATTTCAATTGATACTGAAATCTATTTACGGAAATTAGAGAATAGACAGACAGACATGCGAATCAAATTTATAAACACCTTTCAAATTTACTAGAAATTAGTAAAAAATAACTTTTACTGTTAAAACTACACACATAAAAGTTATTCCTCCTTTTTAAACACAAATATTAATTTCCTAAATTTTTCTTCATTTGTAACATGAGAATCTTAAAAATAATAATAATGATAATAATAATTTGATGTGGCCACCACACCCATTGAAATATACACATTGTTACAAAAATATTGACATTTTTTTTGTGAGATCGAATTCCCTCGATAGTAGATGGCGTATTTTTGTTCTCTTTGGTGGAAATTAATGGTGAGAAACGATGCATTATACCAAAACAATTAACTCGCTTAAGAAAATGAAGTGTTTATTAATTCTGGCTACCCTGAAATAATATTTTCCACCGAATTTGGTCACTAATCTCGCTAAGTAGCCAAGTTTTTCGACAATGCAGGTTTTGGTCTTGGCGTCAATTTTTACGAACTGGCATCGAATTTGGCGATTTGATGTGAAATTTGGCGAAACTTTGTAGTTTAAGGTTGATAAATTTTGGAAGCTATAACTTCAATAATAACAGAGTTCTGGAATATTCCTTGAGGTTTCATTGCTTTCTAGCGCGGAACTGACTTCTTCGAAATTTCTATAAATGACAAACAGGACTATAAAACTAGTTGGCATAGGTGGACTCTGCTCAGTTCCCCATCATATGTATGTTCTCATAAATTTCTTGTACAGGACTTATTATATACATGTTAAGAGAAATGAATTTGACAAAACGCTTGACACAGTGACAAAACGAAATCCTCGCCTAATAGGCTACCCACCATTCAGTTCGATATCTTATTCTAATCTATTAATTCATTTTATTGGGATCAATTTCGTACTTTATTTTCATGCTACTATTTCCAATGCAACTTTCCTAAAAATGCGTATTTTTATGAAATATCTCCCCATTTTGCTATGTTCATAAAATCTTAAATTTCGAATAACTTACGAAATTTTCCTATTAGAATATTTGTAGTCAATCATGTTCATACAAGTATCATAAATGTTATTTTGAAATTGTCTGATATATTTATTATCCTTAAAATGGACGTTTATGCTCGATTTTGCCTTATTCTGCCATTTTAAGTAAATCGCAAATTCCAAATAACTTACGAATTTTTTTAATTAGAAAAATCATACTCTATGGTATTCATGTCAGTACCCTAAATAATATTTCGAAAGTGGTTTGACATCTTTACGAGGAAAATATCCCTCGAGATTGACGTTTATGTGAAATTTTGCTCTATTCTGCCATGTTAAGAAATTCGTAAATTTCCAATAACGTACGAAATTTTTATATTGGAAAATTCATAGTCACTAATATTCATGCCAGTGTCGTAAATAATATTTCAAAAGTAGTCAGACATCTTTACGATGAAAATATCTCTCAAAATTGACGTTTATGTCAAATTTTGCCATATACTCTGCCATGTTAAGAAATTCGTAAATTTCCAATAACTTGCGAAATTTTCAAAGTAGCCTATTTATAGTTACTGATGTTCATTCCGGCATCAAAACTGATATTTTAAAACTGGTCTGACATTTTTACAGTAAAATGTTTTCCATTTAATGCACGTTTAAGTGAATTTTTGTCTTATTCTCCCATGTTAAGAATATCGTAAATTTCAAATAACTGCTGAAGTTTTTAAATTCGAATATTGCAAATGAATTGGGTTCTTGCCAGTGTTGAAAGTAATAATTTAAAACTGATCTGACCGCTCTGCGACAATTTGTTCTTGAGATATCGTGTACACAGACTAACAAACTAACAAACTAACGGACTAACACACTAACCCACTAACAGACTAACACACTAACAGACACCATACAAATTTTGTCATTTTCGGATTCCTCACACCTGAAAACGTGTAAAAAAGTAAAAAAACCGAGGTCGAAAATTTTCACAATTACCTAAGTTCCCCATACCTATAGTATGATGGGGAACAAAAAAGACTGTAGATTGTAGACCAGAACTTGTCTATTTCTTTATGCGCTCCTTTCTGTACAGTTGTACAGTAAAAGTGAAAATAGACGGCAGCTTTTTTTATTTTCACGAAGGTGGACGTTGACTTAGCGTCAAATTAGGCAATTTCGCATCCACATTTGTCTAAAAGTGGTAGTTTAGGATTTCCAAAGTTTTGAATCTATAACTTTACTAGAGGTCGAGTTCTAGAATTTTCGGGAACGATTCACTGGTTTCCAGCGTAGACCTACCTCGAAAACTCTATAAACCACTGACAAGACTCTCAATAAATTCAAATTCTATTCAAACTTCGAAATGTGCGGTTGGTCGTTGTTCCTGAATTAGCAAAATTCCTGCTCTGCAATGTATTTGATCCTATTTACTTGATTTCTGTAGTACGAATGACTAATTCATAGGATTGTTTCGAAACTATCCGTTTATTATTGATTCTGTGGTTAAAAAAAAAAAAAAAAAAAAGGGAAAAAAAATCAACTGTTTAATCAACTGTTTCCAAAATACTCATCAAATAAAGTGAAATCGTTGACTAGAACCCGCTTATTTCCTTAAAAATTACATTGTACACGCAGAAATGCTGACAACTTTCATAACAACATCATTACGGGCTCTATCATTAGTTTCTTTTGAAACCTCTATGACGGTAGTCATATATAATGACCAATACCTGGTCATTATAAATATAATTTTCAAAAATATCTCCAAAACGGAAAGTCACAGAAAGACCAAAAAGAGATGTTATAACAAATCTGCATACCACTTTGCAACGTTCTGCGTCCAATCGTTTTTGAGTTATGCGAGATAATTCACATAAACACACGTACATACATACAGATGTCACGAACGTGTAAAATCGTAGATATCTCTAAAATGTGTGCTCGTGTCATGACCAAAGTTGAAAATGTACAACTAGACATCATAGTAGTCCCAAATATAAATTTACAACATTGTATGATAATTTGTTTTGAGTTATGCGAGATACAAAATCCATTTCGCAAATCAGGATTACAATACCTCCTTATCTGTATATATATAAAAATTTCGTGTCACGATGTTTGTCCGCGATAAACTCCTCAACTAATGATCCGATTTTAACAAAATTTTGCACACTATGTTCAGTTTAGTCCAACTTGAGAGATAGGATAGTTTTTATCTCAACTTGTAGTCAAAATATTTTTTTATTGCAAATTATTTGTTAATTATAGCCCTTTGTTATAGTTGCTCCAAAATATCTGCAAGTTCCATAAGTTTACTTGTTGCCAAAAAAAAAAAAAGGGAAAAAAAATCAACTGTTTAATCAACTGTTTAATCAACTGTTTCCAAAATACTCATCAAATAAAGTGAAATCGTTGACTAGAACCCGCTTATTTCCTTAAAAATTACATTGTACACGCAGAAATGCTGACAACTTTCATAACAACATCATTACGGGCTCCATCATTAGTTTCTTTTGAAACCTCTATGACGGTAGTCATATATAATGACCAATACCTGGTCATTATAAATATAATTTTCAAAAATATCTCCAAAACGGAAAGTCACAGAAAGACCAAAAAGAGATGTTATAACAAATCTGCATACCACTTTGCAACGTTCTGCGTCCAATCGTTTTTGAGTTATGCAAGATAATTCACATAAACACACGTACATACATACAGATGTCACGAACGTGTAAAATCGTAGATATCTCTAAAATGTGTGCTCGTGTCATGACCAAAGTTGAAAATGTACAACTAGACATCATAGTAGTCCCAAATATAAATTTACAACATTGTACGATAATTTGTTTTGAGTTATGCGAGATACAAAATCCATTTCGCAAATCAGGATTACAATACCTCCTTATCTGTATATATATAAAAATTTCGTGTCACGATGTTTGTCCGCGATAAACTCCTAAACTAATGATCCGATTTTAACAAAATTTTGCACACTATGTTCAGTTTAGTCCAACTTGAGAGATAGGATAGTTTTTATCTCAACTTGTAGTCAAAATATTTTTTTATTGCAAATTATTTGTTAATTATAGCCCTTTGTTATAGTTGCTCCAAAATATCTGCAAGTTCCATAAGTTTACTTGTTGCCAAAAAAAAAAAAAAAAAAAAAAAAAAAAAAGGAAAAAAAAAATCAACTGTTTAATCAACTGTTTCCAAAATACTCATCAAATAAAGTGAAATCGTTGACTAGAACCCGCTTATTTCCTTAAAAATTACATTGTACACGCAGAAATGCTGACAACTTTCATAACAACATCATTACGGGCTCTATCATTAGTTTCTTTTGAAACCTCTATGACGGTAGTCATATATAATGACCAATACCTGGTCATTATAAATATAATTTTCAAAAATATCTCCAAAACGGAAAGTCACAGAAAGACCAAAAAGAGATGTTATAACAAATCTGCATACCACTTTGCAACGTTCTGCGTCCAACCGTTTTTGAGTTATGCGAGATAATTCACATAAACACACGTACATACATACAGATGTCACGAACGTGTAAAATCGTAGATATCTCTAAAATGTGTGCTCGTGTCATGACCAAAGTTGAAAATGTACAACTAGACATCATAGTAGTCCCAAATATAAATTTACAACATTGTACGATAATTTGTTTTGAGTTATGCGAGATACAAAATCCATTTCGCAAATCAGGATTACAATACCTCCTTATCTGTATATATATAAAAATTTCGTGTCACGATGTTTGTCCGCGATAAACTCCTAAACTGATGATCCGATTTTAACAAAATTTTGCACACTATGTTCAGTTTAGTCCAACTTGAGAGATAGGATAGTTTTTATCTCAACTTGTAGTCAAAATATTTTTTTATTGCAAATTATTTGTTAATTATAGCCCTTTGTTATAGTTGCTCCAAAATATCTGCAAGTTCCATAAGTTTACTTGTTGCCAAAAAAAAAAAAAAAAAAAAAAAAAAAAACTACAAGTTCATTTTCTTTTGACACAAAAATAAATACATTTAATCAAACGAGAACGTTAAAAAAATATAAAAAGTTAAATTATGCATCTCACGAAAATTGACGTCATAATCACTTTAAATATTTTATACACATTGATAAAGTGCTAATGTACAGTGCGTTAAGAAATTATAAGACCACAAGCGTATTGGTGCATTTCTGAATAAGAGAGCATAATATGCAAATTTTTAGTTGCGTATTTAAAATTGATAAGAAAACGCATCCTATACTAATTCCAACTTTTAAAATTAAATTAAATTTCATTAAAACTTATTCATTTTTCTAAAAATTAAAGACTGTGACTGTTAAGAAATTATAAGACCACCTGGGAAAATTAGCATATTATACATGACGTCAAACTCAATATAAAGCGCACGCGTCAGTATTTCGTAAAAGCATTACCTAAGAAGCAAAGGCTTAGGTTTTGAATGTGTTATCTACGATTAATTTAACGATGCCTCGAGGTAAAGAATTATCGGAGTGCGAAGTGAGAAAAATTTTATTTTATAAAGGTTCTGGTAAATCTGAAAGAGATATTGCAAGGTTAATGAACCGTTCTAAAACTGCCATTCATAATGCCATAATTAGAAAAGATTATTCAAACAAAATAAAACGATCTGGTAGAAAAAATATTTTGTCAGCACGTGATAATAGACAAATTTTTCGACTGTTAACTAAAAAAGGTCTTTCAACTCGTGAAATTTCGAAATGTTTCAGCAAGAAAACTTCACATGTAACAGTCTGGAAGAGTCTTAAATTAAATATTAATACGAAATTTATGAAACTGAAGAAAAAACCAAAGTTATTGAAATGCCATCGAGAAGAAAGATTAAAATGGGCTAAAAATGTGATGTCATGGAATGATGAGTGGAAACAAATTATATTTTCTGATGAAAAGAAATTTAACCTTGATGGTCCTGATAGTTACAAACACTATTGACATGACTTGAGGAAGGAACCAAAAGAATGCTTCAGTCGACAAATGGGTGGAGAATCAATATTGATTTGGGGAGCTTTTAGTTATGAGGGGTTGTGTGATTTACAGCGGATTTCGGTTCATATGAACTCTACACAATATCAGTCTATGCTATATGATCATATGATACCGTTTGGACTTTTATTAGGTGGTGCTAACTGGATGTTTCAACAGGACAGTGCTGCTTGTCATACATCTAAATCCACAAAGGAGTGGTTAAAAAAGGAAAAAATTAATGTTTCACCATGGCCAAGTCGAAGTCCAGACTTGAACCCCATGGAAAACCTATGGGGTATATTATCTCGCAAAGTTTATGCTAATAATAAACAATTTTCATCTGCAATGAACTGGAAGTAGCCATTTTAAAAGAATGGTACAATATTTCTATAACTGAACTTAATTACCTGGTTACTTCAATAAAAAACTGAGTGTTTGAAGTCACCAGGAAAAATGGAGGACCAATATCATATTAGTTTTTTATACAATTTTGTTTTTTGACAAGTGGTCTTATATTTTCTTAACAGGTTATTTTTCACTTATTTCTAATATATATTCTAATTAAAGATTTATTGCATTATACCAAGTTATTGCAAACTAATTATAAAAAAAATATAGAACAATATGTTATTTTATGTATTTAAAAAATGATTAGAATCTTTATTTTTCTTATAATTTACAAAATTAAAGTGGTCTTATAATTTCTTAACGGACTGTAGTTATACACAAGCGAAGTGTGACGTCACTGACCGTCTGTGAAGTCAAGAAAAAGATTTCCTATGTTAATCACCCAATGAATTTTTTGTAAAAAATTATAAAAATCAAGCAAAATTATTTTCCGAATTTAATCCCTCTATTTTTGTACAGATATGTATTAGTTATCATGTGCATACGTTAGATTGAGTTATTTTGCTGTCAAACTGACAAAAATTTAATTTTAAATTTCAAAACTCTGTCGTCCTTGGAGTTTTTTTGTATTTGGCGATCAAAAACGTAACACGAAAATATACAACCCAGATGTATATTTTCGTAATATATATTGTGCGAAATATTGTTTCGTATTATGCATTACTCTCTTAATACAAGTTGTTAAAATAACCATGATTTTTGAAAGGAATTAAATATGTTCGCCAGATAATTTGGCGATATTTTTTTTTTCCGCCAAGGATGACAGATATGAAATTTATTCCGCTGCAACATGTTAATATCTTATATCAGATACATTATATCACGGAGTAATATTAATAGGAGTTGAAGGTCCAATGGGAGAAAGCTACGAAACTGTGATCTAAATTTTTGGTAAATATTGAGGGCGCCACTTGTCATTCCTCCCTACATCGGCGTGGATATACTGTTGCTTTCAATAGAATTTTGCTGGAGTACATTTAAAATTTTTTATTTTAAGCAATTTAATTTCTTTGTAACTTCTTAAAACTGCATAATTCAGATGTTTCAAATAAATGTTTCGTTCCTAGTTGTAAAACAGGCTATGATAGTGATAAGAAAAACAAAAAAAAAAGCCCTAGGAGAAAAATAAAGTCCGAGTTCGTGTTTTCTGCACCTAAAGTAAGTTTATTTTTTTTCTTTAAAAAATTTCATCCATTCTCCTTCCTCCCAATTATCTGTTTTAGCTACCTTCGGTTCATAAGAATCGTCATTTTTTAAAAGCTTTCTTTCAAAGTAAAATTAGTATAAAATGGCTCTTAAAAAAAACATGTTGGTTAGAATACTCTATTTAATGAAATTTGCTTTCAATCGAAATTTTTTCAGCTTGATATTATTTTTAAAAAATTAATTAAAACGAGACATTTCCCCATTGAATAACATTGCGGAAGCTGGAGAGAAGGAAGGATTGCACGCTGGCGCCATCTGTAAACATTAGAAAACAACATCACAAAATTTCAGCGTTACCTTCTTCTCCTGTCTTTTTACTCCGTGCATTATATATATGCTACAATTTATTTCACGTGACACGTGTGTTAAAAATTTACTTATGACATAACCTTGCTTTTTAAATTTTTGTTGCATTATTGTAATCTGCATCACTTCGTTTTCTTTAAGAAATTCGTGATCTATACATATAATGTTCTAAATAAAAAGTAACCATTTCAATATTTTAAAACTTATTTAAAAGTCTGTTTTATTTAACATTAAATTTTAAAACTTAATTTAAAATTTATTTAAAAGTCTGGAAGATTTTAAGTCTGTTTATTTGTTTTGTAACGCTAATCTATATGATCGATGTTCGAAACTTTAAATAATTATTTCTCTTATTTTTCTTTTATTTTTCTTTAATAACTTATCAATTTACCGTTCCATATTAAATTTGTGATTTATACATGTATTTTACATTAAATTTTGCCTCAGATTTATTGATAAAAAAACGATCTTAAAGTCCTGCAATTTTCATATCTTAATCCTCAATGCTTTCCCTCTTGATTAACTTCAATTTACTATTAAAATTTTAGCATACTCAAAATCTTCTCATCACTTCGTTAAAGTATATTAATCTTTTCCAAAATCTTTTTCTATTTAAAATTATACCTGTATTTACTTTAAATGCCCAATATTTCATGATATATCCTATTTTAAAGTTTTAAAATATTTATCAAAGGAAAAACTATAGTACTTTCCCACAATTGGATTTGGCGATTATGGCTAAATCATAAATCTAAAAATCATAACTGATAAAATATTAAGCTAAATCATAAATCATAAATCTAAAATAAAAGCATGCAGGTTGCCATATTTTATTGCAAAGAATCCAGAATGACATCGTTATCGTTTAAAACGGCGCCGAAAAAAATCGCCAAATCCAGTTGTGGGGAAATACTATATACCATCGAGATATACCTTATCAAATTTACTTATTTTTCTCACTTAGCCATATTGTTTTCCTTAATAACTACAGCTGTTGCCATCTTTAAAATATTTAAAATTATAAGATCATTTTATAAAAAAATTAGCAAACCTGTGCGAAATTTTCGCATTTTATTTCTTTTCTTATTTTGAAACCCATAAATATTATACAATACGCAAGCGAAGTGTGGCGCCACTGACTGTCTGTGGATTCAAGAAAAATATTTCCTGTGTTATCGCCCATTGGAATTTTTGTAAAAAACTATTAAAAATCGAGGAAAATTATTTCCCGATTGTAATCCCCGTATTTGGCTATAGATATGTATTAGTTATCGTATGCATGTGTTAGATTTAGTTATTTTGCTGTCAAATTGGCAAAACTTTAATTTTAAATTTCGAAACTCTGTCGTCCTTGGCGTTTTTTGTACTTGGCGATCAAAAGCATTATACGAAAATATGAAATATTGTTTCATATTATTCATTACTCTCTTAATAGAAGTTGTTAAAATAACCATGATTTTTGAAAGGAATTAAATATGTTCGCCAGATAATTTGGCGATACTTTTTTCCACCAAGGATGACAGATATGAAATCTATTCCGCTTCAGCATATTAGTATCTTATATCACATACTTTATTTAGACATTTGAAAACAAATTTGACTTCAAATTATGAGAGAATATTTATCATTTTCCTTTTAATTATTATATTAGTTGGATATTTATTGCGTAAATATCATCCTTTGAAATGAAATGTTTATCTTTTCAATCGAATATGGAAGTTTGCTATTTTTTTTTCTAGAGTTTTGAAATTTAAAATTAAAATTTATCAATTTTACGGAAAAAACAACTTAATCTAACGCATGCACACGATAACTAATAAATATCTATACCCAAATATGGGAATTAAAATCGAGAAATATTTTTTTTTTTTTTAAAGTTTTAATAATTTCTTACAAAAAATCCAATGGACGATTAACATAGGAAATCTTTTTCTTGGCTCCACAAACGGTCAGTGACGTCATGACTTAAACAGAAAATTTGGAAACATGGTATATAAAAAGTTTTTTTTTATCTTATAAATTTTTTTATTTTAATCCTCAATATTTCCCATCTTGACAAACTTGAATGTACTATTAAAATTTTAACTTAAGGTAATTCCGGGTGAGTTGCCCCACCGGTAGAGATGCCCCACTTAATGTAATTTCGAAACGCAACGCTAGATTGCTCTGCAAGTCCGATTATTATTTCAGATAGATGTTGAATGGTGTGCTGTGGAAGTTACGTGAACTTATTTCTTTGTGTTCTGCTGTCACAACAATATTTCAAGTAAGTACCATGTTTTTCCTACTCTGTTATAAAAGTGATGTTGCATTGTAAGTCTGGCACTAGTTAATAAAAATGAATTTTTTTTATATAAGCTTAAAAACCTGTAGTAAGAAGTTGATCAGTCGACTTCGGCCATTGTACCGCTATTTTTGCTGTCTTTTACTTTGGACAGTAGCCGGGGCATCTCTCCCATACCAAAAGTATAGACGCCCCAGATTATATTCGAGTGAGATGCCCCACATACATTTTCAGGGAGAACAGTCTTTTAATTGTTTAAATTTTAAACTAATAATTTTAAAATCATATTGTTTTTATAAAATGCGTAATATCTGTAAATCGTTAAATTTTCAACTTAAAAATATTTTTTGAAACTACAAATTTCGATTAAAATTCATGAAATAAAATTCAAATTCACGTGATCGCTTGAAGTGGCAACTCAAAACGAAATCACAAAAATGCAAATTGAATCCAGATAAAAAAGTAAAAATCGTTTAGGTATGTCAGACTGACCTTTGATATTTAAACTATAACGTAAACAATCTTGGGCGCTAACGAAACTGTACGTGGGCCGTTAATTGTACTGGTGAGTGTATATTATTGTATTTGTTCATGTAGTTGTTCAATGCTTCTTGTTTGTTTCAGGAAAGATGCCTACAGTGTTCAAAGGAAAAAATACTGGAGCAGCTCGTGGGGCCTGGGCAGAAGACTATTTAAAAAAACTATTAGGAGACAAGAAGCAGGGGAAATTGGTGTCAATGAAGCTGCTAGGTACTGTGGAATTCCTTCTCGGACACTTCGTCGTCGAAGAAAAACAGATAATAATACCAAAACAAGCTCTTTGGGTCCACAAGGAGTGTTTGGAGTTGAAAACGAAAAAAATCTCGTCAAGCACGTCCAACGTTTAGAAAAATGTGGATTTGCACCTGACAGAGAGATAATTAGGACACTTGCATTTCAGTTTGCTTAAAAACTAGGTCTCAAGCATCAATTTAATTTAGAAGAAAGAATGGCTGGGTACGCCTGGCTGTCATCATTTGTTAGGAGAAACCCAGAACTAAGTACTAGACAAGCCCAGGGGCTCTCTTTAGCAAGGAGGGAAGGCATGAATAGAGAAAGTGTTGATCATTTTTTTAAACTTCTCTCAAGAGTGTTTGAAGAAAATGAATTCTTTACCAGACCGAGGAGTATTTACAATATGGACGAAACCGGCTATCAGTTAAATAACGTTCCAGGAATGATCGTGGTTACCAAAGAGGCAAAAGATGTTCATGTTTTGATGTCTACAGAGAGAAGAGAAAATGCTACAGCCATTGCCTGTTGCAATACAGAAGGACAATATCTCCACCCTTCAGTAATTTTTAAAGGCGTTCGGAAAAAAAAGAAGAACTTTTTGATGGTCTTCCACCTGGATCTATGGTGTTCATGCACGAAAAATCATTGTACATCAGTACAGATAACTTTTGAGATGACTTAAAAAAATTCTTTCCCAAATAGACCCCAAGGAAAGACATTATTAATTTTGGACGGTCACGCATCGCATTTAAACTGTTATGACTTCCTAGAATTTGCGGACAAGAATATTATTATAACTGTATGCCTGTCTAGCCATACGACGCAAGCTCTTCAGCGTCTTGACCGGTATTTTTAGCCACTAAAACACTACTTTAAAGCGGAAGTAAGGAAATGGATTATTAATCATCCAGGAAGGACCATTGGGAGAATACAAGCTTCAGAACTGATTGGTAGATCCTGGAAAAGGGCAGCTTCTGTTGACACTGCTAATTATGATTTTCGGGAAATGGGAATTTTTCCTCTAAACCAAGAAGCGATTCCAAACCACTTTTTTTCCTTAAATGAAGTATTGAATCAGACGGGGGAACAGTCCCAAATTTCTGAATCAACTGTTCAAACATCCTCCCTGACAAAAATATTGCACCAGATTTCCCCTGTACCTAGGTTAGAGGAAAGATGCCGAAAAAGAAAGATACCGTCGGCTAAGGTTATTACATCCCAAGAGTACATCCAAGAAAAAAAGCTAAAATCCGCTGTTAAATTAGCAAAGCTCCAAAACAACTGGTGATGGCCATGCCCATTGAAAAGGACGAAAATGATCCGACAAACAATTGCCTCGAATGTGAGGAGAACTATCATTTTGCAAAAGAATCAGTAGATTGGATAAATTGCATAAAGTGCCATAATTTGGTTACATGAATCATGACCAAAGTACGTGGATCTGTGCAATGTTTGCGGGAAAGCGAAAATTAGAGAAGAGAAAAAGAAAAATATTATCTGAATAAATTCGACACATTTCATAATATTTTTTCATTATAATTTCTAAACTGTAAATATGAAATTTTCACATATATTTAAAAAAAAAAAAAAAAAAAAAAAATGAAATACTTTTTAGTAGTTTATGTGTTTTATTCTAAATTTTACATCTTGTCTATGGTAGCTAAACATTTTAATATTTTATAAATTAATGCTAAGGTCTTATTTTTTATTATTATTTTTTTTAATATCTCACGTTTCGTTTGTTATAAACTACTGAAAAATTGTTATAAAGTATTGACCGGTGTTGAAACCTTTTATTATGTTTTTTACAGGTAGGGCATCTCTCCCATGTGAGTGGGGCATCTCACCCGCAACTTCGAGAGAGATGGCCAAATGTAGTACTACCGCAATTTTATTTTTTTCTTTAGAAAATTTACAATATGGTACAAAAAAAAAAACTACTTAGTAGTAATAAACAATATCTATTAAGTATTTACCACAAATTTTCGTTGTCATTGTTACTACCCAATTTATTTTATAGCTCCCTTTCCTTAAATGGGGCATCTGTCCCGGAATTACCTTACTCAATACCTTCCCACTACTTCGTTAAAATTAATCTTTTCCAAAATCTTTCTCTATTTAAAATGATACCTGTATTTACTTTAAATGCCCAGTCTTTCATAAGATATCCTATTTTAAAGGTTTAAAATATTTATGAAATTTACTTATTTTTATGGCTTAGCCATATTGTTTTCCTTTTTATGACTACAGCTGTTGTCATCTTAGCATTAGAAATAATATATTTCACTTCTCCATTAAAATTTATAAGACCCTACAATAAAATTAATTTGTGCTTAATATAAACTCTACGAAAAGTTTTATTAATCGCTTCCAAATTTTGACCTAAGGTTCAAATCTCAATCCCGTGGGTTTTTACATCGGCTACAACGTTTACGCCTTTATTCGTAAATAATAATTTGACTGTATTGAATAGTTTACTGCAATATAATTCAACGTATAACTTAGCCACAGCAACGCGTGGCCGGGTCTGCTAGTACTTTATATAAGGAAGTAATAAAGAAAATAACTTTTTTATTAATTTTAAATAATAAGAATATGTGACTGAGATCATTTCCTTATCATATATTTGCTCTCATAAATTTCTTCCATGGAGCATGCTATATTCATTTTGAGAAATATAAACTTATTCGTTAACTCACCATGGTCCAGACTGTAAATGTCCCTCTCAATAGGCCACCCTATCTCCGATTCCACACGTTTACCATACCCTAATTTGCTGATTAGTTTTATTGTGGTTCGTTTTGTATTGTAGTTTTCATGCATTTCCATACTATTTCCAATGCAATAATCCTTATAATGTACATTTAAGCAAAAAATTTTTTTTTTTTTTTTTTTTTTTTTTTAGTCTTCAATTTCTAATAACTTACGAAGTTTTTGAATTAGAACATCTAAGGTCAATAACGTTCATGCCAGTATCTTAAATGATATTTTTAAACTAGACTGACATCATTGCGATAAAAATGTTCCTCATATTGCCAGTTTATCCGAAATTTCCTCTTATGCTGCTATTTTAAGAAAATTGTAAATTATAAATGACTTACGGATTTCTCAAAGTAGAATGTTCATAGTTAATGTATATCAAGTGTCAGCATTATAAATAATATCTGTTATCATTAAGATTGTAAGCCCCATTTTGCCCTATACTTACATGTTAAGAAAATTGTAAATTTTTAATAAATTACAAACTTTACAAATTAGAATGTTGTGGAGAGAAATAGAGTTCTTGCTAATATCATAAATGATAATTTAAATTTGATCCAACCAATTTACGACTATTCATTCTATTCTCAAAACATTGTCTACACAGACCAACATACTAATGAATTAACAAACTGACTAACCTACAGACGGACATCGCAGAAGGTTTTGTGGTTTTTGGATTCCTCACTCTTCAAAACGCGTAAAATAAGTCAAAAAAAAAAAAAAAAAATCTAAGCTCTCCATACCTAGATATTATGAGGAATTAAAAATAGACTAAACATGACCTTACTAATTTTACCTTGCTTTTTCACAACAGAAATTGACAAAACGTTCTACATCATAAAACTTTGTCAAATAAATTTTCTAAAAACTGAATTGTTCGAACTCGGTGTATTCCAAGGAAATAAAAGAGAGAAAGTTTATGTTGATTCTTTCTTAATATATTCTTTTATTGATTTCTTTAAGAGTTGAAAAAAAAAATGTCCAAGATACAATAAGTTTCTCTTAAAATTCCATCGTTATTTTCCTTTTCCAGAAGCTTATATCAAAATTATTGTTATGCAAATTTTAATATGTACTTTTTTCCTCGCTTTGAGCCCAGATAAAAGGCACTTTCTTTTTTATGTTCTGCTTGTCTGGTGATTTGCATTTTAATGATAAAAGAAAAGCTAACATATTCAGAAGTTATTGTATTATTATTTTTTAATAGTTTTATACATTGTTCTGCTCATAAAATGAAGCTGTAAAAATCTTTATTTATTACTTTTTCTAAAATTTACAACATTTTTAACATAAAAATATATTTTCTTTATAATTAACTATTCTATCAAAATATTTCAATTATTAATATTCTTATGAGTAAAAATACCTGATGGAGGTACGACATGACTTTTTTTACATTTATTAAGCTATACATATTGTTGCAAAAATTTTGACTGTCTCGTATGTACAATGTAGTTCGTAAATAAGCAAACAGATTTTGTCGAGGAATAAATTTTACTCATAATGAATATTCTAGAAAAAAATCCGCTCGATTGAGCATACAGAAAAAAAAATAGTTATCTTTGTTTCAAATTAAGATAGAGCTTACAAATTCTGTCAGCTGACATTATTCAGAGACATCTGTAATTCGATCTATTTGTCAGAAGGTCGTCATAAATGTTAGACCAAATGACTACCTGTGAAAGCATACTCCATGGAGAAAAAAAAAATAGTTCCGATAATTTTCGATTGGATGGAATGTGGCTGTAATAGACCAAGCATCTACGAATTTGTATGAAACAGAAGTAAAATTTTCAAATGAAAAACCATGACAGTGTTAAAAATTTACAATAAACAGCTAAAAGAAAAAAAAGAAAAGAAGAAAATTTAGAGCTTTATTCACACAGTGGATTCTACACAATGCGCACCGGAGTCCTATTATTTATTGGGATTCCATATTGCGATTACAGTGTACAGCACTATTTGTTAGCAATTTTTTATTATGAATTTAAAGCTTCTGTGTAAAAATGTTACAGCATTCATAATAGCTCTACCATTTGTTTCAGTCTTCTCTCGATCGTTGTTTAGAGATTTTTAATTTTGAAATCGAGTTGGAGGACATTTTCTAGACACTTGTCTGCCTATCTAGCTAATACACTTCAGTTGCGTTAATAGTAATATATTATTCAAGATCACCGTGATATATCCCTTAAAAGTAATTGTGACTGTAGGCTGTTTTTTTCACTAAGGCACTACCATTCAGCAGTAAATAATTGAATATTTTACTAAAATTATTTACTTTTTAGTTGGAATAATCCTTATGTTCTATGTGTGAATCATGATTATTTTTTATTATTATTACCTTCAAATTGCGGATACCCTACATTTCTTGGAGATCATGATTCCTGTTTCAGCTACCTTGCTTGAGTTCATGCCTTCTACAACAATGTATTGAAAAAAAATAAAATTTTATCCCTGATTCGGAACAAAGAAAAAATCGAAAAGGAAAAAAAAGAAGTGATATACAGTCGGCTGCAAAATTATTCGAGCACTAGCCAATAATTCCTATATTTAAAAAGTACACTTAAGACTGTTTTGCTAAGTAAATCCTTGTCGAATCATGTTCTTAGACTGATTAAGAACATGACTCGACAAGGATTTATTTCACAAAGCTGTATTAAGTGTACTTTTTTTTTGGCAAGGATTATTGCTAGTGCTCGAATAATTTTGCAGCCGACTGTAACTGAAAAATATTGACAAAGGGGTACCAATAAATTATTGTTGAAATATATTCAATTTTGAAAATGTGTAAGAGTAAATTATAAAATTAAATATATATATTTATTTATTTATCGTCATATGAAGGTTTTTTATTAATATCTTTACTAATTACAGTCGCATAAACTGGAAAATAGCCACATGGTTCTCGGTGAATATTTCTACGGCCGTGAGTGCCAGTTTAGTTACTACGTGCCCCCGCTCAAAAGTTTTCTGTTCAGTTAGAAAGAGACCAACAGATTTTAATATTTTCTCTATATATTAAAAAAAAGTTACTGTCACTGGCGTCAATTTTTTTTTGTCTGCGACAGCATCTTCTAACGGAGGGCAGGGTCCTTCGTGTCATGAGAGGTATCAATGTGTTCACAGTACTCCAAGGAAGACATTTCAGCCGCTTAGAAATTTCTATCATTTTAACTGAAGAAGTTATTAACTAAAAACGATAAGTTTATGAAGGTTCTCTATTTGCCATTTTGAAAAAAGTTTCTCCCAGTGACGTTGTTTTTCTGTCATGAAGTCATTTTACACGAGCAAATTAAAATATGATCCATGGTTGTAAGTAAGTAGGTAGGTTGGTTGGATTTAACGTCGCACCAATACTGCGCTATGGGTAATTGGTGACGGTCTGGGACGCACCCCTAGAGATGTTCCGGAGACATGTCATCACAATTTTGAACCTTCACGGAAGGGATCCCCCTCCGCTTTGGTGATCCCCAGAGGTATAATGGGGATGGGAACATGGAGGACTATGCAACCACGATATATTTTATGTGCACCAGCCACCATTAGTGTACACGACGATCTTTGGCTGGCTCAAGTATCGAATCGGCAATCTTCCAATTACTTGCTCAACGCTTTACCGACTAGGGTACCGCGGCCCGAAACCATGGATGTAATAAAAAAACAAAGAAAATAAATATCAACTTTTTTTCTCTACTTTTAGAAAATTAATCTTCTTACACGGGAAAATTAAAATATGATCCCTGGTTGTAGGTAACTAGATAATTAGGTAGGTTGTGATTGACGTCGCACCATTACTGCGCTATGGATAATTGGCGACGGTCTGGGACGCACCCCTACGAATGTTCCGGAGACATGTCACCACAGTTTTGGTCCTACACGAAGGAGATAGCTCCCCAGCTTCGGTGGCCCCCAGAGGTATAATTTTGATGGGAACACGGAGGATATTGAGGCCAAGACATATTTTACGTGCACCAGCCACCATTAGTGTACACGACGGTCTTTGGTCGGCTCGAGAATCTTCCAATTTTTTACCAAGACTAACGTATTATTTTTATTTTATATTTTGAATGATTAATTAAAGCTGTTTCCATGGTTTTTATATTTTCAGCTATCTTTTTTATTATCGTTTGCACGTGACGTAAGCATCAGATTATAAATTTAAGTAATTAAAGTTAAAGAAAAAGTCGGCTTCATTACAATAGACGAAAAATCATTTTTTAACTTGTAACTTTTAAGCAATTGAAGTTATCGAAAAAGTTTAAATACAAAAACTGTTCTTCAGGGTAAGGCGGTAATTCGCCTGATTTGAAGTATTTTCCTATTTTCAGTATTAAAGAAATTATGGGAAAATGAAAATTTCCACCCCCCCCCCATTTCCACCCCCTTTGAGCTGGATACCCCATCTACGAACTCGACCGAGATTTTTACTGTCCTGACAACATATCCCAAGCTGGTTAAATTTAAATAAAAATTACTCCAGTTATCGTGTTCACAACTTAACATAGGAAAAAGCGTTATACATATATATATATATACCTATATATATATATATATATAAACTTTTGAACGGAGGGTGGTTTTGGGTTCTAGGGGTCATGATCGGTGAAGATATGAAGAAATTTTTCGGAAGTCGTGTCATGAGAACCATTGCAATAGGTAGATCTCCTATAAGGAATCTACCTAAAATAGAAAGACCCTTAAATGGCCTTATTCACCATTAACTTCAACTCCCGGTTCAATGCAAAATCTTGAAAAGCGTCTAAAGGCAGGGTACAGCTTTCCAGCAAAATTTGGCACGTTGTTTCTGCCATCTAGCGTCGAGGATTTCATATAATCTTTGATTGGTTATTTTCACCTAAAAAATCTGAAAATAACTATACCGCTAGATGGCAGAAGCAACACGGCCAAATTTGCTGAAAATTTGAACCCTGCCTTTATAGGCTTTTTAAATTTTCATGTTCAACTGAGAGTTGAAGTTATTGGTGAATAACAGCCTTACTATTTTATATCATAGCATATTCAACAGAGAAATCTTCAAAAAAAAATTATGTCAATGGCTATGGATTACACTATTGATCCAGTTTTAAAACTTCTCGCGCCATTACTGCTTTTCTTTTCGAGTAACGCGCTTTTCATTTACATTTTCTACAAACAGTTGATAACTTTATTTATAGAATGTATTTAAATTTTAATTAGCAAGATGGACAATTTGCTGTCTGAAAGGGCGAAAGTTTCTAGAGATTGGGATGATTTTTTTCATTACAATTCAATCCTTTGTAACCGCAGTCCATTTGATGAGAAAATCAATCCATATGGTTTTATAAATTTTGGAACTGCTATGAATAATTTGTGTAAAGACATCCTTGAACCAAAATTGAACGATATGTGGATATGTGATTTCTATTCACTTGGATACAAAAATTATGAGACTGGTACAAAGAGATTACGTCAAGCTATGGCAAATTTTATGACTGAATTTTTCAAAACCTATGAACCGGTGTCTCCTGATAATTTATTTTGTTCCACTGGAGTTAACAGTTGTATAGACCTATTGTGCTATTGTCTTGCAGATTCTGGAGAAGTATTTCTGGTCCCCACTCCAATGTATGGTCGTACTTACATGAATTGCATGCAAAAATCTGTCGTTGATCTTTATCCTGTGCATGTTATATCTAAGGATGAGGAAGATGAATATCCATGTCTCACAATGGAAAAAATTGTTTCTGCTTATAATAGTGCAATTAAAGGAGAACATGTAGTCCGTGGAATCCTTTTAATTAATCCTAACGATCCTCTGGGAGAGATATACTCCCCAAAATTGCTCATGGATATAATGCGTTTCTGCCGTAAAAAAGCACTTCATCTAATAGTTAATGAAATTTATGCATTATCAGTGTTTTCTGAAATGGAGACCTTCCATAGCATTCTCAGATTTCCTAATGTTCCTGACCCAGAGAGAATTCATGTTCTCTACGGATTAAGCAAAGACTTTGGAATGGCAGATTTACGAATTGGATTCGTTCACACAAAATGCAAGCAACTGCAGAAAAGTTTGAAAGGGCTTTCATATTTTCAGACCATACCATATCCTATTATGGAAACTGCAGCTGAATTTTTAGAAAACTTGGAGTGGTGCCGAGATTACATTAGCAGATATCAACGAGATCTAGGAAATTGTTACAAATATTCTGTTTCATTCTTAAAAAACATAAAAATTAAGGTGCGAAAATGTGATGCTGGCTGTTTTTTATGGATAGATCTTCGGTATTTATGTAGATCGTCTTTTGACAGGGAGAGAAAATTGTTCAATCATTTCTTGAAATACGCTCGTTTATATGTGGGTCCTGGTGAAGAATTCTTCTGCGTTCAACCAGGATGGTTTCGAATTACTTTTGCTCAAAATCCCATGCATTTGATAAGTGGCCTCGAACGATTCAAGGAAGCACTGCGTTGCTATGAATCATAAAAATGCTACAGGAATGTTCTAAAAAATTCGTTTGAAAAATAATTTATAGGACAAATGCAATTGAATTCATTTTATGTAAAGATGTTTATTACGATAAAAATAAAAAGTGGAATTATAAAATTCTTTAATAAGTCTGTAATTAGGAACAACATGCAGGTTGGTCCACAACTTTATTTGAAGATTTTCTTTTGGTGATTATGGCAAAATGTCATTTTTGGAAGTGGTTAGTATGGATTTCAAACGTAAACATAGCGAAAACGCGTTTTTCAAAATGGCGTCTGTTTTGTAATGTACAGAAATAAATTAATTCCACTTTTAATATTAATTAAAAAAATATTTAAAATTAACTAACCCCACTACGCATGAGAAAACATCTGCATAAAGGGAACAACTTGCAGTTTGGTCCACAACTCCATTTGGCGATTGCCTTTTGGTGATTACGCCGAAATGCGATTTTTGGAAATAGTTGCGGTACAACTATAGTATTTCCCCACAGCTAGATTTGGCGATTTTTCTTTGGCGCCGATTTGAACGATAACGATGTCGTTCTGGATTGTTTGCGATATAATATGGCAGCCTGCATGCTATTTATTTTGGATTTATGATTTTATGATTTATAATTTAGTTTACGATTTTATCATTTATGCTATATGATTTATGATTTTTAGATTTATGATTTAGCCATAATCGCCAACGAAAAATCGCCAAATCTAGCTGAGGGGAAATACTATAGTTGTTCCTACAAATAAATTAAGCCTATTTTTAATATTAATAAAACAAATATTTAAAATTAATTTACATCACTTTGCATGAAGAAATACCTGCATGAAGTTCTGTACTACAAAGGTCACCAATATGCATAAATATATATGTATGCTTCCCATACATTTACACCATTTAAATGCTCTACAGTTGCCGGGAAAATATGATTATATAAACCAGATTTCCTAATCCCCATTTTTTCAAAAATTCCAAAAACATTTCTCTCTTTCTAAACAATTCACTCAAAAAAATTCTTTTACATTCTCTTTCTTTTCCAAAAATAGGAAATTTTTGTTAAATAAAATAGCAAAAATGCAATAGAATACTGAATATCTTAATGTCGATCAAGTTATCGTAATAAACAACGAGATATATAAATTAGAGTGCTGATTCAATGGACAAAGGGTTAGCTTTCCGTGGTTCAAGATGAATCACGTGATATGCTCCAATAGGTTGCTGTGTTTGGCCCTTTATCGCTATTTTGGCATTTAAAATATCAGTTTGACAAATTATCATTATTATTAGGTAACATGACAGTCCTATGACCGAAATAAATTGTTTTTAAAATAATTTTACACATATTTCACATTTTAATAAATTATAAAATACCTCTTTTTTTCATCGTTTCCCAACAAACTTTAAAAGTGTTTATAAAATAAAATTTAAACTTTTAAAGAGCTAAATTTAACAAAAAATAATAATTTTCAACTATTCTTAAGCATTTTGTCGGTTAAAATTCAACTACACGAAATAAAAAAGAAGTAAAATCAAAATCAAAATGATTTAGAACAAAAGAATATTAAACTACGTAAGTAAACAAAAACATTGGCGATTATAACTTATGCGAAGAACAATCTCCAAACCGTTGCCATAGAAATTTACTGAAAATAAGCTGTTACCAAGGGAACCAGCGAATACGCAGGTAAAAGGAGAGCATGTCACATGACTCATCTTGAACCTTCTAAAGGGTTACCATTTATCACTCTACTTTATACATCTCGTTGGTAATAAATAATTGGAATGCTGGTTACCATGGTCATAAAAAAATTGAAAACAGGTTGCCATATCATGTTGCAAAGAATCCAGAACGACATCGTAATCGTTCAAAACAGCGCCAAATAGAGTTGTGGACCAATCTGCAAGTTGTACCTGTCAGGGAACTGTAATTAGTTTTCTGTCGATGATAGCACACACTTCTTAGCCATTTATTATTACTTTTAGCAAAAATAAACATCCTAGATTGAAGTTGGTTTCGGGTACAACTGAAACTTTGGTCCATATTTCTCGGAGCGTTAACTGCAGCTTTTAGCTGCAGTTTGGAGAGATGACGATGTCGTTCTGGATTATTTGGCAACATGTTATGGCATAATTACCATAAAATGGAATACATGGAAACCATTTCCGAAAAAGGTATTTCGCCGTGGTCACCTAAAGAAAATTGCCAGAAATGAGTTGTGGACCAACGTCTAGCGGCGGTATTCATCAGTAACTTCAACTTCCAGTTGAACACGAAAACTTAAAAAGCGTATAAAGTCAGGGTTCAACTTTTTAGAAAAATTTCACGGGTTGCATCTGCCATTTAGCGGCATTAATATTTTCAGATTTTTTAGCTGAAATTAACCAATCAAAAATTATATGAAAAACTTTGACGCTAGGTGAAGCAGCGTGCTAAATTTTCTTGGAAAGAGGCACTCGGCCTTTAGACGCTTTTCAAGTTTTTGCTTTGAACCAGGAGTTGAAGTTAATGGTGAAGTTGTTATATTAGTTGTTCCTGGTTTCGCAACACAATGTGTTACACAAGTTAAATATAGAAATAAGGCGCCAAATACTTCCAACCGCTGTTTTTTTTAGCGACATCGCACTTGGCATAATCCTAAATTTGCATTTAATTCTCATTGGCTTCGATGGCCAGCACTTCAAATTCAAACTGATTGTTTTAAAACAATTAGCGTTCGGTTGTTTTTCATGTGTTGGATTATGTTCTGACTACGGAACAACTGCGATATTGGTCCATGTCTCAATTTTGGCTATTCTCTCTCTTTTTTTTTTTTTTTTTTTTTTTTTCGATCACGTTGTTTTAGGAATTGTTTGTCATGGATCCGAAATATAACCAAAGAGAAAATGAGTTTTTCAAAATGGCGTCTGTTTTGAAATGCATAGAAATAAATTATTAACCGACGATGACGTATTGGCAACATATATTGTTGCTATTCAATTCAAGGGTCTAGTCAAAAATGAGCGACAGCCTTGGCGCAATTTCAAATTTCAGCGATGCCAACAGGACGTTGTGTTGTTTTCCCCGTATGCGATTTGGCGAAAAAAAGACCACCACATATGGCGCGCTTATGGCCTTTTTGGCAACCGTCGCTCATTCTTGACTAGACCCCCAATTGAAAACATGTTTTGGCTTGTGTTCGAATATATTTTTATATTCGTGTAAATAAAGTGAGCGATAAAGATGTCGTTCTGGACTGTTTGGCAAGCTAATAGGACAACACAATTGCAGCTTATTTTTGATAATCTGATCGCCATTTAAACATTTTATGCTGTAAACCGAGTTGTATTTTTCTGGTTTATTACTGTTTATCTTGTTTTGGAACAACTGGGACACTGGTCTGGAACCCAATTCTGGCGATTTTCTTTATGCGACCACGGCGAAATGCCGTTTTCGGAAATGGGTGCCATTGCTACCAAACTTTAACAAGACGTAAAACGTTTTTCAAAATGACATCTATTTAGAAATAAATTAAGCCTATTTTTAATTGACTTAAAAAAAGAAGGAGGTTATCAGTTCAAACCGCACGTTTTTTGTTTGTTTGTTTGTTTGTTAGCTCATAACTTCTGAACGAACTCTTCGATTTTAATACTTTTTGTTTTAATGTAAAGGTCTTGGTCGGAAATAGTAATTTTAATATGTTTACGATCTAAAGAAAATACAAGGTGCCTAAAAAAGTCAGACCAACTCTTTTAACTGCTGAACTGCTGCAGCTATAGTCATAAAAGTGGTATGTAGGTATAGCAAAGTGGCCATGCACTATGAGATTAAACTGCTTACAAGGTCATCTGGAAGAAAACAGCAGAATTAGCGTTCCTATCTCAAAAACGGTTCAAGATTGAGGAAAAAAGTGAATTACACAGTTGTAGGGCCTCATCGATTTAGTACGAAAAGATAGTTTATGAAATTAATGCTAAAAACAGAACACTTAAAATGTACATTTGTTTATTCGCAATTTCATACACAGTGCACACTTGAACTACATTGCACACGTGGTAGCATAGCGGGTGACATGTATATCATGTAAAGTTGAAAGTACGGTCACTGTAAGCATCCACATCGATTAGCGCAAAGTCATTTTAAATCGACTTCACAAAGTAGGGAGTTCTCATTTGAAACCATATGTTTTGTTTTTGTTTGTTAGCTTATAACTTCGCAAGAGAAATACTCCGATTTTAATACTTTTTTTGTTGCAAAGATCTTAGCCTGAAATAGGTCTCATTATGATACCATTAAAATCTAAACAAATTACAAGGTGCTCACAAAAGTTCGTTTTCCTCTTTTAATTGCTGAACGTCTGCCGCTACACTCGTAAAAGTAGTATGTAAATATAGTAAAGTGGCCATGCACTACGAGATGCGGTCGCTTGCAGCGCTAACTGTTAAAAATAGTGGAATTAGTGTTTCTATCTTGAAAATAGTACGAGGTAGAGAAAAATGGTAAATTACAAAGTTGTAGAGCATCATCGATTTAGTACGGAAAGAAATCTTATAAATATGAATGTTAAAAACAGAGTGCTTAAATGTTGATCTGTTTGTTCGCAGTTTCCTTCACAGTAACGTGCCGAGGCAATCTTAGAAATCAAAAGGGCCTAATTTCGATTTTTGAACTTTTATACGTCGGCTGCAATGCATATTTGGATATTTTTTTGAACTATACGCTGCGCACATTCCAGCGTACTGGATGACACGTACACTGTAAAATTCAATTAGAATCCAGATGTGCATTGCAGTTGAGGTTATCAGTGTATCGTTTCAATGTCTGTTTTAATTTATTAAATGTATACGCTGCAATTTTTTCTCTAGAGCCTCTGATAGCATTATGTGAATAACAAAGAGTCATCGATTCTTTTCAAGCTGCTTCTGTTTTGAACGTTTATATTTCATATATTTGCTGATACTAGATACTTTTAAACTACGTGCCTAACAGGATATTTAGTGACGAAAGCAACGGATTCATTCTTTACCTAAGACCTTCTTAATTTAATTTATGTGGATTCAATAGACAGTTTTTTTTCTCATATCGCATAAAGATTTAAAAGCAAAAAAAAAAAAAAGGTGGCACAAATTAAAATAGAGGATTTGAGAAAAATCAACTTAAAGATAATGCATTGACTAGAATAAAACTACAACTGTCTCTAGACTGGATAATTTTTTGAGATGGAGGTGTAACTTCTTTTGTGCCCACTAGGGCACTTCGTGTATTTATCAGTGACATAATCTCGAAATTACCATTTTTTGAGTTGTGTCTCTTTTCTTGTTGGTTGCGATATGTGAAACTGCCATCGAACGTCTTTTCATGTTTTGCTATACATGCATTTTCAATGAAAAGGAAAAAATAAAATCTTTTTGTAAAAAAAAAATAGAACAGTCTCCAAAAATCAACTATTATTCAAACAATTAAAATGAAATGAATTTGCAAATTGCGCCTAAAAGTATGAAATAAATTCCTTCACCAAACATCATAAACCCAACAATTAATCATAACTTTTGAAATCGGTGCAAAATTAAATAATAATTGATTCTTTTATTCAATACAAAAATCAAATTTTATTCAAAATATACATCTCACTTTGGCATCTGTAAAACACAGCCGAAAACTACTTAGATTCAAATAAACAATTAACATTTCGTAAGCTGCAAAAGTTTGTGGAGTTGACTTGGTATCTGTAGACATTGGCGAAAAAAAAGATCGTCAAATTATCTGGCGAACATATTTAATTCCTTTAAAAAAAAACTGGTTGTTTTAATAAGGTATATTAAGACAGCAATCAAGAATATGAAACAATATTTCGTACAATATATAGGTACTGCGAAACTATACATTTCGAGTGTATATTCTGTATTATGATTTGATCGCCAAATTCAAAAACCGCCAAAAACGAGTCAGTCTAAGAGCATGATTCGACAAGGAGTATTTAACAAAACAGTATTAACTCTACTTTTAGAGTTAATACTGTTTTGTTAAATAAATCCTTGTCGAATCATGTTCATAGTCAGTCTAAGAGCATGATTCGACAAGGAGTTATTTAACAAAACAGTATTAACTCTACTTTTTTATATAGGAATTTTTGTTAGTGTTCGGATACTTTTGTAACCGACTGTACATGAAAACGAGAAAAAAAAAAAAAAAAAAAAAAAAAAAAAAAAAAACACTGGGCACCCCTATCAGAATATGTATGAATCTGAAAAATATGCAAATATTTATACTCTATGCAAATATTTATACTATTAATATTTATTTATATGCAAATATTTATATGCAGCAATCAGTATCACGCCCGTCTATACGCTTCGCGTACATAAAAAAAAAAAAAAAAAAAAAAAAAAAAAAATCACTAGACACCCCTATTAGAAAATGCATGAATCTCAAAAATATGCAGAAATTTTGAGAAAGTAATCGCCAAATAAAAAAGCCACCAACAAAAAGACAGTAATGAAGCGCCATAATGAAGCGCCATTCCTATCTTGAAGGATTACTGATTAAATTCATGTATCGAAAGTTCCGTACATGAAAAATAATACTGTAACACAAATGTGTTTTATTTATCTACAATTTCACAAGATAGTTACAATAAATAATGACGAATAGAAACTATTATTGTAATCTAAAAATTGTATTAATATTTTATTTCGACAAAGAAATTGCTAACAAATATCCTTTGGCTATCTTTATTATCATTATTATTATTATTATTATTATTATTATTTATGTATTTTATGTTTAGAGTTGAAACAAAAAAAGAGTTATTCTTAAAAGGAGATAATAAACAAGCGTCGTTACGATTTTGCGGGAGAACACTTTGAATAAAGTAAAATGTCAGAGAACATACAACTGAAAACTATAATCCGCTAGTCAAAAATTAAATTTTGTTTAGAACAGAATTTGAAATTATGAATTGTGTGAAAGAAGATAATTTCAAATGATTTGGTAACTAGATAGTTCTTGTAAGTGTGCATCTTATAAATAAAGCAAAGAGTTTGTCGGAAACACTTCCGGTCGGACCACTCCCATTTTTAGTTGGTCTAGAGTTAACTACTTTTTTGGTGATGAAAGTTGGACATTTCTTTTAAGTAAAAACTGATTATTTTTTTTTTTTTTAAGATGCTGCAGAGATGTTATACTTTTTAAAAGAGCTCTAAAAAATTTTCATTTTTTTTGTGTGAACGCTATATATATCAAGTTATTAAAGATATTACGTTGCAAAGTTTTCTTTTAATTTAATAGATATGAAAATAAATATTAGTTATAATTTAATAGTTGCCAAAAAACAAAAACAAAAAATGCGAGTTCGGTTTTTTTTGGCAGAAAAATAAATACATTTCTTTAAACGTGAACAATGAAAAATTGTAAAAAAATTAAATATGCATCTCACAAAAATTAACGTCATTATCGTTTTAAAATTTTCTACACATTGATAAAGTGCTAATGTAGTTCTATAGCTATAAGATTCAACAGAAAATTTATAAACATGGTATATATATGTTTTTTTTTTTTTTTTTTTTTTTTTTTTTTATCTTGTAATTATTTATAATTTTGTTGTCATTTCGGCGATGAGTTGATATGGGTATCGCAAATGCATAAGTAAACATTTTGGCGAGATACGTCCGAGCTACTTCATTGCCAAATTTTAAATTCCGCCAAGATATCCAAGCTGTTTCAACGTGTTTGCACAATTTTTCTTAATTTTATTTAAAATATTTTTGTTATGCGAGAGGGGAAAAAAAGGAAAAGCATTTTTTTTTAAATTGGTCTAATTATACAAAAGATCTCTATGTAAAAAATTATGCGTTTTCCATTCTGTTTATTATCAAAAAGAAAATGACTAATGCAATTTTTCCTGTATTATTGATATTTCTATAAATTAAATTATCCAGTACCAAGACGTTGCGGTGAACAAGTCTCTGTCGAAGGGCCCGAAGCGAAGTTTTTAAGCAATTTCATTGTATTATCTTTTTAGTTTTAATTCGTAGAACGGTATAAAAAATATTGATTCTTTTTTTTTATTATTATTCATTTAAATATAGTGACCCGCGAAGCGGGCAAAACCTGCTAGTAATTTAATAAAGAGGCTCAGATAGCGTGAAAATCCTCAAAGAGAAAAATATTTTACATTATTTTCTTTCTTTTCATAGACCATAAACATGAATGGCACAGCTCAGAAGTTATCATTGATGACACATCAGCTGGTAGATTTATTTCAAGAAAAGTAAATTTTCAAAAAAAAAGAAAAAAATCTAGACTTGCTACTCTTTTTTTTTTTTTTTTTTTTTAAATCGTCAACAAGTGTCTTTTTAAGAGAAAAGTAACTGAGTAAAGTTATTAAAATTTATATTTTCTCTTTCTTTTCCATTGCCCTGAAAAACTAATTTACAGATTAGTGATTTTTATTCACACACATATACTTTATTTTTTCTGCTTTATTTTTGACTTTCCGTTCAGAATTAAACTAAAATTTAAATTATAACTAAAAGAGACTGTTCAAGTCCTTAATGGCGTTCAATTAGACTTCTCTATATGGCTAATGATTTATTTATGCCCTAGCTTTATTAGATTGTGCTTTCCCATCTTTATTCGAGGAAATGTAACTATTGTGTCACGATATGGGATTTTCTCCACCTTAATAAAACTACAGAATAACTACGAGCAAATGAGAGTTCTGTGAATCATCATTATTCCCCCGCTAACGGTGAAAATCTAAAACGCCTTATTAACAGTTCAATAAAGTGAACTGAGCGTTACCTTATAATCCTCGAAAATCGGGCGTCTTAGCTTTAAACGTAAACGTTCGTGTACGTAAATAATTAATTAATTACACTTCGTAATTTCCAAGTCTAAATAGACTAGGGGACTTCAATTTGATATATCAGCGAATTAGTAAATGATTTATTCAACAGCGCTGAAGAGCAATTACTATGTTAATTATTAAAATCACAGAACAAATAAATAATCAAGCAATGAAGCTAATTTGAAAACTTGTAGATGTTATTTTAGTTTTGTTTATAAAGTGTGAGTTTCTACGAAGAAAACTTTTCCAATAACGAAATTTCAGTTGCATTATTTTAAATTTTTACTTCATAAAAATATGACCATTGTCCGATATGAAACGCAGAAATTAATGCATCTATGTCTTATTTATTCTTTATATTATTCAGTTTATAAAGCGTGGGTTTTTAAAGATAATTTTTACTTTCTTCTATATTCAATAGAGGAAAGTGCTGGATTCGTAAAAATTTTCGACCTCGGGTTTTTGATGGATTTACACGTTTTGAGAGTTGTAGAACACAATTTGACCATTTTTAGAAAATGTCTGTCTGTCTGTGTGTGTGTGTGTGTGTGTGACAAAATTTTGTGGCAACTGTATCTCAGGAACCACTGCACAGAATTTCATACAAATTGGTAGGTAGTTGCACCTTGACATAAATTAGTACTCATCAACTTTTGGTAAAAATTGTCTTACAGGTTGCGTCGCCATCCTGCTTTTTCTAAATTTTTAACATGGTGATATACGACAAAATTTTGTATAAAGGTGCATAAAGAGAATTATTTTTTAATAATCATTATGAAATTTACAAGAATTATTTATAATAGACATAGTCAACTGGGAAAAAAATTTTGTATGTGTAGGAGCCTCGCCTCCCCCCTGGGGAGGGCCCCTCGAGGGGAGTAAATTTTCATAACTAGTGTATCTGCAGATAAGGAGACTCAACGTCCTACTTGCATCACTCAGCAGATCATTTTTATTTATTTAATATTATGTAAAATAATTATGTATATATACATATATATAGTCTGTCAATTTTTCAGAGAAAACATGATTCTATAATGTTGAATACAGCATAAACATGTTAAAAGGCACTTACACAGAAATCTCTTCATAGGCTCTAATGTCAAAAAATTCTTTTGTATGTCCCAGTAAACAAGACATGAACATTATATACACCAGTAAAAATGTAAAAATTATACTACTTATTATGTATAGCTCATGAAAAATTGTTTCAAATTAGACACAATTTGTGTGATTACGTAACATTTTCGAAACACTTTTGCAAGGTCCTGTACAATAATTATTAAGTCTCAGGACACATTTTTTTTTTTTTTTTTTTTTAACAGGAAATATGCTTTCAAGCATCTCAATAATGTTGATTACATTTTTTTAAATGCAGTGTAACTGTTATAAGATGCGTTTAAACGAAATTCTACTCGTAAGCCATAATGATAAGAAATACTTTGGTGCGATCCTATATACGAACCCTGAAAAATATACAGACCAAAAACTGTACGTCTATTTCTGAATGGCGTGTGAATATGTGAACCAATTTTCATTTCATTCAGGTGAATTTTGAGTTTGCTAGTACGATACAATGAAATTCTGTCCATAATCCGTAGGGATAAGAAAAACTTTGGTGTGTCCCTGTACACGAAATACAAATACAATATACACTTAAAACTGCACAGCTAGTTCCACGTGCCTTATGAATGTGCGTAAATATTTGCAAGGCAATCATGTGATTTTTGCGGCCGCTATCGTCAGACATGCAGTCACATAGGCACAAAGAGACAGAACCCAAAATATTTCTCCACATGGTGATCTCTAGTGATGTTTCGGCAAATATGTCATTGTTCGATAGCAAACACTGAAATTAATTCAAACCATACGTTCATGTATCTTTCGTTCATTTGTCTGTATATATATATATATATATATATTTCCCTCAATGTCGAATTCTTGAATTTAAAACAGACTTTAATTATAATTATGTTATATATATATATATACAGTCGGTAACAAAAGTGTCCGAACACTAGCAAATATTCCTATGTAAAAAAAAGTACACTTCATAGGGTTTTGTAAAATAAATCCTTGTCGAATCCTGTTCTTAGGCAATGTAAGAACATGATTCGATAAGGATTTATTTAACAACACCGTATGAAGTGTACTTTTTTTTGCATAGGAATTTTTGCTAGTGTTCGGACACTTTTGTTACCGACTGTATATATAATTGTTTATTATTTTGTTTTTATCAGTAATATTCTATATGTATGTCCTTTTATGGCCTGAGCATGATTTATCAATAATGGTTTAATGCTTCTACCAGAATTCACGACAGCCTACAACATCGACAATTTTTGTTGAGCCATCAACTGTCGCCAAAATCACACATATGGACGACAATTTTGTCGCTTAAACTATTTTATGGAGAAGTTATATTCCAGCTTCCTATTTACATAAAAAATAAAATAAAATGTTATTAATTCATATATTTCGACATTCACAGAACGTCGTTAAAAAAAAACTTTTCAGAATTTGAAATGTACGTGTATTTAACCCTATAACGGTCGTGAACGTGTTTTTGTCATTGTTTATCCCCACAAAAACAGATATGTAAAATGTGCATAATTATAGGTTTTAACCTTACTTCATTAAGTATGAAAGGTCATATAATAGTCATGAGGTTCATCTTTAAATGCATAGTAAAAAATTCATTATTTTAATATATAATCAAGAACTTACAGTGAAAACAACATTGGAATTTTTCACCTCAGATGAACCCCTCACACGCTTAGAGGGTTAAAAGAAGTTTGTAACTCCAGTTGTCATCATTTGTATCATTAAACACCAAAATTTTACAATTTTGAAGTTTCTAATCAGTTGTACAATCGGCGGCAAAATTATTAAAGCACAAATCTATATTTTTCATATATTTTTTTACAGTTTGATTGCCAGTTTTTATCATCAGCTTACTTTTTTATAAACAGCATTAGAATAAGACAATGACTCGACAAATATTTACTTAATAAATCAATATTAGGTGCTCATCTTTTAAATAGGAATTATGGCAAGCACTTGAATAATTTTTCTGCCGACTGTACTTTAAATTTGCTGTATTACGTTGCGGCTTTCACAGTACACTCGTGCTTACTTTTAAAGCCTATTGAAGTGCTGTATTTAATTACCTCGTCCTAAATCAATTGCGTGCGCTTTTGTAATTTAATATACTTCCTTACTTCCTTCCTTTCTTAATAATAGTTATATGGTGCATTTTACTGCAAGTTGTTAAAAAACTGTTTTACAAAAATTGTGTGACTTAATTGATTATTGGAATCAAAATTACAACTTTTGTGAGAATTAATATTAATTAAACAGAAAATCATACTTAGTTTGTGTTTAGAAAATCTCAAAATTACAACTTTTGTGAGAATTAATATTAATTAAACAGAAACGCGTACTTAGTTTGTGTTTAGAAAATCTCAAAAGTAAAATATTTTGGGGGGTTTCGCATGTTGTTGTTGTTGTTGTTTCTAATGCCAAATGATTCAGCATAAGCTCGATCATCTCCATGAAGCCAAAAAATTCTAAAAATTCCAAAAATAGTAGTTGGTCCTTTAACACTTCGTCTTTTGTAAAATTTAAGCAGTTAAGAATGTGAGAAGGCGAGTCTTGAACAGCTTTATACCAAGGATACTCCGAAAAAGATTTACGTCCCTGTTGGAAAGTGAGCGCTCTGATGTACCCTCTCAAGAAACGCATGAAGACCGTTTGTCGCTTTCTGTCGGAATGGAATTCCAGAGCCCCACCACGGTTCTTTCCAGTAGACCATGGCCGATTGTGTGGAGTTCTACAAATTTTACAAATTTTAGTTTTTCGGGGGAAGGCTATTTAGCAGTATGTGAGAATCCCGCCGGTTATCACATCCTCAGTGGACGCAGTCTTGGTCAAAACGTCAGCAGATTCATTTCCAAAAATCCCGACATGGGATGGAACCCATTAAAAATGCACTGAGTATTTCAAGGAGAATCGAGAGATGAGATCTAAAGTTTCCAGATTTGTCCTGGCTCCTACATTCATCCAATTAGAGAGGTTCTATATAGAGGCATGATTGTCGGTTAAAATCCAAATATCATTAAAAACCAGTTCCTCAGCATTATCGATAAATTGAAGTCCTTTTTTGTTTGCTATAAGCTCAGACATAAATATTGAGCAGTTGTCAGCACTTTTAGACAGAATATTAATTGCACCAAAGGGGGTTGGTATGCACATACTACTATCAGTTACACTTTCGTAGCCCTTACTACCATTAGTATAAATCAAACAAAAGAGATGGGTGAGGGTTGCAGTTGATAGTCTCCATAGCCTTTGTTTAATAAATGCTGGGATTACAGAATTTTTACTACCATTGTCAGTAGTTCTACGTGGAAAAATATCTTATCAGAAGCAAAACTGAAACCCAAAAGAGGATTTAAAGAGTGCGGTTCCACATCGCACGAAAGAAGTCCCAATATTCTTTCAAGGGAGAAAGGACTATGTCGTTCCAAAAGTTAATTATTGTTCCAACGACGAAGATATTTAGAAATTCTGCATTCATCGTTATAACTGAAGAGCTTGTTGTAGTATTTCGAAAGCCAGTAACTTCTGATCAAGGAAAAGCAGGCAGGTCGCTCTCAAAGAGTACAATGTCGTTTGGACAACTGGGGCGAAGGATAATTCTTATTCTAGCAGGACTCAACTGCACACTTTCAAGATGATTCAAATTGGTATCGGAAGCCCAAAAATAAATTGGTAATCCCTATTCTAAAATTAGAGTAAAAAGTAATTATAAATTAAAAAATTAGTGTAAAAATTAACTATAAATTAGTCTAAGCAAGGAGATATAAGTTGTTCTTAATGTGCACAGTCATCTTTAAAACCGTAGTTCTTGTATAATAATAGCTCCACCTGTCGTCGATAAATAACCAAATTATAGTGGTCAGGGAAGGCTTTTCCTACAGGCAGTGGGAATCTGCACCCAACGCAGTGCAGACGGGAAAAGAGCTACCGTAGGCAGCAGGTACTCGAATCAAGGTTTTGAGTGATTTCAATTTTTTTTTTTTTTTTAAATACATTATTAATATTTATTGATATTTTAATTATTATTATTGATTTGATTTATTAATATTGTTTATTGATTTAATTTGATTTATTGTTTATTGATTTAATTTGATTTATTAATATTGTATTGATATTAAAAAAAAAAAAAAAAAAAAAAAAAGTGATTTAATTCTTTTGAAAATTCATTTAAATATAGTGACTAGTGAAGTGGGCGTAGTGTGCAAGTAGAATAACATTTACAAAAATATTTAAAAATAAAAATAAAGAAAGCAAAAAGAATTAATTAATTAATAATAATAAAACAGTAACACATACTTAGTTTATATTTAGAAATCTTAAAATTAAAAGGTTTCTGTTGTTTTTGCATATAAGCATTAATATATATATACTAAAAATATGTTTGAAAAGGGCACTTGTTTATGTTAACCATTTCATATTTTGGGGAACTACCAAATTACAACTTAGTCGATCTTCTTCGACCACTGAATTTTCATTGCTGGTTTCAAAACTAACTATTACAAATATTTACCATTTTGTCAAATTTACATTACTGCTTTTAAAATGTGGGTGTTAAACGATAAGGACTAATAACTTTTAAAACAAAACCACCAATAATTACAAAATCCCTCAATAACCGATTTCTAACCAAAACAGTTTAGATACATTACAACTTTTGTTCTGAACTATCGTACCTATTTTTATTCGCCTAATGCAATGTCATAATTTAGTATTTCGATCAAAAAACAACTATTGCGTATTTTTGCTATACATAGTGAATGCTTATGAAGTTCCTATTTTTTAACTCTCAACGACTAACACATTTTGAAATAATAGACGTTTTCTTCGCCGTATTTTAATTGACAAAAGTAATTCAGTGTAAAACTGAACACTACTTCCTTTTACCTTGCATTTCAATTGAAGAAATCTTTAATAACAGATCTGAATTCGTACTTGAACCTTGCCATGAAGGAAAATCTTATATATTTATTGTTTTCCTGGACTTGTAATATATGAAAAAACTTCCATCCATTATTTTCAATGAAGAAAAAAATGTATTGGACTAATTTAGAGCAGAGACCTATATATTGTTTAAACATTGCATACGCACCATACAGTGTAGATAAAAATTTTAGAACAAAAAAAGAAATGCATAACACAACTTGAAATGCACTTTCAGCCTTCTTAAACCATAGCCTCAATATTTATGAATTATTTTGTGTCACACTAAATTTTCATATTCCGTAGCAAATATATCTTTTATATACTTAAAAAATATGTGTTGGTTTAATTTTGTAAAATTGTTAAAATGATCGAAGAAGAATTTCCGTCTATTTTAATATTCTGCCTACACTGTTAAAAATTTCAACAGAAAACTCTGTGTAATCTATTATCTTAAGTCTTACGTAAAATTACAGAGAAAAATAAACGGAGATGTTAAAAAACTTATTTCATACATTTACTTTAATAGCTAATATTAATTTAATTAATTATTGGTGAGAAGATATTTAGGACTTAGAATGTCATTTTCTGAAGTAGAAACAGTCGTTTTTAATTTTAATTAACTAATAAAATCAGGAAAAATACAGAATAAAGATTGAGAATCTCGATTATTCACTTTTAAATAATAATTACTGTAAATTTACAGAGATTCTGGATAAATATTTACATTAAATTTACAGAAATTTTTAACAGTGTATATTTAAAATATTTTATAGTTCTCTGTAGACGGATCATTTGTCTAAAAGCATATAATTATTTAAAAAAAAAAAAAAAAAAAAACTCATCTTGAAAATTTTTCCCCAAAATGACATTTTCCCCCTGCTATATGTAAGTAACAGAAAGAAAAAATAAAGTTTTTATAATTCATTCTCAGTACTAAATATAATTCCAAAGGAATATATGAGACAAAATCCATTTATCTCAAAGAAGCACATAGCCTGTTCAAACAAAGAAAATACATAAGAACGTATATATTGTATAAAGATTGAAAAAGCTATTCCAAAGAAAATCTTAGGAAGCTTAAATCTCAAAATATAATCTCAAAAGTTCTTTATGATCCTTTTCTTATATATATTTTTTACAGATTTCGTCTCTATTCTTTTCTCTACTTTATTTTGCACGTCTTAATAAGTTACATGGCATTATAAATAATTGAAAGAAAAATTTGTAAGTGAATTTTCTTTTTATATTTTTGTTCTAAATTTTTTAGTTTTAATGTTCAATTAAAATTCTACTATGCTGTCATTCCTGCAAACTGCATATTTTTTGTATATTCAGATTTATTATTATTTTTTATTTTCACTTTCTTCTACACTCCTTCTCATAATTATAAGGACACGCGTTTTTCTATATTAACTAAACACTGAACACTATTATTTAAACAAATATATTTTTAATTAATTTGAATTTCATTAATAGCCTATATTTAAAAAGTTTTATCGTTTTTCTATCTTAAAAAACTTTAAATATGGTTAAAAGATGATTTTTCAGGTGTTCACAATTATAAGGACAGCTCGAATTTTAGTAATTTTTTTCAGTTATTCTTTAAATTAATATTTTATGTCTCTTTTTAGGGTTAAACAGTCAGACATTCTCTCTGGTATATATATATATACAATTTTTTTAATATTAAGTTTCAATACCATTTCGCATAGCATTATATGATATTCCTAATACATTTAAACTATTTGAAATTGCTTTCCACTTGCATGCACTTTTCTAATATCATAAGTTAAGTTTTTTACAACTTTTAGGCCATGGGAAAGGCAATAATACAGAAGTTTCTTTCTTCAAACTATTTCCTATTGCTCTAAAAGTAGAGCAAAAATGTAAGTCTTGTAGAAAAAAATATTATTACCACCCCAAAATCTAACAAAAATCTGATAATTTCACGTTTAAAATTTGCGGATATTCTCTTGATGTTCATAATAATAGAAAAAATTACTAAATTCATTCTGTCTTCAGTAGAAGCAGCTCCCCAGAGCACCATAGATCCACCTTTAAAATGCCCGATTCATATCTGCCTTTAAAAAATCTGCTCTGTGTTTCGCTATCTTCAGATCGTGCCAGTAACTGTTAAAACCATTTGGTTAATCAAGAATAAAATGTTTTTCATCCGAAAATACAACAGTTTACTATTTAATATTGTCTTTATTCAACTTTAACACAGACGTTCTTTCCCCCATTAAGTGCTGATTGATTATTACAGGTTTTTATTCATTTTAACATATTATTAATTATTTTAAACATGCATAAATGTGGACCCTAACCTTTCGTTACAAATTACGAGCAAATTCAGCCGCACTCATTATGAGTAGAACAGTAAGAGGAATTATGAGTCTTCGATCTCTGTAAAACAACTCTGATTTTGCATCAGATCGCTCTCCTATCGAACCAGCAGTTCAACGTTTGATCACATTTCCTTCAGCAATTTTAGACCTTCGAATTTCATTAGAAATTCGTCGGATTGAAATTATCCTTCCAATTAAAAAACACATTTATCATACTTCACTACTTGAACGTTCTTTTTTTCGAGGAATTATCAGTAATGTCCGTCCAAGAAAAATTGAATGCTTATATATGAATTAATCTAGCCCAGTAGTTAACAAACTCGCATGTCAACAGTAATTTATCCGCTAGTAAGTTAAATAAAACAAAAAAATCTGGATTGTCCCTATAATTATGAACATCTGAAAACGTGTAGAGAAACACATTTTGTATTATTTTTTATTAATTTTGTTTCATATTAAAAAAATTATAGCAATTTTAGTTTTTAGAATACTAGATCTATTAAGTGCACTTAGTATAATCTTGTTCACAATTATTTTTACATTAGTTATTTCAAAATATAAAGTGTCCTTATAAATATGAGAAGGAGTGTATATGCATAACAAAAATGTATTGAATGCATGAGTCCACCTTTAGATAAATTTCGATGTTTTGAGATGTCCTGAACACGATTTAACCCTTTTTAGAAAATAGTATGTTTGTCTGTTTATCTGTGTGCTACCAAAATTTTGTGGGCGCTGTATCTCAAGAACCAAGGAACATCATATTCAATATAAGTTTATACTCAGTTGGACCTTGATTTAAGTTAGAGCTGATTATCTTTAAGATGTATTGCCCAACAGGAGGCACTGCTATGATGCGATTTCTTTCTTTTAACCCCTTAACGCGCGCTGTCCTCGCTGCGAGGACGGAAAATTTAAGATCCAGCTGCAAAAATTCATCCCGGTGATTTTTTAGCAAAAATTTACGTTTATAACATATCGGAAAAGGCCGGTTTTTTTAACCTTAAAATTTAAAATTTCTTTTAGTTTAATTTAGTTCATGAATCCCGGTGGCAGTATAATTTAAATGATCGCAATTGCCTTGCGCCGCAAAGGGTTAATGGATTGCTATGTCTAAACTTCTATAGTATATAAGTGCACAAATTTTAAGACTATATGGGTTTAATTAACCTAAAAACTTCTTCACAAATCGCAAAATTAATGTAAATCCCGGTTTCGAAAGGATGCAGCCTTTCTTCTTCAAGTAAAAAAAAAAAGCACATGCTACTATTTTGGAGGCAAAAGTAAGATTGTCTTATTTTTATCTCCGAGGTATTAACACGTGATATTTTGCACTTGAAGAAGAAAGGTCGCGTCCTTCATAAACCGGTAGGGCTAACATTAATTTTATGGAGTGTGAAGAAGTTTCTAAATTTTCGAAATTTGGAAACGAATGAGAATTAAAAACGAATTCGGTATTTCGAATGAGAATATTTTCGAAAGTTTAAAATTAATAGGGGACGGGAAGGGGTCGAAGGGGGCAAAAAAATTATAAATTGAGTTAGACCGTTCAAAGTTGGTATATATAGGTTTTTGGGGCTTACAAGTTGAATGAAGATATTTTCGAAAATGTAAAATTATTAGGGGGGAGGCGGGAAGGAGGGCGAACGGGGCAAATAATTATAAATTGAGTTAGATCGTTCAAAATTGGTATATATAGGTTTTTGGGGCTTACAAGTCGAATGAGGATATTTTTGAAAGTGTAAAATTATTGGGGGGGGCGAAGGGGGCAAAAAATTAGAAATCGTGTTAGACCGTTCAAAATAGGTATATACAGGTTTTTTGGGGCCTACAAGTCGAATGAGGATATTTTCGAAAGTGTAAAATTATTAGGGGGGCGAGAAAGGGGATGAAGGGGGCAAAAAATTAGAAATCGAGTTAGACCGTTCAAAATTGGTATCTATAGGATTTTGGGGCCTACAAGTCAAATGAGGATATTTTCGAAAGTGTAAAATTTTTAGGGCGAGTGGAGAAGGGGGCGAAGGGGGTAAAAAATTAGAAATTGAGTTAGACCGTTCAAAATTGGTATATATATATATATATATATATATATATATATATATATATATATAGGTTTTGGGGGCCTACAAGTCGAATGAAGATATTTTTGAAAGTATAAAATTATTAAAGGGAGCAGGAAGGGGGGCGAAAACCGCAAAAGACCTGAAACGGGGAAAAGGCGCCGCAGTCGCCACTGAGCGGGAGTTTCGTAAAGTCGGATTTTTGAAGGATTGCGAACCAGCTGGTTGCCGATGGCGGCTAGTAATTTAATAAATAATATGTTCTACATGAATTTGTGTAAAATTATATAGAAGAAAGTCTTGTGGTGGCCACATCATATTAGTTTCTTCATATTTCTTTTACGAGATTTTTGGCAACTTTTCTATAAAAAAGAGTTGATATTTCTTGTTAAATCCCAACACAGATTAACAACTCATTTTTTGTGTACACAATATTCAATATACAATGTTTATGGGCTGGTTCTTTAAATAAGGTATACTCACAAGGTCTAACATTTGCAAATATTGAGTTTTAAAGTTTCATGTATCATATTCTTCTGAAATATCAAATTTATTATCTTTCAAAAAATTAACGTAATTAATTCAATACTTTGTGACATTTTTAATTTATATTTCATTTTCAGTTAATTTGTCTTTTAACAGTTTTTAACGCAGCAATATTTACATAAAATGCAGAATTGTATCTTATATACTATTAAGTGAGCAATATTTGTATATATATTTCACTGTTCTCGAAAACGGTAGCTCGGACAGTCACGAGATTTAACACAAAGGTGCCCCCCGAAGGGTCATTGTGCACATCGAAGCCAGATTTTCGAATTTTTGATTAGTTTTTTCTTAATTAATTAAAATGTGAAAATAATAACCTTCTAATTTCTGATAAAAAAGCCATTTAAATTTTATCCATAATTTAATTGTTGCCAATTTTTTTTTTTCGACAGAATAATAACAATTAAAAAAAACGTACATTTATTTATTTAAAATGAGGAAAATAAATCAGAAAGATTAGAAAATAAATTAGAAATATCAGTCGTATCGTTACAAATAAGATACCAAATGAAAGGGAAAATTTTTGTGAATCCGATGCATTAAACAGCTTATCAATCGGACAATTAGATTTTTTAAAATTAACTAAAGTATGAATTTTAGGTGGCAGCAGCAGAAGATTGTATGGAAACCGTTAGGAGAAAAAATAAAATAAAAAATCTGCTCACATTAAGTCATGTGTTTTTGAAGTGGGAATAAAAATTGCAGTTTTCAAATTCTTTTAAATTTTCTCTCACGAACACAAAAATATAATATACAGCCTGTACCCCACAAGACCAACTTGCATTTCAAATTTCATCAATTTTTTTGGTTAATAAACAAAAAAGTTACTTTTTTTTTTTTTTTTTCAAATTAAGTTTTATTCTAACTTCGAAAAGATTTATGTGATCATAGATATAATAATATATATTGATCAACGAGATATATATATTAGAGTGCTGATTCAATGGATGAAAGATTAGCTTTCCGTGGTTCAAGATGAATCACGTGACATGCTCCAATAGGTTGCTGTGTTTGGCTCTTTATCGCTATTTTGGCATTTAAAATATCAGTTCGACAAATTATCATTATTATTAGGTAACCTGACAGCCCTATGACCGAAATAAATTGTTTCTAAAATAATTTTATACATATTTCACATTTTAATAAATAATAAATATCTTTTTTTTTCATCGTTTCCCAACAAAGTTTAAAAGTGTTTATAAAAGAAAATTTAAACTTTTAAAGAGCTAAATTTAACAACAAATAATAATTTTTCAACTATTTTTAAGCATTTTGTCAGTTAAAGTTCAACTACACGAAATAAAAAAGAAGTAAAATCAAAATCAAAATGATTTAGAACAAAAGAATATTATACTACGTAAGTAAACAAAAACATTGAACAATCTCCAAACCGTTGCCATACAAATTTACTGAAAATAAGCTGTTACCAAGGGAACCGCCGAATACGCAGGTGCAAGGAGAGCATGTCACATGACTCATCTTGGACCTTCTCAAGGGTTACCATTTATCACTCTACTTTATATATCTCGTTGATATAGATCTATCATCCCCATATTATCGTGCAAAGATTTTGATGCCGAAAAAAAACTTTGGAATCAGCCATTAAGTGGTATTGAAAAAAAAAGGAAAAGAAGAAAAATGAATTTGAAACTATATCTGGAGTTTTTCATTCACCTTTAGTAAATAAATTATTCATGAATTTTATTTGCTAAAATATTTGTGTGTACTCCCGTGTGTATTCACTTGGGGAAAGACTGCCATATTTTGGTAAAATCGCCGTCTTTTCCCGAGTGAAAAGGAAGCCCTTTTTTCTCCCCAATGATCAATCTATGTATTATTAATATATATATGTATGTGATACGATACATTAAGAATCTGGGTTTTAAAAGTTTTTTTTTTTTAATAGATTATTTAAACTCTATGAACCATATTTTTATTTTATCCGTTTCATTAATAGATCCTGCTGGGCTATTTTTTAAATTTTGGTGTAGAAGTACACCGAACGTTTCTCGACAAGACGTTTAATATAGCAACAGCCATTTTAATCTAAGTAGCGCATCAAATGTATAAAAACATAAATGATTCATTTTTACACAAAATTTACAGAAAAAATGCAGTTTTAAACATAGGAAATTTATTTCAACAAGCACTATTTTAAACCTAAAAACCATTAAAAATATAAGCAGAATATGAAGGATTCTTATGTATAAACAAAAAAGAGTCTGATAAAATTATTAGCAAAACAGTCTTCCCCTTTTCTTACAAAAAAAAAAAAAAAAGAAAAAAGAAATCCATTGCTAATATGGCGACAAAAATTCAAAAGCCGCCAATGGAGCGACATAATAAAGTTGTGTAGCACGATAATGTTTACCTATTTATTTATACTAGTATCGCCCAGTGGTCGAAACTCGACCCTTTTTTTTGCAAAGCGAGGTAAAGCAAAGTTATTGCCTTGTCCTAAACGGAATGCAATTGCAACACAGCTGCGGCAATTGTTTGCCGATATTCACTCTAACTGAATCAGCAGAGTTTTACTTAATATAACTATTTCTCTCTGTAGATGTTAGCTTTTCCTGAAATGAGAGAAAATCGCAACGTGAAAACGCCCCTTGTTGTGTGATACAGCCCAGAAGCTAATAGGTACCATGTCAAACCAAGGCCCAACCAAATATCAAATTCTGTTAAATTAATCCGGAAATCAAAAGTTTTTATGTATCTTCTACTTGCTTCTTCTACCCACAAAAGCTAGCAATAAAGACACTTTTTAAAAAAAATAAGTAGCCAATTTCAGTTAATTGAAACGTAAAGAAAGCTCAAAACATGTAAATTCAGCAAAAAACGGAAATCGGAATTTTTTCCGTATCGTCTACTTATTCATGCAGCAGTTAGTAACAAATCCATTTTCCTTTTATTTAGTATATTAGTTGAATATTTATTGTTTAAATATCACCCTTTGAAATGAAATGTTTATGTTTACATTCGAAACTGGAAGTTTGCCATTTTTTTTTCTGGAGTTTTGTGATTTTAAATTAAAATTTTATCAATTTTACAGAAAAAATAACTCAATCAAACACATGTAGACAGTAACTTATATATAACCCAAATATCGAAATTAAAATCGGCACATAATTTCCGTTATTTTTTAATAATTTTTTACAAATAATCCAAACGATTAACATAGAAAATCTTTTTAATGGCTCCATGGACAAACAGTGACGTCATCACTTGGCTTGCGTATAGTGATGCTACATTATACAAATTACTGTGTCTATGGTTTTATTTGAGCTTTATGAAATTGCCAGATTTAACAACTTTCTACTTTTAGGTATTTTTTTATGTAAAGGAATACGTGTATAAAAGGGAAAAATTGGGGAAAATGCATAAAAAATAAATGTATTTTTAAATATCTTCTTGACATCGCAAGAAAATAATATTTGTATTCGCACCTTCCGGCTAACCATACCTTTCGAATGATACCATTTTCAACCCTCTACTCCCATAATTAATATGTTAAAAAGGGACAACAAATTTTATGCTTGCCTATTAATATAATAATCACTATGCTAATTTATCATACAAACAAATGAGCCTCTATGTGTTACTGCACTTGCACGCTGTCGAACAGAAATATTTGAATAATTCAAATTAATATTTAAATAAATAAATAAAAATAAAAATATGTTTAATGGGAAATAAATATAAAAATAAAAAGATCAGTTGTCTAAAATACAGCAGAAATAGCGCTCATAGCATATTGTTACAAGGGATTAAGTCTTATTGTTACAATGGATTAAAAGTCTACAATGGTGACAAAAATTCAAAAGTCGCCAAAGAGAACTATATTAAGGCTGTACTATCAGGTTTACAAACCATGAATTATATATAAACACAAAAAATTAATTGTCTCATGCGACAGCCGGTCACAGCATATTGTAATATTTGGCGTGAAATCGCTGTCATTTTATGGTTGATTGGATAAACAAAATTAATATAGGAAATAACGTAAAAGCAAATATTATGTGCACCACGTATAGTGTTGTTCACATGTAACTGGGATTCAAATATAAAAGGGAAACTCCAATTTTTTCGATACTATCTATTTCGAAACTGTTATATAATAAGCACCTAAATGGAAGCTCATTGGTAAACCATTGTCGCAGGTAATAGGGACAAGCGCCCGAGTTTCAGTGGATGACCAAATCGCTGCCGAAGGCAGTAGGGACCTGAAGCGAGTTTTTGAACAATTTCAGTAATTTATTTTATTTTATTTTTATAAAGCTATATAGAAAAGAGTTTCCTTAAAATTTAGTGATCAGCGAAGCGGGCAAAGCCTGCTAGTAAATTTAAAGTAAAGAGAGAGAGAGAGAGAGAGAGAGAGAGAGAGAAAACTAACTTTCCGTAAAATAACGAAATTAAAAATTCTATTGGAATGAAACAAAGTTATTAATACTCATAATTATTTTCCTCTACATTTATTTCATTGCTTTTAATGTACGCATTTCACTAATGCATATTGAATAAAAAAGCAATAATATGTATTTAAATGAATTCATACATTCATAATGCATCATACATTAAAAGGTTTTAGCTCAGCAAAGACTTTAAAATACATTCATAATGCATCATACAATAAAAGGTTTTAGCTAAGCAAAGACTTTAAAATGAAATGGGATGTAACAGTAAATTCAGCAAAAAAAAAAAAAAAAAGTGTGGAAAATCATGGCCTTAAAACGACAGTAATCGAAAAAATATTAAACCTGAAATGCAATTCAGAAAAAAATTAAACTTCTTTGAAATGCAATGAGCCAAATAAATTAAAATTAAAAAAAAAAAAAAAAAAAAAAAATGCTTTGAAACGTACGTTTTTCTTGAAATTCAAAACTATAATTTCATTTGCAAGATCAATATTTTTTTCTTTTGTTCAAAATTTTTACAGAAAATATTAAATTTTTACTCTCTATAAATGTAATTTTAAAAAAAGTTCATATTTTAAAAAGATTTTTGAGTGCCATCTGTTAGTTTTCTAAATATCTTCAAAATCTTGACAAAAAATCAACATTTTACTAATTTGTTCATGTATAATGCAATTACTATAAATACATTATCATCCATATATGTAAAAGAGCAGAGTCTGTCTGTGTGTGTGTCTGTCTGTCCGCTATAGAATCCTAGGCCGTTTCACCGAGCGGGACCAAATTCGGCACCGTTAATGTTTACGACCCGAGAAACTCAACGCCGCAAAAATGAAAGTTGTAACTTAATTAGTTTTGGAGATATTAATTAAAATGTCCACTCATGTCTAATCTAAAAGCGATCTCAATGACTGAGAATTCACCGCCATTGCATAAAAAAAGATATTTTAACGGAGTTAAAAGCAGAAAAAGTGGAAAATAAATTAGAAATATTTGTCCGATCGTTACGATTTCAATACCAAATGAAAGGGGCATTTTTTCTGAATCTAAGTGGGCAAGCGGCTTATCGGTACAACAATTAGATTTTTTAAAATTAACTAAAGTATGAATTTTTTGTGGCAACATCATTTCAAATGCCAGACGACCGTCTGCCATGAAAAAGGAAATGATTGTAACCGATCAAGATGTCACGTGTTTTGTAGTGGGGGGAAAAATTGCAATTTTCAAATTTTTCCAAATTTTCATTCACGTTACATTTGAATTAATATTCGGCCTAGACAGCATATTATAAAGCTACTGTTCAATTTTCATGAAAATATGTGGATAAACAAAAAAAAATTAGATTAAATTTTGTTTCATATTTTGCACTATTTTAAATTGAGATATGCCGTTGAAATTTCGTAATATTTGGTTTTAACGCCCGATAATTCGATTCTGAATATTTTTGAAAGTGTAGAATTATTAGGAAGGGCTTGAGGGGGAGGGGGGGGGGGCGAAGGGGCAAAAAAAAAAAAAAAGAGTTACAGCGTTTGAAATTGGTATTATTAGGTTTTAAGGAAAGATAAATCGATTGCGGATATTTTCAAGTGTAAAATTATTAGAAGGGACGGAAAGGGGAAGGGAGGGACAAAAACGTAGAAAAGGAACGGTTGTTTCGGAGAAAACAACGGAAAACCCAGAATGCCTTTATCATTTTATACTTTGCAGAGTTTCGAATTCTAATACTCCTTTCACATTTCATACTGTGGATTTTTAACAGTATTTAGCCCGGAATTACGCAAGTTTCGGAGAAAACCACGAAAATGTCAGACATAAATCGTTTTATAATAGTGTTTATATCATTTTTGTATCTCAGCTTCTAATCAGCATAATTTCAAAAGTAATATGTCATTTTGAAACTTATTTGAATTGAATTTCAAGTGTAGACGCCACAAATTTCTGTCACCTTCCATTAACCGACTACCGTAAGTAATGGAATTCGAGATTTCACGTGATTTACACGTTTTAAGGTGTCCTGATTAGGTTTTTCTTTCGTATCTCAGCTACTAATTAAAATAATTTTATAAATAATACATTATTTGAAAGCTTTGTTGATTTGGAATTGAACAGTAGATTACAGAATTTTCTACCACCAGATGGCGCTGTAATATTTTTAAATTTCAATATTTCGAATTCTGAATATGATTAAATTATTTTTAATACATCATTCGAAAGATATTTTGAAGTACTTTTATATTATCGAAAGGGGAATTCGAGATTTCACCAGATTTACACGTTTTAAGGTGTCCTGATTAGGTTTTCTGTTGTATCTCAGCTACTAATTAAAATCATTTCATAAGTAATACATCATTTTAAAGCTTTGTTGATTTGGAATTGAATAGTAGATTACAGAAATTTCTACCGCCAGATGGCGCTGCAATATTTTAAAATCTCAATATTTCGAATTATAAATATGATTAAATTATTTTTAATACATCATTCGAAAGATAATTTAAAGTTCTTTTATATTATCGAATAACCTACATCAAATTTATCCAATAGAGGGCGCTAATCGCAATTATTCGAGATTTCACCTGATTTATATGTTTTTAAGGTGTCCTAAAGGGGGGCAAAAAAAAGTGTCTTAAAGAGGGCATTCATATATACGCGCGCACAGCGAGCGTATATATGAATTCGTGAGATGAAGGCAGATGGGACCCGGTGTGAGTCTTTACCCGATCAGAAATAATTTTTTTTTTTTTTTAATTCCTTTTCTTAAGAGTAAAAGTTTATGAGTAATAACATGGAATTTTAAGAAATCATAACTGTGGTGAAGGAATACGCGCGTGCAGCGCTCATATATATGCATTCGCGCGTGCGCATCGCGCACGGGTACACTGCCGAAGGCAGTGGGGACCCGGTGCGACATTTTTCCCGATCAGAGTTTTTTTTTTCTTTTTTTTTCACATGATAAAAATTAATGCAATTTTGGGAATTCATTAAGTATAATGATTCATTTAAAAATAGTGACCAGCGAAGCGGGCGTAGCCTGCTAGTTCATATATATATATATAAATATATATATATATATATATGTGTGTGTGTGTATAAGTGTGTACATTATTTTCAATTCATAGTTTAGCTGTGACTACAGAGCATATAAAGTACGTTTGAAGCAAAATTCAAACTTTGTTAAATAAATGTTCTAAAAAATGTATTTTAAGCACTTTTTGCATTTTTCTTTTTCCCTACCGGAATTCTGAGAGTACTTCAAAATGATAAGGAAAATCCCACAGTAGAAATATTTACTAAAAGTACGCTCACGTTCTATATTTATATATAAAAAAGAACCTTTTGAACAAATTCCTTCGTTTATTTTTAAAACTGCAGAAACTACAGATTTCTCGATCAAGAATGTGATGTTTTTTTTTTTTTTTTTTTTTTTTTTTTTGATATGTCAGAAAATATGACTAGTGTAAAATTTTAAAAACTTACAAAATTGTTTGTTTTTATTATTTTGATTTTTAACAAAATACATCTTTGAGATGTTTTACAAAATAATAAACCTGTAAGAAGCATAATAATAAATTTCAAAATCTGTTAAAATGTATCATTTTTGTTCTTACGTTATTTTTTCTTATTTCTATATAATATATATATGTATATTAACGTTACGCTTCTACAAATTTTTGAAATTTGCCGTAATGCTTTAAATTTTTATCTGCATTTTAATGCTTTTTTCTACTAGAAACGCGTTAAAATACACTTTATGAATATACAAGACAGAAAATTCATGTAGTTTGCATAGATTAAAAATACTTTTCGATACATCTTTTAACTTTCATATCCGTAAGAACGCAGTAATATATATGCTAGGTGTTCCATAACTCTGTAGACATTTTAAAAATTCATGAAAATTGAAGGAATTGGTAGAATTGAACGCAGTTTGCGAAAACGTTTTTCTCGTAAAGAAGTATATATATATATATATATATATACAGGGTGGTTATAATTAAACTTCCCCTATAAACAGCATCCTAGAGCGCAAACGGGTGAACGGAATACAACGAAATTTGGTATATAGACTATACACGAGATGCGCTCACGGAATTTCGAAAAAAAAAATTAGTTCCAAAATGTCCACCAGAGGACGCCTTTTTCGGAAGAACATTAAATAAATAAAAGTTGATTTTTTCTTCTGTAGAGGGCGCTGCACGGATACGAAACGAGAAATATCCAATTCAAAGTTCTGTAACTCGCACGGTATTCTGATTAACATAGCTTACTTTTTTTTATATTTTGCTTCCTAGTTGTGCCTACATGAAGTTTTAATTGCGATGCTGACTTGGTGGATGAGCTTTACTGGTGAAAATGGTGTTTCTCAAATAAGAACCGCCAACTGAAGCTGCAGTTATCGGTATTGTAACTCACTTACAAACTGTAATTTATGGCGATGGAAGACATATAGAATAGAATTTATATGCCTCTAAGCATTTGCATGCAAATAAATCAAGCTTTTAACGGAAATGTGTGATTTGCTCACATGCAGCGTTCTCTATCGACGAAAATTTTAACTATTATATGTTTCTTTACCAAAAACAAAATCCCCCTTCACAAGAATAACATTTTTGAAAACTGCGTACAATTCTACCAATTCTTTCAATTTTGATGAATATTTGTAATGTCTACAGACTTATGGGACACCCTTTATTTTGTTTTTCACTGTAGTGAAAGGAAAATGCAAACTAATTTTTGATTTTACTAAAAAAGTCATTTTTGCGATAATAATTGTTTTGTAAATTGCACTAAAATATATCAAATCCTTCAAGTTTCATTAACTTTAAAACGTTTTTACACTGTGGGGTTATCTGACAGATAAAAAAGAACAGCATACGTGATTCAGTCTAAAAACGTCTGAAGGTGCAAATATTTATATACATATGTATAAATAATAATATTATTACATGTAAAATTAAAGCTTATCATTATGAACGTTTTTTTTTTTTTTTTTTTAGAAAACTAAGTAATATTCAGATCATTGTTGCCAGATCTGGCGGATATCAATAATCACCAATAATTTTGAGAAATGATATTTGATATACGTAATAGACTAGAAATCTTACAAGTGATTAGGCTACTATTACTATTAAAAATTATTTGTGATTATTAAATAAAAAATCCGCCAGAACTGGCAACGCTAATTCTGATATTTATAAGTGTTTGTGAAATGAAAGGGGCACTGCGCCATCGTTTTAAGATACAGAAGACTATGCATGCCCCTATAGAGGATTCTGAATGCTGGAAACACATGCCATATTGTCAGATTAAGACAGATGATTGTATGACAGCGGTTTCAACGGTATCGTTCATATCATGGATGCTTCCGAACGTTGTCAACGTGCAGTCGTTCATTTTTTAACGGCGGAAAATATTAATGTTGGTGATATTTATCATCGTATGCAAAATATGTATGTCACATTTCGGATGGTGTAACGATTTCCGTAAAGCACATACTGCAATTGACTACATTTTACGAAAATGTCTGCACCACCGGAATACTGATCTGGGTGACTTACCCTCTGTGCCATATACATTTTGCATGCGACGATAAATTTCTCCGTTACTCAGATTTCTGCCGCTAAAAATCGAACAATTGCACATTAACAACGTTTGGATTCATTCATGATATGAACGATACCGTTGAACTCGTTCCTAGGCTAAGACACAAGCATTTGTCTTAATTGGATTTATGCATGCATGTATTTCGAGCATTCAAATCCCTCGATACGGGCATGCGTAGCCTTCTGCATATCAAAACAGTGGCACAATCACGGTAGTGCCACTTTTATTTGGGAAACCCTTATAATTTTATTAATATATTTTATTATTTAAAATTAAAATCATACCTGGAAATTAGATAATAAAATAATAATATATATATTTATTGTGTAAGTCTATATAATTTTATATCATATTAGTGTAACATAAAGTAATAATATATCAATCTTCTTTTCAATAACTTATAGCACTATAAAACCATGATAAATAAAACTATAAAATTCAAAATTTCTCTTCTTAGTTTAAAAATAAAATTAAAAGTACTAAAAATAAAAATGAAAATATAGTACAAAATATTAACAACAACATATTTTTTTTTTTTTTTTTTTTAAACTGAGCCCATTTTATTGCTTTTAACATTTGCATTTTTAAAATTATATTCTGTAAAAGTAACCCATAAAATGAATTTATGCAACGAATAATAAAAGATTTCAGATGAACAAAATCCTTTAGAGATTAAATAAAGCCTGTCTAGATTCCGAAACGTGGAGGAAAAAGTAATTAAGTTTTCGAGAAACAAGAATCAATAAAGGAATAACATGGAAAAAGTAAAAAAAATAAAATAAAATAAAGTACAAATGAATCCTTATAGATTTCACAGAGCTGTAGGAGTTATAGGAGTTATTAAATTGGAAATTTTAAAATACTTTTATGTATTCAAAGATACATTTCTCCAAAGATTTTTAGAATTCTTTCATTTAAAATTAATTTATTTATAAATTCCTTCTAAAGTATAGGTTCTAAGGTAACGTTAATTTTAATCAATTTATAATTCACTTTGTTTTGTTTACACTATTCTGCTTTGAAACCGCATAATGTTTTTGACGTATATTGTAGAAATAGAATAAAAATTATTATTTCTATTTTTAAAAAATTAAATTTATACGCTATAATAATTTTTATGATTTGCTAAAGGATGTCAGAAAAAGTTATTAATACTAAAATTTAATCAAGATAGAAATTTAATTATTATTTATTATTCACAAGACTTCTCTAAGGTAGAGCAGGAGAAATATCGCGGTCGGAGAATTACGCTTATAGAGGATCAGAGGGAAGGAGCAGAGTGTGCTTGCAGCGACTCTAGATAGTTCTAGAACAGCAACAGTGGAGTGCCTACTTGAACACGCGTAGTCACTTTTCGAGATTCTAGGATAAAACACTCTTATTTTGTCTTGATTTTAAATAATAATTATGACACTTCCTGAGAATTTCTTTGCACTAGCAGTAGTTTAAAATGCTTTTCAATTAAACAATTTCTCATAAGCTAACTTATACTAATGATACAAACAACAATTGTTCTCACGAAAAGCGTATAATTATTGAATAAAAAACTGCGTAATTTCTCATACTGAAATTGGAAAATTTGCGCATATGCTACTTAGAAGAGATTGTGCATTATTTACATTACTTTGCATACTAGGAGAGATTACGCAGCTCATTGGTAATGACAATATGAATGCTTTGAATGTCTGGAACTTTAACAGAAGATAATTTCAACAAATGACTAATCTGGATGAAATGTGTTACTTGTGGCATGTGGTTGCACGAAAGTTGTACAATTTATAACAATAAATGTATCGATTGTAGACAACAACAATTTAAGTAAGCAAACAAGAAAACGTTGAAACTGAAAAGAAAAGTGGGACCAATTTTAAGTTAAACGTGTTATTTAGTCAATTAATGTTATTTTGTAATTTTATCTGTGTTTGTATTTAATGATTCTTTAAAAATATTCTTTAATTCTCTTTTAATTCTTTTTTAAACTCTTTTATCTTATTTTTTTTTTTATTTTTTTTTTTTAATTCTATTATTAGTAAGTTGAAATATTCACTCATAATATAATAATATTTATTTAAAAATCCTTGTAACAGTGTCATTTAAGTATAATTATTATTGTCAACAATTTAATTGTATTATTAATAATGATCTATCTTCCTATATGCCCAATCACAACCATGCTTTACGCAAAATAGGTCTTTTCGTTTTACCACAGCTCTTGCATTAAATTAAAGCATAACAACAAAATAAAAATGGAAATGCGTAAAAAACAAATTAATTCAAAATTACTCATTGATAATTAAGCAAAATATTAAACAGCTGTGCATCAAGCTATTAGTAAATTTAAAATGTCGGGAAAATTTGTGGACCTTAAGTGTCGTTTCTTCTTCATACTTGGAGTAAGTCGAGGTTTCCTTGCAGGTTCATGGGATGATAAACCAAACTCTTTGGCCAAACGTCTTGAAATAGTACTCAAATTGATGTTAGTGCCTTTTGCAGCCAGAGAATGTCTAATCGTATTGCAGGAGGTTCTTGGATCTCGTACGACCACTCTTATCACATGACCATCACGTGCGCTCGTTTTCTAGGGCGACCGCTTCTCTTAAGGTCCACAAATTTTCTCGAAATTTTAAATTTAGTAATAGCTTGATGCACAGCTGTGTTGCTCACCTTTATCCTCTAACTTATTTGACGTTCAGAAAATCCGATTTTATGCAGGGTCAATATTTCTGACCTTTTTGTAACAGAAAGTGAAGGTTTTTTTACTCATTACAATAATTACACAACAGCAATATCTACGACAAAATCCAATGAAAAACTGACGATAAACATGCCGACCACCTTTATTTATAGCAATAGAATGCGTCTGATGCAATCAGCACATGAGATTATGCAATAATCTGCGCAAATGAGGCAATGTGTTAAAATGCTAAAAATAGGCTACTGGTCTTAAACTTTTGCAAATGACTGTACATATACACACTTGAAACAGAGATAAAGCTTGTAATGACAAACATTTTGCATAGAAAAGCCAGGTAACAATTCGTTTATTCAGTAAAAAAATAAGGAATTTTTTCTTTTATTATTTTTTTATTAGAATTTTTAACTTATGTGAAGTAAATAAGAAAATAAAATAATTTTCACCTACCTACTTAGCTTAATAACAATTCTCGATAGCTTTTAATCACTTCAATTCTTCATAAATGCGAATCAATATATGCATTTTTTTCTTTGCTTAGCTAAATCAGCCTTACGTTTATAAATTATTTTCGGTTGCATTAATAACCATCATTAAAGGATAAATTTTGATAAAATTTTTCTAATAAAAAATAACTTAACTACGCAAAAATCCAATTGGTACTATACGCAGAGCTGATAACTTTTACGCTACCGAAAAATTTAAATAGAAATTTTTTATGTCTTTTTGTGATGTTTTATATCAAAGTTTTCTGGTTTCTCTCTCTTGTTATCTATTTATTTATTTATTTTAAGTAATACTATTTCGAACATCTCCTATTTGTTCAAAGATAACGTTCCTTATTAGAGTTTATATCTGTCTTTCAAAGTCTAAATTAAGTTTGGCAAATTATTTGATGGAAAGATCAGCTCTCATCGCTTTACACGTTAAATCAAGTATTCCTATCTCCTTTATATTATCTTACAAAAAACAGTTTTACCTAAATATGTTTATTTCACTGCAAAATTATCAACGCAATGAAATATTTCTCTTCTTGGACTATTTTGTTACGAGATTGACAGTGTTTGTATAAAATGATTGGTAACTCAAGTTTTCCTCTTGTTAACTACTTTAGAAAACTGATTATACAGTGCCACTAAAAAAAAAAAAAAAAAAATCTACATTTGAGCGGCAAAAAAAAAAAAAAAAAAAAAACTTTGCAAGTCAATTGCCGTTTCCGCCATAAAAATGCATCGAAACCCAGTGATGACACGTGGTGTTAGTCAATCACAGACGATCTTTCCCTTTTTACATTTTATTGCCATTTGCAGCCGTTTAGTTATGGATCTCTGGATATATCTGCCAGATGGCTGCAAAAAAAACTTTGCATGTCAATTGCCGTTTCCGCCATAAAAATGCATCGAAACCCAGTGATGACACGTGGTGTTAGTCAATCACAGACGATCTTTCCCTTTTTACATTTTATTGCCATTTGCAGCCGTTTAGTTATGGATCTCTGGATATATCTGCCAGATGGCTGCATCTGGCTACATCAATCACAGAGTCCCATTCTCTAGCAGAGTCAAAGCAGGGTATTTCTCTTCTATTTTAATCTTAATCTGACCCACTGTGTGGAGTGGGAATACCTATGTAAGTTCTCAAACTTTTAACAAATGAACGAAATACTGGCTGTCGGGAGAAAAGAGTACACAGCCTTACTCTAAAAGAATGCGAGGCGAACTGGGTGATAATATTATAGGGAAAGGTCGTCTGTGATTTACCAACACCACGTGCCATCCCTGGGGTTCGACACATTTTTATGGCGGGAAAGGCAACTGACACGTAAAGATTTTTTTTTTTTTTTTTTTTTTGCCACTCAAGTGTAAAGATTTTTTTTTTTTTTTTTTGCCGGCACTGTACATTAAATGACTTATTCATCATGTGGATAAACATTCTGCTTTTCCATAAAATAAAATTATGCAGTTCTGACCAATACAAGAAATCGGACATTGTCCTAAATGGAATAAACTACCACTGCTTGATTTCCTATAACATTTATCATTGGCACAACCAGTATAGTCGGCTAAGCGCGGGTCATCCTCGTGTTAATATTTCAGCCGATGGGAGTCCAAGGTATGCGGCACAACATAATGCTAAAAAATGGCCGTTTACAGCAGCGCCGATTGCCTACAGGGATCGGGTAGCAGAAAAGCAACCAGCAGTAAAAGATTACGAGCAGACAAAAGAAATAATGCAGAAAAGCATGCATAAATTAAGAAGCGCAACGTCCGTGTGAGATGTGTCAGAGTATGTCGGAGTCTGAATACTGCAAATAAAAATGCTATTTTCTCCCCTACAAGGTGTAAATTTTTTATACAAAGCCCATAAAAATGAATGGTACATTTCTTTCAAAAAGTTTCATACAAATTAACTAAAATACATATTCTTCAAATAAAATATATATTCATACGACAGGACTATTGCTTTCAGCCTGACATTTCATGCCGTTGCCATCTGCTGTGTTTGATCTTGAATATATGAGGAGGATCTTACTTTTTTATAAACAGCATTAGAATAAGACAATGACTCGACAAATATTTACTTAATAAATCAATATTAGGTGCTCATCTTTTAAATAGGAATTATGGCAAGCACTTGAATAATTTTTCTGCCGACTGTACTTTAAATTTGCTGTATTACGTTGCGGCTTTCACAGTACACTCGTGCTTACTTTTAAAGCCTATTGAAGTGCTGTATTTAATTACCTCGTCCTAAATCAATTGCGTGCGCTTTTGTAATTTAATATACTTCCTTACTTCCTTCCTTTCTTAATAATAGTTATATGGTGCATTTTACTGCAAGTTGTTAAAAAACTGTTTTACAAAAATTGTGTGACTTAATTGATTATTGGAATCAAAATTACAACTTTTGTGAGAATTAATATTAATTAAACAGAAAATCATACTTAGTTTGTGTTTAGAAAATCTCAAAATTACAACTTTTGTGAGAATTAATATTAATTAAACAGAAACGCGTACTTAGTTTGTGTTTAGAAAATCTCAAAAGTAAAATATTTTGGGGGGTTTCGCATGTTGTTGTTGTTGTTGTTTCTAATGCCAAATGATTCAGCATAAGCTCGATCATCTCCATGAAGCCAAAAAATTCTAAAAATTCCAAAAATAGTAGTTGGTCCTTTAACACTTCGTCTTTTGTAAAATTTAAGCAGTTAAGAATGTGAGAAGGCGAGTCTTGAACAGCTTTATACCAAGGATACTCCGAAAAAGATTTACGTCCCTGTTGGAAAGTGAGCGCTCTGATGTACCCTCTCAAGAAACGCATGAAGACCGTTTGTCGCTTTCTGTCGGAATGGAATTCCAGAGCCCCACCACGGTTCTTTCCAGTAGACCATGGCCGATTGTGTGGAGTTCTACAAATTTTACAAATTTTAGTTTTTCGGGGGAAGGCTATTTAGCAGTATGTGAGAATCCCGCCGGTTATCACATCCTCAGTGGACGCAGTCTTGGTCAAAACGTCAGCAGATTCATTTCCAAAAATCCCGACATGGGATGGAACCCATTAAAAATGCACTGAGTATTTCAAGGAGAATCGAGAGATGAGATCTAAAGTTTCCAGATTTGTCCTGGCTCCTACATTCATCCAATTAGAGAGGTTCTATATAGAGGCATGATTGTCGGTTAAAATCCAAATATCATTAAAAACCAGTTCCTCAGCATTATCGATAAATTGAAGTCCTTTTTTGTTTGCTATAAGCTAAGACATAAATATTGAGCAGTTGTCAGCACTTTTAGACAGAATATTAATTGCACCAAAGGGGGTTGGTATGCACATACTACTATCAGTTACACTTTCGTAGCCCTTACTACCATTAGTATAAATCAAACAAAAGAGATGGGTGAGGGTTGCAGTTGATAGTCTCCATAGCCTTTGTTTAATAAATGCTGGGATTACAGAATTTTTACTACCATTGTCAGTAGTTCTACGTGGAAAAATATCTTATCAGAAGCAAAACTGAAACCCAAAAGAGGTTTTAAAGAGTGCGGTTCCACATCGCACGAAAGAAGTCCCAATATTCTTTCAAGGGAGAAAGGACTATGTCGTTCCAAAAGTTAATTATTGTTCCAACGACGAAGATATTTAGAAATTCTGCATTCATCGTTATAACTGAAGAGCTTGTTGTAGTATTTCGAAAGCCAGTAACTTCTGATCAAGGAAAAGCAGGCAGGTCGCTCTCAAAGAGTACAATGTCGTTTGGACAACTGGGGCGAAGGATAATTCTTATTCTAGCAGGACTCAACTGCACACTTTCAAGATGATTCAAATTGGTATCGGAAGCCCAAAAATAAATTGGTAATCCCTATTCTAAAATTAGAGTAAAAAGTAATTATAAATTAAAAAATTAGTGTAAAAATTAACTATAAATTAGTCTAAGCAAGGAGATATAAGTTGTTCTTAATGTGCACAGTCATCTTTAAAACCGTAGTTCTTGTATAATAATAGCTCCACCTGTCGTCGATAAATAACCAAATTATAGTGCTCAGGGAAGGCTTTTCCTACAGGCAGTGGGAATCTGCACCCAACGCAGTGCAGACGGGAAAAGAGCTACCGTAGGCAGCAGGTACTCGAATCAAGGTTTAGAGTGATTTCATATTTTTTTTTTTTTTTTTTTTTTTTAATACATTATTAATATTTATTGATATTTTAATTATTATTTTTGATTTGATTTATTAATATTGTTTATTGATTTAATTTGATTTATTGTTTATTGATTTTATTTATTAATATTGTATTGATATTTAAAAAAAACAAAAAAGAAAAAAGTGATTTAATTCTTTTGAAAATTCATTTAAATATAGTGACTAGTGAAGTGGGCGTAGTGTGCAAGTAGAATAACATTTACAAAAATATTTAAAAATAAAAATAAAGAAAGCAAAAAGAATTAATTAATTAATAATAATAAAACAGTAACACATACTTAGTTTATATTTAGAAATCTTAAAATTAAAAGGTTTCTGTTGTTTTTGCATATAAGCATTAATATATATATACTAAAAATATGTTTGAAAAGGGCACTTGTTTATGTTAACCATTTCATATTTTGGGGAACTACCAAATTACAACTTAGTCGATCTTCTTCGACCACTAAATTTTCATTGCTGGTTTCAAAACTAACTATTACAAATATTTACCATTTTGTCAAATTTACATTACTGCTTTTAAAATGTGGGTGTTAAACGATAAGGACTAATAACTTTTAAAACAAAACCACCAATAATTACAAAATCCCTCAATAACCGATTTCTAACCAAAACAGTCTAGATACATTACAACTTTTGTTCTGAACTATCGTACCTATTTTTATTCGCCTAATGCAATGTCATAATTTAGTATTTCGATCAAAAAACAACTATTGCGTATTTTTGCTATACATAGTGAATGCTTATGAAGTTCCTATTTTTTAACTCTCAACGACTAACACATTTTGAAATAATAGACTCTTCGCCGTATTTTAATTGACAAAAGTAATTCAGTGTAAAACTGAACACTACTTCCTTTTACCTTGCATTTCAATTGAAGAAATCTTTAATAACAGATCTGAATTCGTACTTGAACCTTGCCATGAAGGAAAATCTTATATATTTATTGTTTTCCTGGACTTATAATATATGAAAAAACTTCCATCCATTATTTTCAATGAAGAAAAAAAATGTATTGGACTAATTTAGAGCAGAGACCTATATATTGTTTAAACATTGCATACGCACCATACAGTGTAGATAAAATTTTTAGAACAAAAAAAGAAATGCATAACACAACTTGTAATGCACTTTCAGCCTTCTTAAACCATAGCCTCAATATTTATGAATTCTTTTGTGTGACACTGAATTTTCATATTCCGTAGCAAATATATCTTTTATATACTTAAAAAATATGTGTTGCTTTAATTTTGTAAAATTGTTAAAATGATCGAAGAAGAATTTCCGTCTATTTTAATATTCTGCCTACACTGTTAAAAATTTCAACAGAAAACTCTGTGTAATCTATTATCTTAAGTCTTACGTAAAATTACAGAGAAAAATAAACGGAGATGTTAAAAAAACTTATTTCATACATTTACTTTAATAGCTAATATTAATTTAATTAATTATTGGTGAGAATATATTTAGGACTTAGAATGTCATTTTCTGAAGTAGAAACAGTCGTTTTTAATTTTAATCTAAATTAATAAAATCAGACTTTTAACTGTAAATTTGTCGGAATCAAAAAATTTTGCGATATCTTCACGTTTTACACCCCATGAAAGCCGAAAATGACTTCAGAAAATTTTGCCTGTGTGTGTGTGTGTGTGTGTGTGTCATCGTGTCCGAATGTCGCTTTTTTTGTCCGGGCATCACTTGAGAACGGCTGGACGGAATTCAACGGCGCTTGGCAGGAATTTAGGTCTTCACCCAACTTAAAATTATATCTATCAACTTTTCAGAAATTCCCCCCCGTTCCCCCCCTAGGGGGTAAAAGACTAAAGCACGTTTGTTCGGGCATCACTCGAGAACGGCTGGACGGAATTCAACGGCGCTTGGCAGAAACTTAGGTCTTCACCCAACTTGAAATTATATCTATAGAAATTTTCAAAATTTTGATTGGTGTTTAAATTGTGGGTAAAAAACGCCTGCGCATGCGCCATAAATATTTTTTCACTAAAATGCTTTGAATGGAAAAATAAAATATAAAAATAATTTTTTAAGTTAAAGACTTTTGTATTCGCGTGATTCGCACTACAAATTATGAAAAGATTGAAATGATGTGTTGCCATCTAAGTTTCATACTTTAGTTAATTTTAAAAAATCTAATTGTCGTATCGAAAAACTGTTTACACCCCAGGATTCAGAAAATTCACCTCTTTCATTTGGTACTAAATTTGTAATGATAGGTCTGATATTTCTAATTTATTTTTCCCTTTATCCGTTTTTCCGTTGCCACTTAAATTTCATACTTTAGTTATTTTTTAAAAATCTAATTGTCGCATCGAAAAACTGTTTGAACCCCTGGATTCAGCAAAATCGCCCCTTTCATTCGGTATCAAATTTATAAATATAGGTCTGATATTTCTAATTTATTTTACTCTTTTTTCCGTTTTCAACCCAGATTCGATATGGAACAGCTTTAGTATTGGATCCCTTTGGCAAAATTTGAAATTTGGAACCGAAGTTGCTCTGACGTTTCTCGCCAAGATCTTTAATTGCACAATTGAGATAGCCAATTCAGTTCATCGCAAAAATGGCTTAAAATATTTAAAGTCACCAAAGGTTTCTCATACTAAAGCTGTGCGTTTTGTATTTATTTATTTATAATATTTTCTATTGAAGGCTTCTGTGGTCACGAAATTTGGTGCGTAAATTGTTTGTTTGCATCCGGCACTTATTGTAACTGGATTTCACGAAATTCGAAATCCCCCCCCCCCCTCCTTCTCGGCGTCGGAGAGCAATAAACGGTATAACTTCAGTATAACCCCACAGCTGAATTTGGCGATTTTTCTTTTTGAAGGATAATGATGTCGTTCTGGACTGTTTGAGATATAATATGGCAGCCTAATATGTTGTTTATTTTGGATTTATGATTTAATGTTTTATGATTTATGATTTGGATTATGATTTTATCACTTATCATATATGATTTATGATTTTTTTATTTATGATATAGCCATAATCGCCAACAAAAAAATCGCCAAATATCGTTGTGGGGTTATACTGAAGTCGTTTCCAATAAACATGTGTAAAAATATGTTTTTCCGTTTGAATTCGCTTTGAATTATTTTAGAATGGCGAATTTTGGTGTGCGGATATTGATTAAGTGTATGCATTATGTACATTAGTGGGATTTTGCAAAACTTCGAACTCACCCTTTGGGGAAGGGGAAATAAGAAGTGGGTAAGTTGTGCCGAATGCAGTGGGGACCCAGACTGGATATTGATGAAGTGTACGCATTATGTACATTAGTGGGATTTTGCAAAATTTCGAACTCACCCCCTGAGGAAGGGGAAGTAAGAAGTGGGTAAGTTGTGCCAAAGACAGTGGAGACCTAGACTCCTCACTCTGCGAGCGAGAAAACCTCTACCAATCACAGCGAGAATTTAGGTTATTAATAAAGATATGGGATTTTGACAACTCATTTAAGTTTAATGTCCAGCGAAGCGGGCAAAGCCTGCTAGTTAACTAATAAAATTAGGAAAAAATACAGAATAAAGATTGAGAATCTCGATTATTCACTTTTAAATAATTATTACTGTAAATTTACAGAGATTCTGGATAAATATTTACATTAAATTTACAGAAATTTTTAACAGTGTACATTTAAAGTATTTTATAGTTCTCTGTAGACGGATCATTTGTCTAAAAGCATATAATTATTTAAAAAAAAAAAAAAAAAAAAAAAAAAAAACTCATCTTGAAAATTTTTCCTCAAAATGACATTTTTCCCCTGCTATATGTAAGTAACAGAAAGAAAAAATAAAGTTTTTATAATTCATTCTCAGTACTAAATATAATTCCAAAGGAATATATGAGACAAAATCCATTTATCTCAAAGAAGCACATAGCCTGTTCAAACAAAGAAAATACATAAGAACGTATATATTGTATAAAGATTGAGAAAGCTATTCCAAAGAAAATCTTAGGAAGCTTAAATCTCAAAATATAATCTCAAAAGTTCTTTATAATCCTTTTCTTATATATATTTTTTACAGATTTCGTCTCTATTCTTTTCTCTACTTTATTTTGCACGTCTTAATAAGTTACATGGCATTATAAATAATTGAAAGAAAAATTTGTAAGTGAATTTTCTTTTTATCTTTTTGTTCTAAATTTTTCAGTTTTAATGTTCATTTAAAATTCTACTATGCTGTCATTCCTGCAAACTGCATATTTTTTGTATATTCAGATTTATTATTATTTTTTATTTTCACTTTATTCTACACTCCTTCTCATAATTATAAGGACACCCGTTTTTCTATATTAACTAAACACTGAACACTATTATTTAAACAAATATATTTTTAATTAATTTGAATTTCATTAATAGCCTATATTTAAAAAGTTTTATCGTTTTTCTATCTTAAAAAACTTTAAATATGGTAAAAAGATGATTTTTCAGGTGTTCACAATTATAAGGACAGCTCGAATTTTAGTAATTTTTTTCAGTTATTCTTTAAATTAATATTTTATGGGGTCTCTTTTTAGGGTTAAACAGTCAGACATTCTCTCTGGTATATATATATACAATTTTTTTAATATTAAGTTTCAATACCATTTCGCATAGCATATATGCTATTCCTAATACATTTAAACTATTTGAAATTGCTTTCCACTTGCATGCACTTTTCTAATATCATAAGTTAAGTTTTTTTCAACTTTTAGGCCATGGGAAAGGCAATAATACAGAAGTTTCTTTCTTCAAACTATTTCCTATTGCTCTAAAAGTAGAGCAAAAATGTAAGTCTTGTAGAAAAAATATTATTACCCCCCAAAATCTAACAAAAATCTGATAATTTCACGTTTAAAATTTGCGGATATTCTCTTGATGTTCATAATAATAGAAAAAATTACTAAATTCATTCTGTCTTCAGTAGAAGCAGCTCCCCAGAGCACCATAGATCCACCTTTAAAATGCCCGATTCATATCTGCCTTTAAAAAATCTGCTCTGTCTTTCGCTATCTTCAGATCGTGCCAGTAACTGTTAAAACCATTTGGTTAATCAAGAATAAAATGTTTTTCATCCGAAAATACAACAGTTTACTATTTAATATTGTCTTTATTCAACTTTAACACAGACGTTCTTTCCCCCATTAAATGCTGATTGATTATTACAGGTTTTTATTCATTTTAACATATTATTAATTATTTTAAACATGCATAAATGTGGACCCTAACCTTTCGTTACAAATTACGAGCAAATTCAGCCGCACTCATTATGAGTAGAACAGTAAGAGGAATTATAAGTCTTCGATCTCTGTAAAACAACTCTGATTTTGCATCAGATCACTCTCCTATCGAACCAGCAGTTCAACGTTTGATCACATTTCCTTCAGCAATTTTAGACCTTCGAATTTCATTAGAAATTCGTCGGATTGAAATTATCCTTCTACTTAAAAAACACATTTATCATACTTCACTACTTGAACGTTCTTTTTTTCGAGGAATTATCAGTAATGTCCGTCCAAGAAACATTGAATGCTTATATATGAATTAATCTAGCCCAGTAGTTAACAAACTCGCATGTCAACAGTAATTTATCCGCTAGTAAGTTAAATAAAACGAAAAAATCTGGATTGTCCCTATAATTATGAACATCTGAAAACGTGTAGAGAAACACATTTTGTATTATTTTTTATTAATTTTGTTTCATATTAAAAAAATTATAGCAATTTTAGTTTTTAGAATACTAGATCTATTAAGTGCACTTAGTATAATCTTGTTCACAATTATTTTTACATTAGTTATTTCAAAATATAAAGTGTCCTTATAAATATGAGAAGGAGTGTATATGCATAACAAAAATGTATTGAATGCATGAGTCCACCTTTAGATAAATTTCGATGTTTTGAGATGTCCTGAACACGATTTAACCCTTTTTAGTAAATAGTCTGTTAGTCTGTTTATCTGTGTGCTACCAAAATTTTGTGGGCGCTGTATCTCAAGAACCAAGGAACATTATTCAATATAAGTTTATACTCAGTTGGACCTTGATTTAAGTTAGAGCTGATTATCTTTAAGATGTATTGCCCAACAGATGGCACTGCTATGATGCGATTTCTTTCTTTTAACCCCTTAACGCGCGCTGTCCTCGCTGCGAGGACGGAAAATTTAAGATCCAGCTGCAAAAATTCATCCCGGAAATTTTTTAGCAAAAATTTACGTTTATAACATATCGTAAAAAGGCCGGTTTTTTTAACCTTAAAATTTAAAATTTCTTTTACTTTAATTTAGTTCATGAATCCCGGTGGCAGTATAATTTAAATGATCGGAATTGTCTTGCGCCGCAAAGGGTTAATGGATTGCTATGTCTAAACTTCTATAGTATATAAGTGCACAAATTTTAAGACTATATGGGTTTAATTAACCTAAAAACTTCTTCACAAATCGCAAAATTAATGTAAATCCCGGTTTCGAAAGGATGCAGCCTTTCTTCTTCAAGTAAAAAAAAAAAGCACATGCTACTATTTTGGAGGCAAAAGTAAGATTGTCTTATTTTTATCTCCAAGGTATTAATACGTGATATTTTGCAATTGAAGAAGAAAGGTCACGTCCTTCATAAACCGGTAGGGCTAACATTAATTTTATGGAATGTGAAGAAGTTTCTAAATTTTCGAAATTTGGAAACGAATGAGAATTAAAAACGAATTCGGTATTTCGAATGAGAATATTTTCGAAAGTTTAAAATTAATAGGGGACGGGAAGGGGGCGAAGGGGGCAAAAAAATTATAAATTGAGTTAGACCGTTCAAAATTGGTATATATAGGTTTTTGGGGCTTACAAGTTGAATGAAGATATTTTCGAAAATGTAAAATTATTAGGGGGGAGGCGGGAAGGAGGGCGAACGGGGCAAATAATTATAAATTGAGTTAGATCGTTCAAAATTGGTATATATAGGTTTTTGGGGCTTACAAGTCGAATGAGGATATTTTCGAAAGTGTAAAATTATTGGGGGGGGCGAAGGGGGCGAAAAATTAGAAATCGTGTTAGACCGTTCAAAATTGGTATATACAGGTTTTTGGGGCCTACAAGTCGAATGAGGATATTTTCGAAAGTGTAAAATTATTAGGGGGGGCGAGAAAGGGGATGAAGGGGGCAAAAAATTAGAAATCGAGTTAGACCGTTCAAAATTGGTATCTATAGGTTTTTGGGGCCTACAAGTCAAATGAGGATATTTTCGAAAGTGTAAAATTTTTAGGGCGAGTGGAAAAGGGGGCGAAGGGGGTAAAAAATTAGAAATTGAGTTAGACCGTTCAAAATTGGTATACATATATATATATATATAGGTTTTGGGGGCCTACAAGTCGAATGAAGATATTTTTGAAAGTATAAAATTATTAAAGGGAGCAGGAAGGGGGGCGAAAAACGCAAAAGACCTGAAACGGGAAAAAGGCGCCGCAGTCGCCACTGAGCGGGAGTTACTTAAAGTCGGATTTTTGAAGGATTGCGAACCAGCTGGTTCCGATGGCGGCTAGTAATTTAATAAATAATATGTTCTACATGAATTTGTGTAAAATTATATAGAAGAAAGTCTTGTGGTGGCCACATCATATTTCTTTTACGAGATTTTTGGCAACTTTTCTATAAAAAAGAGTTGATATTTCTTGTTAAATCCCAACACAGATTAACAACTCATTTTTTATGTACACAATATTCAATATACAATGTTTATGGGCTGGTTCTTTAAATAAGGTATACTCACAAGGTCTAACATTTGCAAATATTGAGTTTTAAAGTTTCATGTATCATATTCTTCTGAAATATCAAATTTATTATCTTTCAAAAAATTAACGTAATTAATTCAATACTTTGTGACATTTTTAATTTATATTTCATTTTCAGTTAATTTGTCTTTTAACAGTTTTTAACACAGCAATATTTACATAAAATGCAGAATTGTGTCTTATATACTATTAAGTGAGCAATATTTGTATATATATTTCACTGTTCTCGAAAACGGTAGCTCGGACACTCACGAGATTTAACACAAAGGTGCCCCCCGAAGGTCATTGTGCACATCGAAGTCAGATTTTCGAATTTTTGATTAGTTTTTTCTTAATTAATTAAAATGTGAAAATAATAACCTTCTAATTTCTGATAAACAAAAGCCATTTAAATTTTTTCCATAATTTAATTGTTGCCAATTTTTTTTTCGACAGAATAATAACAATTAAAAAAAACGTACATTTATTTATTTAAAATGAGGAAAATAAATCAGAAAATTAGAAAATAAATTAGAAATATCAGTCGTATCGTTACAAATAAGATACCAAATGAAAGGGAAAATTTTTGTGAATCCGCTGCATTAAACAGCTTATCAATCGGACAATTAGATTTTTTAAAATTAACTAAAGTATGAATTTTAGGTGGCAACAGCAGAAGATTGTATGGAAACCGTTAGGAGAAAAAAAAAAAATCTGCTCACATTAAGTCATGTGTTTTTGAAGTGGGATTAAAAATTGCAGTTTTCAAATTCTTTTAAATTTTCTCTCACGAACACAAAAATATAATATACAGCCTGTACCCCACAAGACCAACTTGCATTTCAAATTTCATCAATTTTTTTGGTTAATAAACAAAAAAGTTACTTTTTTTTTTTTTTTTTTTTTTTTTTTTTCAAATTAAGTTTTATGAGGAAAGCGCAGGTGACGTCACGTTCAGGGCAAAACACTCTAATCAGGGCAAAACATTGGTATTTCCACCAATACAAATTGCCCTTTTGCCACACGTGAGTGGAAAAATTGATTAAAGGAGCGTTTGTTTGTAAACATGCCCTTTCCTTATTCTAACTTCGAAAAGATTTATGTGATCATAGATACAATAATATATATAGATCAACGAGATATATATATTAGAGTGCTGATTCAATGGATGAAAGATTAGCTTTCCGTGGTTCAAGATGAATCACGTGACATGCTCCAATAGGTTGCTGTGTTTGGCTCTTTATCGCTATTTTGGCATTTAAAATATCAGTTCGACAAATTATCATTATTATTAGGTAACCTGACAGCCCTATGACCGAAATAAATTGTTTCTAAAATAATTTTATACATATTTCACATTTTAATAAATAATAAATATCTTTTTTTTCATCGTTTCCCAACAAAGTTTAAAAGTGTTTATAAAAGAAAATTTAAACTTTTAAAGAGCTAAATTTAACAACAAATAATAATTTTTCAACTATTTTTAAGCATTTTGTCAGTTAAAGTTCAACTACACGAAATAAAAAAGAAGTAAAATCAAAATCAAAATGATTTAGAACAAAAGAATATTATACTACGTAAGTAAACAAAAACATTGAACAATCTCCAAACCGTTGCCATAGAAATTTACTGAAAATAAGCTGTTACCAAGGGAACCGCCGAAGACGCATGTGCAAGGAGAGCATGTCACATGACTCATCTTGGACCTTCTCAAGGGTTACCATTTATCACTCTACTTTATATATCTCGTTGATATAGATCTATCATCCCCATATTATCGTGCAAAGATTTTTGATGCCGAAAAAAAACTTTGGAATCAGCCATTAAGTGGTATTGAAAAAAAAAAGGAAAAGAAGAAAAATGAATTTGAAACTATATCTGGAGTTTTTCATTCACCTTTAGTAAATAAATTATTCATCAATTTTATTTGCTAAAATATTCGTGTGTACTCCCGTGTGTATTCACTCGGGGAAAGACTGCCATATTTTGGTAAAATCGCCGTCTTTTCCCGAGTGAAAAGGAAGCCCTTTTTTCTCCCCAATGATCAATCTATGTATTATTACTATATCTATGTATGTGATACTATACATTAAGAATCTGGGTTTTAAAAGTTTTTTTTTAAATAGATTATTTAAACTCTATGAACCATATTTTTATTTTATCCGTTTCATTAATAGATCCTGCTGGGCGATTTTTTAAATTTTGGTGTTGAAGTACACCAAACGTTTCTCGACAAGATGTTTAATATAGCAACAGCCATTTTAATCTAAGTAGCGCATCAAATATATAAAAACATAAATGATTTATTTTTACACAAAATTTACAGAACAAATGCAGTTTTAAAGATAGGAAATTTATTTCAACAAGCACTATTTTAAACCTAAAAACCATTAAAAATATAAGCAGAATATGAAGGATTCTTATGTATAAACAAAAAAGAGTCTGATAAAATTATTAGCAAAACAGTCTTCCTCTTTTCTTACAACACTGTAAGAAAATTCAGAAATGTTACTTTTATACATCGGTTACGTTGCTGGTTTTAATAAGTTTGAGGCAGGTTCCTGAGAATAACAGGTTTTCGTCCATGAAACGTTCCTGATTTCAGGAATGTAGTATTATTTTGAATGTGCGTATTTGATGGTTACTGATATTTTCAAGGAACATTACTGGTAAATATTGGGCACATTAGCTGCCCAAAGTTTTAAAGGAAAGTGCCGGAATTTTTTTTACAGTGAAAAAAAAAAAAAAAAAAATCCACTGCTAATATGGCGACAAAAATTCAAAAGCCGCCAATGGAGCGACATAATAAAGTTGTGTAGCACGATAATGTTTACCTATTTATTTATACTAGTATCGCCCAGTGGTCGAAACTCGACCATTTTTTTTGCAAAGCGAGGCAAAGCAAAGTTATTGCCTTGTCCTAAACGGAATGCAATTGCAACACAGCTGCGGCAATTGTTTGCCGATATTCACTCTAACTGAATCAGCAGAGTTGTACTTAATATAACTATTTCTCTCTGTAGATGTTAGTCTTTCCTGAAATGAGAGAAAATCGCAACGTGAAAACGCCCCTTGTTGTGTGATACAGCCCAGAAGCTAATAGGTACCATGTCAAACTAAGGCCCAACCAAGCATCAAATTCTGTTAAATTAATTCGATTGTTTCATGAAGTACAGTATTTGAACACACACACACACACAAAAAAAAAAAAAAAGATATTTTTCAAAAATGGTCGAATTGAGTTCGGGAAATTTCAAAACGTGTAACTTTATCGAAAACCGAAAATCTAAAACTTTTCTGAATCTTATATTTTCTACTTATATATGCAGAGGAAAGAAAAATAAATTCACTTTTTAAAAAATAAAAATAAGTAGTCAATTTCACATAATTAAAATGCAAGGAAATTTCAAAACGTGTAAATTCATCGAAAACCAGAAATCAAAAGTTTTTATGTATCTTCTACTTGCTTCTTCTACCCACAAGAGCTAGCAATAAAGACACTTTTTTAAAAAATAAGTAGCCAATTTCAGTTAATTGAAACGTAAAGAAAGCTCAAAACATGTAAATTCAGCAAAAAACGGAAATCGGAATTTTTTCCGTATCGTCTACTTATACATGCAGCAGTTAGTAACAAATCCATTTTCCTTTTATTTAGTATATTAGTTGAATATTTATTGTTCAAATATCATCCTTGAGAAATGAAATGTTTATGTTTACATTCGAAACTGGAAGTTTGCCATTTTTTTTTTCTGGAGTTTTGTGATTTTAAATTAAAATTTTATCACTTTTACAGAAAAAATAACTCAATCAAACACATGTAGACAATAACTTATATATAGCCAAATACCCAAATATCGAAATTCCGATATTATATACCCAAATATCGGAATTAAAATCGGCAGATAATATCCGTTATTTTTTAACAATTTTTTACAAAAAATCCAATGGACGATTAACATTGAAAAGCTTTTTCATGGCTCCATGGACAGACAGTGGCGTCATCACTTCGCTTGCGTATAGTGATGCTACATTATACAAATTACTGTGTCTATGGTTTTATTTGAGCTTTATGAAATTGCCAGATTTAATAACTTTCTACTTTTAGGTATTTTTTAATGTAAAGGAATACGTGTATAAAAGGGAAAAATGGGGGAAAATTCATAAAAAATAAATGTATTTTTAAATACCTTCTTGACATCGCAAGAAAATAATATTTGTATTCGCACCTTCTGGCTAACCATACCTTTCGAATGATACCATTTTCAACCCTCTACTCCCATAATTAATATGTTAAAAAGGGACAACAAATTTTATGCTTGCCTATTAATATATAGATAATAATCACTATGCTAATTTATCATACAAACAAATGAGCCTCTGTGTGTTACTGCACTTGCACGCTGTCGAACAGAAATATTTGAATAATTCAAATTAATATTTAAATAAATAAATAAAAATAAAAATATGTTTAATGGGAAATAAATATAAAAATAAAAAGATCAGTTGTCTAAAATACAGCAGAAATAGCGCTCATAGCATATTGTTACAAGGGATTAAGTCTTATTGTTACAATGGATTAAAAGTCTACAATGGTGACAAAAATTCAAAAGTCGCCAAAGAGAACTATATTAAGGCTGTACTATCAGGTTTACAAACCATGAATTATATATAAACACAAAAAATTAATTGTCTCATGCGACAGACGTAGCCGGTCACAGCATATTGTAATATTTGGCGTGAAATCGCTGTCATTTTATGGTTGATTGGATAAACAAAATTAACATAGGAAATAACGTAAAAGCAAATATTATGTGCACCACGTATAGTGTTGTTCACATGTAACTGGGATTCAAATATAAAAGGGAAACTCCAATTTTTTCGATACTATCCATTTCGAAACTGTTATATAATAAGCACCTAAATGGAAGCTCATTGGTAAACCATTGTCGCAGGTAATAGGGACAAGCGCCCGAGTTTCAGTGGATGACCAAATCGCTGCCGAAGGCAGTAGGGACCTGAAGCGAGCTTTTGAACAATTTCAGTAATTTATTTTATTTTATTTTTATAAAGCTATATAGAAAAGAGTTTCCTTAAAATTTAGTGATCAGCGAAGCGGGCAAAGCCTGCTAGTCAATTTAAAGTAAAAAGAGAGAGAGAGAGAGAGAGAGAAAACTAACTTTCCGTAAAATAACGAAATTAAAAATTCTATTGGAATGAAACAAAGTTATTAATACTCATAATTATTTTCCTCTACATTTATTTCATTGCTTTCAATGTACGCATTTCACTAATACATATTGAATAAAAATGCAATAATATGTATTTAAATGAATTCATACATTCGTAATGCATCATACATTAAAAGGTTTTAGCTCAGCAAAGACTTTAAAATACATTCATAATGCATCATACAATAAAAGGTTTTAGCTCAGCAAAGACTTTAAAATGAAATGGGATGTAACAGTAAATTCAGCAAAAAAAAAAAAAAAAAAAAGTGGGGAAAATCATGGCCTTAAAACGACAGTAAACGAAAAAATATTAAACCTGAAATGCAATGGGCTCTTCCCAGCATCGTCTGCTCAATCACGTGATAGAGGAAAACGAATAAACGAATTCTGAGAATCGAATTCAATTAAATATTGTTCTTAAGAAAAAAAATTTTAATATTTAATATAAAATAAAATAAAAGTAATATTGTGCATTTGTAAACAGTAGAGTAATTGTATTTGTAAATTTAATATTTTTTAAAAACATTTTATGTGTTTATTTATTTTTACTTATAAGAATCGATTTTTGTATATTGTAGTGTAACTGTAACATTAACTGATCTAGCAATAAATAATAGCTTGTTCTTGTGGAATGTTTACGGATTATAAAATGTTTTCATTTAATTGAATTGCATAAAGGTGTTACAACAAGTTAATTAACTTAGTTACTGGTCTAAATGGATTTACGTAGTACGATATTGCACTGTCACTGATTTAAGTACCAAAAATCAGAGTATTTAAACATGGTCCTCATGAACATCAATAACAGGTATAAACTAAATGATGATTGTAAATGTATACAGCAAACGAAAGATGATGAATAATGATATAAAATGGATTAAAAATGATGATGTATAAAAAATAACACAGATTAAATACGATTGATCAAAAATAAGAATAGAAAATATGTTATTTTAGAAATCGCTCTAGATTAACAAGACTTCGTCTGCTATTTGTTTTTCATCTATCATGTGACCTCTGACGTCAGGTGGGAAGAGCCCATTCAGAAAAAAATTAAACTTCTTTGAAATGCAATGAGCCAAATAAATTTTAAAAAAAAAAAAATGCTTTGAAACGCATTTATTTGTGCGTTTTTCTCGAAATTCAAAACTATAATTTCATTTGCAAGATCAATATATATTTTTTTTTTTTTTTTCAAAATTTTTACAAAAAATATTAAATTATTACTCTTTATAAATGTAATTTTTAAAAAATTGTATATTTTTAAAAGATTTTTGAGTGCCAGCGGTTAGTTTTCTAAATATCTTCAAAATCTTGACAAAAAATCAACATTTTACTAATTTGTTCATGTATAATGCAATTACTATAAATACATTATCTATATATATAAAAGAGCAGAGTCTGTCTGTGTGTGTGTGTGTGTGTGTGTCCGCTATAGAATCCTAGGCCGTTTCACCGAGCGGGACCAAATTTGGCACGGTTAATGTTTACGACCCGAGAAAGACAACGCCGCAAGCGATTTTACAAAATTCGCCCCCCAAGGGGATGGGGGGGCAAAACGTAATTTCACAAAATCCTTCATATCTCAAACAAAAAAACAGATATCCGTAAAATTTTTGCTTTAAAATATAGCTAATACAAATGTCTAAAAATCAGTTTCTGGAATTTTTGAAATTCGGTCCCCAGGGGGGGCGGGAGGGCAAAACGGGATTTCACATGCGTAAAACGTGATTTCGCATAATCCTATATATCTCAAACAAAAAAAATAGATATACGTGAAATTTTTGCTCTAAAATATAGCTAATGCAACTATCTAAAAACCAATTTCTGGAATTTTAGAAATTCAGCCCCCAGGTGGGGCAGCAAGAGGGGGGGGGGGGCTATGGAGCAAAAACAAATAGAAATAGAGTTAGGCTGTTCAAAATTGGTACAGATAATTTTTAAAGGCCTGCAAGAAGAATGGGGATATTTTCGATTGTGTAAAGTTATTAGGAGGGGCGAAAAGGGGGGGAGGAGAGGGGGGGGGGCAAAAAAATAAAAATAGTGTCAGATCGTTCAAAATTGGTACGTAGAGGTTTTCGATACTTACAAATCGATTGCGGATATTTTTGAATTTGTAACATTATTAGGAGGGGCGGGTAGGGGGGTGGGGCGGTTAGGGGGGCTATGGGGCAAAAACAAATAGAAATACAGTTAGGCCGTTCAAAATTGGTACAGATAGGTTCAAGAGGCCTGCAAGTCGAATGGGGATATTTTCGATTGTGTAAAGTTATTAGGAGGGGCAAGAAGGGGGGGCAAAAAAATAAAAATAGTGTCAGATCGTTCAAAATTAGTACGTAGAGGTTTTGGATACTTACAAATCGATTGCGGATATTTTTGAATTTGTAAAATTATTAGGAGGGGCGGGTAGGGGGGTGGGGCGGTAAGGGGGGGGGCTATGGGGCAAAAACAAATAGAAATACAGTTAGGCCGTCCAAAATTGGTACAGATAGGTTCAAGAGGCCTGCAAGTCGAATGGGGATATTTTCGATTGTCTAAAGTTATTAGGAGGAGCAAGAAGGGGGGTAGGGGAGGGGGGAGCAAAAAAATAAAAATAGTGTCAGATCGTTCAAAATTGGTACATAGAGGTTTTCGATACTTACAAATCGATTGCGGATATTTTTGAATTTGTAAAATTATTAAGAGGTGGCGGATAGGGGGGGCGGTAAAGGGGGGCTATGGGGCAAAAACAAATAGAAATACAATTAGGCCGTTCAAAATTGGTACAGATAGGTTAAAGAGGCCTGCAAGACGAATGGGGATATTTTCGAAAGTGTAAAGTTATTAGGAGGGGCGAGAAGGGGGAGGGGAGAGGGGGGGGGCAAAAAAATTTAAAAAAGTAAGATCGTTCAAAATTGGTATATAGAGGTTTCCGATACTTACAAATCGATTGGGGATATTTTCGAATTTGTAAAATTATTAGGAGGGGAGGTAAGGGGGGGGGGGCTATGGGCAAAAACAAATAGAAATACAGTTAGGCCGTTAAAAATTGGAGCAGACAGGTTTAGAAGTTATTAGAAGGGCCGGGAAGGGAGGGCGGAGGGGCAAAAAAAAAATAGAGTTAGATCGTTCAAAATTTGTACATCGAGGTTTTCGGTACCTACAAATCGATTGCGGATATTTTTGAATTTTTAAAATAATTGGGAGGGGCGGGAAGGGGGGAGGGAGCGGAGGGGGCAAAAAAATAAAAACAGAGATAGATCGTTCAAAACTGGTGCATAGAGGTTTTTGATACTTACAAATCGATTGCGGATATTTTCGAATTTGTAAAATTATTAGGGTGCTCATATATATGCATTCGCGCGTGCGCATCGCGCACGGTTCTACGCTGCCGAAGGCAGTGGGGACCCGGTGCGACATTTTTCCTGATCAGAGTTTTTTTTCTTTTTTTTTTTTTCACATGATAAAAATTAATGCAATTTTGAGAATTCGTAAATTATAATGATTCATTTAAAAATAGTGACCAGCGAAGCGGGCGTAGCCTGCTAGTCATCTATATATGTAAAAGAGCAGAGTCTGTCTGTGTGTGTGTCTGTCTGTCCGCTATAGAATCCTAGGCCGTTTCACCGAGCGGGACCAAATTCGGCACGGTTAATGTTTACGACCCGAGAAACTCAACGCCGCAAAAATGAAAGTTGTAACTTAATTAGTTTTGGAGATATTTATTAAAATGTCCTCTCATGTCTAATCTAAAAGCGATCTCAATGACTGAGAATTCACCGCCATTGCATAAAAAAAAGATATTTTAACGGAGTTAAAAGCAGAAAAAGTGGAAAATAAATTAGAAATATTTGTCCGATCGTTACGATTTCAATACCAAATGAAAGGGGCATTTTTTCTGAATCTAAGTGTGCAAGCGGCTTATCGGTACAACAATTAGATTTTTTTAATTTAACTAAAGTATGAATTTTTTGTGGCAACATCATTTCAAATGCCAGACGACCGTCTGCCATGAAAAAGGAAATGATTGTAACCGATCAAGATATCACGTGTTTTGTAGTGGGGGGAAAAATTGCAATTTTCAAATTTTCATTCACGTTACATTTGAATTAATATTCGGCCTAGACAGCATATTATAAAGCTACTGTTCAATTTTCATGAAAATATGTGGATAAACAAAAAAATTAGATTAAATTTTGTTTCATATTTCGCACTATTTTAAATTGAGATATGCCGTTGAAATTTCGTAATATTTGGTTTTAACGCCCGATAATTCGATTCTGAGTATTTTTGAAAGTGTAGAATTATTAGGAAGGGCTTGAGGGGGAGGGGGGGGGCGAAGGGGCAAAAAAAAAGAGTTACAGCGTTTGAAATTGGTATTATTAGGTTTTAAGGAAAGATAAATCGATTGCGGATATTTTCAAGTGTAAAATTATTAGAAGGGACGGAAAGGGGGAAGGGAGGGGAAAAAACGTAGAAAAGGAACGGTTGTTTCGGAGAAAACAACGGAAAACCCAGAACGCCTTTATCATTTTATACTTTGCAGAGTTTCGAATTCTGATACTCCTTTCACATTTCATACTATGGATTTTTAACAGTATTTAGCCCGGAATTACGCAAGTTTCGGAGAAAACCACGAAAAAGTCAGACATAAATCGTTTTATAATAGTGTTTATATCATTTTTGTATCTCAGCTTCTAATCAGCATAATTTCAAAAGTAATATGTCATTTTGAAACTTATTTGAATTGAATTTCAAGTGTAGACGCCACAAATTTCTGTCACCTTCCATTAACCGACTACCGTAAGTAATGGAATTCGAGATTTCACGTGATTTACACGTTTTAAGGTGTCCTGATTAGGTTTTTCTTTCGTATCTCAGCTACTAATTAAAATAATTTTATAAATAATACATTATTTGAAAGCTTTGTTGATTTGGAATTGAACAGTAGATTACAGAATTTTCTACCACCAGATGGCGCTGTAATATTTTTAAATTTCAATATTTCGAATTCTGAATATGATTAAATTATTTTTAATACATCATTCGAAAGATATTTTGAAGTACTTTTATATTATCGAAAGGGGAATTCGAGATTTCACCAGATTTACACGTTTTAAGGTGTCCTGATTAGGTTTTCTGTTGTATCTCAGCTACTAATTAAAATCATTTCATAAGTAATACATCATTTTAAAGCTTTGTTGATTTGGAATTGAATAGTAGATTACAGAAATTTCTACCACCAGATGGCGCTGCAATATTTTAAAATCTCAATATTTCGAATTATAAATATGATTAAATTATTTTTAATACATCATTCGAAAGATACTTTAAAGTTCTTTTATATTATCGAATAACCTATATCAAATTTATCCAATAGAGGGCGCTAATCGCAATTATTCGAGATTTCACCTGATTTATATGTTTTTAAGGTGTCCTAAAGGGGGGCAAAAAAAAAAGTGTCTTAAAGAGGGCATTCATATATACGCGCGCACAGCGAGCGTATATATGAATTCGTGAGATGAAGGCAGATGGGACCCGGTGTGAGTCTTTACCCGATCAGAAATATATATATTTTTTTTATTCCTTTTCTTAAGAGTAAAAGTTTATGAGTAATAACATGGAATTTTGAGAAATCATAACTGTGGTGAAGGAATACGCACGCGCAGCGCTCATATATATGCATTCGCGCGTGCGCATCGCGCACGGGTACGCTGCCGAAGGCAGTGGGGACCCGCTGCGACATTTTTCCCGATCAGAGTTTTTTTTTTCTTTACATGATAAAAATTAATGCAATTTTGGGAATTCATTAAGTATAATGATTCATTTAAAAATAGTGACCAGCGAAGCGGGCGTAGCCTGCTAGTTCATATATATATATATATATATATGTGTGTGTGTGTGTGTGTATGTGTGTGTGTGTGTGTGTATAAGTGTGTACATTATTTTCAATTCATAGTTTAGCTGTGACTACAGAGTATATAAACTACGTTTGAAGCAAAATTCGAACTTAGTTAAATAAATGTTCTGAAAAATGTATTTTAAGCACTTTTTGCCTTTTTTTCTCCCCTGTCGGAATTCTGAGAGTACTTCAAAATGATAAGGAAAATCCCACAGTAGAAATATTTACTAAAAGTACGCTCACGTACGTTATTCATATATAAAAAAGAACCTTTTGAACAAATTCCTTCGTTTATTTTTAAAACTGCAGAAACTACAGATTTCTCGATCAAGAATGTGAATTTTTTTTTTTTTTTTTTTTATGTCAGAAAATATGACTAGTGTAAAATTTTAAAAACTTACAAAATTGTTTGTTTTTATTATTTTGATTTTTAACAAAATACATCTTTGAGATGTTTTACAAAATAATAAACCTATAAGAAGCATAATAATAAATTTCAAAATCTGTTAAAATGTATCATTTTTGTTCTTACGTTATTTTTTCTTATTTCTATATAATATATATATATATATATTAACGTTACGCTTCTACAAATTTTTGAAATTTGCCGTAATGCTTTAAATTTTTATCTGCATTTTAATGCTTTTTTCTACTAGAAACGCGTTAAAATACACTTTATGAATATACAAGACAGAAAATTCATGTAGTTTGCATAGATTAGAAATACTTTTCGATACATCTTTAACTTTCATATCCGTAAGAACGCAGTAATATATATGCTAGGTGTTCCATAACTCTGTAGACATTTTAAAAATTCATGAAAATTGAAGGAATTGGTAGAATTGAACGCAGTTTGCGAAAAAGTTTTTCTCGTAAAGAAGTATATATATATATATATATATATATACAGGGTGGTTATAATTAAACTTCCCCTATAAACACCATCCTAGAGCGCAAACGGGTGAACGGAATACAACGAAATTTGGTATATAGACTATACACGAGATGCGCTCAAGGAATTTCGAAAAAAAAAATTAGTTCTAAAATGTCCACCAGAGGGCGCCTTTTTCGGAAGAACATTAAATTTAACACAATAAACGACCAAAACTGATTACAGAAACAATATTAACAATCCAGAGCAAGAATAATGAGTAATAAAATGTAAAACCGGGAAAAGCTGTCAGTTCTAGGAAAAAAATGTCGAGATTTGTATGCTTGCCAAGAAGAGGAAGCTTTATGCAAAACAGGTTAGGATATAAAACATTTGCAGACGTTGTCATGTTTTATGTCGATGTTTCCGGCTGTAATGATGACGGTATCTTTAGTTGAACGTGCGTTATTGGTGAAGCTGTTTTACGAAAACAAGGGGAATGCTTCTGCTGCAGTTCGTAAATTTCGTCGTATAAAGAACCTACGGCGTGGACCAACGTCTACTAAAGGTATCCGAGCATGATTAAAAGATTTGAAGGGACAGAGCCATTAGGAGGTCAACCTGGAAGAGGCCGTAAACCTGTTACACCGGTACTTGTTGATGTCGTCAAGATAGCTGTTGCCGCACAGTCACAGACGTCAGAGTTTGGGGGCAGTAGCGCACGTGCAGTTTCTCGACAGACAGGTTATTCTTACAGCACCGTCCGAAAAGTGCTCAGAAACATAATGCACTACTTCCCATACAAGATCCACCATGCCTAAGAGCTGCTTAATAGGGACAAGCCACAACGTCTCTCATTCGCAGTCAGTTTCCTCAACAGAATGACTGTTGATCTTTCATGGCCTTGGAATATTCTGCGGAGCGACGAGGCTCATTTTTACCTCAATATGTCAGTCAACATACAGAATTGCCGTATTTTGGCTAAGGAAAATCCGCGAATGCACACTGAAATTCCCCTACATTCTTCAAAAGTGACTGTCTGGTGTAGATTCACTGCGACATTCTTTACTAGGACATTCTTCTTTGAGGAAATAACTGCATTTGGTCCTGTCACATGATCCGTTACGGACCATCGGTACCATGACATGCTGCAGACGTTTGTTGTGCCGTAACTACAGCAAAGGCAGGTCTTTACATCGACCATTTTCATGCAGGATGGTTTCCCCTCACATATCCATGAGTCCGTGAAGGCGCTATTGCTCCAACACTTCACAGACGAGAGACGAACATATTATTTGTCGCTTCTTTCTTAATCCCTGGCCACCACGTTCGCCGGATCTAAATCCGTGAAATTTCTGGTTATGGGGCCACTTAAAAAGTGTTCTGTACACTGTAAGAAATTTCAGTAAAATTAGGGGATTTGACCGTTTATAGATACGGCTAGCATCCTTCTTTCAGGAAAAAGTCCAGTGCCCGTATCTGTAACAAAGTCATGTAAAATTCAGAGTGTTGACCGTTTATTAAAAGTCACTTCCCTTCTTTGAGAAGAAAATCATGACATATTTACGGCATAACTTTATTTTTACAGTCAGTGACTGTAAAAATTTGAACGGTCACTGACTGGCAAAATGTTTTCAAAATTTTTACAGTGTATCGTGGAGATGTTGCATCGCTGAATCACTTAAAGAACTCTATAACGCTTTATGGGCGAAGTATCACACCTGACCAGTTATAATCTGCTGTTGAACTCACTGTCCATCGTCTTGAAATTTTGCAGGTGAATGAGAGTGGTCAATGGAGCACCTTTCCCTACATCGTCTTGGACACGTTTAACAACTGCTCCTCTTGTGCAATTTCCTAATCTGTTCTTGTTTCTGCAAATTGGACTGTTTTGTTTTTCTCAAACAGCGTACTGTTATTTTTTCCTTACCTTTACTTAATGTAGTTCGATGACAAGATGATCAGAAACTAGTCAATAAATGTTAATATTGTTTCTGTATTCCGTTTTGGTAGTTTATTGTGTTAAATTTAATGTTTTTTCGGAAAAGGCGCCCTCTGAAGGACATTTTGGACCTAAATTGTTTTTTCGAAATTCCGTGAGCACGTCTCGTGTATAGTATAGATACCAAATTTCGTTGCATTCCGTTCAACCGTTTGCGCTATAGGATGCTGTTTATAGGGGAAGTTTAATTATAACCACACTGCATATTTAGTTTAAAAAATAAATAAATAAATAAATAAAAGTTGATTTTTTCTTCTGTAGAGGGCGCTGCACGGATACGAAACGAGAAATATGCAATTCAAAGTTCTGTAACTCGCACGGTATTCTGATTAACATAGCTTACTTTTTTTATATTTTGCTTCCTAGTTGTGCCTACATGAAGTTTTAATTGCGATGCTGACTTGGTGGATGAGCTTTACTGGTGAAAATGGTGTTTCTCAAATAAGAACCGCCAACTGAAGCTGCAGTTATCGGTATTGTAACTCACTTACAAACTGTAATTTATGGCGATGGAAGACATAGAATAGAATTTATATGCCTCTAAGCATTTGCATGCAAATAAATCAAGCTTTTCACGGAAATGTGTGATTTGCTCACATGCAGCGCTCTCTATCGACGAAAATTTTAACTATTATATGTTTCTTTACCAAAAACAAAATCTCCCTTCACAAGAATAACATTTTTGGAAACTGCGTACAATTCTACCAATTCTTTCAATTTTGATGAATTTTTGTAATGTCTACAGACTTATGGGACACCCTTTATTTTGTTTTTCACTGTAGTGAAAGGAAAATGCAAACTAATTTTTGATTTTACTAAAAAAGTCATTTTTGCGATAATAATTGTTTTGTAAATTTCACTAAAATATATCAAATCCTTCAAGTTTCATTAACTTTAAAACGTTTTTACACTGTGGGGTTATCTGACAGATAAAAAAGAACAGCATACGTGATTCAGTCTAAAAACGTCTGAAGGTGCAAATATTTATATACATATGTATAAATAATAATATTATTACATGTAAAATTAAAGCTTATCATTTTTCATTAACGAACCTTTTTTTTTTTTTTTTTTTTTTTTAGAAAACTAAGTAATATTCAGATCATTGTTGCCAGATCTGGCGGATATCATTAATCACCAATAATTTTGAGAAATGATATTTGATATACGTAATAGACTACAAATGTTACAAGTAATTAGGCTACTATTACTATTAAAAATTATTTGTGATTATTGAATAAAAAATCCGTCAGAACTGGCAACGCTAATTCTGATATTTATATAAGTGTCTGTGAAATGAAAGGGGCACAGCGCCATCGTTTCTACAGAAGACTATGCATGCCCCTATAGAAGATTCTGAATGCTGGAAACACATGCCATATTGTCAGATTAAGACAGATGATTGTATGATAGCGGTTTCAACGGTATCGTTCATATCATGGATGCTTCCGAACGTTGTTAACGTGCAGTCGTTCATTTTTTAACGGCGGAAAATATTAATGTTGGTGATATTTATCATCGAATGCAAAATATGTATGTCACATTTCGGATGGTGTAACGATTTCCGTAAAGTACATACTGCAATTGCTATCTAAGTGATAACTACATTTTACGAAAATGTCTGTACCACCGGAATACTGATCTGCGTGACTTACCCTCTGTGCCATATACATTTTGCATGCGACGATAAATTTTCTCCGTTACTCAGATTTCTGCCGCTAAAAATCGAACAATTGCACATTAACAACGTTTGGATTCATTCATGATATGAACGATACCGTTGAACTCGTTCCTAGGCTAAGACACAAGCATTTGTCTTAATTGGATTATATGGCATGTATTTCCAGCATTCAAATCCCTCGATACGGGCATGCGTAGCCTTCTGCATATCAAAACAGTGGCACAATCACGGTAGTGCCACTTTTATTTGGGAAACCCTTATAATTTTATTGATATATTTTCTTATTTAAAATTAAAATCATACCTGAAAATTAGATAATAAAATAATAATATTAGTCTATATATATTTATTGTGTAAGTCTATATAATTTTATATCATATTAGTGTAACATAAAGTAATAATATATCCATCTTCTTTTCAATAACTTATAGCACTATAAAACCATGATAAATAAAACTATAAAATTCAAAATTTCTCTTCTTTGTTTAAAAAAAATTAAAAGGACTAAAAATAAAAATGAAAATATAGTACAAAATATTAACAACAACATAAAACTTTTTTTTTTTTTTTTAAACTGAGCCCATTTTATTGCTTTTAACATTTGCATTTTTAAAATTATATTCTGTAAAAGTAATCCATAAAATGAATTTATGCAACGAATAATAAAAGATTTCAGATGAACAAAATCCTTTAGAGATTAAATAAAGCCTGTCTAGATTTCGAAACGTGGAGGAAAAAGTAATTAAGTTTTCGAGAAATAAGAATCAATAAAGGAATAACATGAAAAAAGTAAAAAAAAAAAAAAAAAAAATAGTACAAATGAATCCTTGTAAATTTCACAGAGCTGTAGGAGTTATAGGAGTTATTAAATTGAAAATTTTAAAATACTTTTATGTATTCAAAGATACATTTCTCCAAAGATTTTTAGAATTCTTTCATTTAAAATTAATTTATTTATAAATTCATTCTAAAGTATATGTTCTAAGGTAACGTTAACTTTAATCAATTTATAATTCACTTTGTTTTGTTTTCACTATTCTGCTTTGAAACCGCATAATGTTTTTGACGTATATTGTAGAAATAGAATAAATATTATTATTTCTATTTTTAAAAAGTTAAATTTATAGGCTATAATAATTTTTATGATTTGCGAGAGGATGTCGGAAAAAGTTATTAATACTAAAATTTAATCAAGATAGAAATTTAATTATTATTTATTATTCACAAGACTTCTCTAAGGTAGAGGAGAAATATCGCGGTCGGAGAGATTACGCTTATAGAGGATCAGAGGGAAGGAGCAGAGTGTGCTCGCAGCGACTCTAGATACTATAGAACAGTTTTAGAACAGCAACAGTGGAGTGCCTACTTGAACGCGCGTAGTCACTTTTCGAGTTTCTAGGATAAAACATTCTTATTTTGTCTTGATTTTAAATAATAGTGCTTGAATTTTTATGACACTTCCTGGGACTTTACACTGACAGTAATTTAAAATACTTTTAAATTAAACAATTTCTCATAAGCTAACTCATACTAATGATACAAACAACAATGGTTCTCTCGAAAAGCGTATAATTATTGAATAAAAAACTGCGTAATCTCTCATACTGAAATGAGAAAATTTGCGCATATGCTACTTAGAAGAGATTGTGCATTTTTGCATACTAGAAGAGATTACGCAGCTCATTGGTAATGACAAGATGAATGCTTTGAATGTCTGGAACTTTAACAGAAGATAATTTCAACAAATGACTAATCTGGATGAAATGTGTTACTTGTGGCATGTGATTGCACGAAAGCTGCACAATTTATAACAATAAATGCATCGATTATAGACAACGACAATTTAAGTAAGCAAACAAGAAAACGTTGAAACTGAAATGAAAAGTGGGACCAATTTTAAGTTAAACGTGTTATTTAGTCACCTAATGTTATTTTGTAATTTTATCTGTGTTTGTATTTAATGATTCCTTAAAAATATTCTTTAATTCTTTTTTAATTCTTTTTAAAACTCTTTTATGTTATTTTATTTTATTTTATTATTATTATTTTTTAATTCTATAATTACTAAGTTGAAATATTCACTCATAATATAATAATATTTATTTAAAAATTCTTATAACAGTGTCATTTAAGTGCAATTATTACTATCAACAATTTAATTGTATTATTAATAATGGTCTATCTTCCTATATGCCTAATCACAACCATCCTTTGCGCAAAATAAGTCTTTTCGTTTTATTACAGCTCTTGCATTAAATTAAAGCATAACAACAAAATAAAAATGGAAATGCGTAAAAAACAAATCAATTCAAAATTACTCATTGATAATTAAGCAAAATATTAAACAGCTGTGCATCAAGCTATTAGTAAATTTAAAATGTCGGGAAAATTTGTGGACCTTAAGTGTCGTTTCTTTTTCATACTTGGAGTAAGTCGAGGTTTCCTTGCAGGTTTATGGGATGATAAACCAGAATCTTTGGCCAAACGTCTTGAAATAGTACTCAAACTGACGTTGGTGCCTTTTGCAGCCAGAGAATGTCTAATCGTATTGCAGGAGGTTCCTGGATCTCGTACGACCATTTTTATCACATGACCATCACGTGCGCTCGTTTTCTAGGGCGACCGCTTCTCTTAAGGTCCACAAATTTTCCCGAAATTTTAAATTTAGTAATAGCGTGATGCACAGCTGTTTTGCTCACCTTTATCCTCGAACTTATTTGATGTTCAGAAAATTCAATTTTATGCAGGGTCAATATTTCTGACCTTTTTGTAACAGTAAGTGAAGGTTTTTTTACCCATTGCAATAATTACACAATAACAAAGTCTACGACAAAATCCAATAAACAACTGGCGATAAACATGCTGACCACCTTTATTTATAGCAGTAGAATGCGTCTGATGCAATCAGCACATCATGAGACGATGCAATAATCTGCGCAAATGAGGCAATGTGTTAAAATGCTGAAAATAGGCTACTGGTCTTAAACTTTTGCAAATGACTGTACATATACACACTTGAAACAGAGATAAAGCTTATAATGACAAACATTTTGCATAGAAAATCCAGGTAACAATTCGTTTATTCAGTAAAAAAATAGGGAATTTTTTCATTTGTTATTTTTTTATTAGAATTTTTAACTTATCTGAAGAAAATAAGAAAATAAAATAATTTTCACCTACCTATTTATCTTAATAACAATTCTCGATAGCTTTCAATCACTTCAATTCTTCATAAATACGAATCAATATATGTATTTTTTTCCTTGCGTAGCTAAATCAGCCTTAAGTTTATAAATTATTCACGGTTGCTTTAATAACCATCATTAAAGGATAAATTTTGATAAATTTTTTCTAATAAAAGATAACTTAACTACGCAAAAATCCAGTTGGTAATATACGCAGAGCTGATAACTTTTACGCTACCGAAACATTTAAATAGAACTTTTTTACGTATTTTTGTGATGTTTTATATCAAAGTTTTCTGGTTTCTCTCTCTTTTTATCTATCAATTTATTTATTTAAAGTAATACTATTTCGAACATCTCCTATTTGTTCAAAGATAGCGTTCCTTATTAGAGTTTATATCTATGTCTTTCAAAGTCTAAATTAGGTTTGGCAAATTATTTGCTGGAAAGATCAGTTCTCATCGCTTTACACGTTAAAGCAAATATCCCTATCTCCTTTATATTATCTTACAAAAAACAGTTTTACCTAAATATGTTTATTTCGCTGCATAATATCAACGCAATGAAATATTTCTCTCCTTGGACCATTTTGTTACGAGTTTGACAGTGTTTGTATAAAGTGATTGGTAGCTCAAGTTTTCCTCTTGTTAACTACTTTAGAAAACTCATTATACAGTGCCGGTAAAAAAAAATCTGTACATTTGAGCGGCAAAAAAAAAAAAAAAACTTTGCACGTCAATTGCCATTTCCGCCATAAAAATGTATCGAAACCCAGTGATGACACGTGGTGTTAGTCAATCACAGACGATCTTTCCCTTTTTACATTTTATTGCCATTTGCAGCGGTTTAGTTATGGGTCTCTGGCTACATCTACCAGATGCATCTAAAATCATCTGCCAGACCTCTGGCTACATAAATCACAGAGTCCCATTCTGTAGCAGAGTCAAAGCAGGGTATTTCTCTTCTATTTTAAGCTTAATTTGACCCACTGTGTGGAGTGGGAATACCGATGTACGTTCTCAAACTTTTAACAAATGAACGAAATACTGGCTGTCGGAAAAGAGCAGACATCCTTACTCTAAAAGAATGCGAGGTGAACTGAGTGATAATATTATAGGGAAAGGTCATCTGTGATTGACTAACACCACGTGCCATCCCTGGGGTTCGACACGTTTTTATGGCGGCAACAGCAACTGACACGTAAAGTTTTTTTTTTTTTTTTTTTTTTTTCTTTGCCGGGCCGGCACTGTACATTGAATGGCTTATTCATCATGTCGATAAACATTCTGGTTTTCCATAAAATAAAATTATGCAGTTCTGACCAATACAAGAAATCGGACATTGTCCTAAATGGAATAAACTACCACTGCTTGATTTCCTATAACATTTATCATTGGCACAACCAGTATAGGGGGCACGTGGGCCCTCCTCGTGCTAATATTTTAGCAGATGGGAGTCCAAGGTATGCGGCACAATATAATGCTAAAAAATGGCCGTTTACAGCAGCGCCGATTGCCTACAGGGATCGGGCAGCAGAAAAGCAACCAACAGTAAAAGATTACGAGCAGACAAAAGAAATTATGCAGAAAAGCATGTATAAACTAAGAAGCGCAACGTCCGTGTGAGATGTGTCAGAGTATGTTGGAGTCAGAATACTGCAAATAAAAATGCTATTTTCTCCACTACAAGGTGTAAATTTATTTATACAAAGCCCATAAAAATGAATGGTACATTTCTTTCAAAAAGTTTCATACAAATTAACTAAAATACATATTCTTCAAATAAAATATATATTCATACGACAGGACTATTGCTTTCAGCCTGACATTTCATGCCGTTGCCATCTGCTGTGTTTGATCTTGAATATATGAGGAGGATTTTCCCTTTAGCAACAGTTATAGAAATAATAAGCTAAAACTGAGATAAGACCTGCAAAAGAAATGAATAGAGTAATCATTGCTAATTAACGCAACTTCATATTTTAAGGTAAAAAATCAGTTAATTATTTTATTGTATTTTATTTCATTTACTTATTTTTACGCTTTTTTGTTTATTTAGATCAATTTAAAAATGTTTTTCTTTCCCCCCCCCCTCTCTCTCACAGGAAGTTAAAAAAATATTTACAACTGAAATTGAGAAAAATCTCATTCAAGAAATAAAACCGCTATTTCGTAAAATTTGAAATTTAACTAAAGTAGCTCAGACGTTTCTCGCTTTAATTAAACAATTGCGATAGTTATTTTAATTGATCGCAAAAAAGGAAAAGAAAAAGAGAGTCATCAAGGGGATCTTATACTAAAGGTGTAGCAAAGAAATTTTAAGAAATAACTATAGCAATCATTGCTAAGCAACGCAACACAATCACCGCACGCCTTTATACGGAAGACAATACTAAAAAAAAAAAAAAAATTCTTATCATACTAAATTAAATTATGTTTTGCACAGAATTTTTTTAAATGCAAATTTATCAGGGCCCGAAATTTCAACTTAGATTACACTCGCTGAAAAAAAAAGTTACTCGCCACAAAATATGATTAACTTACTCTATTTTTTACGTATAAGGTGACCAGAATTTTTTATTGAAAAAAGAGGAGAAATTACAAAAAGATTCAATTTTGAAAAAGAGGTCATTTTAGAGGACACAAAATTGAATGAATATGATTATAAAAGTCGATTCAAAAGCTACTTTACACAAGTGGTGGAAACTTTTTTGTCCGAAATGATGAATTTGGATCAGTACGCCATAATTTAAATTAACAATGTACGGATACGAGAGGAAAAATCCCTAATTTTTATAAATGTCACTGGACAATATAGGTTTTTTTTTTTTTTTTTTTTTTTTTTTTAAGTTAGTGTTTACAGTTCGATACAGCCAACAATCGATCGAGCTTCCCAGTTTTGCGAAATTTTTGAAATTAAGGACTAAATCCTTTTCATTTGAAACGGAGGACAGAGGACGAAAAACATAAAAAAAAGAGGGCTTTTAAGTCCTGAATTTTTTTTTTTTTTTTTTTTTTTTTTTTTTTTTGTCGTTTAAGAAGGCAGAGCGTTGAAAAAGAAGACTACTCTTAAAAAGGGGATATCCGGTCACCTTACCTAAGCTCAGCATGATTATGCGTTTTTAAATCGATATATATATATATATTTTATAGCACCGTGTACTTTGAGAATTCTGTCTATATTTAGACTGAAATTTTACTCGCCACAGTAAAATTTCCACTCACCAATGGCGAGCTGGCGAGCGGAAATTTTGCACCCTGTTTATGATTAAAGCATAATGATTTAAATAGCATTTCTATTTCAGATTAGTTTAATTTTTGTATAAAGATTAAATTAAGTCCGTTAAAGTGCAATTTATTGTTTTGTCTCTCAATTATTTAGCCGTTATGGAAATTAAATGACGAAGAAGCTATGTTTCATTACCTTTTCATTCAGATAAAGTGATTGTTTAATTTTATTGACTTAAAAGTTTATGAGATAATTCACTGACGATTGATGCTTTTTATGACAACGATTATTCTGAATTGTAGAGTAGAAAGTACCTGATGCTTAATATATTTAAAAAGGTACAATAAGAGCATCATATAATTTGTAATTACTTAATGCTTACATGTACTGTTTTAAGGATAAATTAATCCTCTTTAATTAGAACTTTTCTGATCTTAGCGAATCAATTGTTTACATTTAAAAGATTTAACAATATATTTGAAGCATTAAAGCATTTAATAATAAATATTTTTGCTATATGATACCACTTCAAGCACCCGGTGTTATTTGTCTTGGGATTTGTGTAAAGATTAATCATTTACAATAAATAATAAAATTCTGACAAGGTAAAAGATTTCTTTTTGGATGGTGTTATCTAAATTTTAATTCCTGTTGAATAGGAATGTCTCTGATGATGAAGAACATACATATATTAACTATAAAACTCCGATAAAATTTATTTAGAATCATATATAGTAACTGTCGTTTAATAAATTCACTGGTTAATAAAATGAGTCGCTTAATCTGATCAAATTGCCAGGATTGGAATCAAATCAATGCAAACTACTTTTAAAAACGCCGCTTAATAAAATCAGCATCGTTTATTAATAAACTCAAAAATATCTCCCCAGCCGCTAAAAATATCATTTATACACATTTAAAAAAAATTTCATTTGCATTTTTTTTTATAGAAAAAGAAATTAAAGCACAACAAACCCTCCCTTATCGCTTATTTTTGAAGATTTTACATTTGCAGCACAGTTACAAATTAAACACGCTCCATAACTTATCTCCGTAACAATTTCAAGGAACGTATTCTTCAAAGTGCAGTAATAAGTTACAAATTTGATTTGAAATGACATATATATATATATATATATATATATATATTCTAATTCAGGGTGCGAAATTTCCGCTCGCCAGTTCGCCATTGACTAGTGGAATTTGTATTGTGGCGAGTAAAAATTTGGTCTACTTATAGATAGAATTACGGTGACATTAAACATTCTTTTTATAGATTTAAATATGGCAAAATCTTGCCATCTTTTAATCTCATATTTAACCTCTCCTTTTTAGATTCTCGGAGAGCCGAGTCTGTGTATGTGCGGCCCGAGATCGCCCCAGCCTGAAAGGAAAATTGCGTAGTGCATACATAAAAGTTTTGATCTTCTCGGTTGTTTCGTTTCTCCTACTGTTATTTCTCCTAGCAGAGTGAGAATAGACGAGCAGACAGCATCTTTGCCCGTCGCCCACTATCCCGGAGAAGAGATACTATGCGAGAGTTTGCCTATGCGATATTGCCATGAGCCCGAGTCCTTTTAAAGATACTGCCTATGTTTATTTTGTTAAATAATGATAAAAAAACAGTTCATATTTTCCAGTTTTTTACTGAAACGCCAATGACTTGCACTTGTAATGATTTGTAAGCAACGATTTTATCGAAAAAGTTATTCCGAAATGGCTATTTCAAATGACAACAATGAACAAGTTATACACATCGACATTCTGTCTGATTACAAAAATAAAATGGACAAAATAGACATTTCTGATGTAAAAAGTTAAATAAATGAATAGGTAAATGAGGAAGTTTAATCTTTCAGAATAGAAAGATTTTCACAGGATATTGTTTGACAAAGAGTCTTTTTTTCTTCTTCTTTTTTTCTTTAATGCCTCTTTGCATTTATGTTATTAGATATTTTAACCTTTTTGAAATCTCAAATACAATACATTATAATGATTTTTGATTATAGATGGTTAGGAGACATGATGATATACGACACACTTTTAATATACATAATTTTAAGCATATTTGTAAAAGCCTTCCAAATAGTTAGGAAAAAAAAAAAAAAAAACCCAAAATGCGTAAAAAAGAATAAAAAATGGCAACCCTATTTTGTGGCGAGTAAAACTTTTGTTTCGGCGAGTGTAATCTGAGTGAGTTGAAATTTCGGGCCCTGTTCTAATTATTAAAAAGCAATTTCTAATACTTATTTTGAAATAACTATAATTCATAAGGTTTAAAAGGAAAGATTTTAAGTTTATAAGAACAGCGTGGACTTTTGGTAAAGTAATGATGATTTTCCTCAAAGAAAAGCGCATGGGAATTTGGAATGCGTTTAATTTGGATTGCGAACCGACTTCGTCCGTTGTTTTGATAGTGTTACATATGGCGTATATTTTTTATGCCAAATTGGTTTGAGTTTTAGTAACGACAAATTATATTAAAAAATTTTGTATTAAAATGTACTAAAGACAAAGAAATAGGTTGGCATTCTTTTTGGTTTGATTTTACAATGCCAACTTAATCGTTTGGCACTTTTTGACTCTGAGACTGACAAATCTCTTACAGACTTCGCTTTTTGACTCCACTTCCAAAAGCCATGTTTTTATTGGTCTCCTCCTCTCCCTCTCTGTCTAAATAACTGCAGTGGAACTTTGTTGTCATCTTTGCATTTACGGAGTGATGAAGAACAAAATTGTTTTGTGCTAAAGGACATAATTATTTGAACGATACATAAATAAAACTCAGTAAAGATGGATTATGTGCTGTTTATTCAGACGTAAGTTCCTCTACATTATTCTTCTTCCTATGTACGATCCGGCTTTTTCTAGAAAACAGAACCTGGCTTTAATTTTCTCCGTTATAATACATATATATATATATATAATATTTTTTTTAATATTATTTTAAGAAACGCTGCGGGCACTACACATAAAACTTAAGACTATAATATAGTATATTAAACTTTATATCATATTATGGATTGTTTAATTGTAAAAATTGTCTATTAAAACATAGAACTGTGATCTGTTTCGCGAATTCTGGAACACATATTATTATACAAAATAAATAATCCATGTGTCAAGATGATTCTGACGAAGACTTGAGCTATAGGAAAAGGGTCCGCAATAAAAACCAGGAACAATAAGCAGTCGCAATAACTAAAGGAAAAATAAACTGTAGGCCGTGAAGAATAAGAATCAATTATTTCGCATCAAACATCTTTATTTAGGCAATATGGAAATCAAGAAAGTTTTTTAATAAAAATTATTTTCAACTGTCTATTATAAAGTTTAACAGACATACAGAGGGTTAGATGAGAGAGAGAGAGGGCTTCGCGATTACGTGTTCTTACGTCAAGATTGAAGAGCGGATTCTGAAGTTGACTCTATTGCAATTAAGATCAGACTGCTGAATTACGCCAAGAATTTTGAAAAAGTGCCAAATTTTATAGCCAAAGATATTCCATTGTTTCTAGATCAAATTAATATAAATATTTTGAATTTATCAAAACCGTTACAGAACCAACGCCAATTATCTACGCCAAGTTTTATCGCCAGAAGACCGTTAAATAATCGAGAAAGTCTGTGATTTATTGCATATCCTATCATTAAAAAATATAAATTACTCTTTATTGATATTATAGCGGAAATGTATTGTTTAATTTAGCTTCAAATAAATAAACATACGCAATTTAAAAGAATGAAAATGTAATTATGTATCCAGCGGTTTATAACATGGAAATAATATTTTTTTATATTTAGTTATTAAATGATTTAGAAGAGCTTATAATTTTGAGAGATGTCATTTAAAAGGAATATGTTTTTGTTCTCAGACGATTTATTAATAGCATAAGGGATAAAGTATTATTAGAATTAAGATATTTATTATAGACAAAAGCGAATAAATAAAAGTAATTTAGAATTTCGTTATCTATTTTTATTAGCCATTTAATTTATTGAAAATATAATAATTACTTATTGCCTTTATTTAAAGTTATAATTAAAACTCATATATGTGAAGGAACGACTTCACACCATGCATCATGATAGCATGACTAGGAAGGCGTACGCCTATGAATCTACTGGTAATCGGTTCGATTCCACATCCAGGAAATAAAAATTTTCCTTGTAAAAATTATTAATGCATTTTATTTATATTCTATGAAATTCTAAAATATATTTTAACAGATAAACAGAATAACATGCAACATTTTATTCATTTATTTATTTTTGAAAAATATTTACTGTTGTCTTGATCAAAAGGGCGGAATTTCACCCACTTCAAGAGTGTGAAACGATATGCTTTTTGAGGGTACTTCAAGTGCCATAAATAAATTAGACACTTTTTTCCATCTTAAAATTGAACACTCCATTTCTGATGGCACATTTGTGTTATAATTTCAGACACTTATATTTGCATACCTAGTAACCAATGTTGCCAGATATGACAGATTTTTTATTCAATTTTCACCCATAGTTTTGAGAAGTAATATTTGATATACATAATAGACTATCTCTAGTCTTGGAAGCGGTTAGGTAAACCTTACAATTAAAAATTATTGATAACTATTGAATAAAAAATCCGCCAGATCTGGCAGCAGTGCTGGTAATATTTATAATTTATTCCAGAGTATTGTTAGCCCCCTTTTTACACACCAGTTTATTTTAAGAACACTTTTCTTCTAATTTAAATATAATTATACATTGAAGAAAATTTCTTTAAAACCTGATTGGTGTAAAAAAAGGCAAGGCTAACAGTACTCCGGAATAAATTATAAATATTACCATGTATGATATTTACAATGCTGCTCTTGAAAGAATGCTTTTTTACTTTCTGCTATATTTAATAGAAAATAAAAATATTGGATACATAAAGATTTTATACTGCTGGTCTTTGATGGATTTACACGTTGTGGGATGACTTGAACACGATTTGACCATTTACAGACAATATCTGTCTGCGTGTGTGTTACTAGAATTTCATGGAAGCTGTATTTTATGAACCAATGAAAAGACTTTAGTCAAACTTGATATTTAGTTGGATCTCCATTTAAATTTGTGTTGATTACATGTTAGGATATATCGTTCAACAGATCGCGCTTTCAACCCATTTTATTTAAAAAAAATTTAATCAGGCAAAATGGATAAGAATTTTGTATACAAATGTATACAATGAAAATTATTTTTCATTAATAAATGGGAAATTAAAATATATATATATTTATAATAGTAATAATAAACCAGTAATTTTTTTAATATGTAGTACCCGTCAGCAGCTGTTGGTTATATTACACCAAACTGCATACATAAAATCTTGAGAAGCTGTGATTAAATTTACGTGTGTATTAACACAATTATGTCAAACTAACCGATGCAGCACTCTTACGTAGAATGACATAAAGGAAAGTTTTGTGATGGCTACAACATACTAGTTCCTTTAAAACTTGCTGAAAAATTATTACAAAAAATTAATCCCAAATCAAAAAATCATTCACTTTTATTCCCCCTTACTTTCACTTTTTAGTTTTTAAAGTTTGCATTTTAAAAAGTTATACTAAATGAAAAAAAGCCATAAAACAAATTTACTCTGTGAAATACACAGAATATTAAAAGATTTTTCTACTGCAAGTTCTTTAGAGATTAAATAAAGCATAGCTAAAACTCCGAAGTGTAGAAGAGAAAAAGTAATTAAGCTTTCGCCAGACGAAAATCAAAAGAAGCCGAAAACAAAAAACAAAAATTTTGCAAACTGTGGCTGAATTCTTGTGGAATTCGAGTCATAGGAAATAAATAATGTTATTAAATAAAGTTGCGGACACTCTTCCGAGAAAATTTAGTTTCTTATGAAACTTTTTTAATGCTTTACATATCTTAAGTTTATTTATATATAAGTTTTTAACAACTTTTTCTTTTTTAATTTATAAGCAAGTTTTTGCAACTTTTATTCAGTTTAAATCTTTTTTTGCAAGTTTTATGATATAATTTTAAAATCAATTGAATAATATCTATTGATTTCTTTAAAACTGATAAAAGCATTTTTTATCTAGAAATTTTTATTTACGTGCAAATTTCGTATAATTTTTACCGTCGTAGAACTTTTTCTTTAACTCTGTACTTTTGTGTCGCCTTAAATTTATACACTGCATGGCATAATTTTTCATTTTTTACTTTAGCACTAAATTAAAATGAGCAATTTATAAATGATTTCAAAAAACAAATCTTATACTATGAGCTATATATACAGGATAATTCTAAGATCATGGAACAAACTTGGAGGGGTGTTCTAGAATTGTACAAGGATTCAGAATTGTACAGGAACTCATGGGCGCAAACGTCATTTAACCCTTTAAGAACTGGATGTTTTTGGCTAATGTATACTTCTAAATCCGCCTACTGTGTAAATTTCAAAATCTTGCATGCTTCATTATTTCGCAAAATAATACCCAATGTTTGTAATAATGTAATCTGTGCAGAAAAATACATCGATTAAAAACAGAATTTATTTATTTATATAAACATTAGCATGTAATAACTATTTATTTATTTATTTTATATACAACATTCGAAAGCCACTCCCATATCCACGCAAAAACATCCGGTTTTTAAAGGGTTAAAATGACGTTTGCGCCCATGGGTCATCAGATTTGCTTTTTGTTCGAAATTCAAAGACCGGGGTATCCACTGACTGCAGATCTTAGAGTATCCCTAACTCCTGCCGAATGATGCATTGTATGCTACCGAAACTTGTGTCGAGATCTTTTTAAAATGCACAAATGGATATGCGACGCTCCATCCAAATCACGCTTGCTGTTTTTTGTATTGAATGTGAATGACCTCCCAAATATAGTTGCTTCTTGAATTGAATTGTGACCAGCACTGAACATTCAGCCCATTGCTTTACGATGGTTTTCGACAAGCATACACATTTCTATACACATTCTCTATTCTCAAATGAATATTTACCCCCCCTCTTTTTTTTTTGGCTTCAGCAGCTAAAAAAAGAATAATATCACGTTAGTCCTGTTTGGACACACTTGGTAATAACGTTGTCATTGTTAACGTTTCAGAATTTTCCCCACACATTTCGGGAAAATATCTACAATAATCCCATTCCTTGATGTCGGTGCTTACATATCCGAATCGGCAACGCGCTAAATTGCAGTTACGCTGCAACCATTTCCTGAAACGGAAACTTTTTGATCGACCCTTATATATTCTGCATGAGAGGATGATTACATCAAATTAGTAAATATTGTGTCATTTTGATAAGACTGCAGAGAAAGTTTAGCAAAAACTTTTCTTCTTCTTCTGATTTCTGTAACATAACTTTTCAATAAAATTTAAAAATATATATTACCAATTGAAAAAACGTATTGTTCCTAGATATTGTTTTTCATTTTTAAGCAAAATAAATAAAATGTACAAAATAAACGAAAAGATGCGAACATATTAACGTCATTTTGGTGAAATTAGTAATAAAAAATGTTTAGATCAATATTTAGATATAGCTTACCTATTTTTCATAATCAAAATTGTTTTGTGAATATGAAAAAAAAAAAAACAATTGAGATTATGAAAAACTGGCTCAGTTGTAATCAAAATGAGTCAGTCAGAGGATTCGAACAAAACTGGTGCCATCTGTTTACTTCAAGTAAGGAATACAGTAGTCAGTACGAGCGGCAGCATCAACATGACAGAAGGAAGCTGGGGGCCCAGGGCGAAAGATTTCTACTGTAAATATCAATTTCAAATAAAGCCATTTTTGAAGATATTAATGTTTGTAATTAATAATTTAATTGAAGTTATTATAAGTTTAATTTAATGCATAAAGCTATAAAAATACTTTTCTAATATAGTACAAAATAGAAAAAAAGTTCCATGGGTTCCCCATCAGTACATATATATATATAGTGCTGGCGATTCAGTTCTGGGTTCCATTTATATTTATTTCTATTCCATACATTTTTCCTATTTACGTAGATTTTTATTTTCCTTAGTATAACAAACAATTCCAAAATATCAATTATCAGTTTTTTTATTTTTTTTTATTTTTTTTTTTTATTTTTCACATTCTTAAGATTGCTCTTAACCTCTTCTATTAAATATTGAATTTTATAATTGCAATCTACTTCCTGGATCATACGAATAAAATAATTCTGACATATATAATGACATGTATAAAATACTGTGACTGCTTCAAAGAATTTGTTTTATATCTCTGTAGGGATAAAACATTCTTCGCATGCTGAACATTAATTTAAAATAGCACCTACAATGAATGAAAATATAATTTATTTTCTAAATCGAAATATAGAAAATGGCCATTTCTGAAGAAATATTCTATAATTTTCTAGTACTTTTATTTAGTTATATTCGAAATTATTGACTCACTTAAAGCATTTAAATCATACAAAGATATGAAAATTTAGTATTAACTTTGAAGTAATTCGGGAAATTTTAATTTTGTGCGAATTTTCTAGACTTCATAATTAGATCAAATAAGTATAAGTATTTCATTATTTCTGAAATCTGTAGAACATTTTAAAATTTAAGACAAAGAAATTATAACAAAAAGGTAATTTAAAATATTAAGTCAAATTATCGCTTACTTATTAGATGGATAACATTTCTAGTACTGAATTTTGTACTCGTCAGAACGCTTATGTTGAACAATGTTACCCGTATTAAGACTATTAAGTAAATATATTAAAGATAATAAATAAGTAAAACCCTAAAAGATCAATATTTCAGACTTAAACTATTAAATAAAAATTTTGAACGACTGTTATATACGAAATAAAAATTAGAAATAAAAAACACATCTGCAGTCATTCAGTCACACTATAACTTTGTGAGGGACTATAAACCATCACCAAAGTTGGGACTGTCAAATCACTTCGTCGCCAGTGATTCGGCGAAAGTCTTGGTCGGATGAGTTTTATGTCGACATGGTGCTGCAGTGACAGAATTAGGTGCTGAGTGTTTAGATGAATGGAAAACGGTTTGAAGTTTGATTGAAATGAAGGGAAAGGATGTTTGTTAGGATGTAGTATAAGAAGGAGATTGTTTTGGTAGAAAAAGGGTGAATATAGTGAAGGAGAGTGAATTAATAGTGGATTAGAGTGTGAAGAGGTGAAGTTAAGTGATGGTAGAGAGGTGTAGTGTGGTGGCATAAAGTAAGAGAAATATCTGTCGCGCCACGGGAATCCAGCCGACAAGATCAGTATTGGTGAGATAAGTTGCCTTTCATTTTTATGCTTTGTTGAAGTTATTTCCTGGGGTCATTTATTTAAAAGTTATAACCGAGTTAGCCCAACACCCTCCTTGATATTGAACGTTAAATAAACTCATATTTATTTGTTAACTTTGTCTCGAGCTCTTACTACTATATAATTAAGTAATTAAGTTAATCTTTAAGATTGAGGAATTGAGATCATGGCAGACTCAAATTCCTCACAACTTTAAATGAGTAAAACATAATACACGTATATATCTGGTAAAATTTATAATTTATTCCGGAGTATTGTGGTACTCGTCTTTTTTCATACCACTATGCTTGTAGAGAAATATTCTCCATCGTATAATTATGATGAAATAGGAAGAAAAATTATCTTTAGGAATAGTGGTGAGGAAAAAGGCCGGATACTAACTATACTCCGTAATAAATTATAAATGTTACCAGGTATATACGTGTCTTAACGCTAACAGCGTACTTATCCATAGTATATCCTGAGGATGTTCATAGAATGTATTTTGATCCTTATTATATCCTGAGGATGTCCATGTAATGTATTTTTATCCTTATGATATCCTAAGGATGTTATGTGGATAAGTTGTATTTTTAGGAAAATGAAAGCAAATGCTGGTATTTATGGTGCAATCTGCGTAACTTTCATAAAAACCTGCAAAAGGATATGTTTTATATTTTAAATGAAATTTCTGTTAGTTGACATAAGAATTTATACATGCATATATATATATATATATATATATATATATATATATATATATATATATATGATTTATTTGAAAATATTCCATAGAAAATGAATGACGAAATAAAAAAAAACACCTTAGAATATAAGTTTTTAAATTAAAAAGCCGATATCATATTTAAATAATATTGGATTTTTATGGAAGATAATTGAATTTGCAAGGAAAGTGATTAAATCAATGAAACAATAATACAAGTTCTAGAATATGTAGAAGTTATTTTATCGAAAATATATATGCATAATCGATAATCTTTAGATACTTGAGCATATTTTAGACTAATATGTATATGGATAACTATATATTTACAGTGAGTTGCAAGGCCTCAAAAATGTATTTGATGTTCCTCAAAAAAGGAATAAATTACTTTTAAAAATTAAAGTATATAATTAAAAATAATAATAATAATTCAAATATGAAGTCAACATTTTTGAACATTTTAAATCTAATAGCATGAATATGATGCAGAAATTATACTAACTTTAAAAGACATGTTTCACATAAATGACGTTCAACTTTCTTTATATTTCATACAAAACACTGATGCACGGGTAGTGATAAAGGCTCACAAGACCCACAGAGCTGGAAAACGCTGGGATTTCAAGGGACTAAAAAGTGACATTTTTCACTAGTAAGAAAGATATTTGTAAGCAAATGTGTCAACTATTATATATATTTTTTTTCTTTGATATATTGTTATGCCTGTTATAACTATTTGTCGCAGACGATAATTAATTTTGAGATTGATTGTCTACATATTGTAGCATCTATATTTTTCTATGTTTATGTTTGTAGAATGGCAACAACTATTCAGTGTTCCAAAAGATTAGAAGAATTGAGCATCGTGAAGCTCCGAACTTGAATAAAAAATACTGGAATCCTGAAACTTGAATTATTATTTAGAGTGATAAAAATGTTCATGTGTTTTTATCTATTTATTATTCTTCTTTTTATTTCATTTGGCGCCCAGAACGTCTGGCACGAACTGTAATTAAATGAATGTTTATTTTAACAGATGTTCGAATTTAGAATATGATAACTTGATAATTACAATATATTTACAGTTTGGATTTAAAACCGAAGTTCTTAGATAATGATGATGTTTATAGTTCGTCGTGGATTTCATTCGAAAATTTCATTTTTATTTTTTGTCAAGATGCGTGAAGTATTTATGAATATTGCCTTCTGGATGTGATAAAGAATGAAATCATTATGTCAAGATGAGATCATTTGGGTTTTAAAAATAAATATGTGCTTTTAAAGCGTTCATCTACAGCAACATTTAATAGCTTATTGGCAATGTGAGTAAATTATAAATATTCAACACGTTTTTATTAATTGAGAAAATAAGGTAAGCTCTTTTTTAATTTATATTTCTATCATTACATTTTTGTTCTTTATTGTGTTCTTTAATATGGCTGACGAGTTAGTAAAATTTAAATCTGCGAGGAAAACTTTGCGGCAGTCTGTTTCAAAATTAATAAATATTTTGGAATCGGAAATAAAAAATGAAACTTTTGATAGAAATATAGTTGAGGAAAATCTCTTTTTGTTAAATTCTAAACAATCTGATATAAAAATTATTAATGATAAAATATTAAATTGCTTTAAAGGTAATGAAGCAGAAATTGAAAAAGAATGCGATTCGGTAATATAATATGAAGAAAAAATTAATTTATGTATTTTTAGAGCACAAAAGAAACTTAAATTCAGTTCTGAAATTATAAATAACACGTCTGTAAGTGACCACACTGCCGAAATTAAAGGTGAAAATAAAAACAAAATTCGATTGCCTAAGATTTCGATAGCAAGGTACTATGGAGATCCTAGTTTATTTTTAGAGTTCTTTAATTCATACGAAAATGCTATTGGGAATAATACTGAATTAACGAAAGTGGAAAAATTTACATATCTTAAATCTTTACTTGGAGGGCCTGCTTTAAGTGCTATTTCTGGTTTTTCGCTTTCCGATGAAAATTATGATGAATCTCTTAAATTGATTAAAGAACGATTCGGTCGTACAGATTTAGTAATTTCTTCTCACATGAATAAACTCTTGAATCTTGAACCTGTTAAAAACTCGGGTAATATCAAAGCGCTACGAACGCTTTATGATTCCTGTGAAATACATATAAGAAGTTTAAATTCCTTAGGAATTGTATCAGAATCGTATGGGAGTCTTTTAGGACCAGTTATTTTAAAATTATTACCTGATGATATGAATTTAGAATTTAATAGAAAACATAATTCTAGGGGTCAATACAACCTAACAGAACTTCTTGATTTTATTAGATTGGAAGTTGAGAGTAGGGAGGCTTCTAATTTGATTATAAATTCTAAGAAAAGGGATACAAATTACGTTGTTAAGCAAAATAAAAGTAATTATTCGAAAGGGATGAGCGTTCCTACTGCTTCCGCTTTAACTGTCGTGAATAAACCTTATTGTTTTTATTGTAATCAAAATACGCATGAGTTAGTAAAATGTGAGAAAACAGACGAACAAAAAAGATCTATACTAAAAACTCATGGTCGTTGTTATAAATGCTTTAAAAAAGGTCACGTGTCATCTAGGTGTAAGGTTAAAATCCCTCCTTGTGAATTATGTAATAGTTTAAACCATAACAAGTTATTTTGTAAATCAAATGTTCGTGAATCAGAAACTCTTACTGAGGTTAAGCAAAATGCAGTCGCATCACTGTCACTGAATTCTGTTTCTAAAATTGATAAAGTTGTGTATTTACAAACTTGTTCTGTTTTCGCTTCTGATAAAGATAATAATAGATGTCAATTGATAAAAATTCTAATTGACGGGGGTTCTCAAAAATCATTTATAAAGTCCGATTTAGCTAAAGAACTAAAATTAAAAAGTCTGAGGAAAGAAAGTTTGTGTATTTATTCCTTTGGGTATACTGAGGGCAGGTTAATGGAATATGATGTTGTTAAAGTTACTCTTAAAAGTATTCATTGCCCAAATGATTTTATTACAATTGAAGCGCTTGTTACAGACACTATTTCTGGAGCAGTCATAAAATTACCTTCTAAAAATATCTTGGAATTGTTAAAATTAGAAAATTTGAAATTAGCGGATAATGGGGAATCCTCTGAAATAAAAATATTATTAGGATCTGATACATGTTGGGAGGTACAGACTGGAGAAAAGAAAAGAATTAGTAAAAATTTGTTTGCGGTTTCCTCAATGTTTGGTTGGTCCTTGGTAGGATCTTTGGGGGAGAACCAATCTAGTGCCTCTATGTTTACAATAGGTGCTTCTCGGAACGTGAAAAAAGAGGAAAATTCAATTAATGACTGTTTGAAAAAGTTCTGGACTTTAGATAATATGGGTTTAGGAGAAAACGAAAATATGGATGATGATAAGTTAATAATTGAGAAATTTGAGAATGATTTGAAATTCAGTGATGGCAGGTATGTAGCTCGTTTGTTATGGAAGTCTCATCATGAAAAATTGGCCGATAATTTTCAAAATGCTAAACAGCGTCTAATGTCTTTGATTAATAAATTAAAAAATGACGAATGGCTCAAAGAGAATTATGACAGCATAATAAACGATCAGTTAAATCACGAAATAATTGAGGCGTGCAATTTAGAAACTCTTGATGGGAATACATTATATTATATGCCACATTCTCCGGTTGTTAGGAGAAATGCAATAAAAACTAAGGTCCGTATTGTGTTCGATGCATCCTCAAAATCTAATAATGAAATATCGTTGAACGATTGTTTAGTACCAGGTCCAAATTTAAATCCTTCTGTTTTAGATCTAATCTTACGATTTAGATTGTATAAATATGCATTTACCGCAGACATTGAAAAAGCTTTTCTCCAGATTGGTATTTCAGACATTGATAGAAATGCATTACGTTTTTTGTACATAGACAAAGATTTCAATTTGAAACCCTATCGAATGACACGAGTTCCCTTTGGTGTATCTTGCAGTCCTTTCATTTTAGCATGCACCATAAAATATCACATAAAGAAAATAATGGAAAAAAACCCTGATATTTACCAGATGTTAAACAATTCTATTTATGTCGATGATCTTTTTTATGGGGCAAATTCCGTGGAGCGAGCTTTCGAACTTAGTGTTGAAGCGCATAATGTGTTAAAAGATGCCGGGATGAATTTGCGTCAATTTAGTACGAATTCAGAGGAACTCAAAATTCTTTGGGATGGTAGCGATAAAATCAAATCAGAATCAGGAGAAAATAATTCACTTAAAGTGTTAGGTCTGAACTGGTGTAATAGTAGAGATGTAATATCCTTGAACATAGATAACTTGTGCGAAACATTGAATAAGTGTAGAGAGATCACAAAAAGGAATATATTAAAAGTAACTGCTACTATTTTTGATCCAGTGGGTTTTTTGGCACCATTTGTATTACGTGCAAAATTGATAATGCAAAATCTTTGGCAATTGGGTTTAGATTTCGATGACTATGTTCCACCCGAATGTAGGCAGTTGTGGTCCGAGTGGTGCGGAGAAATTGAAACATTAAAGAAATTTGAAATTCCTCGCGAATATTTTCCTGGTGAGTTGTATCAAAATGATGATAAAGAATTGCATGTATTTTGTGATGCATCTATCAAAGCTTATGGCGCAGTCGCGTATTTTAGATCAATTAAAAATGGAGAAATAGCGTTTGTTATGGCAAAATCTAGAATCGCACCAATAAAACAAAAACTCACATTGCCAAGGCTAGAATTGTTAGGGGCATTAACTGCAGCAAAACTTGCCAAAAATCTGCAAGAAACTTTTACTATACATGGGGAAAATATATATTTATGGACTGATAGTATGATAGTACTTTATTGGATTCATAGTGCTCCTGAACGTTGGAAGTTGTTTGTAAAAAATAGAGTTGTTGAAATACAAAATTTAACTAACCCAAGCAATTGGAAACATTGTAGTGGTAAAACCAATCCTGCTGATATTTTATCACGTGGTTGTTCTGCTGAATATTTGTTAGCATCTAAACTATGGCGTTCAGGACCAGATTGGTTAACTGAACCTATGAGTGCTTGGCCTAAAAATTTTGATTCATCAATAAAACTTTCTCATTCTGAATTAGAAGAGAAAAAGCAGGTGAATGAGACATCGGTTTTGCCTTCGCTGGCAGAAAATTCTAACACAATCTTGAATATTGAAAAGTATAGCAAACTAAGTAAAGTAATTAGAATTACTTCATGGGTATTTAGATTTATTTACAATTTAAGAAATAAAAATGAAAAGAGAAAGGGTGTTTTGACTGCAGAAGAACTTTTTGCTGCAGAGTTACACTTAATTAAAGAAGTTCAATATAAACATTTTCCAGATGAAATTAAATATTTAAAATCTGAACAGTTGATATCCAAAAACTCTAAAATTTACGAATTGAACCCTTTCCTGAGTGATGAAGGAGTACTCAGACTTGGGGGTAGATTACAACGGTCATCATTAAGTTTTCATGAAAAACATCCTTTAATTATACCTTCTAAAACCCATTTTACTGATTTACTTGTGCGTGATGCACATGAACGCGTTCTTCATACAGGTGTAGGAAATACTCTCATGTTCCTTCGCACAAAATACTGGATAATTAGATCCAGGCAAAATGTTAAGCGTGTTATAAGAAGATGTGTTATTTGTCAAAGATATAATTCTCGACCAATGCAACAAGCAATGGCACCTTTGCCTTCAGCTAGAATAAAACAAACAAATCCTTTCGATGTTGTGGGACTGGATTATGCTGGTCCACTTTTTGTAAAAAATGAAGATACAAAGTATTATATTCTATTAATTACGTGTGCAGTGACTAGAGGAATTCATCTTGAGCTAACAAAAGATCTTACAACAAAAACGTTTTTACTGGCCTTCCGTAGATTTGTCTCAAGAAGAGGCCTATGCTCCATTATTTATTCAGACAATGCTCGTACCTTTAAGGCAGCTGACGCAGAACTCAAAAAAATGTGGGAAGTTTTACGTCATCCTGAGGTGAAGAACTATTATGCTACTAAAGGTATTGAGTGGAGATATATTGTTGAACGCGGAGCCTGGTGGGGCGGGTTTTATGAAAGACTTGTACGGACAGTGAAAACAACATTACGAAAAATTCTTGGCAGATCATCATGTAACCCTGATGAGTTAGAAACTATTCTGGTGGAGATTGAAGCGATGATAAACCATCGTCCCTTGACGTATGTGCAAGATGAGTCAGAAACCCTAACTCCTGCACATTTTCTGCTGGGAAAAGAAAAACCAATGAATTTACCACCACAAAATTATCCTAATAATGTAAATAGTACTAAAGAAGTACTCTTTAAGTCATATAGATATCGCGAAAAACTGTTGAATAACTTTTGGAAAATATTTTTCAAGGATTATTTATTAAATCTAAAATCAGCAAACTGTGTAAAAAATCATTCACAAAAACTGGACTTAAAGGTGAATGATGTAGTAATAATACACGATGACCATTTGCCACGCAACATGTGGAAACTTGGAAAAGTTTTAAAAACTTTCACAGGAAGAGATGGTCTAATTCGTAGTTGTGAAGTGAAAACTGAAAAAGGACTTATTAACAGGCCTATACAGCTACTAGTGAAACTAGAGTGTTAATTAATATTTCTTCTTTTTTTTTATGTATAGTTAGCATAAAATTAATTGCATAGTGTACATATTAATTTACATAGATAGAATAATTTTTTGTATATTCTTTGATTGTAGTATTATATGTTGTAGATATTTAAATATTATTTATAAGTTGCATAAATGTACATATTTAAGAATTTTAATTTGTGTATAATGATATAGAATTTTATTTTAAATGTAAATATTTATACTTAAAGTGTAAAAAAAAAAAAAACAGGTTTCCGTGATAAAAATTAATTCCTATTTAAATTAATTATTAAAATGTAAATTGTTTTTGATTAATGTTTTTATAGAAGTATTCTTGTTTTTAATGTACCTGATACTTGAAAATGAAAACTTGACAACAATTCTTGATATATTGTTGAAACTTGATGTACTTGATATACTTGAAGAACTTGGTAAGTTACTTGATATTTTTTGTATGACACTTGATTCATATTTGAATTGGATCTACACCTGAATTACATTTGTATTTAAATTTTGATGCACTGGATAATTTATTTGTTCTGAACCTTGTTCAGCCGGGCCCAGTGTGTTATAACTATTTGTCGCAGACGATAATTAATTTTGAGATTGATTGTCTACATATTGTAGCATCTATATTTTTCTATGTTTATGTTTGTAGAATGGCAACAACTATTCAGTGTTCCAAAAGATTAGAAGAATTGAGCATCGTGAAGCTCCGAACTTGAATAAAAAATACTGGAATCCTGAAACTTGAATTATTATTTAGAGTGATAAAAATGTTCATGTGTTTTTATCTACTTATTATTCTTCTTTTTATTTCATTGCCAATAGCGAAGAGTTAAAAATAAATTTGTCAAAATAATAATAATGATAATAATAATAATAATAATAATAATAATAATAATAATAATAATAAAACAGCTGTATAATCTTTATATGTGATTCTCTGCAAATAAGCTTTTCTGCATTTTAATTTTTAAACAGAACAGTTAAAAAAAACTCATGTGGGCACCACATGACTTCCTTATACACCCATAGGAATAAATATATTGTTATGAAAACATTGACATTTTTGTTGGAGGTAACCGATTCATAAAATCAGACAGGTTCCAGTCCACGAACATCCCTGGTAAGAAAAAAAAAACTGTTATTCTAACTACAAAAGTCATGATGATAGGATTATATAAACCGTGACAGATATAATAGTTTCTTCTCTGCGGCTTATTACAGAATCTCTCACTGGCAAATAAAGAGCTTAGAGTTCAGTGAAAATCATTCGAGTATAGATGGACTACTTTTGTTCTCTTTGGTTAAAATTAGTAACAAGAAACGATACATTTAATCAAAACAATTAACTCCGTTAAAACTGAGAAAGAGTTTACTAACTCTGATTATCCTGAAACAATATTTGCTGCCAAATTTGATCGTTAATCTCGCCAAACCGCCAAATTTATAGCCAACGTAGATTTTGACCTTGATATCGAATTTGGCGAAAATTTGTAGTTTAGGGCTACTAAAGATTGGAAACTCTAACTTCAATATGAGTCGAATTCTGGAATTTTTTTAATAATTCATTAGTTTAGTACAGAACTACGTCGAAAACTCTGTAAGCCACTGTGATAATACTCTCGTTGAATTCAAATTCTATTCAACATTCGACATTTTCAGTTGTTCCTGAATTAGCAAAATCTCCGCTCTGTAGTGCATTTAACAGTGTTTGTTTGATTTCTGTAATAAGAATGATTGTTTCATCGGATTGTTTCGAGAATATTCATTGATTATTGATTTTGTGGCACAAAAAAGTCTTTTGTTTAAATTTTTTCCGAATATTCATTAAATAAAAAGAAATTCATCGACTACAACTTGCTTATGTCTTTAAGAATTTTGTTTCTACGCGCCAAAATTTCGACAACTTTAATAACAATACCATTACGGGCTCCATCTATGGGTTGAATATTCATTAAATAAAGTGCATTCGTTGTTCAGAAACTGCCTATGTTTTTAATAATTTACTTTTTACACGCAAAAATGTCGACAACTTTCATGACAATATCATTACGGACTCTATCTCAGAGCTGCATATTCATTAAATAAAGTGCATTCATCGACTAGTATCCACTCATCTACTTTCTACACGCAAAAATGTCGACAGCATTCATAACAATATAATTAAGGGCTGAATATTCATTAAGTAAAATGCATTCATTGACTAGAACCTGCTTATGTCTTGTAAAATTACTTTCTACATACAAAAAGTAGAATATCATTACGGGCTCTATCTACTGACTGAATATTCATAAGGTAAAATGCTTCCATCGACTAGAACCTGCTTATGTTTTTAAGAATAACTTTCTACATGCAAAAGGGTCGACAACTTTCAAACACTATCAGTACGGCCCTATTGTTAGCTTCTTTTAAAATCTCTATGATGGTAGGTCATATATACAGGCCGAAACCTTTGCATTTTTGGTCATTATGAATATAATTTTCGTAAATATCTCGGAAATGGAAAGTGGCAGAAATACTAAAAAAGGGACGTGCATAACTAGATGTTATAACGAACCTTGTGAAGTAGTCGTGACTACTTTCGCTGTTTCCATATAATGAATGTCAGTTTAAGAGAGAATCAAAAAGCTTTAGTTACAAGACACCAAACTCTTATTCTACTCAAATAAGAGGGGCTAGAGGATTTCAAAATAATTCACAAGTACTTTAACTTAAATAATTTAAAACTGCAATAAAGAAATAATGCTCACCACTTGAAGCTTAGTAACTTCCTCCGACAGCTTGTTCGGATACCTTTAGGCTGACGAAGAATGCTTTTCTACTTCGAGATAACCTACGTAATATAAACTAATACGACAGTTTTATCTACTCCAACATCAAATTACTACACTTCCTTTCCGTCACGGCTAATCCAGCCTCGTACTACTTCCGCAACACTAACACCTATAATCTGCTTATACAATACACAACACTTCACGATTATCACACTATTTAAACTTCTTCAAAATAAACAACACCATTCACTTCATTTTATTCAGCTACTTCTTTAAAACTAAACATAGTCAATCACCTTTCACAATCATCCTAATTTCAATTTATCTAACTAACGTTCCAATAACTAGACACTAAATGCTTAAATAAAATCACCTCTGCTTGACCCTTTAGCTAGCAATTTCACTCTTATCATCGCCAGACTATGCTGTATCCAGCTAGAACTTTCCAAACCTCAACCAACATTTAATCCTATCGCGAATCCTATCGAACCTTAAATACTGACTTCCTTCGGCGACCTTTATTTCCTCAATTCGCCGCTACGTCTATCTCACAACCTATATACCAATTTACAATGTTCTATATCCAACTGTTTTTTAATTATGCGAGATACACATACACACACATATGTACAGGGTGACAAGAAATAACTTGGACGAAGTTTCAAAAGAAATATCTGTAACTACCACTAAAGTTATAAATTTATTTCATTGTCATTTATTATTAGTATTGATCCTAGAAAGCGACTAAACAGGTGTAAGTAAGTTAGTTGTGAGATAACAATTATGGTTAACAAACGATCTGCTATACTTGAATTACATAAGCAAGGAAAGAAACAATGTGAAATTGTTCAACTATTAAAAGTGCCTAAGCAGACGGTTTCATACACAATCAAAAGGTTTAAAGAACTCGGACATGATGGTGACAGGCCAGGAAGAGGAAGAAAATGAGGAAGAAGAGGAAGAAAAGACAGTTAACACATCAAGAAACTGAAAAGTTATCAAAAACCGAGTTCAACGAAATCCTAGGATTTCAATGAGAAAGGTTGCTAGAGAGATGAAAATCAACAGAGAAACCGCACGTTTGATGGCAAGAGTAGAGCTTAGTCTTCGCCCTTACAAAATGAAAGAGGCTCAAAAGCTAACAGCAGAGAACAAACGCACAAGACTTCAAAAGTGTAAGGAACTGTTAAAGCGGGCCGCAGGTAATCGATGGCAAACATTTGTCTTCACAGATGAGAAACTGTTCTCGATTGAACAAGCTCACAATAGCCATAATGATAGAGTTTGGTCAGCAGAAGCACCTGGACCTTCTTCCATTGTTGAACGACGTCAACGACCCCAATCTGTAATGGTTTGGGGTGGGATATGTGCTAGTGGGAAAACACCACTTGTTTTTGTTGATCAAGGGATAAAGATTAATCAATAAACATATCACAAACTAATTGTGGAAGATGTCGTCTTACCTTGGTCGCAAAAGTTCTTTGGAAACAAAAGATGGACCTTCCAACAGGATTCCGCACCTGCACACAGAGCTCAAAGCACTCAAGATTGGTGCAAGACAAATTTTCCTGACTTCATTGGAGCTCAAGAATGGCCACCGTATTCCCCAAATTTGAACCCAATGGATTATACTGTTTGGTCCATCTTGGAGACAAGGGTGTGTGCTAAACCTCATAAAACTTTGGCATCCCTAAAGAAATCCTTATGCAAAGAATGGGATAAAATATCAGTAAGTCAGTTGCGGCCCATAGCCGAAAATTTTGTGACACGTTTAAAGCTCTGTATTAAGGCTAAATGTAGCCACTTTGAAAATTTGTAAATATGTTAGACAAAATAATGTATTCATATTTATTTTGAAGTTTGGTTGTAATATTTTCATTAGCATTAAAGCTATAATGTATCACGTGTGTCCAAGTTATTTCTTGTCACCCTGTACATACAGACGTCACGAAAAATCGTGTAAAATCGTAGATACCTCTAAAACGATGCAGGGATAAAACTATACATCATGATATTTACAAATATAAATTTTCAACATTCTACGATCATCCGTTTTTGAGCTATGTGATATACACACTTCATTTCGCAAATCAGGAAAGTAAAAATTATATATTCAATATTTAGTTAAAACATGGTTTTGTTATACAAGTTCATAAATTTGAAGAATTAATTTAAGAAAATCAAAAATATTTCTTTTTAAATTTTAAAGCTATCAAATGCCATTCCATCAGACGCAACTTTCATAACTTACGAATATAAAAAATATTATTTCTTACAGAAATACGATACTTCTTTCTTTATCTGACTTTTGTATAATAAAATACTAAACTCAAAATAAATCATTTTTATGTATAAAATTGTTATTCTTATTATTAGTATAGTTTGCTTTTTGGTAATTACTGTCTGCGCACTTAATTTTTATTTGGAAAACAGTTTGCATTTCATAATTCAAAACATAATCTCTTGCATTAAGATTCAAGATATTTTCAGATAGAGAACACTATTTTACAGGTAAAAACAGTGCAGACGTACTAAACACTTATTCTGACCTGACTGCAAAACAATTTTCAGAAATCTTAAAATAGTTATTCAGTGTGGGGAAGGAAAAAAAGCTGAATAAACAGATCGTATAAGTAATAAGTACAAAACTTTGAATAAACACTATAAAATACAATTAATTTGTAACAATTGTTTTGGGTCAAAAGAACACACGATCCTTCGTCAGGTGAACAAAGTACGTACGAGTGCTGCAATTAAAGTTACTTTATTCGCCTGACGAAGGGTCGTGTGGTCTTTCGACCAGAAACAACTGTTGAGAGTTTATTGCATTTTATAGTGTTTATTCAAAGTTTTGTACTTATTACTTTAAAACGCCAGTTCTGTGGTACTTTCTTATTAGTTCGGATAAGTGTTGAGTAGGACTGGGCGATACATCGCGAAACATCGATTTAAAGCATGCAATTTGAAACCGATAACGAAATCTTTCAGTTGGCGATATGATATATCGCAAGCGCCACGATTATCAGGAACTCAGTTGTGAACGTACTGCGAGCTACCATATCAGTTTCCGTGAGCCCAACGTTTCATCCTGTGATAGCCGGTAATCGTTGATTGATACGCAGGAGAGTGGATGATACACGTATTACGCATGCGTGATATTAGACGTCGGTTTCTCTAAAATCGCTACTCACAGCTACGATCTGAATATTCGTTATCGCCTTTTATGATCATGATCTTGCTTTATTGGGAATGTGGGAATGGATTATCAGCTGAGCAATAACGCATACGTGATAAGACTCTGATATGACTGAGACACTACGTGATATAGTCATCCGATCTCTTTATTCGCTGCGACGATATGAATACTCATTGTAACCATTACAGTATTAATGCAAAACTATTATTGCCTATAAATGCAATTAACAACAAGTCCTTCCGGCTCATTTGGAAGATTGATTTCTTTCTCCTTATCAATTAGCTGCCATTTTGTTTCAAGATGGCAGCTACAAATTATTAATGGACTTGATGATAGATAATATACTTGGTGATATGATAAATCCATTTTTCAACTGTGGTTTGAATTGATTAAGTATTTCAAAAGTTACCGTGATAACAAATTTTCAAGTGCCCGCCACTTGGAAACAATATAATGGTGCAAGTTGCACAGCAAACTCGTCCAAGATATTTAAAGCATAAGTTCACTGTCAAACTTTGGTTCGAATCAGTGCAATGTTTCAAAAGTTATTGTTATAACAAATTTTCAAGCGGGAGTCTAAGTGACTGCAACTTGGAAACAGAATGGCGAAGCAACTTGTCCAGCGAAATCATATAAGATATTTGTATATAAGTTCAATGTCCAACTTTGTGAGGTCGTGACGGTAGGTCACCACAGTTTGTTTAAAATTAAGCTGGATCCGGCAAAGTATTCAGTTGGGATGGTTAAATCGCTTCGGCGCCAGTGACTCGGTGAAATTTTGGGTCGGATTAGTTTTGTGCCAACATGGTGCTGCAACGAAGGAATTAAGTTGCGAGGTGTAGACGAATAGGAAGAAATTCTAAAAGTTTGGTTGCAATGAAGAGAAAGGAAGTTGGTCGGAAATGGTATAAGATGGAGATGATTTTCGTAAAAGGTGTGGTGTAGTGGAGTCTTGTCCGACGACGTCTGTCTACGACAATGTTTAAGGCTTAGAGCCTGGAGAAAGTTATATTTCGATAAAAGAGATTGAGTTAAGTAAGATTTAAGTAGTTTAATGAGTGTTATTGAGCTTCGTGAATGGAAAATTGAATCAGCGGGAATCCGCTGATTTAATGGGCGCTTCCCACCGTCGTCTTCTCAATCACGTGATAGAGGAAAACGAATAATCGAATTCTGAGAATCGAATTCAATTAAATATTGTTCTTAAGAACAAAAATTTTAATATTTAATATAAAATAAAATAAAAGTAATATTGTGCATTTGTAAACAGTAGAATAATTGTATTTGTAAATTTAATAATTTTTAAAAAAACATTTTATGTGTTTATTTATTTTTACCTATAAGAATCGATTTTTGTATATTGTAGTGTAACTGTAACATTAACTGATCTAGCAATAAATAATAGCTTCTTGTGGAATGTTTATGGATTATAATTTGAAATTTTAAAATGTTTTCATTTAGTTTAATTGCACAAAGGTGTCACAACAAGTTAATTAGCTTAGTTACTGGTCTAAATGAATTTACGCAGTACGATATTGCACTGTCATTGATTTAAGTACCAAAAATCAGAGTGTTAAACATGGTCTTCACGAACATCAATAACAAACATAAACTAAATGATGATTATAAATGTATACAGCAAACAAAAGATGATGAATAATGATATAAAATGGATTAAAAATGATGATTTATAAAAAAATAACACAGATTAAATACGATTGATCAAAAATAAGAATAGAAAATATGTTATTTCAGCAATCGCTATAGATATACAAGACTTTGTCTGCTATTTGTTTTTCCTCTATCATGTGACCTATGACGTCAGGTGGGAAGAGCCCATTGGAGTCACGGCAGTTGAGTAGAGGAGTGCATCCGTCTCTACAACTTCCACTATTTTCTGGGTGAGATATTTCAAATTACCTAAATTAGTTATTAGATTTATTTGCTAAAATATTTAATTCTGCTGACTGAGCTACATAATCCAGACCAATCCTCCAATTATTCTAGTTGAATAAACTCTTAGTTTTATTTTATGTATCTGAGTCTTTGTGTTTCTTATACTTAATAGTTAAGTTAACTAAGTTAAGATGGGTCTGCGTCAACGCAAACCTCACATATGAGGTTTGCGTTGACGCAGACCCCATTTTAACTTAGTTAACTTAAGTAGTTAAGTTAAGTATTAATTAAGTAGTATTTAATTAAATAGTATTAAGTAGTATTAATTAAGTATTATTAAGTAGTAAGTTAACTTAAGTATTAATCAAAAATTTGCCCATATCAAAAAATTGCCCTCTCGGAAGGGGACTTACCCCCAGGAGGAAAGCGTTGCTCCTGTGTGTCCAATTTTTTTTTTCTGCTTGATTAATTACTATTATAAACAGTTCTTTTTAGTTTCATAATGATTCGTTAAAATGCGTTAAATTCGTGTTTCATAATTCTTATGAAACTAAAATGGCTTGACACGCTGCCGCGTGTCTAGATTCTCATTGTGTACGTTTATAAGAAATTTTAGTGTATACCACAAAGTCAAGAACTTAGAAAAATTCGGATGGCAATGCCGATTGTTGGACGATTTTCACCAAAAAACAATAGGCACTATTTTATGTCATGGTGCAAATGCATATAAATTTACATGTAATTCTGTGCAGTGTAGTAGTTCCTGAGATACAATTGGAACAAAATTTTCCTCACACACAGCTAGACATTTACTAAAAATGGTCAAACGTGTTCTAGATATCTCAAAACATGTAAATCCATCGAAAACTAGAAGTTGAAAATTTTTATGAATCCAATACTTTCTTCTGTTGAGTACAGAAGAAAGTAAAAAGATTGAATGAATTCAGGACGTAGGATAATATATAATGGCTATAGTACGAAGGTGGATGAAATTAAGCGAATATAATATATCAAGATTAAGGAAGAATGTGTTTTACGACGCTCTAGAACTTAAATGTAGAAAAATAAAGGACATAATGGGAAGATCCCTTAAACTGAAATAATGAGTTTTATAAAATGATTTGTATATGGGTTAGTATTTTTTTAAACTTTTTTTAGTCAGCAACAATGTTTGCTTTATACATGAGACTACACCAAAACAATCATTCATCATTTATTTCGGTGGGAGGGGGAGTGGACCCTCCCTTTGCCTAAAGCCTTGCCCATAACATCACATTAATACAGACCATTCCCATTTTTTTTATAGAACTGAGTGACTACAAATAATTATTTTCTTAGTTTGTTTATCGTTGGTTCCCTAAATTCTCTCGTGGTTAAAGTTTTAACGGATAAAATGGTACTTCTATCTTGTTTGTTTACACTGGCGGCTTTGAACGAAAATTAATCTAATAATTCTCAGAAAATTCGAAAATAAATCCTAAATTAAAAGTATTCTCTAATATTAAACTGTAATACGATTTTATTATTTCTTACAGGTACTACTTTTATAGAACTTGGTTGATATAACTTATTTTAAAGTTTTGAATTTCTTCACGTAAACTATTCAGCTTAAGTATGCTCAAAAACTAAATTTTGATGTAGTTTTATTGGAATAAATGACATTTTTGCCATGTAAAAATGTAATGTGTGAGTTTAATTTTACTTTAAAATTTATAATATCGAGTTTCAAGTAGTTTATAAATATACGAAAAATGGAAATTTCCGAATTTTGTAATTTAAATAGCGGTTATTCATTATAAAAAAAAAAAAAAAAAAAAAAAAAAAAAAAAACTGGGTATGTGTTATAACACTAACTATAATACACACACATACGCGCGAACTAAACCTTATAATAACAACTTTATCTAAATTAAATGCGCATGACTGTTAGCGTTACCCAAGAAACACCACGTGGAGGTCGCCATGCATCGTTTCTCATGGGGAGTTTTGATAAGGCAGGCCCCCTTGCCTACTGCCAGCAAGCATCCCAAGGTAATTTAGTCTTTTACACTACGAATGCAACAACAACAACATATTTTCAGAAAATTCCTCAATTTTCGGAATTTCTTTTTTTTATGATGTTGTGGAGAAACAGAAACTGGTTGATTTTCTATAACCGTTTCCACTGTCTGAGACAGAACTGATTCCACTTCGATAAACGGAGGTTCGTCAGTAGAACTCTCAGGCAGTGCAGTAGAAACTGTTTCTTTTTCATCGAGTGTGTTCACTACCTGAGACTGAACTGAGTCCACTTCGGTTTGGAACGGAGGTTCATCAGTAACAGTATCAGGCAGTGAAATAATATTATCAACTTTTGGCAGCTTTTTTATATCCAAATTTGGATGCTTGCGAATACGAGCTTTATATAAAGCTGGGTTATAAATTTTTTTACTATCATTACTCATTAACAAATAACGTCCAGCAAAGATGCAAGTCACTGGACACGCATACCTTTCCCGAGCATCATCCATAGGATGATGCTCGAAAAATTTTTAAATAAACCACATGAGGAACTTTTTTAAAAAGTAACTCACGGAGAAAACACCTAAGAACGAAAGATACATCATTCTCAGATGAGGGTCAGTAATTAGACTGAAGAAAATTGTTAAAAACAGAAGCTTTTCATTGTTGTAAATATATACATATAAACAATGTTTATCAAACAATTATTTTTTATTAAATAGTTGTTGCAATTATTCATTCAGTTGTTGAAATGAAATATTGAATACATTGTTTAAAAAACAAATGATGGCAAAAATTTGTATAACACGAAAATTAATTTTGTATTCCATGTCATGTGAAAATGTCGATCAAATTAAAATATTAAATATGTCATTAATATAACGATAAAGTTAACAAGGAATGATATCATGTCAAATAGAGGAATCATTCTATAAACTGGGTTGCAGCAAGTATTAAAACTCCCGATATTTTTTATTATATGCTGTTGAAAATCTGCTGCCAGATGGTATGGAATTTTGAAACTTCATCAGTTGCAACTATATCACGATGAAAAATTCCACCATAACAAAATTTCAGGACGCCCATAATGCACAAAAATGTGTAAAAATACTTAACAGTCTTATGGTAGTGTCTACTATAGCCTCTAAATTTATGTGCTGCGCTGTGTTGTGTTGTAGATTTTAAAGCCGACTACAACGCGATTGGTTTAAGCTGAGTGAAGTACCCTTCGTGGAGATCTTCCTAAGCAGTTTTACCTGTATACCTTGGGGGTGGGGCAATAAACCCGTTTCCAAGCATAACTTTGCTTCAAATTATCTCAGAAAGATTAATTTTTATGTGTGGGTTGTTTACGCCTTCCCAATACGCACTGTAAAATGATTTTACGAAATTTCTAACCCCCCCCCCTTTTAAGGGCGGGGGGGAGGGCAAAAACACGCTTATTAGTGTAACTCTGCTCCAAATCATCTCACGATAGCGATTTTTTGATATGTTGATTGGTTATGCGTACTCAAGACACATACTACAAAGAAATTTTGTAATATTTCGTCCTATTCTCCCCCTTGGGGGTGGTGGTGGGGCAAAAAAACATGTTTCCAAGCATAACTTTGTTTCAAATTATTTCAGTAAGATTAATTTTCACGTGTGGGTAGTTTATGAGTTCCGAACACGCATTATAAAAGGATTTTACGAAATTTACCCCTCCCCCCTCCCCTTTTAAGGGCGGGGAGAAAGCAATTTTTTAATATGTTGATTGGTTATGCGTACTCAACACACACAAACTACAAAGGGATTATTTGAAATTCTGTGCTATTCCTTCCCTTGAGGGTGGGGGGTAGGAGTAAAAAACATGTTTCCATGCGTAACTCTGCACAAATTATCTTAGAATGGCAGTTTTTGATGTGTGGACTGCTTATGCGTATTCAACACACACTACAAAGTGATTTTGGGAAATTCCACCCTACCGCCCCTTAGGAGGCGGGGGGTGGGGGTAAACATGTATCCATGCGTAACTCTGCAGTAAATTATCTTAGAAAGGAGATCTTCGATGTGTGGGTCAGTTATATGTATCTAACTCATAATATAAAGATATTTTGCGAAATTCCCTTCTCCTTCTTACCTTTAAGAGCGGGACGGGAGGAGGGTGCTAAAAAACACGTTTTAAAACATAACTCTGCTTCAAATAATCTCAGGATTCCGATTTTCTAATGTGTCGGTTAGGTATGTGTATGCAACATGCACAATAAAGGGATTTTGTGAAGTGTGGCGAGTAGGAAAACTACTACAGAAGGTACCAAGAAATTTAACTTAGATTTTGTCTGATTTCAATGATTTTTTTATTATCATTAACGATATGGTATTTTGAGAATTTATTACAATATAATAACCAACAAAGCGGGCAATGCCTGCTAGTATATAATAAAAGAATTTATATCGTTATTTTTATATGATCATTCACTTATTTACTTATTTTATGTATGTTTGAATTTAGATTTCATGTTTTTATGAATGTCTTCTGTTTACAAAAGACGAAAATGTTGGGTTCATGAGAATTTTCCATTACCAGTTTTCAATGAATATTTATTCATTATCAGGTCATTTTTAGAAAATATCTGTCGTGCGATAGCACAATTTTGTAGATACTGTATCTCATTAACAAAAAGACGGAATTCAACAAAACTTTATACTTGGTTCAACCTTTACTTAAATTGGTGCTGATTAGATTTTGAAATATACCGCCCACATACATTATATGCAATTTCCGCCATGTAAGATAAGGCTATATCGCAGTTTCTATAGCGTATCAATGCACGAAACTTGATAGGAATGAGAGTCGTGAAGAAAAGCTATGTTTATTCAATTAGTGTGTATATTGGCTGAGAAATAATGCTGTTAAGGTGCAATGTAACCCTGTTTACGGGAAAGTAATGTATCAACTTCTATTATATACAAATTCAACAAACTTAGAATGTAAAATGGATATTTTGAAAAACTATACCATGACAATTTGGTAATTTACAGTGGTAGCCGAGAAAGAAAATCGGTATATCACTAATTGATGGTCCTTACATAGTATTGCATCTGTTCATTTAAATTGTCTTTTATTCTCGATTTACTTGTTTCATATCGCAGGTAAAATTGATTTTTTCTCAATATATTGTTGTAATTGTGACGTCAATTGTTTTCTTTTGAATCATCGCTTTTCAGTTATTTTATTCATCCCTCCAAACCACATTAAAAAAAAAAAAAACATTTTCTTTATTCTTGTAGGTATGACATTAGTTTCAGCATTATCTCGGGCAAACGTGGGCTTTTATTATTATTATTATTATTATTATTATTATTATTATTAAGAAGATTTTGCAAAAGTTTATTGCCTTAATTATGTATTTTAGAAACATTTTTTAAGTAAAATTCTGAGACGGTTGAAAAATGATATAATACTGCTACATGACAACACAGTAATGTATGAATTAAATTTGTGCATAAATGTATTTACATTATTTGTTTTTCTATATTGATGTTTTTTTCTATATTGATAGGAAGTTGTACATATAAAAGACGTTAGTGTATTCCATATATTTTATAATATAATGAGCCTGTCACATTCAATTCAAGCTTCTGTTATATATATCTAGAATTTACATTTTAATTAGCATTATGAAAGGGATTAAAAAATAATTAAGTCCTATATCGTGATACATGATGATATCCCGATTTTGCCTTGACAATATATCGTGATATTGAAATAGTGACATCGCCCACTCCTAGTGTTGAGATGATGTCACCATTCCTCCATTTAAATTTATAAAGTCAAAATATATTGAAGAAATAAATGAATGAGTTGTTTTATTTTTCCTGAAGGGGTAATTTAAAAATATGTATTGTTATTTAAATTTTATTTATAAATATAAATTTCAGAAGCTAAAAATGTTAAACATATCATTCCCTTCGTTGTGGGTATAATGTTTTATGAGAGAATTATTCTATTGGTCTTGATATTAAAAAAAAAGAAAGAAAGAAAAGAAAAGAAAAAAGGAAGGAAAAGAAAAGAACATGGCCAAAATAGAGGGGAAACTAAAAGAAAAAAAAAAATTCTTCTAGCAAAAAGGAAGAAATACACAAATAAAAGAATGCCCAAAATACATAAAAAGAAACAAAAAATCCAGGTCACCCACTGAATTATATCAGAAAATCCCCTTCTGAAATAATTGGACGGGAAATAAAAGCAAACATTTAAGAATAATGGAAATTTCGAGAAAAATACAGAAAGAAAAAAAAAAAAAAATCATCAAATAACTGAAAATACAAAATTTGCAATATTGCAGTACTAAAATATTACAATATTTTTTAATATTAAATATGACAGCTATTATTTTATATTCAGTACTTTTTCTAATGTCTTGGTGCAAAAAAGTTAGAAACTTCTCCAACGATTTTATACGTTTGCACTAGCAAACCCGTGCGAAATTTTTGCACTTTATTTCTTTTCTTATTTACCTTTAAAATTTGAAACTGATAAATATTATACCAATTTCCTAACCTAATTAAATATTTAATTTACCAGAAGCCAAATTATTATTATAACCAAATAAATATTGTGCAATAGTGAAACCAGAATCATTCAAAGAAAAGTTTCAAAATAAAATTCATGGTTGACGACTCAGTTTTCAAACTTCCGCAGGCAGTACAGTTTTAGTAAAGGACCACCATGACGCCTTTTAAATTTTTATCGCCATGAATGCAATGACATTTTATTTAATTTGGCGCAATTTTTTGTTAAAAAAAATATTAATAATATTTTAATTATACTTTTTTTATGATTGAGTTTTTTAGTCAATGTATGATAATAATTCATATTTTTTTTATATCGTTAAAATATTGCTACATTTAAAAGAACGCTTGGAAAGATTCTAAAGAATAAGAATTAACTTTTAAATATATTTTTTCCATAAAATAATGTCATCATACAAATGTTATCATGTTTTCGTATTAGATCATTGAGCTGAATCCGCATGCTTAAATATTGTTCATTATTAAATATTATTTTTTGTCCTCGCGTATTTTATCTATCATTCTACTATCGTATATCTATCATTCTACTATCGTATCGTTTCGACAAAAATTAATTGAAATTGGTCCACGTTAGAGAAATATTATATAGATTATTATTACTAGTATGAAAACAGATTCTTCTCAAAGCATCACCTTAGTAAGATTGTCAACTACTAAGATTGTCAAAAGGTAGAACAACTTTTCAAACATGATTGCATTAATTAAATTCTTAAAAAATAAATTGTCAATTGGACAAAGTATAAACAGATAGAAATGAACTATTAAAAACGGCAGGCATTATTTTTGAGAGCAACCTTTATCGAACATTTTGACGGTCCCCAAACAATTAACGCCGCCACTGCTTAAATATGACAATGTCATGCAGTGTAACATACTTATTTCTATGAATTTGGCTTTATCTTTAATATAGTGCGTTGCAAAATTATAGGCCATCACTGAAAATTCAGTGTATCTAAGGTTTTGTAAATGTTTTGAAAAACATGTTTTATAAATAAGGTGTGTCATAAAAATGTTATATGGAACAAATATGGTTTCAATAATTTTTGCGCCATATTTTGGTTTTCCTTCAGAACTTATTTCTAAATTACTTAAACCACATAATATTTATACTGCTTTCCGGCCAATTGAACAATTAAAAAACTTTCTATTTAACTTTAAACCTGTAACCCCTTCATTGGATCTAACTGGCGTAATATATTTAATTCCTTGTAAAAACTGTAAATATATTTATATAGGTGAAACTGGCCGTACGGCAAGAATAGACTACAGGAGCACAGACGGTCATATAAAAATTGCACCAAAATTCTAAAATTGTAATAAATTCAATAGAAAGCGATCATATTCCTCACTTCGAAAATATAAAAGTTGTAAATTCTGGCTATGATATTTATAAATCACGTATTTTCCTTGAGAGCTGGCACACTGCCAGCCATTTCTACACTATCAATGAAACATGCTCACTGGCTCCTCAATATTCTGTGCTTCTATAAATCCCTTGTATATTCATGTAATGCTTGCAATTTATGTTATAGTGATACTGATGAGGAAATCTGGACGCGTTTCGAAACGTCTAGATTTTAATTGTTTTTAGTTGTATATATATATATATATATATATATTAATATATTTTAACTAAAGTTTTGTCTCGTAAATAAAATAGTTTTGTTTTTAATGGTTTCAATAAGTTTTACAAAAATGCATATTCATTTTCAAACAAAATTATTTTCTGGCTTGTTGCAAAATACGAAATATATTCACATATATAAACTTAATAATCAGCACATATCCTCTAGAATTATTTATCACTTGAAAAAGATGGCTTTTCATACTTTCACATAAATTTGACAAGACATTATCAGCAATAGAGTTCCAAGATGCAGTAATAGCATTTTTTCAACTTCTCTACCCTATCGTATTGTTTGTTTCCTGCATAAATATCTCGAATCATAGATTCTCTGCTGGGTTTAGATCGGGAAAGCAAGGTGGCCAACCGAGAGTTGTTATCTTTCCTTGTTGGAAATTTTTTTTTGTTTCATCAGTCTTGTGGCAAGAAGCATTACCGGGTGAAAAATTAATTTCTTTTGTCGAAATTTTCGAAGGAATGTTAACAGAGCATTTTTGAGAACAGAGCATTTTATGTACTACGAACTATTCATTCTGTTGGATATAAACTGAATATCAATCTTTCCTGTGGAAGAAAAGGCAGCCCAAACCACGCCGTTACTGCCACCAAAATTTCGCTTCGAAAAAAAAAGTCTTTCTTTTCTCATGTCTCGCCAATATCCATTAAATCTATCGAGGCCGTCTAGATTAAACGATTTTTCATCTGAAAAAATGACCTAGAACAAGAATCTTAATTTAACATTTATAAAAAAATATTATTGAAAAGTATGTTTTTTTTGAGAAATTTAACTTACTGATTTCCATTCACTGTCCATGTTTTGGCGTTCAATTTCCAATCGATTATCTTTGTGACGTTGTAGCAATCGAGGTGCTTTATTCATTCGTTCATGTGTGATAAATTAATTTCTCTTACGGCTTCTGAAAATTGTGGTTTTGTAAACATGTAATTTCGATTGGTTTTTCATTTGTGTGAAACTTTTCGTGGAATTCGATGTTTTTCGAGCAAATGCTCTTTCATCTTGTTTGGAAAGCTTTCTTTTCTGAAGAATGTTTTTTGTCACAAGCATTTGTGTCTTTTAGATAATTTTAAATTACGTGGCGAGATTTTTTAAATTCTTCAAATAAGTATGCTCTTTATTGAAACATTTCTCTTGCGTAATGCTTCAATTTTATCAATTTTTTTTCTGTAAGCTTTTTACCTCTTGACATTTTCTAAAAAAATACATCAAAACTATGCGATAAATAAATAAATTATTAATACACTAACATAAATATTAAAAGTGTTCCATAAATTTAAAACACCAAATATATATATATTTTTTTTTTTTTTTAAATTTTGCAAATTTATTTAAACTTGCAACGTTTAATAGCCAAAATATTTTATTAAAGGTATAAATTTATATTTAAATACATTTCGTTACTAGCGCATTATAAATATTTAAAAACTGCGAAAAATCGTAGATGTCCTATAATTTTGCAACGCACTGTATTTTTTAAAATAACAACTGAACGGAATATATAAATATGGTTTTTAAGTCGAAAGATTAATATTTCTGCATTTGTATTTGTCTTGAAAAACACACTTTACCATATTTTCAAGATGAACCAAATTATTTGTAGGCATGCATGCATATTTGTTTAATTATATATGCATTTTCCCAATGTGTTTTTAAAGATAAACTCTTTTTACTTTCTCTTACTCATATACATGGTAGAGAAATTATTCTTTTGCGGTCAAATTTTCGAAATTGCGTTTTTGTTAAATTTACACGTTTCGAGATTCCCTAAATCCAAAAATCATGTTTTTGGCAGTTGTTTTGTGTGTCTGTCGATATGTGTATGTGTCTGTGTGTGTGTGTGTCTCTCTGTTATCAAAATATCTCAAGAACAAATAATGGCAGAACGTCCAAACTTGATATTCTATATGTGTATCATAGAGGGATGCTACAGTAAATTTTTCGTTGAGATCAAGCGAATATTTCGTGTACAGGGACACCCAAGAGAATTCAAATACAGGGAAATTTATGGTCTATGGAAAACATTCTTGTAAGCACGGTGTAATATCTATAGGCTGACTTAAACGAAATGGAATGAACAAAATTTATTATATTGATAAAAGCATGTTTTTTGCAGATTGTGTATGGAAATCATTCATCATTCGTTCACAGTGCTACTTAAAGTATTTGGATATATTGGATACTTGGATATATTGGATACTTGGAAAATGCAGGAATCGTAATTCCTTTTGTGTTAGGTTTTCATGTAAGGAGTTTTCATGTAATTGTGTAGAGTGGGAATACCAATGTAGGTTCTCAAACTTTTAACAAATGAACTAAATATTGGTCGGCGGAAACAAAGGGCATACGGCCTTACTCTCTTACTCTTAAAGTCCACGAAGCTAACTGCGTGTTTACAGGATAGGGAAAGGTCGTCTGTGATCGACTAACACCACGTGTTGAGTTCAACATATTTTTTGGCGGGAACGGCAATTGACATTTAAAGTTTACTTTTGCGCTCAAGTGTAAACATTTTTTTTTTTGGCCGGAACTGTACATAATACACATAAATGGTTAAAAATTATTATTAATCCATTTTTCAAAATTTTTAATATCTAACTTGGTATACTAGTAATAATATTTTTAATTATTTTTAAAATGATTTACCATCTGTGTGATAATAAAAATTTCCTTCATTTTATAACTTAAAGTTTTCATGAGTTTTAGACGAATTATTAATTTTCATTCAGTTTTCGAATTTCGGGTCGGGTTCGAGTAAAAAGAAGTCGAATTTCGGGTCGGTTTTGGGTATAAAAAAAAAATTAAGTGCGGGTTGTCGAAATTCTCTATTGCAGGAGCGAGTCGTTAAAATTCTCTATCGCGAATTCGGGTCGGTTTTCGGGTCGAAGGAAAAAAAAAATTGTGTGTCCGAGTTGGTTTTCGGGTTGATTTAAAATTCATCGGTTGACCCGTGCAGGATTCTAATCCGGATGAAAGAAATTATTTTGCTCTACCGCAGAATAAATTTATTTATTACATTCGTAACATTCATTTTACAAATTTAAAACAAAATACTTTTTTAAAAATATTTTCTCTTTTATTCATAATTTTTTGCATAGTCTCCGAAAAAATATCGTATACGTCTTAAATTTTTGTTATTTGTCTTATTTATTTTCTTTTTTATTCGTATGTTTTGATGAAATAAGAAAAACATCTGGACTCATATTCATTGCAATATCATTTAATGTCAAAATGATAAACTATGCATAAACAAAATCCGTGAAATGTTAGTAAACAAACAGGAAGGAATGCATTTTTTGTGTGTGATACAGAAGTGAATATAAATATTAATCTATTCTTGTTCTTGTTGTTCCTGTTGTTTTCGCTTATTTAAATATATTTTTCTGTAGATAAAACATAAAGTAATTCCGGATGGAGAATCTTCAATTTAAAAAAATATATATTTTGTTCGAATAAAGGTTTTCTTATGAAAAAAAAAAATATTATAGCGTTGAATATGTGTGTGTGTGTATATTAGGGTGTCCCTTGATTGAGGGGGGAATTTTCTTTTTCTTTTTGTATTTCCTTTTTTTTTCTTTTTTGAAATCCGATACGCATACCCTCTAATCGTTTTTCTATTTGACCCTAAAAACTTTTTAGCGAAATATCAGCACTCTTGGATAATGTTAACACGTGCCGAATTGGCGGGAAAATCTTTATATATATATTAGGATTTTCCCGTCAATTCGGCACGTGTTAGCATTATCCCAGAAGCTGATATTTTTCTAAAAAGTGTTTAGAGTCAAATAGAAAATAAATTAGAGGGTATGCGTATCGGATTTCAAAAAAGAAAAATGTATATATATATATACATATATATATATATATATACATTAAACTCATAAATAGACTCTTAAGAGAATAAGAACATTATAAATAATAATAATTATTATTATTATTATTATTATTACTGTCACAGAGTTATTCGATTTTGTATGCATGTGCACTGAAATATGTAATGTGCATTTTAAAATTTCTTCTTTTTTTTTTTTTTTTTTTTACATTTTTAAGGTTTTAGGCTAACTAGTTTTTAATTTTCCCCTCGATTTTACGTTATTTTAATTTGATGATATATTCTAAATGTAGGTGAGTATTACTTCGTGCTTTAACTGAATTAATTTTTCAAAAAAAATTTTATGTTTGAATGCTGAAATTTCATGCAAATTTTTTAGCATTTATACTAAAATATATATATTTTTTAAATATATTTTTCCATCAATCCACAAAATAATACCCAAATATGTTTAGAATACATTTAATATATATAATAAAATAGAATCGAGGGAGGAAAATTAAGAACTAATTAGTATGGAGCATTTTGTAATTTTATATTTTGCCTTTTTATTTAACTAGCTTTTGAGTCATTCTAATATACTTAATACTGTTATATTTATATATATACGAAATTCAATAATTATAAGGCAATAATTAAAAACGATTTATAACGTATATTAACCCTTAAGATAAGAATTGTGAAAATTATAATACAGTTGCACTTAATGACGCTGGTGTAAAACTTTAGTGCATTGCTAAAAAACTTCATAATACATCCTACAAATAACACAGATACTACGGGTTTCTAAAAAACGTGGTTCTTTATCCTTGTGTATAAAACAACGTGCAAACACCTTAGAGGCTGAGAGGCAAGACTGAAAAGGAAACTAGTTGGCATAGGTGGACTCTGCTCAGTTCCCCATCATATTTATGTTCTCAGAAATTTCTAGTGCGAGACATATTATAATCATGTTAAAAGAAATGAATTTGACCAAAGCTTGACACAGTGACAGAATGAAATCCCCGCCTAATAGGCTATCCACCGTTCACTTGGATATAATTATCTTATTCTAATTTATTAATTTATTTTATCAGGGTCAATTCTGTTGTTTAGTTTTCATGCTACTATTTCCAATGCAATAAACCTCAAAATTCATATTTATATGAAAAATTTACAATTTCGCTATGTTGATAAAATCGTAAATTACGAATAATTTACGAAAATTTCCTAGTAGAATATTTGTATTCAATCATGTTCAAACAAATATCATAAACTTAATTTTGAAGTTGTCTAATGTATTTAGGATCCTCAAAATGGAAGTTTATGATCAATTTTGCCTTATTCTGACATGTTAAGTAAATCGTAAATTCCAAATAACTTACGAATTTTTTTAATTGGAAAAATCATAGTCTATGATATTCATGCCAGTATCCTAAATAATATTTCGAAAGTGGTTTGACATCTTTACGCTGAAAATATCCCTCAAGATTGACGTTTATGTGAAATTTTGCTCTATTCTGACATGTTAAGAAATTCGTAAATTTCCAATAACTTACGAAATCTTTATATTGGAAAATTCATAGTCATTAATATTCATACCAGTGTCCTAAATAATATTTCAAAAGTAGTCTGACATTACGATGAAAATATCTCTAAAAATTGACGTTTATGTGAAATTTTGCCCTATACTGCCATGTTAAGAAATTCGTAAATTTCCAGTAACTTGCGAAATTTTCAAAGTAGCATATTTATAGTTACTGATGTTCATTCCGGCATCAAAACATATATTTTAAAACTGGTCTGACATTTTTACAGTAAAAAGTTTTCATTTAATGCACGTTTAAGTGAATTTTTGTCCTATTCCCCCATGTTAAGAAAATCGTAAATTTCTAATAACTTACGAAGTTTTTAAAATCGAATGTTGCAAATGAATAGGGCCAGTGTCGAAAGTAATATTTTAAAACTAATCTGACCTCTCTGCGACAATTTGGTCTTGAGATATCGTGTACACAGACTAACAAACTAACGGACTGACCCACTAACAGACCAACAGACTAACAGACACCCTACAGACAGACACCATAGAAATTTTGTCATTTTTGGATTCCTCACACCTGAAAACGTGTAGAAAAGTAAAAAAACCGAGGTCGAAAATTTTCACGATTACCTAAGTTCCCCATACCTATAGTATGATGGGGAACTAAAAAACAGCCGAAACGGAAGTAGAAAGAAACAGCTTATGTGGAAACAGAAAATGAACACGAAAACAGAAACTTCATTTAGGAAAAATCTCTGAAATAAAGTGAACTATTGGGAAGGGAGAAAAAGAAAAATAATAAGTACTAATCAATGACTTTTTTATTTTGCTTCCCCTTCTACTTCTTCTCATTTATTTATTTATTTTTAGTCAATGTCTATTTTTTATTTATTTTATTTTTTCTCGTCTTATATTTTGCTTTCTTCCTCTTTCTCTTTTATTTAATCAATTTAATTTTTTAGAAGACTCTTGATTTCTCATTGGCTGTCGCTTCTCGCCTTACTCTAAGCGATTTTGCTCCCTCCTGTCAGTGATGCCAGATTAGGGATTTTGTCCCCATTTTGGTGATTTTTGAGGCTTCTGAGGACAATTTTGAGGACCAAATGTTTGTGGGGACTTTTTGGGGGATTTCTAAAATTTTTGGGGACAAATCTGGGGAGTTCTTCAACTTTCTGTCAATGTTGGCAACGTAATGATTTATTCCTACAGTGCAGCCACGTATCTTAAAACTAGTAGTGAGGATGCGTCCAAAATGTTGGAAGGATGCCAGCTTGAAATTTGGAAAACAACCAGCAATTCCGTGCTCTGTTAGTGCTCATTTTCTCCGAGTCAGTTGACTGTCATCCCTATTTCAGCATTGGACTCGTTGAATTAGCGCTTGCGCAGATGCTTCCATGGTTTCATCAAATGTGGTCGAAGAATACGACTAGAGACTTTCAATAGCTTTATTATTATTTGGGGATTTTTTTTCAAAAGTTGCCTTCATTTGGGGAAAAATCTGAGCTTAAATCATAGAAAAATCTGCTTGATTTTTTTTTTTTTTTTTTTTAATATTTTCCCTTTTTAGTAGAAATTATGTTGGAGATTTTTTCGAAAAAAAACCCTGATTTGGGGAAATTTGAAGACCTGTTTGGGGAAATAATTTTCAACCATCTGGCATCACTGCCTCCTGTACTTTTCATCTTTCTCTCTTCATTTTTACCGCTGAGCCGAAGAACAGCTCAGTGATTTTTGCATTTGTTTCCAAGGTGCTTATTTGCCCGTTCTTTTGCACCTCCGTTCTTTCTGAAACTTAGTGGATGTATTATTTGTATACTGTGTCAAGAAATATTTCAACTTTTTAATTGATGTTTATTTTGCCTTTTGAAAAATATTTTTTGCAATATTAATAATATTTCAAGGTTTTTTTTTTTTTTTTTTTTTTTTTTTTTTAATAAATACATATATTTAACATAAATTCTTTTCGCAATATAATAATCAAACGTTTAAATATCTTTATACTAATGTTTAATTTAATTTAATTTAATATTTTGCTCTGGATATCAAATATTTATATTTATTATTACCATCCAAAATTCATTCTTTTAAGCTATTATTATTTTATTTTGTTTACAATATTTTCTGACGATAATTTCTCTTTCATTTTTGTGTAAACACTAGAGAATTTTTAAATTTATTCATTGTTTACGTTTATTTACTCAGTACATTAAACATGCTAATTTCTTTAGTCTCAAAACTTTAATTTTAAAAGTTTCTTTTAAAAAATATTATTTTGTGATATTTTTTTTTTCTTTTTTTTTTTTTTTTTTTTTTTTATTGCTTAGAAGAATTTCAGCTAGAAACAAGAGGTCTTATAGGACCAATATTTACTCAAGTTCACTCACGTACTTTACACTAAAAGAATATTTAAACAATTTTTTTTTTCTTGATTTCTTTTTTTAACCGACTTCAAAAAAAGAAGGAAGGTTCTCAATTCAAACCGTATGTTTTTTTTATGTTTGTTAGCTCATAACTTCTGAACGGATGCTCCGATTTTGATACTTTTTGTTTTGTTGAAAAGGTCTTGGTCTGCAATAGGTCCCATTGTAATAACTTTACGATCTAAAGAAAATACAGGGTGCCCAAAAAAATCAGTCCCAACTCTTTTAACTGCTAAACGGCTGCAGCTATAGTGATAAAAATGGTATGTAAGTATAGCAATGTGGCCATGCCGTACAAGGTTAAACCGCTTGCAGCGCCACCTGGTGGAAAATAGTGGAGTTAGTGTTCCTATCTCGAAAACGGTTCTACAGCAAAAGTGAATTACAAAGCTGAAGGGTGATAGTTTAGACATTCATACTAACGTTCCTATCTCGGAAACGGTTCAAGACAGTGGTAAAAAGTGAATTATAAAATTCCAGAGCATCACCGATTTAGTACGAAAAGATAGCTTTGACATTGATGCGAAAAATACAAGGCTAAAAACGTGCATTTTTAATTTTCGCAATTTCTTACACTATACATATTTGAGCTACATTGCTCACGTTGTAGCGTAGCTGGTGAGACATACGCTATATAGTTCAAAATACGGTTACTTGATACTTTTTGTTTTGTTGTAGAGATCTTGGTCTGAAGTAGGTCCCATTATAACTTCTTTACAATCTAAAGAAAATAAAGCGCCATCTGGTGAAAAACAGCGGAATTAGCGCTCCTATCTCAAAAACGGTTCAAGATGGGAGAAAAGTTAATTACGAAGTTGTAGAGCATCTTCGATTTACTACGAAAAGACAGTTTTCAGACATTATTGCTAAAAATAGAACGCTTAAAACGTGCAGTTGTTTGTTCGCAATTTCCTACATTGTGCAAACTTGAACTACGTTGCACACTTTGCAGCGTAGCGGATGACACGTATACTCTGTGGTTCAAAGTACTGTTACTGTAAGCGGTCACATCGATTAGCGCAAAGTCGTTTTCAACCAACTTCAGAAAGGAGGGTGTTCTTAATTCAAGCTATGTGTTGTTGTTGGTGTTTGTAAGCTTATAACTTCGTAAGAGATATGCTCTAAATAACCGACTTCAAAAAGGAGGAGGTCCTCAATTCAAAGAGTATGTTTTTTGTTTTTGTTTTTGTTTGTTAGCTCATAACTTCTGAACAGATGATCGGATTTTGATACTTTTTGTTTAATTGTAAAGGTCTTGGTCTGAAATAAATCCCATTGTAAGATCTTTACGATCAAAAGAAAATACAGGGTGCCCAAAAATGTCAGTCCCGACTCTTTTAACTGCTGAACAGCTGCAGCTATAGTTATAAAAGTTGTATGTAGGTATAGTAAATTGGACATGTGCTACGCGATTCCACCGCCTAAAGCACCACCTGGTGGAAAAGAGTGGAGTTAGCGATCCTATCTCTGAAACGTTTCAAGACAGGGGGAAAAGTAAATTATAAAATTGCAGAGCATCATCGATGTAGTACGCAAAGATAGTTTAGAAATTAATGCTAAAAACAGAACGCTTAAAACGTGCATTTGTTTGTTCACAATTTCCTATTTTGTCCACACTTGAACGACATTCCGTGTGCTGTAGCGTAGCGGGTGACATTTATGCTATGTAAAATTCAAAGTATGGTTATTGTAAGCGGTCACATCGATTAACGCATAGACGTTTTAAACCGACTTCATAAAAAAAGAGGTTCTCAATGCAAACCATGTCTCTTGTTGTTCTTGTTGAAATTTGTTAGCTTATAACTTCGTAAGAGATGATTCAATTTTAATACTTTTTTTGTTGTCGTAATGATCTTGGCTTGAAATAGGTTTCATTATGATTTCATTAAGATATAAACAAATTACAGGGTACTCACAAAAATCTGTTCTCACTCTAACTGCTGAAGGCATGCAGCTACAATGGTAAAAGCAGTATGTAAGTATCGATGTTGAAACTTCTGTCCGCCAGCTGCAATGCATATTTTGCTCTTTATTTGGACTTTACACTGCGCAACTTCCAGCGCAGCGGGTGACACGTATTCATTGTAAAGTTCAATATATATGCCTAACAGAATTTTTGGTTACGAATACAGCGTATCCGTTCTTTACATTTCTAAAGACATTTTAATTTAACGTATGTTCATTCAATAGATAGTTTTTTGCTCATATCCGATAAAGGCAAGAAAAGTGACACAACTTAAAAATGCAGCATTCGAGAAAAATCAACTTAAAAATAACTTGACTATAATAAAACTGGCACAACTGTCTCTCGAGTGGATAACTTTCTAGATGGAGATGTAACTTTTTTTTTCACAGTGGGTGCATTTTATGTATTTTTCAGTGACATAAACCATTTTTTGAGTAATGTCACTTTTCTTGGAACTTATGATTTGTGAAACTTCCGTCGAACGTCTTCTGATGCTCTGCTATATAAATAAGTTTTCACTGAAAAGAGAAAAATAAAATCTTTTTGTAAAAAAATAGAACCGACTCCAAAAAGGAACTACTATTCAAACAACTAAAAATGAAAGAAAATTGGCGGAAAATGGAACTGCAAATTGCGCCTAAAAGTATAAAATAATTTCCTTCGCCAAACAACCTATAACACTACAATTAATCATAACTTTTGAAGTCGGCGCAAAATTAAATAAAAATTGATACCTTTGTTCAATACAAAAATCAAATCCTATTCAAAATACACATCTCATATTGTTACCTGCAAAACGCATCTGAGAACTAATTTGATTTAATAAAACAAATAAGATTTCGTAAGCAGCAAATGTGGCGAAGATGCTGATATCTGACATTCTTGGTGAAAGAAAAATCGCAAAATTATCATGCAAACATATTTAATTTCTTTGGGATATCATGATTATTTTCATAAGGTATATCAAGAGAGCAATCAAGAATATGAAACGACACATCGTACAATATATATTATAAAAATATACATCTTGCGTGTAATTTTTGCCCTACGTTTTGATCCCCAAATCCAAAAGCCATCAAGGATGATAGTTATCAAAGTTATACCAAATTTGCATAGGAATCTCTAACTTCGTAGAAACATAAATACCGCATTGTGAAGAATGTTCACTGTTCTATGTAGATGCTACTAATGGACCAATTGTATACAGTGATAAAATAATAAAGGAAACATAAAAATGGATCATTCGAAACAACAGCAGTTGTTGCTACCGATCTAAAGACAAACCTTTAAAAACTAATTAAATTTTATTTAATTTTGCGCCGACTTCAAAAGTTATGATTAATTGTAGTGTTATAGGTTGTTTGGCGAAGGAAATTATTTTATACTTTTAGGCGCAATTTGCAGTTCCATTTTCCGCCAATTTTCTTTCATTTTTAGTTGTTTGAATAGTAGTTCCTTTTTGGAGTCGGTTCTATTTTTTTACAAAAAGATTTTATTATATAAGAGTACATCTCTCTTTATTTTTAACTATAAAAAAGTTTTTTACTTTCTCATAACTTTCTTTTGTTTACATTTTAAAGAAAAAAAAAAGTGTTTCTGGGAAAATTTTATCCGAAAAATACTAGATTTTTTTTTCCCAAATATTTACACTCCATACAATAGATTTTGTATGAAGAAGTATAAAAAACTGATGAAAAACAAATTGAAATTTAGACAAAACTTATTTCAAATAAATGTGTACCACTGGTTTCTATATTTTACTTTCCTTTGATTTGATATATATATAAATCAGGATTTCATTTTTGAACTAGTTCTTCAAAATATGATATTTTCTTATAATTAAAAATTTTATTTAAATGATTTTAAAGGAATATTTATATAAATTAATATTGGTATATTTATATGTCTCCCTAATAACTGATAGCATTCTATTAATTCGTTGTACAGTGTGTCCTAAAAGTTCCAGTACTCCAACTTAAAGAACTCATTATGTCCATGATTTTTTTTAAATATTAAATTTTGTCGTCTGCTTATTATATTTAATTTTTATCATTTGTTTCTTTTCTCACTCAAGTTGTGTGAGAATAAAGTTTTATGTTATTTTGTTCTTCATAGTGAAATGAGTTTATCGCGCATTCAGAGAATTATCCTGTTTGAAGCTTATTTTGAATGTAAATCGTATAAAAAATGCAAAGATGTCTGTCGATATGAATATCCAGATGATGCAATACCGAGTAAAAATATGCTATATCAGCTCGTTCGACAATTTCGTAATACAGGTTCTGTGCAGGTGTACACAGGTTTCTATACAAGAACTCACTCCCAGCATGTTAAAACGCGTTTCTAAACACATGCGCAAACGAGTTCAGCTTTGCCTCCTAAAAAAGGGTGAACATTTTGAACATTTATTATAAATGCAAGTTCTGTATTTTTTCCTCTGTTATTTTAAATGTGCCTTTTATCACTAGCATAAAAATAATCGTTTTAAAGTTTGTTGTTTTGTGAATAAAAAATACATCAGCGTCAGAACTGGAACTTTTAGGACACACTGTTATAATGTAAATACTTGTACTAAATTTAATGCAAAGTGATTGCATAACACAACGGAATTATTTTGTGTAACCCTGTAAACTCATTGACAATTCTATGCCCACAATTTTCCAGAAAAAAGTGTTTTTAAGCATTCTACATTCTATGATATTTAATGCGGTGTAACAATGTTAAAATACATTTTTAAAAAATACTGTCTATAGACCGTAATGGTACAAAATTCTTTTGTGTGTTCCTGAAAAATAGCACGATTATTATAAACACCAATAAAAAGCATGCACTTAATTAATTATAACTCATTAATATTCCAACCTAATTTGACATCATTTGGATGATTACAGAATGCCATTGGAATTATTTTGTGTGGAACTGTAAATAAATTTAGTCTATCCATGCCCACAGTTTTTTTTTTTTTTTTTTTTTTTTTTTTTAAGAGAAAGCATGCTTTTAAGCATCTTTAAAATATATGTTAATTCCATTATGTTGAATGCAGTATAAATGTGTTAAAATGCACTGCGATAAACATTTGTCCAATACCAAAAGCTGTTTGACATCTCAAACTTAAAACATTTTGCAGAAAATATATGAAAATGGGTAGCCAAAACTTCGGCTACCTCTAAGTAATCACAGATAATGTGTCAAATAAAAGATGACAAAAAGGTGAGATAGTTATTGAATTTGTGCCCTTTAACATCAACTTTAACAAACGTCCAAGAATGATTTGTATCGATTCATTATGGTTTCCTTATTGAACTTCTTTGGACATCTCAGTTTAGCAAATTCATTTGATTAATTCAATGCAACACAAGAGCTTGGCATTTCTAAAATTTATCAAAATTCTCTATGATTCTATTCTATTCCTGTTTCAATCACTCAAATGGCTGATGACACAATTTTTTTTTTCGGAATCAAAAGTCTGTAGTAGATAACATGCAGATGCTACGTCTATATAAATTGCTATATATAAGATGATTACAAAAAGGTTTTCAATTAAAATTTTCTAATGAGTTTGAAAGGCACTAAAAGAGGGCGCTGCCTAACAAAGGAAGAGAGAAAAAATTAGATGTTTGGAGAGTGGCAACAGAAGTCGATGTTGGAGGAGAGAGAGAGAGAGACGAAACCTTCATAGACGAGGACACCATGACGGATGAAATAATGTTCTACCTAAACTTTTTTGTAAATACAGTGTATTAACCCTCTCGCTGCGCATCCCGCGATTTCCACGGGCAACGTAGAAGTAGCAAAATTTGCGCAACCCGCGATTATCGCGGGGATGCGTTTTTGCCGTCTATTTAAGTGTGCGACCCGCTCTTTCCCCGTTCATGGTTTCATTTCGGCTTTTCTGTAATGTTTAATTGTTTATTTAGATGTCGACTAACAGATGGCGTTAGTTGTCCACGTTTCTGCGAAATATAAAAAGAATTTTTTTTAGCATTTTGCGCGCGCTTTTCAGAGCTCAAAGATGTCTGGCAGGAAGCGTTTCGCGAGTGATATGACCTATGTTCCTGACGATATTTCCGACACTGACAGTAGTTCTGACTCTGATTCCGAGTATATTGATGATATTTATAGCGGAACTGATGAAAATTTCTCGGATTCCTCTGTGGATAGTGATGAATCTGAATGATGTGATGAAACTTCATTTCTAATAAATGTTTTGTAAGTATTTTGCATATTTTCATTAGTATATACTTTTTACTTTTGTATTTTATAAAATAAATCATAATTTAACCAAAATTGATTTTCAAAATTTTGCTTTTATATCATTATTCTTCAATTTCAATATTCTGACAACTTTTTTCTATGATCTAATTCTATATTGAAAAAAAACTCTTTTACAAAAATTTTTTGTATATTTTAAGTCTAAAATATATGTAGATTTGAAATATGTAATAAAAAAAAATACGCAACTTTTGAACCTATTTTGATAAAAAAAAAAATACGCAGCGAGAGGGTTAATAATATGTCCATATTCGAAAATAATCTGGTGTGTCACTCACACGACGTTCTCTTACCCTGAAATTTAATATTATAAATATAGATTGGAGATAAAGGGGTAAGATAACGAATTCAATTATATAAATTTATGTTATAACAATTCAAATTAGGCTTCGGAACAGCTTTATTTGACAAATAATTCTATGACAAATAAATCTCCCTCGTTTCATTAGAGTACCTACATTTATATAGAATTCATTTCTGTTATTAAATTCAAAAGTTCATTTAAAACTATTCAGAAAACTTTCACACGCAACATTCCTTGAAACTTATCAATCTTGAACAAACTCTTCTAGTAATAAACGTATTAACTTTAAAATACATCATTTGGATCGATTGAAATTATTTGTTTTCCATTTACTCTAATGGACAGAGAGAAAGATCAAACGTTAAAAACTTGACATCGGTATTCAGGAAGACTCAAAACGTGTAAATATACAAAAAACAAGCGATGAATATTTAGATTAAAAAATACATTATTCACCATATGGTTATGAGGAATTAACTTCAATTTCTGAGTAGCTTTTCTGTACTTGGCAAAATGCTATAGTAAAGCACTTCCACAAACAATAAAAAAGATTGTTATGGCTTAGATATTGACAGCTCTGTATATCTTATATATATCTTATATCTCTGTATATCTGAAGGTTATGTACACACCACATGGTGCAAATAAATACAATCCTAAATTAATAATACACGGCGCAACCTGACATACACTTCGATCAATTTTCAACTATTGTCGCCCTATAATCTAGTCTTTTGTGTAGCCCTGTAAACGAACAAGAACATTGAATGATTTTCATACCATATTCTATAGGAAACATGTTTTTATGCGTACAAAAAATATATCGTATTTGTTTCGTTTGGTTTAGTGCCGTCTATAGATTTTTAAACTCTACTTACCTGCAATTTCCCCCATAGACGTAATGTATTTCAATGCTCTTGGGTGTCCCTGTACATAAACCATTTGCTTCATTTGAACGAAAAGATTAGTGTAGTATCTCTATAAGATACATATTTAGAATACCAAGTTTGGACTTTCTGCTGTTATTTGTTATCGAGGTATGCTGATAGACATACACAGACAAACAGACACACACACAGACCAACCGCTAAAAACATGATTTTTAGATTCAGGGAACTTCAAATAGTGTAACTGCAATAAAAACTCAATTTCGTAAATTTAACACAAAGACAATACTTTCTCTACCATATACATGAGTAAGAGAAAGTAAATATACTTCATCTTCAATTTATATTCGGTAGGAAATTTAAGCCTACAAGATTGTGACAGATTTCATTCAAATAAAGTTAGATTTTACATTCTTAATGCATTTTGCTATAGGATTAGATCTCAAAAAACAATCAGAAGAATGTATATATATATTTCACAAACTACATTCCATTATCAATTGTGACATTTATGGTACACCTACACAAAAATTTGCACACAAGCTCATAAATATTTTTATTAAATTTTAAGTAAATCGAATGATTTTTTGAGGCAACTCTCTCAGTACATATAAACATGCATATCTATCTATCATAGACGAAAGCAATTGCTTTATTCTCCTTAAATTCGAAATCAATAAAATAATATAAACAGACACAAAAATTTCTTTCCAAACATATTCTGTAATTTGTTTAATTCTGTAGCCTTAAAAGAAATGACCTTAATTTTATATTAAATCGATACAACATTCCAATGAAGTTATCACTGACATGCGTGCGTAATTAATGTAATTTCCTTAATTACAAAATTGCAAACATAATAAAATAACGAATAAAATAAGTAACACAAATTCTGAGAAAAATTAGTTTTGGTAAATATGCTTTGTTTAGTTCACTTTCACTGTCTTTAAAGTGTGCTTATTAATGGATTATAAAAGAAATGAAAAATAAAATAGAATTTTTAAAAATAAATTCCTATACCTTATACTACAAATTTATTTGTTAGGAAAATGTTTCCGAAAATAAATAAAGTGTTGCCTACTGAAATCTTGATTAGTGGTATGGAGTAATAAAAAAAAAGAAAGAATATTAATATTTTGACCAAGAAGAAAATGAAAGATTTAATAAGGAAAGAAACTGCAAAATAAGGTTTCGGTGTTTCTATTTTTTTTTTTTTTTTTTTTACCATGTTGATGTTTAGAAGTAAATAATTATTCATTAACATTACTTAGAAGGATGCTCAGACATTTATTCTTTGTATTTAAAATAAGTTAAAAGATGTATTTATTTATTTATTATTCACTTTTTTTTTTTTTTTTTTTTTCAAACTACATGTTAAGTCGACTTAGCAGATGCTAAAATATTTATTGGTTTGATTCCTTATTAAAAATCTATTATATCTTTTTTTTTTTTTTTCATTTTTCAATCAGTTATTAAAAATTGATTTAATAATTAACAAGTTGTATATTCGCTGTTGTATTCAGTGTTAAATTAAAAGTTGGATCCAAAAGCTGTCAAAATTTTTGTTTGGTTTTATTTTGGTTTTGTTATTAAGAATCTATCAGACAGATTCTTTTTTTTTTTTTTTTTTTTTTTTTTGTAAGTTTTTGTAATCGATTATTATAAGTCAATTTCAAAAATAAAAAACTATATATTCCGTTGTTGTATCTAGAACGATTTTTTTTTTTTTTTTTTTTTATGTGATTAACATGCAAGAAAACTTGTTTTATAAATTATGTTCTGAATGTTAATGTAGATAACTTCAAAATAAGTACTATTGTTTAATATCAACTATTAGTTTTCTCTTTTTAAAACTATTTTTACTCTCCCTCACCCATATAAGGTAGAGAAACCTTTGTTTTGTGGTCGAATTTTCAAAATTAAATGTTTTATATTTTTACGCATCTTGAGGTATATGAACTTCAAGAAATAGGTTCTTAGTTGTTGACCTATGTGTTTATGTGTGTGTCTGTGAGTTTGAGAGTTGTTATCAACATAACTCAAATATTATCAAGCAGTCCAAACTCAGTTTTTTTTTTATTTTTTATCATAAAAAATGTTACTTAAACCTTTCATTGAAATCGGACTAATAGTCTTTAACCACGTTTCTTGCAACCATGAGAGCTTCTGCACAAGTTCTGACTCAACGAGTCCAGTGTTAAAACAGAGGTATAATCCTCGTGGTTGAGAGGAAATAGCGATAAGGGAACGCCGAATGACTGGATAGTAGGGAAAGAACACCGCTTTTAACACAGGCGGCGGAGGCACTGAGGCACCGGCAAGTCGTGCGGGTGCCGCACCACCCCCTGAGGGGTCTAGATGGGTTGGTATTGACCTTGAGACATCCTCTAACTTGATCGTGAAAGATGACGAGGGTATTAATGAGGAAATTTAATTAAAAAAATTTAATGAGTGATTTTTTGTAAAAGGTGACGCTGGTTTTAAAGCGATGTTTGTGGTAGAATGAAAAAAGCAGGATATTGTTTGTGACTCATTAGGAAATTAATTAGGAAATTAATTAGAAGGTTAATTAAGAAATTAATTAAGAAATTAATTAAGAAATTTTAAAAATTGAGAAATAAATAAGAAATCGATGAAATATACGAATGTGGATGTGGGTAGAGTATGCAAGAAATAGAGTGGTCTGACTGGGGTTCGAACCCGACACCTTGCAGTAAAAATATTTCAGTAGTTTTCACGTGTGTGTGAGTGATTTTTATAGTATATGTCTGCACTGTTCTTTTAAAACTATGAATGCTAGTGTCCGAAAAGAATTCAATCGTTTTAATGATATTAATTAGAGAATAATAATTAAGAAAAATATTAATTAAGGATCTTCTTGTAAAAAATCGTCAATTATTTTCCGAAAAAAAGGCAATGAAAGCAAAAATTAAGTATAAAGAACGAGAGAAAGTTTAGAAACATAGATTTTGACTGAGATTCGAACGATTCAACCATTTAAATTACATAAATTTACAGAATAATAATTAATAAAGTATTAATTAAGCATTTCCTTCTAAAAGATTACGAATGTTTTATGAAAAATGACATTAAGAGTTAAAATTAAGTATAAATAATGAAAGAAAGTGTAGCAATAGAGACACCTGACTGAGATTCGAACCCGGCGCCTGTTTGAAGTGAGGAAACAGTAGTTTACAAGTACTTTAACCACTGTTCTTTAGAAATATACCTACACAGATCTTTTTAAACCTAAGAATACAAATGCTTGAGAACGACTCAACCATTTAAATAATATTAATTACAGAATAATTAAAAAATAATAATTGAAGATCTTGCAAAATTCGCTAATATTTTATGAAAAAAGATGATGTATGTGAAAATTAAGTTAAAAGATGTTTAAAATCTCAAATGTATAAGTGAAATTAAATTAGAATGAAAGACGAGAATTGTTTTTTGAAAGATAACTAAAAAGAGTGATTAAAATTTCTTATTAATTACTTAATTGAAGAAAGTTCGTTAAAATAATACTATTCATCATAAATATTTTTTTTAATTGTGAATACTAACTAGCATCCATTTTAAACTGTATATATATTTTTACTAAATAGAATAAAGATCGACTTAATTCGCCAATGGTGACGTCACAATGTTTTTAGGGAAGAAGGTGACCATCCCTTTAAGCATTTTCTTAGAATCGGGGGAGATGCTATTGTACATTCAATACAAGAAAGAGGAGGAAAAATACCAGTTTTGTCGCTACCTTTAACCGTGTTTAAATTTGATTATTGTTAGACGTTTTAAAAATATAAATTCATTTCTTTCTATCTTTAGAAGAATCTTATTGATTATTTGATATACAATATGGGAATATAATAACTTTTAATAATAGACATTTTCAGTAGATTTTTACAAATCGCTACAAAAAATTCATTACAACTTCAGAAAATCAAAAGTTTTTTAGATATAATTTGTAACTTTTTCGAATAATCCTTCACATATTAGACTACACCCTTACATTTCATTAGTGTAAACCCGTGAAATTTTACCAATAAAATCAGAAATAGGGTCGTAAAAATAAGAATTTGGCATGATTTTAAATAAATTTTAGGATATATCTACAAAAATTTTAGAGTATTTGGCGATAATTCGGATTTGGTGAGAAACACCTAGTATTAATTTCGAGTGGAGTAAAATTTTGTCACATGCTAACTTATTTTTGCGTGAGTGAAGACATCTCTTTTTAACCTGAATTCAGTACTACATAAAAATTATTTTTTCAAGATGGATGTCAGAACAGATATTATTTTGTTAAATACATTTACTCATATATTCAATAGATCACATCTACGCAAATCAGAACTAGGGATTATAAATCAGCTTAAATTTCGAATGAATGAATTTATCAATTCAGAAATTAGCAATCAACTTTATGAAAATGTTGATATGTTATCTGATGAAAATTTTTATACCTGTTTAGATATTGTTTTAAAAGAAATGATAAAAAATGAAATTAATTGGGATAAAGTTGTAATTTACTTAGTATTTTCAAGTGAACTTATGGCAAAGCGCTTTAAGAGATCTGGAGAGTTTATCATACTTTGGATAAAATTTTTTAATATCTTCCAGAAGTATTTAGGTAGTTGGATTATTGATAATCAAGAATGTATAAAAGTCAAAGAAGTGAAAAAATCATTTTTTCAAAGAATGTGGAGTTTTATCACTCGATCATAATATGAAAATTGTAAAAATATTATCTGCTATGTTGAATTATGTTCAGTTCAATCTGTAAAAGAACAATGTTCAAGAAAAATGTATGTATGTAATGTGAAATTCAAAGTAAATAAAGAACTTTAAATGGGAATTTTGTTTAAGAAAAAATTATTTGAAGTAAAATTCATCTTTAAAAAATAAATAAATAAAAATAAAAATAAAAATAAGTTGATCAATGTAAAAAACTGAAAAATTCACTAAAAATATAAGAAACGCATTTTCACAATAATAAGATTGTAAATGTAAGATAAAATCACAAAATTACCAGCATAAGAGACTGTAGGTATTCGAAAAAAAAATTATGAAGTCAACAATTTTGGTGTTAAACAGCACATCTTATTTTGCAAAGTACTAAGTTTTTTAAAATCATTTAGTTTGAACTTTTTCAAACTTATACTTATAAACTGAAATTTTTGTGAATGTAAAATTTTTTACACAAAGTATTTTAGAAAAAATATCCTCTCAGAAATTAACTAACTTATTTTTAGAATAAAAATATAAGGAACTTATTTTTACTAATGATAAGAATGAAAATGTAAGGTAAAATCTCATTCTTACCAATTTAAGAGACCGCAAGTATTTGAAAAATCATGAAGTATGGAATTTTAATGTTTCACACGTGTTAATAACGCGTCTTATTTTACAAAGTACTAAGTTTTTTTAAAGTCATTTAGTTTGAAGTTTTTCAAACTTATACTTATAAACTGAAATTTTTGTGAATGTAAAATTTTTTACACAAAGTATTTTAGAAAAAATATCATCTCAGAAATTAACTAACTTATTTTTAAAATAAAAATATAAGAAACTTATTTTTACAAAAATATTTTTGTACAAAGTATTTTAGAAATTTAGATAACTTGTTCTTGAATAAAAATATAAGAAACTTATTTTCACAATAATAAGATTATAAATGTAAGATAAAATCACAAAATTACCAGCTTAAGAGGTTGTAGGTATTCGAAAAAATCACGAAGTCAACAATTTTGGTGTTAACAACACATCTTATTTTACAAAGTGCTAAGTTTTTTAGTCATTTAGTTTGAAGTTTTTCAGACATATGCTTATAAACTGAAATTTTTTGTAAATGAAAAATTTTTTACACAAAGTATTTCAGAAAAAAAATATCATCTCAGAAATTAATTAACTTATTTTTAGAATAAAAATATATGAAACTTATTTTTTCTAATGATAAGAATGAAAATGTGAGATAAAAACTCATTCTTACCAATTTAAGAGACTGTAAGTATTTTAAAAATTATGAAGTATGCAATTTTAATGTTTCACATGTGTTAATAATGCATCTTATTTTACAAAGCACTAAGTTTTTAAAAGTCATTTGGTTTGAAGTTTTTCACACATATGCTTATAAATGAAATTTTCGTAAATGAAAAATTTTTACACAAATTATTTTAATACAAATTCTATCTCAGAAAAATTAACTTTTTCGTTTTAGGTTGAAAATGTAAGATAAAAATCTAACACTTATCGAATTTAGAAGCTGCAGATGTATGATGAAATCATGAACTTGAAACTTTAAGTATTAACAACCTACCTTCTTTGAAAATACTAAACCACAAGTTTCGACAAATCTGTAATCAACTGTTAAAAAACATAGAATATTTTTTTCCCTAAAATGTTTAACGTAGATGCTACATCCATAAAAATACAAAGTGAAAGTGTACAAATTATCTGTTTAGACATGTTGATAAACTAGAATTTTCCACAAGATTCGAGTATTATAGCAAGGTATGGGATAATATTTGGCTAATTTTACAAAGCACTAAGTTTTTAAAAGTCATTTGGTTTGAAGTTTTTCACACATATGCTTATAAATGAAATTTTCGTAAATGAAAAATTTTTACACAAATTATTTTAATACAAATTCTATCTCAGAAAAATTAACTTTTTCTTTTTAGGTTGAAAATGTAAGATAAAAATCTAACACTTATCGAATTTAGAAGCTGCAGATGTATGATGAAATCATGAACTTGAAACTTTAAGTATTAACAACCTACCTTCTTTGAAAATACTAAACCACAAGTTTCGACAAATCTGTAATCAACTGTTAAAAAACATAGAATATTTTTTTCCCTAAAATGTTTAACGTAGATGCTACATCCATAAAAATACAGAGTGAAAGTGTACAAATTATCTGTTTAGACATGTTGATAAACTAGAATTTTCCACAAGATTCGAGTATTATGTAATGATCGAAGCACTAACAATGAATTATCAACAGTTAATAATGACAGTGAGAATCTGGACTTGTTAAATTTTTTGGATAATTTTCACATTGAATGTGCGAATGGTGTTTTTGACTTACATTCCAACAACTTTCAGAATGAAAATATAGACTTAGACTTAAAAAATTTTTTGAACAATTCGAATGTGGAATATACAAGTGGAAATAATATTGATGATTTATCTGCCAAAGATGAAAATAAGGACTTAAATAATTTTAACCTGATACAAACTGATTTACCTCTAGTAAACTATGACAATGAAAGTCTGGACTTGTTAAATTTTTCGTATAACTTTAATCCCAAGTGCTTGAATATTTTTTCTGCTAACGACGAAAATATGAATTCGAATAATTTTAGTGCGAAGGAAAATGAGTTGGTGACAGATAACTTTAACAATGAAAATCTAGACTTGCTAAATTTTTTGAATAACTTTAATACTGAATGTATGAACGATATCCCAACAATATAGATTTGCTGTCATGTATTATTGTGAATGAATTTCAAATAAAAAGATTTCAATGAAAATGATTTGTTTTAATTTTTATTACAAAATCATCTTTTTTATAATATTTTCTATTAGAATACAAACTGAAGTGTCATCTTTTTTTAAAATAAAAACATGTAAAAAGTTTACTTGTGTATTAACGATATACTTTTTCATTACTGTAGTAGAATTGATTGAGTATAATATTTAAACACTAAGTAAAAATTATGCACAATAGTAGTTTTATAAACTATCAAACTTACATCGAAGAAGAAAAAACTTGTAAAATTGTTTTACCACTCAACTGTAAAGTACTTGTGAAAATCTTAAATGAATTTATCTTATTAACAATTTTCCTGAAAAACTAGCTTATAAAAATTTTAGATATAATTATGAAGTTAGTATTTTCCTAAGTATCACGTTTGAATCTTACTTTGAATATACATCATCAAAGTGTTTTATTCTTTAACTAAAATCACAATCTCTATTCCAAAGAGTGTAAAAATAATGTTATAGTAACAACTTAAACTTTTATATATAGATACTTTCACGATTGTATTTTAACTTTTTTTATTTTTTAGAATACAGAAAATATTTTGTAAGAATTGTGAAAGCTTAATTTTAGAAGTTTGTGAAATTTCACAAAATTTTTTTAAACATTTTTGTCAAATGTTTTCTTTATGTCACATCACTTAAAAAAATTTAACTGTTTTTAACAGAATTGCTAACACAAAACATTAAGTTAGAAAATTTATAGATAAAACTTATAAGATACGAAAAACCATATGTGAAGTAATAACAAAAGGTGCATATACTTTCAAGTTTAGACATGGTTCAACAAGCTTGAGGAGACACTAAAACCTGTAGCTGACGTCATAACCCCTGTAGCGTAACTTTTCCCTTACTACTACGTCACAAATGTATAATTTAACAAAAAGTACTTATGTCACCCTACAATTCCTGTCTTGTATTATTTTACTTTGTGTATAAAATCAATGATCTATAAAAAAGCTTTGTCGTTTTTATACACTTTGAAGTAAAAATTTTCTCCAAAAACATCAAATTATATTTCGCAAGTATGAATTGATATGTATTTGTTTTAAATATCTCTAAGTTACATTATACCAAAGTATAATTTCTAATATTTAAACAATTCTCACTTTACAAAAATTAACTTGTATACATTTCTAGATCTTTAATAAAAACCTTTAATTTTTTTATCTCAAAGACTTTAAACTATTCGAGATATGTGCAGCTTAAGTGCAATCCAATACTATTTGCATAACAATGTGGAATATCATATGTTAAGAAAATCTTAAATTTTGAATATTTTTCAGTTATTAAACGAAAAATTGTCTGAAATTAACAATTTTTTACTTATTTATTTATTTATTTATTTTTTATTTATTTTTATTTTTTAATTTGTTTTTGCAATAATGTTTTAAAGATTTCTCTTATATTGTGTGTTTATGTCCACGAATGTAACTTAGTGAATTTAGTATTTCTTGTCAAAACTTTTTAGTGTAATTCTCTTCTTTAGTGAAACACTTAGTAAATTTTACACAATTTTTCGTTTAATAGCTGAAAAATATTCAAAATTTAAGATTTTCTTAACATATGATATTCCACATTGTTATGCAAATAGTATTGGATTGCACTTAAGCTGCACATATCTCGAATAGTTTAAAGTCTTTGAGATAAAAAAATTAAAGATTTTTATTAAAGATCTAGAAATGTATACAAGTTAATTTTTGTAAAGTGAGAATTGTTTAAATATTAGAAATTATACTTTGGTATAATGTAACTTAGAGATATTTAAAACAAATACATATCAATTCATACTTGCGAAATATAATTTGATGTTTTTGGAGAAAATTTTTACTTCAAAGTGTATAAAAACGACAAAGCTTTTTTATAGATCATTGATTTTATACACAAAGTAAAATAATACAAGACAGGAATTGTAGGGTGACATAAGTACTTTTTGTTAAATTATACATTTGTGACGTAGTAGTAAGGGAAAAGTTACGCTACAGGGGTTATGACGTCAGCTACAGGTTTTAGTGTCTCCTCAAGCTTGTTGAACCATGTCTAAACTTGAAAGTATATACACCTTTTGTTATTACTTCACATATGGTTTTTCGTATCTTATAAGTTTTATCTATAAATTTTCTAACTTAATGTTTTGTGTTAGCAATTCTGTTAAAAACAGTTAAATTTTTTTAAGTGATGTGACATAAAGAAAACATTTGACAAAAATGTTTAAAAAAATTTTGTGAAATTTCACAAACTTCTAAAATTAAGCTTTCACAATTCTTACAAAATATTTTCTGTATTCTAAAAAATAAAAAAAGTTAAAATACAATCGTGAAAGTATCTATATATAAAAGTTTAAGTTGTTACTATAACATTATTTTTACACTCTTTGGAATAGAGATTGTGATTTTAGTTAAAGAATAAAACACTTTGATGATGTATATTCAAAGTAAGATTCAAACGTGATACTTAGGAAAATACTAACTTCATAATTATATCTAAAATTTTTATAAGCTAGTTTTTCAGGAAAATTGTTAATAAGATAAATTCATTTAAGATTTTCACAAGTACTTTACAGTTGAGTGGTAAAACAATTTTACAAGTTTTTTCTTCTTCGATGTAAGTTTGATAGTTTATAAAACTACTATTGTGCATAATTTTTACTTAGTGTTTAAATATTATACTCAATCAATTCTACTACAGTAATGAAAAAGTATATCGTTAATACACAAGTAAACTTTTTACATGTTTTTATTTTAAAAAAAGATGACACTTCAGTTTGTATTCTAATAGAAAATATTATAAAAAAGATGATTTTGTAATAAAAATTAAAACAAATCATTTTCATTGAAATCTTTTTATTTGAAATTCATTCACAATAATACAAGACAGCAAATCTATATTGTTGGGATATCGTTCATACATTCAGTATTAAAGTTATTCAAAAAATTTAGCAAGTCTAGATTTTCATTGTTAAAGTTATCTGTCACCAACTCATTTTCCTTCGCACTAAAATTATTCGAATTCATATTTTCGTCGTTAGCAGAAAAAATATTCAAGCACTTGGGATTAAAGTTATACGAAAAATTTAACAAGTCCAGACTTTCATTGTCATAGTTTACTAGAGGTAAATCAGTTTGTATCAGGTTAAAATTATTTAAGTCCTTATTTTCATCTTTGGCAGATAAATCATCAATATTATTTCCACTTGTATATTCCACATTCGAATTGTTCAAAAAATTTTTTAAGTCTAAGTCTATATTTTCATTCTGAAAGTTGTTGGAATGTAAGTCAAAAACACCATTCGCACATTCAATGTGAAAATTATCCAAAAAATTTAACAAGTCCAGATTCTCACTGTCATTATTAACTGTTGATAATTCATTGTTAGTGCTTCGATCATTACAATTTCTACGTATGTTAAAGTCTTTAAGATGATTCTTTCTCTTATGTTGCAATAATTCATACTTACACTGAAAAGTTTCACTGCATTCATCACATCTAGTTTGCATTAAAGTTTTTTTATGCATATTTCTTTTATGTTTTAAAAAATGTCGTCTGTTTGAAAAAGTATCAGTACATTCGTCACAACAGTATGTATGTAAAGTCTTTTTATGACTTTTTCGCTTATGGTTTGAAAAAGCATGTTTTGTTGTAAAGGTTATAGAACATTCCTCACATAGATACTCCGGTTTACGATAATGCACCCTCTTGTGTTTTTCAAATTAATACTTGTGTTTAAAAGCATCTTTACAAATAATACATAGATGTTCAGGTAAGACTTTTTGATGAAATAATCTCTTATGTTTAAATAAATCACACTTGCGATTGAAATTTTCAATACAATATTCACATTTGTATCTTATGGAAATTTTTCTATGGGTTTCCATATGTCTTTTTAAACGATGTAAAGTAACAAATCCTTTCTCACACACGTAACAAATATTAGGTTTAATATCATTGTGAACCTTGACATGTCTAGTAAGATAGGATTTTTTAAAAAATGGCTTCTTACAAGTAGGACAAATAAAAAGCTTAGATAACTTCTCATCCTCAAAACCTGATGAAGGGGTTTGTTGAACGGAAACGTGTGTCTCCTCGGACGTTAAAGTATTATTCATTTTGTACTTCAGTTTAGCGAAGTGTAAAAAATCACTCTAAAAGTAAGACTTTAAAAACTACTAAGTATGAGAACTTAGACAACTCTACAGCGAGAAAAGAATGTAACTAATTCAAATTTTTTCTTCGTTCATCAGTTTTACTTAAGAATTTACGGCAAATTCTCTTATTTCATGCCAAATTTTTATAACTATCGCCAATATTAGTGGAAATTTAGCCAAATATTATCCCATACCTTGCTATAATACTCGAATCTTGTGGAAAATTCTAGTTTATCAACATGTCTAAACAGATAATTTGTACACTTTCACTCTGTATTTTTATGGATGTAGCATCTACGTTAAACATTTTAGGGAAAAAAATATTCTATGTTTTTTAACAGTTGATTACAGATTTGTCGAAACTTGTGGTTTAGTATTTTCAAAGAAGGTAGGTTGTTAATACTTAAAGTTTCAAGTTCATGATTTCATCATACATCTGCAGCTTCTAAATTCGATAAGTGTTAGATTTTTATCTTACATTTTCAACCTAAAAAGAAAAAGTTAATTTTTCTGAGATAGAATTTGTATTAAAATAATTTGTGTAAAAATTTTTCATTTACGAAAATTTCATTTATAAGCATATGTGTGAAAAACTTCAAACCAAATGACTTTTAAAAACTTAGTGCTTTGTAAAATAAGATGCATTATTAACACATGTGAAACATTAAAATTGCATACTTCATAATTTTTAAAATACTTACAGTCTCTTAAATTGGTAAGAATGAGTTTTTATCTCACATTTTCATTCTTATCATTAGAAAAAATAAGTTTCATATATTTTTATTCTAAAAATAAGTTAATTAATTTCTGAGATGATATTTTTTTTCTGAAATACTTTGTGTAAAAAATTTTTCATTTACAAAAAATTTCAGTTTATAAGCATATGTCTGAAAAACTTCAAACTAAATGACTAAAAAACTTAGCACTTTGTAAAATAAGATGTGTTGTTAACACCAAAATTGTTGACTTCGTGATTTTTTCGAATACCTACAACCTCTTAAGCTGGTAATTTTGTGATTTTATCTTACATTTATAATCTTATTATTGTGAAAATAAGTTTCTTATATTTTTATTCAAGAACAAGTTATCTAAATTTCTAAAATACTTTGTACAAAAATATTTTTGTAAAAATAAGTTTCTTATATTTTTATTTTAAAAATAAGTTAGTTAATTTCTGAGATGATATTTTTTCTAAAATACTTTGTGTAAAAAATTTTACATTCACAAAAATTTCAGTTTATAAGTATAAGTTTGAAAAACTTCAAACTAAATGACTTTAAAAAAACTTAGTACTTTGTAAAATAAGACGCGTTATTAACACGTGTGAAACATTAAAATTCCATACTTCATGATTTTTCAAATACTTGCGGTCTCTTAAATTGGTAAGAATGAGATTTTACCTTACATTTTCATTCTTATCATTAGTAAAAATAAGTTCCTTATATTTTTATTCTAAAAATAAGTTAGTTAATTTCTGAGAGGATATTTTTTCTAAAATACTTTGTGTAAAAAATTTTACATTCACAAAAATTTCAGTTTATAAGTATAAGTTTGAAAAAGTTCAAACTAAATGATTTTAAAAAACTTAGTACTTTGCAAAATAAGATGTGCTGTTTAACACCAAAATTGTTGACTTCATAATTTTTTTTTCGAATACCTACAGTCTCTTATGCTGGTAATTTTGTGATTTTATCTTACATTTACAATCTTATTATTGTGAAAATGCGTTTCTTATATTTTTAGTGAATTTTTCAGTTTTTTACATTGATCAACTTATTTTTATTTTTATTTTTATTTATTTATTTTTTAAAGATGAATTTTACTTCAAATAATTTTTTCTTAAACAAAATTCCCATTTAAAGTTCTTTATTTACTTTGAATTTCACATTACATACATACATTTTTCTTGAACATTGTTCTTTTACAGATTGAACTGAACATAATTCAACATAGCAGATAATATTTTTACAATTTTCATATTATGATCGAGTGATAAAACTCCACATTCTTTGAAAAAATGATTTTTTCACTTCTTTGACTTTTATACATTCTTGATTATCAATAATCCAACTACCTAAATACTTCTGGAAGATATTAAAAAATTTTATCCAAAGTATGATAAACTCTCCAGATCTCTTAAAGCGCTTTGCCATAAGTTCACTTGAAAATACTAAGTAAATTACAACTTTATCCCAATTAATTTCATTTTTTATCATTTCTTTTAAAACAATATCTAAACAGGTATAAAAATTTTCATCAGATAACATATCAACATTTTCATAAAGTTGATTGCTAATTTCTGAATTGATAAATTCATTCATTCGAAATTTAAGCTGATTTATAATCCCTAGTTCTGATTTGCGTAGATGTGATCTATTGAATATATGAGTAAATGTATTTAACAAAATAATATCTGTTCTGACATCCATCTTGAAAAAATAATTTTTATGTAGTACTGAATTCAGGTTAAAAAGAGATGTCTTCACTCACGCAAAAATAAGTTAGCATGTGACAAAATTTTACTCCACTCGAAATTAATACTAGGTGTTTCTCACCAAATCCGAATTATCGCCAAATACTCTAAAATTTTTGTAGATATATCCTAAAATTTATTTAAAATCATGCCAAATTCTTATTTTTACGACCCTATTTCTGATTTTATTGGTAAAATTTCACGGGTTTACACTAATGAAATGTAAGGGTGTAGTCTAATATGTGAAGGATTATTCGAAAAAGTTACAAATTATATCTAAAAAACTTTTGATTTTCTGAAGTTGTAATGAATTTTTTGTAGCGATTTGTAAAAATCTACTGAAAATGTCTATTATTAAAAGTTATTATATTCCCATATTGTATATCAAATAATCAATAAGATTCTTCTAAAGATAGAAAGAAATGAATTTATATTTTTAAAACGTCTAACAATAATCAAATTTAAACACGGTTAAAGGTAGCGACAAAACTGGTATTTTTCCTCCTCTTTCTTGTATTGAATGTACAATAGCATCTCCCCCGATTCTAAGAAAATGCTTAAAGGGATGGTCACCTTCTTCCCTAAAAACATTGTGACGTCACCATTGGCGAATTAAGTCGATCTTTATTCTATTTAGTAAAAATATATATACAGTTTAAAATGGATGCTAGTTAGTATTCACAATTAAAAAAAATATTTATGATGAATAGTATTATTTTAACGAACTTTCTTCAATTAAGTAATTAATAAGAAATTTTAATCACTCTTTTTAGTTATCTTTCAAAAAACAATTCTCGTCTTTCATTCTAATTTAATTTCACTTATACATTTGAGATTTTAAACATCTTTTAACTTAATTTTCACATACATCATCTTTTTTCATAAAATATTAGCGAATTTTGCAAGATCTTCAATTATTATTTTTTAATTATTCTGTAATTAATATTATTTAAATGGTTGAGTCGTTCTCAAGCATTTGTATTCTTAGGTTTAAAAAGATCTGTGTAGGTATATTTCTAAAGAACAGTGGTTAAAGTACTTGTAAACTACTGTTTCCTCACTTCAAACAGGCGCCGGGTTCGAATCTCAGTCAGGTGTCTCTATTGCTACACTTTCTTTCATTATTTATACTTAATTTTAACTCTTAATGTCATTTTTCATAAAACATTCGTAATCTTTTAGAAGGAAATGCTTAATTAATACTTTATTAATTATTATTCTGTAAATTTATGTAATTTAAATGGTTGAATCGTTCGAATCTCAGTCAAAATCTATGTTTCTAAACTTTCTCTCGTTCTTTATACTTAATTTTTGCTTTCATTGCCTTTTTTTTCGGAAAATAATTGACGATTTTTTACAAGAAGATCCTTAATTAATATTTTTCTTAATTATTATTCTCTAATTAATATCATTAAAACGATTGAATTCTTTTCGGACACTAGCATTCATAGTTTTAAAAGAACAGTGCAGACATATACTATAAAAATCACTCACACACACGTGAAAACTACTGAAATATTTTTACTGCAAGGTGTCGGGTTCGAACCCCAGTCAGACCACTCTATTTCTTGCATACTCTACCCACATCCACATTCGTATATTTCATCGATTTCTTATTTATTTCTCAATTTTTAAAATTTCTTAATTAATTTCTTAATTAATTTCTTAATTAACCTTCTAATTAATTTCCTAATTAATTTCCTAATGAGTCACAAACAATATCCTGCTTTTTTCATTCTACCACAAACATCGCTTTAAAACCAGCGTCACCTTTTACAAAAAATCACTCATTAAATTTTTTTAATTAAATTTCCTCATTAATACCCTCGTCATCTTTCACGATCAAGTTAGAGGATGTCTCAAGGTCAATACCAACCCATCTAGACCCCTCAGGGGGTGGTGCGGCACCCGCACGACTTGCCGGTGCCTCAGTGCCTCCGCCGCCTGTGTTAAAAGCGGTGTTCTTTCCCTACTCTGGATATTTACCAAATTTCAAACTGTCGGTCAATTGGACAACCCCTCCAAGCCTTTGAATTGTTTTCAAAGCTAGGTGCAAGAAACATGGTTGCACTTTAGTTCCTGTACATGAACATTCAAAATAATGAAATACATTATGCCATGGGAGAAGTTTCTTGTTGGTACAGTTAATCCCTTTGTATCAATGTGTTGTATTTCTACAACATACCAAAAAGTCAAAGTTATTTCTACATCAAGCCAGGGCCCGATTAAGCTTTGAAGCTAGGGGAAGCTCAGCATCATTTCGGGGCCCCCTTTCATTTCGGAAAATCTTGTTTTCCTTTAACATATTGTAATGTAAAAATGCTATAGACCAAAAAATAGTGTGTGTTTATTATTATTTTTTTTTTTTCTACATCTGGATGGCTTCTACACAGAACATTAAAATCATACAACATTTGAACTAAGAACATTCAGATTTTTGAGGTTAAATAATAGATTTTCCCGAAATAGGGAGTGTTTTGTCTTGTTTTAGGTAACCTTTCTCAGAAAAAATTCAATCTCAGTGTGAAAATTTGAAGCAAAAAATTCAAGACCATGTTTTTAATCCTTATGGGGCCCCCTCTTAAATTTTAGAGGGGAATCTTGTGCTTCCTGAGCCTTTTGGATAATCAGGCCCTGCATCAAGATTTGAAATCTGATTTTATTGACTGTTGCTGTCTTCTAACATCAGAGTTAGCACAAAATGCTTATAAAATTCCCGATAGATGGCGATATTATGCGATGTTTTCATACCAAAGTTTACTTTATGAAGAAAAAGAATTCCAAAGAGGTTAGCAGATTTATCTTCTAACCTCCTTGAGCAGGGCCGGCTCTAGGCGGTAGGCAAAGTAGGCAACTGCCTACGGCGGCAAAATTTAGGGGCGGCAAAACCAGCTGAACTACAAAAAATAAACAAATAAAGTTTTTCGATTATTGAATGAAGAAAAAAAAAGAAGTAAATAAATACAACAAGAATTTACAGGCTACTCTGCCCATTACTATAATTTGAAATGCAGACAAGAATAAACAAATTTCTAAGTTCTGTACAGTATGTGCAGTTATTATTTATGCAGCCGCGACGCGAAGGAACAAATGCACACTCCCTTATTTAACAAGCTCTTTTTGTTCTCTAATTAAAGAAAGTCAAGAGTTTGCCAATTGTAGACACTTTTAGCAGTGTTCTTCAGCATGTAGGAACTATTTGGAGGTACCCAGTCTCCCCAGGACATTATTAGTATATCCTAAGTATGAAAGAACGTCCTAAGATATCCTCAGCCATAAGATAGGGACATTTTGAGTTGTCCGTAAAAACACGGGAAAATTTGAGTTGGAATTGGCAACAGTGATGTCAGATTTAAAACAATGCTTTATTTATGCAATAACGTCCATCAAATTCATTGGATGGGGGGTGGGGCGATAAATTTTTGGTTAAGGTATGCTTCCATTGGCCAATCAGAATTTCAATGCAAATTCAATGAACATTTTTAAGGTTTTTTTCCTGTTGAAAGTTCTACTGGTAAGGAACTGCCTAAAGTTTTATTAAAAGAGATGGGAAAAATTTTTTGTTAAAATTATAAAATATGAGAGTCAAGGTTATGAAAATTGCTCAGATATGAGAGACGACAAATTCGGAGTACAATCAATGATTAAAACTTTAAATTCCAGAGCATTTAACGTACGTTACAGCAGCCATTTATTAAACTTAGTAGTTAATGAATGACTGCGAAGTTGGAAAAGTTGTATAGATTCCCCAATATCTTCATTTCTTAAAATAGAAAATATTCATGATGCTTTTAAGACATTTATAAAAATGTAGAGATTGATAATATGATTAAAAATAATGAGGCAGTTGTTTATTGATTACAGTCGGCAGCAAAATTATTGAAGCACTTTGTAATAATTCCTACATAAAAGATGCGCACATAATACTATTTTATTAAATAAATATTTGTCGAGTGATGATCTTAGTCTTATACTGTTTATAAAAAAGTAAGTTGTTGATAAAAATAAGCGATAAAACTAAGAAAAATATATATATAATATATGAAAATGCGGATGTGTGCTTCAATAACTTTGCTGCCGACTGTATAATAAAACAATTAAAGTTTTATGTTTGATCGTCATTTGATACAAAATTTTGAATCATATTAATCCGATTAAGTAAGCTACGTGAAACAAAAGTTTTTGATTTATACCAAGCCACTGATTTATTAAATAGCTCATTATTATTATTATTATTACTTTTAAGATATAAGATCAGTTGAATCCTTTGAAAACTTTATCTTAAAAGTTGAAAAATTAGCTAATGTAATAGATATAGAAAAAAAAAAAAAAAACTTTGAATTGACTAAATCACGCCATCATGTTCAATCTTAAAAATGAAATTTTTCTTATGAAAGTGTAGATGAATCCATAGAAGATTCAAAAGAGAAATATAAAATATATATTTTTTTTCTTTTCAGCGATCAGGCGATCAGTGCACTGAAGCCGAGATTAAATTTATTGAATAATCATAATCATTCTTTTGAATTTTTATGCAATTTCCACAAACTTAAAGACACGTGCAAAAATGAATTACTACCCACACAGTAAAGATCTGGGAAACGACTTAACAGATGGTGATTCCCTCTAATCTTAACATTTTAAAATTGGCTGGTAAAATATACTTTATTTTCTTCACTTTTGAAAAAAAAAAAGAATGTCCAGTTGACGTCCTTAAATTCATTACCTTCCTTAACATGGGCCGAATTTAAGCATTGCTTTAAAAATTTTGTTAACCTTGCCCATAACTTTTGCTAACGGAGAAAGATTTTTTTCTAAACTAAAAATGATAAAAAAATTACTTTAAAACCATGTCTAGTCAAAATCGACTCAATGGGTTAGCAATGTTGGCCATTGAACATGAATCAAGTAACAAATTAGATATGCAAGAAGTTATTCGAGATTGGTAGAAAAAAAGGTTCGAAAGAGATTATTTTATTAAGGTTTAAATTTTGTATATTGTACTAGCATTCTTTATTCTTTGTTGTTTAGAAAATATTGTCTGTACTAGTATTAGTTCCAAAGATTTTGTGTTTTTAACTTAAAAAAAAAAAAAAAAAAAAGTAGTAGTAAATATTATATGAGTATTATTTACTTAGCTCAATGCTATTAGACCGTTTTTACGGTGTTTTTTTTTTTTTTTTTTTTTTTTTTTTTAATATGTATATATACATATATATATATATATATATATATAGTAATACAATATTATCAGTGCAAAAATTTAAAATTTAAAGATTGGAAATTTGAATGAGAAAAAAGCATTATTTGCATTCTAACGTTTTCAAGGGCCTGGTAGAATGAAAATATGCTAAAAAATGGATGTTTTTCTGTCACAAAGAAAGCAAAAGCTAAGAATTTCTTTGTTCACAGGCCCGAAACACCCATAGTAAAACCAGAAATATATATATATATATATAAATGTATTTTTTTTTTAATTTGAAAGTTTTTAAAGCTTGAAGGGGGGAGGGGGCGGCACTTTTTTTGTTTGCCTACGGCGGCAAAAACGTTAGAGCCGGCCCTGCCTTGAGGAATTCAGACGTAAACTTTCTAAACATAAATAGTTTACATTGATGCAATTTGTGAAAAATATAACGATTTATTGGTCAGCTTTCGTTGTAACAAAAATAAGATATTTTTTTAAGTTTCCATCTAAAGTGAAAACTTGAATATTTCGAAAAAAAAATTATGTTATTTTGCACGATGTTTCAGACATTAAATAAACACTTTTTTATCAATAAATGTTTAAATTTTTGGATAATATTTTTAAAACTATTTTTTATATATTTTTGATAACATATTCAAACATATGGGTAAATATTTTTTAAATCTCAGGTCTTGAGATATAAAGGGTTAACATAATTAAACTCCACTAAACAAAACGAAATAAAAATATCTTGCTTAAAAGCGCAAAAGCATGTTTCGTACATATTATGGTATGAAAAGAATCCATTCATCGTGCGTTTGCAGGGGTACACAAAAGAATTCGTATTTATTTGAGTACATTTAAAGTAGTGTTAAGTGTTTTTCTACTATACATTATAGGGTTTCGAATACAATTTACAAGCAATATACAAACGTATCAAAATCAGGCGAATTCTATTGGATATAAACATAGCTGCCAACTTTTTAAATTTATTTCGGAATACTGTTAGTACCCGCCCTTTTTTCCCACCATATTCTTTGTAGAATAATTTTCTTCAATCTAAAATTACGATTAAATATGAAGAACACTATTCTATAAAGAATACAGTGTCAGAAAAGGGCTGTTACTAACAACTTTCTGGGGTAAATTTAAAAAGTCGGCAGCTATGGATATAAATGATGAAAGAGCAAATTATGTCTTGTAAAAGGAAATTCCTTAAGAATGGTACATTTTCTTCCTGATATGTTAGAGAAAAATTTTGGAATTCAACTTTTGACGTTGGAATTTTACTACATTTATTTGTTTTGAAGTCCCCTAAATATGAAAATGCAGTTCTTAGAGGTTAGTTTGTGTGTCTATTGTCAGCTTAACTTAAAAAAAAAAAAAAAAATGTAGAAACTTCAAATTTACTATTTTGAAGATCATATGAGGATGTTACTCGAAAGTTTAGCTAGAGTATATTTCTTAAGGTAGTAGGTGTAAAAGTTATCTGAATAATTTTGAATAATTTTAAATTTAATAATAACCTTCAATGTTTTTATGAAAGTAGATACAATAACTAAATGAAGAATTGAGGAGATCGTTAACCCCTTCCCCTCAAACACAAATATAACGTAGTACAGTCGGCAGTGAAATTATTGAAGCACACCACCACAACTTTCATATATATATATATATATATTCTTCTTTGTTTGATCGCTAATTTTTATCATCAACTTGCTCTCTAAAAATGGAAAGGGAAAATTCTATCACACTGAGCCATTTTTCACTTAATCGACATGTTGAAAGGCAAGTTCTTATGTTCAGAGAAATCCTCTTAAATCAATGAGCTGCTATAAGCGGCTCAGATTTGAGCCAATTGAAACATGTTATTTTTGAGAGAAATCAGGTCAAATCTGAGTAAACCTGTTTGATGCTGGAAAAAATATCAGATTCCCTCCACCGGAATCGAACGCGGGTCCTCTTTGGTGGCCAACGAGCGCGCTACCACTACGCTATGATTTCATACAAAAAATGGTGGTATAGCCGTTCTCAATCATTCTGAAAGAGAGGAAATATTATTTACCAATTTTTATACTTGTTTTATACAGAACAAGTAAGGGAAACATATGAATGCTATGGGAAACCCAATAAACTTCCTTAAAATAGCACTATTTATTTAAAATTGGGAAAAAATTCTTGAAAACAGAAACTCTATGCCAAGCAGACATTTTAGAAGCTTGCAAATTAATTCTGTATAATTTAGTTCGTTTAGAAAAATAAATTCTTCTACGCAATGTTGCAGAATTTTTTGACTAACTATAAGTTGAAAAAATCTGGAGTGACTCCACTCGACTTTCCGAACATTGAGTAACTAACAGTTTTGTAGATAAAATAAAGAAAGAGGAGTTGCTAAACAAACAAAAAAGAGAAAACCATAACAGAGTGTTTGAGTATTTTTCTCCATATATCACACGAGGTTTTATTTAACGCTACTGAACTTTGAGCCCTTAGATCATAAGGATAAAGAATTTTTCGTTGTGTCCCTGTAAAAATCTATAAATGCTAGATTCACCAAAATGCTTATAGTTAGTGCAACAGTGATTTATAATATTCATACAAATTTTCAGCTCAATTGAATAAGGCGTTTAGATGCTATCGCTGGTCTCATAGGCCATAAAGATAAAGAATATTTCTTTGTGTCCCTGTAAAAAAACTGTAAGTGCTAGATTCACCAAAATCTATACAGTTGGTTCAAATGTGACCTATAACATGTGTACAAATTCTTTGCTGAGATTAATAAGGCGTTTAGACGCTATAACACTTTTAAAAATTTGGCAAAGAATTTTTCTGTGTGTCCCTGTAAAAAGACTATAAGTGCTAGATTGTCCAAAATCTATAAAGATTGAGTATCTGTGACCTATAATATGTGTATAAAGTTTTTGCTCAATTGAATAAGGCGTTTAGATGCTATCGCACTTTTAAGATTTTGGTCCCTTGGCCATAATGATAAAGAATTTTTCTTTGTGTCCCTGTAAAAAAACTATAAGTGCTAGATTCACCAAAATCTATAGGGTTCGTACTATGGTGACTTACAATATACGTACCAACTTTCAGCTTATTCGAACAAAGCGTTTAGACGCTAGCGTGTTCACTCACAGACATACACACATACATACACACATACATACACACATACATACACACATACATACACACACACATACATACATCATCGTAAAAATAGTGAAAACGGACTCGTTGGACCTCGAAACGTATAGAAACATCAAAATCTCGAATTCGGATTTTTGACATGATTACAATACTTTCCTCACTATAGTGTTCGGAAAGTAAAAAGCAGTATGTACTGTTTATTTATACATGTTATTCCCGATCTTGAGTTTAATTTTAATTAAAACATTGTAACACATTTTTTAAACGATGTACATGCATTTTAATAAATTAGTTTCAATGGCTGTAATAAAAATATTAAATAACTTTACACAAAAATAAATTTTTACATTACATAAATGCATTGTTCCTTTTCTTTATATTTCAATAGCAGGCGATGCCCGCTTCGCTGGTCCCTATTTTTAAATGAATCACTATAAATACTAAATTCTCAGAATTGCATTAATTTTTATCATGTAATGCAATTTTGTTTCGTAAGAGAAACAAAATCTGATTACGAAAAATGTCGCACCGGGTTCTCACTGCCTTCGGAAAAAATTCCCAAAATGCTCTAACTCTTATTTCTATTATTTCCACCCTTCGCCCCCCTCCCTCCCGTCTATCCTAATAATTTTACAAATTCGAAAATATCCGCAATCGATTTGTAAGTATCAAAAATCTCTATGCACCAGTTTTGAACGATCTATCTCTATTTAATTTTTTTGCCCCTCCGCTCCCTCCCCCCTTCCCGCCCTCCCAATAATTTTAAAAATTCAAAAATATCCGCAATAAATTTGTAGGTATCGAAAACCTCCCTGTACCAATTTTGAATGATCTGACTCTATTTTATTTTTTTTTGCCCCTCCGCCCCCCCTTCCCGGGCCCTTCTTATAACTTTACACTTTCGAAAATATCCCCATTTGACTTGCAGGCCTCTAAAACCTACCTGTACCAATTTTGAACGGCCTAAGTGTATTTCTATTTGTTTTTGCCCATAGCCCCCCTTACCGCCCCTCCTAATAATTTTACGAATTCGAAAATATCAGCAATCGATTTGTAAGTATCGAAAACTTCTATATACCAATTTTGAACGATCTAACTCTATTTTTATGTTTCCCCCCCCCCTCTCCCCTCCCTCCTTCTCGCCCCTCCTAATAACTTTACACTTTCGAAAATATCCCCATTCGACTTGCAGGCCTTTAAAACCTGTCTGTACCAATTTTGAACGGCCTAACTGTATTTCTATTTGTTTTTGCCCTTTCCCCCCCCCCCTGCTGCCCCACCTGGGGGCTGAATTTCTAAAATTCCAGAAATTGGTTTTTAGATATTTGCATTAGCTATATTTTAGAGCAAAAATTTCACGTATATCTGTTTTTTTGTTTGAGATATATAGGATTATGTGAAATCACGTTTAACGCATGTGAAATCACGTTTCGCCCCCTCCCCCCCCCCTTGGGGACCGAATTTCGAAAATTCCAGAAATTGATTTTTAGACATTTGTATTAGCTATATTTTAAAGCAAAAATTTTACGGATATCTGTTTTTTTTTTTTTTGAGATATGAAGGATTTTGTGAAATCACGTTTTGCCCCCTCCCTCCCTTGGGGGGCGAATTTTGTAAAATCGCTTGTAGCGTTGAGTTTCTCGGGTCATAAACATTAACCGTGCCGAATTTGATCCCGATCGGTGAAACGGCCTAGGATTCTATAGCGGACAGACAGACACACAGACAGCTCTTTTATATATATAGATATATTTCTTTAAGAAACAGTTTTTAAAAAGACATTCACAGCTCCTTTTTAGTTTTTTATGAAACACTCGTGATTTGATAACTCTACTATTTTTTGCCAGTTGTATATAAACATTTGTTATATTTATGAAAAAAAAAAACTTATCTTTGATTTTTTTTTTTTTTTTTTTTTTTTTTTTTTACTTTTTTTTACTTTTCTATTGGGTGAGTGCAAAAGTTCTACCCGTTTTTATTACCCATAAAGTAGAGCAAATAAACGCAAAATGAACAATACATATTATTGAGCATAATCCCAATTGCTATCTATGACATTTTGTGTCTTTATGGTCGGAAATGAATCCCACGGCGTAAAATTCCGGCGGTTTCGAGTCAAAAAAGTCTTGGATGGCAGTTTTCTTAACATCAAGATCATCAAAGAATTTCTGACTGACGGAATGGTTCAACGCACGAAATAGGTGATAATCAGTTAGTGCCAAGTCAGGAGAATAGGGAGGGTGGGGTAAAACCTCCCAACCAAAGCCCAGTAACTTTTGACGAGTGATGACAGCAGCATGTGGCCTGACGTTATCGTGATGAAGGCTAACACCGCGATGATTGATGAGACCTGTCCGCTTTGCTACCAAATTTGAATGCAGCCTGTCTAACTGTAGACAGTAGAAGGCAGCATTGATGGTTTGGTTGAGTGGCAGGACCTCCCAGTGAACTGTTCCCTGCACATCCCACCACATACTGAATAACTCCCTTTTTGGGATGAAGTTCAGCTTTCGAAGTCGATGCAGGCGGATCAGAAAGGCGACACACAGTCCTACGACGCTTTACGTTATGGTACATAACCCACTTCTCATCTCCTGTCACAATTCGTGTCAAGAATGAATCATTTTTGTACCCGGAAAGCAAAGAAACACGGGTGGCGATTCGGTCATCCCGTTGATTATAGCTGTCAGGTTATGTGAAACCCAACGATCCAACTTTCTCGTAAAATCCAACTTTTGCAGCCGTCTCTCGACCGTTGTCCGGTGTACCTTCAAAGTCTCCGCTGATTCTTGCACGGTTGGGTTCGGGTTGTTCCTTATGGCTTGGTCAATATCGTCGTCCCCAACGTGTGATGGCCGTCCACTCCTAGCCTGATCTTGTCAGCTTCTGTTTCCTTCCCTAAATTTACGAAACTATCGACGACGTGTGCTTTTGTCTATTGCATCCTCCCCATAAACTTGACAAACATTGACATGCTGCAGCTGCCGTACTCTTTTTATCAAACTCGTATATCAAACAATGTCTTATATCTCCTTCTCGCTTTCCATGTTACACCCTCTATTTTTTTTTTTTTAGATGATTAACTTTGGGAGACACGATGCATTTATATGTGAGGCATCCACATGTTTGATTGTCCGACGATTTGCTTCATTACAATGTCATTTGTGACGTCAATTCAACTGCAAATTTGCATATCCAAAAACGGGTAGAACTTTCACACTCACCCAATTACTATTGAAAGTCCTCAACATATTTTTAAAACAATATATAAATTAATTAATTATATATATCTAAAAAAATATTTTTCATGTGTCATTTAAAATATGATCGATAGATGACACCATCATTACGCAATTTTGTTGAACCAAATGAAAAGTGATCGAAATTCATTAAGAAAGATGCTGAGAGTTTAAGGATCAATTTGATTGAAAAGATTTTTTATCAGAAAAGATTGATTTTACTCAAATTTGATTTTTTCTTAGAAATTCCTCTCAAATTATGGATAAAAATATTTCGTTTGTTTTTGAGTAAGCAAATTCGGTCACACATTTTATGAGATTACTTTTTTATAAACAGCATAAAGCAAAGATCATGGCTTGACAAATATTTACTTAACAAAATAGTATTAGGTGCACATCTTAGAGTAGGAATTATTGCTAGCGCTTCAATAATTTTGCTGCCGACTGCATATAGAACAGTTTCTAAAACTAGAAGGGCAAGAGAATGTAGTGTGAGTGCCACACCAGGTAATTTTTGTACATATTTGTTCCTAATGTTACTCCTTAAAATAAATAAAATAAAAAAAATTTAAATAAGAATTTTAAAAATGCTTGTTTTTCATATTACATTTGTTAAAATGGAAAAAAAATACGTGTGGCACTCGAGGACTGCCGCGGTAAAGCTATTGCATAGCATTTTTATCAACTTATGCAATTATAATTATTTATTTATTTTATTTATGCAGTATTTTTTTTTCTTTGATATTAATTCAAGTTTTTTCTTTGATATTAATTCAAGTTACACTTTTTGAACGTGGTGACCGATAAGAAAACAATTTTTTTTCTTTTATTGAATAAATGAGATAATATCCGCAATGAGAATATATCAAAAATATCCGCAATCGATTTGTAGGTATCGAAAACCTCGATGTACCAAATTTGAATGATCTAACTCTATTTTTTGAGAAAAGGTATTTTAAAAGGTTTTTAAAGGCCTGCAAGTCGAATGGGGATATTCAAGTTTTTTCTTTGATATAATTTCAAGTTACACTTTTTGAGCGTGGTCACCGATAAGAAAACAAATTTTAATAGAGAAAAGGTATTTAATAGGTTTTAAAGGCCTGCAAGTCGAATGGGGATATTCAAGTTTTTTCTTTGATATTAATTCAAGTTACACTTTTTGAGCGTGGTGACCGATAAGAAAACAAGTTTTAATAGAGAAAAGGTATTTAATAGGTTTTAAAGGCCTGAGGGTCGAATGGGGATATTCAAGTTTTTCCTTTGATATTAATGAATAAGATAACAATAATGATAAGAAAACAAATTTTAATAGAGAAAAGGTATTTTAATAGGTTTTAAAGGCCTGCAAGTTGAATGGGGATATTCAAGTTTTTTCTTTGATATTAATTCAAGTTACACTTTTTGAGCGTGGTGACCGATAAGAAAACAAATTTTAATAGAGAAAAGGTATTTAATAGGTTTTAAAGGCCTGCAAGTCGAATGGGGATATTCAAGTTTTTTCTTTGACATTAATTCAAGTTACACTTTTTGAGCGTGGTGACCGATAAGAAAACAAATTTTTTTCTTTTATTGAATAAATGAGAATATATCCGCAATGAGAATATATCAAAAATATCCGCAATCGATTTGTAGGTATCGAAAACCTCGATGTACCAAATTTCAATGATCTAACTCTATTTTTTGAGAAAAGGTATTTTAATAGGTTTTTAAAGGCCTGCAAGTCGAATGGGGATATTCAAGTTTTTTCTTTGGTATAATTTCAAGTTACACTTTTTGAGCGTGGTGACCGATAAGAAAACAAATTTTAATAGAGAAAAGGTATTTAATAGGTTTTAAAGGCCTGTAAGTCGAATGGGGATATTCAAGTTTTTTCTTTGATATTAATGAATAAGATAACAATAATAAGAAAACAAATTTTAATAGAGAAAAGGTATTTTAATAGGTTTTAAAGGCCTGCAAGTCGAATGGGGATATTCAAGTTTTTTCTTTGATATTAATTCAAGTTACACTTTTTGAGCGTGGTGACCGATAAGAAAACAAATTTTAATAGAGAAAAGGTATTTAATAGGCTTTAAAGGCCTGCAAGTCGAATGGGGATATTCAAGTTTTTTCTTTGATATTAATTCAAGTTACACTTTTTGAGCGTGGTGACCGATAAGATAGCAAATTTTAATAGAGAAAAGGTATTTAATAGGTTTTAAAGGCCTGCAAGTCGAATGGGGACATTCAAGTTTTTTCTTTGATATTAATGAATAAGATAACAATAATGATAAGATAACAATAATGATAAGAAAACAAATTTTAATAGAGAAAAGGTATTTTAATAGGTTTTAAAGGCCTGCAAGTCGAATGGGGCCATTCAAGTTTTTTTCTTTGATATTAATGAATAAGATAACAATAATGATAAGATAACAATAATGATAAGATAACAATAATGATAAGAAAACAAATTTTAATAGAGAAAAGGTATTTAATAGGTTTTAAAGGCCTGCAAGTCGAATGGGGATATTCAAGTTTTTTCTTTGATATTAATTCAAGTTACACTTTTTGAGCGTGGTGACCGATAAGAAAACAAATTTTAATAGAGAAAAGGTATTTTAATAGGTTTTAAAGGCCTGCAAGTCGAATGGGGATATTCAAGTTTTTTCTTTGATATTAATTCAAGTTACACTTTTTGAGCGTGGTGACCGATAAGAAAACAAATTTTAATAGAGAAAAGGTATTTAATAGGCTTTAAAGGCCTGCAAGTCGAATGGGGATATTCAAGTTTTTTCTTTGATATTAATTCAAGTTACACTTTTTGAGCGTGGTGACCGATAAGATAGCAAATTTTAATAGAGAAAAGGTATTTAATAGGTTTTAAAGGCCTGCAAGTCGAATGGGGACATTCAAGTTTTTTCTTTGATATTAATGAATAAGATAACAATAATGATAAGATAACAATAATGATAAGAAAACAAATTTTAATAGAGAAAAGGTATTTTAATAGGTTTTAAAGGCCTGCAAGTCGAATGGGGCCATTCAAGTTTTTTTCTTTGATATTAATGAATAAGATAACAATAATGATAAGATAACAATAATGATAAGAAAACAAATTTTAATAGAGAAAAGGTATTTAATAGGTTTTAAAGGCCTGCAAGTCGAATGGGGATATTCAAGTTTTTTCTTTGATATTAATTCAAGTTACACTTTTTGAGCGTGGTGACCGATAAGAAAACAAATTTTAATAGAGAAAAGGTATTTAATAGGTTTTAAAGGCCTGCAAGTCGAATGGGGATATTCAAGTTTTTTCTTTGATATTAATTCAAGTTACACTTTTTGAGCGTGGTGACCGATAAGAAAACAAATTTTAATAGAGAAAAGGTATTTAATAGGTTTTAAAGGTCTGTAAGTCGAATGGGGATATTCAAGTTTTTACTTTGATATTAATTCAAGTTATACTTTTTGAACGTGGTGACCGATATAAAACAAATTTTAATAGAGAAAAGGTATTTAATAGGTTTTAAAGGCCTGCAAGTCGAATGGGGATATTCAAGGATTTCCTTTGATATTAATGAATAAGATAACAATAATGATAAGAAAACAAATTTTAATAGGGAAAAGGTATTTTAATAGGTTTTAAAGGCCTGCAAGTCGAATGGGGATATTCAAGTTTTTTTTTTCTTTGATATTAATTCAAGTTACACTTTTTGAGCGTGGTGACTGATAAGAAAACAAATTTTAATAGAGAAAAGGTATTTAATAGGTTTTAAAGGCCTGCAAGTCGAATGGGGATATTCAAGTTTTTTCTTTGATATCAATGAATAAGATAACAATAATGATAAGATAACAATAATGATAAGAAAAGAAATTTTAATAGAGAAAAGGTATTTTAATAGGTTTTAAAGGCCTGCAAGTCGAATGGGGATATTCAAGTTTTTTTTTTTCTTTGATATTAATTCAAGTTACACTTTTTGAGCGTGGTGACCGATAAGAAAACAAATTTTAATAGAGAAAAGGTATTTAATAGGTTTTTAAGGCCTGCAAGTCGAATGGGGATATTCAAGTTTTTTCTTTGATATTAATTCAAGTTACACTTTTTGAGCGTGGTGACCGATATAAAACAAATTTTAATAGAGAAAAGGTAATAGGTTTTAAAGGCCTGCAAGTCGAATGGGGATATTCAAGGTTTTTCTTTGATATTAATGAATAAGATAACAATAATGATAAGATAACAATAATGATAAGAAAACAAATTTTAATAGAGAAAAGGTATTTAATAGGTTTTAAAGGCCTGCAAGTCGAATGGAGATATTCAAGTTTTATCTGATCTACTTTATACACAAATTTTACGCGTCTATTCACTGTTGTACATAGATGATAGATACCTATACACCTATATACTTTCTCACAAACAGCTGCTTATGTATTCGTCCGATTTCGGAGCAGCTCGTCTCGATCTGTGCGAGCTTCGTACAGCCGAAGTCTACCGAACTGTGTTAGGTTTTTTTTTCGTTACGGAATTTTTCGATTCGGTCGCCGCGCTCAAAGCCCGCGATAAAAGCTATACAATAGCTTAAAAAATATTTTAAATACTTTAAATTTGTTGTTTTAATTTGACAAGCATATTATCCAAACTAATTCTTTATCCAGGAAAATAATAAATATTCTAAAGTTATAAATTTAAAATAAAAGGTAGAAGTATATAAAAAGATAGAACTGCTAATTTTATAAGGATTCGTTGTTTTCTTTAAAATGTTTAATTTACTCTAATTGAATATTCTAGAAATTCTAGTATAATTCGGTAAAACCCTATATGCGCAAAACAAATTATCTCTTATTCTATTTATTAAAATAAAAAGACTTTTCCCTCAGAAGATAAAAGAGAAAAAATCCCGTGCTAGTTTATTTCTTATTTTATATTCATTCTCCTTCATCGACGTTTTCGGGAGCTATTAAAAAAGATATACGACCAATGGAATTTCAGAAATTTCCTCATTATCCTCTTTTTCATGTAAACTAACCCGAATACTCAGATCTTCATCTTGCATTCTTTTAACGCAAGTAAAGAAAAAAGGAATATTTTATTATATTTTTAGATATAATGAGATATTTTCGTAAAACAAATCATGACATATGTATGTTCATTATTGAGTAGCATGACATAATAAACTACTGATTTGGCATTACATATTTCAGGAAATAGATTTTCATTTTAAATTTATTTGATGTTGGTAGATATTCAACATTTTATTATTTTTTATTTATTTATTTATTTATTTATTTATTACTAGCAGGCTTTGCCCGCTTCGCTGGACGTTAAACTTAAATGATTTGTCAAAATGCCATATCTTTATTAATAACCTAAGTTCTCGCTGTGATTGGTAGAGGTTTTCTCGCTCCCAATGTTAGGAGTCTGGGTCCCCACTGTCTTCGGCACAACTTACCCACTTCTTACTTCCCCACCCTCAGCGGATGAGTTCGAAGTTTTGCAAAATCCCACTAATGTACATAATGCGTACACTTAATCAATATCCACACACCAAAATTCGCCATTCTAAGATAATTCAAAGCGAATTCAAACGGAAAAACATGTTTTTACACATGTTTATTGCCCTCCGACTCCGAGAAGGGGGGGGGGGGATTTCGAATTTCGTGAAATGCAGTTACAATAAGTGCCGGATGCATACAAACAATTTACGCACCAAATTTCGTGACCACAGAAGTCTTTAATAGACAGTATTATAAATAAAAAAAAGAAATAAAAAATAAAAATTATACAGACACGACATTATTTCATTATTTAAAACATGAAAATCTGACATTGACAGATTTTAATTTAGTGCCAGAGGCCTACTGCTAAACTTGTTAATATCGACAAATTCTTCTTTAGTTAATTAGTGACGATCTAAATTCCATGATAAAATTTTCATTAAATCAAACCAATGTGTTTCAGCTGCAGATATTGTAACAAATAACGTTGGCAGTCCAAACTGTCTTATAGCCGCAAAACAACGTTTTTTCTCTTTTTCCCAATGAGGGGGAGGTATGCCTTGGGGGGACTCATGTCAAAGGTGTGCCTTGGGGGGGGACTCATGTCAAAGTTGTACCTTGGGGGGGACTCATGTCAAAGTTGGGCCTTGGGGGGACTCATGTCAAAGTTGGGCCTGGGGGGAACTCATGTCAAAGTTGGGCCTGGGGGGGGGGACTCATGTCAAAGGTGTCCCTTGGGGGGGACTCATGTCAAAGTTGTACCTTGGGGGGGACTCATGTCAAAGTTGGGCCTTGGGGGGACTCATGTCAAAGTTGGGCCTAGGGGGGACTCATGTCAAAGTTGTGCCTTGGGGGGGACTTCATTCAAAAAATCCCCATTCAATAAACCGACTGAAATAGGCCCTTAGCACTATTAAGAGTGTATTATAAAAATTCGACAACGCTGTACCGACTGAAATAGGGGTACCTTGGGGGGGGGGACTCATGTCAAAGTTGTGCCTTGGGGGGACTTCATTCAATAAATTCCCATTCAATAAACCGACTGAAATAGGCCCTTAGCACTATTAAGAGTGTATTATAAAAATTCGACAACGCTGTACCGACTGAAATAGGGGTACCTTGGGGGGGGACTCATGTCGAAGTTGTGCCTTGGGGGGACTTCATTCAATAAATCCCCATTCAATAAACCGACTGAAATAGGCCCTTAGCACTATTAAGAGTGTATTATAAAAATTCGACAACGCTGTACCGACTGAAATAGGGGTACCTTGGGGGGGACTCATGTCAAGGTTGTGCCTTGGGGGGGACTTCATTCAATAAATCCACATTCAATAAACCGACTGAAATAGGCCCTTAGCACTATTAAGAGTGTATTATAAAAATTCGACAACGCTGTACCGACTGAAATAGGGGTACCTTGGGGGGGAGTCATGTCAAAGTTGGGCCTGGGGGGTCTCATGTCAAAGTTGGGCCAGGGGGGGACTCATGTCAAAGTTGTGCCTGGGGGGGGACTTCATTCAATAAATCCCCATTAAATAAACCGACTGAAATAGGCCTCTAGCACTAATTAAGAGTGACCTATAAAAATTCGACAACTGTACCGACTGAAATAGGCCTCTAGCACTAATAAATACAAAAAGCACAGCTTAAGTATCGGAACCCTTTGGTGACTTTAAATATTTTAAGCCATTTTTGCGATGAACTGAAATGGCTATCTCAATTGTGCAATTAAAGATCTTGGCGAGAAACGTCCGAGCTACTTCGGTGCCAAATTTCAAATTTTGCCAAAGGGATCCAATACTAAAGCTGTTCCATATCGAATCTGGGTTGAAAACGGAAAAAGGGTAAAATAAATTAGAAATATCAGACCTATATTTATAAATTTGATACCGAATGAAAGGGGCGATTTTGCTGAATCCAGGGGTTCAAACAGGTTTTCGATGCGACAATTAGATTTTAAAAAAATAACTAAAGTATGAAATTTTAGTGGCAACGGGAAAACGGATAAAGGGCAAAATAAATTAGAAATATCGGACCTATCATTACAAATTCAGTACCAAATGAAAGAGGTGATTTTTCTGAATCCTGGGGTGTAAACAGTTTTTCGATACGACAATTAGATTTTTTAAAATTAACTAAAGTATGAAACTTAGATGGCAACACTTCATTTCAATCTTTTCATAATTTGTAGTGAAAATCACGCGAATACAAAAGTCTTTAACTTAAAAATTTATTTTTATATTTCATTTTTTCATTCAAAGCATTTTAGTGAAAAGATATTTATGGCGCATGCGCAGGCATTTTTTACCCACAATTTAAACACTAATTATAATTTTGAAAATTTTTATATATATAATTTCAAGTTGGGTGAAGACCTAAGTTTCTGCCAAGCGCCGTTGAATTCCGTCCAGCCATTCTCGAGTGATGCCCGGACAAACGTGTTTTAGTCTTTTACCCCCTAGGGGGGAACGGGGTGGAATTTCCGAAAAGTTGAGAGATATAATTTTAAGTTGGGTGAAGACCTAAATTCCTGCCAAGCGTCGTTGAATTCCGTCCAGCCGTTCTCAAGTGATGCCCGGACAAACGTGTTTTAGTCTTTTACCCCCTAGGGGGGGAACGGGGGGGGAATTTCCGAAAAGTTGATAGATATAATTTTAAGTTGGGTGAAGACCTAAATTCCTGCCAAGCGTCGTTGAATTCCGTCCAGCCGTTCTCAAGTGATGCCCGGACAAACGTGTTTTAGTCTTTTACCCCCTAGGGGGGGGACGGGGGGGAATTTCCGAAAAGTTGATAGATATAATTTTAAGTTGGGTGAAGACCTAAATTCCTGCCAAGCGTCGTTGAATTCCGTCTAGCCGTTCTCAAGTGATGCCCGGACAAAAAAAGCGACATTCGGACACGATGACATACACACAGACACACACACACACACACACACACACACACAGGCAAAATTTTCTGAAGTCATTTTCGGCTTTCATGGGGTGTGAAACGTGAAGATATCGCAAAATTTTTCGATTCCGACAAATTTACAGACAAAACTCTGATTTTATTAATATAGATTAACACGCTTTTATTAACTTGACATGGTGTAACGATTAATGTATGTAACGGAATCTTGCAATTCAATTTTCGGCCACTTCTGTTCGTCCGATCGTCCTGAAATTTTGCACACGACTTCATCATCAATGACAATTGTATATACAAGTGTTTCAGGGCACCTTTCTTATCAGGGGCAGGTTCCAAGGGCAAACAAAATATCTATATGTAGGGGAATGTCTCCTGTTATGGGCATTCTCTGGTTATGGGCACCCCACCATTTCTTTTAACAAAAAATAAATATGGTGGATTTGAGTACTGTCAAACTTATGCTGTGACAGTACGCAGTTTTTGTGCTAACACCAAAGTGAATAGACGCATCTGCTTAGTAAATAAGTAGTTAAAAAAAAAAAATCTGAAAAAAAAGCAACGCAAAAGTATTTTCTGAATATTTTCAGAATTCGATAAATCGAAGTGAATTATTTCAAAAATGTAAGTGTAATGTATATTCATGCATTATATATAATTTCGAATTCAGCCAAAACGTGGACCGAAAATTGCTTTATCTGTCATTATAAAAATGGCTGCCATTTCCGGTTTTGAGCACCTTCATATATCCGGTTGTAAGCACACTTGTTTTTTTTTCATTTAAAGTGTGTGTTTGACTTACAAATTGTCAAATAGGGTCGTTTATGTCAACATAACATATTTTATTAGTGTTTTTATATGTTTTTAACCAAGCCAACCCCGGAAAAGCCAATCGATCGAAAAGAAATGGATTTTAATACCCTGGTTAAAGCCATTTAGAATTGCTTACTAGATAAGAAATCCATAAAATCGACTGCACAAGAATATGGACTTACTTGCAGCATCTGTGTCCCTCCTGTAAAAAGAAAGGTAATTCCACCTGTCAAACTGCTGGCCAAGCGCGCTAAAAATAGGAACATCCACAATCTGATAATGATGTCGATTTCTGCATCATCTGTTTGGAGCACCTGCTACCATGCCTAACAAGAGCTAACCAGAGCCTCCAGTAGATGCCTAGCGAGTCGCTCGAAAACTTGGCAACAGCACAAGAAGAACATAGCCAGTAGATGGCGCTTGATACCGAGTCGTAAAGTTCTGTTTATTTCCCGCGATTCAATTGAGTTCTTCATGGTTTACGTTTTATTAATTTAACAAGTGTGGGGTTTTTTTTTTTTTTTTTTATAATATGCATGGTGTATTGCGTCGTTCCATTTTGTAAATCGGAGTCGCCGTGAAAATATAAGTTTTCACGGTTTCATATTTCAAGACAAGGTATGTAAACTGCATAAGTATTTAATGCAAAATTACCAACCCTCCGGATTTTTTAATATCAATAATATTTTTCACAAAAAACATTATTTTTATTTATTATCGTAAATTCTGTGATTAAGACGAGGATAAATTTAAAAGAAATTATGATATAAAAATTCGAAGGGTTGACACCTCTGTTAGTAAGTTAGATTTAACAAATAAAATAGTTATGCTTATTACAAAATGAAATGAAATTTTTATTTATTGATGTAGGAATACAGAAAAATAACTTGTTCTTAGTTACTTTGAAGTAACTCTATATTGTAGTATTTTATAGTTTTATTCATAAATTACATTAGTAACTTATGAATAAAACTATAAAATACTCCAATATAGGAACAAGATTGATTTATATTTTTTTAATACCACTGTTTTTTAAAGACTTGTGTAAATGCGTATAAAAATTTGATTATTTCAGTTAAATCGATACAAAAGTGTTGGGAATATTGAAAAGAAAAAATAGAACATTTTTATTTCTACTTTTGTTCTTTTTTAAAAATATTAAGTTTTAAGATTCATAACATTACTTTTATTAACCTTTTACCACACAAATGGAATATGGAATTAAAAATTCATGTAAAAATTAAATATCATGATTACTGATTTGAAAAATTATCAGGTATAACAGAAAGATGACTTGATTTTTTGAAATAGAAATTCTGCACATCCATACACTCACATATACACACACACACATATACTGGCTAATTGCCAAAAACTACTTTTTTTGGACTCATGAGACCTTAAAAATATAAATCAGGGGAAAACTCGATATCGAATTTTTGGACCGAACACAATACTTTCATTACCTACGGTAGTAGGGTAATGGAAGTAAAAATATTTCAAGGATGTTATTAATTTATCCTTAAATTTGCCAATCTTTATCAATTTTTTCAAATTGAAACCTAATACGAGTTTTAAAATACAATTGTGAATTTTCTGCATTTGTTTGTTTTTAAGTTATTCTGATAATAAATATGCATATAAATCAATCACTAAAAACAGAAAAAAAAAAAATGCTTTTTGTATTCAGAGAACCCCAAAACGTGACTTTATTCAAAAACCTGAGTTGAAAATAGAACTTCAAAAAAATACTTTGTTTACATTATAGGTTCGAAAAATTAATTTTCCTTCTTCAACAGTATTCGTCGACATAAAAAAAAGTGTAGCAAAGCACTTTCGTCAATTACATTCTACAGAAAAGAACGTTTAGCTTAATTTTGAATAGCCCTGTATGTTTTCAATAAACTATGTGTATATCAGATTGTGCATTTAAATTTAATCTTATATGAAAAACACCTAACACAAAATGAAATACACTTTCAGCATTTTCCAAGTATATCCGAGATAGACAAACCGACGCGCACAGACCAACCGCTAAAAACATTATTTTTCGTTTCAGGAGACCTCAAAACATGTAAACATAACACAACTTTATTTCGAAACTGTCTATCAGTTTCGAAAGCATACACTCTCGGAACTGGTAAAGCTAATAAAATCTTGGAAAAAAAAAAAAAAAACTTCGTGCGAGAGAAAACTTATACTCAAGAAATCCTTAATTTTAAAAATTTAAATCTTAATGGTTATTTATTTATTTTTTGTGACGGACTAGACAACAGATTGTTTTCTTCTCCAATTTTTATTACTGAACGTTAACTTATCTCATTAATGTGCTGGTCTATTTTTCTTATAAATAATATAAAATTCTCGATTTAAGAAAAATAATTCACACCTAATAAGGTAAAAATGTAACGTAAAGGACATGACCAAGAAAAAGAAAAAAAAGACATGATTTTAATAATTTATCATTATAAATTATTCATTCTAAACTGAAACTCATTTAAAGTTCAGAGATTTTAATTTATATAAACAAAACTTTCATCTGATATCTAAATTTAAAGAAAAATTGAAATTTTTATTGAATAAATATATAAAAAATAATTTAATCGCGTGATAGACATACCATGTTTTTGCTTATTTAATTTTAAATTTCGTTTTTTAATTAATAATATATTTTTAAAAAAGGTGTTATTTATTAGATTCAATTAGTTGAAAAGCTAAAATAGGTCTTGTCCACTTCCGAAGAAAATTAAACCCTATACTTTTTTAAATATAAATATTTGAATATTTTTTTTTTTTTTTTTTGAAAATATTTACGATAAAGCACTTTCACATCATTTTTTCAAATTAAAAGAAGAAAAAAATACAATTTTGGACTTTAAATTGAAATTAATAGCTAGATTTTTATATGAAAAATATAACTTATCTATGAAAGAGAAGAAAATTGTTGCTCTGCGTAGGTGCTGTCACCTAGCGTTAGTTTTGTTTTTTAAATGTTGCCTAATTTAACATTGGGATTCGCTGCGCGTGGAAGGCATCTACTTAAGGAGGCTCTGAGCTAAGTCAACCAAATGCAACGAGCAGTGGCGCCGACTATGTGGGGGCTTGAGGGCTCGAGCCCCCCCAGAAAATTTTCTGTAAGGGATCAGCCCCCCCAGAAATTTTGAATACTGATTCTCTATTAAACAAGAAATTCTTTCCTCTATTTCTTATTTAGTTTTTTACCAAAATCATAGCTGTAAAGTAAGGTTGTTGCAATTGAAAATGGACATAAATCGACTAAGAAAAAAAGAAAGAAAAACAAGAGAGGCTGAAAGTCTCTGTATGGGGCGCGGGGTGAGTTCAGAGGAAGATGATTCCCTTTACTGTGCTACACTTATGGTTTGTGCATGAGGAGCAAAAGTTTTCAGAAACATCGATGCAAAGTAATATAACTATTTTTACAAAAGTTACTGCCATATAAATTCGATTTACATAAACTAAATGGCAAAGATTATGATGGCATTTTCAGGTCCAGTTTTGGGGCCCTTTGCTACTCAGAGCCCCTGGCACGTGCCCCTGTGTTAATCAGGCCGTTGTTTGTGTGTGCATATGTTCTTTTCCTTGGGTAAGCGTGTGTACATTATTACACCATATTTGATGACCTTGTATTAGAAATGTGATGCCCCCCACCCTCAAAAAATAATCCTGGCTACGGCCTTGGTTCGAGCCCCCCCAGAAATTTTTCAAAGTCGGCGCTGCTGCAACGAGTGTGATCGTGTGGTGCATTTGAAGCGTGCCAATATACATTCAAATTAGTATTTTACTTGCAAGCATTGCACTTCTGATTTGGAGGACGAAAAAGATGACGAATAAAATCGGAAAAATACCATTTTCACTGAATCCTTCCGAAATGAATGAATTTTTTGTTACTTTCTGTATTGATAGTTGTTTTTCTCATTATATTCCCATTTTGAATGTATTTTTCAAGCGTGCCCACAACCGGGTACACATTTCTTTCTTTTTTTCTTTTTTTTTTTTTTTTTTTTGACCAAAAATGACCATTTTACAAATTCGGTGAAAAATATTTTCTGGTTGACGGAATCGATACAGTTACTTTATCAAACGTTAGCTAAAGGTTCTAGCTTTCCATTAGTATTCATATATTTGCATAATATTTATGCTATCAAAAGTTATAAGTTAAAATCAAAATTGTGCCCACAACCGGAGACATTCCTCTATAAAACGCTATCACAAGATTTAGCCATATTTCTGTAACGTGGAGCGACAAAAATTAATTTTTACTTTCTCTTACCCATATATATGGTAGAAAAAGTATTGTTTTTGGGTCAAATTTTCGAAAGTGAGTTTTTCTTGTATTTACATGTTCTGAGGTCCCCTCCTGAATACGAAAATCATGTTTTTAGCGAATGGTCTGTGTGTGTGTGTCTCTCTGTGTGTCTGTTATTAGCATATCTCAAGAACAAATAGTAGCAGAAATTCCAAACTCGGTATTCTAAATGTGTATCATATAGCGATGGTACAGTAAGCTCTTCGTTGAGATGAAGCAAATGGTTCGTGTACAGGGACACTCAAAAGTATTCAAATACATTACGTCTATGGGGGAAATTGCTGGTAATAGAGTTTAACATCTATAGACTGCACTAAGCTAAATGAAATGAATATATATTTTTTGTAATAGAGATAGTCAACTGGGAAAAAAAATTGTGTATGTAGGAGTCTCGCCTCCCCCTCCCCCCCCCTGGGAGGAAGTCCCCCCTTCAGGGGAGTAAATTTCCATGATGGGTATTTTTCAAAAGAGCTCGCCAATACCTTTAAAACGAACGGTTGAACCACCGATCTGCGATAATTTAAAATGAAGTTATCGATTTTTTAAATTTAATTTTTTTTTTTTTTTTTAATGTAATATTGAGAATAAATTCAGCTTTTTTGGATATTTAGTGTTATACTACTTCTCTAATATGGAAATCGTCTGCATTATCATGAAAGATATTTTTTTTTAATGATAATTTTAATAAATTATTTTTGCTGGAAGAATTTGTATAGGAAAATATAGAAGAAAGTCATGTGGTGGCCACAACACACTAGTTATTTGTTGTTAGTGGATGTGCTTTACTAATAATATTTTACCATTTCCAGGAAAGCTGTTCGGGAATTAAAATAAATTTCTCATAGAGATATGGTAAATAATGTATGTTTTAAGCTAAATATTCATAGCTTGTTTTTTGTATATTTACACGTTTTGAGGCTTCCTGATTACCGTAGTCAAGTTTTTTAACGTTTGATCTTTGTCTGTGTCTCTTAGAGTGACTTAAAAGCGAATAATTATAGGAGATTGAAACGCTGTATTTTGAAGTTATTATAAATTTGTTGCTGGAAAAGTTTGATCAAGATTGATAAGTTTCAAGGAATGTTGCGTGTGAAAATTTTCTGTATAATTTTAAGTAAACTTTTAATTTCAATAGCAAAGTTAAATTCTATTTAAATGTACGTGCATTAATGAAACGGGGGGGGGGGGTTGAAAGGAGCGGTAGTCTCCCTCACACAGAACTAATTATCATATAAAACACTTCCGAAACCTAATTTGAATTGTTTTAACATAGGTTTACATAACAATACCCGTTATCTTACCTCTTAATCTCCAACCTGTATTTATAGTATTAAATTTCAGGGTAAGAGAAAGTCGTGCGAGTGACACACCAGATTATTTTAAAAAGGTTTAAAAGTATGTAAATAATTTGGAGTGTCACTCACACGACTTCCTTTACCCTGCATTTCAATACTATAAAGATAGATTCCTGCAGTTATTTGTTTTTAAGTTTCGTTAATAACAGCTATACACACAGGTCAATCGCTAATTTTTAGTTCACATTTCAATAAAAGCGCTTTCTTTAGCTTTTTTAAACTTTTTTTTTTTTTTTTTTTTTCCCAAATAAAGATTTCCTTGGTGTGTGATTGCAAAATCAGCAGTAATACATTTAAAAAGAGGTATTGTATTTTCCAACTGAGAAATAAAATTAAAATAAATGATTTTATTTTATTATCATTATTATTTTTATTTATTTATTTAAAATACAAAATAGTAATGTGTTTTTTACATGCTTTTATCTCACTTCGTTTCTTGTCTGTCAGGTTTAAACCTTGTAAGCGATTTTTAACTCATTTCCTATCATCCGAATGAGCTGAAATTGTGCATACATGTATAACTCCGACGACAATACATGATCAAGTTGTAATGGACCTACGAAAGGGGGGGTCCCCCAAATCCATGTTTTGTGGGCTTGTATAATTTCAAGAACAATACATTCTCAAATAATAATGGACTTAGGAAGGTCCCCAACTCCAGTTCAAAATTTATAGCGAACTTGAAATAAAAAGTATGTTCTTATTTTATTTTATTTATTTTATTTTATTTTTATTTATTTATTTATTTTATTTTATTTTGGAAAGGGGGGGATATTATTGAGAAAAATTTATGTACATTATAACATTTACTAACGGCCCTTAAAAATTCTACGTAGATGAGCAAAGAGAAAAAATTCTGCTTTATGTTCATATACTTTATAATGTTTAAAAAAAAAAAAAAAAAAAAAGACTAATTAAATTTTCAAACAGTTTGGTGTATCCGACGATCAGATTTTAACACATAAAATAGTCTCACTGACTGAAATAACAGCTTTAATCCGATTGGGTATCAAACTGAACTGAGCTTGGATATTATATATGATTGTGTACATGCATAACTGCCAACATCCTAATTAATATTTAGTAGTATTGTTAGTACACGCCTTTTTTCCACAGCAGTCATTTTTTAGAGTATTTTTCTTCGTATTTAATCGTAATTAAATTTGCAGAGAATTACTCTAAAAAGATAAGTGGTGTGTAAAAGGGACGAGTATTAACAGTACTACAGAATAATAATTAGAATGATGACAGCTATGTACATGCATGATTCCATGCTTTATTTCTACGCTAGTATTCATTACCATTACTTTCTCCGAAAACATTTAACAAACATTTTCGAATCGATTTCTGACAACTTAAGGATCCACCAAAATTTCGCTGGGGGCACTACGCCCGCTGTCTGAGAATTTAAATTCCGCACCCCTACTTTGCATCATGAATGCAATAGAACAACAATAGAATGCAATAGCTTCTAATTCGTGGCTCTCTAATTAGGTGAAAGGCGCAAAGTTGACAAGGGTCTAAAGAAAGGGTGCAATTTTCCAGCAAAATTCGACGCGATGTTTCTGCCGTCTAGTGAAATTGTTATTATCAGATATTTAGCTGTAAATAACAAATCTCACAGTATCTGAAACCTTTGTCGTTAAATAGCAGAAGCAGTGCGTAAAATTTTGCTGTAAATTTGTACCCTACCCCAACGCTTTTCAAGTTTTTCCGTTCAACCAGGAGTCGAAGTTAATGGCAAATACGTTCGTAAGACTATTATCTTCGCCCCTTGTCGCATTGGAGTTTCACTCCGGTAGAATAATTTCTCCACCAAAATTGACTTTTTTAAAAATCTAAGACAGTAATATTAAAATTTCTCAGCAAAAAACTTTGATAACTGCATTATCTTGTAAAATGAAATTTTGTTCCGAAAAGATTAGATTTTATTATGATGTTGATTTTCTTAACTTTTAGAACCATCTTCCAACTATAATTTTGTCCCTTGTCGAGAGGAAGCATTTCTCCTGTGGACCATTTTTAAATTCTCCCCGACGTAGGCGAAATTGCAGAAAACCTCAGTGACTTTAATAAAAGTATGGGTTTTATACAGTACTGCAGTTTGAGTGTTTGCCTTTCCTAAGAGGGCTAAAAATCATAGGGAGCTAGTGCGTGTCGTGAACAGTCCCGAAGAAGGCCTCAACAGCTCTAAATTGCTGACACTAATAATGAACTACCACTTCCAGGCTTTCAGTCAGGATAGCTGACGAATTTTGGTGTACACATGGTAGTTATATAGAACACTACATTATTTTATGTGTTTCTTAAAAATATGCAAAATTAATCGTCCACAACGATGAGGTTGACATGCTAATCTCTCGACAATCGAAGACCAGATTTTCTCCAGATTAAAACCCTTTTGTATTGAAGAAGCTTGGGTCAGCACAGGTTACTTGGTAAGCTTTGATATCACTTAGTTTATCTAGAAATAAAAGAAAATTTGTCATTATTATAACTTTTGAAATAGTGAACTGATTCGTAACAAAATGAGACAGAGGACTTGTCTTAGAAATATCGATGAATTCATTGTCTAATTTTATCTGCCATACTATTTCAAAATGTGGTCATTTAAAAATTTTAAACTCTTATGAAGAACGTATTTATGAATCAATTTGCTTGAAACTTGATTCTTAAATAACTCATATGAAGGTTTAGAGCAAGTTAATTAATCAACACGATCCTTCATTTTGTTTCAAAATAACGGAAACTATAAAATTTCAAACTAAGATTTAAAAAAAAAAAAAAGTATTTATGAAGCTATTTCGTATGTACATAGCATATATCAAAATTTCAACCAAGTTTATAAATTAACTTTTCAAATGACGTTCAGTTCAAGAGAACAAAAAACATCCAACTCTTGACTGAGACGCAATTGAAGACAGACGTAATTGACAATTGATTTTAATTGGCAATTTTTACAATTGATTTTAATCCATAATATACTAAGAACTTTTAATAATATTTGTGAGTTCATAAATAAATGCCCGTCTGTAATTTTGATTTCAATAAATTGAACAGAAATATCTTATTTTCACTGAAAAATTAATTTAAGCCAATAGGATTTAGATAGTTTTAAATAATATATTGAAGAAACATAAGGAGTTTAAGAAAAAAAATTATGCAACATCATTGCTTTGTGAAAAGTTTAAGAAATCTTTAAAATGAAATATGTTTTGAATGCTGTAGGAAAACAAGATGTTGCGTTTAGTAAATTTTAAATTGAATGCATTTAGTTTTCTTAATTGTTAAAAGATTTGTATGCAAATTTTAAATAAATTCAATTGAAATCTGACCACACAAATTGAAAATATATAATTAAAAGCTCGAATTAGATAAGAAACGTTAAACGTAAAATTGTTATCTTTAATTAATGGTAATTTGCATATTTTTAATTATGAAGCCTCTGAAAAAGGTTCCTACGGAGGGCATTCCATGCAGACTTATGTCTCACTCGTATACAACACGCCTTACACCAACATCAACACATACAAAAGCTTTTAATGAATAATTTAATTCATAGTTTTTAAACACAACCTATTTTGGTTAGATAATTGTTATATATAGTGGAAAGGTTTTAATTAAATACTATATATATGCATACTAGATACATATGATTATATACTTTGTTAAACATTTAAGTGACAAAACATGTATGTAATCTTAACATTGTCAAAATACTGAACTTATACAAAAGATGATTTTGAATTTTCCTTTTAGCCAAATAACTTAATATTCAGTAATTTAAAGTTTAATAAAATGGAATAATCCTAGCAGAAACGCACATATGTTAGGATGTGTCAATATCGCGTCTGAGCTGTTTCCTTCTCTACTTAAGTTATGATCAGTGAATCTATATGCTCCTGCCTTGTAAGAATAATTTTTCTTTGAAGTTGGGTAGAGATTATAATCTTAACGGTGTTATTACCAAACTCATGAGTAAACTATTTAATATTAGTATGGAAACATGTTGTTAATTAACTTATATGAAACATTATAATAATGGGTAAGATTTATCAAAATATTAATAAATTTTGAAATCTGAGAATTGTTTAATAAAGCATTTTAATGGACATTTTTTAAAAGGAGAAATAAAAATATCATAATATTAATTTATTTCAACCATTATTTTAAGAATTAATTTAAACCCAAAATAAATTGACAGAAGTGTGTCTTAAGAAATGTATTTTGTTAAGATATTTCCTTCTAGAGGTACAGTAGTGGACAAAATTGTGGAAACCTTTTGAAAAAAGTTGATTTCAGTGGTTTGATGTCTAATAACACCACTTTTTTTTGTACCAGTACTATAAAATTATATATCATTGGAAAGGTAATTTAATCAAGATTGTAAAGCAATAACAGTTGTTCAATTATCTGTATTATATCAAAAGTTATAGCCAAATAACCAGAAAAAAGAAGCACAGCTTGCTTACGTTTATAGGAAGTAGCTGTTCTTCATTTGAATGTAGCCAATGAGCATGAGTGTTAACAGAGCCAATCAGATGTCATCTTGTTCTGGCAATGTTTTGGCAACGACGCAACATGTCACAGGACATTTATCAGTGTGTATTGTAATTGCTATCAAGTTGGTTTTTTGTTTTGTGCTTTTTGATTTACTAGTGAGCTTGTGAAACGTAATAAAAAAAAAAAATCAATATAAAATTAAAGAAATGGCGCAAAGAGTTTACTGGTCACCTAGGAAGCGATGTAAAATAGTAACATTAAGTGAACAAGGCTACAGTTATGAAGAAATTAGAAGAAATATTGGGGAAAACTTAACCAAAGGTGGCATTTCTAAATTTTTGAAGGGGTACAAGGAGACTCAGTCATTAGAAAACCAGACTGGTAAAGACAGAAAAGGTGCACAACAGCAAGTGATGATAGAAGAATTAAAAGACTGTGCCTAGGTAACAGAAAAAAATCATCTTGGTGTATACAAGGGGAAATGTTGCAATGCAATGTGACAGTAAGTCCAAGGACTGTTCGGAGCAGACTGCATAAATTTAGTCTAAACGCTAGAATTCCACGAAAAAAGCCATTTTTGTCTCTGAAACAAAGGTTGAAAGATTAAACTGGGCTAAAACTCATGTTAACTGGACAAAGGCACAGTGGGACAGTGTAATTTGGAGTGATAAGATCAAAATCTCCCTGTTTGGTAGTGATGGCATAAAATACGTATGGAGAAGAATTGGAGAAGATGTCCATCCTGAGTGCATTACACCTACTGTGAAACACCCAGTCAGTATTATGATTTGGGGTTGTATGAGATTAAGAGGTGTGGGCTGAATTGGCGTGATCGGTGGGAATATAAATGCCCAAAGATACATAAATGAAATACTTGGGTCCAAGCTGCTGCCTTCTGCATGTGATCTTTTCCAAGATAATGAAGCATTTATATTTCAACAGCATTCAGCTCCATGTCATGTTGCTGGTGTGTGCAAGAAGTGGTTTCAAGATAATCATATTCAACTGCTGGAATGGCCTGGGAATAGCCCAGACCTTAACCCAATCGAAAATCTATGGTGCCGCCTAAAGAAGCTTGTTAGACAAAAGCAACCCAGCAATAAAACCCAATTAACAGAAGCAATAATTCAATCTTGGTTTCATGTTATAACAGCTGCAGAACTGAAGAAGTTGGTTTACTCCATGGGAAAGCGCTGTAAGGCTGTAATTAAGGCTAAAGGTTACCCAACTAAGTATTAACTGGTATGGTGAAAATTTTTGTATATCTCATTTTTTCTATGTATATCACCTTTCTTCTTTATAAATGCTGTTCTATTGAAAAACTATTCTGAAATACTATTGCTTTACAATCTTGATTAAATTACCTTTCCAATGATATATAATTTTATAGTATTGGTACAAAAAAAGTGGTGTTATTAGACATCAAACCACTAAAATCAACTTTTTTCAAAAGGTTTCCACAATTTTGTCCACTACTGTATTTGCTTTGGAAAATAGTTCCAGTTCTCTCCCTCAAAAAAGCACATAAACTTTTATTTACGGAAGAATTATATAGAGTGAGGAAATGCTTTCAAAACCGACTCCCTATTGCACTCCATTACAGGATCACATGCGGGAGTTGACAAAGCAAAGAGCTCGAAAATGGAAGATTGTAGGTTCTATTCTGCCGAGCTGACCGAAGACCATATTATATACTAATAGTAACTGGTGCATGTAATATCTGTCGTGGCTGCAATGTGCTCCATGTTCGAAAATTAATACCTCTGGAGATTACCGAATCGAGAGGAGTCATCCCCTCTGCAGAGGATCAGATTTGTCATAGAATGTTTCCGGACCACTCCTAGGGGTGAATTCCAGACCGTTGCCAATTTCCCCTTGTACAACTATAGTACAATGTTAAACCCACTCAACTTAACTCAGCTCAAAATCATTAACGTAAACAAACTGGAAATGCTGGTGGAACAATTATTTATGTAATTTACATCAAAATAAAATATTTTTTCAAAAACATAATTTCAAGAATTATTTACTTATTAATCTACTTTTTATTTTATTTTATTTTATTTTATTACATTGGTCGGAATCAAATCCTAATGTAGTGTAAATAGAATGGGTTCAAAGTATCCTAATAAAGTGTATATATATGGTATAGTGTATATACATGTAATATCCTAAATCCTAATATAGTGTATATACATGGTTCTAAACTAAAATATTTAATAGATGCTGAGATACAGTCACCTTTAAAATCGTAGTTCTTAAATAGTAACAGATCCCCCCTGTCGTCGATAAATATCCAGATTGAAGTGCCCGGAAAGATTTCTGCAGGCATGGGAAACCTAGACCTGATACAGTGCGGGAGGGAAAAGAGCTGCCGTAGACAGCGGGTACCAGAAGCAAGGTTTGGAGCAATTTCAGTTTCTTTTTCTTTTCTTTTTTTTTTTTTTTTTTTTTTTTTTAGTTTTTGTCTATAATGTGGTATAAAAAAATAAATATTAATTCAATTCTTTCGAAAATTCATTTAAATATAGTGACCAGTGAAGCGGGCGTAGCCTGCTAGTATTTAAAATAAATTAATTTCATAAAATACGCCTTGAAACTAAATACCGTTTGATTCTTTTTAAAATGCAATTTTATAAATAATGATGGTGTAATAACTAAATCTCATGTTTTCGTTTAACAGAAAATCCAGCTCTAAACACAAATGATTGATATTTGTGGAAAAATACCGTAATTTCCTTATAATTAAATTTAATTGTTCTTAAATAGATATACGAAATAAATTTTTATGCTTAATCCGAAAGGCAGCGTTATCATTTATTTTATAGAGACTTTATTAATTCTACTAATAGCATTTTCCGGCACTGCTATCATTAAATTGCAACTAAATAAATATCCCTTAAGTCCTTCAATCTTCCTTCAGGAAAATTACGACGTTATGCTACAAAATGGAATTTTCTTCGCTCTGTAATTAACTCTGCAAAATGACTAGATGTAGATGTGAATGTACTTAATTATTTATTTTCCCATTAACGCCATAAACGGAAAGCATTTTATTAAAAGTCCGCTGGAATGAACTCAATTTACCTGTAATCTTGGAAAGCCAGCTGGGTAAGCTTTAAATGTAAGTATCTCACATTAAGTACGAAACCGATCAAATAAACATAATGAATTCGGGTTTTAAGCCGGCATTGTAATCACCAGTTTTTAAAGAAACCGTTTGAATCTAAAGTACTTGAATAATCCCATAATTTAAAAACACAAAATTAACTATAAAGCTTAGTTTTAAAAAAAATTCGAAAATTCAGTTGTGAAAAATTATAATTGTTTACATTGTAACTATTTACAAAGAATAATAAAGTTTCGATGATTAGTAAAATTTTCTATGCAAATGCTCTGGTAGTATCCGCGTTTGTAATAATCGATAGATGGCGCTTTTTCAGCTTTTGTTGTTAGTAAATATAATAGCCACGTGTATTTATTATTGTTCTTTTTGTTATTCTACTTAATATTCGTACTATAATTTCTCCGCCATTACATCATGGAAAATTGATTGCTTTTGGGAAAAAATATTTCAGTTTATTCAAAGTATGATCGGAAGTAGATATTTAACTGAAGCGGAACAAATATTAGTTTCAAATCATCTGATTAATTCTTTACTTCCACTAGCCGAAGCAACTGAAATTTTAAATTTGTCATTTGGAAATAAATGGAAGCTTAATTCTGGATTTCTTGATCCTTTGGAGTTACACTGTAGCACACAACAGTATGTGTTATCTTTTTTACCGGATTTATTCATTTTTATTCAATAAATATATGTGAAACTAAACATCGTCGAGCAATGGCGGCTTGATGGAAGCCGAATTAAAGCATGTTAATTGTAATTTACCCTTAGCCCACCAGAGGGCGAGCATTTCATTACAATCGCGGATCCAAGACTGCCGTTCCGCCCCGACAAACTTAAACAATCATTGAAAATAATAATAATAATATTTCCAATAAATACCGCAGGATTGTAAAACAGCAAAGCACTACTAATGTATATTATGTCTTGGACTTTTCGACTAACTTCGAGTTCCACAGAGCTTCTTGTAATTTTCGACTACCTATATCTCAGCTCCACTGGTTGGGTTGTAGGGATTAAGGCCGATTGACTGCGCTAAGGTCTTAGGCCTGAAGGGGAATGCCCTCCATGGGGGTCTTTCTAAGGGGAAATCCCACGGAAAACTCGAAACGGCTATGCCGACGAGCGCGATCAGGGATTGGAGCGCACCAATTTGCAAGTCGATCCGAATTAAGAAACCCAAATACTGTCACTTTGAAACCGGGAAAATTGTCGTTTAACTTCTTCTTTTTCTTCTTCTCCTTCTCCTTCTTCTTCTTCTTCTTCTTCTTCTTTTTCTTCTCTTGTTTGAAGCGTCTAGAGCCTAGAGCTCTGCATCCATTGAGCTGAAAATTTGCATGGAATCCCTCCTAGCATGTTTTAGTGCATTTTGTAATCTAAAAATATGTTGGTTAATAAACAGTTATTTTGAATTTTGTGATGTTTAACACAAATCTTTCGTGAAATCATCAAGTGATGGCGTTAGTTTCCGAATTTCAAAGTTTAGTTTAGTGAATTTAAAATTGAGAGACGTTAAAACGATTGAAAATTAATAGATTGAAAACTAATTCTTCTGAACCTGAAACTTTCAATTTTAAAAGCGCATTAAAAGCTAATAAATTAAGATAAATGTCATTAAACATTATATGTAATAATATACTTAATTGTAATTTTGCTTAGTTAAATTATGCGATTAAAAAAAAAACCAAATTTAATGTTTCTATATTTTTACAATATTATAAAATAATCTAGATTAAAACTGAAAAAAAAAAAATTGAAATTTTTTGAAGTAAATCATTTAATTTTTCTCATATACAGTGGTGGACGTAATTATAAGTTCACATCGAAAATCTTTTAAAATTTGGATTTATGCAAATGCATTTGTTATAGAATATTTCGCACTTCAGTTAAATCTAATTAAATAAGCATTTAACACTGATACCGTGTTTTCACACAAGGGACATATCAAAGTATAAGTTATACAAAAAATTATGTATATATTGAACGGACATAATTATAAGTTCATTTTTAAAACAAATCCTCATATATCATTAAAATTGTACCAAAAATGATATTTAATTAATGAATTTGAAAATATCAGTTAAAATATATTGTAAGAGGCCGATATTTTTTCTTTCAAAACCAAGCTCAACATACCCGAAGCAAAAACTCTATCTAAGCTGGAATTGATGCATATATCAAGATTGGATTATTACACAGACAAATAGAGAAGAAGATTGGACGTTCCCTATATGTTATTAATAATTATATAAAAAAAAGGGAATATATGTAACACATTAAAACGACCAAGAAGGAAGCCAATCTTAACTCAGCGTCAAAAAAAGTTGATTGTGAAAAAAAAGCAACAAATGAAATGCTAAATTCAAATGAAATACACTGTTCACTACAACTCCCTGCCACTCCAAGACATCTTAGAAGAATTCTGCATAACGAAAAAAATGTAGTATAGATGAAAAGGAAAGCCAAACCAATGTTAGAAGCTAATCATAAAACAAAGAGATTAGAATTTGCAAAAAAGTACATAAATTATAAAAAGAATGGAAATCAATGATGTTAACCGAAGTTCATTCTAGATGTTCCTTATGAGGTACATTATCATTGGTTAGATCTAAGGAGAGAGAAACAGATTAAATATTCAAGAAACTTTGATGAAAGAACAATCATGATATGGGGAGGGATTTCATATAAAGGTGTCTTGCCTCTTGCGTGGATTTCCACAAAAATGAATTCGGATATACAGAGTGTCCTAAAAGTTCCAGTACTGACGCTGATTTATTTTTTATTTACAAAACAACAAACCTTAAAACGATAATTTTTATGCTAATGATAAAAGGCACATTTAAAATAACGGAGGGAAAATTACAGAACTTACATTCATAATAAATGTTCGAAATGTCCACCCTTTTAGGAGGCAAAGCTGAACTCGTTTGCGCATGTGTTTAGAAACGCGTTTTAACATGCTGAGAGTGACTTCTTGTAGAGAAATCTGTACACACCTGCACAGAACCTATATTACGAAATTGTCGAACGAGCTGATATAGCACATTTTTACTCGGTATTGCATCATCTGGATATTTATATCGTCAAACATCTTTGCATCTTTCATACGATTTACGTTCAAAATAAGCTTCAAACAACGTAATTCTCTGAATGCGTGATAAACTCATTTCACTATGAAGAACAAAATAACATAAAACTTTATTCTCACACAACTTGAGCGAGAAAAGAAACAAACGATAAAAATTAAAGAATTGATGCAATAATAAGCAGACGATAAAATTTAATATTTAAAAAAAATCATGGACACAATGAGTTCTTTAAGTTAGAATACTGGAATTTTTAGGACACTCTGTATATGTAGGATTATTAGAAACTGCATTAATGACCCATCCTGAATCAGCTCAGTCACTTATGGGGGAGTACTTTATTCTACAACAGGACAATGCAGCCATACACCCCTTAAAAGTGACAAAATCATGGCTTGAAGATAAACACATACCATTATTACAGTGGCCAGCATACAGTCCAGACCTTAACCCTATAGAAAATTTATGGGGAATGATGGTGCGCAAAGTTTATGCGCACGGAAAACAATTTCAATCTGTAGAGGAACTAAAGGACGAAATTAGAAAAATATGGATCAAAATCCCATTAGTTACCTTTTAAAATCTCGTCATATGAATGTCAGAACGTATTTTTGAAGTCATTAAACACAAAGGAGGCCACACTATGTTCTAACTTCTTATTATATTTAATTTATTCCGATGAAGCTTTCACTGAACTCATAATTATGTCCAGCTACTTTTTCATTTTTTGATTCATATTCCTAAATGTGATATACGTATTTATTTTAAAATATCGATATTAAAAGTTCTTAAAAATTAATTTAAGAATTTCCATGTGGGTTTTGTATTGATTTATATTTATTTTCGACTACTAAATCGCCAAAGTATAGCTGAACTTATAATTATGTCCACCACTGTATATACAATTTCACACCCTGTATATATATGATAAAATTACAGCGACAAATTTTAAGAGAAGATGGGCATATCATAAGGATTCAGAACTTCACAGGAGCCCATGTCTGCAAATGTCATCTTAACCCAGGGCTCGGGGAATTTGAAAAAAAAAAAACTGGTCGCCAGGGAAAATGTTTAGTAGCCAGTAAAAAATAACCCCCGGCATTTATTTATTTCATTTATTTATTTATTTATTTTCAATTTACTTGAATATAGAAATTAAAATTCTGTGCATAAAAATCAAATACTAACTAGGACTAGATTATACATCAGAAACACCTGTTTAAATTTAACATCCTCAAACCAGTTTTATTATTACCTCTAAACCAATACACTGTTGGCATCGACGCATCATTACACTGGCGCAACGATTCAGCACCGGGTCGCAAGGCGAAGAACGAGACGATGTAAACTGCAACACCAGGTTGTTAAACATGCACAGTGGAACGAGATGTAATTTACAAGACTTTAAATCACGCCCATCACAAATGCTCCAGATTGTTCCTTCTACTAATGAGCATGCGCGGAGACTTACGACTTATTGCGGGAAGTAGGTCTCAGAATTTGGGGCGCAGCCGTGCTTTCCCTCTATTAATGATTAATTTAAATAAACATTTTCAGAGAATTTTTTTTTTTCCTTTTAAAACTTTTTTTTTTTTTAATAATAATAAAATCTCATATAATCAGAGTTATTTTATTTACTTTATAGTCAATTTCTATCAATTAAAAAAATGTAGGATTTCGAAATAGATTTAAAGAAATATTTAAAAGTAAAGGAGGCCATCATTAATAAAAATATTCATGGATTATCATAAGTTTTTTTTTTTTTTTTTTTCTTTTTTTTTTCAGGAATTTCACTTCAAAGTATCTTTAAAAAGATTAAACTATACTTTATTTATTTTGCATACAATTTTTCTACACATATTTTTATCATTTTTTTCAAAATACATTTCTAAAATAACAGAAATGTATGAGATATAATTCAAAATTATATTAATTAAAGTTATTTTATTTCCTTTATATTCATTTTTACATCGAATACTTTGCATGAAAGCTTGAAATTGATACCGATTAAGTAGAAAATTGATTTTAAATTATGTACATTTCCCTATTGTATTTTATTTATAAAATTAGGAAAAATAGGTATTTCAGTTTTAAACTGAAATATCTTAACAGAAATAGTTTATTTATCTTATTTTATATATTTTCTAGTTATATCCATGCCTCCCAATATTAAATAAATGAATAATTATAAATTGTACATTATCGTCAGTAAATTTTAAAGAAAGTAAATTTGAATTAATTTAAAGTCACATATTCAACTATACATGTTATACAATATGTCTAGAATAAATAAAATAATAAATAATTTAAATTAAATTAAAAAAAAATAATAATTTCTAACAAATATTTGAAATATTCCCTTTAATATTAAAGTTAGAATATTATTGGATGTAAAAAAAGTCCTTAAAATAGAGGTGCACAACCTGCGGCCCGGGGGCCACATGCGGCCCAGTAGCCATCAATTTGCGGCCCGCCAAAGGACTGGGATTTTAGATCGCATTAATCATCAGCTGGAGGGGAAAAATAAAAAAGAGACAAAGGAAAAGTATGTATTTGTTGCATTAAAAAAACTGGCATTTACAAAAACTTCTTTTATTTATTTATTTTTTGGAGGGGGGAAAGGGATGAAAATGTTGATTTTTATACATATTTCTATTTGAGAGCTAAGTTTTCTATTCAATTTCTTAATAATGTTCCACAGTATGCTCCTTAATTTTTTATTGTGAAAATCATAGAATAATCTATTGGTAAGTGGTTATATCTTTATCTATCTGAGAAGATTAAAAACTGAAAAATGTAACAATCAGTAAATAAAAGCTACCCCCTCCCAATTTTTTTTTTTTTTTTTTTATAAATCTGTCTAAAAGGAAAACACAATAATAATTATGTGTGTTAAAATTAATGAAGAGGAAGCATAAATTTATAGTAGTAATTAATTACCATTAAAAAAAAAGCTTCAAAAGTCTAATTTATGTCTGTCTGGCGAAATAAAAAAAACAAAAAGACCGAATGATGCTTATTATTTTATAGACCTGATAAAAGCACAGTTTATGATTTATGAGGTTGCAAACAGAAATGGAGCAGCGGCTAAAAGAATGTACAGGAAGCGATTTCAACGCAGGCATAGCTGACAAAACATTCAAATACATTTACTGGGTGAGAATAGACAGTTTTGTGCTTCAAAACGACCACCAAGATTTTCAGTTGCCGCACATGTAATGGGGTTGCATTTGCAAAAACTTAAAACATATCTCAGATTTTCAATAGTAGATGCAATTGCTGACTGATTACTATCATGATAGTTTAGCTGGTTTCTAATGGGGGTGTAACCACAAGCAGAGGGCACTAACATCATCAGAGGGCATGTAGGAGGCTGAGACGGATTTCCTAATTTGTTTAAAAGAGCAAAAATAAAACTTTATTTAATGCAGGAATATCTGTGTTCCAATACCCCCCCTCCCTTTCCTTGGCTATGCCCTTGGTTGCTATTATAATAATTTAGCAACCAAATACTCGTCAAACTCACTGAAACTTTTGCAGACCATGTTGTTTATGTTACTTCAGAACAGGAAGGTCTAATACCTCAAAGTGATATTTTCATACCCACATACCTACATTAAAACTGCTTATTTTGGTATCCCATATCAGCCTTTACATATGAGACAAACGCAAGTTCTGCACACAGGCACATAATAATGATAGTGCACCTCTTTATATATGCATGTGTATATGTGTGTGTGTGCATATATATATATAACACGGCAAATATATCTGCGTTGTTTAATTTTTTTATATTATCTTGTCTTGTCTGTGGCCCTTCATATCCCAGTGAACAGCGATAGTGGCCCTACAGCCAAAAAGGTTGTGCACCCCTACCTTAAAAGTAGGTATCTTAAAAACTGAGCAAATGAGGGGTAATGTTCATCATTAATAAACATTAAGAGGATCAATTAAGCTGTTTATCCTCTCCCCTTCCTTCCTGTCAATATTTACGCATTAACGCGAGTACTTTTAAAACGAACTGTTTCCACAATACCCGACAAAATGAAGATTGGTTTAGTTACATTAAGATGAGTTACTGATAGCATGAACTACTGCTAACATGGACGATTTTTTTTTTATCCTCCTTGAGATTCATGTTAACGAGGTTCAACTATATTAATATCTAATTTAGAAATTGCCATCTATATGGAAATTTAATTCTATCTTATTAGTATTATATGTAAATATTGCACTTGCTATATGAGTCATAAAAACAATTTATTTTATTTTATATGTTTTTTAGTTATATTTATATTTCCTGCTGTTAAATAAAAAAAAAAGTTAAATAAACAGAAAGCATTAATTTACTTCTAGGCATAGGCTTGATATATTCTAATTATTCCAGTTTTTATAAATATAACTATAGCACAGTTAAAAATTATTTAGGACTTCCTAAAATAATGAAAATTTCATGTAGGCAAACAGATTAATAAAGTAATTTATTATTCAACAATTTTAATAAGGAAAAAAAAAACTTTAAATTAATTATATTATTATTATTTAAAATCAGTGTATTATTTGGATAAAATAAAATGTCATAATGTGAAAAAAAAGGAGAGGAAGTGGTCAATATTTAAAATATAGATATATGTATATCAAGTAAGATAATGTAAAACAAATTTGGACATGAATTTCAAACCAATCTTCAGTGCAAACCTCCAACATAGTTAAGGAGTTTGATCCCCTTTGACAGCTCCAATCCCCTACTTTTTTGAATAAATGTCAAATATTTATCATTTTATTATAATATTACTTATTTCTTTTTCCTATAAAAATAAAGAAAAGCCATAAGTTATAAAGTATCGTTACACCCCTGCTCAAAAGTTTAGCAAAGTTTGCAAAAGATAATTTTTTTTTCAATTTAGAAACCTATCTCTCGATGAAATGTTTTCAAACATTGGGTGTTTGAAGAACTGTGTCTTCCTCATGTTTTTCAGTGAAGATTGGTTTAAGACAACATTTACACGCCGGTAACAAATTGATCAAAATCAATAATGTTTGTGATTCCCCTGTACATGGGCGTAGCGAGGGGGGTGCAGGTGCACCCTCCTAAATCACAGACATAGAAATAAAAATTTATATTACATGCAGTAGCTGGCAAATTTTAGAAACAATATATTTTCTGTCCTAATATTTTTTGTAAAAAAAAAAAAAAAAAAAAAAAAAATTAATGGTGTAAATTAGCAATTTGTATCCCTCTCAAAGCTTAACAAAATGCAACATTAGAACAATTGATACGTATGCATGAATTAAAAGTAATTTTAAAATTGGCAAAAGTACTAAGAACCATGATGGTAAGCTCCCCAAAACAACCAAAATTGGAAGAAGGTCTTTTGGGATGAATCCAAATTCAATTTGTTTAGAAGCGATGGTAACATTATATTCGTCGTCCAAAAAGCACCAGAATAGATCCCCGTAAAAAGTCCGAAAATAAAGTTCTGGTATTGTATTTTGTTGAGCTTTAAAAGGGATACAAATTACTAATTTACAATATTAAGAAATTTTGTTACAGAAAAAGTTAAGACAGAAAAAAATATTGTCTCAAAAATTTTAACAGCTTGTGTAAATTATTATTTACACTAGCTGGCATGACATTGACATATGAAAGTACCTTTATGTACGGCATCTTATGCTTCTAGCTTAAGCTCTGTTACACTTTGATGTATAATCTAAATCTGCTTTATAGTATTGAGAAGCAGGATAAGATAAAGTGGTGTGAGTGACACCATATTATTTTTTGCAAGAAATTCCGATGTGTATTTGAAATACTGGGCGTAAGGGGAGGGGGGGGGGGGAAGAGGAGAGTTTTACAAAAATCTTTGATCAGTTGTAATTTCTTTGAATATAGGGCAAAATATTTTTTTAAACATGTATTGAAACTTGCATAATGAGCTTAAAAAAAAAATAATAATAAATTCCAATCTGACCTTTTAGAGCTGTCCCTTATATACTCCCAAAGACAATTGTTTTTAAATAAAATTGATTGAAAACGTTTACCGTTCTCACAAATTACAAAATATTCCTCGCATATAAGGCGGAGGTTTGGACTTTTTGCTAATTACATAAAAAAAAATCATCATCATTATTATTATTATTATTATTTTAACTACTTTGATTTAATTTTTAATAAACTTTTATTAGTTGCACATACTTATATCGCTACACCAAATGTAAAGCTAGAGTTATAAAAAATCGTGATTTTTAATTGATATAAATATAATGTTCTATGAAATATGTAATTTTCAACAGAATTTAACAATTTTTTGACTGTGACCTCATAATAACAAATTTAGCCAACTTTTAATTTTTGTCAAAATTTGTTAAAAAATTGAGATTTTTAAACAATATTTTTATACACGAAAGAAAAAAAAAAGCCTAATTATTTAACATTACTAGGAAAATCGACAGCTCGCTAATTTTAAAGTATCAGTGAAACTGGCCTGGAAAATCATAAAATTTTATTTTTGAAAAATCTCTATAAAATCTTCCAATTTTCAACCAAATTTAGAGATTTTTGGACTTTGAATTTATCATTGTTTATAGCTAGCTTTTAACTTTCGTTAAAATTTGAAAATATATATATATATATATATATATATATATATATACTCTAGTCCAATAAACCGACTAATTTAAAATCTTCAAAGTGGAGTTGGATGCTTGTAAACTATAACATTTTCAAATGTCAAAGCAAATTTAGCCTTTAAAAAAAAAAAAAAAAAAAAAAAAAAAAAAAACTCATCTCAATTAAGAAAAAAAAAAATCTGTCCCACAAACTTATGTAAAAACCATCCTGATTAAAACAGCGTTGAAAAAAAAAAAAAAAAAAAAAAAAAAATCGGTCTATTAGTTTGGAAGCCACAGTGCCACAGACGAACAAAGGCTGCAAACTTATAACACACGCTTTCTTTTCTTTTCTTTTTTCTTTTTTTTTTTTTTTTTTTTTAAGGTCAGGAGTTAAATATGGGTATTTTTAGTAAAACTTTCTGTCATGCACAAACTTATACACAAACTACCATGATCACCATCACCAATAACAACCATTATTCTGTTATCCTCAAAAATATAATTTACATACAACTTTGTGCCTGAAATTTTTCGCAACCCCCTAGGTCAAATGATGGCTACTCCCATGCCCCTGTATTATTAAATGAACAAAATGATCTGTAACTTTAGGATATGTTAATATAGACTCAGTACAACTTGTGGATGAATTTGTGTGACAATAGAATGTTAAACAACGCAGATATAAGCATTTATTTTAAAACTTCCAAAAAAAATCAGCATGTTTTTTATTTATAATGTACAGAGTTCTAAACGAAAATCATTCCCACTTTCAGATAAATTGAAAACATAATTTTGAAACAACATACTGCAACTGGAATATAAATATCATAAATATCCCATGAAATATGAGCATTTTTATGAAAAACGTTATCATAGCGTTTGAGCGAAAGCTTGAAAAACTTTTATTACATAGGTTGAAAGCTATATATATCGGGCAACTTTTGTCAAAAGTTCATTTGAATAGAGTAAAAATTAAGCAAATTATCGTCAAAAAAGAGAGCTAAATTTTAGGTATTTTTCCAGAGTTGAAATTTCATAAGGGGTTTTTCACATGCCGCGTAATTAATTTGAAGAACCTCCCCCTCCCAGCCCCACCCCCTCCAAGCCCTTTTTTTTTTTTTTTTTTTTTTCAAAAGAGGTCCCTCTCGAATTCATTGAACCTCTCACTCATTTCCGAAGTAGGAAAGGAGTGTGAAACATTTGGCAGACCCTGTATATATATATATATATATATACATATATAAAGTGATTTCAATAACGCTGTAAAATTTAGCAATTAATAGGTGCATTACAATACCGACAGCACACACATAAAAGTTACTGTAATTCAATTTAAATGTTATCACTATATATACAGGGTGATAAATTTAAAAGAGTACCCGTTGATTTTTCTTATTACCCTTAAATATGACGGATGTGGCAACTATTCTAACAATGAACTATAATTGTTTGAACCATGTTTAAGTGTGGGAGACAATTTCCAACACTGTTGGACTGTTACAACTTTATTTGTGAGGTAAAACAGAAATGGAGACGCACAATTTTTTTAATCCTGTAATAATTTTATTTATGAAAAACAAAATTTATTTTTTTTTTTTTTTTTTTTTTTTACATTATCATTCCTACATTACATTTACATTATCATTATCATTTTTACATTATCATGCCATAGGCTTCTCCAGAGAAGTCCTGCAAACATCGATGAATTAAAACAGATCATAACTGAAGAAATCTCGTCAATAACACCAACAATGCTGGGAAGTGTGTCAAAAACCTAGTTCGACGTGTTCATGTTTGCATTCAAAATGGTTGCGAAGATTTTCAACATTTTCTGTGAGGAATGATAATGTAAAAAATTTTAATTAAATTATATTTTTAAAAAATAAAATTATTACAGGATTTAAAAAAAAAAAAAAAAAAAAAAAAAAAAAAAAATGTGCGTCTCCATTTCTGTTTTACCTCACAAATAAAGTTGAAACAGTCCAACAGTGTTAGAAATTGTTTCACAAACTTAAACAAGGTTCAAATAGTCGTACTTCAATGTTAGAATAGTTGCCACATCCGTCAGATTTAAAGGTTATAAGAAAAATCCACGGGTACCCTTTTAAACTGATCACCCCTGTATAAGTCTGTTTTTTTTCCCTTAAACAACTAGCAGGCTTTGTCCGTTTCACTGGTCACTATGTTTAAATGAATTCTAAAAATCTCATAGTCCAATTTTTTCAGGATTGCATGACTTAGTATATGTTCGGAAAGTAAAATTATAGACACATATTCAAAATAAAATCCTCATAAAGGCGTTTTGATGCTTTCACATTACATTTGTGCCTCCTTCTTTTCACCTGATGAACGATTGTCATAATTTTCATTAGAAATAAGTGTTGTGTGTTTTCACAATTTGTGGTATCTACTAATATATATATATTTGTTATTTCTTTACCATTTAACATCATCATTTTGTTGCATTTTACTGCGAGTATAAATGTGGGTTTTTATATGTCGACTTAATTCATTAATCAACTCTCAACTTTTTATCTTTTGTGCGAGTTTCATAAACCCGAATTTCGTTAACTGACTTCCTAAAACTCGGATATTTGGGCAATTAAATGGAAATTTAGTCAAAAAAAAAAAAAAAAATCGCATATAATCACGTATTTCGGTAATCATCTTTGAAAAAAGCGATAATTTTGTCAATCAGTAAAATAATTGCTTACTTCAGCATTTTTTGACGAAAAATGTGCATTTCAATGATTAAATGCAATTTACATAATCAGAGGCGAAAAAATTATGTATTTCGATAATGGGCTACAAAATTGGCGCGTCCTATTTGTCAATAGGCTACAAAAATATCGCGTCTTACTTGTCAATCGGCCACAAAAATGCGTAAATTTCATCAGTTGACTACAGAAAAAGGACATTTTCAGGAATTCAGATAAAATTTGAGTCCGAAAACAGACCTTTTACAAAAATCGAAAATTTTGAAATTTTCCTTTTACAAAACCAGTGAACATAACAAAGACCCTACACAAAAAACAGCAAACTTAATAATAAAATAATAGTTTTTTGGGGATAACACTGAAATTGATTTCATAGCTACAACAATGCATTGAAATAAAGAAACTAAATTTCAAATGAGTGAAATAATGAAAAAAAGGAAAATTTAATTTTAATGAAAAACCTTATGTCCCAGTTGCAACAATGCATTGCGATAAAAAAAGTTCTTAATAATAAAAGTCCAAGTTTTCCGGGAATAACGCTGAAACTGGTATCATGGCTACAACAGTGAATTGGAATAAAGAAAGTAAAATTTTATCCAGGGTTTCTATACGTGCATTTCAAATGAATAAAGTAATGATAAAAAGATAATTTGACGGAAAAACTTACACCACAACTGCAACAATGCATTGATATAGGAAAAAATAAATAAATAGATAAATAAAAGTAAAATTTCATCCATGGTTTGCATGTTTTTGGAACGAAGTTTCGTTCATTAATTTAAATAATAAATTAAACATAGAAAATTCGTTGATACATTTACAGAGATACCTTAGTTTAAAAATTTATTTCTGTATAAATCATAAATATAGTTTTTACCATCGCAGAAATAAAAGGTCGGAAAACCTTTCAGAATTCATTCATCAATCAAACAAAATTTGGATAAAACAAAATAATTTCAGAATAAACTCTTTTAGTTGCTATGCGGAATTTTTACTCGTGAACGGAAAATATTAATAATGAATTAAATATGTAGAATTCAGTTAAGTCAAGAGAAATTAATAATATACATAAATAGATAGATAAACACATGGTTATAAATTCCATGTCATTTTTAATTCCTTAGAGCCGCTTGGACTGTAAATAATGTAATTTATTATGATTCAAAGTATGTCATTTTAAAATATTACTAATAAGTTAAAAAATATCAATAATACTAGTAGTAATATTTAAACCAGTGTTTAGTAATTTGAATTGGCAAGGAAAAATAAATTTGCAAATACTTGTAAAAATCGTGCGCAAGGAGGACGCAGACTGGCTAGTATGTAAATAATATTCTTCTTTCAGATATCATATGTATAAAATCACTAATTCGTAATATATATATATATATATATATATATATATATAATCATTTTGAATTTATTACAAATTTCATGATGAAAAGAATATAATTTTTTCTGTGAACTACGATATAAAGATTTGTATTAAAATGATATCATTAATTAAAACATTTTTAATAAGTTCATTAATATAAACTTTTTTTTTTTTCTTTTAAGTGCATTTTCCTAAGAATAGAGCTTAAAAAATAGTTTAAAAGCTATTAGTTTTCTATTTTTAATTATGACATTTGTGGTATTTATTTATCACAAACATAAACAATAATTTATTCTTCTTAAATTCAGAAACCTAAATAACAAAAGTATAGAAAAAAAAATTTCTACAAAAATATTCTGCAATTTGTAAAATTTTATCGCTTTTAAAGAAATAAACTTATTATCAAATCGATACAACATTCCGATGATGTTATCACAGACATGCCTGCGTAATTAATTTAATCCCCCTAATTACAAAACTTTTGAAAAATTACAAATAAAATTAGTAACACGAATTTTGAGAAACATTAATCTTCAAAAATATTCTTTGTTTTGTTAAATTTTCTACTTTCAAAGTCTGCTTATTAATAAATTGAACGAAAAATAAAATAGATTTGCAAAAAATAACTTCCTGTATCTATTATTAAAAACTTCTTATTTTAAAACTTTTTAGTCAGTAAAATAGTTCCAGAATTGAATAATGAGTTACCTTGTTAAATCTTGATTAGTAGTTTGGAGGGGGAAAATTAATTAGTCTTAGAACGAGGAAGAAAAGGAGAATTTTAATATAAGGAAAAGATGAAAAAAAAAAAGTTTAAATGTTGGTATTTTCTTCTATATCCATTAGAAGGAAGTTGTGTAATCATTAAAAATTTCAGAGTTCAGTTTTTGTTCAATTTATAATATTATTCAATTTATAATATTATAAAAATCCAGAACACGATTTGATTATTTTTAGAAAATGCGTTTATCTGTATGTATGTGACAAATTTTTAGCAAATCTAATTCAATAACTAATGCACAGAATTTCATAAAAGTTTATATTAAGTTGCACCTTTACATAAATTAGGGCAAATGGTTCAACGGATAGAGCTTCAATTGTGTGATTTTTTTTTTTTTTTTTCTATTTATTGGAAGGCTACATCTCAGCTTCTATGACGTATAAATGCACTAACTTGATATGTGAGAAGACCATTTTGAAAACGAATATTGACCTAATTTCAGTGCATATTGTCCGACAAGTAGAGTTGCTATTACTCGTAGTAACGATTTGTCGTCATGACCGAAGATATATATATATGCCGACTGGAATTGAAGAAAAGATTGAACACATTCCAAATGATGACTCTGAACTCTGGAGAAACTTTTAACTTATGAATTTAATTACGACACTGTACAAATATATTTACAAACTCGCACATTAATACACATAAAAAATATATACATTCTAAAATTAACATTTCAAAATTAGCTTTTGAAGCCAGGTCCTTCTAACATTCTTTTCGACACTCCTTTTTTCTCTTCTATTCGCATTCTAATCTCTCCGCATCCTCTTGATACCACTTCAGAAAAACTAAATGTTCGCAAACGATTCGAATAAAGTTCGAATATGATCTTTACCCCCCCCCCCCTCCTTATGGAAGCTCATCCGTCGCTGGAGGGACGATGCAGTTAAATCTGAAAAGAAAAACACTTAAAACAAAATGCAACATATAAAGGTGGACTCTTCTCGGTAAGTTCGATGAGAGCTCTTAAATAAAAAATGCAACATCTCTCCAAAAAAGATAAAACTAAAATTATATATATATATATATAAATGATAATAATAAAATGGAAACAAATATATGTATACATATAAGAACGTGCAAATTACACTAATATTCATAAAATACTGATAATATATTGACAAAACACAACAATATAATTTATCTCACACAAAAAAAGAAAATAAATAAATAAATAGAAATAAATAAAACAATCTTTCTTTAATCTAGGTAGATATCTTTAATCTAGATATCAATCTATTTTTAATCTAGATAATGCATCAGCATTACCCTGTTTTGACCCTTTGCGATACGAGACCGTGAGGTTATAACGTTGCAATGCCAAGGCCCATCTAGAGAGCTTAGCACTGTGGGGAGCGCTGTGCGTCCGGTACGTAAGGGGATTATGGTCTGATATAATTTGCATATGCGCTCTAAATATCCAGGTGTCAAATTTTTTCAAGGCTTCGAGCATGCAATAGGCTTCACGTTCAATTGTACTCCATTTGATTTGAGAGGGTGTGAGTTTTTTGCTGAAAAATGCTATAGGCATCTCTTTCCCTACGTCATCACACTGTGCTAAACAGGCTCCAATGGCGGTGGCTGAAGCATCTGTAAATAATAGGAATGGACGTTCTATATTTGGAGTGAATAGAGTGGGCATCCTCAACAGTTATTTCTTAAGTTTTAAAAAAGCTTCCTCTTCTGGGGCCTTCCATGTAATATTATTATTTGGTACATGTTTCTTCGTAAGGTTTGTTAAAGGCAGCACAATATGTGAAAAATTGGGAATGTAATCTCTGTAGTAACTAGCAAGGTCCAACAAGCTACGAACATCTTTCTTTGTAACTGGTCTTCCCAATTTTTGAATTGTTTCAATTTTTTCAGGATCAGGGGAATGTTTCCCAGACTCAATCACGTGACCTAGGAACTTGACTGAATTTTTCCCGAAATCACACTTGTCCAAATTTACTGTTAAACCAACATCTCTGAGCGTCTTAAAAACTTCGTGAATGTGGTTTAAGTGTTCGCTGCACGAAGTGGAATAAATTGCGACGTCATCAATACATGATCTGCAATAGTTCCTGTGTGGGAAAAGAGCTTTGTCTATAGACTTTTGGAAGGTGCTTCCTGCATTTTTTATACCAAATGGGAGGACCTTCCACTGGTAATGACCTGAATGCGTCACAAAAGCTGTATAAGGTTTGGCTTCATCTTTCATGGGTATTTGCCAGTATCCCTTGGTTAGGTCGAGTACTGAGATAAAATGAGCTCTGCCAATTTCAAACAAAAGTTCTTAGGCAATTTTCATCGGGTACGCATCCGGAATGGTATAACTGTTCAAAAGGCGAAAATCGGTACACAATCTAACACTTCCGTCTTTTTTCGCAATACAGACGACGGGGTGAGCCCAATCACTATCACTAGGTTCTATAAGGTCAAGTCGGAGTAGCTCTTGAATTTGTCGATCTACTTCACTCTGGAGAGCTATTGGTACCCGATATGGTCGTAATCTTTTTGGGGCACAATCTGCAGTTAAACGAACTGAGTGGCCTTCTACCTTGGCATGACCAGGCTTCGTGCTGAAAACATCTGAATAATGTTTTAATATTTTAAATAGTTGTTGACGTTGAAAGTCTTTCAAATCATATTTTAAAAGATGTTTCTCGATATCTGATACAGTTTTACTCCTCACATCACTTGGAGCATAATAGAGCTCTCCAAAATCTTCATCCTGTTCAAATATTAAACCAAAATGATTGGCTTTTACAACTTATGGACGAAGCTTGTTAAAGTGTAATTCTCTTATACTTTCATCTTCCAACTGAACTTTAGCTGAATGAGGACGCGTCAACTGTATTATACTAGCTGGTCCAACCTATAAATTTAAAAGCTTGTGGGTAGACGATGGAAGAAGGAACAACACTTTATCCCCCACGTTAAATGTTTTTTCTCTGAATCTTAAATTGTATCGTGAAACATAGCTGTCTTGAGCAAGCTGACTGTTCCTGGAAGCAATATCGTGAGCATTCTTGAGTTTTCCCATAAGATCCTTCAGATAATCTTCAACGGAACGAGAGACAGTAGTGGGGATAAGTCATTCTCCTTTCCAAAATTCTTTTAACATTGATAAAAGTCCTGGTGGTATACGACCGTACAGTCGGTAACAAAAGTGTCCGAGCACTAGCAAAAATTCCTATGTAAAAAAAGTACACTTCATATGGTTTTGTTAAATAAATCCTTATCGAATCGTGTTCTTAGACTCACTAAGAACAGGATTCGACAAGGATTTATTTAACAAAACCGTATGAAGTGTATTTTTTTTATATAGGAATTTTTGCTAGTGTTCGGACACTTTTGTTACCGACTGTACACAAGTTGAAATGATGATATGCCGGTTGTACTATACGGAACTTCCCGATATGCGAATAACAAATAAAAAAGATGTAAGTCCCATTCCGAGCCATGTTCTTGAATATTTTTGTTCAACATGTCATTTAGAGTTCTGTTCCATCTTTCGATCGCACCCATACTTTCAGGGTGCCCCGGAGTAGAGAATCTAGGGACCACTCTAATGATATTAAGAAAAGCTTCTGTCAGTTTGGTTGTAAAGTTTGTTTCTTTCGGCCTCTTATGCATCGTGCATCACAACCAAAGCAGCTATATCTTCACCATTCTCCAGGATCATCTCGTTCACTTTGTCTTCATCAACTTCCTCTCTCAAACCAAACGCACCGGAATCTCTTGAATTCTCATTTTGCGTATCAGAAAGTGTATAGCCCTGACGCAGTTGGACACTCTCTCGGAGCGCTTCGTATGCAGACATACTTAGCAGAAGATCGTTGACTACTTCCTTCCAGACTATACAAGCAACTGGCACTGGCCCATGTAAGCCATCGTCTAGTTCGAAATTAAAAATTCTTAAGGGAGTTAACTCTTTTTCACCAAAAGCTGACTCAATCACTATCTGGCTCTCTCCCTCAAAATGTTCATCAGCCACCAGATCTTCACGCACAACTGAAATTTGTGCACCTGAATCTATAATTCCGATTAATGTCTTAGTTCCACAACGGATATTCACAGCAGTTTGTAATTTCTCAACAGTTTCAATAGGGGAAGAAACTGGGACATTTATTTTTGCCGTTAATACTGAATTTTCGGTCTCTGGTTTCAGCTTGCTGGTTTTCATTAAATTATTCTGAGATGAATTTGAAGTTTTCTTTTGAATAGGCTTAGAAGGACAATGACGTGAAAGGTGACCTTCAGTCTAGTCTTATCAGTCTTCCATTGTGATGGTGCTGGTGGGATTCGAAAATTAGTGCTTTCGGAACTGTTTTTATTTTTCCCAAATTTTTCATGGAAATGATTTTGAGGTTGATATTTTTCCACTTTTTCTTTCACTAGTCCAGTTTTTTTTTATTATTGATTCGGACACTCTCATATGCATCCAGCTTGTCGGCTAATTCCGATGGAGATATTAATTTTACCCATTTATCAACGACGTGTTCTCTGATGTCTGGGGGTACTCGCCTTTTTATCTGGTCGGTAATAATCAAATTCTTTAAACTTTCGAAGTCTTTTACTTCAAGACCATCTATCCATTCTTGGAAATAATTTATGACTTCATATGTGAAATCCCGCCACGATTTTTCTGAACTTTTCTGATGCGTGACAAATTTCTCGCGGGAGGACTCTACTGTGAGTTTAAATCTTGACAATAGTATATTCCTGATGTATATGTAATCCTCAAATTTTTCTTCCGACTCTCTTGCAATGAGCTGCACTATTTCAGACGGAAGTAGTGTCAATAAAGCAGACACCCAGTTCTTCTCTTCTGCCTTAATTCTTTTAGCTTGACGCTCGAAAAGAGATAAGAACAACACGATATCATCATTTTTAAAATCAAATTTTGGCATCATCTTTACCAATTCATAACATGCCGATGCACTTTCACGAGAGGGAGGAGTGTCAACCTGAGCTTTCTGGGCTTCTACTTTCAATTGCTCTAGCTGCAGCTCGTAATTCATACGCTCTTTCTCTCTACGGTAATTTTCTTCATCGATTCTAGCTTTTACAATTGTCTCTAACAGATTTTTCACAGTCTCTTCCTCGTAATTTTTACTGCTGGTAATTAGATTTTTTAACCCAATGACTTTTAGATCGGGACCTGGATTTTCCCCAAGTTCTTCTACAAGAGATAACAGATCATCCTTTTTAGCTCTGGCAAGGAACGCCATAACCCCAGTCACTAATATTAAATTATTAAATATTAAATTCGACGGGGGGAAAAAACTAACGATTTAAAATGTTATATAGCTCTTTTAACGTAAAAAAAAAGTAAATAAAATAAATAAATAAATAAATAAAATAAAAATGGAGCAAACTTATATTATTTTAATTTATACTATAGCGATGTTAATTAATACTCGGTAGGAAATACATATCGTTTTTAAACTTTATCACATACAGATAATAAAATACTATCAACATCAATTTATTATTGTAAATATTCAAAATGAACATAAAAACAATTGTGCAATTAATTTTAAATATATGACAATAGAATAATTTGCACAGCCCGTCAATGAAATATTAATATCATAAATATATATATATATATTTAAAAAAAAAAAAAAAAAAAAACTCGCTGTAGAAGAAACCAAAATAATCTAATTTTTATATAAATATAAACCATATTCTTTTATTAATTTAACACAGAGGATGCTCATATGTAAAAATAAACAATAAATGCTAAATAAATGAATAACTCGTTACTCAATAATTAATGGGCTCTTCCCACCTGACGTCAGAGGTCACATGATAGAGGAAAAACAAATGGCAGACGACGTCTTATTTATCTAGAGCGATTGCTGGAATAACATATTTTCTATTCTTATTTTTGATCAATCGTATTTAATCTGTGTTATTTTTTATACATCATCATTTTTAATCCATTTTATATCATTATTCATCATCTTTTGTTTGCTGTATACATTTACAATCATCATTTAGTTTATACCTGTTATTGATGTTCATGAAGGCCATGTTTAAATACTCTGATTTTTGGTACTTAAATCAGTGTCAGTGCAATATCGTACTACGTAAATCCATTTAGACCAGTAACTAAGTTAATTAACTTGTTAACACCTTTATGCAATTAAATTAAATGAAAACATTTTAAAATTTCAAATTATAATCCATAAACATTCCACAAGAACAAGCTATTATTTATTGCTAGATAAGTTAATGTAACAGTTACACAAAAACATACAAAAATCGATTCTTACAGGTGAATATAAATAAACACATAAAGTGTTTTTTAAAAATTATTAAATTTACAAAAACAATTATTCTACTGTTTACAAATGCACAATATTACTTTTATTTTATTTTATATTAAATATTAACACTTTTGTTCTTAAGAACAATATTTAATTGAATTCGATTCTCAGAATTCGATTATTCGTTTTCCTCTATCACGTGATTGAGCAGACGACGGTGGGAAGAGCCCATTGCAAAAAGGATAAATAACGATAATTTAAAAACACCTTTCTTTTTAAAGATTTGCAATCATTATTACTCAAATAATAATATATCCCATGTATTTTATTTATTTTATCTTATCTACTTTCCTTCTTCACATAGTAAAATAGAAATTTAAAAAAAATCATTCATACTTTTCAATGGAATGAAAGAAAAAATAATAATAAAAAAACGAATAATAATAAAAAAAAAAACAATGGACTCTTCCCAGTTTCGTCTGCTCAATCACGTGATACAGGAAAACGAATAATCGAATTCAATTAAATATTGTTCTTAAGAACAAAAATGTTAATATTTAATCTATATATATAAAAATGAATGTTTGTCTCTATGTCCTTTATAAAATCGTAAACGGCTTGACCGATTTCGATCATTCTTTTTTTGTTTTTTTCCTTATAGGTCAGGGATGGTTTAGGAAAAAAAATTGAAAAAATCTTTAAAATTAATTAAAATATGAAAATAATAAACTTATTGACTTATATTGACTTAATATAAGCCATTTAAATTTTTAATTGTTGCCAAAAAAAGTTTACGAGATGTATTTATTTATTGTTTTCAGCATAAAATGAAATATGCTTTCACGCGAAAAATAAGAAATTACTAAATGTTAAATTGGTAGATGAGAAAATGACACTATATAATTTTAAAATAAAATAGTAATATTACAAATCTAACATATTTCTTCTGAATTTTATTTCACAGCATTTTTTTATATACCTCAACTTCAGATATTATTATTTTTTTTTTTTTTTTTTTTTTTTTTTTTTTTTTTGTAGTATGGCGGATGAAACACGCTTGACATAAACGCTAATTCAGCAATATATTAAAGGTATTTTCTTATTGATAATTCTTGACAATTTTTTATAATTTTGATGCTGAAGTAGATCGGACATTTTTCGCCAAGGAAAAGATAGAAAGAAATACGCAAGCGAAGTGATGACGTCACTGGCCGTTCGTGGATGCAAGAAAAATATTTCCTATGTTAAACGCCCATTGGATTTTTTGTAAAAAATTATTAAAAATCGAGGAAAAATATTTCCCGATTTTAATCCCCGTATTTACGTATAGATATGTATTAGTTATCATGTCCATGCATTAGATTAAATTATTTTTGTAGTAAAATTGACAAAATTTGAATTTTTAATTTCAAAACTCTAGAAAAAAAAAAAAAATGCCAAACTTCCATATTCGATTGAAAACACAAACATTTCATTTCAAAGGATGATATTTACACAATATCCAACTAATATACTGATTGAAAGGGAAATGATAAATATTCTATCATAATTTGAAGTCAAATTTGTTTTCAAATGTCTAAATAAAGTATCTAATACAAGATACTAATATGTTGTAGCGGAATAGATTTGATATCGGCCATCCTTGGTAGAAAAATAAAATATCGCCAAATTATTTGGCGAACATAATTTAATTCCTTTCAAAAATCATGGTTATTTTAACAACTTATTTTAAGACAGTAATGAATAAGGTACAACTATAGTATTTCCCCTCAGCTGAATTTGGCGATTTTTCTTTGGCGCCGATTTGAACGATAACGATGTCGTTCTGGATTGTTTGCGATATAATATGGCAGCCTGCATGCTATTTATTTTGGATTTATGATTTTATGATTTATGTTTTATAATTTAGCTTACGATTTTATCATTTATGCTATATGATTTATGATTTTTAGATTTATGATTTAGCCATAATCGCCAACGAAAAATCGCCAAATCTAGCTGAGGGGAAATACTATAGTTGTTCCATGAATAATATGAAACAATATTTCGTACAATGCATATTACGAAAATATACATCTGGCATGTATATTTTCGTATTACGTTTTTGATCACCAAATACAATAAGCGCCAAGAACGACAGAGTTTTGAAATTTAAAATTAAAATTTAGTCAATTTAACAGCAAAATAACTCAATCTAACACATGCACATGATAACTAAAACATATATGTACCCAAATATGGGGATTAAAATCGGGAAATAATTTTCTTCGATTTTTAATCATTTTTTACAAAAAATCCAATGGGTTATTAACATAGGAAATCATTTCTTGCATCCACGGACGGTCAGTGACGTCACACTTTGCTTGCGTAGGAACAATAATCGCATAAATTATATTTTGGTCTAAAACGGCAACAAAAATTTAAAAGTCGCCAAGGGCATTAAGGCTGTACCATGATCAAGTTTACATATTAATTTATTTATTTTTCTATATACCAACTACTATTAACTAAGCATGAAGTATATATAACCACAAAATAATAATAATTGTCTCATGCGATAGAAGTAGCCGATCATAGCATATTGTAATATTATATTTGGCTTGAAATTGCTGTCATTCTATGGTTGATCGATTAAATCAAATAAATATAGAGAATAACTTGAAAGCAAATATTATGTACATCACGTATAATGTTGCTCATATATAACTAGAATTCAAATATAAAGGGCTACTTCAAAATTTTCGATACTGTCCGTATCGAAATTGTCATATATGATAAGCACCTAAATGGAAGCCCACGGGTAAGTCATTGTCGCAGGCAATAGGGACAGGTATCGCAGAATGCGAGGACGAACAAGGCGCTGCCGAAGGTAGCGGGAACCCAAAGCGAACTTTTGAGCGATTTCAGTATTATTATTTTCTCTTTTTTTTCATAAAACTATATAGAAAAGAGTTTCCTTTAATTCTAGTGACCAGCGAAGCGGGCAAAGCCTGCTAGTATAAAATAAAATAAAAGGAATTGCAAACAGTAGAATAGTTATATTTATAAATTTAATAATTTTTTAAACACTTTATGTATGTATTTATTTTCAACTGTAAGAATCGATTTTTGTATTTTCTAGTGTAACTGTTACATTAACTGATCTAGCAATAAATAATAGCTTGTTCTTGTGGAATGTTTATGGATTATAATTTGAAATTTTAAAATGTTTTCATTTAATTTAATTGCATAAAGGTGTTACAACAAGTTAATTAACTTAGTTACTGATCTAAATGGATTTACACAGTACGATATTGCACTGTCACTGATTTAAGTACCAAAAATCAGAGTATTTAAGATGTACTTCATGAACATCAATAGCAAATATAAACTAAATGATGATTGTAAATGTATACAGCAAACAAAAGAGGATGAATAATGATATAAAATGGATTAAAAATGATGATGTATAAAAAAATAACACAGATTAAATACGATTGATCAAAAATAAGAATAGGAAATATGTTATTTCAGCAATCGTTATAGATAAACAAGACTTCGTCTGCTATTTGTTTTTCCTCTATCATGTGACCTCTGACGTCAGGTGGGAAGAGCCCATTAACTGATTTTTTTTTTTTTTTTTTCTTTTAAAATAAATATTTTTAAAAAATATTCTTCTATTTAATTATATTTGCTTATATGATTATGGTGAAATAAAAGAAATTAAAAAAAATCTTTCGAAATAAGAAAAAATAAAAATCTATTTATTCCATTTCAAATTAAATATATGAAAGTATCCGCGATTGTAATGAAATGCTCGCCCTCTGGTGGGCTAAGGTGAAATTACAATAAACATGGTTTAATTCGAATTCCATACAGCCGCCATTGCTTGCCGATATTTAGTTTCACATATATTTATTGAATAAAAATGAATAAATACGGTAAAAAAACAAACGCATACTTTTGTGTGCCACAGTGTAACTCCAAAGGATCAAGAAATCCAGAATTGAGCTTCCATTTATTTCCAAATGACAAATTTAAAATTTCAGTTGCTTCGGCTAATGGAAGTAAAGAATTAATCAGATGATTTGAAATTAATATTTGTTCAACTTCAGTTAAAAATCTACTTCCGATCGAACTTTGAATAAACTGAAGTATTTTTTCCAAAAGCAATCAATTTTCCATAATGTAATGGCGGAGAAATTATAGTACGAAACAAAAAGAACACTAATGGAACACACGTGGCTATAATGTTTACTAACAACTGCAGTGTTCACAAAGCGCCGTCTATCGATCATTACAAACGCGGATAGAATGTTACTATTTCCAGATAACACTCTGGTTTAGAGATTAACAAATTGTTCTTAGAATAGAAAGAAAATGCAAGCAAGTTTTTGATATTCTTAACTTAGAACACAAAAATTATATTTACTGTTTTAACATACAATAAAATATATTTCTCTTCTTATACAATAAAATATATTTCTCTTAATTTGAAATTACGTTTTCGGAAAAAGAACACACAAAACTTGTAACAATATAAATATTATTTAAACTTTCAACAATAAATACTTTCTCAAAAAGTTATAAAAATGACTTTTTCAACTAAATAAATTAGCTATTGAAGCTATACAGTGACACTTTTATTAGCACAGATGGCTTTGTCAAACAAATAGAGCCTGGGTGGCCTTTTAATATTAATCAACAAGGATTGCTGAACTTATAGCAACAAAAATAAAAAAAAATTAATTTTCTTCTGTGAATTAATATGATAAATTATACAGACACGACATTATTTCATTATTTAAAACATGAAAATCTGACATTGACAGATTTTAATTTAGTGCCAGAGGCCTACTGCTAAACTTGTTAATATCGACAAATTCTTCTTTAGTTAATTCGTGACGATATAAATTCCATGATAAAGTTTTCATTAAATCAAACCAATGTGTTTCAGCTGCAGATATTGTAACAAATAACGTTGGAAGTCCAAACTGTCTTATAGCCGCAAAACAACGTTTTTTCTCTTTTTCCCAATGAGGGGGAGGTGTGCCTTGGGGGGGACTCATGTCAAAGGTGTGCCTTGGGGGGGAACTCATGTCAAAGTTGTACTTTGGGGGGGACTCATGTCAAAGTTGGGCCTTGGGGGGACTCATGTCAAAGTTGGGCCTGGGGGGGGGACTCATGTCAAAGTTGGGCCTTGGGGGGACTCATGTCAAAGTTGTACCTTGGGGGGGACTCATGTCAAAGTTGGGCCTGGGGGGGGACTCATGTCAAAGTTGTGCCTTGGGGAGACTTCATTCAATTAATCCCCATTCAATAAACCGACTGAAACAGGCCCTTAGCACTATTAAGAGTGTATTATAAAAATTCGACAACGCTGTACCGACTGAAATAGGGGTACCTTGGGGGGGGACTCATGTCAAAGTTGGGCCTGGGGGGGACTCATGTCAAAGTTGTGCCTTGGGGGGACTTATGTCAAAGTTGTACCTTGGGGGGGACACATGTCAAAGTTGGGCCTGGGGGGGGACTCATGTCAAAGTTGGGCCTGGGGGGGACTCATGTCAAAGTTGTGCCTTGGGGGGACTTCATTCAATAAATCCCCATTCAATAAACCGACTGAAACAGGCCCTTAGCACTATTAAGAGTGTATTATAAAAATTCGACAATGCTGTACCGACTGAAATAGGGGTACCTTGGGGGGGGACTCATGTCAAAGTTGTGCCTTGGGGGGACTTCATTCAATAAATCCCAATTCAATAAACCGACTGAAATAGGCCCTTAGCACTATTAAGAGGTGTATTATAAAAATTCGACAACGCTGTACCGACTGAAATAGGGGTACCTTGGGGGGGACTCATGTCAAAGTTGTGCCTTGGGGGGGACTTCATTCAATAAATCCCCATTCAATAAACCGACTGAAATAGGCCCTTAGCACTATTAAGAGTGTATTATAAAAATTCGACAACGCTGTACCGACTGAAATAGGGGTACCTTGGGGGGGGGACTCATGTCAAAGTTGGGCCTGGGGGGGGGACTCATGTCAATGTTGTGCCTTGGGGGGACTTCATTCAATAAATCCCCATTCAATAAACCGACTGAAATAGGCACTTAGCACTATTAAGAGGTGTATTATAAAAATTCGACAACGCTGTACCGACTGAAATAGGGGTACCTTGGGGGGGACTCATGTCAAAGTTGTGCCTTGGGGGGGGACTTCATTCAATAAATCCCCATTCAATAAACCGACTGAAATAGGCCCTTAGCAGTATTAAGAGGTGTATTATAAAAATTCGACAACGCTCTACCGACTGAAATAGGGGTACCTTGGGGGGGGACTCATGTCAAAGTTGGGCCTGGGGGGGACTTCATTCAATAAATCCCCATTCAATAAACCGACTGAACTAGGCCCTTAGCACTATTAAGAGGTGTATTATAAAAATTCGACAACGCTGTACCGACTGAAATAGGGGTACCTTGGAGGGGACTCATGTCACAGTTGGGCCTTGGGGGGACTTCATTCAATAAATCCCCATTCAATAAACCGACTGAAATAGGCCTCTAGCACTAATTAAGAGTGACGTATAAAAATTCGACAACTGTACGGACTGAAATAGGCCTCTAGCACTAATAATAAAACTGACTGCCGTGATGGCTGTATACATTTATCATTAAAAGAAATATTCTAAATAAATTAATAACATGGGGAGCATGCAGCATGCAATAAGTATTCAAAAGCTCTCATCTTACCGTGACTACGCCAGTAAGGATTTGTAGTCGTGACCGAAGATATATATATGCCGACTAGCAGGCAAAGCCCGCTTCGCTGGTCCCTATTTTTAAATGAATCACTATAATTACTGAATTCTCAAAATTGCATTAATTTTTATCACGTGAAAAAAAAGAAGAGAAACAAAATCTGATTAGGAAAAATGTCGCACCGGGTTCTCACTGCCTTCGGAAAAATTCCCAAAATGATCTAACTCTTATTTCTATTATTTTCCCCCTTCGAATCCCCCTCCCGTCTATCCTAATAATTTTACAAATTCGAAAATATCCGCAATCGATTTGTAAGTATCAAAAACCTCTATGCACCAGTTTTGAACGACCTATCTCTATTTTTATTTTTTTGCCCCTCCGCTCCCCCTTCCCGCCCCTCCCAATAATTTTAAAAAATCGAAAATATCCGCAATCGATTTGTAAGTAACGAAAACCTCTATGTACCAATTTTGAATGATCTAACTCTATTTTATTTATTTTTTTTTTTGCCTCTACGCCCCCCCCCCCCTTCTTGGCCCTCCTAATAACTTTACACTTTCGAAAATATCCCCATTCGACTTGCAGGCCTCTAAAACCTATCTGTACCAATTTAGAACGGCCTAACTGTATTTCTATTTGTTTTTGCCCATAGCCCCCCTTACCACCACTCCTAATAATTTTATAAATTCGAAAATATCCGCAATTGATTTGTAAGTATCGAAAACCTCTATATACCAATTTTGAACGTTCTAACTCTATTTTTATTTTTTTGCCCGCCCCCCCTCTCCCCTCCCCCCTTCCCGGCCTTCTCATAACTTTACACTTTCGAAAATATCCCCATTCGACTTCCAGGCCTCTAAAACCTATCTGTACCGATTTTGAACGCCCTAACTGTATTTCTATTTGTTTTTGCCCACAGCCCCCTCTTACCGCCCCACCCTCTTTCCCGCCCCTCCTAATAATTTTAAAAATTCGAAAATATCCGCAATCGATTTGTAAGTATCAAAAACCTCTGTATACCATTTTTGAACGATCTAACTCTATTTTTATTTTTTGCCCCCCACCCTCTCCCCTCCCCCTTCTCGCCCCTCCTAATAACTTTACACTTTCGAAAATATCCCCATTCGACTTGCAGGGCTTCAAAACCTATCTGTACCAATTTTGAACGCCCTAACTGTATTTCTATTAGTTTTTGTCCCGTACCCCCCCCCTTACTGCCCCACCTGGGGGCTGAATTTCTAAAATTCCAGAAATTGGTTTTTAGATATTTGTATTTTCTATATTTTAAAGCAAAAATTTCACGTATATCTATTTTTTTGTTTGAGATATATAGGATTATGCAAAATCGCGTTTTACGCATGTGATATCACGTTTTGCCCCCCCCCCCTGCCCCCTTTGCGGACCGAATTTTGAAAATTCCAGAAATTGGTTTTTAGACATTTGTATTAACTATATTTTAAAACAAAAATTTTACGTATGTCTGTTTTTTTGTGTGAGATATGAAGGATTTTGTGAAATCACGTTTTGCCCCTCCTCCCCCCCCCTTGAGGGGCGAATTTTGTAAAATCGCTTCTTAGTGGATGCCTACACCATAGAAAGAATATTGTCACAAAATTTCATGCTTCTAAGTCCAGGGGTTTGGTCTGGGCGATGATGAATCACCCCCTCACTCACTCACTCACTCACTCAGTCAGGAAGAACGATTATATATATAGAGACTAGCAGGCAACGCCCGCTTCGCTGGTCCCTATTTTTAAATGAATTACTATAATGAATTCTCAAAATTGCATTAATTTTTATCACATGAAAAAAAAAGAGAAACAAAATCTGAGTAGGAAAAATGTCGCACCGGGTTCTCACTGCCTTCGGAAAAAATTCCCAAAATGCTCTAACTCTTATTTCTATTATTTTTCCACTTCGCCCCCCCCTCCTGTCTATCCTAATAATTTTACAAATTTGAAAATATCCGCAATCGAATTGTAAGTATCAAAAACCTCTATGCACCAGTTTTGAACGATATATCTCTATTTTTATTTTTTTACCGCTCTACTCCCCCCCCCCCTTCCCGCCCTCCCAATAATTTTAAAAATTCGAAAATATCCGCAATCGATTTGTAGGTATTGGAAACCTCTATGTACCAATTTTGAATGATCTAACTCTATTTTCTTTTTTTTTTTGCCCCTCTGCCCCCCCTTCCCGGCCCTCCTAATAACTTTACACTTTCGAAAAAATCCCCATTCGACTTGCAGGCCTCTAAAATCTATCTGTACCGATTTTGAACGACCTAACTGTATTTCTATTTGTTTTTTACCATAGCCCCCCCCTTCCCGCCCCACCTAATAATTTTAAAAATTCGAAAGTATCCGCAATCGATTTGTAAGTATCGAAAACATCTATATACCAATTTTGAACGATCTAACTCTATTTTTATTTTTTTGCCCCCCCTCCTCTCCCCCCTCTTCCCTCCCCCTTTCCCGGCCCTCCTAATAACTTTACACTTTCGAAAATATCCCCATTCGACTTGCAGGCATCTAAAACCTAACTGTACCAATTTTGAACGGCCTAACTGTATTTCTATTTGTTTTTGCCCCATAGCCGCCCCCCCCTTCCCGCCCCTCCTAATAATTTTACAAATTCGAAAATATCCGAAATCGATTTGTAGGTATCGAAAACCTCTATATACCAATTTTGAACGATCTAATTCTCTTTTTTTTTTTGCCCCCCCCTCTCCCCCCCCCCTGCTGCCCCACCTGGGGGCTGAATTTCTAAAATTCCAGAAATTGGTTTTTAGATATTTGCATTAGCTATATTTTAGAGCAAAAACTTCACGCATATCTATTTTTTTGTTTGAGATATATGGGATTATGCGAAATCACGTTTTTACGCATGTGAAATCACGTTTTGCCCCCCCGCCCCCCTTGGGGACCGAATTTTGAAAATTCCAGAAATTTGTTTTTTGACATTTGTATTAGCTATATTTTAAAGCAAAAATTTTACGGATATCTGTTTTTTTGTTTGAGATATGAAGGATTTTGTGAAATCACGTATTCCCCCCCCCTCCCCCCCTTGGGGGGCGAATTTTGTAAAATCGCTTCTTAGTGGATGCCTACGTCATAGAAAGAACATTGTCACAAAATTTCATGCTTCTAGGTCCAGGGGTTTGGTCTGGGCGTTGATAGATCACCCCCTCACTCACTAACTCACTCAGGAAGTGTTCTTTTATATATATAGACTAGCAGGCAACGCCCGCTTCGCTGGTCCCTATTTTTAAATGAATCACTATAATGAATTCTCAAAATTGCATTAATTTTTATCTCATGAAAAAAAAGAGAAACAAAATCTGAGTAGGAAAAATGTCGCACCGGGTTCTCACTGCCTTCGGAAAAAATTCCCAAAATGCTCTAACTCTTATTTCTATTATTTTCCCACTTCGCCCCCCCCCCTCCTGTCTATCCTAATAATTTTACAAATTTGAAAATATTCGCAATCGATTTGTAAGTATCAAAAACCTCTATGCACCAGTTTTGAACGATATATCTCTATTTTTATTTTTTTACCGCTCTACTCCCCCCCCTTCCCGCCCTCCCAATAATTTTAAAAATTCGAAAATATCCGCCATCGATTTGTAGGTATTGGAAACCTCTATGTACCAATTTTGAATGATCTAACTCTATTTTCTTTTTTTTGCCCCTCTGGCCCCCCTTCCCGGCCCTCCTAATAACTTTACACTTTCGAAAAAATCCCCATTCGACTTGCAGGCCTCTAAAATCTATCTGTACCGATTTTGAACAGCCTAACTGTATTTCTATTTGTTTTTGACCATACCACCCCCTTCCCGCCCCACCTAATAATTTTAAAAATTCAAAAGTATCCGCAATCGATTTGTAAGTATCGAAAACATCTATATACCAATTTTGAACGATCTAACTTTATTTTTTTGCCCCCCCCCCCTCTCTCCCCCCCTCCCCCCTCCCCCTTTCCCGGCCCTCCTAATAACTTTACCCTTTCGAAAATATCCCCATTCGACTTGCAGGCATCTAAAACCTAACTGTACCAATTTTGAACGGCCTAACTGTATTTCTATTTGTTTTTGCCCCATAGCCCCCCCCTTGCCGCCCCTCCTAATAATTTTACAAATTCGAAAATATCCGAAATCGATTTGTAGGTATCGAAAACATCTATATACCAATTTTGAACGATCTAACTCTATTTTTATTTTTTTGCCCCCCCCCCTCTCCCCTCCCCCTTTCCCGGCCCTCTTAATAACTTTACACTTTCGAAAATATCCCCATTCGACTTGCAGGCATCTAAAACCTAACTGTACCAATTTTGAACGGCCTAACTGTATTTCTATTTGTTTTTGCCCCATAGCCCCCCCCTTGCCGCCGCCCCTTGCCGCCCCCCTTCCCGCCCCTCCTAATAATTTTACAAATTCGAAAATATCCGAAATCGATTTGTAGGTATCGAAAACCTCTATATACCAATTTTGAACGATCTAACTCTCTTTTTATTTTTTGCCCCCCCCCCTGCTGCCCCACCTGGGGGCTGAATTTCTAAAATTCCAGAAATTGGTTTTTAGATATTTGCATTAGCTATATTTTAGAGCAAAAACTTCACGCATATCTATTTTTTTTTGTTTGAGATATATAGGATTATGCGAAATCACGTTTTTACGCATGTGAAATCACGTTTTGCCCCCCCGCCCCCCTTGGGGACCAAATTTTGAAAATTCCAGAAATTGGTTTTTTGACATTTGTATTAGCTATATTTTAAAGCAAAAATTTTACGGATATCTGTTTTTTTGTTTGAGATATGAAGGATTTTGTGAAATCACGTTTTGCCCCCCCCTCCCCCCCTTGGGGGGAGAATTTTGTAAAATCGCTTCTTAGTGGATGCCTACGTCATAGAAAGAACATTGTCACAAAATTTCATGCTTCTAGGTCCAGGGGTTTGGTCTGGGCGTTGATAGATCACCCCCTCACTCACTAACTCACTCAGGAAGTGTTCTTTTATTATAGATTGGAATTGAAGAAAAGATTGAACACACTCCAGATGATGACTTTGGACTCAGGAGAAACTTTTAACTTATGAATTTAATTGCGACACTACACAAAATATTTACAAACGCGCACATTAACACACATAAAAAAAATTTACATTCTAAAATTAACATTTCAAAATTAGCTTTTGAAGCCAGGTCCTTCTAACATTCTTTTCGCCACTTCCTTTTTTCTCTGCTATTCCCATTCTAATCTCTCCGTATCCTCTTGATGCCACTTCAGAAAAACTAAAATTTCGCAAATGATTCGAATATGATCTTTACACTCATCTTCTGTGATCCGCGTTTGTAATGATCGATAGATGGCGCTTTTTCAGCTTTTGTTGTTAGTAAATATTATATCCACGTGTATTTATAATTGTTCTTTTTGTTATTCTACTTAATATTCGTACTGTAATTTCTTCGCCATTACATCAGGGAAAATTGATTGCTTTTGGAAAAAAATATTTCAGTTTATTCAAAGTTACGTAATAAAATTGGCATATATTTTTTATATGCACAAAAGCATGTTTTTTGTAAATAGCATATGAAAAGCATTCATTATTCTTTACAGAGTCATACAAAATAATTCGGACATATCAGGGATTATGGGAGGCAATTCCTCAAAGTGAATTTCAAGTTGTGTTATCATTTTTTTCTATTGTACTAAATCGAGACCCAGTAGTAGACACTGGGTCGCATTCTCCCGAATTAGCGCTTTCCAACTGCAAGTAATTGTTGTATCGTATAACTTTCAATATTCTTTGCCTACGTTATCGCACAATGGACAGACAGTAGTCGTGAAAGGCATACAGATAGACTAATTTAATTCCTAATCATTCCTAAACATTGTTATAAAGTATTAAAAATGCGCTTAACACAAATGGAAATGTAGCCCTTAGATTTTAATTGCAGCCCTTAATGTATCTGAATATTTCAGTGCAGCCTCTAAATCTGAAGGTTAACAAAAATCATATTCTATAAATAATAATAATAATAATAATAATAATAATAAATAAACACTATTTTAGCATATTAACAATAAATGCCAATTTCTTTATGATTTTTACAGTAGAAGGTTTTTTTAAAATATAATTTATAAAAATGTCTGTCCCAAAATGCAATTGCATTTTTCCGGGAGTCCCTGCACACAAACCAGTTGCACAGGACCTATTTATGCCATTTTAAATAGGGAACATTCCATAGTAAATTTGAATAACATATATATTTTTTTAAAAAATTTTGAAAATATTTACGGACGCTGGAGGTGGGCAGACGGACAGACAGATTGATGGGTAGTCGGACAGATAGATACACAAATTGAAATCATATTCCTGCATAAAAATTTTTAAAAATTGTTAAATCGCTTAATGTAGATGAAAATGCAATTTCAGCAAATTTCCTATAAAATCCCTCAATGTAACTCAATATTCTTGTGTGGCCCTGTAAATATAATGCTAATCATACTACATTCTGTAAATAGCATTTTTTTGTGCATATGAATAACATATTTCAATTTCATTAAGCTTTGTGCGAAGTAAAGTTATTAAAATTTAATTTATAGAAATACCTCTCATAGAACGCATTGCTTTGGAATACTTTCGAGTGTCCATGTACACAAACCAGTGTTGGTATTTACTCCATTTTCTATTAAAAAAAAAAAAAAAAAAAAAAAAAAAAACATCCGATAGTAAACTTGAATAGCATATTTCAACTTCATTAAAATATATGTAAAATAAAGAAATTAAAATATAATTCATAGAAATATCTCTCATAGAACACAACGCTTTGGAATACTTTCAGACTTCCCTGTACACAAAATAGTAGACATAATATTCATTCCTGTACACATAATAAATTTCCTATAAAATCCCTCAATGTAACTCAATATTCTTGTGTGGCCCTGTAAATATAATGCTAATCATACTACATTCTGTAAATAGCATTTTTTTGTGCATATGAATAACATATTTCAATTTCATTAAGCTTTGTGCGAAGTAAAGTTATTAAAATTTAATTTATAGAAATACCTCTCATAGAACGCATTGCTTTGGAATACTTTCGAGTGTCCATGTACACAAACCAGTGTTGGTATTTACTCCATTTTCTATTTAAAAAAAAAAAAAAAAAAAAAAAAAGAAAAAACATCCGATAGTAAACTTGAATAGCATATTTCAACTTCATTAAAATATATGTAAAATAAAGAAATTAAAATATAATTCATAGAAATATCTCTCATAGAACACAACGCTTTGGAATACTTTCAGACTTCCCTGTACACAAAATAGTAGACATAATATTCATTCCTGTACACATAATATTCATTCCATTTTCAATAGGGAACATCCGACAGTGAACTTTAATAACATGTATCAGTTTCAAGAAAATTCCATAATTATTTACGGGAGTTAGAGCGCGGGCAGACAGACAGACAAACCGAAGTCATTAACGCTTTTCAACCTTGTTGGAAAGTGTTAAAAAAGAAAGAAATTATAGCATGTTAGAATGACGTTCCTTTCAGAAATCTCCCAAATGAAGTGAAATCGTTCTTTGAAAATGATGTTATTTTTTAGAAGTAATTCCATAAAAGAAATGCATTTTAATAGGAAAAACTGCTACATTTTACTATGATTGTGTAAGACTTTTATGTACTGGTGTTAGAATAAATAGTAAGAAATAGTAAGTAATCTTAACTCTAAATTATAATATAAAAGACAATTCTACCCGTTTTTCGCACGAGGAAAAAAAAAATTAAAGCAAAGCTAATCGATTTGACCTGTTGACCAGAAATTGTTTATTCTGAGTTCCGTTGAAGACCAAGCTTTGTTCAAATCTGTTGAAAAATTCTATAGGAAACCACTGCTATTTTCCACATGTGAAGAATGGTTATATATACTAACACTACCTTTTATCCCCTTAAGTGTTAAATTTCGGAATATTCTTATATTTTACCTTAATCATGGTCTAAGGGAGACATTTTTCTAAATTTCAAGCTTCTACGGGAAACCACTGCGATTTTCCCCGTGTGAAGAATGGGTAGAAATGCCCTTTCACAACTTTAAAGGTTAAATTTCGGTAAATTCTAACTATTTACTTTTATCAGGGCTTAAGAAGAAGCATTTCGCTAAATTTAAAGCTTTTATTGGAACCCCCCTACAATTTTCACGTGCGAAGAATGGATAGAACTGTTAAACGCCTCCTTTCCCCTTCTTAAGGACTAAATTGCAGAAAATGCTTATCTTTTACCTTAATTAGGGTTTAAAAGGAGACATTTTACTAAATTTCAAGCTTCTATTGGAAACCACTGCAGAAATACGGGTAAAATGTTAAAAAACATGGACTTCCCTAAAAACCTTCAATCCCTTAAGAATTAAAATTCTTTAAATCCGTTTACAGTCATCCCGTACTCCATGAAAAGAACCGTCCATACGGCATATTTTTATCTTTGCCTTAAATGTTAAAAGTAGGAGTATAAGAGGGTAGAGTTTTCAACTCATTGAAAAAGACATCAGCTTTTTCCTTCTCAATAAAGTTCGTGTAATAACTAACGTTAAGACCATTTTCATTTAAGTGAATACTCATTTTTAAGCAAAGTTTAGCACTAGGAGAAAAAAGTATGACTTGCAAAAGCTGGCACAGAAAGCAAAAGGGCTACTATCACCCCGACCCGTGACGTCGATATGAAATAACCAATGACCAACTTATGACGTCAACCATTAGAAGCCAAAAGTTGCCACATAGCCTATGGCATGAACAGCTGTTAAAGAAATGTCGTCATCCTCACCTGGTGCCTCCTCAACTCCCGGAAGCAGTGGCTGCTCGGTTTTATCCAAACATGTAAGTATATAAATATTTAAATATATATATGAATGAAATAACTTAACAATTGAATGAGGAGACAGAATGTCATACAAAATAGTTTTTTTTTTAAATATTTATCCAAAATGGGTTTACATGAGTTCGTTTTCGAATTTAGGTACAGGCACAGGATGTGATAACAAATTTTTATTTTTAATAAAGCTTTGGGGTACATGCATTTCTTTCAGAACTTGTAACAATTCACCCTGTACATTGATAGGTACTTTCTTGTTTGTAGAAAAAACTAAATGAAATAAGTCTGCAATATTAGAGATCTTCATTTTTCAGTTTTTAAAAATCACTTCACCTGTTTCGTCCCATTCCAATTTGTGAGGACTTGTCTTAAAAAATCCAAGTAAATTCAAAGCTTGCTTTTTCATTTTTGCAGGTACCATAATTAAAGCAAGTTGATCAAAGTCTATTTCTTGTTTTATAAGTTCAGGTTTCACAGTCTCTTGTGTTGAAGATGGTTCTGGTTTCACAGATTTTTGTACAGAAGGTTCAGGTTTTGCAGACTGTTGTTCAGATTCCTCATCAGAATGTCGAATTCATGATAGATTATTTTCTTGTAAATTCCTTTTTCTTATTAACGTTGCACTTTTTCATAATCTGGTAAGAAACTGTTTAATATTTTAAGTAATGCTCTATCCAATTCAATTAATTACTTTTGTGAAGAAGTATGTTTGTTCAACACCTCTTCAGGCACCGCTTCAGTGCGAAGAGGAGAGGTCTATGTATTCTTCACCATTACCCGTGATGTTAAATTCCACAGGTCCCCCATTGCGAATATTCGCTAGAAGATGAAATTCGACGAAATGTCCTTTTTCAAGAGCCGTCTGTGTAAGTGGAATCAAAAACAAGTACAATTCAGGAGAATCTTTATGAATAAGACCCATCGTGTGTCTTCACTCTCTTCACTTTCGGATGAATGATGGTTTTGTTAGATCGCTTTCTCTTTTTATAGCGTTGTCCCGAACCAATCATTGTTTTCATTTTTGTAGCAGCTTTGTCAGTTAATTTTTTTCCAGTTTATTTCAATAGGCGTTTAACAACATCTTTTATATGTTCACCACATGGCAAGTCTTTCAGCACATCCACTTCCGTATGAAATAATTGTTTACCAACAGCTTTCGCACCCGATTTAAAAAGGGGTACTGCTGCTCGAAAAAGAGATTGAAACAATCTACCTAATCCGTATCCTTTTTGTAAAGCAGCACCTTGGTAGTACTTCAAACCACTACCCGGCTAGTGACAGTAAGAATCTTCAAAAGATTTCACGCAAAATTTGTAAGGCACAAACATTATGAGAGATACAGTCGGTAACAAAAGTGTCCGAACACTAGCAAAAATTCCTATGTAAAAAAAGTACACTTCATGCGGTTTGTTAAATAAATCCTTATCGAATCATGTTCTTAGACTGGCTAAGAACAGGATTAGACAAGGATTTATTTAACAAAACCGTATGAAGTGTACTTTTTTACATAGGAATTTTTGCTAGTGTCCGGACACTTTTGTTACCGACTGTACTTTTGACGAAAATGTAGTTTCACGTACGATCTCCCACGTTCAAATGGCGTGAGTTCACCAAGATGGTTCCTTATAACTATTTCCAAAGTGTCAAATGATTTTCGACTAACGGGTAAATAGTGCGGTCAATCAAATGAGGTGCAAATCATCTCTCAATCTTTTGCGGTAACATTCACGATACATAAAAGGGGCGCCACTACATCACTGACAGTTTGAAGTTCTACGATATCCGAATAGATCAACACTCTGTAATGAGCGCACGGATCCGCAACATAGGTGCTAAAACAGGAGTGCTTCTCTTTTTTAGTAGGTCCGTTCAGTTCACAGGGTTCGAACCCCAGTACTTGAGCTAAACCATCTTCTAATATCACTCTTGTTTTTTTAGTTCCCCATCATACTATAGGTATGGGGAACTTAGGTAATCGTGAAAATTTTCGACCTCGGTTTTTTGACTTTTCTACACGTTTTCAGGTGTGAGGAATCCGAAAATGACAAAATTTCTATGGTGTCTGTCTGTAGGGTGTCTGTTAGTGTGTTAGTGTGTTAGTGGGTTAGTGTGTTAGTCTGTTAGTGGGTCAGTCCGTTAGTTTGTTAGTCTGTGTACACGATATCTCAAGAACAAATTGTCGCAGAAAGATCAGATCAGTTTTAAAATATTACTTTCGACACTGGCAAGAACCCTATTGATTTGCAACATTCGAATTTAAAAACTTCGTAAGTTATTAGAAATTTACGATTTTCTTAACATGGGAGAATAGGACAAAAATTCACTTAAACGTGCATTAAATGGAAACTTTTAACTGTAAAAGTGTCAGACCAGTTTTAAAATATCAGTTTGGATGCCGGAATGAACATCAGTAACTATAAATATGCTACTTTGAAAATTTCGCAAGTTATTGGAAATTTACGAATTTCTTAACATGGCAGTATAGGGCAAAATTTCACATAAACGTCAAATTTTAGAGATATTTTCATCGTAAAGATGTCAGATTACTTTTGAAATATTATTTAGGACACTGGCATGAATATTAATAGACTATGAATTTACCAATATAAAGATTTCGTAAGTTATTGGAAATTTACGAATTTCTTAACATGTCAAAATAGAGCAAAATTTCACATAAACGTCAATCTTGAGGGATATTTTCATCGTAAAGATGTCGAACCACTTTCGAAATATTATTTAGGATACTGGCATGAATATCATAGACTATGATTTTTCCAATTTAAAAAAATTCGTAAGTTATTTGGAATTTACGATTTACTTAACATGTCAGAATAAGGCAAAATTGAGCATAAATTTCCATTTTGAGGATCCTAAATACATTAGACAACTTCAAAATTAAGTTTATGATATTTGTTTGAACATGATTGAATACAAATATTCTACTAGGAAATTTTCGTAAATTATTCGTAATTTAAGATTTTATCAACATAGCGAAATTGTAAATATTTCATATAAATATGAATTTTGAGGTTTATTGCATTGGAAATAGTAGCATGAAAACTAAACAACAGAAATGACCCTGATAAAATAAATTAATAAATTAGAATAAGATAATTATATCGAAGTGAACGGTGGATAGCCTATTAGGCGGGGATTTTATTCTGTCACTGTATCAAGCTTTGGTCAAATTCATTTCTTTTAACATGATTATAATATGTCTCGCACTAGAAATTTCTGAGAACATAAATATGATGGGGAACTGAGCAGAGTCCACCTATGCCAACTAGTTTTTCCCTTTTTTCAAATAAAAACGCACTTTTTTCGTATTGGGGTTAAAGAGAAAAAAAATTTATTTTCAATGTTTTTAATAGTAAGTGTTTTTACTTTCTCTTACCCATAAGGTAGAGAAAGTGTTGCTTTTGGGTCAAATTTTCGAACGCGAGATTTTGTTATATTTACACGTTTTGAGGTCTCCTGAATACGAAAATCATGTTTTTAGCAAATGGTCTGTGTGTATGTCTGTGTGTATGTCTGTGTGCCTGTCTGTTATCAGCATATCTCAAAAACAAATTATGGCAGAAAGTTCAAACTTGGTATTATAAATGTGTATCATATAGAGATGCTACAGTAAGCTTTTCGTTAAGATCAAACAAATGGTTCGTGTACAGGGACAATCAAGAGAATTCTAATACATTACGTCTATGGGGGAAATTGCAGGTAAGTAGAGTTTAACGTCTATAGACTGCACTAAACCAAACGAAACGAATATATTGAGAATATATTCGAATTATAACGAATATATTTTTTTATATTGAGAATAAAATAGGCTTTTTTTGGATATTTGGTGTTATACTACTTCTCTAATATGGAAATCGTCTGCATTATCATAAAAGATAATTTTTTTAAATAATAATATTAATAAATTATTTTTTAAAAACAGAATTATTTTTTAATAACCGAATTAAATTCTATATAAATGTAGGTGCATTAATGAAATGGGGGGTTGAGGGGGGCGGTAGCCCCCCTCACACAGAACTAATTATCATATAAAACTCTTCAGAAGCCTAATATGAATTGTTTAACGCAGGTTTACATTACAGTACTCGTTATCTTACCTTTTAATCTGCAACCTGTATTTATAGTATTAAATTTCAGGGTAAGAGAAAGTCTTGTGGGTGACACACCAGATTATTTTAATGTCGTTGACCGATTCGTAATAAACAGGAGTAACACGTTTTCTGTTTGCTGGTTGATTATCCATGCTGAAACCGATTAAGTTATTACTCGGATTAATGTTATACCAGGTATGCGGGTAAAAAAAATTCCACTAGTCCTACATCTCACTCTCTTTTCAACTCGACGGGATTAAATAATCTCGTAATAAAATGTGAAATTTTATTTTCGGGGTAATAATTTAAAGAACTGTCCGAGTATAACGTCACGTACAAAGACATGATCACAAATGATTCTCAAAATCAACGTCATCGGAATTTATAAATGAAATAAATTAGATGCCGGTATCCATTGGTCGAATTTAGAGGGGTAACCTTTAAATTTCACTTTATATTCTAATTGTCCTTTTCTCATTCGCTTTTTTAATATTTTTTCGATAGCGTAGCTCTTTTTAGATTGTACTTTTTATTGTTCTTGAGCGTAAAACGTTCTATGAAACGGTTCATCCATCAGTTCCTTGATCCGGTAGACGGGCGGGGTTCGCGGTACACACTCGGTCACTACGAACAGTTCTTCCGTCTTCCGTCCAATTAGTTTCATATCCTTTTTCAAAAGTTAATTTATGTTTGGATACCCGAACAGTAAGGTTTTCTCTTTTCATTTCCCGTATCTCCATGGAATATAAACCACACGTCGCTTTCATTTTCTGACGTCACTTCGACAGGCACTCTTTTAATACTCGTATGATAAGTATGGTTATAACTATGCAGAAATTGATCTAATACAACTACGTATCGGTAAGTATGACGATTGGTAAAATATTTCCAGATTTTGGTTTTTAAAATGCGATTAAATCGTTCTACTACGGACGTTTTCGTGTTGTTGAAAGTTCTTAAAAATCTCACACCTTCCTCTCTTAGAAATTTTTTAAACTTGTTAATTGTAAATTCTATTCCTGCATCCATATTCAAGTAGTTGGGTTTCACTCACAGATTTTTTTTTTTTTTTTTTTTAATGCTTTCACAATCTCTTTACTTTTTTTGGATTTCAGCGAAATCGCCCACGCATATTTTGAAAGAATATAAATACAGGTTAAAATGTAGCGAAATCCATCGTTAAACTTTTGAAGAGAAGTCAAATCCGCTAAATCTGCCTGCCACTGTTGATTAGTGCTGGATAGTATGACGCGGTTCGTTGGGAATTTTCTTCAAATCGGTTAGTGAAGTGAATATGCGTCCTTTCCTTGTAACTATTCTCGAATTGTTTTCCAGGATACTTTGCCGCGAACAGCACGATATAATGCATCTACACCGCCAAAACTGGCAATCACTTTCGGGTCTCGATAAGTTTCCTCCATGACAACACGCGTGAGAAGACATTAGATTGAAAAGGATAAATTCCCCATACTGTTTAAATTTAAAATAAAATCAACATTAAACTTTCCACCTTCGGAAGAAATATAAAGAATCGAAAAGACTACACACGTAGCAAAATATAAGCAGAACACAAACATCCCCTCCTCTCTAGTCAGTAACATGTCGAACACTAAATAAAATTCAATCGAAAAACGCATATTTATATTTTAAATAGATTCATTAGATCATATTTCAATAGATCAGTGGTTAGAGCACTCGGTAACTACTTTCCTATGGAAATATTTTATCACAAGTTCGAATGGGAAGTGCCGGGATCGAATCCAGGTCATCCTGAAAAAACTTTTATGAACATTTTTACTTAATTTTCTCAAGCGACACTCTCCTTTCACATTCTTTTTTCCGTAAAACATAATTATCTTTTAATTAATATTTTTAATTAATATCTTTTAATTACTGAATCATTCTCATTAAACCAACTCTCCTACATTCTTCTTCATAATACCACCAGTGAAATATAACATCTTTTTAAAATATTCGCCATCTTTTACAATAAAATCTCTAATTAATATTTTTTAATTAATATTATCAATTAAAACCATCCTTACCTTTCACGATTAAGACGGAGGAGGCACGGAGGCTGCACCAAGGTTGGCGCCAGTCAGTCTAGACCCCTGGGAGCATGGTGTGGCACTGTACGGTTCGTCATCGCCTCGGTACCTCCTCCTGCTGCGCGGAAAGCGGCCTTTTCTATCTACTATTGTAGCCTGAATATATATTTTATTGAACAAACCTAATGTAGCTCTATATATACATATTAAATGGAAGTATAAGCAGATATGAAACGTACATCAGTGGTCAAAGGTGCGAAGTCCCCTTAAAAACTCTAAAAAATAATTTAATACAAAATTCAAACAAATAGTTGTAAAATAGTACAGGAAAAAGAATTGCTTGAAGAAGTTTATTTTATTTTTGAAAGACATATTTTTTTTCCCTATTATAAGAAAAATTTATGAGCTAACAAAATTATTTTATTTGTTACCAGATAGAATTTGAAATACTTTTTTGTAATTTTTCGACAGTTTAATTAATTTTAAACACTAATTGTTCAGAACAGTTAATCGTTAAATTGTCAAAAATAATTTAATAGAAAATTCAACAAAATATTTAGAAAATTAACGAGCTGTAAAAAAAGAATTGTTAAAATGAATATTGCATTTATCAAGAGCTCCTTTTATTTAAATTAAAAGAAACAAAATTTATTGTCCAGATAGCTTGTTTTTTTTTTTTTTTTTTCAAATAGAATTTTAAATACTTTTGCATTTTTTTCTTTTTTGATAGTTTAATTATCATTAAACAAATAATATAATGAGAAAGAAGGTTAGTGTGGAAACTTTATTTTCTAAAAAAAAAAAAAAAAAAAAAAAACGTGTATTGAATAGCATTTTCAACGCAAGCTTTTTTTTTTTTAATAATTTGCATATTTGTCTTTATTTTGGGCTAACAAATCAAACTATTTGGCAATATATTTCTTTAAATAGGTAAATTACATAGATTTTAAAATAGATTACCACTCGTCCCATGTCATGTGTCTACAAACTAGATTTTTGATCAGACAATGTAATATAATTCATAAAAATGTATGTCCATGATAAAATCAAATCTAGCCTAAGTAAAACAGTTCTTATGTATGCAACCATCTTTATCTATGATAAGTCGTAAATGTCTGATAAAAAGAAAGATCGGCTCTATTTATTAGAAGAGTTGATTTGTCCCTTTTTTTCCGTTAAAAAGCATCTTAAATATACATCAATATCTATTAGATCTATATGTGGCTTCAATTCTGACAATATGTACACAACACACTACTTTCTTCTTCTTTCTTTTTTTTTTTTTTTTTTTTTTTTTTAAAGAAACTTCATCACAACAAAGTCAATTATGCCATGTGGAACGTGTTGGATCATTTAAGCATAATGATGGTTTATGTAAGTCATGCAGATGCAGATGAAAAGTAACTATCAAATTATGTATTAAATATAATCACTTTAATAAAGCACTAAATTTTTTTTATTTGAAATATGGAAGTGAAATAGCCTAATATTGCCCTTAAAAAGCAAATCTGTAGCATAATTTTTCAGCCATAAAAACATGGTTTTGTAGACTACTGCTGAACTGAGAGTTGTACTATAATGTAATAATATCATTTAGTTGTATTATCATGTAAGTGAATACCAGAGTGACCAAACTTCAAAAACGTATAGATTAATTTGGAGTGATAAATAGCACAGCAGAATTATTCAAATTTTCACAGTAGCCTACTTCTCTTGTATATATTATTATCAGTATTATTATTATTAAGTTATTCCTGATAAGCTATGTTTTTCGTTATGTTAATATTTTATTGTCTTCCATTCATTTCAAAGAATAATAATTCAATATATATATATAAAAAAAAAAAAAAAAAAAAAAAAAAAAAGATAATATAAAGATAATTACTTTTCAGTTTCATTTTCTAACTATTTTTTAGTATATTAAAACTTAAAGTCAATTCAACATGAAAAAAATAACAGATTACTTTCATTTGAATAGTATGAAAAGAAAAAAACTTTTAGCAGCTAATTTATCAGAAATTGTTTATATTCAAATGCAGTTATAAAAAATTATACTTAAAAGTAATTTTTTTGCATTTACTTTCATGATTTAAAATTTCATTTATTATTTCATATTTTTTATTTACAAAAATGGATTAGTTTTTGAGCTAAGTGCTTTTAAAAAATATAAATATATAAATTAGCACAGAAAAAAGTAATTAAATTATAGATGTAAACATTCTTTTTTAATTTTATTTATTTATTTTTATTTTATTTATTTTCATAATTACCGAATTCTGAAAGTTTTTTTTTTTTTTTAAATACATTAATAAAAAATGTTTAACTAAAATTGTAATTTTGTTTCTAATCAATTAGTTAATTAAAAGAAAAAAAAAAAATATTGAATCGCAGCGCAAATGCAATTAAATTAATACTTTTCATCAATTTATTTTCATTTTATTTTACACTAGCAGGCTTTGCCCGCTTCGCTGGTCACTAAATTTAAAGGAAACTCCTTTCTATATAGCTTTATAAAAATAAAATAAAACAAAATACTAAAATTGCTCAAAAGCTCACTTCAGGTCCCTGCTGACTTCGGCAGCGATTTGGTCACCCGCTAAAACTCAGGCGCCTGTCCCTATCACCTGCGACATTGGTTTACCAATAGTCTTCCATTTAGGTGCTTATTAGATAACAGTTTCGAAATAGATAGTATCGAAAAAAATGAAGTATCCCTTTTATATTTGAATCCCAGTTACATATGAACAACACTATGCGTGGTGCACATAATACAGTTCCCGCCGCTTATTAAAATCACATTCGTTCTGAGCCAAAATGATTTTATTAAGCGGCTGAATTTTATATCCGGCGAACGTTCCTGTCCTTAAGGAAAAGGTATTACTACCCTGAATTTCGAAAAAAACTTCAAAGGGTAACGAATAATATAATTAGTAAACAGTATTAATTTTTGGTAGATAATTAACTGTTTCTTCGATATAAGTAAATTAAACACATTGTAAGTTCCCGTGCCCTTTCGTTAGAGGAAAATCATCATTACTTTACCAAAAATTCACGCTGTTCTTATAAATTTAAAATCTTTCCGTTTAATCCTCATGAATGATAGTAATTTCAAAATAAGAACTAGAAATTGCCTTCTAATAATTAGGAAAAAAAAAAAAGAATCATTTCAAATCAAATTTGTATTTTATTACTGAGCTTTGAAAAATACGTTCCTTGAAATTGTTACGAAGATAAGCAGCGGGGCGTGTTTAATTTGTATCTGTGCTGCAAGTATAAAATCTTGAACAATGAGCGATAACGGTGGGTTTGTTGTGCTTTAATTTCTTTTCCTATTTCAAAAAAAAAAAAAAAAAATCATAATGTAAATTTAAAAAAAAAATTTAGTGTGCATAAATGATATTTTTGGCTGCTGAGAAGATATTTTTGAGTTTATTAACGTGCGATGCTGATTTTATTAAGCGGCGGCTTTAAAAGTAATTTGTATTGATTTGATTCCGGTCCTGGCGATGTGATCAGATTAAGCGGCTGATTTTATTAACCAGTGATTTTATTAAGCGGCGGTTACTGTATTTGCTTTTACGTTATTTCCTATGTTTATTTTGTTTATCTGATCAACCATAAAATGACAGAAATTTCACGCCAAGTATTACAATATGCTATGACCGGCTACGTCTGTCGCATGAGACAATTAATTTTTGTGGTTATATATAATTCATGGTTTGTAAACCTGATCATAGTACAGCCTTAATATAGTTCTCTTTGGCGAATTTTGAATTTTTGTCACCATTTTAGATTTAATCCCTTGTAACAATATGCTATGAGCGCTATTTCTGTCGTATTTTAGAAACTAATTTGCTATCTTTAAAACTGCATTTTTTCTATAAACTCCTTTCAATAGTCGCCAAATTTGGCGCCAAATTCATTACCTGCCTATTGGAGCTTTTTAACGCGTTTTAAAGGGAAGATTAAGCTATTGTAACACGCGAAAAAGAGCTAGAAATGCAGAAAATTGACATTTTTATCAACTTACTAAGCCTCTTTGAAAGAATTTATACAAAAATAAATACAATTATTTACAATTTCGTAACAATACGCATTGATAAAGTGCTAATGTAGTTAGTTCTATAGCTATGATTCTACAGAAAATTTAAAAACATGGTTTATAAAAAGTTCTTTATCTTGTAATTATTTATATTTTTGTTGCGCTACTTAGATTAAAATGTCTGTTGCTATATTAAACTTCTTGTCGAAAAACATTCTGTGTACTTCAACACCAAAATTTAAAAAATCGTCCAGGAGGATCTATTAATGAAACTGATAAAATAAAAATATGGTTCATAGAGTTTAAATAATCTATTTAAAACAGAAAATGGTTTCCATACAATCGTCTGCTGTTGCCACCTAAAATTCATACTTTAGTTAATTTTAAAAAATCTAATTGTCCGATCGATAAGCTGTTTAATCCGTTGGATTCACAAAAATTGCTTCTTTCATTTGGTACCTTATTTGTAACGATACGACTGATATTTCTAATTTATTTTCTAATTTATTTAATTTACTTTCCTCGTTTTAAATAAATGTACTTTTTCTTTTCTTTTTTTATTCTGTCGGAAAAACAAATTGGCAACAATTAAATTATGGATAAAATTTAAATGGCTAATTTATCAGAAATTAGAAGGTTATTTTTTTTCACATTTTAATTAATTAAAAGAAAACTAATAAGAAATTCGAAAATCCAGCTTCGAGGTGCATCAGGAGAGGTCATTACGAACCTCCATGCAAATTTGTGTAGCTCTGCGATCTGCCGTTTTCCTAAAAGGCTCTGGATATACATACACAATGACACACACACACACACAGAGACACACAAACATCTTATTTTATTATATGTATAGACTAGCTGCCTTCGGCAACCAGCTGGTTCGCGATCCTTGAAAAATCTGACTGTATGCAACTCTTGCTTAGTTTTGCTTGCGGTGCCCTCTTCCCCTTTCAGAACATACAACAGCCTGTTCGCTCATAGTGCAAACACCTTTAAAAATTTTGACTGTATCAAAATCCCAATCGGTGACCTCTAGCCGTTTTATGGTCCGAAACAGCCTCTTCGCTAACCGTGAAAACGACATTCTGACCGTAGTAAACTAACTCTCGTTTGTTGGCGCCTGAGTCGTCCTCACCTGCCCCATAAATATAGTAATTTATAAAGATCTAGCATCTCATGCACGGAGTAATATTAATAGGAGTTGAAGGTCCAATGGGAGAAAGCTACGAAACTGTGATCTAAATTTTTGGTAAATATTGAGGGCGCCACTTGTCATTCCTCCCTACTTCGGCGCGGATATACTGTTGTTTTCAATAAAATTTTGCTGAAGTAAATTTAAAATTTTTTATTTTAAGCAATTTAATTTGTTTGTAAGTTCTTAAAACTGCATAATTCAGATGTTTCAAATAAATGCTTCGTTCCTAGTTGCAAAACAGGCTATGATAGTGATAAGAAAAACAAAAAAAAGCCCTAGGAGAAAAATAAAGTCCGAGTTCGTGTTTTCTGCACCTAAAGTAAGTTTATTTTTTTTCTTTACAAAATTTCATCCATTCTCCTTCCTCCCAATTGTCTGTTTTAGCTAGCTTCGGTTCATAAGAATCGTCATTTTTTAAAAGCTTTCTTTCAAAGTAAAATTAGTATAAAATGGCTCTTAAAAAAAACATGTTGTTTAGAATACTCTATTTAATGAAATTTGCTTTCAATCGAAATTTTTTCAGCTTGATATTATTTTTAAAAAAATAATTAAAACGAGACATTTCCCCATTGAATAACATTGCGGAAACTGGAGAGAAGGAAGGATTGCACGCTGGCGCCATCTGTAAACATTAGAAAACAACATCACAAAATTTCAGCGTTACCTTCTTCTCCTGTCCGTGATCTCATCATTTTACTCCGTGATCTCATGTTATCGACCAAAGATTTTTGATGCCGAAAAAAAGTTTTGGCATCAGCCATTAGTAGGTATTGAAACTCAGCAACAGTAATAGACGTAATAGAATATAATGTTGGTGAAATTTGAAAATACCAAAATGTTTCCTGTTTTTTTAATTGTTCTAATAAATACATGAAAGGAAATGGGATAAGTTTTAATCAGTTAGTTATATTTGACTAATTTATTAAAAATATAATTTTTATATTTATTGAAATTTTATTTTTCCGACTGAGTGAAAATAATGCCAGTCATAATCAGTTGCTTTGTTATTACTATGAAATAATTACTGTTTTCATATTTAATGGAATTCTTTGTTTTTTAATTTTAATATTTTTTGGAATTTTTATTAGTAAGTAATATGAAATTTTCAAAATTCTTTTAAATATAGTTAGCAGCGGCGCAGATAAAGCCCACTAGTTTTAATATATAAAAAAAAGTTAAAATATTAACTAAGTTAATAGACACAGTAAAAAGAAAGAAAGAAAAATTAATTTGAAACTGTATTTGGAGTTTTTCATTCACTTTTACAACATAACTTATTCGTAAATTTTATTTGCTAAATTATCGGCATGTATTCCATTATGTGTTCACTTGGGGATTAAGACGGTCATTAGACGGTGAAATGGCCGTCATTCCCCGGATGAAAAGGAATTACATTTCCCCCCTCGATGATCAATCTATGCTTTATTACTATGTCTATGATCTGCCTCTCCCCTCCATAGATATAGTAATAATATATAGATTGATCATTGGGGAGAAAAAAAGTGATTCCTTTTCACTGAGAAAAGTCGGCGATTTTACCAAAATATGGCCGTCTTTCCTCGAGTGAATACACACGAATATTTTAGCAAATAAAATTTATGAATAATTTATTTACTACTAGCAGGCTTTGCCCGCTTCGCTGGTCACTAAATTTAAAGGAAACTATTCTATATAGCTTTATAAACATAAAATAAAATACTGAAATTGCTCAAAAGCTCGCTTCAGGTCCCTGCTGCCTTCGGCAGCGTTTTGGTCATCCGCTAAACTCGGGCGCCGGTCCCTATTACCTGCGACAGTGGTTTACCAATAGGCTCGCATTTAGGTGCTTATTAGATAGCAGTTTCGAAATAGATAGTATAGAAAAAATTGAAGTATTACTTTTATATTTGAATCCCAGTCACATATGAACAACACTATACGTGGCGCACATAATATTTGCTTTTACGTTATTTCCTATGTTTATTTTGTTCATCCGATCAATCATAAAAATGATAACAATTTCACGCTAAATATTATAATATGCTATGACCGGCTACGTCTGTCGCATGAGACAATTAATTATTTGTGGTTATATATAATTCATGGTTTGTAAACCTGATCATAGTACGCCTTAATATAGTTCTCTTTGGCGACTTTTGAATTTTTGTCACCATTTTAGATTTAATCCCTTGTAACAATATGCTATGAGTGCTAATTTCTGCCGTATTTTAGACAACTAATTTTTTTATGGTTATATATATTTCCCATTAAACATATTATTATTTATTTATTTAAATATTAATTTGAATTAATCAAATATTTCTGTTCGACAGCGTGCAAGTACAGTCACACACAGAAGCTCATTTATTTTTATGATAAACTAGCAGGCTTTGCCCGCTTCGCTGGGCACTTTATTTAAATGATTTCTTTGTAACTGAATATATTTCGATTGGCGACTATTTTCGTCACAGCTTTAGTATGGGACCTCCTTGGCAATATCAAACATTTTTTGAACTTCTCGAATCTGTACAACAAAACTATTATTAAAACAAATATTTTCGAAAACAGTCCAATAGCTGGTGTTAATTCTTCGAATATTCTGGAAACAGTTGAAGCTGTTACTCGTACAGTATAAGTCATTATTCGATGAATGTTCTGGGACAGTCCAAAAAATAGTCACTTGTTCCACAGGAGTAAAGCAAATAAAATCAACTACACCAGAGCAAAAATTTTCGCTCACTCACGAAAAATGTCCAGTCGCTTAGAGCTCAATCCCTAAAGTGCAAAGACTCAGAATAGGTCTCTGAATAACTCTGGATCGCAGTGACTACATACTCTTTCGCAAAAATCAACTCACGCCTACTTATAACATTTGGCGATGGGGCTTGGAGATGGCTCCATCGAGAATCCTTTGGTAAGCTCAAGGTCTATGTTCCCGTGTGTCGGAGAGCTTCGAAACATCGGGAACCCTAAACTATCATTTTTCACCAAATTTGGTCGCCCACTCGCCAAGTTTGTCTCCAAGACTATGCTTTCTATTAAACATATCTTTATTTAGTTACTTAAATATTGATTTGAATTAATCAAATATTTCTGCCCAACAGCGTGCAAGTGCAGTCACACACAGCAGCTCATTTATTTGTATGTTAAATTAGCGTAGTGATTGGTATATAAAAAAATAAATAAATAACTAAACATTATCGTGCTACACAACTTTATTGAATCCTCTCCCTTGGCGGCTTTTGAATTTTTGTCGCCATATTAGCGATTTCTTTTTTTTTTTTTTTTGTATAATTTCTTGCATAAAAATAGAAAGCATTTTATCAGACACCTTTTCGTTAACATATAAGAACCCTTCATATTCTGTTTATTTTATTAATGGTTTTTAGGTTTAAAATAGTGCTTGATAAAATAAATTTTCTATTTTTTAAACTGCACTTTTTTTGGTACTTACGTATTAACGCACCCAGGCCAAAATTCGCATAAATCGCCAAATTCGGCGACCCTACTTACGGCAACCCTACGTGTTATACGTGGTTTTTCGTAAAGAAATTATTTTGCTTACTGGTTAGATTGAATGCCGTGAAATACTTTAACAAATACTAATAACTTAACTAATAATAATAATAACTTAATAATAAAAATAATAATAATAACTAATAATAATAATAATAATAATAATAATATACTTATAATAATAATAATAATAATAATAATAATAATAATAACTTAATAATAATAATAACTAATAATAATAATAACTTAATTAATACTAATAACTTAACTTTCTTACTCAAACTTACAAATCACGCCAACCTGGTTGCGATAATACGTACTAATAAATTTTCTATTTTTAAAACTGCACTTTTTTTTCTATAAAATTATCTACTCAGATAAAAATAGATCATTTATGTGACTTCTATTTCAGTTTACATTTTTCTTGAACTACCTAGATTAAAATCGCTGTTGCTAAATTAAACCTCTTTTATATTTTTCTTGAACTACCTAGATTAAAATCGCTGTTGCTAAATTAAACCTCTTTTATATTTTTCTTGAACTACCTAGATTAAAATCGCTGATGCTAAATTAAACCTCTTGGCGAAAATTGTTCGGTGTATTTCAACGCAACAATTTAAAAAATCACCCAGGAGGATCTATAAATAAAACTGATTTTAGTACAACATATATTAGCATCGTAAACTATATTAGCACTTTATCAATGTGTAAAAGAAATTTTAAATTAAAAATGACATCAATTTTTGTGAGATGCATATTTTTTTTTTTTTTTTGTTCACGTTTAGATAAATGTATTTATTTTCCTGTTGGAAAAAAAAATAACTCGTATATATATATATATATATATATTTTTTTTTTTTTGGCAACAATTAAATTAAGGATAAAATTTAAATGGCTAATTTTTTGCTATTATTAGCTTACAAAATTGCTATTTTATGCATAAAAATAACAAAAAAAATTTTTTTTTCGGAATAAAAGGCAGCCAACTTTCTAAGTTAGTGTATAAGCTATCTCCTTTACAAATTTCATCGAAATCCGTCGAGCAGTTTTGGCGTGAAACTCAGTCAAATAAATTCACGGACATTCACATTTATAATATATATAAGATTAGCATAGTGATTAGTATATAAGAAAATAAATAAATAGGTAAATATTATCGTGCTGCACAACTTTATTATGCCGCTCCGTAGGCGGCTTTTCAATTTTTGTCGCCATATTAGCGATGGATTTTATTTTTTCATTTATTTTATTTTTTTATTATTATTATTATTTTGTATGAAAAGGGGAACACTATTTTGCTAATAATTTTATCAGACACCCTTTTGTTTACATATAAGAATCCTTCATATTCTGATTATATTTTTTTCAATTGTTTTTAGGTTTCAAATAGTACTTGCTGAAATAAATTTGCTATCTTTAAAACTGCATTTTTTCTATAAACATTCTATAAAAATCATTTATGTTACTACTATTTAAGTTAGATATATATATTTTTTTCTTTTTGTGATACTTTTGTATTTTTTTTTTTTTTTTTTTTTATGCGCTATTTAGATTAAAATGGCTGCTGCTATATTAAACTTCTTGTCGAAAAATGTTCGGTGTACTTCAACACCAAAATTTAAAAAATCGCCTAGGAGAATCTGTTAATGAAACTGATAAAATAAAAATATGGTTCATAGAGTTTAAATAATCTATTTAAAAAAAACTTTTAAAACCTAAATTCTTAATGTATTGTATCACATAAAACTTTTCAAAGTTAGAATAAAACTTAATTAAAAAAAAAAAAAAAAAAAAAAAAAAAAAAAACTAACTTTTTTGTTTATTAACTAAAATTAATGAAATTTGAACTGCAATTTGGTCTAGTGTTGTCCAGGCTGTATATTATATTTTTGTGTTTATGAAAGAAAATTTCAAAAAATTTCAAAACCGCAATTTTTAATCCCACTTAAGAAAACATGTGACTTTTAATGAGTAGCAGATTTATTTTTTTTCCAAACGGTTTTCATACAATCTCCTGCTGTTGCCACCTACAATTCATACATTAGTTAATTTTAAAAAATCTAATTGTCCGATCAATAAGCTGTTTGGCTATGAAGCCAAAAGAAGAATATACGACTAATTTTCATTTATAAGAATTTCGATTGAATTTATATTAAACCTAGAATATCTGACATCCGTTTTCGGAGTAGATGTCAGTAGAATAGCCGCGACGCCCTATGAATCTTTGTAGGGCATATAAGAAATTTTCGGTGGATAAACTAGTGACCAATTCGAGATGAATTGCCTTGGTACACATGCAAATAAAAAGACAGATATAGGATTTAAATTTTGTACTCTTCCGTTTATGGTCACACTTTGTTTGAATAGGACCTGCATAATCAATTCCGACATGTTGGAATGGTCGACAAGGGTTGACTCTGGCACTGGGTAAGTCACCCATCATTTGCTGAATTGGAGTTGGTTGGACTTTGGCACACGTGACACATTTTCGAAGCTCATTTTTAACAGTTGATCTACCATCAGGAATCCAGTAAGACTGGCGAACCAAATTTAACACTAGGTCGACACCTCCATGAAGACTATACAAATGAAAATGTCTTATTAGAGATGATGTAAAAGGGTGATTTTTAGGTAACAATAACGGATGCCTAGTATCATATGGTAGGGTCTTGTTTTTGTCAATTCTACCTCCCACTCGCAATAGATTTTCTGAATCAATAAACACATTAAGAGATTTTAATTTACTATTGTTTGCAACGGGTTGGCCGCGCTGCAAAAGGACGATTTCTGAAGCAAAGGACCTTTGTTGGACGACTTTAATAACAGTTTTTCTAGCCTCTGAAATTTCTTGTACTGAGACTGGTCCCTTCAACTTTGTAGTTTTTCGAATATTATTTATTAATCGCTTAATAAATGCAACTACGCGAAAAAGTTTAGTACTCGAAGAAATTTTTGAAACCAAATCCTCTATCACGGAGGCATTCTTTGAGTTTGACTCTATTAGTCCAGGAGTTCTCACAACTGTACATTGGGCTGAGGTCGAAGTCTTTGAATCGTGATCTGAGGCTGGGATCTTTTGCCAACTAGGCCCAGACCACCACAAGTTAAAGTTCCTTAATTCACTGTCAGAAAATTCCATAACGTTACGCATTATTTCAAGCAACGTTCCTGGTTTTCACGGGTTTTTTTCAGATTCCTGGTAAAAATAAGTTTCCGGGCGAAAAATTTCCTGAATTCAGTAAGTACGTGTTTCTTTTGCGTGGCAACATCTCTGATATCGGGTAAGGCTCCTATATATACGAGCTGGCGCATCAGGCATTTTGTTGCCTTAGGGTTGCCACGTGTACCCAGTGTGTTTCTCTAATAAACAAACGACAAACATTTTTTTTTTTTTTTTTTTTTTTTTTTTTTTTTTTTTATCGTCTTACGTTAAAGTAACTTGTTTTATTATATTTCATAATTTTAGCTAAGTAAACGATGATATGGAAGTTTGTTTAGCGATAAACTGCTATAATCATTCAAGAAGTGAATATAAAGTGTTCTGCAGACTGTGTATTTGAGTTTTGGCAACATTTTGTAAAAGAAACAGAAACCGCCCTAACAACACATCTTACCCAGTTCATCCATAGGATATCCTCAGAATAAAATTACATCCTGAGAATGTACTGTGAAAAAAATGTGTTTTTAGGAATATTATTGTTGTTTATTGCTCTTATCTTGACCGGATTAGCTTCAGATCAAGATTTCTTAAAATCATTAGAGAAGCGATAAGAATGCCAAGCGGGAATGCTGTCCTCTTCGGAGGCAAAAAAATGGCGGTGATGCGCCGGCCTATTATTTTGTTTAGGGGCTCTAATATCGGGGGATCGCCATCTAGGCTTCGTATCGTTCGTAACTTTTTTCATGTGTGTGTGTCGCATGTGCTTTGATTTTTATATTAACAACTGTTGGATAATATACTAGAGAAGCTGCTTTACTTAAAATTAATCAGTGCGTGATTAGTTTATTACAGAGTGAGCAATATTTTATGCATATTCCATTATTTTGATATCTTCGTATATCGTTCAAAACACAATTGAATGTCTTTAATTTCATTACATTTTCTTGCCTGATTGAATTGCTATGGTAGTTTCTTATTGGATTATTATTTTAAAAAAGGTTATTGAGTTGGCAGTATTTTTATATATAATCCATTTATTTTATATATTTGTATATCGTATTTTCTAAACTGAATGCTTTTTGTGATTTTTGTTGGCAAGTATGTAAAATAAACACGTGTATCATTGTAAAGAAGATTGTATGAATAAATTTGATGATAGACATTTTGCTCTGAATAATGTTGGTATCTTGCTCATATTATGTATTTTAAACTGTAAATAAAAATTATTTGAATATTTACTTTGTATCTTAATATCCTAAGTGGAATAAAGTTTCACTAAATCATCACTAGAATTAAGTATTTTTTTCTATTTTTTTTAATCCATATTTCAAGCCATTATGATGTGATCTGACAATTGGGTGCATATAGTAGCTAAATGAAATCAGGGATGTGTACAAAAGTAGCCTATTCATCATTTGCTGGGAGAATTCCTTTTCAAATACAACTTTAAAAATTATTCTGTAACATAAAATTTTCAATAAAACTACTGTTATTAGTTATAATAAATTTATAACATTTTAAGTGTTGCAAAAATGCAACCCTAGGCGTTAATGGTTTGTCTTCCCCCCCCCCCCCCCCAAGAATTTGTTCTATCAAAAAAAGAAAAAACAGTATGCCAAATGTGTGTCAAAGCCCTAAAAATCTATAACATTTAAAAATAAATATCTACTTAGGCATGTATACTTCCAGAACCACCTTAACACATTAAAGATTTTGTGCTAATGATTTTTTTTCCGCCAATTAGAATTGATTAAAAAAAAAAAAAAAAAAAATGTGATGGCTTTCTGAAGACACTTGCAGTTTCTTCAAAAACATAGTAGAACTTTGAGATTTTTACCATGCCAATTAAGGAAATTTTATGTACTACATTGCACTGAAATAGGTTACAAAATGAACACTTGTTTAACATTTTGTTACTCATGCCTTATCTGACAAATATCATTAATTTTTTCAATAACTACATTACACAGTCCGAGAGAGAATTCTTTTGTTTTGGAAAGAATTTGATTTAATGTTACTACTTTCTCCTTTGAATTCTGTTTATTTTATTTTATTTTTTTTTTTCTTCTTCTTTTATGTATTTTATTAATGTTTGCATTTGATATTGGTGTATCTCATGGATATATATTTCTCTCTCTCTCTCTCTCTTTTTTTTTTTTTTTTCTGCCAACAACTTATCGGCATTTCTAGTCAAATAATTACAACAAATTTTACAAAACTGTTAGCAATTTTGCATATCATACAGATTATTGGAATTTTAATGTATCATTTTATAAAGGAAAAATTTTTGATTTTTAAAATGTGATAACTTTTCAATAACAACCCCCCCCCCCCCCCCAAAAAAAAAAAAAAAAAATATATATATATATATATATATATATACACTCCTTCTCATATTTATAGGGACACTTTATATTTTGAAATAACTAATGTAAAATAATTGTAAACAAGATTATACTAAGTGCACTTAATATATCTAGTATTCTAAAAACCAAAACTGCTATAATGTTTTTAATATGAAACAAAATTAATGAAAAAGAATGCAAAATCTTTTTTTCTCCACGTTTTTAGATGTTCATAATTATAGGGACAATCAAGATTTTTTTCGTTTTATTTAACTTACAAGCGGATAAATTACAATTGATATGTGAATTCGTTAACTACTGGGCTAGATTAATTCATAAATAAGCCTTCAATTTTTCTTGGACGGATATTACTGATAATTCCTCGAAAAAAAAGAACGTTCGTATAGTGAAGTATATGATAAATGTGTTTTTTAAGTGAAAGGATAATTCCAATCCCCCGAATTTCTAATGAAATTCGAAGATCTAAAATTGCTGAAGGAAATGTGATCAAACGTTGAACTGCTGGTTCGATAGGAGAGTTATCTGATGCAAAATCAGAGTTGTTTTACAGAGATCGAAGACTCATAATTCCTCTTACTCTTCTACGCATAATGACTGCTGCTGAATTTGCTCGTAATTTTTAACGAAAGGTTAGGGTCTACATTTATGCATGTTTAAAATAATTTATAATATGTAAAATGAATAAAAAAACCTGTAATAACCAATAAGCATTTAATGGGGGAAAGAACGTCTGCGTTAAAGTTGAATAAAGACAATATTAAATGGTAAAATGTTGCCTTTTCGGATGAAAAACATTTTATTCTTGATTAATCAAATGATTTTAACAGTTACTGACACGATCTGAAGATATCGAAAGACAGAGCAGATTTTTTAAAGGCAGATATGAATCGGGCATTTTAAAGGTGGATCTGTGGTGCTCTGGGGAGCTGTTTCTACTGAAGGCAGATTGAATTTAGTAATTTTTTCTATTATTATGAACATCAAGAGAATATCCGCAAATTTTAAACTTGGAATTCTAAGATTTTTGTTTGATTTTGGGGGGTAATAATATATTTTTCAACAAGACTTATATTTTTGCTCTACTTCTAGAGCAAAAGGAAATAGTTTAAAGAAAAAAACTTCTTTATTGTTGCCTTTCCCGTGGCCTAAAAGTTGAAAAAACCTTAACTTATCATATTAGAAAAGTTCATGCAAGTGGAAACCATTTAAGTAGTTTAAATGTATTAAGTATATCATATATACTATATGAAATGATATTGAAACTGAATATTAAAAAAAATGTATATATATATATATATACCAGAGAGAATGTCTGACTGTTTAACCCTAAAAAGAGACCCCATAAAATATTACTTTAAAAAATAACTGAAAAAAATTACTAAAATTCGAGCTGTCCTTATAATTGTGAACACCTGAAAAATCATCATTTTACTATATTTAAAGTTTTTTAAGATAGAAAAACAATAAAACTTTTTAAATATAGTCTATTAATGAAATTCAAATTTATTAAAAATATATTTGTTTAAATAATAGTGTTCAGTGTTTAGTTAATAGAGAAAAACGGGTGTCCTTATAATTATGAGAAGGAGTGTATATATAATTGGCAATGAATTGATCTGAATGTTGGAAAAAACTGAAAGTGTGTTATTATGCACTGGAAGACTTAGCTTTAAACTCATTTGAGTATTAAAAATAAGGGGGGTAAATGCACTTTTAAGGATCAAATAGTTTATTATACTGTTATCTAATTCAGGCAAAAGCTGAGTAAAGTTAAAACTTTAAAAAAAAATGGTATTAGATTTTTAACATATTAAAAAAAAAAAAAAAGTTAAAAGGGAAAATGTTAATCCATATTCTGTTAATGCTTCTATAGTGGCTTTTTATCTTAGAATGTATTATAGTTTCAAGGCATTGGGAATACAAATGATTTTTTCTGTAATTACAGAAACACCAAAATGTTCATCATACACTTTTGAACTGAGTATTAAGGAATGTTTGATAGTTAATTATTTTAATCTTGTTTTCTAAAAACAAAGTCTTCACCTTTGTATTCCCAATACCTATCATATACAAGCACTGATTTTCTGTAAAAAAAAAAAAATAAATAAATAAATAAAAATAAAGCAAAAAAAAATTTACAACTTTTATATTCGGCGATCATTACATAGATAACAAAATTATATTTCTTTATAATCCCAAATGTTTTTATGGATTTCGATCTCTGTGTAGAGGAGTGCTAAAATATTATAAGCCTTCTGAGAGGGAGTACACAATACATTTCAGTCACAGTAAAGGAGGGGCAACCATTTTCTGCCATGGCGAAGGGTGTCCCACAACCTAATTTTGTCTTGTCACATGGGGAGAGGCTGAAAGACTGGCATGTTCTTTCAGAATTTTAATATATTTAATGAATTTTCAAAATATTTGACTTGATAACAATTTTAATACAAAACAACATATATTAAGTTTTTTTTTTTTTTTAAATATCTATTTTATAAGGGAAAAAAATTATGATAATAGTTAAACATATTTAATATTACCATCAAACTAGTCTGTACAAAATTTTAAGATAAATATTGCATTTATGAACTATATATATATGTGTGTGTGTTATATATTTTAAAACGTTCGTGAAATAAACAAAAATTACCTTGCAAAACTTTTAAGCAAACTAAATTGTGAACTATGTATTGGTCAAAATCAAAATGATTCTTCAGGTACATCTCTGAAATATATAGTCATCCTGCTTTTTTACCAGGAATGTTACTGACTTCAAGTGAAAAAGATTTATGTATTCTTCAGAAAAGTTCCGGATTAATTAAACGAAGGTTACTGATTTTTAGTGGGAACGTTTCTGAATCTTTCAGAAAGGTACCTGGTTAATTTCAGGAAGGTTACTGATATTTTGTGGGAAAGTTTCTGAATTTTTCAGAAAGGTTCCTTTTTAATTCCAGAAAGGTTACTGACTTTTAGAGGGAATGTTTCTGAATTTTTCAGTAAGGTTCCAGGTTAATCCCAGGAAGGTTACTGACTTTTAGAGGGAATGTTTCTGAATTTTTCAGAAAGGTTCCTTGTTAATTCCAGGAATGTTACTGACTTTTAGACGGAGTTTTTCCGAATTTTTCAGAAAGGTTCCTGGTTAATTCCAGGAAGGTTACTGGTAAAAATTAGGCACATTAGCTGCCCTAAATTTCCCAGGAACGTTCCTGATTTTTTTTTACAGTGTTTGTCGGGAAATACCCCACGGGTTGCACAGTCCGCTGGGTTGTGTTTGCTTGGTAAGTGATGCCATGTAGTTGGGTCTGTCAGAGATTTGATTTTGTTGACTCTGTGTAGGACATATGTGTTGCCTTTTAAGGGTGAATTTAAGATCCAACTACGGGCGATTGTGGAGTCTGTCCATAAGAGAATTTCCCCAACCGGAAAATTTAGCGAGCTCTGGACGACTGACAAAAGTTCCGATAACAATACAGCTGCGCATAGCTCCAATCTGGGCAAGGTTATGGGTTTTAAAGGTGCTACTCGAGTTTTAGCTGCAATCAATTTTAAAGATGAGTACTGACTTGGACGTATATAAATTACGGCAGCATATGCCTTTGTCGAAGCATCACAAAATCCCTGTATCTAGTAAATAGATTCAGATTTCAAATCTAAAAATCTAGGTACTGACATGACCTCAAAGGAGGCAATTTTTTCATAAAATTCATTCCACCTGTTTTGAATGTCTGGTGGTAGAGGGTCATCCCAACCAAGTTTTTGGTTTCAAACACCTTGTAGTAGCAATTTTAAAAGAATAGTGGCAGAGGATGAGAGACCCAAAGGGTCGAAGATACGTGCAATTACGGACAATAATTGTCTTTTTGTTGTGACGCTTTCTTTGGTGTTAACTCCAACCTGCAACGTATCCGATTTTAAATTTCAGTTTAATTCTAAAATACGTTGGGATTGATCAGGGTTTAAGGATAATTCCTGATTTGTTGATTTTAAAGTTTCTGGGACATGAGCTAGAGCTTCCACATAATTTGAAGCCCATTTTCGCAGCTTGAATCCCCCAGCATTAAATAAATCCTGAAGGTCTGTTACCAAGGTTTGAGCGGCCTCGATTGTTTCAACCCCTCCAAGGAGATCGTCCATATACAGGCTATTACGGGCAGCCTGCACAGCTACGGGAAAATTGGTTTCCTCATCTATCAGTAATTGCTGTATGGTACGCAGGGCCAAAAATGGTGCACAGGCTGTGCCATAAGTAACCGTGTTTAATTTGTACACTCGGAGTGGATCTGACACATTGGCCCTCCAAAATATTCTTTGAAAGTCTGTATCAGGCTCTGCGACTAGAATTTGTCTAAACATCTTCTCTATATCACTGGAGAGGGCGACTTTATTTACTCTAAATCAAATTAGATTGCTAAAGATACTCGTTTGAAGTTTTGGACCTTTATGCACGTTAGAGTTAAGTGATTGGTCATTTGTTGTCAAGGCCGACGCATTGAACACTACCCGTAGTTTGGTAGTGCTACTATTTTCATTTATAACTCCATGATGAGGCATATAATAATTTGGTTTACGGTTAAGTTCTTCAGCTGGTAGTAGGGTCATATGACCTAGATCTGAATATTCGCACATAAACTGACAATATTCTTTTTTTTAGGTTAGGGTTCTGAACAAATCGAGCTTCAAGTTTTTTAAACATTTTTAGTGCACAGTTTGCACTTTCACCCAAATCTATCTCATCATGGAGGGCTAATTTGACAACATAGCGCCCTTCTTGGTTGCGCTTGGTGGAAGATTTATATAATGCTTCGGCCGGGTCGGCTTCGTCATCATTACCCTTAGAAGATATTATTGGATCATTGTCAAAAAATGCTTTTAAATTTAAACAATGTAAAGTTTGACTATGAGTAGATTCTGGCTCCATTCCATCCCTTGAGAGGGGGCCACTCAGTAAGTAACCGAGTGAACTGGGAATGGCAGAGGGTTCTCCTGGCCTTCCCTGTACTGGTTTGCCACAAATTAATTATGAGAAAATGTCTGCGCCTAACAGCACATCTATCGGTTGTGGCTTGGAGAAATTCATGTCGGCTAACTGAAGATTTTTTGTGTGTGGCCAAGACTTCGTCCTCACCCGGAAATTTGGCAGAGGGGCAGTAACCCTATTTACTACTAGCGCCTTCAAATTTCTATACTCGTTAGCGAAATATGGCGAGAATGAAAATTCCGTGAAATTTAAAACAGTTTCTGCGGACAGACCGTTTATGCCTACAAGTCGATGAGAAGTGCCAAACAAAGGCAAATTTAGCTTCTCAACGCATTCCTTTGTTATGAGACTATTTTGTGAGGCACTATCAACTAACGCCCGACATTGAATAATTTTACCGTTAGGTGACCTAACCTTTATAAGGGCAGTAGCTAATAACACTCCTTATTGATTAAAATTTGCATTAGATTGTGCACTATTTGACACAGACGTAGTAACAAGGCCACCTCCCTGATCTGCAGAATTCTGTGTATAAATGTGCAGAAGAGTGCGATGTGAACCTGCACATACCTTACATTTAATATTAATTCTACATTGTCGCACTTGATGGTTAGTTCGCAAACAATTTTCACATAATGATTTAGATTTAACTAAGTCCCATCGCTCCTGAACATTAATTCTATTGAATTTGGGGCATTTAAACAATTGATGTACTTGAGAACAGGCGACGCATTTATTTTCTTTGACTATTATTGAATTATTTATACAAGATTTTTTTATAGTACTACCGTCTACTGGCTTCTTAAACAACCCTGGTTTATTTTCAAGTTTTGTTTGACTCGACGCCTCTCTTTCAATGAATGTACGAAACGAGTTCAAATCGGGAATAGTTTGCGTATTCTCTAGACTGAGCTCCCACCTATGCCTAACGGATGAATCCAATTTTGAAATCATGAAGTTTATAAGAATAAGATCGCTAAGAGGATTAGATTCCAATCCGGGGTCAATAAATTTCGCACCGCTTCGTTACAAGTATCTATTAAATTGAAAAACGATTTAGGATCATCCGCTTTGTTTACCTTTACCGAAAAGATTTTATTTATTTGAGTTATAGCTAATTAAAGTTTATTCTCATAGCGCTGAGTAAGGATTTCCCAACAGTGTTTAAGATTTTCCGATTGTAAAGCAAATCCATGAATAAGTTTTGATGCACTACCTCTTACACACGATTGGAGGTATTGCAGCTTTTCAACCTCACTAAGGCTGTCATTATCCAAAATAGATGATTTAAATAAATTTTTAAATGACAACCAAGATTTATTATCCCCATAAAAAAAAGGTATCTCAAGCTTAGGGAGACTAATATGCGAATTAACAGAAGTCCCTGGTTTGGTACGTGCATCATTATTTACATTTGGAGTATTAGATTGCGATTTACTTTCTAATACAACTGATAATTCTAACGGAATGTCCCGATTTTTTAACACTTCTTCAAAGTTTTCATCATTTTCCTCTTCGGAAAAATTTGTAACTATTTCCTCGAGTTTAACCTCCAGTGCATTTACCTTATCCTTTAGGATCTTTAATCTGGCTTGATCGCCTTTATCACAACCATTGACTTTCGATTTTATAAAATCTATTTCCTTTAATAATAGTTTCAAATTTTATCACTTCATTAGATTTTGGAAACAACGCGCTCTGTACTACATCATTTGTTTTTGTACGACCTTTTCTACCCATTTTTTGAGCCAACTAATCACAAATAATTAAATTTAAATATGAATTAATCGATTGAATTAAATTATTATTCTGCAGATCAGGAAGTAAAATATGAAAAAAAAAAAAAGAAGAAGAAGAAGAAATGAAAAGAAACAACACATATAAAATAGATTTTTTTTTTTTTTTTTTTTTTTTTTTTTTTACTGAAATAAATAATCTAATAAAATATTAAATGCAATTTTTGCATTCTCATACTCTTTTTTATTCAACAATTATTTAATATGAATGTTTGTTTCTTAAATTCCAAACCGAAACTATTTCGTTTTGAAACCAAATTCAAATTTCGTACTCTGAATAACGTTTTCTCTCAAACCGAAACTACTAAGTATACATCTAAACTTTTGAAACCCAAACTACTTTGAATTACGTTTTATATTCTAAACCGACACTATTACATTTTGAAACCCAAAGTAAGTTCAAATCAGAACTTTACAAAGCCAAAGTACCTTGAATTACGTTTTGTTTTCTAAACCGAAACTATTACGTATACACCAAAACTTTTGAAACCAAAACTACTTACGTTTTACTCCACAACAATGATTCATTTCAACAAATTGATTTTAACTTTACTTAAAGTTCTTATTCAGTGAATTTTATACTACGTAAACAAGAATTTTTTCAAATTTCATTTTTTTTTTTTTAATTTAACGAATTACAATTAATTATCTAATTAATAGATAATTGAGGCTCCGTTTTCGACGGACCACTAATGGCTATGAAGCCAAAAGAAGAATATACAACTAATTTTCATTTATAAGAATTTCGATTGAATTTATATTAAACCTAGAATATCTGACAATAAGAATTTCCATACGATTATGATTTAGATTCAAATTTAACTCGATTATGAAATCGATATAACATGCATTAGAATCAATGAGAATAAGTTTAAATCTACTCACCTTCTACCAGCATCCCGGGATGAGAAAACGACAAGGGCTCACACAAATAATTCTAAAATCGAATCCAGCTTTGGCGAATAGAATTTTATTGGCTACACGACTTAACTTAAAATATGTAAGTATGATAAAATTGACTTAATACGAATGAGATTATTATTTAGGATTAGTTCTTGGTTTACTGTTCAAAGGCGCAGCGCACCTCTTCCGAATCTTGTGAGCGACTAGTAAACCACCTGCTCAGAGCCGTCCCAAAAGAGTTCAGTCCGGCGCATCATTACTTTCAATGCACTGCTTCCCACCACTGTTTAATCCGTTGGATTCACAAAAATTGCCTCTTTCATTTGGTATCTTATTTGTAACGGTATGACTGATATTTCTAATTTATTTCCTAATTTATTTAATTTACTTTCCTCATTTTAAATAAATGTACTTTTTTCTTCTTTTTTTATTCTGTTGAAAAAAAAAATTGGCAACAATTAAATTATAGATAAAATTTAAATGGCTAATTTATCAGAAATTAGAAGGTTATTTTTTTCACATTTTAATTAATTAAAAGAAAACTAATAAGAAATTCGAAAGTCCGGCTTCGAGGTGCATCAGGAGAGGTCATTACGAACCTTCATGCAAATTTGTGTAGCTCAGTCATCAGCTGTTTTCCTAAAAAGCTCTGGAAATACATACACAATGACACACACACAAACATCTTATTTTATAATATGTATCCGCGATTGCAATGAAATGCTCGCCCTCTGGTGATCTAAGGTGAAATTAACAATAAAACTGGACGGATAGCTTTCACGCTTTCGTTGAGACACCATTGCTTGCTGCTGCTGTATATTCGATAGGATGAATAAATCCGGCAAAAAAGATAACACATGCTGCTGTGTGCTACAGTGTAACTCCAATAGATCAAAAAATCCGGAATTAAGCTTCCTTTTGTTTCCAAATGACAAATTTAAAATTCCAGTTGCCTCCGCTAATGAAAAAACCTTTAGTTAGTAGAAAGTCTGAATGGATTAGACGTTTACGAATTGGGAAAGAAGTATCGTCAACTATGACTGTTTGTTCGAAACATTTCGCACCTGAAGATTTCACAAGTAATAATACGTTTAATTTTGTTTTAATTATAAAATATTTTAGATAAAGCTGATCGTTTCCCTCGCTAACGAGCAAAAGCAAAACGATCACATTTCATGGATGTCATGGAACAACTATAGTATTGGTCCACAAGTGCATTTGGGGATTTTTCTTTGGTGATTATGGCGAAATGTCGTTTTTGCAAATGGTTGTGATGGATTCCAAGCGTAAACAAAAGCGTATTGTATTGCAAAGAATCCAGAAAGGCATCGTTATCGTTCAAAACGGTGGCAAAGAAAAATCGCCAAATCCAGTTATGGACCAACTCTATAGCTGTACCTTTATTTTTATTTGTTTATTTATTTATTTATTAATGTACCTTTGTTGTAAGATAACATCCCATACAACCAAAATCAACCTCTGGATGTTCCATAATGATCCTACAAAACCTAAAGTGGTCATATCCCGTACAAACCATAAAAAATCAGCCTGAGGATGACATATGCAGGATCTAAGCAAACTAAATTGGTTATATCCCGAACGAAGCATAAAAAGGCAGCCGGAGGATGATATATGCGGGATCTAAGCACACTAAGCTCCCTGGAGGCCGTCCACTGGCGGAAGGAGAACATAAATATTATTGGCAACGGTATTATACCTCGAATGCTCTCGCTTATTTCTGCGTCGGCCATTGCTGCTCTTTAGGTCTTGTTCGTTTACTATTTTTGTTTCTCGTCATTTTATCCTATGTACTTCATGTATAATTAAGGAAGATTACATCGATTTGCTTCACGTAAGTAAATTTTCGAATTTCATTCAAAGAAATAAAATGATTTGTCTGAATTTTCTGTAATAAATCAAATGTTTTTTAAATGTGACCCATTCTTGCCGTCAGGAGGCGGGCTGTTCTTCCACTGGAGATCGTCTGCCTATTTTTATGTTTTATTGATTGGCAACATGGTTTTTTCTGATGATGAAAAGTTTTGTTTTTCTGTTGTAAAAAGAAGGAATGTGAATCCGTAAGGATATGAAAGAGCGTTCTGACGCTCGACAGCTAATATTAAATGCTTGGAATTAAATATTGTGATAGCTGCAGATATTAATGAAACAATTATGTATTATAAATGTAAATAGTGCGTCTAATTAAACGTTTGTGTCGTGAAACTTGAGCTGTGTTTATTTCGACGACTTTGTGATTACTTAGAATAAGCCGGCGAAAAAGAACAAGACCTGTCAGGTAAGAAATATTTTATCCTCTTTCTTATGAAATTTATAAAACCTGACGGGACATTTAATGGCGCCCGTTCACAGGGACGCCGGTAGAAAAATTTGTTCTAAGTAATAAATTCTAATTTGTTCTAATGAATAAAGTATAGAAATAGAATATAATTTATTCTAATTGAAATATGATCTCATTTTTATGAGAAGATAACATTAAAAATTTGAAATACTTTTCGTAAGTATTATTGAGAATAATTTTGAAAACATAAAGTGTATGTTTATTTTTGAACTGCTCATTTGATATTTGGAACAATATGAAGAATTTGTTTATGTTGAAGAAAATGTTAATACATATTCTATGAATGCATATTTTGATTTTACATTGATTTTGCATATTTTGATTTAATAAAGAAGATTATTATTTTATATGAAAATTGTTATTTTGAATCAAAGTGTTTCGAAAATTGAATGTTTTTGTTCTCAAAACATTATTTAGAATTTTAAAATTTCTTCCCAGAATTACTTTCGATTTCGGAATATTTTTTGTTCTCGTTTTATGAAGCTTTGATTTGAAGTGTTTGTTTATTATTTTATCAGTCTTTATTTGAATTATGGAAGCCGCAACTAAATTACGCGGTTCTTATCGAGGTACCTTTACAAAATTTACTGAAAAGGTAAAAAACCTTTTAGAAACTGAAACTTGTGACATCGATTCTTGTGCTGGGTTCTTAGCACAGTTACAAGAAAAATATTCCAAAGTTGAAACGCTTGATAAAGAAATTCTTCAAAATTTACAAGGTGATGAAAAATGTACTCAGACCATGTTGGATAGCGAAATCGAAAGTGCTGATAATTATAGTAGTACTTATATTGAATTAAAAACAAAACTTGAACGTAGAATAAATTTACCTTCGGATTTAAATTCAAGTGTACTTAAAAACGAAAGTAATTCTAAAAGAAGTTTTAAGTTACCAAAAATTGAATTACAAAAGTTTGATGGTAATTTAAAGGACTGGTTATCATTTTGGGGATTATTTAAGAAAATTCATGAAGATCCAAATATTTCGGAGGTAGATAAATTTCAGTATCTACTTCAATCTACTCAAAAGGGGTCTAGAGCCAGAGAAGTCGTAGAATCTTTTCCCGTAACAGCTGAGAACTATTCACAAGCGGTTGATTGTTTACATACAAGATTTGGCAGGGAAGATGTACTAATTGAAGTTTATGTTAGGGAATTATTAAGCCTTGTGCTAAGTAATACTGTAAATCAGGAACATAAATTACCAATTGTGAAGCTTTATGATAAATTAGAAACACAATTACGATCTTTAAAAATGCCTGGTGTAACAAGCGATAAATATGCCTCAATGTTATACGCGTTAGTTGAATCTTGTTTACCAATAGATCTTTTGCGTATTTGGGAAAGACACTTGAATTCTGTTTCTCTTAGTTCGGAAGATAAATCTTTTAATAAATTAGAAACTTTAATGCAGTTTTTACGTAATGAAATTCAAGGTGAAGAAAAAATTAATTTAGCGACAAATGGATTTGGTTTCGAAAACAAACCCAAGAAATTTAACACAATGAAATCTAAAAATTTTCTAACACACAATAAAATTATTCCAACAGGTATAGAACTTTTAACCTCGTCCCAAAGTAAACAAAACCGAGAGCAAGAGTGCGTGTTCTGCGATAAGCCACATCTAAGTGCGGAATGTAGAAAAGTAGCAAACTTGACTTATGATCAAAGAAAACAAAATGTTATGAAACGGGGAGGCTGCTTTAAATGTTTAAAATTGAACCACATTTCTAGTTCGTGTAGAAGTAGATGTAACTGTGCGATTTGTGGGAGACCCCACCATACTCTTCTCTGTAAGAATGATCCGAAATCAGCTGCGCACGCACAAAGGGTTAAAAATTACAAGAATACTTCCGATCAAGATACAACATTATCAAATGATTCATGAACTCCCAGTGTTTTGCTACAGACACTCGTGATTAATTTAAGAGGTGAAAACAGAATTTTAAAAATTCGGGCGATTATTGATTCCGCTTCCCAAAGGTCTTACATCTTAGAAAACACTGCAAAAAAGATTGGATACAAGCCAATAAGAAAAGAAAAACTGAAGCATTCCTTATTTGGTGGTTCGAACACGAATACTTTGACACACAATGTTTACAAAGCTTACCTTTCTGATGTCAGCGAAACTTATCGTTGCAATTTTGAAGTTTTGAGTCAGCCTACAATTTGTTTTACTATGCCACCGGTCACTCAAGAACTGTGTGAAGATGATTTATCAGGTACGGGGATATATCTAGAAGATTGCCTTAACCCCATAGAGCTCCTTATAGGTGCAGATGTAGCTGGCAAATTAATGACAGGAAAGCTGAAGAATCTGAAATCCGGCCTGACCGCTATTGAAACAAGGCTAGGTTGGACTGTTATGGGACGCACTAAGAAGTTTACTGAAGATACTGAAAATCTTGTAGTCACTTCGATGAAGTAAAAGAGAAGTAAAAATTTCTGATCTGTGGGAACTAGATGTCCTAGGAATTAAGGATCCTGCAGAGAAACAGTCAAAGGAAGAACTTGAAGAAGCATCCAAAAATCATTTTGAGAAAACTCTAAGTAGAGATGATGACGGACGCTATGTTGTAAAATTACCATGGATAGAAGGACACCAAGAACTCCCAGATAACAAAACAATTGCTGAACGAAGGCTAAAATCAACTGTGAGGACTCTGAAGAATAAGGGTCTTATTGAAGATTATGAAGAAGTTTTTTGTCAGTGGCTTGGTGAAGAAATAATTGAAGAAGTAAATACTGATGAATTCGAGAAGATAGATTGCCATTATCTGCCTCATAGAGCAGTTATAAAAGAGCATTCAACGACAACAATTCGTCCTGTTTTCGATGCTTCTGCAAAAGAAAAGAACAGTTACTCTTTGAACGATTGCCTAGCTAAAGGTCCAAACTACATGGAGTTGATTCCTAACATTTTGAATAAATTTCGTTTGAACAAGTATGGGGTAGTATCAGACATTCGCAAAGCATTTCTACAAATAAGAATAAATGAAGAAGATTGTGATTTTCTAAGATTTCTGTGGTGGGAGGGCGGTGATCCTAATAAAGTGAAGATTTACAGACATCGTCGAGTAGTATTTGGGGTAAACTGCAGCCCATTTCTTTTAGGAGCTACTCTAAATTTCCACCTAAGTAATGTTCCAGATTATTTGCAAGAGACTGCTTCTAAACTTAAAAACTCTATGTATGTCGACAACTGTGTTGCAAGTTGCAGTTCCGAAGAAGAAGTAGTTAATTTTATGGCACAATCTAAAGAAATCATGTCAGCGGGATGTTTTGATCTTAGAGGATGGATAGGTAATGGTCTACCACCAAGTGTGTACGGAATTCCTGAAGAAGATTTTCAAGAGACTGTCTCAGTTTTGGGCTTAAATTGGAATATTTTGGAAGATACTCTATACTGTAGTTTAAAGTTTGACGAGTGCGAAAATGCAAATCTAAGTAAGCGATTTATCCTGTCCTTAGCAAGTAAGATTTTTGACTTCATTGGGTTTCTCTGTCCTGTCACTTTAATTGCAAGGATCATAATGCAAGAATGTTGGCGTAGGAAACTGCCCTGGGATGCCAAGCTACCAGATGACATCGAGAAAAAATTTCTGAAATGGGAAAATGCATTAAAATGCTTGGAAGGCATTAGAATCCCTAGAAGGATATTAGAAAATCATGCTCTAAATACAAATGTGTCATTCCATGTGTTTTGTGATGCATCAAGCCACGCTTATGCAACTTGTATATATATCAGAGAAGAAAATAATTTTCATGTGAGATGTCAATTGGTTCAAGCTCGTGCTCGAGTAGCACCCTTGAAATCAGTCTCCATTCCGAGACTAGAATTATTAGCATGTTGTTTAGGTGTTAGATTAATGAATTCTATAAAAGGAGACTTCTGTGACAGCCAAGTTCAAACTTTCTATTGGTCTGACTCCATGAACGCATTGTTCTGGATAAAAAATCAAGAACCATGGGGAGTATTAGTGATGAATCGTACCAGAGAAATAAGATCTTTGAGTCATCCGAACGACTGGAGATACGTCCCGGGTAACTTAAATCCAGCTGACCTTCCATCAAGAGGTTGCAATGCTGATGCTTTACTCAAATCCCTTTGGTGGGAGGATCCGGAATTTTTGAAGACACCAACGAGTCAATGGCCGAGACAAGAAATCTCACCCGAAATACAGATTGTCAATTCAGAAAAAAAAAGGTCGATCATTTCTGCTCTAAGTACTGAAACTACTGAGAAGTTTTATGAGAGATACTCGTCTTACGTGAAATTATTAAGAGTTACGGCATGGATATACAGATTCATCTCGAATCTTCGAAATCATTCTAAACGAAATTCTGGGGATCTTACAAATAAAGAACTTAAACATGCTGAATTAATCCTGTTAAAGATGGTTCAAAGGGAAGACTTTCCTAAAGGAATAGATGATCGTTTACGAAAACTTCATCCCACCGTTGACAAAGATGGCCTTCTAAGGGTAAAGTCTCTTATACTTAGAAGTAAAGATAATACAGACTTTCGTTTGCCTATCATTTTACCAGGAAATCATTACATCGTGCAGAAATTGATAGAATGGAAACATAACGAATTAAACCACGCAGGAGTACAAATATTAATGAACCATCTCCGAGAAAAATATTGGATTCTCAGGTGCAGAAAGTCCATACGGCAAGTTACCTTACGTTGTATAAGATGCAAACGCTTCACCGTAAATTCTGTTCAGCCTGAAATCACCGCCTTGCCGGAAGACAGGATCAGAGATGCTGCTATCTTTGAAATTACCGGGGTTGATTTAGCCGGACCTTTGTACTTGAAAAATGGTAAAAAATGTTGGATTGTGCTGTACACCTGCGCTGTTTACAGAGCGGTACATCTTGAATTATTAACATAATTATCCTCTGAAGCATTTTTGCAAACCCTGCGAAGATTTGTTGCGAGAAGGGGTCGACCTTCTGTAATATACAGCGATCGAGGCACAAATTTTTCAGGAGCTTCGAAGCTATTTACTGATTCTATACTTGCAAAAATACGGAAGGAAGCCCTAGTACAGAACATAATATGGAAGTTTATCCCCCCAGCTTCACCATGGTGGGGTGGCTGGTGGGAACGCTTAATAGGCTGTACAAAGCAAATTTTGAGAAGAGTATTAGGACGAGCAGCTCTAGATTTTTAAGAACTTTACACAATTATATGTGATATCGAATGTTTGATGAATTCCAGACCATTAACTACTATTTCTGAGGATCCCGATGATTTAATTCCATTGACTCCGAGCATGTTTTTGCAAGGAATTAAAGAAACTGGTCTTCCTGACCTAGATAACTTCGAAAATGGGAATTTAAAAGGAAGACTTCGATATTTGCTAAAATTGAAGAAAGATTTACGGAAAAGATTCAGAATTGAATATCTAGGACAATTAAAAAATTCAAAGGGTATCGCTAAGACTGACAAAAAAATTGCTGTAGGAGACATAGTTCTCGTCGGTCATGATAATCAAAAAAGAATCAACTGGCCATTAGCCAGAGTTGTGGAAACTTATCCTGGTAAAGACGAAAAATCAAGACAGAAAATGGGTTTTTGATACGCCCAGTTCAAAGACTTTATCCGCTAGAGATCTCTTCTGATGAATCTAGTGATTTTCGTGCAAAGTATGCTGCAAATGGAACTTTGATACCTACTCGTTCTACACCGAAAAGATGCCCTGATCCCTCTGAACTGTCTAGAACTGTTTCAAAGAATGTCAAGAAATCTGTTGAGATACCTGACGAAAAACAACGATTTACCAGGAGGGGTAGATCCATTAGAGCTCCAGATAGACTGAATTTATAATTGACTGATAGAACTTTTATTTACCTTTTTTTTTTTTTTTTTTTCTCTGTTCCTTTTCATTTTTGCTTGATGTAATGTTTATTAATATGTCTTTTTTCTCTTTTTTAGTTTGATTTTGTACAAGATTGCCAGAATCAAAGGTGGGAGGATGACCCATTCTTGCCGTCAGGAGGCGGGCTGTTCTTCCACTGGAGATCGTCTGCCTATTTTTATGTTTTATTGATTGGCAACATGGTTTTTTCTGATGATGAAAAGTTTTGTTTTTCTGTTGTAAAAAGAAGGAATGTGAATCCGTAAGGATATGAAAGAGCGTTCTGACGCTCGACAGCTAATATTAAATGCTTGGAATTAAATATTGTGATAACTGCAGATATTAATGAAACAATTATGTATTATAAATGTAAATAGTGCGTCTAATTAAACGTTTGTGTCGTGAAACTTGAGCTGTGTTTATTTCGACTACTCTGTGATTACTTAGAATAAGCCGGCGAAAAAGAACAAGACCTGTCAGGTAAGAAATATTTTATCCTCTTTCTTATGAAATTTATAAAACCTGACGGGACAAAATGTATCATGAATGACATTAGGGTTAATATTCATTGTCGTGACGCTTTTTTTTTTTTTTTTTTTTTTTTTTTTTTTTTTATGTGCAATATTTATTCAGTATAACTGTTAAAACTTAATTTCGCAAAAAAAATTTTTAACTGCCTTGTGTTATTTGTGAAAAGACATTTTGTAAAATCTATCAAAATATTCCAATTTAAGTACGCGTGTTTGTGTATACTTTGGGGGGAAAAAATCATTTCAGTGAATGAAGGTTTATTTTATTTTTATTTTTCTAATTTCTGTATGTTTTTGTGTTACAAAGATAGTACTACGTACTACTATTTATCATGTAACTTTTATTGTATCAGTATTCGCCAAATCGTGACTCTAACATTGTTCAGCTTCAGATAAACAATAGTTTCCCATTTTCATTATCTTTATAAAAATATGCAAGATTTATTCATCATACATCATAGTTTATAATTACACTGTTTATTTTCGAATATATTTCACTCAATGTCAAACGCGTTTATTATTGTACAAGGAAAAAATTTTGTATTTCCAGTCTTTTTTTTTTTTTTTTTTTTTTTTTTTTTCAGATCTTATTTTCACTTTTATTTAAATTATTAATGCTTAATATTTGCCAGCTTTCAACAAGACATTCTAATGATGTGTACCAATTTGTAATATTTTGTGCAGTAATTATTATAAGACAATAGTTATACTATTTGACCTATTTGCCAACTCACATAGAATATTTTATTTTGCTAAATTTTCTTAATTAGTAGTATAAAAATACAGTAAACTGCAAAATAATAATATGTATGATAAAGAATATTAAGTCATGTAAATACCAATTTAATAGTTTCTTTGACAATCTAAATTTATATGGTTACATTTAAATGTGTGAAACAAATATCAACAAAATCATTCATCCACATGCATGTAGTATATATATTTTTAAAAAAAAAATAGCAGGAGAGAAAATATAAAATGATTTACAAAAATTGAAAATATTAAAAAACATCAATTTTTCAAATGAAACAAATGTAAACATGTTATATTGCAAATTATATTAATACTTGAACTGAAAATTTTTTTAAAATTCTATAATTTTAAATTACTTATATTTTTATTATGAAATTATAAATAAAATTATTTTAAAATATAAAATATAGAAATTTGTATGTAATTAACCCTCGCTTTCTCAAGATCAAGGCGTTACTGCAGAAAAATTGCTTGCAGGTGCTGCTTGGCATGTTTGGCGAAAATCACCAACACCGCGCCTTTTTGTATCATTTAGAATAAATCGTCGTGCAACATTCCACTGGCTACATTTACTATCTCTGGTGAAGTAGCACATTTTTTGAATGAGGTGGTCTTAACAAAATTTTTGATAATATCGATATTGACATATTTTACTCATATTTGAATTATTTATTTATTTATTTATTTTTATAAAGAAAGACAAAACAAAGTTATTGCTGTCTGTATTTTAGTCTTTATGTGTCAGGAGTAGATCCAGGTTTTAATTTTTTTGGTACAATTTTAGTAAAAAAAAAAAATGTAACACTTTCCACTTTCAGTTGTTCTATATAAATGTTTATTATCAAGTTCATGTTTCATTGAACCAAGTTATAGGTAATAATTAAAAATAATTCAGGAAACAGGGAAAAGTTTTATAAAAAGGTCATTTTTGTAAAACTCTTTTTAAAAGGTTGTTTTTATGAATTTAAAGTTTGCGAGGGGCAACAAAAGAACTTTATTTTTTACACGTAGCAAACCTTACAAAGCCAGTATATTATATCAATACAAAAAACCCTTAACGGGTTAAAAGTTTGTGACGCAGCATTGTACTTTATGGCTATAAGAATTAGAAATACGGGTCTTAAAAATAATGATATCAAATTTTCAGTGACGCTTTGATATTAATTAAATCTTATATATATTATAAATGTGAATGTCCGTTTATTTGACTGAGTTTCACGCTAAAACTGCTCGATGGATTTTGATAAAATTTGTTATGGAGATAGCTTATACCCTAACTTAGAAAGTTGGCTGCCTTTTATTAAGAAAAAACACTTTTTTTGTTATTTTTATGCATAAAATAGCAATTTTGTAAGCTAATAATAGCAAAAAATTAGCCATTTAAATTTTAACCATAATTTAATTGTTTCCAAAATTAAATTTAATTATTCATAATTTAATTGTTGTCGAGTTTATTTATTTATTTTTATTTTTTTTTCCAACAGGAAAATAAATACATTTATCTAAACGTGAACAATAAAAAATAAAATAAATAAATAAATTATGCATCTCACAAAAATTGACGTCATTTTAAATTTAAAATTTCTTTTACAAAGTGCTAATATAGTTTACGATGCTAATGTGTGTTGTACTAAAATTAGTTTTATTTATAGATCCTCCTGGGTGATTTTTTAAATTGTTGTGTTGAAGTACGCCGAACATTTTTCGCCAAGAGGTTTAATTTAGCAACAGCGATTTTAATCTAGGTAGTTCAAGAAAAATGTAAAATTAATAAAGTTGTGTAGCACGATAATGTTTAGTTATTTATTTATTTTTTTATATGCCATTCACTACGCTAATTTAACATACAAATAAATGAGCTGCTGTGTGTGACTGCACTTGCACGCTGTCGGGCAGAAATATTTGATTAATTCAAATTAATATTTAAATAACTAAATAAAGATATGTTTAATAGAAAGCATAGTCTTGGAGACAAACTTGGCGAGTGGGCGACCAAATTTGGTGAAAAATGATAGTTTAGGGTTCCCGATGTTTCGAAGCTCTCCGACACACGGGAACGTAGACCTTGAGCTTACCAAGGGATTCTCGATGGAGTCATCTCCAAGCCCCATCGCCAAAAGTTATAAGTAGGTGTGAGTTGATTTTTGCGAAAGAGTATGTAGTCACTGCAATCCAGAGTTATTCAGAGACCTATTCTGAGTCATTGCACTTTAGGGATTGAGCTCTAAGGAACTGGACATTTTTCGTGAGTGAATGAAAATTTGCTCTGGTGTAGTTGATGTTATTTGCTTTACTCCTGTGGAACAAGTGACTATTTTTTAGACTGTCCCAGAACATTCATCAAATAATGACTTATACTGTACGAGTAACAGCTTCAACTGTTTCCAGAATATTCGAAGAATTAACACCAGCTATTGGACTATTTTCGAAAATATTTGTTTTAATAATAGTTTTTTTGTACAGATTCGAGGAGTTCAAAAAATGTTTGATATTGCCAAGGAGGTCCCATAATAAAACTGTGACGAAAATAGTCGCCAATCGAAATTTATTCAGTTACAAAGAAATCATTTAAATATAGTGTCCAGCGAAGCGGGCAAAGCCTGCTAGTTATACATAGATTTTCTTATTTGAATTTGCTTTTTCCTTTTATTTATATTTACAGTGTAAACGTTATTTTCAACATAAAATAATATATAGCATTTACTCATTGATACCTTTCCATTCACATCTCTTATACTATGAAAGCATGTGTTTTAAAAGAAATTATATGAAATTCCAGTAACGCAGTGGTGTTACATTAAGTGATTTGTTTTTAAATTTCTCTGCAATTATTTTGTTTTGCATATTAAAGTATATGTGCACATTGAAATATTGCTTTTAATTTTCAAATACGCTGTCAAATATATCACTTTCATTAAGCTTATATTATGTACTGAAATATATTTATTTCAATGAATTATTCTACATTTTGCGTCACGCCATCCAAAACTGAAAAAAATTTCACAGTTTTTTTCTTTGCATCACGATATCTATTTGCATGCATTTTCAATTTATTTGGATGAAATGACACAAAGTAAACATTTCCATATATTTTACTTACAGTTTTGGATGGCGTGACGCAAAATGTAGAATAATTCATTGAAATAAATATATTTCAGTACATAATATAAGCTTAATGAAAGTGATATATTTGACAGCGTATTTGAAAATTAAAAGCAATATTTCAATGTGCACATATACTTTAATATGCAAAACAAAATAATTGCAGAGAAATTTAAAAACAAATCACTTAATGTAACACCACTGCGTTACTGGAATTTCATATAATTTCTTTTAAAACACATGCTTTCATAGTATAAGAGATGTGAATGGAAAGGTATCAATGAGTAAATGCTATATATTATTTTATGTTGAAAATAACGTTTACACTGTAAATATAAATAAAAGGAAAAAGCAAATTCAAATAAGAAAATCTATGTATAATTTAATTAATATCAAAGCGTCACTGAAAATTTGATATCATTATTTTTAAGACCCGTATTTCTAATTCTTATAGCCATAAAGTACAATGCTGCGTCACAAACTTTTAACCCGTTAAGGGTTTTTTGTATTGATATCATTACTTTTTAGGGGTTAATGATCAAAACGCAAAATTAAAGGAGCATGGTAATAACACTGTATTAAAAGTGTTGTTTTATAGGTCACACTCGAACAAAATAACAAACTAAATAAAATTTCAAAATTTTATAAAAAGTGATAAAAAAGATGGACACATGCAACATTACAAAGGCATAATATAGTACATTTTAAAAATGACAAAAATTTCTTATTTATATTTATTTCTTATTATAATGTTTTAGGTATAGATTTGATTTAAAAGAGAAAAATAAATAATAATAGAAAAATCTTTAAAAAGTGAAAATTTTATACTGGTAAATATTTAAGTAGTATAGTTTGTTATGAATTTAATTTAAAAAAAAAATCTTAATCTATTCAAAATTTTATTATAGCTTAACATTTTGTAATTTATATATTATATATATACTAGAAACTTAATGAGCAAATTAATTATTTTCAAATTCTGTTTTAAGAATTTTTTCAATCCGTAGTTTAAGTGATTTATCACCTAATTTTGAAAAAATTACAAATATTTGCATATGATTATCATATTATTTGTCATTTTTATGAAAATAAAGGAAAAATTTTTTGTTGTTGCAATCACCTTTTAAAATAGAACCAATTTTGAAAGTTAACAACGTATCAGCATGAAAACAATGTAAATACAAAGAATATTTTTGATAAACAAATGTCATATAAAATACAAGTACCTAAATAAATAACTCATTTAATATATATATTAAAAAAAGAAAAATGTTTTTTATTTTATTTTTGACGCTCCCCGATAGATGGAGCCAAAACGATTATTTGATATTCAGTATTTCAGATGGAAGAGAAGAAATTCGTCCGCGAAACTGCCGCATCACGGTATTTTCGGAGTAAAAAATAGTTCGATTTTTAAACTGAGTTATAAAAAAAAACAAGAGTTTTCCTAGGGAAAAGGGAGATGTCAGGCACATCAGATAAAAGCGATTAATATCATATATCAATTAAACTAAATTCGCTCGAGCCATATTCGAGAAAAATTTGTTCCTTACATACGCCGTCCATTTACAACTTAAATGAGCCAATTCATATCTCGAAATATATTGCACGCAGAAATGTAGGGATTTCAGGGTAGGATCAGACAGAAGGTGAAAGTCTATTTTGAAAATATCAGAACATAACCTCCCATATTTCCTGAGATATTAAGTGTCGGCTTTCAGCGGTTACTTTGATCTTAAAATTCCTGTATATATAAGTGTCGCAGTTTTCGTTCGTTTTTCCGTTTCCGCTGAGTGTCGTGGCGTTCGTTTGTTTTTGCGCTTGCGTCACTAGAAAAACTGCCGTTTTTCATGATTTGTTCTATATTTAATATTTGCTGTTAAATCCTTAGAATTTTAGGCAAACCAATTCTTAAAAAAAAGAAAAGACGTGCAAAAATGGCTTGTAATTTTATTCTCATCTCTCTGTGCATTTTTTGGTTTAGTTCATTATCATTAATATATTTTTTTTCATTATCACTAAACAGTTATTACTAGTTTAAAAAAGGTGTATTTAAACATGCATTTAAAGTTGGGGGGGGGGATGCTTTCTCGAAAAAAAAAAATTACGTTGTCAAGAGACTGCATGCTTACAATTTACAATGTGATGATTCTATTTAAAACATGAAGTAAAATTCTATAATTCAGCATAATTCTCTATTCATTTACTAGGAAAAACATGAATGTGGGAATGACCCCCGAAAAGAAAATAAACTTTGGTCAGTAATTGTGCAAAACTTACTTTTTTTCGTACAACTTTCTGAATTTCAATGATATTTGAGAATTTTTTTTTTTTTTTTTCCCCGTTCAGAGGAAGGGGTCTATTTATTCCAGCAAATCCATAATAAAGTGATCATTATACATTTAAATAGTGTACCTTTAACCGAAGTTAATGCATAAACATTGTTTGTATTATAAATCGTTTTATATAAAATATTCCATGGTACTGTTCAGTGTCCATTTTAAGTCTCATGAATTTGTTGACTTCTGTCATTTTATAGAAGCTTCTCTTTTCTTTTTTTTTTTTTTTTTTTTTTTTTTTTTCTTTTATTAAGTCTTGATTTGGAAAATATTCGTATTTCTTTTACATAACTTTTTTAAAAGAAATGTAGAAAGAAAGAAATGTTGACTCATTTTTCTCATGCTCAAGCTGTAAACAAATAATAGTAATGTTTTAAGAATATATATATATAGTATATTCAGGGTTCATACTCATCAAGGAAAAACTGGAATAAATACTCAGGGAATTTAGATTTTGTTAAAAAAAAAAAACAAAAAAAAACAAGGAAAATAATTTTCATAAAAAGTCAGGGAAAAATAGATAATAAAACTTGGAAAAACAAACATTTTCCTTTCTCTTAAATTATATCGTTGTTTAACTGCATATCAAAATTCAGATGATATTAAGTATAGTGGAAATATTTATGTAAACAATGATTTCTATTTGAATTTCTATCATAATCGGCAGTAACATGACATACAGGGGAAGTAGATGTATTTTCTCCTCTCTAGAGGAGCATTTCTTGTAATGTCGTTAATATTGCCTCTAAAATTATCTGGAAAACTCGGGGGCGTTTTTTCCTGATATTGGAGTTATTAAAAATTATAAAAATTAACTTTTTAATTCTTAAAAATTACAGAAAATGAGAGGGAATTCTTTCTGGTTGTGACTTTCAGACTTAGCATCTGAAAATTTTTATTTTATTTTTTTCTTTTTGCCTTATGCATGAATATATGTAAATTTAAATTAGATATATCAATTCTACAGAGTTTGAAGCAATGCAAAATAAAACTTCTAAAATGTATTTCAATTATTCCGTCCTCCTATAGACTGAAATATGTAAGAAATTTTTGTGTACTTCATGTAAATTAATTGTAAATGTATGCAATGCTTTTGTGATTTGATCAAATATTATACATCATCTAAAATTAAATTTATCATTTATTTATTGTATTTTTTTTTTTTTTTTTCCATTTAGCTCACAAAACTAAGAAGATTTGGAGAGTCCATGTATCAAGACCACACACGAAGGATCTTGAAATATATGTTTACGAATGATGTAGCACAACAGTAGAGTTTCCTAGGGATTGGGAAAAAGAAATTTTTGCCCTGAAGCTATGTAGCATGATTATAGGTCCGTATTTGCAGAAGTGTTTTTAACTTTATATCTACTTTTTTATTTCGCAACCACAAATAAAAAAGTGTGACAATCATTAAAAAAAAAAAAAAAAAAAAAAAAAAAAAAAATTGATCTTTATATTTTAAAGTTCTCTAAATATAATTCTTAGTTTCATTATGTTGATTAAAAACATGTTTAATTTAAAATAAGCTTAATATATAATTATGTTAGTATGTTAAGGAAAAGAAAATACAAGACTATTTGATTAAAAATGCCTTTTCGGCAAGCTTAAAGGCAAAGTTAGATTCCTTTACATTGTATGGAATTACAATTTCAAATTGCAATTATAACATTAACATTGGACTATTTGGGCACCACTAAATTTCAATGTTAATTTGTTAAGAATTTATTAAATTGTATGATTTGGCGAGATTTTTGGTGACAAAATTTTTGACTTAGCAATAAAATTTGTGATTTGGCGGCAAAATTTGATAGCTGACGGCAAAATATGGCGATGGAGAATGACAACTTTGGTGTCATTATATTTTCTTCCCACGTGAAAACCTCTTATCTCTTCACAGACCAATCAATACCTTGTTTCCACAAGATAAAAAGTTAAAGGAAGCTGTAACATGTTACTCTCAATTTCAACCGTAAATTTTAAATTCTTGCCTAAATTGGCGTTCTAGATTAGTTACCACCAACAATATTTTTATTAAGACTAATGTATTATTTTAATTTTATATTTTTAAATGATTAGTTAAAGCAGTTATCATGTTTTTCAGTTTCATCTTTTTTATCGTTTGCACGTGACGTAAACATCAGATTACAAATTTAAGCAATTAAATCTACTAGCAAACCCATGCGAAATTTTCGCATTTTATTTCTTTTCTCATCTAATTTATCCTTTCATCATCTAATTTAAATTTTAATTCAACAAAATCCAAATTATTATTAGAACCAAATTAATATTGTCCGATAATGAAACCAAAATCATTTAAAGAAAGGTTTCAAAATAAAATTAATATCTGACGATCTGGTTTTCATACTTCCCTAATCAGTACAGCTTTAGTATCTATAGAACCCCCATGGCGACTTTTTAATTTTTGATGCCATGTTGATGATTTGCTTATTGGCATGCCTTTATTTATTATTTGACATGCCTTTTTATTATTTATTTATTTATTTTGATATAATTTTATTTAAAATAATCTTATCTAGTACCTATTTTGATTATACTATTTACTATTGCATTTTTTAGTCAACTTATGGCAATAGTTCAATTCTGTTTATATCTTTAAAGTATTGCTATGTTTGTTTAAAACACGGCCCTACTAGATCACTCTGCGGCAAAGGCGTTTGTGCCGAGGAGTGATCTAGTAGGGCCGTGCTTTACAATAATGCATGCAAAGATTGTAAATATGCAATTTCTAAAACTATACAAATTTTTTCTACAAAGTGATCTTATCAGATAAATGTCATTTTTCTAATTAAACCATTGAACTGAATCCGCTTGCAAATATTTATAACTAATATTTATATATTGCAAATGTATAAATATTACTTTTTTATCCTCGCATATTTCATTAATTACTTTACAATCGTATCGTTTTAACAAAATCTAATCGTAACTGGACTGCGTAAGAGTAATATTATAAAGATAGAAAAAGTCGGCTTCATCACAATTGACGAAAAATCACTTTTTGACTTGTAACTTTTAAACAGTTGAAGCTATCGAAAAAGTGTAAATGCAAAAATTGTTCTTTAGGGTAAGGTGGTAATTCGCCTGATTTGAAATATTTTCCTATTTTCAATATTAAAGAAATTATGGACAAATGAAAATTTCCATCCCCCACCGTTTCCACCCCCTTTGTGCTGGATACTCCATTTACGAACTCGATCGAGATTTTTGCTGTCCTGACAACATATCCCGAGCAGGTTAAATTTAAATAAAAATTACTCCAGTTATCGTGTTCACAACTTAAGATGGGAAAAAGCGTTATACACACACACACACATATATATATATATATATATATATATATATATATATATATATATATAAACTTTTGAACGGAGGGTGGTTTTGGGTTCTAGGGGTCATGATCGGTGAAGATATGAAGAAATTTTCCAGAAGTCATGTCATGAGAACCATTGCAATAGGTAGATTTCCTATAAGGAATCTACCTAATAAAAATTAATACTATAATTTTTTTTAATTTTATGTAAAGTCGGGGAATAGTAATAATTTTTGTTGAAGTAAGCCATATTTGAAAGTATGTTATTGTAAATTGCTAATTTTTTGGAGAAAAAAAATTTCTTTGCGGGGGGGAGGGGGCACAACATAAGACAGAGAAAATGGAGGGAAAATAGAGAAAAATTGAAAAAGTTTTAATGTTGGCCAACCTGGCTTTAATATGACCTTTTTTTAAATTTGGCACCGAAGTTGGTCAGACATTACTCGCGAAGGTCTAGTTACGCAATTATAATAACCATTTTAATTTATCTCCAAAATGTCAATAAGTATTTAAAAGTCACCAATTGGGGGGGGGGGGGGGGGAGTTGTCCATACTAAAGCTGTACAGAAACCTCCTGTTTCGGTACTGGAATGTTATCGCTCCTCCTATTTCAAAATATTATGGGATTACCTATTCACTGGTTAACTTCACTGATTATTCTGGTAGGAGAAAGAAATGAAAAGGTTTTCGATAAAGTATGTTAGTTTTAAGGTTGAAAAGTTGAATGTTAATTTTGTTATTAATATACAGATGGCTCAAAAAAAAAGCCGCAAAGTATCAACATAAAGCTTTAAAAGTATGTTTAAATTTTTTATAGGACACTTCATCTGTATTATTTATTATAATAAATTTTTATTAATTTTTTTTCCAGATGCTGTGGAAAAAGAAAACAGTCATGTCTCAAGGGCACAAATAGAAGAGGTTCTTAAAACATGGTTGCGCCATGCAAAAGACAGATATAAATATGTAAAAAAGTCATGTAAATGAAAAATTGGATGATGTAAATAAAATTGGATTAATAAAAGTTAAGTTTTTTCCGTAGGTTCACACAAGATTCAGTTTTACTGGAAGATCACAAGAGTATAGTTTCTTAAATGGTTCATTGCTTAAGTTCTGCAATTAAATATGCTGAGGATTACTAATTTGATGGATTATCAATGAATTAGCTTTCATGCCAAGCACAATTCATCTGTGCCAAAAACATACTATTTAAACAAAATGAAAAAGAAAAAAAAAATCTAAAATTGAAATATATTAAAAAAGGTTATGATTTTTTTTTTTTTTTTTTTTCTGCTCCATTTTCATTTTTTCAGATGCATATAATTTTATATTTTTCGCGTGAAAGTACGTTTCATTTTATGCTAAAAGAAAAAAAAATAATAATAATAACTGGTAAATTTCTTTGGCAAGTTATTACCAGATTTTTGTTTTCATATTTTAATTAATTTTAAAAAATCTAATCAAAACTAAGGTACCAAATGATAGAGGCAATTTTTCTGAATCCGTCAAACTAAACAGCTTATCGATCTGACAATTAGATTTTTTAAAATTAACTAAAGTATGAAAGGTAACTTGCTATAAAGACGAGTACGAACCGGAATGGTCACCTCTCTTGCAAATTAATAGATTTATGAAATTGCTTACACATAAATAATAATTACTGAAGCAAATTGAGACTTTGTTGTCTTGAGGCCATTTTGTTCAGTACATCTTAAAATTTTAATGTTACATTATGATGAATTCAAAGAAATGCCAACAAGATAGTCTTTCATGTGCAGTTCTATTTCTAATGAATGTCTTTACACTTTTCATAGAAGAAAAAGATCTCACTGTGCTCGTTATAGATACAAGTAAACTATCCATTAATTTCATTTACTTGTGAAAAAAAAAAAAAAAAAATACAAATTTTATAAATAAATAAAAAAATTGCTTTGAATACTGTGGCAGAATATCAGAAATTTGTGTTTAAATACTATTCCAACTAGGAGTCGCTTCGCTAAGCTCAGATTCCGAAGAATATAACACAAAAGAAAAAAAGTTTTTTCAGAGTTTGTAAGAAGGAAGAAGAGCGAAAGCATGTGAATAGAATAAACACGTGATTTATAGTTATGTCATTTATTAACTCGGTAGTGGTTAGCAAGTACTGCCTCCGATAAATTGTAAAAAACTTGGGAAAAGTAACTAAAAAGTTGCATGTGTATGAGAAATAGCTATATACAAAATCAGTTTGATACATTTTACAAATGTCATTAATGTGGGAGTCCATTGCTCCATCCCCTCCGCCCAGGAGAACTAATCTGATCAAACGATATGATTAAAAAACTTAAAATGAACATTTTTTCTTCTTTTTTTAAGTCATGATTATTATAAAATAATTTTTAACTTCAGAAGGATTATTTATTAAATTATATTTCGGGAGAGGTCCGGACCCCCTCCCTGGGTACGTCCTTGGTGGAGGGGGGAATTCCCAATGACATTTTTGTTTTCTTTGAAAAATTTTACAAAATAAATCAGTTTTCCATGACAATTATCACCGCAGAAGGTGGAAGTAAAAGTTGTCACAGTTGAAAACTGTCCCAACACGTCTTGAAGGTAACAGCTATTAAAAAACCACACCAAAGGAAACTGCAATAGAACTGCTGAATGTTTAAGTCTGATTTAACCTTAGTCACACGTGTTAAGTCAAAAAGAAAATCACTATACAATAATTTGACCTTTAGACTGGTCATTCTTTTTTTTTTTTTTTTTGTAATTTGGCATTAAATGACGAAGTTCCTTGTCATTTCTCAAATATATAGGGTTTATAATGCAATCAGTTTACAACTAAATTCAATAAAAGTCTAAAATGTTTAGATTGGGGAAGGAGGGATCACCAAATCTCTCCTTGGCAGCCTTGATTGAAGAAAAATATTTAAAATTACAAATATTTATTCTCACTTCCTTTAGTGAGTCTTTTCACTCACTTTCCAATATTAATATAAGCTTTTGATAGCAAATAAATGAAATACTATAAAAATCTTTTTATAGCATGTTTATTGTACAATAATTTTTAATATATATTCTCAAATCTATCATAAAAAAATAAAATATACTAAATTTTAAAATATAGTATATTGTTTTATTTTTTATGTAGTTTATTTCAAATATATTTTTTATTCTCTTATGCTTGTATATAAACGTATGGGAATAAGAAATATATTTGAAATAAACTTGAGATTATGCGTTACTTATTGCATAATAAACCAATTAAAAATATTCACAATTCTGCATTCATTTATACAAATAAAAGATTTCCCCAAGTCTAATTTGTGCTGTCCTGTGGACAAACTGCAGCCATTGTATGAACATCAAAAAAAGACCTCTTCTAGATGCTCATAGGTATCGTTTATAGTCATTTTACCTCATCCTGTGAGCATCCTGCACTCATCCTGTGACTGCCTGAAAATGCTGTCCTCTGGATTTGCATAGGTGTCACATTTTGCTCAGCTCTGGATGTCCTCTGGCCAAGGTACGTCCATTGCGTGATGTCCACAGGATGCCTTATTATCCCACATATGACAGCTTCTAGATTTACTCTGGATGTCATTGTGTTGTATGGGATATAGATGCAGTTAAAATACAGTGGAATTATTAAATAATAAAACGCAATAATTTTCATTGTATCCTATTATGCAATCAATTTTCCATGATGTAATGACGGAGAAAGAACAATAATAAATACACGTGGCTATTATATTTATTAACAACTTCAGTTGAGAAAGCGCCATCGATCGATCATTACAAACGCGGATAGAAAGGTGAATGAAAATCTCCAGATACAGTTTCAAATTCATTTTTTTTTTACAATACCACTTAATGGCTGATTCCCAGAGTCCTGCATCGTGTCGGGTAACCCGATTTTACCAGAACCCGACCCGACCTGCGGGTCGAATTGACAATTTTTTTTTCTCTTGCGGGTCGGGTTGACTGAATTTTCTTTCTTGCGGGTCGGGTTTAGCTTCCTACGAGTCGGGTCGACTTGAGAACACCTTTCAAAAAGAAAATTTACAACTGAAAGCATAAATTTGTAGACATAATTATAGCTCTTTAACTGATTTTAGACATGTGCCGGTGCCGGAGCTCCGTATTCCTATACGCGAATATCCACCTTGGGGGGGGGGGGGGGGGGGGGAATCCGTATAAGCATGAGAAAAAAATATCCGCATACGTTTTCTTCAACAAATCTAAAACTGATCATATGCAGAAATTGTATGAAAATTTTAAAGTACTGTATAAATTTTTATTGACTATTGTTAATATATATATATATATATATATATAAAAGAAATACAACACAACCTCGCTTTTACGTTTTGGAAATTTAAGTTATTTCTCAATTTACATTTTTTTTTTTTAATATCTTTATTTTCAATGAATTTTAATCCTCATTTTTATGTTAACGAAATTTTGAATTTTCTTCCATTTACATTTGTATATACAACAAATATACAGGGAATACTTGTCGTGATATAATTACAAAAAGTAATGCAAAATAAACACATAAAGGAAACAAATACCATCAAGGCAGATTATATTCTTTATCGTCTTCTCTAGAACAAATAAATAATGCACCAAGTAAAACTGAAACGAGAAAAAGCTAAGTTGCTAATTATGCGAATTTAAAGTGATCAGTGATCCTTAAAAAGCAAATGTTTAACTGCGAATCACATACATGTTACACAAATTATTATAGTAAAGTAAACATCCACATCGGACAAAAGCAATAAAGAATAATACATCTTTTTTTATTTTTTTCCAGACTATAAGTATTAAATAATAAATTACGAACATTTAAATTGAAGTGCATTTTTTATTTTCTTCTATATTCAATAAAAGAAAGTACTGGATTCATAAAAATTTTCGACTCCCAGTTTTCGACGGATTTACATGTTTTGAGAGGTCTAGAACACGATTTTACCATTTATAGACAATGTCTGTCTGTGTGTGTGTGTCACAAAAATTTTGTGGCGACTGTATCTCCGGAACTACTGTTCAGAATTATATATGAATTTATATGTAGAGGCACCTTGACCTAAATTAGTGTCTATCAATTTTTGTCAACCGATCAACAGGTGGAGCTGCTATACAGCAATTTCCGAGATTTAAGAGGAAGCTATATCTCAGGTTCTATTGAGTATAATCAAACAAAGCATGATCTGTGAAAAGGCTATTATGAGACATGATGATTCAGTTTGAATTCTTATCGGCCAACAGGTGGCGCTGCTGCACAGCGATTTCGGCATTTAAAAGGAAGGCTATATCTCAGGAACTACTGCATAAAATTGCATATAAATTTATATGTAGATGCATCTTGACCTAAATTAGTGTCTCAACTGTTGGTGTTAACCGCTAAACAGGTGGCGCTGCTATACAGCGATATTTGCGATTTAATGGGAGGCTATATCTCAGGTTCTATTGTGTATAATCAAACAAAACTTGATATGTGAGAAAGCCATAATGAGACATGTTGAATCAGTCTGGATGCTAATCGGCCAATAGGTGGTGCTATACTGCAATATCCCACGATAATGGAAAGGCTATATCTCAACTTCTATGGCATATAACTCTACGAAACCTGATATGCGAGATAACCATTATAAAAACGTACTTTTTAAGATGCTATTTATAGGCAGTAAAACTGTCTTACTTTGAATATTTAGTGTTAGTTGTCTCTAAGATGAAAATCGTTTGCATTCATCCTGTTAGATAATGTTAAAAAATAATATTTTTAATAAATTATTTGCACTTAGTAAAACATAGGAAAGTATAGAAGAAAGTCCTGTGGTGGCCACAACATACTAGTTTACTCTTGAAGTTCACAACTCTCACATAAATGGTTAAAAATTATTATTGATCTTTTTTTCAGTTTTTTTAATTTTTAAATTAAACAATTAGTAATTACTTAAAACAGGAATAAACTACTACGTCAGAAACACCAAAGGAAAATTATTGAGGTGCATACAGCTGTTTCGGTAGCCTAAAGCGTACCGTCTTCAGTGCAAAAAGAATTCTGAATCTGGAGAAGTGCTCGTATAAATAGGAGAGGGACCGGATTTAGTTCAACCAATAGGATTACGGAAGATGTGGGAAGTGTGGCCAATAGGAATTAAGGAATGTGTAGCTGTGTAAACAGTAGAAAAATTAAGGAAATGTGGACTGAATGTAAAATTTCCAACAATCAGACAAATAGGGAACAGCGAAATCACAATTTACAAGGTTTTTAAAATTTTTATAAATATGAAAAGCTTCAAAGAAATCGAGTTCATGAATGGATTTAGGTCTGCAAATTATTTTAGCTGAATTAAATTTAAATTATGATTTTCCTCCCAGCATATACGAGCACTTCTCCAGATTCAGAATTCTTTTTGCACTGAAGACGGTACGCTTTAGGCTACCGAAACAGCTGTATGCACCTCAATAATTTTCCTTTGGTGTTTCTGACGTAGTAGTTTATTCCTGTTTTAATATTCCAACGCCAAGTCTCCTGCTATTAATTAGTAATTACATTTCAAATTCTTTTTAAAATAATTTACCAACTGTATGACAAGGAAAACTTACCATATTTTATAATTTAAAAAAGTTTTGTATGATTTTTAGATGAATAAGTAATTTTCATTTAGTTTTCGGGTTTCGGGTCGGGTTCCGGTCGTAAAAGTTTCTCTACTGCGTGTTCGGGTCGGTTTTCGGGTTGATGAAAATTTTTTTGTCGGGTTCGGGTTGATATAAAATTCATCTGTCGGGTTCGGGTAGGGTAAAACTCTACTGATTCCAAAGCTTTTTTTTTTTTTTTCGGCATCAAAAATCTTTGCACGATAACATGGGGATGATAAATCTATATAATTACTATATCTATGCTCTTCTCATAATTTTACACTTTCAAAAGTATGCGCAATCGATTGGTACACTCAAAAACCTTAAAGCACGAATTTTCAAGGCGTAGTTTTGTTTATTTTTTATTATTTCCCTTCATCTGACCCTATACATTTTATGCTTTTAAAACTATTCGCAATCGATTCCTCATATCAAAAAAAAAAAAAAAAAAAAAAAACCTTGAAACATGAATATTAAAGGTCTTAGCTCTATATTATAATTTTTAAATATTTTGTCCTCTATTAGTTCTACACCATCGAAAGTATGCATGATCAATTCGTCATCCTCAAAAGTCTTAAATGTGTTTTTTAAGGCTCTAGGTTTAATTTAAAATTTTTAAATGTATATCGACCGATAGGTGCTGATACTGTGATGCAATTTCCTTTTTGTATGTATGTCAGTAGAATGATGTCCTCACTTAAATATACACTTTCGAAAGTATGCGCAATCGATTATTCAACCCCTCCCAACAATAATGATGATTATAATAATTATCCTATATGCCGAATTTTCAAGGCCATAGCTCTATTTTTATGAATTTTTAATTTTTTGCCCTCCCCCAATCCGCTTTCCAGAATAATTTTACGTTTTCGAAAGTATTTGCAATATATTCCTTACTCCCAAAAAGCTAAAAATACACAGCTGCTCAAAAGTTTAGCAAAATTTACAAGCAATCAGCTTTTTTTCAATTTAAAGACTTATCTCTAGATGAAATGCTTTTAAAAACTGGATATGTAAAGAACAGTGTGTCCCTCATATTTTTCAGAGAAGATTGGGTTACGACAATAATTAGGGAGCCGGCAACAAATTGAGTGCAAACAATAATGTTTGCAATCACCGTGTATCGTTAAGCAAAGAAAATGATCTGTAACTTTAGGATATGTTAATATAGATCCAGTTCAATTTGTGGATGAATTTGTGGAACGATAGCATGTTAAATAACGGAAATATAAGCATTTATTTAAAAACTCCAAAAAAATCAGTATATTTTTTATTTAAAATATAGAGTTTTAAACAAAAATTAATCCCACTTTCAGATTAATTGAGAAAACACTTTTGAAACAATATACTTCAACTGGAATATAAATACTGTTATAAATATCTCATGAAATATGAACAGGAATTACGGAAAATGTTTTCACTGTGCATGCGCGAAAGATAGAATTATTTATTTATTTATTTATTTTGTTTTTTACATAGGTTGAAAGCTAGATATATTGGCCAACTTTTGTCAAAAAATCATTTGAATAGAGTAAAAAATACGCAAATTGTCTGCCAAAGAACGAGCTGGACTTTAGGTACTTTCCAGAGTTAAAATTTCATAAAGAATTTTTCACATGCCGCGTAATTAATTTGAAGATACAATTACTTCAACCACTTTGCAAAAGTTCTTTTTTGAGAAAAAAAACATTATGATCTAACAAATCTTAGCAAACAAACAAAAATATGTTAGAGCAGGGCCGTGGACCATTAAAGGTCCGCAAGAAAATTTTGGTGATCCGTAGAATTTTTTTAAACTTATTTGCATTTTTTAATGTTTCACTAGAAATGATAGTGATATTAATTTTAACTTTAAAATTTTCTTAGTCACTAATTGACTCATACTCACACCAATAGATTTCAGATTTTTTTGAATGAGAGAGAGGATAGAATATTTGAAATATGGAAATTGATACTAAAACAGATGAAATATATTTTTAACACAATTATTTGAATTGTAAGTAACAGGTTCTGAATTTCTGATTTGCATTTAGATAGAAATTGTTCCAAATTTACTAGAATATTTGAATTCTTCAAAAGTTTCAAATGTTCGTAAAAAAATATAACTTCCCATTTGATTTTAATAACCTAATACGCATATTGCTAAATTTAGTAAATGTAGTTTTATATGTGGAAATAATAATTTATCATTGTAGTTAAATCCTTTGTCTGAGTTTTTACTTTCCGAACACTATAGTGAGGAAAGTATTGTAATCATGTCAAAAATCCGAATTTGAGATTTTGATGTTTCTATACGTTTCGAGGTCCAATGAGTCCGTTTTCACTTTTTTTGCGATGATGTATGTATGTATGTGTGTGTATCTATGTGTGTATGCATGTGTGTACGTATGTGTGTATGTCTGTGAGTGAACACGCTAGCGTCTAAACGCTTTCTTGGAATAAGCTGAAAGTTGGTACGTATATTGTAAGTCACCATAGTACGAACCCTATAGATTTTGGTGAATCTAGCACTTATAGTTTTTTTTACAGGGACACAAAGAAAAATTCTTTATCATTATGGTCTATGGGACCAATATCTTAAAAGTGCGATAGCATCTAAACGCCTTATTCAATTGAGCAAAAACTTTACACACATATTTTAGGTCACAGATATTCAATGTGTATAGATTTTGGAGAATCTAGCTCTTATAGTTATTTTGCAGGAACACAAAGAAAAATTCTTTATCATTATGGCCTAAGGGGCTGTTGCCGCTCACCTTAGTTTGGCTATATGCGCAACCTTGGCGCGCATCTCTTGTTCACTTGCATTCCCGCCTTAGCGGAGTAGTTGTATTGTTTTTCGTTATAAGAGTAACATCTCTCTTGTTTATCGTGTTCGGTGATATGGTTCACCTTTTTTATAGTTTGCGTTGACTATGGTGTCAACATACTTGGAATACGTTAATAATACGTTATCTATAAATTGTATATATGTAAATATGTACATACGATATGTTTAATAGTTTAATTAAATGTTTGTGAAGTAATAACTTCAGAATAGTAATTATTAAAATGATATACAGTCCACTCATAAAGTATCGTCAACATTTGGTCTAGTAGAACCGGAGGAAGATCAATCGTAATATAATGAAAAATAGTGGTGCTCATTGATGAAAATTAATTATGGATAAAAATAAATTAGTTATCCTTAATCGCCAACGCGGAACCTTGAAAGGCCAATTGACTAAGATAGTGACATATTTAGAGACTGTTAGTGACGACAATAAAGACATTATAACTCTAGAAATAAAGAAGGATAATCTGCAAAAAATAGTAACAAAACTGGATAATTTGAAAATCCAGTATTACGAAATAGCTGATGAATCGGAACTGGAAGTTCAATTGAACGCCTTCGCAGAATTGGAAGAAGAGACAGAAAAATTAGAGGTAAGGCTTCGAAAATTCTTACTCTCCAATAACATTAGTAAAAATGAAAGTGTTTTAAATGAATCTAAAGATAATCCTATTATCAATTTTCGTTTACCTGAAATTCCTTTACCCAAATTTAATGGTCAATATAATGATTGGTTTAATTTCAAAGATCAATTTATAACCTTAATTGATCAGAATGATAAACTTTCAGATAATCAAAAATTATATTATCTAAAATCTACACTTTGTGGAAGAGCACTAGATGTAATTACCGAAGACGATTCATATATTTCGCTTTTTAAAGCATTGGAAGATAGATTCCAAAACAAAAGAATGATTGTAAATTCTCACTTAAATGAGATATTAAACGTAGAGAATCTGTCTCAAGATTTAGTTAAAAATTTGAGAACAATTACAGATAGTTGTAAAAAAAATATTCGAGCACTCAAATGTATAGGATTGGAAATGAATCCCTTTACGGAGGCCTTACTCATAAATGTGATTCTTAAACAAATAGATAAAGAATCCAAAAAACAATTTGAATTATCTTTAAGTTCTACAGAATTGCCAACATGGTGCGATTTCATTAACTTTTTACAAAAAAGAAGTTTGGTGTTAGAAAATTTACAATGCGTTTCGAATACGAAACCGAAAGTAATGAATGCGGAAAAGAGTACTAGAATAAAAACCTTCTTTTCTAAAAATGATTCCTTTAATGATCAAAATTGTCCCCTTTGTAAAGGAAATCATTCTTTATCTAAATGTTGTGAATTCTTAAAATTAAATGAACACGAAAGATTCCTAACAGTAAAAAAATATTTGTTATGTATTAATTGCTTGAAATCAAATCATCAGGTATCAAATTGTAAAAATAATCAAATTTGTAATATCTGTTCTAAAAGACATAATTCACTTCTACATCGAACTTTGCCGGGAACAAAAAGTAATAATTTCCCATCAAAACAACACAAACAAAATCCTGACTCCCAGACGGCGTCAGAAAAAGGCTTGCACCTGCTGCAATCAAATGATTCATATCCTGAATTGCAGAAAGAAAAAAATAATGTTTCGATGACATTATATAACGAGATTAATAATCCCATCTTAAAAAGTAAAAAACATGTATTGCTGTCAACTGCTATAGTTTATTTGGAAAGTAGCAATAAAAAAAAGATTCCGGTTCGTGTAATTATTGATAATGGGAGTCAATGTAACCTGTTAGACAGAGAACTTGCTCATTTATTGAATTTGCAAAAAAGGAAATGCGATATTCATATTTCAGGAATTAATGGTAAGATGACAAATGTGAAATCTTCAGTACGTACCATTATTTCCAATAAAGATGATTCATTTAGTGAACCAATTGAATTTTTAATTACACCTAAAATAACAGAATTCATTCCTTCACACAATATAAACATAAGAAGTTTAAATCTACCACATGACCTTGAATTAGCTGATAGTGAATTTTGGAAAAAATCTAAAATAAATGCTTTAGTTGGTGCTGAATTTTTCTATGAAATATTAAAAGCAGATAAATTTAAAATAGGACAATTCACCTTTCAGAATAGCGTTTTTGGGTATATTGCTGCGGGAACCATAGACCGCAATGTATCTGAAAATACTTTTTGCGGTTTTACTGCTTGCAATGATTATCTTAATGAAACCATTCAAAAATTCTGGAAAATAGAAGCTCCTGAAATTGACTTACGTCCAATTAGTCAGGAAGAACAATTGTGTGAAAAACATTTTTTAGAAAATTATCGGAGAGATAAATCGGGAAGATTTATGGTAGCCATGCCTTTGAAGGAAGATGCTAGTGTCCTTGGGGAGTCTAAATCTATCGCAGAAAAACGGCTCAAGCAGTTATGGAATCGTTTAGAAAAGAATCCAACCATGCGAAATCTTTATTGTGATTTTATTAAAGAATACACTAATTTGAATCATATGACAAAAATTGTTGATAATTTAAATGATTCTGGCTGTTATTATCTACCGCATCATGGCGTTTATAAGCCCGAAAAATCTACTACGAAGCTTCGCGTTGTATTTAATGCTTCGAGTCCGACAACTAGTGGAATATCATTAAACGACATAATTTATAAAGGTGTCGTTAATGAAAATTTGTATGAAATCATGTTACGCTTTCGACAACACCGATTTGTGTTTTTGGCCGATATTGAAAAAATGTATCGCCAAATAATGATTACCGAGGATCAGAGAAAATTATTAAGAATTTTATGGAAAGATAAGGTGAACTCAGAAATTGAAACCTATGAACTTAATACCGTAACATACGGTACCGCTTGTGCCCCTTTTTTAGCCATTAGAACGTTGAAGCAATTAGCCCTTGAAGAAGCCGAGAAATATCCGAAGGCATCCGATATTTTGCTACATGATTCGTATATGGACGATATAATAAGTGGGGAAGAATCGCTAGAATCTACTAGGGAGCTTCAAAAACAGCTTATACACTTGTTAGAAAGCGCTGGAATGAATTTACATAAATGGAATGCAAATCATATTTCCTTACTTGACTTTTCTAAAGAGACATACCCTGAGTACACATTCTCTGATAAGGAAACCAAAGCCCTAGGGGTTGCCTGGAAACCCAATTTAGATGCTTTCACATTTAAAATAAATTTGTGTCAGTTAAAGTCTATGACAAAGAGAAGCATTTTATCAGACATTGCTCGCATTTTCGACCCATTGGGTCTCATCGGTCCTGTTATTGTCAAAGCCAAGTTGTTTATGCAAGAACTATGGAAATTAAAATTGGACTGGAATGACCCTATTCCAAGCCCTATTGCTCAAAATTGGCTAGAATTCGCCACTTCGTTAAAAGCTCTTGAACAACTTAGAATAAATCGCTATGTTTTAATTCCTGAAGCACAACAAATAAACTTACACGGATTCGCCGACGCATCGTCATTAGCTTTTGGAGCAGCCGTGTATATTCAGTCTATTCATAATTCTGAAATTGTCTCCAATTTGGTTAGCAGCAAATCTCAAGTTGCACCTCTAAAAACTGTTTCTATCCCTCGACTCGAGTTATCTGGTTGTCTTTTGTTATGCAAATTAATTGTGAAAATTTTGAAATCTTTGAGGTTACAGATCAATAATATTTATCTCTATACAGACTCTCAAATAGTGCTTGCCTGGATCCAAACCGAGCCTTGGAAATTGAAAACATTTGTTGGCAACAGGGTTGCCAAAATTCAAGAACTGTCTAAAAACTTCACATGGAACCATGTGTCCTCTGCGGAAAATCCTGCAGATTTAATTTCACGAGGTCTAACTGCCACCGATTTAATGGATAATCAGTTGTGGTGGCAGGGACCAGACTTTCTAAGTAAATCCAGTAATATCATAAACAATGACTCTGACTATCTGTCCCCCAGTGATAATAGTATTGTGATTAGTGAGTTGAAAAATAATCACCAGGGTGACACTAACCCTGCAGTGTTGTGTGGATTAATCCAATCCACGGATTCTTCCCAGAACTTTTATAATCATTTGTTTTCATTAACAAATAATTTTTGTAAATTAATTAGAATATGTAGTTTTATTTTTAGATTTATTAGGAATACAAGAGCAAAGGTCAATAGAGTAACTGGACCACTCCGAAGCACCGAATTAAACGACACTGAAATACACTTAATTAGACAGGTACAGTATACACAGTTTGCCGCAGAATTGATCTGCTTAGAAAAAGGGAAGCCCGTATCAGGTAAATTAAATTGTTTTAATCCAATTTTAGATTCTCAGGGACTCCTAAGAGTCGGTGGAAGGCTGGAAAATGCTAATTTAAATTTTGATAATAAACATCCCCTTTTGTTGCCCCACGACCATAAATTATCTTCCATGATTATGGAACATTTCCATAAAAAATTCTTTCATGTAGGACCTCAAGCTTTGTTATACCACGTTAGAAAAAAATATTGGATAGTTAGTGGGAGATCTTTAGCTCGGAAAATATTTCGTAACTGCGTAACGTGTTACAAAATTAAACCTTTAACAGTCAATCAACTTATGGGAAATTTGCCAAAGGAACGAGTAAATGTGACTCCTCCATTTTATTGTACCGGTATAGATTTCTGTGGCCCTTTTTTAATTAAATATCGGGGTCAAAGAAAAGGAATCTATAACAAAATTTTTGTTTGTATTTTTATTTGCATGCCTACTAAAGCCGTGCATCTAGAGGTAGTTAGCGATTTAACATCCGAAGCTTTTATCGCAACTTTAAAAAGATTTTTTGCTAGACGAGGCAAAGCCCAAACATTATTCAGTGATAATGCAACAAATTTTGTTAGTGCAAATAATGAATTAAAAAGGTTACATAGATTAGCTACTCAGCCTGATGAAAACCTTACTAATTTCTTAAATTCAGAGAATATTAATTGGAAATTTCTGCCACCCCGTGCCCAAATTTTGGAGGGCTATGGGAGGCAGGCGTAAAATCGTTTAAGTATCATTTGAAACGCGCAGTAGGAAACGCTAAATTAACATATGAGGAATTCTTAACCGTTGTTTGTCAAATTGAGGGAATCCTCAATTCTCGACCCCTTACCCCCCTTTCAAACGATATCGAAGATTTGGACGTCTTGACTCCCGGCCATTTTTTAGTTGGTCGACCCATAACAGCGGTGATCGAACCCGAGATCTCTGGCATTCCAGATAATCGATTAGATACCTGGCAAAAATTAACTAAAATAGTTCAAGGAATATGGAAAAAGTGGCAATGTCATTATTTAAATACGTTACAACAAAGAAACAAATGGAAATTTGAAACAAATAACATTAAAAATGGGGATATGGTACTATTAAAGGAAGAAAACTTGCCCATATGTAGTTGGATTTTGGGTAGAATAGTAGAAATTATTCCAGGAAAGGATAACAAAATACGCGTAGTCTCAATTAAAACAAGAAATGGGACATATAAACGACCTATTTCCAAAATTGCTCTTCTGCCTTTGGAAAAGTAAAAAAAAAAAAAAAAATTGTTTGAAAATGAATAATGTATATAGTTAAATTTAATTTGCTTATTGTATTTCATTTGTATTATTTTATTGTCTACAACGTTATTAATATTTCTCTTGTATAAAATTTATTCTTCAAATTGCATATATAATATTTTCGTATAATTGATTGTAATTAGTGTTTTTATATATTAGAACTGTAATTTTGAAACAATGTTTCAAGGTGGGCCGGTATGTTGCCGCTCACCTTAGTTTGGCTATATGCGCAACCTTGGCGCGCATCTCTTGTTCACTTGCATTCCCGCCTTAGCGGAGTAGTTGTATTGTTTTTCGTTATAAGAGTAACATCTCTCTTGTTTATCGTGTTCGGTGATATGGTTCACCTTTTTTATAGTTTGCGTTGACTATGGTGTCAACATACTTGGAATACGTTAATAATACGTTATCTATAAATTGTATATATGTAAATATGTACATACGATATGTTTAATAGTTTAATTAAATGTTTGTGAAGTAATAACTTCAGAATAGTAATTATTAAAATGATATACAGTCCACTCATAAAGTATCGTCAACAGGGGCCAATTTTATAAAAATGTGATAGCGTCTAAACGCCTTATTACTTTGAGCAAAAAATTTGTACACATGTTATAGGTCACAATTGCACCAACTGTATAGATTTTGGTGAATCTAGCACTTAAAGATTTTTTACAGGGATACAAAGAAAAATTCTTTATCATTATGATCTATGAGCTCAAAGTTCAGTAGCGTTCAATAAAACATCGTGTAATATATGGAGAAAAATACTCAAACACTCTATTATGGTTTTATCTCTGTTGTTTGTTTAACAACTCCTCCTTCTTTACTTTTGTCTACAAAACTGTTAATTACTCAAAGTTCGGAAAGTCGAATGGAGTCACTCCAGATTTTTTATAATATTCAAACACTAAAAAAGATATTCACATTCTTTGTCTACGATTGCTGTATTAAAGAAAAATAACCTTTAAACTTCATTCTTACGCTTAATTTACGTTTTACTTATAATAAAAGAAACATTTGTAAAAGGTTTTTTTTTTTTTTTTTTTTTTATTTAATAAAATGGGTATGCTCTGATTTTTATTCTAGAAATATATTTACGTTTCTTAATAAATAATATTAGTGGCCCGCTGAATTTTAAACTATGAATTTGGTGGTCCGTAGGATTTTAAACTGTGAATTCAGTGGTCCATGAAGTCAAAAAGGTTAGCAACCGCTGCGTTAGAGTAACGAGCTTATAAAGGGGTTTTCCACAAAGAAGTACTTTTAAAATGTGGTTCAAATAATTGGATCTTCAAATTAATTACGCAGCATGTGAAAAACCCCTATGAAATTTCAATTCTGGAAAATACCTAAAATCTAGCTCGTTCTTTTGTCGACAATTTGCGTAATTTCACTCCATTTAAATGAATTTTTGACAAAAGTTGCCCAATATATCTAGCTTTTAACTTATGTAATAAAAAATTATATGTCTTTCGTGCATGCGCAGTGAAAACGCTTTTCATGGAAATGTTTATATTTCATGAAATGCTCAAGATGTTCATGTATTCCAATTACAGTATATTGTTTCAAAAGTTTTTTTTTTTTTTTTTTTTTTAATAAATCTGAAAGTGGGAATAATTTTTGTTTAAAACTCTGTATATTATAAATAAAAAAAATCTACTGATTTTTTCTGGAGTTTTAAAATAAATGCTTATATTTCCGTTATTTAACATGCTATCGTCACACAAATTCATCCACAAATTGTATTGGGTCTATATTAACATATCCTGGAGTTACAGATCATTTCCTTCACTTAACAATATAGGGTGATGTGATCGCAAACATTATTCCTATTGCTCAATTTGTTGCCGGGCCCCAATTATTATTATAACCTATTCTTCACTGAAAAACACAAGGAAAACCATGTTCTTTACATATCCAGTGTGTAATAGTATTTCATCGAGAGAAGTCTTTAAATTAAAAAAAAAAAAAAAACATACATCGTTTGTAAATTTTCCTAAACTTCTGAGCAGGACTGTATAAAACTTAGACTGTAGCGCTATTTATAATTTTCAACCCCTTTCATCTGTCCCTAAAATTTTTTTACACCTTCGTAAGTATGCACAATCGATTTCACACGCCCCAAAACCATAAATTATGAATTTTCAAGGCCCTAACTTCCTTTTTAACACACTTTTATTAGCTTCACCTGTATGTATATTTGTAACCGCTGTGGGAGCAAACAAAAAATCTATATTGTGAAAAAGACTTTCTCTACGTGAACACTGTGGCTGTGAGGTAAAACTCCGCGCTACGAACCTGAAGGTCTAGCGTCCGAGCCCAGTCAGGGGAGATTTTTAAAAAATGGCTTTTGTTTAATTCTAAATTATTTTAATTAAAGATTTAAATGCATGCAAATATTATGGTGCGTCACTCACACGATTTTCTCTTACCCTGCATTTTAATACTAAGATAGATATTTTGTGCTCTTCATGTGGCCAATGCACAGATTTCAGATCTTTGGTCCCTGGATACTTTAGGAATTTTGGATTCAGGAAATAAGAACACGAGAGAAGAATTAGACATAACTGCTGAAGAATATTTTAACCAAAATATTAAAACTGTTGAAGACGGCAGATATGAAGTAACCCTTCCATGGCCATCCTCCACTACCTAGCTGAAGACCAATTGCTGAGCGAAGATTGAAGAATTGCGTGGAATCATTGAAGAAATCTGGAAGATTAGAAGCTTACGAAGCAGTTTTTGACGAATGGCTTACAGAAGAAATAATTGAAGAAGTTGAGTCATATAAAGATCATCTAAATGAACATTTCCTGCCCCACAGAGCTGTAATTAAAGAAAATTCCACAACTAAAATTCTTCCAGTTTTTGATGGGTCAGCAATAGAAAAGGGTTCGCCCTCTATTAATGATTGTCTATGAAAGGGTCCCAACTTAGTCGAACTAATTCCCTCTGTAATTAACAGATTTCGATTACAGAAAATTGGGGTAATTTCAGATATTCGTAAAGCTTTCCTACAAATTCAGCTCAGCGAAGTAGACCGACCGTATCTTAGATTCCTGTGGTGGGAGGAGGGTGATCCTTCAAATATTAAAATTTTTCAACATAGAAGAGTAGTATTCGGCCTTACTTGTTGGGAGCAACTCAAAAGTACCACTTGCAACAGGTTAACGACGAACTAAAAGAAACTGCTGATAAACTAGCAGAATCATTTTATGTGGACAACTGCGTCACAAGTGTAGAAAAGGCCGAAAAACTTGAAAAATTTATTTCGGAGTCTAAATATATCCTTAGTACTGCAAAATTCATCTAAGAGGGTGGGAGCATAATATTATCAATCCAACAGAAGAAAATTTTACTCCCTCTAAGAAAAGAAATGTTCCAGTTTTGGGATTTCTGTGGGATTTAAACAATGATTCACTAAGTATATACTTGCGAGAAAATCAAAAAGAAATCAAGACAGTTACCAAAAGACAAATATTGTCAGTAGCCCATAAAGTATTCGACCCCATCGGATATAGTTGTCCAGTAACCTTAGCACCAAAAATTTTACTTCAAGAATGTTGGCAACTGAAAGTGAGTTGGGATTCTGAATTACCTGAATGTGTTGGGAAAAATTTTGAGAAATGGAAAAGGTGACTACATAAGTTGAACGACGTTGCTATTCCAAGACTCCTTGTACCTGATCCGGAAAATACGGAACTGAGCCTACATGTATTCTGCGATGCAAGCAAAGCAGCCTATGCAACTTGCACTTTTTTAAGAGCAGAAAATTTTACTTCCATTACCTGCCAACTTGTGCAAGCCAGATCTCGGGTAGCCCCATTGAAGTCAGTCACCATTCCTAGACTACAGCTTCTTGCCTGTACCATAGGAGCAAGACTAGCGCAAAGTGTAAAAACAGATTTAAGACAGCCGAGTATTCCAACACATTTTGGACAGATTTTTGCCGTTATCGACAAAGATTGTAATATTCAACAGTTACTTGACTCCATTAATAGCATTGATTCCGATATACAATTTACCTACGAAGAAGAAATCGACCATCAAATTAATTTCCTCGATGTCCAAATTATCCAAACAGAAAATAAAATTAAAACCACTGTGTACAGAAAACCTACAAATAGCAATGAAATTATCCACTACAAAAGTAAAATGCCTTTCCGATATAAAATTAACGCTATTCGGTCATATATTAATCGTGCCATTCTAATCTGTGAGGAAACTGAAGACTTAAACCAAGAAATAAATATTATTAAAGAATTTACTAAAAAAGCGGGATACCCTAATAAAATCATCAACAAACTAGTTAAAAACAGATTAAAAAATCTAAATATTCCAAATTTTCAAAAACCCCCCTCTAGATTTACCTCTTCAATCCTATATGATCGGGGAGCCGCCAATAAAATTAAAAATTCAGCTAATAAATACGGTATCAATATCCCCATAAAACCTAATAGAAACATTTTTCAATAAATACGTAGCGATAAAGACCCCATTTCACCAGTTGAAACCGCCGGAATTTATAAAATACCGTTCATTAATCAAAATTAAAATACAAGTTCATACATTGGCGTCATGAAAAGAAAAATTAAAACCCGAATTAACGAGCATAAATACGACATTAAAATTGGCAAAGTAAATACCGCTCTCGGAAAAACATATAATAGTGAAAATATTGAAATAAACTTTAACAAAACTAAAATATTGGCCGACTATAATAACTATCATTTACGCAATGTTCTGCGAATCCATCGAAGTAGCTACTAATCCTAATGTGTGCAATGACAGCGGCGCAATGGCCCCAAATGGAGCGTGGAGACACCTCATGGAGAGAGCCACCCACGGATTTCAGTGTCAAGTGAACTTCACAACAGATGAAGCCGCTGAAGAGGCCTGGGCGTCCAGGTGAAAAATTTACGGCCCGATAATGAGGCAAGTGTAAAGGTTTTTATGTAATGTAATTTAAACCTACTGCATTATTATATTAGTCCATAGCTAGGAAAAGTAGATAAAAGAAGGCATTTGTGTGCCGAGTTACATAGCAGATGCAGGTGTTTTAAGGATTGTAAAAGGAAAAAAAAATATTCAGGAACTTTCTTTTTTTTTTTTAAAGGAATAATGACGCACTGGTTAATTTTAGAACGTAATATTAACGAGTTTATATGTGTTCTATGTTCCATTTAACAAGTAAAAATTAACTGAAATAAAAGAAGTATGGGAACAGAGTTCCTGTGCAAGCCAATTCAAATTAAGCTCTGGGATGTCCAGTCAAACCACGCCGCCAAGGGTGACACCTGTATAATGAGATGAAAAATCTCATAAAAGTGTTTATCTTATAAATACTGAATGAATACATAAAAATTATATGCAATGAATTTTTGCCTAAAACATCTAGTTTTATGCATTAGATGATGGTGGTGGGGATTAAGGCTAATTGACTGCACTAGAGTTCTGGGCCTAAGGAAAGTGCTCTGCATGGTGGTCTTTCTGAGGGATCCTTGCCCATATTTAGCGAGTTTCAAAGAAAACCACAGAAAACTCCAAACGGCATTTTATTTTGAAAATAGGTTTTTTTTTATCTCGTTTAACTTAAAATGTTTAAATGAATTGAATAAGAGACATTTATCGGAAAACACATAGTAAAATTTAATGTAAAAACACAAAACATAAACGTTTTGTGCTATTGTCCTAGCACCTCATCAGTATATATAGCATCTACAAGGCTATAACTTACAACTGCATAAACAAAGCACTGACATTTTATAACAAATATATTGCCATGAGTAAAATAGTCAACAAAAAAAAATCTAAATAAAAATCTAAAAATCTAAACATAAATCTATTTGATTTTGGTCACATCAAATATAACATTCGAGGAAGTTCTGAATTATGAGAATGAAAATTGCAATGTAACAGCGAATATTTCTGCATTTTTTGTTCTGAAATCCGATTTTTAAATACAAAAGTGAATGAACAAAAGAGCTGTCTAACTGCCATTAATGCAGTAGTTATCAAAGAATACATCAAGATATACTTGTACACCCTAGAATGTTTGTCGGTGCACCCTGTGATATTTCAGAGAAATAAGTTTAGATATAATGATATATAGATATAAAATATATAGTTATTCTGTTACACAATTTTACTGCACATGCAATATTTTTATCAACACATCATTAGGTTAATCAAGGTTTTTTTTTTTTTTTTTTTTTTTTTTGGGGGGGGGGGGGGGAGCCATAGAAAAAGTTCCTAGGACACAGACTTATATTTTTATTCATGTTCATGCCCTGAGAACAAATGTTCAATGATTTTCCTACCATATTCTACACTAAACATGCTTTTATACATATATAAGAAATATATGTTAATTTCATTTTGTTTAGTGCAGCCAACAGATTTTAAACTGTACCTATAAAAAAATTCGCCTATAGATGTAATGTATTTCAGTTCTCTTCCATGTCCTTGTACACGAACTTTTGCATGATCTCAGTGAAATGTGTAGTGTAGCATTCCAATATGATACATATTTAGAAAACCAAGTTTGGACCTTCTACTACTATTTGTTCTTATGATATGCTGATAACTAGAATCACAGACACAGACTAGCAGCTGATACCTGATTTTTGGAACCTCAAAGCATGTATATATAACAAAAAATTGACTGAAAAACAATAATTTCTTATAAAAACCATAAAAAGTAAAAATTTTGAAGAACTTTTTAATTTTGCAGTGCATTTAGAGAGAAAATTTAATTTTTATTTACTTTTTAGCATATAATCATTCATTTATTTAACTAAGTTTTCTTCTAATACAGAACGAAATTCACACCTTAAAAAAATCTAAGATTTACTGCTCATTTTGAACAAATTTATTGTTAGCTTAATAAAAATTCCTATGTATTAAGTAAAACACATTAAATATAGTTAAGAACAATCCTGATTAAATCAGTTAAAGCTGATACTGAATTAAATTAAATATCACTTTTATAAAATCAGTGATTTTCAACCAAATTGAGAGATTTGTGGACTGTGAAATCATAATCATTATTTTTAGCCAATTTTCACTTTTTTTTTTAATGCTTTAATTAAGAAGCCATGCTATTCATGATCTGAAATCAGTTGGAAGACTTATCAATCGCAAATTTTAAAATGTCAATGCAAATGTGGCCCGTAAAATCTCATTTTAATTACAAATTTATACAAATCTATCAAACAGATTTTTATGAAACAAAAAAATGTTGCAATTAAACCAGCATTCTAACAAAAATAAACCACATTAAAATAGGTTCATTCATTTGGACAGTTATTCCCCATTGAATAAATGTCATTAATTGTTTATAAAATTTGCATATGTATGGGGGAGAGAAAGAAGGGCAAGTGGAAAGAAAATTGTTTTTATATCACTTTTCTAATGATTTTAGTAAAATATTAAATATCACTCACTTTTTACGAAAACTTACAGTGAGTGTTATTTAATAATTGATAATTATAGAGGTAACATAATGGTGTAAGTACAGTCATTTTCTTTCTCTCTCCCTCCTAATCCCTAGGTATATGAAACACACACTGTAATTTTTCATAAACAGTAAGTGATAGTTATACAAAGTTTTATTAAAATCGATAACAATTTGATATATAAACAATCACTTTCTTTCCATATGCTGCTCCCTAGAGTCTATATGACCCTCACTACATATTTTTCTTAAATACTAAGTGAATGTTGTATCACTTAAATTGAAGTTAGTCATTTGAGTCACATCAATTTAATTGAAGTATATCATCATTTATTTCTCTGTGTCCCGTTATTACTCAAGGTGTATATTTTATGCCCTTTTATTCCAGATCTACATCAACTACATATTTAAAGATAATTGAATATTTTAAATACCACTATAACTAATTGTTTCTTTTCTTCTTTTTTTTTTAAATATCCATATAGGGGTGACACCATTTATATCCACCCCAGGTGTCACCCACTCTAGCTACGTCACTGTTTAGAGCAAATTATGGAAACACTTTTTTTTATATATATCTCGGGGGAAAAAAAATCTAAATAATATAGCAGAGTGGCCATTGACCAGGAAAAGCTAGCCAATTTTAATAAGTTTTATGAAAATAAGCCATATTTGAAAGCTTGTCATCTTAAATCGCTAAATTGTTCACTAATGTTCTGAGACTTTCATGGTAAACAGTATAAGGCAGGGAAAAGTCAAGGAATTTGAAAAAGTTCTAATACTAGCCACGCCGTATAAATATATTTTTAATTTTGTTACAAGTCTTGTAAAAAAAAAAAAAAAAAGTCTAAAAATAAAATAAAATTAAATTAAACAGATACTAAATACATTGACACTCAATCAGTTGGGCATAAATTATATTTAATAAACATTATACAGCAAAATAAAAACTTTTTATCAGCACAACTTTGATGAGTCTTTATTACATTCTACTAGTCTTTGTAAGTTACTTTTGTAGGTTGCTCTAAAAAATCGAGCATTTAATAATATACATAAACTAATACAGTTAAGCAACAAGCTGAACTTGTTTACACAAATAACATTTTTCACTTTCGAGTCTGTTTGCTTGGAGCCTGATCTGGTTTTCATTGTCAATGACAAGGTAAATATAACATTAACAACTTTTTTTAATCTATCTTCATTATCACAAAAAGGTATGAATCAAACTAATTAAGAACACATTTTTAATCACAATTCTGTTAAATGAATATTAAATGAGATCATACAGTCAAGAGAACTGGCAAATTTTTATATACAGTAGGACCTTTATACAGCAAACCATGAATCCCCTTTACGAATTTTTATTTAAAAGTGACAATATTTTAGGAATTTCCCAGTAAAATTACCAGTAAATAGCATAGGGCATTATCTACTTAAAGAACTTTTTTCTTGAAACCTATCCCCCCCCCCCCTCTCTATTTCTCAAAAATATCTTTTTTTTTTTTTTTTTTTTTTTCTACATACTTTATGACGTTCAATGAACTAATATTGGATTTCTAAAATTTATTATGAAATCAAGACCTAGTACTAACTAACTGAATCGGATATTTCATAGAGGGAATAAAAATAGTGCAGTAAAAAATAAAAAGCAATTCAAACAGTCATGATGCTGAAATTGAACTTTTGTACGATACATTAAAAAAATAAATAAATAAATAAAATAAATAAATAAACAACTTTGAAGAAAACATCCTCAATAAAGATTTTAAAATATTGAAAAGATGTGAAACATATAAGAAATTAAAGCACTTTTCAAACAAATGATTCTGAGGAAATTATTATTATTATTATTATTATTATTATTTATTTATTTTCATTTTTTTTTTTTCTTTTTCTTTCCTGATTAAAATTAAGGGGGCATTATGGTTTGCAGTCACAAAATTAGTCAGCTATTAAGAATATAGTAATATCATAATCATTGGAAGAATATAATTTCACCAATAATGTAAATTTAAATAATAACATTAAAATTACATTTAAACGTAATGAAATGAGTGCGTCTCTGGATAGTAAAATTATTATGTGTTCTATATTTATTTTTGATTATTATTTTTTTATATATATATATAATTGTAACTAATATAATTTATAAATACATAAATTAAATACTTTTTGTGCTCATTAATTAAAATTTGTCTTTAAACTGTTTTAAGTATTATATTAATATATATATATATAACAAATTTTCCATAGAATGAAAATTTTTGCCAGATATAGTCACTTTGTTAAATATAGGTCCGACTGTATATTTTTAGTGATAATAAAACAGTAGAACCTCGATAAATTTCAACAATTAGAGACCTGGTTACAGATTTGGATTACCAAAATTTTTTATATTCCAAAATTACGGCATAACTAATGAAATGAGAAAGAATGGAAATATTCTACTAAGGGAGGGGAGGAGAAAAAAAGGATTAACCCATTCATGGTCACGCCATTTTTAATTTTTTCGTTTCGAAGCCATTTTAGTGGGATGTGTTTTAAATAGTTTTAAGTCATTAAATACTAATAATATTACAAATTTATCAGGAATACGGACAAACTGATTGTTTTCTATTTAGCAAATTCGTAGCAATGAATAAATGATTCAGAAGTAAAAAACTCTGACCGCGTATACGCGTTCATGACCATGAAAGGGTTAAAAGACATCAATTCACAAAAATGAAAATTTATAGAATATATTGTAAATTGTTGCTTTTGAGTAATTGCTAAATTTTTCTTTGTACTGAAATGTTTGAAACATTATTTCTGCAATAAAAAGACAAAACTATCAAGCAATATCAATTCAGTGACATAATTGGTCTTGAATTAGCATGTAATTTATTAGTAACTGAATGAAGAATTAAAATTAAATCAAACTGTTCACTGCAATAACATTATTTTTAGTCCAAGCAGTTAGGGAAGATTCTTTCCAGTATTTAATAAATGATTTCTAAAGAAAAACATTAAATATTAATAAAGTATTTCATGTATGTTCTGCCACTTAATATTTAACACCACAAAGCCATTTTATTTATCTAACTTCACCCAAATTCAAGCAATAGTTTAACACGGAATAGTTTTCAAAAGTGAAAGAATTATAATTTAATAAAAATACTTTTATTTATTTATTTAATTCTTAATGCTCAGAGACATTTATATATTCTTTTACTTTCATAGTCAAATCTCATTTTATTATTATTATTATTATTTCAATTTTCAAATTTTTCTAAATTAACCAAACTTTCAAAGTTGTGAGGCTCTACTGCACTTAAAGTTGAAACAATGTACACAGTTGGCAACTTTTATAATTTATTCCGAAGCATTGATAAGTACAGCTTTCTTTTTCATACCACTTTTTTTTTCCTATGTTTTCATAGTTGCATACTAGGAAAAAAAAAAAAAAAAAAAAAAAAATACTCTACAACTAATGTTAAATAAAAAGCAGGGCTAACAATGCTCTGGAATGAATTATAAAAGTTGGCAATTCTTTGACCCAAATTTTATTCAACGATTCAAAAACTGCAAATAAGAAGAATTTTAGTTTAGAAGTAATAAAATTATTATGAAATAACATTTTGAATTAGAACAAAATAGAAAATAAAGGTATTGAAAATAAAAGTAATTATAAAATTTTTGTTAGAACATTAAAAAATTTCTCTAAAAAAATGAAATTTTCACAAGTTTAGTTTTTTTTTATGCTGCATGACATACAAAAGTGCACTAAGCTCTTTCAAATATATCAGTGGTTATACAAATAAGTTCCATAAATAATAGCATAATATCAGTGATAAAACTTACAACTTGAAATTTAGTTATAGAACTCCACTGTCAGTATATACTTAAAAAAAAAAAAAAAAGGCTTCATTATGCTTTTATTCTTTCTTTACAGTTTATCAATTTTATTACCATTTGTTTCTTTCATTAAAATATTAAGTTTTAAAAACATTATATACCAGCTTTTAAGATAAAGTTTCTTTCATATAAAATAATAATAATTTAAACCTTCCTTATATAAACAACTCTTAACCAAAAAACTATATAGATGCATTTTATGTTTTATAGTTAGAGATGTAACTGGAAGCAAGATATCTCAGAATCATCAAATTTAACCAAATCCATAAACAACAACAAAAAAAAATTACACAGTCATATTAAAAAAGTTATTAAATTACCATTAAACATGCTTAGGTTTTAAATTCAGAGAAGAAATTAAAAATTTTAAACTATTTATCCTGATGTTTAGATTATTAACTAATTAATAAACCTATTTTTGATATAATTCAAAAATGGGTGGGATATTCCATAGCAATCTTAAATTACAATTCCAAATTACATCTCTATCTATTTAACAACACAAACTTCTTTCTTAATTTCATCATTCTCTTATCATACTTTATCATTTATCAGAGATTCCTTAAAATCTAAATGCACAACAGCGACAATTATCTATATTTGATTAACAAAATCTACAACAAACATTAGTTTACACAATAAACACTAGGACAAACACACCACAAAAAAAAGTTTTCTTAAAATATTGAAACAGAAGTCTGATATTGTCACTTTCAATTATCACATTTCTTCTAGCACTAAATCAAGGGCGGATGAAATAACTTACACTCATCTATTCAAAAAAACCATTTACAAAATAATTTTAAATTTTGTGCATTGTTAAACACTGTAATACAAATAAATTGCAAGGACCAATTTAAATGGCAGGGATTTTTTTCTAGGGCATAATCACCTATGCAAAACCTGCTTTTTTTTCTTACCACATGCAGTCAATATTTACAATTATCATTTCAAATGCCTTTTTAGGAGAGGTTTGTACATTATGCCCTAACTATCCAATCGTAAATTGATTCTTGCAAATGACTAGACATATAAAAAAGGTGCAATTTAACAAGTCATTTAAAAGCTTTTAGTTGGTGAGTAGCATTCATTTGGTGTTTCTAGTTGGCTTTTCATTAGAATTAATGCACTTAAAAAACAATTGTTCAGCTTTAAGCAATAAGTTATTTAGAAAAAACATGTTACAAACAACTTTGAATTGTATCGTATTAACTTACAGCACTTGGCAACTCAAGGAAAAAACTTTCTATAAAATTTTACTTAAAAAAATTACTATTAATTACAATAATTTCTGTTATAAGAGCTGTATAATTTCAAGTACAAACTAGTTCAAGAAAATCTGCAGTTTATTTTCTAGTTCATTACTAAAATTAAAATGTAACTAGTAAGGAAGATAAGCAAAATGTCTTTTTTTATTACACTTCCACTCAAAATATAGGAGAAAAAAATAGAATGAAAAAATAAAAATAATAAGCCACTTAAAAATAGATAACTTTTCAATATCAATTTATATTTTAAAATTATTTTCTACATGCAATACTTGTTTTGATCTAATTTCTCAATTTGAAATAAAAACCAAATTTATTGCCAGAATTTGACATAACTGGTTATTAAAATTCAAACAATAAAAATTCACAGCTTTAGAAATCAAGTTACATTTTTTAAATATTTAGACAGCTTCTTTTCATTTTTACATTAAAAAAAAAAAAAAAAAAAAAAAAATTAAATAAAAAATAAAAATTAAATAAATACTTAATGCTTTATACTTGCTATTAGTTTTATAATTAGCATTTTTTTTGAATTAAAGAAATATATATATATATATTTTTTTATGATATATATTTTATTCAAAACAATATATGTCAGAGATGAGATTTGCACTTCTTTTTTGTTACCACTATCTTCATACAGAAATCTTTATTGTATTTTTACAAAAAAAAAAAAAAAAGTGATTAAATAGGACAGTGATTACCATTAGAAAATAGCAGTTTAAAAAAAGGGGGCATAATTCATTTCTGATATATATACGTAGGTACCTATATTATCTGCTGATATTCTAATGCAGGTAAAATTTTCAAGCTCTTATACCAGAAATATTGATAAAAATGTTGCAAGACAATATGACATAAAGGGACAGAATCAAAGTCACTTAACATATTACATTAAAATCATAAAAAGAGTTGAGAGGCACGTTTAATTAATGGCCTATAAGCACCTATGAATCAAAATTACTTTGTATATAATGCATGCTCATACATAATGCTCAAATGTGAAATAACTTTCTAAATAATTTATGTAATAAAAAATAAACTATAAGTTTATTTTTAAAATATGTAAATCAGATTGTAAGGTTAAAAATCCTATATATATGTATATATATATAAGAAAAAAAAATCTACTTAATTAAACTTTAATGAATTTTGCAAAAATAAATTCAGATAGTAGATAATTCAGAATATTCTGAGTACAATATTTCCTATGATTTAATATACAGTTGAACCTCGAAAATCTGGAATCAGCAGGACTGCGGCGATTCCGGATATTAGAGATTTATTAAAAACTAATTTTTTATAATATTATAACATACAAAATGCAATTTTTATGCTAGTGAAAATAAATGATGATAAAATTGGCAAATTAAATTATAAAATAGAAATGTAATAAATTTAATTTAGAATTAAAATATAAACACATTAAACTAAAATGTTATAGACAACTGATAATGCCTGCTAAATAACTGCTAATAAACTATTCATTCATTAAAAAATACTCAAATAAAACTATAGAAAAAGTAATTTTTATGTTGATTTTTTAAAAAACATTTCAGTAATTTAAAGCTTTTTTACTCATGGGAATAAGGTACAGTAAAATTTTATTTTCAAAATAAAACTAAAACCAGAAAAATGTCCAGATTTTAGAGATTTCCGGATTTTCGAGGTTCAACTATATAATGCATATTATGAAAATATCGGTTCAGAAACTTCATTTTTATGCACTTAGATTAACTTTACGATTAGCGAAATGACCAATATTTATTTACTTATTTATTTTTCGTCACAAATATAAAACAAGTTTTTTTTTTTTTTTTTTTTGGGGGGGGGGAGGGGGGAATTAGTAACAAACACATAAAAACTAACAATGCTCAGTTATAACATACAAAATAAAACCCATGTCCATAGTTGTTTAACATAAATAAATAATAATTTGCTTGGGATATTAAATTTCTAGTTTAAAAATACATCTGGATAATATAGTCTAATTTATAAAATTATGATAACTAAAATAAACAAGGAAACAACATTAATTAAGAATACATATTTCTTTTAATGGAGGGCACATATTTTTTAACAGATATTAATATGGTGTCAGACCAAACTAATGAGCAAAAATATATTTAGGTACATCCTGACAATCATATTATATTAAGTAGAAATAACATATTTAAGTAAATCATATTTATAACAGATTTTTGAGTAAATTCATAAAACTGCATTAATGAAAATAGTTACAAGAATTTTTTTTTTATTTATTTATTACATGACATCACATAAACATGACAAATATTGGAAAGTTTTTCCTAATCTAAAGGATATATAAACAATAACAATTATAATAAGAAAAAACTTTCTAAACCACTAAAAAGGCAATTAGTTTATTCTCTTTCTCGCAGCTTATTTTCATTATATATTACAAGGGTAGCCAACCATTTTATACATAACGCCCACTTTTGTATGTCTGTTAGTAGTGAAATTTTGTTTGATTTACAAAATAGGGAAGAACTCTTACTTTTTAAAACGTATAAAACAGAGTTATAGAAAAAGAAAGCACACAATAATAAAGCCCTTTTCCATTTCAATGTTTAAAAAAAAAAAAAAAAAACATACCTGCCAACATTGAAAGTTAAAAAAAAAGGGAATTTTTATAAACGATAGTTTCATGCCTAGAAAACAATGATGAGCTTTTGACATATGACAGTATTAAACAGTTAAATCCATGGCTTAAATAAGTCAAAAATCTATGTGCATAAGTTAAAGTTAATTATTAAGTAAAAAACTAGTAATTATTAATTAATAGTGCTATTTATTGAACTGAATGAGATTTTTTTTCAGCAAAACTCAGGCTTACAATTTGAAGATTTGTTGAAGTTTTGAATAAATTATACATATAACTTTAAAATGTTCAGAATAAGGGAGATATGTATGAGTATAAGGGAGATTGGGAAAATAGCCCCAAAATAAGGGAATCTCCCTTGAAATAAGGGAGAGTTGGCAAGTATGAAAAAGTGTTTTTGTATGTAACACCCCCCCCCCCCCAAGAAAAACTGGAACGCCCACTTGTGGGCAGAAAGGACTGAGATCACAACTACTGATATAATTAGATTTAATCACATATTAAAATCTAAAATCTAAAATGATTTATTTATAATAATACAAAAATATATAAAACTAGCAAGGACATTTTATAAAATATTGATTAATATTAATAATAATAAAAACAAATACATAATATGCACAGTTAGTTAAACTACAATACTTCAGATTAAATCAATCACAGGTCAATCCAATAAACTGCTTTATCAAATCATTGAAAATAAATGTAAATTATAACTTTATTTTCATAAACTGGAATCGCTTGTTTTAATGAACAAAACTCTAAGGCATAATTAATTTAAACAATAATTAGTAAAATATTTTTTTTATAAATAATAGTTTAAGCAATATTGCCACTTTTCTGTTATTATATGACTGTCACAATATTTGTCTATTTGGCAACTCATAATACATAGCATTTATTTCAGTATGTTTTGTTTCTAATTGTTTCAGCGTTATGTTTCATTTGTAATTAAGAATAAGATAAATAAGACATTGGTAAACTTATTCAGTTTGAATTCATTACTGTGTGCATTATTAATATTATAATTTTTTTTCCTACATTGTTTGTAATTCAGTAAAATGATTTATACAGAATTTGTGGTTTAATGTGAAGGCCATGAAAAAAACCTGTCACATTGCCATGTGGCAGTCGTCTAATAGAAAAGTACTACAATATTACTTGCTGTCTAGCAAATTCTTATTACTTTCAATTTTCTGTAATGCATTTGTATAAAGTTATAAGTTCCTCACACCCCTCCAATATGTATATATATAATTGCAGTTAGCATAAAACTAAAAGTGATCAGTAGAATATTTTCTCAATAATAGCAACACTAAAATTAGTAATACTAATAATGATGATCATGATGATGTAGGAAAATGACAGCAATTCTACTATTCTAAAACTTGAAAAAAAAAAAAAAAAAAAAACTTTATTTTATTAATTTTTTTCATTTTTCTCCCACTACCCTTTCACGAAGCAAGAAGAGAACTTATCCCCATGCACTGCCTTGATAGAAAATTATTAACTTTCTTAATGCATAATAAATATATCAATTGATGTAGATAATAATCAATAAATTGTTTCATTTTATGTTTCAATAAAAAAAAATAATTTGATCTTTTACTATTACTGTTATTTAATAATTCTCAATTTTACAAGATCAATTGCTATTAATTTAATTTGCTTTACAGAATAAATATATCACAGAAAGAAATATTAAAGCAGGGCTAGCTCAGGGAATGTGCAACCGGTGCTGCAGCACAAGGTGCAGACAACTGACTGGAACACGCTAGAAAAGAAAGAGAACAGAAAGCATCGACTCCCCACTACTTCAGAACTTCAGATGGGGAATACCATGCAACCAAGTTCCATCTTTCACTAGTGAAAGATTTTTCTGCTCTTAATAAAAAACCAACTGTTCCTCAAAATGTCACAACTGTTCTTTTCAACTGCTATAAAAGAACTGTATTTTCCAAAACCAGATGCCAGAAGTTTTTTTTTTCTGTTTCTGATTTAAACTGCAGCTGTAAAAGACAAGATCTTGATGAATTGTTTCGATTCAGAGACAAATAAGTTATATTTGTTGCCCCCCCTCCCCAACTACCATTGTGCCATCTATCATTTTTAACTCCATATGATTTATTTATTTATTTTTAGTCTTCTACTGCATTTTAAATACACAGCATATCAAAAAAAAAAAAAAAAAAAAAGTTTGTACTTAGACTCTATTGAGGATTAACCATATATACCAATATACAATACATACAAGGGAGAAGTGCCACAATAATTTCACACAGGGTACCAAATACTCTGGAGCCAGCCCTGATTTAAAATAAAATCTATAATCACCTATGTGGAAAACAAATTTTAAATATGAAATATCTTTAAAAAAAAAGAAAGAAAGAAAGGAAGTTAAATTTGAAAGGGGGAAAAAACTAAAAGAAATGTATGCAATTTTTACCTACATAATTCTAATCATGAACCAAAGCTCAATTAGTCCTGCAATTAGTGCATACTTTGCTCATAAGAAGCTCAATCTTTTATAAGCTTGAGCCTACCCAGTTAAAATTACAGCTATGTAAAATCTTGCATGTGACAAGATTTTAGGTAACATTTTTCTGAGAAAAATCTTCCCTTTTTCCCAGATCAACAATCATATTTGATCAATGTCCAGTAAAAACTCCCACCCATCACCAACAGTAAATAAATAAAAGATGCCACTTCATGCCTTTGCCAGTAAATTATTTTCTTATTTAAATTCTACAATGGAAATTCATTTAAATTATTTAAAAAAATGCCAAACATAACTTTATTTTTTTCTCTACTAATACTCAGTTAAATCAAACAGAACCACAACAAATTTGAATAAATTTTGTGCATCTAAATATCATGAAACTTGATTGCAAATATTCTATCCTGTACCAGTTCGTATCCATCAAGATACTGAGAAAATAAATTGCAATTAAATGTTTCAATGTAAAATATTTCATTAAAAACAAAGTTGATAACAAAGATAAAACACTACTGATAAAAATCTTTTTTTTTTAAGTAGAAAGTAAAATTTACTAATTAAAAGCTAAGTAAAATTTTAGTTGTAAAATAAGTATTATTGAATTGCTAAATCTATTATAGTCGTTAAAAGTTTTAAAAAAGAAGAAAAAAAATCATTGCATAATTTATTAATTCTGTTAAAAAAAAGCAATATTTTAAAACTATCAGTAGGCATTCTGACAATTTAGGCAATTGGAAAAATAATACAAAAATATTTATTTCTAATAAAACAATCCATAAAATCTGTTTTAAAACTTTATTTAGTAAGGAGATTTCAATATTAAAGAAAGCAGAGAAGAAGACCATTAATCAGCAACGCCTAAAAACCCCACACACTTACCGAAAATTTGCTAATCAATATCATTACCAAATTTTCATAAAAGTAAAAATCTGAGATTTTATGATAAAAACATTTCATATATCCTCCCCCCCCCCTTTTATGCAAGGTAGAAAAAAAATTGCTTAATCCATAGCTGCCAATCAATGAGATACATAAAATACAGTGATAAATGGTAACCCTGACATGGTCCAACGTGGGTCATCTGAGATGAACCATCTATGCATTGGTTTCCTTGGTTACAGCTTATTTTCAATAAATTTCTATGGCAACTGCTTGGAGATTGTACTTGGAGAAAGTTGTAACCACCAATGTTTTTGTTTACTTACATAATTTATTTATTTATTTATTTTTATTTAAAAATTTTTTTTTTTTTTTTTGGTTCTAAATCATTTTAGTTCTCATTAACAGGCTACACCCGCTTCGCTGGTCACTATATTTAAATGAATTTTCAAAAGAATTGGATCAGCATTTATTTTTTTACATCACATTATAAATAAAAACTAAAAAAAATTACATTAAAATTGCTTTAGACCTCGCTTCGGGTACCCGCTGCCTATGGCAGCTTTTTTTCCCCATCCGCACTGCATCAGGTCCAGGTTCCCACAGTCTGCAGAAATGTCTTTCCCGGATACTTCAATCTGGATATTTATTGACGACATGTGACCTTCCGTTATTTAAAAACTACGATTTTAAAGATGACTGTATCTCAGCATCTATTATATATTTTAGTTTTTAACCATGTGTTTTATAGCCCCCATTATTTACACTAAGTTACGATTTGATTCCGACCAGTACAATAAAATAAAACATAGATTTTCTTTTAGAAGGAATTAAATACATGAAAAACAAATAAATTTTAATCAGTTTAATCCTTTGTACTATATACTACCATTTTTTTTTCCAATAAATATTATAAATTAAAAAAAAAAAAAAAGGGGGGAAGGATTTTTATTTTAAAGGAATTAATTTAAAATGAAAAATAAAAAGTTGTTATACAATAAAAATTATACATAAACATAACAATTTATTTCTATTGCATTACCATTTGATTTTCAATAAATATACCGTAAAATCCCGATTTTCAATAAATATACCGATAAAGTCCCAATTGTTAACAATATTCTAAAAAATTGTAAAAATATCAGTTTTAAAATAAAAGTTGAATAACAGAAAATGAAATTAATAGAAAATATTTTGTACATAACTAAAACATTAAAATTTAAAAACTTCAAACTTTTATTTAATAAAATATAATCTTTTCTGTATTTCATAATTTATTCTGGTCAAGAGAATAAAATTTTTTTTTTTTAAATTTGACATTTGAAAGGAGAATTACATGAGGTTTTCAAATAGAGTTTGATTTAGAGCATTTATTCACTCCCCCCCATCTCTACCCCTTATTAGTAGCAACAATTTCTTCACAAAAATATTTTTAGGAAGTAAAAATATTCATTCAGGAATATGAATTTGAAAATATTCAATAAATAAGTGCACTATAAAAAAAATATATATATATCTTTTTTTTTTCCTGCTCTTAAATTTTCAAAATTTAATTCACTGGTTAATTTTAAAATGCAAGCTCTGTAAGTATTCAAATAATGAACTTTTTTTTTTTTTTTTTTTAATCTTTATTTAACTCAAGCAAATATTTACAAAGCATTTAGAGCTATATATAGCAACAACTTAAACTCAAGAAAATTTTTAAAAAACATTTATTCAAATACAGCCGACAATTCATATAAGCTTTGGTCCTGATCTGTGCAGATTAATGGTCTTCTGCTGTACAGTTTTATAAAATATTCTGCAAGAATACTCCTATTTTATTAAGTATCAAGAAAAAATAATCAGCAGAATGTAAAAATTAATGCAAAATAATAAATTGGAAAAAACAAAACAAAATTCCAATACAATATTAAAATAGATATTTAATAAATAAAAACACCGCGAAAAGTTCCGCGCAATACAATAGTCCAACACTCTTTCAATAATATGAATTTAGTTTAATTATAAACAGTACGGAACTGAATAGGCACTGAGTTTTATTACTCAGACTTCTTAATAAAATAAGGTGGAAAAAAATTTATTCTGTTTCCCAAGGGGCAACAACACTTGTAGGGCGGCTGGGCACAGCGAGAGATACTCCAAGGGAAGTTTCAGGTTCAGCACTACCAGGTGATAAGCGGGGAACCTGGAGAGTGTTCGGATTGTCCTCCGGTACATTGTCACGTGAACCTGATGGTGAAGACAACCTAAATGAATAAAAATAGAAAACTTTTCTTTAAATGCTGAAATGAAATGATGAAAAAAAAATAACAACTTGAGTAAGATTAAGTGTTTTACTAAATTATACCCAATTCAGGAAAGCTGCTGCAGACTGATAATTACTTTTTCATATCTTATATAGTAAAGAAAGTACTAGTTTGTCATCTAAATTTCAACTCTGTTTTTTTTTTTCCCTAAACTATATGTTTTGGGGCTCCCTGAATCAGAAAATCAAGCTTTTAGCATTTTATTTTTGTATATGCCAGTTATCAGCATAAAGTAAAAACAAATAATTGCAGCAAATTCAAATTGGTTAAATTGAAAAGCATAATTGCCACTTGAAAGTTTTGACTGAGATTAGTAAGTTCCAAGGAGTGGTGTAGCTAAAATTTATCTAAATAATTTGGAATAAATTTTTGAATTTAAAAACAGCTTTAAATTTTTATAAATGCATGTACTATGTTCAATTGTTTGTGTGGGGATAAGGAGGGGGTTAAGGGACAACAGCTTCCCCCTCCTCACACAGAAATAAATATATATAATAAGCAGGGTTAGCAAAAACTCAGTTTCATTTATATACACTGATGGAAAAAAAAATCCCAACACCAGGAAGGAGATAAACGAAATTTGGTAGGCGTGTTTATACATCTGAAAGATGACGTCGATTCAAATTTCGAGCTGCGCGCATAAGTGTGGCGCTAGTAGCGACACTATGAACATGCAAATGAGGTTTGCTTTAAATAAGCGCTGTAAGGTTCGTGATCGTTATTTACAGTTGAGATTTGACGTAGTGGCAGGGTTGCCAACTTTTCAAAAACAGTTTGAGGAGTATTCAGAGAAATTTTGAGGAGCATTTTGGCTACTTTGAGGAGCAATTTTAAAAATACATAAAAAAAAAAAAAAAAAAAAAAGAAACTACTCACAAAAATAAATTAACAACAATCATATGAAATTTAGAAATATTTATTGATAATCAAATATATTTAGCAAAACAGCGAAGAGAGATAAGAATGGGAAATGATTAAGTCTGAATATGAGCTTAAAACCCAAAAGTAATTTGTTTTTTACATAATGGCATATTTTCCATACATAAATAAAGGCAATATATGAAAGTAGATTATTCAGTTACATTAAAAAAAAAAAAAGAAAGAAAGAAAGATAAGCACAAAGGGAAAAAAAAAAATTAATTTCCAACAATTTTCATGAATGTCAAAATAATTATACTATCACGTAAAAATCTAAAAACGAAATCATATAAATGTGCAAATGATCTCATCTCTAAGTCAACTCCCTCTAATCTGCATAGCTTGGGACCATATGTTTTGTAAACTTTAGAATTTTGCAGATTATTGGTCATAATCTGTTTACTTATTTTTTTTCCCAGATACAAATGAAGACTAGTTGGCATAGGTGGACTCTGCTCAGTTCCCCATCATATTTATGTTCTCAGAAATTTCTAGTGCAAGACATATTATAATCATGTTAAAAGAAATGAATTTGACCAAAGCTTGATACAGTGACAGAATGAAATCTTCGCCTAATAGGCTATCCACCGTTCACTTCGATATATTTATCTTATTCTAATCTATTAATTTATTTTATCGGGGTCAATTCCGTTGTTTAGTTTTTCATGCTACTATTTCCAATGCAATAATCCTCAAAATTCATATTTATATGAAAAATTTACAATTTCGCTATGTTGATGAAATCGTAAATTACGAATAATTTACGAAATTTTCCTTGTAGAATATTTGTATTCAATCATGTTCAAACAAATATCATAAACGTAATTTTGAAGTTGTCTAATGTATTTAGGATCCTCAAAATGGAAGTTGAAGCTCAATTTTGCCTTATTCTGACATATTAAGTAAGTCGTAAATTCCAAATAACTTACGAATTTTTTAAATTGGAAAAATCATAGTCTATGATATTCATGCCAGTATGCTAAAAAATATTTTGAAAGTGGTCTGACATTTTTACAATGAAAATATCCCTCAAGATTGACATTTATGTGAAATTTTCTCTATTCTGCCATGTTAAGAAATTCGTAAATTTCCAATAACTTACGAAATCTTTATATTGGAAAATTCATAGTCATTAATATTCATGCCAGTGTCCTAAATAATATTTCAAAAGAAGTCTGACATCTTTACGATGAAAATATCTCTCAAAATTGACGTTTATGTGAAATTTTGCCCTATACTGTCATGTTAAGAAATTCGTAAATTTCCAATAACTTGCGAAATTTTCAAAGTAGCATATTTATAGTTACCGATGTTCATTCCGGCATCAAAACGGATATTTTAAAACTGGTCTGACATTTTTGCAGTAAAACGTTTCCATTTAATGCACGTTTAAGTGAAATTTTGTCCTATTCTCCCATGTTAAGAAAATCGTAAATTTCGAATAAGTGCTGAAGTTTTTAAATTCGAATGTTGCAAATGAATAGGGTTCTTGCTGTCGAAAGTAATATTTTAAAACTGATCTGACCTCTCTGCGACAATTTGTTCTTGAGATATCGTGTATACAGACTAACAAACTAACGGACTAACACACTAACGCATTAACCCACTAACAGACTCCCTACAGACAGACACCATAGAAATTTTGTCATTTTCGGATTCCTCACACCTGAAAACGTGTAGAAAAGTCAAAAAACCGAGGTCGAAAATTTTCACGATTACCTAAGTTCCCCATACCTATAGTATGATGGGGAACTAATATAATAATAAATCATTAATGCTTTAAGTGAATGATAAAATAAAAGCATAATTATTTCAAATAAATCTTAAATAAAGCGTTGTCAATCGGCCTTAAAGTTCAGTAGCTTTGAATCCATTAATTTTTTTTCGATAAATAATTAAAATAAACAATTTTTTAACGATAACTGAAACATTGATACAGTTTAAATGAAAATCAAAACACCACATAATCATAGCATTTGGTTTCTTTCTTCCTCCCTTTCAGCTTGTGGTTTTAATTAAATACACTCTTAGCTAATGTAAACAAATACTTGTTCCTGTTCTGAGTCAGCAATATTTCGATCACTAGAATGTTTTCTTTCTTTCATTCTTTTTTTTTTTTTTTTTTTTTTACTATTTATTTATGAGTATTGTAGGATGAAGTGTGTGGTTCTTCAGCTAAATTGTAAAAGTTAGTTTTATTTTTTTTTATTTTCAAGATACGTTGAAGCGCTTTCATAGATAAAAAATAAAATTCAAAGAATAATGTTTTATGCGGCAACTGTTGGAAATGCAAAATCAAAAGTTGATAAGGATTGGACATAGATTTCTGCCTAGATGTGCAAGGGAAAAAAAAAAAAAAAAAAAAAAAAAAGAAAAAAGAAAAAAAAAAAATTTTTTTTCAGTGTCTGCCACTATTCAATTTTATGTATTTAATAAAAAATATTTAAATAGGTGGTCAAGACTGAATTTGCAGAGCATAAACATTACTTCGCGGAATTGCAGAGTTTTTAAATTTTTTCGGAGAAACTCCGCAAAAATTGGAGCAGTTGGCAACCCTGTAGTGGGTTAATGTTAGTCAAGGATGCCTCTAAGAAGACGAAGAAGCCATTATTAACAGCTCACTGAGTTTGAACGAGGTCGTGTAGTAAAGCTACGACAAGGTGGGTTTTCTTTCCGCGATATTGAAGAAAGACTTGGCAGGAATGTATCCACTGTGCATGAGTGTTGGCAGTAGTGGTCAAGGGAAGGTACTGCCTCAAGAAGACCGGGTTCCGGGCGGCCACGTGGCACTACTGAGAGGGAAGACCGCCGTGTTCGGCGTATGGCTGTGGCTAATCATACTGCGTCTGCAGCTGAAATTCGAGCTGCAGTTGGCACCACAGTGACACAACGAACTGTTACAAATCGGTTACTTCAAGGACAGCTCCGAGCCAGACGCCCTGTAGCGTGCATTCCACTGACTCCAAACCACTGTCGTTTGCGACGTGAGTGGTGTCAAGCTAGAGCTCATTGGAGGACGGAGTGGAGATCTGTTGTGTTTTCTGATGAAAGCCGGTTCTGCCTTGGTCGCAGTGATAGCCATGTGTTGGTTAGAAGGAGGCCAGGTGAACGCCTGCTAGCGACCTGTCTGTGGCCTAGACACACAGGGCCTACTCCTGGAGTTATGGTTTGGGGAGCAATTTCGTATGACAGCAGGAGCACTCTCGTGGTTATCCTACGCACCCTGACTGCAAATTTGTACGTCAGTCTAGTGATACAACCTGTTGTGCTGCCATTCATGAACATCATTTGGGTGTTTTCCAACAGGATAACGCTCGCCCTCATACCGCTGTTGTAACCCAACATGCTCTACAGAGTGTCGACATGTTGCCTTGGCCTGCTAGATCACCAGATCTTTCTCCAATCGAGCACGTATGGGACATCATTGGACGACAACTCCAGCGTCATCCACAACCAGCATTAACCGTCCCTGCATTGACCGCCCAAGTGCAACAGGCATGGAACTCCATCCCACAAACTGATATCCGACACCTGTATAACACAATGCATGCACGTTTGCATGCTTGCATTCAAAATTCTGGCGGTTACACCGGTTACTAATGTACCAACATTTCACATTTGAAATGGTTCTTCTCGCCAATGGCTCTACCTGTGATCTTGAAACTTTAATCAATTAAATATGTTACCTAGACAAATGTATTGCTGAAATTTCATTACTGTACAATAATTTTTTCTTGGTGTTGGGATTTTTTTTTCCATCAGTGTATTTTAAAATGCTACTTTTAAAATTGTCACAACAAAAAATACAGCTTTTTGGGATTTTTATGGGTGGGTTGGAAACGTCCTCATTATATCTTTATACCTTTAGAATTCAGCAGAGTTTTATGATATTTACATATGATGATTTAAATAGCAGGGATTAATCCAGCTTTTTAAAAATGGTACCCCATTTGTGAATTTATAAAATAATTTGTGAAAACATCCAGTAAGTTTGTGAAAATTAATGATACTTCAGAACAATTAACTAAACTACGTAAAGCAGTTTTTTTTTTAAATTTTAAAATACATTTAAAAAATAAAATGAAACAGTTGTAAAAATAAATATATATATGGGTGAGTTAAGTTGTTTCTTATGTGTAAAATAAGTAGGTGTTTACTTAGATATTTATCATTGTCTCCAGTAAATATTCAAATTGAGGGTATTTTTCTGTGTTCGATGCAGTGAAGCTTATAAAATATTTTAGTGTGCAGTTATATTGCTGAGAATTGACTTTGTGAAGGTACCTCTTTGCTGAAAGTTGAATTTGTGAAGGTACCTCATTGCTAAAAATTGACTTTGTGAAAGTGCCCCAATGCGGCACTAAATTTGTTCTGAATTAACCTCTGAATAGGAATATACAACTTTTCTATCTACAGATAATTAGATAGAGCTACATTTTTGGAGCTAGATATAAATATTTTGAATTTTTTTTTTTTTTTTTTTTTTTTTACCAGTTTTAAATAAAAGGCAATTTATATATTCATGCTTCAAAAATTTCATTTTTAGTTTTTTATCATATTTGTTAAAATTTTTTACCTCAATTTTTTTATGATTTTACATTGGAAGTACTATTCATTCTCCTATTTGAGCCATAAACAAATAAGGACAATTCTATCCTCAAAGTAGAATTATTATTATTATTATTATTATTATTATTATTTTTTTTTTTTTTTTTATAACTCGAACCGGAGAACAAACAATAGGAGGAATCTTAAAATCACAATAAAAGATGAGATGTCCATGGTTTAAGTTATCTATTTATTAGTCTGTATACAGGGATGAAACTACCTATCTTGCAAAAACCCTGACAACTGTTCCTTGCATGCAGATAGGGGAGATTTATTAATAATATATCACATGGCTACCTATATTAAGTGATATTTGCAGACTTTGTAATACATTATAAAGCAAATTAAACATTCAAAATGTGAAATTTCTGTAAAAACAAAGTAATTTAACAAAAAATTCAAATACAGCAAAAATTTCAAAAACCCTGAATTCAGGGGTAGCCCCTGCAAAGTTTCACCCTTGTGTATAGAGATTATCTCAAAATTGAATGATTATTAAGAAGTTGTGCCTATTTTAAAATAGTATCATTTATGATACTGGCCAGATCCAGTTAAATTTCAATGTTCTAAAATTAAAAAACTTGTCAATTCAAAATTCAGTAAATCAGTATAAGGTAAATGTGTTGTAACAAGCATCTGGATATAATGCTAAATCTTACATTTGTAAAATTTATTAAAACCCAAAATAACTCTCTTTATATATATATATATCAGGGCGCGAAATTTCCGCTCGCCAGCTCGCCATTGGCGAGTGGAATTTTTACTGTGGCGAGTAAAAATTTGGTCTAATTATAGATAGAATTCTTACACGATACGGTGACAGAAAACATTCTTTTTATAGATTTAAATATGGCAAAATCTTGTCTTCTTATAACCTCATATTTAATTCCAGCCTGAGAAAGGAAAAATGCTTACTGCATGCATGTTTTAATCTCTTTGGCAGTTTCGTTTCTCCCACTGTGATTTCTCCAAGCAGAGTGAGAATAGACGAACAGGGAACCTCTCTGCCCGTCGCCCACTATACGAGAAAAGAGAAATGTGAAAGTTTGCCTGTGCGATAATGGTGCATGAAAATGAACCCGAGCCCTTTTAAAGATACTGCCTATGTTTATTTTGTTGAAAAATGATCAAAAAACAGTTCACATTTTCCAGTTTTTTACTGAAACTGCAAGGATTCGCGCTTGTAATGATTTGTAGGCATGTAAGCAACGATTTTATCGAAAAAGTTATTCTGAAATGGCTATTTCAAATGACAACAATGAACAAGTTATACACATCGACATTCCGTCTGATTACAAAAATAAAATGGACGAAAAAGACATTTCCGATATAAAAAGTTAAATAAATAGGTAAATAAGGAAGCTTAATCTTTCATAATAAAAAGATTTTCACAGGATATTATTCACAAAGAGTTTTCTTTTTCTTTAATGACTCTTTGCATTTATGTTATTAGACATTTTAACCTTTTTCAAATCTCAAATACAATACATTATAATGATTTTTAAATATAGATGATTATGAGACATGATGATAAACGACACACTTTTAATATATATAATTTTAAGCATATTTGTAAAAGCATTTCAAATAGTTAGGGGGAAAAATGTGCAAAAAAAAATAAATAAAAATGACAACTCTATTTTGTGGCGAGTAGAAATTTTTTTCGGCGAGTGTAATCAGAGTCGAAATTTCGGGCCCTGTATATATATATATATAAACTGTATATTTTGTAAATAATAAATGAATAAGAAATAAGTTTGAACTGCTTAGTAGTTTCTTTAATTTTATCAAAGAATGTTTTAAAAAATTGAAAAATCCCAAAAGTGAACAAAATTATGGGTTTTTTCAAATGCTGCGTAGGAGAGAAAGTCATGTAAATGACACTCTAAGGTTATTTAAATTAATTCATATTAGATACGCTTTATCAAACATCTGGTACTTAAAAATACAGTAGAACCTCGAATATCCAAAGTAATTGGGACTGTCCATCTTTTAAAAAATCAAAATTTGCAGATTTTTTTTTTTTTTTTTTTTTTTTTTAAACATTCAACATTATACACTAAAGTTTGAACCCTCTTTGAAATTTTTTTCTGGCTACAGCCTTAAATACCAATATCAAATATATAAAACATCATACAATTTTATTTTTGTAAAAGAATGATAAAAGTATTGAGTTAAAAGGAAAGGGGGAAGTGAGGCAGAAAAATAATACATAGAACCTATACACAGATTTGTAAACTTATAAATTTCAAAAGTTTTTGTTTTTACCTGCTGGAGGCTAAATTTTCCCCAGGAATGCCAAGATCATGAAGATCACTAGTGGAATGGGAATGTCTACTGGACATTGATGGTTCTTCCATTTCCAAGCTGTGACTCATGTGGGTTAAGTCAACTGAGCTGCCAGACAAGTGACTAGGGTTAGTTCTCCTTTTGGCTCCTGTGGCACTCACCATTCTTTTGCGTACACCGGCACCAAAATTGAAAAACCTGATAAAATTTTATTGAAAAAATTATACAGCTTAATATTTATTCAAGTTTTTAATAACTACTTCAAACAATAAGTCTAATATACAGGGTGGCCATCACTTGAAATTTTCAAAATTCCCTGACTTTTCTCTGACATTTTATGATCAAATTCACTGCTAACTATTGCACTTTATTTTCTGATGAAGTTGTAGATGATATTGGTCAACAATTTTACTTTTTTTCTACCCATACAATAGTAGTCAGGCTCGTACTGGCCCACCGGGCAACGAGGCAAATGCCCGGTGTGCCCTTCGCAGAGGAACTCATTTTTTTTTCCTTTTTCCTAGAACACTGTAAAGTTATAATGGTTTTTGTTTAAAATTAAAGGAAATATTTCGGTAGAATTTATTCTCAAAAGCAATCCTGAAACTCCTTTATCTGAATACCTACATGTACGTATTATAAATCAAGAATGCAAGTTCTCTATTTAAAATAGCTTGAATATGTTTATGTGCGCCCCACTACACTAGGCACACAGAAGACTAAGTAAAAGGCGTTTTGTAAGTTCCACTAAAGAGGGCGCCTTGCACTCTCCACTAAAGAGCGAACTTGTATGTTTCAACAAATTAAGCGCCTTGCATGTTCAGTAGAACACATATGTGAGCACCATTAATCAAATTATAATTTTAAAACACGTTGCGTTATTATAAAAATCAACTAAAAACTATTACTAAATGCAAATACGAAACATGACGCCCTTTATATTCAGTGAGTACATATATTTTAAACACTACAAATATGTAAAACAAATTTTAGCGCATATTGCCCAATAAAATATATCGTAACTTTAGTGATAACACTATATGCACCCCGCTAGGCATAAAAGGCAAATTTAACAATTTTATATGTAGCCTCCTTATAAAAATAAACTAAAAAACTATTTTTGAAAAAAATACAAAACAGAGCGCTTTTTACATTTACGGGATGGTACATGTATTTATTTCATCACTAAAATTATTTATAGAAATGAAATGAAATCAATAAATAAAAACTGTGCCCCTATCAGCATATGCAACCGATCTGGCATAAAAGGAGCCCTCTTTTTAATGTTTTTATAAACAACAAATATTAAATACTCATTAAATACTAAACAACACGCCTTTTAGCCACATATTCTTAAATTTTCTCAAAAATGGGGGGAAAAAAAACATGTTCTGGCAATATCAAGAATAACAAATAATACAGAAAACAGGGTATCTTGCATGTTTAGCGAAACACATACGTCTGCCTCTCTAATCAAAATGTATGTAAAAATAATTAAAAATATAGCGTCTTTATAAAAATAAGCTGAAAACTAATACTAAATACAATTTTTTAAAAAAAAGCGCCCTGTAAATAATATAGTAAAGTCAAAATGACACCATATGCGCCCCTTTAGATAAAAAGGCGTCCTGTTTTTAAGGCACCCTGTCCTGTTTTAAGAGGGACGCCTTTTAGCCTTAGTGAGGTGCACTTGGTCTACATATATATTTTAAACACTTCAAATATGCAAAAGAAATTTTAAGCGCCCAATTAAATATATCGTAACTTTAGCGATAACACTATATGCGCCCCGCTAGGCATAAACGGCGCCATATTTTCAACAGTTTTATAAGTAGCCTCTTATAAAAATGAACTAAAAAACTACTTTTGAAAATAAATACATAAATACAAAATACAAAAAAAGGCGCCTTTTACATCTACCGGATGGTACATGTATTTATTTCTCCACTAAAATTATTTATATAAATGAAATAAAATCAATAAATAAAAAATGCACCTTTATCAATGATGTAGAAATAACACCATATGCGCCCGATCAGGCATATGAGGAGCCCTCTTTTTAATGCTTTTATAAACGAAAAAAATTGCTTACAAACTAATATTAAATGCTCATGAAATGCTAAACAGCACGCCTTTTAGCCTTAGTGAGGTGCACATATTCCTAAATTTTCTCTAAAAATGGATGAAAAAACATGTATCCCTATCCCCCACAAGCCCTATCAAGAATAACAACTAATATAGAATGCTTAACCCTTTAACGTTCACTACTTAATTTATTTTAAAAATTACTAACTAATATTAAAAATGGCTTTTAGATACGTAGCTAATCATAAATATTTAAAAAATAAAAAATTAGCATTGTTCCTTTTTGAGAAATTTTTGGTTTAAAACATCTATAAGTTAACCTTATTAAATTCAAATAATATTTAATTTAATAAATAAAACACTTTGTAAGTAAGCATTATCGACTGCAAAACTCGTAAAAGTTGTTTCGGGTGAAAATAATAGTCCAGCTCTTCATTAAATGAAAAAAAAAAAAAAAAAAAAATAGACATTAGTGCATCATCAAACCAGCAATTCGCACTCGCGCACACAAAGAAACTTCAAGTGACTTAATATGCATTTAGCTTCCAATGAAGCATTATTTGTCAAATTTTGGAATAGTGCCGATATCTACAGACAGAAAAGGAACAAAAGTTTAAAACTTGATTAAAACAGGGGGGGGAGAGGGGAAGTTAAAAAAAAACTGCTGCATAAAAATTCTTAAATTATGACCAAATGTTTGGTTTCGCTGCGAAACCAATGATCGTTAAAGGGTTAACAGGGTATCTTGCATGCTCCACTAAACAGAGCGATTTGCATGTTTAGTGAAACACAAACGTTGCATCTCAAAAAAGATGCATGTAAAAATTTTAAAAATATAGCATCTTTATAAAAATAAACTGAAAATCAATACTGAATACAATATTAAAAAAAAGTGCCTTTTATATAATTTTCTTTTTCCTCCGTGAATGTAAATTCCATCTTTGAATGAACTGTACCTCTCCTTATCCTTCAAAGCAAACAAAACAAGTACGTAAAAATGTCTTAGAAATTTTTCTTAGTTACTTCTGGATGTACAGCTGGAGCTGAGACAAAGCGTATCTAACCTGCAGATTAGTATACTCTTTGGGACTTTGGGCTGAGAGGATGACAATGAACGTTATCAGTAAATTTTGATGTGGGCACAGTTGATGCTTTTTCAACAATAGGGGGATTAATGTGAGCGCAGTTGATGTGTTCCCCTTTTTGTCACCTAAATGATCATAGTTATAGTACATTTACATAAAAAGTCTTTTTCAACAACTATTATGGTGATAGATATTATTTGTTCACACACGTTTACGTATTTCAAAGAAATCTGGAACAGAAATGCTAATAATCTTTTTTCTACTACTGGAAAAACACGCATTTCCAATTTTTTCTAACGAATAGCTGAAGATGGGGGAGGGACATTCACTGTAAAACTTCAACATCTTGAATTCTATATAATGTAACGTGAAAAAGTGAAGGTGGAATTATCTGAATGGTATCAGTTCTGTTGTGTTTACGCCAACCCATGTGAAATACAAGAATTTTCATTTTGGGAAAAATAATCTAAGGTATGATTATTCATTATTATATATATATAATATATTATTATTTGTTGAAGTGCAGGCGTATGGAGAGATAGAGATTATATCTTTGAATTCCTTGCCTCTACTCATTGCCTACCTACTTTTTTTTTAATTCCGTTTTCGCATTTAGAAATTCAAAACCATTAAATTGCTTCACGTTTTCCAAATAAATAAATAAATAAATAAATAATAATAAAATTTAATTTTTTTAATATTTCGTTTATAATTTTAAGGTCAATTGACTGCACTTGGGTTAGGAAGATTGTCCCTAGTGGTGCTCTTTTTAAGGGGTAATAGCCCGTATTTATACAAGTTTAGGAGGAAAACATGGATATCGCAGAACAACTAGATCGTCGATGTGACTTGAAATCGAACCCGGCACTAGAAAGTACCAGCTTCGGGAGCATAATTTCTCGGCCACTAGTGGGACTATGTTATCTCTGAAATATTTAATGCTTCATAGATATCATAAATATGTACAGACATTTGTTGAAATTTTGTTTATTATGTATTTAATATAAATGCAAATTTTATGGATATATATAATATATATATATATATATACAGTGGCGGATTTAAGGGGGGGGCTAGGGGGCTGAAGCCCCCCCCCAAAACACTGACATTCACTATTGAATATTGCAATTGTAAATTTTTTATTGGTCTAGAATAACAGTTTAAAAAATCTTAGCCCCCCCCAAAAGTCAAGTTCTGGATCCGCCACTGTATATATATATATATATAATAAAGATGATCTATTAAGCATAGTAGAAGCCAAGCAACAGATAGAAGATCACTGAAACACCAATGACCAATAAGATTAAAAAAAAAAAAAAAAAAAAATCATCAGTGGATGAAATACACTAATTTAAAGAAACCATATCTATTAATTAACAGCCTGCAAAACAAACAAATCAATAAAGTAAAACAACAAATCTTAACTTAAAACCATAAACTTATCAAAATTAATGAAAAAACAACCTAAGAAACACAAGGTAGGAAGAAGGAGGCAGGCGGCAAGACTTGTGACTTGCCTGTGGGGTTACACTAGTTTTATGCCGGCAACACTCCCCCAGCCTGCCACAACCAGAACAGGAACCATATAGATTTAAAAATGCAAATTTCAAAGCAGATGAACAACAATGAAACCACGAAGCCACAATGAAATTCACAGATTGATCACATTGTGTTTAGAGGTATAATTAAAAATAAAATAAAAAATCATATTTGATCGAGAAAAAATTTTGACTTAATAAGGTTCTTTATCACTTTTATGCAAATTTGTATTTTATTAAGATCTATTTTATATTATTAAGTATGAGATCAACATTTAAATATTTAAAGCTGAAATGATTGTTTCTCAGAGATCTATAAAAGCTGTACCTATTTCACTAATTTTTACTTTCCGAACACTATAGTGAGGAAAGTATTGTAATCATGTCAAAAATCCGAATTCGAGATTTTGATGTTTCTATACGTTTTGAGGTCCCCTGAGTCCGTTTTCACTATTTTTACGATGATGTATGTATGTGTGTGTGTATGTGTGTATGTTTGTGAACACGCTAGCGTCTAAAGGCTTTGTTCGATTAACCTGAAAGTTGGTACGTATATTGTAAGTCACCATAGTACGAACCCTATAGATTTTGGTGAATCTAGCACTTATAGTTTTTTTACAGGGACACAAAGAAAAATTCTTTATCATTATGGCCTATGGGACCAAAATCTTAAAAGTGCGATAGCATCTAAACGCCTTATTCAATTGAGCAAAAATTTTATACCCATATTATAGGTCACAGATACTCAATCTGTATAGATTTTGGAGAATCTAGCACTTATAGTTTTTTTACAGGGACACAAAGAAAAATTCTTTATCATTAAGGCCAATGGGGCCAAATTTTTAAAAGTGTAATAGCGTCTAAACGCCTTATTAATCTGAGCAAAAAAATTGTACACATGTTATAGGTCGCATTTGCACCAACTGTATAGATTTTGGTGAATCTAGCACTACAGTTTTTTTACAGGGACACAAAGAAAAATTCTTTATCATTATGGCCTATGAGACCAAATTTTTAAAAGTGCGATAGCATCTAAACGCCTTATTCAATTGAGCTGAAAATTTGTATGAATATTATAAATCACTGTTGCACTAACTATAAGCATTTTGGTGAATCTAGCATCTATAGATTTTTACAGGGACAAAACGAAAAATTCTTTATCATTATGATCTAAGGGCTCAAAGTTCAGTAGCGTTAAATAAAACCTCGTGTGATATATGGAGAAAAAAACACTCTATTATGGTTTTCTCTCTTTTGTTTGTTTAGCAATTCCTCTTTCTTTATTTTATCTACAAAACTGTTAGTTACTCAATGTTCGGAAAGTCGAGTGGAGTCACTCCAGATTTTTTTACATAGAACTGATAGCTTTTTTCTTTCTTTCGTTTTTTTTTTTTTTTTTTTAAGTTCACATATTTTTGTAATATATATTGAATGTTTGAATTAAATCAAATATAAGTAGTGTCTTATTTCAGGGAGTAAATAAAATTTAGGATTTATTTTTCAATGTAAAAAAGTATATGTTAAAGCAGGCAAAACTTCCGATCAAGTGAAATCATGTAATTAGTATCATTATTTGTGTATAAAATTTCCAATTGTCATTATTATTATTATTATTATTATTCTCACTATTTTTATTTTATTTTTTATTTATTTATTTTTGTCTTTGCTGGCTGATGGGATAAATTAAGTTGAAGAAGCATTTTTGTTTGTAATGTTTTAATACATTGTAGTTTAAAAGAGGAGAATTTTAAAAATAAATTTTTCTTTCTTTTAAATATTTGTATTTAATCTGTTCACAACTCATTCTCTCTCTCTCACTCTCTCTTTATTAATTCATGTTTTTAACTGCGCTATTTTATTAATTATCTTCAAAACATATCTTGTCAATTTCAAAATAATAACGATTATGATAAAAAATCTTTTATTATTATTATTATTATTTGTTTATATACATATATATTCCTTTGTAAAAATAATATAAACCTTGCCACAAGAAGTATAAATATTCGATAGAAATATAAACAAAAATAGACGTATAAATATTCAAAAGTATAACTATTCATATAAATTTCTATATAAATAAAAATGGGAGTATAAATATTCAGGAAAAACTTGTGAAATGTTTTTGCTGTATTAATATTTATACTTTAGTATACTTGATATCCCTTATGTGCACATGCATATACATAAACATGCTCATGCTCTTGCATTATGTACAGGGTGATTATAAAAATACTTTTCCCATGAAAGACTAATGAATGAATGGTAGAATTTAAGAAAATAGCACATATGCTTGGATTAAGATGTTTTAAAATATGCGCTGGAGAATGAAGTGAAACACAAAAAGTCACAAACCTAATTCTATGGTTATACTGATAAAATTTCAAATAGCAGCACCTAATTTTTTAACCGTAATAATTTTGAGAGTGAAAAACATAAACACATAAACGGTGATTGTATTTTCAACAGTAAGACAATAAAAATGGGAACAAACAAATCGCAGGAAAATAAATGAAAATTCAAGTTCAAATTCTACTTTATGTCATTGAAACATGATCCTCACAATAGTAAAAATTTTATTTTTTGCAAATTACCAATAGGTTTGCTCACACTGACTTTGCATGACAAGGCAAGATTCTTGGTGATTCGATTTTGTTCAAAATTATCTCGGCCAGCTAATTTTTTAACAATAGTTCACAAATCTTTTATAAATTCTTATGACATTCTGTTGTTTACAATAATCTGCGCGCAATATTTGTTGCTTGTGAAATAGCTTAGCTTACGTGAAAAATGCTTATTTTTTTTTTTTCTTAATTTTTCTGTGACTTCATTCTCCCTTTGCTTGCGGACTACCAGCGGTTTTGCGCTCAAAACTGGTAGGTGTGAGGTGCCAGGTTCGATCCCAGGTTGTGCTTGTCGGTCTAGTCTTTCGAATTTTCCGTGGTGTTTCTCCAAAACTTGCTTAAATACGGGCTAGTAACCCTTAGAAAGACCCCAATGGAGGACACTCTCCCTCAGGCCTAGGATTCTAGTGCAGTTAGTCGGCTTTAATTCCAACAACCCTTTCTTTGCTCATTGTCTATTTTTTGAATATGGTTTAAATCACAATTTCTATAGATACAGTCATCGAAATAGCATTATTTATATATTAAAAAGAATTTGGTACCTTACATTACTTCGTTTCATGGCAGAAAAGCTTTTTTCGAAGGGGATCCCCCTCTTCAGCAGTGCCGTCTGCACTCCGTGGATGGCAGTCACTGTCAGGTTGATCTTCTCCTTTATTGACGAGTAGGTGCCGCCAGATTTCATTTACCTCCGCCGATTCGTGGTCGTTAATGACGTCAGGGTTATGCGCTATCTCGATGCTCTCTCTTAGGTACGCATAGGTGGGATTATTGTAATTAGCTAGTTTTCTTACATTTTCAAATTCGATTTTAATATTATTTTCAAGATAATTTTTAGCCAAAGTGGTAGTGTTACGGTTAAATTTAATATCGTTCTGGTGTTCTTTAATCCGGGTTTTTATTTTTCTTTTAGTGACACCTATATAATTGTATTCTCTGTTTTCCTGATTTTTGAGGGGGATTTTATAAATACCAGCAGTTTCAGTGGGAGGGATAGGATCTTTATCGCTTCTTATAAGTTGAAATATATTAGGGTTGGGTATTATTTATATTAGGTTCAACTTATAAGAAGCGATAAAGATCCTATCCCTCCCACTGAAACTGCTGGTATTTATAAAATCCCCCTCAAAAATCAGGAAAACAGAGAATACAATTATATAGGTGTCACTAAAAGAAAAATAAAAACCCGGATTAAAGAACACCAGAACGATATTAAATTTAACCGTAACACTACCACTTTGGCTAAAAATTATCTTGAAAATAATATTAAAATCGAATTTGAAAATGTAAGAAAACTAGCTAATTACAATAATCCCACCTATGCGTACCTAAGAGAGAGCATCGAGATAGCGCATAACCCTGACGTCATTAACGACCACGAATCGGCGGAGGTAAATGAAATCTGGCGGCACCTACTCATCAATAAAGGAGAAGATCAACCTGACAGTGACTGCCATCCACGGAGTGCAGACGGCACTGCTGAAGAGGGGGATCCCCTTCGAAAAAAGCTTTTCTGCCATGAAACGAAGTAATGTAAGGTACCAAATTCTTTTTAATATATTTATTTAACTTCGTTTAAAGTATAAGTTATCAGCATTATTTATGGTTTTAATCTAAAAAAATATGACGCAATTTAAAAATTATGGGTTTTGTTATTTAAAAAAATGATCACTGTAAACTTAACTGTGAGAGCTGGAGTAATGTGTTTAATTTCATGCTCGAGCGCATATTTTAACATATTCAAATTCAAGCGGACACGGCATTTTTCTTTAATGGGATGTTAGCTAGAGGGGTCGTGTATAGTGTTCTCTTCTCACAAAGGAAAGTTTATGTTATTTATGTACCAGAAATTTTATGTAGGGAATTTTTAATACGATATATTCTATTGGTGAAGCCTAAAATGGTTAAAAAGAAAAGAACGCTGTCTAAGGTGGAAAAGAAATATATGCCTTTGAGAACTCTGGTCGTGTATAAAGAAAATTTTTTGTAATCACCTTGATATTGGTGCAAGATTGATTGCACTTGGATCCCAGTTCTCCGTGGAATACCTTCCATTAGGTCTTCTTAAGGATTCTTAACTCCTATTCCCATATTTACACATGTTTCGTAGAAAATTATGGAAAACTTCATATGATTAGGTCAAGCGTTTAGACCTGAGATTGAAACCGACACTACTTATACCAATTTAGAGAGCAGAACTTCTTGGCCACTACATATAATAACCCTGAATAATGTTTAGTAGTAAACTGGCGGCCTTTTTATCTAGATTGTTGGCGCCCTTTTTATTCAAAGTGCCAGCACCCTCTTTGTCATGCCAGTACGACCCTGATAGTAGTGAAAGTATTGCTTTTGTGTCAAATTTCTGAAATTGAGTTTTTGATAAATATACACACTTTGAGATGCCCTGAATCCAAAAAACATGTTTTTAGCAATTGGTCTGTGTGTATGAATCTGTTAGCATAAGTCAGGAACAAATAATAGCAGGAAGTTTAAACTCTGTATTCTAAATCTGCATCATATAGAGATGCTACACTAAACTTTCCATAAAGATTTGAAAAATTGTTCATGTACAGGGACATCCAGAAAAAATTAAAAGATATCTATGGGCAAAATTTCTTATAGGTATAATTCAACACTTTTAGACTGCATTAAACAAAATGAAGTGAATATATATTTTTTATATGCATAAAAGCATGTTTAGTATAGGACATGGTAAAACCATTCATCATTCATTTAAAAAGGGCCACAAAAAAGAATATGGATATTTTAGGACTATACTTTGAAATCACTAGAAGTGCATTTCAAGTTGTGTCGTTTTTTTTTTTCCCAAGTTGTGCTAATTTAAGTAAACTATGAGAAGTATAGAATTTAAATATACAATTTATATACAGGGCTACTTAAAATTAAGTAAATAAATTTCTTTTCTGTTAAATGTAATTGATGCAAGTGCTCAACTAAAATTTAAGTCCAAGAAAACTTCTTAGGAATTATAATTACTTTTTTATACACAACTGGCAGATAAAGTATTGTTTGAAGTCCAATTTTTAACACAGAATTTTTTTTTTAAATATACTTATGCATTTTGATGTCTCCTGAATAATAAAAAAAAAAAAAATCAAGATTTCAGCAGTTGAATTAGAAAAGTTTGACCAAGATTGGTCAATTTCAAAGAGAATTGAGTATGAAAGTTCTCTGATAAATTTGGTCTACCACTATATCCCCACCAGGATTGAGGAATGCAAAAGCCCCTTCAAATAAAATGTACGTCAAATAAAACTTTCTTTTTCCAAGTATATTCTGATACAGTGCATATTATTTTATCCTTTAATTTGTATTTTATTTATTTATTTATTTATTTATTTATTTTTTTTGTGAAGGACAAGGCAAAGTTATGCAAGTGCCATACAAGATTATTTTATCATCTTAATAATGTACATTAATTTCATTATGTTCAATGCAGTATAGTCATGTTAAAATTAGTTTAGGCGAAATTTTGCCTATAGATAATGATAAATACTTTGCAGGGTGGCTAATACTAGAACTTTTACAAATTCCTTGACTATTCCATGATTATTTTCCCTGATTTTTTCATGACTTACACTGTTTATTTCAAAAAATTAGTGAATAATTTAGCCTTTCACAATAACAAGCTTTCAAAAATATGGCTTTTTTCCACAAAAATTTTCAAAAATCTCTGATTTTTCACGACTCATTTAAATTCCCTAACTTTTCCATGATTTCCTGACTTTCTTTCCCTGACTGGTGGTCACTCTGTTTGATATGTCCCAGTACACAAACTGTAAACAATATACACATGAAAAAATATACAGCTAATTCCGTATGGCTCATGAACATGTGTATTAATTTACAAGTCAATTGTGTGCTTTTTGCAGCTGCTATTGCAGTATAGGCTGACATGCACACACACCCAGACACCAAAAACTTGAGTCTCAAGAGAATGCTTTCATTGACGTTTCGTCAATTCCAAAATTACTGTACATTTTAATAGGATATTTTAAATTATTATAAAATTTTATCAGAAACTGTTTATTCTTATAAACTTACTGTGCATGTGAAAGCTTTTGAATTATAATTTTTCTGAAGATGGTATAATTTATTAAATTATTTCCATTAATTGAATCTAATAGAAAATCTATATTCACTTAAGTATTCTACTACCTTGCATAATGTCTATAAATTGCATACACACCATACAGTGCACTTAAATTTAACACAGTTTTAAAAAAAAGAAAGAAAGAAAAGAAAAGCGTAACACAGCTTAAAATGAACTTTGAACAATTTTCAACCCCAGCCCTTTGTATATCTCAGTAACTTTGAGCAGCTCTGCAAACAAATGATGAATGGCTTTCCAAACCTTACTCTGTAAAAAACATTTGTACTATAAAAAAATATATGTTAATTTATTGTTTTAAAGTATGGATATGAGCTATGATTTGTTAGACTCCCACAGAGAACATTCACCCAGGCCTAGGTATTTAGCACAGACAAATAGGTGTTAAGACCTCATACCACTTTTAACATATATGGGTAAGAGAGATTTTGTTAATTAAAATTAATTTTGGACAAAGCTTGGTAAAAAAGTTAATATATTTTTTGTTCTCACAGCAAGAGAGATTATTTTTACTTTTAATGAAAGTTTTGTTAAAATAATGAAAATGACTTCAACAAATTATGCTTGCAGTTGTAATTAATTTCTTTTTCTGGGTGCTGTTAAAAAGGAAAAAGTACTGAATTATATTCAGAAAATGTTTAGTTTCAACCAAACATGACAGCATTGAGTAATTAATCTCAATTATTTGATAGGAAAAGAGGTAAAAAAATTAAGACAGGTTTAACACCAAGAAAAGTCAAAATCGAAGGAGTGATAATTAGGCTGTATCAACAGCAATTACATAATAGCTGTAGGAAGGCATGATCCTTACCCCTTCCTCATTTATCCAACATAAAAATATAATAGGACACTTTTAATACAAATTTTGTTTACTTTCTAAATTCCTAGGTAATTTTTCTCTGAGTAAAAAAAAAAAAAAAATTACTATTTACTTATTGTGAAAGTGGGATACAAAATTTGAGAATTGCAGGATGGAACTTTAAGTAAGAAATTAAAAATTTTTATTTACCAGGTGTATAAGCTTAAATCCGCTGTTTTTTAGTAATAAAAACACATTTATTTTTTATATAAAGCAAAACAAAATTTTATTCAAAATAGTTTCCCTCGCTAACTATACATTTTTCCCATCTTTCGGGCAATTGGTGAATTCCACGCCAAAAGAATTCCTTATCTTTTGAGGCAAACCACTCGTCCAGCCATTTTCGAACGTCTTCGTAAGAAACGAAGTGCTGTTCGGCGAGTGCATGGCCCATTGATGAAAACAGGTGATAATCAGAAGGAGCCAGGTCTGGTGAATTAAGCGGGATGGGGTAACACCTCCCAGTTAAGTGTTTTGAGATAATTTTGGACCAATTTTGACGTGTGTGCTGGCGCGTTATCATGAAGAAAAATCAGTTTGTCATGTCTTTGTTGATAATAAGGCCTTTCCCATGGCATGTAGACGGATAGAAATGGCTGGTTGAGTGACACCTAACTTCACGGCAAGCATTTTTTGCGATTGGGTATCATCTTCGTCCAAAAGAGCCTGTAATTCATGGTCGTCAAACTTTCGGGGCCGATTTTCACACTCTTTGTCATTTCAGTCAAAATAGCCATTTTTGAACCGACGAAACCAGTCTCTGCAAGTTGTTTCTGACAAAGCACTGTCACCATAAGCTTCCACAAGCATTCTATGCGATTCGGCAGCTGATTTCTTCAAATTGAAGCAGAAAAGCAGAGCTTCCCGCATATGCTCTTTTTTTTGGTACAAAACGAGACATGTTTACACGAAGAAAAATTAATGTTTTTATATGAAATCACTAACGATTTGCACTGATTTATGTGAACAGACGTCAAACTAATACAAAAACAATAAGACATTTAAATGTCCGCTGTTAATACACTCACTAGCGCCATCTATACGCAAACAGCGGATTTAAGTTTATACACCTGGTAGGTATTCCAAAACAAAATAAGCCTATTTTTAGAATTGCCATTTTTCCACATGATCACATATTACTTGTATTAAATAGATGAGGAAGGATTTTCTTCTTTCACACAACTTTTCTCGCTTTGTCCCTCATGATTATAGCAATTGATTTCAACTTTAAGTGAAATTTTCCAGATTTTTAATGAAATTCCCTGACTTTCTTTGACTAGTGGCCGCCCTGAATATAGAGCTAAAAGGCTCACAACTTTATATATATATATATATATATTTAAAAAAAAAAAAAATAGCTATATCAAGGATTGATGCAGATAAAAATTGGGGCACTTCACACAATTTGAATCCATAAAAGTAGTCTTTTACAAAATTCAGATTTATAAAATAGATCCCTTCACAAAATCCAAATTCATAAAAATGGCCCTTTCACAAAATTTTATTTTATAAAAATGATCTACAAAATGTTTTTAGTGTTTTCAAGTTTTCTTTGCCTACACTTGGTTCAATGAGACATTATTACTCTATATTAAATATTATATAAGTTATTTCTAGAATGGAAGGTCTTACACAAAAGTTTCTTTTTCACAAAAAATAAAAAAATCACGAATATTTTGTTTTCACAAAAATGGGCCCAGAAAATTAAAAACCTGGATCTATCTCTGAATATTAACAAATTTCCATAATAATTATACTTGTTTTAAAGATTGATCTATTAAATAAAGTTGTTGACAATATTCAATGCACAAATCACATCTTCATAATTATTCAAATGAACATTTATAACTAGTCTCAATTAAATTTTAAACAACAATTAACACCAAATCAAAATCTAGAAACTTCAATAATTTTGATTAACATAAAGTATGGTAAGGATTTTTTTTTTTTTACAGTTTTGATAAAAGGTTTGCAATATGAAATTTTATTAATATTATTGAAACAAAACAATTACCTTTGATGATATATTATTAATGTTAGTCAATAATAAAATTCAATATATAAAGTAATCCCCATGAAAAGAGAAAAGAGTTTACCATACCTTAACATAATCAGAATTCTATACAGTTTTTGTTTAGAATGTCCATTTTTGGAAAATATATAATTTTGTGAAGCACTTCAACTACTTCAGTGTGAATTCAAAATATATAATTGTCTCAACAGTGGTTCACAAAATTTTAGTATTGTAACATAAAATGTCCCAAACATATGCATGAGCATAGCTAGGAAAAACATCTAGGAAAAGGGGGAATAGAGACAAGGCCCCAGACAGTGGCGCAGGGGGGGGGGGGGGGAAGGGGGGGGTCCAGCGGGTCCGGACCCCCCCTATGAGCTAAGATTTTTTTATTCGGAAATTTATGCATTATGCAGGGCCTGATTATCGCAGTGGCATGTGGGGCCCGGGCCCCTGACCCTAAATAGCAGGGGGCCCTAAAACTAATTTCTTTTTTGATTATTTGATCACTATTTGTTCTGTGTACAACTTGGTCACTATTTTGGTCACTTTTTCAACTATTTTCACATCGTCAAGTACTGGCGTGGGTCTAAGAAAGTATGTGTGCCTCAGGCCTTACATGAAGTCAAGCAGGCCCTGGCATTACGTATAAAAGTTCGACCAGAAATTTGTAGAAAAATCGACATATTTTTACTTTCCAAACATACGTATGTAAGGAAGGTATTGTAATTATGCCAAATAATCCGACTGCAACAATTTGAAGTTTGAATTTTCTACACGATTGGAGGTTCCCTAAGTTCAATTTTGCTATATTTACGGTGGTGCGTATGTATGTAAGTATGTATGTGTGTGCCTGCGAGTGAACACGATAGCATCTAAAAGCATTGTTTCAATAAACTGAAAGTGTGTACGTATATTATAAATCACTTTAGCAAGAACCCTATTGATTTATATGAATTTAGTCCTTATAGTTTTTTTTTCCTTACAGAGACACAAAGAAAAATTTCTTATCATTATGTCCTATGGGCCCAACTTTTTTTAAAGTCAACTTCAACGTGAGTGCTTTATTCCATGCGTGAGCAGAGATTTTTCAGAGTGAAGCACCAGGAGTTAAAAAAATAAATACAAATAAAATAAAATTTTTAACTCCTTGAAAAATCCTAAGTGCAACAGAGAAAGCTATTGCCTGCGTTGACGAGACAAGTCCGGACGGCGGAAAGGAAGCAGGGCAGCCCCCAAAACACGGTAAACCGTTCAGAGTCTCACAATTAGTAAAAAAAGAAGGGGGTGGAGGCATAAATTTAAATAATTATAACAAAATTCAGAAAAAATCTTTAGTGAAACAAAATATAGAACTTATAGCATCTATATGCCTTATTCAATAGAGGTGAAATTTATACACAAGTTATGGGTCTCCATCGCACAAACAGTGTAGATTTTGGTGAATCTAGCACGTACAGCTTTACTAAAATGACACAAAGAAAAATTCTTTATCATTATGGCCTATGGGCCCGAATTTTTTATGTGCGATAACGGCTTTGTAATGTGAGTCGATATATGTGAGTGAACACGATAGGGACTAAGTTCAAATGAGCTGAAAGTTGATACGTATGTTATAGGTCACCGTAGCATGAACCCAAATGAATTTGGTAAATTTAGCCCTTTTTTTTACGGAGACAAATAAAAATTCTAATTATAGCCTATGGGTACAAATTACTTAAGTACGATAGCGTTTAAATGCCTTATTGGACTGAATTGAAAATTTATACATATTATAGATCACCGTCACACGACGGGTAGGAATTTTGTAGAATCTAGCACTTGTAGTTTTTTCCAGGGACACCACAATGAAAAATTCTTTATCAGTATATGGCTAATAAGCTCAAATTATTTAAAGTGTGATGGTGCCTAAACGCCTTATTCGATTGAGCTGAAAATTTGTACACATATTATAGGTCACAGTTGTACGAAATGTATAGATTTTGGTGAGTTAAACCCTTATTGATCTTTACAGGGACACAACAAAAATTTTTTTTATCATTATGATCTATGGGCTCAAATTATTTGAAGAGAAATAGTGTAAAATTAAACGGTATACTCAAACATCATATTATAATTTTCATTTTTGTTTATTTAACGACTTTTCTTTCTTTAATTTATTTATACAGCCATTAATTACTTAAAGTTCGGAAAATCGAGTGGAGTCACTCCAGATTTTTTCTTTTATAATAGCCTTATTGTCTTATTACATTCTCTCTTCTCTTTAAACATATTAAATTAACATGGTATATATCTCATAAATCCACTCTAACCCTATATATGAGTATGCTAGCAAACAATGCATATATTCTTGATTTCCACTTAAATTTCTTCAGAAAGTATCCAAGGGGCGAATTACATTATCCTTTTTTGAAAGAATGTTTTTCGGCAAGCTCGGGTGTAACAGTTTTCAGAAAACATCTGATTCTAGCGTCAAAGCACTAAATTACCTTTTCACGGAAGGTGACAAATTATTTTGAAACTGGAAACGTGGGAACAATGATCTCTTAAAATTGGAGTTGAAATCCCTGTTTTTGATCTCTTGCGTTATGTCGGCTTTGCGGCAACATGTGTTGTGCGCTATTATTCATTCTTCAGACCAGACGACACCCCACACAGGTCGCCGTTGGCAAGTATTCCTGAAATTTTTCTTTGTTTACATACATCTAGAATTTCTAAGAAAAAGGGATTATAGACGAGGGTCAGTTTGGGAGAAGACTTCTCCGAGAAGTACAGAATCAATGAAACAATTTAAGTTTCTCAGCCAGTTACAGATTTTGATTTGGTTTTTTAGACAAGAAAGGTAAGCACTTTTCTGTTCATGTTTTAAATGGTTTAATATATAAATTCAATTTACAAAATGTTCAAAAAAATTGTATTGGAGTAGGGTTAAGTCCGATTATCTTCTATAGGGATCTAGGTCTGAGTGGAATGCCCTCCGGTCTTTCTGAATGATTCTAGTCCGTATTCATGTGAGTTTCGGAGAAAACAACGACAAACACTGTACGGCTAGACAAAGGAGTGCGACCTGGGCTCATTCAAAAGGACGATAAGTCTAGTTTTAAATGTTGTAAATCAATAGTTAAATATATAGATCTAAATCAACAGAAAGTGGAAAAACTCAAACAAAATTAATCTCGAATTTTAATAAATTAATCATTAATTAAAAAAAGTTAAATTTATTTACAAATATAAGATTTAAAGTTCTTTTTTTATTTGGTATTTCTTAAAAAAATAGTTTATTTATGCACTTATTTATTTAATATTTTTTCAAATATATAATTGTAAGGAATTATACTCGTATTATGCATTTTTCATCTTCAATAAGTTCAACCCATGTACAAATTTAGAAGTTTAAAACTGAGTCTAGAGTTAAATGTTTCTTGGTTGGATCTAAAAAAAAAAAAGAAATATATGCTTCATAATCTAAAAGTTTTTTTTTTTTTTTTTTTTTTTTTTAATTAAAATAATGGACGAGCTTCTTTGAAAGATACACTCCCCCTCACTCGGGGGGACTTCCCTCCAGAGGCGAAAGCATTGCTCCTACATATACAATTTTTTCCCCAGTTAACTATCATTATTTATTACAATTATTATTATTATTTTAATTTCATAATGATTATTAAAAAATAATTCTCTTTACGTATTTATACATAATTTTGTCCGATACCATCATGTTAAACTTTTAGAAAAGTGGGATGACAACGCCACCTGTTGGACAATTTTCCCCAAAATTTGATAGGCACTAATTTATGTCAAAGTGCATCTATATATCAAATTTTCTGAAATTCGGTGCTGTAACACCTGAAATACATTTGCCACAAAATTTTGTCACACACACAGACAGACATTTTCTAAAAGTGCTCAAATCGTGTTCTAGACTTCGCAAAACGTGTAAATTCATCGAAAACACGATGTCAGAATTTTTCACAAATCTAATATTTTCTTCTATTAAATATCGGAGAAAGTAAAAATAAAACATGAAACGATTTGTAAAGATATTTTTGGTCCATTTTCAGAGATTTTACCCCCGTTTTGCATTTGAATATGTTAATTTTATTTCGAAATTTGAGGATATGACTTTGAATCATGCTGTTAAGGTCATCCCTTTTTAATAAGAAAAAAATGTGATATGCAAAAATCTTAAAATAACTCGTAAAGTATTTTTCCCCTTATTATTTAATTTAATTTATAATTATGTTAGGTATGGTAGGTTTCTCAGATGTGGTAGTCCATGACAACCTAAAAAAGGGAGACCGATCTATTGAATCAGAAAAAAATTTACAAATGAAGTGAAAAAATTGTTGCCTGTATCAGTCCCATAGACTAAAACTATAAAGAGCTGTCAAATATATCCAATTTCTGGATAAACTTCGTACCAGATTTTTATAATAGTGGGCCTCATTAAATAAAATCGGACGAAAACACGATCAATGATTTCTATAAAAAATAATTGTAATTTTAAAAATTTAAATGATGACAGCTATAAAAAAAACTCACATATAGGGCCCGATTTAGACTACCTGGAGCCCTGGGGCAAGCTTTTTCTAGGGGCCACGCTTGCAGTGGCATAAAAGGTCTTTACGTTGCAGAATACCTGCATACGATTCTGAGTGGGCCCCTTAAAGGAGAGGGGCCCACATGCCTTAGAGTTAGTCAGGGCATATACATAAAATAGGTTTCAAATGGCCCTGCATGCTTTATAGTTTTTCTTTTTGGACCCCCCCTACCGAAATTTTCTGGCTGCGCTCTTGGCCCCAGGTACCTAAGAAGACTATTAGCGTATTCAAAAATCATTTCTATACCATCAGTAAAGAATAGGTTTTTTTTTTTTCCCCCTTCAATTAAAACTTGTCATACAAAGTGATGGATGCGAGTCAGAATTTAAATTGCTACAAGCTTTTTCAAGCACTTTGAAAACTGATTAAAACAAAAGAAAAAAGCACAGAAAAAATTAAAAAATGGAACACTAGAGGATCACATAGCACGGATAGTCATTGCTGCAGCAAAAATCAAAAGCATACTTGGCATCTTCGAGCGTGTCTGAGAATAGTTTTTATGTTGTTGTAAACATGGGCGTTGGCAGAATGGGGCAAGGGGGGGCACTTGCCCCCCCCCCCCCCCCCCCCCAACCTGGAAAATTCTACTAATCATTTTTTCTTTAAATTTAAAACTATGCTATCAGAATTTTATTTTTAAAAAATATTTTTTCAGGTTGTGCCCCCCCCCCTGAAATTTTTTCTGGCGACGCCACTGGTTGTAAACTATGCACTGACATCATGCTGAGATACAAACTCAGCATAACCGAACATCTGCAGCGAGGAATCGGGAAAAAAAACACCAATAAATAATAATAGAAAAGGATAATGGAAAAGAAATAAGGAATTCGAGTAGAGGGTTTAAATTCAGAACATTCTAACTTTACAAATGCATCTAATCCGTCGTAGAGTATGACAGACATTGTTCGATTGCATAAAATGTTATCCATGTAAGGAGGACATAAAAGTTACATTAAGAGGAAATGGTCAAGATACATAAAAGAAAGTAAGGGATTTATTACACCAGGTGATATTGTGATTTCAAAACAGAATCATAAAATTCTAAATCGAATGACCAAACATGTGTGGGAACAAACATAAAATTTTAGCCAAGTAACAAACCTTTGAAATTACGAGACTCGCAAGAAAAGAAGAGAAATTTATAAGAAATATAAAATGAGAAGAAAAAGATTTTATGAAAAGTAAGGGAGTAGAAATATAATAGTTATGAAAGATATACACAAGTAAACAAAGAAAAGGGTCCGGTTGTAGAGAGTTTTCAGGCGAATAAAGAATTTTTGAAAACCACCTGGAGGGATAAATACATTTTTATAACACCTGGAGTGAGGAAAATAAAACTTAATAAAAATAATTTAAAAGGTGAAGTTACACCAGTAAAAGTTAACTGGGTGTTGCCGAAAATGAGGATTGGATTAAAGTTGAGGGGATGAAAATTGAAAGGAAAAGAAAATGATATAGAAGACAGTGTAATATTTTGAAAGTGTTGGTGCTCCCCGTTTTTTTTTTTTTTTTTTTTTGGATTATACTTAGAAGAATGGAGATCTACTTGCACATGATAAAAGGTAAAATATTTGCTTAGTTGAGTGGTCGTGCTGAGAAAGTAAAAGAAATATAAAGCATGTTTTATTTTTTTTATATTAATAATTGAGGAAAGATTTAATAATAAAAAAAAAGATTTAAAAAATGACTTTGTAGACAATTCTGAATATCTGTATTTTATTTAATTGAAAATAAAGTTATATTTTGTTAAATCTAATTAGAAATTTTCATTTAAATTTAAACCTAATTTTTTTTTTTTTTTTACACAGCGCAATGAAACATAATATTAATTACATTTTATTTTAATAATAAATAAATTTACAAGAAATTAAGTTAAAATAGACCTAGAGTAATTCAACAATCAGTGGGTGCCATTTCCAACAACTCTTGGAATAATCTATAATAATTAAAGGAAAGGTTTTTATGTATGTATGTCTGTCTGTTTTTCTATACGTTCAGCCCCTATTGAATGCAGAAGTACAAAAATTGACATACAGATGCTCAGGAACCTTCCCGTGGGGCTCCTGAAAACAAAATTAAAAAATTTAAATTAGTTGTGAAGATATTAATTAAAATGTGAACCTGTATCAATTAAATATTAGCCATTTAAATAATTGTTGCCAAAAAAGTTTTCGATTTGTTTTTGTTTTTTTTCCCGACATTATTTTCCCGTGATTAATAAAAAATTATCAAAAATTAGATTCGCTTATGCACATGAAAAAATTATATCATTATGACTTTAAAATTAAAATAATAATAATTAATATACTTTTAAGACTAGAAAACCCATGCAAAATTTTCACAGTTTCTTCCTTTCTTTCTTTTTAATCCCCAATTTCTTATGTCTCATCTGGAATGGTAAGTTTGTGAATTTCATCGTTTGAAATTTCATTTAAAAGTGATAGCAGCCGCAAGACCGTTAAAAGAGCCAGATAAAATAGAAGTAACAGTCCGATTTTTTCAGAATCAGTACCATTAGATAAGCGCAATTTTTCTGAATCCAAGAATACAATTTGTTAATCGATGCGATAATTGGAATTTTTTTTAACTAACTAAACTAATATTTCTAATGGCAACAACTGATTTCTCAATGTATCATCCCGGACAAATGTCTAGGAAATAAATTATACAAAATCCTTCTTTGCTTCATTTGTAGTTAATTTTGGTTGGATAAATATTCAGTGTGATGTGAAGTGCGCTTTAACTTGCATGCTCCACTTCATGATGAAATTTACATGCATCAACCTACAGGTTTTTCAATTAAGGGGAAAGAATCTTTAGTTTGTAGACTTGATCGTGAGCTTTATGGTTTACATAGGTCTGGAAGACCTTGGTATTTCGAGCTTAACAGGGTTTTATTGGATCTAGGTTTTAATAAATTTGAGTGGTGCAACTGTACTTACCATTTTGGCCAGTCTGTTATCATCTTGGTTTATGTGGACGACACAGTGATTTTTGGTAGAGATCAAAATTGTGTAAATCAAGCCTTTGAGTTATTTCAATCAAAATTTGATCTCAAAGTCTTAAGAGTGACTAAAAAATTACTCGGGGTAGAGTTTGAATATAATGGTAATAGCGTGCAAATCCATCAGAGTTTATACATCGATAAGATATGTGAGAGATTTAAAAATTTCTGCTTGCCTGTTACCTCACTCCCCATTGTAAAGGGTATAAAGTTTTCTAAAAGTGACTGTCCAGTTAATCAATTTGATATCAAGGAAGCATCTAAGTTACCATACAGGAATGTTTTAGGATGCATTTCTATTTTGGCTAATAGAACCAGACCCGATATTGCCTACGCTACGAATATTTTCTCACAGTTTCAAAATAATCCTGGATTGATTCATTGGGAGGGGATTTTACGTCTCTTGGGTTATATTAAATATGCAAAACATTTAAAATTAAATCTTTTTTGCAACAGTTCACATTTAAAAGTGTACTCTGATTCTGACTATGCATCAAACAGAGACGATTACATTTCATTAGAAGGGGGGGGGGGCAAATTGTTTTTCTTGATGAAAGCACAATTTCATGGCATACTTTTAAAGAAAAAGGAGTTACATTGTCCACCATGGAAGCAGAATTTTTGGCAATATGTGACCGTGTAAAAGAATTAAAATGGTTTAGTGAAATTTTATTAGAATGTTTTAAATATGAAATTATTAAAGATTAACCTGAATCACCCATATTATTTGCAGATAACCAAGCCGCGACTGAATTTTGTAAATCTCCAGTAAGTCTAAACACATAAATGTAAGTCTAAACACATAAATAGTAAGTCTAAACACATAAATGTAAAATTTTATTTTATTAGAGAATAGTTATTAAAAAGTATATTTGAACTTAAATTTGTTTCTAGTAAGCAGAACTTGGCCAACCCCTTCACAAACCGCTTGTTAAAAATGACCTTTTGAATTTTATTAAAACTATTTTTACAGGGGATTGATTCTGTATCTCATTGCATACTGAGTTTTCAATGCATAAAATTACATATTGTGTGAATGCAGGGCCCGCATGAGTGTGTTCATACCATAATCATTTATAATTTAATACTTTCTTTAGTATATTTAATTTTCATCAATTTTTATTTTAAGTTTTTTTTCTTAAAGATTATGCAATATTTTGTGTGCTAATAGGATGCTGAATTTGTGCTCATATAAACAGCAAATAGTTTTTTTTTTTTTCAATAGTCACTGTAATAAACTTTTTAAACCATTTTGAACTGCAACTTTTGAATTCTGAAGCCTATTACAAATGAACTTTTTGAATATATTAGAGGTTGCTTCGCTTTGCTGGAGCAACATGGTGATTATAATGTATGAGCATTATATTTAATGTTAATGTTTTGGGGGATTTTTTTTTTTTAGAGGAGGCTGTTTCGTTTAAATTTGTTAAGGTGGGGGGCAGTGTTAGAAAAATAAGCTTTACTTTGCTGCTCCTCAATCAAATTTTCACTCACGATTTATCATTCTAAATGTAAACAAACTTCGTTTCTGCCTAAGCTTCTCACTAAAGCACATACATATCCTTTCCTTTGATTTGCTAATGTTTAATGACGTCCTAGCAGGCAAGTACGCCACTGAACCATGGAGCATGGAACTGACCATGGAGTTTGCTTCATTTTTTGTGCAGTTGACGCAGATGTCAGCAGGTGGCGTCAGATGAGTGTTGTGCTATAGCTCTCCGATTCGCTAAAAAGGAGGATGTGTAGTTTTGAATATGAAATTAACTTGTGCTATTTAAAATGTGAAGCTAGCATCACTTGTCGCTTGTATTTACATTTTTTTCTAAATTTATGCTCGGTATTTGCTACAACAACGCTTTTAATTACTTTTAGTAATGAAATTTTCGCCATAAGAATGTTGTTTTAAAGTTTAATAGCACTAATGCATCATGCTGACAGTTTAATTCTCGGAACCATTTTACTTTTTTACTTCATTTAACATTACTTACCTAGAAGCAAACTGAAGTTTTTTTTTTTTTTTAATCTCTATGAAGCAGCTTCTCTCTAATTTTAAATGTTAATGCTTATTTGTTATTTAACTCTTTAAATTACTACTGTTAAGTTTAATTATGTTTTTCATATACACTTATGTTAATTTTTATTGTTAATAAACTTTGTTATGTTTTTAAAACTTTCTGTCATCACTTTAAACATAATTTTATACATATATCAGTTTCTTCAACTTTCATAGACATTAGACATATGATAGCTTCCAATACTTTCTATTTGCTTAATATTATACATATCACACTTAGGTTTATAAAGTTTTTTTAAACCTATTAGAAAACACGGTGATTCCCAGATACGTTTTTCTCCAGCCAAGTTATCCATATGCTCTATGCTATGAGACATTAACGCATACCTATACACGCTCCTTTTCCCCAAAATTCTACCCATAAGACTCTTTCACATACGTCACGTTGCTATTAGCAATGACGAACCGGAACTCAAAGAAAAAGAGCTGAGATTGTCTTTGGTCGAAACACATACGTGTTTACATGATGCACGACAAAAAAAAAAAAAAAAAAAAAAAAAACTTATTTTATATTTATTTGGATTGTCCCTAATTCTTCAGAAAGATAATAAAGGGTGTAAGAGGTTTTTGGTAACATAATTTTTCACTTCAACACAATTGAACAGTGATTTTTACGATTTTTTTTCTTTTTTACTTCGAAAAATACTTGACATAACAAGGTTTTGAGTGAAAATTTTTTGACATAAGGGTTAAAATTAACATTGGATGAATAAGTAAATTCAAGGGGGAAAATTTTTTTTTTTCGACATATCAAGGTTTTCGATATATCAAAGTTCGAGACACCGAGAGTACACTGTATCTAGAATTCTAAAGATTAAATTATTTATAATACATTATTTGAAATATTGTGGATTTTTAAACTGATATAAGTCGTTAAATTCTGTACGGGAGTTTCAGAGAAAACCACAGAAAAGCCAGAACACTTTTATTACACTATCTCTAATTCTTATTATGATGCAGACTTCCAAATTTCGATACTCCGCTCACATTTTGTAATAAGGATTTTTAACACTATTTAGCCCACAATTACGCAAGTTTCAGAGAAAAACCACGAAAAAATCAGACACAATTTTTTTTATAACAATGTTTATATTACCTTTGTATCTCAGCTTCTAATTAACATAATTTCATAGATAAAATATTATTTTAAAAGTCCTTTAAATTGAAATTGAAGAGTACATATTGCAAATCTCTATCACCAGAGGGTGCTTTGATATTTTAATAATTCAATATCTCTGATTCTGATTAAATTACTTAAAGGGAGAAGATTAGGAGACCATAGGCCTCACTGAGTTGGGGATTTGCCACGATCAGAATCTTCAAAGGTCCTTTTACATGGTGAGCGAACAGGCTGTTTCGAATTATGAAACGTAAAGTGGCGCCTTAGTCACTACAGAGTGGAAATTTGCTGCAGTTAAACTATTTACACTATGAGCGAGCAAAAAAATCTAAAATGGGAATAAGGTGCTGCAGGCACCACCGAGCGGGAATTTGCTAAAGTCAGAATTTCAAAGATCATAACACAGTGAGCAAACAGGCTGTTTCAGATATTGAAATGGGAAGAGGGCACCGCAGGCATTACCGAACAGGAATTCACTGCGGTTAAATTTTTCAATAAAACTATTTGCACTGTATGTCAATAAGCTGTTGTAGGACCTGAAACAGGAAAAAGGCGCTGCAAGTGCCACCGAGCGGGAGTTTCGTAAAGCCAGATTTTTCAAGGATCGCAAACCAACTGGTCACTGAAGGCAGCTAGTTAATCAAATAAATCTTTTTGTAATTAGTATTGTTTTTTTATCATTCCAACATGACGTTGAAACCTACATGTGTTTTTTGTGATTTACATCCTCTCGCGTGGATCACAACCCTATGCTATGGAAATTTTTCATCCTCTTTGTGCCTTCTACTCCTCTGAATTTGTCGATTGAATTTCAAAACACCCTGTACATGTCTAAGATCAATATTAATGAAATTAAAGCTTAGGTCAAGGTTTTTGAAATATTTTGCAAGATTCATTCCAGAAAAAAATTAAAGTCTTTTTGCTGCCCCTTCAAAAGATTTTGATATATGAAAAAGATCCTTTTATAAAAATTTTCGATGATTTTAGTGTTATTTTTAATAATGCCTATATCTGGTTCATCAATACTCTATAACCTGATATTAAACATTATATAGAATGATAGTTAAAAAGATTTTACACAATTTTTTTTTTCCTCCACAAAAATAGATAAAAATTTTACAAAAATATTTTGTTTCTTCACAAAAATGAACCCCAAAATTCAAAACCTGGATTAACTTAACTCCTGTTTCGTCATTTTAATAAATGCTAAATTATAGGGATAAAACAGAAAATAAATAAATTAAAAACAGCACTTTATGAAAAAGATGGACATTCAAACAAAATACTAAAATTCAAATGGCAAAAGCATTATAGTACAGAAAATAATTTATTTTAGCTTTTTTAAACCTATAGAAAAGGATTTTCACTAAAACGGACTTGTAAAAAGATCAGACAATGTAACAGAAATATACATCAGAAAACACATGAAACTTTGTTAAATGTACATTATATTATAAAAATAAATGTGCATAACTAACAGTTGAATTCAGCTGAAAAATCTTATCCCTGGTTAAATTAAAGCTAACATGTAAGGTATTTGTTAAATACAAATAAAAACAACTTATTAAACTAATACAGAAATATTAAACAAATTTTATGGGGTGGAGGTGGGGGGTATTATCACAAATGGTATGCAGGTAATTACTTTTTCTTTTGGGCTGGATGTAATGAATTTAGGAGTAAATCCCTATAATGTGAAGATCGAAGAAACCTAGGATAAGTGTCTTTTTCCATGAGAGAATATACATGTAATAATGCTTCATCAAAAGTATATCTTGACGGTTTCTTCATTGCTTCTTGTACTTTTTCTAAGGTACTACTGTCTATATTTACTTCACATGGAGCATTAGGTGATAAAAACTCACTAAAAATAGAGGGAGAAGTATAAATTAATCACACAAGTAAAATAAACTACAATAGTATTTAATAAATAAAAACTTTGATTAAACATTATAAATTGCAACTCATTGCTTGAATCGCTTAGTATCTCACTTGAATAGCAGTTGACTCGATAAAATTAGTCTGCGAGATAAAAATGTTTAGTCAAAACAAATATCCAATGTCTGATGAAAAGAAATATACCGGCAGGTTACATTTCAGAGATCACAGACAAATTATGATTGAAAACAATAATAAACACATTTACATTTTAATTTATGATTAATCTGTTAACGACTTTGTTTAACTCACTAAAAAAAAATTTCCTACAGACCAATTAAAAAATTATTTATTCATTTATTAATTTTTTGATCAATTAATGAGAGTCTTTTATAAATGAAGAACATAAACCTGAAGTTTTACATAGCAGTATAAAATACATAGTAATATAAATGAAATTTTCTCAAATCCTTGAATGTTTAATCTACTAGAGAACAATTTGAACTTTTTAAATTTAAAGAATACCTTTTAGTTCTTCTATCTTAGCACTTTCAGTCCAGATCATCTTTAGAGATGCTTGAAGGGTATTTATGGCTAATAAGTACAGAACTTTGAATAAATACCATAAAATGCAAGAACTCACAACAATTGTTTTGGGTCAAAAGAAGACACAACACCTCGTCAGGTGAACAAAGTAGGCACGAGTGCTTCAAATAAAGTAGCAACACACCAACACACAATCTTCTTTCGACTTGAAACAATTGTTGCAATTTCTTGCATTTTATGGTGCTTATTCAAAGTTTTGCACTTATTATTTTTAAATGCCAGCTCTGTGGTTCTTTTTTATAATATATACGGCGTTTTTATTTATCCCAGCATTAGAATAACAGGAGTGATTGTATTTCAAATGTAAAAAAACATGAAAATTAGATGCAAATTAAAAAAAAAAAAAAGAGAGAGAATGCTAAACGTTACAGAAATTCTTTATACGAGAAGCCTACAATCTTTTTGTACCTTGTATCAACTAATCAATAGAAACATACAATTTGTTCACATATTACCAGGATAACAAATGAAATGAACAAGGAATGACAAATGAACAAGCAATTAAAAAAAATAACTGTGTAGAAATATGAAAATATGGATTAGATTAAAACTGCTGAAATATAACCCCTAGATACAATCACAACTTAATGAAAGCATCCATAAACATCCTAATGTCCTTCAAGCATCTCGGATGATGGTCCGGATCAGGACTAAAAGTGCTAAAATAGAACTACAAGGTATTCTTTACCCTTTTATTTTATTGCGCTAAAAATAATAACCGAGGAAAAACAATATATGAAAATAATTTCAGATAATAACACTTTCTTCTTTTTCTCTTTTGTAATTTTAGTTTACATTATTATAGGACATATTTGTTATATAACTGTATTTTCCTGTGTATAGTCCATGGCAGTGTATAATTCACAGGGTACTACTTTTAGTACTGACAAGCATTTTTTATGAGATAATCCGTGTATACTACCGTGTAATCCATGCATACAAATTGTAATCAACATACAAAATATTGATAAACTACCACGCTCTTTATTTAGCACAGATGTTTATTTAAAAAATAATTATAATGTGACTATGAAAGAAGTTATAAAATTAAAAATATTACTTCTTATTAATAATTATTTTTCAGGTTAAAAAAAAAAAAAAAAAAAAAAAAAATCCTCCATGCAAAAACGATAAAATTTTAATAACAAATAAACACAAACAGGAGCATGTTGCCATTAGGCTAGAAAACTATATCCTGAAAACAGAGATCACTCTTACTAGCATAAATATGTTATACAGTGCGCAAAAAAATTATAAGGACACGCGAAAAATCGCCAAATCTAGAAGCCTTGTTTACAGAATCGTATGCAAATTTTTGCAGAAAAAAAAGAAGTAAAACTAAAATATTTCATGCGTAAAGTAATTAAAATTTTCAATTTTAAATCTGCTAAAATTTAAATTTTGATTTTTAAACCTAAATGAAACCGGAAAAAAGTTTAAGGACATTGCTTTTTCTCCAGTAATTATTTAAAAAATTGCATATTTGAAAGCATAAAATGACAATTCCGAGTTAAATGATTCATTTGCGAAAAGAATTTCCCACTCGGCGACTTTCAGTGTGAAATTTTTAACGATGCCCAAAGGAACTCAACTTTCTCACACTGAAAAAGGAAAAATTGTTGCTTTTCGAGAATGATTAAGTGGATGGGAAATTTCAAAAAGAATAAAGAGATCTAAAACGGTGGTTTATAATTTTCTAAGAAATCCTGGGATGTATGGTATGAAAAAGCGAACTGGAAGACCAGAAATTCTCACTCGTCAACAAAAAAGATTGATTTTAAGGAGAGCTTGCGAGAAAAAAGAAACCGTAAATGAAGTTAGACAAAATTTGAGTTTACCATGCTCAACAAGGACTGTTCAAAATGTTTTGAGTAAACATCCTCAAGTTTCTTATGGGAAATTAGTGTCACGCCCCCCTCTTACAAATCATCATAAGAAAAGAAGAGTTGACTTTGCCAAAAAATACATTTCTCTTGGTCAAAAGTGGGCTGATGTAATTTTTTCGGACGAAAAAAAGTTCAATCTTGATGGACCTGATGGTTTTCGTTATTTTTGGTATGATCTGCGAAAGACCAAGGAAGTGTTTTCCAGGCGTCAATATGGTGGTGGCTCGGTTATGGTATGGGGCGCTTTTGTGGCAAATGGAACCACTCCAATTGTATTCATCAACCGTAAAATGAATTCGGACAGGTATGTTGATATGTTAGGAGAAAGTTTGTTACCTGAAGCGCCACTAATTACTTCAGGGGACTATATTTTTCAGCAGGATAATGCTTCGATACATGTTTCTAAGAGCGCAAAACTCTGGTTTGAAGCTAATTCTGTAAATTTACTTGATTGGCCGGCGAGAAGTCCCGATCTTAATCCAATCGAAAACTTATGGGGACTTCTAGCCCGAGAAGTTTATAAAAACGGCACACAGTATCAATGTACACAAGATCTTGTCATCGCTATCAAAGACGCTTGGGAAAAAATATCTGTGGACATTTTAAAAGATCTTTCAGGATCCATGACCTCTCGGCTTATTCAAGTGATAGAAAAAAAAAGGTAGTTTTCTTGATTATTGAAACATTTTTTAAGTATTTTAGGACATGTCCTTATAATTTTTTCCGTATTTCCTTTAATGTTAAATTTTGTAAAATCAATATTTTGAAGCTAAATTATGTTTTTTATGTGGTATAAGTGTTATCACAAAATTATGAAGCAGAAGTAAGAAATATAAAAATTTCATTTAGGTGAGATGGAAATAAAGCCTATTTTCATGCAATTAAATGTTGTCCTTATACTTTTTTCGCGCACTGTACATGAATCAATCACTAATCAACTACACAATCGGCCCAGCAGACATATTATCTGAAGTTATTTGTTTATATCTTGTTAACATAATTTTCCAATATTTGCCATCAGATAAATGCTTAAAAAAAAATAAATAAAAATAAAAAATCGGGAGAAAATCTACACTTAAAATTTTTGAATTTTTTTTAATAGATAATCTATGGATTATATGCAGAAAAATAGAATATTTGTGCTCATATACAACTTAATGTAGCACATGACGGAAAAGGGGAGACAGTAGATAGTTTTTAGTCGATTTAATAAGAAAAATTGTCCGAACCATAAAAATAGAAGAAAGTGGAAACTGATGACTTAGAATTCAGCTCTGTTTGTCCCTCTCACAGAATCACCAGGAAATGAATTAATACTGCTGCCTCTCATACTGCTATAGTACCATAAGATGAAGGTTTTTTTTTTTTTTTTTTTTTTTTTTTTACACTTCTTCATATAAGTTTAAACTATTCGAAAAGATTTATTAGTTAACATTTCTAAGGAAAGTAAACTTTGAGACAGGTGTGCACACACACACACACTTAAAAAAAAAAAAAAAAGTAAGTTTTATCTTAAGGAATGAACTGTATGTATAAAGCTATGTGTATCACATGCATTTCCTATAGGCAGGGTATGACCTGGCGAAAAAATTTCTTTAGCATTTTATCTAAAATGACCAATTAGTATTTTAGCTTTTTCAAAAGTACTTTAGCTTTTTCTTTTCGGGAAGGAAGAAGGGGGGGGGAGTTTATAAAAATACTTAAATACTTTAAGGGGAAAAAAGAACTTGAATCTAAAATTATAATTTGCTACTTTTATTTTGACATACATAAATTTTACACACACTATTTTCCTCTGATGAGGGATATGATTGTTCTGCATAGAGGAAGAAAAATATTATTATTGAATTTTTTCAAAATAATTTTAACTAAAATACATGACTTCACCTCTAAATAAATATTGTGGTTTAAATCCAGTTAGCTGCATTACAAATGTTAAAACTAAATAGGCTTATGGTACAATTCTCCTTGGCTTTGAAGAACATCGATTTTTGAAAGCTTTTTGAAAATTGAATTCTTTGCTTGGAAGTCTTTCTACATTTATCATAAGTAATCGACTTACAATTTCTGTTGTTAAACGATTTCTTATAATTGTTTTTATTAAATTCATTTGAGGAAAAGCTCTTTCACAGTCTGCTATGTGTACAGGTAAGCTCGAAGCATATTTCACTATAGAGCATAACAAAGGATATTCATCATGCATTTCATTTTCATTTAGAGATTGTAAATTGTAAAAAGTGTTGTCTATACATCTGATTCTAATTACTTTTTGAATACGTTCCATTCAGACAACATTTGGTTTTCAATAAATGTATTTTTGTATACAGGACTATTTTTGAAATTTTCTTTATTTCATCTATTCCAGTCTATATCTATGTTGCTATTATTTTCACAAATATTTTTGAAAGTAGCATATTAAATAGAATAGTTTATTTGATATCTCCAAACCATTCCCTTAATTCCTTCAATAAGGCATTTGAGAAATTCATTCAATAGTTTTTCCTAATCTGCTGCTTGTTTAAATGTTTTCTTCATTAATTCCAAATATGTGATTATTTCACGATTATTTGCCGAAATATGGGTTTATTTTACTGCTGTAAAAAAAAAAAAAAAAGAAAGAAAGAAAGAAAGAAAAATGCAGATTAATAGCATCTAATTACTGAATTATTTATATTTTCTGCCGCCAATTCCCCAAATTTATTATTTATTCCAAATTCGTTCTATTTTCAAAGCTATAAATGTAAATCAACATTTCTTTTTTGATATAAAATTTCCGAAATACGCATCATTTTTGTGATCTGCTGCCGAAATCTGGAACATTTCATTGTTTTTTGGGAAGAAAAAAAATTAATCATGGCTAATTACTCAAAATTCCTGCTTTTTTCTTCTCTAAATGCCGAAATACGCAATATTTTCTGAAATGAATGATTTTTATCAATGTCAATTCCAGAAAAATCGTGATTAATTTGCCGATAATCGACATTTTAAGATTGATTTCTAAAATATACGATTACCTTTGTCACAAATCGAAAACAAAAAATGGTTTCTACTTATGTTTGATTGCCGAAATACTCAATATTTTTTAAAATAAAGAATTTTATCAACAACGATCCGCGAAAAATATAAATATTTTGCCGCTAATCGGCGAAATTCGCACTGTCTTCAAAGCTGACTTCCAAAAAGAAACCGGGCCATGCGAGATTGCTCGTTAGTTTAAGCAGACGATAGCTGTTTGTTCTCACGCGGCCCCATTAAAACTTAGCCCATTGAAAATCGAAATTAAATCAAAATATACTAAATAAATGAAACAATTTCCGATATTTTTTAGTAGTTTCGTAATTTTTTGCCAGGGATTATTTTAATTAAATTAGAGATTTTTATGTTGAGAAATTTTGTGAAATCATCTTGTTTTCGCTTTTTAGCGAAATTCTCTCTGGCATATTTTCGCAAAATACGATATCCTTTCGCAAAATGCGAAAAAAGCGAACGGCAGTTTAAACCCTGCCTATAGGCATTAGCCAAGTAATTTGTTTTTGTATGAAATAAACACTCACTAAACTATTGCAATTCAAAAAATTATATTGATGGGCAAAAATACCTCAAACTTCTTATTTTTTTTCTTTGTACACTTTGTTAACATACACAAAAAGGAAAATAAGATGAAAAATTCAAATAACAAAATTATAAAAATATGAAAAAATTATTAAAATTACACAACATATTATCATCCGAACAGAAAATTATTCCCCAATTTGTTGCACTAAAAATATTTAATAAAAAAAAATAATATTGATAATGATAACTTGGTGAGATTCAACTAGAAAACAGCCAATCCTGTGCAGTCATGGCTAAGATAACACCTGTCTGGCAATCTTTCAATCATGTTTGCAAGGCAAAAAACAAAACTTCCATGATTTTTGAGTGTTTTTACAAATTCCCTAATTTTTCCTTGATATTTCCAGATTGATAAAGTACCCTGATTTTTCTATGATTTCCCTGATTATTGCCACCCTGACATACCACATACAGTATAGAACTAATTAACTGATAGGCACTAATTTATGTCAAAGTGCAACTATACGTTCGGGATGGCTAACATTAGAACTTTTCAAAATTCCCTGACTTCTTCACGACTATCTTTCACACCACTTTCCATGACTTTTACTTGATATGCTCAGGGGAGGATTTAGGCTTAGGATCGCAAGGCCCAGGCCTAGGGGCACCGCTATTTTAGGGGAGCCAAATTTTTATAAGTGATTAAAATTTGAATGGTGAAGACAATTAAAATTTGAAAAAGGAACTCAAACGAATTTAAAAGATAATTAAAATTGAAAATCAACTGAGGTTTCCATCAACTATAAGAAGTTAGGTAAAATTTGTAAAATCTGAAAAAAGTTTAACTTCAAACACAAATTTAAATATAAAAAAATCAACTAAAAATTCAAAACCAATAAGGTTTTCAATCGACAGTACAAATTTGGAAGATCCCTTTACGGCACAAACATGTTTTTATATCATGAATTACCGACATTAATTATAATAATTATTATTATAATTATGAATGGATAATATTTCAAAATATGGGGGAGGGCACCATAGCCAAATGGGTCTAGGGCGTAATCTAACTTAAATCTGCCTCTGTTTACACTGTTTATTTCCCAAAAAAATTTTACAAAATTAGCAAACAATTTAGCAATTTACAATCACGAGCTTTCAAATTTGGCTTATTTCCACAAAATTCGCTAAAATTCCCTGGCTTTAGATGAAATTCTCTGAGTATTCTGTGACTTTTCCAGACTCAATTAAATTCCCTGACTTTTCCATGTCTCCTTGACTAGTGGCCAACCTGACATAATATTTTATGAAATTTAGTGCATTAGTTCTTCAACTAGAGCTGCCACAAAATACTTGTATAGGTAACACAGAAAATACACACAGAGACATTTTCTAAAAATAATCATACTGTGTTGTAGACTTCTCAAAATGTGCAAATAAATTGAAAACCAGAAGTAAAAAATTTTTTTTAATCTATCACATTCTTCTATATTGAATATAGCAGAAAGTAAAAAATAAACACGTACACATACACATTACTAACAGTGCTGCTTGTCGTCAACGGTGTGGTCGCCCTGTTACCAATGCCACTAAATGTAAAGACTCACTCGATCATAAGAGCAGAATGCTAAAAGAAAAGATTTCTCCTTTAAAATTTCCTTTTGTTTCTTCTCTTTACTTTTTCAAAACAAAACTGTTTTATCAAGAAATTTATAAATTGATCATCAAATAAAAACTCAGAATTTTTTAAGTGGTTCGTTGTGAATGCCAGACATTTCCCGGGCCACAAACACCCCTGACCATCACCCAAGCAAAAGAAATTCTGCTTTAATTTTTGATTTACAGAACACCTGATAAAACACTTGATGTTCATTTTAGGGTGATTTTATTTTCCTGGTTTTAAATATAAAACATTTTTAATATATCTAATCGTTTATATATATCTAATAAAAAAATTAATTAATAAATAAAATAAAGATTCCGGATTTTGGATTTTGGATAAGTCCTATATGGAGCACATTTTATACATTTTTTATCTTTGGTCTCAAAACATTTCATTATACAGTAGAAACTAAATTCATCGTTTTTCACGGTGTGCGTCAAAAAACCACGAAAGTGGGAAAACGACAAATGCGGGTTACAGTCAAAATACGAAGAAAACAATGTTTATGAATTAATAAACATAATGTATACAGTAAACTACTAATAAAAACTAATTTGTTACTTTCTAAACTGTCAAAGAAATAAATCAATGCTGTAGAACGTTAAGTAAAATTTATTTTTAAAAATCAGTAATTTTATGTTATGTTTTTCATTCATTATAAAAATTCAACATTTTTTTGGTCCTTCCCTGTAATGTTATGTGCTTATATAAAAGTTTGTCCATTTTCAAACGCCTTAATTACGTCAAACACACTTGGCACAGGCGTAGGCTCAGCCTCAGCCACTCTGTGAAAATTATCCTTTGTTTCTTGCACATTCAATTCTGAAAAATAGCATGAGTATGGTTAAAGAGGTAAAGCCTGGCCCAGATGCAAAGTCACAAATTACTTTGGCATATGAGAATAACCTTCCAGTGCATGCTGAAAGTATTGTTTCAATACAGTGCACTGAGGATCTGAGTCAATCGAAAGTGAAGGAAATAATCTATCCTCATATAGTTTCATCTTTGCCTGAAGGGTGTAAAGGGTCGCCATTATTTTCAGTTTTTGAAATTACACATTTATTCTATGCTTTAGGATACTGCATGTCAAAACGTCTTGATTAATACAAATATTATCACTAAATTTTGAACCAGACACATTCTTTGCTAGACACAACCATCCTTCTTCTGGATTATCAACTCCATCATCATCTTCTTGCCCTTCTGTTTGGTATTCTCCATTCTTTCACATGAAACTGCATTTCACGAAACAATTTTCTGGATTACTGAAGAGGTTACTTCCTGCCATGCTAAAATTACAAAATGAATAGATGGTCCTGAGACATGGCATCACAATTTTCATCCTCCATGGAAGTATGGTTAAGAATAATTTTAGAATGAAAGAAGTAATTCCAGTTTGTATGCCATATGGAACCAATTGACCTTCAAGAGAAAATTTTTACAAGGTTAGGAGAAAAATTTTCCAATGATGAATGTGGGAAAAGACTTTTTGAAGCATGATACATGCGGGTTTCGTTAACATATTATTCAAATACATTTTGTGCAGGGACCATAGAAATAAAACTATCAATAAGAGAATGATGGATTGAGGTTTCACTGTATACTAACATTAAAATCTTTCACTTATACGACTTTAATTACACTCATATGTTTTTTCCATTTAAAAACTCAAAATCTGAAATCCATTCCATAGTTAAAAATTATTGTGCCAACCTTTTTTCTTATTTTTCTAAATTCTTTTTTTTTTTTCTTTCCTTAGAATTATACTACTGAGTACAATTCGAATTGGTAACCCAAGGAACTTTAAGTTTATTGAAATATTCAAAAACAACGAGGTGGAGACAGAGTTGATTGACAGGTATGCAATTGCTGAAGATTTCTTTGAGAGAAAAGAAAGCAGCCGCTTGCTTTGACTTCCCACTTTTTCTTGTAATTGTTTTTCAGGAACAGGAAATTAAAGGAAGCTCCCACAGATTTACCAACATTTTATAAACGTATGAATTTATTATTTATTTCAATACAGTAGACTTGAATAGGATACCAAAAAATGTTCTATTTCAACATGTTCATGGCATCTCCCTTTTGGTGATATAAGATTTTCTTTTGCTATTAATTTTTTTCAAAAATGTTGCCTTCTCTTAGTAAACTAAAGACTTTGCTTTTAAAAGATAACATTGAGATTGTGAGGGAAATTGACAAAGATTACAAAAAAAAAAAAAAAAAAAAAAATCAAATATTCCCATATGAACACAAAATACAAATACGATAAGAATATAATTAAAATTATCTTTCATTATTGATTATTAGTAAAATTACTTTAAATTTTATTTAAAAGTTAACTTAATTGAACAGATAAAAAGTAAATAATGAAAATGTATTAGATTATTATTATTATATGAACCCTTATTGTGTATTAGTGTGTTAAAATATATTTTCAGATGTATGTTTTTTTCAGTTATGTCTTTTGGTAATGGTCCCATGAAAAATGTGTAAATGGTGCTTCACTATATTACAATTTTTAGAAGAGAAAATACTGTACTTTACTTAATAACATTCTAATTTTACCAGAAATTCATACATATATATTATCAAATAAAATAACCTATTTTCTAGGTATTTTGGAAACTTATTAAAATAAATATGCAAAGAAAAATACAATATTCCCAGAAAATTTATAATAAAATTAGGTAATAAATAAAATAAAAATAATATAAAGCACATAAATGCTTACTTATAAATAGCATGAACTTTTTTCTCAATGTCTGTTTTTCCTCCTCTTCTAAGGGATTGGACTGCTTTCCAGAAAAGGATATTTTCATGGCTATATTCAGATCTTAAATAACGCTCAAACTCCTTGATACCAGTTGGATCATTCAGCAGATCTTCCAGAGAAATTGCCCATAACTTCACTCGCTGCTCAGTAGGGACTTCAACCCTGTGACATTAAAAAGTTAAATACATCAGTACATTAATCATGCATTTGCTACATATAGATTAAAATTTTTAAATAGTCTTAAACATGAATAATCAGAAAGCGCCACAGAACTGGCAATTAAAAGTATTACATACAAAACTTTGAATAAACACCATAAAATGCAATAATCTCGTAATAATTGTTTCAGGTTGAAAAAGCACACAACCCTTTGTCAGGCAAACAAAGTAGGCACGAGTGCTGCAGTCAAAGCGACAATGCACAATTGCATTTGGTGCATTGCCGCTTTGACTGCAGCACTCGTGCCTACTTTGTTTGCCTGCTCTTTCGACCGGAAACAATTGTTGTGAGATTATTCCACGTTATGGTGTTTATTCAAAGTTTTGTACATAAGTCTTAAACATGGGTTACCAAATTTATACTCAAAAAGTGTTATTATATTGATTTTGTATACTAACCTTTAGCTTTTATTTGCACAAACTATAGTTATTGAAACACACATCTTTTAACAAACCACAAAAAATACATAAATTTTGATTAATGATTATGCTGATTGTAATTACAATGAATAACATTAAATTAATAATTAACTTATACAATACACACATACTTTATAATTTATTGTAGAACTTTCCTGCTTTATTGTAGAACCAGAGTTCCCCCCAGATTAAAAAAAAAAAAAAAAAAAAGCAGGGTGCTGCTAGTAAGGGCACTTTTAGATTATTGGGGGCAGTTTTATAATCTTGCATGTTAACATTTAAAATCCAGACAATTTCAAATTTCAGTTATAAACATGCATTAAAAAAAAAAAAAAAAAAAAAAAATCTATATATAAACACTTTTCTTTTAACCTTTGCTTGTTACCAGTTTTATTTATATTGATTTATCTTCTATTTAAAGATTATCTTCCACAAAGGGCTGTAAGGGTGCAAATTTTTTTTTAGATAAGGGGAAAAAATGGTATATATATATACAGTAGCCTCCACTTTATAAAATCACTGGTTAATAAAATCAGCCGCCTAATTTGATCAAATTGCTGGGTCCGGAATCGAATCAATACAAACCGCCGCTTAATAAAATCAGCAATGCCGGTTAATGAACTCAAAAGAAAATCTCTTCAACAATAAAATTGGCCATTTTTGTAAGCTAAACAACAAATTATATTTTCTCACCGGATTTTTGAAAAGAAAAAAAGAAACAAAACATAGCAAGCCATCACATTATTATTCTTTGTTAAAAATTTTACACCTCAAAAAAAAAAAAAAAAAAAAATATATATATATATATATATATATATATATATATATATATATATATAATAAAAAATAATAAAATAAAATAAAAGATAGAAAAAATAAAAATAAAAGAACAGAAAATAAAAGAAAATTAAAACATGCCCCGCCATGTGTTGTAGTTATGAATAAGGAATGGATTCTTCATATGACTGGCCAATGAGTATTTTTTTCTGTCTTAAAATATTCAAATAGAGTTTCTAGTTCTTATTTTGAAGCAACTTAGCTGCAAAAGATATGCAAACGGGTAGTTTTTATTTTGAAGGTAAAGCGTAAAATTTCGGTAAACAATGATGGTTTTCTTCAAATGCATAGTCAAAGAAAGGCGACATTGAAGCTTGAAATTTCTCAGTTTGCTTCATGTAAACATAATAATAAAGATTACTTAAATTGTACCATACCGAAGAGTGAATCACAAGCGAAAATGAATAAGGAGAGCAGGGGCCCTACAACGAGCACTTCGTAATCTTTTCACTGCCGAGTTCTAGCCGAGAATTCTGTGCTGTGACGTCATTTCTCGACAATCACCAAAAAGTGCTACAACGAACTCATCGTAAGCTTCTCACAGCCGGTATCTATCTTCGTTATCTACCTCTGAAATCTCACCCACTGAAAGCTAGTGAAATCGCGATTACGAAGTGAGAACTTAGTCAGCCATTTTTAGTACAAAAAACCGATGAATTAAAAAATAAAAAATATGTACATATGTCATACTTTTTGAAAAGAAATTTCAAAACTATTAATTTTTTGTGTGAAGACTGTATACATTTAATGATTAGATTTAAAGATATTTGATTATTAAGATTACGAGTGACAATAAGTCTGTTGCTTTTACCTTGAAACAATAAAACAAAAATAACCCTAAAAATTAAAGACTAAAGAATAAATTTCTGAAAATAATCATTTTTGACATCCTCAGAACTATAAATTCTAATTTAAATCATAATCAATACAAACCGCCGCTTAATAAAATCAGCAATGCCGGTTAATGAACTCAAAAAAAAATCTCTTCAACAATAAAATTGGCCATTTTTGTAAGCTAAACAACAAATTATATTTTCTCACCGGATTTTTGAAAAGAAAAAAAGAAACAAAACATAGCAAGCCATCACATTATTATTCTTTGTTAAAAATTTTACACCTCAAAAAAAAAAAAAAAAAAAAAATATATATATATATATATATATATATATATATAATAAAAAATAATAAAATAAAATAAAAGATAGAAAAAATAAAAATAAAAGAACAGAAAATAAAAGAAAATTAAAACATGCCCCGCCATGTGTTGTAGTTATGAATAAGGAATGGATTCTTCATATGACTGGCCAATGAGTATTTTTTTCTGTCTTAAAATATTCAAATAGAGTTTCTAGTTCTTATTTTGAAGCAACTTAGCTGCAAAAGATATGCAAACGGGTAGTTTTTATTTTGAAGGTAAAGCGTAAAATTTCGGTAAACAATGATGGTTTTCTTCAAATGCATAGTCAAAGAAAGGCGACATTGAAGCTTGAAATTTCTCAGTTTGCTTCATGTAAACATAATAATAAAGATTACTTAAATTGTACCATACCGAAGAGTGAATCACAAGCGAAAATGAATAAGGAGAGCAGGGGCCATACAACGAGCACTTCGTAATCTTTTCACTGCCGAGTTCTAGCCGAGAATTCTGTGCTGTGACGTCATTTCTCGACAATCACCAAAAAGTGCTACAACGAACTCATCGTAAGCTTCTCACTGCCGGTATCTATCTTCGTTATCTACCTCTGAAATCTCACCCACTGAAAGCTAGTGAAATCGCGATTACGAAGTGAGAACTTAGTCAGCCATTTTTAGTACAAAAAACCGATGAATTAAAAAATAAAAAATATGTACATATGTCATACTTTTTGAAAAGAACTTTCAAAACTATTAATTTTTTGTGTGAAGACTGTATACATTTAATGATTAGATTTAAAGATATTTGATTATTAAGATTACGAGTGACAATAAGTCTGTTGCTTTTACCTTGAAACAATAAAACAAAAATAACCCTAAAAATTAAAGACTAAAGAATAAATTTCTGAAAATAATCATTTTTGACATCCTCAGAACTATAAATTCTAATTTAAATCATAATCAATACAAACCGCCGCTTAATAAAATCAGCAATGCCGGTTAATGAACTCAAAAAAAAATCTCTTCAACAATAAAATTGGCCATTTTTGTAAGCTAAACAACAAATTATATTTTCTCACCGGATTTTTGAAAAGAAAAAAAGAAACAAAACATAGCAAGCCATCACATTATTATTCTTTGTTAAAAATTTTACACCTCAAAAAAAAAAAAAAAAAAAAAAAAAATATATATATATATATATATATATATATATATATATATATAATAAAAAATAATAAAATAAAATAAAAGATAGAAAAAATAAAAATAAAAGAACAGAAAATAAAAGAAAATTAAAACATGCCCCGCCATGTGTTGTAGTTATGAATAAGGAATGGATTCTTCATATGACTGGCGAATGAGTATTTTTTTCTGTCTTAAAATATTCAAATAGAGTTTCTAGTTCTTATTTTGAAGCAACTTAGCTGCAAAAGATATGCAAACGGGTAGTTTTTATTTTGAAGGTAAAGCGTAAAATTTCGGTAAACAATGATGGTTTTCTTCAAATGCATAGTCAAAGAAAGGCGACATTGAAGCTTGAAATTTCTCAGTTTGCTTCATGTAAACATAATAATAAAGATTACTTAAATTGTACCATACCGAAGAGTGAATCACAAGCGAAAATGAATAAGGAGAGCAGGGGCCATGGGCGTAGCCAGCATCTGATCTAGGAGGGTGCAAAAATTTTCAGGCCCAAATTTGTATGTAAAAAATATTTTTACATACAAATTTGGGGACAGCAGGGAAATAGTTGTTATTAGTAACGGGGATCATTATGGTGTGTGTATAAGTTTGGGCATGATAGAAGGTCTTCCTAAAAATACCAATTTTTTAACATCCCTGGTCCCTCCTCTGCCCCTAAAAAGCAGATGTTTTAAGTTTTCAGCCTGTGTTTGTCTGTCTGTGCCACAGTAGCTTCCAAACGAATAAACCAATTTCAATGTTTTTTTTTTCTTTTTTCTTTTTCTTTTCTTTTTTTTTTTAAAGAACGCTGATTTAATAGAAGTGTTTTTTAGATAAGTGATAAAAATATGTTTGATATGTACTTTTAATTAATTGAAATGCGATTTTTTTTTTTTTTTTTTTTTTTTTTTCCTCTCAGGCAAAAGTTGCTTTAACCTCTTAACGCGCGGCGTCCTCGCTGCGAGGACGCCAAATTTAAGATCCAGCTGCAAAAACTCATCCCGGAAATTTTTTAACAAAAATTTACGTGTGTAACATATCAGAAAAGGCCGGATTTTTTTAACCTTAAAATTAAAAATTTCTTTAGTTTAATTTCGTTCATGAATTCCGGTGGCACATATAATTTAAATGATCCGAATTGTCTTGCGCCGCAAAGGGTTAACATTTGAAAACATTATAGTTTACAAGTATTCAACTCCACTTTCAAGATTTCAAATAATAAATTGCGTGGTTTGTTAGACTAGAGTATACAAACTTTTTTTTTTTTTTTTTTTTAATGAATTTCAAATTTTAATCCAATTGTAACAAAAATTAAAAAGTAGTTATAAATAGGGATAAGTTCAGAGTTCAAAATTCTGTAAATTCAATTCAAAATTGGGGGGATATTCCAGGGAATTTTCAAAATGAATTAAAATTTAATTGTCATATTTATTTTCTAGGCCATTTGCACATATATTTTAAAATTTGCAAGCTGTCGATTTTCCTTCTGACTGTAGGCGAAGAGTTTTCCAAATTATTGGAGGGACTCAGGTCGAACTTGTAAAAATTTTGGACTTTATGAATGTTCATTGCAAATTATTGTCTTAGAATTTCATCAAAATTTGCACACATGTATATTAAAATTTCCTGAAAATCATTTGAATTAAATTAAAACAAATTTTTTTTTAATACTCCCTGATAATTAATTTATTTTTTCTCTGGATTTTACCGTGTTATATTTTAACAATATATTCTAAGCATATTTGGGTATTATTTTGTGTTAATTTTTTACTTTCTCTTACTTATATATAATAGAGAAAGTATTGTTTTTGTGCTTAATTTTCGACATTGAATTTTTGGTAAACATTTTGAGGTCCTCTTAAACCGAAAAACATATTTTTAGCAATTGATGTGTCTAAAATATGTGCCTTGCTGTGTCTGAATCACGTAAGCATAACACAAGAACAAATATTAGCAGAAATTTTAAATCCAGTATTTTAAATCTGAATCATGTAGGTATGTAACTTGAAACTTTTTATTGAAACCGACCAAGGGGTTGGTGTCCTGAATCTATCATTTTTCCCACAGAATTATCTGGGATAAATATTTGGTGATTTATTGGCACATGTTATATAGCATCCAAGATGACAACTAATGGACCCGGACAAAATAAGGTATATTTTGAAAATATAAGGATTGCTCTCATCATAAACAAGTCGGTTTAGTTTTAAAATTTCACTGGCGATACTAGCATGAATATTATTGAATATCAACATTCTATTTAAAAAATTGGCGATGAAAAGAACAGGGTAATATTTCGCATAAACTTGTTTTATCTAGATGAAAACTAAAGATGAAAACCGCATCAATAAAATTATGCAGAAAATTAAGATAAAGGAAATCTATTGAAAGGAAGGGAAAGGTAGCCTAGTGAGTGAGGCATTTCAATTTCCAGTGAATCCTGACCATTGACTGAGTTCATTGCTGTTATCATAAGTATACCATGATCTATCGTAGAAATTTATGGCAACAAATATGGGATAGGTGTCTGACTAAAGTCCACCAATATCAAGTACAGTTATTTATTTAAGATTTATTTGATGGTCAGACTTTCTCTTTAATATAACAGTTCCACATACGATAAACATTTGTGGAAAATACTTGTTTAAGGCAATTTTAAACTTAATAAAATACCAAGAATGCAATCAAAACAATTGTAATATTTCAAAGTACACGCAGAGTTTAAATCCGCATTTTTTTTTTTTTTTTTTACCCATAGGCTATTTTTCTTGAATTAATTTAATTTTATGAAAAAAAAATAATAATAACTCAGCTTGTAACGAAATTAGAACATTATAATACAATATTACACTCAATTCAATAAAAAGTAAATAATTTTAAGGACTATATTACTAGTATGAGAAATAAATAACATATAAGCAAGAGCAATGACATAGTGATTTAAAAAAAAAAAAAAAAAAAAAAACTAACAATATAGCTCATACATACTGCTCGTTGTTCTTTTGGAATTAATTCATTGTTAAAACTGAATTAATGTATGATCAATTTAAACTTCTTGCCAACAAAGTTAATAAGAGTGCTTGGAGCTCCGGTCAGTCTTTCTGTCCATTCGTTCATATAGTACTGTAAGTGATGCGTTTTAATTTCACTAAATATATTTTGAATGCATTTATAAACTGATAGATAAGAATCATGTTTACTATAGCATATTCTCTATTGGAATTGGAATAAATAGAACTACCGTGCCGGTTTTTCTTCAAGAACTGATAAAAGTAAACTACGTATTACATTATAACCTGTGAGAGGTATCTCTTTAAAGACTAATTTAATTTTTTAAAGTGCACAAAATATAGTAATACGATACATTATACAAATGTACATAATCTATAAAGTTTTTTTTTTTTTTTTTTTTTTTTCTTTTACTATCTTAAATTAACTACACTATGTATCATTAAAAAAAAATTAAATTTATAGAATTTTGATTTCTATTCTTTCTTTCTCCATACATTTCTAATTTTTCTCATTAAACTTTCTTTATTAATATAAGCTAATGATAATTTTTTTTATTAAATACCCACCATTTCATTAACAAATTTACACAAATTCAAATTTATTTCTCATAAACTAAAATAATTTTATGCAGTAATCTTAAACAAAACAAAAAATATTTTTTTCTGTGTTATATAAATAAAAACGGTCAAATATGCACTGTATGATGCTACACTTTGAAAAATTGTCGCAATTTGATGTTGATGGATTCACAGATTGACAAATTTTAATTAAATATTTGCATATATTGATTAAAAAAAAATGCACTTTAAACTTAACAACTGTCTTTCTGAAGCTAATTATTTCTGGTATCTGATGTAATCTGGTCACTATTCAGTGGTCATTATCATTTCGGTAACAAAGTACAACATTTTTAAGATCTTTTTCATTCACACTGACAAGCTCAAATTCGTAGAAAAAGATTACATCTTTTGCTCATCGGCAATCAGTCGAGGAAGGACCCTTGCTAGGAGGTTTGTCTAATTTTCCTTTAAAATGTTGTAATCTGATACTTGACCATTTCAGGATATACTGTGTACACTCTCCATGCCCTAGGGTTCACATCACTCCCGTAGACGTAATTTATTGCTCTTTTGTTGTGAAAGAGAAAGAATAGCTTTTTTTTTTTTTTTTTTTTTTTCTTTTTGTATGTGTGTGTCTTTATCGCTTATTTTTCATGAAAAATAGCAGAGGAAGCAACTTTTCTTAGTTTGTTTACAAAAAAGAATCTTAAAAAGTCAAATTTACAGAAAAAAAAAAAAAAAAAGCTAACCGAAGGGAAAAAACGTTGCATTAAAAATGCTCCTTTTTTATTATTAAAAATTTGAAGTTTTAAATTTTGCTTCATTTACAGGAAAAGAGGGAGCACCATCTTAGAAATTATTGGAGGGGGGGGGGGTGAAGGGGGGGGGACTCACGCCCCACGTGCCCATATAACTCCACGCCTATGGTTCTGACGTTCAGTGGCACACCCAGAAATAAATTTCGGAGGTTGCCCGAGTTCAAGAATAAAAAAATACGACATGTACATGCTCAAAGCTATTCTAATCCTATGCTAGTATTTTTGAATATAAATTTTTGTTTTAGTTAAAGCAGAAATTATAAGAAAGTTTCTACAAATATTTAAGAAATGCCGTACAGTAGACATTTTACATTTTGCTTAATATACATATACACACACACATATATATATATATATAACATCTCTGTCGTATTCAAAGAAGAATCTATTTTTAATCTCTGTTTTTAAAGAAACATACATAATTCTACTTTTATTTCTAAAACGGGCTATGCTTTTATTGACTTGGTTTTTAAATATGATAAAGAAATTAGTGTAATTTATTTTTTAATAATGACCAACAAATAAAAGAAGAGAAGAAAAAAGACAATAAATAAAAGAAAGAATATATTAAATTTAAAATAAAAAAGGAATCAAAAACCTCATCGTTTTTGACTTATATAAATAATGTAAAATTTTATTTAAAATAAAAAATAAATAAATAAAAAGTATATAGGTAGAAATAATTTTGCATTTTGCTTAAATTAATAAATAAGTTGCATGTTATATATTTTTAAAGCTGTGTATAGACTCTAAAGAAAAATGCGTTTTCAATATCTATTTATATAGATAAATATGCAATCTTCTATTCTTAAAGCAGGCTGTTGGTCTTATCGAATTTCAAGATATTTAATTATGAAAAAGAAATTTGTACGATAATTATGATAAACACTCATATATATGTTTTTTTTTTTTTTTTTTTTTTTTTTTTAATTCTTAATAATTATCATCTCATCAAGGTTTTGCTTCCTGGTTTCTACGCATTACAATGAATGGCGATATAATATAGTAATTTTACATATATTTACTATGTTGATTAAAGTAATAAATAATCTTTTATTTTCTTTTTTATTATTATTTCTTTAAATAATAAATACTTATATTTTAATCGCACACAAAAGCAAATGTTCCTTAAAAATTATATTAAAAGTGACTTTTACGTTCTAATTAAATAACATAATTTTAATTTTAGTTCATAGAGAAACATAGAAATTAATATTTTTTGTTGGCTGTTATATGCTTTCATAGAATTTTGAGGTATTTAAATGTAATAAAAATTTGGATTTAAAATTTAATAATAATAATAATACATAATAAATAATAATTCTTTAAAAACATGAAAATAAAATTAATTGAAATTGATAAAGAGTATTGTGTCTCATTTAAATAGTATAATAAAAAATATCACTAAATATTCCAAATATCTTCTATAAAAATACAATAAAATATGAAAATTATAAATTAAATTTTTTGGAATTCTTCAAGAAATTTATCAAATCTTATATGGATTTTGCTTTTCTAGAATTCATTTTCTGTTGATAAAAAAAAATCATAATTCTAAAATTCTGGCATAAATGAAATTGTATATTACCATTTTTCATTTTAATATTTTTTATAATTAAAATTGAAATTAAATATCAAAACAGTAATAGTTTAATGCTTACCTTTTCTTTATCTGTTAGAATTTCTACTTTTCATTAAGGTTTTTCTTTAGCTCGAAGAAAAATTTTATATTTTGATATTTTTCGCCTGGTCTTACTTTCTCAGAGAAATTTGGGATAATTTTGCAAAAGACTATGACAGAATGTAAAAAGCGTTAAAAGTGAATGACTGAGAAATGAGAATACTCTTCTAAACTAAAATGATCCCTGTTTTTTCTCCCCCCCCCCCTCTCTTTCTTTTCCCATGAAGATAAATCGAACAGAGAAACATACACTCACTATTCTATCAAAAGTGCGAGATGGTGTGGCTGTCTGAGCTGTGACCAATGGCCAGTTATAAATTTAGCGGTTATAATACACACACACACGAGAAAAGAAAAGAAATATTCCCTTTCCCTAGTATCCCACTCTATTTATTTTATTTTATTTTGAATGATAACGGTATTTAAAAGGCGAAAGCGGTCACCAACACTATGCCCGGTGGCTCCCAACATCTGGATATCTGATTTTGGTCATCAGATAACAATTATTCAAGTTTCAACCAACAAAGATCGGTAAAGCGTTCTGTTTCCTGCTTTTACGACGTTACTCAGTGGGGGTCTCAGTCGCTTTAGGGAACAGTTTTGTTTACATTCATCTAATAAGTTCAAAGAATGCCGTTTTAGATCAGAAAGAAAGCAAGTAAAAAACTGAATTGTGTTATACTGTTATAATGGATTTGATTTCCCAGGGAGTTGTCAACTGGGATCTCCTCCCTCAGGATTAACAACTTTTGTTGTGTGAATATGAATGAGAGAGAGTAAAGTTTTAAAATGTTGAAATTCAACAAGCCCTACTACATTCAAAGAGTATCATAAAAAAGGGATTCTTATTCCTATTTAGAGTTATTCTTCACTTTTTATTTATTTATTTTTATTTTTTGAAACTTAAAGCATGCGAAATTGGTGCTTTTATTATTTATAATATTTTATTTATTTATTTTTATTTAAAACACTTACTAAATTAATTTAAATTGTCGTATAAATAAACTAGTTGGAATAGGTGAACTCTGCTCAGTTCCTCATCATATATTTGCTCTCATATATTTCTACTTTAGCTCATACTATATATACATGTTAAAAGATATGAAGTTTGCCTATCATTTGGCTGGATTGCAGAATGTAGTCCTCAACCACTAGGCTACCCTCCCGCCTTCCACTTCAATACATTTATCTTTTCCTAATTTGTACAGTGAAACCTCTCAAGTTGGACACCCCTATAAGTTGGACACTCCTCTAAGTTGGACGCTTTTTCTCGGAACGGAATGTATCCATTAACATTATGTCTAACCCCTATAAGTTGGACACCTCTCTAAGTTGGACACTTTTTCTTGGAACCTAGGTGTCCAACTTAGAGAGGTTTTACTGTAATTTAATTTTGTTAAAGTCAGTTTTATATTCCAGTTTTCATGCAATTCCATATTATTTCCAATCCAATAATCTTCAAATAGCAAGTGTTGGGAAATATTGCCTTATTCTACCATGTTGAGAAATTCGTAAATTTTGAATAATTTACAAAGATTTCAAAGTGGTCTGTAGTCAATAATGTTCATGATAATGTCATAAATGGTGTTTTAAAGCTGGTCAGATATCTTTACGATGAAAATAATCCTCATAATACGTTTAATCAGTCGTAGTCGCAATGTGCTCCATGTTCTGTACAAATTAATACTTCAGCGGATTAACGAAGTGGCAGAGCTATCTCTAAACATTGAAGATAAAATTGCAAACAGCATATGTCCAGATCCCCCCCACCCCCACCCCTAGCGGTGAGTTTCAGACTGTCGCCAATTGCCCAATGCGTAGAGATAGTGCGACAGCAAAACCTTCTCGCTCTGGAAGTCTGCACGGGCTTGGTTCTGGTTGAAATTCTTAATTTTGTCTCGGGACAAAATTGATAATCTTGGTTTCTCAATTTTGCGAGACTTTCAATAGAAAAAAAAAAAAAAAAAAAAAAAACAGGCTGAGCTGGGTAAGCAAAGTTTCCGTACAGGCTCAGCCGGATCCGCGCCTCAAAATTTCGGCCCGTGCAGACCTCTCCACTTCACTCCTCCATAATTCTGAATGACATGGCATTCATACTCATATCATAAGTGATATTTTAAAACTGGTCTAGTTTCTTTATGATGAAAATAATTCTCATAATACATGCTTATACGAAAATTTTCCCTGTTATCAATTATTTTGAAAATCGTATTTTTTGATAATGTACAAACTTTTCAAATTAGAGGTCTGAAGACAAATATGTTCTTGCTAGTGTCATAAGCGATATTTTAAAACTGGTCCGACCTTTCTAGGACCATTTGTTCTTGAGATCTTGCGTACAGAGACTAATAAACTAACACATAAAAGAACTGACACTAGACGGACAACACGCAAATTTTGTTTTTGGACTCTTAAACCAAACCTCAAAATGGGGGAAAAACGTAAAAAAGTCAAGGTCTGAAACGAAAAAAAAAAAAAAAAAAAAATTCATGACTTTAGAAGGCAAAATCTTTCTATGAAGCAGATGACTGAAAACGAGACGATATTGATTTTCTGATTTTATTTCATTTTTGTTACAAAAAAAAAAAAAGAATAGTATATGATTAAAATAAGGGGAACTCTGCTCAGTTCCACTTCACATATTAGTTCTCATAAATTTCTATTACAGAGAAGAATACTATATCCATAACAGAAATGAATTTGACCGATTGCTCGACACTGTCACAGATTAAAATGCCCCAACTTCAAGACTACACACCGTATAATTTGATAGATTTTCATTATCTTAATTTGGTGATTGATTATATTAAAGTCGGTTTCGTATTTTATTTTCATACAATTATATACTATTTCCAATGCAACGATCTCCATAATGGAAGTTTATGTGCATTATTCTATCGTGTTCAAAATTCTTAAATTTGGAATTGGCAGCTTTAGCATGAATGTTTGATGAATGTTTATGCGAAATGTTGCCCTAATCTTCCATTACACTAAACTAAATGTTCAAAAATCATAAATTTCAAATCATAAGTTTGGGGAAAAAAAAAAAAATCCAATGCAATGACCTTTGGGGGGAGCCAGGGCCCCCTTGCCCCCCCCCCCCCCCCCCCCACACACACACCTGGGTGCGCCACTGCTGACGTTAGACTTTCTTCTTCTTTTTTTCGTGTATAAAATTAAAAAAAAAATAGTCTTAATTAGCCAATTTTGACAAAAATTAAAAATTGGCTAAAATTGCGATCATGAGTTTGCATTTTGTTAAGCTTTAAAGAGGGAAAAATTACTAATATACTTCATTTAGAAATTTTGTTAAATAAAATGTTAGGGCAGAAAAACACACCATTTCAAAAATTTTGCCAGCCACTGTATGCAATGTAAATTTTCATTTTATGTCTGTGATCTAGGGGGGTGCAAGTGCACCCCCCTGCACCCCCCTCGCTACGCCCATGGCAGGGGCCCTACAACGAGCACTTCGTAATCTTTTCACTGCCGAGTTCTAGCCGAGAATTCTGTGCTGTGACGTCATTTCTCGACAATCACCAAAAAGTGCTACAACGAACTCATCGTAAGCTTCTCACTGCCGGTATCTATCTTCGTTATCTACCTCTGAAATCTCACCCACTGAAAGCTAGTGAAATCGCGATTACGAAGTGAGAACTTAGTCAGCCATTTTTAGTACAAAAAACCGATGAATTAAAAAATAAAAAATATGTACATATGTCATACTTTTTGAAAAGAACTTTCAAAACTATTAATTTTTTGTGTGAAGACTGTATACATTTAATGATTAGATTTAAAGATATTTGATTATTAAGATTACGAGTGACAATAAGTCTGTTGCTTTTACCTTGAAACAATAAAACAAAAATAACCCTAAAAATTAAAGACTAAAGAATAAATTTCTGAAAATAATCATTTTTGACATCCTCAGAACTATAAATTCTAATTTAAATCATATGATTTCATAGTTCATAATATAATAATTGTAAAAATGCTCATTTAAGGAAAAAAAATCATAAAGAATATAAGGAGATCATCATACGTCTCCTAGTGGCTTGGACACAGAGCATTTCGTTTCAAACCGGCAGTACCCGGGTTCAAACCCCATTAACTTTATTTCAGATTTTTTTTTTTTTTCTCAATTATTATATATATGAAGAAAAATAAATTAATTTAAAATGAATAATTTGCCAGATGTAAGTTTTAATTTAGCAATTATTTTCTACTTCATTATTTATTGAATTTAACTTTTGTTTCAGTATAAATTCAAATAAATATTTCAAAAGTAACCATTAAAAGTAATCCATTCAATAATAAGAAATTAAATAAATAATTTTAAAGGAAAAATATTTTTGTTTAAACCTAAGCATTTTTATTTAGTTATTTTGTTACTTGTATGCATATTCTAACAAAATATTTGAAAGAATAACTTATGGGGGGAAATTATATTAGTTACAATTTTATCTTCTGGCAAATAATAAATAAAATTAAATGTAGAAAAAAAAAGTCGAAATATAAGCATTTTTTTTTAAAATTATTTTATTTCAATGAGAAAGAAAAAAAAAGATAAAGAAAGAAAGATTTTGTTTCTTTCTTTCTCTCCCCTAACTATTAAATTAAATATTCGTATATTTCTTATTAGTAATAAAGTAAATTAAGGAATTGCTAATATGTGGAATATTGTGCATAAAAAAAATATATATATATATAAAACATTTTTTTTTTAATGCAATAAAATATACACATGTATATAAACTATTATCCCTTACCAGGGATTCAATTTGGGAACTCTCGGTTAAATTTTTTTTAAGGCAATGAGCAAGCTCTTTAATCAACGCACTTTAATAAGTAAAATTAATTGGGGAAGGGGGGGGGGCTAAAAATCCATAGAAAAAGCACGGGATTCTCTTTAAGATAGGATTGCTACGAAACTAGCATTACGAACGATTAATTCACATGATTTAGCTTAAATTTAAAGGTCTGAGGACTACAAAAGTGATTATTTTTAGAAATTTATTCTTCAGTCTTTAATGGACTATTTTTTTGTTAATTCTCTTGTTTTTGTGATAAATATACCACAGTTATATATATATATATATATATATATATTATTATTATTATTATTATTATACGTAATATTGCATGAATTAGCAATTCCCTAATTTCAATTATTACTAACAAGGAAAATATGAATATTTAATTTAAAAGTTGAAAAAAAAATCCCCCCCCCTTCTGAATGAAATAAAATAATAATAATAATAATAAAATACTTATATTTCGATATATATATATATTACATTTAAATTTAATTATAGTTATTATATGCCAGAAGCTAAAATTTGTAACTAATTTAATTTTTCGCCCATAAATTATTATTATCCCTTCAAATATTTTGCTAGAGAAAGAGCACGCACACTAATAATAATAATAAAAAAAGATTTTGATGAAATTCTGGCAAAAGCAGAATTTAGTTTAAGACGGAGGACTATTAGTTTTTTTTTTTTTTTTTTTTTTTTTTCAAATTATAACATCGCTTTCAAATTATTCAATTATATTTTCGATAAGTTTTAGATTTCGACAAATGTCCAACTATCGAAATCGACAACGCAAAAATCCCAGATTAAGACCCTCAGTCCTAAAAATAAATAAAAATGTTTAAGTTAATTTGATAATGTATAATTTATTATTATTATTAATTTAATTTAACAAAAATGGAACTTTCTTCTTCTTCTCTCTCTTTTTTTTTCTCTCTCTCTCTTCTTTTTGTTAGTTTAAATAAAATAATTTAAAAATAAAATGTTTGATCATTTTTCTGCTTTTGAAAAGTTGTTATTAAACAGAAATTAAACTTTAAACTGAAATGTTTTTTCTTTATTATTTATTTCTTTATTCTTAATTTAATCTCTTGTTATTGTGTATATATGTATTATTTAACTTACTCATTTTTTTCTACTTTATTATTTATTAAATTTAACTTTTTTGTTTTAATTAAAGAAAAAAAATATTTTAAAAATAGGCAATTAAATTTTAAAACTAAAATGCTTACTTTTGAAATATTTACTTGAATTTATACTGAAATAAAAGTTAAATTCAACTAATAATGAAGTTGAAATTAATTGCTGAATTAAAACTTACAACTGGCAAATTATTTATTTTAAACTTCTTTTTTCCATACTTATAAATAAAAAAAAAAACTAAAAGGACTTGACGGGGATTGAACTGATGGTTTGAAACGAAATGCTCTGGGCCCAAGCCACTAGGAGACGTATGACGACTTTCTTATGTTATTTATTACAGAGTCCTTAAATGAGCATTTTTAGAATTATTTTATTATGAACGAGGAATTCACATGATTTAACTTAGAATTTATAGCTCTGAGGACGTCAAAATTGATTATTTTCAGAAAGTTATTCTTTAGTCTTTAATTTTAGGGTTATTTTTGTTTTATTATTTTAAGGTGATAGCAACAGACCTATTGTCACTCGTAAACTTCCTAATCGAATATCTTTAAAGCAAATTATTAAACTTGTATAGTGTTCACACAAAAAATTTATAATTTTGAAAGTTCTTTTCAAAAAAGTATAACTTATGTTCATCATTTTTGTTTTTTAAATCACCAGTTTTTATTAAAAAATGGCTGACAATATCTGAGCGTATTCATTTTCGACCATTCACGCACTGTGATTGGTCAGATAGTATACGAAGCTGAAACTCGCAAAAAGTTTTCGAATATGGAGGTGAGATTTTACTTCACTGTGATTGGTTAATGCTATCCGATTTCGAATGAATCTCAAACTCACCGTTTAGCTCTCGATAAGTGCTCACGATCAGTTCATTGTAGGGCCAAAAGTGATTGTCGTAAACATTTTGGTGAGATCTTCCAAACTCGGCATCGTGAAGTTCTCACGTCGTGAGCTTTACGAAGTGTTCGTTGTACTCCCCCAGAAGTCATCAACGCAGCACTTCTAGATAGGTACAAGAATGCCAGGTCAAAGAAAATTTCCACCTTTTACTTAATTTTATCCTTAAAAGCTGAAAATTTTACAGAATGATAAGCAGCAAACACTCCATTTCTACGGATGGCTAGTTGATAGATGGAAGGGCGAAGAAGAATTTCTTTCCATATTTAGTAATGAATACTCATTTATTGAGTTTGGGCATGTTCGCCGGATATAAAAATCAGCCGCTTAATAAAATCCTTTTGATGAAAACAAACGTGATTTTATAAAGCGGCGGCTACTGTATATATATTTTTTTAGATGAGTAAAAAGGTTGCTATTTTTGCAACCAAGTAGCAAGAAGTACAAAGCCTCCTCCTCAATCTGTCTAGAGGAAGATCTGGTAGAATTCTGTGTTATTCTTTATTTTATTTTAACAGTGACTTAAGAGTTACAACTTTAATGGTCCAATGAAAATTACAATTAAGGTCACTGCACTGCAACTGATTCCATGTGATACATAAAGTATAAAATCAACTGCGCATCCACAAATGAAGTAAATAAATGACCTTGTACAAAATTCTGAACATAAAAATAATAATAATAAGTTGCTATGTGCCAAAAATAAATATCTAATTTACTGATATTCTTTTTTTAAATGTTACACATTTTGGTAATTTTAAATTAGATGGCTTTATATATTTTAGCATTTCTGTAATTTGCTTAAAAAATAAAGCTTACTGTAATATTATTAATTAATTTCAGAGAAAATCGAAAATCCATAATACATTCACATTTCCAGAGCACAAAGTCGTTTCCATTTATTACATTACCTGTTTATAATATTTAGTAATCAAAGTGCTACAATTAGTGAAAATAATGTTTTCCATGTAAAATAAATAAGATTTGTTAGCTTATTTGTTTTCAAACTTGCCATTTAATAAAATAAAAAAGAGATTCATATATGCATTCTAATTAAAAATTAATATCATAAAAATATACTACTTCCTGCTTCTTATTATATAAGATATTAGACTGATTAATTTCATAACACACATATTAAACTACAATGTCATGTCTCAATAAGTGTTTGATTTGCCGAAAGTTTCAAAACTTGTGACAATCATCTAATGAAAAAGTTCCTGCACTTTTATAAATTATACAGTCGGTAACAAAAGTGTCCGAACACTAGCGAAAATTCCTATGTAAAACACGTACACTTCATACGGTTTTGTTAAATAAATCCTTGTCGAATCATGTCCATACACTGACTAAGAACAAGATTCGACAAGAATTTATTTAACAAAACCTAGTGTACTTTTTTTTACATAGGAATTTTTGCTAGTGTTCGGACACTTTTGTTACCTACTGTACATTTTTAAAGTTACAATTGTTTTTTAAATTGAATATTAAATAAAAGTTAATCTTACTCTCGATTATTGAGAGCCCATAATGTTGTGTCTTCAGTTATCCAAGGATTGGATGGCAAGACACCAGAAATGAATGAATCAAATTCGATGTAATCTTGACAATGATTGATTAGGCTAAAAAAAAATAAATAAAAAGAAAGACAATAATCTAAATATGAATTACAATTTAAACTAAAGAAGAGGAATTTATAATTAAAAAGAAAAAAAGAGTCCTCAACAGGTTAACTGAATACATAGACAGTTATGGATCCAAATTATAAAATTTACAACTCAATTTCTAAAATGGAAGCATTAAAATGATCACTATATGATATTCTAAACAAAATCTCAGTACACAAAGTTTACATTTAGGGGTGTAATTTTCATTTATTTATATCTCATAAAGTGTTTGAACAACTTTGTTGGGCTCCATAAACCAATTAATTACTTTAATCATACCTTATTAAACATGAAAAGGAGTTTAGTGTACAGTCAAATTGTTTCTTGAGTGGTCTTTTTTTACATTTTTCCCCCCCAATTATTTTTATGTGGTATATGAAAATGCACTATAGTTCCTGCAAGTTTGCTGTTATATTAAAACATTTTTTTTTCTATCAGTGTGTATGCACATATTACAATAACCAATTTTATTAGACTTGTTCAATGTTCTTATATACTGCAACTGCGAATATCAAAACATATTGCACTATCTAATAACTTTATTTAATTATCGATCTTCAAAGTGCATACATAAATATCTTTAAGCCATTAAGAATTAATTTTATAATGAGATTAAATAATTATTTTTTCAATTTAGCTATAGTTTTATATTAATTTTATTTTATTAAACGTAAGTACTCATTTGTATTATTCTTTAGACATAAGTACATACTAATATTAAAAGGAGACTTGGTGCTGGATTATTAAAACCAGTAAAAACTACAATGTCAGAAATGGCAAAGAAAAATATTTGGGAAGCATACAGCTGCTTCGGTAGCCTTAAGCGTACCGTCTTCAGTGCATAAAGAATTCTGGAACTGGAGAAGTGCTCGTATATATAGAAGAGGGGCCGAATTCTGTTCAACCAATAGGATTACGGGAAAGGGGGGGGGGGGGGGAGAGTGGCCAATAGGAATAGTATTTCTAAAATTCGTTTCTAGAAATCGGATGATGCAATACTTCTGAAGAGTTGTATGTTGCAATACACAGTGGCAGAAACACCGCGACACAGTCGCGGACACAGAAAAACGGCTTGCGGACAGTTTTTGTCTGCAACTTTCGAATAACAATTCACTTTAAAAAAAATTCTGTATCAAAACTAAAACTAATACTTTTAATATTTATAATTATTTATATTGTGTTGTGTCAAACATTGCTATAAAATATTCAATCGAATGAGTACACACAATTGTTTACAGTATATTGTTCTGCAGTAAAATTGTATTTGTGTATTGTTGCACGGTATCACCACTGATGTTAAGCCCCCCCCCCCAATCAGCTTTCAGGCTTTTTGAGTGTAAGCCATTTTCACCCCTGATTACACGCAAAGTTTGCAGACAGATTATGAAAATTTAAAAGCCTGTCGCAGACAGCTACAAAACTTTCTGCCACTGGGTTACAATATGAGTGTGAAATGACATCATATCTTGCTTTGCAGCAACTAAGATAATTTTATGTAAACAAAATAATGCATAACATTGAAAAATGTTTCTTTTTTAGGTGATGCAGTTTTTTGGTCCACCACTGTATATATACACAAATATACTGCAAAAACAAAATCATTTACATTAAAACATTTGTCTAAAAAAGTAGCTATAAGCATATTTTATTACAATATATAAATATACTGTTGAATTTGTATAATGAAAGCGAATTTCGAGAAAATTATATAATACAAAAACTAAAATTTATTAATTTGATAATTAAAATCATTAATTACAATGTAAGACATAATAAAACATCCAAAATAGCTACAATAAACATGAAAAATATTCTAAAAATGACTTTCAAATATTCTAAAAATAAAGAAAAAGATAACTTAACAGATACATACCTCTCAATGATTTGAGAAACCTTGACCCGTGGCTTATTCAAACTTTTCTGTAATAAAGCTTTCTGAAATAATAAATATGCATTATCACTCTGTTGCATAATATATCATAAATTCCTTAATCTATATATATAAAAGAGTACTTCCTGAGTGAGTGAGGGGGGGGGGATTCATCATCGTCCAGACCAAACCCCTGGACCTAGAAGCATGAAATTTCGCAACAATGTTCTTTCTATGACGCAGGCATCCACTAAGAAGCGATTTTACAAAATTCGCCCCCCAAGGGGGGGAGGGGGGGCAAAACGTGATTTCACAAAATCCTTCATATCTCAAACAAAAAAACAGATATCCGTAAAATTTTTGTTTTAAAATATAGCTAATACAAATGCCTAAAAACCAATTTCTGGAATTTTCAAAATTCGGTCCCCAAGGGGGGCGGGGACGCAAAACGTGATTTCACATGCGTAAAACGTGATTTCGCATAATCCTATATACACTGATGGGAAAAAAAAAATCCCAACACCAAGAATAAATTATTGTACAGTAATGAAATTTCAGCAATACATTTGTCTAGGTAACATATTTAATTGATTAAAGTTTCAAGATCACAGGTAGAGCCATTGGCGAGAAGAGCCATTTCAAATGTGAAATGTTGGTACATTAGTAACCAGTGTAACCGCCAGAATTTTGAATGCAAGTATGTAAACGTGCATGCATTGTGTCGGACAGGTGTCGGATATCAGTTTGTGGGATGGAGTTCCATGCCTGTTGCACTTGGGCGGTCAATGCAGGGACGGTTAATGCTGGTTGTGGATGACGCTGGAGTTGTCGTCCAATGATGTTCCATATGTGCTCGATTGGAGAAAGATCTGGTGATCCAGCAGGCCAAAGCAACATGTCGACACTCTGTAGAGCATGTTGGGTTACAACCAGGCCCGTGCTGGGTACCTTAGAGGGCGGTGGATAGGGGGTCACAAGGGCGCCTTCTGTGCTGAGCCGAACCATGTATGAATAAATAATATATATCCTTAGTTTAATCTAGCTTTTTAAAAATGGCACCCCAGTTGTAAATTTATAAAATAATTTATGAAAAAAAGAAAAAGTTTATAATAATTACAAGATTAGAAAAAAAAAAAAAAAAAAGTTTTATGTACCATGTTTTTAAATTTTCTGCTGAATCATATAAACGCTACTGAAGGCAGCGGAGAGCCGAAATAATTGGCTAAAAGTATTAAAAAAATACATTGTCACCGTGATCTGGGCTATTCTTAAAGTTTCAAAAGTTTAGCTAGTAGGGAAGTTATATGATTGTTGAATCATATAAATGCTACCGAAGGCAGCGGAGTGCCGAAACAGTTGGCTAAAAGTATTTAAAACATGCATTGCCCCCGTGTTCTGAAAGTTTCAAATGTCTAGCTAGTCGAGAAGTTAGTTAAAAATCGATTGCAAGATTTTTTTTTGGTCAATCAAGCAAGAATCGAAGTTATTAAAAACCTGGTAAAAATTAATAATGCTTCAAAACAATTAAACAATTTGCGCAAAGCATTTCTTTTTAATACATTTTTAAAATACAGTTGTAAAATAAATATGCATGTTGGTGGGTTATTTCTTACGTGCTAGATAAGAAAGTGTTTACTCAGATATTTTCCACTGTCTCTAGTAAATAAGTGTTCGATGCAGCGAAGCTTATAAAAATTTTTAGTGTGGTGTGGTGTGTATAAACTTCACACAGTATATTTGTATTGTTAGTTAAAATTTTAATTTAATGTGTTACGACTTTAGATGCTATTATAGTATTAACAGCCAAAACACAAAAGTAAATTTATCCCAGTTAATTTCGTGCTTACAATAATTATAAACACGGATGAATGAAATGCTTAAGGATCTTATTTAGATAATTTGTTAAGAAACTTAAATAAAAAGCTGTGGGTAGTTTTCTTTTATAGAAATGGGAAAATGTTTGGTTTTGTAAGAAGTGTTGTTCTACGTAATAAAATGAATGTTTTCACATTATTTAGAATAGCTCAGTAATAAAAAAAAAAAAAAAAAGTCATCTATTTTAAAATTTAAGATTATTATTATTATTATTTTTTTTTTTTTATGCTAAAATTTTTTCCCAAGCTATTTTACTCTTGTTTCTCGTACTCTAATCTTTTATAACAAATATTTGATTGAAAAAATATTCAATCAAATTTTAGTTTTTGATTTAAAATTAGAATAATGAATTTCATTACTTTGAATTAATAAAACGTATCAAGATCGTTGGTCAATCAGTTTTCACCTGTTTTTCTCGCTAAATCCCTCCTTTTAATCCAACAGAATAAAGCCACCTTCGCTTATTGATATTATAGCATTAAATACATGTGTATATATATATATATTTACATAGATAGGTAGATTATTTTCTGGATAACTTCATTTAAATTCGTCAATTTTTACTCTAGAACACACATTAAAAATATTATAACACTTTTGGATGAAACTGAGAAACAATTTAATGACTCTTAGATTTAATCATGGAAAAAAAAAAAAGAATGCTGAAAGCTATTTTGTAAATTAACGTAAACAACGACAAATTAAGCAATTGCATCTTTGAATTTATTTTTAAAAATTCTATTTCTCGAGAAAACCACAGAAAACGAAGCAACAACAATCCAATAGAATTAACTTAGGAAGGAGGATGTGAAATTAGACAGAAAAACACTCTTAAAGTTCTTAAGAAAATAAAGAAAAGTCAATAAATACAATTAATAAAGTTCATATAAAATTCTTAATTACGTAATGATTAATCATGTAATTTCAAACTGAATAATTACACCATACGGTTTCTGTATTTTAAATAAAATTAAGTATCATACTTTCATGTGTATATTAAAAGTAAATATAATTCTTAAAAGAATTTCATTTTTTTTTTTTCCTTTTTAATATAAAAAAGAATTCATAACTTTAAATTGAAAAGAAATGCTATAAATTAACACACGATTAAAAAAAAAAAAAAAATGTTTATTAATAAGTAAATAAAATTATAAATACATACATACATAAATTTATTTATTTACTGACGTAGAAAGTTAAAAGGACAAACTGCTTTCCCGCTTTCTGCTTTTGAGTATACTTTTTGAAGATATGAACATTAAAGTTGGGTAGTATGTTCGTTATAAAATCGTTAACTGAATTTCATATAACTTTAATATAAGTAAAATTTTTACACTCATAATAATTCAAATAGTCAAAAAAATTAACTTTAGAAAAAAAACAAAAATTCACACAATTTTAGAAAAGAAAACTAAATGAGAAGTGGTATTAAGAATGTATTATTCAGATAGGTGAAGATATACATGACTTTAAATGTTAAATTAAAACATGATTTTTCTTATTGTATTCAGATTTCTTTTTTTTTTCCCCATAATGGACGTTTTGAAAAAATATAATTATTAATTTTTAAACTTTAAGCACCATCAGAAGAACAAAAATGTCAATAGAGAATTTTAAAACGAACATCTTATAATTTTTAAAAAGTTATTTACGTATAAAAAAAATATGTTACTGTACAATAATACAATCAAAATGTAATATATATTTTTAAATATAATTAGGAATGTAATTACATTTAGAAATATATATTACGTTTTGATACTTCAATTATAAAACAAGAAGTCGCCTCATTTCAGAGCTTCCTTCGCTGAGTTTGTTGATTACGAAATCATGTTCAATAGAGTTTAAAATGTCTCTCTCTCTGTACTCATCAAAATAAATGCCTCGAGAGGCATACAGGCTCATCATTTTCATACAGGCTCTTAATCTAGTTTTTATAAGCTTTAATTTAGAAAAAACTCTTTCGCGGCTGACTTGTGTTAATGGAATAGTTAATAAATAATTATAGACTTTATAAAGTTCTGTGTATTGGCGGCTGTACATGTTAAAATCAACAATTATTCTAAACGCACACTTAATGCATGCATTGCATTGATTTCTTTCACTGCATTGTATGTAAATAATATCGTCTTTATGAAAAATACCCCATTTATATATATATATATATTACTTTCCGAACATACATAAAAAAGGAAAGTTTGTAATTATAACGAAACTTTGACATTAAGTTTCGGTGTATCTATACGTTTTAAAGTTCCCCGAGAGTTTATTTTTGCTATATTTTTACGAAAATGTATGTAAGTGATAGCGTGTAAACGCTTTGTTCGAGTGAGCTAAGTGCTGATAAGTATGTTATAGGTCACCGTAGTATGAATGTATAGATTTTCGTGAATCTGGCACTGTCATTTTTTCTTCTTTTTTTTCTTTTATAACAGGAAAAAAAATTCTTTATCACTATGGCTATGGACTGAAATTATTAAAAGTGTGATAGAGTCTCCATGCCTCATTTTATTGAACTTTAAATTTATATACACGTTATAAGTTACCAGTTTTGATGAATCTAGCACCTGTAGATTTTTACAGGGACACAACGAAAAATTCTTTATTATTTTCATTATGACCTGCATGAACAAATATTTAGAGAATAATAGTGTTAAATTAAACAGCATACTATTTAGGGAACAATACTCAAACAACCTATTAAACTTTTATTTTTTGTTTATTTAACGACTTCTTTTGTTTTAATTTGTTTAACGATAGTTATAGTTAATTACTTAATGTTCGGAAAGTAAAATGGAGTCACTATAGGTTTTTTATCTCTTGCACTATAAACAATAAAAAAAAATGAAGAAAAGTTAGCATTGTTGGGAATTCCACAATGAAAGAGAGAAGTAAAAACTTTGCTTAAAATACAAAGTACATTCATATAATATTAGAGAATAATATATATTACCTTTTATTGGGATCCATTGTAGAAATTAACTCATTTAATTTTTTAAAAAATCTTCCTTTAAATTAGCAAAAAAAAAGAAAGAAAAATCGATTTAACAATACTAGTACGTGTAGTAAGAAAAGTAAGCGTAGTCGAGTAAAAATGCTTCCTTTTGAAGGTGAGGTGAGGTAATTGCTTCAAAAGGTTACCCTGTCGAGCAGAATAATTAACGCCAAATTTTGTTTGACACTGGATACATATGTCGTTCTTTGTATATTGGCGACATTTCTTTTTCTTTCCCTGGTATCGCACAACAAGTAAATATAGTTGAAGCATATAATGCATCATAGCTTCGCCAATCGCCAAACTGGGTTCTGTTTGAAAACGGGGCTCATCTATTAAAAGGTAAAAGAGGACATGTGGTGGACACATGAAACATATGGAAATAAATACTTTCGATTCTGGAATCTGGGAGGGTTCATAGCATTTTCTGTGATGGCAGGGAGGGGGGGGGGAGGGGATAATGAAAATGATTTCTTCTCAAAGATTCGAAAATCCAGAAATCCTGATTTTTTTTTTTTTTTTTTAAGACATTTTAAGGCTAGGAAAAATATGTAAATATATTTCTTAATGTTTCATCAATTAAATGAACTTTTACCCCCAACTTTAATTTTTTGAAAAAATCATTGAACATATTTCTCTTAATCATTAAATGTATATTCTTCTATCCGTACCCATTAATATTTTTACTTACAAATTTTTATATTTTTTTCCTAGCATACAGTAAAACATCGATTTTACTGATTCGAAACAAACGTTTTTCACTAATTAATAAAAAATTAGAAAGTAGTAATTTTTCTGTTAAATTATTCCTTTTCATTATTTCATTCATTTGAAATGCATCATGTATGCATGTGAACTCTAGATAAAATATTTATTTCTTTATTTCAGTACATTGTTGTCGCTATGACGTTAATTTCGAGAGTTGACCCAGAAAACTTGGCCTTTTATTATTAAGAAGATTATAAATCTTAATAGTTTTCTGATAATTTCTTAGGAGTTATTAAAATATGCTATGCTCTAAAGCAATTTGAATTGGAATGCAAGAAAATATTAATCAAAAGAAATCACATTATTAATCGTTGATTATGATTTTAGCCGTAACATCTCTTGTTGTTCAGAGCTGTTCTCCTTCATCTCCATTTAAAACTTCTTCGAGACTAAACTTAAATTTCAAGATTAATAAAAATGCATTACAAACATTACAAAACATTAGTGTGTGTTTATATGACTGTAGGCCGTAAAGGATACCAGTCCAAAAATGTACTTTTTCAGGAGAGCAACTTTATTATTATTACTTATTTTACTTATTTATTTTCAACTTTATTTTTACAGCTTTTTTGCATGTTTCTTCGCAACTAGCAGGAATGACTTTATGATACTTTTACACAGTATTAGTAACATAATGTACTAAATGGAAATAGTGTTTTTAATAATACATTTTGGTGTTAATTCCTTTCACAAAATAATGGTCATGGTGTCCTGTACCTCAGAGATATACATTTATTTAGCCTGGCCCGAGTCTTTCTGCGTGGGTGATTTTTAAGCCTGGACACTCAGTTATTGATGCATCACAAAGAGGTTTAAAATAAGTAAATATATACTACTAACAATAAATAATAAATGATATTTAATTCAATAAATATAAACATTTCAGAAATAATAAGAATTAAAATAATAAAGTTAATAATAACTTTGATAAAACACAACAGATGAAGAATAAACAAGAACGAAAAACATACGAGTCTCTTAGATAATAAAACACATTCCAACTGTACGTACCCGTTACACTGTTTATAACCATTAACTTTTAAATTTTGTTTTAAAAATTAAAAATCCAATTTAAATTGCACTTCCAGCAATTTTCATTTGCACCCTGAAAGATATCAGAATTTTTTGAGTGACTCTAACCGTATCATATTCTACAGTAAATATGTTTTTCTGCATTTAAATTATATAATGGTAAATTAGTTATGTTTCAAGTAATAAAACGATATTAAGTAACCTTTAAAGAAAGTGATATTTTTAAATTATTTTGGAAGTTCACGTAATCAAACTAGTAGCGCTATTTAAACAAACAATTTGAGTTGTGGAGGGAAGGAGGGGAGGGACATATCGCAAAAACTGTTTTTATGGTTTTACTTTTAAAGAGAAAACACAAAATAAATTTCTTTTGTGTAGCTCAGTATGTTATATAAAAACTCACATGACCGCTTCCGCTTGAACAGAAAAGGGAATTTTCGAGTTAATTAATTGTTCGTCTGAAGTTGGTTTTTCAAGATGTGAATTTGGAATGGGCTCTCCTTCGCGTAATAGATGCAAGCCCTGAATACATTTAAGAACCATTTACGCCAACAACAGCATTTTAATTATTTAAATGTGTGGCTGTCCATTTTAATATGATATATATATAAATTATAGAGTTTTTAGAGGAGCGCCAAACAACTTTGCTACAACGCCCTATGAAATTATTAGTAAAGCCGTCCTTTTCGCTTGGACTTTCGTGTAGGTGCGTAAGTCCCATAATAACACATAATTTGAAATTTTTTAAAAATAATTAATCAAAATTGTATAAATTTTTATAGTTAAATTAAAGATGTTTCATGGTGTTATGACATTGATATAGGGCTTAGCTTGTTGAAGTTATTATAAATTAATTCGCCCATACTACAATTTTCATGCGGGCATTTATACTGGTGCCATATTTTCATATCATAATAGAGAAGAGAGTTAAATATATAAGTAAAAAATAAAAATGAAGTTACTTGAACTTCGGTGTGCCAAACAGCGTCCTTAAAATTGGTATAGCCCCTAAACTTGAACGTATTTGTAAGGGCAGGAGTTCTGTGTCCTTCTCTTTCACATGATTCTGTATATTTGACCCTTAATCCCTTATTATAACACACACACACACACACAAATATACATATATATATATATGAATAGTAAAAATTATGAATATTTTTATAATTAAATTATGTGTGTTTTTCGTGCGCCCGTAACACTGTTTTTGCGCCCTTCCTAATGTAGTCATTAGAATGAATGTCAGTTCTTCTCACCAATTTTTGTGCTGGTCGTAGTTTGTGTTTCCCGTACTATGTAATATTATAGTTGAAAATTTATCAGAAATACTTTATAGAAAATTTTTAATAAAAATTTAGATTTAGAGCTATCTTGTACTGTCATCATTATCATATAGTAAGAAGGTTGGATATATAAATAATCAAAATTTTAAAACAATTGGTTGCTTAATTAAGAGCGTTTTTAGGGCGCCCTTAACATTGCTTTCGCGCCCTTTTCATTTAATTTATTAGAATAAAATACCCTTATTTTCTCCAACCTGAGTACTGTACTAATCCATTCACACTTTTCGTTTTCAGTATCCATGCAATTAATTTTCCAGAGGCAATATAGTATCCCGTTTCCTCTATAATTCTTCCTCTCCTGCGCCTTATACTAGTGACTCGTGACTGGATGATATACAAATGTTATTCCTAATTCCTATGACTTTCATCTGTTTCATTTTTACAAGAGGTTAGTGCACAGACCGGTTAGTGAAAAGGGGAGTAGTATTTTTACGGCCTACAGTATACGAGAATGAAAATTCTGAGAACAGTTTGGGGATCTAGATAGCCCAGGGCACTTTCTTTTTCTTTTACTACACTTCCTCTTTACTTCCTGAAAAGAATGAAAAGGGAAAGGGCGCTCTATAGAGAAAATAGTTGAGGAAATTGTTTACGCGTATTTATCTCAATTTCATAGAAAACGACTGTTTTTCTTTTTTCGTAAAAAGGAGATAAAAACTGATCTTGTTCTACATTTTTAAAAACGCGTTCCTTTTTTGCGGAGGATAATTTATCAAAAAATTTTTTAAGTGACTGAGGGCGCCAAGAAAACCTCAGGCAGAGGGCGCAGGGGGACAAGTCCCCCTGTCCCCCCGGGCCAGCACGGGCCTGGTTACAACAGCGGTATGAGGGCGAGCGTTATCCTGTTGGAAAACACCCCCTTGAATGCTGTTCATGAATGGCAGCACAACAGGTTGTATCACTAGACTGACGTGCAAATTTGCAGTCAGGGTGCTTGGGATAACCACGAGAGTGCTCCTGCTGTCATACAAAATTGCTCCCCAAACCATAACTCCAGGAGTAGGCCCTGTGTGTCTAGGCCGCAGACAGGTCGCTAGCAGGCATTCACCTGGCCTCCTTCTAACCAACACACGGCTATCACTGCGACCAAGGCAGAACCGGCTTTCATCAGAAAACACAACAGATCTCCACTCCGTCCTCCAATGAGCTCTAGCTTGACACCACTCACGTCGCAAACGGCAGTGGTTTGAAGTCAGTAGAATGCACGCTACAGGGCGTCTGGCTCGGAGCTGTCCTTCAAGTAACCGATTTGTAACAGTTCGTTGTGTCACTGTGGTGCCAACTGCAGCTCGAATTTCAGCTGCAGACGCAGTACGATTAGCCACAGCCATACGCCGAACACGGCGGTCTTCCCTCTCAGTAGTGCCACGTGGCCGCCCGGAACCCGGTCTTCTTGAGGCAGTACCTTCCCTTGACCACTGCTACCAACACTCATGCACAGTGGATACATTCCTGCCAAGTCTTTCTGCAATATCGAGGAAAGAAAACCCACCTTCTTGTAGCCCTACTACACGACCTCGTTCAAACTCAGTGAGCTGTTGATAATGGCTTCTTCGTCTTCTTAGAGGCATCCTTGACTAACATTAACCCACTACGTCAAATCTCAACTGTAAATAACGATCACGAACTTTACAGCGCTCATTTAAAGCAAACCTCATTTGCATGTTCATAGTGTCGCTACTAGCGCCACACTTATGCGCATAGCTCGAAATTTGTATCGACGTCATCTTTCAGATGTATAAACACGCCTACCAAATTTCGTTTATCTAGGACAGCTCCTTCCTGGTGTTGGGATTTTTTTTTCCATCAGTGTATCTCAAACAAAAAAATAGATATACGTGAAATTTTTGCCCTAAAATATAGCTAATGCAAATATCTAAAAACCAATTTCTGGAATTTTAGAAATTCAGGGGCAGCAGGGGGGGGGGGGGGGGGGCAAAAAATAAAAATAGAGTTAGATCGTTCAAAATTGGTATATAGAGGTTTTCGATACTACAAATCGATTGCGGATATTTTCGAATTTGTAAAATTATTAGGAGGGGCGGTAAGGGGGGGGGGGGGGGGGGCTATTGGCAAAAACAAATAGAAATACAGTTAGGCCATTCAAACTTGGTACAGATAGGTTTCAGAAGCCTGCAAGTCGAATGGGGATATTTTCGAAAGCGTAAAGTTATTAGGAGGGCCGGGAAAGGGGGGGGCAAAAAATAAAAATAGAGTTAGATCGTTCAAAATTGGTATATAGAGGTTTTCGATACTTACAAATCGATTGAGAATATTTTGGAATTTGTAAAATTATTAGGTGGGGCGGGAAGGGGGGGGGGCTATGGGCAAAAACAAATAGAAATACAGTTAGGCCGTTCAAAATTGGTACAGATAAGTTTTAGAGGCTTGCAAGTCGAATGGGGATATTTTTGAAAGTGTAAAGTTATTAGGAGGGCCGGGAAGGGGGGGGGGCAGAGGGGCAAAAAAAATAAAATAGAGTTAGATCATTCAAAATTGGTACATAGAGGTTTCCAATACCTACAAATCGATTGCAGATATTTTCGAATTTTTAAAATTATTGGTAGGGACGGGAAAGGGGGAGTGGTGGGGCAAAAAAATAAAAATAGAGATGGATCGTTCAAAACTGGTGCATAGAGGTTTTTGATACTTACTTACTTTTGATTGTGGATATTTTCGAATTTGTAAAATTATTACAATAGGGGGGGGGGGAATAATAGAAATAAGAGTTAGAGCATTTTGGGAATTTTTTCCGAAGGCAGTGAGAACCCGGTGCGACATTTTTCCTTATCAGATTTTGTTTCTCTTTTTTTCCACGTGATAAAAATTAATGCAACTTTGAGAATTTAGTAATTATAGTGATTCATTTAAAATTAGGGACCAGTGAAGCGGGCGTTGCCTGCTAGTAAAATAATAAAGAGATTAAAATCTTGCAACTTACTTCTCTTTTTAAATCATCAATAGTTTTTTTCTTTACTTTCCTATTTGCTAAAGGTGTTTTCTCAAGACAGCTAATAGTACCAGGCTGCAGATAAAGAAAAAAAAAAAACTTTTTAAAATAAAATTTTATTAAAGAAGTACAAAGTACATTGCACCTTTTTTAAACAACAATTTTAATTTATAAATATATACACATTTTTCATTTCATTAATTAGTATGTTAATTAAGAGATAAGTAATTATTTGCATAATTATAGATTTTAATCCTTTAAGTATTTCAACTGTATTTTTCCATTTTGCATAGTCCAAGTAAATAGCTGGTGTGACTAAATTTTGAAATATAAGGTAATGACACCAATGTTCGTCACCCCTAAGATTTGCACCAGTATTTGTCAGTCTCTCAAAAGATATGTTAAAAGAAGTGTTTAATAACATCTATGAATTTCAATCCACCTACAATGTATTCCTTAGAACCTGAGAATTTAGCTCGAGCGGATTCAAATTCTTAGATGTTAATTAACAGCTATTTTAGCATGTCTTTTATGAGGGTGACGCACACTGATGTCTTTACCTTATATATATATATATATATATTTTTTTTTTTTTTCTTCCTAGAGAATAAGATTGTATCTGTAATACACAGCATTGGTAGAACTCTGTCTCTATGCCCCACTAATAGGCAGTAGGGATTTTGCTCAATATTGAAGCATTTTCCTATTTTTACTGCTATTACCCTACTACCGTAGGTAATGGAAGTATGGTATTCAGTTACACGTTTAAGGTTACGTGTTTCGGTTACACGTATGTTCTTACACGTTTTAAAGCCTCCTGAGTCAAAAAAAATAAAAAATAAAAATAAATAGTTTTTGGCAATTGGTCAGTGCGTGTGTATGTATGTATATATGTATGTGTGTAATCATCTGGCTATCATACCTTCAAAACTAATAAAGATAGAACTACGAAACTTCACAATTGAGACAGGTCTGGTGTACAAAGTTAGTTCAGGAAAATTAATAGGCGTCTTGTATAAATAGCTGAATTTCAGGTCCTGCAAGTGCGTTCCTTTAAAATCGGCTGTACGGATTTTTTTCAAACTAACCATATTAACTCCCTTTTAAATATCCTTTTGTATGTAATTATTGTTTTCCAGCCAATAATTGAGTATACCAAGTTTTGGCAAATGTTGGTATCTCAAAAACGGCTCTAACAAATTTTTGAAAATTGTTACATACATCCATTTTATTACAGGAATACTAACTGTCATCCTGATTAGGTAGTTCAGTTTTAGATCTCAGAAATTGGTGTTTAAAAAAATAACTCTCTCTCTCTCTCTCTCTATATATATATATATATCAATGGCGTAGTGTGACATTTGAAGCTGGGCATGCTCTGAAGCCAGCCAACTATGGAAAGAACACTATTCATCAAGGCAATATCATTTCATCAAATTTAAGCGCGATTTTTCTAATTAGGATTCAAGTCCGGTTGACTACACTTGGGTCCTAGGCCTATGGGTGAAATGCCGTAAATGAGGGTCTTTCTAAGGGGTCCTAGCCCGTATTTACTCGAGTTTTGTAGAAAACCATGAAAATCTCCGAACGACTAGGTCAATGAGCACGCCCTTGGATCGAACCCGACACTTCTCATCTACCAACTTTGAGTGCAGAACCGCTCGGCTGCTGGTGGGCCTACAATTTCTCGGAATCATATATAAAATTTTATATACAAATTTTGTCACTTTAACTTTAAAGCATATACCTAAAGGATTCGTATATTAACATATTAAAGGCCGCTTTGGTTGCTTCGCTGATCACTGTATTCAAATGAATTTTCAAAGAAATTTAATCACAATTTTTTATATCACTTTAGAAACAAAAACTTAAAAGAAAAAGAAAAAAGAAAAGAAAGAAAGAATAGTGAAAACCAGAAAGAAAAAATCCACTGAAAACGCTGAAAACTCCACTTCAAGTCCCCGCTGCTTTCGCTTTCTGCTGTGTCTTCTGCAGTATGTTGGATTTGGGACCCCACTACTAGTGGCAGCACCTTAATTGACCGTTTCAATGTAGATGCTTATCTGATCTCTGATAGTTCTTATACGAGAAGTTAACTGTTACAATTTTTAATAAAGTTAAAAATTTAATAAGTTTAATTCTCTCTATCATATTACCATTTGATTCCGATAAAAACAATACATTAAAAGTAAAACATTTCTCTTCAAAAGGAGGTATTACACTTTTACATGAACAATTGTTTTTGTAAATGCAACTATTATGTGTATTTAAAAAAAAAAAAAAAAAAGTTCACTCAGGAAAAGATATAACCAGATTCAGAAAATATTTCTCGTCATTCAAAACGTAACGTTAAAAAAAAAATAAAATTGGAAGCAGTATTAAAATTTTTATTGTATAAAAACCATTTGATCACATAACTTAATGCGAAAGAATGAAAAATAAATAGAATAGCAATCTTTACTAAGGAATGCTGATGGATGAATAAAAACGCAAATTAAACAAAATTTAAGAATATAAAGCAGAAAAATTAACGAAACATTCCAAAAGAAATAAATAAATAAACAAGTAAAATAATTAATTTAAGAAATTCAGATTCGAAAATTAAGAAAAGAAAAGAAACAAAAAAAGAAAACAATAAAAATTAAAAAAAGAAAGAAAGAAAAAAAGAAAAGGAAAGAAAAATTCTATGCACACCAGCAAGATTAAAGCTATGCATCTATCTGCCAATTTTTTGTAGATCTGAGATCAGTGGCCTGACCTTCATACTGCATACAGGCTCACATGAAGAAGACATTTTGCTTTATTCATATTATAGAATAAACAAAATTTGTCACATGCTTTTATTTCTGTCGGAAGTCTTTGCTTGAAATAAGTTATTTAGATTAAAAAAAAAAAAAAAAACTTTTCTGGCACATAAAACAATTTTTGGAAATTTATCTAAATTTTATTTTACAATTTAATCATCATTTTTAAATCAATACTTTTTTTCTTTTTAAGAAAGTTTTTTTTATTACATCATTACAAAATGAAGTGTAAGTTTTGATTTATCAATCAGTAGGAGAAACCAGCTCTACTAACTATGCGAACATCTCTACCGAAAGTAACAAAATCCCTAATGCTTTAAAAATACCCAAAACTCCAGAATATGCTCTCCAAGCATAGCATGATTCAGATTGTTTATACAGCAGAACTCCCCTTGTACTTTATACAAGTGAAGAATTGAGGGATGTTGAATATTCCCTCAAATAGCAAAAAATCCCCATATCAGGGCAGGCTTTACAAAAGTAGCATTGACCTAAGCAATAACCAGTCAGCAAGAGGAGAGGAGGACGGTATCTCTGGGATGATATCCTAAACAAAGCATGAAGGAAGTAAGGACAATAGTAAGAAAAAAAGCACTCAGATTTATTCAGGAATAATGCAACAAAAGAAATCTCCTTTAACTATAGTGTTTTCAAAACTGAATGACAGATAATGTATAAATGGAAGTGAGTATTTAACAAAATTAGTTTTTAAAACAAATTCTGTTAAAGTTTAGATAAGTTTTCAGTGGGTATGTGGCACATATCTGGACTACCCAGAGAATACGCCATTGATATATATATATATATTCCCTCTTATTCTTTAACTTGCTATGCAAGCTATTTTATATGTCTTTATATGTGTATGAAGTTTCTCTAACTGGAAAATTCCAAAAAATGCATATAATATGTGTGACAGTGGCTAGTGGAAGTCGTGTGGTTGTTTCACACCAGATTTTTTTCATTTGAATTTTTTTAAAGCACTGAATTGGAGAAATGCTTTATTATTATATGCTTTAACACACTGTGGCAGTTAAACAACTTTACTACTAATAGATACACAAAAGTGGGAAGTAGGTATATAAAAAGGTTCACCACCCCTGATATACAGTATCAAGTTTTCATACTTATACAATGCATAATATTAATTTTATGAATCATTAAATAAATAGGTTTAAAAAGGTTAAACACATGTTAGAAACAATGCATATTTTTGTATGGATTAAATCTGAAATAAAGCCTTATGCAACAACAGTGTGTATTTATAGTATTTTTCAATTTATATTTCAACTGCTTATTATTGTAGAAAGGCAAAAAGTCAGTTTAGCAAAAGAAAAAGGCAAAAGTATGTAAATTTAGTTTTTTCAATACTAAATCACATTTTTTTTGCAACTACTAATTCATTTTCTCTGGATTATTAGTCATTTGCTAAAATCCCATGCTATCCATGGAATATTTATATGAATCCTTTTCACAGTCAGATTAGACATGGTAAGTTATTTCAATCAATAAAGATCATTATGAATTTTAATTAATCACCAAAGCTAACATGCCGTGATTATTTCCGAATAACCTGAATACTCAAAAGACAAACTCATTTACATCAAAGAATACATAAAGGAAAGATATACATTGGTTTAGTACTTGCCTACAATGATATGCCTACATAACAAAAAAAAAAAAAAAAAAAAAATTAAAGTTTTGATTTCCTTTTAAAAAAAAAAAAATGCGGCAAAATGGCAACCAATGAACAGATCCCATAAAGTCAAAATTATCTTTTTTTTTTTTAAACTCGTGGAAAAACACTCCAAAATACTAAAAATGATGACTTGCAAAGTAACTGGAAAAAATTATTAGGATTGAGCAGTATATCATATAACTACTGACCTGACCTTATCAAAATAAACAGTGAAGAAGACATCATAACACACTTCAAAATCATCAGGAAATTGTTGGATTACAATAACTACCTTTACACAATAAGTCAAATTTAGTTCATAGATGGCACTATGTGCTCCTGAATAAAACTAAAAGAAAATTAGAAGACAGTAATCACTGTAAAGCTTCCGAAGAAGGTAGGGTTCCCACCTGAAAAGACTTTAAATAATGAAACTTTTCAAGGTATATTTTTAAACTTCCATTATATGGAAATATATTTGCATTCACTAGTCAAAGCAAAGGCGACAATGAACAACATTCATAAATAGTTATGATCATAAATTTTAAAAGAATAAGTAATGAACTCATTTTACATTATAAAAAAAGTTATTTTAAATATCTTTATCTTCAACCAACCACTCATTAAAAACAAACCGAGATTTTTAGTCTACAGAAAGCGAAATAAACAATAAATATCTCTTTATTTAAATATTTAGCCAAATTGTTTTCTATATGTTTATTTGGTTTATTACGAAAAATTTTATGTTTATAATAATGTTTTTTCTCTTAGTTAGAGAGTATTTACCATAAATTCTTAAATATGTTATTTACTGTGGCACTTTTACACTCTACTTGGATATAGCAAGCCAGAACCATTGGATATTGCAAACTTGTGAGCCAGTCCCAAGTAGGTTTGTCATAATTAAATTTGACTGTATATATGTACATTTACTTTTTCCAGACCAAAATTTTTTTAGTATTTAAAATTTTACCAATTATTTATATTTCTTTTTGCATAATTTATTGCAAAAATTTAAAAAAAGTGGTAAACAAAAAACTGATATTCAAATAACACAGCATTCTATTGTATGAAGAATCATATCTTACTGGAGGCTTATGAACTCGCCAGTAAGCCTTCTCTTGACTATCCAGAACAATCTTGTCTCCTTTTTTCTTATCTTTGGATAGACTATGAAGAAAGAAAAAAAAATTAATAGCATGCATTTCCACTTTTTGAAAAACAATTACATTATTTCAATATTTTAACTAAATAAAATGATGCATAAAAAATTACAGGGTTCATACTCAAAGATGGGAAAAAAATTCCCTGAGTTTTTCCAGACAATTTTCAAGAAAATATTAGCAACATATTACAAGAAACGCTCCTCTAGAGAGGAGAAAATACATTTACTTCCACTGTATGTTTTCATGTTACTGCCGATCATGATAGAAATTCAGATTGAAATCATTGTTTACATGTGTATTTCAATTATACTTAATCATTTGAGTTTTGATACGAAGCTAAACAAGAAAAATATAATTTCAGAGAAAGGAAATACTTGTTTTTCCAGGTTTTATAATCTATTTTTCCCTGACTTTTGATGGAAATTTTTATTTCCCCTCAATTTTCCCTGACATTTTTTAACAAAATCCAAATTCCCTGAGTATTCCAGGTTTCCCCGATGAGTATGAACCCTGAAATATTTACCTTATAATATTTTTCAAAACAGTATTAGTGCAAAAGAAGCTCGAAAATATGGGATTGATTGGGACAAGGAAATTTTAGATTTTAAAATTTTCTGGATTTCAGATATTCCGAAATTCAAAGTGATTCAAAATTCAAGTTTAAAATTAAAATTTTGCCAAAAATTTCCTTTTTTACACTTTTTAAAAAAGTTGAAAAGGTTTTTATAACTTTGGTTTGTCTGTCTGTCCACGCTCTCTAACTCCTGTCAATATTCATAGAATTGCTTGAAACTGATATATGTTATTCAGGTTCTCCATTGAAAATGGAATAAATACCAACCCTGGTTTATGTGCAAGAAGATCCAAACAAATTCCAAAGCACTGTGTTATATAAAAGATATTTCTATATTAATATAAATTGTATTTTAATACCTTTATTTTGCACAAAACATAATGAAATTGACATTTATAATTCATATACACAAAAAAATGTTTCTATAGAATATAGTATGATTAGAATTAACATTTATAGGACCACACAAAAATAATATTCAGATACATTAAGGGCTATTATAATTGGATAATGCTGGAATTGCACTTTTGTTTTTATTAAGCGTTTTTAACATTTTTGAACAATGTTTAATAGTGATTCTAATTTAAATTACCATAATTTATGGAAGAAACACCTTGGCATTTATGAGAAAAAAAAGTAAAAAAAAAAAAAACACTCTGCAGTATCTATGAAAAACTTGTTCATTCTCACAGAGGAGAAAAAAAGTTGTATGAGGAGAAAGAATGACAAATAATACAGCATCATCACCTTTTGACAGAACCAAAATTTACTATAGCTCTTATGCCTAAACAACATAGCATAAATATTCAAAATATCATAGAAAAAATGTTCTCATGTTTTAAATTTGCATCTGATGCACAATCTGCTTCTTAGGTATTTAAAATTGATAAATTTCATTATTAATTTTATGAAACAGAATTTCATATTATTTAATGAAATCAAAGTTCCTCGAACAAAATAAATCCATGCAGTCTCGATGATAAGTAATAAGTGAAAAAATGCTGATTCCATACACATATGCAGGTACACCATCAGCAGCCAAGCAAGCCACTATGACAAGTTACACTTTGCTCCCCTAAATACAGTGTCATGCAATTTCCCCTCCTTCCTCCTGCTTCGGGAGTTCAGATCAGAGTATATATTTCTTCCCTTGTGTCATCCTCAAGCAAGTGCTCTCTCCCTACATGCGCATCCATGAAGATTTCGTTCTGTAACCACTTGATATGGTCTTCGATGAGTTGTCGTTGCACTGTCAGTGCCACTCATGGCTGAATATGAATTGTATTGAAATTTCAAGTAATTCAGGACACTTCAGGACAAATACTGTTTTCCAGAAATTTCTGGGTGACTACAACCCCCTAACTTTTTTAATTTTACCAAAAATTGAAAAAAGTATCTGCACATTGTACCTGTCTTAATTCTGAAGTTTCGTTGTTATATCTTTATTCGTTAGATATGATAGTTCGAACATTCTCCACACACATACCAATTGGTAAAAACCACATTTTTAGATTCAGGAGACCTTAAAATATTTAAATCAGGTGAAAACTTGGTATCAAAATTTTTGATTGAAAGCAATATTTCCATTATCTATGATAGTCAGGTAATGGAAGTAAAAATGTGTTTATTGTAAGGCGGGGAATATGAATTTCATATCTGTGATTTTGGCGACATTTGTCTATAACATCTTGACAATCGTCATTATGTCACTATATTGTTCAAACTCTAATTATAAGAAATATATTAATTTTTAACCCTTTAGTTTTCCATTTTGCACATATGCAAAACAATATATCCATGCTAAATCTTTCATTTTTGTTTAATACTGAAGCTCAAATAAGCAGGTTTTTCCTCCCTACACAGATGTGAGGTTAGATTCACAACATCATTCTCCTGAATGAAAGAAGAAAATGACCACATGCAAATTTCCAAATTGTCAAGGTAGCATCTTCTATTATGAATGTGAAAAATACAAATGAATTTATATCTAACTAAAGATAAAAAATGCTTCAAAACATTTGATGAGGTGTAATGTGAAATTTTTAACACTGTGTTCAAATATGAAGCAAATGCAAAACTTTGCAGATGTGCAATTGCTAAATATTTGTCAATAAAATGACACTTATTTGAAGATTTATTTAAATTTTTGTTTATTTCTTTATTATTATTATTTTATTATTTCTTTATTTTTTAGTCTTTAGTTTATAAGTAGTAATTCCTTAAATAATCAAAAGCTGAAATGTTTATTTGAAAAACCTTCTTGTGCATAACATGTAATTCTGCAACGTACAAAAAGTACCAAAAGCTAAAAAAAAATTTCATATTTCTTTTGCCACAAATCTAAATGCTATCTTATGGTATGTTTCTAAAATTCTAAACTTAAGAGCGGACAATATCTAATCTCGCCGACAGCTTTGGCCCATGTTATTCCATGGGGAAATTTGCTTCCATAATTACTCATTACCTAATGAATATTTTTCAATTCTGTTTTCACATTTAAAAAATTCGTAAGTGTTAAATTAGTATTTATTTTCTAAAAAATGAGAAAAATATGCTTTGTGAAAAATCTCATTTTTCAACTCAAAACTAAAAAGCTAAAAATATCATCCTTGTTAACAAGATTCACTCAATTAGTCTCTAATTTACTGTTATTTTTGATATAACTATATCTCATAATATGGGAGGGTGTTTCATAATTAACAACTTCCAGAAAAATTTAACAATGAAAAATGTTGCATGAAATAACCATTCAATTTTTATTTAAAACTACTCTTATTGATTACGGTCTTTATTTCCCAACACCTTTTTCCTTCAATAAAAATTTATACTAACAGGGCTGATGTTCAACAGTGACTTTAGTCTCATGCAGTGTTAGAAATAAGCGGTCGTTAGTCACATTTTGCGACCAGTTTTTTCATTTTGACGCCTAGAATTCCAATTATAGGTGCCATATTTGACGCATGGATTTTTTTTATCATCATACCTAATAATTTTCCCAATCCCACTAGACTGTAAACAAGTCTATTTTAGTCAATTGAACCTAATAAAAACTGATTTAAGAAATCATATCTCTATGAAAGTAGTTGACGATTTCTTAATGATTAAATTAAACAGCCCTAAATTGGAAGATTTCTGCCCAGAAAATGCTATTAAATTGTGGTGGAATGATGTATCTTCTGGGCGAAGAATGAATTTGCGATTTTAAATATGTATGTTTAATATTGTCAATGTAATTACATTCATTACATAAATCTTTTTTATATAATCTTGCATATATTATTTACAAGTTGATACTTTATTATTATTATTATTATTTTAATATACATATTTAATTACACCCTGCGACAAAGAGATAGGAACAAAGGGTTTTTTCTTTGATTTTTCATAAAATAACGTTATCTAAATTGTGCTTATCATTTATTATTATTATAAAATAACACTATTCCTGGACTAATTTTTGTTTTAAGACTAATTTAGAAAAGTTTTAAGACTAAAATTTTTCTAATCAAGCAGAAACGGTCGTTTTGCCAAGCCAAGCTCAGAGAAAAGCAAAATAAACAAACTACCACTAACACAAAGCAGAACGCGCCAATAATAAAATCGACAGAAATAACCCAAGATCGTTAAATGCTTATTATACAGAAACCAACTTTCCCATGTTAAATCAGCAAATTTTTTTTTTCGTAAAGTTTTAAATATTGGACGAACCAAATATCGCAGTAAAATGAAACAAAAAGTAAAATATTCGTATCAACGAGATCTTTAATTTGAGATAAAAACGAACTTTCTAAGTTAATAAGTAAAAAAATGGGAGCATTTTCAATTTAGCGTAAAATTAGATGTTTTGACAACTTTTTGAAAAAATTTCTTCTTCAAGAAATTTTTTTAAAACAAGCTAGAGAATTCATAAATGTGCAGAATTCTTTGAAAACTGGTTTTTCAGATAGACAATTACTTAATCTAGGAACTTTTATAAAATTTAGCTTTTAAAAATCAAAATTCTTAATTGCTGAAAATCTGATCCAGATCTTAATTGCTGAAAAACTGTTAAATATCGCCAAAGAGACATAAATCGCCAAACATGAAATTGCTTCATCTCAGTTTACCCGAAAAATATTAATTTCAAATTGAGCTGCTTTTTCTTTTTATAAGTTATTTTTTTGACCAAAGAATCTTTGCTTTTATTATTTTGTACAATTTTAAATTTTATATCCCTGAAAACAGAAATGAATACATTTTTGAATAACATTTGTTTCAAATCTATAGCTTGAATTGCTGATTTTTTAATATTTTTCATACCTTAGAATAAGAAAGTCAGTACACGATATAGTATCCAATTTTAATATCCTTCAATTCAATCTGGCAATGATAATTATGATGCATAAAGATTTCTACTTCCTTCTATATAGTGTACTAGCAGGCTTTGCCCGCTTCGCTTGTCATTTTATTGAAATGAATTTCGACTTTCGGTTTTTAATGGATTTACACGTTGTAAGAGCTCCTGAAAACAATTTGACTATTATTAGAAAATTTCTATTTGCGTGTGTGTGTTCTATGTGTGTGGTGAAAGTTTTGTTCCAACTAGATATCAGGAGCTACTGATCAGAATTACATATAAATTTATATGCAATTGAACCTTGATGTATAATAGCGTTTATCAATATTTGGTGTCAATTGCTCAACATGGTTCTGCTATACAGTGATTGCCGCAATTTCAGAGAAGGCTATATCTGAGTAACTAATACATAGAATTGCATAAATTTACAAATAAATTTACATTGTTACAAATTATAGTGCTTATCAACTTTTGTACCAATATCTCAACATGTGGCGCTGCTATACAGCGATTTTCGCAATTTAAGGAAAGGTTCTGTTGCATATAATGAAACAAAACTTAATATGTGAAAAGGCCATTATGAGACATTATGCTGATTCAATCTCGATGCCTATCGGCCGATAAGTGGAGCTCATATACTACCATTTTTTTTAGAACTCAAAGGATGCCGTCTGCATGGTGAAAATTTACTTCCGTTGGACATTTTGTGCAACAATACCTCTCTGAGTTGATAATATTCAGCATTCATAATGAAAAAAATAATAAATAATTTGTGCTGCGTTAATATGTATAGGAAAATGTAGAAGAAAGTTTTGTGATGGACACGACATACTAGTCTGCATAGAAAACCCATGGATAATGTCTAGCAACCAGAATTATGGAAAGTTTAACGCAAAGAAAACTTTATAATACAGTTTAACGCAAAGAACAACATCACACGAAAGCTGAGTTGAAATCCAGGACATATCTGATGTAAAGAATCAGGTTAATTCCAGTAAATATAAAAACTATTTAAAAAAAAAATGATATCTACAAAAAAGACACTTAAAATGTACAAAAAAGCCAAGCTCAAAGAAAGTGAATTGATTAAAGTTGTGTCTAAAAAGGGTGTGATATCAAATTCCCAAGCTTACATTCAAATACTTATTTAATATTCCCTTTTAACTAAATTTTCACATGTGAATCAAGTGCCTTATGATATGTTGATAGAAATCCTTCTTTCCTGTACTAAATACATCATAGCGTGTTTCTGAAAAATATTATTATTTTTATTTATGTATGATGGGCTTGGCGGCCATCTTTCAAGTAATGAATAAACTTTCACACAATTTGAAAGAAGTTTCTTAAAATATATCTCATATAAAATTAATTTTGCTATTCCATTCAGCAGAGACGGAAATATTTCGAAAACATGATTTCTTATAATTATTTAGTATTAAGTGCACTTCCATCCTATAAATGCCGGGAATAAAGAATATAAAAATTTAAATTAACGTAAAAACATGGAGGGGGGGGAGCATAGAAGCTTCCACCCCCCATTATATTTACCCGATTTGAATTTAGCTTCTTGGAATAAATATCTCGTAAAAATAATATGGTTATTCCATTCAACAAGGGTTGAAATATTCAGATTAAAAAAGAAAAAAAAATGCATTAAAAACATCGCAAAAGCCCCGTTAAGCACACAAGTTGAATCAATTTAAGTTTTAACAGTGTTAAGTTTGGAGCACTCCCATCCTCCCATCCTATAATTATTTCCCATTGCGCAGCACTAGTGCGATGTAAAACTCAATTAACCAACCAATCAACCAACTCATCCTATAATTGATGAGATTTATAGAATTCAAACTAACGTAAAACTTTGAAAGATGGCCGCCAAGCCCATCATACATAAATAAAAATAATAATATTTTTCAGAAACACGCTATGATGTATTTAGTACAGGAAAGAAGGATTTCTATCAACATATCATAAGGCACTTGATTCACATGTGAAAATTTAGTTAAAAGGGAATATTAAATAAGTATTTGAATGTAAGCTTGGGAATTTGATATCACACCCTTTTTAGACACAACTTTAATCAATTCACTTTCTTTGAGCTTGGCTTTTTTGTACATTTTAAGTGTCTTTTTTGTAGATTTAAGACTACACTCCGCGACAAAAAGGTAGGAACAAAGGGTTTTTTTTAATTTTTAATAAAATAACATTATCTAAATTGTGCTGATCATTTATTATCATAACAAAATATTATCATATCAAAAACATATTAAATATTTGAATCACATTCAAAATATTCATATTCAAAATAATCATATTAAAAAAAAAAAAAAAAAAAAAAAAAAAAACCTTTGTTCCTATCTTTTTGTCGCGCTGTGTAGTTTTAAAATAGAAAAATTTTAGTCTTAAAATTTTTCTAAATTAGTCTTAAAACAAAAATTAGTCCAGGAATAGTGTTATTTTATAATAATAATAAATGATAAGCACAATTTAGATAATTTTATTTTATGAAAAATCAAATAAAAAACCCTTTGTTCCCATCTTTTTGTCACGGGGTGTATAGATGACACCTAGATTTTTCATTTTGACGCCCAAAAAATGTAATCCATGCATCATTTTGACGCCTAGTTTCAAAATTCTTATTTCTGACACTGGTCTCATGGCGAATATAGCTTGTCATTGTGCTGTATGACACGAAAAACCAATGATGAGATATACTCGTCATTTTACCGAAAAGGGTTAATAAGTGTTAATAATTGATGAATAATTTTGAAACTGTGTCTCTTTCTTTTCTTTTTTTTTGAGTTCGGGTGGGGGGGATTTACTTACAAATTTAAAACAATAACCTTGATGGGGTAATAAATATTTATATCTTTCATTTTTAGTAGTGCTTCACTTGATATGCAATGTTAGAACATTTTTGGTTTTGACATTTTTTTTCAATAGTCGAAAACAATAGTCATTTTAGGCTAATAACTCAAAAAAGAAAATTAAATAGTTTTTTTTTTTTTTTTTAAATCAAGAATATATGCTTACCTAACTTGTTCTTCTGCTTGTAATGTAATAAAATCCCATTTATGACACAATAACTTTTTTAGGCGAGCCAAGGCCTCCTACAAATAAGATACAATTACACTGAATAAGAAATATGATAATGTTTAATTGCATAAAGAAATAATAAATATATATGCAAAATGCCAGTAATGAAAGAATAAAATAAATTCAAATACTTATCATTGGTAATTAGTGCTGATTATTATGAGAAATATAAATCTAAATTTTGTATTTGTCTACACATTACTTTTAGATCTTTTTCTCTTAAAAATATAAATAAATAAATAAATAAATAAAGATACAGTGAAACATACCATGTAAGATGACCACCAGTGGTGCAATTGTTTCCAAGTAAACTTATTCATATGGAAAATTTATACAAAGGTGCCCGTTATTTCCTCACATAAAGGTTTAATTTATTTATTAACCATGCATAATTGTAATGCATATAATAAGCAACAGTAATTTTCAGCTAAATTAACAATATTAATAATTTGCTATTAATACCATATAATAAGTAGATATTAAAAAATCATTCCTTAATATATATATATATATATATATATATATATATATGCAATCTATTAAAAACTCAAGCCATAATGTAGCATAAAATATTTTATTTTCCTGTCATAAATGACATGTAAGCCTGACCGGAAATCTAAATCTATGTTATTCGAAGGAGAAATTTTCTGTAAATTACTCATAACCTTTTTCTTTCTTTTTTTTTTTTTTTTTTTTTTTTAAATTCCATTTTTACATTTAGAAAATTTACAACTGTTAAAATGCACTTCGTCTTCCCAAAACTGATTTTTTAACTTTTAACATTTTGTTTTAAAGCTGTAAAATACAAAAAATTAACTAAGCATTTTTATTTTATTTTATTTTATTTTATTTTTGGTATTTTATAGCTTCAAAATGTAATATTATAAAATTTAAAAATTAATTTTTGGAAGACGAGAAGCATTTTAATGACTGTGGATTTTCTAAATATGAAAACAAAATTTAAAAAGTACATTAGGTAATCAGTATTTAATTTACAAAATAAATTTCTCAAAAGAATAACACATGGGATGAGACTGTCAGTCAAATTAAGTGAAATATCCCTGAACATTGAAATTTTTCAGTTGTATTATGTGTTTTGTATACTTTTAATTAGTAGTATTAAGAAGTATTGGAAAAGTATTAATGGCTATTTAAAATATTGGAAACATTTTAATGACTATTAATATTAACTTAGCACTGACTTAGTATGTATAATAAAACAGATAAGTACAATTAAAAAAGTGTTGTGAAATTACAAAAAATATGGAAATGAAAATGCGGACAGACAGACAGAAAAACTTAAATCATAAATGTTAGAAAATGAAAAAAAAAAAAAAAAAAAAAAGTCTACAAACTATTCTTAAAACATGAAAGATATATCAACAAGTTACATTATTTCCATTAATCTTCTTATCGATAAAAGCCCATGTTTGCTAGTGATAGTGCTAGGAACTAATGTCATAGCTACAGAAATATTTTGAAATAAATAAAATTTTATCCTAGTTTTTGAGAAATTAATAAAATAATGGAAGATGATTTAGTAGAAAAAACTGCATCAAAATTGCAACAATGCATTGAGAAAAAATATTTTTACCTGTGATTTGAAACAAATGAAATGAGAATTAAAAAAAAAGATAATTTATAAGAATAGAAGTAATACTATGTGAGGACTACCAATTGGTGATTCCCCCCCCCCCCCTGGTTACCCTTAGAAATCACCATATTATACATCAAAACATTTAGCAAAATTAGAGGGAAAACATAGAGAGAGGGAAAAAAAATATATATATTATAATAAATAATAAAAAAATTAATAATATTGCTTATATTACTAATTACTTTTGTTATAGGACGATAATTCACATTAAAAACAAACTAATTTACCTTACATAAGTCCTAGTTATTTTCACAATGCATTTCAGGCGCTAGCGCACCCGTCATCAGGTGAAATGTGACACTTCTCTTTACTGTTGTCATCGGGAAACATCGGCTTCGTTTCTTCACTTCTCTTCGTATTGGTGGATCTTTTGATCAATTGGCTCCATTCCTTTGGGATTCTTGCGTGTTCGCGATCGTTGACTGCCTTGGGGTTAGTACAATAATCACAGTTACGCCTTCAAAAGAGAAGCTTTAGAGATCCTTACTAACCCCAAGGCAGTCAACGATCGCGAACACGCAAGAATCCCAAAGGAATGGAGCCAATTGATCAAAAGATCCACCAATACGAAGAGAAGTGAAGAAACGAAGCCGATGTTTCCCGATGACAACAGTAAAGAGAAGTGTCACATTTCACCTGATGACGGGTGCGCTAGCGCCTGAAATGCATTGTGAAAATAACTAGGACTTATGTAAGGTAAATTAGTTTGTTTTTAATGTGAATATTGCTTATATTAAAATAATGTAAATGATAATAAATTCAAACAGAAAAAAAAAAAAAAAATTGTGTTACTTTTCTCTTTTTAGGATAGGATTCAATTAAAGTAAAAAAGTAATAAATTTGGGATATTTAGGTATTATCCCTTTGACAAATAAACTAGCAAGGTTTTTGGTGAATTTGTACTGAAGTTAAGGTTTGATAAATAATTAAATTTAAATTGCATTTTAATACTCAAATCCATCATTTTGATAAAGAACACAATTTAATTTTAACTATCATTTTTAATTATTGGTTATTTTTATCATGACATTTAGACACTATCTTTGATATGGCAAATTCAAAAATTGGTTCATTTGAAACAGGGTTCATACTAAAATATGGGGGGGGGGGGGGAATTCCCTGAGTTTTCCGAACAATTTTCAAGAAAATATTAGCGATATATTGCAAGAAACACTTCTCTAGAGAGGAGAAAATATTTCTACTTCCATTGTATGATGTTATATTACTGCTGATCATGATAGAAATTCACATAGAAATCATTGTTCACATGAGCATTTCCACAATACTTAATCATTTGAATCTCAATATGAAGCTAAACAAGAAGAATATATTATGAGAGAAAGGAAATATTAGTTTTTCAAGGTTTTATAATCAATTTTCCCTGAATTTTAATGAAAGTTTTATTTTCGCTGAGTTTTTCTTGATTTTATTTTTTAACAAAATCCAAACTCCCTGAGTATTTCAGGTTTTCCCTGATGAGTATGAACCTTGTGAAAATATGGTCCACTAGGCAAGGACTGACTATTTGAAAAATAAAATTAAATTCTAGGGATGGACCGGATATCCGGAAAATATCCGGTATCCGGCTGGTTTTACAACATCCAAAATACCGTCGGATATCCAGATCAAAGCCACTAATATGCCGGACATCCGGCTTTTGAATATCTGTTTCTTTTTCTTTTTTCTTTCATTGAGATATGGTGTGAAATGCAAGAAACAAATTTTGCCCCTCTGTTTGGTGGGAAACTTCAAAAAATAGTTTCTTAAATCATGTCACTAAAAAAATATAATCTCATAAAAATTCGACATATTTATAATTATTTGACTTATCTGTTTTGTGTAGTTTCAGTTGAAAATAAAATCATTAATTTAATGATTTTATTTAAAAAAAACTATTGTTCATTATTTAAAAAAACTATTGTTAAAAAAACTATTGTTCATTTAATAAATGAACAATAGTTTTTTTGATATTTTTCAAAAATTAAATGCTCTTATAATCTAAATACAGTGGAGCACCGTTTATACGTTTTTCAAGGGACCGTTCCTAAAAAACGTATAACTGAAAAAAACGTACAACTGAAAATTCGTTTTAACATTAATGCACAATAAAGTATCTTATTACTAATTAAAGTCTAACCAATTTTTATGATTTCCTTTACATTTATTCGAATAAGATATATTTTTAATTATATTTAAAATATTCTTAAAAGGTTGAATAAAAATTAAATAATTAAAAATATAGAAATTCAGAAAAAAATTTCAAGATTTCGATTTTAACCTTTAAAGACAAAGCCTTTTGTTCTCTAAACGAAGATGACATTTTTGCAAACGATTAAAAGGAAGGAAAGGAAATAAAAAATGTTTCTCCAACCGTAATGTCAAATAAACACGATAAGAAAATCTTCCAAGTCGCCCAACGGAAGTGAGCAATAAATATTCAAGTTTACAAAATGCCTGTAAAGTTGTGGGCTTTTTTCCTTTCATACCCCATTCCTGGAATCAATTAAAAGAGAAAGTGGGAGGTCTTCAAGTGGTCACTGGCTACTTGTATACCAACCATTCAACCCAGTCGCCAACTGATTATCTCTGAAAATTTCTCTAACCCTCCTTCCACCAGGCTATCGAGGCAAGTCGCACTTTGTTCTATAGCCGCTCTTTGTTATCATAATTCGAAGAAAAAATAATCGAGAAAAAATAAAAAAATAAAAATAAGAATAAAACATAAAGAGCATTCATCTTTTTTTTTTTTTTTTTTTTTTTTTTAAATCCTGGAATGAAACTCAAATTTGGAATTCTACAAGGAGAAAACAAAAACGTATAAGTGGAATTAAAAATTTACTTGTGTCGTGTAAACGAAATATTTTAACATTAGAATTCAATGGAATGATTTGGGACCGAAGTCGAAAAACGTATAAATGATAAAAACGTATAAATGAGAAACGTATAAAAGGTGCTCCACTGTACATGCACTTTATTTGTCAAAAGATGAAAGACCGAGATTCAATTAGTAAATTTTTATTTTCAAATTGTATTTATGAGACAACAAAATTTTAGTATAAATTTTTATGTAAATAATTAATTTCTAGTTTCTTAAAGTAAAAAAAAAATAAAATCTGGAATAACTCCACTCAACTTTCCGTACATTAAGTTATTAGCAATTGTATAAATAAATTAAAGTAAGTGAAATTGTTAAGTATGCAAAAGAGAAAATTATAGGGTGTATGAGTATTTTTCTTCATATATCATGTTGTTTAGTTGCATGCTATTGCGCTTCAAATAATTTGAGCCCATAGATCATAATGATAAATTTTCGTTATGCCCCTGTAAAAATCCCCCATAAGTGCTACACTCACCAAAATCTATAAAGTTTGTATGATGGTTACCTATAACATGCATATAAATTTTCAGATCAATCGGATGAGGCATTTAGACGCTATTGCAGTTTAAATAATTTGAGCCCATAAGCCACAATTATGAAGTATTTTTCTTTGTGTCCCTGTAAAAAAAAAAAAAAAAAAAACTATAAGAATTAGAATCACCAAAATCTATATGGTGTCTGCAATTGTGCCCTGTAACATGTGTATGAATTTTCAGTTCATTCAAATAAGTAGTTAAGACGCAATAACAATTTAAATAATTTGAGCTGATAGGGCATAATGATTAAGAATTTCTCTTTGTGTGCCTGAAAAAACCTATAAGTGGTAGATTCACCAAAATCATTATGCTTCATACGATGGTGACCTACTGTTCGTATATAAATTTCCAACATAATCAGATAAGGCATTTAGACGCTAACGATTTAAACCCATAGGCTTTATAATGATAAAGATTATTCTGTTGTAAAAAAAAAAAAAAAAAAAAAAAAAACTATAAGTACTAGATTCACTAATAGCTATATAGTTTGAGCAACTTTGACCTTTTACACGCATATAAATTTTCAGCTCATTCCGATAAGGCATTTAGATGATATCACACTTCGAATAATTTCAGCCCATAGGCCATAATGATAAAGAAATTTTCGTTGTGTCCCTGTAAAAAAATATTACATGCTAGATTCACAAAAATTTATGTACTTCGTGCAACAATGACCTGTAGCATGTGCGTAAATTTTCAACTTAAATTAAAAAAGGGTTCGGACGATATCGCAGTTTAAAAAATTTTGGGCTACATAGACTATAGTCATAAAGAATTATTCTTTGTGTCCCTGTAAAAAAACTGTAAACGCAAGATTCACCAAAAATTATACAGTTCGTGTAATGGTCACTAATAACATGTGTATAAATTTTCATCTGAAACGAATAAGTCGTTTAGACACTATGGCACTTTACAAAATTTGGGCCCATAGACCGTAATGATTAAGAATTTTTCTTTTTGTTCCTGTTAAAAAAAAAATACTATAAGTGCTAGATTCACCAAAACCAATAGAATTCGTGCAATGGGAACATATAACATACGTGCCAAATTTCAGCTCATTTGAACAAAGCGTTTAGACGCTATCGTATTCAATCATATACATACACACATACATCGTTGTAAAAATAGTAAATAGGAATTCAGGGAACCTCAAAACGTGTAGAAACACCAAAATCTCAAACTTGTATTTTTGACATGATTACAATACTTTCCTCACTATAGTGTTCGGAAAGTAAAAATTAAAGACGATTTTCCATAATCTGTAATATTGGTCATTTTTTCAAAATAATATTTCTCCTTGATTTTTGTAAAAATTTTTAAAGCTCTCCCAAGAAATGTAATCATTGTAATGTTTCTCATGGGTAATTTTCCTGATAATGGCCACTTATCAGATCGATTTCTTATCTCAAAATACACTTAAGCCTGAATTTTTATCCCTCATTAGATCCATTTCTGAGACTATATTTGTGTGTGTATACATATATATACTAATTCAAAATACTAAGCTCTCTCTCTATATATACATATAGTATAGTAAAAAAATTATAAAATTTAGCAATAGATACATGATAATACATACATATATATCTTAATATATATAAATCTCGTGTCACAATGTTTGTCCTCAATGGACTCCTAAACCACTTAACCGATTATAATAAAATTCGCACACCATGTGCAGTTCGATCCAACTTGAGAGATAGGATAGTTTAAATCTCAAATTATAGTCGCAATTTTAATTTATTGCTAATTATTTGTTATAATTTCAATATTTCATTATTTCAATTTCTAATTATGATTAAATTATTTTGAATACATCATTCGAAAGATATTTTAAAGTTCTTTTAAATTATCGAAAGTTTTCACCAGATTTACACGTTTTGAGGTGTCCTGAATCAGTTTTCTTTTATATCTCAGAAATTAATTTAAAAAAATTTCATAAGTAATACATCATTTGAAAGCTTTGTTGACTTGATACACATTTTAAAGTACTTTTACATTATCGAAAATGGAATTCGAGATTTCACCCGATTTACACGTTTTGAGGTGTCCTGATTAGGTTTTTTTTTTTTTTTATCTCAGCTACTAATTAAAATAATTTTATAAGTAATAGATCATTAGAAAGCTTTTTTTGATTTGGAATCGAACAGTGGATTACAGAAATTTCTACCGCCAGATGGCGCTGTAATACATTCAAATTTCAATATTTCAATTTCTAATTATGATTAAATTATTTTTAATGCATCATTCGAAAGATATTTTAAAGTTCTTTTATATTATCGACAGTTTTCACCAGATTTACACGTTTTGAGGTCTCCTGAATTAGTTTTCTTTTGTATCTCAGCTACTAATTAAAATAATTTCGTAAGTAATACATCATTAGAAAGCTTTTCGAACAGTGGAATACAGAAATTTGTACCGCCAGATGGCGCTGTAATATTTTAAAATTTCAATATTTCAATTTCTAATTATGATTAAATTATTTTTAATACAGCATTCGAAAGATATTTTAAAGTTCTTTTAAATTATTGAAAGTTTTCACCAGATTTACACGTTTTGAGGTGCCCTGAATCAGTTTTTTTTTTTGTATCTCAATTATTAATTAAAAAAATTCATAAGTAATACATCATTTGAAAGCTTATTTTAGTTGATACACATTTTAAAGTACTTTTGCATTATCGAAAATGGAATTCGAGATTTCACCCGATTTACACGTTTTGAGGTGTCCTGATTAGGTTTTCTTTTGTATCTCATCTACTAATTAAAATAATTTCATGAGTAATACATCATTTGAAAGCTTTGTTGATCTGGAATGGAACAATAGATTACAGAAATTTCTACCGCCAGATGGCGCTGTAATATTTTTAATTTCAATATTTCATATATTCTAATTATGATTAAATTTTTTTTAATACATCGTTCGAAAGATATTTTAAAGTTCTTTTACATTATCGAAAGTGGAATTCGAGATTTCACCTGATTTACAATTTAAAGTGTCCTGATCAGGTTTTCTTTTGCATCTCAGCTAATTGAGTAAGACCGTTCAAAATTGGTATATGCAAGTTAATTAGGAGGGGCTGGAACGGTGGGGAAGGAATAGGCGCGCAGCGCGCATGGGTTTGGGACCCGGTGCGAGTTTTTACCCGATGATAAAAGATTTTTTTAAAATTTAATTTTCTTAATAAAAGTTTGAGTTGAGAAGGAATATGCGTGTACAGCGCACGTATATCCTCAAACGTGCGCGCGCAGCGCGCATGGGTCTGCGCTGCCGAGGGCAGTGGCGTCCCGGTGTGAGTTTTTACCCGATGCTAAATGATATATTTTTTAATTCCTTTTCTTGAGAATGAAAGTTTATGAGTAATAACATGGAATTTTGAGAAGTCATAAGGATGGTGAAGGAATACTTGCGCGCAGTGCACGGGTCTACGCTGCCGAAGGCAGTGGGGACCCGGTGCAACATTTTTCCTGATCAGATTTTTTTTTTCTTTTTTTATCACATGATAAAAATTAATGCAATTTTGAGAATTCATTAATTATTGTGATTCATTTAAAAATAGTGACCATCGAAGCGGGCATAGCCTGCTAGTATGTATATATATATAAGATTGGTTGGTTTAATAATAAGAGAGATTTATAAAGCATTGTCTATTTATATCTCTTATAATCCTCACAGCTGAAATACTCCATTTTTATTTTAATTAAAATTGTCTATGTTTTTACCAATGGCATTTACATTTTTATGTATGTGAATGGAATACAGTTGTTCAAAAGAAAAATGCCTTTGAAACCAAAATACCTTTTTTTTATTTATTGTGTGGTCTTAAAAATTTTAAAACTTAATGTGTATTCTGGGAAAGGGGACTGCCGGATATCCAGATCCGACAAAGAAAAATAATATCCGGAATGTCGGATATCCGTATCCGGTAAAATCCATATCCGGTCCATCCCTATAAAATTCACAATTATTCTAATAATCTTAACGTCTGAGTAATTGAAAACAAATACAACATACAGACCTATAATTATAAAACAAAATTAAACACATGAAAAAATTCATTTTAATAGCATTTTAAGCAAAATAATAGTAATAACCACTTCATAAAAAACTAGCAGCGAACAAATAAAAGACTTTCATAATTGAATAACTAATTTAATAAAAAGTTTAAAAAATATTACTTGTTCATATTCTTCCAAACTATGCTTCTGCTTGTTCTTCATTGACCTCTTTAGGAGATAAATGGCTATAAAAACAATTTATAAATTAATCACTGCTGAAAACTGACATAAAGCTGTTAAAAATGTTCTAGCAAATTCAATTACCATAGTCTGTATTATCAGGCTGGTGATGCGATGGCCAAAAATAAGGTGCCTATAACATGTAAATTATCTTTAAATGCATGTATTAACTATGTTATGGAAATGCATGAATACAACAAAACTTTTAAAATTTAATTAATTTCCTACATTAACTAGAGATGCATTAATATAACTAATATAACCAATTAATTTATTTTCAACTAAATTTAGTAGGAGTCAATCCATATTTTAATCTTTGGAGCCTATTTTTGCGAAATATTTTATTTATTTGCGTGTGTGTGTGTGGATGAGGGGAAGGGGATCTTATAAAACCTTCCATTTTTAGCAGTTCCTATTTTATGTTTAATATCATGAAGTTTCATTAAACCAAGTATGGACAGTCACTTGATATAATGCTGAAAACATAGAAAAATTTATAAAAGGCTTAAAAAGATGACTTTTGTAAAACGAAATTTTATGAAAAAGGACTGTCTTCATAAATTTAAATTCTGTGTGAGTGGCCTTTTGAAATGCCGTGGAATTTTGTGGAAGGGCAGCTAAAGGGCACTAGTTTTTGCTTGTATTGACCCCTGTTTAAGAGTATCATGCATTCTTGACTTACAAAAGTAATGAATTAAAATTAACAATAAATCAAATATTGTTTATTTCTTCTCATTTAATGTTATTTTAAAATAATTTAAATATGTTGTTTTGAAAGCATTAGCAGCAAAGAGCAATCCCCCTTATATAATTCTGATAATGTAAAGATTCGTCCCCCCCCCCCCATACGCATACGGAATTAATTATTATTATAAATAGAAACAGCAATCACACAGATAATAGAGCAATGTATAATAGTTTTACTTTGCAAAAAGTATTTAATAGACTGACCAAAAATTGGAAACATCTTGAACTCATCCCCCCCCCCCCACCCAGTTTCAGGTGAGGTGTATTTAATGCTTATATAGGATGTCAATATAAACGTAATTAAAATACTCAACATAAGAATACACTGGTTTTATTTGCTAAAAGTGCAGTTTAAAAATCAAAATGTCAACATATGTTTCAATACCACTTGGAATCATTTTCCAGACTGATTTCATAATCACACAAATAAATTCTACTTTTTATATATATTTTGTTTTTCATTTCAACACCATTTAAGGATTCTTACATAAGCAGGGGGTGAAACTATCTAACATGCAAAAACCCTGAAAACTGTTACTTGCATGCAAACAGGGAAGACTTATCAGTCATATATCATATGGCTACCTATAATAAGTAATAATTGCAGAGTTTTTAATACATTACAAAACAAAATAAACATTCAAAATGAGAAAAATCTATAAAAAATAATATAACATGAAATTCAGAGACAAAATTTTTCAGAAACCGTAATTTTTTTTGTGTGTGTGTGTATTTTTGCAGTAGCTCTAACCATATTATTTTCAGAAAATTAAAAGATGTTGTTTTATTGCACACAGTACTTTTATGAGTTAAAATTTGTATTGTTGAAACAGAATTTTTAACCCACAAAAAAAAAAAAAAAAAAAAAACAGTCAATCAGTTTATTAAATCAGTCTTGAAAATCATACCGAGTGGTATTGAAACATAACATATGTCGACTTTTATTATAGTAACTTTTTATATTTTAACTGCACTTTTAGCAAATAAAAACATTATATGACTTGAGTAAAATAGAATTTCAATAATTTAAATGTGTTAAGTTTTTAGGATTCAGGTTCATATTAAATAAATCTGTTTTATATCCAGCATAATTACCATAATTTTATACATTTGCCCAGATTTCTTATTATTTTACATAAAACTGCATAAAAATGTCTTCCAGTATTAAAAATAACTAAAATCTTTGAATTAAAAAAAAAAAAAAAAAAAAAATTAAAACTATACATGTTACTTACTACAAAAACCCTCGTTTTAATTTGAAATAAGGATTGAGAAATAAATGAGTAGATTTCACAAATTGATATTTTTTAAATGATATTTCGCATAGAAAAATAGCATATAAAGGGGAGGGGCGGGAGAGAAATAGTTTTTTTTTAAAGAAAGTAATGGCAATAATAATAATAATAATAAAAGATATGCCTCTGTTAAAGAGAAACCATTCAAAAATGTTTGTCAATTGTAAGAATTACTCCAAATTTTTAACTTAACATTCCGAGTTCATAATATATATAATTAATATATATATCTATATATATACTACTATATACACACATACAATATAAAGAAAAAAAAATAAATTTTTTTTTTCTTTCTTCAAGTTCAAAGGAACTTCACAATGTTTGTTTAGAACATGAACTTTTCACAGCATTGTTGTAGAATTCCTTAATTCAATTTTATTTTATTTATTAAAAGACTACAATAAATTTAAATAAATAAGAAAAAAGTAATAATAAATTTAAATAATAATAAACTAAAATAATTAAACTTTCTTAAAAGTAATTACAATAATAAACTAGATGATTGAGTCATTATAATAAATAGGTATGCCCTTATATTTATCTTAAAGGTTACCAATTAATTTCTTATCATTTAGTTTAGCACCAACTAACTGCTTCTTTAATGGTAGGGCGGGGGAGCTATTAAAATTAAATGTACTAAGTAAGTTATTTCTTTTGAATGTATTACATCTAATCATGCATATTTAAAAGATTTACCAAAACCTACTTGAAACCTGTATAGAGTACTGTCATCTCTGATGGCTAGAGACCTAGTATCGCCCACTGGGAAAAAATAACCATGTTGGCACAACAAGTTGGCCAAATGAACTGCTTCTGCCAAAGGACACAAAGAGACTTTAAAGGAATAAATATATTGGCTTTTTAGGAATAAAAATGGTACAAATAGCCACTAGCATCTCTACTGAAGCAAATCTATCTACAATATTAAAAAAAAATAAAAATAAACCTAATTTTAAGAGAGCTTACAGAGTATGGGAGTAAAAACATGTAAATGGGAAAAAAAATCAATAAAAATAAATATTTAAAGCAAAAATAATTATAATCGCTTTCCTTCAAAAATTATAAAATAGAACATTTACTAGATACTTACCCATTTCCTCTATATTTAGTCTGTCCATTAACCATTCTACCAGATCATAGCCTGAAATTAATATAAATAAGCAGTTATATTAACCACCATTTATGAGGGGGGGGGAGGATAAATACAACTTTTATATTTTAAAATTTATCACAATACTCAAGCATTTGTTACAGTTTTTAGGAAGGACCCCGTGTGACAAATTTTTAATTTTTCTCGATATTTTGTCGATAAATGTTTTGGTATAATTTTTTATAACAAGATAAATCTTTCTTTTCAGATAGATGTACAGCAATGTTTCATATTCTACTTATATTTCTAATGTACTATGTTAAAAATGGCGCTTCTAGATGTAAAGTTGCAACTTTTTTTTTAATAACTCTTTTCCTCGGAAAATCCCGATGAAAAAGGAAGAGTAAGTTGCAGAAAAGTATTTTCTATGATGAAATCTGAACTCCGCCCTCCCCTTTTCATTACGAATTATCGAAAATGTAACAAAATGGGAGGGAAAACAAGTAAATTGTATTATCGTCTGAATTTCTAAATCAAAAGATCGAGAATCACAGCAATATATTTATACATTAAGATGGACTTCAAAAACATATTGACGCTTAAACAGATTTATTTAAGTGCGATATTTATGCTCATTACAGCAATAATTTTATCTACAGCTCGTAACAGTAACAAAATGACTACGTCTTTTCCGCCTGTTGAATGCATTTTTAAAACACTTTTTTACAATATAAGTTATCGAAAGCTGTTCGCAACTTCTATAAATGTCAGTTCAGTTTTCCATGGATATATTAAAAAAAAAGTTTTAGTAATGTCGAGAAAAATAAATTTATGGATTAAATAAAATGGGAGAAAGGGGGAAAAAAATAGTCACTTTTTGTCTTCAGAGAATAACTCTACAACTCGGGAATTTTTATGAAAACAGACTATCCACCACGAAAATAGATGGCAGCACTACACAGTTTTAAAATACCGATTGAAGAACTCATTAGAAATACATTCACCATGTAGGTAATCAAAAGAAATACATTTAGGTATTTAAAAAAAAATTAGATATCTTAGAAAAAAATATATTTTGGTATCAAATTTTTTTTTTTTAAATAATTAATTAATAAGGTCATTAAATCTAAATTCGCATCTTGTAACTATTACCAATTTCAGTTTTCTTCAATGAAAAAACTTTTACAAAGGTTTTCCACAGCAGTACAGCACAACAAAAACAAAAATCAAATATACATATTATTATTATTTCATATATATATATATATATTTGGTTGGGGGAGGGGGGGGGGTTATTCTTGTCTGGATATTATTTTGCTGTAGAAAATCTGTAACAGTTTTTTCATTAATGAAACAATGATAATAACTGCAAGATACAAATTTAGTTTAATGTTATTATTTAATTATGAAATATAAAAAATAGTTTTTGTTATTCGTTTAGCGAACTATATTTCTCCCAGTTCTTCAATTGATCTTTTAAAACTATGTAGTGCTGCCATCTATTTTCATGGAGAATAGTTTGTTTTCATTATTTAAAAGAAGAGGTCTACATTCACATCTGTGCGATGTGGCGGACTTACAACTCTCGAGGCCCGGGGCAAAGTCTCACTGGGGCCCCTTAATTTGAGCCCCTCCTATATTGAGACCCCTTTCCACTTCATTTAAATACCTAATTATTATTATAAAAATGCATTGAATTAAGTTTTAAGATAGATTCAAAAACCCAACAAAACAGCGAGGGGTATTTTCCTCGCTTGTCTTGTGTAAGTCTGCTTTGCATAAATTAATTTGTTTTGGTGTTAGAGTTACAGTCACGTTTTGTTCATTAAAGCTCTTTAGACAGAAACTTACAGCTTAAATTGGAATTACACAACCAATGTTTTAATTTAAAATGACATAAAAATTTCATCAGATACTTAAAAGTTAAGTTTCTTCGGAGGCCCCCCTTGACCAGAGGCCCGGGGCGGGCCGCCGCCTCCGCCCCACCCTTTGTACGCCACTGCCGTGTGTGCGTGTTTGTTATAGAAAGGGGGAAGTCCCTTTATATCGGCTACTTTCATAAAATATTTAAAGTTATTACAAATTTAAAATAATAATAATAATTATTATTATTATTCAAAGAATTTTCGCCATTACAATACATTCGATTAATTTGAGAAAACTCTGATTCGATTAATTTGAGGTAACTCTGTATATTAATGTATAAACTGTATACGCATTACGCATTACAGAAAGAACTTACACTCAGCAGAGTAAAAGAGAAAAATAAAATGACAGTTTTGTAGCCCTCTAAACGGATAATAAATGAATATTACTATATTCTATTACAAAGGCATAGACCAATCGCAAAGAAAGAAACAAACAGATAGACTAAAACCGAAGTTGCCAACATTTTAATTTATTTTATTCAGAGCATTTTTAGCCTCGCCTTTATTCCAAACCCAGGGGGTGGATTTAGGCTTAGGCACGTGAGATCCGGGCCTAGGGGCGCCAAATTTGGGGCCCTAACTTTTACAGGTGGTTAATATTTGTTAGATGAAAGCGACTGAAAGTTGAAAAATGGTTAAAATTTGAAAAGTAAATAACTCCGATTTAAAAGAAAAAGATAATTGAAACTAAAAACCGATTAGGGATTTCATCAATTTAAGAACACTTTCTAGGTGTGCTGGTTTGAAACACATGAATATAGACTTTATTTGTACGATTCATCAGACGAACTGGATAATTTCGTATATAACTACGAGATGCTCCTATTTTCATATAGAGATGGAACGGCCAGAATTAGATTTATGCTTAGACCCGCTAGGCCAGTGCAGATAGAGGCAAAATTCATAAGCCTATTAAAATTTGAAAAACAATTTAATTTTAAATATAAATTTAAATATAAAAAGCAACTGGAATTCAAAACCGATTAGGTTTCGAATCGACAGTATAAAGAAATTTGGAAGAACCCTGCTACGACTCAGTATGTTTTCATTTTATGAATAGAAATAGATTTCCTTAGTTATATTACATTTATTATTATAATTGTAATATATATGCTATATGCACAGTATTTTAAAATATAGGGGGGGGGGGGGGGGGCGCCATAGCAAACGAGCCTAGAGCGCAATCTAACTTAAATCCGCCTCTGTCCAAAGCATGCTTTTTTTTTTTTTTTTTTCCCCTTCTTCTTTCTTTCAAGAATAATTTTTTTCTTATTTTAACATAGTTATATATTGGGAAAAAAAATTCTAGATATATATATATATATAAATGCTCCGGAATAAATTAAAATGTTGGCAATAATGCTAAAACACGCACAACATACACACACCAACTGCTAAAAACTAACTGTCAGATTCAGGAACCTCAAAACGTGCAAATAAATATATCTTAAATAAAAAGATTCAGTTCAGAAAATTATCAGGAGTAGTAATAATCGGGTGATTAAATAAGTTTGAATCATGATGTGATTCAGTAAATAATCAAAAGTGAGAAGTACAGCAAGTTGTTTGAAAATTTCTTCTCAAGTTTGATTAATTGAACAATAAATGGTAATGTAACCTTTTTTTTTTTTTTTTTTGTGTGTGTGTGTGTGTGTATGTGTGTATGTGTGCTTGTTCATGAAATAGAACAAATTTTAAGCAAGCAATTCCGACCGGTGATAACCATTCTGTACCAAAATTCTAAAATATACATCAGTTTTAGTCAAAAAAAAAAAAAAAAAAACTGCATGGAATTTTTTTCCCCTTCTTCCCACGTTGTTACTCAATAAAAAATAAATAAATAAATAAGAATAAGAATAAGAATAAATACGAATGGAAAATCACGTGCTTCGCATAGATTATTAACACTTTCCAATTGCGCGAAGACTTTGCTTTGTTTAACTTTCAATGTATTTTGCCTACGTGTTTACAAACTGATAGAAGGACAGAAAGACAAACAGGTAGACTAACCGAATTCATTATCACTTTTAAGTGTTAAAAACGCTTAATAAAATCGTCACCAGAAAATGTTAAAAACGCTTAATAAAATCGAAAAGGCAATTTCAGTAATTTCCGGTTATAGCCCTTAATCTTCATGCACATTAATATTTTTGAGTGGCCATATAGATCTTAATGATAATCACACTGTATTCTGTAGAAAACTATATATATATATATATATATATATATATATATATATATATGTGTGTGTGTGTGTGTGTGTGTGTATAATCAATGAGAAAAGACAATTTTAAAATCCGGATAAACTACGTCAGAAACGCCAAAAGAAAAATATTTGCGATGCATACAGCTGTTCGGTACCGTCTTCAGTACAAAAAGCATTCTGAATCTGGATAGGTGCTCGGATATATAGGAGAGGGACCGAATTTAGTTCAACCAATAGGATTACGGGAAAGGTGGAGTGTGTGGCCAATAGGAATTAGGAATGTTAGCTGTGTAAACAGGAGAAAAATTAAGAAAATGTGGACTGATGTAAAATTTCCAACAATCAGACAAATAGGGAACAGCGAAATCACAATTTACAAGGTTTTTAAAATTTTTATAAATATGAAAAGCTTCAAAGAAATCGAGTTCATGAATGGATTTAGGTCTGCAAATTATTTTAGCTGAATTAAATTTAAAATTATGATTTTCCTCCCAGCAATGTTTAGAAATAGCCGATTTATCGGTTTCTTGTTTGCGGACGTAATTCATAATCATAAAAAATCATATTTTTAAATTTAATTCAGCTAAAATAATTTGCAGACCTAAATCCATTCATGAACTTGATTTCTTTGAAGCTTTTCATATTTATGAAAATTTAAAAAAAACCTTGTAAATTCTGATTTCGCTGTTCCCTATTTGATTGTTGGAAGTTTTACATTCAGTCCACATTTTCTTAATTTTTCTACTGTTTACACAGCTAACATTCCTAAATTCCTATTGGCCACACACTCCACCTTTCCCGTAATCCTATTGGTTGAACTAAATTCGGTCCCTCTCCTATATATATGAACACTTCTCCAGATTCAGAATTCTTTTTGCACTGAAGACGGTACGCTTAAGGCTACCGAAACAGCTGTAGACATCGCAATTATTTTTCTTTTGGCGTTTCTGACGTAGTAGTTTGTTATATCTGTTGTGTCTTTATTTAAGAGCAGCTGCAGTCAATCTGACTGTTGCCACACAGTGGCGGTTACATCTTATTCATACAGTTACGGTTACGGTTACATATCTTACATATATATATACAGTTACGGTTACATATCTAACATCTCCCCTTTTACAAAGAATGACACACAAAAATTGTTATTAAGATATTTACACTATGAATTAAAAAAAAGGAAGATACAAATATAAACAAACAAATACACAAGAACACTTACTTTGTTACAAAAACAATTACTTATTTACTACCCCGTACCGGTTAGGGGGCTTAATTATACGACCATATTTGGTAATGTACTGTTTAGAGTCCGATTTCTTTTTTGAATTATCATTATTAGAACCATTACCATTCAAATTAATATTTACAGAGTCTCTGTTAGTAGAAGTAGAACCAGTCACTTCAAAATCCTGTTCAAAAATTGTCTCATTATAAGAAGGTTTTAAATCAATTCTATTTCTTCTTAAAATGTTATTTTTTTTCATTTCTTACCCAATAGCTTCTAGGGTTTTTATCTCTTTTAATAACTATGCCTCTTTCCCACTGATTTCCAGAACGAATCAAAACATTTTGATTATTTGAAATTTCCGATAAGGGTCTAGACGTTCTATCATAATAGAATTTACTTAAGTTTTGTTTATTTACAATTTTATTTCTGATGTTCGTTTGGAGTTCTGGCTTTAATAATTCTCTATTTATTGGTAATTTAGTTCGTGTTCGTCTACTCATTAAGGCTTGAGCGGGAGAAAAATTTAACCCTTTTATGGGCGTATTTCTATATTCTAGGAGTGCACTGTTAATATCCTGATTAGACTCATAACATTTTTTCAACATATTTTTAGCAATTTTTACACCGCTTTCGGCTTGACCGTTTGATTTCGGGTATCTCGGACTACTATTTACGATTTCAAAATCCCATTCCGATGAAAACTTTCTAAATTGATACGAATTAAAGGGCATGTTATCTGCGACTAGAATTTTAGGAATTCCATGCGAACTAAATATCACTTTTAATTTCTCAATTATTTCATCTGCTTGTTTATTATTTAAGGGAACAATTTCTAACCACTTAGTTAAATAATCTATTATGACTAAGTAATTATTTTTCCTAAATTCACAAATGTCACACCCTATTTTTTCAAACGGTAATGACAAAATGTCATGTGAAATGAGTGGTTCTTTACAATTTTTTGGTCTGTACTTTTCACAAACAGAGCATTTAGAAATTAAATTTTCAATATCATTTCCCATATTAGGCCAATAAAAAATTACTCTAGCTCTAGATTTACTTTTTTCTATTCCGAAATGTCCATCATGAATTTTATTAAGCATTTCTTTTCTAAGATCAACAGGAACAACTATTCTACCATTATAAAAGACTATTCCATCTTCTTCAAAAAGATCTTGTCTTAACTTATAATAAAATCTTACATTTTCTGTAACATCTTTTTTACTGTTAGGCCAACCATTTTTACAATAAGTTACTAATTTATTTAATACTGGATCTTTTAAGGTACATTTCTTAAACTCATTTAATTTTCTATCAGTTACATGCATATGTCTTGTAGCTTTTACACAATGAACAATTTCTTTTAAAAACTCATCTGTATCATATTCATTAAGATAAGATCTAGATAATAGATCAGCAACATACATTTGCTTACCTGGTACATAAGAGACATCAAGATCATATTTAAGTAACTTTAATTTAATTCTTTGTAACCTACTAGATAAAACATTTACAACACTTTTATTATGAATTGACACTAAGGGTTTATGATCAGTATGAACAGTTATTTTTCTACCATAAATATAATTATGAAACTTTTTAGTAGCAAATACTATGCTTAAATACTCTTTTTCGATTTGTGCATAGTTCTGCTCAGCCTCAGACAAAGCACGTGATGCATAGGAAATCGGTTGTCCCTCTTGTAACAAACAACACCCTAGTCCACTTTTAGAACTGTCACATTGCAATACAATTTGTTTAGTAGAATCAAAAACACCAAGTACAGGGGCTGTGCTTATTTTTTCTTTAAGTTCATTAAGAGCTTTTGTATGCACTGGTAACCAATCAAATACTACAGATGTTTTGAGCAATTCCCTCAAAGGAGCAGTTATCTCTGACATGTTAGGAATAAATTTCCTTAGATAATTAATTAATCCTAAAGTTTTTTGCAACTCTTTTTTATTACTAGGTGCCTGTAAATTCATTACAGCTTTAACCTGTTCAGGGTCTGGTTTAATTCCATTTTTATTAAATACATGACCCAAATACTTAACTTCATTAACGCGATATTGTAACTTTTTAGGATTAAATTTTACATTTAACTTTCTTGCTCTTTCTAATACTTTAAGAACAATTTCATCATGCTCCTTTTCAGAATTTGCACAAATTAACATATCATCAAAATAAATAATCACACCAGGTATATCACCAAAATTTCTTTCATTAGCTTTTTGAAACAATTCAGGTGCAATATTTAAACCAAACGGAAGGCGGTTAAATTTAAAACAACCAAAGGGAGTACTAAACTGACATAATTTACTAGAAGGTTCATCTAATTTAATTTGATAAAATCCATCCTTTAAATCAAACACACTATACACAGATTTATTACATAACTTAGGCATTAATTCCTCAATCGTTGGTATTAAATGACATTCTTTTTTAATAACTTTATTAAGATCCTGTGGATCTAAGCATATTCGAATTGACTTATCAGGTTTCTCTACTATAACTAAATTATTAATCCATCCATCTGGATTCTCTACCCTACTTATAATTTTATCTTTTTCAAGAGCAATTAATTTCTCTTTTAATTTTGGTTTTAAGGATTCTGGAATCCTTCTGGGAGGTTTAACTACTGGCTTGGCATTACTATCAATTTTAATAGAACACATTAAATTAAATGTTCCTAACCCCTGAAAAACATCTTTATTTTTCTCAATAAATTCATCCTTATTTTTTATTTCAGTAGAATCTACTTTTTCTCTTTTAATCAAACCCAATTCAATACAACTAGGTAATCCTAACAATGTTTTAGAATAATTATTACAGTTTACAACAATAAAATCTAGATATTTAGTACAATTATTCATTTTACACTCTAAGTTAACTATACCTAGGGGTTTAATTAAATTACCACCATACGCTTCTAAAATAATCTCAGTAGGGCTTAAGGAATAATTACATTTTAGCGATTTAAGTAAATCATTATGTATTATATTTACACACGAACCAGTATCTAATTTAACTGATAAGATTTTATTTCCTACCTTTAGCGATTGTATCCAGCTTGAATCCTTAGCACACAGCACTGAATCTACAAAAATACATTTTTCCATATTATTAACTCTCTTGGAGTTAAACCTATTTCTACACCCACTAGCAAAGTGATTTAACTTATCACAAATTTTGCATCTTTTTCCAAAAGCTGGGCACTTTCCTCTAACATGATTATAATTACATTTTTTACACAGATAAATGTTTTCTTTTTTATTTTCACTTCCAGCAGCTGTCTGCGTTCGCGACGTCGAATTGTTCGAAGTCTTATTTTTTGCTTGTTTATTTTTTCCTATTAGAGACACAGCGTCTGCTACAGTACTCGTTTCGTTTAGAATATTTACTTCTGATTTCCGCTGTATTACTTCAGACTGTTTTTTACTTAATTCTGCTGCTCGGCAAATGTCAATCGTCTTTTGGAGTGTTAGATTCGATTCTCTTAATAGACGTTCTTGAAGCTGTTTTTCTTTCGTTCCAATTACAATGCGGTCCCGAATTATACTGTCAGATAAATTTCCATATTCGCAGAATTTTATTAGTTTTCTTAAATCTGTTAGAAACTCATCAAAGTTTTCAAACTGTTCTTGATTTCTGCTATTAAATACATAGCGTTCGATCACAACATTTCTGCGTGGATTTGCATAGTTCTCAAAGGCATTTAGGACATCCGCTAAGGTATTTCTCTGCTCATCTGTTAGCTCAAATGTATTATAGAGTTCGACGGCATCTTCACCAATGCAATTTAATAATATTGCTACTTTGACGTCGTCATTTTTCTCCGTGTGGCCTCCTGCCTTTAAATAAATTTCAAAGTTCTGTCGAAACTTTCGCCATGCTTCGGCGATATTACCGGAGAGGTCCAAACCTCTTGGAATTTTTAAAGAATCCATTCAGGATTTATTCGAAAATTAATTTCGGAACAGTTCTGGTTCGACGCTCGGCTGCGCCATGTTATATCTGTTGTGTCTTTATTTAAGAGCAGCTGCAGTCAATCTGACTGTTGCCACACAGTGGCGGTTACATCTTATTCATACAGTTACGGTTACGGTTACATATCTAACATAGTTTATTCGCGTTTTAATATTCCAACGCCAAGTCTCCTGTTATTAAAAGTCAATTTTATTACGATCTGTATCTGTGAAAAATAAAAGTATTTAAATGTGGTTTATAGAAATATTTCTCATAGAACGCAATGTTTTAGAATTTTTTCAAGAGTTCTAGTACATAAGCCACCATAGTTGCCAACTTTAGCACTTATTGGGTACCGGAAAATTTTAACAGATTAATATTTTAGTAAAATTTTTCATTGATTAATATAATAAATATTTCTATTAAATTTTTTCTGCAGTGAAAAGGTGCTAAAGTTGGCAACTATGCAAATCACTAGTAGTATTTACTCCATTTTCAGTAGGGAACATCCCATAATTAACTTGAATAATATATATCAATTTTAAGGAATACCAAGAATATTTACTGGAATTAGAGCGCGGACAGACAGACGACCGAAGTCAAACATTTTCCAACTTTGTTGGCTTTGATTTTGCATGAAATCGTACATACTACTGTTGATTATAAAAACCATTCCAATATTTTTTCTTAGTTTAAAACAATATTTATTAAAGCAAATAATAAAGTGTAAAATTGAAAATAGGACCGATGCGAGGGGCATTGTGTATGCAGAGTGCATGCGTGTGCGTGAATGTATGTGCGTCGTCGTATGTGGTCACGTTTAAGTGCAATAAACGCACGATTATAAGCACGATAAAGTACTTTCCCATAATATGATAAAGTACTTTATCCTAATTTACTTCAGGTTGTAGTTAGGGTACTAATGCTTTTGGGTACCAATAGCTTTTATGGTATAAGACAGAGGTTCAGGACGGCTAGAGCCGAAATAAATGCAAAAATTAGGCAAGGACTGAGCTCGCTCAGGTTTAAATGATTTCAAGATAGGTAGGTATTTATCCGCTCTTTCTATTCAATCGTTTACATATCACAAGCATAATTACCATTAAACTCTTTTACAATTGTTTCAACATGCTTCGAACTAAGTTCAAGTCTGTGCAGACATCTAGCTCGAATCTATACAAGAAGTATTGGGCGAGTGCAAAAGTTCTACACGTTTTTATTACTCATAAAGAAGAGCAAATAAACGCAAAATGAACAGTACCTATTATTGTGCATAATCCCCATTGCTATCTATGACCTCTTGCTATCTTTCTGGTAAGAGATGAATGCCATGGCGGCAAAATTCCAGCAGTTTCGAGTCAAAAAAGTCTTGGATGGCAGTTTTCACAGCATCAAGATCTTCAAAGATTTTCTGACTGAAGAAATTGTTCAACGCACGATATCGGTCAGTTGGTACCAAGTCAGGAGAATAGGGAGGGTGGGGTAAAACCTACCAGCCAAAGCCCAGTAACATTTGGCGAGTGATGACAGCAGCAAGTGGCCTGGCGTTATCGTGATGAAGGATAACATCGCGACGATTGATGAGACCTGGCCACTTTGCTACCAAATTAAAATGCAGCCTGTCCAACTGTAGACAGTAGAAGGCAGCACTGATGGTTTGATTGAAGGGCAGGACCTCCCACTGAATTATTCGCTGCACATCCCACCACACACTCAATAACACCTTCTTGGGATGAAGTTCAGCTTTCGAAGTCGATGCAGGCGGACCAGAAGGGCGACACACAGTCCTACGACGCTTTACGTTACGGTACATAATTCACTTTTCATCTCGTGTCACAATTCGTGTCAAGAATGGGCCGTTTTTGTACCGGGAAAGCAAGGAAACACAGGTGGCGATTCGGTCATCCCGTTGATTAGCTGTAAGGTTATGTGGAACACAACGATCCAACTTCCTCGTAAAACCCAACTTAACCAGCCCATCCACTCCTAGCCTGATCTTGGCAGCTTCTGTCTCCTTCCCTAAATTTACGAAACCATCGAGACATGTGCTTTCGCCTATTGCATTCTCCCCATAAACTTGACAAACATTGAGACATGCTACGGCTGCCCTACTATTTTTATCGAGCTCGTATAACAAACAATGTCTTATATGCTCCTTCTCGCTTTCCATGTTACACCTTCTGATTTTTTTTTTTTTTTTTTCTTTTGAGTTGATTAACTTTGTAAGACACGATGCATTTATTATGTGAGACATCCCCACGTTTGATCGGCCGACGATTTGCATCATTTCAATGTCATGTGTGACGTCAATTCCATTGCAAATTTGTAAAAACGAGTAGAACTTTTGCACTCATCCAATAATAAGTTTGTGATAAGAAAAGTGTCCACACTGCTTGTTGAGTATCGGTGGTGCACTTACACCAGATATTATATAAAAGTGAAGAAATATATTACTAAATTAAAGTTCTGCTTAAAGGTACAGTTTCACATCTCCGTTTTACGACTGAACACAGCCCGAATATCAACGACAAAACGAAAAAGCGTAATATTTGACAAGTTAACAGGAAATTAAAAAAAAAAAAAAAAAAAAAAAAAAAAAAAAAATGCGAACAAAATTTATAAATTGCAAAGAATATGTAACAACAGTTTTTAGGTCGATATTATTACAAGCTCCATCAGGCGAGAGGAAAAAAAGAATAGATGAGGTCTCAGCATCAAATGGTCTAACACAGGGGTGGCTAGCATGCGGCCCACCGCGTTGTTTCTTGCGACCCGCGAGAGACTAACGATATTTAAAGTTTGACAGCTTTGGTTAACGGATCAAAAATTAATAAATACGGCATGACTTTTCGAAGTGAAAATACCTTTTCAACGATTATGGTAGCTAAACAACTGTTGAATTGAAATATTATTAGATCCATTATTCATTCTTTTTTTTTTATAGTTCTAATATACAGTCAGTCATAAATTTTTCGCGCTACCATTGCAAATTTATGAATGAAAATAATTTAAATTAATGTATTCTGCTCCGAATTTTCACTCTGGTCTTCCCCGAAAAAGGTATATATATATACATACATATGAATTATATACTCACAAACATATATGCACATATGCACATGTACAGTCATAAAATAATAATAATAATTTCCTTCCGCGACTAATTTCGCCGTAAATTATCAGCGAATTTACGGCAAAATTAGTCAGGAAAAGAGGGGGGGGGGGGGCTTTTTTTTATGACTGTACATACGGTGCGGCCCGAATGAATAAAATAGATTTCCAATGCATGCAGCCCACCAAGTGTTTTGGGTTGAAAAGGCCTGGTCTAACATAAAGATAAAGGATCTTGTTTTCTTATCCCACATCGATAAGATTCTTCCAAAGAACATATAGAGATCAATATAACCAGTTCGAGAAAGTCTATCTTAAATCATATCGCACTCAGGCAAGAAAAGTGACAAGTCTTATGGCAATCTTGAGTTTGTCACTGAAAAATGTGTATAAAGTGCCCCAACGTGAAAAAAAAAAGAGCGGCACATCTCTATCTCGCAATTTATCCACCTAAAAGGCAGTTGTTTCAGTTTTATTGTAAGGCTAACTCATGTGTCATCGTACTTCTAACACCAGAACGACCGGGGCATGTCATTTTCATTTTCAATGTAAAGCTAATTAAGCCTTGCAGTCAAAATTATTGCTCCGGTTACTATAGGGTTAAGTTGATTTTTCTCAAATACTGCATTTTTGTGCTATGTCACTTTTCCTACTGGTGTGCGAAATTACTATTCCTCCTCCACTGTTATCGTGTATTTAATAATTTTAGACTGAGAAGTTATGGATTTCTGGCTCCCTTTTCTCTTAAGATTAACAAACGACCTTGATTATTCACCAATGAAATCTCGCACTATTAATGAAAATGTACAGAAACGCGCTGCTGTCTGATCCAGGTACTGTGCTAATTAATCCAATGTAAGACACGCACAAGGGTTAGGGGGAATCTTGCTCAGAGTCATTGATCGTAAAGATATACTATCGCCCTTGTTGGCGCTCTGGCCTACAGACCAGGTGGTGCTGTGTTCGAATACCGGTTCAGGCATGAATTTTAGTTCGAAATCACATTAAGCTATAAATTCCGCTTTAATACGCCTTAATATACAAAAAATGACCGTAGAGTGACAAATCCGAACCCAAATCAACCAGTCGATGTTGTGGCAAAATGATCTCAAATGAATTGAGACAATTACACAAAGACATGTTCTGATAGTGTAACATTCACTATTTTATCGAATTTTATGTAAACATCCAATTTTTAGAGTTACGACAGCGCTATGTATAATAATTTCATTCATTTCATTCATTAAAGCTATTTATGATTATATACATAACATAAACAAATATAAATTCGGTTTTACTTTCTATTATATTATAGTATTCATAAAAGAACGTATTGCATTCGTAAAAATTTTTAACTTCCAGTTTCCGATAGATTTACACATTTTGAGGTGTCTTGAATGCGATTTGATCATTTTTTAGAAAATGTCCGTCTGCGTGTGCGAGATAAAAATTTTCTACCAACTCTAGCTAAAGAATTACTGTTCATATAATTCCAAAAAACTTCGATTGATATCGGCTTGCAGGTGGCGATGTTATGCTGCAATTTTCCCGCTGTACGGGAAGGCTGTATCTCAGCTTCTACAGCGCATAAATGCACAAAACTTGATACGTGAAATGGTTATTAAGAAAAGAATGTTAATTTAATTTATATGTATACCAGCCAACAGGTGGCGCTGCTAATACTCACCTTCCACAATTTCCAGAGCTGCCAACCTAATCCGGAGGATTGTTAGCACCGCCTCTTTTTCCACTCCACTTGATTTTTATAATTCCCTTCAAATGTACGATTAATTAAGAAAAAATACTCTCAATAAAGACTGGTGTGGAGAAAGGCGCAGGTACTAATTAATCCTCCGGATTCAGTTGGCAACTATGAATTTTCCATGCGACTACATGGACTCAACATTTGTTTATTAAAACTGTATCCTACTGCATATGTTAAAGCTTTCTTGTCAGAACCTATGATTAGTTTCTTTGTATGTGCTAATCAGAAAGTTGCACGGCCGTAACCAGAAAAAATTTTCGGAGGAGGTCCAAACTTTAGTACATAATATTGAGTGTTAAAAAATGAAGCTTAAATGAAAAATTTCAATAAATCTGCAAAATTTGAGGTGGGGGCAACAGTTTTAGTAGGTAACGTTGTTATATACAAAAAAATTTCGTGCGGCCAGAACATACTAATTTACTTTTTTTTTTTCCAATGTCACTGTAACTGTTGGTATTTCAACTTTCGGAAGCTAATGTATTTTAAAGTATTTTAAAATAACAGAATTCTTAAAATATAATTATGAAAACATAATTGTTAATTGTAAAATAAAATTTTAGAAGATTTTCCTTTATATTCCTTCAATATTTTCTTTATATATTTTGTTTTGTAAGTAAGCGTGCATATACATATAATTCAGATATTCTCCGTATGATGTCACAATCACATTTAATACTGACCTGAATGAAACTGGCCAGTCTTATTTCTCTGTCCATCATTATAAAAATGTGTTACTAAATGAAGAGCCACGTGTTCGTGTATAACGTCACGCCGATTCTATTTAGAGACTGTATCGATTCATACTCTTTCCAAATTTGTTACATATTATTTATTATCGTGATCATTTTCATTTAATTCTATAAATAGAGTACAATTACAATACTTGGCATTTCACTAATTATTTAACGATTTCTATGGAAACGGTTTTTTATAATTGAACATGGTTGTTTCTTTGTGCAAATGCCAATGAAATAATCTGGTGCGTCACTCACACGACTTTCTCTTACCCTGAAATTTAATACTATAAATACAAATTGGAGAATAAGGGGTAAGATAACGAGCTCCATAAAATAAACCCTATGTTAAAACAATTCAAATTAGGCTTCGGAAAAGCTTTATTTGACAAATAATTCTATGTGAGGGGGGCTCACCATTTCAATATTGGACCTACATTTACATAGAATTCAAATCTGTTATTAAATTCAAAAGTTCATTCAAAATTATTCAGAAAACTTTCAAACGCAACATTCCTTCAAACTTATGAATCTTGAACAAACTTTTCTAGTAACAAACGTATTAACTTCCAAATACAACATTTGGATCGCCTGAAATTATTTGTTTTTAATTTACTCTAAGAGACAGAGAGAAAGATCAAACGTAAAAAACAAAACTTCGGTATTCAGAAAACCTCAAAACGTGTAAATATACAAAAAACAAGCGATGAATATTTAGCTTAAAAAAATACATTATTTACTATATGTCTAAGAGGAATTAACTTCAATTTCTGAGCAGCTTTCCTGGACTGGACATGGTAAAATATTATAGTAAAGCACTTCCACTAACAATAAAAAAGAATGTTATGGCATAAATATTGGCAGCCCTGTATATCTTCTGAAGGTTATGTTCACACCACATGGTGCAAATAAATATAATCCTAAATTAATAAACACACGACTCAACCTGACATACACTTCCATCAATTTTCAACTATTGTCACACTATAATCTTGTTCTTTTATGTAACCCTGTAAATGAACAGTGAATGATTTTCATACCATATTCTACAAGAAACATGTTTTTACGCATATAAATAATCTGGTGTGTCACTCACGCGACTTTCTCTTACCCTGAAATTTAATACTATAAATATTGGTTGAAGATTAAGAGGTAAGACAACGAGAACTGAATGTAAACCTACGTTAAAACAATTCAAATTAGGCTTCGGAAGAGTTCATATGATAATTAGTTCTGTGTGAGGGGGCGGGGGGCAGTGTTCACGTTAACGAGGTTCGACTGTATTATTTATCATATGTCTATAAGGAATTCATTTCAATTCCTGAGCAGCTTTCCAGGACATGATAAAATATTATAGAATAGCACTTCCTCTAACAATAAAAAAAGAATGTTATCGCCTAAATATTTGCAGCCATGTATATATATCTTTTGAAGATTACGTACAGATCACATGGTGCACTTAAATATAATCCTATAGTAATAACGCACGGCACAATAAGAAATATATTTCCATCAATTTTCAGCTATTGTCGCATTACAACCTAGTTCTTTTGTGTAGCCCTGTAAATGAACAGTGAATGATTTTTCAACCATATCCTACATGAGACATGCTTTCACGTATATGAAAAATATATATTCATTTCATTTGTTTTAGTGCAGTCTATAGCTGTTAAACTCTACTTACCTGCAATTTCCCCCATAGACGTAATGTATTTGAATTCTCTTGGGCGTCTCTGTACCTGTACACGAACCATTAGCTTCATCTCAACGAAAAACTTACAGGCATGAGAGTGCAGAAAATTTAAAAAAAAGGAAACACGCGTGTTCATAAAATTAATTCCAAATGAAAAATAACGCGTGCGGGGAAAACTATACAAATGTGTTCATAAAATTTATTTCAAATGAAAAAATAATGCTCACAGGAAAAAACTATACAAAATATTTTAAAAGTGACAAATTAAACTAAAAGAATAACACATCAGCACAATAGAACATGTGTTTTTAAAAAAAAAAAAAAAAAAAAAAAAAAAAAACATTAACTAGCAATCAACATTTAATAACATCGACTGGTGGTGGAAAATGAGAAAAGCCGGGAGGTTAAAAAGTAGTTCATGAGTGAGAAATATTAAACACAATTCTTCTTCTTTATGGGTTCTAGAATATCATAAAGTAAGTTTAAAATTAATATTGACATTTTTGTTGTGGATGGATAAATATTCAAAAATAAAAGGCTTCCCGCAGAATGTTTGATTGGCGATGATTAGAAATGAAAAAGAGGGAGGGGGAAGGACAAAAAAATTACTTGAGTGAGAAATATTGAATAATTCTGTTCTTTTATATGTTATAGAATATGATAAAGCACGTTTAAAATGAATATTGACATTTATATTTTGGATGGAAAAAGATTGAGAATCTAAAGTTTTTCGTGGAGCATTTGAACACTGATCGTTATTGGAGTTTGATTTTAACAAAATAAAAAATCGCGAAATTAACGAAAATCACAAAAAAAGCGGAAAATCGCGGATCCGCGGAAAATTCTCAAACCTGACTTAGTGTAGCATACCTATATCATACACATTTAGAATACCAAGTCTGGATTTTCTGCTACCATCTGTTCTTGAGATATGCTGATAACAGACACACACACAGAGCAACCACTAAAAACATGATTTTCGGATTCACGGGCCCTCAAAACGTGTAAATATAACAAAAACTCGATTTCGAAAATTTGACACAAAAACAATACTTTCTCTACCTTATGGGTAAGAAAATATATATATTCGTTTCATTTGGTTTAGTGCAGTCTATAGGTGTTAAATTCTACTTTCTGCAATTTCCCCCATAGATGTAATGTATTTGAACTATCTTGGGTGTCCCTGTATACAAACCATTTGCTTGATCTTAACGAAAAGTTTAGTGTAGCATCCCTATATGATACACATTTAGAATATAAAGTTTCGACTTTCTGCTATTATTTATTTCTGAGATATGCTGATAACAGACATACATACAGAGAGACAGACACAGATACAGATACACACAGACAAAAACAAACACACACAGACCAACCGCTAAAAATAATTTTAGATTCAGGGGACCTCAAAACGTGTAAATATAACAAAAACTTCGTAATTTGGGTCAATTTCGTAAATTTGACCCAAAAACAATACTTTCTTTATCATATTTTTATATATATGGGTAAGCGAAAGTAAAAATAGCTGAAAGGATGAAATAAAACTTATTGAGAATTTGACTACGTCGAAATTTTCAATTTGAGATAATTTTTCAGAAAAGTTTCATGACTTTTAGCAATAATGAATTAGTACGGGTTCGGGAAACTTTTTGCTCTCTCTTACCAATAAGGTAGAGAAAGTACTGTTTTTGGGTCAAATTTTCAAAAGCGAGTTTTTGTTATATTTACACGTCTTGAGGTGCCCTGAATCTGAAAACCATGTTTTTAGCGGTTGGCCTGTGTGTCTGTGTGTTGTCAGGATATCTCAAGAATAAATGGTAGCAGAAATTCTAAACTTGGTATTCTAAATGTGTATGATATAGAGATGCTACACTAAGCTTTTCGTTGAAATGAAGCAAATGGTTCGTGTACAGGGACACCTAAGAGAATTTAAATACATTACGTCTATGGGGGTAATTGCAGGTAAGTAGAGTTTAGCAACTATAGACTGCAGTAAAACAAATGAAATGAACATATATTTTTTATATGCATAAAAACATATCTCCTGTAGAATATGGTGAAGAAATCATTCACTCTTCATTTACAGGGACACAAATGAATAGATTAAACTACTTATTTACGGATATAAAAATTTCAGCACCTTTTTTTCAGCAATAATCTTGTTAACAACCGGCCAATGCAAACCTCTTGTGGCTTTTATTATAAGTGGTGACAATTTTATATTAATTTCTGAACTAACAAATTACAGACGCAAAGGATCCAGTATCTGACTATATGGTAGGCTTTTGTTATAATGATCAGTATATTATCGCTTTATGGCCGCGCAATTAGAAGGATCGCTTGTAGTCATTGCCATGCCATACTATGAAAGTATAGAGGCATAGAGCTCAATGTCCAGTTGAAACTTTGACTACAGTGCTCGGCCAATTTATGAATATAAGATGTAAAAATGAGAGGAGAGTTCATTAGAGTTCGCGCCCACATTATAATAATCACCAGGGGGATTAATTTAAAGCTATGAGGCACCTAAAAATGTTTTCATTTTCATGAAGAAACCTAAGGTTAGCCAGAGATAATTTTAAAAGGGTCCGATAAAATTGTAAAAATTTATCACAACGATCATTTTTAGTTTTCTTAGGCAAACAGTATTTCATGCCCCCTAAAATTTCGAGCCCGGGGCAAGTGCACCCCTTGCCCCCCCGTACGCTACGCCACTGTTCCTGAGCCTTTTGGGTAATCAGGCCCTGCATGCGCAAACGAGTTCAGCGTTGCCTCCTAGAAAAAGGTGGACATTTTGAACATTTATTATAAATGCAAGTTCTGTATTTTTTCCTCCGTTATTTTAAATGTGCCTTTTATCATTAGCATAAAAATAATCGTTTGAAGGTTTGTTGTTTTGTAAATAAAAAATACATCAGCGTCAGTACTGGAACTTTTAGGACACTCTGTATTTAGGTGCACCATTTGGTATGTATATAATCTTCAAAAGATATACATGGCCGAAATTATTTACGCGACAACATTCTTTTTTATTGCTAGTGGAAGTTCTTTACTATAATATTTTATCATGTCCTTGAAAGTTGCTCAGGAACTGAAATGAATTCCTCATAGACATATGGTAAATAACATATGTTTTAAAGCTAAATATTCCTCCTTTGTTTTTTTTTGTATATTTACACGTTTTCAGGCTTCCTGGTTACCGAAGTCAGATTTTTAACATTTGATCTTTGTCTGTGTCTCTTACAGTAACTTAAAAACGAATAATTCTATGAGATTCAAAAGTTGTATTTTCAAGTTATAAGTTTGTTGCTGGAAAAGTTTGATTAAGATTAATAAGTTTCAAGGAATGTTGCGTGTGAAAGTTGTCTGAATAATTTTAAGTGAACTTTTAATTTTAATAACAGATTTAAATTCTATATAAAATGTATGTACAGAAATGAAAAGGGGGGGGGGGTTGAGAGGGGCGGTAAACACATAACTGATTATCATATAAAACTCTTCCGAAGCCTAATTTGAATTGTTTTAACACAGGTTTACATATCATTTCTCGTTATCTTACCTCTTAATCTCGAACTTGTATTTATAAAATTAAATTTCAGGGTAAGAGAAAGTCGTGTGAGCGACACACCAGATTATTTCTTTTTACTTTCTCATACCCATAAGGTAGAGAAAGTATTGTTTTGTGTCAAATATTCAAAATTAAGTTTTTTTATATTTACACGTTTTGAGGTCCCCTGAATCCAAAAATCATGTTTTTAACGATTGGTCTGTGTGTGTCTGTTATCAGCATATCTCAAAAACAAATTATAGCAGAAAGTCCAAACTTGGTATTCTAAATGTGTATGATATAGGGATGCTACACAACTTTTTGTTGAGATCAAGCGAATGATTCGTGTATAGGGACACCCAAGAGAATTCAAATACATTACGTCTATGGGAAAAACTGCAGGTAAGTACAGTTTAACATCTATAGACTGCACTAGAGCAAATGAAACGAATATATATTTATTTTATATACGTAAAAACATATTTCATGTAGAATGTAAAGAAATCATTCACTGCTCGTTTACAGGGCAACACAAAACAACTAGGTTATAGTACGACAATACATGAAAATTGATGGAAGTGTACTTCAGGTTGTGCCGTGTGTTATTAATATAGGATAATATTTATGTCCTCCACGTGATGTGTACAGGAGGCTCTGTGTGTACATAACTTTTAGAAGATATACAGGGCTGCCAATATTTAAGCGTTAAGCCATAACATTCTTTTTTATTGTTAGTTGAGGTACTGTACTGTAATATTTTACCATTCCCAGGAAAGCTGCTCAGGAATTGAAATTAATTTCTCATAGCCATATGGTAAATAATGTACTTTTTTAAGCTAAATATTCATCGCTTGGATTTTTGTATATTTAGACGTTTTGAGGCTTCCTGAATACCCAAGTCAAGTTTTAAACGTTTGACCTTTGATAGCCTAAAATTATTTGTTTTTAATTTATTCTAACAAACACAGACAAATGCTGTATTTTGAAGTTAATGTGTTTGTTACTAAAAACGGTTGAACAAGATTGATAAGTTTGAAGGAATGTTGGTGTGAAAGTTGTCTCAATAATTTTAAATGAACTTTTGAATTTAATAACAGATTCGAATTCAATAGTAGGTACAGGGTACAGTAATGAAACGGGTGGTTGAGGGGGCGGCAGCCTCCCCTCACACAGAATTACTTATCAAATAAAGCTGTTTCGAAGCCTAATTTCAATTGTTTTAACATAGGTTTGCTCAAACAGTACTCGTTATGTTACCCCTTAATCTCCAATCTGTATTTATAGTATTAAATTTCAGGGTAAGAGAAAATCGCGTGAGTGAGACACTTTTTTTTTTTTTTTTTAAGCCAGTTTAAAAAATACACTGCTCTATTTAAATAGTCCTAAATATAATTTGTCCATTAATTTAAACAAATAATTTGTTCACTTATAAACATACAACTAACTCAAAATATTATAATTACTGTTTATTACTTACATTACGTTACTACCGTGGGTAATGTAAGTATTGTATTTGATCCAAAAATTCGATATCGAGTTTTCACTTGCAGGGCATTTAGCACAACTCCCTCAAAAATAAAGGGACTTTAGGGACCAAAATTGAAAAAAAAGGGACTTTAGGGACCTATTTATTTTATGCTTAAATATCAGTAATATACATATATACGCATTCTTTTATGGATCCCCTACCATGTATAAGCCAAGTATAATGCCCAAAATCAAATAATTTTAAAATATACACAGACAGTGTCAAAAGAATTTATACTCTTTTGGTTTTGTTGAATACCTTAAGATACAGGTATTGAGTTATATGAGCCCCAAGACTCTTGGTCCTCCAATAATTTATATGATGATCGCTCACTTTTACTGCTCTTTATGATGCAAAATGAAAAGTTTCAGATTTTACATTTAAAGCTATGTTTGGCAAATAGAATATACATATTTTCCCATCAATTTATTGTCTTCAAAATTTGTTGTCCTAAGTGTGTGGGCGGGTCAACAAGAGAAACAGTCTATTACCTACTCAAGGTGCCTAGAGTGTTTTGCCCTCCATGGGGATCCGTTTAAGGGCTTTTAGCCTGTATTCATGCAAGTTTCAGAGAAAACGAAATTTTCAAATAGTTAGGCAAGGCCCACAAGTGTAACCCGAATCTGGCATTTTTTATCAACTAGGTTTCAGAAGAGAACCTTTCAGCCACTGGTGTGGTCTGTTGCTTCAAAAATCTTTTTTGTAAACAATCTAAGCAAACCCATACTACTAACTATTAAAAGAATTTAGCTCTAAGGTCATTTTTTGCACAATAGGGCAAATTGAACTAAGATGTGCAAAGAAAAAATTGCACAATATGCTGCAGGTGCAGTCTGAGTTTTGCAGTAACCATGCTATATGCAACTGCCATGAACTGCTGCAAATAACAGAAAAAAGTATATGTCTATAAAAGTTTAAACGGCAGACAAAACATGTAATGCATTTCATGATGTGACTAAAAAAATAAAATAAAATAAATAAAAATAAAAATAATAATAATAATGACATTTTGATTAAAAAGTACAAGCCCGCTTCATTCTGTGTTGCCAACAAAGTTGGATATTGGCCAAATAAATAATGCAATTCAAAGCTATAAGTGAAAATAAGAATCATACCAACATCGGCTGCCACTACAGGGTTTAACCTGAGTTCATATTTTTTTTTAAATTAAAATATGTTATTCATGTTCACTATCAGATGTTTCCCATTGAAAATAGAGTAAATACCACCAATGATTTGTGTACAAGAACACTTGAAAATATGCCAAAGCATTCATTCTATGAGAGTATTTCTATAAACGGCACACACTACCACTAGGCACAAATCTTAATGAAATTGAAATATGTTTATGTTATATGTACAAAAGAATGTTTTCTACAGAATGTAATACAAATAGCAATAAAAGTTAAAGCGACTATAAAAATATTCAGTTACATTAAGGACTATTTTTGAAAATTTGCTGCAATTACATTTTTGTTTACCTCAAGCATTTTTAACACTTTCTAAAAATTTTTAAGTATAAATAAAATTTGAAATAAAGTATTTGTCTGCCCAGCTGTCTGTTTGTCTATGTCTATCTGCTCGACTCAAATGTTCGTCAATATTTTCAGATTTTCTTAAAAATGATATATGTTATTCAAGTTCATTATGTAATGTTCTCTATTTAAAGTAGCATTAATAAGTTCTGCACAACTTGGTTTGTATACAAGGACATCTTCCCAAAAAAAGGCCAATACATTGCTTTTTAGGACAGCCATTTTTATAAATCACATTTTAATAACTATCTACTGCAACAATCCTGAAGAAGTTGACATTTATGTGAATATGATAAAATAATGTTTTGTATAGAATAATATGTTTAATCTTCAGATTTACAGACCTACACTAAAATATTTAGATACATTAAGAGCTGCAATTAGAAATTAATGGCTACATTTCCATTTGTATTAAGCATTTTTAACGCTTTCTAACAATGTTTAAGAGTGATATAGTTTACCTGTCTGCCTTTTCATTGTGTGATAACGTAGATAAAGAATACTGAAGGTTATAATGACACAACAAGTATGTACAATTGGAAAATGCTAATAATTAATGTGTACCACATGAATTTTTGTTCTTGTTTCTTTTTATTCTGTGTTAAAAATTTAACATTTTTTTAATTTTTTTTTTTTTAATAACAGTTTAATTTCTTGCTTCAGCAAGAAAAAGCAAAAATTTCTTGTTTAATTTTCGCATTCTGTATACATGTGTTTCTGTATACACGCATTTTGTGGAAAATGTGACTGTAGTGGAAATCCTATGCCATTAACACTTTATGGGGCCACCACTAGCCTTGATGACTGCACAACAATTGGGCATTGAGATAATTTTTGGATATGTTCATTTAGTATTAAGAAGTATTTCATTGTACCATATTTTGATACGTGCTCCCTTAACTGCGTTAAGGGTACCAGATTTCCATTCAGACTTAAATCTAAACAATTTATTACCAGGCCAAAGCAAAGTAGTAACGTTATGGTACCAGGGGTCGACACAGGTTTTAATTTTTGGGGCCCATTTTTGTGAAAAACAAATAATTTTTGTGAAATTTTTATTTATATTTGTGAAGTTTTGATTATTTTTGCAAAAAAAAAAAAATTATTACTGTATGAAACCTTTCATTTTAGCAGTTACTCTATCTGATGTTTAATATCAAGTTAATAGCATTTCACTGAACCAAGTATAGATACTCATTAAAATAAATACTGGAAACATGGAAAAATTTTACAAAATTATCACTTTTACAAAACAAAATGTTATGAAAGGGATTTTTTTATAAATCTAAATTTCGTGAAGGGGCCTATTTTATAGATTTGAATTTTGCAAAGGGACTCATTTTAGAAATTTAAAAAGGGGCAGCAAAAGGGTCCCAATTTTTGCTTGGATCGATCCCTGAGTACTGCAACATTTTTTTTTTTTTTTTTTTTAATCTAAAGATATACATATTTTTGCTAGTCATCAGAGTTGAATTTGTAACTGGGCTCATTACTGAACTGAAAATAATCGAGCTTCTGACCTAATGCATGCAGTACAACTAACTGTGGTATCGCGCTATGCAATGGTGAGAGGACAGTTAGCACAATGACCTCTTTAATCTCAGCCTTTCCTTCCCCCATGGCCCATTTGCTGAATTATCTATGAATATTAGTGTCCCTGTTACACATCAGATAACTGGATGCCAAAAGTTAGTCATTTCAGTATTCTGTAGATAATATAAAGTATGTGCCTAAGCAATTTCATCGCATTTTTTTTTTTTTTTTTTTCTCCGGCATACCTAAAAAATCTTAAGATTTTTGATAGGCAAAGAAAAAAAAGGGACTTAGGGACCATTTTGCCAAAAAAAGGGACTTTCAGGGACCTAAAATAAATTAAGGGACTTTTAGGGACTTTAGGGACCACACTTAATGCCCTGCACTTGGTTTACACGTTTTAAGGTCTCCTGAGTCCAAAAAAGTAGTTTTGGGCAATTGGTCAGTGTGTGTGTGTGTATGTGCGGAAACTTCTGGCTATCATATCTTCGAAACTAATAAAGACAGAACTACCAAACTTCAGAATTGATACAGATTTGGTGTACAGATGAAGTTTCCAAATTTTGGTGAAAATTGGAAAAACGGAAGTTGGACCGTGAGTCCGTATCTCAAAAACGACTCTAACGATTTTCTAACGGCGGAATACATCCGGGCGGACCACTCCTATTTTTAATTGGTCTAGATTCAACTACTTTGGTGATGAGAGTCGGCCATATTTTTAGTAAAAACTGATGAATTTTTTTAAAGATACTGCATAGATGTTATACTTTTTTAAAAGAGCTCTAAAAACTTAATTTTTTGTGAGGACACTATATACATCAAGTTATTAGATTTAAAGATATTACGTTGCAAAGTTCCACAGCGCGATATCATTCGACTGCTTTTATCTTAAAATAAGAGTCTAATATTAAACAAAAAACAGTCTAATATTAAAGAATAACGAATATCTTTTTAAAAATTATCAGTTTTGAAGTTCTAAGAGCTTCAATTTTTAAATTACAGTGTACTTATTTCCCATACATAATCCATTAAATTTGTAAACAATTGTTGATTCATTCTTGAGAATCATTCACAAAAGACCATAGAGCAAAACGAGTTGCAAAACGGAAGAAATATTTTATTTAATGGACCATATTCCTCCTTTGGGTTCGAGACTATAAAAAATCAGCTGATTTCGGTAAACAATTCTCAACTCTACCATAGCAAAGCATTGTGGCTTGCAAATTTTTATCTTGCAATATTATTTCTAAGAGTTACAGATTATATGAAATTGAAGTAAGAGTGATATAGTAATAACTTTGTTTTGTTTTCAATCCAGTTTTAGTAATATACTTTAATCTTAATCAACATATGTAATATTAAAAGATGTCATGTGAACTGTGGCGATGTTAACAAATTTAAATGAATGTTCCATCTAATAGATTCCTATATTAAAATGATTGAAATTCTAATTATTTAAGCTTTGATGTCTATATATATGTGTGTGTGTGTATAAAATGTTTTTGTTAATCTTTTATTCATTATATATATGTATGTGTGTGTGTATATACATAAAATGTTCTAAAATTTTACGATATGGAACAGCAGAGCTGCCAACCAAATCCGGCAAATTGTTAGTACCGCCCCTTTTTCTACACCACTTAATTTTTAGAGTAATTCTCTTCAAATATATTTACGATGAATGAAGAAAACAAATACTCTAAAAATTTAGTGGTGTAGAAAAAGGGGCGTTTTTCTATGGGCGTTAACAATTTGCCGGATTAGGTTGGCAGGTCTGGAATAGTCTTAACTTTATCATTCGATTCAGTTGTTTACATTTCTCTTTTGTTCTTGTTTGAACATTGTTATTAAGTTTCACTGCAGAAATATTTAGGAAAATGTTATGCGTAACAATAATATGGCATCTTGAATCTAATTTGTTTACAAAATATCGACCACGTGTTCGGCGATTTTACCTACGGTGACGTCACAGGAATATTGTCCATTTGTAATATGTTATTTTGACTGTTTGACCTTAAAAGGAATTTTTAATTATGTTACAAAGCCTAAAATGTGATATAAATAATAGTGATTCAATTCTTTTTAAAATTCATTTGTATTTTAGTGACCAGTGAAGCGGGCGTAGCCTGCTAGCTTAATATTTCATTTTGAAACTATAAAATACAAATATAGTCTTAGTTAACTTTTCGCCTTTTAAGCTTAAGCTTTAAACTGAAATTTTAAAAATTAAAAATATATATCAGTATAGTTTTAGAAAAACTAAAAACATTTTAACGGTTGTAAATTTTCTAAACGTGAAAACGGAATAAAAAAAAAAAATTAGGTAATGAGTAATTTATAAAACAAATTTTTTCATAGAATAACGTACGATTAGACTGCCGGCCAAATGAGGCCCTTAACATATTTAATTATAAGTACGGAGAGAAAAAATAGCTTTATGTATTTTTGAATTAAAATTTGAAATATCTTGTTAATCATCAACATTTTCACTATATATCGGATAATTTTGAACTATTTTCAGGTAAAATTGTCGATATTCTTCCGAAATGTAGAAAAAGTAACAGATATATCTGTCTAAAAGCTGTTTTACAGTGCTGCAATCTTCTTAGATTGCAGCACTGTTAGAGACTGTTGTAAGCAATAAGGGCTTCAGTCCAGGACTGAAGCCTTTTTTGCTCGCAGCAAGAATAATGTCACCTCTGCATCACTCAAAACAAATATTAAAGTCTTTTCTATATACGTTGATGGGTGTACCATAAAAAACACCGAAACCACTGCTATCTCAATTCTTTGGGAGGGAGAGGGGATGGACTGAAGCTCTTTCTGCATACATTGGTTCATTCATTTAAAATATCAATTTGCTTATCTATAATGTTCACTCGAATAAAATTTAAGATTAAATTTGTTTCTGTAGCATGTTTTACTTACTTGAAGAACAGAAAATCGAAATCTGTCTTTGAAACATATTTTTGTCCACAGCGGTTATTACTTTTGGCACAAATACCGGAAATGGTTTTAAAATTTTGTGGGCGATTTAACTTTTTCACTCCCTTTTAAACACTTTCCAACAAAGTTGAAAAGTGTGACTTCGATTTGTCCGCCTGTCCACACTGTAACTCCCGTAATTATTTGTGGAATTCCTTGAAATTTGATGTATGTTATTCAAGTTCGCAATCAGAAGTTCCTTATCGAAAATTCAGTAATTGACACCAATTATTTGTGTACAAGGACAGCCGAAATATTCCAAAGCACTGCGTTCAATGTGAGGTTTTCTATAAACCATATTTCCATACTTTAATTTTGCACAAATCTTAATGAAATTGACATTTATTACTCAAATGCACAAAAAGATGTTTTCTATAGTCTATAGCATAATTAGCATTAAGATTTAAAAGGCCACACAAAAACATTCAGATACATAAAAAGTAAGGATAAAAAGGATACCCGGTAAGTATCCGGTATCCAGCCTATCCGACTGAATTTTAAATGTTCGACGGGGTACCGGATATCAGCACTCTGGATACGGATATCCGGAAGGGGAAATTCACTGGTCAAACTCCTCTCAAACTTACTGCGACAAAAAATAAATATCTTTTTATCAGATCAGTTTAGCTTGTAAAGGTTAAAAAAAAAAAAAAAAAAAAAAAAAAAGGGCTTCGGAGCAAGTTGAACTTGGCCACTTTAGCAAACAAATTTGGCCAAAAGTAATAGCTTTAGGGCTAAGAAATATGGAAGCCCTATCTCAATTTAGTACGGAGTTAGCTGGGTTTTTCTAGAATGATTTATAAAATTCCCCCTAATTTTTCCCATGACTAAAAAGAGACACTTGACTGCTGTTTCTGAACAAATGATATTCATGCTCTGCAGAGCATATAACTATGTTTTTATGACTTTTATATTATGATTAAGAGTTTCATTTGATTGTTCAAAGAACGTGAGTCAAACAACGTGCATTCATTGTCTAGAACCTGTCTGTATATTTACAATTCGCTTTCCCATACACAAAAAAGTTGTTTTTTGTGACCATAAGTTTATACTAGCAGACCCTTCTGGCACTGCCTCTGCCTGCAACACCTACCAACTCAACTCTCCATAAGATTAAAAAACCCTCCAGTTTATATAATTTTGAACATTAATGTTTGTTTGCAATTATTTAAAGTTTTCGGTTTTGTACATTAGAAAAACTTTATACTTACTTTGAATTAAAGAATGATTTTCGACTTCTAGTTTTTCATGGATGTACACGTTTTTAGGATTCCAGAACACAATTGGACCATTTTTAAAAAATGGTCTGTCTGTGCCTAAAATTTTGTTGCAGTTCTAGCCCAAAAACTAATGCATAGAATTGTATATAAATGTATATGTAGTTGCACCTTAATTTAAAAAAAAAAAAAAAAAAAAAAAAACTTATCAATTTGGTGCAAATCGCTAACAGCTCTATATGTGATTTCTCCCATTTAAAGGAAGACTATTTAATGGAGTATAATTCCAAAAAAACTTGATATATCAGAAGGATATCATTATAAAACACTATGCTGATTCTATTTCAATGCATATTGGCCGACAGGTGACGCTGCTGGGGTACAGTTTACTGTGTGAATAGGAAGGCTAAATCTGAACATCTATAGAATTTTACTGCACGAAATTTAATACGCGAGATAATTATTATTATGAAAAATAATGCTTGCTCAATTTGGGTATATATTGACCAACAGATTGTGCTTCAACACCTCGACATTTGGTTAGTAAAATTTATCCAAATCCCAGATCTAAAATCCTTATTGTGAGAACCTATGACTAAGTTTTTGTGCATAACAGTACGTAGTGCTGATATATAGAGTGATATGGAAGAAAGTTTTGTGACAGCCACAACATACTATACACAAAATATGTTTACAATATTTTTTTAATTCATTATTTTTTAATAAAAATAGCAGACTTTCATCTAAAGAGGATTCTGATGCGATACTGTTACTCTGGGTTATTTTATACAAAAATATTTTTTGGCTTGTTTTAAGAATAGATTGTTAAAAAAAAAATTTCATCAGAATTATTCCTATTAATTAAAAAAAAAAAAAAAAAAAATCTTAAACAGAAACTCACATAATATACTCATGTTTGTGAAAATTGCAACACCAAGAAAGAATTGTCAGAAATTAATGAAATTTATTCCACATATTACTGATAGTGGTACAAATAAACGATCAAATGTACAAGACAAAAAAAAAAAAAAAAAAAAAAGAACGTCTGAAATCAGTACTTTGTGTGCCCGTCACGCTGAGCGATGAGAGCCTGTACACATCGTGGCATTGAATCATACAGGTAATCCTAATCATGAATGTAATCCTCGGGAATGGCATTCCATATGGCTTCGACTTGACGCCAAAGTTCAATCTTACTGTGCGCTCCACCAGTTGTACGAGCGAGTCACCGACCAATGAAATCCCAGACATGCTCGATGAACGACATATCCGGAGAATAAGCAGGCCATGGAAGAAGCGAAACCTGTTGTGCACTGAAGAAGGTTTGTGCAGTCTGAGAAACATGTGCACGCGCATTAACCTGCTGAAATACAGCACCCGGAATGTGTCAAAGAATGGAAAGGACCTCTGGCTCCAAAATTTCCCTTATGTAGCGATCACTGTTGAGGTTGCCCGCAATGTGCACTAGATGGGATCGACAATATACCCAATAGCTCCCCTACACCATGATGCTAGGCATTTGTGCAGTATTACGCTGGATAACACACTGTAGGAGCAGACGTTCCCCCCTGTAACGTCTGACGCGTACTCTTCCATTATTGTACTCTATTGTAGCGAGATTCATCCGAGAAAACAATTTGTTGCCACTGGGCACGCCACGTGCTGTGTTGCCGAGCCCATTGAAGTCGGAGGCATCTGTGATTCAACGAGAGGGGCATCCTGCGTAGAGAAACCTTTGCACGGAGTTCATGCTGCAACAAACGGCGACGAACCGTGGAGCTAGACAACAAAACACCTGTAGCCGTGCTCCAACGTTATGCTAACACACGAGAGGACGCTGTACGGTCTGTCGTCTCGTGCCGTTGTTCTATTGCGTGCCCCACTGCCAGGTTTTTGGCTTGTTTGATTCTCCTTTGCCCATTTTTTACAAACACATCACTGTTGTGGCATTACAATGCGTGTGGGCTGCGATTTCTCGATATGAAAGTCCACCCTCTCGCCTACCAACGATGCGGCCTCGTACGAACTCCGTTAGTTGTTGGTATGGCACCCTCCGCTTTTGACGAGGCATATTGACCACCAATGAAATTTTTACCGCAGACAGAGGACGATAACCAGATTTCAACGCGCCTTTACAGTCCTTTATATTTTATATACCTGGAACAAGCGACTGATAAGGAGTCTGTTCTCGTTCCACGAATGCGCAATCGCTTTGTAATTCTAATCATTTGCATGCCTTACCTCACTTTACATTTCCTCTGTAAGTTTGGTTCAATTTTCATAATCATTTCATGGTGCTGCAATTTTCAAAACATGAGTGTAATTTATAATGCTCGAAAGTTTTGTTGTGATGTTTTGAAAGACCTGAACATTCTTTCTTGTTTAGAAAAATATGATAAGTATGTCGTGTCTGGGAAAAGAAAAACCATGGTGGGATTACTGCCAAATCACAATTTCCATTATTCTACTTAGAAAATAGAAGTTTGAGAAAAAAAAGTGAAAATTTTCTAACCCTAGAGAGCTAATAATTTTAACTATTGAGTCAAAAATTTTACAATGAAAACGGAAAACTCCAAATTATAATAGGATGCATTAAAGTCAACTAATAAAGAACTAGCATCTCGTTGCCGTGGCAACAGTTGAGCTGCTACCCTAACAGCACAGTTAGGCTTAACTTATCCACAGTACATCTTAAGGACGTTTCTGGGATGTCTTTGCATCCAGAAGACATCTTGAAGATATCCTGGGGAAGCGATGTGCTGTCTGGGTATTGACCTTCGATATGATCTTTCGGTTGTTCATTGCTCGTAAAAGACGTTTTAAAACTACGATAATATAAAGATAAAACAGCAATTTTAAAGAACTTTCTATTGAGATTTGCTGTATAAAATTTGTTTACGATTTTGTCGGTCGTAACTTCGCAGATGAGAGAGTATATTTGGTTTATGAAGAAACTTCAAAAAATGTATGTATTTTTCTTTATTTATTTTAAATAAAGACGATTATTATTTTTGTTAGATTATCCGATAAGTCAAGAAACATAATAGTGCATCTCATTTCTGTTTTCGGATACTTTTTAATTTTGAAAATTATTTGTATAGATCTTGTACTAAATATTTATAGTAATTTCTTTTTTTTCCAAGCGTTCCTCGTTGCAAAATAAAACATCATCAGAATACTTCAAACGACTTCAGTTACTGTTACTAAAATAAATTTAAAAAAAAAAAAAAAAAAAAAAAGAATTGATAAATTATTCGAACACTCGAAAAATTTTTTAAGCGTATTTTAGCGAACAGTTATGATTTTTTTTTTTTTTTTTAAGCAAAATTAAATTGATGCAATCCGCGATTGTAATGAAATGCTCGCCCTCTGGTGGGCTAAGGTGAAATTATCACACCACTGATAGCTTTCACGCTGAAACAAACGCGGATCATTACAAACACGGATATATTAATAAAGTAATGAATACGTACCGAAAATACAAAAATGATCGTCTGCATTTGGAAATTATCATTATTACTTTTTTGATAAAATATATCATTAACAGTGAATTCCATTCACATCTAATGTGACCATGGCAAGTTGTTACTAAAACGGCCAATTACGATAGAAATTTAAGTATTCATTATTCTTCGGATATTTAAAAAAAATCTTAATTGCATTATTGCATAAAGCATCTTTGATACTGTAAAATAATGGAAAATGCCCTGGATCTGGATCTATAAATAAACGACATGCCTATCTGACGTCATTCGATATCATGATGACAATTTTCTTTCACTTAACCGAAAATAGAGCCCCTTAAATAAAATATATAGGCCGACGCATCACCGCCATTTTTTTTTTTTTTTTTTTTTTTTGCCTCAGAAGAGGGCATCATTCCCGCTTGGCGTCCTTATCGCTTTCTTGTTATTTTAAGAAATCTTGATCTGAAGCTACGATCGGTCAACAAAAGCAATAAGCAACAATAATATTCCTAACAACACATTTTTTCTACATTACATTCAGGATATCCTGTGGAGTATTGGAAATAAGATGTGTTATTAGGGCCGTTTCTGTTTCTTATACAAAATGTCGCCAAAACTCAAATACACAGTAATAAAAGGTCGTCTTATCTTAAATCGATTTATCAATATGAATATAAATAATATGATTAAAATGACACATTCTTCTGTATTTTTACATTAACACGTCAGAAATACAAAGGAAAATATAAGTAAATATAAATAATGTTGTTTTATTCTTCTCAAATTATCTTATGGAAATCTGAACATTTTATGTTCTTTTCTTGAGTGATTATAGCAGCTTATGGTTAAACAAATCTTATATCGTACTTTATTTAGCTAAAACTATGAAATATAATAAAAGGAGTACTCTAAAGTTAGACAAGAGGATAAAAGTAATGACTACAGTTTATTTATCAATGACACGCGCTGGGTACATGTGGCAACCCTAAGGCAACAAAATGGCTGATGCGCCAGCTCGTATATATAAGAGCCTTACCGAAAGGAGTCTTAACTGAAACACAAATCGTTGAAATATAGCCAATCATAACACAGATTTTCCCCAGTAACACTGAAAGCTCCGCCTCGTTGAGTCGTCCATTGCAATGGGCGACATGAAGACACAAACATTATGCCTGGCTTTTCCTGAATCCGTTCAAGTAAGAGAATAATTCTATGGTATGATAATATACGCATAAAAACTAAATATATTTGACTTTCCCTGACCTTTTTACGAAAATAGTTAAGGTTTCCCGTGACATAATGCTTATGTTTTGCGAATGTTTTGTTACCATTGATGTAAGTTTCGTTTTATTTGATTCGCATTCTACGATTATTTTTTAACACACTTTTTCCAATGGGATAAGAAATTTAATTTTTAAATATAGCAATAAAGAATGGTGTGTGTGTGTGTGTATATATATATGTATATATAGAGAGAGAGATCCTAAAAACAGTTGCAAGAAAATTTTCAATGCAAAACAAATACTTTGCTTGACTGAGCTGAAAGTTGGTACAGATATGTTCCATCATATAAACTATAAGTTTTGATGAGTATACGAATTAATGTTTTACAGGGACCCCAACAAACAAACAAACAAAAAAATCATTATGGCCTATGGACCAATTATATGCCAATGAACAAGTATTTTATATTATGAACCAATTATACTCAAATTATAGTGCGATAATGTCTAAACGCCCGCATCTCACAGACACATTATCAGAACTAAGCTATGAACAACTCATTTCTGGATCATTACTGTACTGCAATGCTCTGGACCGGTGCATCTGCTCATACATCCCAGAAAATTATTGGTTTCCCATTTTCAACAATCTCCACCAGTTATCCCACTCTGGCATAAGAGTGCCAGGCAAGCTCTTTCAGCAGCGTTTTGTGCGGCCTGGAATATCACACACCACATCGCATCCAAATAGCGGTATCAGTATCTTTTAAATATCGCTATTTGGATGCGATGTCGTCTCCGTAGGCAAGCTCTTTTCAAGAAGCCTTCGGATCTTTAAATGCAGATCGAAGTTCAGGCAGCATTGTAAAAAGTACATCCGACCAGTGGATTGCTGTGTGGCACCGTGTAGATTGCTTTAAAGAACGATGGAAATGCTGCACTAATCCGTTGGATTGTGGGTGATATTGCTTGGGGCATATCTTGTAATTACAGATAATTTGCTCAAGGATGTGAGCAGTTGATACTCGAATTAACGTCCCTGATCTGCTTTGGAAAACCAAAAACAAGATATCCAGATATTATAAAGTGTTTCGCCTCGATGTATATAGTAATATCTGAGCTTGAAACTGCTTCTAGATAACGATGTGCCTGTTAATTTAATTTGAGATTTGAGGAAGTTAGTTCGCATTTAGAAAAGATGCCACAGGTTTATCGTATACGTTTAAAAAGTTTTTCATCTTTCGCGATGCGGTGTAACCCCTTGATGAAATGTAATAGAGGGGTGCTTGATCTGTGATAATAATAATACAGCAATTATTTAAATTACAGCAGTCTAAGCACCTGTTTATTAAATTTCTTTCATCAAGGGGTCATCACACCACATCACGGATTAAATGGATTTAAAAACTGAGAACAAATTAATGAAATTGGAAGTACTTAGGAAAAGATATAATAAAGAATTAATTAGCGCTAGACAGATTTTTATATATATATAAATTATATATATATATATATATATATATATATATAAATTATATATATATATATATATATATATATATATATATATATATATATATATATGTGTGTGTGTGTGTGAGAGAGAGAGAGAGTGTGTGTGTTCAAAGATGATAAGTCACGCGGTTTTAGAGTATAAAAAAAGCTTTTTTTTTATTTATCGTGAATTTTCAACCAATTTTGATAAAAATAAAAATTTAACTATAAATAATTATGAATTTAGTTATAATTTAAAAACATCTAAATTCGGTTGAAAACTTATAAATTTTATATTTTTATCATTAATTAAAATACAATTCTTTTTCTCCGTGTTATTCTGCATTGATATTTAAAATCAGTTATCAATCTTCCAACTTATGTCAGACAAGTCGAGTTTTTTTTTTTTTTTTTTTTTTTTTTTATTATTATTATTATTATTTTTTTTTTTTTTTCTTTGAAAATAAAAAAGCTTTTAAAAATCGCGAATTTTCAACTAGTTTTGAGGGGTGGGAGGAGGGCTAGAAATAATGATTATGAGTTCACAGTTTAATCTTTCAATTAATGTAAAAACAAGAACGAAACATCATGCGGTTGCGGTACGTCTTGATTATTTACACTTTTCAACTGTACTTAACCGTTGCATCATTTAATCTTCAATGTTCTTTGCCTATATTATCACACAACGACAAATAGAAGAACAAAAAGGCAGAAAGATAGACCTAACTAAATTCATAATCACCCTTAAACATTGTTAGAAATTTTAAAATACTCACCCGTCACCCCAAATGGAAATGCAATTCCAGCAATTTCCAATTGTAGCCCTGAATGCAATTAATTATTTTAATATAGTCCTGTAAATCTGAACGCTAAACATATCGCATTGCATACAAAACAATATCTTTCTGTGCTCCTGTAAAACTTGAAGCCAAAGATACTACGTTCGATAAAGAGCATTCTTTTGTGCATATGAATAACATATTTCAATTTCATCAAGATTTGTGTAAAATAAATATGTATTAAAATATGCCGAAATACACCACGTTGAACGAAATACTTTGGAATACTTTCGGGCGTCCCAAACACAAACCAGTAGTGGTATTTACTCAATTTTCACTAGGGAACATTCGATAATGAACTTGAATAACATATCAGTTTCAAGAAATTCCATTAACATTTACAGGACTCAGAGCGCGGACAGACAAACCGAAGTCATAAACACTTTTAAACTTTATTGGAAAGTTATTATTACAGATTTTGTAGAAAAATAATATTTAATTTCAGAACAATTCGTATGCTCTGACATTTTATAATTTGGTCTGAAAATTACTGATTTTAAAGAAAAATAACTTTTAATCAAATTGAAGGTTGGGATTTTTCATAAAAACAATTTTAAACTTGTTTTGACCTTTGACTTCTATAATTTAAAATATTTCAAGTGCCAGATGTTATCTTTTCTTCAAATTTATTTAATAAATAGAATTTACAACTTTATCATTCCTTTAGTATTACGAAAATCACAAGGGTATTTTTACAACTAACAAACGTTAAAATTATGCTTAATTATAAATACTTTAACATCAAATCAAAACAACATTAGTCTCAATTAATGCCTCCAACAAAATTTATGTCAGTAAGAAATAAAGAGGGAAGCAAAAATTTAATATTAATGGGTTAAAAATACCTCCTCCTAATTAAATTAAACAAAAACAAATTCTTCTGGCTCATTCTGAAAGCTACGCTGATTTCTTTTTTTCTTATCAAGTAATCCGCTATTTTCAAACAAAATGGCGGTTACAAATTATTAATGGACTTGGTAGAAATATTAATGTTGGCTGTGTATGCACATGGAGTTTTAAGCAAACCGGTTCATAAATATCATTTTATGCGAATTTGAAATTTTCAAGTGGCCGGCACTTGAAAATAAGATGGCGGTCAAGTTAGCAAACAAATATATCAAATGCATGTGCGAGATAAGTCTACTGTACAAATTTAGTTCGAATTAATTCAGAATTTCAAAAGTTATATCGTTTTGACAAATTAAGTGGCCGCCACTTGGATCAAAATTGCGTAGCAAGTTGCTAAATGAACAATCCAATATATTTGTAAGATAAGGCCACTGACCATCTTTGGTTCGAACAAATTCAGTATTTCAAAAGTTATCTCGATAACAAATTCTCGAGTGGAAGCGTTCAAATGACCGCAACTTGGGAACGAAATTGGTAGAAACTTGCCCACCGAAATCATAGATATTTAACCCTTAAATGCCGTGTGTTGATTTTCGGCAACATACCCAATTTTGTCATCTAAAGTATTATTAGAATAATATAGAAGCTCTAATGTCTCATATTTTCTGATTATCGACAAATTGTTTTTTAGTTGTAAACCATAGTTAAATTAAAGTATGATTGTTTCAAGTATTTTTCCCGTGATTTATTTAATAGAGGTAAGAATAAAACATTTTTAAATTGATTTAAAAAATAATCAGGCATTTAAGGGTTAAATGATAAATCCATTTTTTAATTTTGGTTCTAATTAATGAAGTATTTCAAAAGTTATCCTGATAATAAATTTTCAAGTGGCAGCCACTTGGAAATAGTAATATGACGGAGCAAGTTGCCCAGCAAACTCATCCAAGATATTTGAAGCATAGGTTCACTGTCCAACTTCGGTTCGAATCAGTGCAGTATTTCAAAAGTTGTTGTTATGATAAATTTTAATGTGGCAGTCTAAGTGGCTGTAACTTGGAAACTAAATGGTAGTTCTATACTGCACTTTATTTTTCAACTTAAAATAGATATATTAAAAAAAAAAAAAAAAAAAAATCCATAATTTGTATTTTTTTTTTTTTTTTACCTAGAGAACTTGCAGGAGAGTTTAAAAGTAGGTATTTTACTTATTGATACAGTTCATTGGGTACCAGCTTTGAGTTTATACAAAAAATTGTATCCTTAAAAAAAATAAATATGGCTAAAAATTCTGTAATTATTATCACTTATACTTTTTGAAAGTATAAATAATATGAGATAGTATCTATGCAAAAAGTTCTAAAAATATTAGCATTGAAAAGTAAAAACCCATCACCTGTATATATTTAGTGTTTGTTCTCTAATAACTTATTTTTCTAAAAATATTTTTAATATTAATTGGATTATAGTTTAGATTTGACATTATATTTATGCTTTGAGTTAGTTCATAAATTTTAATTTTGAACATCTGGTTTGTCTTCTGATTGGTTTCTTCCATTTCTTCAGGTTTTTTGCAAACCCAACCCTGGTTTATAATATCCGAATTTTGCTAAAAATGGTGGACAAAGTTCATTAATAAACTTCACTTGGTTGAGATCTTTATATGGTCTATGTATACATCAAAATTCAAGCAAATCCGGTCTTTAATACGTTTTTTACAATGCAAATTTGAAATTTTCAAGTGACCTCCACTTGAAAACAAGATGGCGGAGCAACTCTGTTAACAAAGTCATATAAGATATTTTATAAGTTCGCTGTAGTTTTATATCGGAAGTCATCGCGATTATAAATTTTTAAGTGGTAGCCTGATTTCAAGTGGCTCCGCTTAGTTTAAGATATCCGCCACTTTGTTAATGGCGGATAAAGTTTATTAATAAACTTCGTTGAAGTTGAAACCCTGATATGGTCTATGTATACATCAAAATTAAAAAACATTGGAACACGCTTTTAACAATGTGAATTTGAAATTTTCAAGTGGCTGCCACTTGAAAACAAAAGGGTGGAGCAACTTGGTTAACAACCCGTCCGAGATATTTATAAGATAAGTTCGCTGTCCAAATTTGGTTCGATTTGAAGTATTATTTCGAGTGTTATCGTGATGACAAAATTTTCATAATAGATAGATAGATAAACGAAATTGCAATATAGGTCGATTTCTAAATAAATCAACCTAAATAATATGTCCTTTAGAATAGGAATTTAAAATTTAAAAATTTTAATAGTGGTCATAACTGCCATATCTAACTCGATTACACGAAAAGTTTAATTGAATCTAAGAATAAAAAAAATAATAAAAATCACGAAGATTGTTATTTTATCTAAAGAAATGTCTAATGAAATATTGGATGCCCAGATTTTTCATCATATAACAAAACAGGATAGATTTCTTAAACATTTGAAAAAAACAAATGTCTTTTAAAAAATATTCTAACCACTTTATTTATATATTTAATATTATTAAAGCTCCCTGTTGACCTACGCTTTGCTGCTGTTTTACACTATTATTTTGGCATAATGTCATGTTAATTAATGCACTCGTATTCATCCTGAAATCTGCATTCTTAATTAACGTGGTTTTAAATTTCTACTACAAATTAAATCACACCTCTTTATAAAGTTACAATTTTAAGAAACCGTACTTAGAAATGATAATGTATTTTGCTACAAAGTTGTTCCTTACGTTATCAGTTTTCCGATTTCAAAGTTGTTATTGAAAAGACAGAAAAAAAAAAAAAAAAATCTGTCAAAGATAGGATTTAGTTTAGCAAGGAGGACTATTATTTTCAATCTGTACAATTATTTTAATTATTTTAATTTTTAATTATATTTATTTTTTGACCGTAAAAATGGGCCACGTACTTTTTAAAATGACTGAAATTAATTAAAACGAAGTGATGCCACCTAAATTTCACACTTTAGTTAATTTTTTAAAAATTTAATTGACATGTCAAAAAATTGTTTGCACCCCTGGATTCACAAAAATCGCCCCTTTCATTTGGTACCGAATTCGTAACGATTGCACTAATATTTCTAATTTATTTTGGCGTTACACAAAACTGGTCTACAAAAACTCCAGATTGAAACTAATAGTCCTCCGTCCTTAAAAAAAAAAAAAAAAAAAAAAAAAGAGGTACGCGATTCCCCCCAGACAATTCTGCACATCCTTCTTTAAATTTCGAATTGTTTTTTAATATTTATGAATTCTTAAAAAAAATTTCATAAACAATAAAAAAAACATGAAATTCAAAATGACATGAAAATGACATTTTATTCGAAAAAACAATGAAATTCAAAACATTAAACAATTATTTTTTAATGCTTCTAATTGTTTTTTGATGTTTATTAACAAATGTGTTAATGTGTTTGTAAATAACACATTAACACATTTGTTAAATAAATCTTATTAATATTGCACTCTACAAGCTGTAATGAAATAAAAGTTTTTTCTGTATTTTCTTTTATTTCTTTTTATTTTTTTATTTTTAATGAATTTTTAAAACACTGAATTTTTTATAAACAGGATTGAGAAATTCCTTCCAAGGAGGAAAAAACCGCGAAAAAAACTATGAAAAAAAAACCGGCTGGAAGAAATGGACGAAACTGTTTTTCTTTAACATTTATTACATAAATTGTAATTAACGCATTTTTCAAATTAATAACCTTAAGTTAATTTAATTACCCCTATACAAATTTAATTATTAATTATGTATGCTAAATTAAAAATTACATGAGATTTTTTAGCCATGGCCATATCACACACTAAAATACTCAAAATCCATTAAAGAAATCAATTTCACTTTAACCAGTATAAAGTTTTATTATTTAATCAATGTTATTTCGTTAACTGGTAGTTAATAGTATGCATTACTCTCTTCTGCTTTCTGATAAAAGATATTTAGTTAATTAAAGGAACAAATACACGATAATACTATACTATAAAATGTCATCGTATCTTTTTTTTTTTTTTTATTATTATTATTGCAGTGCAACGTACAACACAGTATAATCAAAAGTTTATTAGCAGTTGAATATTGAAATTGGTTTCTCAACTTAGAAAAGATAAAGGAAAAATATGAAATAAATAAATAAATAATCCTGGATAACTTGTAGATGTAGGGGGATTTAAAAGTATTTTCACGTATACGTATAATTCACTGGTTTTTCAGCTTAGAGTTCATACAAATTATTGTATTTTTAAAAAAATATTAATTGCGGACAAATATTTTGGCTAAAAATTATGTTAACTATTATCACTCGTTCTCTTTGAACATATGATAACATGCGATAGTATCTATGCAAAAAGTTTTAAAACCATTAGTCTCTTAAAGTAAACAGCTGATATGAATGCTAGTACATATAAGAGATAGTAGCTAATGTATTACTTTTTTTTTTTTTTTTTTTTTTTTCTTAATTTGATATATTGCATAATAATGTATTTATATAAAAAAAAAAAATATTTTAAGGGATTTTTTTTTTGTTGGAAATAGTAATAATAATTAAAAAACACCCTAACCCTGCAGTAGTAAAATCTCATCACCTGTAAGATATTTAAGGTTTGTTATAAAATAACTTATTTTTTAAAATATTAATTTAATATTAATTAAATAATAAAGTTTAGATTTGATATTATATTATGTTATGTTTTCAGTTTGATTCTTTTACATAGGTAGTTAATATATTTTAATCTTGAACATCTGTTTTGTGTTCTATTGGTTTCTTCCAGTTTTTTCCATTTCTTCCGGGTTTTTTCCACTTTCTTCCATTGTCTTAGAAGAAACTGGTTTATTCCGGAAGAAACCTAACCATATGTATGTACGTTAAATGCTGTCTGAGTTACTCGCAATTACAATATCTTTTTATAATCAAACCAACGCATCTTTTTTTTTGGTACGTTTAATACATTATATTCGTAATGATACTAAAACAAAATTAATTTAAAAATAATACTGAAACTAGCAGAAGGAATAAAACTTACCAAGAAAAGCACACGGAATGGTGGTGAGAAAAAGTTTTTGACTCCGTACGGGAACTCCCGTCTCTGGATGTTGCATTTCACATACTAGCTGCTCCATCTGTAAATACAACGGGGAAAAAATACTTTAATTACAATGATTTTAACAGATAAAATTAATAAATTAGCAGCTAAAACATGTTCCTTGCAGTGAAAATTGTAGAATGAATTAGTAATTATTTTAATGACATGCTCATTATATATTTCCTTTTTAACTACTTATCTAAATTTTTGCTTTTAAAATGTCTGTTTTCAATAAGCAAATTTTATTATTAAACATCATTTTAAAATGGCAGACTTAATTTTAGAGTCACTTTAATAAGTTCAAAATTTAATTGTAATAACTGAAGGATGCCTTTTAAAATAGTGAAAAATCCAGGATGGTCTAACGCTTCAAAGATTTTTGTGATTTTGTAATTTTAGGTATTTCTAATTAGTGATTAAGTTATTATTTGACTTGTAAATGAAATAACTTCTTGAAATCTAAAATTATCATCTATTGTTTTTCCCAATTAATGCCTTAAATACTAAACTATGTAAAATAAACTTACTTTTTTTTTTCCTCTCTCTCTTTCCTTTGATAAAAATGAATTTGCAATTTTATGTAATTTAAAACTATTTAGTATTTTGTTTTTGTATACTAACATTAGTTTTTTGTTTTATATATATATATATATTAAGATATAATAATGTACTAATTATTTAAAAGAAAATAACATGTTTTGTGAATGTGTTTATATATATATATATATAATGATAAAAATGAATTTGCAATTTTATGTAATTTAGAACTATTTAGTATTTTGTTTTTGTATACTAACATTAGTTTATATATATATATATATATATATATATATATATATATATATATATTAAGATATAATAATGTACTAATTATTTAAAAGAAAATAACATGTTTTGTGAATGTGTTTATATATATATATATATATATATATATAAAATGATAAAAATGAATTTGCAATTTTATGTAATTTAGAACTATTTAGTATTTTGTTTTTGTATACTAACATTAGTTTTATATATATATATATATATATATATATATTAAGATATAATAATGTACTAATTATTTAAAAGAAAATAACATGTTTTGTGAATGTGTTTATATATATATATAAGTTCACCAGTAGCTTAGTAACTATTAATTAATATATCATAGTTATATAATGCATTATAAATAATAAAAACTATAACACACTTAAAATTTTTATCAATGTGCACTTTCTTCTTAATCATTCTTTAACTTTAAATTAAAATATTTAAATAATGTACTAAATTATTTGTATTTTTTCTTATAAGAAATAATAACTTTTTAAAAAACATTGGCTAGTTAATATTTTTTATACAGAAATCTTTAAATTAAATTATTTTGTAGTAGAATGAGAAAAAAAATAAAAAATATTTTTTAAAGAACATTTTAAAAGTTCGATATTTAAATTTTAATGTGTATTTCAAAAGTAACCAAATTGAAATTAAATATGTAAGTTTAATATGCCTATAATTGCTTAGATCTTCAAGTATTAATTTTACTGTCAGATTTATTTACTATAATCTAAATATTTGCAGTTATTGAACATTTGCTAAATTGTAAGTTCATTATAATGAAAATCAAGTAAAAATTTATTAAGCATATGATATAAATTTTTAAGAATGCACAACATTTTTAGAAATGTCAAGATAAAATATTTAGCTCAATGGACATAAATTAGTCCGATGTTTAAATAAATAAAAAAATTAAAAAAAAAAAAAAAAAAAAAAATAAAATAAAATAAAATAAAATATTTGCTCTGAAGGGGAAATATATATATATATATTCATCTTAATGTATTAACATTTTATCAAACTGAAATAATTATCAGGGCATTCATTCTACATTTGAACTTTTATTGATTGGAGAATTAATCACATATTTTTATCTTATAAAATATATTATGTAGAATATACGTGTTGAAATTTGAACAGTAGAATTAATGGTGGGGAAAAAATAAAATAAACAATATTACCCTAAGTAAATAAATAAAAACGATTTTAAACAAATTATCATTGAAATTCATCAGAGATTTTATTATTTTTATTCTTAATGGAATATTCATTAGTTCTCTTAATCTAAACTTCGCCAAAAAATAATTAATAGGGAAAAAAAAAAAAAAAAGAGTTAAGTGACTTGATATCTCTTAAAAATGCATAAATACATGATAAGAAATGCATAAATATTTCATTTCGTCTTTCCATACACATTTAATACATTATGCAAAAGGAAAATTCCATAGGATTTGTCAAAACAAGAGTAGTTTACATAGCTGATATATTTAAATCTCATATTTGACGTTTTTTTTCAAGAAGAAAAGTCGGATTACATATCGTGACTGTGAAAATCCGCGCGGAGGTTTTTACTAGTCGAGCCGGTGTTGTCCGGGTCTCACATGATGTGATGTTTATCAAATCAGACCCTGCCTGAAACCACTTGGTTTATTGTCTGAGATCAGTTGAAAGGTAGCTAGTTCGCAAATTTTAAAATATTAATGCAAAGTGTATTGAAAAGCTCATATTTTAATTATTAAAATTAAAATAAATAAATAAATAAATAAAATAACAAACAAATTTTCATTAAACATACCTAAAAGAACTATTCCTTTTAAACAACGTTCTATTCATTTTATTTTATTTTATTTTTAAATACACTGATTGAAATCGATTTATGTGATAGCTGCAGTGCCACAGGCTTCAACTTATGACACGCTCGCCATCCCACCTTTTTTGTTGTTGATGTTATTCAGTGAACAAAAAATGTATGTAAATAATTAACCGTTTACTATCTACTAACCCTTACTGCAAAATACCGGCTATCGACTAACCCTTCCCTTAATAATAAATAATAAGCATTTTGAAAATGAATATCTTTTTCGCTCGCTGCTAAATTTGGCTTTAGTAAAACTCGTAATCTATAAAAAGTGTTGAAAATCAACAGTATCTATTTTACTAAAAACAGAAACTTGAGTTGAGTTGTACACAAGAAATTGATTTCAGATTATCCTCCGTTTTACCTGACAAAAAGAGGCATCAGCTCCGAGTATTTCCGTGACCTTGGAGTAAGGTCGATATCAGATGTGAACTGTACTTTATGTTTTAAAAAGGAATCTCTTCTAGAGAAGAGATCCAAAACTGAATTCTTTCCCTCGAAATAATCGATTAAAAATGTGTCCTATAGAGACAGAGGGACCACCGAGGAAAATAAAGAGAACGGATATTTATTTAACAGCGAAATTAAAATTATATTGAGCTATTAGTTCTCAGCTAAATATTTATTAAGTGTACAACTTTTTATAGAAACTCAAAAGTCTGACGATGTATGATTTTAGACGAAGTTCATTTTGTTAAATAAAATACTATATTTAGTAAGATAACGCGAACAAAAATATGCATTTTGAAAAGCAGATTTTCTTATTTATTTCGTTTAAAGGGAGGAAGGGGGGGGGGGGGGTACGTCATAGCAATAAAACAAAAATATTCACTTCTGATGAAACAGAAATAATTATAATTAAAGAAAAGAAAAAAAACTGGTGAGATGCCACTTAATTTTCCAGACTGCATTTAAGCAATTTTGAATCGCTGAATAATAAATAAAAAGTGAATAGTATAAAAAGATGTTTTGAGTATCTCTCACCCATTTCGTATGTTTGTACAATAAAAAATCTGGAGTGACTCCACTCGACTTTCCGAACATTGAGTAATTAACAGTTTTGTAGATAAAGAAAGAGGAGTGGTTAAACAAACAAAAGAGAGAAAACCATAATAGAGTGTTTGAGTATTTTTCTCCATATATTACACGATGTTTTGTTTAACGCTACTGAACTTTGAGCCGATGATCATAATGACAAAGAATTTTTCATTGTGTCCCTGTAAAAACCTATAAATGCTAGATTCACCAAAATGCTTATAGTTAGTGCAAATGTGATTTATAATATTCATATAAATTTTCAGCTCAATTGAATAAGGCGTTTAGACGCTATCGCACTTTTAAAAATTTAGTCCCATAGGGCATAATGATAAAGAATTTTCCTTTGTGTCCCTGTAAAAAAACTGTAAATGCTAAATTCACCAAAATCTATACGGTTGGTGCAACTGTGACCTATAACATGTGTACAAATTTTTTGCTCAGATTAATAAGGCGTTTAGAAGCTATCACACTTTTAAAAGTTTGGCCCCATAGGCCATAATGATAAAGAATTTTTCTTTGTGTCCCTGTAAAAAAAATTATAAGTGCTAGATTCTCCAAAATCTATACAGATTGAGTATCTGTGACCTATAATATGTATATAAATGTTTTGCTCAATTGAACAAGGCGTTTAGACGCTATCGCACTTTTAAAATTTTAGTCCCATAGACCATAATGATAAAGAATTTTTCTTGGTGTTCCTGTAAAAAAACTGTACGTGCTAGATTCATCAAAATCAATAGGTTTCGTGCTACGGTGACTTGCAACATCCGTACCAACTTACAGCTCATTCGAGCGTTTAGACGCTAGCGTGTTCACACACATACATACATCATCGTAAAAATATTGAAAACGGACTCAAGGGACCTCGAAACGTATGGAAACATCAACATTTCAAATTCGGATTTTTGACATGCTTACAATACTTTTCTCACTATAGTGTTCGGAAAGTAAAAATTCTTTATGCGTTGCAGTAAAAGTACTAGAAAAGATAAACACGCTATTTAGTAATTACTAGGCTAAACCAAAATTCTAAAACATATCAGTTTTATCCTTCTTTTAAATAATTTCTTGCTCTTCAGATAAATAACCTCTCATAGGATGTAACATGTGTAATCTATTTTAAGCTATATAGATTATTAAAATAATAAATTGAATCCATAGAACGTACTGTATAAGAATTATACATTGTATCCCTGTAAAAGAACTTCAAGTCCTTCACTTAGAAAAATCTATATAGTTCATGTGCACCTGTAACATGCTCGATCTTAATCCAATGGAACGTTTAGACGCTATCATGCTCATTCACACAAACAAACGTACGTACATTAACCGTGAAAGTAGCAAAAATCAGGGTACATAAAATGTAAAGATAAACCAAATCTCTCTCTCTCTCTCTTTACATGGTTATTGCGTAGCATATACTCGAAAAGTAAAATTATGAGAAAAATTGAAAAATACGTCTTATAAAATATATATTTCAGTCAAAATACACCAAAATTTCGATTTCAGTAAAAGCCTACAATACAAGAAAATATAAACAATTTTTTGTTACTCTTCTATAAGCACACAATGCCTTTTTTTTTTTTTTTTTTTTTATACATTAGAATGATTGATGCGATATTGAATTTTATTATTATAATGCCAAATTTGTGAAGTTCCACTGAAATAATCAATAGGACAACCAGTTCAACCAGGCTGCATATTAAGATTATCGCCAGTATGTTGTTAATAGAACAGCAATATAATTTTTAAAATCAGTAAATCATTAACTGATTATTATGCAATTCCTCGTTTGCTGCGACGCAACTTACCATCGCTTAAAATTATCCTTAAAAAAAAAAAAAATGTACAGGATGAATAAATTACGTCTTTTTTCCAAGAAATTTCCAACAAGCCCCAATGAAATAATCAGCGCAGAATAACAATACCTAAGTGCCCAGCTTGGTTGCAATTAGGATTATCATCAGTAATATTTTTAAATTAAACCGATCAGGTTATCGCTTTTTTTGGCATCTTGTCAAGTTATTGTGGGTTGCTAAAAACCCGCGAAATGTTAGAACACATTTATATTGAATAAAATCTGGTAAAATTCTTGCACTCTTGAATACTTCTATTTTAAGGTTAAGACCACGAATAATGCAAAACAATTTACACAAATACTATTTTATTTTTCGTCATAAGCACACCCACCTCCTGAAAAAGCATTTATTAAAAAATTCATATCATAACTTTTGAACAAATTGAGATATTTGAAAAACTCAAATTGCATAATAAAGCTTATGAATGGTATTTTTTTATGGGAAAAATCACGGACTCTATTTAAAATGAAAAAAAAAAATGTTTAAGTTTATGGTATTTTTTCAATACATGAATTCTGAGAAATGAGACAAAGGAAAAATGGCTCTGGTCTACCATGACCCACAATAATCTGATCGGATTTAACCCTAAAACACTAGCGTGTTCATATCTGCCGCTATCACTAGAGATACGCAAAATTTACGTGTTCATGTAAAATTCGTTTTATTTCCTTATATTACATTAATGTTGTTTTTATATACGTTTAATTATTTGCTTTTTTACACAATATTACTAACTTTTCATTAACATAATAATTATTTGTATTTAAAAATATATTTAAAAGCTATAAAAATGCATACCTATAAAGGAAGACAGCACGTAAAATTTACGTATACGTAAATTTTATGTTACAGTAGTGTTCTAGGGTTAAATAAATAAATAAATCAAACGGTTCGCATTGATTATAAACAACTATTTTCCATAGAAAACTCTCAAAAATTAACCTTATAGCTTTACATTTAAAGAAAAATCGTATAACACCTTGCTTTTGTATAACCCTGTACGTTGTCTAAAAACAGCAGCAAGTCTAGAAATGTATATTTTGCTTTTAACTATGGAGGAACGAATCGCACAAAATCTTTTAAATTTTATTTCTTATGATAAAGATTAATAAGATTGCTTTTATGTAGTCCTGTCTAAAAATTGCATACGTTCGATAGTGTACTAAAAAAAAAATCTAGCATAATTTCAATTTATACCCCATGACATGTGTGAATTAATACAACTGAAAATGTACTTCCAGCAATTTTTAATTATATCTCTTAATGTATCTGAATATTTTTGTGTAATCTTGTAAAACCTTATACAGTAACCGCCGCTTAATAAATTCACTGGTTAATAAAATCAGCCGCTTAATCTAATCAAATTGCCAGGACCGGAATCAAATCAATACAACTATTTTTAAAACCGTCGCTTAATGAAATCAGTATCGCTAGTTAATGAACTCAAAAAAATCTCTTCAGCAGCAAAAATCTCATTTAGATAAGCTATATATATATATTTATTTTAAGTATTGCGATTGTTTTTATTTTTCAAATAAAAAAAAGAAAAGAAAAGAAATTAAAGCATAGCAATCCCTCAGGTATTTCCCTTTGTTGAAAATTTTACACTTGCAGTATAGCTACAAATTAAACTAGCCCCATCAATCATCTCAATAGATGTTTCAAGGAACGAATTCTTCAAAGCGCGGCAATAAGTTACAAATTTGATTTGGTTTGTAAGTGACATTTTTAATTTTTAAAAGCCAATTTCTAGTTGTTATTCTGAAATAACTATGAAGCAAGAGGTTTAAACGGAAAGATCTTACATTTGAAAGAAAATCTTGAACTTTTGACAAAGTAGCGATGATTCTCCTCGACGGAAAGCGCATAGAAACTTGGAATGCGTTTAATTTACTTATATTGAAGAAAAGATTAATTAATTATTCGTCAAAAATTAATTAATATTGTTTAATAATTCCATTACTCGTTATCCTTTGAAATTTCTTTCCAAATTCAGAGAAGTATAATACCTTTTTCTTGAGTGCAAGAACGATCGCCGGATATAAAAATCTGCCGCTTAATGAAATCATTTTGGCTCAGAACGAAAGTGATTTTAATAAGCGGCGGGTACTGTACCACATTGAAATACTACTCACAGAACGCAACGTATTAGAATTCGATTGAGGTTCCGACTGACACGTATACAAACTAGCCGTGCTTAGAAGCGAAAGGATTTATACTACTTTAGTCTGAAACGTAGATGCAACTTTTAACATATTATAATTTTACGACTACGAGAATAGTACAGAGAGTGTTTGTCATGTAAGTTACACAAATATGAAAAAGGCATAAAGAAAAAACAAGTAATTAAATTTTTTGTGTTCGACATGAATCCGCTCTAAATATGAATGCTTGATGCAACTGTAATTTAATCCTACCAGTTTTGAAGTATTTTTGGCAGCATCAGTTCTAAGAGTACTTAAGAGTACCTTTAAAATGCAATTTTCGGTCAAAACTTACGATTTTCTATTTTTTGTTTAGTAGCCTGACATTTGATTTTAGCTTTCTAAATCAGTTTGAATTTTGTTTATATCCTGCTTAGAACTTGAGTTACAGGCATTTTAATATTAGCCACTCACAAGTTTTTGAAACCGGAAGTAAAAGTAAAGGTTTTACTCAATATAAGCATCAAAATTTGTTACTGCATATAAAATTGAATTAAAAAAATAAAAAAATAAACTTTGAAATAAATCAAGATCTTACTAAAATTATTTTTTATTTAATAGGTAAAATCTGGTTTTTAATTATGTTTTCTGCTTTTTCTCAAAATGAGATTTTTAACATTTTGCTTTATCGCAAAACATCATAACTCCAAAAGTCATAATAGAAATCTTATGAAACTTTGACAAAATACTCTAGGAGTTGTTTTAGGGATTGAACTACTACAATAATGAATCTAGCTAAATTATTATTATTATTATTATTATTATTATTTTTTCTTGATAGAAGTTGTGAACTGTCATGTATATTCATGATTTTTTCAGCATGTAAAATGTTATCTTCTCTAAAATATTAAATAACATGGTTATAGTTTTGAGAATAGTTCACTGCCTTAAGTACCTTTCAATAATCGAAATAAAATTTATAGAATACAAATATCTTTATTTAAATTTGACTTATGATGTTTTGAAAGTTTTTTTTTTTTTTTTTTTTCAAATTTTATGTATATTTTGAGTCTAAATGTCAAAATATTTTTTAATTTGCCTATTTTTTCACGTTATTCACTTTTTTTAACTATATTCTATTATGTAATACACATAAATAGGCAATTTTTCAATTATTAAAAAAAATCACATCCGACAGTAGGCGAAAGAAAAAACATGAAAGAATAAGATTGTTCTATAGTAAACAATGACCGATTCAAACAATCTCATAAAACAATTAGAACACTTTCATTCTCTATTAATCTTCGCTGTACCTCTGGAAATAGAATTTCAGAATCTTACAAGTCAAAAGTTTTGAAATATAGTAACTTAAAAAGAATGAAAGAAAGAAAATAGCCCATTCATAACAATAAGTTATGACTTATGAAAGTTAATTCTTAAGGGCAAACGATGTAAGTCAGCTACAAAAATCATTCATAAATGTCAGGTATAAATATAGCGCTTATTTATTTTTGATTTGTTTTTTGATTTATTTATTTTATTTTATTTTATTTTATTTTTTTTTTTCACAAAAGACAATACTTTGAGAGCAAAGAAAACAAAATCTTGAAACCTCGCAAGCCCCAAGCCGGAGTAGGAAAATTCGAGATCAAATTGAGTAGAGAGGTAACACATCGGTAAATTCAGGACCGACGTTTGTCAGGAACTTACCCCATGGGGTTGATCGTGCGAAAAGCTACAGTCGGCAGCATAATTTTTCGAGCACTAGCCAATAATTCCTATATTAAAAAAGTACATTTAAGACTGTTTTGTTAAATAAATCCTTGTCGAATCATGTTCTTAGACTGACTAAGAACATGACTCGATAAGGATTTATTTAACAAAGCAGTATTAAGTGTACTTTTTTTAGACAGGGATTATTGCTAGTGCTCGAATAATTTTGCAGCCGACTGTACATAATTAGTCTGGTCAGGAATTTTCCTACTCCGAGGTAAATTCGGGACCAAATGTCAGTCTCGAATTTTGCCATGGAATGGCTCGACTCCCCCCTTTTGGTTCCGAATTTACCTACACCCTTGCAAGCATCGCAATCAGAATTATACCAGATTACATAAGGTGATACCTTTATGACGTACGGTTTATCCAAAAATTTTCCGGTAAGAGAAAATTAATACACGCGTAAACACATATAAAACACAGTTTACATAGCGAGTCAAAAAATAAGGAGGGGGGGGATAGAGAGGTAGACTTTTTTTTTTTTTACACGTTCTCATATTTAAGAAATTCCATAAAACTTAGCACAAAATAACTGAGTTATACTCCTTTTCATGAAACTGGATCTCTTTATTTTTAATTTATATTTTCTGATAATCTTTTATTTCTTTCCCATAACGACATGCAGTCAGCAAAAGTCTAATTCCAATTAGTTCGTTGTTTCTTTTTCTTGCCCACATACATCAAGTCACGTGTCTTCTAAAAATAAACTCTCCTGCTAAAGACGGAAAAGATATCAAAAACGATTTTTATTGAAGCTTTTGAGTTAATCCTCTTTTGGCAACTGAAGCCAAAAAAAAAAAAATAAAAATAAATAAATAAAAAAATAAATAAATAAATAAAATAAAATACGCTAAGAAAATGTTACGCAAATGAAATCAGACAATTGCATAAAAAAATACTTCGAAGACCGCATGTACTAAATTTTATATACAGGAGGTTAGGGTTCCGTTCCGTTTAGTATATCCATTTCCTATATCTAAGCTGTTTTTAAGTGACATGCCAGCATTACTGATTTATTAAGCAACGCTGTTAATATATATATATATATATTTTTTTTTCCACAATTTTGTTAGCAGAGCAATTTTCTCCAAAATGAAATTACGATTAAAAAAGTTTAAAAAATTTAAATTTTATTTGCTTTTTTTTTTTTTTTTTTTTAAGCGATGTTGGGGGAAACAAACAAACAAACAAAAAAAAAGAGGCTGGTACTAACAATACTCGAAATAAATTAGAAATGTTGGAACATATATTTTCTTTAAAAACTCAAATATTTTAAATATCATATTTAATCAGTAGCACACGGTAAAGTAAGACGTATAATAGTACGTTATTAGTAATATAATAAAGGTGTGATGATGATAATATGAAACATAATCTATGAAAATTTCGTAAACAAAGGGGCAAAATTCCTTATTATAGAAAAGTGTACTGATGATGCTTGTTCTGTTTACATGTTCGCACAGTGGTTCAAAATTACTCGTATGCTTATAATTTATTTTACTTTCAAGAAATACAATGAAAAATAAACATATTTTCACAGGAAGAGTAACGACTGAAGAAAATATTGTTTTCAGGAGGAAGTAAAAATTAAACTAAAAAATAAAATAAAAGATTATTTTTAGGCGATTAAAAACCCCATCACAAGGAAATACTACCCAATCGCATTTCACATTTTTGACATTAGACAATGCATGTCTAATTTGAAATTCACAACTCCCTTAAAAAGGCCTTATCACATTAAGTTATGCTTGAAGGCTCATAATATGATTGAAAATGCATTTCAAGCAATTACTGCAGATATACGCATACGGTATTATATGTAAAATGTTACGTGCGGTCATTTATTGAAAATGTAGAAATTATACCTCCCCCCCCCCCCCCCCTCCGGTGTGGGGTGACAATGTTTAAATTTCGATCCTCATTTGCGAACTGAAAAAGAATTTCTAATAATTATCATGTCATCATCATCAATCTCAGCCTTTATCAATCCACTGTAGGGTGAAGGCCTCCCCTAGTTGATTTGCCCTGTTTTCTGCAATTCTTCTCCATTCTGCTCCTCCAAACTTCACATTTCATATCTCCAATGACACAGTGATCTCAGTCCGAATGCTCTCCATGCAAGTTTAACTCTGTCGTTAATTTCTTCCATGAAGTTCCCATTCATCGAAAAGACTTGTCCTAGATAAGTATAACTACATACTGTTTCTAATTCATCCACATCAACAGTGATCTTCAGTGGAGAAACAAAGGAAGTTGACATAACTTTCGTTTTGCTGAGGCTCATTTTCAATCCAATGAGCTTGCTTTCTTAATACCTGAAGCATTTCTTACGAATCCTCAAATGAGGAGGTAAGCAATATCATCTGCAAATCTCAAATGATTTATAAACTCTCCATCAATTTTTATGACATTTTGTTCCCAATTTAATTTTTTTAAAAACTTCTTGAAACACTGCATTGAAGAGTTTGGGTGAAATTGTATCCCTTTGTCCTACACCTTTTCTAATTTTGAATCCATTACTCGTTTTGCAGAGTTTTAATTTGGCTGTTGCTTCTTCATAAATGTTTCCAATAAGGTGATACTGAATTAATATTAGTATTCCTTAATGCATCCATAACTGCTAGTGATGATACGGAGTCAAAAGCTTTTACGTAGTCCACAAAAGCCACACACAGAGGGAGTTCGTATCTCATTACTTCTTTCAATAATTTCTCTAATTGTGTGAATACGGTCAATGATACTATAACTACTTCGAAATCCTGCTTGTTCTTTAGATTGCGCTGCATCTAATTGTTTCTGTAAGCGGTTTGTCAGAACTTTCATTAGAATTTTATACAAAATTGAGAACAAGCTGATTGGACGATAGTTTCCAATATCTTCTTTTTCTCTTTTTTAAAGAGTAAGATTATGATAGCTTTTTTTTCAGTCCTTTGGAACATGACATAATGTTATGCATTTGTTGAATAGTTCAGTAAGAACTTCCAATGGCTTCATTCCCTGTTTCTTTTAAAATATCCACAGTGATTTTGTCTTCTCCTGCAGCTTTTTCAGTTTTCATTACTTTTATTGCCATAGCAACTTCTTCCTTCAATATTGCTAGTATAACATCGTTTGTATTTTATGAAGTAGGTGAACCAGTGAGTTATTCTGGTGAGCTGTACAATTCTGAATAAAAATTTGCTGCCTCTTTTAGAATTTCTCTTGATTCCAGAGTGATATTTCTTCTTTTTGTCTTGAATGCTCGGCTAGAATTATTTTCCAACCAAGCATCACATTTCTCTTTTCAGTCTTCAAATCTTGACTTTCTTCAATGACTTGCTGGATCATATTACAATTGAATTTCTTGGTGTCTTCTACTCTACAATCTTTTTCTCAGAGTTTTACATAGTTCTGAAAATTCAACTTTTGCAGTAATATTTTCCTTGTTATATTTCATTTTTCTTCTCTTTTCCGTAAGTTGTCGTGTCTCTTCTGAGATTTTTTTTAACAAGTTTATCTTCTTTTGAACCAGCAGCATTTTTTGCTGATTCCAGAACAACACTGAGGAAATTCATAGTAAACTCTTCAGTATCCTCAAGCAACTGAAATCTGTTCTTTAGATCAAGCTGGAACTCTTGTTTTTTATCTTTTAGAAGCTGTGGTTGAATTCTCTTGTTTCGAATTTGCACAAGTCTCTGTCTTTCCAATGCAACCAGGCACTTTACCTTACAACATGCCAGTCTGTGATCACTACCAGAGTTAAATCTATTAATCACGGCACATTCTGTAAAAGTGTATTTCTTGTCAGCTAGAATTTAGTCTGTTTCACTTTTTCCTCCATTGGGACTCCTCCATGTCCATTTCTTCTTTGGATTCTTTTTAAAAAATGAATTCATGACATAAAATTTTTTCACATTCTGCAAATTCAATCAGTCTGTGCCCTCTAATCTCTAGTTCTCTTTCCAGAGGCACCAACTACACGTTCATTTGAATGTTTGGTACCAATTCGAGCATTGAGATCTCCCATAATGATTCTAAGATTGTGCCTACTAGTCTTGCTGAGGGCTTCGTAACATCATCACAGAATTTCTCTATAACTTAGTCTGCACATGTGCTGGTTGAAGCATAGATATGAATTATCTCAGCGTTATAATGATAATAAAGCATATTTCAACTCTTCAAATCTAGAAAATCTTCACCTTTTTTTCTAACTCCACTGAGACCTACAATATCCCATATAATATGGCGTAATTCTTCTTCAAGCTCAAGGAGTCTATCTTCGAAGCTCAAGAACCTGCAATTTAAAGTACATATATTCATTCCTTGCCAGCTGACCTAGGGTGCCGCTTACCTGGTGATTCTTCGCACCTTCTGCTTTCTTGCTTTCCTGCTTGCTGCCCAAAGCAGGAACATTCTGGCAGACATGTTCATGCCATTATCATGTATAGTCAGTAATATGTCCAATAAATGCCTTGTAAAAAAGCTATAAATGCTGCATTTTCTGTACTTGTCGTTCTGATGTTAACTTCGACAACAAATTCATTAAACCCCAACATTTATTACAAAATATTTTCAGTTTTTACAGTATGCCGTATTTATAGCACAGTACTTGGGTTTACAATTTGAAGTTTTATAATGCATGATAAAGATTTAGAATACCTAGTTAACTTCGTACAAATATTTTGTGTGTGTGTATGTGTGCGATGTGCGTTATGGTAATAACACTCACAGACAGACACGTACAGAAAGAGATAGACAGAAGAACCGCTAAAAACGTGATTTTCGGGTTCAGGAGACTTTTACACGTATAAATACATCAAAAATGCCCATAGACAATTTTTCTCTGCCATGATAGAAGATAAAATTAATAGCGGTATTAGGTTGATTTCTTTAGAAATCGACCTATTGCAATCACTTCATTTATTTATCTATCTACATATAGATATATAAAATGAAAATTTTGTCATTACGATAACTCCCGAAATAATATTCCAAATCGAACCAAATTGTTCCGCCTTTTAGTTTTCAAGTGGCGGCCACTTAAACATTTCAAATCCACATCGTAAAAAGCTTATTTAAGGCTGGATTTGCTTGAATTTTGATGCAAATACAGACCACAATAGGGTCTCAACCAAGTTTATTAATGAACTTTATCCACCATTCTTCACAAAGTGGCGAATATTTTAAATCAAGCGGGCCACTTGAAATCAGGCTACCACTTGAAAATTTAAAAATCCCGATAACTTCCGAAATAATACTCCAAATCGAACCAAATTTGGACAGTAAACTTATCTAATAAATATCTTAGACAGTTTGTTGACCAAGTTGCTCAGCCATTTTCTTTTCAAGTGGAGAGCGCTTGAAAATATCAAATTCACATTGCAAAATTCGTATTTCGTATTTGTTTAAATTTTGATGTAATAGACCACATAAGGGTCTCTGTCAACTTTATTAATGAACTTTATCCGCCATTTTTAACAAAGTGGCAGATATCTTAAACTAAGTGGAGCCACTTGAAATCAGGCTACCACTTGAAAATTTATAATCACGATAACTTCCGAAATAATACTCCAAATCGAACCAAATTTGGACAGTAAATTTAGCTTATAAATATCTTGGATAAGTTTGTTAACCAAGTAGCTCCACCATTTTGTTTTCAAGTGGAGACCACTTGAAATTTTCAAATTCACATTGTAAAAAGCGTGTTCCGAATTTGTTTGAATTCTGATGTATACATAGACCATATAAGGGTCTCAATTAACTTTATTAATGAACTTTATCCGCCATTTTTCACAAAGTGGCGGATATCTTAAACTAAGCGAAGCCATTTGAAATCGGGCTACCACTTGAAAATTTATAATCCCGATAACTTCCGAAATAATACTCCAAATCGAACCAAATTTGGACAGCGAATTTATTTTATAAATATCTTGAATGAGTTTGTTTTTTGTTAACTAAGTTGCTTCGCCGTTTTATTTTCAAGTGGAGGCCACTCGAAAATTTCAAATTCACGTTGTAAAAAGCATATTTAAGACCAGATTTGCTTGAATTTTGTTGTAAGAGTTTCAACCAAGTTTATTAATGAACTTTATCTCTCATTTTTAACAAAGTGCTGATGTTATAAGTGGGATACCTTTAAATTACCTTACCACTTGAAAATTTATAATCATAACTTTTTTAATTTTGATTCAATTCGAACCAAAGTTCGACAGTGAACGTATCATATAAATATCTTGGATGAGTTCACTGGGCAACTTGTTCAGACTAGAGCTGTACCGAGTCCTCGGTATATATATTCGGTACCCAGTCAAATTTGGACTAAGTATTCGGCCAATAACGAGTAGTTGTAAGAATTTCATTATTTTTATGTATTATTGAAAGAAATGTATTCATAATAGTTGCTTATTAATAACTAAACTAAAAAATTATGAAAGTACAAATATAGAGTCATTAAACTTTTGCTGCAAACAGCTTTCTGCAGTTAGAACGGGCGAGTAGATTGCCACCAAACTCGGTATAGAGACGATTCATGATATGAGCTTATCCATTTTAGTTACAGTTTTTGGTTATACTTAAATTCTTGTATCTATAAAACAGTCAAAAATAAAATATTTTAGATAAAAGAACCCTTATATAATACTAATATAGTAGATAAAACTTTACAAATTTGTGCAAATAAAAGTAAGGCACTCTTTTAAAACTGTAAGAAAAGATTGATTTTTAATTTAAAAAATAGTAATTATGAAAAAGGTAAATACATTAAAATGTTATTAAAAATATATTTTAATAAACAAATTTGTTGTTTTGCAAATTATGGTCAAAACCACTATAATTTTTACTCTTCTAGAATTTGAAGATTAATGAAGTCTATCATGTTTGAAATGATAAAATATTTATTTTAATGTTCTCATTTCGTATATGAACTTCATGCATCTTAAATTAAGCCTAAGTGTATAGGAAATTTTATATTCTCTAAGAATTATCTGAGAATGATTCGCATATAAGAAAGACTATATAATAAAGAATGAAGTTATCATATAGTCTTTCTTATATGCGAATAATAAAGAATGAAGTTATCCTCTCTGGGGAGCCTGTAACCCCTAGAGAGCGCGTCCCCAGGTGGCGGATGGGGGAATGCCTCCATAGGTTTTCCTTTGGGTGGTAGGAGGGAAATAAAATACCTCCCGCGGACCAACAGGCAGAAGTCCAACCTCTCGAGGCTCTGGCAACCCTCTCTTCTATGAATTGTGCAATATCTACTAGTCACCATGCTACCGCGTCCGGGGCAGCCGACGCGATGCGACCTGCAGTCCGGGGACGTGTCGAGAAATCAGCTACGAGGACAGTAAATTTCTTACAGCTAAATATTAATGGAACCCAGAGAAAACTGGCTGAACTTTCAGACATTTTGCTTTCCAACAACATTCATGTTGCCTGCTTGCAAGAAACTAAACTTAACGAAAATCTTGGTCTCAAAATTAAAGGGTACACTACAATCAGAAAGGACAGACCAAACAGCAGCGGAGGAGGAATAGCTTTCCTTATAAAGACACCAGATATTAAATACATTGAAGTCCTTTCGACCTTCCTGTCTGATACCAGCACGGAGGCTCACGCAATTAATGTCCTTCTTCCGGACCACACTATCACCGTGATTAATGTTTACCACCCCGACAATTCTCCTATTGACACAGACCTCCTTCGGGATCTGGCATCTTCAAACTCTGAGACAAAAATAATTTTAGGAGACCTCAATGCCAAGAGCCCCTCTTGGGGCAGCTATCTGCTGGATTCTAAAGGAACCCAGGTTGAGGACCTTGTAGACGACTTGAATTTAACCATCCTCAACACAGGTGAAAATACCTACATCTCTAGAACATATGGTACAGCGTCTGCACTTGACATCACCGCCATTAGCCACCTTTCAGCAGACAGAACACACTGGAGAGTTCTAGATTCTGCCATCAGTGACCATTACCCAGTTCTAACATCCTTCTCAATAGACCAAGAACGTCCTCCGCAATTCAAGCGCTCATGGAACTTCCGAAAAGCAGACTGGCCTGGGTTTACCCAAGAACTTGAGAACCTATGCGCTGAACCAACAGTCTGTAGTAACCTTGAGGAACTTCTCTCTCTCTTAACTAGCCGCATCCAAAACGCAGCAAAACATCATATCCCTAGAGGAAAGCGAAAGGACAATTGGATTCCTTTTTGGAAGGATTACAACATCGAGGCACTAATAAAGGAAAGAGACCAAACCAGTAAGGAAATACAATGCAACAACAGTGAAGAGTTAAGACGTAAACTTATAGAAGTAAGTCACAAGGTGGAAGAAGCCATCTCAGCTGGCAAACAAGAGAAATGGACAGAGCTCTGCGAAAAACTTGACCCAAGAAAAGGCACGTCCCAATATTGGAACTTGATTAAGACTCTAAATAACTCAAGCAGTCCAGCAGTCAACACACAGGCGGAACCTCAGTCAAATGTGATCGCCACAAACGGCTCATATGCCAGAACAAACAAAGAAACAGCAAACCTACTTGCAAAGCACTACGAAATTTCAAGCAAACTACAGTATACAGCAGGAGACAAAAAAGTTAATAAATATTACAAATCTGTTATTAAAAGAAGCAGGAAAATGACTGATAACAGCATCTTCACATCTGACTTTAGTCCTGAGGAACTGGAATCTGCAATCAATCGCCTGGATCAAAATAGATCCCCCGGACCAGATCTCATTTTCGGACAGATGATCACGCATTTTGGTGAAAACGCTAAAAGAGATTTGCTGAATATCTTTAATACCTCATGGCGCACTGGTAAGTTACCCAAATCCTGGAAGAACTCTGTAATTGTTCCCATCCTAAAACCTGGAAAATCTGCAAGTAACTGCGCTAACTACAGACCTATCTCGCTCACCTGCATTCTGTGCAAACTTATGGAGCGCATTATACATTCCAGACTGATGAATTGGATCACTGAGAACAACATCTTGCACTCATACCAGACCGCATATAGAGCCAATCACAGCACCGTCGACCAGCTTTTCTACCTTTGCCTATCTATTATTGACGGTTTCCAGAGCAAGCCCCATAAGAAAACTACCATGGTTCTTCTTGATCTCTCTGGAGAGTCAGGAGACAGAAACTGATCAACATCTTACACGAAACAGGCATTACATCAAATGCTCTAATTTGGATTAATGACTTTCTCAGAAAAAGAAGCTTTAAAGTTAGAGTTGATGGCAGCTTCTCTACTACTCACCATACCTGGGCGGGAGTTCCTCAGGGCTCCGTACTTAGCCCTCTCCTTTTCCTTCTGTACATGAATACGATAGACCCCCACATCAGTAAAGAAATCAAAGTTGCCTGTTATGCCGATGATATTGCAGTCTGGCACACCCACTCAAATCTCAAAGTTTCACAAAAAGCTCTTAACATCTGTATGAAAGGCATTGAAACCTGGTCAAAAGATCTTAAACTCAAAATTAATCCAGACAAAACAAACTTTTGTGTTTTCTCAACAGATAGAAAAAATAGAAGCTCGTTCCATCCTATTATAAAGCTATTTGGTTCAGAAATTAAACAAACTTCTAACCCCAAGTATCTTGGACTAACTCTAGATGCAGAGTTAAGATTCTCTAAACACCTTGAAAATATTTCAAATAAAGCAATGAAAAAGCTTAACATCCTCAAAAGACTTTGTGGTGCTTCCTGGGGATCTAGTCCAAAAACTCTCAAGAATACCTACACTTCTATCGTCAGGCCTATTCTCGAATATGCAGCACCCATATGGGCATCGGCAAGGCCTACTGTTAAAGAAAAGATCGACGCTATTCAATACAGGGCCTCTAAAATCATCACTGGAGCTGTTTCATCAACGGATAACATCAAAATTGAAAAGGAATGTGGCCTTGCCCCCTTGGAAAGCAGAAGAAAATTAACAACCATTAAATTTACCAACAAAATCCAAACCCTTGCTGATCGCCATATCTCAAGTAGAACCTTTAGAGCGTGGAGTGGAAATTGCAGGCTGAAGAGATCCTCGACCCTCCAACATGACCAAGATATCAGGAATGATATCAACCTCAAATATGAGACCTTCAAAATTTCCAAAGAGCCTTACAACATCCTGTGCCCTCTCCCCCAAACAAAAATCTATTTAAATCTCTTACAACCTTGTACCAAGAAAGATCCCACCACAATAATTAAAGAGAAAGGCGACCATACCATTGAAGTACTCACGACCTCAAATCAAGATCTGACGATCGCCTACACAGATGGCTCTTCTGACTCTAATCTCGATAGAGGAGGAGCAGGTGTCTTTTTCATCGAACCAGACGGAGCGCAGGAATGCCACGGTATTCCTGTTGGGAAAATCGCCTCCAACTATACATCCGAGCTCGTTGCCATCAAATGTGCTCTGGAGATTTATCTGTCTAAGGAGGACCAGAGTTCCAAAGGCATCATCATATTCTCAGATTGCAGATCAGCATTGCAAGCGATCCAGAAGGGCAAATGTCAACTCAGCCATCAGATCATTGAGCTCACAAACAAAATCATTGCTGCCCAGAGATCCTGCATCTTGCAATGGATACCGGCTCATGTAAATATTTTCGGTAGAAGGCCGATGAGCTCGCAAAGGCTGCACGTAATTCTCCTCAGCCATCCAAATGTCTAACCCTCGTTGACGCCAATGCCGTCGCTGGCCGAAGACTAATCGGTCAACAAGTTAAACGAAACTCCATTCCGGAATTGAACTGTGATAGAGCCTTATCAACTATTTTAACCAGACTGAGGACAAACCATTTAAAGGGGATGAGGATTTCTGAGGACGGGCAGCGTAGTTACACCAACTTTTGTCCTCACTGCCCAGACGACATCCCACTGTCTCCCCAACACATCTTCAGCTGCCCAGCAATCCAGGCCAAACTTCTTAATATCGGCTCTAAAGACCCAGTAGACCTACTTTATACAGATAGGGCTGTCGAGGTTGCTAAAGCTGTCTTCGACAGCTTCGGAGCCATCTAGTTGCACTTTCATAGACACGACATCATCATCATCATCAATGAAGTTATCAGTTATTATGGCGTTAATAATCCACTAAGCTGGAAGTATCCAATATAACAATGAACCTAATTGTGTATAAACTACAAAAGTTCTGAAATATTTCATGAAAACATGCTGTTTGCCATTTAACTTAATTTTGTGTTCAAAAGGACCTTTTTTAATTATGTGCAAAATTCTTCATATGTACATCAATTATTCTTTCTTACAACTACTCGGTATTCGGTACTCGGTTGACGAAGTGCTACTCGGTGCAGCACTAGTTCAGACATTTTGTTTCCAAGTTGCGGCCACTTGAAAATGTTCCATCACGATAGCTTTTAAAATACTAAACTGATTCAAACCAAAGTTGGATAGTGAACTTACGGTTCAAATATCTTGAATAATTTCGCTTGGTAGCTTGCTCCGTCATTTTATTTCCAAGTGGCGGTCACTGGAAAAATTTTCATTACAACTTTTTGTAATACTGAATCAGTTCATACCGAATTTGAGTAGCGGATTTATCATTCAAATATCTCAGATAAGTTCGCTGGGCATCTCACTCAGCTTTTTTTTGTTTGTAAGTAGTGGCCACTTAAAATCACGGTGCCACTAGAAAATTTCGTATCAAGGATAAGTTTTAAAATACTGAATTAGTTTGAACTAAAGAGCGACAGTGAACTTATCATACAAATATCTTGAATGATTTAGCTAAGCAAGTTGCACCGCCATTTCGTTCCCAAGTTGCAGCCACTTAGGCTGCCACTTGAAAAGTTATCTTAAAAATAACTTTTGAAATACTGCACTGATTCGAACCAAAGTTAGACAGTAATCTTATGCTTCAAATATCTTGGATGAGTTTGCTGAGCAACTTGCTCCGTAAATTTTCAAGCGGCGGCCACTTGAAAATTTGTTATAACGATAACTTTTGAAATACTTCGTCAATTCAAACCAAAGTTGAAAAATGGATTTATCATTTAAATATCTATGATTTCGGTGGGCAAGTTTAACCGCTATTTTGTTTCCAAGTTGCGACCTCTTGAACGCTGCCACTTGAATATTTTTTATCGCGATAACGTTTGAAATACTGAATTTATTCGAACCAAAGTTGGACAGTGGACTTATCTTACAAATGTCTTAGATTAGTACACTGAGTATCTCGTTCTGCCATTTTGATACAAGTGGCGGCCACTTAATTTTTCAACACGATAACTTGAAATTCTGTATTAATTCGAACTAAATTTGTACAGTACACTTATCTCACAAATGCATTTGATATATTTGTTTGCCAACTTGGTCCGCCATCTTGTTTTCAAATGTCTACCTCTTTAAAATTTCAAAATTATATAAAAAGGTATTTATGAACCGATTTGCTTAAAAACTTATGTACACAACTTACATCAATATTTCTACCAAATCCATAAACAATTTGTCAAAATGGCGGCTACTTGATTAAAAAAAAAAAAAAAAAAAAAAAAAAAAAGAAAGAAAATGAGCCGGAAGGACTTGTTTTTAAATGAAAACTTTTTTCGTAAATGAAGTTATTGAACAGATTAGAGAATTTTAAATAAGTTGAAGTACTCTACAGCTGAATTAAGAAATACAGTGCATTCCAGTGTCTTTTTAAAAAAAGTGCCCAAAATATGTGAAAATTAAGCATTCATGGCTTAACAGTCTCCAGTAAAAAAAAAAAAAAAAAAAAAAAAATGATCAGGCACTTTTTTCAAGACAAGTATTTTTTTCCAAACCAAAGAATTCTTCATGTATTCCCACAAACAGTGAAAAGTATAGTTCATCTTTCAGAGTTCGTATGAGATGAGTGAAGACACTCCAGATAAAAAAACAGAAGGAAGTGAAAGGAAAAAAATAATATTGCATCATTTATCAAAAAAAAAAAAAAAAAAAAAAAATTCTGGAAGGGAAAAAGAAAAAAAAAAAAAAAAAAGGAAAACTGGAATAAAGTTTAAAGAGTCAAATATGCTAAGATGTATACTTGTGATGAAATAATCTATGTGATGAAACAATTTCTATACTCTCGGCAATTTTCATTTAATGTTTTGTAAATCTATATATATATAAAAGAGCAGAGTCTGTCTGTGTGTGTGTGTGTGTGTGTCCGCTATAGAATCCTAGGCCGTTTCACCGAGCGGGACAAAATTTGGCACGGTTAATGTTTACGACCCGAGAAAGACAACGCCGCAAGCGATTTTACAAAATTCGCCCCCCAAGCGGGGGAGGGGGGGCAAAACGTAATTTCACAAAATCCTTCATATCTCAAACAAAAAAAACCAGATATCCGTAAAATTTTTGCTTTTGAATATAGCTAATACAAATGTCTAAAAATCGGTTTCTGAAATTTTTGAAATTCGGTCCCCAAGGGGGGCGGGGGGGCAAAACGTGATTTCACATGCGTAAAACGTGATTTCGCATAATCCTATATATCTCAAACAAAAAAAATAGATATACGTGAAATTTTTGCTCTAAAATATAGCTAATGCAACTATCTAAAAACCAATTTCTGGAATTTTAGAAATTCAGCCCCCAGGTGGGGCAGCAAGAGGGGGGGGAGCTATGGAGCAAAAACAAATAGAAATAGAGTTAGGCTGTTCAAAATTGGTACAGATAATTTTTAAAGGCCTGCAAGAAGAATGGGGATATTTTCGATTGTGTAAAGTTATTAGGAGGGGCGAGAAGGGGAAGGAGGGGAGGGGGGGGGCAAAAAAATAAAAATAGTGTCAGATCGTTCAAAATTGGTACGTAGAGGTTTTCGATACTTACAAATCGATTGCGGATATTTTTGAATTTGTAAAATTATTAGGAGGGGCGGGTAGGGGGGGTGGGGCGGTAAGGGGGGGGCTATGGGGCAAAAACAAATAGAAATACAGTTAGGCCGTTCGAAATTGGTACAGATAGGTTAAAGAGGCCTGCAAGTCGAATGGGGATATTTTCGAAAGTGTAAAGTTATTCGGAGGGGCGAGAAGGGGGAGGGGAGAGGGGGGGGGGCAAAAAAATAAAAATAGAGCAAGATCGTTCAAAATTGGTATATAGAGGTTTTCGATACTTACAAATCGATTGGGGATATTTTCGAATTTGTAAAATTATTAAGAGGGGCGGGAAGGGGGGGCTATGGGCAAAAACAAATAGAAATACAGTTAGGCCTTTCAAAATTGGTACAGATAGGTTTTAGAGGCCTGCAAGTCGAATGGGGATATTTTCGAAAGTGTAAAGTTATTAGAAGGGCCGGGAAGGGAGGGCGGAGGGGCAAAAAAAAATAGAGTTAAATCATTCAAAATTTGTACATCGAGGTTTTCGGTACCTACAAATCGATTGCGGATATTTTTGAATTTTTAAAATTATTGGGAGGGGCGGGAAGGGGGGAGGGAGCGGAGGGGGCAAAAAAATAAAAACGGAGATAGATCGTTCACAACTGGTGCATAGAGGTTTTTGATACTTACAAATCGATTGCGGATATTTTCGAATTTGTAAAATTATTAGGGTGCTCATACATTAGGATGCTCATTCGCGCGTACGCATCGCGCACGGTTCTACGCTGCCGAAGGCAGTTAGGACCCGGTGCGACATTTTCCCGATCAGAGTTTTTTTTTTCTTTTTTTTTTTTTTTTCACATGATAAAAATTAATGCAATTTTGAGAATTCGTTAATTATAATGATTCATTTAAAAATAGTGACCAGCGAAGCGGGCGTAGCCTGCTAGTTATCATATAAAACACTTCCGAAGCCTAATTTGAATTGTTTAACATAGGTTTGCATGATAGTAGTCGTTATCTTACCTCTTAATCTTCAACCTGTATCTATAGTATTAAATTTCAGGGTAAGAGAAAGTCGTGTGAGTGACACACCAGATTATTTAAGTATAAAATCGTGATGGAAAAAATCTGGTGTATCACTCACACAACTTTCTCTTTTCCTGAAATTTAATACTATAAGTACGAAGTACGGATTGGCGATTAAGGGTTAAGATATCTAGTACTGTTATGTAAACCTGTGTTAAAACAATTCAACTTAGGCTTCGGAACAGCTTTATTTGAAAATTAATTCAATGTGATCCCCGTTTCATTATTGTACCTACATTTATAGAGAATTCAAATCTGTTATTAAGTTCAAAAGTTTATTTAAAATTATTCAGACAACTTTCTCACACATCATTCCTTGAAAATTTCATTCTTGAACAAACTTTTCCAGTAACAAACGTATTCCCTTCAAAATATATCATTTGGATCGCCTGAAATTATTTGTTTTTAATTTACTCTAGCAGACACAGGCAAAGATCAAACTATAAAACTTGACTTCGGTATTTAGAAAGCTAAAAAACGAGTAAATATACAAATAACAAGCGATGAATATTTAGCTTAAAAACATACATCATTTACCATATCTCTATGAGGAATTCATTTCAATTCCTGAACAGCTTTCCTGGAAATGTGGAAATGGTAAAATTTTATAGTTAAGCACTTCCACTAATATTAAAAAATAATGTTATGGCTTAAATATTGGCAGCCCTGTATATCTTCTGAAAGTTATGTACACATCACATGGTGCACATAAATATAATCCTACATTAATAACACGCGGTACAACCTGAAGTACACTTCCATCAATTTTCAAGTATTGTCGTACTATAATCTAGTAATCTATAAAATCGTTCTTCCTGACTGAGTGGGTGGGTGAGGGGGCGATTCATCATCGCCCAGACCAAACCCTTAGACCTAGAAGCATGAAATTTTGTGACAATGTTCTTTCTATGACGTAGGCATCCACTAAGAAGCGATTTTACAAAATTCGCCCCCCAAGGGACGGGGGGAGGGCAAAACGTGATTTCGCATAATCCTATATATCTCAAACAAATAAAACAGATATATACATGAAATTTTTGCTCTAAAATATAGCTAATGCAACTAAATCAACAAAATCAAATAGAAATACAGTTAGGCCGTTCAAAATTGGTACAGATAGGTTTTAGAGGCCTGCAAGTCGAATGGGGATATTTTCGAAAGTGTAAAGTTATTAAGAGGGCCGGGAAAGGGGGAGGGGAGAGGGGGGACAAAAAAATAAAATAGAGTTGATCGTTCAAAATTGGTATATAGAGGTTTTCGATACTTACAAATCGATTGCGGATATTTTCGAATACGTAGTTATTAGGGGGGCGGGAAGGGGGAGCGGAGTGGCAAAAAAATAAAAATAGAGATAGATCGTTCAAAACTGGTGCATAAAGGTTTTTGATACTTACAAATCGATTACGGATATTTTCGAATTTGTAAAATTATTAGGATAGGCGGGAGGGGGGCGAAGGGGGAAAATAATAGAAATAAGAGTTAGAGCATTTTGGGAATTTTTTCCGAAGGCAGTGAGAACCCGATGTAACATTTTTCCTAATCAGATTTTGTTTCTCTTTTTTTTTTTTTCACGTGATAAAAATTAATGCAATTTTGAGAATTCAGTAATTATAGTGATTCATTTAAAAATAGGGACCAGCGAAGCGGGCGTTGACTGCTAGAAAATAATAATAGAATTGGAATAATAATCTCTAACACAAATATAAGCAAAGAAAAATCAAGCGATTCGACAAATTATAAAATACTCTCCAACACTGTACGTATTTACCCATTACGTTATCTATCTATATTAATAAAATCAGACTTTTGTCTGTAAAATTGTCAGAATAAAAAACTTTTGTGTTATCTATACGTTTCATACGCCATGAACACCAAAAATGACTTCAGAAAAATTTTGTCTGTGTCTGCGTGTGTGTTGTATATGTATGCGGGGAATTTTCTGCCTACCATACCTCAGAAACTAATAAAGATAGAAGTACGAAACTTCAGAATAGATACAGGTCTGGTGAACAGATGAATTTCCCAATTTTGGTGAAAATTGGAAAACTGGAAGTGGGTTATCGGAAACCGGAAGTGGGACCGTAAGTCCGTATCTCAAAAACGGCTCTAACGATTTTCTTCAAAGTTGGCATATAAACACTCTATTAGATGACCTTTTGAATGATATAGTTGGCTAGTTCAGAAAAATTGACAGGCGTCCTGTATAAACAGCTAAATATGATATAGTATAAATATGATTTGAAATCATATAAGTACCGATAAAAACTCGCATTAAAGTTTTTACGTCGACGCTAAATTAAAACACAGTACACACATATTAGACAATTATACGGATCAAGCGTAGGAGTTACATAGTAGAGAGTACAGTATACAAATTCTGAAACAGCAGCGTTCCTCGAAAAGTAAAATGAAATAATAATATAGTAACTGAATCTCAAAGGAACAGTGGAGTTTAAAGAAATTCCAGAAAAACTTCATGTACCTTAAACGCAAAACATAGTGGAATAATAATAATGAAACAGATTGCATGTATGTAAGTAGGTAAAAAACACCGGTTCTAGCCCAGCAGGGTGGTGCGTTGGTGCGCAGGCAAGCCGTGCGGGTGCCGCACCACCCCCTGAGGGGTGCGGATGACTTGTTATTGACCTTGAGACATCTTCTAACTTAATCGTAAAAGATGACGAGGGTATTAATGAGGAAATTTAATTAAAAAAATTAATTAGTGATTTTTTGTAAAAGGTGACGATGGTTTTAAAGAGATGTTTGCGGTAGAATGAAAAAAGCATGCTATTGTTTGTGAGTCATTAGAAAATTAATTAGAGAGTTAATTAAGAAATTAATTAAGAAATTAATTAAAAAATGGGCAATAAAAAAGGAATCGATAAAATATATGAATTTAAGGAAGTTGATGTGAATGTACTATGAAAGAAATAGAGTGATCTGACTGGGGTTCGAACCCGGTACCTTGCAGTAAAAATATTTCAGTACTTTTCGCGTATGTGTGACTGATTTTTCTATTATATACCTGTACAGATCTTTTTCAACCTAAGAATACAATAGTTTGAGAATAATTCAATCGTTTAAATGATATTAATTACAGAATAATAATTAAGAAAAATATTAATTAAGGATCTTCTTGTAAAAAATCATAAAATATTTTCCGAAAAAAAGACAATGAAAGCAAAAATTAAGTATAAAGAATGAAAGAAAGTTTAGAAACATAGATTTTGACTGAGATTCGACCCTGCTACCTTGCAGCAAAAAAATATTTCAGTAGTTTTCGCATATGTGTGAGTGATTTTTCTATTATATGCCTATGCAGATCTTTTTTAACCTAAGAATGCTATTGATTGAAAAAAATTCAATCGTAAAATTAATATAAATTACAGAATAATAATTAAGAAAAATAATAATTGAAGATCTTGTAAAAATTCACCAGATGTTTTTCGAAAAAAGATAATGTGCGTGAAAATTAAGTTAAAAGATGATTAAAATCTCAAATGTGTAAGTGAAATTAGATTAGGATGAAAGACGAGAATTGTTTTTTGAAAGATAACTAAAAAAGAGTGATTAAAATTTCTTATTAATTACTTAATTGAAGAAAGTTCGTTAAAAAAAAAAAAAAAAAAAAAACTTTTCACCATAATGATTTTTTAATTATGAATAACTAGTATCCATTTTAAACTGTATATATTTTTTACATTATAAATAGTAGACTTCATTCGTCAATGGTGACGTCACAATGTTTGCGGAAAAGGAGGTAGCATATCCTTCGGCCATTTCTGAGAATTGGGTTGGGTACGGTGTCAAAAGAGAGGGAAAGAAAATTCCAGATTTTGCCTCAACTTTTCACACGTTTAAATATGTTTACTGTTGGATGTACTAAAAATTATCTGCTATTTTGAATTATGTTCAGTCCATTACTTTATAAGTTCAATACTCAAGAAAAATGTATGTAATATGAAATTAAAAGTTAAAAAAAAAAAAAAAAAAAAAAACTTTAAATGGAAATTTTGTTTAAGAAAAAAATATTTGAAGTAAAATTCAACTTTAAAAAAAAAAATAAAAATAAGTTGAACAATGTAAAAAACTTCATAGAATGTAAAATTAAAAGTTTACCATTCTCGAAAAATTCACTGTTTGAAAAAAGTCTTAACAAGTTTAAGAAAATATCGTAACATATTGTATTATATTTTACCCCTATCATTTTTCACAAGTTATTTTAGTGCAAAATAATAACTGATGTCGAAAATTTCTCTACCTTAAACAGTTATACTTGAGATATAACTTTTTGGAATCTTCTTATCACTGTCATCGAACATACTTGTATACTTAAAAATTTTTACAAAGGGGTATAACGTGAATCTGAAGGGGACAAAAAAAAAAAAAAAAAAAAAAAAAAAATGTTCAAGTAATTAATCTTCATATAGGGTAGGTGCTCCAGTGATTGGCATGCTCCAGTAATTGACATTTATCCCGAAATAATTAATAAATAAGAAAAATAATAAAATCATATTTTGCATATAAGAATTTTAACATTTTATGTCACACACTAGAGGATAGGGTGCTAATAACTGGTAAAATGAATAAGTAGCAGTGTCAAACACTGGAACATAGGAGGCCAACTACTGATAAAATGGAAAACTGGCAATGTCAATTACTGGAACATTGAGTGGGTGTCAAATAAAAATTCATAAAAAAAAATAATTGTAATCAAATTGTAGGATCTCAATGCATGTTTCCTCATATCATTTGCTAACGAGCGCACACCTGTCATGACGTCAGATGTGACGTAACTGTATTACGTAATCAACAGCGCATCTTCGCTTCTCAGAGAGAGAGAGGTTTATTATATGAGTCTGTACGAGAAAGCTGTGCTAAACGGCCAGCATTATGTTATTCTTCTTTTCTATATTATTAAATGTTGTGATTGTTTAAAAGACTCTGCTTTTCACTCTGTGGACCCATTTAAACCAACACAAATGTATATATTTTAACATATATGTGGTTCTGAATGTCTTTCATACCATATATACTAACTTGAGATTTCTAAAAATATTTTCTGATGACTAGAACATTAAAAACATCAGCGATTGCTCTAAAAGTGTCAATCACTGGTGCACTTACCCTAACTAAACTAATCTTCATTTTGACGGGGATTGTGGAGACAGTTCATGTTAAAAGTAATTCACGTTAACGAGGTTTGACTGTATATGTATTCCCATGTTTATTGAATTTTACATAGTTCTGTTTTCCTCCCCCACCCGTCCGAATTTTTCTACTTCCATTACCCGACCACTGTAGGTAACGGAAGTATTGCATTCGGTCCAAAAATTCGATGTCGAGTTTTCACCTGAATTACAAGTTTTAAGTTCACTTGAGACCAAAAAAGCAGCTTTTCGCAATTAGTCAGTGTATGTGTATGCATGTGTGTGTGTGTGTGTATGTATGTGGAGAATCTTCTGGCTATCATATCTGCGAAACTATAAAGATAGAACTATGAAACTATGCCAGTTTTAGATCTCGGAAATTGGTGTTTCAAAAGATAACCCCCCCCCCTTTTTTTTTTTTTAACTCGCTATGTAAACTTTGCTTTACACGTCTTTATATATATATCAGCTTTCTCTTATAGGAAATTTGTTAGGTGTCCACTTCGTTAGGGCAATTTTATGTCTTCTGATCACATTAAATTTCTAAAAAAAAAAAAAAAAAAAATGCATACAATACGTGTAAAAGTGGGTAATGGAAGTCGTGTGGTTGTTTCACACCAGATTTTTTAAAATCCGCAACTGTGCATAACTTTTGTTTTTGAAAAGAAAAGCCATTTTCGTCGTCTTCTATAATTAACAATTTGCAATTAATAATTATTTCTTTAGTGTTTTTTATTTTTTTTAACTAAATCTATAAGAATTATTTCCCTTACACTTTCTAACTATTTTTCAAAATTCAATGCCCTAGGCCTCATGAGAATGCAGACTTCTTTAGGGGAATGCCATACCTCTAAATCTATTCTGTTACATTATTTCTTTTTAGAAAATGAGAATTAAAATTAAAGAATACTTCGGTTAGACCTGTCTCTTACTCAAGTTATATTTCAATATTTTTGTCTCGAACAAAATTATCCAATCGATATGACATTTTAAATTGTAACATTCGAATAAATCGAATTTACCGATTCTAAAATATTTATTAAGAAAAAAGCTAGATAAATGATTTGCGGATTATTTTGGGAAAAAAGAAACTCATTTTAGAAAATACAAGTATTACGACAGCCTATCATTAGGGTTAAAATTGGCTTATAATAATCTCACTCCAATCTTTTAGAACACAAAGGAAATAACACGCGCCGATAACGTTCATTTTCCATTACAGCATACTTAAATTGCAAATACTTACTATAGTACTTTGAATTAAATCGATATCCTCTTCAGTATCAGCATAATATTATAAGATTTATTTAATAAAAAGTCAGATCGTATCTTAATATTTATCTGAAGTTTTCCTTTTGAGGTATTATGTGCAAGTTTCCTTTCAGAAATTTTAAATTCTTTGGAAGTTTTCCTCAAAAATGCATACGCCCGGTGAAGCTATGACCTTTTGACAGATAAGTGAAAAACGTAGGGCAAAAGAAATTTTCTACTATTTTTAAAATGCAGAACACGAGTATTCTACATCAAGTTCGAAAACGTGTTTTTTTTTCCTCATTATTTATTACGTGCGAAAAGTTTCTGGCATACATATATAGTTTTCGTTCTCTGGGTAAGTCGCAATGCACATTTCAGCTTTTATTTATCTATTTACTTGTTAGAAATACAAGATTAAAAAGAAAAAAAAAATCTTGTATGAAACAACCACACGACTTCCATTACCCAGTATTACTCATATTATATGCATTTTTTGGAATTTTCCAGTAAGAGAAACTTGATACACGTGTAAAGACATAAAACAGACGAGTTTACACAGCGAGTTAAAAAAATAAGAAAAAAAATGATGGAGTTATTTTTTTAAACACCAATTTCAGAGATCTAAAACTGAACTATCTAATCAGAATGACCGTTAATTTTTCTGTAATAACCACATAATACATGAAAAAGGGTATCTAAAATGGATTTATGTAACAATTTTCAAGAAAATCGTAATAGCCGTTTTTGAGATACCAACTTTTACTAAAACTTGGCATACTCAATTATTGACCGGAAAACAATAATTACATACAAAAGGATATTTAAAAGGGAGTTAATATGGCGAGTTTGAAAAAACAGCCATTTTTAAAGGAACGCACTTTGCGAGACCTGAAATCGAGCTATTTATACAGGACGCCTAAAAATTTTCCTGAACTAACCTACTATATCATTCGAAAGGGTATTTAATAGTGTTTATATAGCAATTTTGAAGAAAATCTTAGAGCCGTTTTTGAGATATGGACTTATGGTCCCACTTCCATTTTCCGATGACCCACTTCCGGTTTTCTAACTTTCACCGAAATTTGGGAAGTTCATCTGTACACCAGACATGTATCAATTCTGAAGTTTCATAGTTCTATCTTTATTAGTTTCGGAGATATGATAGCCATAAGATTCAGGGTTGTTCGGTTTTTTCCATAGTGGAAAAAACCTGGTTAAAACCGTCCCGGACAAAATACCGTTTTGTCCACTCTTGTCCACTATTAATTATTTGCGAGTACTAAATAAAAAATTATCTTTATTCTTTCCATATATATATAACGCAATTCTTTAATTATATGTGTATATGTGTAGGGCTCATGAAATACAGTCACCTGGTCGCCATCGGCGACCATTATTTTTTAGCTGGCGATGTTTTCAACTTTAAGAAAATTCAACTTTTTTTTTTTTAATATTTTGGTGAAAGAATTGGTCTCAGAATTGGGCTCCGATTCTATTATCGATGTAGGCTAACTCTTGCTGTTTTGATTCCTGCTTCTTTCACCACTTTTTGAGACACTGTGTTTTATCAATACACCATTAGGGAACTTACACATCTCCGTGCATGTTCCATGTTAAATTATTGCACTGTTTTAGGGAATTGGTTTACACTGCTCCTGTTTGCCTATGCTATTGACCTGGTGCTGAATCGTTGTGCCAGTTTAATGATGTATCAGTGCTGATGGTGTATTGTTTTAATGAAAATAATAAAACTGGTTTCATGATGTTAAATTTAAACAGGTGTTTCCTGATGTATCATTATAGCCTAATAAATAATTGGCTTTTATGCATAGAATTTTGATTTCTATATTCAAGTAAATTTTAAAATTGAAAAAGAAAAGTAAAAGAAAAGAAAGAAAGAAAATGACGGAGGATATTTTTTACGGGCTACCAGAAATTTTTGTTGGCGACCGTTTTTTTTTTTTTATAAATTCCTGGAACCCTGTGTATGTGTATATAATCAATTTAAATACTTCAAAATAGATATGAATGAAATAGATATGCACAGTTAACAATATTTGATAAATAAATATATCTGTATTTTTCTAAGGGTGGATTGGATACAAAAGTGATAGTTTATAGTTTCAATTTTAATTCCCCTCTCTTTCCCCACTGCTTTCAACTACATTGTCATTTCTTCTCTCATAGTCATAAATACCATTTAAAAAATTGTTATTAAGCATGATGAAATTGAATGGTTCATATATCTTTCATGGAATTTTTTACTTTCTGAAAATATACTGGTAAGGAAAGTATTGTAATCATGACGAAAACATGACTTTGTAATTTTGGTGTATCTATATGTTTTGAGGTCCCATGACTTAATTTTTGCTATTTTTACGATGATGTATGTATGTCTGTCTGAGTAGGAACACAATATTGTCTAAATGCTTTGTTCAAATCAGCTAAAATTTAGTACATATATTACTGGTTATCGTAGCACAAACTGTATACATCTTGGAAAATCTGTTTTTTTTTTTTTTTGGGGGGGGGGGGGCACAAAGATAAATTCTTTATTATTATAGCCTAGGGGCTCAAATAATTTAAAGTGTGATAGTATCTGAATTCCTTTTTCTATTCAGCTGAAACATTATACACACGTTATAAGTCACCGTCGAATGAATTGTGCAGATTTATTTTGGTGAATCTAACAATTTATAGTTTTTTTTTACAGGGGCACAATGAAAAATTCTGTAATATTATGGTCTATAGTCTGAAATTATTTAAAATGTGATAGCGTCTAAATGCCTCATTTGATTGAGCTTTAAATTTATATACAAGTTATAGGTCTATGTCACACAAACTGTATACATTTTGATGAATCTAGCACTATTAGTTATTTTACATAAAAACAGATACATAAAAAAATATACATACATTCCATTTCGTTAAACAATATACTATTTGGGAGAAAATAATCGAAAAGGTTTCTATGCATATGTGTGAGTTTAGCTCTATAAAAATGAACCGTCATTGTCTAAAATGAAATGTTAATTGTAATTTTATTTTGCAAAATTAAATTTTTCACAATTTCAGAAAAGAAGGTTAAAAAAAAAAAAAAAAAAAAAAAAAAAGCTAGCCAAAAAGTTCAGAAGAATTTTATTTTCGCATTGAATTTAGATTCGCAAAATTATGTGTAGAATTTTTCACAATTTAAAAAAAAAGTAACCTGTCTGAAAAGTCTGGACAGACCCCTGATTAATGTTCAGAAATCCGAGTGAAATCAATCGACATTTTTATTATTTCTCCTCTTAAAGCTTCTGCCTGTTTACTAAATTGATTTTATATATATATACGCACATTTATATAACTTTTGTAAAAAAATAAACTTTTTTATTTGGAAGTAAATTGTATTTTTTTATCTGGAATTTCTATTACCAATTAATATATATATATATATATTTACAAAATTAAAATAAGAATATAAAATTATCAAATGATTATGTAAATTTGATTTTTTTTAAATTCTTGGATAAGAAAATGACATGTTGGTATTGCAAATAAAATGTTATACAGAATTGAAAGCTTTGCTTTGAAAAGGCTTGCTGATATAAATTGATAAAAACATTAAATCTACATTTATGAGTTTTTTTTTTTTTTTTTAATCTAGTACAGAAATGTTAAATAAATATTTCCATGTGAAGTACAAAATGACAAAGAAACAACTTTAATTATTTTTAAGATTATAATCATATATGTATTAATCAATCATGTTGATCTTGAAAAACTTTAATATTGAAAATAATCTCTTCAGAGAGGGTAGGAGTGTTCAGTGCTGGGAGGTTAAGTTATTCTTCATTTTTAACTGTCAACATTATGTATGAAATCTTTTTCTGGCTACGGCCTTGTCTATTTCTTTTGTTTTTTAAGATTTAGATATAGCATTAAATATTTTTTTATCTTAATATCCAATATGATAATGTTATAATAGTCCACAACAGATTTACTTTGTTACATTTGCAAACTATACATAACTAATATAAGTAATTATCATTTTCTTTATGATTTGTTTTTAATGATCATGATTAAAATGAAATTACACTTTTCATTAAAATTATTTCTAATAAAATATTTCTATTGCTAAAATTGCTAATTCAAAGTTAAAAATTGCTTTAACAGAATAATTTTATGCAGCGAACATGTACAGTTGAATGGATTTTATTTCGTCCAATTTCTTGTGGTTTTTTCCAGTTTTGTCCAGCGTCCCGGACTTTTGACAAAAAAGTGGACAAAATAACAACCCTGATAAGATTCCACACATACATACACACACACACACACTGACCAATTGCCAAAAACTACTTTTTTGGACTCGGGAGCCCTTAAAACGTGTAAATCATGAAAACTCGATATAGAATTTTTGGACCGAATGGAATACTTCCATTACCTACGGAAGTAGGGTAATGGAAGTAAAAATAACGGCTTTATAATTTTCAAAAAAAAAAAAAAAAAAAAAGAGAGAGAGAGTAAAAGCTATAAGCCATTGTTTCTGTTAAAATGCAAAACGTTAAGCGCAGTTAAGAAAGCAATTTTATTAATTACGGGGCACTAAAAGCAAATTTTGAAAGATTTACTAAGTAGAATTTAGGAATTTCAATACTACATATTTAGATGTGAATGAGAAATTCGTTTGTAAAATACATAATTTTAAATCTCTCAGTTAATTACAAAATAAATTTCATTTTTTTTTGTTTTGTTTTTTACATTTCAACTTAGTTATTGCAGTTAATCGTTTATTTTGGTAAAAAAAATTAAAAATAATCTGGTGTGTCACTCACACGACTTTCTCTTACCCTGAAATTTAATACTATAAATACAGGCTGCAGATTAAGAGGTAATATAAAGAGTACTGTTATGTAAACCAATATTAAACAATTTATATTAGGCTTCGGAAGAGTTTTATATGACAACTAGTTCTGTGTGAGGGGGGCACCGCCCTCCTCAAACCCTCATTAAATTAATGCACCTACATTTATATAGAATTTAATTCGGTTATTAAAAAATAATTCTGTTTTTAAAAAATAATTTATTAAAATTATTATTTTAAAAAATCATCTTTTATGGTAATACAGACGATTTACACATTAGAGAAGTAATATAACATTAATTATTAAAAAAAAAGTTGAATTTATTCTCAATATTCCATTAAAAAAAAAAAAAATGTTAAAAATGAAAAAAATCGATAACTTTATTTTAAATTATCGCAGATCGATGGTTCAAGCATTCGTTTCAAAAGGTATTGGCGAGCTCTTTCGAAAGATACCCATCATGAAAATTTACTCCCCTCGAGGGGGGAATCCCCCCCAAGGGGGGGGGGGAAGCGGGGCTTCTACATACACAAATTTTTTTTCCCAGTTGACTATCTCCATTACAAAAAAATATATATTCGTTTCATTTGGCTTAGTGCAGTCTATCGATGTTAAACTCTACTTACCTGCAATTTCCGTAAACGTAATGTATTTGAATACTTTTGAGTGTCCCTGTACACGAACCATTTCCTTCATCTCAACGAAAAGCTTACTGTAGAATCCCTTATGATACACATTTAGAATACCGAGTTTGGAATTGCTGCTACTATTTGTTCTTGAGATAAGCTGCTAACAGACACACAGACATCCATCCACATACACAGACACACAGACCATTCTTTGAAAACATGATCTTCGTATTCAGGGGACCTCAGAACATGTAAATATAACAAAAACTCACGTTCGAAAATTTGACCCTAAAACAATACTTTCTCGACCCTATGGGTGACAGAAAATAAAAAATAAATAAATAAATAAAAATAGTAATGGTTTCGTAGCTATTTGAAAAAGTAGGGAGTTATACTGGATCATTTAAAGCAGATATTACAGCGATTATCTTTTTCGACAATAAATCATATAAATATTATACTTCCAACTACAAAATTTGTTCAAATCTAAATTTTAAATAGTTTTTTTTTTTTTTTTTTTTTTTTTTTTTTTGAGGGGGTGGGAGGGGGGGCTAGTACGAAAGTTGTATGTCTATTAAAATACAAAATTTAATTTTTTAAAAGCTTTTTCTTTCCTATCATTTATACACTGCTCGACATTGAAAATGCAACAACAAGGAATGATAATAACGGAATGAAATTTGTTGGACATATACATTATAGTAGGAAGAACAATTGATTAAAATTTCAGTTAATTTGGAGTAATATGTACTGAGAAAATAGTACATAAAGCAGCGACCTCTGTCAGCAATAACAGCACATATCTGCCTAGGCATTGGATCGAACAGCTGGGATTCGACATCATCATACTGTCCATCATTTACAATGAAGTCATGGGTTCCCATTGGATACACGTCTCGATTCCTTCATGTTCGTATTCCTGGCACTCTGAACAGCGGCCATTAAATTTCTGATGAGTTAAGGCCCGCCCCTCTGCCCTGTATTCGAGGCCTCCGTAGCGCAAAATTTAAGCAAGATAATGCACGACCACAAGTTGTTTGTATTGTCCGGACCTTCTTTGATACAGAATGTGTTCGACTGTTGCTCTGGCCAGCGCGTTCTCCTGATCTCGCACCAATGAAAATGACTGTTTAATCATTCAAAAGCGACTGCCCCCCCCCCCCCCACTCACCAGTAACTTCGATCGATGAATTGTGGAATCGTGTTGAAGCTTCATGAAGTGCTCTACCCGTACACGTCATTCAATCGCTGTTCGATTCAATTCCTAGGCAGATATGTGCTGTTATTGCTCACAGAGGTCGCTGCTTTATGTACTGTTTTCTCAGTACATATTACTCCAAATTTCCTGAAATTTTAATCAATTGTTCTTCCTATTATAATGTATATGTCCATCAAATTTCATTCCGTTATTATCATTCCTTCTTGGTGTTGCATTTTCAATGTCGAGCAGTGTATTTAGAAAAATATGTAAATAGAAAATATACTGCTAATTTAATATTAAAAAAAAAAAAAAAATATGGAGTGACTCAACTCGACTTTCCGAATATTGAGTAATTAACAGTTTTGTAGATAAAGTAAAGAAAGAGGAGTTGTTAAACAAACAAGAGAGAGAAAACCATAATAGAGTGTTTGAGTATTTTTCTCCATATATTACATGATGTTTTATTTAACGCTACTGAACTTTGAGCCCATAGATCATAATAATAAAGAATTTTTCGTTGTATTCCTGTAAAAACCTATAAATGCTAAATTCACCAAAATGATAATAGTTAGTGCAACAGTGATTTATAATATTCATATAAAATTTCAGCTCAATTAAATGAGGCGTTTAGATGCTACCGCACTTTTAAAAATTTGGTCCCTTAGAAATAATGATAAAGAATTTTTCTTTGTGTCCCTGTAAAAAAACTGTATGTGCTAAATTCACGAAAATCTATACAGTTGGTGCAACTGTGACCTATAACATGTATACAATTTTTTTGCTTAGATTAATAAGGCGTTTAGACGCTATCACACTTTTAAAAATTTGGCCCCATAGGCCATAATGATAAAAAAAATTTCATGGTGCCCCTGTTAAAAAAAAAAAACTATAAGTGCTAAATTCACCAAAATCTATACAGTTCGTGCAACTGTGACCTATAACATGTGTACAAATTTTTTGCTCAGATTAATAAAATGTTTAGACGCTATCGCACTTTTAAAAATTTGGCCCCATAGGCCATAATGATAAAGAATTTTTCTTGGTGTCCCTGTAAAAAAACTGTAAGTGCTAGATTCACCAAAATCAATAGGGTTCGTACTATGGTGACTTACAATATACGTACCAACTTTCAGCTTAGTCGAACAAAGCGTTCAGACGTTAGCGTGTTCACTCACAGACATACACACATACATCATCGTAAAAGTAGTGAAAACGGACTCAGGGGACCTCGAAATGTATAGAAACATCAAAATCTCAAATTCGTATTTTTGACAGGATTACAATACTTTTTTACTATAGTGTTCGGAAAATAAAAACAGGGAAAAAATATATACATCTCAAAAATGAAAAAAATCTTCGAGTTATTTAATTTTTAAAATGATGACTTACATACTTTTACCAGTAATTTGGCCATCAATTTTAAAGTGACAACTTTACAAACTTCTTTTTAACTTTCAAAACATTTCAGTATTTTTTCCCCCTCGAAAGGAAGTACCTTTGGAATTTTTCAAAACAAAAAGTTAAAAACCTCTATAAGCCTTTCTGTTCATTAAAATGCAAAATATTTTGCGGATGCAAAAAGAAAGCAGTTTTCTTAACTACAAAGCGCATAGGATATAAAACCCGAAACATTTACTAAATTGAATTTCAGAATCTCAAAATTACCACATATTTAGGTGCAAATAAGAAATTAGTTTCTAAATTAGATAATTTTAATCTTCTAAGGCTGTAAAAAAGTTGTAAAATACTTTTATTTTTTATTTTTATTTATTTATTTATAATTTTTTTTTTTTTTTTTTTTTTTTTGGGGGGGGGGGGTGCAGTTAATTTATAATTGTGAATTTCCTGAACATTAAAGCGAAATTTAGAAAAAATACATTACTTAATGACAGACTCTATAAATAAATTTTTTCCTTGGAATAACATGGAGTTGGCTATCAGTAACGAAGGTGTCGTGTCCCCAAAAAATAGATTTAAATTTAAAAGAAATAAAATTTTAATACTTATTTGTTTATTTACTTTAATCTTCTATGTTAATTACTTTTTCCAATGATATTACATTAGTATAGTTTAATGTTAAACAACGTATTCTGGATATAACTGTGCATTACTTACTTTGTGAATTAATAGACAAGCTAATTACTTTCTCTTACCCATAAGGTAGAGAAAGTATTGTTTTTGGGTCAAATTTTCGAACGCGAGATTTTTACTTTCTCTTACCCATAAGGTAGAGGAAGTATTGTTTTTGGGTCAAATTTTCGAACACGAGATTTTGTTATATTTACACGTTCTGAGGTCCCCTGAATACGAAAAATCATGTTTTTAGCAAATGGTCTCTGTGTGTGTGTCTCTGTGTATGTGTCTGTCTGTTATCAGCATATCTCAAGAACAAATAGTAGCAGACATTCCAAACTTGGTATTCTAAATGTGTATAATATATAGATGCTACAGTAAGCTTTTCGTTAAGATCAACCAAATGGTTCGTGTACAGGGACAATCAAGAGAATTCTAATACATTACGTCTATGGAGGAAATTGCAGGTAAGTAGAGTTTAACGTCTATAGACCGCACTAAACCAAATGAAACGAATATATTTATTTTGTAATAGAGATAGTCAACTGGGAAAAAAAATTGTGTATGTAGAGCCTCGCCTCTCCCCCTGGGGGGGGGAAGTCCCCCTCGAGGGGAGTAAATTTTCATGATGGGTATCTTTCAAAAGAGCTCGCCAATACCTATAAAACGAATGGTTGAACCATCGATATGCGATACTTTAAAACAAAGTTATCGATTTTTTTCACTTTTAACGGGGAAAAAAAAAAAAAAACTTAGAAAAAAATCGTATTTTTTTTTTTTTCTTCTTAATATTGAGAATAAAATGGACTTTTTTTTGGATATTTAGTGTTATACTACTTCTCTAATATGAAAATCGTCTGCATTATCATAAAAGATAATTTTTTTAAATAATAATTTTAATAAATTATTTTTTTAAAACAGAATTATTTTTTAATAACCGAATTAAATTTTATATAAATCTAGGTGCGTTAATGAAACGGGAGGGTTGAGGGGGGCGGTAGCCCCCCCCCCTCACACAGAATTAATTATCATATAAAACTCTTTCGAAGCCTAATTTGAATTGTTTAACATAGGTTTACATAACATCGTTATCTTACCTCTTAATCTCCAACCTGTATTTATAGTATTAAATTTCAGGGTAAGAGAAAGTCGTGTGAGTGACACACCAGATTATTTTTAAAAAGTATTTCTATATTTGAATGCTGAAATTTCATGTAAATTTAAGGATTTACATAAATGAAATTGTGTTTTAAAATCTAAATTAAGAGGACCTAGCACTTTTGACTTGGCACCACTGAAGGTTTCATATAAAAGCTTATACAATAGAATCTCGTACAACGCGCTCCCACAAAACGCGATTTCGTATAACGCGACGAAAAATCTGCGACTATCCCCCATACGGTGTCGTGCCCTTAGCGGAATGGGGTGAAAGGAAAGAAAGAGGAATAGAAGAAGCCGTGCCCTTAGCGGAAATAAGAAGGTGTGCGTGTGGCAGATTGAAATATGTCACTCAAATGCACAAAAGAATGCTTTCTATAGAATGTAGTATGATTAGCATTAGATTTACAGAGTCAAATAAAAATATTCAGTTACACTGAGGATTGTTATTGGAAATTTGCTGAATTGCATTTTCGTTTACATTAAGCGTTTATTCTACCATTTTTTAAAACGTGAATATGATTTGAATTAGAATATTTGTCTACTCTACTGTCCGTTTGTCCGCCTCCAACATCCATAAATATTTTATGATTTTTTTATTTTTACTTTCTTCTATATTCAATAGAAGAAAGTATTGGATTCGTAAAAATTTTCGACTTCCGGTTTTCGGTGGATTTATACGTTTTGAGCGGTCTAGAGGTCCATTTGACTACTTTTAGAAAATGTCTGTCTGTCCGTCTGTGTGTGTGTGACAAAACTTTTGTGGCAACTGTATCTCCGGAACTACTGCTCAGAATTACATATAAATTTACATGTCAATGCACCTTGAGCTAAATTAGTGCCTATCAACTTTTGGTGCCAACCGCTCAACAGGTGGCGCTGCTATATAGTGATTTCCACAATTTAAGGGAAAGCTATATCTCAGGTTCTATTGCGTATAATCAATCAAAACTTGATATAAGAGAAGACCAATGTGACACATTATGCTGATTCAATTTGAATGCTTATGGACCGACAGGTGGCGCTGCTATACAGCGATTTCTGTAGTTTAAGGGAAAGCTATATCTCAGGAACTACTGCACAGAATTGAATATAAATTTATATGTTGATGCACCTTAGCCTAAATGAGTGTCTGTCAACTTTTGGTGTCAACTGCTCCACAGATGGCGCTGCTATACAGTGATTTCTGCAATTTAAGAGGAGGCTATGTCTCAGGTTCTATTTCGTATAATCAAACAAATCTTGATTATATGTGAAGGCCATTATGAGACATGCTGATTCAATTTGGATGCTTATTGGCCAATAGGTGGCACTGCTATACTGCAAATTTCCTCGATAATGGGAAAGTTATATCTCAACTTCTATAGCATATAACTGTACGAAACTTGATAAGTGAGATAACTACTATAAAAATGCATTTTTTAAGATGTCATTTATAGCTAATAAAACTGTCTTTCTTTGGATATTTAGTGTTAGTTTTCTCTAAGATAAAAATTAATTATTTGCACTTAGTGAATTTGTACCGGAAAATAAAGTCTTGCGGTGGCCACAACATACTAGTTCTTATTTTATTTTATATTATTGATGACATGTGTTATTCAAATTCTTTATTGAATTTCCATACTTAAAAGGGCTCTAATAGACCTGTGCCACTGGTTTGTGTAGATGATGGACATCCAAAAAATGCCAATGCATTGCGCTTTAGGGAAGACATTTTTATAAATCACATTTAAATAACTTCATCAAAAAATAATAAAGAAATTCGCATTTATTGTTTATATGTTAAGAAAATGTTTTGTATAATCTCTAATATGCTTAACCTCCAGATTTACATGGGCTAAGCAAAAAGTTTCGAAATATTAAGGGGTGCAAATAGGAAATTAAGAGAAGCATTTCTGTTTGTGTTAAGCCTTTTTAACACTTTCCAACAATGTTTCAGAGTGATTATGAATTCAATTAGTCTATATGTCCGTCTTTTTGTCTGTCCATTGTGTGATAATATAGACAAAGAACATAGAATGTTATATGATACAACGAGTACGTACAGTTGGAAAGTGTTGATAATCAATGTGTACCTCCTGATTTTTCGTTTTCGTTTTAAAATGTGTAATGCTTAATTAATTATACTTCCAAAATCTTAAAATCATAGAATGGCAATTTAATGAAGAGCTGGGATGGAGATATCTAAAGTAGGAAGCGGCCATGACGTACAGGGAACCCGGTTCAATAAGCTCCGTAAAACAAAACATAGCATCGAGTCATTTTCCATTTAGTAAATGAGATGTTTAATTACTCTTATAAGACATATATTAATGATATTCTTGGACAAAATGGAATAAGTATATTCGAAAACATTCACGATGGAGAATTCCTGTTTATTATTTCAAGACAGACATCCAAAAGAAGAATGGAAGCCATTACGATATCCTTTTCTAAACAGAACACATTTCGAGTCAATGATAAAAAAAATAACATCTTTTCAGAATGACAGACAGCAAGCTAATTAATTTATTTCGCCAAATCTCATTGGCATCAAAAATCAAGTTGGCTGAACACATTTTAAATTTTATATCTGGTAAACCTAAATAATAGTTAAAGGATTGGCTAAAAATTAAATTACGTCATAGGATGTGATTAAATTTTGTCAGGTATCCAGAATTTGGCTAAAAGTGCGAAATCAATTGATAAAAAAATATTAGAAATTATTTTCAGCTATAATGATTCAACGGAATCTATAAACGTTTGATAGGAGACAGGAAGCTACAATAAAAAAAAATCGTCTGCGGTTTTAAAGCATAAAATGAATGGGTTTCTCTTTCTTTGATATTTTATTTAATTATTACTTGATGAGATTTAGAGCAGGAAAAAGAACAATAAATTATATGAAATTACAGATTAATGAAATAGAAATAAAAATAAAATAGCATACGCGAAATAAACAAAATTGTATTAAATTCTTTTAGGATAAGAAATATAATGTTTGCTTGTATTATAAATAAATAAATAAAATGTAATTTATATCATTATTATTATTTTATTTTAAAAAGGGATATGTGATGTTTTTCAACATCACATATTTCTCCCCGTCGACCGAAAAAAAAATGGGTTCAGCCATTACATCGTCTATGATATGACAGCTCAGCAAAAATTAATATTAAATCAAATTATTTCCAATCTTGTAAAATAGATTGATTACAAAACAGAAACAAAAAACGAATGGCTTCCAATACAAATAAAATACGTACATTGTTATATTATTAATAGAAAATCTAGTATGCATACTTAAAAAAAATAATATTCTTATACAATATTAAAATACAAATACAGAAAATAAGGATATTATATGGTGATGAGATATAATGTGGTATGGCCATAAATCTGTGTACACAAGTCGTTAGAATATATATCCATAAACAAAATGAGCTCTAGTCCTTTGATTTAAAATCATAATATTTCAGTCATCATATATTTTATCAGTTCGTGGTAAGATGCTGAAAGTAAATTTTTATGTTACCATGCATGGCGAGAAACTTTGACGAGTCCATTTCAGTTCATGTAGGACAAGGATTTGTTGTAATAAATACATATTTCAAATGTATAAGCAATTTTAATATGAAAGTTTCACAAAATAAAAACCAAGTATATTTATATGTTATCAAATATATATAGTGAGCCTTTTATATTCATTAAAATGTTTAAACAAATAATACATATTGAAAGAAAGTAATAATAACACATGTTTTTATTTATTCATTTTTTTTATAGGTAATTGTAATTGGAATATATGAGACATATGCATGTATGTATGATAAAAATATTACCTGCACCAAAGTTTTTTTTTTTTTTTTTTTATTAATTGCATTAACATTTTTTTTTTTTTTTAATCACAATGTTGTTCTAGTATGTTAACTTTTAATAAAATGCAATTATAATTAACAAGTAAGTTAAAGAAAAATATTAAAATGATATACACTGCTGTTGTAAGACAATGCAGCTTAGAATATAATTTCCTGGACCAGCCATTGATTATCCAAGCTGCGAAATTTCACAACAAATAAAAATCACAACAGGTTGATCAGGTCTGTTGCAATGAAAGTATACATCAAATTTATTTAATTTATCTTTAATCTTCATAAATATTTAAAAATTTACTCTGCGTAACTTTTAACCTAAGGAAAAATTGATGAAAAATTACTTTCTGTTTCGTAAATTATATTGATGTGTATCATTGGGAATAATGAGATTCTTATTAAAATTAGAATTATTATAAATGTCAAATAAGTGATTATTACGTGGAGGTGCCAATAAAATTCTATCTATATGCACACGAAATGCTTTATCATCACTAGCATGTAATCGTTTAATTGAAAATGAAACAGGGGAATGTTTAACTGTGACAATGAAAGGACCTGTATATTTAGATTTAAATTTATCCATAGACTTCAGATACACAATATCTTTTGTGCAGATGCTTCTTAGTTTAGCTTTTCTTTGAAAATATTTATTTCTTTTCGATTGGGAATCTTGAATGTTATTGTACGCTTTTTTATAAATTTCCTGAAGGTCTTGCATTAATTTATAGATGTTTACATTAGAGTCCAGGTAAGTGTAATTATAATTTGAATTATAAGTGTCAAAGATTAGTGCTAGTTCTCTACCAAAATGTAGAAGATTTGGCGAGAATTGAGTGGAAGAATGCGTAGATCCATTGTAGAGAGATTTGTGTATATATAGTGCATTTTGAAATGAATGACCTTCTTCTAATAATATATTAATTGAATACTTAATTGATGTGTTTACACGTTCGCTAATAGAGTTCGATTGAGGATGAAAAGCAGACGAATGTATTATTTTTATGCCTAGAGTGTCATTAAATGTATTGTAAACTTGAGATGTATATTGTCGACCTAAATCTGATAGAATACATGCAGGGCGACCAAAGGTTGTAATGTATGAAAACAAACATTGAACTATTTTTGGAGAAGTAATATTAGATAACGGGTAAAGTTCTAAGTGTCTACTGAAATGATCAATTATTGTCAAGACGTATTGACCATTACTAAAAGGACCCACCAAGTCTGTGGAGATTGTATGATTTGGATGAGTGGGTGTATATGTTTTCTGTAATGGAGCAGGAGGTGTCTTGTGATGTTTCGCTTGTAAGCATTTAATGCATGAAGAGACGAAATTGAGGGTATCAGTATAAATACCCCTCCAAAAATATCTTTTAGAAAGAAATTCATAGGTTTTAGCCAAACCGAAGTGAGATAAATGCGCAATGGACAATGCTTTCGCTTTTAAAGAATTTGGGACAATAATTAAATAACTGAATGAATTGTTATGAATATTCTCTTTCTTGAGCATTAATACTTTAGAATCAGGATTTATAAAGTAATTGGGAAATTTTTCTGACTTTTCGTTTTTTAAGATTTCTTCGTAAATTGTTTTTAATTCAGAATCCTTAATTTGTTCGGACACAAATGTTTGGTCTGAAATTTCTAGCAAGGGGTCTTTAGAGTTCGAATTTCCTGAAATCATATAATTAACATATTCTGAGCATTTGTTTTGATTATCATTACTAATTTTATCATTACTGTTAATTTTGAGTCTGTTTTCATTTTCATCAACATCAACAATTGGTAGTGGTTGTATGTCATTAATTAAGTTTGGATTATTTTTGAGATCCTCTTGATTGTTTTCAAAATTGCAACGTGATAAATAATCCGCTAAGATGTTCAAATTTCCAGGAATATGTTTGAAAACGTAAGTATATTCAGATAAGTCCATTAACCATCGGGTGGTAACGTCAGCGGGATTGGTAGTTTTCTTATATTTTTCAAGGGGAGCACTATCTGACAAAATTACGAACTCACGATTATATAAATAGTATTTGAAGGCGGTGACAGTTTTATGAATTGCCATAAGTTCCAATTTTAACGCAGGATATTTCTTTTCAGAAGGTTTTAAAGATTTGGAAAAGTATGCTATAGGAAGTAATTTACCATTAAATTTTTGCATAAGTGCTCCTGAAATGGCTGTTTTTGATGCATCCGTGTTGACATAGAATGTTTTCTCCCAATCTGGAAGTCGAACTATTGGGGGAAGAAAGAATAATTTTTGAATTTTTTGAAAAATACTCTGATGTTTTTCTGTCCATTTGAATGTTGTTTTGGGTTTTGTGAGTTCCACAAGGGGTTGCGCAAGTTCTGAGAAAGATGGTAAAATCCATTTGTAAAAATTAGCAAGTCCAAGAATTTTTTTTAATTGTCGTTTTGTCGTTGGTGGTGGAAAAGAATTGATCTTTACGATGTTAGCGGTGATGGGTGAAATAGTATGGTTTTCAATATGGAAACCTAAATAATTAACTGCTGATTTATGGAATTCACACTTGGATGGGGATAATGTTAAATTATATTTGATAAGAATTTCTAACACTTTATTTACTTTTTCACAAGTCTCTTCAAATGAATTTGATCCAATAATCAGATCATCTTGATAAGCATATATGCCATTAATGTTTATCTCGTCGAGTATTGTGTCCATTAGAGACTGAAATATAGAACTGGCGTTCTTTAACCCAAAACAAACACGTTTGTATCGATAACTGCCAAAAATAGATGTAAATGTTAACATATCTTGATATTTTTTAGGCAGGTCAATTTGGTGGTATGCTTGCATGAAATCTAACGAAGTAAAGTATTTGAATGACGAAAGATTTGAAATAATATTTTGAATCTTAGGGAGTGGGTATGAGGAACCTTGTATGACTGTATTGACCATTCTAAGGTCTAAAGCAAGTCTGTAACGTTGTTTCTTTGAACCATCAGATTTTTTCTTTACCAGCAATATGGGACAAGCCCACTCGGAGCAATTACGCTCAATTATGCCGGCGTTTACTAATTCATTGATCTGCTCTTGGGCTTCTTTTTGTAAAGCTTGTGGAATCGGAAATGGAAGTGTTTTAATAGGGAAATCATTAATTAACTTAAGATTAGGAATTATTTTATCAGTATGTCCTAGAGTACTAAGAGATTTGGAAAATGCAGCAAATTTGCTTAAAAATAAATTTTCTAGTGTGTTACGTTGATCAAGGGTTAAATGATTCAAACAAAAATATTTACTTGATAAATCATTTTTACGTTTTAGTAATATATCCTCTGAGGCTTGAATTAAGTGGATATGGTCCTCAATATTTTGTATATTATTATTACTAGAGCAAGAGTCTTCAATTTTATCTAAATGTGGTTCTTTAATTTCATCAATTAAAAATAATTTACCAATATGCATATTTTTATTGAAATGAATTGAATTTTTACCCTTATTGGAGATAAGTAACGTAAAAAGAGAATTATTATTTTCAGAATTAATTTCATTTTTGTAATTCGGTGATACAATAGAATCTAAAATTTCTATATCCGGATCCTTTAAGTCAGTACAAAATATGTAATTTTTTTCTTTTAACTTATTATTTGTTTTTGCAGTAATGTAGATATTTTCACCAGTTTGTATTATAACTTTCTTTAGAAGGTAAACATTCATGTTATTATCGTCAGAGTTAACATTATATACATCTAATTTTTCATTTCCCGAATCAAATAAAGAACAAGTAAAGTCTAATTTTCCAATTCTCATGGAATTCTTCTCGAAAAGTCAATAGTGACATGATTTTCTTTAATGAAATCCATGCCAAGTATTCCATGAAAATTAGAACTATGTGGTATGTCAATAATATAGAAATTGTGTTGGAAAAACTTTTTTTCAATTTTGAAAGTTGCACGAATACATGAAGAAAATTCAACATAAGAATTGACCGTTTTAAGAGTAATAGACGAACCTAGTCTTTTATATTTTAAATTTGCTTTTAAATTATCAAATGTTGATTGGGCTAAAAGTGAACAACTACTTCCGGTATCAATAAGAAACTTTATATCATTATTGGCTAATTTAGCTTTTATTATAGGAAGTGTATGTGAATTTTTGTTTACATTAAATAAAATATGATCTTCAATATTATCTGTGCAACTCTCATTGTTGTCACTTGGAATATACCCTGTATTAGAAATATGACTAAAGTTTTGAAATGTTTGGGTAGCTTTATTATCTGCTACAGTAATATTAGCAACAGTTTGAGATCCAACTGAATTTACAAGTCTAGTATGTGAAATTTTCGGAAGAGAATTTGAAGATGACACATTCGGGAATTTATGTTCATTTGCTGATGAGACCCTTAGTTTTCGAGATATGGCAGCATCAGCATCTCCATACCTCTTTTCTAGTTTAAATTACGGTTTTCATAATTACGTGTTTTATAAGTTAAATTATCTCGATTTCTCCATTTATAACAATTTAAAGCAACGTGACCATGTTTGGAACAAAGTTGACAAATCAAATTATTTCTAGAAAAGTTTCTTCTAGGGGAAGGACGAAAATTGGTCTGTCTAGTTTTGTAATTATTTCTATAATTTCTTTGATCAAATTTGGGTCTGCTTGACTGAACTACGTTCAAGGATTCATTATGGGAGGGTGGATTGTTGTTTGTAAGTGAAATGCTATTAATTTTCTCAGATAAATCTTTCAATGTGTTTAATATTACAGAGTCATTTTTATTATCACAAGAAAGAATAGTCTTAGTATTAGTAGTGTTGTTGAAAGAATCATATATTTCGGATAATGTCTGAGCACGTTCAACTGCCTTATTATAGTCTCTTATGTTTTCCTCCATTAACTTAATTTTAATATTTGATGGTACACACTCTAAAAATTTCGGAAGTTTAATGTTATCAAGGGATTGTTTGTCTTTAAGGTCAGGGAAAGCCTTAGGTACAGCAACATTTACACGATGGGCGAAATTTTTAATAGACTCTCCCGGCAAAATTTTTAAATTATGAAATTCTGATATTCCAGTGTTATATGACGATTCCTTGAAAAACTTACAGAAATTTTCCTCGATATATTCAAGATCTGTCGACTTGTATAAAGTTTCATTTTCAATAAAGTATGCCAACGCAGCATCACGAAGTTTTTCTTTCATTACATGTAATGTCGCGTCATTTGTTAGTTTATTTAACATGGCAAAGGATCTTAATTGATCAAAGAAAAATTTGACAAATCTCGCGTCCCCATCGAAATTAGGAACGGAGCAAAACGCGTTTCGATTCTGTGCCATGTTTTTCAAAAATAAAAATATTAACTAAGTTAAATAAAAATAATATGCATAAGAATTCAATTAATTATCATATGATAAATAAAATTACCAAGACACTTAAAAATGAATAAAATTGTTAAATACTTTCTTTTTTTAATTAAGCCTGCAAAAGTTGGATGATAAAGTTTCAAGATTAATAAAAATATGTAGAAATTATTTGTAATATTTTCCTGTATAGCATTATAGCTTGCAACCATGAAATTGGCTTATATACGTCTTGTTGAGTATATATATATTATAGATATATTTAAAAATATATATGAATAATACTAAAAATGGATATATATGCAAATTAAAATAATTGTCAAGATATATTAAATTGTAAACACAAAAATCAAAATATGAAAAAATTAAAAAAAATTTATGCAGTATGATGAAAAGAAAAAAATATCACTATGATCTGGTATTAAATTTCACAAATGAAATAAATCTTTACTTGAATATCCAAAAACTAGATATTTCAAAAATAATATAAGCAAATTTTGATCATTTATATAACTTTTTAACTGTTCTTAAAAATTGAAATGAAAAGTTAAAGTAGAATATAATACTCATATGAAGAATAAAAGATTTTACCTATAAGTAAAAATTTATATATAAAGTTTAAATAAATGTCAATATTTAAGAAAAATGTACGAAATGTTTCTTTTTATTGGCACAAAAATTGATTGCAAAGGAAACTTACCCCTTTTTCGAATCTTCTTTTAGCTAAAACAAAAATATATATAATATTTAATTTATTTATTTACGGTATTTTATTTATTCTTTTATTTAAAACTGTAAGGCTCTTCTCCTGTATGAGTGCGCGAGAAAAAAAATCAACGTAGAAATTTAATTGCATACATTCTAGAAAGACGACCCATATTTGGCAATTCTCCTTGCACCGATGAATCAACGATCATTTAATACCGAACGGTAAATGCATAAGACGGTCACAAATTGCGAACATTGCAGACTGTAGAGAGGATATTATTCAATGAAACCATAGAAAGTCCACCGGCATGGCATCACACAATATCGGCGATAAGAATCGGTACCGTATACACCAAGTAATCTCTTTTAAAAAAAATCACAGATGACATCCCGCAGCACACTAGCCTTTAGTAAAGATGAACAAAAAAATCGGTAAATTCGGTGCTGTTCACCGTAACGTAGTTAATCTCTTTTTGGATCATCACCAGGGCAGCTGTTTTAAAAACATAACAGTCTTCAACAAAGCAAAACGTCACATTCATGAATTAATCAGGATGTGTAGAATGATTAACGTAGTCGATATCACGTCGATATTAGGTGATTAAGCAGAGATCCGTTAAACATAAATTCGAGTATTGCAGTACACTTGTTTATATTCGTTAAAGAGTAGTTCAATGTCGATGCCCAAATTTTTCAAGACGAAAAAAAAATTTTGGATATCCGGATATATTATCCGGCCTGAGTCTGGCACCACATATATTTAATGAAGAGCTGGGATGGAGATATCTAAAGTAGGAAGCGGCCATGACGTACAGGGAACCCGGTTCAATAAGCTCCGTAAAACAAAACATAGCATCGAGTCATTTTCCATTTAGTAAATGAGATGTTTAATTACTCTTATAAGACATATATTAATGATATTCTTGGACAAAATGGAATAAGTATATTCGAAAACATTCACGATGGAGAATTCCTGTTTATTATTTCAAGACAGACATCCAAAAGAAGAATGGAAGCCATTACGATATCCTTTTCTAAACAGAACACATTTCGAGTCAATGATAAAAAAAATAACATCTTTTCAGAATGACAGACAGCAAGCTAATTAATTTATTTCGCCAAATCTCATTGGCATCAAAAATCAAGTTGGCTGAACACATTTTAAATTTTATATCTGGTAAACCTAAATAATAGTTAAAGGATTGGCTAAAAATTAAATTACGTCATAGGATGTGATTAAATTTTGTCAGGTATCCAGAATTTGGCTAAAAGTGCGAAATCAATTGATAAAAAAATATTAGAAATTATTTTCAGCTATAATGATTCAACGGAATCTATAAACGTTTGATAGGAGACAGGAAGCTACAATAAAAAAAAATCGTCTGCGGTTTTAAAGCATAAAATGAATGGGTTTCTCTTTCTTTGATATTTTATTTAATTATTACTTGATGAGATTTAGAGCAGGAAAAAGAACAATAAATTATATGAAATTACAGATTAATGAAATAGAAATAAAAATAAAATAGCATACGCGAAATAAACAAAATTGTATTAAATTCTTTTAGGATAAGAAATATAATGTTTGCTTGTATTATAAATAAATAAATAAAATGTAATTTATATCATTATTATTATTTTATTTTAAAAAGGGATATGTGATGTTTTTCAACATCACAGGCAATAATGTACGTTTTCGTATGGAGTACTGTGATTCATTAAACTTTATATGGTTACAGATCACCGTTCCCTCAAATAATGGATTAATCTACAGCATACATACCTATTTTTGCGACAGGTTACTTCTGAAGCAAAATATAGCCAGTGCTAAATGTGGATAAAGTGTGGAGAAAAATTGAGAGTTTTTTTTTATTAATTTATTTTAAAATTTATTATACATTTCCGCTAAAAGCACGCCACCGAGGGGGGATAACATTTCCGCTAAAGACACGGGTTTATAGATTTCCGCTAAGGGCACGGTCGCTAAGGGCACGGCCCCACTCATACAACGCGATAAATCTTCTCGTATAACGCGCGAAATAAAGAAAGCACGTGACGACATCTTTTCTACTTTCAACCTGTTCAAGGAAGGATTGCTCCGTTACTATGCCAACACCCGACGCTTTTGGTCTCATTGCGGAATGAAATCGTCTGCTCAATGTATGTCTCCTATAACGCAATTTTCTATTACGCGGAACGTATCCCCCGCGTTATACGAGAGTCTACTGTATTTCCGTTTAATATTTATAAATTGAACTGCAAAAGGTTTGTTCATTAAAACATACATTCAAGCAACAATTCTATGGTTTTTCATATATTTTTTACAGATGTGAAATATTAAAATTGCGTTTTCTCAATTCACTTTTTTTTTTTTAAACTTTCTAAACATACATATGTAAGGAAAGTATTGTAATGTCAAAAATCGCACTGTGAGATTCCATCCACTGTGTGTTTCCATACGTTTTGAGGTACCCTGAACTCATTTTTACTATTTTTACGATGATGTATGTATATGAGTGTGTGAACAAGATAGCGCCTAAACGCTAATGAGCTGAAAGTTCGTATGTGATGAGCTGAAAGTTGGTACGTAGGAGGATATAGGCCACCATAGCGCGAAACCCTGCGGCAGAATTTAGGCGATACAGCAATATTGTCGCAGAAAAGGAACTGTCACTTGCAGGAAGATTTGCCCATAAAAATAAATTAAAAGATGTTCCTAAATTTCAATAGAAAATAGAAATTCGTGTCTTATATTTAATATTTCTTTAATAGTCTACTAATAACATAGATTTCTTTATAATTATATGTTCATATTATATGTAAATAAGAAAAAACGTCAATATTGTCGTGCAGAAAAGGTTTACACAAATATGGCTTGTCGCAGAAAGCATAAAAATATTCTGTCACAGGGGCACGACACGAACCCCATTGATTTTGGTGAATCTAGGACATAGTTCTCTCACAGTGACACAAAGAATTCTTTATCATTATGACCTATGGGTCCAAATTTTTCAAAGTACTATAGCGTCTAAATCAGGTTTGGCAGGTTTTTGACACGTGACAGTTTTTGACGGTTTAAACCATGGTTAAAACCGTCATGTCAAAAACCTCCTTGTCAAAAATGTCAAAAACTGTCAAAAACCTAGATTTACAATTTAATTGTCATGTAAAAACTTAGTTTAACAAAATATAGTTTATACAGATTTTTTGAAAAGTAAATGGATTGATGATCTTTTTGTTACAACATTCTGAATAATATAAAAATTGAAACTTTAAGCTTTTAAAATTTTATTATGAATTATATGTATGCTCATTCAAAGTATGCTGTGATACTTTTACATATTAGTTACATTTATTTATTTATAACTATGCTTAATATAGTACATGTTAAACTTAGTTATGTGATACTTAAAAAATGTAATTGATTATAATATAATATAAGATATTATTTTTAAACAGGTTTTAATTTTAAAAGGCAAACATATTAATGTTTTTTAGAAACATTATAACATTTTGATTAATATAAAAACAAAACTTTAGGCTGCTAAAAATTTATGATTTATAAATCATTGATAAATAAATCATTTTACTTGCAATACAACATTGTACATTTCAATTTTTTTTAGTATTGGGCTTTTAGTATTATGTATTTCATCAGTAAAATAAAAATGCACAGCCTTTTTTAGAGAAAAATATAACTTTTTTTTTTTCTTTTTTTAATGACTGCTGATATTGCAAGTTTTTAAGAAAAAGCAATAATTATGAATGTTAAACAAGTTTGAATTGCGTCTGAAATTCTTATAATTACCGTGAGACAAGAGAAATATGAATGCTTTCTGGACATATATAAATTGTAATAAATTTAATATTTACTCGTAGACATTTTTTAAAAATTTATTATTTTAAGCTGTAGGGCCCACCATTGGCAAAGCAGTTCTGTGCTCAAAGCTGGTAGACGTGAGGTGCCGTGTTCGATCCCAGGCCACGCTCATCGGACTAGCCATCCAGAGTTTTTCGTGGTTTTCTTCGAAATTTACATAAATACGGGCTAGGACCCTTTAGAAAGACCCCCACGGAGGGCACTCCTCCTAAGGCCTAAGACCCTGGAGTAGTCAATCAGCCTTACTCCCAAAACACCAATAATCCAAGCTACAAATATCCAGGTACAAATATTTATACAATCAATAATAATAATAATCTATAGATAAAAAAAATTTAATAAATGATAAGTATAATAATTATAGATTATAAATATAATTATTTTCAAATTTATATTAATTTACTGCCCACATATACTATGCTTTACTTAAAGAAAAAAAAAAAAATCCAGTATCCCTGTGTTTTCATGGTTTATGTTAAAATTTTATAAGTAACTTTGGAATTTTAGAATTTCTTAAATATTCCTATAAATAAATATAAACATACAAAATATGTCTACGCATACTTTGTATATATTTCTTAGGTTATAAACCAGTATATTTACCTAAATTTTTATAAATTACCTACAAATTGTTTTAAGATTTGTTAATTTATAAACAGCATAATATTTAGATATTCACTTGTATATGGCAAATATTACTAAATCCTATTTCTAACTAGATTCTAGCTCATTCATAGATTTTGAGTTTTGGTAATACAGGTTTTTGACAGTAGAGGTTTATGACGGTTTAAACCCTTGTCATGTCAAAAACCACTTTTTGACGTCAAAAACCCAATCCTGTCTAAATGCCTTATTCGTCTGAGCAAAAATTTTATACACGTTATAAATCACCGTCACACAAAATGTACAGATTTTGGTGAATCTAGCACTTAGTTTTTTTTACTAAGACGCAAAGAAAAATTCTTGATCATTATGTCCTATGGGCCCATATTTTAAAGTGCGATAGCGTTTAAACGCCTTATTCGATTGAGCTGAATATTTATACACATATTATAGGTCACAATCGCACGAACTGTATAGACTTTGGTAAATCTAGAACTTGTAGTTTTTTTTTTTTTTTTTTTTTTTTAAACAGACACACAAAAAATATTCTTTACCATTATGGCCTATGGTTCAAATTTTTTAAAAATGCGATAGCGTCTAAACGCCTTATTCGATTGAACTGAAAATTTATACACATGTTATAGATCACCGTCGCACCAATTGTATAGATTTTGGTGAATCTAGCCCTTATAGATTTTTGCAGAGACACAACGAAAAACTATATCATTATGATCTATAGACTCAAATTATTTGAAGTACAGTAGCTTAAAATTAAACAATGGGGAAAAATACTCAAACCTCCTATTATGTTTTTCACTCTTGTTTATTTCCCGATTTGTCTTACTTTAATTTATTTATACAACCGTTAATTACTTAATGTTCGGAAAGTCGAGTGGAGTCACTCCAGATTTTTTATTATTATTTTATTTATTTTTTTTATTCATGATCTTTGAAATGCTAAAACTTCTACAGAAATTTAATAAAAGATTTAATATTTTTTGGACATTTAATAGAACCTGCTTAAAAAGAATTCAGGATAGATATTGAAATTTATAATTAGTTTTAGAGAGAGAAAAATTAAAATGTGCATATCCACGTAAATATTTGAAAAAAAAAAAAAAATCTTTTCTTAAATATGTGTAAAAGTTTTCGCATTTTAAAAATCATGAATTGTTGAAAATATGCAAACTGATAAAACGCAATTCAAAGATTTCAAATCTATAAAAAAATATATATATATCATACCCCATAACATTTGTTGCCTGAATATATAATTTATTGAACAAACTAATACATACAATTCGATTTATAAATATTAAATGGAAATATATACAAATGGAAATATATACAATATTAAATATAAATATATTCATATTTTCATATGAAGGTTTCTATATGAAACCTTCAGTGAAGTCAAATCAAAGGTGACAAGTCTCCTTAAACGGAAACTAAAATGGGTATTATAGGGTGGCTAGCATTAGGACTTTTCCAAATTCCGACTTTTCCCAGACTATTTTTCGCGATTTTCTTGTTTATTTACCAGAAAAATTTCAAGACAATAACAAACTATTTAGCAATTCACAATAACGAGCTTTCAAATATGGCTCATTTCCACAAAATTTTCTGACTTTTCGACACTCACCTAAATTCCCCGACTTTCCCTGACCAGTGTACTAAAATTTATAAGAATGTGAATGTCCATCAAAAGTTTTCGCTGTAATTTTTTATAAGATTGCGTCAAAAATTAAGACGCAAGGAGGATTTTAAGGGTATGAACTACTAAAAAATACTCATTACGAGATAAAAGTATAAAAGATATTTTTATACTTGCCAGCATAACTTACTTACTCTTTCAGAGTTATTAACTTTTCAGTTTATTTAGTTAAATAAATTTTAAAAGATAATACACATTGTGCGCTGCGCGCGCGCATTATGTTCGACACTCTTAATGAATCACTATATTATCGAAAGGATTATGATTTCATTAAGATCTAAACAAATTACAGGGTGCTCACAAAAGTCCGTTATTTTTTAATCGACTTCAAATAGGAGGAGGTTCTCAGTTCAAACCGTATGTTTTTTTTTTGTTTGTTTTTTTTTTGTTTATTAGCTCATAACTTCTGAACGAATGCTCCGATTTTTGATACTTTTTCTTTTGTTGTAAAGGTCTTGGTCTGAAATAGGTCCCATTGTAATATCTTTACCATCAAAAGAAAATACAGGGTGCCCAAAAATGTCCGTCTCGACTCTCTTAACTATTGAACAGCTGCAGCTATAACCATGAAAGTGGTATGTAATTATAGTAAAGTGGCCATGCGCTACGCGACTCAACCACCTACAGCGCCACCTGGTGAAAAACAGCGGAGTTAACGTTCCTATATCGAAAATTGTTCAAGATAAAGTGGCAGAGCATCATCGATTTAGTACGAAAAAACATTTTGCAGACATTAATGCTCAAAATAGAACGCTCAAAACGTGTATTTGTTTTTTCCCAATTTCCTACTTTGTGCACACTTGTACTACATTACATACGTTGTAGCGTTGCGGGTGACATTTATGCTATGTAAAATTCAAAGTATGGTTATAGTAAGCGGTCACATCGATTAACACATAGACGTTTTAAACCGACTTCATAAAGGAGTGAGGTTTTCAATTCAAATCATGTTGTTGTTGTTTGTTAGATTATAACTTCGAAAGCGATGCTTTAATTTTATTACTTTTTTGTTGTTGTAAATATCGTGGCCTGAAATAGGTCTCATTATGATTTCATTAAACAAATTACAGGGTAGTCACAAAAGTCCGTTCTCACTCTAACTGCTGAATGGCTGCAGCTACACTCGTAAAAGTAGTATGTATGTATCATAAAGTGGACATGCACTAAGAGACCGCTTGCAGCATCACCTAGTGGGAAGATAGCGGAGTTAGTGTTGCTATCGCTAAAACAGTACAAGTTACGAGAGAAAAAGTGAATTACAAAGTTGGACAGCCTCACTGATTTAGTACGGAAAGACACCTTGTAGACATAAATGTTAAGAACAGGACGTTTAAATGTGCATCTGTTTGTTCGCATTTTTCTACGCTGTAAACAAATCCAAAAACCTTTATTTCAATGTTGAAATTTCTGCCCGTCAGCTGCAATGCATATTTTGATCTTTGTTTAAACTTTCATTGCTCATATTCCAGCTTAGCGGGTGGCACGTATTCACTGTAAAGTTCAATACATGCCTAACAGAATTTTTGGTTATGAATACAGCGTATCCGTTCTTTACATTTCTAAAGCCTTGTTAATTTAATGTATGTTCATTCAATAGAAAGTTTTTTCTCATATCGGATAAGGCAAGAAAAGTGACACAACTTAAAAAAGCAATATTTGAGAAAAATCAATAGAGAAATCACACTAGAATGAAGTTGACACAACTGCCTCTCAGGTGGATAATTTTCTAGATAGAGATGTAACTTTTTTCTTCACATTGGGGCATTTCATATATTTTTCAGTGACATAAACTCGAAATCACCATTTTTTGTGTTGTATCACTTTTCTTGTGGGTTGTGATTTGTGAAACCTCCATTGAACATCTACTCATGTTCTGCTATATGAATACATTTTTCACTGAAAAGAAAAAAAACATTTGCACTCCGGGAGTACCGACAGAAGTGAAAGCGTGAACAATTACGTGTGTATTTCTTGAATCGTCAGGAAATATTTTTATTGTGCAGGAAATACTTTAAAATAAAGTGTTTTTTTATTAATATAAACTACAACTGCAAAAATTACATTACAATTTTATTTAATGCGCTAACTGCAATAGAGACAGTGTCCGGAGATGAGAGAAGTCGTGTAGAGCCGCACCAGATTGTAAAAACGTGAGAAAAATGGCGGCTTTGGCCTTTCTCACTTTTTTGTGAGGTCTAACTGCAACGTTTCCGGTTGCAATCTTTAAGAAACAGTGTCCGGAGATGAGCGAAGTCGTGTAGAGCCGCACCAGATTGTAAAAACGTGAGAAAAATGGCGGCTTTGACCTTTCTCACGGTTTTGTGAGGTCTAACTGCAACGTTTCCGGTTGCAATCTTTAAGAAACAGTGACCGAACATGAGAGAAGTCGTGTAGAGCCGCACCAGATTGTAAAAATGTGAAAAAAATTGCGGCTTTGGCCTTTCTCACGGTTTTGTGAGGTCTAACTGCAATAGAGACAGTGTCTGAAGATGAGAGAAGTCGTGTAGAGCCGCACCAGATTTTATAACAATATACAGTATATAATTATTAACACTTCACATGAGCAAGTTAATTGTATGATACATTATTTGTATCATACAAAGATGGAAAGCGTTTGCTGATGATGACGTGAATTCAATGATTTTTGTTCACCCAAAACTTTTCACTTCAAATGGAAAGCGTCAGCTGACGATGACGGGAATTCAAAGATTTTTGTTCACCCAAAAGTGCTCAACGCGCCTAAAGAAGTTTTCACTTCAAAAATAAAATCTTTTTGTACAAAAAAATAGAACCGACTCCAAAAAGTAACTACTATTCAAACAACTAAAAATAAAAGAAAATTGGTATAAAATAAGATTGTAAATTGCGCCTAAAAGTATAAAATAATTTCTATCGCCAAATAACCTAAACTCTACAATTAATCATAACTTCTGAAGTCGGCGCAAAATTAAATAAAAAAGATACCTTTATTCGATACAAAAATCAAATTCTTTTCAAAATATACATCTCACTTTGGCATCTGCAAAACACAGTCGAAAACTAATTTAAATCAAATAAACGAATAAGATTTTGTAAACTACAAAAGTTGGCGGGGAAGCTGGTATCTGACGTCCTTGGCGAAAAACAAATCGTCAAATTATCATGGAAACATATTTAATTCATTTCAGAAAATATTATGAAAATACACATCTCGCATGTATATTTTTGCATTAGGGTTTGATCGCCAAATCCAAAAGCCGCCAAGGACGGCAGTTATCAAAGTTATACCAAGTTTGCAAAGAAAACTCCAGTAACTTAGTAAAAACATAAATACCGAATTGCGAAGGATGCTCACTGTTCTACACTGCTGTTTGTAAAAATTGCAACACCAGGAAAGAATGCGAATATCAGAATGATATTTATTGGGCACATACATTATAGTAGGAAAAACAATTGATTAAAATTTCACGAAATTTGGTGTAATATGTAGTTAGAAAGCAGTACATAAAGCAGCGACCACTGTGCGCGATAACAGCACTAATCTGCCTAGGCATTGAATCAAACAGCGATTGTATGACGTGTACGGGTAGAGCATTTCATGAAGCTTCAACACAATGCTACAATTCATCAAGCGTTGTTACTGGTGAGTGGTAAGGGGGAGGGTCGCTTTTCAACGATTAAACAGTCATTTTCATTGGTGCGAGATCAAGAAATCGCGGTGGCCAAAGCAACAGTCGAACATATTCTGCACCAAGGAATGTCCGGACAATACGGACAACATGCAGTTGTCCATTGTCGTTGCTTAAATATTACGCTTCGGAGACCTTGAATATAGGGCCGAGTAACGGACCTTAACTCGTCAGAAATGTTGAAAAAATATTATTATATATACTGCGCCATGAAAAAATTCGTACCATGAAAATATGCAGAAATATATAATCATAAACAACTTCTTAATCTATAGTTCTGTAATTCACGTGTTCAATTTCAGTCATAAAATTTGCACCAGTTGGGAGAGCTTATTAACTTTATTTAGCGATTAAACACACAATAAAAAACTATTTGCAGTATACTTTGAAGAATTCACAATTATAACTTAATTCAGTATATTTCAGGATAACATTGTTTCTCCATAAAGGAGCCAAGATCATAATATTTAAATCATAACTTTCATGTTCAAGAGAAAAAATTATACTTCCTGTTTAAGACAGGCCGAGAAACTAAACTAGAAAAAAAGTAACATTCTCAAAGAGAGAAAAAACACCTCTCATTTGGCAAAGAGCCAACTACTAGTCGGGGGGGCTGGCGAAACGAAACCAAAAGCTACGTTCAAACATGCTCCGCCCCCATGAACGAAGGTTCATAAAAATATTCTACAAGTACAATAACAACATTAGTGTTGTTACAGGTTTTCATTTTCTTGGTCTTCAACTGCAAATAGATAAGAAAAAAAAGAGATTAATATACATATGAAACATTGTAACTAGATGATTAACATAAATGGATTAAAAACAGGAACATAAAAAAAATAAATAAATAAATAAAAATAAAATAAAATAAAATAAAAATAAAATAAAAATTTCAAAGTTCAAAATGGTAGAGGTGATAGTTTGGCGATCGGACGCAACAACTCTCCATAAATAGTTTTCAGTAGAACAACACGAATCTTGCCATCTGCTCCAGGAAATAATTTGATTATGCGTCCTAGTTTCCACTTCAAAGGGGGCTGATTATCATCTTTTATTAAAACCAAGTCGTCTTTCTTGAAATTTGGTTTATTTATTAACCATTTTGATCGCCTTTGCAAGTCTGATAGGTAATCTGAAGACCATCTGTTCCAGAAACTTTGAAAAATTTTTTGTAGAAGTTTCCATCTTTCTAGCGGGGTTAGGTTAACTGAAGAATAGTCAGGTTCTGGTATTGAAGTCAAGGCAGTGCCTATGATAAAATGTCCTGGAGTTAGAGCATTTAAGTCACTTGGATCATTCGAGAGCGCAACAAGAGGTCTGGAGTTCAAGCACGATTCAATTTGAGTAATTAAAGTAAGGAACTGTTCATAAGTTAATATTTGTTCACCAATAGTTCTTTTTAAATGACCCTTCATCTGTTTTATTCCAGCCTCCCAAAGTCCTCCAAAATGGGGGGCCGATGGGGGATTGAAATTCCATTTGATTGTTTCTTCGGACAAATATCTGTGGATCTTTTCGTCAGAAGAGATCAAGGACATCATTTTTTTCATTTCGTTGTCGGCACCTACAAAGTTCGTTCCTCTGTCTGAAAACAATTCTTCAGGTTTTCCTCGTCGAGCAACAAACCTCTTCAAGGATGCGAGGAATGTTTCAGAGGTGAGATCACTGAGTATTTCCAAATGAATTGCTTTTGTGGAAAAACAGATATATAAACAAATATAACTTTTATAAGATCTAACACCTCGGCCCTTACGAGGTTTGATGAGAAAGGGGCCTGCAAGATCAACCCCGACTTTCGAAAACACTCGCGATGGCACTACACGAGCAGCTGGAAGATCACCCATCAGTTGAGAGGCTAAGTTCGATGTGGTTCTAAAACACTTCATACAGTTCCGCAGATTCCTTTTCACGGCGTCTCTTGCATTAATTATCCAATATTGTTGTCGCAGGACTGAAATTGTTAACTGAGTTCCACTGTGAAGATGTTTTTCATGAAAGTACTTTATAATTAAGTCTGTAATGTGGTGCGTTTTAGGAAGTATCATTTGGTGTTTTTGACTCTCAGGTAGGTTTGCGTGTCTTAATCTTCCACCAACACGAAGAATTTCATTTTTGTCTAGAAAAGGATTTAAAGAAAGGAGTTTGTTACTAGCATTCAGGTTTTTTCCAGATTTTAAAGTCTTTATTTCCCCTCCAAATTCATGTCTTTGAACCAACTTCACAATAATTTTAGTTGCCTCATCAAGTTCTTGTATAGTTAAAAAGCCAGTATTTCGCGCAGATCGACATTTAGTATTTTTTATAAATCTAAGACACCAGGCTGTAACACGTCTTAATTTAGACCAAGATGAAAACTTATATAATAATTCAAATTCATTATTGCCATGAGTTAAGAGCAAACAGTAGTTTTCCGTTGTTCTCTCAAAATCTCTTCTTCAGGTATTTTGACTTCATTTTCCGGTAGTGGTGTCGGTAAGTGCTCTTCTTTCAACCAGATTGGTCCCTTTAACCATTCTTCATTCTTCAACAATTCAGTTGCTGTGCAACCACGAGATAGCACATCAGCGGGATTTTTAACCCCTGGACAAAATCTCCACTGAGATGGGGCTACTAATCGTTGAATTTCACGCACTCTGTTCTCTACAGAGGGCTTCCAGTTACTAGCACTTCCTTTGACCCAATAAAGGGTAATTTGGGAATCACAGAAGCATAGTATGTTTTTGACGGGAACTGAAAATAGCTGCCCAAGATAATGAGCTAATCGAGCAGCTGTTAAGGCTCCCATCAATTCAAGTCGAGGCAAAGTAAGTTTTTTGAGAGGAGCTACTCTTGTCTTTGACATAATAAATGAAGTTTCACGGGAACAAGGATCACGAAAATAAGCTACTGTACCATATCCCTTCAAACTGGCATCGCAGAAAACACAAATTTGAATAGTTTCAGGAGTTAATTTTTCAAAATTCGTAAAATATTTTCTAGGCACTTCAAAATTTTCTAAATCCTGTATTTCACGATGCCATTTCTTAAATTTTTGTGTTAAAGCATCAGGTAAAGCAGAATCCCAATCAACACCCTGCTCCCATAGTTCTTGCATTAGAAATTTAACTCTTATTATAAAAGGGGAAATAAACCCTACAGGGTCATACACCTTTGCTACAGTTTGTAAAACAATTCTCTTAGTGATAATTTCATTATCAAACCCTTCTAACAGAGATTGAATGTCTATTCTTAACGTGTCATTATTAGTTGACCACATTATTCCCAATACTTTAGAGATATTTCCCTCATTTATTTCTTCATCAACGTTTATTCCATATTTTCCCCACAATTTGCTTAATTCGTAAGAGTTACTTTTAAATTTCCTTAATGTCATATTGGCATCTTTAAGTATTTTCACAGCACCAGACGATAAAATAAATGCTTCATTTACAGAATTAGCGCCATGAAAGAGATCATCAACATATAAGGAAGTATCGAGCATATCAACTACTTTCTCAAACAAGTTCTTATAGCCCCTTATGTGATGTTTAATGGTAGCTGAGAGCAAAAAGGGTGATGTTGTAACACCAAAAGTTACACGAGTCATGCGGAAAACCTTTAATAGAGGATTTTTACTATTTATATCCTCAAACCATAGAAATCTCAAAAAGTTTCTATCATTTTCTGCAACCTGTATTTGCAGAAAAGCCTTTTCAATGTCACAAACAAAGGCAATTTTATGAAGGCGGAATTTTAAAATAATATCCAAAATATTAGGATTTAAATTGGGGCCTGCAAATAAACATTCATTTAAAGATTTTGCTTCCTTTTCTTTGGAAGAAGCATCAAACACTATTCTGACCCTTGTAGTGGACTTATCTGTTCTTATCACCGGTCTGTGGGGCATATAATATACACCAGTTTCATTTTTGTTTATTTTACACTCCTCTATTATACCCATTTTCTTTTGTTCCTCAAGAATTTTTTCATATTCATTTTTAAGCCATTCATTTTTAGACAGTTTTGTTCTCAAACCCCAAAGTCTATTTTTGGCTATTTCTATATTCGATTTTAATTCATTTTTATTTTCCTTCCACAAAAATTGAATTTCATATCTTCCCTTAACAAAATTTAAATTTTCATTAAAAGAATTAATAATTTCTATATCTCTCTGTGACATAGAATCATTCTTACTGTCACATATTCCAAGTGATTCTAAATCCCAAAAACGCTGCAAATCAAAACTGTCAAATTTATTTACAGATACAAAATGCGAATTAATTACTTCTGTACTATTATTATTCAATTTCCCCACTACAGTATATCCGAAAATAGTATTAGCAACATATAAATTATCACCGATTTCTTCAATGATACCTCTCTGTATTTTCCAAAAATAATCAGCTCCTAGCAAAATATTAATTTTGGAATCACTTAATGAATTGTCTGCCAATTTCCAGTTTTTATTTTTAATATAACTTTCAATTTCTGGTTCGCCCCTTGGGCTTTTCAAGGGAGTCGCGGTTATTAAGTCTGTAGCTAATACTTCAACATGGATGAGCCGACGAGGATTTATTTTGCTACGCAGTTCAATATTAAAAACCTCGAATTCCTCTTCTTTACCTTTATTTATACCAAAGGCAAAAACAGTTAGCTTTTCTGTTCTTACACGGGTTAATTTTAATTCGTGGGCCAATTCTTTAGTAATAAAACTTTTTTCACTTCCGGAATCCAATAAGAGTCTGACAGTTTTTGATCTAGAATTAGATTGGGCTATGACGCAACATGTTTGCAATAACGCTGCCTGATTACTGTTTTTTAAATGTGAATTCGATACTATAGTGTTCTCTACTACTTCTGGTTTCAAGTTTTTTGAAAAACAAAATAATTTGTTATGATCTGTTGCTTTACATTTTTCGCAAGGCTGCGATTTCACCCTGCACTGTGATGACAGATGAGATTTTAGAAAACATTTATAACACCTGCCATCCTTCTTTAATTTTAACCTTTTCTCAACATCAGTTAAATTAGTACATTCAAGAGAATGATGATCATAATTCTTGCAAAATATGCATATATTTTTTACACCTACATTCAATGAATTCATTTTATTTGGAAATTTTCTGTCATTAATTTCGGCTTTATTTTTATTTACAATTACCGAAGCATTTTTATAATTAATCATACTAAGTGATTTTTCACGCGATTCAAGTTCTACTTTAAGAAAATTAATTAAGTCTGTCACATCAGACTCATCCTTCCTTTTATCACTTTGCCTGTAATACTCAACTACTAGATCGTTTGGCAATAATTTTAATAAAATTGGATTCAGTAAATGACCATATTGGCCTTTTGTCACCCCTAAATTAGATAAACTGCGAATATTTACTTCACAAGCGTCATAAAACTTTCGCAAAGCAGTTATATTTGATGAACTTTTTACGCCTTCTAAGTTTATCAATTTATTCATGTGAGCATTAATGATAATATCCTTTTGCCCAAAACGTGTTTTCAATATTTCTATGCAATTATCATAATTTTGTTCCGTAAGTGAAAACCCTTCAATAACATTGTACGCTTTGTCAGTTAAAAGCGTTTTCAAGTAAGTGAATTTTTCAATCTTTGTAAGATTTTCATTTAAATGGATTGAATTTTCGAAACAATCGAAAAATTCGTTCCATTTTTCTATTTGTCCACCAAATTTTGGTAAGGAAATTTTCGGCAATCTCACTGCCGAACCAGTTTTTGTTTGGGTTTCACTGACAGAACAGTTTGAACTACTTTCTTTTTTATTATTACATAATCTTTTTAATCTTAGTTTCATTTTGCATTTGGCAGAAATTATTTGCTCGCCGTATTTATCGCTGGTCGCGATATCTTTTTCATACTCTTTAATATCTACTATTAAATTTTCAATTTCATTATTTAAATTTTTTAATGCAATTTCTCTTTCACCTATCATTTCCTGGATTTCGATGATTTCGTCTGATTTTGTATTTTCTAGATCGTCCAATAATAAATTCTCTAATTTATTTATTAATTTAGTTACATTTGAGCGTTCCGTAGAACGCTTAGCTTTTAACTTTTCAATATTCATAGCGAGCAAATAATCAAACAAAATAATTAAAATAATTAAAATTTCTAATTTCATTTAATCAATGTTATAAATAGTAGTTAAATTTTGCTTACCTGGTTCCATATCCAGGCAGCTATCCAATAACGAATCCGGAATTCCAGTCATTATTTTTCAGTTTCGTTTTCACAATAAATTATCCAAGCTTTCAAATCCAAATCCAGATAAATTAATATCTAAGGGTAATTTCACTTTTAAGGGATTTCACATATCCCGAGTTTCGTTCACCATGAAAAAATATTATTATATATACTGCGCCATGAAAAAATTCGTACCATGAAAATATGCAGAAATATATAATCATAAACAACTTCTTAATCTATAGTTCTGTAATTCACGTGTTCAATTTCAGTCATAAAATTTGCACCAGTTGGGAGAGCTTATTAACTTTATTTAGCGATTAAACACACAATAAAAAACTATTTGCAGTATACTTTGAAGAATTCACAATTATAACTTAATTCAGTATATTTCAGGATAACATTGTTTCTCCATAAAGGAGCCAAGATCATAATATTTAAATCATAACTTTCATGTTCAAGAGAAAAAATTATACTTCCTGTTTAAGACAGGCCGAGAAACTAAACTAGAAAAAAAGTAACATTCTCAAAGAGAGAAAAAACACCTCTCATTTGGCAAAGAGCCAACTACTAGTCGGGGGGGCTGGCGAAACGAAACCAAAAGCTACGTTCAAACAAATGTAACGGCTGGTATTCAGAGTGGCGGAAATGAAAACAAGAGGTGTTCGAGACGTGTATCTGATGGTACCGTATACCATCATTCCAGGTGGTGACACAGTATGCGGCTACCAAAATGTTGATCACCCTCAAAACTGCATCACTGAGATGGGCGCCTTTAATGTGTGATCAACGACGAACCTGGTCACAGGAATGGCGTGAAATCACCTTTCAGACAAATCACAATACTGTTTACAGCACCAAGATTCCCTTATCCGTATTTAACGGCATCGTGAATAATGTACATTGCCAGCTGGGATTCGACATCGTCAAGCTGTCCATCAGCTGCAGTCAAGGTATGGGTTCCCATTGGGTACACGTCCCGATTACGTCTTGTTCGCATTCCCGGCGCTTTGAACAGCAACCATTAAATTTCTAGTGAGTTAAAGCCCGTCTCTCTGCCCAATATTCAAGTTCTGCGTAGCGCAACATTTAAGCAGGATAATGCACGACCGCAAGTTGTCTGCTTTGCCCGGACCTTCCTTCATACAGAATGTGTTTAACCGTTGCTCCGGCCAGCGCCTTCTCCTGATCTCGCACCAATGAGAATGACTGTTTAATCTTTGGAAAGCGAGTGTCCCTCTACCACTCACCAGTAACTACGATCGATGAATTGTGGCATGTTGAAGCTTCATGAAGTGCTCTACCCGTACATGTCGTCCAATCGCTGTTTGATTCAATGCCTAGGTAGGTAAGTGCTGCTATTGCGCACAGAGGTCGCTGCTTTATGTACTGTTTTCTCAGTACATATTACTCGAAATTTCCTGAAATTTTAGTCAATTGTTCTTCCTACTATAATGTATGTGCCCAATATATATCATTCTGATATTCGCATTCTTCCATGGTGTTGCAATTTTTACAAACAGCAGTTTATGTAGATCGTAGATGTTACTAATGAATCAATTATACACAGAGATAAAATAATGAAGGAAAGATGAAAATGGATCATTCGAGACAGCAGCAATTGTAGATACCAGTGTAAAACAAATCTTTCAAAACAAAGTAAATTTTACTTAATTTTGCGCCGACTTAAAAAGTTATGATTAATTGTAGTGTTTAGGTTGTTTGGCCATAGAAATTATTTTATACTTTTAAGCGAAATTTACAATTTCATTTTATGCCAATTTTCTTTTATTTTTAGTTGTTTGAATAGTAGTTACTTTTTGGAGTCTGATCTATTTTTTTACAAAAAGATTTTATTAAAATTTTGAGTTCAAAAATACGAATTTTCATTAACTGCATTTCTCTCATTTTTTTAGCCGCAAAATGAAATATTAAAAATTTTTTAAAAATCAATTTTATTAAAACCAGCACTAATTTAAAGATTGCGATTTTTCTGAATGTGAAAACGGAATTTAAAAAAAATACATCAGTAATGAGTAATTATGCGGGGGAAAAACATCCATAGAGAGAATAACATAGGTCACGGCTGTCGGCGAGATTAAGTATTGTCCGCTATTAAAAAACCAAAACTGCCCTCAAGAATCTAAAAAATCCCTTAAAAATACATCTATATAAATAAAGAGAAGTGTCTGTGTGTGTATCTGCTCTCTGGCGCTCACACTACTGATCGCAGAGCTTCCAGATTTGGCATATGGGTACCTTGGAGCCTGCAGGTGTGCACCTCATCGAGATTTTTTCAAATTTCGAATTTGAATTTTTTAAATTAATGTTTTTTCGATTTTAATATTGGCTTTAATGTTTCATTTTTCATGAATTTATCCTTCGAAAGTAATCGTCTGCGTATCTTAGCAACGGCTATTGGTGTCGTGCCCTTAGCGGAACGTGCCCTTAGCGGAATGGGGTGAAAGGGAAGAAGGATGAATAGAAGAAGCCGTGCCCTTAGCGGAAATACGAAGGTGTACCGGTGGCACATTGAAATTTGTAATTCAAATGCACAAAAGAATGCTCTCTATAGAATGTAGTATGATTAGCATTAGATTTGAAGAGTCATACAAAAATATTTAGTTACACTGAGGGTTATTATTGGAAATTTTCTGTATTGCATTTTTGTTTACGTTAAGCGTTTATTCTACCTATTTTTAAAATGTGGATGATTTGAATTAGTGTATTTGTCTATTCTACTGTCCGTTGTCCAACACCAGCGTCCGTAAAAATTTTAAGAATTTTTATTTTTAATTTCTTTTATATTCAATAGAAAAAAGTATTGAATTCGTAAAAACTTACGTTTTGAGAGGTCTAGAGCACAATTTGACTATTTTTAGAAAATGTCTATCTGTCTGTGTGTGTGTGACAAAAATTTTGTGGCAACCGTATCTCTGGAACTACTGCTCAGAATTGCATATAAATTTACATGTAGGTGCACCTTGAGCTAAATTAATGCCTATCAACTTTTGGTGCCAACCGCTCAATAGGTGGCGCTACTATACAGAGATTTGCACACTTTAAAGCTAAATTAATGCCTGTCAACTTTTGGTGCCAACCGCTCAATAGGTGGTGCTGCTATACAGTGATTTGCACACTTTAAGCTATATCTCAGGTTCTATTGCGTATAATCAATGTAAACTTGATATAAGAGAAGGCCATTATGAGACATTATGCTGATTCAATATGAATGCTTATGGACCGACAGGTGGTGCTGATATACAGCAATTTCTGCAATTTACAGGAAATCTATATCTCAGGAACTACAGCACAGAATTGCATATAAATTTATATGTTGATGCACCTTAAGCTAATTTAGTGTCTTTCAAATTTTGGTGTCAACCACTCCACAGGTGACGCTGCTATAAAGCGATTTCCGCAATTTAAGGGGAGGCTGTATCTCAGGTTCTATTGCGTATAATCAAACAAAACGTGATATATGTGAAGGCCATTATGAGACGTTATGCTGATTCAATCTGGATGCTTATCGGTCAATAGGTGGCACTGCTATACTGGAAATTTCCTTGATAACGGAAAAGCTATATTTCAACTTCTATGGCTTATAACTGTACGAAACTTGATATATGAGATAACTATTATAAAAATGCATTTTTAAGATGTCATTTATGGACAATAAAACTGTCTTTCTTTGGATATTTAGTGTTCGTTTTCTCTAAGATGAAAATTAATTATTTGCACTTAGTGAATTTGTATAAGAAAGTATAGAAGAAAGTCTTGCGGTGGCCACAACATACTAGTTTTTATTTTATTTTTTATTTTTTTTTTTTTAATGATATGTGTTATTCAAATTCAATATTGAATATTCCCTACTTAAAATGGCTCTAATAGAACCTATGTCACTGCTTTGTGTACATGGACATCCAAAAAATGCCAATGCATCACGCTTTAGGGGAGACATTTTTATAAATCACACTTAAATATCTTCATTAAAAAATCATAAAGAAATTCGCACTTATGGTTTATATGCTAAGAAAAGTTTTTATATAATATGCTTAACCTCCAGATTTACAGGGCTACGCAAAAATGTTTCGATACATTAAGGGGTGCAAATAGGAAATTAAGAGCATCATTTCTGTTTGTGTTAAGCATTGTTAACATTTTCCAACAATGTTTCAGAGTGATTATAAATTCAATTAGTCTATAAATGTCTGTTTGTCTTTCTGTCTGTTCTATGTGTGATGGTATAGACAAAGAACACAGATGTTATACGATATAACGAGTACGTACAGTTGGAAAGTGCTGATAATCAATGTGTACTTCATGATTTGTCGTTTTCGTCGTAGTTTTAAAAGGTGTAATGCTTAATTTTATTTTCAAAAATCATAAAATGGCAATAATGTACGTTTTCGTATGAAGTACTGTGATTTATTAAACTTTATATGGTTACAGATCACCATTCCCTCAAATAACGGATATTCTACAGTACCTATTTTTGCGACAGGTGCAAAATATAGTCAGTGCTAAATGTGGATAAAATGTGGAGAGAAATTGAAGAGTTCATTTTTTTTTTTTTTTTTTTTTTAAATAATTTATTTATTTTTAAATTTATTATAAATTTCCGCTAAAGGCACGCATACTAAAAGCACGCCACCGATGGGGAATAACATTTCCGCTAAGGGCACGGGTTTATATATTTCCGCTAAGGGCACGGCCCCCGGCTATTATGCAATTCATTTTTTATTTAATACATTCATTTGAAGGAGATTTTCTTTTCTTTTTTTTTTCTTTTATTATTATTATTATATTTATTGAAAATCAAATGGTAATGCAATAGAAATAAATTGTTACGTTTATGTATAAATTTTATACTATAGCAACTTTTTATGTTTCATTTTTTTAATTAATTTCTTTAAAAGAAAAATCTTTTCTTCTATATAAATAAAGAGAAGTGTCTGTGTGTGTATCTGCGCTCTGGCGCTCACACTACTTATCGCAGAGCTTCCAGATTTGGCATATGGGTACCTGGGAGCCTGCAGGTGTGCACCTCATCGAGATTTTTTCGAATTTCGAATTTGAATTTTTAAAATTAATGTTTTTTCGATTTTAATATTGGCTTTAATGTTTCATTTTTCATGAATTTATTCTTCGAAAGTAATCGTCTGCGTATCTTAGCAACGGCTATTATGCAATTCATTTTTTATTTAATACATTCATTTGAAGGAGATTTTCTTTCTTTTTCTTTTTTTTTCTTTTATTATTATTATTATATTTATTGAAAATCAAATGGTAATGCAATCCGCGATTGTAATGAAATGCTCGCCCTCTGGTGGGCTAAGGTGAAATTATCACACCACTGCATATCCTCATATTATGCAATCGACTTTCCATGATGAAATGGCGGAGAAAGAATAATAATTACACGTGGCTGTTATATTTACTAACAACTGCAGTGTTCAGAGAGCGCCATCTATCGATCATTACAAACGCGGATAGAAATAAATTGTTACGTTTATGTATAAATTTTATACTATAGCAACTTTTTATTTTTCATTTTTTTAATTAATTCCTTTAAAAGAAAAATATTTTTTATTATTATTATTATCATCTATAATATTTATTGGGTGAAAAAAAATGGTAGTTTATAGTAGAAAGGATAAACTGATTAAAATTCGTTTTTCATGTATTTAGTTCCTTTTAAAAGAAAATCCACTTTTTATTTTATTTTATTGCACTGGTCGGAATCAAATCGTAATATAGTGTAAATAACGGGGGCTATAAAACACATGGTTCAAAAACTAAAATATATAATAGATGCTGAGATACAGTCGCCCGGGAAAGACCTGTCTATAGACAGTAGGAAACTGGACCCGATGCAGCACGGGTAGAAAAAAGAGCTGCCTTAGGCAACGGGTACCCGAAGAAGCGAGATCTAAAGCGATTTCAGTGGGGTTTTTTTTTTTGTAATGTGGTGTAAAAAATATATACTGATCCAAATCTTTTGAAAATTCATTTAAATATAGTGACCAGCGAAGCGGGCGTAGCCTGCTAGTAAATAAATAAATAGCAGCACCTGCACTTTTTTAAACCTAGGGGAAACTATGCAACATATGCGTCTTGTGTAGTATTCCGTTCCCCTTTTATACATTACGTATGATTAAACAACTATTTTTAAATGTTTAAACCACTAACATAGCAGTGCGACGAAAATTTATTAATTTCTAAGCTGCTACAGCAATATTTTTATAATATAGAATATGCTTTCTATTTCTAACAATATACGAAGGTTAAAAATATTTCTTCAGATTTAATAACATGCCTCCCACCTACCATGATTTAATCTAGCTGACGTCAGAACATAGAAGAGAAAGAACATGGTGACTTCAAAACTGAATATTTTTATTAGATTTAGATAGAGAGATAGTAATCAAAACATAGTTATATGAAGAAAGGTTTTCTCGTCAATCGCTTCATAAATGTTTTACACATTTGCTTATGTATTAAAAAAAAAAATGAGAAAAGTAAAATATAAAAATAAGAAGTAGTGGAATTGAATAATTATACATAGAAAAAAGGAATAAAATGATTGCAAAGGATAATGTCAAATATAAATTAAATCCAAACGATAACCATGATTTTCAAAATAATTGAAAAAGTCCCTTTTAAAAACAACAGAATTCTCTCATGTCTCATTTTATCTTGGTAAAATCTTACGCATGAGTATTAAAGCGTGCATCGATTAAATATAAGGGGGGGGGGGGTGCTAAAAGAGTTAAAATAATTGCAAAATATAAAATATACAATCTAAGTAAGAAAAAAATACAACAAAAGGAAATAATCGCAATCTCTATTCATCAAAATTTGTTATTAAAACACAGTAAACAAAACATTGACAACAAAAATCACATTCGCATCCCTCTATTAGTCAAAATTTCTTATTAACACGTTGAGAGCCATGTCAGCCATCGGTGGCTGACAGTGTCAAATATGATATCAAGCCGCGTCAACCATCCGTGGTTGACTGTAAAATATGATATAAAACTTATACTTATAAGTAATATATATTTATTATATTATATTACTATATTACATTGTTAAGTAGTAATTATTGAAAATTTATTTAAAATGTACTTAATTTTTATTTATTACAGGATAATATCATTAAGGAATTTTAATGGATTTTATTAAGAATTCGCGTGGAGCTCACCGTGTTAAAACAAAATAACACTACCCCATTTATCGAAATTTGATAATAAGACACTGCAAATAAAAATATTTGCCCTTTTCTATTCATCGAAATTTGTTATTAAAATATAGTAAACAAAATATTAACACCAAAAATGGCATTCACATCTCTTCATTCGTTGGAGTTAGTTATTAAAACAAACAAACAAACAAACAAACAAACAACAAAAAAAAAAAAAAAAAAGGGGGGGGTCACTGTCCCATTCATTGAAATTCCTTATTAAGACCACTGCAAACAAAAAATATCTGCATTTTTCTATTCATCGAAATTCGTTATTAAAAATGTAGTGAACGAAAGATTGACATCAAAAATTGTATTCGCATCTCTCTATTCGTCGGAATTAGTTATTAAAACAAAAACAACAACAAAAAAGAAACAGTGCCCCCATTCATTGAAATTCGTTATTAAGACATTATAAACAAAAATATTTGCATTTTTCTATTCATCGAATATCGTTAAATAAACATCTCCCCATTCATGGATGTTCAACGGCTTCACAGATAAAGAGCTATGACTTTTTCTTACTTTAAAATCCTTTATTCAGCGAAACGGCTTTATAATGTAACTGAATTATGGGTGAATGAATCGTGCTTACTCTCAAATTATTTCAAACGGCCGACGTACCTGACTTGCCAAATAATCCGCTGACACATGAGATTTGAAATAAAGAAAAGAGAAAAAAGGAGATAGAAAAGAGAAAGAGAAAATCTATTTTAAAAAGGGAAGATTTTATGTTCTGATACTATCAAACTATTTCAGGAAAGCGATAATTTTAGTGCAATAGCAATTGAAAAATACTAAGAATTATAAGTAGAATTTAAATAAATATTAATGGATTTAGATCGACCCTTTTTTTAGCTCAGTGGTAGTCAACTCAGTCTCTACCGCCTAGTGGGAGTTTTAGCTTTCATGGTAAGCGGTAACGGGATATTAGAACTTTATTTTTAAATTTAATTGACCTTTTAAAAGCATTGAAATTGAAAAATGTTTTCTTATTATATGCTTTTAATTTGCTTTTGCTATAACTCAGTTATATGAATTTTATAAAGTTACATTCCCAGGGTTCATACTCAAATATGGGGAAAAAATTCCCTGAGTTCCCAGACAATTTTCAAGAAAATATTAGCGACATATTACAAGAAACGCTCCTCTAGACAGGACAAAATACTTACAGCTACTTCCACTGTATGATGTCATATTACTGCCGATCATGATAGAAATTCAGGTAGAAATCATTATTTGCATGCGTATTTTCACAATACTTAATCATTTAAATTTTCATACGATGCTAAACAAGAAAAACATAACTTGAGAGAAAAAAAAACATTTGTTTTTCCAAGGTTTTATAACTGATTTTCCCTGACTTTTAATGAAAATTTTTATTTTCCCTGGTTTTTTTAAACAAATTCCAAATTCCCTGAGTATTCCCTGTTTTCCAGGTTTTCCCTAAGGAGTATAAACCCTGATTCCTACTTTATAAATCACCGTTTTTGTAGAACCGGTGGGCGGTTAGAAAGTTTTGTTACTAACAAACATACAAAAGTGGACGGTTCGTATAAAATGATCGATTACAACTGCTTTCGCTAATGACAAGTATTTTTATAGTAAAAATTGGCGTACACCTTTTTTTTTTTTTTTTTTTTTTTGGGGGGGGGGGATGTTCATCACATAAAATACTCGCTTTAAGATAAATCATTATTCATGTTAAAAAGGCTAAACTTCTTAAAACAATACTACTATGTATATGTATTCACCGTTAAATGTCAGATTATCTTTAATCTAGGGTTATTTGCTTTAAGTACTTTAATGTTTCTGTCAAATAGCTGATGAATACATCACTTCTTAGGATAAATACAATTTCCTCTAAATAGTCTATCAATACATAAATTAATGGCATAGCCAAGAATAATCTTGTTGGATATTCTTTGTAAACTTTCTGCACTGTACAGTTAATTCTGGAAACAATTTATTACTCCTCTTTCCTTTCCATACTCAGCTTGAATGACATTAAGTAAAACAATAATAATAATAATAATATATCCACTGTTTATTCTAGATTCTTTCATACCCTAATAGAAAACTTACTTTTTTTTTTTTTTGAGATTTTTATATTATTAATTAATATGGAATTTTGAGAATTCCTTTAAATATAGGGACCAACGAAGGTGAGCAAATCGAAAGCCTGCTAGTGTACAAATAAAGTTACAGGATATTTAAATCTAAGTTTTACAAGAGACTTACTTATTTTTAAAAACAAAATCTATTTCACAGTCATTCATACAGACTTTAGTAAAATGTTATATAATGCTTAATTAGCATCTGTCAAAATTATAATACACAGAAATATTATTATTACCATTTTCTTCATAATTATTATTCAATTTATAGCATTAACTAATTTTTAAAATAAGAATAAAATGTACCGATTTAGACTTTTCCGGTCAAAATAATTTAGATATCGATTTTTTCAAACATATCTCAGGGGATCGATCCAAGCAAAAATTAGGGTTCTTTATAAGCCCTCTTCCCAAAATGTCCATTTCATTTATTAAAAAAAAAAAAAAAAAAAAAAAACCTTCAAGAATTTTCACGTTATAAAAAGAACCCTTACTCTTTAACAAAATTTTAATTTATAAACTGTGCCTTTTTTACAAAATTCAAATTCATAAAAATGGCTTTTTCACACAATTTCGTTTTTATAAAAATGATAAAAAAAAAAAAAAAGAAAGAAAGAAAGAAAGAAAGAAATGAAAAAGAAAAGAAATCCATAAGTATTTGAAATGAATGCCCATATTTGACTCAATGAAACAGCAACTGGGTATTTAATATTTTATAGAGTGGCTGCTAAAAGTAGAACGGTTTAAACTTTTTTTTTTTTTCTTCGTAGAAATAAATAATACTTCTACAAAAATATTTATTTTTCAGAAAAATGAACTCCAAAAAATTAAAACATGGATGATCCATGCATCTACTTAAATTATAGCGAAATAATTTTTACCTTTACTATTACTTGCTGAATAAGATTTCCAGGAAAGTGTGTTGAGTCACCAAATGGAAAATCACGAGAAAAACACAGTAGAACCTCTATTTTCGAAATTCTCGGTTAACCAAAATCCCTTTTTAAAGCTTTTTTTTTTTTTTCTTTTCTTTTTACTATCACATTCTTTGTGAGCGAAATTTGCAGATATTCCTTGTGTAAGAAATATTTTTAAAGCTTTACTATCACATTCCTTGAGTAAAAAGCGGCTCTCTCTCCTTCGGGATAGACAATACAATACAATACAACTTCGGGGGCAAAACAATAGCAATCGAAACTGTGACAAAGAAAACTCTGTTATAAATCCTTATGAAATATGTATAAGGCACTTAATTTCAAAATTAAAATTCGGGTAATTTATTCTTGTTTCTATTTTGATATTGCTTTAATTTTATTAAGCACTTGTCATCATAATAAGAAATAGCGCCTGTATTTGTCCTTAACTCTAAAATTAAAACATTATCGATTAGCCGAAAATTTCAATTTTCCGAAAGGTGGTCGATCTCAATTACTTCGGGTAATCGAGGTTCTACTCTACCATTTAAATTCGAATTTTATAATCAAATTGAATACATAATAAAGTACATAAAAAAATTCCCCTATTTTCTTTTTTCTATCTTTTTTTTTTTAAACTAATATATTAAAATAATAATCGAAACAGCAGATTTAATTGGGAAAAAAAAAGGGTGGGGGGGGGGGGATCGAAACAGCAGATAAAAATACAAATGGAAGATTTGTAAACAAAATAATTCAACTATATGTTTCAGAAATACTTATCGAAAAAGATTATGATTTAACATAAATATATATATATATGGGAAATTGTATTTCTCGGCTATCATCTCCACTGTGTGATGTCACTGTGTACGTACCTAGAGCTCCTCCAATACAGGCTGGCTCATCCGGCATTTTGTTTCCCACTCAGCGATTGTTGCCCACGCGGTCCGAATTTCAAGTGTTATCAAACCACATAAAATGGAGGTTTTGTAGCCAAAAATTGCTCAAATCATACCAGAACTGCTTTTAGAACGTTTAGATTTCCAACAGATGAAGAAAGGCGAAAGAAATGGGCTATTAATTGTATAAAAGAAAATTGTACGCTTAGCTTTCAATCACAAATATGAAGTATAATTATGATATGTTTTCTTGCATTTTTTTGTATCTATTATTTGTTTTTATTGCTGTTTGGTTTTCTAAATGTTGTATTTTACAATCTACACCACTTTTCAACGTGTATAAATATTTAAAATTAACTAATTTAACAGCAACAGTGATGGCTACTTTTTACAAGAATTATTAGAAAATTTCGCCAAATATTACCGCCAAACTTATCAAGTACAAACAACAATTCGCTCTTCTGTTTAGGCAAACTCGCCATTTTAGGCGATAAAGACACTAAGTAATACGTCTGCAACAAAACGTCGCCAAGCTATATTTCCGCTGGGCAACAATGATCAGCTGTGAGTCAGCTCGTATTATAGGAGTCTTATACGTACCTATCGTATGTTACTACGTCACTGTTTGTATCATCCTTTCACTGTATGCGCACGCATAGGACGCGCGCCAGTTTAGTTTTAGTTATTGAGTCGACGTCGAGCTGTTATGTGAGAGACAGACGGTCTTCTCCGCTCGTAAAATATGTATATGTTAGTGTTTCTGTAATGTCCCTTTTCTTTATTTAATAAATGTTGTAATGTTATACTGGTCTGTAGCCGTTTCCCTATATTTTTGGGGGCTCGACCTATCCCGTTCTACCTCTAGCATCACGAAAGCCGCTACTTTTGGTTTTCAAAAACAGTAGCCTGAAGACGAATGTTTCATTTATTTTTTCTTAATAAAATGACTAGACGTAGTATTCTATATTCGATAAGACGTCTGGATTATATTTAATAGACGTGCCGATATGGGAAATTGTATTTCTCGGCTATCATCTTCACTGTGTGATGTCACTGTGTACGTACCTATCGTATGTTACTACGTCACTGTTTGTATCATCCTTTCACTGTATTCGCACGCATAGGACGCGCGCCAGTTTAGTTTTAGTTATTGAGTCGACGTCGAGCTGTTATGTGAGAGACAGACGGTCTTCTCCGCTCGTAAAATATGTATATGTTAGTGTTTCTGTAATGTCCCTTTTCTTTATTTAATAAATGTTGTAATGTTATACTGGTCTGTAGCCGTTTCCCTATATATATATATATATATATTTATGTGTGTGTGTGTAATAAAAAAAATTGTTTTCAGCCATTTAGTTCTCTAAAGTCTAAAATAGAAAACAAACAATTGTCATAAACTCTGATAAATTCTAAGTTACCACAATAGAACCTCGATTATCCGAAGTGATTGGAATCGACCACCCTTCGAAAAATCGAAATTTTTGTACAATCAAGAATACTTCAATTTTAAAATTAAGGTCAATATAAGCGCTATTTCTAATTATGGTAACAATGCTTAAACAGAAAACAACAGCAAAATAGAAACAAGAATAAATTACCTGATATTTAACAAGGGTTTGAAATAAAGTTTTGTTTGTCGCAGTTTCGATTGCTTTTTTTTTTTTTTTTTTTTTTTTTTGAGAAAGATAGAGAACTGCTTTTATTCAAGGAATGTGATAGTAAAGCTTTAAAATTGTTTCGCACACAAGGATCGTCTGCGAACTGCGCTCACAGAGGGGGGGGGGACGTTTAAAAATCTATTTCTTTTAACCAAGAATTTCAGAAAATAGAGGTTCTACTGTACTAATAGTTTAATTGCAACTGAAATTATTTCGCATGCAGTTCAAAGATTCAAATAACTTCTTACCTTTTTGAAGACAGATTCGCGTGTACAGTCTCTAACTTCTTCCATGATGTTAAACCCAATGGTCATGTTTATTGGTGCCAAAACTCGATTTAGCTGTGGCAACGCTCCTTCTAATTCTTCAATGCATTGATGGAGGATAGCAGATAAGCATCACGTCCAATTAGAAGAGAGTTCCCGGGCCACTGGTCAGTGAAGATGACTTAGAAATAATTTCTTCTTATGACAACAATGTTCTCTTTTTTGTTTCCATCGCATTGATTTTTATGCATGATTATTAGTAATTTATAGCTATAGCCTTGTTTAGAATTGTGTAGTAGAGGTGTGCATCAGTAATATTGCTCCAATAGTCACTGGCATAGTGTAGCTTTACTCAGCAATTCTCTGTTCTAGCTTGTCTCTGTGAGTGAAGAAGTGCTTGTTTGTGCGAAACTATCAACACAAATTGGTTCCTGAAAAGAAAAAGAAAAAAGGCGAAATTACTTTTAAAACTAGCTCAGTTGGCATAGGTAGCCTCTGCTCAGTTCCCTATTAGGACGTGACATATGCACTGATCTATCATTAAGTTTACTATAATCATTACAAGAGTTGATTGGCTACTTGGCTGATGACCAATCCCGGCTGGAGACTTCACTCCAGCTGGATACTTCACGTACTAGGTTAGGTTACCATACCACATTTTAATATATTTACTTTATCCTAATTTCCTGCGTAATATTATTAATGTCACTTAATGGGGCGACCAAATTTTTTTTATTTGAATCTGAGGACAAATATGACGGTGTATCTGAATTTCGAGGACAAAATAAATAAATCACCCTAAATTGTAAAATTTTAGTAATTTTTATGCATGAAATACCTAAAAGCACTTATTTCAGCTAATTATACATGTTACAGTAAATACCCGAAATCCGTTTCTCGCGTAATTACTAGCAAAGAACACGAAATATCTACAAACATCCGTAATTTCGCGTTCTTACTACTGAAAACGGGTTATTACTACGAAGGTTAGGAAACACATGGATTAAAATTTAATTCGGCTATTTTCTGAAACTTTCAGTTAGAACACGTTCTTACTACACATATAACAGTAACTTCTCAGCACGACTCAGTTGATGAGGATCTATGCGCTGTTTGGTTACTTCTGTTCACAGGATGATTTCTCGAGACTGGAGATACTGGAAAAATTGATCTAAAGAACCTGGCAACCCTGTCGTAGAAACGCACCGCATTGTTTAGTCGGAAGTTTTTATAGTTTAATGTAACACGCATTTTTATTTCATTTTTATTTTTCCCCCTTAAGGTTTTCAGAATAATTTGTTTTTCCAGTTTTTTTTTTTTTTTTTTTTCTTTTCTTTTTTAGAAGGTTTTTAATTGAAATTGACTTGGTCATCGTGTCTTCGTGTCACGCTAGTAAACAAGGCGCCTTCATTTTAACACTAGAACAGCCGGATTTTGAACTTACCTAAAACAGCCATTGGGGGTCAATTTGACCCTCATCAAAAATTCAAGCCCTATTAAAGTAAATGAGTCTTTTTAAAGATAAATGATATTGAAATTACAATATATAAGAGTTTTCGAAGGTTTTGTAAATTTTATTATTTATTTATTTATTTTTTTAGAGTTCGTTTTTCCCAATGCTTATTTTTTTTTTTTGTTAATGACAGTAAATGAATGAAAATATATAATGCGATATATTTTACTACACAATATGCTTTAGCAGTAGTACAGGTAATAAAAAAAAAAACACAAAAGTTACAAATGCAAAAAATACAAATTAGCATACAACATGTTTCAAAATGAGAAAATAAAAAATATAAACCATGAATAAACACATAAAATAAAAAGTCCGAAAGTTAGTTAGACGTTAGCACAAGTCCAACAATATGCACGCTTGACAGTGACAGCAATACACTTACCACAAATTGGTTTCTGGCATCCTTCACAGCTTGCAGATGTTTTATTTTGTCCCTTACAGCATTTAAAGGCACATTTCTTTCGTTTAAGTATCGGTACCCGATCTGCACCTATTTCGTAAAGCATCCACTCTTAGTTCTTCCACGAGCGAAAGAATAAATTCTCGACGGGAAATAGAGGTGTCTGAGGATTGTTTGAAAATTATCCAAGCATTCAATGCAGCAATGTCAAGGACGTTGTAAAAAACATGCACAGGCCATCTGCGAGTGCCACAATTTGTACTATATTTCCTAAGCATCTGGTCTGCAACGTCTACTCCACATTTAGTACGATTGTAGTACGTAACAGTATTCGGCTTCATCTTTGCACTGTTGTCCGTAAACACATCCGTGTGCATAGTGCTAAGAATCGCGACATTCTTTCTCTTCTTGCACCTATATATATTGAGTGTTTTGTTCCCATATTTTAGTGCAGAAGATGAATATCGTGGAGAAGATGTGTCGCGAGCAATGGGTGGTAATTCTCTCTTGTTCAGACGCATCGTCCCTACGATTGTAGTTTTCTTCGCAGAAAGTTCATCTGCAAGTTTTATAGAAGTAAAAAAATTGTCAGTAGTGACGTTGAGTCCTTTGTTTAGATGTGGTTGTAGTAATTTGAGCACAACACTTTCCCGAAGTTGAACATCAGCTGGCCGCTCTTCATCCTTGCCTAAATAAGGGTAGCCATTCAAAATATACTTAGATTCTACATCAGTTGCTAGCCAGAACTTGATGCCGAACTTGTCTGGCTTATTTGCCATGTATTGGATGAATCTGCACCTTGATTTACGCGGCAATAGCTGTTCATCAACGGTTATTTCTGCTCCAGGGTTATAGCACAAATAACAATTTTCAATCAGCTTGTACCAAATTTCAGAAGCAAGAGCAAATTTGTTCGTGGCAAGGCGTTCCGCTCTGCTACTTCGCACATCAAATCTGAGGTACCGCATGATTTCACGGAAACGATTGCGTGACATTGTCTCTCTGAACACGGGTGGTCCCCATTTATTGTTCCACAACTCATCTGCACAAAGTTTTGAATGACCTAGAGCTCCACGGGCATATAATAGAGCGAAAAAAGCATCCAGTTCCACTAGAGTAACATACCAGTTGCTGTCATCTCCAAGCTGACGTCGTGCTTCAGCAACTGTACATGTTTGAATGTGTTTTACCATTGCTTCATTCACCATCAAACGCCAGGCCGAAGCAGGATTTGTCCCAATATTACGACGTGCAAAAGGCGTTGGTTCACTTGGAATTGATACAATATTGCGACCTGGTGTGCGACCTGCAGTGGAAGTGGGGCAGTTACGGTTCATCGGAGTCCAAATAATACCGCTGGATGAAGAGTACTTATCGTTACTGCAGCCATCAGAAAGATTTGGTACGTTATTCCTTCGTCCTTGAGACCGCCGACGCCCACGAGAACGTCCTGATTTGTGAATAACAGGGGAAATCACATTAGTAGAATGTTCCACGGCATCACTGTCACTGCTTTCGGATGACGACGAACTCTGTAAGTTCACATTATCAAGACGAAAATCTTCATCGTTGCTGTCATCACCACTGATATCTGAATCTAACTGCTCTAGGAGAGCAAGGGCCTCCTGTGTACTCAATCCTCTCCGCATTTATAAAAAAAAAATGCTTACACTCTGGTCACAATGAAAAGTTTTGAAAACACTGTTGTGCGATTGTGACGTCGTGTTCTGTTTTCTACATTAGCTCTAGCAGGAATGTTTCTCCCTCCAAACGTTCCTTAGCACACCAGCGCCGTTAGGATACGTGCGCATTTCAGTGCGCAGAGTAACACTGCTCCCTGAAGGTGCGCGCGCAATAGAGAGAAGAGCGGTCTCCCTGCATCTCTATGCGTCATCGAAACAAACCCAAACTGGAGTTTATTTTTCTCCTCTTAGTCATCGCGATAAGAGGTGAGTATGTCCTCGTGCACAGAAAACAAAAATAAGATATCAAGAATTCTAAAACAGACTTTTACTTGAAAATCAATCATTTTTCGTATGAGGGTCAAAATGACCCCTGTTGGCTGTTTTAGGTATTTCTATGCTTATTTATTTGAATAATTAATATAAAAATACGAAAAATTGTCAGAGTACGCTTAGAAGTATTTTAGAAAAAGTCAAAAAATGTGAGCTGCGGTGCTCGCTTGTACGTTGAAATACAGCATGGGGCATCGAGAAAAAAGGCATAATGACCCCTACGGCGCTTCGAGTGTTAAAGTAAATATAAGCTATTTCGTTTGTCGTTCTGTGGCTCAGTTGGTAAGAGCGTCTCGTTAGTATCATGGTGGTCATGAGTTCGGTCCTCGGAAAGTCCAGCGTGTTAATTTTTGCAGATAATTAGTAGAAAAGGTGTCAACTGATACAAGAAAATTTTTCGTTGCTTACACTAAGAATTTTTTTGAGGAGTGTTTTTAAGAAGCATTTTTTTTTTAAATTTAAATATTGGAAAACACAAAACATTTTTGATATTAAAAAAGTACAAAATAAAATGTCTTAAATAAAAAATACATAAAAAAAATATTTTTAGAAGCTTTATATGTATATATGTATATTATATATTACTATTATATGAAATTGGATTTGTCATCGGTTTTTTGTCACGTTAAAAAACCAAGACGCTTCCATTATATATATATTTAAAAAAAAAAAATTGTAAGCAACTCATTGTATCTTTTAATGAATCAGCTGGTTACAGCGTCATGTTGATAGTGCGAGAGTCGTGTGTTCGATCCTCGCCGGGCCAAGGTGTTATTTTTTGCAAATAATTAATAGAAAAAGTGTCAATTGATAAAAGAAAATATTTCGTTGTGTACACAGTATTCAAATAATGTTTGAAGATTTCATTTAAATAGCTTTTTATTTAGTAACTAAAAAGCACAAAAGAAAAATTTAAAGAAAAATAAAGAAAAAAAAAATAAACATTTTTTTAGAAGCTTTTTATTGAAATTGTATTTTGTTATCGCGTCTTCATGTTACACTAATAAATAAGGCACCTCAACTTTAAAGTAAATATTAGCAGTCTTTATAGTCACTCGTTGGCTCAGTTGGTTATAGCGTCAAGTTGCTAATAAGATGGTGGTGAGTTCCATCCCCGAAGGATCGATGTGCTAAATTTTACAGATGAAATGTGTAATAGAAAATATGCCAATTGATAAAAGAAAATTTTTTATTGTCTACACAGTATTCTAAGAATTTTTGAAGAGTTTTTTTAAAGAAGCCTTTTTTTAGATACTAAAAAACACAAAATATAAAGTTAAATATATATATATATTCTTTTAGAAGCTTTTTATTGAAAATGGATTTTTATCATCGTGTCTGTGTCATTCTGAAAAAAAAGGCGCCTCCACTTTAACGTAAATTTAAACAACCTTTTTCGTCGTTCGTTAGCGCATTTAGTTAGAGCATCATGGTGATAACGCGATGCTCGTGGGTTCGATCCTCGCAAGCCGGAAAGTGTTACTTTTTTGCAGATAATTAATAGAAACTATGTCAATTGATAAAAGAAAATCATTCGTTGCCTACACAGTGTCCTAAGGAATTTTGATAGATTTTTAAAGAAACTTCTTTTTGAGTTACTAAACGCACAAAATAAAAATTTCAGTAAAAATAAAAATAAAAATAAATAAGTAAATAAAAATATAAGTAAGTAAATAAATAAATAAAAATAACACTGAAAGTTTTTATTATTGTGAAGCCCTAAAAAGCCTAGAATTAAAATTTATTCTTGCAGAGACATGCTATAAAATCATAAACGTTTCAACAACAAGAAAATTTTAAAGAAATATATAGATATTTCACTTTTGCAAAACATAAAAATTTTAAATATTCCAAATATTTTAAAAAGTATTCGAGAACAATATTTCTTTTGTATAAGTATTTGTTAGATTTTTCTAGAATGTTCTTTGATTTTTCTTGACAGTTCTTAGACTTTTGGTTAGAGCGTCATGCTGATAACGCGATGGTCCCGGATTCGGTCCTCGAAAGACGATATAGTACTTTTTTGCAGATAAATAATAGAAAAAAAAATGTCCATTGATAAACGAAAATCTTCCGTTGTCTACAAAATATCCTAAGAAATTTTAATTAGTTTTCTTAAGAAGTTTTTTCCTTTTTTGTAACTAAAAAGCACAAAATAAAATTTAAGTAAAAAACCATTTTTTAAAGTAAGAAGCTTTTTATTGTGAAGCCCTAAAAAGCATAAAATAAAATGTATTCTGGCTAAGACATGCTCCAAAGAAATGAAAGTTTCAACACTAAGAAAATTTTAGAGAAAAATATAGGTACTTTCCTTTTGTAAGAGATGAAAATTTTTAATGTTCAAAATATTTTAAAAAGCTTTCGAGACATTTGAGATTTCTGGCCTAATGAATGATTTTGCAAAAACTAATAACTAAGAATATTGGTCTCGAAAGCTTTTTAAAATATTTTGAACATTAAAACATTTTCATCTCTTGCAAAAGGAAAGTACCTATATTTTTCTCTAAAATTTTCTTAGTGTTGAAACTTTCATTTCTTTGGAGCATGTCTTAGCCAGAATACATTTTATTTTATGCTTTTTAGGGCTTCACAATAAAAAGCTTCTTACTTTAAAAAATGGTTTTTTACTTAAATTTTTTTAACACTAAAAAACGAATAGTACTGTACTAAGTGCGCGGAAAGAAAATTTTATTAATGCCTTACTAAATAGGGAAGATTCCAAATTGTCCAAATATATACTGTTGCGAACAGAGAAGTGCATTATGTACTTTGTTTTCTTAATATTTCTTATTCCTTTAAATAATTTAATTTGATAAACTTTAACTCAATACCAATATAATTTTATTAAAAGTTCTGATCCATTTCTTAAATTAAACATAAAATCAAAGGACACAATTTAAATTTTACCAACTGTAAATAAATTTTTAAGTAAAAATGCAAGAAGCCCTATGAATCGAATAAATTTACTATCACAATCCTAATTATTAAAATAAAAAATTCTTTCCTTATCTGAGCCGTAGGCTTCGGATGAGGAAACTGCGTTAAAAATTAGTAAGGAAAAATCTGGGGGAGGGAAAAAAGTATTTATTTTTTTATCCTTATTTTTACAACAAAAATTTTATTAGATTAAATTATAATCGTGTAATAACATTAAAACAAGTATAATTAAAATATAAATACTAAAACATGCATCATATTGACAAGGTAATTTACCTGTTAATTTTCAATCCAGTTCAGTGATAAATTATTATAATACAATAAAGAAAATAAATTATTTTGCTTTAATTTAGAAAAACTGTACTGAAATATAAAATATCATATTTAATTATTTCCTATATTAGTTCAATAATAAAAAAAAGTTACTCTTTTTATATGCATTACATTTACAAGCATTCAAATTTTAACATTTTAAACAAAATTAGACACTTTTTTTTTCTCTCTCTAATTTTTAAAATTAGATGCAAAGGCATTTTCCTCAAATCCACAATCTTTCCATCTTAGCCCCACCAGTGGCCGAGAGGTTCTGCTCTCTAAGCTGGCTGACGTGAGGTGCTGTTTGAAGTTTTATGGGGTTTTCTCCGTACATATGGTTAGAACTCTTTAGAAAGACCCCTACGGATGACCCTGGCTCTGGACCCTAGCGCAATCAATTAGCCTTAACCCTAACATCAACAACATTTGAGAGTTTTTTTTTTTTTTTCTTTTAGATTATTTAAACCATCAAAACTTAATATCAGGTTAACCAAGGCGCGAAATTTCCGCTCGCCAACTCGCCATTGGCGAGTGGGATTTTTACTGTGGCGAGTAAAAATTTGGTCTAATTATAGATAGAATTCTTACACGATACGGTGACAGAAAACATTCTTTTTATAGATTTAAATATGGCAAAATCTTGCCATCTTATAACCTCATATTTAACCCCAGCCTGGGAAAGGAAAAATGCTTAGTGCATGCGTAAATGTTTTAATCTCTTCGACAGTTTCGTTTCTCCCACTGTGATTTCTCCAAACATAGTGAGAATAGACGAGCAGAGATAAAGCTGGAAATTAGCGGTCGCCACTCGCCACATGGCGACTAGATTTTTAAAAGTGGCGACTAAAGAAATTGCCTTTGGTCGCCACTGCAGTGGCCACTTCTGTTCTACCCATTCTTTATAAAATATACCCCATTCCACGGCAAACTTGGATCGCGCGGCGGCTTTTTCGCGGTAAACGCGCCGCGCAAAGAATTCAGGCTGTTCTAAAATCTAACCTCGCCACTTGCAAACATATTTCGGAAGTCAATTTTAATAGTAAACACTTAAAATTCTTCTACCCATTCTTTATAGAATACCCCATTCCAATGCAAACTTGGATCGCGCGGCGGCGTTTTCGCAGTAAACGCGCCGTGTGCCTCGAATTCAGGCTTTCTCAAATCTAACATCGCCACTTACAGACATTTTCGGAAGTCAATTTTAACAGTAAACACTGGAAATTGGCAGATAGTCTTATTCATATACTAAAAAAACGTATGGCTTTTTTTCCATTTTTCTATAAAAGTATTAGATTTTGATTTAAAAAAATGTCAAAATGAGAGTTTCGGCCGACTTTCGGGAGACAGACGAAAAGGAAGCTCGTGAGATAATCAATCGGCTGAAACTCCGATTGTATTACGCTCGCAGAAAAATTAAAAACGTCATTTGACGCATTTTCTTTGTTATTTTATACCACTTTCTTTTCAAACTTGGCATTTCTATCCATTCCCAACGGCCGTATCGCATTCAGTCATACGCGTGGTTTCTCGAAATTTCAATCTTTAAAACAAGCTTTATATAGTAATATAAATTTTGGATTTATTGCTTTAATATGAAGAGATCTGTAAAGAAAATCCTGAATCACAAAGCAACCGTAGTGGTAGTAAACGTGGAGCTACAGATAATTCTGTAAAAATAACATCTTTTTTCGGAAAAAGGTAAGTGCGTTTTCTGTTATTAAAAAAAAAAAAAAAAAAAAAAAAAAAAAAAATGTATATATGTATGTATATTTTTAATCAGAAGAATGCATAATTTATTGAATATTTTATTTATTTACTACATATTATTTAATATTTGTTATTGCATATGAACTATTTTTTACTTTCTTCTATATGTAATATAGAGAAAGTATTGGATTCGCGAAAATTTTCGACCTCCGTTTTTTGACGGATCTACACGTTTTGGGGTGTCAGAATTTTTCTGTTATAAAATAATATAACCAAAAGAGCATTTTAAACATATGAATTTTGTATTGAATAGTATTTTCTTACATTCATAGTATAAATTATGTAAATCTATTCCTATTTCATTTATTAAAATTTATCAGAAATGTATTATTGTGGATGAGTTTCAAAAAGTTGACTACCTTAATTATTTTCTTAATGATTTGTCGAGACTGAACATTGGAAAAATTAAAGAAAAGAAAATTTTATTTTACTTTTACTTTTATCAGCGAGTGGCCAGTGGCCACTAACTTTTTAAAAGTGGCCACTAAAAAAATGAAGGCTAGTGGCCAGTGGCCACCAACCAAATTTCTTAATTTCCACCTTTAAGCAGAGAGCCTCTTTTTTGTGTGCCCGTCGCCCACTATCCGAGAAAAGGAAAATGTGAAAGTGTGCCTAAGCGTTATTGGCGCATGAAAATGAACCCGAGCCCTTTTAATGTTACAGTCTACGTTTATTTTGTTGAATAATGATCAAAATACAACGCCAAGGGTTTGGGCTTGTAATGATTTGAAAGCATGTACAGTCGGTAACAAAAGACTCCGAACACTAGCAAAAATTCCTATCTAAAAAAAGTACACTTAATACAGTTTTGTTAAATAAATCCTTATAGAATCCCGTTTTTAGACTGACTAAGTGCAGGATTCATTTAACAAGGATTTATTTAACAAAAGTGTATTAAGTGTACTTTTTTTATATAGGAATTTTTGCTAGTATTCGGAGTCTTTTGTTACCGACTGTAAGTAACGATTTTATTAAAAACTTTATTCCGAAATGGCTATTTCAAATGACAACAATGAACATGTTATACACTTCGACACTCCATCTGATTACAAAAATAATTATAAGATTAAAAAAAAACTTTTTATATACCATGCTTTTAAATTTTCTGTTGAATCTTATCTATAGTTAGCACTTTATCAATGCGTATAAAATTTTTAAAATGATAATGACGTCAATTTTTGTGAGAGGCATAATTTAATTTTTTTTACAATTTTTTTTAACATTCACGTTTAATTAAATGCATTTAGTTTTATGTCGAAAGAAAATGAACTCGTAATTTTTTTTTTTTATAACAATTATATTATAGCTAATATTTTAAGGGCTATTTTTAAAGCTATTAGGAGGTTATTATTTTCATATTTAACTAATTAAAGGAAAGCTAATAAAAATTTCGAAAATAGGGCATCGAAGTATTGTGATTGTCATTAGGATCCGAGCTATTCTGAAAGTTTCAAATGTCTAGCTAGTAAGGTAGTTAGTTAAAAATAGATTGCAAGATTTGTACTGGACAAACAAGTATCGAAGTTAATATGGTAATAAAATGGACGAAAAACACATTTCTAATGTAGAAAGTTAAATAAATACATAGGTAAATAAGGAAGCTTAATCTTTTCCAATAAAAAGATTTTCACGGGATATTGTTTGACAAAGAGTTTTTTTTTTTTTTTTCTTTAATGACTTTTTGTATTTGTGTTATTAGATATTTTAATCTTTCTCAAATCTCAAATACAATACATTATAATGATTTTTAATTCTAGAAGATTATGAGGCATGATGATACACGACACACTTTTAGTATATATAATTTTATGCATATTTGTAAAAGCTTTTCAAATAGTTAAGGAGAAAAAAACTGCGTAAGAATAAAAAAAAAAAAAAAAAAAAAATGACAACCCTATTTTGTGGCGAGTAAAACTTTTTTTCGGCGAGTATAATCTGAGTTGAAATTTCGGGCCCTGGGTTAATTATACAGGAAAAAATATTAAAAAAAATATATATATATATTTATTTCGGTAAACTGAAAAGTTGTAAGTGAAAATTAAAACTTTTTTCCTAATAATAATTTATCACTCCCTGTCCATATTTCAATTAATACTTTTTTTAATGTGATTTAGAAATTTGTGTCTTAATATCAAAAATGTTACTTGATTTAGATTGATTTAAAATCTGAATTAAATAAAAGATAAATGGGTAGTTTAAGCTAACTTGTCCCTTTTTATCAGTATATTTATTATTTTTACCCATTTGAAATTAATCAAATACATTTTAATTTCATAACAGCCAAGTTTTTCAACAATTATAATTATTAAAATTAAGTAATAAAATCCAGTTACCACAAACCAACAGTTTAAATGAGGTGATGTAAAGGTTGGAAATTACTTATTTGCTTTTCAAATCTGTTTGATACAAACAAAGTAAGGTATCCAGATCATTTTAAGAATTGTGTGTTTAAGGCAAGAAATAATTCGAGAAATACAAAATATTTACTTAATTAAAAAATTATTTTATTTATTATCCCCTCTTTTTAGGACTTAAATAAATTACTTTTTATTCAGGCTTAAAGAAAACTTCATATAAGGCTATGTTTGACAACGGGCTTAGGGTTGAATTAACTACGCCATCTTTGCCAATTAGCATTATTTCTTCTTCAAAGCAGAAAGATTTGAAAAAAAGCCATTGGTGACGTTAAATTGAACACATTCCAGACTCTTGGAGAAGATTCAATCATAGAATGTGATAATCAAGAAAAGAAACCAGAAATAAGAGAATTTATTTTGCTTTAAATGCAGTACTATCTTAGATGCTAATTTTACCGATTGAATTGTACAAATAAGGATAGCATTACAGTAGCACGGTATGAAGCAAGCCGATCCCTAATTCAACAGTTAAAAACGTGAAATTATTCAGTAATAAAATGCACACACCAGATATTGTCGGAGATAATGTTACAATAACTATTCCCGACATGGACAAAATTAAAGGTAAGGTGCATTCATAAATATAATAGATGTTGTTTTATTAAAACCCAATAAGTTACAAAAGATTATACTATAAATCTTTACATCAGATTAGAATTGGATAAAAACTGTTATGTCAATTCAAAATGTTACATTAGAGGCCCATGTAATAAGAAATCAAATGTATTCCGCAACGCAATAAAATTTTTTCAAACTAATCGTGTTTTATTCTATACTTAACAAACCATTTTTTTTTTTTCCCGGATGATTACTGTTATACGTGTAGTAAGAACGGGTTCTAACTGAAAATTTCAGTAAATAGCCGATTTTAAATTGGGGTTTTCCTAACCTCCATAGTGATAACCCGTTGTTACTAGTAAGAACGTGAAATTACAGATGTTCATATATACTTCGCGTTCTTACTTGTAATCACGCGAAAAAACGGATTTCGGGTATTTACGGTACCATGCATATAAGAAATTATTATAATAAAACATTAATAACTTTATAACCGGCATCCTTAAATTTGTTCTTTTTAGGGACGAAGGGTAGTTTTCCAGAACTATCCTCAGGATTCGAGGACGCCTATAGTCATCCAAAAGAAAATTCTAAATCATCATGATCTCTGTAATTATTAGTTCAAAACATTTCAATGATTTTATGTATTATTTTATGAATGGTTTCTGTTATTTTGTTGTTCTATATTTCCTGCTACAAATTAAATAAATATTTTGTTTTTTATTTAGGGTAAAAACAAATGTTCAGTAGAAATGGAGATTTTTTTAATAATGAGTTGGGAAGAAAGGAAAAACCCTTCATTTTAAAAAGTTTAAATGGAAGTAATGGTACTCTGCATGTGTAGGGGAAAAAAAAAAAAGCCAGTAAAGTGAAAGTAATTTCTTTTCAGATTACATCATGTGTCTCATATTTACTTGCAAAAGCACATTTTTAAGCACTCTTATATATATGTGTATATATACATATATATTAATCAGAAAGAGGTATAACATGTTTTAGGCTGTTTCATATGCTTTTATTTAACAAGACCCTTCAGGTCAGTTGGAGTGTAGCAAAGGTCTATAACTTTTTAAAATGCTCTTCTAATGTAATTCTGAATATTTCATACATTTTCTAAAGTTTTTAATGTTACATTAATAAAGAGTTTGCACAATTGGAGATATTTTTTACATCAAAAATTACACTGCCAAAGAATTCAGAAGTCAAATGTGAAGTTAGTTCAGACAAATTATGATATCTTCAGTTGTAAATAATTAATTACATCGAATCTTGCAGCAAAATAATTAATAAGATGGCTTTTACATAATTAATGTAAGTACGTTATACTTTTAGTTTTAACCCGTGTAAAATAAACTGGGATGCACATTTACCCCATGACATTTTACCTGAAGATGTTTATATAAAGGCAAGGGCGTATCAATTCAAAAATCACGGGAGGGGCTCAAAATATTTCATTTTAAAAATGACTTAAAATTAATCTTAACAAAATCAGTTAATAATTAGATGTTAATTAATATTCATTATTTATTAGTATTAATTACAAAATATTACCAATTATGAGCATTTATAACACATTAATTTTGGTTTTAATTTGATGATTCTTTTTATTTGGCATTAAAAGGAAATTTCGTTATAATCAATGAAGGCTTGAGCCCCCTACCTTTCCTACGCCCCTGATATGGGGGTTGTCTATAGTTTCATACCTTATTTCTAACGAACAACCAGGGTTTTGAACCCGCCCACATAATAAAAAAAATCCAGGTGTTTTTGTTTTAAATGTAATAAAATATTTCATTTTTTCAAAATTTATTATTTTTTACTTGACATTTCTACATATATAACCCTACCTACATAACACAGTGTATTATATTAGCAATATATAAATGCCAGTTTGATATGTAACTTTTTTTTTTTTCCTACTTCAATGTAAGGAGAATTGCTTTCATTTCAAACAATAAGAAAAGCTTTCCGAATTCTATTTGCAATATCTCTTTTGAACGGACCAGTTTAGAAAAAAAAAAAGAGAAAATAAGTGAACAAAAGGAATTTTTTGCAGCCCCTCACAAAATTCATATTCATAAAAACAACCTCTTTAAAAGATTTTAGTGCTATAAAAATGATCTTTTTATAAAATTTTCCCGTGTTTTCAGAAATATTTTTAATGATTACCTGTACTTGGTTCAATAAAATACAATTAATTTGATAAATTAACTATTATATAGAACGACTGATTCAATGGAGTTTGTTACATATATATATATATATTCCCCACAAAAAATAAAAAGAAATTTTGCAAAAATATTATGTTTTTCACAAAAATAAAATATATTTTTTTTCCCCACAAAAATGGGCCCTAAAAATTAAAACCTGGATCCTAACATGTAAGTGTAGAATGCAATAAGTAATAACTTTGTTTTGATTCCTTTTAATATTACAACAAAAATTTAAAAATAGATTTTTTGCGTTTTTTTTTTTTTTTTTTTTTTTTTACATTACTCATACAAAAATATATAATTAGTTGTAAGTATGAAAATCACACATGAATGCTTTAAAATATTTTGTTTTTGTTATTAATTTTAATTTTACACAAAATAACTTAACCCTTAAAATGCCGTGTGTTGCCTTTCGACAACATATCCATTTTTGTCTTCTAAAGTATTATTAGAAAAATATTGAAGATCTAATATGCCTCATGTTTGCCGATTGACAACAAGTTACTTTTTAGCTGTAAACCATAGTTAAAATAGAGTATGATTTTTTAAAGTATTTTTTCGTGATTTATTTAATAGAGATAAGAATAAAACATTTTAAAATTGATTTAAGAAATAATCTGGTGTGTCACTCACACGACTTTCTCTTACCCTAAAATTTAATACTATAAATACAGGTTGCAGATTAATAGGTAAGATAACGAGTACTGTTATGTAAACCTAATGTTAAACAATTCATATTAGGCTTCTGAAGAGTTTTATATGATAATTAGTTCTGTGTGAGGAGGGCTACCGCCCCCCTCAACCCCCCCGTTTCATTAATGCACCTACATTTATATAGAATTTAATTCGGTTATTAAAAAATAATTCTCTTTTTTAAAAAACAATTTATTAAAATTATTATTAAAAAAAAAATTATCTTTTATGATAAGGCAGACGATTTCCATATCAGAGAAGAAGTATAACACCAAAAATCCAAAAAATGTCCATTTTATTCTCAATATTTAAAAAAAAAAATCTGGTGTGAAACAGCCACACGACTTCCATTACTCACTATTACACGTATTATATGCATTTTTGAGAGATAATGTGATCAGAAAACCTAAAAGTGATCTAAAGAGAAAATCGTTAGAGCCGTTTTTGAGATACCAACTTTTACAAAAAATCAATTATTGACCGGAAAACAATAATTACATACAAAAGGATATTTAAAAATGAGTTAATATGGCGAGTTTGAAAAAAATCCGCACAACCGTTTTTAAAGGAACGCCTTTGCGAGGCCTGAAATTGAGCTATTTATACAGGACGCCTATCAATTTTCCTGAACTAACCAACTATATCATTCGAAAGGACATCTAGTAGAGTGTTTATATAGCAAGTTTGAAGAAAATCGTTAGAGCCGTTTTTGAGATACGGACTTATGGTCCCACTTCCGGTTTCCGATGTCCCACTTCCGGTTTTTCAATTTTCACCAAAATTTGGAAATTTCATCTGTACACCAGACGTATTTCAATTCTAAAGTTTCGTAGCTCTATCTTTATTAGTTTCTGAGCTATAATACCCAGAAGATTCTCCACATACACACACACACACATACATACACACTGACCAATTGCCAAAAACCACTTTTTTTGACTCAGGGGACTTTAAAACGTGTAAATCAGGTGGAAACCCGATATCGAATTTTCAGACCGAATACAATACTTCCATTACCCTACGGTAGTAGGGTAATGGAAGTAAAAAAAAAAAAAGAACGATTTTTTTTCTGTTTTTTTTCCGTTAAAGGTAAAAAAATCGATAACTTTGTTTTAAATTATCGCAGATCGATGGTTCAACCATTCGTTTTAAAGGTATTGACGAGCTCTTTTGAAAGATACCCATCATGAAAATTTACTCCCCACGAGGGGGGACTTCCCCCCCCCCCCCCGTTAAAGGTAAAAAAATCGATAACTTTGTTTTAAATTATCGCAGATCGATGGTTCAACCATTCGTTTTAAAGGTATTGACGAGCTCTTTTGAAAGATACCCATCATGAAAATTTACTCCCCACGAGGGGGGACTTCCCCCCCCCAGGGGGGGGGGAGGCGAGGCTCCTACATACACAATTTTTTTTTTCCCAGTTTACTATCTCTATTACAAGAATTATATATTCGTTTCATTTGGTTTAGTGCAGTCTATTGACGTTAATCTCTACTTTCCTGCAATTTCCCCCATAGACGTAATGTATTAGAATTATCTTGATTGTCCCTGTACACGAACCATTTGCTTGATCTTAACGAAAAGCTTACTGTAGCATCCCTGTATGATACACATTTAGAATACCAAGTTTGAACTTTCTGCCATAATTTGTTTTTGAGATATGCTGATAACAGACAGACACACAGACATACACACAGACCATTTGCTAAAAACATGATTTTCGTATTCAGAGGACCTCAAAACGTGTAAATATAACAAAATCTCGCGTTCGAAAATTTGACCCAAAAACAATACTTTCTCTACCTTATGGGTAAGAGAAAGTAATAATCAGCCATTTAAGGGTTAAAAAATTAGTTAAATTCAAAATTGTGATAAAATACTGAATAGAATAAAATAAGAGTACATTTTATTTTTCAATCTAACCAAAACAAACATTTAGAAAATGAAGGTCATTTAATTTTTAATTATAATTAATTACTATTGTTTGTAATAAGTTTTCTTGTAATCTAAAACTGTCCTCTTTTGAAATAAAACTTAAAGTTCAAACCGAATAGTGTCATTCTAAGTTTAGTAAATAAATAAAAACAATAAAGGCCCACAACCCAATTACCCCCCTCCCCCGAAACAAAACCCAATTAAACCCCAAAGCAGCCACCTGCTTTTTTTTTTTTAAGGTGGGAGGGGGTAAAAATCCTGCAACACTGTGTGCTGTGCGTTAGTTGCAAAGAAACTTAAAATAAAATAAAATAATTTCGAAGAGGAAAGTGCCGGATTGAAAGAAAAAGTCTTAATGTACTTAAAAAAAAAAAAAAAGAATTAATGAATATATATGGTTGCATTGTCTTGAAAGAAAAAGATGATGAGTATGAAACAAAATTAATGGAACTAAAGTTCATGAAGGAAGCCGCGGGGAAGATTACTTCTTACCTACATGATCTTACAAAACACACCTGTGGGAAGCGCAATTCCCATTATAATGTACTGGCTTTGTATGTATTATATTGATGGGAACACTAATTCCCGCTTCAGTTTTGTGCTATCATATATTGTTTAATCGATTAAATAGAATTAGCACATTTGCTTTGAAACTTTGGAAGCCTTGTACGAGATTTGTTCTGCTATGACACCTGTTTTGATGTGACATTTGTACTGCACAATTATTCTACTGCAAATGTGAGTAAAACACTGTTTTTATTGTAATAACACTTTCTTATTTCGTATATTTCTGCACACTTTATGCCAGTAACTATTTAATTTGAATAATAAATAATTCCAAAAATGATAATATTTGAATAAATAATAATTCAAATTCGGCAGAATAAAATATATTTCCTTAAATGCTATTGTTTAATTGTTAATAAAACATATATATATATATATATATATATATATATATATATATAAACTGGGAGAAATTCAAAAGAGAAATAAATGGCCCATGAAAGGGAAAAAATCATTCTGACTGAAGACAGTTTGGCCTTCTCTGGCTGTTTTACCAAATCCAACGAAACTATTTGCTGGAACACGAGCTAGGTATCAATTTAATGGGGCTATAAATGTGCACGAGGCTCCAAAACTAATTTATTTTTTCAAAATGTAATTTCATTTAATCTACTATATTTACACATTATACTCATTCTTTTCTGCATTATTTCTACACATTTGTTCATTAATTAATTTTTTAAGGAGGTTTTTCGTGAGTTTTATAATAAAAATACTTTCTATTCATTTTTTGTAAAACTCCTAATAATTTCAAATCTCCGAAAAAATTAATGTAATTTATTAACAAATGATAGCATCGAATCAATCACATTTGCTACTAATCTTTCTGTTATTCGTAAAAGCGAGAAAAAAATGACCCCATACATTCCTCAATTCAAGGAGTAAATGTGGTATCTAAACTTATTTTATGTCGAGCTTTTGAAATGGATATATTTATTCCAGATCCATTCAAAAATTATTTTTCAGTTATGCACCAAATAATGGGGAAAAATTATTATTACAGCTCTATTTATTTACCTACAACATTCATTCAAAGACAAAACTCAATCACACTTACTCCAGTTGTGTAATAATATCCATCACGACAACGCCATGTGAGTTTGCAGTAATATCTAGAATGCTAAATTAAATTAATTTTTGCATGCTTTAAAAAAGCGGAACAAAAGACAATTTTAACATATTTTTCCTCAATACAATAAGTAATATTATTATGAAGAGAAAATGATTTCTAAAATAGAAAAAAAAAAAAAAAAAAAAAAAAACATTTTTTACGATGGCATGTAGTTGAAATAATTGTATCGATAGTTAAAAATCGATATAAAAAATATTCATATATGAAAGATTTAACCTTCAATTCACCATATTTAAAAGCATGATTAATTTCTCATAACAACAAAATTGTCAACTGACTTTTTCTATATGGGAGAAAGATGTCCTTGAAGATAATTCAAACAACACCATTTAAGACAATGAATTGCATATTCCTTTGTTTGACATAATGTTCATAAAGACGTGCAAAAAAATAAATTAAGGAATCCTGCTATTTAAACTGAAGTACTATTCCTTTTTAACATTTTTTTCCAATTAAAAATTCTCACCTTCTACCGACTTCTATACATAAGAAAATAATGGATTCGTGAAAATTTTCGACCTGTGGGTTTCGATGAATTTACATATTTTGAGGTTTCCTGAACACGTTTTGACCATTTTTAGAAAATTCTGTCCGTCTATCTGTCTGAGTGTGTGTATCATATATATTTTGGACGCTGTATCTCTCGAATCAACGAACGAAATTTAACCAAACTTGATATTTACTGTGCAACCGCGAAAAGAAGGCATACGACCTTGGAATAGTTCATTTTGAAGAAGGGACAGGCGAATGAAATGCAAATGATGCTTGGCGGCAGTTCTTTTCGCCAAACAATTCTTTGACTTACCAGCTTCTTTGGCGCCAATACGAACAGTCAAAGTGTCTATTGTTGCTAATTCAATAGAAAATTGCTAAATTTTTGTCAATTTAAATATTGTTTTAATTATTTCTTATAATTTTTTTTTATCAGATATGCAGAAAATCGATAAAACAAAATAGCTTTAAGCATTGCTTATAATTTGTGTTCACATGTATGTTTATTTCTAGTATTTAAATTAATTGAATCCCTAAAATTTACTCGTTTAGCTTTTAACTTCTCGAAGTATACGTAAAACAGTTCCTTTTTTTTTTTTTTTTTTTTTTTTTTTTGTAAATATTCACTATCATGCTTAGTTCAATTATTTAAATCTAAAAATATATTATAATTGAATGTTTTGTAAATATTAACTATCGTGATTAATTAAATTTCTTCCTTTCTACTTTTATTACAACCATTATATGATTATGTCATGTTATTTAATGACAATTACAATAATTAATTTAATGTTTATTTTATCAAAACTGTAACGGTATTAATCATGGTTTCTTTTATTTCATATATTGTAGAAAGAAACTTTTTTAAAGTTTAATTAAGTTACTTCTTTCATCCCTTTCTGCTGATAATGATTGTACTTTAAAATTACTTCTCGGAAGCCATTAAGATTACTTTATTTAAAAAAATCAAAATTTCTTTTTGAATGTTATTTGATCGCCAAAACTTTAAAATTTGTAAACAATAGTACCTCCGAACACTTCTTTTAAATAGTAATTAAAAATACCTCCAAACATTAAGTTTATCAACAACTTCAAATTATAATTTCACACTAAGAAACGGGCTAACAACGCCAAATCTGGAAGCCACTCTACTCTGTGTTACCATGGAAACACAACCTCTCACCTTATTTCATTAATCGAATCATCTGAAAACACGTGATTCGAGTGCCAAGTTATCACGGTTGTGCAATACTTACTTTGATCTAAACTGGACCTGATTATATTTGAGAAACAATCGCTCAACAGGTGGCGCTGTGATTTTTTTTTTTTTTTTTTCTAATTTTTAATATGGCAGTATAGGACAAAATTTCGTATAAATGTACACAATGAGAACTATTATACCGAATGAATATTTATACTGAAATTCATAAAAAATTATTGATAATAGTAGTACTAAACTAAGAGGAGGGAGGGGGGGGGATGTATACATGTAAGAGTTTAACTCCACCACTCTCAGGGGGCGGTGCAAATTTTCAATGTGGGTATCTTTAAAAAGAGCTCGTCAGAGTGCCTTTAAAATAAATAGTTGAACCATAGATCTGTGATAATTTAAAACAAAGTTAACCATCCCCCCCCCCCATTTTTAACGAGGAAAAAAAAATGTCATTGGATGTCGGAACAAAATTTACTCGTTTAAGACATTTAATGCTATATTTACATTAAGAATTTTCGAAGAGTAGCAAACTTTTCTTAACTCATACATATACAAATGAATTACATATTAATCGTAGTAAAAGCCAAGTAACAGATATAAGATCACTGAAACCACATAGACAAATAAGAATGAAATTACAAACAATTTTAGATAACCTGTGGAGACTGACTGTGATTTATTGAATGATTTATTTTTTATTTATTTATTTTTTATTTAACTTCAATCTAACCATAAATTTATTCCTATATTGTTAGTTGCAATTTTTATAATCCTGCCGGTGCGTAAAAACGACAGGTACAGGCCTAGAAGTGACATTTAAAAAAAAATATAACAGGAAATATAGGAATTGGCTTTTCAAAATAAAGGAATTTTATAGGAATTAATTTAGGAAAGAAGTATGTATATGCACACAAAAATTATGTATACAGTATCAGGGTTCTCACAAAGGGAAAATTTTATATTTTAATATAATTATTTTACATTTGAATATTTGTTGATAGTTATTTTAAAAATATATTTAAAAATAGTGGTATCTAAATTTCCCTCTGTGACAGTCCTGTACAGCACTAAAAGTCCAGATTTTTCAAAGAAATGTGTATCATTGTTATAAAAAACGGAGGCTTTTCCGATGAATCCTTGCGTGAATCCTAGAATTAGCCACAGTTAAAGGGTAGTTCAAAAAATTATGTGTAAGAAACACTTAGATTTTGGATCTTGGAAAAAAAAACTCTCAAACAATATTAAAACTCAATTTTTTTTTATTTTTTTTTTTAAATACTGCATCGTTGAAAGTGGAAAAGAACTGCCTTCCTGATTCCGAAATCTTTTTTCTTTGGGAGGAGATGACGTTCTTTTAATTAATATCTGAATAACAGAGGTCTACATCTAAAATTTAGATTGGATAATTATGGCTGATCTTAATGATTTTTAGTGAGCTGAAACCGAAACTGTAGCAGTTTTTCTCTATCAAGTATAGATTTTTGTCAATAAGTCTTCTGACATAATTTCATCTGCGATTTTTCTACCAATATTGTTATATGGTAACTTTTATGGTATGTTAATTATAATTAATCATGAAATACCAGAAAAGGAAAAAAATGTAAAATGTGTAGGTAGTGCATTGACCAAAAATCTATGCGTGAAAGATAAAAGTTAGTTTTATTTTCAATTTCAGAACACCGAAAAAAAATATGTATCAGCTAAAATCGTCAAATGAAATTTTGCAAACATTATTTTTGACAGACATCTTCTTTTATTAGTATCGATAAAGCTGTACACAAATTGGCATAATATCTAAGAAACAAGCAATTAAAAAGAGCTCAACAGCAGCTGTCCTAATGTTAAGCCTCAAAAACTTCATAAGTTCAATGGAAATGGCATTAGAAAAACCTAAGTATTTTAAATAGGCTATATCCTTTTAAGAGGCACCTTACACTTTTGAGTATTAGATACTGGCTCAATTTCTAGGAGTTGTTTATAATAATGAGAAACAGCGATCTCTCTAAAACATAAAACTGTCAATTTTTGTAGATCTACGATGTGCGGTGTATAATAAGCTCATTGCAGTACAAACATATGCACATAGAGACGTACAGTTATATTGTTTATTAATATCGATATGTTTCATAATAATTTTCTTCGTTTTACATAATTGGTATTCATTAGAAATAATTCTGGTAAAATTCTGTATATAATTCTTAAACAGGGATGCAAAAAATAAATTGAATTTATACTACACAGATTTTTATGGTTTGTTTTACATCATAGTATTTTATAATATTACAGTAAATATTTCTTAAAATGTATCTTCAGTGATATTCATTTTTCGGTTACATATAAACTTAGTATTTTATATGGTGCATGTATTAACTGTTATTCTTATATAAGATGGCACAAAATAATTTGAATGCAAAAGTACCTCATGATGATAAATATTTGAAATCCTTATTCATGATGCTAAAAATTTATAAGCAGAACTAAATTTCTTTAATAGTACAAAAATCTGAAGATGACATAAGCACTAACCGTTATGTTTGTGTACAACTTTTCTTTGATCATGCCAAAGTACAAAGATTACATAAGATTTTTTTTGCATTGGAAACTGTTTCATAATCTATTCCCGAAGCATGATATTTTTTTTTTTTTTTTCCTCTTCTCAAAAATTTTTTAAATATTTATTTATGTCTTGTTTGATAATGTTTATGTGTACATTTTAACAATGGTCCTTCTTTTAATGACAACGTAGGGAGTGTTAATAAAATATATTAACTAAGGGCACAGAAAATTTTTTTTGCCTAGAGACACCACGTATTCTTGCGCTGGCCCTGATCTTGGCCAGATTTAGAGTTAAAACACATATGCTGTGCATTCAATCAGTTGTTCGGAAGTAGTCAAACTAAAATATAGGAAATATTGAGCAACAATTAAAAAATAAATAAAGGAAAAATAGGAGGTTTCATAAATATATAGGAAATACAGGAAATATAGGAGCGCTGTGAGGCCTGCAGGTAACTAATAACAAAAGATACAAACAAGCAATGAGAAAATAAACAATTAAGACAGTATTTATATTTTTTCAATTAGGAAAAGCTCAGAACAGTGAAAAAAAAAACTCGCCAGGGGCGACTTTTTTCACCGCTGAGCACCAATGTACTATTTCGTTCGTTAGCAGCTACAATAGCAAATTGCTAACGTGGGCACCCTAACGTACAAGAAATTAAAATGAAGAATAAAGTGGAATAAACTATTTAGTTCTAGAAATCAGAGAATCAAACAGACAAGGTTGCCACTCAAATAGTAGAATGAAATTCCCTGACTTTTTTAGGTTTTCCAGACGTGTTCTCAGAAAATTCCAGTCTAGTCATATATTGTGCATTGGTTGTATTGAGGGCAAAATAATTATGGTACCACTTTAAAACACAAAAGTTACATATTACTTTGACATAAGGACAGATTGCCCTCCATGCAGGGTCTTTCTAAGAGGTTTTGTAAGATTTTTAAAGACTTTTTTTTATCCACCAGAAACCAAAGCCCGATTAAGATTAAATCAACGAGGAAAAAAAAAAATCCTGGTGTGTTACAACCATACGATTTCCAGTCTAACAGGAATTATATACAGTTTTTGGAGATAATGTGTCCAGAATACATAAAACTAACCAAACAAATCAGACACCCAACAATTTTCCTATAAGAGAAAACAGATACATGTTTAAAGTATGTAAAACAGAGCTTACATAGCGCGTTAAAAAAAAAAAAAAAAAAAATCCGAAGAGCCGTTTTCTGAAACATTAATTTCCGAGATTTAAAACTTACCTACATAATCAGGATGACTGTCAATTTTCCTATAATAATCAAATAATACATGCGAAAGGATATCTAAAAAGAAAAGGAGTTTATGTAGCAATTTTCAAGAAAACCGTTAGAGCCGTTTGTAAGATATTGATTTTCGGTCCTACTGTCGATTTACACCGAAATTTAGCAAGTTGGTTTTTTGACTGGAAAGCAACAATTGCATACGAAAGGAATCTAAAGGCGTTAATATGGCGAGTTGAAGAAAACGGCACAACCGTTTCTAAGGAACGCATTTGGGAAACTTCAAATTGATCTACTTATACACACGCCTATGAATTTCCTGAACCAACTAATACATACGAAAAAGCATCTAATAGGGTGTTTAACAGCAACTTTGAAGAAAATCGTCAAAACTGTTTTTAAGATTACGGATTTATGGTCCCACCTTTAAAAAAAAAAAAAAAGAGTTGGAAAAATCATTTGCACACGAGACTAATCTTTATTCTGAAGTTTCGTCGTTTTATTTTCATTAGTTTAGAGATGTATGACAGTCAGCAGATTATACACACACATATACACACTGACCAATTGCCAAAACCATCTTGGATTCAAGAGACCTTAAAATATGTTTATCAGGAGAAAACTTTATCTTGAAAATTTTGACCGAATACAATACTCTCATTACCTACGGTAATCGGGTAATGGAAGCAAAAACGCGACTTTGGAAATATTTTGTGCATATCGCCAACCGCTCTTATTTTCCCCTCTACTTATACCAAGAAAATATATTAAGTGTTCGTAATTATGATAATGGGGAAGCTAAACCAGAACACAGAAAGTAATTTCAAATTAATGAGCTTTGAACAGCAATCGGTCATGTAATTACGGTGACATAGAGAATATATTTATAGCCAGCTTTAGAGATTTTTTTCCCCCTCCGAAAAGGTTTTTTTGACAACAGGGGCGTATGCTTTTTACATGCGATTCTGCTCCTATTACAAAAATTAGAAATTTGCGTAATTAAAAAAAAAAAAAAAAAAAAACTTTTGTTAAAATACAAAATGTTTAACGATAGTCGGTATGGGTATACTATTCGGAAAACCAACCGAAAACACTATATACAAATGTGCCAAAATAAACAATTTATAAATAAATTTCGATTTTGCAAAAATAATTTAGGTTAAGGCAATTATTGCATGGAGTAAAGAGTTTGTGAAATTCCATGTTAACCTATGAAAGAAATATCGTTACTTCTAAATTGCCAAAATTTCAAAGTTACAACAAAAGGAGGGATGGCGATATGCACCTTATTTGGTCTCAGTTGATGTTCTGTATTTGTTGTGGTATACGTATGTACCAATAATGAAAAAAAAAATAATAATTTCACCTCTTTATTTTTCTTAGGTTCACTAAACTTGATGTGTAAGAGACTCATTATTTAAAAAAAAAAAAAAAAATGCTGAGTTAATTTGGTGCAAATCGACTGACCGGTGATGCTGCTACACTGCAATACTTCCTGTTTATGGAAAAATTATATCTTAACTTCTATAGAATATAAGTACACCAAACTTCTTGATTATGAAATTAATATAATTATTAAAAACTATGCTGATTCAAATCGAGTGTGCATCAGCCGGCAGATGGCGTTACTATTACTTTCTGTGATTTCACATACGTTATATAGAATGATATGGAGTAAGTTTTGTAACGATCACATTTTTTTTTTTTTTTGTTATTATTTGTTAGTTTTTATTTGTTTAAAACGGTATTAAAATAACTTGTATTATTATGCAAAAATAAGTTGTCTATAGCTTAAGACGTTTTTTATTTAAAAAAAAAAAAAAAAAAAAAAAAACTTTTTCAAATTTTGACTATCGATAAATTTTTTGATTGCGAAATATTATTTACATATGTAATTTTCAATAAATTTCAAGTTCAAGCATTACCTACATAATGAATTTTTTATACTTGAAATATGATCGTATTTTACAAAAATGACATCATTTTCTAGAAAAATAAAAACACCAATAAACATCTTTACAACAATTAATGATATTGATATGATAAAAATAATATACCGATTCAATCCTGAATTCATCATGGCAGCATAAAATGCTTAGGCAATGTCAGTAAATTTGTCATGTGCACGATGATAGGACTGAATATATCACAAGCAGGTAATTGATCCGAATCACCTAATGAAAAAAACTGTAAATTTAGGAGCTCAAAATAATTACAGCAAGCTTCAACTTTTTACTTCCACTACCCTACTACCGTAGGTAATGGAAGTATTGTATTCAGACAAAAAATTCGATATCGATTTTTAACTAATTTACATGTTTTAAGGTCTCCTTAGTCCAGAAAAGTGATTTTTGGCACTGGTCAGTGTTGTGTGAGTGTATGGAGAATCTTCTATCTATCTCCTAAACTAATAAAGTTAGAACGACGAAACTTCAGAATTGAGTTAGGTATGGTGTACAGATGTATTTTTATAACACTTGGTGAAAATTGGAAAAAATAGATGTAGGACTAAGACCGTATCTCAGAAACGGCTCAAACGATTTTCTTCAGAGTTGCTGTATAAACACCTGACTAGATGTCCTTTCGTATGCAGTAGTTGGTTAGTTCATGAAAACTTATAGGCGTCCTGTATAAAAAGGTCAATTTGAGGACTCGCAAGTGCGTACCTTTAAAAACGGTTATCCTTTTTTTTTTCAAATTCGTCATATTAACTCTGTTTTAGATATCCTTTCATATGCAATTGTTGTTTTCCGGTCAATAAGTGAGTATGCTAAGTTTTGGCGAAATTTGGTATCCCAAAAAAGGCTCAAACGACTTTCTTGAAAATTGTTACTTAAACCCCTTTTTAGACATTCTTTCGCATATATCACGTGAATATTACAGGAAAATTGACAGTCATCGTAATTTGGTTGGTCAGTTTTAGATATAGGAAATGGGTATTTAAAAAATGGCTCTACCTTTTTTTACTTTCCGAACACTATAGTGAGGAAAGTATTGTAATCATATCAAAAATCCGAATTTGAGATTTTGATGTTTCTATACGTTTCGAGGTAACCAGAGTCCGTTTTCACTATTTTTACGATGATGTGTGTGTATGTGTGTGCATGTACATATGTGTGTATGTCTGTGAGTGAACACGCTAGCGTCTAAACGCGCTGTTCGAATAAGCTGAAAGTTGGTACGTATATTGTAAGTCACCATAGTACGAACCATATTGATTTTGGTGAATCTAGCACTTACAGTTTTTTTACAGGGACACCAGGAAAAATTCTTTATCATTATGGCCTATGGGGCCAAATTTTTTAAAGTGCGATAGCATCTAAACGCCTTATTCAATTGAGCTGAAAATTTATATGAATATTATAAATCACTGTTGCACTAACTCTAAGCATTTTAGTGAATCTAGCATTTATAGGTTTTTACAGGGACACAACGAAAAATTCTTTATCATTATGATCTATAGGACCAAAATTTTTAAAAGTGCGATAGCATCTAAACGCCTTATTCAATTGAGCTGAAAATTTATATGATTATTATAAATCACTGTTGCACTAACTATAAGCATTTTGGTGAATCTAGCATTTATAGGTTTTTACAGGGACACAACGGAAAATTCTTTATCATTATGATCTATGGACTCAAAGTTCAGTAGCGTTAAATAAAACATCGTGTAATACATGCAGAAAAATATTCAAACATTCTATTATGGTTTTCTATCTTTTGTTTGTTTAACAACTCCTTTTTCTTTACTTTATCAACAAAACTGTTAATTACTCAATGTTCGGAAAGTCGAGTGGAGTCACTCCAGATTTTTTTACTCGCTATGTAAAAAATTTGTAAATTTTTAGCAAATTGTATACAGCATGACAGAAATATCACCTAATTTGCAAGGAACGTTCATTCTATGCCCTTGAAAATGTAATGATGTTGTACGTTTCAATATCAGGATGCTTAATTTTTTTAGTAATCTTTATTCATGTTTTTTTCTAGTTACTTTCTTCTATATGTAATATAGAGAAAGTATTGGATTCGCGAAAATTTTCGACCTCCGTTTTTTGACGGATCTACACGTTTTGGGATGTCCTGAACAAGAATTGATAGTTTTTAAAAAATGTCTGTCTGTCTGTGTGTCTGTCTGTGGTTTCGTTTTTTCACCGTATCTCACGAACCAATGAATGAAATTCAACCAAACTTGGTATATAGTTGGACCCTGGCGAGGCATTGTGCTGATTAGATTTGGGGATCAATAGCCCAGCAGGTGGCGCTGTGATCGCATTTTATGTAAATTTTTAACATGGCAGTATAGGGCAAATTTTCGTATTTTTCACCGTATCTCACGAACCAATGAATGAAATTCAACCAAACTTGGTATATAGTTGGAACGTGACGGGGCATGGTGCTGATTAGATTTGGGGATCAATCGTCCAGCAGGTGGCGCTGTGATCGCAAAATTTCGTATTTTTCACCGTATCTCACGAACCGATGAATGAAATTGAACCAAACTTGGTGTATAGTTGGACCCTGACATGGAAAGGGTCCGATTAGATTTTGGGATCAATCTTCCAGCAGATGGCGCTGTGATCGCATTTTATGTAAACTTTTAACATGGCAGTATAGGACAAAATTTCGTATAAATGTACATAATGAGCGTTATTTTAAACTTGTGATTGTAAAATTAATATGAATTATTGATAATAGTAGTGGTTAACTACGAAAAAAATTTTGTGCATATGGGGGCACCGGTTCCCCCCCCCCCCCCCGTAAATTTTCAGGATGGGTATCTTTCGAAAGATCTCGTCAATACCTTTAAAACGAATGGTTGAACTATAAATCTGTGACAATTTGAAACAAAGTTATCGATTTTTTTACTTTTAACGAAAAAAAAAAGATCTTTTTTCTAATATTGTTACTGGTTGAATATGTATTACTTTTAACAAAAAAAAAAAAAAAAAAAAAAAACTTCGAAAAAAATCGTATTTTTTTTTTTTTTTTTTTTAAACGAAATTTAACCAAATTTGGTATTTAGTTGGTCCCCGACATAAAGTGGTGCTGATTACATTTGGGGATCAATAGCTCAACAGGTGGCGCTGTGATCGCATTTTTTCTAAATTTTTAACATGGCAGTATAGGACAAAATTTCGTATAAATGTACATAATGAGAGTTATTTTTAACTTGTGATTGTAAAATTAATATGAGTTATTGATAATAGTAATAGTTAATTAGGAAAAAATTTCTGTGCATGTGGGGGCATCGCTTCCCCCCCCCCCCGGAGGGGGGTAAATTTTCAAGATGGGTATCTTTCGAAAGATCTCGTCAATACCTTTAAAACGAATGGTTGAACTATAAATCTGTGATAATTTAAAACAAAGTTATCGATTTTTACTTTTAACAAAAAAAAAAAAAAAGATCTTTTTTCTAATATTGTTACTGGTTGAATATGTATTACTTTTAACAAAAAAAAAAAAAAAAAAAAAAAACTTAGAAAAAAATCGTTTTTTTTTTTTTTTTTTAAATATTGTTACTGATTGAATATGTATATAGGAAAATATAGAAGAAAGTCTTGTGGTGGCCACAACATACTAGTTCTTCATGTGATACTGGGTTTCATCTACTGCAATGTTTGGAAGAGTTTTCAATTGTATTTTCATTCTGAATTATGACGCAGCTTTTGTACGAATCTTTTGGAATGATTTTATCCATCTTTCTATATGCAAAATTCCACATGTTCTGTTATACTAGCAAAGCCCCGGTTCGGGAACGAACCGAATTCCGAATGCGGAAAAAATTTCAAAATCAAACTCGAAATGCACAAAACTCGGCCCGATGCTGCCTGCGTGCCAATAGATCAAAGTTTGTTAACGAAACCATTTTTTAATTCATGAAATCAATGAAGGTATTGAATCAATGAAGGCTTTTCTCGCTTCGCTGGTCACTATATTTAAAGGAAACTCTTTTCTATATCGCTTTACAAACAAAAATAAACTTTAAAAAAATCATGACATTGCTTTAAAGCCCGCTTTCGTTTCCCATTGGTTTATGTTATTATTATTATTTTTTATTTTTTTTTTTTTTTTTTGTTTCTTTTCCTTTCGTTTTTCTTTCCTTTCCATATTTACTGAATTCGATTCCTTGTTTTTCAATATCAGGTAATTGAGCAGACGACTATTTTATTTAACGTTCATTTATATTTCCATTAATTTTTGGAACTCTCGTGCAACTTTATCTAAATTGTTTTTTTTACTCCATTTTCATTTTTTCATGTGCATGAGTAAAATATTTTATAATTTTTTATTTTTCGTGTGAAAGTATATTTCATTTTATGTTTAAAAAAAAAAACAAAAAAAACGACAAACGTAATTTTTTTATTCTTTTTAGCAACAATTAAAATTTTAAAATGTCCACATTTAAAGCTTCCACCAGGTTATTATTTTCACATTTTAATTCATTTTAAAAAATCTAGTCAAAATTTCGTTACAAATAAGGTACCAAATGAAAGGGGTATTTTTCTGAATCAGTCGGTTAAATTTTAATTAACTTATCGATCGGACAATTAATTTTTTTTTTAATTAACTAAAGTATGAAAAGCTGGTGACAATTTTTTAAAATGACTCAAGTATGAAAAGCTGGTTGCAACAACACACAGACAAATAGAAGAAAATCTCTCTTAGCCAATCAACTTGCGTCCAGCCACGGACTTGCAGGAAAAAAACTCTCTTAGCCATTTATACATAGAGAGATTTAGTGTGCCCTTGTTTGGCAATTTCTAATCTATACATATAAAAGAGTACTTCCACTCACTCACTGACTCATCAACGTACAGCAAAATCTACTTGAGTCACTGACTCGAAACTGGGTCAGATTATAGAACATATAGTGTAAGCACCCCTAAGAAGCGATTTTCCGAAATTCGCCCCCCAAGGGGGTGTAGGGGGCAAAATGTGATTTCACAAAAACCTTCACATCTCAAAGAAAAAAACAGATATCCGTAAAATTTTTGCTTTAAAATATAGCTAATTTAATTATCTAAAAACCAATTTCTGGAATTTCAGAAGTTCGGTCCCCAAGGGGGGAAAGGGGGCAAAACGTGATTTCACATGCGCAAAACGTGGTTTCACATACTCCTATATATCTCAAACAAAAAAACAGATATATGTGAAGTTTTTGCTCTAATATATAGCTAATACAAATACCTAAAAACCAATTTCTGGAATTTTCGAAATTCAGCCCCCATGAGGGGAGGACAAAGGGCAAAACATGATTTGAAATAATCATTTGTATTGAAAACAGAAAAAAATATATGTGTAAGATATTTTTGTTCTAAAATATAGCTCCCATAAATACATAAAAACTAATTTCTTTAATTTTAGAAATTCGTCCCATGTGGGGCGAGAAAGAAGGGCAATGGGGTAAAAAAATAGAAATAGAGTTAGACCGTTCAAAATTGGTATAGATAGGTTTTAGAGACCTGCAAGTCAAATGAGGATATTTTTGAAAGTGTAAAGTTTTTAGGAGGGTCAGAAAGGTGTGGGGGGCGGAGAGGCAAAAAATAAAAGTTAGACCGTTCAAAATTGGTACATAAAGGTTTTTGATACCTAGAAATCAATTGCGGATATATTCGAATTTGTAAAGTTATTAGGAGGGGCGAGAGGAGGGGACGGAGGGGCAAAACATAAAAATAGAGTTAGGTCGTTCAAAATTGGTACTTAGAGGTTTTTGATACTTACAAATCGATTGCGGATATTTTCGAATTTGTGAAGTTATTAAATTGGTACATGGAAGTTTTTGATACCTATAAATCGATTGCATATATTTTCGAATTTGTAAAATTATTAGGATAGACGGGAAGGGGGGGTGAAAGGGCAAAAATATAAGAGTTAGAGCGCTGAAAATTAGTGTTGTTAGGTTTTGAGGTCCGATAAATCGATTGCGGATATTTTCGAAAGTACAGAATTATTACGAAGGGCGGGAAGGGATCGGGCGCAGGGGTAAAAATAAAGAAATTCAGATAAAATGTTGGAAATTAGTATTATTTCGTTTAAAAGCCCGAGAGAACGACTGCGAGTATTGTTTAAAATCTAAAGTAATTAGGAGGGGGCGGGAGCGGTAGGTGAAGGAGTATACGAGCCTCGCGCGCCTGTATGCGCTGCCGCAGACAGTGATGGCCAGAACCGATTATTCCACTGATGGGAGAATTTTTTTATATTATTATTTATGTCTTTTCCTTACGATAATATACTGATTCATTAAGAGTGTTGAACATAAATGCGCGCTCGCAGCGCACAATTGCCTGCGCTGCCAAGGGCAGTGGGGACCCGTTGCAACAATTTTTCCAATCACATTTTTTTTCTCTGTTTTTTTTCGCATGATAAAAATTGATGCAATTTTGAGAATTCATTAACTATAGTGATTCATTTAAAAATAGTGACCAGCAAAGCGGGCGTAGCCAACTAGTTATATATATATATATATTCTATAATTTTTGCTATTATTTTACAAACATAGACTAATGAATAACATACATGAATATACTTTACTTTAATATTTATTGTAGATATACAAAGTATATTTAAAATGAGAAAATACGCAAAAAATCAACTTTCGATATCCTTGAGAAGTCTCTATTAACCCCTTATCTGCATACGAAAAATTACGACATTCGCTTCCCAGTGCCACTACATTTCACACAGGCGCGTGTAGTTATGCGTTCACTGTTCCAGAAACATTCCCTTTCCGATTCCTCCCACTCCCCATCGTCTCTGAAATAAGTAAATTCTTCAAAAACACTGTCATGGTCATTTAACTGCACTAAAAATCCGTAAGAATAGCAAAGTAACACAAAGGATTGTTCTTCGGCAAGCCGTCTATACACGCCCGGGACAGTTAACGCATCGGCATAGCGAGACGAACATACACGCTCGGGAGGTAGTTAAGGGGTTAATCTAAATATAATTGTTTAAAAATTTCAGAACAATTTTAAATTGCCATTTGTCACAACATTACTCATTATGCATAATAATTTCATAACTTTATTTACGTATTTATGTTTGGAACAGTCTACTATTTTAAGTTTAACAAGGTAATATATAATATATTACTAATATGATTGAATGAAATACTACTGTGGCATACAGCCCCCCTTCCAATTAATTAAAGTTGGCCAGACCTTAATCTCTACACAGAGCAGGTGTGCTGATACTTACAATAGTTTGGCTCCAGACTGTCTCGAACTGTGACACTAAAGTACAAAGAAGCTGCCCTGATGGTACGCCCTGATGGTCGTGAGAACATTGGAGTTTCCGAGGAATTTCTTCGGCCCAACGGAAAGGCGCCCGCCCGCTCAGCGAATGAGAGAGGAGCGCGGGTTGCCATCGAGAGAACGAGTTTTCCCAAGAACAGAGCTGGAAGCAGAGAGTCGGGGATTCGTATCTTGTCTTCGGCCAGTGAAGGTCGGAGGGTTTTTTCTTGTCCCGTTTACCAGGAGAGGTAACGAGACATTTAATGATTTTTTGTGTTCCTCTAGGAGCAGAGAACACAGGTCCGCGTATTTTCTGTCACCGGCGAAGGTGCAGGTCAGCTCATAAGAGACTTTGTACTTAAAATTATCCTAGGACTGAGCTATATCTTTTCTGTACCTGGAACGGTGCAAGGATTGTTTCAGTAAACCGAATTTAGGATCACGGAGATCCACTGAAACTGTTTGTTAAAAGCATCAAATCAACTATCGATCCATACTGTAGCTCCTGGCCCTTGTATATAATCCTCCAACATCAATATTGTAACTAAAGGTTGTACATAGAATCTTGTTTAAATTTTAATTAAATTAATTTTCTTATCAACTTCTGCTGTGACGGGATTTTCTTCTTCGCTACCAGAACCCTCGCCCGAAATTCCAAAACGCCACAGCTATACTAACTTGGTTGCAGCGCTAGAGGGATGATTGTTGGAGAATACTACACTGCCTGAAGAAGTACGGACTACGGACGATAGAAGAATCTCTAAGACAGAGAGGAGAGCCCTCAGCCGGAACCCATCCCGAATTCCATACGGAGTGCCGATCCGAGAGCCATCATAAGTGCCAGAAGGAAGGACGGAACTCGAGCAAACGACAACAAAACAGGGGTGAGTCAAACTTTTCTAGTGAGGCTGTAAAAATTTTGTTATTTAAGGTATTAGATGATAAATGTATAAAGTTAAAAGTTATTTAGAAATTTATTAAGGGAGAGTAAACCTTAAATTAACATTGTTTTTGGAAAAATTAAAAATGTGGCATATCACAAATATTAGAAACTCTAAGTAAAAACAGGGAGGAATTTAAATTATAGGTAAATTTAATTTAAATATAACTCATATTTGTTTAGTTTGGAAAAATATTAATTGATTTGCACATATTTGATTATCTTGTTTTAAATGAGAAAGATTATATTTGAAAACAGATATTATTTGAGAAAACAAAAAGGGTGTTAAAATATCTTGAGAAAGATAACACAGTAATTTCATATTGTTTTGTGTAATTTATGAAAATTAAAAGTGAATCAAATAAGTTACGGAAAGAGGTTTCTTTCCTGGAAAGGGTTGTGATTTCAAATATTTCAAATTTAATGTGTAGAATTGAATATTAAGTTTTAATTATTGGAATCGTGTTGTATTGGAATTTTATACACCCCAAAAATTTGCAAAATTGAATTATAGGTTTTATTAGTGTAATTTTGTATATGTATTTTTTGGAATTGGGTAAAATTGTAAGAATTGTGTAAAATTGTTAGGAGTTGTGTAAAAGTGTTAGGTATTGTGTAGAAATTTTTTGGGAATTGTGTAAGATTAAATTGTGAATTTAGAATTAGGTAAACATGTCAGAATTAGGGCAGTATAGGAAAGCGGAACTGCAAGAGCTCGCAGTCGAATTCGGAGTGATTGTTGAAACTTCGGATAGGATAAGTGATATCATAGGGAAAATTCAAAAGTCTCCAGATTATGATAAAGACCTAGCCCTAGCTCAAATTAAGTTAATACGGGAGGATCTCTTAGAAAGAAAGGCGGAAGAGAAAAGGAAGGCGGAAAAGATTGCGGAAAGGGAGGCTGAAGAGAAAAAAATCGCTGAAAGAGAAGCAGAAAGGAAACATGAATTAGAGTTAGAAAAACTTAAAATAGCCCAACATTCAGAAACAGTAAGTCTAGCTTCGACTCGTAGCGAACGCCCCAGTCGACAATCACTAAAATCGGTTATGCAAAAATTTGAACCGGAGAAATCGGACATGGCATTATTTCTTGCGTTATTCCAAAGACAAGCTAGGAAGTTAGAAATAGATGACGAGGATCTAGTGACTAATTTATTAGCTTTATTGCCCGTAGAAATCGCGGAATTAATTTTAAAAGAACCCCAAGAAATTAGTGACGATTTTGAGAAAGTCAAACAAATGCTATTAGATCGATTTAAATTAAGTCCGGAAAATTTTAGAATTAAATTTATGCAACACCAAAAACAACCGGGAACTCTTTGGTATGATCTAGCTTATGATTTAGATACATATTTAAATGGGTGGTTAGAGGGAGTAGAAGTGACAAATTTTGAGGATCTAAAGAAATTAATGGTGGCCGACCAGTTAAAGAAACGGGCTAATTTCGAAATGAAAGATCATTTCATAGATTCGTGGAGCTCTCTCAATGAACCGCGAGAGTTAGCTAAGAAGTTTGACGCGTACGAGTCAGTTCGCAGAAATAATAAGAAAAGTTGGACCCCGAAACCACCACTAGAAAAGAAATTAGATAAACCTCGCAACTTTGATAAAAATAGGGTTGAGAAAAATGCCCCAGAACAAAAAAATTGGAGGGATAAGTCTGATCTGACGGAGAGATCTAAATTATTTGAGGCCCGAAAACCTATTGTTTGCTATGTGTGCTCTTCCCCCGATCACATTAAGCCAAATTGCCCAGTCTGGAAAAGCAGACAAGAGAAGGCTGAAAAAGTAAATCACGTAGGAGACGCTGAGAATTTAAACCTGGCTTTTGAACCTTATTTAAGTGAAGCCAAGATAAATGGGGAAAAGGTTACCATTTTACGTGATTCTGGGACGTGCCTCGATATTGCCCCTCATAAAATAATTTCTAATGAGCAATTAAACGGGGAAACCGTGTGGGTTAAAGCAGCTTTAGCCAACGAAGTGAGATGTCTACCCATAGCCAATATTGAATTAGAAATTGAGGGAATAGGGTTAATTAATACGAAAGCCGCGGTAGCGGATAAGGAAGTTCTCATGGATTATTATTTACTGGGAAATGAGACGCAGAAATTAATCGAGAGAAAAAAACAAAAACCCGAATTAATCCATGCAGTCGAAACGCGAGCGACAAGGCGTAAAAACGAAACTGCGCCAAAAACCAGTCTGGCGAGTGAAAGCGCTGGGAATGATCAGGGAGAGGCAGAAATGTCGCCAGAGAGCGAGCCTACGGAAAATCAGGGTACGGAAGAATCAATTTTCCTCCCCGAGTTAGAGGAGGATAGGATCACCGCTCTGGCGCACGTTGGGAAAAACGAGTTTCGCCAAGAGCAGGAAAAAGATGAAAGCCTGACGGAGTTGTGGGCGCGCGCGAAAGAGGAGAAATCGAATTTAACAATAGATCAAGGTTTGCTGTACAGAATTGCTACAGATCACAGAGGAGAAAAAAGACGTCAGCTAATTATTCCGCGGAAATATAGGAATGAAATTTTGAATCTTTGTCACAGTTTAATATCCGGTCATGTGGCCATGACTAAAACTAAGGATAAATTGCTGCGATATTTTTTCTGGCCAAATATCATTAAAGAGGCTGAAGCCTATGTAAAATCGTGTGATCCTTGTCAGAAAATTGGGAAGGCAGGAGAGCAAAAAAAAGCCCCTCTTAAACTTGTTCCCATTATTACTGCAATTTTTACGCATATAAACTGTGATATTGTGAGACCACTCCCACCTTCGGAAAATCAAAATAAATATATGCTCACGGCTATGTGTTTAGCATCGAGGTATCCAGAGGCTATCCCGATACCCGATTCAAGGTCGGAAACAGTGATCGACGCGTTAATGATAGTATTTAGTAGAATGGGATTTCCGAAAGTAATCCAAACGGACTTAGGGGCTTGTTTTATGAGTAACTTAACCTCAACTTTCTTAGAAAAATTTGGAATTAAAATAACTCACAGTAGTGTGCACCACCCACAGACAAATTGCATTGAGCGTTGGCATCGTTCAGTTAAACGGTTATTGAAGGTAATCTGTTTAGAAAGTGGAGAAAGTTGGGAGAGGAGTTTACCCTATGCTTTGTTAGCTTTGCGGACGGTAACACATGAATCAACGGGATTCAGCCCAGCCGAGTTGGTTCATGGGAGAAATCTGCAAACCCCGGAAACCCTGCTATTTGAGAAATGGACAGAGCAGGAAGAGGAGCAAAACCCAGTGACGGAGTATGTTTTCGAATTGATAAACAGACTACAAAGGTGTCAAGAGCTCGCAGGGGAGCAGATGGAGGAAAAAAGGGACAAACGCAAAATCTGGTATGACAGAAATGCGGTAAATCGGAAATTTAATCCCGGGGACAAAGTGCTGGTTTTAGCCACAAGTAAACCCAATAAATTATCCGTATCATGGATAGGGCCAGGCACTATTGAGAGTCAAATGTCAGAGACTAATTATATTGTAAATGTACCGGACAGGCGCGAAAAGTCGCAAATTTATCATGTCAATTTACTAAAACCTTACGTGCAGAGAGCAGAAATCGTAAATGTATTAATAAAGGAAAATCGGGATAATAAAACGACGGAGGCAGACTTAGAAATACCTTATCCTATAACTGACCCGGAAGAATTTGACCTCAATATGGTAATTAGGGACAGTAATTTAGGAAGTCGTTGCACAAAAGCCCAACAGGAGCAATTAGGAGCATTACTAATTAAACACAAGAAAGTGTTTTCCAATATTCCAGGCCGAACGAATTTAATTGAGCATGATATTGAACTGACTAGTGATAAACCCGTTAGAATGAAGCCATATAGGACGTCACCTCGACAAACCGACATCCTGAAATCCGAAATCCAGCGTATGTTAGAATTGGGCATAATTAAGGAAGGGGAGTCAGATTATACCTCGCCTATGATATTAGTAGAGGCCCTTGGCAGAGAACCCCGCCCGTGCGTTGATTATCGCAAGTTAAATGAGATAACTCGTGCCGAATTTTTCCCTTTGCCTAACATAGAAGAGAGGGTAGAGCAAGTGGCAGCATCAAAATTTATTACCGTGATTGACTTAACTAAAGGCTATTGGCAAATACCTTTAACCCCTAACGCACAACGTTTAGCGACATTTGTAACTAGTTTCGGTTCATATCAACCTTTGGTAATGCCATTTGGACTTGTCTCCGCCCCGTATAGGTTTTCAAAATTCATGAGTATTCTATTAAAGGAACTAGAAAGTTTCTGTTTGCCTTACCTTGACGATATGGCTATCTTTTCTAATTCATGGGAAGAGCATTTAGAACATTTAGATATAGTTCTAAAGCGGGTAACCAAGGCAAAATTAACCATTAAATTAGCCAAGTGTAAATTTGCCCAGGAGACGGTCAAATATTTAGGGCATGTTGTAGGGAAAGGACGTAGGAAACCGTCCGAGATTAAAATTAAGGCCATTACTGATTTCCCAGCTCCAAAATCAAAAACGGAAATTAGAAGGTTTTTAGGGATGTGCGGGTATTACTCCCGATACATAAAGAACTATGCAATAATAGTAGAACCGCTGACCCGAGCTTTAAGAGGGAAAACGAAAAAGGAAAAAGTAGACTGGAGTCCCGAAATGGAGAAGGCTTTTAGGGAGTTAAAAGATAAACTCACCCGTGACCCAGTACTGTACGCTCCTGATTATACTAAGGAGTTTATTATTCAAAGTGACGCCTCAGATAAGGGGATAGGTATTATCATGGCTCAAAGGCAAGGAGATGAAGAACATCCAATTCTGTACTTAAGTCGAAAATTTACTAAGGCAGAGAAAAACTATAGCACAACAGAAAAGGAATGTGCTGGGATCATTTTCGCAGTGAAAAAGTTCAAACATTGCCTGGATGGTCAAAAATTTACCATAGAAACTGATCACAACCCATTAATATGGTTAAAGTGAAATGCGGGAAACAATCCCAGATTAATGCGGTGGGCGTTAACCTTGCAGCCCTTTAACTATGAAATCCGACACAAACCAGGAAAAGACATTCCTCATGTGGACTGTTTGAGTCGGGTGGATTAAAAGTTATCTGTAAGAAATTTTGTATATAGTTTATTATTATTAGTATTGTTTTTATTATGTTAATTAATTTGTAATTTGAAACTTGTAACTTTAGTGTAAATTTAAGTATTGTTTAGTCAGGAAGATTAGCCTCTCTAGAATTGCTTTGATGCACCCTAACCTAATTTGATTGCAGAGATTTTCTGGAGTTTCAACCCCAGAAAACCATCTTAAGGGGGGGGGGGGAGTTGTGGCATACAGCCCCCCTTCCAATTAATTAAAGTTGGCCAGACCTTAATCTCTACACAGAGCAGGTGTGCTGATACTTACAATAGTTTGGCTCCAGACTGTCTCGAACTGTGACACTAAAGTACAAAGAAGCTGCCCTGATGGTACGCCCTGATGGTCGTGAGAACATTGGAGTTTCCGAGGAATTTCTTCGGCCCGACGGAAAGGCGCCCGCCCGCTCAGCGAATGAGAGAGGAGCGCGGGTTGCCATCGAGAGAACGAGTTTTCCCAAGAACAGAGCTGGAAGCAGAGAGTCGGGGATTCGTATCTTGTCTTCGGCCAGTGAAGGTCGGAGGGTTTTTTCTTGTCCCGTTTACCAGGAGAGGTAACGAGACATTTAATGATTTTTTGTGTTCCTCTAGGAGCAGAGAACACAGGTCCGCGTATTTTCTGTCACCGGCGAAGGTGCAGGTCAGCTCATAAGAGACTTTGTACTTAAAATTATCCTAGGACTGAGCTATATCTTTTCTGTACCTGGAACGGTGCAAGGATTGTTTCAGTAAACCGAATTTAGGATCACGGAGATCCACTGAAACTGTTTGTTAAAAGCATCAAATCAACTATCGATCCATACTGTAGCTCCTGGCCCTTGTATATAATCCTCCAACATCAATATTGTAACTAAAGGTTGTACATAGAATCTTGTTTAAATTTTAATTAAATTAATTTTCTTATCAACTTCTGCTGTGACGGGATTTTCTTCTTCGCTACCAGAACCCTCGCCCGAAATTCCAAAACGCCACACTACCAGCATAATTCAGAAAGATATATATATATTTTTTTTTTATTAAATACCGACAGCAGGAAGATATTGACTCCTTTTTAGTTGACATCAGAAACATCACAATTCCACATGAAAAGATTTTTATTTTTAGCTTCAAAATTATTTTGACAAGTTAAAGAGGTTAATTATCGCAGATCAAATTAAGAAAAGTGTCCAATTTTATATAAAAATCCCTTTTTGATGGTTGGGAAAAGCTTAATGATCCTGTCTTGTTAACTGACAAACTAGAGTTATATGAAAATATTAAATCCTCTTATCAAAAATTAACAAAGCCTCCAAAAACCGCGAAAAGTATACAAATTTACTTTTCCACACAAGTACTCAGAAATTTCGAAAAAAAAAAAAAATTGCTAAATTGGAAAATACTGATGTTTTTGATAACCACAGTAATGTTTTCTCTCAAAGTTTTGACATTGTGTCCTGTTATGACTGTGCTCCATGTAGTGTTGCCAGATTGGGGACTTTTCCTTATTCAATATCCACCACTAAATTTTAATTGTAACGGTTGCCTAATCACTACAAAGATTAATTGTCTACTATATATATCAAATATCACTTCTTGGTGATAGATGAATAAAAAAAATCCCCAATCTGGCAACACCGGATCTACGTTTTATAAAAACGGAATACCCTAAGTGTTCATTAAAAAAAAAAAAAAAAAAAAAAAAAGACACCGCTCATGTCAGTAACATATAGATGTTCACTTGTTTCACTTCTCGAATAGCTCTACTCGACATGGGCTTTACGACATCTATGAAGCTGCAAGAACAGCTTTACTGTACTGGCACTAGGGCGCTTGCTGGAGAATTAATGTTTAATTTTCTTAAGAACTGCTGTGAAAAATTTACAGAATTTCCGATTGATCCTCTCTGGCTCATGGTCAACATTCCACATCAATTGTTCAAACAACTACAGTGGCAATCATATGTGGCCTAACTTTCAACACAGATTTCATTTTTCTGCCACATGCAAAAGATTAATTGTACTCTCTTGGGTGTTCACATTTTAAAGAAATCGGAAATCGTGATGGACATACGTAACAACTGCTGGTATTTTAGCGAAAACCATACCTCAGAATACATTTTGGGAAAGATCGTCCGTTGCCTGTAGGTGAGTCCTATCATTGTGAGTTGTACTCAATGTCCTAAGCCTTCCACATTACGACTGATGTTCCGTTACAAAACAACCATGTTGCACAATTTGAAGTTAATCAAATTTCTTTGCGTGAAGAAGAGGGATAGCCCCCCTTAAATACTGTAAAAAGGAATCAATTAAGCATCTTGCTGAATGAAAATGTAAATATTTTCCGACTAGGGCGGCGAGCCAACTCCACACATAAGACATTTCATTAATACGGTGACCATTCACCAGTCTCAACTCCCCTTTATAGATTATCTCCAAAAAAGAAAATTCTTTTAAAGAAATAAATTGATAAACTTTTAATCAATATTATAGTAGAATGCGAATCACTATATGCAGAACCGGTTGTTTTAGTTCCCAAGCCTAATGGAAGTATAAGGTTGTGTGTACACTATCGTAAGCTAAATTTAATTACTATACCTGACAAGTACCCACTACCCTCATGAATGCTCTTGTACACGATGAAAAATTCACGAAGTTAATGTCTACCCTAGACTTAAAAACTGGCTATTGTCAAATCGAGGTCAACTCAGCGTATCAAAACTACACTCCATTATGTCTGTCCTATTCAAGTATACATTCAAGTAATACATATTCAAGTATTTAAAAAAAAAAAAAAAAAAACATATGGACTCCGTAATGCCCAGTTACTTTTAAACGTCTCTTGGATAAATTTCGTAATGGACTACCTACAGTGAATATTCTGACCTATTTAAATGTCATAATTGTATTATCCCTAACCTTTGAACAGAACCTGACTTGAAAATTGTTTTTGACAGACATCGAAAATTTAAGTTATGTGTAAACAGAAAAAAATACAAGTATGCATTCGCTCGTGTCAAATACCTCCCGGTTATGGATAATTCCCAATGGAATAGAAGTTGATCAAGACAAAGTTGGCAGCCAGTTATGTATAACTGCAGAGTTCTGTTGTGTTTTAACCCTTTGCGGCGCAAAACAATTCGGATTATTTAAATTATACTGCCACCGGAATTCATGAACTAAATTAAACTAAAATAAATTTTAAATTTGAAGGTAAAAAAAAAAAAAAACAAAAAAAAAAAAACCGGCCTTTTCTGTTATATTATAAACGTAAATTTTTGCTAAAAATTTTCCGGGATGAAGTTTTGCAGCTGGATCTTAAATTTTGCGTCCTCGCAGCGAGGACAGCGCGCGTTAAGGGGTTAAGAATGTAATTAGGGCATTTCTCCTGTTGCGCGCAAAAACACTTAAATACGCTTCTCAAACTTCTATGTCTATTACTTATGTGTGTTATGTTTTATTAAAGTTACAGGAGTCTTTTTCCTGAAGTATGGTCAGGGTGTTATATTAACTAGAAGATGTAACGAGGAAACACATACGAGCATGTAAAATAGCTCTTCCTTAATTGAGCCACCTTCCTTAAACTAAGTAATCAAATAGAAGGCGCTGTCGCCATTCTTGGTAAAATATCTGATATTTTGCCAATGTTAGGAATCGAAATGCCAACAACTCAAAGTTGCAGTCTGTTCAGAGATGTTGGTGCTTCTCCATATTGCGCGCGAAAAATCTTAAATATGCATTGTAGATAGCTCTATGTCTATTATTTATGAGTGCAGTATTTTATTAAAGTAATTTATGGAACTCTTAAGCCTTCTCCCTGAAATATAGTTCTGGTGGTTATTAAATAAATTGTTTTTATTAAAAATCACTGAGTAAATAGGAAGTGTATTAGAACATTCATTACAAATAAATAAAACTTTTGTCAATTTATTGTAATCGAATCGCTATGAGATTTAATTAATTCTCATAACTTTTAATAATGACTAGTATCGCCCAGTGGTCGAAACTCGACCATTTTTTTTTTTTTTTTGCAAAGCGAGGCAAAGCAAAGTTATTGCCTTGTCCTAAACGGAATGCAATTGCAACACAGCTGCGGCAATTGTTTGCCGATATTCACTCTAACTGAATCAGCAGAGTTGTACTTAATATAACTATTTCTCTCTGTGGATGTTAGTATTTCCTGAAATGAGAGAAAATCGCAACGTGAAAACGCCCCTTGTTGTGTGATACAGCCCAGAAGCTAATAGGTACCATGTCAAACCAAGGCCCAACCAAGTATCAAATTCTGTTAAATTAATTCGATTGTTTCATAAAGTACAGTGTTTGAACACACACACACACACAAAAAAAAAAAAAGATATTTTTCAAAAATGGTCGAATTGAGTTCGGGAAATTTCAAAACGTGTAACTTTATCGAAAACCGAAAATCTAAAACTTTTCTGAATCTTATATTTTCTACTTATATGTGCAGAGGAAAGAATAATAAATCCACTTTTTAAAAAATAAAAATAAGTAGTCAATTTCACTTAATTAAAATGCAAGGAAATTTCAAAACGTGTAAATTCATCGAAAACCAGAAATCAAAAGTTTTTATGTATCTTCTACTTGCTTCTTCTACCCACAAAAGCTAGCAATAAAGACACTTTTTTAAAAAATAAGTAGCCAATTTCAGTTAATTGAAACGTAAAGAAAGCTCAAAACATGTAAATTCAGCAAAAAACGGAAATCGGAATTTTTTCCGTATCGTCTACTTATACATGCAGCAGTTAGTAACAAATCCATTTTCCTTTTATTTAGTATATTAGTTGAATATTTATTGTTTAAATATCATCCTTTGAAATGAAATGTTTATGTTTACATTCGAAACTGGAAGTTTGCCATTTTTTTTTTTTTTTTTTTTTTTTTTTTTTTTTCCTGGAGTTTTGTGATTTTAAATTAATATTTTATCAATTTTACAGAAAAAATAACTCAATCAAACACATGTAGACAGTAACTTATATATAACTATACCCAAATATCGGAATTAAAATCGGCAGATAATATCCGTTATTTTTTAACAATTTTTTACAAAAAATCCAATGGACGATTGACATTGAAAATCTTTTTCATGGCTCCATGGACAGACAGTGACGTCATCACTTCGCTTACGTATAGTGATGCTACATTATACAAATTACTGTGTCTATGGTTTTATTTGAGCTTTATGAAATTGCCAGATTTAATAACTTTCTACTTTTAGGTATTTTTTAATGTAAAGGAATACGAGTATAAAAGGGAAAAATGGGTGAAAATTCATAAAAAATAAATGTATTTTTAAATACCTTCTTGACATCGTAAGAAAATAATATTTGTATTCGCACCTTCCGGCTAACCATACCTTTCGAATGATACCATTTTCAACCCTCTACTCCCATAATTAATATGTTAAAAAGGGACAACAAATTTTATGCTTGCCTATTAATATATAGATTTATTATTATTTTAAATTTATTTGTAGTTGAAGTAACAACTACAAACATGTATAATATGATTTTTTTTTTTTTTAATGATAAAATTGGTTTAAAAACTTATTTTATTATTATTTTAAAAAAAAAGGGGGGACCCCCCTAAATTCTATTTATGAATCAATTGTAGATTTTCCCAAAAGCATGTTTCGACTGCCGCAGTTTTGATAATAGCAGTGAAATTGCAAGATTAATTGACGGGGAAGGTATTAAACGACGGAAGTCTTCTAAAAAATATTAAAACAGGATAAAACTACTACGTCAGAAACGCCAAAGAAAAATTATAAACGCCAAAGAAAAATTATTGAGGTGTATACAGCTGTTTCGGTAGCCTAAAGCGTACCGTCTTCAGTGCAAAAAGAACTTGCACTGAAGACGGTACGCTTTAGGCTACCGAAACAGCTGTATGCACCTCAATAATTTTTCTTTGGCGTTTCTGACGTAGTAGTTTTATCCTGTTTTAATATTCCAACGCCAAGTCTCCTGCTATTATTTCTTCTAAAAAATAGTTGGTGATGTATAAAGGTCGTAATTATTAATTTTTCAAAAAAGAAAGAGCAATTTTACGATAAAACTGTTCTCGTTTTCTAATTGCACAAAAGTAAGATAAAGTCCTTAACGCTTATTATAAGGCTATGGTCCAATATAATCGAATTTGTTACATTTTAGACTTACAGTCATTTTAAAAGCAAATATAAACCTAAGTTTTATGAGTACCGTTAAGAAATATTTTAATTCACCCAAACATAAAACACAAAGTACAGAAATTATAGAAAATGAATCAATAAAGCTTTACTCTACCTACCAAAAAAGAAGATACCAATTGACGCCAATCTGATGGCAGCCTATAATTTCAGAAATTTCTTCAACTTGCTGACGAAAGAAAGAAAATATAAGAGGTTGGAGGACAAATTGAGTGTTTCGGCGTATCTAAAGGATCACCATAGCAACTAAGCTTCAACCCTGTCATCGAAGTCTGCAGGAGGGGAAAAAACTGTCAGTTCTGAGATTATTTTTTCTAATTGAAGGGCAATACCATTTTTTGAAGTTGTCGTTTGCGTTATGTTTACCATCCGTGCTCAATAAAGTATGTTATTTTCTCATCAATTAAGGGTTTTTTTTTTTTTTTTCCGAGCCTAACATTTTATGTGATGGAGAAAATAGCTATTACAATCATTCGCCGGGAGGAAGTTAATACTTCAATCAAATATATTTTATATTCAAAAAGAATTTTTTTTTAAATGTATGATATAGTGAAAGATAAATAAAATTTTCTCACTTAAAATATTAATTTTGCCTCTTTCTTTCTTATAGATAAAGAAAATTTTAAATTACATTACTTTCTTCTAGAATGTGTCGGGTTGGGTGAATTAAGGCCGATTGACTGTTCTTGGGTACTAGGCCTGAGGTCTTCTAGAATGGAAAATATTACGTCTGTAATCAAGATACTGGTCTATATCATATGTAAATTGGGTGGCAAAGTAATTTTTTCTTAAGGGTTTTTTTTTTTTTAAATATAAATTTTACTTTACAGGTATAACTGAGATTTAGAAACAGTATTTTTGGAATTACACTGTGACGTGCAATATTATAAGAAATCAGTCCATATCTCATTCACAAAAACAAGATACATAAGAAATATTATCTGAATCTTCTGTTGAGCGACATTTTATATGTCATGATGGTCATAGAGGAAAATTAGCATTGGCTACATGCCCATGACCATTAAAAATCTTGTCATAGGCGACCACCTAGAGCATATATTAGACTAGATAGCGCATACTTCATCGAAAAATGTAATTAACACAGATAATCACTTTTTTTTTTTATTTTTTTTTTTTTTCCAAATTTTTCACCAATGAAGGTCACTTGTCACATCCCTCAACACACTTTCGGACAAGCAGTGTCCAAGATTTTTAGCCGTTCATCCAATTACGGACGGATCTGGCCGTTTCACTAATCATATGACCGATGAAAATCTTTCTTAATCTTCGTTGCCCTTTGAATGGGAACTTTAGTATTGAATTTGAATGAGCTCTCTATAAAAAACTATTTTTATACTACTTTTTTATAGTCAAATATGCTCAAGGGGTGGGCATGACAGTGGCCACTTTATTGAATTCGTCAGTTTCCTACATAATTAATTTGGGCTAAAGACTAATATTGAAGTATTAAGTTAACTGAGTTTTCGTATCCTTTATTCAACAAAAATTTGTATCTCCAATAAAGATTTATTCATGTATTAGCATTTCCAAATTAGAAGATAGTCACAGCTATTGAAATCGACTCCTACGAAACAACTTTTCTGAATCCCATAGAGTCCCAATATTAGGTCTGCAGCATCACATTCATTTACTTAATACTCCAGTTTATTTGTTTTCAGATATTTTTGTACAGTTTATTAGTTTTTCAGAGCTCTGTAGAATTTTCTGTGAAAATTGGATAGTATTTTTTCAATAATCAAAAAACTTAAAGAGCATAATTAAAGGTTAACTGAATAGCTGTAGACATAAACAGTCATATTTCAAAAATAATGAAAGAAAAAAAAAAAAACTATTTTTAACACCAAGTGGCTTGTAACTAGAGAATAAAATCATTAACGAAATTTGTTAATTTCCACTTTTAACATTATGGGTCCTAATACAGAGGTGCCAAGTTATTACGGATTGCCCGTAATCTTAATACCGAAAATTTTTTAATGTATTCTTTTGTAATAATTGTCTGCAATTTCATAGGACAAGTTTTATTTTTCCTTTATTGTGGTATGAAATTGATTTTTCGTTAGTAGTAACTTGGCACGTAATAACGCTACCTCACTCAACAAGAAATGCTTAAGTACTTTTTAAAATTTTATTTATTCAAAAAGTGGTAAAAATCGTAAGTTTTATTGCTACTATTTTTCACTATATTATTATTTATTTTATTATTATATTCTGCATATATTGGTTCAATTTCCTTTTTAAAAATGACAGGCGTGTAACTGAATTATTGCTAGTTTGATTTTTTTTTTTTTTTTTTTTTTTTTCATCCAGTAACTGCATAGTTAAAAATAAATAAACCAAATACTTTTTCCTTAATTGTTTTTAAATTTACAAATTTATCAACCTCAAAATTCATGTCCAATAAGTCAAATCTATCTAAATCATTTAGTTCTATTAAAATTTATCAAATGACTTAACTGGAACACTTAATAATTAAATAGCAGCCGACTCTGCAAACTACAGAAGCAGACCAAATGAACACAATTATCAATTCTTTTAAGGGTACAACTAAAGTTCTTTTCTATCTTCATTGGAGAGTATAGGTGTATTTCCGAATAAATTTTAAACTGAAAGTTTCATTGAAATAGATTCAATAGTTCATTATATACACTTATTCATATATCATATCAATAGTTTTTATATTTTTACTTTCTCGTACCCATAAGGTAGAGAAAGTATTGTTTTTGGGTCAAATTTTCGAACGCGAGATTTTGTTATATTTACACGTTTTGAGGTCCCCTGAATACGAAAATCATGTTTTTAGCAAATGGTCTGTGTGTATGTCTGTTATCAGCATATCTCAAAAACAAATTATGGCAGAAAGTTCAAACTTGGTATTCTAAATGTGTATCATATAGGGATGCTACAGTAATCTTTTCGTTAAGATCAAGCAAATGGTTCGTGTACAGGGACAATCAAGAGATATCTAATACATTACGTCTATGGGGGAAATTGCAGGAAAGTAGAGTTTAACATCTATAGACTGCACTAAACCAAATGAAACGAATATATATATTTTTTTTGTAATAGAGATAGTTAACTGGGAAAAAATTTTTGGTTATGTAGGAGCCTCGCCTCCCCCCCTGGGGGGGGAAGTCCCCCCTCGAGGGGAGTAAATTTTCATGATGGGTATCTTTCAAAAGATCTCGCCAATACCTTTAAAATGAATGGTTGAACCATCGATCTGCGATAATTTAAAACAAAGATATCGATTTTTTTTTTTTTTTTTTTTTTTTACTTTTAACGAAAAAAACAGAAAAAAAAAAAAAACACTTTTTTTTTTTTTTTTTTTTTTTTTTAATATTGAGAATAAAATGGACTTTTTTTTAATATTTGGTGTTATACACTTCTCTAATATGGAAATCGTCTGCCTTATCATAAAAGATAATTTTTTTAAATAATAATTTTAATAAATTATTTTTTAATAATCGAATTAATTTCTATATAAATGTAGGTGCATTAATGAAACGGGGGGTTTAGGGGGGCGGTACCCCCCTCACACAGAACTAATTATCATATAAAACTCTTCAGAAGCCTAATATGAATTGTTTAACATAGGTTTACATAACAGTACTCGTTATCATAACAGTACTCGTTACCTATTAATCTGCAACCTGTATTTATAGTATTAAATTTCAGGGTAAGAGAAAGTCGTGTGAGTGACACACCAGATTATTTTTTTTCTCCTTCTCCGCATCTACGTATGATAGAGAAAGTATTGTTTTCAGAGTTAGCAAGTTTTTGATAGTAGACGGTTTTATCTGGTTTTAACTACTGTCACGTCAAAAACCATTTTGACATAGTTTTTGACAATAATTGTCAAAATCTAAAATTATGTGCAAAGTGCATTCTGAAACTGCTTTTTGCAACAAAATTACATTAACCATTTCTTAACTTTTGATAATTTTTGGTTATAAGTCCTTGAGTAAACGTTAGGATAATTTTAGATACTAAAAACTACATGCCCCGTGAAATATTCTAAACATGATTTCTGACCAACAATCTTTTCTGAAAATAGAAAATAATTTTAAGCTACTATAAATAGAAAACAATATATATATATATATATATATCAAACCATCATTAGAAAAACAATGTACTAATAATTTCTTTAGTTTTTAAAAATAAAAATATTTATTTCAGTTTCATGATGTTACTTTTAGGTTTCAGTTACACTTTATTTTTTTTTTTTTTCCCTCTAGAGCAGGGGTAGTACTTTTTATACCTGCCGCCCACTTTTTTATGTCTCTTAGCAGTAAAATTTTTTACTCGCCCATCGGTTCCCCCCCAAAAAAAAGTGATTTAAGTAGGGAAGTGACTTTATTTTTATAAAATTTACAGAAAAGAGTAATGGAATAGTATACAGCAATAAAGCTTTTTTTCCATTTCAAATTTTCCCTCCCCCCCCTTTAAAAAGTAAAATGCTTTAGTGTCGGACAAAATTTCTACCGCGCACCATAAATGCTAGAATGTCCAGTTGTGGGCGGTAGTAAGGCTCCTATATATACGAGCTGGCGCATCAGGCATTTTGTTGCCTTAGAGTTGCCACATGTACCATTGCCGTCTCTAGAGACGGCAATGCATGTACCCAGCGTGTTTCGTTGATGATAAACGCAGTCATTACTTCGTCTTGTGTAAGTTTAGAGTACTCCTTTTATTATATTTCATAGTTTTAGCTAAATAAAGTACGATATGAGATTTGCTTAACGATAAACTGCCATAATCACTCAAAAAAAGAACATAAAATGTTCAGATTTTCATAAGATAATTCGAGAAGAATAAAACAACATTACTTATATTTGCTTATATTTTCCTTTGTATTTTTGACATGTGTTAATGTAAAAATACAGAAAAATGTGTCATTTTAATCATATTATTTATATTAATATTGATAAATCGATTTAAGAAGACCTTTTATTACTGTGTATTTGAGTTTTGGAGACATTTTGTATAAGAAACAGAAACAGTCCTAATAATACATCCACAGGATATCCTGATAATGTAATTAAAAACAAAATGTGTTGTTAGGCCTATTATTGTTGCTTATTGCTTTTGTTGACCGATCGTAGCTCCAGATCAAGATTTCTTAAAATCACAAGAAAACGATATGGACACCAAGCGGAAATGCTTCCCTCGTCTGAGGCAAAAAAAATGGCGGCGATGCGTCGGCCTATATATTTTATTTAAGGGGCTCTAGGCGGTTGGGATCCAGGAAGATGGCGCATGTATGTCAATTCAATAGTCAAGAGTTCCCTTCTAGTGCGAGCTTGCATTTAAAGCACCCAGAAATCTTAAAGTAGGAGATCCATGTTTGGCGCATTTATCGCTGTTTGTTGTGGCTATTGACTCCTTGACGAGATTATTCAAAAATCTCGCCAGCCAGTCAATTTGCAGCATTGTTACAATCCCAATACCTAGTATTCCTTGATTTTAAAAACCGAAAGACATGTGCTATATCTTGTATTATTATATAGCTATGGTTGACTACCACTGTCCTGTATACAATAACAAAATACCAGATTTGAAGCCTACAGTATCAGTAATACAGCGCCTAGAATACATAGTGACGTGGAAAGCACCACCAAATTAGCGCCTTAAAAATTAAGCCTATCACCAGAGGTCAGTGCGATCGAGTTTATTGCTTAAAAAATTCTCTATTGGTTAATTATGTGCTTAGATCACGTGATTGAGCAGACGAAACTGGGAAAAGCGAATCAGCTCTCCGATTCGGTCGCAGTGCCATCTGGGAAGCTTAATTTGTTAGCAGTATTTTAAGCATTTGATCATAAGTGCTTGCCACACTGTATATTCTAGGCGCTGTATCAGTACTATAAGTGACTTTCTTAATTTAGAATGGATTGATACAAAATTGGAAAAAGATCCTTTATAATCAATGTTGAGCTGATTGGTGTAGAATGCAGATGCAACATGAGCTTAAAAAATGCTGTTGGAACCACCTTAACACTTTTAAACATTATCACCAATAATAGTCACCGACAGTCAAGCATTATGTTATTCTACAGGGAAATAAGCAAGCGTGATTCAGGCCTCGCAGCGTTCCTAAAATTTTACGCTCATTTTATTATACTGCCAACTAGAGGTCAAGACTTACAATTTTTGTAAGTGGCCAGTGGCCACTGAACATGATTAACTCAGTGGCCACTCGCGAGTCGACGTTATACCTGATATTCACACACATAAATAAAAAATATATATCTATATACATATAAAGGCATAAAACACATATGATGTGGTCGGAAAATTATGAAATAGTGGCCTTTATTGCATTATTTTAATAATAATAATAATAATAAAAGAAATTATGCACTTCCACAGATTAAAAAAAATCTTTAAATATTGTTTGAAAATAAATATTTTTTTTTTAACTTTCATACTTCTGGAGTTTAAAATTTTCAATATTTGAAATGAAAGCAGGTGGGAGAAAGACAAAATTGGCTGAGAAATCAAATCATTGTAAAATGATTCGACTTTTGAGAGAAGATATGATCTCGTTTGAATTTCCTTTGAGTGTTTATGACTTTATTCTTATTAGTATTTTAAGAGTGAGTTTTATAAACATATAAGGTAGTTATAGTAGCATATAATGCAACTTTTAAATGCTATTAATAACTATATAAAAATATATGGACTTTCGTAGTTAAGTATTAATTTCATTTTGATACAGAAAACAGCAGGCTATAATGATGACACACTAACAAAATAATGTTATTTCTCATACACAATTCGTGTTTTGCAAGAATATTTACTTTGTCTTATTGAAAGAGAAATACAAAAATTTTATTCATTTGATAAATTTCACCTAGTGTGACATCACCATACGGAAAATAGATGTGATTAGCATTAGAAGAAAACAAAATTATTTTCAGTCTGGGGGAAAAGGGAGGGGGTGGGGGCAAAAAAAACTTTTTTGGTATATTATCCGAGATTTAATCATATTAACAGACATGCGATTGCTAAAATTAGAAATTAGCTGAAATTTTTTTGCTAACATGATTGTTTAGTTAATTGATTGAACATTGATAATGTCACTTTTAATAAATTAACTACCTAAACAGTTATATATATATTTATAACTTTCTATCTACATTAAAAATTTCAGGATTTTTTTCATCAGCACAAAAGAATTCTTTAATATTATTGCAATAAGTTTTATATCCACATAAAACCTTATTAAAATTCCATGTCAACAAAGAAAAAAAAATCAAACAAATACAAAATATGATTTTTATTTATGCGCATTAATCATAGATATCTAAAAAAGCTACAGTAGTTAATTATCATTTTCTAATATGCATAAAGCCAACTGAGTATTAATTTTCTTAAGTTGATTTAGAAAAAATTTTCCTACCTGGAAAATTTAGTCTACATTTTTTCCCTTGTTTAAAATTTTGGAATAGATATTAAATATAAATATTTAATTTAATTCAGAAAAAATAAGTAGATTTATCAAGTTAAGTAATGAAGTTTAAAAATAATTAAATATGTGAGAAATATTGAGCACTGCTCTTTATTGTTTCTAGAATTAATCACTGATCACTATCTGGAGATGTGTGTGTGGGGGGGGGGGGGGGGGGAGTAAAAATTAATGGACTCTTCCCACCTGACGTCAGAGGTCACATGATAGAGGAAAAACAAATAGCAGACGAAGTCTTGTTTATCTAGAGCGATTGCTGAAATAACATATTTTCTATTCTTATTTTTAATCAATCGTATTTAATATGTGTTATTTTTTTATACATCATCATTTTTAATCCATTTTATATCATTATTCATCATCTTTTGTTTGCTGTATACATTTACAATCATCATTTAGTTTATACCTGTTATTGATGTTCATGAAGACATGTTTAAATACTCTGATTTTTTGGTACTTAAATCAGTGACTGTGCAATATCGTACTACGTAAATCCATTTAGACCAGTAACTAAGTTAATTAACTTGTTGTAACACCTTTATGCAATTAAATTAAATGGAAACATTTTAAAATTTCAATTTATAATCCGTAAACATTCCACAAGAAGCTATTATTTATTGCTAGATCAGTTAATGTTACAGTTACACTACAATATACAAAAATCGATTCTTATAGGTAAAAATAAACAAACACATAAAATGTTTTTTAAAAATTATTAAATTTACAAATACAATTATTCTACTGTTTACAAATGCACAATATTACTTTTATTTTATTTTATAGTAAATATTAAAATTTTTGTTCTTAAGAACAATATTTAATTGAATTCGATTCTCAAAATTCGGTTATTCGTTTTCCTCTATCACGTGATTGAGCAGACGACGGTGGGAAGAGCCCATTACATGGGTAGAAAATATTAATCTCTTTCAGTATTACTTCTAGAATCTAACAAACCAAGTTTAAAATGAATATTGACATTTATGTTGTGGATGGAGAAAGACTGGGAAACAAAAGAATTCTGCAGAACATCTGATCGCCGATCACTAGTTGGAGATAAGAAAATGGGGGGAGGGGAAAAAATTAATCACATGAGCTAGAAATATTTAACAATTCTATTTCTTTATAGGTTCTAGAATCTCATTAAGCAAGTTTAAAATGAATATTGACATTTATGTTGTGGATGGAAAAAGATTATGAATTGGGTGGCTTCCGTAGCGAATTTAATCGCCGATCGTTAATAGTTTTTTTTTTTTTTTTAACGGACGATATCCGCGATTTTTTTAAAAAGCAGAAGTTAATTTGCAAAATTCCTCGTATTGGGGGGGGGGGGGGAGAAATCACAGATTTCCGCGAAATCGCGAAAAAACCGCATGTCTGATTGGCAACTACAGCAATTTTTTTGGATCGCCAATTTTTCAAATTAGGTCGCCACGTGGCGAGTGGCGACCGCGAGTCTTGACCTCTACTGCCAACCACTTTATTAAAACAGTACTTTTTACATACTATTTTAACATTTTAAAACATTCAAAAGTTATTTGTATTTGCCAAAACTCATATCAAGTTACTCTATTAGCGAACAGAATAAAACCACTCGGCAAATTCTTGATATGCTCCGCCCTGGTAAGTTCGAAATTTTCACATCTAAAAAGAGATTTTCACTCCTAAACTTAATGATTATATTCAATACCTTAATATTCAATTCCATTTGACACTAGAAACTCTAGATAATCCTGGCTTTAAACCCTCTTACTGCAAATGGTCAAAACGATCCTGTTCGTCATGCTAGATCGTCATGTTCCCCATTGGGTGGGAACATGGTTATTCTGGCACTTGTGAATTTATCGAACATTATTTGCTGGTTCTCACGTTGATTAAAGAATACACATGGACTGTATAAAGTAATTAACTCACTAAATAAATTGTATACACATTTATTTTGGTTGAGAGCAGCTCTTGCTGCTAACTCGCGCGTAGTTACATCACAATCAACAACTGAAAAGAAGAAAAAACAAAAATACTCACAGATCTGGTTAGTAGAATACTTACTCTCTTAACCATTCCGGCCGCCTTGAAACCCTTAAGGAAGGTTTCAAATTACACAAAGATTAATCAAAATTGTAACTACAAAGCGAAAAAATATTAATACAAACAATAAAATAAATGTTCAATACGATTTACAGTTAAAAGTTTGTGTTAATTAGAGTCTGTAGGAAGAGGACAAATTTTCACTATGGGACGTTTCATGTAACCATGACTAGTTTGAACAGTTACTACTCGAACTCTGCCATCTGGACCCGGATGAATGTTGCTCACTCGTCCCATTTTCCACTTTAGAGGAGGTAAATTGTCATCTTTGATAAACACTAAGTCATTGACTGACACATTTCTGTTTTCTTTAAACCACTTATGTCTTTGTTGAAGTTGGGTTAAATATTCTCTGCTCCATCTCTTCCAAAATTGCTGCAAGATTGATTGTCGCACATGCCATCTATCTAAATAACTTGTTTTGACTTCGCTGACATCAGGCTCAGGCAAGGCTGTTAGTGATGTACCCAAAATGAAGTGTGCTGGTGTTAGAGTTGAATAGTCACAAGGATCTGAAGAAGCTGGGCTGAGCGGCCTTGAGTTGAGGCAGGCTTCAACTTGGGCTAGCAATGTAGCAAATTCTGGATAAGTAAGTACGGTATCACCCACTGTACTTTTAATGTGGTACTTCATGGATTTTACTGCGGACTCCCAAAGACCACCAAAATGTGGGGCTCCAGGAGGGTTGAAATTCCATTTTATTTCCTCAGGTGCCAAAAACCCTTGAACTTTTTCATTTTTGTTGAATTGTGAAAAACATCTTTGTAATTCCGTGTAAGCACCCCTAAAATTAGTTCCACAGTCACTGTTAATGATAGATAGTTTTCCTCTTCTGGATACAAATCGCTTAAGGGTACTCAAGAATGCGTTGTTGGACAAATCTTCTGCAATTTCTAAGTGAATAGCCTTTGTTGAATAACACACAAAAATACAAACATAACATTTAAAAGATTTTTGACCACGTCCTGTTCGATGTTTGATCATGAAGAGACCTGCGAAATCCAAACCAATGCAATTAAAAGGTCTAGATTGAGTAACTCGTTTTTCTGGCAAGTCAGCCATAATTTGTGTAGCAGCTTGAGCTCGATATCTGCAACATGTTACACATTTTTTCACTAGAGATCTGATTACTGATCTACCTGCTATTATCCAATAATTTTGTCGTATTAAAGAAAGTAAGAGTTCAGGAGCAGCATGTAAATACTTAATGTGAAAATGTTTAATTATAATTTCAGTCAAATGATGTTTTTTCGGAAGCAAAATTGGGTGTTTCTCATTTACCGGTAAATTTGCGTGCTTCAATCGTCCACCTACTCTCAACAAATTTGTGTTGTCTAAAAATGGACATAGACTAGCAATTTTGTTAGTAGGAGGCACAGTCTTTCCTGATTTCAAACAGTGAATTTCATTCTGAAAGGTAGAAACTTGAACAATTTTAATTATGCATTTTGTTGCATTTGTAATTTCGCTACTAGTTAGATACGTTAATGTTCTTTCTGGTGATTTTACTCTTGCATTTCAAATAAATCGTAAACACCATGCAATTACACGTTGCAGTTTTGTAAACGAAAATATATTTGATATGACAGGTAAAGGTTCTTGAATTTGCGAAATTGTACATGATATGCCTTTCCTTTCTTCCTTCAATGCATCTCTGTCGATTGTAATTGAAACAGAATTGGGAATGTCAAATGTGGATAACCAATGAGGCCCAGACCACCATAGATTATGTGAAATTAATTCTGTTAGTCCACGCGAAGCACAGTCAGCGGGATTTTCTGCACTTTTTACATGATTCCAATGTACGCCAGGTAATGTATGAATTTCTGCTACCCTGTTCGGAACGAATGTTTGCCATTTAAAAGGTTCAGCATTTAGCCAAGAAAGAACTATAGTTGAGTCAGTCCAAGCATAAATTGCATCAACGTTTATGTGTAATGCGGGTAAAACAGCCTTAACTAAACGAGCTAAAAGTAAAGCTGCACATAACTCTAAACGCGGAAGTGAAATTGATTTCAGAGGAGCCACACGTGTTTTTGCTGTTAGATTTTGTACTTTTATTTCATTATTTTCAGATATGGACCTAACAAAAATAACAGCTGCGTAAGCTTTTTCAGAAGCGTCACAAAATGCATGCAATTCAATCTTACTTGGATCTGTTACTAATATTTTCCTAGGGATGCGAATGTGTTTCAAAGAGGGTAAATTCTCACAAATTTGTAACCATTTTTCATTGACGCTATCAGGAGTATGCTCATCCCATGATAGTTGTAATTTCCAAAGTTCTTGCAAAAAAATCTTAGCAGATATTACGAAGGGAGTAATCCAACCTAATGGATCAAAAATGCTCGAAATTACTGACAATATTTTTTAACACTTTCCAACAAGGTTGAAAAGTGTTTATGACTTCGGTTTGTCTGTCTGTCTGTCCGTCTGTCTGTCCAATTTCTTGAAACTGATATATGTTACTCAAGTTCACTATCGGACGGTCCCTATTGAAAATGGAGTTTATACCTCTACTGGTTTGTGTACAGGGACACCCGAAAATATTTCAAAGCATTGTGTTCTATGAGAGGTATTTCTATAAACCATATTTTCATACCTTTACTCTAGACATATCTTAGTGAAATTGAAATACGTTATTCAAGTTCACTATCGGAAGTTCCCTATTGAAAATGGAGTTTGTACCTCTACTGGTTTGTGTACAGGGACACCCGAAAGTATTTCAAAGCATTGTGTTCTATGAGAGGTATTTCTATAAACCATATTTTCATACCTTTACTCTAGACATATCTTAATGAAATTGAAATATGTTATTCAAGTTCACTATCGGACGTTCCCTATTGAAAATGGAGTTTATGCCTCTACTAGTTTGTGTACAGGGACACTCGAAAGTATTTCAAAGCATTGTGTTCTATGAGAGGTATTTCTATAAACCATACTTTCATACCTTTACTCAAGACATATCTTAATGAAATTGAAATATGTTATTCAAGTTCACTACTGGATGTTTCCTGTTTAAAATGGAGGAATTACCAACATCGGTTTATGTACAGGGATACTCAAAATTATTCCAAAGCAATGCGTTCTATGAGAGATATTTCTATAAATCAAATTTTAATAACTTTACTTTCCACGAAGTTTTTGGAAATTGAAGTATGATATTTATATGCACAAAAGAATGCTTTGCACAGAATATAGCATGATTAGCATTAGATTTACAGGGTGTCACAAAAATCACAAAAATATCCAGTTACATTAAGAGCTATTAATAAACAATTGCTAGAATTGTACTTTCGTTTACGTAAAGCGTTTTTAACACTTTCTAAAATTTTTTAAGTGTGAATATGATTTCAGTTTTGTATATCTGCCTGTCCGTCTGTCTGTCCGAGCTCTAACTCCCGTAAATATTTATGGAATTTCTTGAAACTGATATATGTTATTCAAGTTTACGATCTGATGTTCCCTATTGAAAATGGAGTTTGTACCTCTACTGATTTGTGTACAGGTACACCCGAAAGTATTTCAAAGCATTATGTCCTATGAGAGGTATTTCGATAAACCATATTTTTTTACCTTTACTGTAGACATATCTCAATTAAATTAAAATATGTTATTCAGATTCCCTATTGGATGTTTCCTGTATAAAATGGAGGAAATACCACTACTGATTTATGTACATGGACACTTAAAAGTATTCCAAAGCATTGCCTTCTATGAGAGTTAATTCTATAAATCAAATTTTAATATCTTTACTTTCTACGAAGTTTTAGGAAATTGAAATATGTCATTTATATGCACAAAAGAATGCTTTGCATAGAATATAGCATGGTTATCATTAGATTTACAGGGTGACACAAAAATATTCAGTTATATTAAGAGCTATTAATAAAAAATCGCTAGAATTGTACTCTCGTTTACTTTACGCGTTTTTGAAACTTTCTATCATTTCTTTAGTGTGAATATAATTTCAATCTCTGTATCTATCTGACTGTTCTTCTTTCCGTCTATCTGTCTCTCTGTCTGTTTTACTGCGCTCTAATTCCCGTAAATATTCATGGAATTTCTTTAAACCGATATATTTTATTCAAGTTGACTATCGGATGTTCTCTATTGAAAATGGAGTGAATACCTATTCTGGTTTGTGTACAGGGACACCCAAAAGTATTCGAAAGCATTGTGTTCTATGGGAGGAGTTCCTACAAACCATATTTTAATACCTTTAATGAATAGAAACTTCAATGAAATTTTAACATTTTATTCAATTCCCTATCGGATGTTTCCTATGTAAAGCAGAGTACATTTCTAACTGGTTTGTGTACAGGGGCACTTGAAAGTATTCCAAAGCATTGTGTTGTATGAGAGTTATTTTTATAAACCAAATTTTAATAATTTTATTCTCCACAAAGCTTAATGCAATTGAAATATATTATTCGTATGCACAAAAAAGTGCCTTCTATGTAATATAGTATGGTTAGCATTAGATTTACAGGGCCACACAAAAATAATCAGTTACATTAAGAGCTATAAATAAAAATTTGCTGGAATTGCACTTTTGTTTACATGAGCGTTTTAAAACTTTCTTATAATTTTAGTGCGAATATGATTTCAATTTGTGCATCTGTCTGTCCGATTGTCTACCTTTCTATCTGTTTGTTTCCGGCTCCTATCATCCGTGAATATTTTGAGAATTTTTAAAAAATGATACACCCAAGTTCCCTATGGAATATTCCCTATTTAAAATGCCATTAATTGGTCCTGTAGAACTAGTTTGTTTACAGGGACAACAACAACAATAAAAAAAAAACAATGTATTACGTTTTAGGACAGAATTTTTTAAAAGTTATAATTAAAAATCTTTCTGCTATAAAAATCATAGAAACATTGACACGCATTATTAATATTCTAAAATGATGTTGTGTATAGAACATGATATGATTAACTTTCAGATTTACAGGGCTACACTAAAATATTCAGAGAGATTAAAAGCTGTAATTATAATCAGACGGCTGCGTTTTCTTTTGCGTTAAGCCTTTTTAACACTTTCCAAAATGCCTAAGAGTAATTTTAAATTAAATTAGTCTATCTGCATGTTTTTCAGTTGTTCTGTCTGTTGTGTGATAAAGTAGGCAAAGAATATTAAAAGTTATTCGATACAATTGTGTACAGTTGGAAAGTGTTACTAATCAATGCGTTTTGCATGATTTTTCTTTCTTGTTTTTTTTTTTTAGTAACAGGAGTAATTATTTGCGGCACAACTACACTACAACTAAATGAGTCTTCATTAGGATGCCATTCTATTCCCAATACCTTAATTGCCTTATTGGGTATCAATTCTGGCTCTTTTTCTTGAATTATTACCCCTGTATCCCTTAGCATTTGTTCATTATTGGAAAACCATTTGTGTAATTCAAATCCTCCCTTGGACAGTAATTCAGATAGGTGTGTTATCAGTAATTTGCCTTCTTCAGTATTTGATGCACCTGTCAAAACGTCATCAACGTAAAAGTCCTCTAATAGTATGTTAGTCACATTTGGATAATTTTCACCTTCGTCTATTGCTAACTGTTTTAGAGCTCTGGTGGCCAAGTAAGGGGCTGATGCGGTTCCGTAAGTGACTGTACACAAACGGAATGTCTCTAGTGGTTTGTTTACGCTATCTCTCCAAACAATACGTTGAAATTCTCTATCATTTTCGTGCACCCTCACTTGTCGATACATTTTCTTTAAATCTGCAGTAATTGCGATGTCATGGCAAAATCTGAAAACAATTGCGAGTAAATCATCTTGAATTTTTGGACCTACCATAAGCGTATCATTAAGCGAAATTCCTGATGATTTAGCACTTGCATCGAAAACAACACGAAGGCGTGTGGATAAACTAGATTCTCTAAGAACAAAATGATGCGGCATGTAATAATGTTTGTTTTCAACCCCAACAATGTCTTTAATGGGCTCCATGTGTCCAAGGGACAAATACTCTTTCATGAAATCAATGTATTGTTCGTAAATGTGAGGCATTTTTAAAAGTCTTTTTTCCAAATTAAAAAATCTCCGCGTAGCCATTTCTTTTAAATTTCCTAAAATTTCTCGATTAAATTTGAAAGGTAAACTAACCGAATAGTGACCATCATGATTTCTTTTATGTTCCCTTTCGAACTGTAACTCGCACATTTTTTCTTCATTTGACATTATATTTTTGTTAGGAACTCGCTCTAACTCCCAAAACCTCTGAATTAAGTCAGTAGTGTTTATACAATTTACTGCGATAGGATTTGATTCACTAATTTCTAAAAAAGTTGTTCCTGCAATTACCCACCCTAATTTTGAACTTATAGCAAACGGTAAATTAGGATTTCTTTTAACAATATTGCCATTTAATAGTGTGAGGAAAACATTAACTCCAAGTAAAATGTCAATTGAATGTGACTTGTCAAATTGCGGGTCGACCAAATTTAAATCTCTAAAATGATTTTTAATGCCACTGGGTAATGAAACATTTGGAGTTTTTCCTGTTATCTCGTTGATCACAAACGCAGAAGTAGAAACACGTAAGTCACTCCGAAAATGGGGTGAAAATAATAAATCGACTTGTCCACTTGTTAGTGTATTGTAGGAACCCAAACATGAAATTGAACTATCCCTCGCATTAATTTGTAATTTGTTTGCAAATTCTCGTGTAATAAAATTAGCCTGGGATCCTGTATCCAGAATACACCTCCCATAGACATAATTGTTAGTTGAATCCTTCACCTTAATCAATGCAGTACAAAGAAGTATTTGCTTGCGTTTAACTGGTTCTAAATTACCTGAAGAAGTGTAACTCCCAAAAAGAGAAGCACAAATCAAAGGGGATTCATTCCTATCAGTATGTGATTCTGAGGGATTGAAAGTTTGTGCTTGAACGTTCAATGGCATACTACTATTCACAAATTGTTTTGGATTTCGTTTGTAATTCTCAAAATGTAAAAGCGAATGGTGTGATTTGGCGCAATGTCTACATTTATTAATACTTTTACACAATTTAAGTTTATGTAAATGTGATAAGCAGTTAAAACACAAATTGTTACTATTAACAAAATCTACGCGTTTCTGAACACTTAAATTCAAAAATTTTGAACATTTCTGCAAATTATGCTCTTCATGACAGAAAATACAATTGTTATTTGCATTATTGTTGTTAGAGATCAAAACAGTTGCCTTTGATGGAATGTTTTTCTTAAACTGAAGCTTGTTATTGGCTACAGTTCGCGCATGATGCTGCAAAAACTCAAGGAGCTCCCTTAACGTGGGGATATTTTCTTTTTTCAATTCACGCTCGAACCACATTTTAGTAGCGGTATCTAATTTTTGCAGTGTTAGATATAAAATTAAAGTGTCGCTGAGGTCATCGATTTTTTGCTCCAAAATCTCAAATGAGCGAATAATTTCATTTACATTGTCTACTAATTGTAAAATTGCGGTTGAAGATTCATTCTGAATACTTGGAAGCGATATTAATCTTCTAATTTGAGCGAATAATTGCTCTCTTTTGTTAGAATACCTATCTTTCAATAAATTTAGGGCAATTTCATAATTTGCGTCTGAGATAGAAATCGACTGAATTACCTTGAAAGCGTCACCTTTTAACGATGATTTCAGATATTGCAATCGTTGTGCATTTGACAAATTGGTATTATTATGAACACTAGCGGTAGACAAGTCATAAAAAGTCAACCAATCAGTAATATTTCCACTAAAAGTAGGTAATAAAAGTTTTGGTAAGCGCACGCTCTCGACTTTTTGCTCTGTTTTTAAAACTGAAACTTCCTCATTGTTTATTTTTATTGTTGAAATCTTTCTGTTTAGTAACAATAATAATTCGTCAAGACTATTTTGAATGTTGTCTTGTTCATCAATTAGTGCATCTAATTCCTTTTCATCTGAAACTTCATACAACTGGTTAAAAATTTCACCTAGTTCAGAACAGTATTTATTGCATTTATTTTTTAATAATTCTAACTGATAAATATCGTAATCTGACATTTCAAGATCACATTTATCTTTAAATTTAGTTATTTGTCTCTTAAGGACTCTTTTTCGCGTTATAATTGCCTTTTGTGAAGATATAATCAATTTTTTTTTTATTTAAGAATTTATTTTTTCAATAGCACTAGTTTATTGAATATAAATATTTTCACAACACTTAAACTTCAAGATTATTATTTTCACAGTGATACATTTAAATAGAATTGTTTAAAAGTCACTTACCGGCTTATTCCGGCGTCGAGTCACTCAGAACATCGAGAGCGGCGAAAGCGAAAACCAAACCGAAATTAATTTTCTCCGGCGATTGATCACGTTGATTAAAGAATACACATGGATTGTATAAAGTAATTAACTCACTAAATAAATTGTATACACATTTATTTTGGTTGAGAGCAGCTCTTGCTGCTAACTCGTGCGTAGTTACATCACAATCACAATCAACAACTGAAAAGAAGAGAAAACAAAAATACTCACAGCTGAGGTGTGGCGCCATCTGGTTAGTAGAATACTTACTCTCTTAACCAATGGTGATCTAGCATGTCCTTTTATTAAATTATTCTTATCACGAATATCGACTTTGTATTTTTTGGACTATTAAATTATTTTAGTTATGTTGCTTTTATGAAGCATTGATATTGTTATATCTAATTTACCGTTATTTTACATTACTGTTGTTATATATAATTTACCAGTAATTTAATCTTGTTTTAGAATTTCATTTATTTTTGTTGGGAGTATGCTAGTTTCGCCATGTTTCCGAAACCTGTTAGGCCTTATTCAATTTACTTTACTGTCTGTTCTGCTACTTTCACCCACTGAAGAGGAAGCGGAAGAATGTTTTTCACATGAAGTGTTGTTTTTACAATTGTTCTTCGTTACTTTAATTCGTTATTTCTTTGTTTTTATTAACGTTTTTCCTTCTTGTTGACCACGCCCACTTGTCTTCAAGTCTCTACATATTCTCAAAATTATATATTTTTGTATAATTTTTAGTGCTACCTTTGGCGCCTTTTTTTATACAAATACGCTTTAATAAAAACATATATATACACTTTTTAAGGGCTACACAATAAAAACTTCTAGCTTTTTTTTTTTTTTTTTTTTTTTAATTACATTTATATTTTGTGCATTTTAGTAACCAAAAAAAAGCTTTTTTAAAAATTTAATAAAAAATTGTCAGGATAATGTATAGTCAACGAAGGATCTTTATTTTATCATTTGACATAGGACTGCATGGATACCCTCGTATCTGGGACAGTCGATGATGGGGGGCGCTTGCGTGTCACCTGTCTTATCATTTGACATGGGAGGCAATGTTACTCGCGTCCGTGATATCCTTAATTCACACGTGCCTCCTGGGTGGTGCTAAATGAGTAACAATGTATGTAAAGTTCAAGAGCACCTGGATAAAAAGTGTAGTCTGGTGTGCTCTTACACCAAGCAGGCAACTAGAGGGACTAAGATGTTCTATCGGTGGACCTCTACTTGCTCTTGGTTACTGCTGGAACCCTGACGGGAATTCAGCTGAAGTGGGGAGGAGCGTTGAAGGAACCAATCTCAGCCATAAATGGTAGAGAGTTGGACAAATACGATGTGACCTCTGGAAGCCTTCAAGATTGGGATACTAGCAGAGACATCGTATAGTTCTTATACAGATGGCTCGGTATCTGAGACCGGCAGAGTGGGCTGTCCGCTTCTCGGGCTCTCTGGAGGAAACGTCACTACAAGCTAAGTCCGGCTCTTTGAGTCAGCAGAAACGGTACTTGGCTAGATTCGGCCAGCACCAGCACAACTTCCACTGGAAGAACCCAGCATAAACTCTTGCTGGGCAAGTACACCTCCATGCAGTTCAGCGCTGCAAGGGTGTACTCTCTGGAGGTCTCCCCTAGACTTCCAGTTTCGAACGCTTGGGAAACTGTACCTGGTGCACTTTTGCGAGAGGTATTGAGACAACTCTGTCCATCCTCTCGCACAGGGTAACAGACCCGCTTGCTAGTGGTGTCCGAATAGTCGAAGATCCTGAGCTTACTCTCCTACCTCCTCAAGGAGGACTTCAACCGGGCAGGAAACTTTAGCTTTCCTCTCCGACTGCCCTAAGAGTCGGGTTCGAACGCAAGACCTTGTTTTACAAGGCTGTCTTGCATGTCGGGTGAAGGACTAGTTCCTTCTTGGTCGTATCGAAGGTTTTTCCCTTCGTCGACCTAAGGCTTGTGCGCTCTGTTAGTGAAGAAGCATCCCGCAACAGCGGTGAGAGATGCAACATTAACAGACGCCGTCACTGCGATAGGGTTTCGCCTTACCCTCTTAAGGTTTATTCCCTAGCCTGTTATTAAACAGCGCCTTTCCTCCTGTCAAGGTACCACTGATTGGCATTCCGCTCATGGAGCGACGCGGATGGGGTAAGTACGGTAGTTGTGGCGTTTTGTACATAGAGTGCTCTCTTGTAGCGGGCCCGTTCAGTTTGGACGGGCGCCGCATCATGGTGGTGGCTAGCTCCTCCTGGTTCACTTGGAGCGTCTGTGGCTTTCTGCTCAGGAGAGGGGCATGTGCGGGTGACCGTAGGGGCCGGTCACAGTGGCAGTGGAGGCCAGCTTATATAAAGGATAAGCGTTGCTGCAGGATACCTGGTCGAGATCCTGGGCTCGACTAGCGTAGGCAGATCACTGGGTGCTCGGCTCGTGGTGGGCGGATTGCCTGCCCTCAGAGGATGGATTGTCCCTCTGGCCGGCATACCGTAGTTTCAGTTCGAGACCTGGAGGGGGCGATAATGTTGGTGTACATCCAGCTGGCCGGCGAGTAATGCTGACGTACATGGAAGAAGATAGTGGCCAGACCGGGGTGGCTAATGTGTACTTGCAATCCGCCGGAAGGGCCAAGTAACTTCGCATGGAGTGGGAGCGCTGTTGGCCAGATGAGGCTTGTCCAAGAGGCTAACGTCTCCTTTTCAGCCTCCTGGCTATGTCTGGGCTGGTACTTGCTGTCATGTGGCTGGGTCTCTGCTGTCGTAGCGGTTGAGACCTCCTTCGGGGACAATAAATACTTTGGACCGCATGGGCAACATAGAGAGCCTGGGTTGGGTGGTGGTGCGGCGCAAGCGCCGGTTCCATTATCATTTGACATCTTTCCTATTAATTATCTACAATAAAGTATCACATCGGTCTTCGAAGATCGAACTTACAACCATCGCGTTAACATGACGCTGTATTCAATTGAGCTAACAAACTACGATAAAAGGTGCTAACATTTACGTTAAAGTGGAGGCGTTTTGTTTTTTAGTGACACGAAGATACGTTGACAAAATGCAATTTCAGCAAAAAAAATTCTAATTTCAATAAATAGCTTCTAAAAAATATATTTATGTATTTTTACTTAAAACTTTTTATTTTGTGCTTTTTTAATATCTGAACTATTTTATTTTTTAATATCTAAAAAAAAGCTTCTTCAAAATACTCTTTTACAATTCTTAGAATACTGTGTAGTCAACGGAAAATTTTCTTTTATCAATTGACACCTTTTCTACTAATTATCTGTAAACATTAACACGCCGGACCTTCGGGGATCGAACTCTCGACCATCACGTTATTAACTTGACGCTCTAACCAACTAAGCCAAGGAGCGACAAACGGAACAGCATATATTTACTTTAAAATGGAGGCGCCTTGTTTATTAGCGTGACACAAAGACACAGTGACAAAGTCAATGTCATATAAAAATCTAATTTCAATAAACAGCTTCTAAAAAAATATTTGTGTGTTTTTTACGTAAAACTTTTTATTTTGTGCATTTTTAATATCAAAAATAATTTTGTTTTTTTAATATCTAAGAAAAGAAAAAAAACCTTCTTACAAATACTCTTCAAAAATTCTTAGGATACTGTGTAGTCAAAGAAAGATTATCATTTATCAATTGACACTTTTTCTACTATCTGTAAAAATTAACACGCCGTACCTTCGGGGATCGAACTCCCGACCACCGCGTTATTAACTTGACGCTCTAACCAACTAAGCCAAGGAACGACAAACGGAACAGCTTATATTTGCTTTAAAATGGAGGCGCCTTGTTTATTAGCGTGGCACGAAGACACAGTGACAAAGTCAATTTCATATAAAAAGCTTCTAATAAATAATAAAAAATGTAAATACTTAGAAAAATGCACTTAATAGTTTCATTATATTTTGCTATTTTTTCCTTGGCAAATATAAATTATAATATCTATTTCAATTATCATTACTGTAACATAAAGCTATTTGTAAATAATTTACTCAATTTTTGTAGTTTGATTTAAAGCCAACTCATTTTAATAACATAGATATGTGTTGGGGCTGGCCCCCAATAAAAATAACCGAAGATATTCTTGAGAAAATAGTATTTGCTTAAGACTTTCTTCAAATATTTTTAAAATTTATCTTTTTCTATAAAATATCTTCAGAAATTTTGTAAACTTTCTTAAGAATGGGCCAAATAACTTATGATATTCTGTAGATTTTCTCTAAAAATGTCTGCAGAATATCATGAAATTATTTTTAGTGGGGTGGGTTACTATCTGAAATTCTTGTTAAACGCATCAAAGTTATAATGATAGACTAAATTTATGTAACTCTTGTTATTGATCAATCAATACACACAAGAAAAAGTTAGAAAGGAGAGAAAGGAAGGCGAGAGAAAAAGAGGGAGATAAGAGATAGAGAATCATTATCAAATAAATACTAATTTCTATTTGTAATAAGTTTCTTTTTCCAAGAGATTACACCAATTTTATAACGATAGGTATTTCTTAATGAAAATTATAAATATTGAAACTTATGAAATTATTAAATTTTAAATTGTACGAAAAAAAGAAAGCTTAATTATTTTTTGGCGTTAAAGAATATCAATTAATTAAATTTTAATTAATTAAATAATTTATTATTTTGATGAAAATGAATGCTCATTTTATCATTTTATTTTTGTTCGTTAGTATTACGAGACTGAGGGCATTCAAAATATAGTTCAAAATGCTTTATTAGAAAAAACAATTTCTACATTATAATGCAAAAGTTACATATATATATATGTGTGTGTATTTAAAAAAAATAATAATAATAATAAAAAAGAGGAGTGGTAAAAGAAGGCAAAATTATAAGTACTGCACTACAACATCAAAGCATCGATGCTTTCCTTGATGCTGCGCGTAGTATTTTCGCCTGATGTTTTCTTACCAAGTTTAATTATTAAGTACCGCGTTTAAGAACTGAGAAATATCGGGTACGTTAAAGTCTTTTCTCATAGCGAAAGAGTTTCTTTCTTTCTTTTTTTTTTTTTTTTTTTTTTATATAGGGGAGAGTGGGGGCTAATGGGACAAGGGTCTAATGGGACAGTGGCCAAATTTTATTGAAAATCCTACTTTTAAGAAAACATTATGTTACACCTGAATGGCAACACCAAAGCTGCTATCTTCAACAACAAGAAGTCAGCCATTGTCAATTGTATGAAAGAGTACATGAAGAAAGTTTGTTTTCAACTATAAAAAGTAAATTTTTTTTTTTAAATTGAATGACATTTAAAATTCATTATTGCCTGAAATTGCTCATGAGGCTACTAATTTATATAACACAAATATTCCATTTTACTTTAAACTTAGTTAAATTGTCTTTGGATAAACATGTGCTATGTAGATTATCAAAATATAGAATATCAGCATATGGGGACTAATGGGACAGCTGGTTTGATGATGCATAGGTATTTATTAATAGTTATATGCATGATTTATGACAAAAATTTATCTATCCTGAGAAAGAAGAAAAATACTGGACTGAAATTAAAGACATTGTACACAAATTGCCTCAGCCTACAATCGATCAGAAAACTGTTCGTTCATCAACTTTAATTTCTTTTGATTTCAAATTTTCAAATTTTAATATGAAATAATTAATATAATATTGTTTATGTACATTGCATTTTGAATTAAAATGTGTTGCCTTTAAATATGCATACTGAAACTCTGCTTTTTGCGTTGATTTTGATATGTCCCATTTGACCCACAGGGTGTCCCAATAGACCCCAACCTAGGGGACTAATGGGACAAATACAATAGTGTATAAAGGTCATTATATCTATTTTAAATAAAAGGCTATATCTTCTAAATATTTTTTTTTATAAAGCCAATATTTCTCTTATTATACATAAAAAATTTTTTTTACAAAAACTTGCTAATTTAATTTTATAATAAATAAAATTTCAAAATTGTCCCATTAGCCCCCACTCTCCCCTATAATTCTGACCGAAATGTAAATAATTCATATGTTAAGGGAGCAATGCATCGTGGTCCAGGTTCCCACTGCCTGCAGGAAAGTCTTTCCCGGGCGCTTCAATTCCGGTATTTATCGATGACAGTGGATCTGCTATTAATCAAGAACTACGACTTTAAAGATGACTGTATCTCAGCATCTATTAAAGATTTTAGTTTTTGAACCACCAACAGCCCTCGCTTTTTACATTATGTTATCACATGATGACCATTATAATTAAAAACTAGTATGTTGTGGCCACCACAAGACCTTCTTCTATATTTCCTATACAAATTCACTCAGTTCAAATAATTTACAAAAACTATTATTTATTAAAATTATCTACCATGATGAATGCAGACGAATTTCATCTTGGAGAAAATTAACAAATATCCAAAGAAAGACAGTTTAACTAACATCTTAAAATATGCGTTTTCGTAATGGTTATCTCATATATCGAGTTCCATACAGTTAAATACCATAGAAGTTTAAATATAGCACTCCCGTTCACGGGAAAAATAGCACTATAGCAGCGCAACCTATTGGTATACATCCAAATTGAATCGGCATAATGTCTCATAATGGTTTTCTGACAAATTAAGTGTTTGATTTTATGCATTAGAACCTGATATAGTCTTCCCTTAAACAGAGGAAATTACTGTATAGCAGCGCCCCCTGTTGAGCAATAAGTACCAAAAGTTTATCTTCACTAACTTATGTCAAGGTGCATCCATCATATATTGGGTGCGTCCATCTATACATTTTCATACAATTTTCCGCATTAGTTCCTGAGATATAGCCTTTTATTAAACTGTGAAAATCCCTGCATAGCAGCGTCATATGTTGAGCAGTTGACACCAAAAATTGCTGGACACAAATAGAGGTAGCCCGGCCCGGCACTCGGGCCGGGTTCGGGCCGAATTTTTGAATTTGCTCTCGGGCCGGGCTCGGGCTTAAAATTTTTTTTCAGGCTCGGGCCGGGCCGGGCTCGGGTTCAGTTTTTATGTGTATATTCGGGCCGGGCCGGGCCTGAATGAAATTTTCTCCGGGCCGTGTCGTCCCGAATCTTTTTCTGGTTTCCTCGTTAATCAACGAAAAAGGAAAATGATAAAGTATTTTTTCAGTCATTTATTTTACGTAATTCTACAGGCTTGTATCTCACATAAAGTTCTATTTTGTTAAAAATGTGTTTGTAACGTCAATTTAATTGTCTATCAGTCTGTCTGTCCGATATCTGATTTTTCGCAAATATTTTTAGCATGCCTCGAAATTAATATATTTTATTTAAAGTAATATTAGATGGTTTCCTATTCAAAATAGTATGCATGTCACTACCAGTTTGCTTACATGTACATAACAAAAGAAAGATACATTACTGTGTATAAGGGTTTGTTTCTTATGATCTGTTGAGTTTAGGTGATATAAAGGCTATGAAAAGCTTTCTGCTGTAATTTTTTCCTTTTCTCCAGTGAACGAAAGTAGCATCATTTTTATCATGGGCAAAAGCAACTTTTCAATTGAATATGGTTGGATTAACATTAAAGTTTTGTTTACCGGAGCACATGAAAGATTCGGATACATTATGGTATGTAAGAGAAAATGGTTGAAAGTGCATTTTCAGTAGTATTAACCATTTTAAATACCTTCCTATATTGTTTGATGAATGCTAATATTTTTGATTTGACTTTCTGTTTGTCTTTGTGCCTTGTCTATAATAATGAATTTCTGTTTATATACAATTATCTCTTAAAAGTTCAGCAGTTTTGTTAATGAACGTACTATTGTTTGGTTATATAAAACCTCTGCAAAACACATACTAAAAATCTTTTTTATAAAAAGGTATTTTTTTTTTTTTTCTTTTGTTATTTTACATATTTTTGAATCGGGCCGGGCCGGGTCGGGCCTGATTTTATCGTTTTTTGTCCGGGCCGGGCCATAAATCGCTAAAAAATAAACGGGCCGGGCCGGGCCGGGCCCGGGCCTCGAAATTCCGGCCCGTGCAGACCTCTAGACACAAACATATGTCAAGATGCATCTACATATAAATTTACTAGCAGGCGACGCCCGCTTCGCTGGTCCCTATTTTTAAATGAATCACTATAATTACTGAATTCTCAGAATTGCATTAATTTTTATCACGTGAAAAAAAAGAGAAACAAAATCTGATTAGGAAAAAATATCGCACCGGGTTCTCTCTGTCTTCGGAAAAAATTCCCAAAATGCTCTAACTCTTATTTCTGTTATTTTACCCCTTCGCCCCCTCTCCCGTCTATCCTAATAATTTTACAAATTCGAAAATATCCGCAATCGATTTGTAAGTATCAGAAACCTCTATGCACTAGTTTTGAACGATCTATCTCTATTTTATTTTTTTTGCCCCTCCCAATAATTTTAAAAATTCAAAAATATCCGCAATCGATTTGTAGATAACGAAAACCTCTGTGTACCAATTTTGAACAATCTAACTCTTTTTTTTTTTTTTTTGCCCCTCCGCCCCCCTTCCCGGCCCTTCTAATAACTTTACACTTTCGAAAATATCCCCATTCGACTTGCAGGCCTCTAAAACCTATCTGTACCAATTTTGAACGGAACGGCCTAACTGTATTTCTATTTGTTTTTGCCCATAGCCCCCCTTACCACCCTTCCTAACAATTTTACAAATTCGAAAATATCCGCAATTGATTTGTATCGAAAACCTCTATAAACCAATTTTGAACGATCTAACTATTTTTATTCCCCCCCCCTCTCCCCTCCCCCTTCTCGACCCTCCTAATAACTTTACACTTTCGAAAATATCCCCATTCGACTTGCAGGCCTCTAAAACCTACCTGTACCAATTTTGAACGGCCTAACTGTATTTCTATTTGTTTTTGCCCCATAGCCCCCCTTACCACCCCCCCCCTCCTAACAATTTTACAAATTCAAAAATACCCGCAATCGATTTGTAAGTATCGAAAACCTCTATAAACCAATTTTGAACGATCTGACACTATTTTTATTTTTTTGCCCCCCCCCTCCCCTTCCTGCCCCTCCTAATAACTTTACACAATCGAAAATATCCCCATTCGACTTGCAAGCCTTTAAAACCTATCTGTACCAATTTTGAACGGCCTAACTGTATTTCTATTTGTTTTTGCTCCATAGCCCTTGCTGCCACCTGGGGGCTGAAATTCTAAAATTCCAGAAAATGGTTTTTAGATAGTTGCATTAGCTATATTTTAGAGCAAAAATTTCACGTATATCTATTTTTTTTGTTTGAGATATATAGGATTATGCGTAATCACGTTTTACGCATGTGAAATCACGTTTTGCCCCCCGCCCCCTTGGGGACCGAATTTCAAAAATTCCAGAAACCGTTTAGACATTTGTATTAGCTATATTTTAAAGCAAAAATTTTACGGATATCTGTTTTTTTTTTGTGTGTGTGTGTGTGTGAGATATGAAGGATTTTGTGAAATTACGTTATGCCCCCCCTCCCCCCCTTGTGTGGCGAATTTTGTAAAATCGCTTGCGGCGTTGTCTTTCTCGGGTCGTAAACATTAACCGTGCCACATTTGGTCCCGCTCGGTGAAACGGCCTAGGATTCTATAGCGGACAGACACACACACACAGCCTCTGCTCTTTTATATATATAGATTTATTAAAAAAATTATTATTATTATTATTATTATTATTATTAACAAGTTATGTAAATTTATTCAAATATGATGATTTTCAAAAGTTTTGGATTGATTAGTGCTTCAAGTTTGAAATTTATTTGTAAATATAAAATTATTTTTCAGATCAAAATTTTTTGTAATAAAATAAACATCTATCCTTTCCTTATTTAAAAACAATACTTAATATAAAATATCTTTTTTATTTTACTGTTAAACGCAATTATTTCTGGTGTTGCGTTCACGCAACACTAGCGGGTAATGGGTAAATTTATATGCATTTTTATGCAGTAGTTCCCGAGATATAGCCTTTTCTTATGTTGTGGAAATCACTGCATTGAAGCGCCACCTGTTGAGCGGTTAACACCATAAGATGATAGGCACTATTTTAGGTGAAGGTGGATCTATATATGAATTTATATGTATTTTTGTGTAGTAGTTCCTGAGATATTGCCTTACTGTAAATTGTGGAAATCGCTGCATAGCAGCGCCACCTGTTCAGTGGTTGACACCAAAAGTTGATAGGCACTAATTTAGATTAAGGTGTATTGAAATGTAAAATTATATACAATTCTGTGCAGTAGTTACTGAGATACAGTCGCCACAAAATTTTTGTATCACACACACACAAATATTTTCTAAAATTGTCAAATCATGTTTTAGACCTCTCAAAACGTGTAAATCCACCGAAAGTCGAAAATTTTTACGAATTCAATACTTTCTTCTATTGAATATAGAAGAATATATTGAATATATTTTAATTGAATATATTGAACTGAATATATTTTAAATTATTTTTCTTAAATTCTTAAAAATTTCTAAATCATTTTGATAAAAATCTGAATTTATTTTTTTTTGTGAGAAGAAACTGCAAATTTGTTATTAAAATACAACTTAAGTAACAAACATATCTATATATTAATACGCAAACATAAAACTTGTCATACGCTTTTAGCCTATTTTTAGTAAGTGAATGGGCAAAAAGTAATATCGTTTAAAAGGTATGGTTTATGTAAACTGCAGAAAAAATATTTTTATATGAAAACAAGAAAAAAAGTAAACTAAAAAAAATATATATATATATTTATTGTAGGCATACTTATAAACTAAATCTTGAAAGGAGTGTCTGCATTTTATATGTTAAGTGTGCCCCTCAAGAATCCGAAACTGCCCTCAAAAATTTTAAAAGTGCCCTTTTTTTTAGCAGCACCCTGTCCTTTTTTAAACCTCGGAAAAACTCTGTTTCAGCTAATACTTAATATTCTTTAAAATATAAAAAATTTCCAGTCTGAAATGTTTTTAACACGGCGAATATACGTACTATTCAAAACGTACACATCTCTTCCTAAATAAAGGATATATTTTAGATACATACTCCATATTTTCTCTACCCATTTCTGCTTCTACTCCATATTTTCTTCACAGACTAAGCATACTTTAATATGCTGAAAAATACACCACATAAAATAGAAAAGTATTTCCTATCTAACTGACAGTTTTATTTTATATGCACATTTCTATCACATTTGTTATTATAAGACAAAAGAATACAGAAAAATAAAATGAATATAAAAGAGAGAAAGGTGTGTCCATTTTTCCAAAATAGATCATGTAATCGATATTGTCAAACCTAGATATAAGACATTATCATAATCATACTGTGCCACATTTCGAATTTTTCTGTTAAATTTTTATGCATACAATCTTTAGCTGCTTATAACATCAAGCCATCACTTTTATGCTTTATGCCGGAATACAAGATCATTTTTATAATCCTTAAAAATGTACCTTCCCGGTTTTACGGAAGTAAACAATTGGACGGATTTGAACAATTAAAATGGTTGACAATTACAACTCTTGTATTTTTTTTACTTTTTTTTTTTTATAGTATAATACAGTGACATGGATCGGTCAAATTATATATTTAATCAAAAAAGAAAAGTTATACTTCAGAAGAGACAAAATTGTTATGCCTATTTTACACAAAAGAAATAACAATACAGACATATTAACAAATATTGGAGATTTACATAAAACTAAAACTCATACAACATGCTAATTAAATATTTCAATTGTTTTCTTAACAGTTTAAAATTGATATTTGTTTCCTTTGAATCACTTAAAAATTACAATATTAATATAAAATCGTGGATATTTTACTAAGTAAACAAAATACTTTGTTTTTAACTAATAAATGAATGAACATATTTGATTTAGAATTTTAATGTGTATCATACCTTTTAAAAAGTCATATAGTTGCATATACGAAAAGCAGGTACTTCTGATGCAATTGATCACTGATCACAAATGTTTTTATTCTTATTAATATTTCACAAACCTTTATTTTTATTTATTGATTTATTTTTAATGTTTCTTCACGTTCTCTAGATTAACTTGATTTAGAATTTACATATTAGCAAATATCTTGAATGAAATGTTCCAAAATTTCCATTCTATAGAATAAATCTTTAAGATAATTTAACATTTCATTCTTTTTCATGAATCATTACTTTAAAAAATTTCATAAGTTTTTGCCTTTTTTTTTTAATTTGTAAACTTTTTTCAAATTTTTACACATTTTAAAATGTATTTTATCCAAAAGAATTTTAATATATGGTTAATTCATTCTATGGAATTAAAGTGATATGATATGTAAATTCTAAATTATTTTTCGGACCGTGAAAATTTTTGCTACATTAATATTTGTACTGCATTTTGATTTTATATTGTAACTGTACTATGACAAGAGCTTAATGACTTTAGCTTGAATTTTATAAATTTAAGCTGAAACAAGTTTTACAAACAATACAGATTTTTAAGCATTTTTAATACAATTTAAAAAACTTATGATCAACAAAAACAAACTAGTTTTTTTTTTTTTTTTCCATACGTACTCGGGCTGTTTCAAAAGGTACGAGATATTCTCACAGAAAATTGCATGCACTGGAAATTATAGTGTTAATAAAAGGGGTGATTAGGGGAAATGTTTAATATAACAAGCATTTTTATAATCTGTCAAGATTATCTGCAGATGCTATGCTATCAATAATTGCACAGGAATATATTTTTTTTTTTTTTTCCTGTTTTTGTAAGTTATTATCAGAAGTTTTCCACTTGTCAATATTTTATTTCGATATATTTAATGCAAAAGAATTTAATGCAACATAATTCCAATACACAGCATAAAATTCTATGATTAATATTTCTCATACGATCTAATGCTATCCAGACTCCTAAAAGTTATTACAAATGCAATGCAATTTTTGTCAATTGCAAAAGATTGTTTTTTATTCTGAATTATCTAAAATATATTATCCATTTAGGTAATATAAATGATATTGACTTTATACAGGAAATTACAACCACAGCATTTAATGAGACTTGAAACATTTGTGATAATAATAAAACAGCTATATATTTTCCAGATTTTATAATGATAAAAAGATTTCTGATGCATAGAAGACATTTAGATCAGATTAAATGCCCAAAATTGATTTAAATGTATCATTTGGTATAAAGCTTTCAAAAGCTCTACTTTCATCTGAGAAAAACAAAAGAAAAATCTATGCCCACCTTTAACTGCAGTGCAGCGATTGTTAAGTCCCCGCCATACGTTCGTAATGGAAATGCCAATAAACATATAGCGTATGTTCCCGCCAAACACAAAGCAAAATAAACAACAACCAATACCGAAAACGAAACAACGTAAATCGACTTACTTTGGTCATCCGAAAAGAAAAGGCAGGGTTAGGTAGACTGTGGCAGCCGGGAAAAAGGTCGAACACGAAGCTCTCTACGTTTGGCTGGAGCTTCTGGGTGCGTAGATTCTATGTTTCTACGAATGTGACGTACAAAAAGCAGAAGCGGGGACAAAGGTCGAATAACGGAACAGCCGAAGGGAGCGCTGCGCGATGAGCTCTTTGCGCAGGAATACAAGAGAAGGTGATTTTTGTAAGCTCTTTTTTTCATATCCCACAGAGAAAAGGATTTAAAAAGCGCCCAATATCCTAACATCTAATGTTTCCCTTTTCCCCAAATTCTTATGTACTTACTGTCATTCACTACGGTATGTTTGTGAATCTCAGATCTCAGCCATAGAATAATATTTAATTGTTGCCAATTTTTTTTTTTCGACAAAATAAATAAATAAATAAAACGTACATTTATTTAAAATGAGAAAAAAAAATTAGACATATCAGCCGTATCATTACAAAAAAAGTACCAAATGAAAGGGAAAATTTTTGTGAATCCGATGGATTAAACAGCTTATCGATCGGACAATTAGATTTTTTAAAATTGACTAAAGTATGAATTTTAGGTGGCAACAACAGAAGATTTTATGGAAACCGTTAGAAGAAATAATAATTAAAAAAAAAAAAAAAATCTGCTTTACATTAAGTTTAAGTCACATGTTTTTGAAGTGGGATTAAAAATTACAGTTTTCAATTTTTTTTTTTTAATTTTCTCTCACGAACACAAAAATACAATATACAGCCTGTACCCCAGAAGATCAACTTGCATTTCAAATTTCATCAATTTTTTTGGTTAATAAACAAAAGAGTTACTTTTATTATTATTATTATTATTATTAAATTTTATTCTAACTTCGAAAAGATTTATGTTATACAATACATTAAGAATTTGGGCTTTAAAAGTTTTTTAAATGGATTATTTTCTCGTACAACTATAAAAATTAAAACTTGAAAAAATATAATACTAAGTATGTGATATAAAGAGTTCAATAATTAAAAACTTTTAAGCAAACACTATAAATTGCAAAAGCTCAGAACAACACGAGTGTAGCACCAAATCGGCAAAATCCTACTTTTTTTTTTGTTTGATGAAGAGTCATGCTATTATTTCGACCTTAAACAATTGATACCGATAGAAAACTGCACTCGTATATCGCGTTTCGCGGATCATACACAAATTATAAATGAAAAAAAAAAAAAAAAAAAAAAAAAAAAATGATAAGGTAGATACAAACGCACTTCCATTCTAATTTGCGAAAAATCCATCTACAACTTTGTTTACCCATTACCCGCTGGTGTTGCGTGAAGGCAACACCAGAAATAATTGCGTTTAACAGTAAAATAAAAAAGATATTTTATATTAAGTATTGTTTTTAAATAAGGAAAGGATAGATGTTTATTTTATTACAAAAAATTTTGATCTGAAAAATAATTTTATATTTACTAATAAATTTCAAACTTGAAGCACTAATCAATCCAAAACTTTTGAAAATCATCATATTTGAATAAATTTACATAACTTGCAAAAAAAAAAAAAAAAAAGTTTCACTATAAAATAATTACTTTTGAAGTCATCTGTAGTGCTTGCTGTTTTATACTCCCGCAATGAAATTTCTGTAAACGTTTATTTTTCTTCATTCTATCCTCTTACTCCAGTGAAGTTGTACAAATACCCTGTATTTAGTAAGTTGTACCCTGTATTTAGTAAGCTAAGACTAATTTTAATAATTTTATATTAAATTATTGTTATATATGATCAAAATAATGAGTATTACTGTATGTATTTAGAAAAAAACCATTATTTCTAGTTTTGGCGGTTAATGGGTTAAAATATATATATAATTTTTTAATGATACAATCCTGAAATTTTGTTCACTACTTTATTAAGATATGAGGACATTTTACTCATTGTACTTATTGATTTTCTTTCTTTCTTTTTCTTGTTTTCTTTTCTTTCTTTTTTTTTCTTTTTCTTTTTTCTTTTTTCTTTTTTTTTTTTTTTTTTAAGTAATAGGACTTGTATAAAAGTTTAAATTTTGAAATTCTTAAAAAAAAAGAAATCTGGTGTGAAACAACCACACCAATACTATTACATGTATCGTATGCATTTTTTGGAGATAATATGATCAGAAGACATAAATTGACCAAACAAATTAGACACATAGATATACACATGTAAATATATATAAAAATATATTTACATAGCGAATTTAAAAGTAGGAAGAAGAAAAAAATCGGTTTAGCTATTTTTCGAAACATTAATTTATGACATCTAAAAGTGATCTACGACTGATAATTTTCCTTTAATAACCAAGCAATACATAAAATTTAATACAAGTAATGGATTTATGTAACAATTTTCAAGAAAATCATTAGAGCCGTTTTTGAGATACTGACTTTTGCCAAAACTTGGCATACTCAATTATTGACCGGAAAACAATAATTACATACAAAAGGATATTTAAAAGGCAGTTAATGTGGCAAGTTTGAAAAAAATCCGTGCAGCCATTTTTAAAAGAAAGCACTTGCGAAGCCTGAAATTGAGCTATTTATATAGGGCGTCTATCAATTTTCCTGAACTAACCAACTATATCATTCGAAAGGACATCTAATAGAGTGTTTATATAGCAACTTAGAAGAAAATCGTTAGAGCCGTTTTTGAGATACAGACTTACGGTCCCACTTCCAGTTTTCCAATTTTCACCAAATTTTAGAAAATTTATCTGTAGACCAGACCTGTTTCAAGTTTCGTAGTTCTATCTTTATTAGTTTCCGAGATATAATAGCCAGAAGATTCCCCACATACACACTGACCAATTGCCAAAAACCACTTTTTTGGACTCGAAAGACCTTAAAACATGTAAATCAGGTGAAATCTCGATATCGAATTGTTGGACCGAATACAATACTTCCGTTACCTACGGCAGTCAGGTAATGGAAGTAAAAATCCCTTTCATTTTTTTATGATTTAATAAAATTTTGGACCCCTTTTTTTACACATCCTTATAATTTATTATGCATGTCTACGATTAATCTTTAAAAATTAATGCCAAGGTCAAATTTTTTTAACTCCTTGTATATCAGGGCGCGAAATTTCCGCTCGCCAGCTCGCCATTGGCGAGTGGAAATTCTGCTGTGGCGAATAAAATTTCGGTCTAAATGTAGATAGAATTCTTACAGTGTACGATGCTACCAAAAATAAATAAATAATATATCTGTATATATATATAAATTACGTGTCACGATGTTTGTCCGGGGTAAACTCCTAAACTAAGGAACCGATTTTAATGAAATTTTGCACACTGTTCGCAGTTTGGTCCAACTTGAGAGATAGGATAGTTTTTATCTCAATTTATTGTCACAATATTGTTTTATTGCAATTATTTGTTAATTATAGACCTTTATTAAAGTTGCTCCAAAATATCTGTGAGTTCCATTAATTTAATTGTTGCCAAAAAAAAAAAAAAAAAAATACGAGTTCATTTTCTTTCGACATAAAAATAAATACATTTAATCAAATGTGAACGTTAAAAAATTATAAAAAGTTAAATTATGCATCTCACGAAAATTGACGTCATAATCAATTTAAAGATTTTATACACATTGATAAAGTGCTAATGTAGTTCTATCATAGATAAAAATTAAGTATATACATAAAAATTACGTGTCACGATGTTTGTCCGCGATAAACTCCTAAACTAATGAACCGATTTTAATGAAATTTTGCACACTGTATGCAGTTTGGTCCAACTTGAGAGATAGGATAGTTTTTATCTCAGTTTATTGTCACAATATTGTTTTATTGCAATTATTTGTTAATTATAGACCTTTGTTAAAGTTGCTCCAAAATATCTGTGAGTTCCATAAGTTTAATTGTTGCCAAAAAGAAAAAATACGAGTTCATTTTCTTTCGACATAAAAGTAAATACATTTAATCAAACGTGAACGTTAAAAAATTATAAAAAGTTAAATTATTCATCTCACGAAAATTCACGTCATAATCAATTTATAGATTTTATTCGCATTGATAAAGTATGTAGTTATACACAAGCGAAGTGTGACGTCACTGACCGCCTGTGAAATCAAGAAAAAGATTTCTTATGTTAATCACCCATTGTATTTTTTATAAAAAATTATTAAAAAACGAGGAAAATTATTTCCGGATTTTAATCCCCATATTTTTGTATAGATATGTATTATTTATCATGTGCATACGTTAGATTGAGTTATTTTGCTGTCAAATTGACAAAATTTTAATTTTAAATTTCAAAGCTCTGTCGTCCTTGGAGTTTTTCGTATTTGGCGATCAAAAACGTAACACGAAAATATACAAGCTAGATGTATATTTTCGTAATATGTATTGTGCGAAATATTGTCTCATATTATAAGTTGTTAAAATAACCATGATTTTTGAAAGGAATTAAATGTGTGCGCCAGATAATTTGGCGATATAATTTTTTTTTCCGCCAAGGATGATAGATATGAAATTTATTCCGCTGCAACATGTTAATATCTTATGTCAGTTACATTATGTATATGCTAAAATTTATTTCACGTGACACGTGTGTTAAAAATTTATTTACGACATAACCTTGCTTTTTCAATTTTTGTTGCATTATTCTAATCTGTATCACTTCGTTTTCTTTAAGAAATTTGTGATCTATACATAACGTTCTAAATAAAAAGTAATTATTTCAATATTTTAAAACTTATTTAAAAGTCTGTTTTATTTAACATTAAATTTTAAAAGTTAATTTAAAACTTATTTAAAAGTCTGGAAGAGTTTAAGTCTGTTTATTTGTTTTGTAACGCTAATCTATATGATCGATGTTCGAAACTTTAGTTAATTATTTCTCTTATTTTTCTTTACTTTTTCTTTAATAACTTACCAATTTAACGTTTTTGATTAAATTTGTGATTTATATATGTATTTTGCATTAAATTTTGACTCATATTTATTGCTGAAAATGCGATCGTAAAATCTTGCAATTTTCTTATCTTAATCCTCAATGCTTTCCTTCTAGATTAACTTGAATTTACTATTAAAATTTTAACATACCCAGAATCTTCTCACCACTTCGTTAAAATATATTAATCTTTTCAGTAATATATTAATCAGTATATCCCCACAACGATATTTGGCGATTTTTTGTTGGCGATTATGGCTAAATCATAAATCTATAAATCATAAATGTTAATCTAAATCATAAATCAAAAACATAAAATAATAAATCCAAAATAAACAACATATAGGCTGCCATATTATATCACAAACAGTCCAGAGCGACATCGTTATCGTTCAAAACGGCGCCAAAGAAAAATCGCCAAATTCAGCTGTGGGGATATACTGAAGTTATAATTATCTGAATATAATTACTGAAGTTATAAGTTATAGTTGTGGGTGACAACTATAGTATTTCCCCACAACTGGATTTGGCGATTATGGCTAAATCATAAATCTAAAATAAAAGCATGCAGGTTAACATATTTCATTGCAAATAATCCAGAACGACTTCGTTATCGTTCAAAAAGGCGCCAAAAAAAAAAAGAAAAAAAAATCGCCAAATCCAGTTGTGGGGAAATACTATATACCTTATCAAATTATCAACGTATTACTTAGCCGCAGCAACGCGTGGCCGGGTCTGCTAGTATATATATATATATATCGATTTTAAAAACATAAAATCATGCTAATCTTAGGTAAGGTGACCAGCCATCTTTTTAAGAGGACAGTCTTCTTTTACAACGCTCTACCCTCTTAAACGAAAAAAAAAAACATTCCAGGACTAAAAAGTCCTCGTTTTTACGTTTTTCGTCTTCTGTCCTCTTTTTTCAAATGAAAAGGATTTAGTCTTTAATTAAAAAAATTTCGCAAAACTGGGAAACTCAATCGGCTGTTGGCTGTATCGAACGGTGAACACTAACTTTTTTCTGCGTTAGATTAGATTCGCAAAAGAACAACTTTCTATTTCTAATTAACTTGCCAAAGCATATTATGGTTTATGTCTATTCATATTCTTAGAATTACAAATAAATAAATGTATTTCCTATATTTGTACGGTTCTCTGATCCAGAACACGGTTATCACTATTGAAATTGTCATGAAATCATTAAGAAGGTGGAAGGTAGTGCTCCGTTTGATACGTGGTGAGGTGACGTGTGTTCTCACTTTTGCATGAATAATATTCCTCATAAAAATAGGCCCACCAGTGATCGAGTGGGTCTGTCTTCGAAGCTGGTATACGTGAGGCGCTGGGTTTGATACCCGTTCGAGCTCATTGGCTTGCCGTTAGGAGTTTTCCGTGGTTTACTTCGAAACTAGCGTAAGTATAAGTTAGGACCTATTAGAAAGACCCCCACGGCGGAGAGCTCTTAATCTTTAAATTACGGCGGAGAGCTCTGCCTAGAGCCCTAGTGCAGACAATTGGCTTTAATGATAACACTACCACCACCTCACAAAAATATTCAAAAGTTAGTTGAATTCATTTTATATCCTCCTGGCAAAAACGCTTCCACAAAGCGACTGTTTTCTTCAATGATCAAAATGGAGACATGTGAAAAAAATCATCTTTATATACCTACTTTTAAAACTTATTAACTAATAACACTAATTTAGGTTATATTTGTGAGAACTTTTATAAAGAGTTGATAAAGAATGACTGTTCGTTAAAACAAATCGTTTCATCTGCCGAATATTAATTTTATTTTTTCATTTGCCAATTTTATTTTTTATTTTATGATTATGATTTTAATTTAAAAAAAAAATGTCCACTAGCATTTTTAATATAACTGTGCAAAAATACAAAAAAAAAAAGGTTTTGTCTTTTGCAAAAATTAATAATAATGATAGTAATAATAAATCTATATTATCCGGTGACACCTATAAAAATTAGGTATTTTCCCACTCGTATCCGTATATTATTAATTTAAATTAAAGTGTACTGATCCAAATTCATCATTTGAGATAAAAATGTTTCTACTACTTAGATTTTGAATCGTTTATTATAGTCATTTTCATTCAATTTTGTGTCATCTAAAATGACCTCTTTTTCAAAATTAAATGTCTTCTATCTATATATATAAAAGAACACTTCCTGAGTGAGTTAGTGAGTGAGGGGGTGATCTATCAACGCCCAGACCAAACCCCTGGCCCTAGAAGCATGAAATTTTGTGACAATGTTCTTTCTATGACGTAGGCATCCACTAAGAAGCGATTTTACAAAATTCGCCCCCCAAGGGGGGGAGGGGGGGGCAAAACGTGATTTCACAAAATCCTTCATATCTCAAACAAAAAAACAGATATCCGTAAAATTTTTGCTTTAAAATATAGCTAATACAAATGTCAAAAAACCAATTTCTGGAATTTTCAAAATTCGGTCCCCAAGGGGGGCGGGGGGGCAAAACGTGATTTCACATGCGTAAAAACGTGATTTCGCATAATCCTATATATCTCAAACAAAAAAATAGATATGCGTGAAGTTTTTGCTCTAAAATATAGCTAATGCAAAATCTAAAAACCAATTTCTGGAATTTTAGAAATTCAGCCCCCAGGTGGGGCAGCAGGGGGGGGGGGAGAGGGGGGGGGCAAAAAATAAAAAGAGAGTTAGATCGTTCAAAATTGGTATATAGAGGTTTTCGATACCTACAAATCGATTTCGGATATTTTCGAATTTGTAAAATTATTAGGAGGGGCGGGAAGGGGGGCGACAAGGGGGGGGGCTATGGGGCAAAAACAAATAGAAATACAGTTAGGCCGTTCAAAATTGGTACAGTTAGGTTTTAGATGCCTGCAAGTCGAATGGGGATATTTTCGAAAGTGTAAAGTTATTAGGAGGGCCGGGAAAGGGGGAGGGGAGAGGGGGGGGCAAAAAAAAAATAAAAATAGAGTTAGATCGTTCAAAATTGGTATATAGATGTTTTCGATACTTACAAATCGATTGCGGATACTTTCGAATTTTTAAAATTATTAGGTGGGGCGGGAAGGGGGGGGGGCTATGGTCAAAAACAAATAGAAATACAGTTAGGCCGTTCAAAATCGGTACAGATAGATTTTAGAGACCTGCAAGTCGAATGGGGATTTTTTCGAAAGTGTAAAGTTATTAGGAGGGCCGGGAAGGGGGGGCAGAGGGGAAAAAAAAAAGAAAATAGAGTTAGATCATTCAAAATTGGTACATAGAGGTTTCCAATACCTACAAATCGATTGCGGATATTTTCGAATTTTTAAAATTATTGGGAGGGCGGGAGGGGGGGGGAGTAGAGCGGTAAAAAAATAAAAATAGAGATATATCGTTCAAAACTGGTGCATAGAGGTTTTTGATACTTACAAATCGATTGCGGATATTTTCAAATTTGTAAAATTATTAGGATAGACAGGAGGGGGGGGGGCGAAGTGGGAAAATAATAGAAATAAGAGTTAGAGCATTTTGGGAATTTTTTCCGAAGGCAGTGAGAACCCGGTGCGACATTTTTCCTACTCAGATTTTGTTTCTCTTTTTTTTCATGTGATAAAAATTAATGCAATTTTGAGAATTCATTATAGTGATTCATTTAAAAATAGGGACCAGCGAAGCGGGCGTTGCCTGCTAGTTTTCTTATAAAATAAAAGACTGCGTAATTTCTCCTCTTTTTCCAATAAAAAACTAGTTGGCATAGGTGGACTCTGCTCAGTTCCCCATCATATTTATGTTCTCGTAAATTTCTAGTACGAGACATATTATAATCATGTTAAAAGAAATTAATTTGACCAAAGGTTGATACAGTGACAGAATGAAATCCCCACCTAATAGGCTATCCACCGTTCACTTCGATATATTTATCTCATTCTAACCTATTAATTTATTTTATCAGGGTCAGTCCCGTTGTATAGTTTTCATGCTACTATTTCCAATGCAATAATCCTCAAAATTCATATTTATATGAAAAATTTACAATTTCGCTATGATGATAAAATCGTAAATTACGAATAATTAACGAAATTTTATTAAATATTAGAATTTTATTTTATTAAAAAGAAGAATTATTTTATTATTTATTTTATTATTAAGAATTTTATTTTATTAAATATTTATTAAATATTAGAATATTTGTATTCAATCATGTTCAAACAAATATCATAAATGTAATTTTGAAGTTGTCTAATGTATTTATGATCCTCTAAATGGTAGTTTATTCTCAATTTTGCCTTATTCTGACATGTTAAGTAAATCGTAAATTCCAAATAACTTACTAATTTTTTAAATTGAAAAAATCATAGTCTATGATATTCATGCCAGTATCCTAAATAATGTTTCGGAAGTGGTTTGACACCTTTACGATGAAAACATCCCTCAAGATTGACGTTTATGTGAAATTTTGCTCTATTCTGCCGTGTTAAGAAATTCGTAAATTTCCAATAACTTAAGAAATTTTTATATTGGAAAATTCATAGTCATAAACATTCATGCCAGTGTCCTAAATAATATTTCAAAAGTAGTCTGACATCTTTACGATGAAAATATCTCTCAAAATTGACGTTTATGTGAAATTTCGCCCTATACTGCCATGTTAAGAAATTCGTAAATTTCCAGTAACTTGCGAAATTTTCAAAGTAGCATATTTATAGTCACCGATGTTCATTCCGGCATCAGAACTGATATTTTAAAACTGGTCTGACATTTTTACAGTAAAAAGTTTCCATTTAATGCACGTTTAAGTGAATTTTTGTCCTATTCTCCCATGTTAAGAAAATCGTAAATTTCTAATAACTTACGAAGTTTTTTTATTCGAATGCTGCAAATGAATAGGGTTCTTGCCAGTGTCGAAAGTAATATTTTAAAACTGATCTGACCTCTCTGCGACAATTTGTTCGTGAGATATCGTGTACAAAGACTAACAAACTAACGGACTAACACACTAACCCACTAACAGACTAACCCACTAACAGACTAACACACTAACAGATACCCTACAGACAGACACCATACAAATTTTGTCATTTTCGGATTCCTCACACCTGAAAACGTGTAAAAAAGTCAATAAAACAAGGTCGAAAATTTTCACGATTACCTAAGTTCCCCATACCTATAGTATGATGGGGAACTAATACTTGTCACCCTATACGTAAAAAATAGAGTAAGTTATTCATATTTTGTGGCGAGTAACTTTTTATTTCAGCGAGTGTAACCTAAGTTTAAATTTAGGGCCCTGTTGTATATACATATTTATGTTAAGTCTTGGCTAAAAAGCGGAAATTTTAGACATAGGTGTATTAACATAAGATAGAATATAAAGCTATTTTAGCAGAAATACTTTAGCAAAGGCACGTTTTTGTAATAATCAGCGTTAGTTTTACTTTCAATAACGTATCGGGGAGGGGGGGGGATTTCTTCTGCATCCCCCTGTATAAATGTTTCTAAAATATGCAAGTATTAACCAAATATGTTTTAAGCATTTTCTACCATTTAATTTTCATGACCTGGCATAGGGGTTTTCTTAATCCCAGGGTAGTCTGTCAGTTTTCAATTCTATTAAAATCATGAATTAAATCATGATCTAGGTTATTTGAATTTTTTACATCATTATTTTAAATCAGAATTGCAATTTCTAATTTTATTTTTATAATGTTACGAATAAAAATTATAAAAATGATTTGATGATTCTTTTTTTAACTGAGTTTGTCCACATATGGAAAAATTTTCAAGTAAAATTTGATGAGTTAAATTTAGATAAAAGTTTATAAGAAGCTGTTTACAGTCAAGCACTGGGAACTAGGATCTCCTCATTTCTTTGCCCCTGTTTGATATATCCATAATATTATTGCGCAAGTAATTTGACGAACGATGACAAAGAAAAAGAAAAGAAAAGAATAAAAACCTTATTAACTAGTATGTTGTGGCCACCACATGACATTCTTTTAAATTTTCCTATACAAATTCACTCAGTAAAAATAATTTGTTAAAATTATTATTTAAAAAAAAAATCTTCCATGATAATGCAGGCGATTTCCATATTAGAGAAGTAGTATAACACTAAATAGCCAAAAAAAGTCCATTCTATTCTCAAGATAAAAAAAAAAAAAAAATTAAAATTTTTTTTCGTTAAAAGTAAAAAAAAAAAAAAAAAATATATATATATATATATATATATATATACAGACACGACATTATTTCATTATTTAAAACATGAAAATCTGACATTGACAGATTTTAATTTGGTGCCAGAGGCCTACTGCTAAACTTGTTAATATCGACAAATTCTTCTTTAGTTAATTCGTGACGATCTAAATTCCATGATAAAGTTTTCATTAAATCAAACCAATGTGTTTCAGCTGCAGATACTGTAACAAATAACGTTGGAAGTCCAAACTGTCTTATAGCCGCAAAACAACGTTTTTTCTCTTTTTCCCAATGAGGGGGAGGTGTGCCTTGGGGGGGACTCATGTCAAAGGTGTGCCTTGGGGGGGGGGGGGGACTCATGTCAAAGTTGTACCTTGGGGGGGACTCATGTCAAAGTTGGGTCTTGGGGGGGGACTCATGTCAAAGTTGGGCCTGGGGGGGGGACTCATGTCAAAGTTGTGCCTTGGGGAGACTCATGTCAAAGTTGTACCTTGGGGGGGACTCATGTCAAAGTTGTGCCTGGGGGGGGGACTCATGTCAAAGTTGTGCCTTGGGGGGACTCATGTCAAAGTTGTACCTTGGGAGAATTTTTTATATTTTTTAAAAACTTGTAACCTTCGTTATGAGTAATCAAATTATCTACAAAATCTTCATTCAATAAATCCCCATTCAATAAACCGACTGAAATAGGCCCTTAGCACTATTAAGAGTGACGTATAAAAATTCGACAACGCTGTACCGACGGAAATAGGCCTCTAGCACTTTTGATTTTACTTAAAATTATTTTAGTAATTTAATGGCTTTGATAATGAGATTTGTATAACAAAACAGATCATATATACGATTTTCTTTTAAAGAAAATATTGCATTGTTACTTACTGAAAGGTGAAAAACAAACTTTATCCAATTTTTTGTGAAACAACACATGAAAAAGCAATAAATCAACTTATTGCTGTTGCCATTTCTGCCTAGAAAGATAATTCTCGATTTCTAAACTCGTACTCAAAGCTTAGAAACAAAAAGAATAAATGAAGATCAGAGAAATTAGTTTTTCTATACAAATCCTTAAATCTTATTTTGAAAATAATAATAAATAGATAAATAAATATGTTATCAGAAATATTTATCTGATAATATTTTATAACTCGCATAATTTCTCGTCAGTATAATTTTAAATTAGGACAGAGAAGGCAGTCCTGAACAATTTTCCCTACTGTTTTTCTTTTTTTTTTTTAGGACTGAGGGCCTATCCGCGATTGTAATGAAATGCTCTCCCTCTGGTGGGCTAAGGTGAAATTACAATTAACATGCATAGCTTTCGAATTCATCTAGACGCCATTGCTGGCCGATATTTAGTTTCACATATAATTACTAATAAAAATGAATAAATCCGGTAAAAAAGATAACACTTATAACACTTACTGTTGTGTGCCACAGTGTAACTCCAAGAATAAAAAAATCCAGAATTAAGCTTCCATTTATTTCCAAATGACAAATTTAAAATTTCAGTTGCTTCGGCTAATGGAAATAAAAAATTAATCAGATGATTTGAAACTAATATTTGTTCAGCTTCAGTTAAAAATCTACTTCCGATCGAACGTTGAATAAACTGAAATATTTTTTCCAAAAGCAATCAATTTTCCATGATGTAATGGCGAAGAAATTATAGCACGAATATTAAGTAGTAACACATATAGAACAAAAATTAATACACGTGGCCATTATATTTACTAACAACAGAAACTGAAAAAGCGCCATCTATCGATCATTACAAACGCGCATTGGTCTCAATCTGGGATTTTTGCGGTGTCGTTTTCGATAGTTGGACATTTGTCGAAATCTAAAATTTATCGAAAATATAATTGAATAATTTGAAAGCGATGTTATAATTTGAAAAAATAAAAAAATAAAAATAAATAAAAACTAATAGTCCTCCGTCCTAAACTAAATTTTGTTTTTGCCAGAATTTCATCAAAATCTTTTATTATTATTATTATTATTATTGAAAGAAAAAGAAAAGAAAATGAATGATAATCAGTATCGTTACAAGCGATATCGAAAAAGTTTTTTTTTTTTTTTTTTTTTTTTTTTTTTTTTTTTAAATAATTTTGAATTAGGAAATAAGAAGTGCGCGAGCAATATGAAATAAAAATAAGTAAAAAAATGAATTTAATGGTTTAATTTTTATATAAAACAAGATCGCGTGCTATCTTAAAAAGTAGATGTAAAATTTAAAGTTTAATTTTTTTGGCAACAATTATAAATTAAAATAAATAATTTAATAAAAGTTTAGATTAGAAGTTAGAATTTCTAATTTTATATTGCATTTTTTTTTTTTTTTTTTAATATTAAACTTTTATAAAATCAGAAATGATATTTGTGATTTTGAAATAAAAATGTAGATAATGTTGCGGTGAGTTTTAATTTTTTCTAATTCTTCCTTTTTTGTACGACAGGACTATAACTTTCAGTCAGATGTTTCTCGTCGTCATCTTTTGTTCTGTTTCACTTTGAATATGTAAGGATTGAATTCGCTATACAAAGTTACACTGTCCAACTGATCTCTACGAAAATTGGTACATTTATTAATCAAGCTGCTAACGTCATATTTTTTAGTTCAATCGTGTAATAGATTGAAAAGGTATTAAATAAAAACTCTCATTATAATTTTGAAAAATTTTTAAAAGGAAAAACAAGTTGATGACGAAAAAAAAAAAAAAAATCTATCTACATAAGTATATAAAATAAATAAATAAACAAATACGCGTTCTTCTTCTTCTTCTTCTTCTTCTTTTTTTTTTTTTTTAGTTTCCCTCGATATAAAAGGAAGTAAATTTATTTGCATGTGAATAACAAATGTATATCCCCGCTTTGGGAAAAAATGTATTATTGGAAAGACGAATTGTATGTAACTGTAAAAACTATTATTAACTATTGAATTGACTAATAATAAAATAATTAAGTTAAACCAAAATTTCCTATTTCTAAGAAAAAAATTTAAACCGTTAAAAAATTAGATAAAAAAGCACAATAAAATCCTAACTTTAAAATTATTATATAAAAAAAAAAAAAAAAAAAAAAAAGTTGATGCAAAAAATTAAAATTAAATAAATAAATAAATAAATGTAAATAAATAAACAAACAAACAAATCTCGGGTTCATTTTTTTCCTCTATAAAAATAAATATTTACATGTGAATAATAAATGTATAACCTTTTATGTCGGAAAATAAAAAAAAGTGTAAAAATTTTCTTTTATTTAAATTTAATGACAAGACAATCACTATTATTTTTATTTTATTTATTTATCTTTTTTTCTTACGCTTTTTGAATATTTAGACCAATTAAAAACTGTTTTTCGTTTTTTCTCAAAAATCCAGTTAAAAAATTAAATAAACAAAATTGAGAAAAATCGTGGGAAAGAAATAAAACAGATTTAGTATAGAAACCCCCTCCTTGGCGACATTTGAAATCTGGCACCGAAGTAGTTCGGAAATTTCTCGCCAAGGTCTTTACTTACGCAATTGACATAACCATTTTTATTCAAAGTCAAAAAGACGACAAAAATTTAAAAGTCGTCAAGGAGGTCGTATACTAACGCTATAAAAAAATGATTTTAAGAACTTAATATACTAACCGTTGCTAAGGGACGCAACACATTTACCTCATGCCTTTTATATGGAAAAATAGATTAAAAAAAAAAAAAAAAAACCTAGCCCGTCGTATTAAATTAAATTCTGTTTTGTACAGAATTTCATACCAATTACTTAGAAAACAAAAGATTTGATTAAATATTTTGTATAATTCAAATATTTTGTCCCATATACTTTAAGGGTAAAATAAAATAAATAAAAGGGTTATTATACGTTTATAGAAATTATTTCAAAACATTTATATGTGATATGCTAGTAAAATACTTACAACCTATAATTATTTTTTAATTTTTATTTATTTATCTTAAGAAATCTAATGCATTTTGCATACCAGTTATTAAGAAAAGGAATCACAGTTTGGTATAAATATTCATGAATTGTGTTTTATTGGCTGCATAATTTTTGGTGAATGTAGAGGAGAATGCAAAACAATTTCGTGCCATTACGGTTTATGACATACGTTTCTTTTAAGTGCATGTTAATAATTTTGTACTTCAGTATAATGAAACTAATTTATACCAAAGATGCTTAAAATTCAGGAGCCTATAGAAAATGCTGCAACGCTGCTTAAACATAACACTATGATAATACTGCTTTTAACATAATGAACTTAACATAATTAATAAAAAAAATTATACCTATGGTTTTTGTAAAAAATGGTGTGCATAGAACTGATAATTATTTTTAAAATGCTACACAGAACAATTCAATACGTTATCTTTTATGCAATACTATTACGTTTAAAGTGAAATCAACCGGGATAATACGGAAGAATTACAATATGCTGTGTATTATTCGTGATGGTTATGTTATATTCAGCATAATGGAATTAAATATTGCGATTAGGAATGTAATTTCTGTCGAAAATGAATGTGCATTAACTAATAATTAGTTTACAGGGTAACACAAAGACATTCCGATGTGTTATAACTTATGTATAGTTGTTACGCTGCATACAACATGAGGAAATTAACATGCGTTGTAGAAATTTGTGTGCATAGAATTACTAATTAACCTGCAGAAACACACAAAATAATTCCAAAGCGTTATGTTTAATGCGTGATAATTGCTGGATGTGTACGTTGGCTGATAACGCTGTATTGCAGATTGAATAAAGAAAGTAAATGTAAAAAGAAAAAGAAGAAAGAAATAAAAAAAAAAGAAAGAAGGAAAGAAAGAAAAAATGCTTTCTGTTATACAACAGAAAGTTTTTTTTTTTTTTTTAGTTAATGCGAATAATACTTCCAGCCATCCGCAAATTTTAAATATTGTATTTTCCTTTTGCTTAGCAACTGATGTTTTTTTTTTTTTTTTTTTTTTTTTTTTACTTTGATGTAGATTGAAAATTACCGGACCGATTTAGAGTATTGTATATATATTTTACATATTTTAATCCACTTGCTTGAATAATTTCATACTCCAGTATCATCCGCAGTTGATGATAATTGTAAAACTGTTTTTTTTTTTTTTTTTTTTCTTTGGTGACAATATTTGTGCCCTTCCTCTGACATTTAATTTTACGTATGGTTATATCTTTTAATTACAAAAAGTTGTTGACCACAATACCTTCCTACATTTTTATCAATAGACCTGTTACTCATTTCTTACTAATTTAAAGGTTGAATTTGACTCTTTTAACTCCAGTCTCTTTTCTTTTGCCATATCTGTAAATAACTACAAAAACTATATACATATGTATAAAAAAATATATATCTTTTATTTTTAAGAAATTTCGAATCTTTCGTAAAATAATACTTTTTTTCTTATGACAGATAATTTGAATGTTTTATTTCTGATGACCTTATAGATTTTACACTGTCAAATTAAGCAAATTTTCATTTTTAGGTAGATTTCTTTGGAAACCGACCTACTGCAATTACTTCGTTTATCTATCTATCTATATACATATATAATGAAAATTTTGTCATCACGATAACTTCCGAAGTAATGCTCCAAATCCAATCAAATTTGGACAGTGAACTTATTAATATATATAATGATCCTCATCTGTCATGAACGAATCCGGTTAGTACCGCTTCAAAACAGAAACTTTTGGCAGCCATTTTTTTTTTCCGTTTGTTCAACTCACTGAGCTGGTTCAACTTACGGAACCATACATATAATATGTTTTGTATCGCACGTATTCTCATTTATTTTCACTAAAACCTTGAAAAACCATTCAATTGTAATGTTTAAAGATCTAAACTAAATATAATGGATCACTGGCTATTACAAACATGAATCTATAAATAGAATTATGTAACTTCGTGATTGTAAGCAACGGAATACCAAATAAAAACAAACGAAAACTGTTGCCATTCAGAAAATACAAATTCCAAATGGATTCCGAATGAACGACTCTTTGACTGTTTCTACGAAAAAAAAAAAAAAAGGTTAAAGTATTTCTAAAACATATTAAAGCCTTAAAACTCTTAAAATATTTGTAAAAGCATATTAAAGTATTTAAATATTTTTATCAAGCTTCATTGTTTGTTTACATTGAAAGGCATGATTGGCGTCGAGTTCAGTACGTAAATGACGCCAGTTGATTTTAGTTTTGAAATTAGTGTAAATTTATAGTTGGGATAGAATGTTTGGTTGGGCAAGTAAAGGTCACCAGTTGAAATGAGTATTGAAAGTAGAGTAGTCTAAGGTGATAATGTCGAGTCAAGATAAAATGTTCGGTTGAGAATGAGAAAGTCCCTAGCTGGATCCCGGATATTTTGGCGATGTTGCGGGTGAGATAGCTGGTTGGAAGTATCGAGTAGAGTTGAATTTGGGTTAGCATGGAGTGTCTGTAATTATTGGATAGTTAATTAGAAAATACGCAAGCAAAGTGATGAAGTCACTGGCCGTCAGTGGATGCAAAAAAAAAAAAAAAAAAAAAGATTTCCTATGTTAAACGCCCATTGGATTTTTTGTAAAAAATTATTAAAAATTGAGGCAAATTATTTCTCGATTTTAATCCCCATATTTCGGTATATATATGTATTAGTTATCGTCTGCATGCGTTAGATTAAGTTGTTTTTGCTGTAAAATTGATAAAATTTAAATTTTAAATTTCAAAACTCTAGAAAAAAAAAGGCAAACTTCCATATTCGATTCAAAACATAAACATTTCATTTCAAAGGATGATATTTACACAATAAATATCCAACTAATATACTAATTAAAAGGAAAATGATAAATATTCTATCATAATTTGAAGTCAAATTTGTTTTCAAATGTCTAAATAAAGTGTCTGATATAAGATACTCATATGTTGCAGCGGAATAGATTTAATATATCTGTCATTCTTGGCGGAAAAAAAAAATATCGCCAAATTATTTTGGCGAACATATTTAATTCCTTTCAAATATCATGGTTATTTTAACAACTTATATTAAGAAAGCGATGAATTATATGAAACAATATTTCGTACAATACATATTACGAAAATAAACATCTGTCATGTATATTTTCGTATTATGTTTTTAATCGCCAAATACAAAAAACGCCAAAGATGACACAGTTTTGAAACTTAAAATTTTGTCAATTTGACAGCAAAATAACTCAATCTAACACATGGATACGAAAGCATATCTATACCCAAATACAGGTATTAAAATCGGGAAATAATTTTTCTCGATTTTTAATAATTTTTTACAAAACATCCAATGGACGATTAACAAAGGGAATCTTTTTCATGCATCCACGGAAGGTCAGTGACGTCACACTTCGCTTGCGTATTTGAAAATAGGATCTTCGATAGTCTTAAAAAAAGTATTTTGGTAAAATGAAGTGAATAGTTTTTTACTTTCTCTTACCCATAGGGTCGAGAAGGTATTGTTTTAGGGTCAAATTTTCAAACGTGGGTTTTTGTTATACTTACATGTTCTGAGGTCCCCTGAATACGAAAATCATGTTTATAGCGAATGGTCTCTGTGTCTGTGTGTCTGTGTGTCTGTGTGTCTGTTATCAGCATATCTCAAGAACAAATAGTAGCAGAAATTCCAAACTCGGTATTCTAAATGTGTATCATATAGGGATGCTACAGTAAGATTTCGTTCAGATGAAGCAAATGGTTCGTGTACAGGGACATTCAAAAGTATTTAAATACATTACGTCTATGGGGGAAATTGCAGATAAGTAGAATTTAACATTTATAGACTGCGCTAGACCAAATAAAACGAATATATATTTTTTGTAATAGAGATAGTCAACTGGGAATTTTTTTTTTTTTGTGTATGTAGGAGCCTCGCCGCCCCCCCTCGAGGGAAGTAAATTTTCATGATGGGTATCTTTCAAAAGAGCTCGACAATACGTTTAAAACGAATGGTTGAACCATCGATCTGCGATAATTTAAAATAAAGTTATTGATTCTTTTCAATTTTAACAAAAAAATTTTAACATTTTTTTTTTTATTATTATTATTATTTTAATATTGAGAATAAATTCATTTTTTTTTTTTTTTTTTTTTTTTTTTTTTAATATTTAGTGTTATACTACTTCTCTAATATGGAAATCGTCTGTATTATCATACAAGATAAGTTTTTTAAATAATAATTTTAATAAATAATTTTTTAAAAACAGAATTGTTTTTTAATAATCGAATTAAATTCTGTATAAATGTAGGTGCATTAATGAAACGAGGGGTTTAGGAGGGCCATAACTAATTATCATATAAAACTCTTCCGAAGCCTAATTTGAATTGTTCAACATAGGTTTACATAACAGTACTCGTTATCTCCAACCTGTACTTATAGTATTAAATTTCAGGGTAAGAGAAAGTCGTGTGAGTGACACACCAGATTATTCTTATTATGATGACTTTAAATAGAGCACTTAACGGAACACTGGGATGTGTTGTTGCTGTTGTGGTTGTCGGGCCTATATTTTTTGTCAGCAAGCAGTTTTTTTTATTGTCATTCATATTTATTGATCGGGTAGAATTTTTTTAATTTCAAAACGAAAATTATAAAATATCGAAACACATTTGATTTATAAACAAAAATTGAAACTACATTTAAATGATCACGTGGTAATCTTCATGTTCTAAACATTGTTTTCAAGATTTATTGTTCACATTCCGTCATTTTTGACGGGGTTATATACTAGTCTTATATAAATATCTTGTATGAGTTCGTTAACCAAGTTACTCCGCCATTTTGTTTTTAAGTGGTGGTGACTTGAAAATTTCAAAACCACAATGTAAAAAGCGTATTTAAGGCCGGATTTGCTTGAATTTTGACGTATACATAGACCATATAAGGCTCTCAACCAAATTTAATAATGAACTTCATCCGTCATAGTGGTGGATATTTTAAACCACAGATTAAATATATGTAAGTGATGTGATCAGTACTCTGTGTTTTAAACTAAGCGGCCCACGTGAAATCAGAGGCTACCACTTGAAAATTTATAATAACGATAACTTCCGAAATAGCATTTGATGTTATTACGATGACTTTTGAAATACTTAAATCAATTCAAACCAAAGTTGAACGACAGATTTATCCTTCAAATACCTATGATTTCGGTGGACAAGTTTCCTCGCAATTTTGTTATCACACTTCAACGCTGCCACTGGATAATTTGTTGTCACGAAAACTTTTGAAATACTGAATTTATTCAAAGTAAAGTTGGACAGTGGACTTATCTTACAAATATCTTGGATTAGCTCACTGAGCAACTTGCTCCACCATTTTGATCCAAGTGGCAGCCACTGAATTTGTCAACACGATAACTTTTGAAATTCTGAATTAATCCAAACTAAATTTGTAGAGTAGTGTTTATCTCACAAATGCATTTGGTATATTTATTTGCCGTCTTGGTACGCCATCTTGTTTCCAAGTGCCGGTCACTTGAAAATTTCAAATTTACATAACAAGGTATTTATGAAGCAATTTGTTTAAAACTCCATTTGTATACAATACACCCCACATCAATATTTCTACCAAGTCCATTAATAATTTGTAACTGCCGTTTTGTTTCAAAATGGTGGCCACTTGATAAGGAAAAAGAAATCAACCTACCTTAACGAATGAGTCGGAAAGACTTGTTTGATTTCACTTTACTTATAAAACTTATCGATAACATTATTACTTACAAACTTTGAATAAACACCATAAAATGCAATAAACGAGTTTATTGCATTTTATGGTGTTTATTCAAAGTTTGTAAGTAATAATTTTTACAACGCCAGTTTTGTGATGCTTCTTTATTAAATTATCGATAACAATTTTTTATCTATTACATAATCTCATATATTTAGCAATAAACTTACTAAAGTTAGTTTTAAGAAATTACTTTCTATTCCCATATCATCATCATCATCATCAGTTTCAGCCTTTATCAGTCCACTGCAGGATGAAGGTCTCTTCTAGGTAATTCAAACTGCCCTGTTTTCTGCAATTCTGCTCCATTCTGCTCTTCCAAACTTCACAATTTCATCTCTCCAAAGACACAGTGGTCTTTTCCTCGATCTTTTCTTATCTTTTGGTATCCAAATATAGGACTTTGGTGATCCATCTGTCGTCATTCCTTCTCGCAAGGTGCCCCGATCAGCTCCATTTTAACTTCTTGACTCTAGAAATAACACCAGTAACTTTTGTTTGCTTCCTAATACAAGTGTTTCGCTTTCTGTATCTTCGGGAAAATCCTAACATGCATCTCTCCATCTTCTCTGGGTTGATTGCAGTTTTTGTATAGCTTTACATGTTAATGTCGAAGTTTCTGAAGCATAAGTTAAAACTGGCAAAATGCACTAACCAAAAACTTTTTTTTTTTTTTCAAATAAACTGGGAGATCACTTTTGAATATACCACTATTTCTTCCGAATGCTCTCCATGCAAATTTAACCCGGTTGTTAATTTCTTCCATGGTATTCACGTTCATCGTATGGACTTGTCTCAGATAAATATAACTTCATATCGTTTCTAATTCATCCATATCAACAGTGATCTTCAGTGCAGAAACAAAGGAATTTGACAAAACTTTTGTCTTGCTGAGGTTCATTTTCAATCCAACGAACTTGCTTTCTTTGTTTAATTCCTGCAGCATTTCTTGCAAATTCTCAAATGAAGAGGCAAGCAGAAGCAATACAATATCATCTGCAAATCTCAAATGATTTACAAATTCTCCATTAATTTTTAAGCCTTTCTGTTCCCAATTTAATTTTTTAAAAACTTCTTGAAGTGCTGCATTGAAGAGTTTGGGTGAAATTGTGTCTGTCCCCTTGTCTTACACCCTTTCTAATTTTGAATGCATTACTCTTTTTTTGGAGTTTTAATTTGCCTGTTGCTTCTTTATAAATGTTTCCAATAAGGTGAATATATCCTGAATTAATATTATAATTCCTTAATGCTTCCATAATTGCTAGTGATGATACAGAGTCAAAAACTTTTTTGTAGCCCACAAAAACCACATACAGAGGGAGTTCGTATTCATTACTTCTTTCAATAATTTCTCTAATTATATGAACATGGTCGATGGTACTAAAACCACTTCGAAATCCTGCTTGTTCTTTAGGTTGCGTTGCATCTAATTGTTTCCGTAAACGGTTTGTCAAAAATTGAGTGTTGCAAAAGCTTGTAGCTTATATTACTCTGTTTTTTAAGTTCTTGCTAACCAAAATTCCTACTCCGCTGCATTTTCCATTATCAGTTCCTTGATAATAAAGCATATTTCCACTCTTCAAATCTAGAAAATCTTCACTTTTTCTTCTAAAGGCCGGTATCCACCAAGGTTGGAACTTCAACGTTCAAAAAACCATTAATCACGCTTCCGACACAAAGAGCCAAATGTCTTGTCATCAGTTGTAACCTTCTTTTATCAGATTGCGTAGTTACTTCAAAGGAAAGAATGCAAGATTGACAAAGATACTTGCCTCTGGCCCCTCAATTATCTCAGCAGGGGGTTAGAGGCAGGGACTTCTCCCTGACAACCAACCACGTCGAACCAGGTCCAACCGGTTGACCACATCAAAAGATTCTGAATAGTACCGCTCGAACCAACCGTAGTGAATACTACCCTTAACATCACTGAGACCTGCAATATCCCATGTAATATGTTGTAATTCTTCAAGCTCAAGGAGTCTATCTTCGGAGCTCAAGGACCTACAATTTAAAGTACATATATTCATTCCTTGGCAGCTGCCCCAGTGATTTTTCGCACCCTCTGCTTTCTTGTTTTCTTGCTTGCTTCCTAAAGCAGGAACATTCCGGCCGCCGGAGACGGAGGGTCATTCTCATTGTACATATGAAACAGGCATTTTGAAGTATGAAAGAGGAATTGGCCAAGTCACACCACGCTGGTTTCATAAAGACTTTCACAGCACAAAAATTTATAAAGACTTTCCGAGCACCAATTTTTTCTCATGAACTCTCAACAATACCTTGCTACCAAATATCTTTAAGCCATTTGTCACTTTATCTACCAGCATAGAGCATGCCGCTCCTTGTCGCGTGGGAGACCTGTCTCTAGCGGCCTTTGTAATTTTTTTTTTTTTTAAGAGTTTGAATAAACTCCGGAAGAGGGGCCTAGCATAGCTGGAATCACTCAACACTGCTCCTAGAGCAGTGAGCGGCACCTCTTCCCTGTTAATGTGTCTTGGTGTGAACCCATCCGTGTTGGTTCGTATATAATGCTAGGCATTACTAACAGGTGCACTACGTGAAGGTGCTGGGCATTAGGCCTATGTCCTGGTCGATTCCACCAAGCCATATCGTTGCAAAAGTTCGTGCGGACGCGGATCATTTTATTGCCTCCAAAGACGAGAGCTTTTATCGCCGTGGTATACATTTGTTACCCGAAAAATGGGCAAAGGTTGTAGAAAGTAATGGAGAATATTTTGATTAAAAATTGTCATTTGTTTTGATGTATTTTTATGAAATGAAGCAATAAAAAACCGCACGAACTTTTGCAACGACCTAATATAATGGAATTTGAGGGTCTCCACCCAGTTAATAACACAGACCATTATGCAAACATCCCCACATAGTAGAGAAAATATTGTTTTTATGCCAAATTTTCGAAATTGAGTTTTTGTTACTTTTACATATTTTGAGGGACCCTGAATCTGAAAAACATGTTTTTAGTAGTTGGTCTTTCTGTTTGTGTGTCTGTCATCAGCATATCTCAAGAACAAATAGTAGCATAAAGTTCAAACTCAGTATTCGAAATATGCATAATACAAGGACGCTAAATTAAACTTTTCCTTGAGATAAATCAAATGATTGATGTACAGGGACATTACAAGATAATTTAAATACATTATGTCTACACTGAAAAAAAAAAAAAAAATATGCCGCCTTCCACTAGAATGAATAAATAGCCATTTTCTAAATCCCTTAGCTAGAAATATAGATTTCCGAGCTATGCGCATAAGGCACACCAATAAACTAAATAGACAAAATTATTGAGAATTTCTAGTGTACACGTTTCTAGATGGTGAAACAATATTCTGAATACTCTAAATATTCTGAATTATTTATACTCCGAGAAATTCTCGCTTGATTTTCTAGAATTTGGTAATAAACCAAGATTATAGTTGCTGAAACCCGCCTATTGTAGTCTCATTTATTTGCAGAGATTTTTAAATAACTTTGCCCTCGAGAATATAGGCAAACGCTCTAGAATTCTAATAGGGGCTTCTAGAACTCGCTTTCCAAGGGGACTAGAATTTATAAGGATGACATGGAACTATTTTTTCTAGAGCCGCAATATAGATTCTAGATGTCAGTTACAGAATTTTTTCTCAATGTACGAGCGAAATCTACGATAGTTACAATTTAAGACCTATAGATTGCTTTAAACAAAGTGAAATGAGCTTTTTTTTAATTGCATAAAAGCATGTTTCGTGTAGATTATGCTATAAAAACCATTCATAATTTGTTTATAGGGCTCCCCAAAAGAAGTGGTATATAACGGGACTATTCTTGGAAATTGCTAGCAGAACATTTCAGGTTGTGTTGTGTATTATTAAAGCAGAGCTATATTAAAGTACACATTGTGGTGTGCACATAATTTATAGAAGACATACAGGGCCACCAATAATTTTACGAAAAGTTTTTTTCATTATTGAATATATGTGCTTTACTATATTTTAGCATGTCCAGAAAAATTGCTGAGAAATGAAAATTATTTCTTCATGCTCATACGATAAAGTATTCTTTAAGTTAAATATTCAGCGCTTGTTTTTTGTATAATTGCGTGCTTTGAGGTTCTCTGAATACTAATCTCAAGTTTCTAACAATTGATTTTGTGTATGCTTGTTATCAGTGTAACTTAAAAGCAAATAATTGGAAGCAATTCAAACATATTTTGAAGTTCATATGAAGTTGCTTGCTATTTGAACAGTATTAGCAAGATTGATAAGTTTCAAAAGGTGTGGTGCGAGCGAAAATTGTCTAAATAAATTTAGAATAAACTTTTAAACTTAATAACAGCCTTCAATTCTATATAAATATAGGTACTGTATTCAAACAGGGGATCGAGGTGCACGAAATCTTCCAACATATACACAGAGAGGATTATCTGTCAAATAAAAACTGCTCCTAAATTTAATTTTAATTCTTTTTACTTCCATTACCCTACTACCGTAGGTAATGGAAGCATTGTATTCGATTCAAAAATTCGATATCGAGATTTCACCTGATTTACACGTTTTAATGTTCCCTGAGTCCAAAAAAGTGGCTTTTGGCAATTGGTCAGTGTGTGTGTATGTATGTATGTATGTGTGTATGTATGGAATCTTCTGGCTATCATATCTCCAAAACTAATAAAGACAGAACTACAAAACTTCAGAATTGAGACAGGTCTGGTGTACAGATGAATTTTCCAAATTTTTGGTGAAAATTGAAAAACCGGAAGTGGGACCGTAAGTCCGTATCTCAAAAACGGCTGTAACGATTTTCTTCAAATTTTCTATATAAACACTCTATCAAATGTCCATTTGAATGATATAGTTGGTTAGTTCAGGAAAATTGATAGGCGTCCTGTATAAATAGCTCAATTTCAGGTCTCGCAAGCGCGATTCTTTAAAAATGGCTGTACGAATTTCTTTCAAATTCGCCATATTAACTCACTTTTAAATAACCTTTTCTATGTAATTATTGTTTTCCGGTCATTAATTGACCTACAATTATTGGTAAAAGTTGGCATCTCAAAAACGGTTTTAACAATTTTCTTGAAAATTATTATGTAAATACATTCCTTAAGTATTACGTGGTTATTAGAAGAAAAATAACAGTCATCCTGCTTAGGTATGTCGGTTTTAGATCTCGGAAATTGGTGCTTCAAAAAATAACTCTACCTTTTTTTTCCCCTTTTTTTTACCTCACTATATGTAAGCTTCGTTTTATATGTCTTTACATTTGCATAAAGTTTCTCTTATCAAAAATTTTTTAGGTTCCTACTACCGGTTTAATTTTTGACTATCTGAATGGGAGCCCCATCCAGAAGCTTTTCTAATTTTGTCATAAGCTTTTAAAATAAATAAATCAATAAATTAATTAACTTTGCTTGGCGCAGTATGTCCTAATGTGGACCTTGCGCCATAAAATACAACCAACCAACCAACCAACCAACCAACCACTTCTTTTGGTCATTTTTATGTCTTCTGATCACATTATCTCCAAAAAATGCATATAATACCTGTAATAGTGGGTAATGGAAGTCGTGTGGCTTTTTCACACCAGATTTTTTTACGTAGGTTTATATACAGTACTTGTTATCTTATCCTTTAACGTACAATCTGCCTGTACAGTACTGAAATGCAGGGTAAGAGAGAGTCGTCTGAGTGTCATACTAGATTATAGTTTTATTTATTTATTTATTTATTTAACAAAATTGAAAATATTTTTAACGACTGTTAAAGTTTTCACACACCATGTACATTACCCTAAAAAAAAAAAAAAAAAAATGAATTTCAAATGTCTCAAAATGTATGGATGCATCAAAAACTTGTAGTACCATAGTCGAATGCTTTCATGATAACAATACTTTTCTTAAATTGTAAAAGTTCGAAAAAGGAAATAGTTTTCCAATATCAAATACCTTTCTTATGGATTAAAGATGAAATATTACCTTTTCAATGAGGAATAAAAAATACATTCTTTATATCTAAATGAGACACATATAATTGTTTATTTGGCCGTTTCAATACTACATGAAAAATATAATGATAATACTTCGCAAAACCGGATATTTTTAATCATAAATAATTGTAATTTTGTAAAAAAAAAAAAAAAAAAATAAATAAAATAAAATAAAATAAAATAAAATAAAATAAATAAAAACTAAAAAAAAAAAAATCATTGAAATCGCTCGAAACCTCGCTTCAGGTTCGCACTATCCTGTCACTTCACTTTAGGTGTTTACTGGACGACAAGTGTGGTGCTGCTATTATTCAAGAGCTACTATTTTAAAGATAGTTATATCTCAGCATCTATTGAACATTTTAGCTTCGGAACCATCTATTACCGAGATCACGTAACACTGTTTTTCTGGTAATCGCTCTGTTATAATAAAATCATAAGTAAAATAAATTTAGAATTATATTGCAATTAATTATTAAGGTAGATCATGTTATAGTGAAGATATTTGGTACGAAATTTTTTCATTGAAGTTAATATTCACTCAGCTATTAAAAAAAAAAAAAAAAAAAAAAAAAAAATTGTCTCAATCTTCTTATAAAAAGATAAAATGGTGGATAAAATAGGGCTCTGTTGTGCAGTTAGGAAATTACTTGAGCTAAAAACTTGTTATTTGGTATGAAAACTTTTTTTTTATCTTAGTTCATATTCACTACACTATTAAATTGTTAACCAATTCCCTTAAAGATAAGTGAAACGGGGATAAAAATAGGGTGTTTTGTCCAATTTGAAAACTATTTGAACCTTTCTAATAATTAAATTGTGTTGTCTCTTTTATCGGCATTATTGTGTTATATTTCTCTTTCCAGATGAGGCTGGGAGTCACTGGATATTTCAGCTAGTAGGTAATAATAAAGCTTAAAAAAAAATCTTAGTTATTTTCAAATTTTATTCAAATTTCACTAAACGAAAAATTATTTTGGTAGTTTATTCATTATCAACGAATGAACGACGGGGATATATATATATATATATATGATTCTCATGCTTTTTCTCGATATATTTAAATATTTTAAGCTTTTATAAGAAGTAAACCGTATTAAATTAATTTTAGAAAAAAAAGTGTGTAAATCTGAAAAAAAAAAAAGGAGTTTCTGTTTGTACAGATAAGAAATAATTGATTATTCAAGAAATTATGATATTTTATAAATACTTTTTGACTCATCTTGTTTCAATATTTATCTTATAATCAATTGGAATTGCTAATTTTTTTGTTATAGTACAACTTCCATCTTCTTATACACGAAGTAACAGGTATGGTAATATAACAAAATATTTTTCATAAGCAAAAGTAAAAACAATACAAAAGTTGCGAAATTTGCCCACAAGTTTTCTAGCAAAGCTAGCTAGTAATATCATACTCAGACATCAAGATTTTCAATATAATAAATTTTGAATATCCACAATTTTTACATTTTTCATATTCGCAGATCACAGTCGGTAAAATTAAAAACCACATTTCTCTGTAGTATTTTTCATTTTTATTTTAAGCTCTTATTCGCATTAATACTCATATTTTTTTTCCCCTCGTAAAATTAAAATTTTATTTGAATGCTGGGATGGTACGATTCATCATTTTTCTGTCTAAAAGGTATTTTCATTAATTTTCATCTTTCTCTGATTACATTCTGCTGAATTTCATCAAATAAAGATTATTAACTCATAATCTCCATTCAATGAAATTTTGCAAAAAACTTTGATAAATATAACACTTGAAGAAAAAGAAAATCAAGAACGAAAAATCATGCTGTACGCATTGATTATTAACACTTTCCAACTGTAATTACTTGTTGTTATCGTAAAGCTTCTAATTTCTTTCCCTGTATGTTATCACATAACGGACACAGAGAAAGACTGAAAGGCAGATATGACTAAATGAATTCATAATCACTCTAAAACATTTTTGGAAAATATTAAAAAATCTTAAAGCAAAAAAAATGCAGCCTTTATTGTATCTGATTATTTTAGTGTAGCCCTTTAAATCTATGAAGGTTAACCATATAATATTCTATACAAAATAATATTTTAGTATATTAACAATAAATATCAATTTCTTTATAATTTTTTTCAGTAGGAAGTTATTTAAATGTGATTTAGAAAAATGTCTATCCTAAAACGGAATTCATTGGCATCCTTTTGGCTGTCCTGGTACAGAAACCAGCTGTTCACAATTTCAAATAGGTAACACTCCATAGTAAACTTAGATAGAATATATATATATATATAATATATATATATATGTGTATATATATATTATATTCTGAAAATATTTAAGAAGTTGGAGACGGATAGACAGATGGACAGTCGAACAGATAGATACACAAATTCAAATCATACACCACTTAAAAAATGTTAGAAAGTGTTAAGTACGCTTAATGTAAACGAAAATGCAATTCCAGAATAGTTCCAATAATAGCCCTTGATGTAACTGAATATTTTTGTTTGGCCCTGCAAATCTTAATGCTAATCATACTATATTCTATACAAAGCATTCTTTTGGGCATATGAATAACATATTTCAATTTCACTAAGATTTGCTTAAAGTAAAGTTATTAACACTTTCCAACAAGGTTGAAAAGTGTTTATGCTGTCTGTCTGTCTGTCTGTCCATCTGTCTGTCTGTCTGTCTGTCTGTCCGCGTTCTAACTTACGTAAATACTTATGGAATTTCTTGAAACTGATATATGTTATTCAAGTTCACCATCGGATGTTCCCTATTGAAAATGCAGTTTATACCTCTACTGGTTTGTGTACAGGGACCCCCGAAAATATTTCAAAGCATTGTGTTCTATGAGAGGAATTTCTATAAACCATATTTTTATACCCTTACTGTACAAAAATCTTAATGAAATTGAAATATGTTATACAAGTTCACTATCGGATGTTCCGTATTGAAAATGGAGTTTATACCTCTACTGGTTTGTGTACAGGGACCCCCTAAAATATTTCAAAGCATTGTGTTATATGAGAGGCATTTCTATAAACCATATTTCCATACCCTTACTGTACACAAATCTTAATGAAATTGAAATATGTTATTCAGGTTCACTATCGGATGTTTCCTGTATAAAATGGAGTAAATACCACCACTGATTTGTGTACAGGGTCACAGAAAAGTATTACGAAAGCATTGTGTTCTATCAGAAGCTATAAACCATATTTCCATACCCTTACTGCACACAAATCTTAATGAAATTGAAATATGTTATTCAAGTTCACTATCGGATGTTTCCTGTATAAAATGGAGCAAATACCACCACTACAGGGGCACACAAAAGTATTCCAAAGCATTGCGTTTTATGAGAGATATTTCTATAAACTAAATTTTAATAGCATTACTTTGCACGAAGTTTTATGAAATTGAAATTTGTTATCTATAAGCACAAAAGAAAATGCTTTGCATAGAATATAGCATGATTAGCCTTAGATTTACAGGGTGACATAAAAATATTCAGTTATATAAAGAGCTATTAATAAATATTTGCTAAAAGTGTAGTTTTGTTTACATTAACCGTTTTTACCCTTTCTAACATTTTTAACACTTCCCAACAAGGTTGAAAAGTGTAATGACTTCGGTTTGTCTGTCCGTCTGTCTGTCTCTCTGCGCTCTAATTCTCGTAAATATTTGTGGAATTTCTTCAAACTTATATATGTTATTGAAGTTCACTATCGGATGTTCCCTATTGAAAATGGAGTTTATACCTCTACTGGTTTGTGTACAGGGGCACCCGAAAGTACAAAGCATTGTATTCTATGAGAGGTATTTCTATAAATCATATTTTCATACCTTTACTGTACACATATCTTAATGAAATTGGAATATGTTATTCAAGTTCACTATTAAATTTTTTCTGTATAAAATGGATTAAATACCATCTCTGTTTCATATACAAGGAAACTCAAAAGTATTCTAAAGCAGTGCGTTCTATGAGAGATATTTCTATAAATCGAATTTTAATAACTTTACTTTCCACGAAGATTTAGGATGTTGAAATATGTTATTTATGTGCACAAAAGAATGCTTTACATAGAATATAGCATGATTAGCATTAGATTTACAGGGTGACACAAAAATATACTGTTATATTAAGAGCTATTAATAAAAAATTGCTAGAATTGTACTTTCGTTTACATTAAGCGTTTTTAACACTTCCAAGCATTTTTTTTAAGTGTGAATATGATATCAATTTGTGTATCTGTCCGTCTGTCCGTCTGTCTGTCTGCCCGCGCTCTAACTCCCGTATATATTTATGGAATTTTTTGAAACTGATATATGTTATTCAAGTTCACTATCGAATGTTTCCAATTGAAAATGTTGTTTATACCTCTACCGGTTTGTGTACAGAGACACCCGAAAGTATTTCAAAGAATTGTGTTCTATGAGAGTATTTCTATAAACCATATTTTCATACCTTTACTGTACAATATCTTCATGAAACTGAAATATGTTATTCAAGTTCACTATTGGATGTTTCCTAAAAAATATAGATTTCATGCCACCACTAGTTTATGTACAGGGACACTCAAATGTACTCCAAAGCATTGCGTTCTTTGTGAGATATTTCTATAAATCAAATTTTAATAACTTTACTTTCCACGAAGTTTTAGGAAATTGAAATACGTTATTTATATGCACAAAAGAATGCTTTAAGTAGAATATAGCATGGTTACCATTAGATTTAGAGGGGGACACAAAAATATTCAGTTATATTCAGAGCTATTAATAAAAAATTGCTAGAAATGTACTATCGTTTACATTAAGCGTTTTTGACACTTTCTATCATTTTTTTAGTGTGAATATAATTTCAATTTGTGTATATGTTAGACTGTTTTTCTGTGCGTCTGTCTGTCTCTCTGTCTGTTTTTCTGCGCTCTAATTTCCGTAAATATTTATGGAATTGCTTTAAACCGATATAATTTATTGAAGTTCACTATCGGATGTTCCCTATTGAAAATGGAATGGATACCTCTTCTGGTTTGTGTACAGGGACACCCAAAAGTATTCGAGAGCATTGTGTTCTATGAGAGGAGTTACTATAAATCATATTTTAATACCTTTAATGTATAGAAACTTTAATGAAATTTTATTATGTTATTCAATTCCCTATCGGATGTAGATATTTTTCTAGAGTACATTTGTAACTGGTTTGTGTGCAGGGGCACTTGAAAGTACTCCAAAGCATTGTGTTGTATGAGAGTTATTTTTATAAACCAAATTTTAATAATTTTATTTTCCACAAAGCTTAGTGCAATTGAAATATATTATATGTATGCACAAAATAGTGTGCCTTCTATGTAATATAGTATGGCTAGCATTAGATTTACAGGGCCACACAAAAATAATCAGTTACATTAAGAGGTATTAATAAAAATTTGCTGGAATTGCACTTTTGTTTACATGAGCGTTTTAACACTTTCTTATAATTTTAGTGGGAATATGATTTCAATTTGTGCATCTGTCTGTCTGATTGTCTACCTTTCTACATGTTTGTCTCCGGCTCCTATCATCCGTGAATATTTTGAGAATTTTTTTTAAAAGATACACTCAAGTTCCCTATGGAATGTTCCCTATTTAAAATGTCATTAATAGGTCCTGTACAACTAGTTTGTTTACAGGAACAACAACAAAAAAAAAAAAAAAAAAAAGCCAATGTATTACGTTTTAGGACAGAATATTTTTAAATTTATATTTAAAAAACTTTCTACTACAAACATCTTAAGAACATTAACATGTATTATTAATATTCTAAAATATTGTTTTGTATAGAATATGATATGATTAACTTTCAGATTTACAGGGCTACAGTAAAATATTCAGGTATTTTAAAAGCTGTAATTATAATCTAACGGCTGCATTTTCTTTTGCGTTAAGCCTTTTTAACACTTTCCAAAATGCCTAAGAGTAATTTTAAAATCAATTAGTCTATCTGTATGTTTTTCAGTCCTTCTGTCTGTTGTGCGATAACGTAGGCAAAGAACATTAATAGTTATTCGATACAACAATTGTGTACAATTGGAAAGTGTTGCTAATCAATGCGTACTGCATGATTTTTCTTTCTTGTTTGAATTTGGTTTATGGAAATACCCCTCGTAGAACGCAGTACTTTGGAATATTTTTAGGTGTCCCTGTATACGAACCAGTAGTGGTATTTACTCCATTTTTTGTAGAAAACATTCGACAATGTACTTAAATAACACATTTCATTTTCATTAAGATTTGTGTAAACTAAAGGTATTAAAATATGGTTTATAGAAATACCTTTCAGCAGCGAAATAATCCCACAGCAGCGAAATAATCCCAACATAAATCGGCTTCGAAAATATATCGCATTTCAAAAATCAGCTTTAAAAAAGCACGCCATGAAACAATTCAGCATTTCTGCAACAGACAGAAAAAAAAAAAAAAAGTTTGGTGTTGAATAATCGTAAATTAATTCAAACATTTGTTAAAGAATTCCGCTTTTTTGGAAAATGTGCCGTAAATGTATATCATGTATTTTGGCAATCCGATATATGAGTTTTAGGGAAAATAATCACGTATTTCGGTAATCAGCTCTGAAACAAGTGTAACTGTCAATTAGCGGTGAAATAATTGTTTTTCTTAACACTTTCAAACAAGGTTGAAAAGTGTTAATGTCTTCGGTTTGTCTGTCTGTCTGCGCTCTAATTCCTGTAAATATTCATGGAATTTCTTGAAACTGATATATGTTATTCAAGTTTACTATCGGATGTTTTCTATTGAAAATGGAGTAAATGCCGCCATTGGTTTGTGTACAGGGATACCCGAAAATATCCAAAAGCATTGCGTTCTATGAGAGATATTTCTATAAACCAATTTTTGAAAACTTTCCTTTACACAAATCTTAATGAAATTGAAATATGTTATTCATTTGCACAAAATAATGCTTTCTATAGAATATAATATGAATAGCATTAAGATTTACAGGGCCAAACAAAAATATTCAGTTACATTAAGGGCTATTTTAAGCGTATTTAACACTTTCTAACAACTTTTAAGCATGAATATGATTTGAATTTTTGTATCTAACTGTCCAACTGTCCATCTGTCTATCTGTCCGTCTACGTGCACCCAGCGTCCGTAAATATTTTAAGAATTAAAAAAAAAAAAAAAAAAAAAAAAAAGATTATGTACAGTCGGTAGCAAAATTATTCGAACGCTAGCAAAATTTCCTATATAAAAAAAGTAGTACTCACAATACTGTTTTGTTAAATAAATCCTTGTCGAATCATGATTCGACAAGGCTAGGATAGCCTTCAAGTGTAGCACCTACGCATCCTGCAATAGTTCCAGACTCCAAGTATAGCACTTCTTTATCCCAAAATAGTTCCAGCCTCCAAGTGTAGCACCTCTCCTTCCTACAATAGTTCCAGCCTCCAACCTCCGCATCCTGCAATAGTTCCAACCTCCAAGTATAGCACCCCCTCATCATGCAATAGCTCCAGCCTCCAAGTGTAGCACCTCATTACCCTGTAATAGTTTCAGCCTTTATGTATAACTTCTAGTTGAATTTATTTTTTGTAAGGACTTAACTGTTGACCATATTGGTACAAAAGTATATATAACTGTTCTGTAGTGTGTAAAACCAATTCCCTGATGATGCCTTGTTTTATCTAAGGCGAAAAGCTTTGGAAGTCTTTTATCTTTTTAATAAATGTATTTGTAACGTGTTTTTAAAGTGTTTTTAATTTTATTATGATATTTAACAACTGTTCTTACATCTTTACGATAAAAATATTTCTTTTCATGCCCGTTTAAGGGAAATTTTGCCCTATTCTCCCATGTTAAGAAAATCATAAATTTCGAATAACTGCTGAAGTTTTTAAATTAGAATGTTGCAAATGAATAGGGTTCTTGCCAGTGTCATAAATAATATTTTAAAACTGGTCTGACCTCTCTGCGATCATTTGTTCGTGAGATATCATGTAAACAGACTAACAAACTAACGGGCTAACAAACTAACAGACACCCTACAGACGGACACCATACAAATTTTGTCATTTTCGGATTCCTCACACCTGAAAACGTATAAAAAAGTCAAAAAATCAAGGTCGAAAATTTTCACGATTACCTAAATTCCCCATATCTGCAGTATGATGGGGAACTAAAAATCTGAAGTGACTCCACTCGATTTTTCGAACATTAAGTAATGGACTCTTCCCAGCGTCGTCTGCTCTATCACGAGATAGAGGAAAACAAATAATCGAATTCTGAGAATCGAATTCAATTAAATACTGTTCTTAAGAACAAAAGTGTATAATATAAATTGAAATAGTAAGTATTTAATATAAAATAAAATAAAAGTAATATTGTGCCGTAAAAGTAATATTGTAAGACGGGAACTACAGTAAACAGTAGAATAATTAATTGTATTTGTAAATTTAATAATTTTTAATGAACACTTTATGTGTTTATTTATTTTCACCTGTAAGGATGGATTTTGAATTTTGTAGTGTAACTGTTACATTAACTGATCATCATCATCATCAACTTCAGGGATTATGCATAGTACCTGTTCCGGCTTCATTGTTCAGTCCACCGCTTTCTCGGTCGTCCTCGATCTCTCCTGCCCTTTGGGGATAAGTCGAGGGCAGCTCTGGGGAACCGTGTTTCCGGCATACGCTGTACATGGTCTTTCCATTTAGTACGATATTCTTGTATTCTATCACATAAGTTGAAGATCTTTAACTCCTTCCTGATGTCTTCATTCCGAATCTTGTCGAAAATTGTGCAGCCTTTTATAGGTCTCAAATGTCGCATTTCTGTTGCTTGGATTCTCGATAGATCCCGGCTCCCCAAAGTCCATGTCTCTGAACCATAAAGTAAGACGGGTGTGGCCATGACCCTATAGAATTTAAGTTGTGTTTCTTTTCGTGTCTTCTTCCTGAGGGTCTTTCTCAAAGTTCCACAGATGTATTGGAATTTGTGCAATTTCTGCTGTACCTCGTTCTCGTATTCATAAGTGAGATCGCAACCTAGATAGGTAAAGTGTGATATTTGTTCTATGACTTCATTTTCAATGACAATTTTTGTACGAATAGGGTCTTTCCCTTTGAAAGCCATAGATTTGGTTTTTTATCGAGATTTTCATTCCATAGTCTTGACAAATTTTGTGTAGGCTATACGTTGATCTCTGTAGATCGTTTTCACATTCCTGAATGATAACCTGGTCATCCGTGCACAGTAGCGTGTTGATAAACATGTCTACTTTTAGCTTAATTCCTGGGGCGGCTGAAGTTTTCCATGTTCGGATGATGTCGTCTATGTAGAGATTAAACAGGGTTGGGGATAGACTACATCCCTGTCTGACTCCTTGGTTAGTGTCTACTTCGTTGGTTTTGTGTATGCCGATGAGTATCTTTGTATGTTGATATAAGGACTGACAAACCTGAATCAAGTGTCGGGGGAATCCCCTACATTCCATGATAGACCATAACTTTTCTCTATTCACACGGTCGAACGCTTTTTCGAAGTCTATAAAATAAAAATAGTATGCGTTTCCAGGTAAGTTCTCTACGCTTTTCAATTATCTGTTTTAAAGAGAATACATCGTCTATACAAGATCTTCCTCGTCTGAAGCCAGACTGTTCTTCTAAGAGCATTGATTCTGACAATTCCCTTACTCTGTTATTAATTAGTTTGCTATATAATTTATAGGCGGTATTTAGTAGGCTAATGCCCCTATAATTCCCGCAGGAATTCCTATCTCCTTTTTTAAAGATTGAGATAACTTTTGCAGTCTGCCATTCTGTGGGGATCACACATTCTCTCCAACACATATTAAAAAGATGTAACAGTTTTTCATGTAGTAAATCGCTACCATATTTGAAAAGTTCTGAATTAATATTGTCTGGGCCTGTAGCTTTCCTGTTTTTAGATGTTTTCAATATGTTCTTCAATTCCACCATATCAATACAATCAATATCTCTTTCAATTGTTCCCATCTCGGTGGTTAAGGGGGCGGTTGGGTTAAAACAAAGGTTCCTATAATAGTTGATCCATTCCTTCACTTCAATAGTGTCAATATTTGCTCGATCTCGTTCATCATTATTTAAATTTCTTATGAACTTGTAGGCCATGGTTTGTCTGCCGTGTACATCGTGTTCAATATCACTGATAAATTTATCCCATGAAATCTGATGAGCTTTACAAATGATGTCTTTTGCGAGATTTCTTTTTGTTTTATACAGTTTCTCAGCTTCTCCTGTTTTTTTTCTGCAGAAAATTTAAATATGCTGCTTGTTTGTCTTTAACAGCCTTTGCGATATCCTCGCTCCAGATTCTCGTGCCTCTTGTCTTACGGTGTTGTTTCCTTTTGCCTAAGGCCTCCAGCGCCGCTTTTTGGATTATGTTCTTTATATTTTTCCATTCTTCATTTACGTCGTCTCCAGGGATCGAATCCTCCAATAGTTGATTTAATCGTTCTTGATAGAGTCTTCTTATGCTGTTTTCTTGTAGTAAGGATACTTTGAAAACCTCATTGTCTGGTTTCTTGCTATTGCGTTTTATCCATCTAGACAACAACTTAATTTTGGAAATAACCAGATAATGGTCTGAGTATATGTCATAACCTCTGTAGACATGTGTATCCATAACTTGAGGGGTCAATTTTCTGTTGGTTATGATGTAGTCTATAAGTGACCTAGTGCCCCTTGCACTCCATGTGTATTTATTGCCGAAACGTCAGTGGAGGCCCTCTATTGAGATTCAAAACGGTTTTGGGCTGTGTCTGTCTGTCTGTCCGTCTGTCTGTCTGTCTGTCTGTCTGTCGCGCGATAGCGGCCGCAAAAATAGCGCTATTGACTTGAAATTTGGTACACATGTTCATGAGCCCCACGAAATCAGCTGTATAGTTTTTGGTATGTATTCCATTTGTAGTTCGTATACAGGGACACGCCAAAGTTTTTCTTATCATTACGGCCTACGGGAGGAATTTGTATGTATCGCGATAGCGGCCACAAAAATCACGCTATTGACTTGCAATTTGGTACACGTGTTCATGTGCCCCACGAAATCAGCTGTATAGTTTTGGGTGGGTATTCCATTTGTAATTCGTGTACAGACACACGCCAAAGTTTTTCTTATCATTACGGCCTATGGGAGGAATTTGTATGTACCGCGATAGCGGCCACAAAAATCACGCTATTGACTTGCAATTTGGTACACATGTTCATGCGCCCAACGGAATCAGCTGTATAGTTTTAGGTGTGTATTCCATTTGTAGTTCGTGTACAGGGACACGCCAAAGATTTTCTATCATTACGGCCTATGGGAAGAATCTGTATGTACCGCGATAGCCACCGCAAAAATCAAGCTATTGACTTCCAATTTTTGCCGAAACGTCAGTGGAGGCTCTCTGTTGAGACTCAAAAGGATTTTGGGTTCCGTCTGTCCGTCCGTCTGCCTGTCTGTCTGTCGTGCGATAGTGGCCGCAAAAATCACGCTATTGACTTGAAATTTTGTACACATGTTCATGATCCCCAGGAAATTAGCTGTATAGTTTTGGGTGTTCATTCCATTTGTAGTTCGTGTACAGGGACACGCCAAAGTTTTCTTTATCCTTACGGCCTATGGGAAGAATTTGTATGTACCGCGATAGCGGCCCCAAAAATAACGCTATTGACTTGCAATTTTGTACACATATGCATTAGCCCAACGGAATTAGCTGTATAGTGTTAGGTGTGTATTCCATTTATTGTTCGTGTACAGGGACACGCAAATATTTTTCTTATCCTTACGGCGTATGGGAAGAATTTGTATGTACCGCAATAGCGGCCCCAAAAATCCTTCGATTGACTTGCAAATTAACGCACACGTTCCAGCTTTGCATATAAGTAGCTGTATAATTTTTACTGCTATATTTTTTATAAACTGTGTACAGGGACACGCCAAAATTCTTAACATTACGGCGTATGGGGTGAATTTCGTTTAAACGCATTTTAATATCATTACTTTGCAATTAAGAAAATGAAACTAGAGGACGTGAGTAAGATGCTTAAACTTACGTTGTTTGAAGAAAATATGTGTCCTTAAGCTTTCTAATTATTGTACAGGACCTTACAAAAGTGTTCTGACAATGTCACTTGGTCATCCAAACGATGTTAAATTTGGAACAATTATTAATTTTAAATGCAAAATAAGCTGAATAGTTTTTACTGGTGTATAGAATGTTTATGGTTCGTTTACAAAGACACACGAAAGAATTTCGTAACATTAGAGCCTATGGACAAATTTTTAATTTAAGTGCGCACTTTAATGCGTTAATGCTGAATTGAACTTAATAAAGTTAACATACATTATAAAGATGCTTAAAATCATGTTTTCTCTTAAAAAAGTTATGCATAGACTAAATAATTTATGGGACCACACAAAATATATCCGAGTATGTACTGTAATCATCCAAATGAGGTCAAATTAGTTTGAAAAATTAATGAGTTATAATTAATTTGGTTTATTCTTATTATTGGCGTTTATAATGACTGTGGCTACTTTTCCGGGATACATAAAGGAATTTCGTACTATTACGGTCTATAGTCGGTATTTCTTAAAAGTGTATTTTAACATGGTTACACCCCATAAAATATAATGAAATTTTATTAGAATTTTAAAAGCATATTTTCCTGTTGAAAATTGTGGGCATAGAATTGATAATTAGTTTAAAGGTTACGCAAAATATTTCCGATATGCTATGTAATTTTTTTTGTATGAAATTTGGTATTTATGAATTTCAGGGAAATAATACAAGACGATCGTTTATTAAGAATACATATTGTTGCGTACTTAGGGGTTCGTAAGTTGTCCGAGAATGAAAGGTGAAACTTGCAAAAATTCAGTGATTTATTCACAGAAAGTTCCAAAAAAATACAGGTCTATAAACCAAGTATCAGCTTCAATTCAACCAGTAAACAAAGCTTAAACAGCAGCCGTTAACAGCAAAACAACAGTACAAACAGTTTAGCAATAACACATAACGCAAGTCTCATTGAAAGAGGCTCAAGCATTTGACGAAACTGACACAGATCTGAGATTGGCTAAAAAAAGGCTCCTTTTATACTATTCTATCGTACACAGACTGTTCTGGAAAATTATCGTATCTCATCAGCCAATGAGATTAGAGCTTCCATATTTGGTATATCCCTAATAAGGATTTTCTCGCCAAGGTCGCCAAAAAAATCGCCAATGAGGGAAACAGTCGCCAAATTTGGAGCCAAATCCATTTCTTCCCTTATATGGTGCTTTTTAATGCGTTTTTAAAGGAAAATTAGGCTATTTTAACGCTAAAACGACTAGAAATGCACAAAATTAGCATTTTATCGATTTACTAAGCCTCTTTGAAAAAATTTATACAAAAATAAATGCAATTATTTACAATTCCGTAACACTTTATATGATATACAAATAGGTATACAAAGAGATAGAGCGGGGGGTTGAGGGGGGCGGCAGCCCCCCTCAGGAATGTATCTGATTATGGTAATAAGTCGATCGAATGAATATATACTATTATATAATAAGGAATAAGTAAAAATGACCTATTGAAAAATGTCTGATGCAAATTGGACGTTGAGGCTCCTGATCTGCAGATCCACTAGTTTATGTCGTTTTTCCTAAAGAAAGTGTTTGTTAATTTTAAGTTGTTAAAAGAGGCAAAGTCTCTCAGTTCTTTACCATTTTCATTTAGGTGGGTTTCTCCAAATGTACCAACAACGTTGTCAATAGGTTGGTTGCCTACTCTGGCATATAAGTCACCAGCTATGATCACATAGTCATTGTTATTACAGCTATCCAATCTGCGTTGAAGTTCTTTATAAAAAAGTTCAGTTTCTTCCTTTCTGCCTTCTTCTGGGGCATAAACTCCGAAAATACATAGATAACCTCTCTCTATTCTTATTCTCAAGACGACGATGCGTTCATTGACGTATGTGTAATTTACAATCTTATTTTTCCATTTATTGTCTACCAGTATTGCGACTCCAAAAGATGCACATTAACTGATCTAGCAATAAATAATAGCTTGCCTTGTGGAATGTTTATGGATTATAATTTGAAATTTTAAAATGTTTTCAATTAAATTTAATTGCATAAAGGTGTTACAACAAGTTAATTAACTTAGTTACTGGTCTAAATGGCTTTACACCGTACGATGATGCACTGTCAATGATTTAAGTACCAAAATAAGAGTATTTAACATGTTCTCCATGAACATCAATGGGCAATTCCCACCGTCGTCTGCTCACTCACGTGATAGAGGAAAACGAATAATCGAATTCAATTAAATATTGTTCTTAAGAACAAAAATTTTTATATTTAATATAAAATAAAATAAAAGTAATATTGTGCATTTGTAAACTGTAGAATAATTGCATTTGTAAATTTAATAATTTTTAAAAAACATTTTATGTGTTTATTTATTTTTACCTATAAGAATCGATTTTTGTATAGTGTAGTGTAACTGTAACATTAACTGATCTAGCAATAAATAATAGCTTCTTGTGGAATGTTTATGGATTATAATTTGAAATTTTTAAATGTTTTCATTTAATTTAATTGCATAAAGGTGTTACAACAAGTTAATTAACTTAGTTACTGGTCTAAATGGATTTACGCAGTACGATATGGCACTGTCACTGATTTAAGTTCCAAAAATCAGAGTATTAAACATGTTCTTCATGAACATCAATAACAAACATAAACTAAATGATGATTGTAAATGAATACAGCAAACAAAAGAGGATGAATAATGATATAAAATGGATTAAAAATGATGATGTATAAAAAAATAACACAGATTAAATACGATTGATCAAAAATAAGAATGGAAAATATGTTATTTCAGCAATCGCTATAGTTAAACAAGACTTTGTCTGATATTTGTTTTTCTTCTATCATGTGACCTCTGACGTCAGGTGGGAAGAGCCCATAACAAATATAAACTAAATGATGATTGTAAATGTATACAGCAGATAGAAGGTGATGAATAATGATATAAAATGGATTAAAAATAATGATGTATAAAAAAATAAACAGATTAAATACGATTGATCAAAAATAAGAATAGAAAATATGTTATTTCAGAAATTGCTATAGAAAGAGAAGACTTCGTCTGCTGTTTGTTTTTCCTGTATCATGTGACCTCTGACGTTAGGTGGGAAGAGCCCATTAACGGCTATTTAAATAAATAAAAGTAAGAGAAACCTAAAATCAATCACCTCAATCGAAAAAAGCGTTTATTGCTATTGCACTTGAAATGATTTGAGCCCATAGGTCATAATCATGATGAAGAATTTTTCACTGTGTCCCTGTAAAAATCTAAAAAGTGCTAGATTCACAAAAAATTATACAGTTTGTGCGCTAGTGACTTTTAACAGGCATATAAATTTTCAGCTCATTCCAATGAGTCATTTAGACGCTATCTCATTTTAAATAATTTCGACACATACGTCATAATGATAAAGAAATTTTAGTTGCGTCCCTATTTAAAATAAGAAAAAAAAATCTTGAGCGACTTAACTTCATTTTCCCAACATTAAGTAATTAACACTGCTTGTATAAATAAATTAAACTAAGAGGAAATTATAATAGGGTGTATGAGTACTTTTCTTCATATAGTATGTCGTATAATTTAACACTATTGCCCTTCAAGTAATTTGAGCCCATAGATCATGATGACGAATTTTCTTTGTATCCTTGTAAAACTCTATAAGTGATAGACTCAACAAAATCTATAAAGTTCATGCGATAGTTACCTATAACATGCATATAATTTTTCAGATTAATCAGATGCGGCATTTAGACGCTATCACATTTTAAATAACTTCAGCCCATAAGCCACAATGATAAAATATTTTTCTTTGTGTCCCTTTGTAAAAGTGTATAAGTGTTAGATTCACCAAAACCTCTAAGGTTTGTGCGACTGTGACTTATAACATGTGTATGAATTTTCAGTTCATTCAAATAAGCAGTTTAGATGCAATCGCACTTTAAATAATTTGGGTCCATAGGACAATAATGATAAAGAATTTTTCTTTGTATCCCTGTAAAAAAAACTATAAGTCCTGGATTCACCAAAATCAACGAGGTTCGTGCTATGGTGACCTATAACATACGTACCAACTTTCAGCTCATTTAAATAAGGCATATCTTACTTTTAAAAATTTGGGTGTATAGGGCGTAATGATAAAGAAATATTCTTTGTGTTTCTCTAAAAATATTATAAGTGCTACATAGTTCAAAATTCAGATAGTTAGTGTGACGGTGATCGATAACATGTATATGAATTTTCAGCTCAATTGAATATGGCGTTTAGACGCTATCGAACTTTAAATAATTTGGCTTATAGGGCATAGTGATAAAAAATCTTTCGTTACGTCCCTGTAAAAGAACTATACGCGCAAGATTCATCAAAATTTGTGAACGTCGTGCAACGGCGATCTATAGCATATGTAAAAATTTTCTGGTCAATTGAATAAGGCGTTAAGTCGCTATTATGTTTTAAAAAATGCGCCCATATAGACGATAATGATAAAGAATTTTTCTTTGTGTCCCTGTAAAAAAAAACTATAAACGCTAGATTCACTAAACATTTATTCCATTCGTTCAATGGTGACTCATAACGTGTGTATAAATTTTCAGCTCAGTCGAGTAAGGCATTTAAACGCAATCGCACTTTAAAATATTTTGGCCCATAAACTATAATGATAAAGGATTTTCTTTGTGTCCCTTTAAAAAAAATTATAAGTGCTAGATTCACCAAAATCAGTAGGGTTCGGGCTGTGATGACCTATAACATACGTACTAACTTTCAGTTCATTCGAGCAAATCGTTTAGTCGCTATCGTGTTCACTCATATACATACATACACACTTACATCATCGTAAAAATAGTAAATGTGAATTCAGGGTACCTCAAAATGTGTAGAAACACTAAAATCTCAAACCTGGATTTTTGACATGATTACACTACTTTCCTCACTATAATGTTCGGAAAATAAAACAAACTTTTAAATGCTAGATTCATCAACATCAAAATCTATACAGTTCATGCAACGGTGACCTATAAAATGCACATAAATTTTCAATTCATTCGAATAAGGCGTTTAGACGCTATCGTACTTTAAATAGTTTGAGCCCACAGATAAAAAGAAATTCCTTCTGTTCTTATATATATATATATATACATATAAAAAGAACAATAAATGCTAGATTCACCAAAAATATTTACAGTTTGTGTAGCGGTGACCTATAGCATGTATATAAATTTTCAGTTCATTCGAATAAAGCGTTTAGATTAGTAGGACATAGTGATAAAGAATATTTATGTGTCCCTTTAAAAAAAAAAAAAAAAACTATAAGCGCTGGATTTACCAAGATCTGTACATTGTGTGCGGCAGTGACTTGTAACATGTAAAGTTTTAGATCAATCTAATAAGGAATTTACACGCTATCGTACTCTAAATAATTTGAGCTCATAGGTCATAACGATAAAGAATTTTTCTTCGTGTCTCTGTAAAAAGAACTATAAGTGCTAGATTTACTAAAATCTATGCAGTTTGTGCTATGGCAACCTATAATATACTTATCAATTTTCAGCTCATTCGAACAAAGCGTTTCGACCCTATCGTATTCTCGCACACACATACATAAATGCACACACACACACATCATGAAAAATCGTGTAAAATCATAAATATCTCTAAAAGGGTAGCTTGCGTCAAGACCAAAATTGGAGGTGTATAAGTAAACATCATGACAATCCCAAATATTAATTTGCAACATTGTATGACTATTCATTTTTGTGCTATGCGAGATACAAAATCCATTTCACAAATATGGATTACAATACGTTCCTTACATAATACGTATGTTCGGAAAGTAAAATGCATACGCAGCACTTTCAGCAAACATATAAAGTACTACCTACACTTTTACAAAAAAAAATCTGGAGGGACTCCTCTCCACTTTCCGAACATTAAGTAATTAATAGTTGTATAAATAAAGTAAGAGATGCCATTAAATAAACAAAAGAGAAAATTATAATAAGATAATATAAGTATTTTTTTCTATGTGGTATGTTCTTTAAATTAACGCTATTGCCCTTCAAATATTTTGAGCATAGATCATAAAAATAAAGAAATTTTCATTGTGTTCCCTGTAAAAATCTAAAAGTGCTAGATTCATCAAAATTTATACAGTTCGTGCGACGATCACCTATAACAATTATATTAATTTTCAGCTTAATCGAATGAGGCATTCAGACGTTATCACACGTTAAATAATTTGAGCCCATAAGGCACAATGATAAAGAATTTTTATTTATGTCACTGTAAAAAACCATAAGTGCTAGATTCTACAAAATTGATACAGCTCGTTTGAGAGTGATCATCGTTTGAAAGACATGCATATAAATTTTCAGCTTAACCGCGAATATAGCGTTTAGACGCTATCGAACTTTAACGAATTTGAGCCCATAAGGCATAATGATAAAGAATATTTTGTTGTGTCCCTGTAAAAAAAAACTGCACGTGGTGGATTCACGAAAATCAGTGTAGTTCGTGCAGCGGTGACATATAACAGGTTTATAAATTTTCAGCTCAATGGAATAAGACGTTTAGACTCTATCGAACATCAAATAATTTGGGTCCATAGAACTAAATTATAAAGAAATTTTCGTTGTGTTCCTGTCAAAATCTATAAGTGCTAGACTCACAGAAATTTAGGCAGCTTGTGCGACACTGACCTATAATATGTATGTAAATTTTCAACTCAATCGGATGAGGCGTTTAGACGCTGTCGAATTTTAAATAATTTGAGCTCTTAAGGCACAATGATAAAGAATTTTTCTTTATGTTCCTCTAAAAGAACTATTAGTGTTACATGGTCTAAAATATATAAAGTTAGTGTGACTGCGATCTATAACATGTATATAAATTTTCAGCTCAATACGATATGGTGTTTAGATTTTAAAGAATTTGAGCCCATAGGGCTTAATGATAAAGAATTTTTCGTTTTCTCCCTGTAAAAGAACGATACGTGCTAGTTTCACCAAAATTTATTCACTTCGTGCAAGAGTGACTTATAGCATGGGTATAAATTTTCAGCTCAATTGAATAAGGTGTTTAAACGCTATCGCACTTTAAAGAACTTGGACCCATATTGACCATAATGATAAAGAATTTTTCTTTGTGTTCCTGTAAAAAACGTGTAAATTCACCAAAATTTACACAATTCGTACGACGGTGACTCATAACATGCGTATAAATATTCAGCTCAGTGGAATAAGGCATTTAGACGCTACCTATAACGTCGTTGAATCTAGCTCGTATATTTCTTTTACGGGGACACATGGATTTTTCGTTTTCTCCCTGTGAAAGAACGATACGTGCTAGTTTTACCAAAATTTATTCACTTCGTGCAAGAGTGACTTATAGCATGTGTATAAATTTTCAGCTCAATTGAATACGGTGTTTAAACGCTATCGCAGTTTAAAGAATTTGGGTCCATATAGACCATAACGATAAAGAATTACTCTTTGTGTCCCTGTAAAAAACGTATAAACGCTAGATTTATCAATATTTATACAGTTCGTGCGACGGTGACTTATAACATGTGTATAAATATTCAGCTCAGTGGAATATGGCATTTAGACGCTATCGTCCTTTAAAATATTTTGGCCCATAAACCATAATGATAAAGAATTTTTCTTTGTGTACCTGTAAAAAAATTGTAAGTGCTAGATTCATCAAAATCAATAAGGTTCGTGCTATGGTGACCTATAAAACATATGTACCAACTTTCAGCTTATTCGAACAAAGCGTTTAGGCGCTATCGTGTTTACTCACATACATACACATATACACACATACATACACACATACAACATCGTAAAAATAATAAATATGAATTCAGGGGATTTTAAAACGTGTAAAAACACCAAAATCGCAAATTCGGATTTTTTTTTTTTACATGATTACTATTGAATCTAGTTGATTTGATAGTATAATCTATTAATATCAAAGAAATGATATTTAAATAGGCAGAAAAAAAATCCCTTCATCAGAAAATGATGTTATTTATTTATCTACCAGTAAATATTTGGATACATTCGAATTTAAAAGTTTTGTCAAATATCTAGAAAAATTCTTTAGAAGTCATCTTGAAACTTTGGTAATGTAAAGAACATGTTACGCCTCATATATTTCAGCAAATGTTTTGTCTTGAAGAGGAAAAGGGGATCAGTAAAAATTTAAAAAAAAACTAAATTTTTTGCATGACCCTGTAAAAGCTAATGCTTGAAATGCATTTTGGCAGTAGCATGTGATTACGAGAATTCTTCTAATTATCTGTATAAATTTTTATGAGGCTACCACATATATTCATGGAAATATAACGGTTTCTTTAAAAAATTGTTAAAAAAAAAAAAAAAAAAAAAAGGCCATTTCTTACTTTTCGAACACTATAGGGAGAACAGTATTGTAATCATGTAAAAAATCCGAGTTTGAGCTTTTGGTGTTTCTAAACGATTTGAGGTCCCCTGAATTCATATTTACTGTTTTTACGATGATGCTTGTGTGTGTGTATGAGTGTATGTATGTGAGTGAGCACAATAGCGTCTAAACGCTTTGTTCGAATGAGCCGAAGGTTGCTACGCATGTTATAGGTCACGAACATCATTGACTTGGTGAATCTAGCACTATAGTTTTTTTTACAAGGACACAAAGAGAAATTTTTTATCATTATGGTTTATGGGCCAAAATATTTTAAAGTGCGATTGCGTTTAGATGCCTTACTCGGCTGAGCTGAAAATTTATACACACGTTATGAATCACGGTTGCACGAACTGTATAAATTTTGGTGAATCAGCGTTTATGGTTATTTTACAGAGCCACACAAAAAAACAATTCTTTATCATTACGGTCTTTATGGGCCCAAATTATTTAAACTGCGATAGCGATCAAACGTCTTATTCAGTTGAGCTGAAAATTTATACACATACTATAGGTCACCGTTGCACGACGTTCATAAATTTTGATGAATCTAGCGCGTATAGTTCTTTTACATGGACACATGAAAAATTCTTCATCATTATGCCCTATAAGTTCAAAATATTTAAAGTGCGATAGCGTCTAAACGCCATATTCGATTGAGCTGAAAATGTGTACACACATTATAGGTCACAGTAGCACGAACTGTACAGATTTTGGTGATTCTAGCACTTATAGTGTTTTTAGGGATACAAAGAAATATTCTTTATCATTACGGCCTATGGGGCCAAATTTTTAAAGTGCGATAGCGTCCAAACAGCTTATTCGATTGAACTGAAAATTGAACACCGTTGCACGATTGAACACCGTCGATTGAACACCGTCGATTGAACACCGTCACACGAGTTATATATATTTTGGTGAATCTAGCCCTTATAGATTTTTACAGGGACACAACGAAAAATTTTATATGATCTATGGGCTCAAATTATTTGAAGTGCACTAGCGTAAAATTAAACAATGGGAAAAAATACTCAAACACCCTATTATATTATTCACTTTTGTTTATTTAACAACTTTTCTTACTTTAATTTATTTATACAACCGTTAATTACTAACGTTCGGAAAATCGAGTGGTGTCACTCCAGATTTTTTAATTCCAACACGTAACCCATTGGACACAGTGCAAAGCCATTTTTAGGAAGCTTGGCATACTACATTAGACACAGCAAACTGTAATCAGAATGCAAAATTGTTAAATATCTTACGAAATATGTGTAGTTAAAATTTATTTAGTAAAAATGCTCGTATTTCGTAAGATATTTAAATTTTTTTTTTCATTCTGATTGCGATATGCTGCGTCTAATGTAGTATGCCAAGCTTCCTAAAAATGGCTTTTCATTGGACCTAATACTCTACTTTTTATAATTAAGAAAGTGGAAATTTCCTTTTGCAATTTTTTAAGGAAACCGTTATATTTCCATGAATATATGTGATAGCCTCATAAAAATTTATACAGATATTTAAAACATGTACATAATCTCATGTTATAGCCAAAATGCATTTCAAGCTTTACGTTTTACAGGGTGATCCGAAAAACTTTAATTATTTTTTAATTTTTTACTGGTCCCTTTTCCTCTTCAGGACAATACTTTTACTGAAATATATGAGGTATAACATGTTTTTTATACTCCCAAAGTTTCAAGATAGTTCGTGAAGAATTTTTCTAGATATGAAAAAACGTCTAAATTCGAAAATGTCCAAATACTTATTGGTAGATAGTGTAGAGATCAAGTACAAAAATTTCATGGTATTGGTTTATGAATTTAATAAAAATCGGTTATGAGGGGCTGATTATTACATAGGCTTACTGGAACTCGATCTAAAGGAACCCCTGATTTTTTAGGGCCTAGAATTTTTGCTTTATTTAAATAATTCACACTGTTAAAAATTTCGGTTTTACGTTGAACCAAAATTTGGTACTACAGCAGCCTCAATACCCAAAACTTGGTACTACAATAGCTGCGACTATGTGATGTTAAAATCATCTTCCATGATTCGGTACTTCTTGTTCAAAAAAGCACCAAATCATGGTAGAAGATTTTCTCATGTTATGATTGCATCTACTATGGAACCAAGTTTTGGTTCAACCGAGCACCAAATCATGGTAAAAGGTTTCACCATCGCATGGTTGCAGCTACTGTGTACCTTGTTTTGGTTCAACTTGTACAAAATTTTTAACAGTGTAGTTACAGGGTGGTACAAAAAACATGATAGAAAGTATTTTAAGTTCCTGATTTCAAATGAATTGATATAAGTATAATTCTTCCGTTTTGTAATAGCACATATATTGAGATTTCAGGTAAATGCTTGATTATCTGAAACAACGAATAAGCAATATAGAAGCACTGACTTTGGAAGAACGATTATTTATCGTACGAAAATTTTACGAAGTACCTTTTATAACCGAAGTAATGTCACCGTTCGACGTTCATATCGTTCAGAGTTCGGAAAGAAAAGGACTCCTAGTGAAGTGGTAATCGCGCGGTAAGTTATAGCACTCAAAAGTCGCAGGGATTTTGAAGCCATCAGATGGCTGACGTTCTGATCCTAATCTGTCACTGATTTTCATTGTTTACAGGTTGATGAACAGATTTGAATCTACCAGTAGTGTTTGGGATACAAAGAGCAAGGCGTCGGGACGAAAATCTACAGTTGTTACTGATGACAAGAGGGAGTGTTTATGCGCATTCTTTGAGGATCAGCTAGCCACTTTCACTCGACAGGTGGTCTAACAATTAGGCATATCCAAAAAATTTTTACACAGGCTCACGAAAGCAGTAGGGTTGCGTCCATACAAGATCCAAATGTGCCAGCCACTAAAGGAGGGGACACTGTGCGGTGGAGAGATTTCGAAAACCACATAATCGAGGAACTTGAAAATTGTTACATCAATAACAAAATCTAGTTAAGTGATGAGGCCCATTTTCAGTTGAATGGTTACGTGACAAGCAAAACTGGCGCCATTGGGTTACGGAAAATTCTCATCTAAGTGTCGTTTCGCCACTGCATCCATTAAGGGTGACGGTGGTGTGCCATATCGTCGAAGTGGATAATTGGTCCGATATTCATTGACGGTATGGTCACAAGAGTGAAGTATCGAGAGTTGCTAGAACGTCACTCTGGCCCTGAAGCGGGCCATCTAAACATGACACACCGGTACTGGTTCATGCAGGATGGGTCTGTCCCCATAGAACTGATGACGTCTTCACGTGACTTTAAACATCGTTTGGTGAACGCTTGATTGCATTGGATGCAGAGAAATTCACGGGGCACGGGAGTGGCCCCCATACAGTCCGGACCTAAATCAGTATGACTTCTTCTTATGTGGTTACATCAAGGACAGAATCTATAGGAATCCCCCCCCCTCTGATTCACTGGAGGACCTGAAATCGGTCATCAGAAGTGAGATTGATGCACTTTATTCCAACACACTCCAGCGCGTTATGACAAAGTTTCGGAACCGGCTTTATAACACTATAGTCGGGGACGGTAGACATTTCGAGCATCTTGTGTATTAAATGTCACTCATATCTTTATTCAATAAAGTAGGTTTCATGTTCTTGCATGTTGTCTTTTTTCCACAACGGTTGCTTACTTTTTATCATCTTTTTCGGACCACCCTGTAGAAACATTTAAAAATATTTCTGAAAACAGTCATTCCCCGTTCATTTTAATATTTCCTATTATGCGCTTCAAATCGTATTTAAACAACTTTACTGCAGCTTGCAATAACCCACTAAAATTTGGGGCACGGGGCGGAAGAAATTTCCAATCAGCGCACTCTGAACTTAAACAATTATCAAAGTTTCATGCTGAGAAACTACTTTATGCAGTTCCTTATTTGTGCTCATGAAATTTGTGCATTGAGACTAAACAAGATTTGGGCTTTACCTCGCCTAACAAAAAATCTCTTTATTGTGGCCATAAAGGCTTCTGTGGTTAAATCGCTAACCACATCTAAATGCACGGTTTTAGTAGATATACAAAATAGATTTTGTGATGTACCTTTTCTTTGACCCATACATTTAATCCAAAAGGGGCCACAGAAATCTATACCAGTACAATAAAATGAATAATTCACATTTATTTTTTCTTCAGAAAAGTCTTCTATAATTTGGTAAACTGTCAAAGGTTTAATCTTATAACAAGGGACGCTTTTAGGGACGTCTTTACGGGCCAAGGATCTTCTTTTAATGACCCAATATTTCTTCTTAACATAATATAAAAATGTTTGAGGTGCTACATGGAAGAACTTTTAATTATGATAATGTTAAGAAATCATTATACTTATTTTATGGTTATATGATAAAAAATTGTGTATTTATCTATATAACATTTCGCTAACGTGTACCAGTTACGATTAAATTTTGATGAAACGATACGATAGTGACGTAATTGATAAAATACGCGAGGATAAAAAATAATATTTGTACATAGGCAATATTTAAGAACGTGGACTCAATTCAACAATTTAAGCAGAAAAATGGCGACATTTATCTGATGAGGTCTCTTAATAGAAAAATGTATTTTAAAAGTTACATCTTTACAATTTTTTGCAAGCGTTATTTTAAAGCTAGCAATACTTTAAATATCTAAATAGAATATGAATTATTGTTATAAATTGACTGAAAAGCGCAATAATAAAAATTACAATCAAAATAAGTACTAGGTTTTTTTTAACAAACAATTATGCCAAAACAAATAAGCAAAAAAACATCATTAGTATGGCGACAAAAATTTAAAAATCGCCATGGGGAGTCCTATACTAAAGCTGTACTGCCTCGGGAAGTACGCAAATTGGGTTGTCAAATTTTTTTTCAATTGTTTCTTTGAATGATTTAGTTTCACTATCGCTAAATATTAATTTGCTTTTAATAGTAATTTGTCTTCTGATGATTTAGAATTCAAATTGGGTGGGAAAATTTTTATAAGATTTATGAGATTCAAGTTTTAAATGCAAATAAGAAAAGAAATACAGTACGGAAATTTCGCACGGGATTGCTAGTAATCATAACACCGACACCCATTTTAACAGGGTGTTAAATTGGGTGTCATTAATCAAATAAACACCCAATTTATATATAACGGGACTAGTGTCTTCGTCAACTCCGTTTGAATATAGTACCTACATTTTACAGAATTTAAAGCTGTTATCAAATTTTAAAGTTTATTCCAAACTATACAGAAAACTTTTACTCGCACCACTTTTTGAAAGGTATTAATGTTCATCAAAGTTTTCCAGTAGTAGCAACTACATATAAACTTCAAATGCAACATTTGAATTGCTTGCAATTACACTGCTCGACATAAAAATTACCTATGACACCATTTCAACATATGTAAAATGACCTCCTGAATCTGAAAATGACCACCATTTTGCCCAGTCACCCACCGTTTTCTAGATACACACCCTCCCTCATTTTTACCATTCTTTGGTAATTTTGTACCCATCAGTTTGATTTGGAGAGGAACGATAATTATTTTAACCGTTAAATGTTTTCTGACCTGAGGAGCTACAGAGGTAGGAAGTTCTAAAACACGAACATTTGTAGTAAGGAGAAAATCTGATGGGATTTGTGACCAGAAAACAAAAGAAAATCAATAAAAACAATCAGTTTCTGTTTCTGTTTTTTTTTTCCTCAATATTTCTCTTATTTTTTACACCCAGCTTCCAGTTTGCCATTTTCTTACAAAACACCCCAAATAATAAAAATTATATAGTGAATTTTTTTTTCAAAATGTTGGTGAGTGGTGTAAAATCTCAAAGCCCTCGCAAGAAAGTTTGACTGATTCACTGTACGACGTTTGCTTTCAATAACTCTCACATTAAATGTTTTGGGCAGTAAAACACGAACAGTAAAATATCCTGCTTTGACACATGTTAAAGGTCATTGCTCTTACCATTGTAGTCGTCAGTCGTTATCTACTTTTAGTACACATTTTGCGATAAGAGAGTGAACTATATGGTGTTCTCGACGGTGGTGATCTTGTGTAGTGATCTTTAAAGTTTTGTAGGTTTAAATGGTGTAATTATAATTGAAGTTGGAAAGTGATTTCATAATCTATAGGATTTGCGTAGTTTTTCTTTCTTTGTTTTTAATGGAAAGGATGATTTTTAATCACAAAATATTTTTAAAAGGTTTCGAGTAATGCGAAACCTATTTTAGTGAAGTCAATGCTAAAATGAAATACTGAAAAAAGAAAAAAAAAAAAAAAAAAAACTTTTTTTAAAAATGAAAAGGAATTGTTAACAAGATGAAGTTCATTAATCTCAAACTCAACAATATCACAAGTGCAATATAACAGTGAAATGAATAAGCGTGATTGATTTGATGACACCTAAATGGCCTTAATAAGGATGTAATGTAAAGAGAATGATCTAGCAAGCACTTTGTAGAGTAAGTTCTCAAAAACACTACTGGTCAAGGTTATGCAATATTTTAAATGAAAATATATACTTTAAGCATCTTTAATTACAACAATGATGCTTAAATATTATATTTTCAATTATGCATCTAAAATTTATTCATAATTTGCTTAAGTCGCTCATAATTATAATACATTAAAGTGTTTGAACCTTCGTTATAAGAAAATTGTGCAAATTTCCCATGATAAAATTCCCATGCTGCCTTGTCAGATTTTGAAGATTCGACAAAATTGTTCACATTAGTATTTGCTGTACAAACGATATTAACATTTTTCAATTTATTTTATAGTCGTAATAGTTTTAGAATTCATTTTATAAATATTCAGTTTTATTTTGGTTACAAGGACAGTTTTATTAAAAGGATTAAAACAAAATAGAAATTTTATTTAGTGAATCCGTAAATGTATATTTTATATGTACATCAAGTAGTGTATTACAGAAATTACTTACCAGCATTCCATAGCATTAAATGATCGGTCTAGGACCCTAGTGTAGTTAATTGGCCTAAAGAGGATATTTCGCCTAATGTGGACTATTTCAGCCTAACCCCATGTTATTCCATGGAGAAATTTGTTTTCAAAATTACACGTTTACCTAATGTATTTTTTAAATTATATTTTCACATTTAGAAACTTAATACAACCTTTTTTGATTCTTGATTTGCAAAAAATGATTTTTATTTTTTTTTTATTATATCATTTTGAAGCTATAAAGTGCAAAAAATACTCTTAGTTAGCTTTTCGCACTTTAGAGCGTTAAAAGGAAATATTAAAAAAAAAAAAAAAAAAAAAAAAAAAAAAAAAATTAAAAAACGGGAACCAATTTAATGGTTAGGTGTTTTCTAAATTTGAAAACGGAATTAAAAAAAAAAAAAAAAAAATAGTTAATGGTATTTTTGAAAACAAATTTTCCGTAGAATAACGTGGGGTTAGGCTGCCCTCCACGTTAAACGACGTTCCCTTAACCCCCACAACCAACAACAAACATAGCTGTAAATGATACCATTTTGATGCAATTACAGAAAAATATTCCAATTTTCTAAATCCAAATTGTATGTTATGTTTAAGAAATCGGTGTCATTTAGTTCTTTAGAAAGCATTTTACTTTTAATATTCTTAAGAATAATTTTAAGTTCCCATGTATTGAAAGTAAAAATATGCTAAATGAGAAAACAGAATTAATAAATACAGACCAGTTTGGACTCCCTCACTGTATTTTTAACTTTCTCCTAGTATATATGTTAAAGAAAGTATTGTTTTCTGGCTCAACTTTTCGAAATTCATATTTTGCTATATTTACGCGTTTTGAGCTTCCCTGAATTTCAAAATCAAGTTTTTAGTGGTTGATTGATAATAATTAAAATTAAATAAATAAAAATGCAGAGAGTAATGGCATCATGAAAACGGTAAAGAATCTGGTGATAATTATTTTTCTCCTTATGAAGTTTCGCCCACCAGCATATAATGAAATCATGAACTTGAAACTTTAAGTATTAACAACCTACCTTCTTTGAAAATACTAAACCACAAGTTTCGACAAATCTATAATCAACTGTTTAAAAACATAGATATTAGAATATTTTTTACCCTAAAATGTTTAACGTAGATGCTACATCCATAAAAATACAGAGTGAAAGTGTACAAATTATCTGTTTAGAAATGTTGATAAACTAGAATTTTCCACCAGATTCGAGTATTATAGCAAGGTATGGGATAATATTTGGCTAAATTTCCACTAATATTGGCGATAGTTATAAAAATTTGGCATGAAATAAGAGAATTTGGCGTAAATTCTTAAGTAAAACTGATGAACGAAGAAAAATTTTGAACTAGTTACTATCTTTTCTCGCTGTAGAGTTGTCTAAGTTCTCATACTTAGTAGTTTTTAAACATTTTTAAAGTCTTACTTTTAGAGTGATTTTTTATGCTTTGCTAAACTGAAGTACAAAATGGATAATACTTTACCGTCTGAGGAGACTCACGTTTCTGTTCAACACCCCCCTTCATCAAGTTTTGAAGATGAGAAGTTATCCAAACTTTTTATTTGTCCAAATTGCAATAAGTCATTTAAAAAAAAATCCTATCTTACTAGACATGTGAAGGTTCACAATGATATTAAACCTAATATTTGTTACGTGTGCGAGAAAGGATTTGTTACTTTACATCGTTTAAAAAGACATATGGAAACCCATAGAAAAATTTCCATAAGATACAAATGTGAATATTGTATTGAAAATTTCAATCGCAAGTGTGATTTATTTAAACATAAGAGATTATTTCATCAAAAAGTCTTAAATGAACATCTATGTATTATTTGTAAAGATGCTTTTAAACACAAGTATGAATTAGAAAAACACAAGAGGGTGCATTATCGTAAACCTGAGTATCTATGTGAGGAATGTTCTATAACCTTTTCAACTAAACATGCTTTCTCAAACCATAAGCGAAAAAGCCATAAAAAGACTTTACATACTGTTGCGACGAATGTACTGATACTTTTTCAAACAAACGACATTTTTTAAAACATAAAAGAAATATGCATAAAAAATCTTCAATGCAAACTAGATGTGAAGAATGCTGTGAAACTTTTCAGTGTAAGTATGAATTATTGTAACATAAGAGAAAGAATCATCTTAAAGACTTTAACATACGTAGAAATTGTAATGAACGAAGTACTAACAATGAATTACCAACAGTTAATAATGACAGTGAGAATCTGGACTTGTTAAATTTTTTGGATAATTTTCACATTGAATGTATGAATGGTGTTTTTGACTTACCTTCCAACAACTTTCAGAATGAAAATATAGATTTAGACTTAAAAATTTTTTTGAACAATTCGAATGTGGAATATACAAGTGAAAATAATATTGATGATTTATCTACCAAAGTTGAAAACTTTGGTAGATAAAGGACTTAATAGATAAGGACTTAAGGACTTAAATAATAAGGAGATAAGGACTTAAATAATTTTTACCTGACTGATACAAACTGATTTACCTCTAGTAAACTGTGACAATGAAAATCTAGACTTGCTAAATTTTTTGAATAACTTTAATATCGAATGTATGAACGATATCCCAACAATATAGATTTTTGTGTGAATTTGTTGTCTTGTATTATTGTGAATGAATTTCGAATAAAAAGATTTCAATGAAAATGGTTTGTTTTAATTCTTATTACAAAATCACCTTCTATATAATATTTTCTATTAGAATACAAACTTAAGTGTCATCTTTTTAAAATAAAAACATGCAAAAAGTTTACTTGTGTATTAGCGATATACTTTTTCACTACTGTAGTAGAATTGATTGAGTATAATATTCAAACACTAAGTAAAAATTATACACGATAGTAGTTTTATAAACTATCAAACTTACATCGAAGAAGAAAAAAACTTGTAAAATTGTTTTACCACTCAATTGTAAAGTACTTGTGAAAATCTTAAATGAATTTATCATATTAACAATTTTCCTGAAATACTAACTTAGAAAAATTTTAGATATAATTATGAAGTTAGTATTTTCCTAAGTATCACGATTGAATCTTACTTTGAATATACATCATCATTATATATAGATACTTTCACGATTGTAGTTTAATTTTTTTTATTTTTAGAATACAGAAAATATTTTATAAGAACTGTGAAAGATTAATTTTAGGGGTTTGTAAAATTTCACATTTTTTTTTTTTTAAACATTTTTGTCAAATGCTTTCCTCATGTCACATCACTTAGAAAAAATTAATTGTTTTTAGCAGAATTGCTAACACAAAACATTAAGTTAGAAAATTTATAGATAAAACTTAAAAGATATGAAAAACCATATGTGAAGTAATAACAAAAAGTATACATACTTTCAAGTTTAGACATGGTTGAACAAGCTTAAGGAGACACTAAAACCTGTTGCTGACGTCACAACCCCTGTGACGTAAATTCCCCCTTACCACTACGTCACAAATGTATAATTTAACAAAAAGTACTTATGTCTGCCCACAATTTCTGTCTTGTATTATTTTACTTTGTGTATTAAATCAATGATCTGTAAAAAAACTTTGTCGTTTTTATACACTTTGAAGTAAAAATTTTCTCCCTAAACATCAAATTATATTTTACAAACATGAATTGATATGTATCTGTTTTAAATATCTCTAAGTTACATTATACAAAAGTATATTTTCTAATATTTAAACAATTTTCATTTTACAAAAATTAACTTGTATGCATTTCTAAGTCTTTAATAAAAATCTTTAATTTTTTTCTCAAAGACTTCAAACTATTCGAGATGTTTGCAGCTTAAGTACAATCCAATACTACACTCCTTCTCATAATTATAAGGACCCCCGTTTTTCTATATTAACTAAACACTGAACACTATTATTTAAACAAATATATTTTTAATTAATTTAAATTTCATTAATAGACTATATTTAAAAAGTTTTATCGTTTTTCTATCTTAAAAAACTTTAAATATGGTAAAAAGATGATTTTTCAGGTGTTCACAATTATAAGGACAGCTCGAAATTTAGTAATGTTTTTCAGTTATTCTTTAAATTAATATTTTATGGGGTCTCTTTTTAGGGTTAAACAGTCATACATTCTCTCTGGTATATATATATATACATTTTTTTTTATATATTCAGTTTCAATACCATTTCATATAGCATATATGATATTCTTAATACATTTAAACTACTTAAAATTGCTTTCCACTTGCATGCACATTTCTAATATCATAAGTTAAGTTTTTTTCAACTTTTAGGCCATGGGAAAGGCAATAATACAGAAGTTTCTTTCTTCAAACTATTTCCTGTTGCTCTAAAAGTAGAGCAAAAATGTAAGTCTTGTTGAAAAAATATTATTACCCCCGAAAATCTAACAAAATCTGATAATTCGACGTTTAAAATTTGCGGATATTCTCTTGATGTTCATAATAATTGAAAAAATTACTAAATTAATTCTGCCTTCAGTAGAAGCTGCTCCCCAGAGCACCATAGTTCCACCTTTAAAATGCCCGATTCATATCTGCCTTTAAAAAACCTGCTCTGTCTTTCGCTATCTTCAGATCGTGCCAGTAACTGTTAAAATCATTTGGTTAATCAAGAATAAAATGTTTTTCATCCGAAAATGTAACATTTTACCATTTAATATTGTCTTTATTCAACTTTAACACAGACGTTCTTTCCCCCCGTTAAATGCTGATTGATTATTACAGGTTTTTTATTCATTTTAACATATTATTAATTAGTTTAAACATGCATAAATGTGGACCCTAACCTTTCGTTAAAAATTACGAGCAAATTCAGCAGCAGTCATTATGAGTAGAACAGTAAGAGGAATTATGAATCTTCGATCTCTGTAAAACAACTCTGATTTTGCATCAGATCTCTCTCCTATCGAACCAGCAGTTCAACGTTTGATCACATTTCCTTCAGCAATTTTAGATCTTCGAATTTCATTAGAAATTCGGTGGATTGAAATTATCCCTTCACTTAAAAAACGCATTTATCATACTTCACTACTTGAACGTTCTTTTTTTCGAGGAATTATCAGTAATGTCCGTCCAAGAAAAATTGAAGGCTTATATATGAATTAATCTAGCCCAGTAGTTAACAAATTCGCATGTCAACTGTAATTTATCCACTATTAATTTAAATAAAACGAAAAAATCTGGATTGTCCCTATAATTATGAACATCTAAAAACGTGGAGAAAAACACATTTTGCATTATTTTTTATTAATTTTGTTTCATATTAAAAAAATTATAACAATTTTGGTTTTTAGAATACTAGATATATTAAGTGCACTTAGTTAATCTTGTTCACGATTACTTTTACATTAGTTATTTCAAAATATAAAGTGTCCTTATAAATATGAGAAGGAGTGTATTTGCATAACAATGTGGAATATCATATGTTAAGAAAATCTTAAATTTTGACTAAGTTGCAAATCTCAGTGAAAGTATTTTAAGATTACTTTACTAAAATTTACTAAGTATTATAATATTTTTCAGTTACTGAACGAAAAATTGTGTAAAATTTACTAAGTGTTTCATTAAAGAAGAGAATTACACTAAAAAGTTTTGTCAAGAAATACTAAAAGAAATACTAAGTTACATGCACGTATACATACACACATGCTTGTAATTATAATCATTATGAAATATTGTTAAATATTTTTTACAATCTAAAATTAACAATTTTTAAAAAAATTTAGTTTTTCAATAATGTTTTTAAAGATTTCTCTTATATTGTGTGTTTACGTCCACGTATGTGACTTAGTGAATTTAGTATTTCTTGACAAAACTTTTTAGTGTAATTCTCTTCTTTAATGAAACACTTAGTAAATTTTACACAATTTTTCGTTCAATAACTGAAAAATATTATAATACTTAGTAAATTTTAGTAAAGTAATCTTAAAATACTTTCACTGAGATTTGCAACTTAGTCAAAATTTAAGATTTTCTTAACATATGATATTCCACATTGTTATGCAAATAGTATTGGATTGTACTTAAGCTGCAAACATCTCGAATAGTTTGAAGTCTTTGAGAAAAAAATTAAAGATTTTTATTAAAGACCTAGAAATGCATACAAGTTAATTTTTGTAAAATGAAAATTGTTTAAATATTAGAAAATATACTTTGGTATAATGTAACTTAGAGATATTTAAAACAGATACATATCAATTCATGTTTGTAAAATATAATTTGATGTTTAGGGAGAAAATTTTTACTTCAAAGTGTATAAAAACGACAAAGTTTTTTTACAGATCATTGATTTAATACACAAAGTAAAATAATACAAGACAGGAATTGTGGGTAGACGTAAATACTTTTTGTTAAATTATACATTTCTGACGTAGTGGTAAGGGGGAATTTACGTCACAGGGGTTATGACGTCAGCAACAGGTTTTAGTGTCTCCTCAAGCTTGTTCAACCATGTCTAAACTTGAAAGTATGTATACTTTTTGTTATTACTTCACATATGGTTTTTCATATCTTTTAAGTTTTATCTATAAATTTTCTAACTTAATGTTTTGTGTTAGCAATTCTGCTAAAAACAATTAATTTTTTCTAAGTGATGTGACATGAGGAAAGCATTTGACAAAAATGTTTAAAAAAAAAAAAAATGTGAAATTTTACAAACCCCTAAAATTAATCTTTCACAATTCTTATAAAATATTTTCTGTATTCTAAAAATAAAAAAAGTTAAAATACAATCGTGAAAGTATCTATATATAATGATGATGTATATTCAAAGTAAGATTCAATCGTGAAACTTAGGAAAATACTAACTTCATAATTATATCTAAAATTTTTCTAAGTTAGTTTTTCAGGAAAATTGTTAATATGATAAATTCATTTAAGATTTTCACAAGTACTTTACAATTGAGTGATAAAACAATTTTACAAGTTTTTTTCTTCTTCGATGTAAGTTTGATAGTTTATAAAACTACTATCGTGTATAATTTTTTCTTAGTGTTTAAATATTATACTCAATCAATTCTACTACAGTAGTGAAAAAGTATATCGCTAATACACAAGTAAACTTTTTGCATGTTTTTATTTTAAAAAGATGACACTTAAGTTTGTATTCTAATAGAAAATATTATATAAAAGGTGATTTTGTAATAAGAATTAAAACAGACCATTTTCATTGAAATCTTTTTATTCGAAATTCATTCACAATAATACAAGACAACAAATTCACAAAAATCTATATTGTTGGGATATCGTTCATACATTCGATATTAAAGTTATTCAAAAAATTTAGCAAGTCTAGATTTTCATTGTCACAGTTTACTAGAGGTAAATCAGTTTGTATCAGGTTAAAATTATTTAAGTCCTTATTTTCAACTTTGGTAGATAAATCATCAATATTATTTTCACTTGTATATTCCACATTCGAATTGTTCAAAAAAATTTTTAAGTCTAAATCTATATTTTCATTCTGAAAGTTGTTGGAAGGTAAGTCAAAAACACCATTCATACATTCAATGTGAAAATTACCCAAAAACTTTAACAAGTCCAGATTCTCACTGTCATTATTAACTGTTGGTAATTCATTGTTAGTACTTCGTTCATTACAATTTCTACGTATGTTAAAGTCTTTAAGATGATTCTTTCTCTTATGTTGCAATAATTCATACTTACACTGAAAAGTTTCACTGCATTCATCACATCTAGTTTGAATTGAAGATTTTTTATGCATATTTCTTTTATATTTTAAAAAATGTCGTTTGTTTGAAAAAGTATCAGTACATTCGTCGCAGCAGTATGTATGTAAAGTCTTTTTATGGCTTTTTCGCTTATGGTTTGAAAAAGCATGTTTAGTTGAACAGGTTATAGAACATTCCTCACATACATACTCAGGTTTACGATAATGCACCCTCTTGTGTTTTTCTAATTCATACTTGTGTTTAAAAGCGTCTTTACAAATAATACATAAAAGTTCATTTAAGACTTTTTGATGAAATAATCTCTTATGTTTAAATAAATCACACTTGCGATTGAAATTTTCAATACAATATTCACATTTGTATCTTATGGAAATTTTTCTATGAGTTTCCATATGTCTTTTTAAACGATGTAAAGTAACAAATCCTTTCTCGCACAGGTAACAAATATTAGGTTTAATATCATTGTGAAAATTCACATGTCTAGTAAGATAGGATTTTTTTTAAAATGACTTATTGCAAGTTGGACAAATAAAAAGTTTGGATAACTTCTCATCTTCAAAACTTGATGAAGGGGAGTGTTGAACAGAAACGTGAGTCTCCTCAGACGGTAAAGTATTATCCATTTTGTACTTCAGTTTAGCAAAGTATAAAAAATCACTCTAAAAGTAAGACTTTAAAAATGTTTAAAAACTACTAAGTATGAGAACTTAGACAACTCTACAGCGAGAAAAGACAGTAACTAGTTCAAAATTTTTCTTCGTTCATCAGTTTTACTTAAGAATTTACGCCAAATTCTCTTATTTCATGCCAAATTTTTATAACTATCGCCAATATTAGTGGAAATTTAGCCAAATATTATCCCATACCTTGCTATAATACTCGAATCTGGTGGAAAATTCTAGTTTATCAACATGTCTAAACAGATAATTTGTACACTTTCACTCTGTATTTTTATGGATGTAGCATCTACGTTAAACATTTTAGGGTAAAAAATATTCTAATATCTATGTTTTTTAACAGTTGATGATAGATTTGTCGAAACTTGTGGTTTAGTATTTTCAAAGAAGGTAGGTTGTTAATACTTAGAGTTTCAAGTTCATGATTTCATTATACATCTGCAGCTTCTAAATTTGATAAGTGTTAGATTTTTATCTTACATTTTCAATCTAAAAAGAAAAAGTTAATTTTTCTGAGATAGTATTTGTATTAAAATAATTTGTGTAAAAATTTTTCATTTACAAAAAATTTCGTTTATAAGCATATGTGTGAAAAACTTCAAACTAAATGACTTTAAAAAACTTAGTACTTTGTAAAATAAGATGCGTTATTAACACATGTGAAACATTAAAATTCCATACTTCATAATTTTTCAAATACTTGCAGTCTCTTAAAATGGTAAGAATGAGATTTTATCTTACATTTTCATTCTTATCATTAGAAAAAATAAGTTTCTTATATTTTTATTCTAAAAATAAGTTAATTAATTTCTGAGATGATATTTTTTCTAAAACACTTTGTGTAAAAAATTTTTCATTTACAAAAATTTCAGTTTATAAGCATATGTCTGAAAAACTTCAAACTAGATGACTTTAAAAAACTTAGTACTTTGTAAAATGAGACGTGCTGTTATATTTAAAATTCCATACTTCATGATTTTTTCGAATACCTACAGTCTCTTATGCTGGTAATTTTGTGATTTTATCTTAGATTTACAATCTTATTATTGTGAAAATACGTTTCTTATATTTTTATTCAAGAATAAGTTATCTAAATTTCTAAAATACTTTGTACAAAAACATTTTCAGTTTATATACATATATTTGTAATCTACAATACATGGTTATAATATTTTTTAAGTATGTTTAAATACACTTAGAAAACCTAAGTATGCATCTGTGAACGTGAATGTATTTAATAAAACATATATTAATATTTTTTCAACTCTGAATTTTTTCAAAGTTAGCTTTCATCATTTACAAACTTGCTATCTGTAAAGAAAAATTGTGTGAGAGGTAGCACTGACGTGGGGCATTTCATTATGTTAAAGTGAAGAAAAGTAGTAAAAAAAGTAGTTGGGAAGTCTTTATTTGACATAGATTGTTGAATAATTCTTAGCAAATATAGCTTAAAGTAACTAATGTTGGGAATGAATTAAAAAAAAATTCTATCGTTGTTATTAGGGAAGTGTCAGGTTCGATTCCAGATTGCGTTAAAAACTAAAAAAATGGTAATTTCTAATTATCACTATGTTCAGAAACTTATATTATTTTAAGAATGTTGCAAAATTTATTATTTTGAAAGAGTATTACAAAATTTATAGCAAACTTAAGAAAATTTATAATTAAATACCACTTTGCGAAAATTTTTAAGTATGCACGTATGTTCGATGACAGTGATAAGAAGATTCCAAAAAGTTATATCTAAAGTATAACTGTTTTAGGTAGAGAAATTTTTGACATTAGATATTATTTTACACTAAAGTACTGAAAAAAATGATGGATTCACTCTCTTAGGTGAAATATAATACGATATTTTCTTAAACTTATTAAGACTTCTTTTCAAACAGTGAATATTTTCAGTTTTTTACATTGATCAACTTATTTTTATTTATTTATTTTTTAAAGATAATTTTTACTTCAAATAATTTTTTCGTAAACAAAATTTCCATTTGAAGTTCTTTATTTACTTTCAATTTCACATTACATACATTTTTCTTGAACATTGTTCTTATACAGATTGAACTGAACATAATTCAACATAGCAGATAATATTTTTACAATTTTCATATTATGATCGAGTGATAAAACTCCACATTCTTTGAAAAATTGATTTCTTTACTTCTTTGACTTTTATACATTCTTGATTATCAATAATCCAATTACCTAAATACTTCTGGAATATATTAAAAAATTTTATCCAAGGTATGATAAAGTCCCCAGATCTCTTAAAGCGCTTCGCCATAAGCTCACTTGAAAATATTAAGTAAATTACAACTTTGTCCCAATTAATTTCATTTTTTATCATTTCTTTTAAGACAATATCTAAACAGATGTAAAAATTTTCCTCAGATAACATATCAACATTTTCATAAAGTTGATTGCTAATTTCGGAATTGATAAATTCATTCATTCGAAATTTAAGCTGGTTTATAATCTCTAGTTCTGAATTGCGTAGATGTGATCTATTGAATATATGAGTAAATGCATTTAACAAAATTATATCTGTTCTGACATCCATCTTGAAAAAAATATTATTATGTAACACTGAATTCAGGTTAAAAAATAGATGTCTTCACTCCGCAAAAATAAGTTAGCAAGTGTCATAATTTTACTTCACTCGAAATTAATATTGTATGCTTCCTACCAAACCTGAATTATCGCCAAATACTCTAAAATTTTTGTAGATAGATCCTAAAATTTATCTAAAATCATGCCAAATTCTTAATTTTACGACCCTATTTCTGAATTTATTGGTAAAATTTCACGGGTTTACACTAAAGAAATGTAAGGGATGAATTTATATTTTAAAAAAGTTAGTGGAAATCTATAAAAAAATCTGATATTTTCTCTCATCACTAAAAAGGCAGGAATGGTCAATTTCCTTCAAGGGTGTAAGTAGGGGGGGGGAAACAGGTTCGGGAAAGGATGTATGACCTTGGTATATCAACCTAGCTCATTGTGAGGGGGGGATTGAATAAGAAAAAAATATATATTACCTTTTGCAAATCACTTCATTAGACATTTGATAACTAATTGAATTTCAGACATGTTGAAGAATTTTCAATCATCTTTTTACTTAATTTTTACTCTCATCGTCATTTTTCATAAAGCATTCGTAATCTTTACAAGAAAATTCATAATTAACAGTTTTGTAATTACACTGTTTTAATTACTAAGGATAAAAAAGAGTCATTCCACAATTATCGAAATAGGTAATAAGTTTGGAAGACTATTCCATTCATTTTGTTAGGGATGTAAGGTATCGTAGACTGCTGTATTTCAGCGTAAGGGGTGATAGGTTTTGTTAAAATAACTCAAGGTAAATGTCAGGTTCGAATACCACATAAACATTTGAGATTTTAATCATTTTTTAACTTAATTTTCACGTACATTGTCTTTTTTCATAAAATATTTAGTTAATTTTACAAGATCTTAAATTATTATTATTTTAATTATTATTCTGTAATTAATATCATTTTTATGGTTGATTAATTTTCAGACAATATCGTTCATAGGTTTAAAAAGACCTCTGCAGACATATAATAGAAAAAATCACACATGTATGCGCACACACAATGTGAATATTTTTACTGCAAGGTGTCGGGTTCGAATCCTACCCGATCATCTTTATTTCTACACATTCTTTCATTCTTTCTACTTAATTTTTACTCACATTGTCATTTTTCGGAAAATATTTGGTGAATTTTTTACAAGAAGATCTTCAATTATTATTTTTCTTAATTATTTTTCTGTAATTAATATCATTTTAACGATTGAATTTTTTCAATCAATAGTATTCATAGGTTTAAAAAAGATTTGTACAGGTATATAATAGAAAAGTCACTCACACATACGCGAAAACTACTGAAATATTTTTTTACTGCAAGGTACCAGGTTCGAATCTCAGTCAAAATCTATGTTTCTAAACTTTCTTACATTCTTTCTACTTAATTTTTACTTTCATTGTCGTTTTTCGGAAAATATTTGGTGAATTTTTTACAAGAAGATCTTCAATTATTATTTTTCTTAATTATTATTCTGTAATTAATATCATTTTAACGATTGAATTTTTTCAATCAATAGTATTCATAGGTTAAAAAAGATCTATGTAGGTATATAATAGAAAAATCGCACACGCATACGCGAAAACTACTGTCTTATGGAAATATTTTTACTGCAAGATGCCGGGTTCGAACCCCAGTCAGATCTCTCTATTTCTTTCATAGTATATTCACATCAACATTCTTAAATTCATATATTTTATCGATTCCTTTTTTATTTCTCAATTTTTAATTTTTTAATTAATTTTTTTAATTAATTTCTTAATTAATTTCTTAATTAGTTTTCTAATTAATTTCCTAATGACTCACAAACAATATCATGCTTTTTTCATTCTACCGCAAACATCTCTTTAAAACCATCGTCACCTTTTACAAAAAAATCACTAATTAATTTTTTAATTAAATTTCCTCATTAATACCCTCGTCATCTTTTACGATACTGTCAGAGGGGGGTGTTAAGGACGATACCAACTCATCTAGGCCCTCAGGGGGTGGTGCGGCACCCGCACGGCTTGCCAGTGCCTCAGTGCCTCCGCCTGCTGCGCTAGAACCGGTGTTTATTACCTACTCATATGCCTTAAATCATGCTTTATTTAAGTGTTTTATTTATATGCTTTAAATCGCTGTAACTCTGCTTTATAAATTTTCTGAAGTAAAGTTACTTCCCTACTTTATAAATCATCATTAATGCGGTAGCGATGGGCGGTTAGAAAATTTTACTATTAACACAGATACAAAAATGGGCGATAACAAGTATAAAAAGGTTGACTAACCACTACCCCTGATGTAAAAGATGAAGCCATTTGCTTTAAATATCATATAAACCAATGTTTAGTAATTTAAACTGACAAGGAGAAATAAATTTGGAAATGCATGTGTAAAAATTGAGAGCTAGGTATTAAATAACAACAATAATAATAATAATTTGCAAAAAATGTTCATAGGGTCAAATCATAAATATTGACAGATAAACGTTTTTGGTATGGTGAGTTTCATTATTTCTCGATTCTCCCTATATGGATTGTAGACGAAAGGTCGATAATCACAAAACAGACATAAGGATTTTTTTTTTTTTTTAATGATAAATCATCTGTATGCTTTGCATTTGAGTTGTACAAAGAATTCTACTTTTAAGAAAAAAATAATAATAATAATGTCTTTTAACAAGAATAATTTATAAATTCATTAATTTTTTAGGGACCTTACATCGGCCCACCAGCGGCCAAGAAATTCTGTCCTCGAAGCTAGTAGGCGTGAGGTGCCGGGTTCGATCCCATGTCGTGCTCGTCGGCCTAGACTTTCGGAATTTTCCATAGTTTTCTCGGAAACTTGTGTAAAAGTCTCTTTTAAAAAACTAGGACCCTAGTTGAATAAACCGGAGGACTCTTACAATTCATCATAAAATAAAACACTGTTGATACGATTGATTTTCCATGAAATATGGTAAGTCGTAGAAATTTGTTTTTAGTCACTGAACAATTTGCTACAATATCATGCGGTTTTATGCGTTGATTTTGCTTTTAGTACAATTTATATCCGGACTTTTGACTTGTCTAAGCAAATTCGAGTGAGTACACACTCCAAAAGCACAAGCTGTAGCACAAATTATCATTTAACAGAAAATATGACGTTAATATATATATATAAACTCATTGGTTCCTTATCTATATCGCAACTTTTTGTGTCATTCTTTCCTCTATGTTAAATTCAGTTCTATATTTTAGTGTGCTGTTATTGTTTTAGTTCTATTAATTGCTAAATTTTAAGATTAAATTTTATTACGTTATCTATTATTTATATATATATATATATATATATATAAAGAATATATTTGTACCAGTAAATAATGTTGCCAAATCGGAATAATAAAAGTCCATTTCATTTTTCTGTTGCACACTCACTTCACTTTCTTACAATTTTTTTTCGGCGATTCGTTTACAAATATATTAATACATATGATATTCTTTTAGAAAAAATAAGCTGACTTGCATGAAAATTCTAAATTTGAAAATATAAAAATAATAAAATTAAAATTAAAATGTCTTTTCTATAATGTTTCGATCTGACCTCACAATCAATCAAATTGCGTCAGTTCAGAAATATCTCATTTAAATTTCAAATCAAAATTCTTGGAATCTCAATTTATTTGCATTCAAGTAAAAAAAGGAACACTAAAATAGTTTCAAGAACTCATATTTTTTTAAGTTTTGGGGCTCTCTTAAAATTAGCCTATTAGCCTGGGGATGACTGTACTTGTCCTTACGATATTTCATACACATATCTGATGTGTTGATTTTCATACAATATGTACCCCATAAACATTAATCCTGCTCAAAAATTATCTAAAAGGTGATAATGTTTTTTCGAGTATTATATGTTGTACAACTTTTATGATTAATAAATATTTTGAATGATATTAAATAGAATTGAATTATTATACATCACTCAAAAATATTTTTTTGAACATATTCTCTAAAAAAAAAAAAAAAAAAGAAAAAAAAAAAAATTGACGGAAACTTTATTTGGACAAAATGTCAGATTTATATATAATAGTTTAAATATGCAGTGATAATATTAGAATGTATTGCTAATAAACAGATTTTAAGTACTACATTTTATAAGTTTTCTAAAATGTGACATGCAGCATGGCATATTTCCAAAATTAAATTTCAAATCTGAAAAACACAAATTCCTTAAAAAGCACATTGTAAAGGCAGAGACTCCGACTCCAATATATCATTGAAAGAGACATTTCAGTACAAAGAAGCAGACAGTCTGGGGCCTAACGGCTCGCAGCGGAACATCTCTCCTTTGTAGAAAGGTATGTCCGTTTCCCTTTGATGAACGTGGGAAGCCGCGTGCCTTGAGAACTTTTCCTTCGAGAAGAATTCAACGCGTCAGAACCGATGATGGAATTTCGAGCGAATCAGGGCCTGCATCTGAGATTTTGTTTTCAGAAAAACACGCCCAATACGAACTGTAATTTTTACGATGAGAGACTGAAAACGGGAGTTCACTGCCGGAGTTTGGAAAGGCAGGCTTTCCAGAGCAGGTCGGGCTAGACCTAGGGAAAGGTTACGAACTCATATTATTTTCCGGAAAAGACTGCAGAAGCGGTCACGGACGGGTGAAAACCACTGTGGACTTTATCTGATATTCCTTCCAGCCATATACTGTAGAACTCACTATCTTATTGAAAACCCTTTCATATAGATGCAATACAGCAAAATTTGTATATATTGTAAATTTCTAAAAATTAATCTAGTTAAATTAAAATTTGGAAAAAATATAAATTTCTTGTTCTGATTAGTCAAGTCAATAATTCTCTGCCACTCTCCAAGATACTACAGACTAATAGAATAAAGAAAATTTGGTGGCAGCTCTATCGGATTACAGTATATAGAGAAGAGTGAATCTAAGCAGAAGCGAGGAAAGAGATTCCAGAATTCAGAAGAGATCCTCAGCGCAGACCAGGCAACAACGGAGGCAACGACCGGGGTTCCCAGTACCGAAAACGCTCTCGACCAGCGGAGGCATCGTCGTGACATCGACCGGTTCCTAGTACGGAAGCAGCGTTACGAAGTCCTTCGACGTAGACGGGAGAAGCTAAACAGCGTACGGAGAGCCAGTCTAGCGCAGGAGTGACGGAGTGCCCTTTCAAAAGATCAAGGAGAGGAGCATCGATCCCTGGAGTAGTGGTCTTGTGCCTGCTAAAAGAGTGCTCAGCGGAGATGTGCCCACCTTAGATGAAAAACATCAGTAAAGGTAAGGATATTCCGTTCATTCTTGAGAGGCAATTAGTAAAAATAAAAAAAATTGTTTGTCTTTGTATATTGTTGCAGAAAATTTTTAATGTTTGAGCGAAATGCTTAATGTCTAAAATTAACAGGTTAGTTAATTAAATTAAATGAAATAATTCATTATTTAAAAGTTTAGAATTGACAAAATAGTTAATTTGTTAAGAGAATTTTAAATTTATGTTGGAAAAGAAAATTTCCTTAACCTTGAAGAAAATTAAAAGGAAGTAAAATTGTAAAAGAAATTGAAATTTAAAAAGAAAGCAGAAAAAAAAGGGTTCTTGTTATTCCTAAATAGAAAATTCTGAAAATTAAGTAGATATATTTATTATAAAATGGAAGTTTGCAGAAAAATAAACTGTGAATGATATATTTAAATTATATTCATAAGAGAATTTTCAGAATTTTAAGTTGTGTGTATTTAGGGTATAATCTATGGTTGCACAGTGTGAAAGAACTCCTTATTTTTGTGTATATTAATTGTTCTCTTTAAATTGCTTGTAAGCATAAGCTTAAATTGGGTAAAAAGTATTGCAAAATATTGCAGGAATCCGAAAGCCAAATTTGGTATTAAAGTGTGTACTATTTAGTTATCTATTTAAATTGTGCTTGTATTTGAAATTTTAAATAATTGCTAAATGTGTATTGCGAATAATTAGGAAATTGAGAATATTTAGTAAAATTGTGTTAGGAAAATTTCAAATCAAAAATCATGGCTGCTTTGCACGAATATTCGAAAGTGGGTTTAAAATTTTTAGCAGAAGAATGGGAAGTAGATATTCTGCCCACCGATGGGACAAGGTCCATAATAAAAAAAATTGAACAATCTGCAGAATTTAAATTAGAGGTGGCTTTGGCCCAAATTAAATTAATCAAGGAAGAACGATTAGCGCAAGAAATAAAAGAGGAACGTTTAGCCCAAATTGAAAGTGAAAAAGCACAGAGAGAATTCGAATTAGAACGTCTCAGGTTATCTCAAAGTATAGAAACGACAAGCTTAAACTCTAGCAGAGAAGAGCGGAAATATACTCCCCCACTTAAATCTATTATTCACAAATTTGATGAGTTAAATTCTGACATGGCTTTATATTTAAATCTATTCGAACGTCAAGCGAGTAAATTGGGGTTAGAGAGCTCAGACTATGTAAATCAATTACTTGCTTTGTTACCCACCAAATTCGCAGAACAGATATTAAGACAACCGGCGGATAAATTAGAAGATTTTGATTACATCAAAAATTATCTGTTAGATCGATTTAAGGTTGACGCTGAGTCATTCAGACAAAAATTTAACAACCACCAGCGATCAAGTGGAACGTCATTTCGAGATTTAGTTTATGACTTGGAAACATTCTTGTTAGGTCGGTTGGAAAAACTAAAAATTGGGGACTTTGAGAGCTTGAAGAAATTACTAATTTGCGACCAGATAAAAAAAAGGGCTAGCGCAGAGATGAAAGAGAAGTTTCTAGATTCTTGGGCGAAAGAGACTGATCCCGAAGAATTAGCTATTAAACTAGATGAATTTGAATCCGTTAGGAAAGCCATAAAGAAAAATTGGGTCGGTAAAGAAAAAGATGACCGAAAACCCGATAAAAATAAATTTACATTTTCAAAAGAAAACAAAGAAAAAAAGCCATTTAATTGGCGCGATAGGACAAAATCGCAGGAAAACAAAGGAAAAGAGAACGCCTATGAGAAAAAGAAAGAGATCCGATGTTTTTATTGTTCCGTTGTCGGGCACTACAAAACTAATTGTCCGAAATTAATTAAAGATCAATCAACAGCAGTTCTAAATCAGATAGGAATTACAGACGATTTAGGATCTTGTTTCGCACCTTATTTAGGGGAGGCCGAAATAAATGACGTCAAAATTGTCACCCTTCGTGACAGTGGAGCAAGCTTCGATCTTATAGGAAAACAATACATAAAACCGGAGCAATTAACCGGAGAAAGTATTTGGCTCAAACAGCCGTTGCAGAAAGAATTACACTGCCTGCCGATCGCTAGTGTTACGCTTAAGATTGCAGATATTGGGACTGTTAGCACGAAAGCGGCAGTAGTTGACGACTCACTGGAAATGAATCATTATCTTTTGGGTAATCAAACGCATGAAATTATCGAAGGCGCAAAAATGAAAAAACCAGAGTTAATCAACCAAGTAGTAACTCGCGCGAAAAAAAGGCAGAGCGAAAAAGAGGAGAGAGAGAGATTACGAGAATCCGAAACCACCAACGCAGTAGCCGAGATACGGGAAGAAACCCCTATTGTCATTCCCCCCTCTGAGAAAGAGAAGTCTCTAAGCCTTCTAGGGGTGAATAGAGAAAGGCTGAAAGGATTACAGCGTGAAGACGCGACTTTAAATCCGTGTTTTGAAAAAGCGAACAAAGGTAATTCCGAGTTCATTTTAGAAAATGAAATCCTTTTTAGACAATCTAAAACAAATCGCGGGGAGGTTAGAAAACAAGTGATTATTCCTGTAACACTTAGAAAAGACGTAATGGAATTATGTCATTCGAATGTTGGCGGACATCTCGGAGTCACAAAGACGAGAGATAAAATCTTCAGGTATTTCGCATGGCCAAATTCGGTCAAAGAAATAGAGGAATTTGTATTATCGTGTCACCATTGTCAGGTGATAGGAAAACCTAGAGAGGTAAAGAAAGCGCCTATGAAAAGGGTTCCCATAGTAAACGAAGTGTTCACTCGGTTTTCCGCTGATCTAACGGGACCACTCCCTCTAAGTGAAAACGAAAATAGGTATCTTTTGACAGCTATGTGTTTGTCTTCGAAATATCCGGAGGCCATACCGCTTAAAGAAATCACTTCTCCAGCAGTGATAAACGGGTTCTTACGAATGTTTAGCAGATTCGGGTTCCCGCGAGAGATTCAATTAGATTTAGGAAGAAGTTTTACGAGTGAATTGACCGAGACCTTTTTCGAAAAGTTTGGAATAAAAGTGATTCATAGCTCCATACATCATCCCCAATCCCAAGCGATTGAGAGATTTCACCGCACCGTAAAGCGATTATTAAAAGTGTTATGCTTAGAAAACGGAGCAGATTGGGAGAAAAATCTTCCATTTGCATTATTGGTGTTGCGTACTACCGTGCATCAATCTACCGGATATAGCCCTGCCGAACTCGTTCACGGCAAAAATCTAAGAACTCCCGAGACAATAATTTTTGAAAAATTATGCGGAATCGAAAACGAGGAACAAACGCCCGTTACTGAATACATTTTTGATCTTATAAATCGGCTAAAAAAATGCCAAGAATTAGCTATTGAATCGATGGAAGATGCGAGAGAGAAAAGGAAGCTTTGGTACGATCGGGACGCAGTTGACCGGAAATTTAAACCGGGAGACCAAGTTCTAGTGGTTGCGACGTACAAGCCGAATAAATTCGCCGTAAGTTGGATCGAACCGGGTAAAGTGGAGAAACAAATCTCGGAGACTAACTATGTTGTGAATATTCCAGGTAGGAGGGAGCCCTCTCAAGTATTCCACGTTAAAATGCTGAAACCTTATAGACAAAGGGCAGAGATGATAAATGTTTTGTTAGTGAAATCACTAGCGTGGATAATAAAGAAACAGATTTAGAAATAGTATATCCACACTCTGACCCAAATGTTTATGATTTCAACGAAATCGTAAGAAATGGAAATTTAGAAATGAAACATACTACCGATCAGATAGAGAAATTAAAAGGGGTTTTGGATCGCCACAGGGACCTGTTTTCAAATGATCCAGGGCGCACCGATCTCATCGAGCACGACATCGAATTAATTTCCGACAAACCGGTTAGAATTAAACCGTACAGAATGTCTCAAAGACAGACAGAAATTCTCAAAAGAGAGATCAAAAGAATGCTTGAATTGAAAATAATCGAAATAGGGGAGTCGGACTATAGTAGTCCTTTAATTTTAGTAGAAGCCCCCCACAAACAGCCACGCCCATGTTTGGACTATCGCGTTTTGAATTCCATAACCAGAACCGAATATTTTCCAATACCGAACATCGAAGATCGTTTGGACTTAGTTTCAAGTGCTAAATTTATCACGCTTGTAGATCTAACGAAAGGATATTGGCAAATTCCACTGACACCTAGGGCGCAAAGATATGCTGCATTTTCCACTCCTTGGGGAAATTTTAGACCCTTAGTAATGCCTTTCGGATTAGTGAATGCCCCATATAGGTTCAGTAAATTTATGTCACTATTATTACAGGGCTGTGAAAACTTTTGCGTACCGTACTTAGACGATATCGCCATATTTTCAAAGACTTGGGAAGCGCATATGGAACATTTAGACATAGTTTTAAAAAAACTAGAGGATGCAAAGTTGAAAATAAAACCTTCTAAATGTCAATTTGCGCAAGACAGCGTAACATACTTGGGGCACGTTGTAGGGAACGGACGTAGGTCGCCCGCAGAAGCTAAAATCCAGGCAGTCTTGGATTTTCCGATCCCGAAATCTAAAACAGAAATTAGACAAATTCTCGGAATGGTAGGATACTACGCCCGCTATATCGAAAATTATGCCACTATTGTTGAGCCTCTAACTAGAGCGTTAAAAGGGAAAAATCGCAAAGAAAGCATAGAATGGTCCGCTGAAATGCAAAAAGCATTTGAGGAAGTAAAACGGAAATTAACAGACCAACCTATTCTTTATGCTCCGAACTACGAGCACCCCTTTATCGTACAGACCGATGCATCAGACTTAGGGGTTGGGGTAATCCTCGCTCAGGGAATAGAAAAGGAAGAGCACCCTATCTTATACTTGAGCAGGAAATTTACTGCTCCTGAAAGAAATTACACTACGACAGAAAAAGAGTGTGCTGCGATAATATTCGCTATAAAAAAGTTAAAGCACTACTTAGATGGACAAAAATTCACTATTGAAACAGATCACGATCCATTAGTCTGGTTGAAGAGAAATGCTGGGAAAAACCCTCGATTAATGAGATGGGCATTAACTCTGCAGCCATATGATTACACTGTAATACACCGGCCAGGGCGTGAAATAGCTCACGTAGACTGTTTAAGTCGAATGTAACTTTAAAAGCAAAAGAAATTTTTTGTATTGTAAATAAGCAAGTTAAATTTTCAAAATTAAAATTTTTTCTTTTTGGTGTTTTTAAATTAATTAGTATAATCAGAGAAGTATATATTTTAAGTGTAAAAATTATTAAGGTAGTGTTTAATTATTTTGGTTTTGTTGAAAAATCAACATTATATTTTTCTGGTAGATATTCCAATTTGTAGGGACTATTGCCTCTTTTAGAAGTGAATTTGAATATCCTAATTTCAGCTTCTTCTGATGAAAATTCGGCCCCAAAATGGCCCCGAATTTTTCTTTAAGGGGAGGGAAGCAAGCTGTAAAGGCAGAGACTCCAACTCCAATATATCATTGAAAGAGACATTTCAGTACAAAGAAGCAGACAGTCTGGGGCCTAACGGCTCGCAGCGGAACATCTCTCCTTTGTAGAAAGGTATGTCCGTTTCCCTTTGATGAACGTGGGAAGCCGCGTGCCTTGAGAACTTTTCCTTCGAGAAGAATTCAACGCGTCAGAACCGATGATGGAATTTCGAGCGAATCAGGGCCTGCATCTGAGATTTTGTTTTCAGAAAAACACGCCCAATACGAACTGTAATTTTTACGATGAGAGACTGAAAACGGGAGTTCACTGCCGGAGTTTGGAAAGGCAGGCTTTCCAGAGCAGGTCGGGCTAGACCTAGGGAAAGGTTACGAACTCATATTATTTTCCGGAAAAGACTGCAGAAGCGGTCACGGACGGGTGAAAACCACTGTGGACTTTATCTGATATTCCTTCCAGCCATATACTGTAGAACTCACTATCTTATTGAAAACCCTTTCATATAGATGCAATACAGCAAAATTTGTATATATTGTAAATTTCTAAAAATTAATCTAGTTAAATTAAAATTTGGAAAAAATATAAATTTCTTGTTCTGATTAGTCAAGTCAATAATTCTCTGCCACTCTCCAAGATACTACAACATGTTTACTTCATTCTTCGGTCCCAGTATCAGTATCCTAGAAGGGATGGGGGTTGTTTGTGCTTATATCTTATCCTACGACAAAGAAAAGTTCCCAGATTTAGTAAGATATTCTCATGCCAAAAGTGTGGGACAAAAAAAAAGGCATCCATGCTAATGAAATCTGGATAATAATATAAACATATGTGAAAAATCTATTTTTCTTTTACCTTTTTTCTCATTTTAAATATGGCATAATTATGTTTACATTTTTTTATAGCGTAAAATAAAAGTAATGATAAATTTAAAATTCCATTTGCAGATTTGGTGCTCCCCAAATTTGGATACCCTGGGTTAGTGCCCCATGTTCCCATGCCTTAATCTGGCCCTGAGTGCTAAAGTTTGTAAAAATGACAGATTGATTTCAACAAAATAAACAATTGACATTATTTTTGTGATTAATACATAAATTGTTCATTTTAATGGCCCTGAGTGCTAAAGTTTGTAAAAATGACAGATTGATTTCAACAAAATAAACAATTGACATTATTTTTGTGATTAATACATAAATTGTTCATTTTAATGGGAGTGGAGGTGGATTTTAGCGTCGCACTATAGCTACGAATTTGGTAATTGGCGATGGTCTAAAACTTCTTCCTAGTGGTGGTCCGTAGACATGTCTCTCTGCGAAGGAGGTGGCTGTTCGCTTTGGTAACACCCATGGATGTAGACATTTGAATTCAGCATCAGCTCTCCTTCTGATCTCATGTGGGTCTATTGCAAAACATCATCAGTGGTTCTCAAACAATTGTCAATTCTCCTAACACAGAACAATTAAAAAGGATTTCTCTCTGGTGAGAGACACTGGTGTTCCAACATGGATCATTTCCCACCACTCTGTAATACCAAATATTTAACATACTTTGAAACCAACGTGGGAAGTCATAAACCTGTTACCCCAAGATAGATATAAAGGAGATCTTAAAATTTACACAGACTGTTAAAAAAATGGATATGGCACGGGCTTTGCCTTCTGTGTTTTCAGAGAAGGGGAACAGATTTATTCACAGAGTGCTCGTCTATCCGAGAGAAACTCGGTCTGCTAGGCAAAACTTTGAGCAATAAAATACACGGTGGAATGATATGGTATTACAGATTATAATACAGTATTAATCCTATCCGACAGTCAACCAAATCTTCTAGCTCTTAAAAAACCGAATTCACAAGATACATTAATAACTGAAGTTCAGCAATTAATAGTTAACTTTAAAGAAATTTACATTGACTGAGTGAGAGGATGTATGGGTGTGCAAGGCAACGAGCTGGCTGATTCTCTGGATAAGGGGATAGTGTAGGATGATACACCATCTACCAATAAATAGTTGGACACTTTCGTATTTGGGCGTTTTGTCAAATATCTAGAAAAGTTCTTTAGGAATAATAATAATCTTGAAACTTTGGTAGAGTAAAGAACGTAATATATAAGTGTTGGACAAAATAAAAGAAACACTTTCGCTTTTTTACGCTTTGTCTAATATCTTGAAAAATACTTAATGTGTTGTTCTTGAACTTTGGGAATAAAGAAAACATATCTTTTCTCCTATTCTTCAGTAAAGATTTTGTTACGAAGATCCTTAGGGGACGAACAACAAATCCAATAAAATAAAAAACATTTGTGTTTACCCTGTATCTGAAAAAGCGTCGATTCATCTGCAAATTTAAGATGTGGTTAAAAATATTATATTTTATACGTGTGTGGAGTTTTGTGAGGCTAGCTCGAATATTTAAAGAGTTATTAATATCTTATTAAAAAATGCAGAAATGTTTCGCAAGTTTTTACTGTATAACTCTAAAGGTTTTTCTCAAATTTCATGAAACTTTTGGAAAACATGACAACATATGCCTAAATCATTATACTATAGTTTAAAACAAATACATTTAATATTCAAAGAAATATGAATTGTTGTAGTAACTGATTTATGACCGCGCATGCGCGGACTAAAGCAAGAAAACTTTGGCATAATTTAATACTCAAATGTCTAGAGCATCTTATCAAAAAATTCCAGTTGAAAATCATGAAAGTTAATACAGATATCGGTGATTAAATCAGCTGTTTTTCAACTGTTTTCTAAAAAGGTCTTCACGATAACTGGTCATTCACAAGTGAAAATTTGTATCAGAAAAAACTATGTTACACAATGAAACTTGATGCAATATTTGTGATTCATTTTTCTTTTTTTCATTTATATGCACTACATTCCTATAAAAAAAAAAAGGAAAAATTAATTGTTTGAAAAGAAAAAAAATACGTTTTTTTTTTTTTTTTTTTAATACGAATTTTCATTTGTGAATGATTCCTTATCGTAAAGACCTTTTTAGAAAAGAACTGAAAAACAGCTCATTTAGTCACCGATATCTCTACGAATTTTTATGAAATTCAACTGGATATTTTTTTTATAAACTGCTCTATACAGTTGAGTATTAAACTATGTCAAAGCTTTTTTTTGCTACTGTCCGCGCATGCGCAGTAATAAATAATTCATTACAACTGTCCATATCTCTTTGAAAATTAAATGTTTTTTTTTTTTTTTTTTTTAAATCTATAGTATAAGGATTTAGGCATATGTTGTCATGTTTTCCAAAAGTTTCATGAAATTTGGAGAAAATCCTTAGGAGTTATAAAGTAAAAACTTGCGAAATTTTTTTCTATTTTTCAATAAAATGTTAATTACTCTTTAAATATTCAAGCTATCCCCACAAAAAGCTACACACGTATAAGTTATAACATTTATAACCATATCTAAAATTTGCAGATGAATCGACGCTTTTCCAGATACAGGATAATCACAAATACTTTTTACTTTATTGGATTTGTTGTTCGTCCCCTGATGTCCTTTCGTGGCAAAATCTTTGCTGAAAAATATGAGGAAAGACATGTTTATCTTATTCCCAAAATTCAAGAACGACACATTAAGTATTTTTCAAGATATTCGACAAAAGATAAAAACGTGAAAATGTTTTCATTATTTTCCACATCTGTACCTCATATATTTCAACAAAAGTTGTGTCCTGAAGAGGGAAAGGGGACCAGTAAAAAGTTAAATAATAATAAAAAAAAAATGTTTTGAATCACCCTGTAAAAAGTAATACTTTAAATGTGTTTGGGCTGTAGCATATGATTAAGAGGATTTTTCTCGTTATCTGTATAAATTTAAAAAGAGATTAAAAAATTAAAAAATAAAAAATAAAATAACAAACTGTATGAAATATGTAGATGGAAATGAGTTTATTTATCAAAATGTATAGCCATTACTATAGAGGACACCCAGTGAAACATTAAGAATTAATTAAAGCACTCCGACGTCGATAGTGCAGTAAGGCAAAGATATGAGAGTATTTAATGCTCCCATTTTTATTTAATTTTTTACTTTTTTCAAGTTTTCTTATTTAAAAATCAATTAAACTTCAAATAAAATAAATAAAAATGTAGTATTATTTTAAAGGCGGCTGTTAAATCCAGTTTAATCTAACAAGGAAACATTCAAAAGGTGTCATCTTCAAAGAGTATTGAAAAAAATATATGTGATTGTACTCTTCATAAAACACCAGAAATTGAAAAAATTATCGGCTGAAATTAATTACAGCGACCACAAAAAATTATCAAAATTAAGCATATTTGGCGATTTAGCGCTGTTAGGCGATACGTTTGCTAGCACCGAGATTGCCGTGTTACGAACAGAACCGTGTTTTGCTTTTCCGCCAAGTACTCAAAATCAATCGCCTAGCAGTGTGAAATCGCCAAATATGCTTAATTTTGATAATTTTTTGTGGTCGCTGTAATTAATTTCAGCCGATAATTTTTTCATTTTCTGGTGTTTTATGAAAAGTAGAATCAAATATATTTTTTTTCAATACTTTTTGAAGATGACACCTTTTGAATGTTTCCTTGTAAGTATGAAAAGAAGTATGTTAGGGTATAGAAAAGAATATTTCTATAAATAATATATTATAAAAAGAAACAAACAACCATTATGTACTTTCTCTGTAATTCACAATATTCTGTATCTCAATATTCGACGGACCATGATCAACACCCGAAAAGGCTTGCGCCTAGGGCATGGTCCGGTGTCCCTTGTCCGTTGGTAACCCCTAGAGCTATTATTTGTAAGGAACATTCAGGACATTGCGGCCACGACAGACTTTACGTGCGCCAGCTATCATTAGTGTACACGACCAGCAATTGTTCCTGCCTACTCTAGATGCCTCTCTAATACCAAACAGGTGTTGTTCAAATCAACGCACTCTCTATATACTATTAAAAGGAGACTGTGCTGATCAACATCACAAACTTCCAATTACGAGCTCGGCGTTCTACCGAATAAGCCACCACGTCCTTCCATTTTAATGTAGGACTTGAATTCTGAATCTCCAATCATGAAAAACGGCAGTTTTTCGAGTGACGCAAGCGGAAGCCCAAACTGAACGCTGCGAACTCATATATACGGCTAGTTTGACATCAGAGAGATTTGTAAAAGCTCATGAAAAACGGCAGTTTTTCGAGTGACGCAAGCGGAAGCCCAAACTGAACGCTGCGAACTCATATATACGGCTAGTTTGACATCAGAGAGATTTGTAAAAGCCGACACTTAATATCTCAGCAAATATGCCATATTTTGTTCTGATCTTTTCAAAATAGTCTTTTATCTACGGTCTTAATCTATCCTTAAAATTTTACATTTCTACATGCAGTATGTTTTGAGATCTGAATCTCAATTTAAAGCCAAAAAGGGAAAACGATTGGTGTAATGGACTAAATTCTGAAAAATATCTCTAAAACGGCTCGAAGGATTTTCATATAATTAATATATGCTGTTAATAGGATCTTTCTTAATCTAGTAACGTCTTCGTTTTTTTCAGGAAAACTCTTGTTTTTTATAAAAGTTGTTTTAAAAATAGAACTATATTACTCCGCCAATTGCATGCTTTTCTTCGGCGAAAATGGCCGTAAATCGGTTCTTACTTCTTGCTTCCAAGGCTTTGTTGGTTGGCTGACCAACGTGAATGCAGTCAATAACTTTTTGTTTTGAAGAAAATATTTTTAATTTTAAAATTTCCCATCTCGTCAAAAAATTATTTAGATAATTTTTAAAGTAAAAGAAGTATTTTGTAATCATAGATATTCTATTTCATCGTTATTTATAATGAATTAATTTCTTTTTAAAGCGAAAAAGTTTATCACTCATGCACACAAATTTATACCATGGTTCATGATCTTTGGAGCGCATGCGTACATCCAAAATTTTTGGCGCTCGCTGACTCGCTGTAGACAGGCGCTAATTGTTTACCATCGAGGTTTGCACTGTATTATTCCGCCCATTCCGCCAATCAAGCTTTCAGTTTCTTCATTACGTTTTTCTATTTTATTGTATCCTAATCCGTGATTACTTGGAAGTGCATTATTTAATTAGAAGATATTCTAGTTGAAAACCCTAAATTAATTAATATGGGAAGGTTTAAATAAATGATTTCAGAAAAGCAAAACTTAATATTATGTTTGCATCTAGAGGTACGTGTTTTATTATGGTTACATATTTTTTTTCGATTAGTCAATAAATGTGTTTATATATCTTATCTTTGATCTGTTTGCACTGCCAAGCCTAAACAAATTATTACTCATAATCGCCTGTAATTTTCAAAATATGCCTGTTTTTTAGTTCCATGTTTATGTATTGCTCGGTAACCTGTTTCAATATTCAGACATTCCTACCCAAGAAATTTGTTTGAATAATAGAATAATTTCAATAAATAAATAAAATTTCAGAATAAAAATATAACTTTAAAAATAATTAAACATTAAAATTTAAAAACAAAGCAAAATATATATGTTATGTAACCTAAAAGTAAATTTCTTTCTTATTTTCAGCAGAGGTCAATCTAGGTTTTTGAGAATGGTAACCCACTTATAATTTTTACAGTTTGTGAAAATAAAAAATGCTCTGAACAATTACCGACATGTACAAAATAATTTTGAAATACAATTACATATGATAAAAATAGAACAATTGTAAAATAACTATAGATGTGATTGGGTAAATACCAAAATTAAAGATTTTCAAATCACTCTGTAATATGATAATAATAAAATATAAGAAGGAGCTTTCTAGCAGCAAGCGCTGCAGATTATTCCGATAAACTTATTATGGACAGCAGTAAAGTATGCTTTTTGGATTACCAGTTTAATAGTTTAATCACAATTGCTTACATGCTGTTATTTCGCTGCTTATCAATAAAATTTGCACTTTTTTTTTCTTTTTCAAGCTATTCCTGAAATATTTTTTGCTTACATTTCGCCATAATACACAATTATTTTTATTTTTTATCTATAAAGTCTGCGATTTTTTGAAAACTATTTTGAATTGAGCGATAATTTCACAGCTTGTTAATAAAATATGGAATCATATTGCTGCTTATTGAGAAACTTTATTTTTCACAATACAAATAATTACTAAGAATAGAGTATTTTGTTGCAAATTGATAAAATTCTTTTTTTTTTTTTCCACCAAAGCTATTTCTCAAAATCCATGATAATTTTGTGGCCTGTTATTGAAATACAGAATCATTTGTATTTTCTGTATCTATCATCAAATTTTATGTTTAATAATATAAATAATTGCCAAAATTCATCAATATTTTGTTGCCTATCAATAAATTTTTTTTTTTTTTTTTTTGTTCAGTTCTGTTTACCAAAATATGCAATAATTTTGTAATCTGTTATTAAAATGCACAAGCATTTTGCCGCTAACAGTTCAAGGCAGGCATTATTTATGAAATCAAGCATAACAGAATTTTACCCCAAAATGTAGAACTAAATTTGCTTTTACAAAATAATTAGCTAGTTATTAGGAATGTACTGAATATTCAGTATATATATTCGATATTCGACCGTAATGCTGAATATGAAATTATTTGGCTAGATGAATCTAAAGATTGATTTTGAATTTTATACTATAAAATAAATAATGTAAAAAACTATCATCTATTCAGATACAGTCAACCGTCGAGCAAAAGGTGTGCTTATTTAGTATTTTAAGGACAAAAAAAATGTGAAAAGAGGAGGGGCATTTAACTGAGTAAAGGATTTTATGGTATTTTACGGTATATATAAAATAGGTAAATACACTAAAACGTTATCTAAAACGTATTTGCATAATTAAATCTGCTATTTTGCCAATTATGGCCATTTCTACGATCTGAAGATTAATGTTTGAAATTATAAAATATTTTAATGTTTCCCTTTCATATGTAAATTTCATGTATCTTAAATTAAATCTTAGAGCATAATAACTTTTATATTCTCTAAGAATTATCTGAGGATGATAATTTCGCATCTAAAAAAGATGTTAAGAATAAAGTTATCAGTTTTGGTTTTAGTAATTCACTATGCTGTAAGTATCAAAATGTAGCAATGAACCTAATTATGTATATACACTACAAAAGTTCTGCATGAAAGCGTGCTGTTTACCATTTAACTAAATTTTATGTTCAAAAGCTTTTTTTTTGTAATTTTAAGATGTGCAAATTTTCATATATGCTTCAATTATTCTTTCTTGCAACTACTCGGTATTCGGTGCTCGTCCAAGCACTCAGCAACTACTCGGTCAAAGTGCTATTTGGTGTAGCACTAATATCTAACGAAAGTTGTTTTTGTTAACAACAGTACTTAAATAAAGATTATATCTTTAAAATCGAGTTAACAAGGAGTGCACGTATTTTAGATAATGTTGCCATCTAGGACATTTTAGGAGATCAAACAAATATCATGTCCACCCCCGTTAAAAAAGGTGATACATGATACAAGTAAAAAAATAGTGAATTTGAGTTTGTCATATGAAAAGCCCAGTGGCAGAAACACGGCGACATAGTCACGGACACAGAAAAACGGCTTGCAGACAGTTTTTGTCTGCACTAATAAAAAAAATTGACCCTAACTTTCAGACACTCTGTCTGTACTACTAAAAAAAAAAAATTTCCCACAACTTTAAGACAGTTTTTGTCTGCAGTCATAAAAAATTGTCTGCAATTTAGATATTTTTGCCCACGACAATGCACTACTGATGTATGACGTCTTAGACGCTCTGTGGTAGGAACTCTAGAGCTCCCTATAGGTGCCTTGGCAGGAACACACAAAACAGTGCTTAACAAGGGCGACCTAGGAGCCTAGATCTCCCTTGATAGGCAGTGTTATGCATGTATTCTTTTTCTCCTGTTACCTGTTACTGAGATTTTACGGGAATGTAGGAAAGTGCTAATTTCATTTAAAACTGCTCCAAAAATTCTCCTCCACTTCAAAATTCACTTATAAAAATTTCTGTATCAAAACTAAAATTAATACTTTTATTATTTATAATTATTTATATTGTGTTATCTCAAACATTGCTATGAAATATTTAATTGAATGAGTTAAACTTATTATTTTATAATTGTTTATACTATATTATTTTGTAGTAAAATTGTATTGTGTATTGTTGCACGAGATCACCACGGTTGTTAACCCCCATCCCCCTCCTCCCAGATTGCCGCTTTCAGGCTTTTTGAGTACAGATTACGAAATTTTAAAAACCTGTCGCAGACAGCTACAAAATTTTATGTCACTGGGATGAAAAGTGTCCCACCTAAGCTATATCATGCAGTTTATCCACCTGAGTGAGAGGCATTTTTGTTAGTTTTATTGTAAGCTAGTCAATGCTTTATTGTTATCTTTAAGTTGATTTTTCTCAAAGATTATTTTTTATTACTGGGGTGCAACATGATGTTGTCATCTAAGAAAGTTTAAGTATTTATTGAGGAATCTAACAGTTAATAACTTTCTTTGCTGTGAGCTCAGCATCATGCCACTGTGTATTGTAATATTTTCTAGTAATTTTCTACATTTAAATCAATCATCATTTCTGAAAAGGAATTTTTTATGTTAATTTCTCATAATTAAAAAAGTAAAATATTACTAAATGTAAATGGTACTATTTAAATAGTTCGAAAAAAATTAGGAAGTTGACAGCTGATTGTCAGTAATTAGCTGGCCAAATATTCGGCATTCGGCCAAAATCATTAAATAAACAGATTAACCATGAAAAGTGTCTAAAACTGATTATTTTCGTAGAGCTAAAGTTTTAATTAATACAGACATGGTACAATCTTACAGAAAAAAAGGCTGAACTTTTCCCGATCCCCCCCCCCTCAAAAGTGGTATCAGGCAACTGACACAATATAAATTTTTCAATAATAAAAATAATGTTAAATTTGATTCCATACATGCACACACAATAAACAAAATCAGAACAATAAATCTCATATTGAATATCATATTAATTATAATTAAAATAGTTCTAAGTGCTTAAAAAACAGACAAACTTATTACGTATACTTGAAAATAAGTTTATTCTGTAGAAGCATTGTTTGCTCGGGCAATTGATTAGCAGAATAATGTAGTTCTAGTTTATTAGGAAAATGCAGTTGAAGAGCTATTTCTTTTTCATTTTCTCAAAGTTTGAATTTGACATTTCTTGAAAGCCAATCACATAGAAATTGCTAATAATATATTGCACAAATTCAGGCTGACCCCCCCCCCCCCCCTACACATGTCCAAAAAGTTTTAATGCAGATTTGCATTGATCCCAAGAATAATAATTTTCAAGCTTAAAAAGGCTGAAAAGTAACATGTCTGTTAATATCTTTACTTTTTCTTTTCCTCTTGAATTTCATTCTGAACACCACTGAAAACAGAAAACTCTCTTGCGGTAAACATTGCAAAAAGAGCCATTCTGCCACTTTTTTCTTTTTAACTGTGGTATGCTCATGCATGCAAGAACATAGCAGCGCCGGATCTAGGGGGGGGGGGGCTAGGCTAAAAGTACTGACATTCATAATTGAATATTACAATTAGAAATTTTTCATTAATATGGAATAACATCTTGAAAAATCTTAGCCCCCCCCCCCCCCCCCCAAAAAAAAAAAAAAAAAAAAAAAAAAAAAAAAAAAAAAAAAAGTTTTAGATCCGCCACTGGAACATAGTGCATGAATAAGTTGTCTGCATTTTCTTTTTTGTTTAGAAACAGAATTTGCTATTAATTAAAGTGAATTAAATTACATTTAGTTTAAATTAATATTTTGTATTTTAGAAGATTAATTTCTCAAGTAAATGTTTGAATATTGAAGTGTGGAACTTTAAAACAGGCATATTCGAAAAATAGAGGTTACAAGTGATTTGTTTATACTTGAAGATATTTTTGTTTTAGCCAACAGATCAACAGACATTTATTTACTTTTCGGAAATATGAATAACTACATTTTAGAAAATAAAACTATAAAACACTTGCCTCTAAATCATAGTAATGGAAGTGTATATTTGTAATTTATTTTCCTTGTAGCTGCAAATCTTATGCATTTCATGAATTGCTAATAGAATAGGGATAATTTTGGATTTGGGTATGAATTATATTTCATGAAATAAAATGAAAACTAATAATTTCATATGCCTACAAGAATTCACATTTATATACATCATCATTACCTATCATGAAAAACGGCAGTTTTTCGAGTGACGCAAGCGGAAGCCCAAACTGAACGCTGCGAACTCATATATACGGCTAGTTTGACATCAGAGAGATTTGTAAAAGCCGACACTTAATATCTCAGCAAATATGCCATATTTTGTTCTGATCTTTTCAAAATAGTCTTTTATCTACGGTCTTAATCTATCCTTAAAATTTTACATTTCTACATGCAGTATGTTTTGAGATCTGAATCTCAATTTAAAGCCAAAAAGGGAAAACGATTGGTGTAATGGACTAAATTCTGAAAAATATCTCTAAAACGGCTCGAAGGATTTTCATATAATTAATATATGCTGTTAATAGGATCTTTCTTAATCTAGTAACGTCTTCGTTTTTTTCAGGAAAACTCTTGTTTTTTATAAAAGTTGTTTTAAAAATAGAACTATATTACTCCGCCAATTGCATGCTTTTCTTCGGCGAAAATGGCCGTAAATCGGTTCTTACTTCTTGCTTCCAAGGCTTTGTTGGTTGGCTGACCAACGTGAATGCAGTCAATAACTTTTTGTTTTGAAGAAAATATTTTTAATTTTAAAATTTCCCATCTCGTCAAAAAATTATTTAGATAATTTTTAAAGTAAAAGAAGTATTTTGTAATCATAGATATTCTATTTCATCGTTATTTATAATGAATTAATTTCTTTTTAAAGCGAAAAAGTTTATCACTCATGCACACAAATTTATACCATGGTTCATGATCTTTGGAGCGCATGCGTACATCCAAAATTTTTGGCGCTCGCTGACTCGCTGTAGACAGGCGCTAATTGTTTACCATCGAGGTTTGCACTGTATTATTCCGCCCATTCCGCCAATCAAGCTTTCAGTTTCTTCATTACGTTTTTCTATTTTATTGTATCCTAATCCGTGATTACTTGGAAGTGCATTATTTAATTAGAAGATATTCTAGTTGAAAACCCTAAATTAATTAATATGGGAAGGTTTAAATAAATGATTTCAGAAAAGCAAAACTTAATATTATGTTTGCATCTAGAGGTACGTGTTTTATTATGGTTACATATTTTTTTTCGATTAGTCAATAAATGTGTTTATATATCTTATCTTTGATCTGTTTGCACTGCCAAGCCTAAACAAATTATTACTCATAATCGCCTGTAATTTTCAAAATATGCCTGTTTTTTAGTTCCATGTTTATGTATTGCTCGGTAACCTGTTTCAATATTCAGACATTCCTACCCAAGAAATTTGTTTGAATAATAGAATAATTTCAATAAATAAATAAAATTTCAGAATAAAAATATAACTTTAAAAATAATTAAACATTAAAATTTAAAAACAAAGCAAAATATATATGTTATGTAACCTAAAAGTAAATTTCTTTCTTATTTTCAGCAGAGGTCAATCTAGGTTTTTGAGAATGGTAACCCACTTATAATTTTTACAGTTTGTGAAAATAAAAAATGCTCTGAACAATTACCGACATGTACAAAATAATTTTGAAATACAATTACATATGATAAAAATAGAACAATTGTAAAATAACTATAGATGTGATTGGGTAAATACCAAAATTAAAGATTTTCAAATCACTCTGTAATATGATAATAATAAAATATAAGAAGGAGCTTTCTAGCAGCAAGCGCTGCAGATTATTCCGATAAACTTATTATGGACAGCAGTAAAGTATGCTTTTTGGATTACCAGTTTAATAGTTTAATCACAATTGCTTACATGCTGTTATTTCGCTGCTTATCAATAAAATTTGCACTTTTTTTTTTCTTTTTCAAGCTATTCCTGAAATATTTTTTGCTTACATTTCGCCATAATACACAATTATTTTTATTTTTTATCTATAAAGTCTGCGATTTTTTGAAAACTATTTTGAATTGAGCGATAATTTCACAGCTTGTTAATAAAATATGGAATCATATTGCTGCTTATTGAGAAACTTTATTTTTCACAATACAAATAATTACTAAGAATAGAGTATTTTGTTGCAAATTGATAAAATTCTTTTTTTTTTTTTCCACCAAAGCTATTTCTCAAAATCCATGATAATTTTGTGGCCTGTTATTGAAATACAGAATCATTTGTATTTTCTGTATCTATCATCAAATTTTATGTTTAATAATATAAATAATTGCCAAAATTCATCAATATTTTGTTGCCTATCAATAAATTTTTTTTTTTTTTTTTTGTTCAGTTCTGTTTACCAAAATATGCAATAATTTTGTAATCTGTTATTAAAATGCACAAGCATTTTGCCGCTAATAGTTCAAGGCAGGCATTATTTATGAAATCAAGCATAACAGAATTTTACCCCAAAATGTAGAACTAAATTTGCTTTTACAAAATAATTAGCTAGTTATTAGGAATGTACTGAATATTCAGTATATATATTCGATATTCGACCGTAATGCTGAATATGAAATTATTTGGCTAGATGAATCTAAAGATTGATTTTGAATTTTATACTATAAAATAAATAATGTAAAAAACTATCATCTATTCAGATACAGTCAACCGTCGAGCAAAAGGTGTGCTTATTTAGTATTTTAAGGACAAAAAAAATGTGAAAAGAGGAGGGGCATTTAACTGAGTAAAGGATTTTATGGTATTTTACGGTATATATAAAATAGGTAAATACACTAAAACGTTATCTAAAACGTATTTGCATAATTAAATCTGCTATTTTGCCAATTATGGCCATTTCTACGATCTGAAGATTAATGTTTGAAATTATAAAATATTTTAATGTTTCCCTTTCATATGTAAATTTCATGTATCTTAAATTAAATCTTAGAGCATAATAACTTTTATATTCTCTAAGAATTATCTGAGGATGATAATTTCGCATCTAAAAAAGATGTTAAGAATAAAGTTATCAGTTTTGGTTTTAGTAATTCACTATGCTGTAAGTATCAAAATGTAGCAATGAACCTAATTATGTATATACACTACAAAAGTTCTGCATGAAAGCGTGCTGTTTACCATTTAACTAAATTTTATGTTCAAAAGCTTTTTTTTTGTAATTTTAAGATGTGCAAATTTTCATATATGCTTCAATTATTCTTTCTTGCAACTACTCGGTATTCGGTGCTCGTCCAAGCACTCAGCAACTACTCGGTCAAAGTGCTATTTGGTGTAGCACTAATATCTAACGAAAGTTGTTTTTGTTAACAACAGTACTTAAATAAAGATTATATCTTTAAAATCGAGTTAACAAGGAGTGCACGTATTTTAGATAATGTTGCCATCTAGGACATTTTAGGAGATCAAACAAATATCATGTCCACCCCCGTTAAAAAAGGTGATACATGATACAAGTAAAAAAATAGTGAATTTGAGTTTGTCATATGAAAAGCCCAGTGGCAGAAACACGGCGACATAGTCACGGACACAGAAAAACGGCTTGCAGACAGTTTTTGTCTGCACTAATAAAAAAAATTGACCCTAACTTTCAGACACTCTGTCTGTACTACTAAAAAAAAAAAATTTCCCACAACTTTAAGACAGTTTTTGTCTGCAGTCATAAAAAATTGTCTGCAATTTAGATATTTTTGCCCACGACAATGCACTACTGATGTATGACGTCTTAGACGCTCTGTGGTAGGAACTCTAGAGCTCCCTATAGGTGCCTTGGCAGGAACACACAAAACAGTGCTTAACAAGGGCGACCTAGGAGCCTAGATCTCCCTTGATAGGCAGTGTTATGCATGTATTCTTTTTCTCCTGTTACCTGTTACTGAGATTTTACGGGAATGTAGGAAAGTGCTAATTTCATTTAAAACTGCTCCAAAAATTCTCCTCCACTTCAAAATTCACTTATAAAAATTTCTGTATCAAAACTAAAATTAATACTTTTATTATTTATAATTATTTATATTGTGTTATCTCAAACATTGCTATGAAATATTTAATTGAATGAGTTAAACTTATTATTTTATAATTGTTTATACTATATTATTTTGTAGTAAAATTGTATTGTGTATTGTTGCACGAGATCACCACGGTTGTTAACCCCCATCCCCCTCCTCCCAGATTGCCGCTTTCAGGCTTTTTGAGTACAGATTACGAAATTTTAAAAACCTGTCGCAGACAGCTACAAAATTTTATGTCACTGGGATGAAAAGTGTCCCACCTAAGCTATATCATGCAGTTTATCCACCTGAGTGAGAGGCATTTTTGTTAGTTTTATTGTAAGCTAGTCAATGCTTTATTGTTATCTTTAAGTTGATTTTTCTCAAAGATTATTTTTTATTACTGGGGTGCAACATGATGTTGTCATCTAAGAAAGTTTAAGTATTTATTGAGGAATCTAACAGTTAATAACTTTCTTTGCTGTGAGCTCAGCATCATGCCACTGTGTATTGTAATATTTTCTAGTAATTTTCTACATTTAAATCAATCATCATTTCTGAAAAGGAATTTTTTATGTTAATTTCTCATAATTAAAAAAGTAAAATATTACTAAATGTAAATGGTACTATTTAAATAGTTCGAAAAAAATTAGGAAGTTGACAGCTGATTGTCAGTAATTAGCTGGCCAAATATTCGGCATTCGGCCAAAATCATTAAATAAACAGATTAACCATGAAAAGTGTCTAAAACTGATTATTTTCGTAGAGCTAAAGTTTTAATTAATACAGACATGGTACAATCTTACAGAAAAAAAGGCTGAACTTTTCCCGATCCCCCCCCCCCTCAAAAGTGGTATCAGGCAACTGACACAATATAAATTTTTCAATAATAAAAATAATGTTAAATTTGATTCCATACATGCACACACAATAAACAAAATCAGAACAATAAATCTCATATTGAATATCATATTAATTATAATTAAAATAGTTCTAAGTGCTTAAAAAACAGACAAACTTATTACGTATACTTGAAAATAAGTTTATTCTGTAGAAGCATTGTTTGCTCGGGCAATTGATTAGCAGAATAATGTAGTTCTAGTTTATTAGGAAAATGCAGTTGAAGAGCTATTTCTTTTTCATTTTCTCAAAGTTTGAATTTGACATTTCTTGAAAGCCAATCACATAGAAATTGCTAATAATATATTGCACAAATTCAGGCTGACCCCCCCCCCCCTACACATGTCCAAAAAGTTTTAATGCAGATTTGCATTGATCCCAAGAATAATAATTTTCAAGCTTAAAAAGGCTGAAAAGTAACATGTCTGTTAATATCTTTACTTTTTCTTTTCCTCTTGAATTTCATTCTGAACACCACTGAAAACAGAAAACTCTCTTGCGGTAAACATTGCAAAAAGAGCCATTCTGCCACTTTTTTCTTTTTAACTGTGGTATGCTCATGCATGCAAGAACATAGCAGCGCCGGATCTAGGGGGGGGGGGGCTAGGCTAAAAGTACTGACATTCATAATTGAATATTACAATTAGAAATTTTTCATTAATATGGAATAACATCTTGAAAAATCTTAGCCCCCCCCCCCCCCCCCAAAAAAAAAAAAAAAAAAAAAAAAAAAAAAAGTTTTAGATCCGCCACTGGAACATAGTGCATGAATAAGTTGTCTGCATTTTCTTTTTTGTTTAGAAACAGAATTTGCTATTAATTAAAGTGAATTAAATTACATTTAGTTTAAATTAATATTTTGTATTTTAGAAGATTAATTTCTCAAGTAAATGTTTGAATATTGAAGTGTGGAACTTTAAAACAGGCATATTCGAAAAATAGAGGTTACAAGTGATTTGTTTATACTTGAAGATATTTTTGTTTTAGCCAACAGATCAACAGACATTTATTTACTTTTCGGAAATATGAATAACTACATTTTAGAAAATAAAACTATAAAACACTTGCCTCTAAATCATAGTAATGGAAGTGTATATTTGTAATTTATTTTCCTTGTAGCTGCAAATCTTATGCATTTCATGAATTGCTAATAGAATAGGGATAATTTTGGATTTGGGTATGAATTATATTTCATGAAATAAAATGAAAACTAATAATTTCATATGCCTACAAGAATTCACATTTATATACATCATCATTACCTATAATTATATACTGAAAATATATTAGCAACATTGAAATTGACACAAAAAATATTTTAGTTTTTGAAGATGGCAATTCAATCAAAACAAGTACTTTCAAACAGTGCAGCTAATTAACATGCTGCTATATATTTTCCAAATTTAGGTATATACTGCACATTATATATGTTTACTTTAACATTTTATCGAATTGAAACATTTGGGGAGCAAATGTTCAAATCAAGTTTTTTCTTAAAAAAGAAAAAAAAAAAAAAAAAAGTTTTTTTTTTAATTTATTAGTTTTTTTTTTTTTTTTTTGTCTGAAAAATTGTATCTAAAGGTGAAAACATGGTTTGAATGTTTGCTCCTCGTTTATGTTTTAATAGTTTTAATGTAATTAATGATTTTAAAACATGGGGTACTTTGGGTCAGGGTTGTTCTGTTTTTTCCATAGTGGAAAAAACCTGGTTAAAATCGCCCCGGACAAAATACCGTTTTGTCCACTATTAATTATTTGCGAGTCCTAAATTAAAAATTACATTTATTCTTTCCATGTATATAAAACAATTCTTTATCATTATGTGTATGTGAGAGCTTGTGAAATACGGTCGCCATTGGCGACCAATATTTTTTAAAACTAGTAATACTGTTTTCAACTTTCTTTTTTTCTCTACTTTTAGAAAGTAAATTTTCTTACATGGGAAAATTAAAATATCCATGGTTGTAGGTAGGTAGGTAGTTAGATAGGTTGGATATGACATTGGCCATTACTGCACTATGGATAATTGGCGACGATCTGGGGCATACCCCTAAGTATGTTTCGGAGACATGCCATCACATTTTTTATCCTACACGGAAGAGATGGCTCCCCCGCTTCGGTGACCCAAAAAGGTATAGTTTTGATGGGAATATGGAGGATATTGTCGCCACAACAGATTTTACGTGCACCAGCCACCATTAGTGTACACAACGGTCTTTGGCCAGCTCGAGTACCGAACCCGCAATCTTCCAATTACGAGGTCGGCGTGCTATCGACTGGGGTGCCGCGGTCCTGATCTATAGTTAAAAAACAAAGGTGATATACTAAAGCTATAATAGAAAATAATCTGGATATTACGGATTTCTTTCTATAAAAAAAAAAAAAAAACTGATTTTAAGCATGATTTTTATAAAAATAAAATAATGTGCTATTAAATATTACATATTTCAATTTGACATTGAATATGGGGATTTATATAATAATTTTCTGCTTTTGTCTTGTGTTATGCGCTATTAACATTCCTATTCAGTGAAAGGAAAGCAGCGGATAGGCGGGCAGAGCTCTGCATGTGTTAACAAGTAAAGTGAGTCGGGGGAAGGCGAAGCCTCCCTCAGGGGTTGGTGAGCGGAGCGAGCAGGGGGCAGAGCCCCCTAGTTATGAAAATAGATCTTCCCATAAGATAGGCCATAGCTGTTGCCAAGATTAGGTATTGTCCTTTCTTAAGAATAACTTCTTCACATTCTACATCATTATCACTTAAATTAGCATCAGACAATTTGTTTTTAATTAGTTAATAGATTGTGAATAACTCCAAAGTCATGATATAATATCAAAGTTCACATACTCATCAAAATTTATATTTAGAATGGTAAAATAATGACCAGTCAAGAAATTTTGTGAATTTTAGAAAAGTTTAAAAGACATAACTAATATTGTGTGACTTATAAACAAAGAAATTTTTCATTCAAATGAATAGGAATGAATCAGGACTTCACTAAAAGGTCGTATAAATGTAAAAGATGTATAAATTGGGTTTTTTTGTAATGGAAATTTTGTGATTACGATAACTTGACATAATACTCAAAATTGAATTGAACCAAAGTTATACAGCAAACTTATCGTACAAATATCTTAGATGAGTTCGTTAACTAAGTGGCTCTGCAGTTTGTTTTCAAGTGGCAGCTACGTGAAAATTTCAAATCCACATTTTGAATTTTGATGTTTACATTGACCACATAAAGGTCTCAACCAAGTATTTATTAATGAATTTTATCTGCCATTTTTAACAAAATGACCGATATCTTTAGTACGGCCATTTCAAATCAGGATACCACTTGTAAATTTATCATCAGAATACCGTTTGAAATACTGAATCAGTTCAAGTTGGACATTGAACTTATCACACCAATATCTTGGATGAATTTTGTACCAATATTTAGTTTCCAAGTTGCAGCCGCTTGAAATCAGGCTGCTACTTGAAAATGCGCCACCATAGTAACTTTTAGAATACTAAACTGGTTCAAATGAAAGTTGGGAAGTGAACTTACAATTCAAATATCTTGGATAAGTTTGCTAGGCAACTTGCTCCACCATTTTGTTTCTAAGTGGCGGCCACTTAATTTTTTTTTTATTACAATAACTTTTGTAATACTGAATCAGTTCGAATCACGTTTGCACAGTTGACATATCATTCAAGTACCTTTGATAAGTTCACTGGGCATCTCAGTCACTCTGTCCTTTTGTTTCAAAATGGTGGCCACTTGAAAATTATCACAATAACCCTTCAACCGATTTGCTTAAAACTCCATATATACATAGCCCTTATTAATAAATCCATCAAATTCATTAATAAAATGTAGCTGCCATTTTGAAAAAATGGTGGCAACTTCTTAAGAAAAGATAAATCAACCTAACCTTCCTATGAGCCGGAAGGACTTGTTTTAATTTTTTGATCAATAACCTCTAAAAAGTAATGATATCAGTACAAAAACCCTTATCGGGTTAAAAGTTTGTGACGCAGCTACTTTATCGCTATAAAATTTTGAAATATGGGTCTTAAAAATAATGATATAAATTTTAAGTGACGCTTTACTATTAGTTAAAATATACGTAGATTTTCTTATTTGATCATTTGCTTTTTTCTTTTATTTATATTTACAATGCAAACATAATATTTTTAACTTCAAGATAAGACAAATATATTAAATATACTCACTGACACTTTTTCATTTGCACTTCAATTTCAAAATAACAGTTTTAAAAGGAATGATATAAAAATTCCAGTGACTCCTCGGTGTCATTTTAAAAGATTTGTTTTTAGATTCCATTAAAATTACCTTTGTTTTGTCTATTAAAGTATATTTACACATTGAAACAGTGCTTTTAATTTTCAAATATACTGTCAAATAATCACACTTTCACTGAGTTTGCATTATAAATTGAAATTATTTATTTCAATAAATTGATTTGTCTTTTGCGTCACGCTATCCAAAACTGTGAATAAAATTTATGTAAATATGTTACTTTGTATCATAGTATACAACTAAGTGAAAATTTGTGCAAAGAGATAGTGTGATGCAAAGAATACATTTGCACAAATTTTGTTTGCAGTTTTGGATAGCGTGACGCAAAAGACAAATCAATTTATTGAAATAAATAATTTCAATTTATAATGCAAACTCAGTGAAAGTGTGATTATTTGACAGTATATTTGAAAATTAAAAGCACTGTTTCAATGTGTAAATATACTTTAATAGACAAAACAAAGGTAATTTTAATGGAATCTAAAAACAAATCTTTTAAAATGACACCGAGGAGTCACTGGAATTTTTATATCATTCCTTTTAAAACTGTTATTTTGAAATTGAAGTGCAAATGAAAAAGTGTCAGTGAGTATATTTAATATATTTGTCTTATCTTGAAGTTAAAAATATTATGTTTGCATTGTAAATATAAATAAAAGAAAAAAGCAAATGATCAAATAAGAAAATCTACGTATATTTTAACTAATAGTAAAGCGTCACTTAAAATTTATATCATTATTTTTAAGACCCATATTTCAAAATTTTATAGCGATAAAGTAGCTGCGTCACAAACTTTTAACCCGATAAGGGTTTTTGTACTGATATAGATTACAATTATAATGTAATAGTGTGAAAATACTATCAAGTCCTTAAATTGATAATAGAAGTCATTTGCACAGTTGCCAACATTTTCATGTATTCCGGAGCACTTTTAGCTCCGCCTTTATTCCAAATCACTTTTTTTTTTTTTTTTTTTTTTTTAAGAATAAATTTTTCTTATTTTATCGTAGTCATATATTGGAGAAAAATATTCTAAAAATTAAGTGGTATGGAATAAACGCTGGGCTAAAAATGCTCCAGAATAAATTAAAATGTTGGCAACTCTGCATTTTGAAGTACTACTTCGATTCAAATAATACTATTTTGCAACCTATGTTAAAATGGATGTAAAATAATCTGTTACAACAAAAAATGTAAGGTAAGCAAATGCTATTTACATAAATTAATTTTGACGCATATCCAACAGATGTTTCTGTTGCATCATACATTTTTCCTGATTTATATGACAGCAATATTAAAGTTTCATCTACAGTGAGGCATCGAACCAAAGTTCACTTGTAAGAGGATTTTTATGGGAAAGAGCGTTGGCTAAAATCTGATTTAACATTAAATAAATAAATAAATATCAGAGTTATTACCTTATTCGTGTTGCATAAAAGAGGCCGATATTTTCATTTAATGCCTCAAAACTAAGGTTCGACTGTGAAACTGTAAAATATTAAAATTAATAGTAGAAGACATTTTTACGAAAACTATATTATATTTAATTTTCTTATTATTTTCATTTTAACTGATTTCCAAAAATTAAGCAACATACAATTTTCTCTTTTTCTTTTCTTTCCTTTTTCATATAACTCTTAAGCAAATGAAAATGAACGCAAATAATCTAGTGTGTCACTCACACGACTTTCTTTTACAATGAAATTTAATGCCATAAATACAGATTGGAGATTAAGGGGTAAGATAACGAATACTGTTATGCAAACCTACGTTAAAACAATTCAAATTAGACTTCGGAACAGCTTTATTTAACAAATAATTCTATACCCCCCCGTTTCATTACTGTACTTACATTTATATAGAATTAAAAGTCTGTTTTTAAATTCAAAAGTTCATTAAAAATTATTCAGACAACTTTCACGGGCACCGTTCCTTGAAACTTATCACTCTCGATCAAATTTTTGTAGTAACAAACGTATTAACTTCAAAATGCGACACTTGATCACCTGAAATTATACGTTTTTAATTTACTCTAACAGACACAGACAAAGATCCAAAGCTTAAAAAAACTTGACTTCGGTAATCAGGAAGCCTCAAAACGTGTAAATATACAAAAAACAATCGATGAACATTTTGCTTAAAAACATACATTATTTATCATATGCCTGTGAGGAATTCATTTCAATTCCTGAGCAACTTTCTTAGACATGGTAACATAATATAAGTAAAGCACTTCCACTAACAATAAAAAAGAATGTTATCTCTTAAATATTTGCAGCCCTGTATATCTTTTGAAGATTCTGTACACACCACATGGTGCACATAAAAATAATGCTATAGTAATAACACATGGCACAACCTGAAGTACAGTTCCATCAATTTTTAAGTATTATCGCACTATAATCTAGAACTTTTGTGTAGCCCTGTAAACGAACAGTGAATGATTTTCATACCATATTTTACAGGAAACATGTTTTTACGCATATAAAAATTATATATTAGTTTCATTTGGTTTAGTGCAGTCTATAGGCTTTAAAACTCTACTTACCTGCAATTTCCCCCATAGACGTAATGTGTTTGAATTCTCTTAGGTGTCCCTATACACGAACCATCTGCTTCATCTCAACGAAAAGCTTAGTGTAGCATCCCTATATGATACACATTTAGAATAGCAAGATTGTACTTTCTGCTAGTATTTGTTCTTGAGGTATGCTGATAACAGACAGACACACAGATAGGTACGCACACCAACTGCTAAAAACATGATTTTCGGACTCAGGGGACCTCAAAACATATAAATATAACAAAAACTCACTTTCGAAAATTTGACCCAAAACCAGTACCTTCTCTACTTTATGGGTAAGAGAAAGTAAAAATTTGTATGGCATATCCCTTATCAAATCAAATCGTTAATGGCATTTTATACAATTATGGTATCAAGAATAATCTGCAAACTGATATTAATTCTTTATTTCTAAAAAAAGATTCTATTTCTCTATTTCCGAGGTGTTCTTCTCTCTATTTGCAGAAATTTTTTATAGTAGGTATATGTCTTCTTATTGTGCATTTCCTACAATATAAATTTTAAAAATGAAGTTCTCATTCATATCCCATTCATTGTTTTCGCAATTTTTTTTATTTTCTTCTATTTACATATACATAAGACAAAAGAGTATTTGATTTATAAAAAATTTTCCACTTACATCTTTTGTCGGGCTTGCTCGTTTTAAAATGTTCTGTAGACGATTTAACCAATTACTTTTAGAAAATGTCTGTTTATCTTTGTATGTAAGATAGCAAATTTTGTGAGAACTGTATCTATTGAGAAAAGACAGGAGATGTCACGAAAACATATTTTTGTTTGGAAGCAATATAAATTTGTGCTGATTAGATTTTGGTGTACATACCTTGTCTGTAACACTGTTATGCTGTCCTAACCCTAACTGCATAAAAGTTACATTTCAGCTTCTACAGTGTATTAATTTATGTATTACTTTTATACCTGAGATGGTTATTATCAAAAACTACGCCGAGTTAATTAGTGTGCTTATCGGCTTATAAGTAGCGCTATTGTGCTGTAATTTTGCTATTTACGGGAATATATTAACTTCTCTAGTGATTAAGCACATCAAACTTGATATGTGAAAAGTCTAAAACAAAAGGTCACGTTGGATTAATTTGAGGGCATATCGGTTTATAGGTGACAAGGTTATGCAGCTTTTTTCAAATTTTAGGTAATTTTCAGACCAATTATTATATTAGAATGGTACAGGAGACTGTTTTGTGATGATCGCAACACAATAGTTTTTTTTTTTTTTTTTTCTGTTGATCATAACATAATAGTCTTCTTGTACTGTTACTGCAATGCATAATATATATATATATATATATATATATATATATATATATATATATTAGCTGTTGCTACATGTATTGTTACTAATTGTAAAATTCAACCACTAATTTTTTAAAAATTCCATTTTTCATTAAAAAGACTAAATTAGTAACAAAAAGAAATTATTATATTATTTATGTACTAAAATTTTATAACAGTTTCTAATTTTCATAAAATTTCTACAAAAGGTCCTTATTAGAACGGTTGAAGTAAAAACACGGATCCGGATCCGGATATTTTTTTCTCACTGATACGGATTCGGATACAGATATGAATCGTCTTTTTCTCGCGGATATTTGTGGATACGGATACAGATACGAAGCTCAGGCGCATGTCTAATTGTTAGTACCTGACTTTTTTTTTCACACAACTTTATTTAAAATTAAATTTTGCGTAATTAAAAGTAATTACATATTGTATAGAAAATTACTGTACAAAGCATGGGGTGTGAAAAAAGGGAGGGTACTAAATTATTATGGAACACTGTTAAAAATGGTTTCTCAAAAATGAGCAAAATTGTCTCAAAATAGCTCCGAAACAATATATACTTAAATTTGAAAACTCATGTACTCATTTTTGAGTACATTGACATGCTCAAAAATGGGGATATTGGGATTCTTAGTGGTCAACCCCATTTTTGAGCATGTCAATATACTCAAAAATGAGCACAAGGGATTTTCAAATTAAAGTATATATTGTTTTTGAGCTATTTTGAGACAATTTTGTTCATTTTTGAGAAACCATTTTTAACAGTGAATAAATTTAGAAATAGTTTAACACCATCTTTGACTTTGTTTTATTTTCCAAAATTATTCAATTTTTTAAAACTTTCCAAAAAGTTCGAGAATTGTTTATGATTTCGGGTTGTCTGTCTGCCTGCGCTCTAATTCCCGTAAATATTAATGGAATTCCATGAAAATGATACACTTTATTCACTATGAGATGCTCGCTATTGAAAATGGAGATAAATACCACCACTGGTTTAAGTACGGCAACATCCGAAACAATTCCAAAGTATTGCATTCGATGGTAGATATTTCTATAAACCATATTTTAATAACTTTATTTTTAGACAAATCAAAGTAAAATTTATTTACATTTATTATATATATGCACAAAAAAAGCTTTCTATAGAATATAGGGTGATTAGCATTAATATTTACAATGACACACGAAAATATTCAGATACGTTGAGGAATATAGTTAGAAATTGCTGGAATTGCATTTTAATTTTATTAAGCGTTGTTAATATTTTCCAACATTTTCCTCTTAACATTTTCATGTTTAACAGTCATTATAATTTAAACCAGTTTATCTCTCTATTTGTCCACCTCTTGCACCCATAAATATTTTTAAAGTTTCTTCAAAATTATATCTATTATTAAAGTTCACTATGGCATGCTCCTTATGTAAAATGTCATAAACATCACAAGTGGTTTGTGTACAGGGACACTCAAAAGAATACCAAAGCGTTGCGTTTTAGGAGAAGATTTTTATAAATCATATTTGAATACTTTTATATTACACACCAGGAATTGACATTTATTGTTTAAATGCAATAATAATAATAATAAAAAAAAAAAAAAATAAAAAAAAAAAAATTGTACAATATAGTATGCTTAGCTTTAATACTTACTGGGGTACACTAAAATACTTCGATACATTCAAGGATACATTTTGAAAATTGCTGGAATTGCATTTTTATTTGTGTTAAGCGTTTTTGAAACTTTCCAACAATATTTAAAAACGACTATGAATTCAATTAGTGTGTCTGTCTGTCTGCCTCTTCTTTTGCTTGTCCGTTATGTGATCACGTAGGCAAAGTGCGTTGAAGGATAAACGATACAATGGGCACGTACATTCGAAAAGTGTTAATAATTTATGCGAACCGCACGATTTTTCATTCTTGTTTCTTTCCTCAAAAACGTACTTAAGCGAAAAAAAAAAAAAAAAAAAAAGGATGACTACCAGTTTATAAAATTATTCCCAATCTTAAAATAATATAAAGTTCGATTAATTACATAGCTCTGAAAAAAAAAAAAAATCGAGATCTGATACATACCATTCTTACTGATTCTTATGTAAAATGACCTCCTGAATCCGAATATGACTCCAATTTTGCCCTGTCACGTTTTCTAGATACACCATACCCTCCCTCAATTTCTTTCCCTGTTCAATAATTTTATGACCATGAATTTGATTTGAAGAATGAAAAATAATTAATTTAACACCAAAAAACAAATAAATATAAAGTTTAAAATAGCATTAATAACAGATTAAAGAAATATAAAATATGTAATGCATAATTTCAGTGGCAAATCCCCCCCCCCCCCCCCCAAAAAAAAAAAAAAAAAAAAAAAAATTCCCTTGTCGCAGATGTCCATGTTTTAGAATTTTCCAACTCTGTAGCCCCTCAGAAGATATATAACGGTTAAAATAATCCTCTCCCCTCCTACAAATCAAATTTATAGCCGCAAAATCACCGAAAAATGATTACGATAGGGGGCCATTCCTAAAAAACGGTGGGTGATAGGGCAAATTGGGCGTCATATTCGGATTCAGGAGGTCATTTTACATAAGAATATGCTGAAATGGTGTCAGAGGCAATTTTCATGCCGAGCAGTATTATCTGATAATGATTATGCCATCTAGATTTTATGTTCATTTGTTTGAAAGTAATGCACAGAAGATTGAAAAAAAAAAAAAAAAAAGAAAGAAAAAGAAAAAATAAATAAGGTTGTTGAACTTTTGTAAACCAGTGTATATTCATAAGAAAAAAATTATTGGAGTTTTCGAAACTTTTTTTTTTTTTTTTAACACTTCCCAACAAGGTTGAAAGGTGTTAATAACTTCGGTTTGTCTGTCTGTTCTCCCTTTAACTCTCTTAAATATTCATGGAATTTCTTGTAATACCTGTAATACAGTAGTTTGTGTACAGGGACACCCAAAAATTTTCTAAAGCATTGCGTTTTATGAGAGGTATTTCTATAAACCTAATTTTAATAACATAACTTCGCACAAATCTTAATGAAATTTAAATATGTTATTCATATGCAAAAGAGAATGCTTTCTATATAATGTAGTATGATTATATTAACAGTAAGATTTACAAGGCCACAAATATGCAGTTACACTAAGGGATATTATTGGAAATTTGCCGGTATTGTATTTTTGTTTACATTAAGCGTTTTTAACATTTTCTAACAATCCTTAAGTGTGAATATGATTTGAATTTGTGTATCTGTCTGTTCAACTGTCCATATGTCTACCTGTCCGTCTGCCCGCATCCAGTGTCCGTAAATATTTTTATATTTTAAAAAATTGATTGATATATGTTATTCAAAGTCACTATGGAATGTTCCTTATTTAAAATATCATTAATAGATCTTGTACAACTGTTTTTTGTACAGGGACACTAAAAAATAAAGCCGTTGCCTTGTACTTTAGGACTGGCATTTAAGTAAATCAAATTTAAATAACTTTTTACTGAAAAAAAAAATTGGCAATTATTGTGAATATGCTAAAATAATGTTTTGCATAGAATAAGATATGGTTAACCTTCAAATTTACAGGGTTACAGTAAGATATTCAGATATATTAAAGGCTGCAATTTGAGTCTAAGGACTGCATTTTCTTTTGCATTAAGCATTCTTAACACTTTCGAATGATATTTAAGAGTGATTATGAATTCGTATCTCTGAGTTTTTAGTCTATGTATGTCTTTCAAAATTGAAAGTTATACTATACAAGTACGTACATTTGGAAAGTGTTAATAATCAATGCGTACCGCATGATTTTTTATACTTGTCGGATTTATTATGGATTTTTTACGTTTTGGTATGTAATCGAAACAATTTGACAGTTTTCATTTATTTTTCCCGTCTGTCTATCAGTGTATGTTAATTTTGCACAAATTATTCTTGTTTTATCATTCATAAGATGACGTAATAAATTTCATCAAAACTTACATGCAATAAAACTTTAGAACATAGACAATTTAGAATAAACTGATGTTAATAAAATTGTATTACACATTTCCAAATAGTTTTACGTCACGTCTTTGTGGATTGCATAATAATTATAGATCTTGACATCTATGACATCGAATTGGATAAAACTCGCTTCGTAACTTTATATTCAATATGAATAAACTACGATGATGCAATTTCAGTTTTGACGGGATACAATTACTGAACAGGTGGCCGTATTTTTGACATTTTGTATAGCTGCTTTTAAAGTACGGAATTAAATGGAACTTAATATACAAAGTAACCATGAAAAATTATGCTGTTACGATTGCTTAATAAGGACTCTGCAAAATTATGAATCATGTGTTTTATGTTTATTTACACTCATGCGATAGTATACCAATTTTGGCTGTTTGAACACATAGAATAATATAAAAATTAATCTTATGCCAGCTTTAGCTTATAACATATTAATTTAATATAGTAATGGAGAAGATAGATCATACGCTGAACATATTAAGCTTATATTTATATGCTGAACATTTATTTTTTATTTGGTGTTTTGAAGGTAAGGACGATTAACTACACAGTGTCCTATTCCAAGCTTGGTGTAACCTGCGTAGGGGTCCCATATTAAATAAAAATAAACGCATAAAAATTTTAACAAGAATTAATTTACAATTCCTTACTAAATAAATCAGTAAAGGGAAAAAAAAAAAAAAAAAAAAAAACCTGATCACTATACACCTAAAATTAAAATTTTTCGTAAAAATTTTGCATTACAAATTATAGTAACAGTATAGATCTGGCTAGCTCACTGTATGAAAAATCCAAAACACACTTGCTTTCTTTAATTCATATATGGTAGACAAAGTATTATTTTGTGGAGAAATTTTCCAACCTGAGTTTTGGCTATAACGTCACGTTTTGAGGTTTCAAAATCCGAAAATGAGGTTTCGAGTGGTAGGTCTCTATGTGTGAATGTCTCTGCGTATGTGAATGAGTGAATATGATATCAGTATATTTCGGAAACAGATATTAGCACTAGCAGGAAGTCCAATTTTCTGTATCTGTATCATATAGGGAAATTACTTGAAACGTTTTACTGAGATTAGACAAATGGTTTATATACAGGGATATGCAAAAAAATTCTGATACATTTCGCATAAGGATGAAATATCGTGTTTTTATATTTTAAAATCTTTAAATTGCACAAAGCATAATGACATTAACGGTTATCTTTTATGTGCGTAAAAGTATATATCGAATGAAATATGGTCTGAAAATCATTCTAAATTCATTTACAGGGTTACAAACAAAAATTCGAATATAGTAAGATTTGTACTTGTAAATTTCTCAAAGAGCATTTTAAATTATGCTAGGCGTTTTTCTTATTGTGATAATGTAGTATGTATACAAAGTATACACTATATTACAGAGCTACCCGAAATTAAAATAAATACAATCTTTTGTATTAGCGAAATTTATGAAAGTGTTTTACCATATTAAACAAAATTGCTTAAGAATGATAGTTACTATCTCTTAACCATATTGGTAGACAAAATATTGTTCTGGATTCCAATTTCCAAAGCTGATTTCTTTCTAAAATTACGCGTTTTTAGATTTCCTGAATGCAAAAATCAAGTTTTTAGCATTTGGTCTGCGTGACTATCTGTTATCAGCAACACTTGAAAACAAAGAATTGCCGGAAATTCAAATTTGATATTCCGAAGATTACTTACAGATGCAATTTGAAAATTTTGACAGTAATAGTTAAACTTTAAAGAGTGAAGTGGGTAAAAGTTCCTTCAATAATTTGAAATAAATTTTAAAATTTTATAGCGCCCTTAAATGCTTTATGAATCTTGGTATAATATTCAGATTGGAGATTGAGGAGCGTCTGTAGTTCCCCTCCCCCCTTCATAGAGAAATATAAGTAAAATAAAATTGTTTTAAGGACTATTTCTAACTGCTTTTGACGCAGTTTCAAAATGAAGACTTGTTATCTTATGCCATAATCCGTAATATCTAATAATAATCTGTCTTTAATAGTTGCCGTTCAGTTACAGAAACATACTAATTTGTTGTAAATGTATAATTAGGTAATTTAACTGTGACTGAGGCCAGGACTTTATTGTGCTTCGGACATATGGAGAAAAGGTACTAATTGATCCAACTAATTTCCTGTTGTTAAAACTTAAAATAGTTGTATAATATTTTTTCTGTGCTTAAAGATATCGTTCGCCCTACCATTTCTGATATAAAAACTTTCAGTATCATGTAGATTAAATGCCAACGAAAACCTTCATTCTAACGCTTACAATATCGAGTTCCAGAAAATTTCAAAAGATGAAGAAAAATACTACAGCAATGTAATATTTCGAAACATACATCATACCTCAGATAAGCAGTTTATACAATTTACAGTGTGAACTAAGTTCTGAACTTAACTTGTTTTTTGATCCAAACTGTCTACATATATGTGAATAATTGAGGCTTCTTTTCTTGACATAAGAATAAAACTGAATCTTACATAAAAAAAAAGAACATTTTACTGAGAACATCCATATGTTCTGATATCCACCCTCAAAGGGACGATATCATTTTCAATTACGCTCACAATCACTTGAAAAATCTCATTTATATTTAAGTATGTCCACTAATCTGCCAATTAGGAATCTAATTACATATTTGTTTGTAAAAGTCTAAGACCAGTAGTCCTTTTTCAGTATTTTAATCCATTTCATGATTTTTAGTTATTATTAGGTCATCTCACATGCCATGATTATACCATATGTACTGCTGTGCTATAAGTAAATGTGTTGCCTGTCTCTTTTATTGACATTTGTTTATTGGACTGTGCTGTTATGTAGTCATTATAATGGATTAAAAACCTTCACGTACTCTTGCATAAAGGGTAGAAACAGTGATCCTACATAAAGTTGGATTTCCGAACAAGAAATAAGTTCGAGAATGAATATGAACAAGACAACTGTTTATCAACCTATTAGTAAATTCCAAATTTCAGAGAAATTAATAGACATTATGAGAAACGATTCCCGAAGAAAAATAAGTCTCCTGATGATCATGCGATAAGAAGGATGGTCGTGCGTCTCCAAACACCTCCTGCAATAAAATTAGTCTCACTTTGGCTAGAAAAGGGACCGATGTCAGTTGAGTAATATTTCAAGATATTTGGCCATAAGTTTTGCTTTTAACTTTCCGAACATGCATATGTAAGGAAAGTATTATAATCATGTCAAAAATCGGAATTTGAGATTTTGATGTTTCTATATGTTTTGTGGTCCCCTGAGTCCGTTTTCACTATTTTTACGATGATGTATGTATGTGTGTATGTACGTGTGTGTGTGCGTGTGTATTTGTGTGAGTGAACACGCTAGCATCTAAATGCTTTGCTTGAATGAGCTGAAAGTTGGTACATATGTTGTAAGTCACCATAGTACGAACCCTATAGATTTTGGTGAATCTACCACTCATAGTTTTTTTACAGGGACATCAAGAAAAATTCTTCATCATTATGGCCTACGAGGTCAAAAGTTTAAAATTTTGATAGCTTCTAAACTCCTTATAAAACTGAGCAAAAAAATTGTGTACGTGTTATAGGTCAAAGTTGCACGAATTGTATAGATTTTGGTGAATTTAGCACTTACAGTTTTTTTACAGGGACACAAAGAAAAACCTTTAACATTATGGCCTATGGAACTAAATTTTTAAAAGTGCGATAGCGTCTAAACGCCTTATTCAATTGGGCTGAAAATCTATATGAATATTATAAGTCATTGTTGCACTAATTGTAAGCATTTTGGTGAATCTAGCATTTATAAGTTTTTACAGGGACACAACGAAAAATTCTTTATCATTATGAATTATGGGCTCAAAGTTCAGTTGCGTTAAATTAAACATCGTGTACTATATGGAGAAAAATACTCAAACACCCTATTATAATTTTCCCTCTTTTGTTTATTTAGCAACTACTCTTACTTTACATTATCTGCAAAACCGTTAATTACTCACTGTTCGGAAAGTCGAGTGGAGTCACTCTAGACTTTTTATTTTATAAACCTGAAAGAAAACTCCAACTTTTTCCAAGTACGAAAAATATGACTGCTTTTAGGCAAGACCATTTCAGAAATAGACAGTACAGCTGTGGAGTACGGTGTTATTTCACATGAGGATCATGAGATAAGAATGGTCGTACGTCTCCAAACACCTCCTGCAATAAGGTTAGTCTTATTCTGGTTAGAAAGGGCAACAGTGTCAGTGAGTACTATTTTAAGAAGTTTGGCTACAAGTTTTGCAAAATGGGTATGGTGTCTGTCTGGAGGGTGTCTGTTAGTTTGTTAGTCCGTTAGTGTGTTAGTTTGTTAGTCTGTAAAAAAAAAGTAATACCTCACTCCTCTGTTGTACTGTCCATTTCTGAAATTATCTTGTGAAAGACAATCATATTTTTCATACTCTGAATAAGTCAAGGTTTTCTTTCAGGCTTATAAGATTTATAAGCCTGAAAGAAAACCTTGACTTATTCATAGAATGAAAAGTATGGCTGTCTTTCACTAAACAGTTTCAGAAATTGACAGTACAACAGAGGAATGCGGTGTTATTATTATTATTATTTTTTTTTTTCAATGATTCAAGTGTGCAACAATTTTCTGCAGGAGTTTTTCGAACACCGGGAAAAAAAAATATATATATGAATACGCATGTACGATTCCAATTGCGAAAAGCTAGATGATAAAGCTAGATGATAAAGCTAGCTGTGTCTGGTAGCTAGCGCAACCTAACTACCAGTATTCAACATCCCAGATTTTCCAGCTATGTACAACCACTATGAATGGTAGCCCTTAATTTGTTATGTGAGAAATTAAAGTTTCACATTCACAGATGTTCAATTTTCACGCATGATGGGGTTAAGGACTGCCAAGTACTATTTGATGACAGAAAAAATCAAAGTGTTTGATTAACTAGGTATAACAACTCAGATTTTAATACTATCAAGTAAATGGTGTTTACTGTCAAAAATAAATCTGGAAAAAGCAACCATCCAGTGAGGTGAGACGGCAATTATTTAAGCAATAGAGCTCGTTTAGTGTAATAAAACTTATTTCATTACAGTCTGCCTTTTACTTACAGCAAGCCTAACTGGACTGCAGCGGTGATTAAAAACAAAGGATGTGCTATGACGTTCAATGGCTTTACTTTAATAGACTTGTAAGTCTATTTTTTTTATTTTATAAAATATATTAATCTGTAGAATTACATTAAATCTGATTTTTTTTTTTTTTTTTTTTTTTTTTTTTTTTTACTTGATAGATGTTCTTAAATTTTTGCAAACGACTTTAAATCAATACTGAATTTGCTCCATATATTGAAAACATTAAATGAATAATTTACGAAACACCTAACAATGTACATTATGCATTACGTTAGGAATTTTATAGATAAAAGAGTACTGTAATTTCTTTGGAATTTTTTTTACTATGTGGATTTACAATACTTAAAAAAAAAAAAAAAAAAAAAAAAAAAAAAAAAACAATTAATCAATTATTTCTAATGTACTGTTATGATAAAACTGGGCATCAAAAACAACCGATATGAGAGAAATGTAAATGTATTCTACATGAAAAATATGTCGTGAACGTCAAATATCTCAAGAACAGACAGTGGGAAAGATGCCAGGGTCACAAGGTCAGTGGAACAATGCCCAAAAAGAGACAGCCAAAACATTAAAATCTAAAACAGCATCAATGAAATATATTTTACTAGTCGCGTCCAATTTTCATCAGATTTTATTTTTAAATTTCAACATTTATTTTAATTTTTGAACTATGCTTAAATATTATAATGTTTTCACTCAGATAACCAGCTTTTTTATTTAAAATTGTAAAATGCATCAATACGAATGGAAAATTAAATTAATATATATACATGATAACACACAGTTTTGTCGAGATCTGAAAATCCGTAAAAACAAATAAAAATAAAAGAGTTGTATGATTTAAGACCGATTGTTCACATTTGAGACCAAGGCATGGGTAGAATACTCGCTGCGGGTCTTTCTAGGGGGTTCTATAGTCCTTATTCATGGGGAGTTTGGAGAAAATTACAGAAAACTCCGAACGGTTAGGCTAACATGAATGGCTTGGGTTCGAATCCGGCATTTTTCGTCAACCAGCTTTGAGTGGGGAACATCTCGGCCCCTGGTGGGGCCACAAATAGCAGAAGATATTATACTATGAACAAGAATAAACCAGATAAAAAAAGAGGTGCAATAACTGGAAGTAAGAAAGTATATGCATGTAAATACAGAACGTTCAATAAAAATCTTGGAATTGGCTTTAATTTCTTAATATTGATCTTCGACATACATGACAAATTAAAAAGACGTGCAAAACTAGCACGCTGCGACCATCACAAAACTTTCTCCTCTATAATTCTAAATAACATCGACACTTACTAGTTATAATATGCACAAAAACTTTCATCAACATAACTTGTCACAATAAATAAAGATTTTACATATGTAATTTGGTGCTTTAACCAACAGATATGCTGAAATACAGCTATCTGAAAAATCTCAGAAAATGAACACCAGTAATGCCACTTATTGTCCAATATACACCCAAACTGAATCATCATAATTTTTCATAAAATCCATCTCATGTACCAAATTTGGTGCATTTATATATTAAATAATCATAAGATAAAAAAACTTTTTATAAACCATGTTTTTAAATTTTCTGTTGACTCATAGCTATAGAACTAACCACATTAGCACTTTATCAATGCGTATGAAATCTTTAAAGTGATAGTGACGTCACTTTTTGTGAGATGCATAATTTAACTTTTTACAATTTTTTAACTCTCACGTTTAAATGTCGAAAGAAAATGAACTCGTATTTTTTTTTTTTTTTTTTCTGGGCAACAATTAAATTATAGCTAATATTTTAATGGCTATTTATAAGGTATTAGGAGGTTATTATTTTCATATTTTAATTAATTAAAAGAAAACTGTTCGAAAATTCGAAAATCGGACTTCGAAATATTGTGTTGTCATCGGGTTGTGAGCTATTGTGAAAGTTTCAAATGTCTAGCTAGTAGGGAAGTTAGTTAAAAAAAGATTGCAAGATTTATACCGGACAAACAAACAAGAATCGAAGTTAATAAAAACATGGTAAAAAGCTGAACGTAAGCAAGAAATATTGCAGCTTAGCAGCCCTACCAATATGCATTTAAACTGAATCAACAGAGTTTTTATAATATGTATTTCATATCCATATAAAGATAGGTGCATTTATATTAGAAGTTAAGGTATTGCTTTTTTTGCAAAAAGGTTATATTGTAGCAAAGCAGCGCCATTTTTCGACCGATATACACTCAAATTGAATTAACATAGTTTTACATCAGCGCCTTGTCTGCACTTATACACTATAGAAGCTGAGATGTAGCCCTCCCTTAAATGGGGGGAATTGTAGAATTGCAACACTACCTTTGTTCAATATATCTCAAAAACTAATCAACACCAGTTTAAATCAAGGTCCAATTAAACATAAACTTTTGTTAAATTCTATTGATTGGTTCGCAACTACAGCGTTCACAAAATTGTGGTAAGACACATACAAAGAGGCACTTTCTAAAACTGGTGAAATAGTAATTTAGAAATCGCAAAAATCGGAGATCCTTCAAAAGTCAAAGGTCGAAAGTTTTCATGAATCGAATGCTTTCTTCTTACGTATACAGAAGATAGTAAAAATATACAGAATTTTATAAAATTAAGTAAATATTTCAAGAAAATCAATTCAATTTTTTTCTTTTTCTTTTTTTTCTTTCATTATCTTTTTTTGAGAATATCACTGCTACAATTTCTGTTACCTTCCCTGTAACCTGAGGAAAACATTGACAAATCTCCGAACTCTCTTTTTTTTTTTTTTTTCTGAATTGCAGCAAAGACATTATTTGGATTTTATTTGTTTATTTTTTTTTAAATCAAAATGTAGATATTTTTTATTCAATACAGAACCTGTTACTCTAAATTTCTTAAATGAGACTTTTATAAACCAATATTTTGGGATGGAATTGGAAGGGCAGTCTCATTCTCCAGTCAATTTCGGTTGTGGAGCACTGTAAATTTGTTGTTTGCCCAAATTCTTCGAAAGAAAGCATAAGGTGAAATGTTACAAGCATCCAAATTAACAGTTTTTCACTGTACATGTGATAAATTATGTTGCATACAGGAAAGATCAGCACATCAGAAATGTTTTATGTTGTTCAGGGTACTCCATGACTGATTAACAAAATATTACTTTCTGTGAGTCTGGTACTGTTCGTCATTCTTTTCTGTACGTGCATTTTTTATTACTGAAACATAATTAAAATTTTGCATAATCCATTTTCCACATATTTACTCCTACTGCTGACATTTGGTACTAATTCTTCTTTTTTTTTCTTTTTTTCAGAAGTTATCTTTTTAGTGCTATAGAGACCTATTTCAGTCGGTACAGTTGTCGAATTTTTATAGGTCACTCTTAATTAGTGCTAAAGGCCTATTTCAGTCGGTTTATTGAATGGGGATTTATTGAATGAAGTCCCCCCAAGGCACAACTTTGACATGAGTCCCCCCCAAGGTACCCCTATTTCAGTCGGTACAGCGTTGTCGAATTTTTATAATACACTCTTAATAGTGCTAAGGGCCTATTTCAGTCGGTTTATTGAATGGGGATTTATTGAATGAAGTCCCCCCCAAGGCACAACTTTGACATGAGTCCCCCCAAGGCCCAACTTTGACATGAGTCCCCCCCAGGCCCAACTTTGACATGAGTCCCCCCAAGGCCCAACTTTGACATGAGTCCCCCTCAAGGTACAACTTTGACATGAGTCCCCCCCAAGGCACACCTTTGACATGAGTCCCCCCCAAGGCACACCTCCCCCTCATTGGGAAAAAGAGAAAAAACGTTGTTTTGCGGCTATAAGACAGTTTGGACTTCCAACGTTATTTGTTACAATATCTGCAGCTGAAACACATTGGTTTGATTTAATGAAAACTTTATCATGGAATTTAGATCGTCACGAATTAACTAAAGAAGAATTTGTCGATATTAACAAGTTTAGCAGTAGGCCTCTGGCACTAAATTAAAATCTGTCAATGTCAGATTTTCATGTTTTAAATAATGAAATAATGTCGTGTCTGTATAATTTTTATGTATCTTTTATCTTTTTTGATTTTATTCTATTCATTAGTGTTAGTTTCAGAGGCTTTCAAACAGTCAAAATGGTTTTATATCCACTCTACATACATATATAAATTCAAAAGATGTATACTCATCAGAAATCAAAATGTGTGCTAAATGCAATTATAATAATCTGGTGTGGCAGTCATACGACTTTCTCTAACTCAGCATTTCAATACCATAAAGATGGTCTGCAGATTAAGGGACAATATAATAAGTGCTGTATATAAACCTACGTTAAAAGTAATTAAAAATAAGTTTAAGGTAAATAATTTTGTGAAAAAGAGCTATCACGCTCCCTTCAACCCCCATTTAAATACAATATTTACATTTATATAGAATTCAAGGCTGTTATTAAATTAAAAAATTCATTCCGAATTATTCAGACAACTTTCACACGTATTATTTCTTGAAACTTATAAATATTGATAAAGCTTTTCGAGTAGAAATATCACATAAGAACTTTAAAATACAACTTGGGAATTGCCTGCAATTATTTGTTTGTAAGTTACGCTGATAGCAGAGGTACATAAAAATCAATCATTAAAAACTTGACTTTAGTATTTCGAGAACATCAAAACGCGTAATTATACAATAATTAATTAATTTAAGTAAAAGCGCTGAAAGTTTAATTTAAAAAAATTCTTTTTCTACCATATGGGTATGAGGAATTAATTTTCATTCATGAGAGTTTTTCCTGGATATGGTAAGATATGGTAAAGAACTTCAACCAATGCCATTGAATGAAGAGAAAGCTTTTGCTTAGTTATTGGTAGCCCTGCATGTCTTCTATAAATTGTATACACACCACATTTTGCCCTTAAGTATAGTCTTTTATTTATAACATACAGCGCAACCTGAATTGCATTTCCAGCAATTTCCTTGTATAGTCCCGCTATATTCTAGTTATTTTGGATAGCTCTAATGGAAACGAATGCCGAATGGTTTTCATACCGTATTCCATATGAAACATGCTTTTACACATAATACATATATATATATATATACGTTCATTTGATATTTTGTTTAGTGCAGCCTACAGATGTTAAACTGTACACATCGAAAATTTCGCCCGTAGACGTAATGTATTTGAATTCTCTTGGATATCCCTGTACACGAAGTATTTGCTTGATCTCAACGAAAAGTGTATCATCCTTATATGATGCAGATTTAGAATACTGACAAAACATATACAAAACCACTTTCAAACACGTATAATATATATATATATATTATTATTAAAAATGTACACGAAGCTTTTCGCTACTATTACATAGCATCATCATGTGATGTTTTTTTAAACATAAGAAAAGAGAGTATACAGCCTTATATATATATCAAAGTAGTTTTATAAAGTCAAAAAATTAAGTCTTGTACGCAACATGATGAGTCACTTGAGTTACTTTGAGGTTACACCAGGGTTACATACCAAATCCTGTAAAATCATCGTTTTTCAGTGTTTTTTACAGGATTTGGTATGTAACCCTGGTGTAACCCCAAAGGAACTCAAGCGACTCATCATGTTGTGTACAAGACTTAATTTTTTGACTTTAGAAAACTACTTTGGTATATATATATATATATATATATATATATATATAATGCTCTCTACTCTCTTTTCTTATGTTAAAAAATTTGATGTGGGCACCACATGACTTCCTTATACACTTTTAGAAATATACATAATGTTAAAAAATATTGTCACTGGACCCGAAACAGTTGGCTAAAAATATTTAAAAAAAAAATACATGCATACGTAAAAAAAAAAAAAAAAATAAATAAATAAATAAAATTGTGCCTTGAGGGGACTCATTTTAAAATCCTTGGGGGGGGGGGGGACTCATGTCAAAGTTGTGCCTTGGGGGGACTCATGTCAAAGTTGGGCCTTGGGGGGCCTTATTTCAAAGTTGCACCTTGGGGGGACTCATGTCAAAGTTATGCCTTGGGGGGGACTCATGTCAAAGTTGTACCTTGGGGGGGACTCATGTGCCTTGGGGGGGACTCATGTGCCTTGGGGGGAACTCATGTGCCTTGGGGGGGACTCATGTCAAAGTTGTGCCTTGGGGGGGGACTTCGGATCCGAAACAATTGGATAAAAGTGTTAAAAAATGCATTTTCACCGTGTTTCTGAACTATTCCGGAAGTTTCAAATCTCTAACTAGTCGGGAAGTTAGTTAAATAGATTTTCTGTTGAATCATATAAACGCTGCTAAAGGCAGCAGTGACACGAAGCAATTGGCTAAAAATATTTAAAAAATGCATTGTCACCGTGTTCTGAGCTTTTCTGGAAGTTTTAAATGTCTAGCTAGTCGGGAAGTTAGTTAAAAATCGATTGCAAGATTTGTACTGGTAACGCTGCTGAAGGCAGCAGGTATCGGAAACAGATGGCCAAAAATATTAAAAAAACGCATTGTAAACGTGTTCTGAGCTTTTCTGAAAGTTTCAAATGTCTAGCTAGTCGGGAAGTCAGTTAAATTGCAAGATTTGTCCAAACCGTTTTTGAGTTATTACCGTTTTTTGATACATTATGGCCAAAACCAATGTATTTTTGGTCATTATGAACCTAATTTTCCAAAATATCTCCAAAATGGAAAATCATACAAAGTCCAAAAAGGAAGGTGCAGAACTATATGTTATAACAAACCTATGTACCAATTCGCAACTTTCTACGTTCAACCGTTTTTGAGTTATTACCGTTTTTTGATACATTATGGCCAAAACCTATGTATTTTTGTCATTATGAACCTAATTTTCCTAAATATCTCCAAAACGGAAAATCATACAAAGTCCAAAACGGGAGGTGCACAACTAGATGTTATAACAAACCTATGTACCAATTCGCAACTTTCTACGTCCAACCGTTTTTGAGTTATGCGACATACACACACACCCACACACAGACACACACACACACATACAGACGTCACGAAAAATCGTGTAAAATCGCTTATATCTCTAAAACGAGAGCTCGTGTTCAGACGACACTTGCAGGTGTACAACTATACATCATGACAGTCACACGTATAAATTGGCAACATTCAGCGATCATTCGTTTTCGAGCAATGTGAAATACAAAATCCATTTCGCAAATCGGGATTACTATACTTCCTTATACTTTGTATAAGGAAGTAAAAATGCATGCATACGTAAAAAAAAAAAATAAATAAATAAATAAAATTGTGCCTTGAGGGGACTCATTTTAAAATCCTTGGGGGGGGGGACTCATGTCAAAGTTGTGCCTTGGGGGGACTCATGTCAAAGTTGGGCCTTGGGGGGCCTTATTTCAAAGTTGCACCTTGGGGGGACTCATGTCAAAGTTATGCCTTGGGGGGGACTCATGTCAAAGTTGTACCTTGGGGGGGACTCATGTGCCTTGGGGGGGGACTCATGTCAAAGTTGTGCCTTGGGGGGGGGGACTTCGGATCCGAAACAATTGGATAAAAGTGTTAAAAAATGCATTTTCACCGTGTTTCTGAACTATTCCGGAAGTTTCAAATCTCTAACTAGTCGGGAAGTTAGTTAAATAGATTTTCTGTTGAATCATATAAACGCTGCTAAAGGCAGCAGTGACACGAAGCAATTGGCTAAAAATATTTAAAAAATGCATTGTCACCGTGTTCTGAGCTTTTCTGGAAGTTTTAAATGTCTAGCTAGTCGGGAAGTTAGTTAAAAATCGATTGCAAGATTTGTACTGTTAACGCTGCCGAAGGCAGCAGGTATCGGAAACAGTTGGCCAAAAATATTAAAAAAACGCATTGTCAACGTGTTCTGAGCTTTTCTGAAAGTTTCAAATGTCTAGCTAGTCGGGAAGTCAGTTAAATTGCAAGATTTGTCCAAACCGTTTTTGAGTTATTACCGTTTTTTGATACATTATGGCCAAAACCAATGTATTTTTGGTCATTATGAACCTAATTTTCCAAAATATCTCCAAAATGGAAAATCATACAAAGTCCAAAAAGGAAGGTGCAGAACTATATGTTATAACAAACCTATGTACCAATTCGCAACTTTCTACGTTCAACCGTTTTTGAGTTATTACCGTTTTTTGATACATTATGGCCAAAACCTATGTATTTTTGTCATTATGAACCTAATTTTCCTAAATATCTCCATAACGGAAAATCATAGAAAGTCCAAAAAGGGAGGTGCACAACTAGATGTTATAACAAACCTATGTACCAATTCGCAACTTTCTACGTCCAACCGCTTTTGAGTTATGCGACATACACACACACACACACACACAGACACACACACACACATACAGACGTCACGAATAATCGTGTAAAATCCCTTATATCTCTATAACAAGAGCTCGTGTTAAGACGACACTTGCAGGTGTGCAACTAGATATCATGACAGTCACACGTATAAATTGTCAACATTCGGCGATCATTCGTTTTCGAGCAATGTGAAATACAAAATCCATTTCGCAAATCGGGATTACTATACTTCCTTATACTTTGTATAAGGAAGTAAAAAAGAAAAAAAAAAAAAAAAAAAATCACCTGCTGATGCTGCGTAATAGTAGCGAAAAGCTTCGTGTACATATTTAATTAAAAAAAAAATATATATATATATATAACGTGTTTAAAAGTGGTTTTATATATGTTTTGACTATGTTAACACGTGAAATCATTGCAAATTTTAAACTTTTAGAAGTTTTAAATTTTAATTATAATTTTAGAATACTGAGTTTGGATTTCCTGCTCTGATTTGTTCTTGAGATATGGTGATAGCAAACACACACAAACAGAGAGACCTACAGACCAACCACTAAAAAACTGATTTTCGGGTTTAGGGAACCTCAAAATGTGTAAATGTGGCAAAAACACAATTTAGAAAATTTGACCCAAAACAACATTTTCCTTACCAACATGGTAGAGAAAATGTCGTTTTGGGTCAACTTAAAGATGGGTCAAGTCATGGATATGTCAAATATGGGTAAAACAAAGTAAAAGGGGACAATACAAATAAAGGCACAAGAGTAGTATTCTGTGTTACACATTACTGGTGATGTCTTAGGATGCTACTGCGGGTTAAAAACAAACGTTTTTAGGTAGTTCCATTCTTAAGCTTTTAGGATAGCCTAGGAAAAAAACAGCCAAGATGGCAAAAACATGTCAGTATAAATAATAATAATAATATATAAAGTTTGACAAATATAAAAATAAGAATTAACAATTATTTTTCTTTTCCGACCCAACGTTTATTTTATTAAATACAATATTGCAATAAATACAAAGACGAACAAAACATTTATACGCTTGTTATTCCTGTTCAAAATAAAAAGTCAACAAAATATGTTTAGAATATTTTTACAAAGTTTTTTCAATTAACTACTACACATTGTTAACAATGCAGCATAAAAATGTACACAATTTTAACAATGCACCATAAAAATGTACACATTTTACAAATGCAGTATTTTACTTACTTCACTTTACATTTTATAAAAAAAACATGATTACACATGTACAAAAACGAACAAAACATTAATGCTATTCCTATTCATAATAAAAATCCAACAAAATATTTTATAGAACATTTATTTTCAATTAACCAAGTTTCTAAATCTAAAACTTCTATCGTTCTTACACAACATAATAAAACAGAGAAATTTGCACAATACTATTTTTTTTTTTTTTCTGTTTCCATTTCTCTTCACGAGATTTATGCTCTGCGACAAACGAAATTCCCGCAGAGGGACTGTTTTGGTTGATATTTTCGAACTATTTTGAAAAACTATTTCCATACATTAAATTTTTGTTATTAAAACAATTATTGTGTGTTTTTGCAGTTTAAGGTGTTGCATATATTTTTCTATCATCAAATAAAAGTAGTCGTTAATAATCCAACCATAAAAATTATTTAATGAAAGTTTGGAAGATCAAACTGACATTTTTCTGATTGCTTTGCACCATGAAGTACTTTAACTTTTAACTAAAATTCTTAACAATGTAGCATACAATATTTCATTTATCTCTCTTTACGTTTTAAAAATGCATGATTGCACAAGTACAAAGATGAACAAAACATTAATATGGATGTTATTCATGTCCCAAATAAAAATCCAGGGAAATATTTTTGAAACATTTTACAAAGTATTTTCAATTAACGAAGTTTCCAAATCTAAAACTTTCATCATTCTCATACAACAAAATAAAACTTGAGAAATTTATACAATACTACTTTTTTTTACTTTTTCTCTCTATCTCTCCCCACGAGATTCATGTTCTGCGACAAACGAAGTTCCCTCGGAAGGATTGTTTTGGTCGATACTTTCATTCACTTTTGAAAAGCTATTTCCATATTTGAGTTTTCTGTTATTCAAAGAAAAAGCATTTTTCTACTTATTTTGAATAGAGGGAGATTTTACTTTAAATCTATATTCTGTTTGCAAAGTGTCGCAGAAAGCAAACGAACACTAGATATGCTATATTCGGTCGTTATCGAACCGTAGAGAAAAATTTAAGAGTAAAGGAATGCATTTCACTGCCGAAGAACATTTTTAGGCCGAATAAAGCTTTCTCTTGTTATTAGTTGGCTTTTTTTTTTTTTTTTTTTTTTTTACTGAAGAAAATAGAAAATTTGTAAACAATGAAAGAAGTAAATTTAATCAAAGGAAAAATTTAAACAAAAAATTGGGGTTAAGAAATGTTTTTCTTTTTATGCACTAGATTAGCTATGTTTAAAAACTTTCCTTTTATTTTTTTTAATATCTGTTAATCCCCCAATTAATAAACACACTTATAAAAATCTTGTATGAATTTTTTAATATTTTTTTTATCCCCCCCCCCCCAAAAAAAAAAAAAAAAAAGAAAGGGAAAAAAAAAAAATAATATATATATGAATAGATTAAAAAATTTATTTAAAGGACCGCACAAAAGAATTCCGATGACATTCTGTAATCATTCAAATGATGTCAAATTAGGTTGAAATATTAATGTATTACAGTTTATTAAGTGTGACCTTTTTTACTGGTGTATATAATAACTGAGGCACCACGGGACACTCAAACATTTTCGTACCATTACGGTCTATAGATGGTATTTTTTAATGTATTTTAACATGGTTACACTTTATTAAATATATTTAAATGTTATTAGAATATTTAAAAGCTTATTTTTCTGTGGTATATTGTGGGCACAGAATTTGTAATTAGTTTACCGAATTACACAAAATAATTCCGATATGTTATGTAATCATTTTACGTGAAATTTGGTACAAATATTTATGACTTACAAGGAAATAATACGAGGGTATCAGTCACTAGGAATACATAAAATATATACATATAGATGGATGTAGACAGGGAGATACAGCGGGCTTGAGAGGGGGGGGGGGAACCCCTCAGAAACTTATCTGTTTATGTATTGAGTCAATCATATATATACATGACATGGAATTTTTAAAATATGATGTGGTGAATAGAGAGTGGTGAAAATAGGACGTTGAGGCTCATGATCTGCAGATCCACTAGTTGTAAATACTATGGTAACTCTTCCTTCAACTACATTAATATGTTAATACAGTTGAAGTAAATATTATCTCGTTACTAATAAAATTTCCAAATTTAATTTTTTATAATATTACGAGTCTTTATCAATCCCAAAGTCCTTATAGAAAAACCGTGTTTGATGCAAGAATATAGAGTAAAGAAAAAAATAAATCTCCATGTTACTTACTCAACGTTTTAAATTGATTTACACAATAAACTGAGTTTTTTGGGGGGTATATGTAATGTTTCTAAGTTTTAAAATGATTTTATTTTATTATAAGCAATGAGGTAGTTTTTCTCTCAATTGCATTAACATGGACTGAAAAAATTATTAACTCAAAAAATAATTCTCTAAATGTGAATGTTTAGAATTGCGTGTTTTTATCACTCCGAAAATTCTCCGTTGTGTGGTGCATAATTTGAATGCTAAATTGCGTTTCTAAGATTTTTCCAATGTTTTGAATTCATTTTTCAAGAACAAACTGAGTTCTTCGGAAGTATATGTATTGTTTTTGAGGGATTTAAATTGATTTTATTTACTATTTAAATGATGTGGTAGTTTTTCTCTCAACTTTTTATACATGTTATTATGGTTAAAAGAAAATATTATCTCACTACTTATGGGTCATTTCATTTTAAATCAACAAATTTTCAAAAAAGTTATTGCATCACCATTTTTGATTTTGATAAAAATTTGCGTGTGCATTCCTCATGCTTCCTATACCTCAAAAATACATGTTTTTTATTTTTAAAAAATTTATTCTTTGATATTTAGGCTATTTTTGTCATTGCCAACACTAAAAATTAGGTATTCTAACACATTGCCTTATGAATTGTAACTTTTTACTTTCCGAACACTATAGTGAGGAAAGTATTGTAATCATGTCAAAAATCCGAATTCGAGATTTTGATGTTTCTATACGTTTCGAGGTCCAACGAGTCCGTTTTCACTATTTTTACGATGATGTATGTATGTGTGTGTGTATGTATGTGTGTATGTATGTGTGTATGTCTGTGAGTGAACACGCTAGCGTCTAAACGCTTCGTTCGAATAAGCTGAAAGTTGGTACGTATATTGTAAGTCACCATAGTACGAACCCTATAGATTTTGGTGAATCTAGCACTTATAGTTTTATTACAGGGACACAATGAAAAATTCCTTATCATTATGGCCAAGGGACCAAAATCTTAAAAGTGCGATAGCATCTAAACGCCTTATTCAATTGCGCAAAAACTTTATACACATATTATAGGTCACAGATACTCAATCTGTATAGATTTTGGAGAATCTAGCACTTATAGTTTTTTTACAGGGACACAAAGAAAAATTCTTTGCCAAATTTTTAAAAGTGTGATAGCGTCTAAACGCCTTATTAATCTCAGCAAAGAATTTGTACGCATGTTATAGGTCACATTTGAACCAACTGTATAGATTTTGGTGAATCTAGCACTTACAGTTTTTTTACAGGGACACAAAGAAAAATTCTTTATCTTTATGGCCTATGAGATCAGCAATAGCATCTAAACGCCTTATTCAATTGAGCTGAAAATTTGTATGAATATTATAAATCACTGTTGCACTAACTATAAGCATTTTGGTGAATCTAGCATTTATAGATTTTTACAGGGACACAAAGAAAAATTCTTTATCCTTATGATCTAAGGGCTCAAAGTTCAGTAGCGTTAAATAAAACCTCGTGTGATATATGGAGAAAAATACTCAAACACTCTGTTATGGTTTTCTCTTTTTTGTTTGTTTAGCAACTCCTCTTTCTTTATTTTATCTACAAAACTGTTAGTTACTCAATGTTCGGAAAGTCGAGTGGAGTCACTCCAGATTTTTTTTTTCTATCAAAGCTATAGAGCTCAACTATAGCTCATTGGAAAACTAAGAGAAAGATCTTTTACCATATTACATCAATAAATTTTAGATTAAAAAAAAAAAAAAAAAACACCTTTTTAAGGTCAAAATGTGTGATGCAAAATTATTTCTTTACCACTTTTGAAAATTTAAAAACTCATAAAGGGCTTGGAATAACAAGCCCTCTTTTTTTTTTCTTACATACATATGTATGGTTACTTATTGCATTAAAAAAAATTGGCTTGTTACTCTGCCCCCTTCACAAGATATAACCCCTCAAAGTTGCGCATTTTCTAAAAAATCCAGTTTTCGATGCTGAAAAAAATCATGTGGGGGGCAAGGTAATTATTTATTTATTTTTTATTTTTATTTTTTTTTTTTTTTACTTGTCTGTTTTTTAAGTACTTCTTACCAGCTTAACAACAACAACAACAAAAAAGATTGCTTTGTTATTTAAAACCATTCGGCAGTTTCTGAATTTTCAAATAATTTACTGAAACAATGCAATTTTTTCATGTCCTCTTTTTTTTTTTTTGTAAATATGCTATTCATTATGCATTTTTCTTATTTGATGGTTTTAGGTTAACCTCACAAATAGTAATTTAACATACTCCTACCTCTCCTCATTTGTGAGCATAGTATGTATATGCCAGCTGCAACAAGAATGGTGAACACACGAGAGCAATTCTTTGAAGGCAAACAGTGCCTACTAGTGGTTGGCACTGTGCCAGTGACAAAGCTACTTGCTCATTCATCATCATCATCATCATCATCAATTTCAGCTTTTATCAATCCACTGCAAGATGAAGGTCTCTCCTAGCTGATTCCAAACTGTCCTGATTTCTGCAATTCTTCTCCAATCTGCTCTTCCAAACATCACAATTTCATCTCTCTAACGACACAGCGGTCTCTTCCTCGGTCTTTTCTTATCTTTTGGTATCCAAAATAGGACTTTGGTGGTCCATCTATCCTCATTTCTTCTCGCAAGGTACCCAACCCAGCTCCATTTTATTGAAAACAATTTCGACCAATACAAGGTAAGACAAAAGATTTGCATAATGATATCACTTTCAATTGCTGAATAGCTCAGTTGCTTCTTTAACTATGAAAGGAGTAGGTAGATTGCTAGGACAGTGTTTCTGCTGTAAAATCTTGTAAAGTTTAGTGTTTGATGACTTTTTTTTTTTTTTTTTTTTTTTTTTTTTCAGGGTTAAGATATATACATATTTACAGAATATTTTGGTGAAGCTCTTTTCTTGTTGAAGGTGAAACAAGAAATTATTTTTAAAAATTCTTAAATATAAGTTTGTCTTTCTGCCTATAAAGAGTGAATAAATTATGAATAACCTTAAATGCTCTATGTTGGAAATAAAAGTATATGATGTCGAAGAAAAATATAGGATCCACTTTTTTTATCCTAAAGGACCTGGAACATCATTTAAAAAATCACGTCATGAAATGCAAACTTGCGTCCGATTTCAAGATACTTTGAAAATCCTGACTCCGTCCGAATTATGGTCTGCGCAGGGAAGAAGCCATAATATCACACAGGTGATGAGTGAACATTTGTCAACTCTTCTTTGTGAGACAATAAAACACTGATTTTGCATGCTTTGAGAGTTCAGTTAATTATTCTTTATCTCCAGATACTAAAAATCTTAAATCAGCTTGTTAAAGTTTAAATATGTTCTTTGTAACTGAAAGGAGTTTTTTTTATTATCTGTTTTAACCATTTAAAATTAGCAATTAAGTATAAAATTACCTTTCACTAAAAACTAATATTAAGAATTGTGAAAATAATTATCTTGTTTCAAAGCGATTATTTGAAAATTTAGACCCCCTAAAACTGCCAAATGCCTTTAAATAACAAAGCAATCTTTTTTTTCAGTTCCCGCATCATACTATAGGTATGGGGAACTTAGGTAATCGCGAAAATTTTCGACCTCGGTTTTTTTACTTTTCTACACGTTTTCAGGTGTGAGGAATCCGAAAATGACAAAATTTCTATAGTGTCTGTCTGTAGGGTGTCTGTTAGTCTGTAAGTCTGTTAGTCTGTTAGTCTGTTAGTGGGTCAGTCCGTTAGTTTGTTAGTCTGTGTACACGATATCTCAAGAACAAATTGTCGCAGAGAGGTCAGATCAGTTTTAAAATATTACTTTCGACACTGGCAAGAACCCTATTCTTTTGCAACATTCGAATTTAAAAACTTCGTAAGTTATTAGAAATTTACGATTTTCTTAACATGGGAGAATAGGACAAAAATTCACTTAAACGTGCATTAAATGAAAACTTTTTACTGTAAAATTGTCAGACCAGTTTTAAAATATCAGTTTTGATGCCGGAATGAACATCTGTAACTACAAATATGCTACTTTGAAAATTTCGCAAGTTACTGGAAATTTACGAATTTCTTAACATGGCAGTATAGGGAAAAATTTCACATAAACGTCAATTTTGAGAGATATTTTCATCGTAAAGATGTCAGACTACTTTTGAAATATTATTTAGGACACTGGCATGAATATTAATGACTGTGAATTTTCCAATATAAAGATTTCGTAAGTTATTGGAAATTTACGAATTTCTTAACATGTCAGAATAGAGCAAAATTTCACATAAACGCCAATCTTGAGGGATATTTTCAGCGTAAAGATGTCAAACCACTTTCGAAATATTGTTTAGGATACTGGCATGAATATCATAGACTATGATTTTTCCAATTAAAAAAAATTCGTAAATTATTTGGAATTTACGATTTACGTAACATGTCAGAATAAGGCAAAATTGATCATAAACTTCCATTTTGAGGATCCTAAATACATTAGACAACTTCAAAATTAAGTTTATGATATTTGTTTGAACATGATTGAATACAAATATTCTACTAGGAAATTTTCGTAAATTATTCGTAATTTACGATTTTATCAACATAGCGAAATTGTAAATTTTTCATATAAATATGAATTTTGAGGTTTATTGCATTGGAAATAGTAGCATGAAAACTAAACAACAGAATTGACCCTGATAAAATAAATTAATAAATTAGAATAAGATAATTATATCCAAGTGAACGGTGGATAGCCTATTAGGCGGGGATTTCATTCTGTCACTGTATCAAGCTTTGGTCAAATTCATTTCTTGTAACATGATTATAATATCTCTCGCACTAGAAATTTCTGAGAACATAAATATGATGGGGAACTGAGCAGAGTCCACCTATGCCAACTAGTTTTTTTTTGCTGTTGAAAGCTGGTAAGAGGTACTTAAAATCAAACAATTAAAAAAAAAAAAAATTACACTGTTCCCCACATGATTTTTTTTAGCATTGAAAACTGCATTTTTTAGAAAATGTGCAACTTTGAGGGGTCATATCTTGTGAAGGGGGCAGAGTAACAAGTTATTTATTTTCTTTTTTTTTAATGCAATAAGTAACCATACATATGTATGTAAAAAAAAAAAAAAAAAAAGAGGGCTTGTTATTCGAAGCCCTTCATGAGATTTTAAATTTTCAAAAGTGGTAAAAAATTAATTTTGCATCACACATTTTGACCTTAAAAAGATAAGCTTTTTTTCTTTTTTTTTTTAAATCTAAATTTTATTGATACCATATGTAAAAATATGTTAGCTTTCGAATGAGCTATGGTTGAGCTCCATAGCTTTGATAGAAAAAAGTTATAGTTCATAAGACAAACCATTAAAATACCCAATTTTTGTTGTTGCTAACAACAAAAATAACCTACACCGTGACCAATAAGTTCTCATACAACTTTTGAAGCACGTTAAAAAGTTGTACGTATGTGTTACTGTAGTCCCAATTATTTTGCAGGCAATCTAGTGTTAGTTATAAAGCTATCGCAAGTGTAAGTGTTGTACTAATTATATTTTTTCTTTACCTAAGTAGAATGAAAAAATTGTGATAAGTAAATTCATCAAAGAAGAGTAGCCGATTGAAATTTTCAGAGACTTGAAAGCCCTGGGAGTGAAGAGAGATTTCATTTTCAGAACTATCAGAAGGTGTAATGAGACATCATCTGTCGATGACAGAAAAAGATCTGGCAGAACGAGGTCCGTTAGGACAAAAGAGGCTGTGGAAAGGGTCAGGAAAATGATACGACGAAACGGACAAAAATCTGCTAGAAAACTAGCATGAGAGCTGAAAATATCGAGGGGAACAATGTTAAACATTCTGAAAAAGGACCTTGGGTGCAAGGTTTATAGAAAACGTAAAATTCACGGAGTTTCGTATTCTGTTAAGATGAAAAAGAAGCAAAGGGTGGGAGAAATTCTTGGTTGGCACACTGGGGATGAATTTGTCTTTTCAGACGAGAAACTATTCATTTTACAGCAAAGTCTGAACCCCAAAAATGACAGAGTATGGTCAGTTTCTATTGATAACATCCCTGAGGGACAGCATTACGTTCCGCGTTATCAAAATGCTTCGTCTCTGATGAATTAGGCCGCTATTTCAAAAAGCGGAAAACTCCAGTTAGTATTCATTGATAAAGGGGTAAAAATCAATGCCCAATATTATGAAACTGAGGTTTTGGAAAAAGTTTTACTACCAAATGTCCAGTGTATGTATGAGGTGGAATATTTCTGCTTCCAACAAGATGATGCCCCATCTCATACCGCACGTTTGGTTCAGGAGTGGTGAAGTCAAGATTTACCTGACTTTTTGACAAAGAACGAATGGCTTCCCAACTCCCCCGATATGAACCCGTTTGATTATTTTGTTGGTCATATATGCTCTCCCAACTGAGTAACTATAAAATTACCGATCTGAGCAAATTCAAAAATGTAATTCAAACGATATGACAGGAAATGTCAATAGAAGCTGCGCGTGCCGCATGTGATGGATTTGAAAAGAGACTTAAGCTCGTTAAGAAACTAAAAGGCGGAATTATTCCAAAGCATTTATTGTAAAGATACTCAATGACTACTACTTTAATTTTAAGCAAAAAGTTTTTGTATGATTTACTTTTTGTTACTGTAATTAAAATTTGAAAGTGTATGAGAACTTATTGGTTACGGTGTATATATCACGTAATATATTTTTTTTTTAATAAAAAATATACGCTTTTGAGGTCTAGGAGACATGAGGAATGCACATGCGAATTGTCATCAAAATCAAAAATGGTAGTGCGCACCACATTTGTTGATTTAAAATAGAATGACCCTTATAACTTCCAAATGTTAATGTTTTATAACATTGAGTCTTTATCAATGACAAATTTCTTTTAGAAAAACATTGATGATACATGATTCAACATGATTCTAGAATAGAATTACACTCTGTGTCATTTTCTTGGCATTTTAAATTAATTTTCAAGGACAAATTAAATTGTTCGGTACATTTGCAACGTTTTGGGCTTCTTAAATCTATTTTATTTAATTTATTGTAATGTGGGGATTTTTCCGTCAACTGCAGTGATATGTTTATATGGCTGATAGGAATATTACTACTTCATTGCATATAACTTCCAAATGTTAATGTTTAATAGGATTACGAGTCCTCCTCTCTCCGAAAGTGCTTATAAGACCTGTGACAGATTCAGTAACATAGAAGGCATCACTTGAATTACAACTTTAGTTAAAATTCAAACTTATTATTTTAGTAAAACTAAAAAAAATACTCTTGTTAAGTAACATAACAAAGTTTTAATAATAAGAAAAAACAGTACAAAAAAAAAATCTATTTAACATCCTGTTCATACAGGACAATCAGAAAAAACATGCATAACATAGAAATGTGATTCCCAGCACGTGAAAAATATTCAGAGAAGTTCAGGAAATCGAATTCTCTCTCCGATGCCTATAATTCAAGTCCTTAGAGATTTTTTCTTTTTTCAGTCCTCCGAAATTTTGATGAGGTGTAAAGGGGAAAAAAAGACTTTTTTCCCACAAGATGAGGGCCAATCCGACAGTTCGCTGTCACATCAGAAAACTGAGTTCTACACCCATTTTATAGTTCATTGGGTACCGGCATGGTGACAATTTGTCTACTTACATCCCACGTCTGCCGACCTTGTCGGATACAACTAAATCAACCATGAAATCTCGGTGTCTTAGAAGATGAGAGTCTGAATGGATGCACGGAATGTTCATTTCCATGAGCCTGCAGACAGAGAGGCACCTCGGAACTCACTCTAACAGTCGAACACAAAAGGAAAACCTTGACGATGTAACAGACCCTGAAAAAATTATAAGGTGGATTAAAAAGCCAGTTAAATCAGGATTTATGTAAAATTGTCGAATGCAAAACAACAAAAGTACAAAGTAGGCAAAAGATTCGTTAATTGTAATACTCTTTAATTAAAGTATAATTTTAGTTAATCGAACTAATTATCATACTGGATATTAATCTTATTTGCTGATGGAAAAATTATAAGGTCATCGAATTTTTTAGAGGGATATGCAAATTTTCAGCGGTAGAGAAAGCATAAAATATAAAAGGCAACTTAACAACACGTTTACGGTTGCATTAATCTTTATCTGTGCTATTGAAAAAAACGATGCTGAGGCAGAAAAAATTGTCCGATGATGCAGGAAAATCCTTGGAATGAAAGTGAGTGGAATGAATGGTGCAGCTATTTCCAGGTCTATCGGTAGGTCTAAAATGGTAGTCAATATATATATATATATATTAAATCCTTCAAAGTATGGTAAATGCAAGCGCATAGGAAGACTAAGGGCACATTCAAGGCGCCAAAAAGCGACTGTTTTCGATGGGCGTGAGACAAAAAAATGTGTCTTCTGAAACAGTTCGTGCTATAAGTCTACCATGTAGAACTGTCCGCAATGTTTTAAGTTCCAAACCGAGGGCACAGTTCGTAAAATTACAACCTCGACCCCCCTTGACAAAGAAGCATAAATTATCTCGCTTACACTTTGCTAAAAAATATGTTTCACTTGGAGATAAATGGAAAAAAAATATAGCTTTTTTCGGCTGAGAAAAAAGTTAATTTTGATGGACCAAACGGTTTTAAAAAATACTGGCATGATATATAAAAAAAAAAAAAAATAAAACCTTACTTTTCCAAGCAACAGTATGAATCAGTAATGATATGGGGAGCGTTTGCTAGCACGTTACCAGTTGTGGTAATTGATACCAAAATGAACGCAGAAAATTATCGATATTCTGGACGATAGTTTGCTTCCCAATGCTCCACTAGTTACATCAGGAGATTGGACATTTCAGCAGGATAATGCCAACATCCATGCTGCTCATTCAACATATGCTTGGTTTGAAGCCAATGTGGTCCGTTTGCTTGATTGGCCATCCTGCAGTCCAGATTTAAACTCAATGGAAAATATTTGGGGCATACTTCCGCAATCTTTTTATAAAAGCATGCGACATTATCGAGAGAAAGGCGAACTCATCAATGCGATCAGAAATGCTTGCGGAATTATCAAAAAGGAAACTATCTCGACTTGCTGCAACGATGACTGATCGACTGATATAAATCATTGAAAAAAAAAGTGATATTGTAGGATATTGACTTTATATTTTCATTCACAACTCCTAGACCTTATATTTATTTCCAAGATGAAATGCCATCACATTTCTAAATTGTCATTTAATGCTTTGATTATATTTTACATATGTTCATAACCTATGTTTATGCCTCTTAATTTCATTTTTAAAAAAGAGTGATAGTAAATTTTTCGTTCTTTAACTAAGTTTAATGCTTTTTTGTTAATATATTTTGCAGCCTTATACTTTTTCCAGGACCTTGGAAAAACTGTGTGGTAATGCGTATTTCGAGAGTAAAATTACGCCGCATGTCATTTTTCCAAACTAAGCTTTTAGAGGTAACTGTAATATTTTTGAAGATTTTATATTAATTTTATTTATAATTATAAGTAATGTGGTAATTTTTTCCTCAACTGCATTAACATGTTAATACAATTAAAGGAAGTATTACCCCATATCATATAACCTCCAAATGTTAATCTATAATAATAAATGGAAAGGTTGTCTGTCTGTCTGTCTGTCTGTCTGTCTATCTGTCTGTCTGTCTGTCTGTCTGTCTGTCTGTTCTTTTATACGTTCAGCCCCTATTGAACGCAGAAGTACAAGAATTGACATACGGATGCTCTGGAGCCTTTCCGAGGATGCTCTGGAGCCTTTCCGATGTTTTCCTCGAAACAGAATTTAAAAATCTTAATTAGTTTCGGAGATAAATAATAAATGGAAAGGTTTGTCTGTCTGTCTGTCTGTCTGTCTATCTGTCTGTCTGTCTGTCTGTCTGTCTGTCTGTTCTTTTATACGTTCAGCCCCTATTGAACGCAGAAGTACAAGAATTGACATACGGATGCTCTGGAGCCTTTCCGATGTTTTCCTCGAAACAGAATTTAAAAATCTTAATTAGTTTCGGAGATATTAATTAAAATGCTGACCCATATCGATCGCGAAAATGACCAAAAATCCTTTTTGCTTAAAAAGAGGCATTCTATCAGCATTCAGCAGACGATTTAAACGGCTCTCTCTAACGGAAAAAAAACATGTGCAAGTCATTAATGTCACATGATCTTTAACTGGGGTTAAAAATTGCAAATTTCAAAGTGCTTCAAATTTTCTTTTTCGTACACAACACTTAATATACAACCTATTCAGCACAAAACCAACCTGCAGTTAAAATTTCATCAAATTTCATTAATAAACAAAGCAGTTACATTTTAATTGCTAATTAAATTTTATTCTAACAAGTAATCTATCTTTCAATAGACGATAGGAGTTTCCATAGCAACAAAATACATTTGAAGGAACTAAAAAATACTTTTTCTTTTATTTTTTACTTCCATTACCCGACTAACGTGGTATATATATATATAGGTTTTGGCGAAATAAAAAATATTTATTTTTCTTTTTACTTCCATTAATAAAACTACCGTAGATAATGGAATTAGAGATTTCACGTGATTTACATGTTTTAGAATGTCCTGATTAGGTTTTCTTTTGTATCACAGCTACTAATTAAAATAATTTCTTAAGTAACACATTATTTGAAAGCTTTGTTGATTTGGAATTGAACAGAAGATCTTTTAAATTATCGAAAGTTTTCACCAGATTTACACGCTTTGAGGTCTCCTGAATCAGTTTTCTTTTGTATCTCAGCTACTAATTAAAATAATTTCATGAGTAATGCATCATTAGAAAGCTTACTCGGGGAACGCATAACTTGTCAGCATTGCAAAGGCTACAGAGACCTGTTTACGCACTTGGCGGTAATTGGGTTGCGATATCGGGCGATTTAGCGATGATTTCGGAAAGTTTTTTCTTTTTCTTTTTTTCGATTAAAGTAAAAAAATTTTTGAGGGTATATTTTTTAGTTTCTTTAGAAATGAATTTACACTAAATTCATTACTTACAATTTATTGTAAATCCATATTACTGCAAATTATGTAATATACTACATTTTACCTTGAGAGAAAAACAAAAACAAAAAGGTTAATACTTAAATATTTTGAAAAAGGAAAAAATTAAATAAAATATTATCTGTATGTACATTTTTTGCCTTTGTTTTCTTTAAAGAGAAACCGATTATTATATATATATATATATATATACATATATAATTTAAAAATATACTTTTAAAATATTTCGAATATATTTTGGCAGAAAAATTATTTTATCATAAGATTTAAACTGTGATTTTTAAATGCAGTATCTTCTGTGGAGAAAATGAACAAAAAGTTCTAAATGAACAAAACGTAATAGATTTTCAATTTGCATTATTATTTACCGGTTAATCAGTAAATGTTAAAAGCAGTAAAAAAATGAGAAAGTGGAAATAGTTTAAAGCTTTTATGAAAATATTTAAAAAATATTAATTTAAAATAAATAAATAAATATAGTGAATTTTCATATGCAGAGGCAATCTCTGTTTACAATTTGTTTATACATTCATTTTGTCTGTATCCCGATTTTTTTATGCTAAATGTGAATATGAGAATTTTTATATATTTATTTCTGAATAAAATTAAGAAACTCACAATTTATATGAAAGGGAAGCGAATTTTAATTTACTTGTAAATATGATTTGTCTTGATGTATTTATTTAATACTGATAAACACACACCTTTGCGACTGCTATTTTTAAAAACTGAGTTGAAACATTTATTTTCATAGCATTTTTAGGAGGTTGGAATGAGATTTTTATAGATGAGAAAGAGGGAAATGTTACGTTATTCGATTCTTTGGAATAGGAATGAAAGCATGTCATTTCACGCATTTTTCAATTTATTTTGATATATTGAATGGATAAGCATGCTTTGATATTAATGTGTGATATTAAATTTAAAAGCAATCTTAAAATTTTCAGAAACAATGTTTCCACACTTTTATTGAGGACTATTTCTTTCCGACAGCATAGACTAAATAAAAACGATTTATCTTTTTATTTTGTGATTTTGTCTTTCCTTTGGCACAGTTAAAAAAATATTAAAGGTAAAATTGAGAGATAATGTTCGACAGAAATTTTCAGAAATTTATATAGTAACCGTTTCAAAGGGCTACAATTTATAAACAAAGTTAAGAACCCCCTCCAATTTTTTTCAGGTTATTTGTATATTTAAATCGAAAAATAACTATTATAGTAAATTATGTAGAGCAATTGCAGAAAATGAGTCAAAATTCCGTCATACTTGATACTGAAAAACTTAGCAATTGAATGAATACCAATTTTGTAGCCATTTGGAATTATTTTAGATATTTAAAAATAAGTTTTTGACTTTTGTGTAGCTTTTGGAAGAACTTCGAGGCATTTTTATGAATTTAGGAGGCTCTTGGCTCTAAATTCAAATCTCAAAAGATTGATTTATAAGGACGAGAGAACTATTTCTTTCAAGAGCCAATAATAATAATAATAATTGTGTCGTTGAAATTTTGCGGTAGACTACCTTGATTAAAGCAGGCAGTGTCAGGAGTACACTTTCATGCATACACAATAAATAAATAGGCCACTTTCACAAAATTATACTATGTGTAGGACAGAATTTAAATTTCATTTCAATTCACTTGACCACTATCAGCCTTTATTTATTTATTTATTTTTAATTTAATTTAAATTAATTAAATTTATTATTTTTGTTAAATAATATAGTTTTTATTCACTTGATGAAATTATTTTACCAACTAAATCTACAGAATTATAAGTAATAATTCTATTCAATGTAAGCTTTTTCTAATCAAAATTTTTTATAATGATATCTTTAAAAGTAAATATTTTAAACTGCAATATAGAAAATCCTACATAATTGCTCTACATATCTTTAAAATTTTGTAATTCCTCTCCAAGGTATCGATCAATTTGTTATAAAGTCTCAAACAGTATTTATTTCCCAATTAATTTTCTTTAAGTAAATATCCATTAAAATAAAATTTGTTTTACAATGTAATGCTTGCTAATTATGTAATTTCGGCTTTAAATAATTGATCTGTCTCCCATTTATATATAAATTTTACATATATAAGTCTGATATATATATATATATGATAATTATTATTATTATTATTATTAAAGATAATTATGTTTTTCTTTTATTGTTCTGTTCCAGAAAAAAAAAAAAAAAAAAAAAGTAAAATCTTTAGTATATAGTGCATAGTATAAATTAATTGTAAACACTATTAGTTGTTTGTATTGGAAATAAAAATATTTTATATAACAATGCGTAAACGAATTCAAATTATATTATCAATGTAATAATAATAACGAAAAAGAAAAAGTATTTGTCGAAAAATATTTTTCCTTATTCCTGTTAGCTTGAATATTTCATTGACATATTTGGTGTGAATCTGGTGTGAAAATTTCCCAAAAGTTCAAATCCGTCAAAATTTTTACTCTATTTTTAACAGTTGTCAAATTAAAGAAGCGGACTGTGCATTAATTGTCTTCAAATTTTCGAAAATAAAGTAATCTATTAGCCCCACCAAACTGTTTCTCACTCACAATAGGGGTTAAAAGGTTGCTTCCGGTATTCCCTCTTCAGCCAATATTTCGCCAACAGACTTTCTTCGCGAAGCAATACATTGATATAAATTTTATGCTTATCTATTACAAAAAATTCCATGTGTTAACATAAATATGTTTAGTTTAAATAGTTAATCTTTTTTCAGTTTACCAGAATAAAAAAAAATCGAGAAAAAGTTTATTACACTTAAATATAGTAAAGAACTATTTTCTTTCGCGGATGTGTAATTTCTACAGGCTAATACACACTGTCAAGTTATCCTTTCCCCGAGTATAGATTTGGAATCGAACAGTGGAATACAGAAATTTGTACCGCCAGATGGCGCTGTAATATTTTAAAATTTCAAAATTTCAATTTCTAATTATGGTTAAATTATTTTTAATACATCATTCGAAAGATATTTTAAAGTTCTTTTAAATTATCGAAAGTTTTCACCAGATTTACACGTTTTGAGGTGTCCTGAATCAGTTTTTTTTTTTTTTTTGTATCTCAGTTATTAATTAAAAAAAGTTCAAAAGTAATACATCATTTGAAAGCTTATTTAGTTGATACACATTTTAAAGTACTTTTACATTATCGAAAATGGAATTCGAGATTTCACCCGATTTACACGTTTTGAGGTGTCCTGATTAGGTTTTCTTTTGTATCTCAGCTACTAATTAAAATAATTTTATAAGTAATACATCATTAGAAAGCTTTTTTGATTTGGAATCGAACAGTGGATTACAGAAATTTCTACCGCCAGATGGCGCTGTAATATTTTTAAATTTCAAATTTCAATTTCTAATTATGATTAAATTATTTTTAATACATCATTCGAAAGATATTTTAAAGTTCTTTTAAATTATCGAAAGTTTTCACCAGATTTACACGCTTTGAGGTGTCCTGAATCAGTTTTTTTTTTTTTTTTTTTTTTTTTTTTTTTTTGTATCTCAGTTATTAATTAAAAAAAGTTCATAAGTAATACTTGAAAGCTTATTTTAGTTGATACACATTTTAAAGTACTTTTACATTATCGAAAATGGAATTCGAGATTTCACCCGATTTACACGTTTTGAGGTGTCCTGATTAGGTTTTCTTTTGTATCTCAGCTACTAATTAAAATAATTTTATAAGTAATACATCATTAGAAAGCTTTTTTGATTTGGAATCGAACAGTGGAATACAGAAATTTGTACCGCCAGATGGCGCTGTAATATTTTAAAATTTCAATATTTCAATTTCTAATTATGATTAAATTATTTGTAATACATCATTCGAAAGATATTTTAAAGTTCTTTTAAATTATCGAAAGTTTTCACCAGATTTACACGTTTTGAGGTGTCCTGAATCAGTTTATTTATTTATTTATTATTTTTTTCTTTTGTATCTCAGTTATTAATTAAAAAAATTTCATAAGTAATACATCATTCGAAAGCTTTGTTAAGTTAATACGCATTTTAAAGTAATTTTACATTATCGAAAATGGAATTCGAGAGATTGGCGCTGTAATATTTTAAAATTTCATTATTTCAATTTCTAATTATGATTAAATTATTTTTAATACATCATTCGAAAGATATTTTAAAGTTCTTTTAAATTATCGAAAGTTTTCGCCAGATTTACACGTTTTGAGGTGTCCTGAATCAGTTTTTTTTTTTTTTTTTTTTTTTTTTTAATCTCAGTTATTAATTAAAAAAAGTTCATAAGTAATACATCATTTGAAAGCTTATTTTAGTTGATACACATTTTAAAGTACTTTTACATTATCGAAAATGTAATTCGAGATTTCACCCGATTTACACGTTTTGAGGTGTCCTGATTAGGTTTTCTTTTGTATCTCAGCTACTAATTAAAATAATTTTATAAGTAATACATCATTAGAAAGCTTTTTTGATTTGGAATCGAACAGTGGAATACAGAAATTTGTACCGCCAGATGGCGCTGTAATATTTTAAAATTTCAATATTTCAATTTCTAATTATGATTAAATTATTTGTAATACATCATTCGAAAGATATTTTAAAGTTCTTTTAAATTATCGAAAGTTTTCACCAGATTTACACGTTTTGAGGTGTCCTGAATCAGTTTATTTATTTATTTATTTTTTTTTGTATCTCAGTTATTAATTAAAAAAATTTCATAAGTAATACATCATTTGAAAGCTTTGTTAAGTTAATACGCATTTTAAAGTAATTTTACATTATCGAAAATGGAATTCGAGATTGGCGCTGTAATATTTTAAAATTTCATTATTTCAATTTCTAATTATGATTAAATTATTTTTAATACATCATTCGAAAGATATTTTAAAGTTCTTTTAAATTATCGAAAGTTTTCGCCAGATTTACACGTTTTGAGGTGTCCTGAATCAGTTTTTTTTTTTTTTTTTTTTATCTCAGTTATTAATTAAAAAAAGTTCATAAGTAATACATCATTTGAAAGCTTATTTTAGTTGATACACATTTTAAAGTACTTTTACATTATCGAAAATGTAATTCGAGATTTCACACGATTTACGCGTTTTGAGGTGTCCTGATTAGGTTTTCTTTTGTATCTCATCTACTAATTAAAATAATTTCACGAGTAATGCATCATTTGAAAGCTTTGTTGATCTGGAATAGGCTGTAATATTTTAAAATTTCAATATTTCAAATTCTAATTATGATTAAATTTTTTTTAATACATCATTCGAAAGATATTTTAAAGTACTTTTATATTATCGAAAGTGGACTTTGAGATTTCGCCCTATTTACATGGTTTGAGGTCTCCTGATTAGGGTTTCTTTTGTTTCTCAGCTACTAATTACTTGAACAGTAGATTACAGAAATTTCTAACTGCCAGATGGCGCTTTAATATTTTGAAATTTCAATACTCTGAGGATTTTTCATCTTTTATTTTATTTTCTTTTTCTTCTTTCTTTCTTTTTCTTTTTTTTGTTATTTTAAACATGATTAAAAAAAAAAAAAAAAAAAAAAAAAAAAAAACTTTCGCTCAATATTTATACAATTTAAAATGGTCTAATTATGTACATTAGAGACAGGTTTTCATAAGATGACCTTTTTTTTATTTTAAAATTTTGTCTAAGATAAATAAATATTAAAGTAATTAAAACAATAAACAAATGCTGCTATTATTTGGAAATTGTTCTCAAGAACAATTTTTAAATTTTTTTGTAGAAAAAAAAGTAAGAAAGAAAATGTATATTTTTACTAATATTTCTGTATTTACATAGATTTAGTGTAGAATTTATATCTAAAATAAGAAAACTTAGAATTAAAAATTTTACAGTCGCTAACAAAATTATTGAAGTGTAATTATGTACATTAGATTTTGAGACTTAGTTTTTCATAAAAAAAAAAAAAAAAAAAACTTTGCGCCACTTTTAAGCCGTTATATACACAAATTTGAACCCCCGAGTAATTAAATTATATTGTAGTTGTGCACATTAGATTTTGAGACTTAACTTTTTCATAGCGACCCCTTTCGAATGATATGCACACAAAATTTAAACTGCTGCTGATTATTATCATTATTACTACTTTATTTTGTACTAGCAGGCGACGCCTGCTTCGCTGGTCCCTATTTTTAAATGAATCACTATAATTTCTGAATTCTCAAAATTGCATTAATTTTTATCACGTGAAAAAAAAAAAGATAAACAAAATTTCATTAGGAAAAATGTCGCACCGGGTTCTCACTGCCTTCGGAAAAAATTCCCAAAATGCTCTAACTCTTATTTCTATTATTTGCCCCCTTCGCCCCCCCTCCCGTCTATCCTAATAATTTTACAAATTCGAAAATATCCGCAATCGATTTGTAAGTATCAAAAACCTCTATGCACCAGTTTTGAAAGATCTAACTCTATTTTATTTTATTTTTTTTGCCCCTCCGCCCCCCCCCTTCCCGGCCCTTCTAATAACTTTATACTTTCCAAAATATCCCCATTCAACTTGCAGGCCTCTAAAACCTGTGTGTACCAATTTTGAACAGCCTAACTCTATTTCTATTTCTTTTTGCCCACAGCCCCCCCTTCCCGCCCCTCCTAATAATTTTACAAATTCGAAAATATCCGCAATAGATTTGTAAGTATCGAAAACCTCTATATACCAATTTTGAACGATATAACTATTTTTATTTTTTTGTCCCCCCTCTCCCTCCCCCCTTCCCGGCCCTCCTGATGACTTTACACTTTCTAAAATATCCCCATTCGACTTGCAAGCCTCTAAAACCTATCTGTACCAATTTTGAACGGTCTAACTGTATTTCTATTTGTTTTTGCCCCATAGCCCCCTTTACCACCCCACCCCCTTCCCGCCCCTCCTAATAATTTTACAAATTCAAAAATATCCGCAATCGATTTGTAAGTATCGAAAACCTCTATGTACCAATTTTGAACGATCTGACACTATTTTTATTTTTTAGCCCCCCCCCCTTTTCTGCCCCTCCTAATAACTTTACACAATCGAAAATATCCCTATTCGACTTGCAGGCTTCTAAAACCTATCAGTACCAATTTTGAACGCCCTAACTGTATTTCTATTTGTTTTTGACCCATAGCACCCCCCCCCCTGCTGCCCCACCTGGGGGCTGAATTTTTAAAATTCCAGAAATTGGTTTTTAGATTTTTGCATTAGCTATATTTTAGAGCAAAAATTTCACTTATATCTATTTTTTTGTTTGAGATATATAGGATTATGCGAAATCACGTTTTACGCATGTGAAATCACGTTTTTTATATTATCGTACTTTTATATTATCGAAAGTGAAATTCGAGATTTCACCTCATTTACACGTTTTGAGGTTTTCTGATTAGGTTTTATTTTGTATCTCAGCTATAATTTAAAATAATTTCATAAGTAATACATCATTTGAAAGCTTTGTTGATTTGGAATTGAACAGTAGATTACAGAAATTTCTACTGCCAGATGGCGCTGTAATATTTTAAAATTGCAATATTTCAAGTACTAATTATGATTAGATTATTTTTAATACATTTTTCGAAAGATATTTTAAAGTACTTTTATATTATCGAAAATGGGATTCGAGATTTCACCTGATTTACACGTTTTGAGGTGTCCAGAATCGGTTATCTTTTGTATCTCAGCTACTAATTAAAATAATTTCATAAGTAATACATCATTTGAAAGCTTTGTTGATTTGGAATCGAACAGTAGATTACAGAAATTTCCAGCGCCAGATGGAGCTGTAATATTTTAAAATTCCAATATTTCAAATTTTAATTATTATCTTTAATACATCATTCGAAAGACTTTTATATTATCGAAGGTGGAATTCGAGATTTCACCCGATTTACACGTTTTGAGGTCTCCTGATTAGGTTTTCTTTTGTATCTCAGCTACTAATTAAAATACTTTCATAAGTAATACATCATTTGAAAGCTTTGTTGATCTGGAATGGAACAATAGATTACAGAAATTTCTACCGCCAGATGGCGCTGTAATATTTTTCAATTTCAATTTTTCAAATTCTAATTATGATTAAATTATTTCTAATACATCATTCGAAATATATTTTAAAGTTCTTTTATATTATCGAAAGTGGAATTCGAGATTTCACCTGATTTACAATTTTAAGGTGTCCTGATCAGGTTTTCTTTTGCATCTCAGCTAATTGAGTTAGACCGTTCAAAATTGGTATATGTAAGTTAATTAGGAGGGGCTGGAAGGGTGGGGAAGAAATAGGCAGGCGCATCACGCACGAGACTGCGCTGCCGAAGGCAGTGGGGACCCGGTCCGACATTTTACCTGATGAGAAATGATCTTTTAAATTTTCTTTTCTTAAGAATAAAAGTTTGATTTCAGAAGGTATATGTACGCGCACCGCACGTATATCTTAACACGTGCGCGCGCATGGGTTTGGGACCCGGTGTGAGTTTTTACCCGATGATAAAATATTTTTTTTTTTTTTTCTTAATAATAAAAGTTTGAGTTGAGAAGGAATATGCGTGTACAGCGCACGTATATCCTCACACGTGCGCGGTCATGGGTCTGCGCTGCCGAAGGCAGTGGGGTCCCGGTGTGAGTTTTTACCCGATGCTAAATTATATATTTTTTAATTCCTTTCCTTAAGAATGAAAGTTCATGAGTAATAACATGGAATTTTGAGAAGTCATAAGAATGGTGAAGGAATATGTGCGCGTATCGCACGGGTCTACGCTGCCGAAGGCAGTGGGGACTGGGTGCGACTTTTTTCCCGATCAGATTTTTTTTTCTCTTTTTTTATCACATGATAAAAATTAATGCAATTTGAGAATTCATTAATTATTGTGATCCATTTAAAAATAGTGACCAGCGAAGCGGGCGTAGCCTGCTAGTGTTTAATAGAATTATGAGTTTTTATCACTCTGAAAGTGCTCATAGAAAAAGAAGAAGAAAATCTGTGTAATGCATGATTCGAAAGTAAAATTACGCCTCATGTCATTTTCTTTACGGCTTGAATTTGTTTTGAAGAACAAACTGTTCTTCGGAGGAATATTTCGGTTTATATTTGTTTCGTTCTCTTTTCTGGTGATATTTCTATGTTTTGACTTTTCTATTATTCAAAGAAAGAATGTATCCTTATTTATTTTGCACGAAAGACCTTTTATCTGATGTCAGTTTTCTACTTGCGAAGTGTTAGAAAAGTAGAGGGAATCTATGTATATGTTATTTTCAGTCGTCATCGCTTCAAAGTAGAAAATTGGAGAAGAAAGAAACATTTTCTCTCAGAAACATTTTTCAACAACCAATATATAAAGAGATGTTTATATTATAATAGAAATTGAAGAATCGCAAAATTGCGTGTTATTTCTTATTTTCGGAAGAAATTTTCCATTTGAAAAATTATAAAAACACGTTGAAGTTTTTAGAAATAGAACCATAATAATATTTAAATAACTCTTTGAAGCAAAGTCGTTCATATTATGCATTACTTATTTTTTATCCCCATTTATAAGATTCATCCCAGATTTTTTTTTTTTTTTTTTTTTTTTTTTTTACAAAATTTTGCTTTTAAAACTAAACGATAAAGAACCATTTATTTCTTTTCTTCTAATTTTGATTGTAATTTCTGGTGGCAATCTTATAAATGAACATAATTGCCTTGTGCTTCATAAAGTTAAAAAAATCAAGAATAATATCTTTTAAATTTTTATGAAATTTGGTAGTTGAAAGTATTAAACTGCACTCCTTAACTCTTTAGGACATAGTGATATGGAAAACACATTACATATTCAAGCTTTTTAAAATTATTTTCCGTGATGAATTGGGGACGGTTTGCATCAAACAGAAGTATAACACTAAATCTTCAAAGCGAGTCGATTTTATGTTGTACTAACAATATCTTAAAAAATATTCTTTCTTTCTTTCTTTTGTTAAATATGAAAAAATAAAAAACGTTAACTTTGTTTAAACTATCATAGATCAATGATTCAGCTATTCAATTTAAATATATTGACGAGTTCTTTTGAAAGGTACCCATAACGAAAATTTCAATCCCTCTGGGGGAGAGGGGGAAGGCTTTCCAATCAGGGAAGAAAGTGTTGCTCCTATGTGTCAATTTTTTTCCCCTAACTTGACTGTTACAATTATAAATAATTCGTTTTTATTTTATAATTATTCGTTAAAAATAATTCTCATTGCGTACGTTCATATGAAATTTTGACCTATATCGCCATGGTAAAAATTTAGAAAAAGGCGGATGACACTTTTTTGCAAAAAGTTGCCTCTTATTTTGTTGAGTATGAGTATATTACCTGTTTTCAAAGTTTTGGAAATGGATGTTATGGCAATATTGCTTGTATTTAAATAACTAGGGAGCTCTGCCTCCTGCTCACTCCGCTCTCTAACCTCCAAGGGAGGCTTCGCCTCCCATGTCTCGCTTCACTTATTAACCCCTGAGGGTTTCTCTGCGCCTATTCGCTGATTTCCCCTTAACTGAATAGGAATATTAACAGTACATAACAAAAGACAAAAGAATTTTTTTTTTATATTCAATGTCAAATTGAAATACATAGTATTTAATACCACTCTTTTAAAAGGAAATGTTATGCTAAAAGTCAGTAATTTTTTTTCAGAATTGATTTTCATATCTAGATCATTTTACGTTACAGTTTTAGTATGTGAAACCCGTGGCGACTTTTTAATTTTTGGCACTATTTGACGATGAATTTTTTGGTACATTTAATCACTTGCTGAGGGGGGTAAAAAAAGGGTAAGAAAATCTAGCACTTATTTTGTCTAATATCTCTCTTTTTTTTTTTTTTTTTACCTATTGAATTTTTTAGTTAATTTGGGACAGTATAATAGTCTATATATATATATATATTTCTAATATACAGGTAAAGTATATTTCTAGTATCTTTAAATATACTTTAAAGACAAAAACAAATGCCGCTCACAAGGATGACAATTTAAAAAAAGAATAAATAATTCCGTTTCATAAACAATGTTATTTTGTAAATCAAATTTCCAAACCTAAATTCAATTACTTTTTTAAAAACTTGATATAATACAAATGTAAATATCAAAAATATGACCAAATTAAATGCTTACTTATAATGGATAATAGCGATCATTATTCTCCAGTAGGGAATACATTATATTGACCAAATGTCCCCATTTTCTGGGGACAAATGAGGATGCCCTATTTTTAAAGGCATTTTTCTAAGTTTTAAAAAATTGTAGAAACTAAATTATCAATCAATAACACTTTATTTTTAGTCCTTGTTTATTAGGAATGAAAAAAATACATCCATAATTTGATAATTGTAGCAATTTTTAATGTTTCTCTATTATAAAGGTACTTTGATCTGGTCTGCCTAGAATACATAGGAAATTGATAAACATAAGAAATTGCCAGCAAGAAAATAAATTTTCTTAATAGAAGCATTGACATTTATTTTATTATTTTTTACATCATGGCTCACATTTTAATTTTCCCTTGCAAAATGACTTCATGACAGAAAAACATCGTCATAAGAGAAACATTTTTCAAAGTAGCAAATAGAGTACCTTTATAAATCCGACGTTTTTAATTAATAACTTCGTTAATTAAGATGATAGAAATTTCTAACTGACTGAAATGTCTTCCTTAGAGTATTCCGCACACATTGGTACCACTCATGACGGGGATAACCCTGCCCTCCGAGAGGAAATGTGGTGGCAGACAAAACAAATTTGACTCCAGCGACATTAACTTTTGTTAATATATAGAGAAAACACTCAAATAAATTGTATTGATTTCTCAAAAATAAAATAATACTAAAGTAAAGCTAGGAGTGTTTACGCACAATTCAGCAGAATGATATAAAAAAATCCAAATATTACTTTTTTCTAAACAATTGCTGAATAATTTTGAATTCGTTCGTATTCTATGCATTTCCAGTACTATTTTGTTATTATGCAATAAATTAAAGCAACAGCTGTAATAAAAACAAGAGGGCTATTGTGCACAGTCTCTCCTTATATGGTAGGAAAGATTGCGCTTAATTATAACTACAATTAAACTGTTAACAGTAAAAATTGCACTTAAATGACATTGTTGTAGGGTTTTTATAAACACATATTTTTGTATTATGAGTAGCTATTTCAATTTAAATAGACAATAAGACTTCTTCACACACCATAAATTCAAAGCCAGCACAACCGGTTTTGAAAGGACGTAGCTTTCCTTCATCAGGTGCAAAAAAACCAGTCTTGCTTTTGCCTCCAAGGCAGTAGCACGTGTTTTTTTGCACCTGATGAAGGAAGCCTACGTCCTTTCGAAACCAGTTCTGCTGGCTTTAAATTTATGGTGTGTGAAGAAGTCTTATTGTCTATTTATCGTTTGTACACCAGTTTTGCATTTAGTTTTGGTATTTCAATTTAATAATTAAAATAACAGAAAAATAAGATAAATTAAAAAATTAAATTAAATTAAATTAAAAAAAAATAAAAAAATAAAAATGAATAAAATAAAGAATCAGGGAAAAAAAAAAAAAAAAAAAAAACTAGACCAGGTTTTTAGTTTGAATGGTTTCTTGTTTGCTTACCTAATCTGTCGTTGTTCACAATTGTTACAGAATTTGTTGTAAATGGTGTAATTTTCGTGTAACCACTTGCCACAAGTAAACTAGTCCATGAGAAATCGTTTAATTAAAAAATATTTTATAATACTACCATTCTATAGAAATGCCTTGGAAGAGTTATGAGCTTCACTGTAAAAAATAACGGTTGTTTTTACATCAAAAACATCTGTAAAGAGAGACTCTTTTACAGATGCTTCTGTTGTAAATTATTTCTGTTTAACAGCAGACTGTGCAGGCACCCCTTTTTGCCAGAACATTCTGCTGTAAAATCTATTATTATTTTTTACAGTATCGAAACAATCAACATGCATATTCAAATCGGCGTTCCACTACTGATGTTGTACAGTTACCTAGAGTCACAGCGCGCCCACTCTGCTTTTTTCCGCCGATTCGCTATGTGCGCAATCTCTCCTAGCGTTACCTTGTATTGAATAATCCTATTACGGAAGTGAACAAAAGTTAAGTGGTAGTAACGAAAGAAGATCACAGCCATTTCGGAAATATTATGAAAGTTACTTTCAACATCATATTTGTGTGAATTAGGATTTTCTACCACCAAGATTTTACCTTGTAAGTTTTCTACATGTTAACGTGTTGATGAGGAAATGAGAGTCTGTCTTTTAAATATCTAACTTAATTATGATATACTAGTCCGCTGTCACCCGCCTAGCGGTCGATATTTCAAAAATAATATTATTATTTATTATAATCGTTTTAAAAAAAAATTTCCCTTTTCCTCCTTCTCTAATTTAGAAATGTTTTAATCATAATTTTGCGGTTTTTAGTGAAGGCCGGGAAAGATAACCGCCAGATCGCCAAGTGGCGGTCCCTATATAGAATTACATCTATTCTCTTAAATTAGCTTTTAGACTTTTTATTTATTTCAAATCAAAGTTTAAAAAAAAATCAATATATTATTGCAATTGTAACGTATTCTTCTTCTTCTTCTTTTTTTTTTGGTCAAGTCATGCTACTTCGTTATTTTATTCATTCTTCCAAAACAAGGATATTTTTTTTTTATTATTTATTTATTTCAATACATTTTTGTAGCAATGATGCCAGTTTCGAATGTTAATTTCATGAAATTTTGGCTTTTATTATTAAGATTTCTTAGAAATTTATATATTGTGTGCGTACACTTGTTGTCCGATTTTAAAAGTGGCTAACTTCAGAAATTTTGAGAACCATTGTTCTACAAAGTCGCCATCCACAGTACTCATTTTCCCCTCCTTTTATTGACATTTTGAAGGCTATCATTGTAATAGGGTGGATTGGGAGGGGGGGGGGATAAAATCAGTGAATGATTTTCTAAAACGAAACAAATTAATACTTATAGCTGTACGTTTTAAAGCAATATGAAGGCAATTTTCTATGTAAATATTTTTCGATATAAGTCTAATATATTTTCATATATATATATATATATAATATATATATTTAAAAAATATAAAATAAGTATTATAATATTGGGTCACATGCGGCTAAATTGCAGTGGTTTGGACAACTCTTTCCTCTAAAAACTACTTACAAGGAAACTTTCAAAAGTTGTCGTCTTCAAAAAATATTGAAAAAAATATATGCGATTCTGCTCTTCATAAAACACCAGGAAGTGAAAAAATTATCGGCTGAAATGAATTACAGCGACCACAAAACATTATCAGAATTAAGCATATTTGGAGATTTAGCGCTGTTAGGCGTTCAGTTCGCTAGCACTGAGATTGCCGAACAGAACCGTGTTTTGTTTCTCCGCCAAGTACTCAAAATCGCCTAACAATATGAAATCGCCAAATATGCTTAATTTTGATAATTTTTTGCGGTCACTGTAATTCATTTCAGCCGATATTTTTTTTCACTTTCTGGTGTTTTAGGAAGAGTAGAAGTATTTTTTTCAATATTTTTTGAAGACGACACCTTTTGAATGTTTCCTCGTTAGTATAAACAAGTGATTTGCATAATTTAGATTTGTACGTTTCTTCTTCAAATTTATCCGAACTTTAATATATATATATTTTTTCTTTTTCTATACTGTTTCACTCTCTTTCTTCGTGACATGACTTTTCTGTTATGAAAAAAGAGCATATCCTTATTTATTTTGTGTCAAGAAAGCTTCCTCCTTCATGTCACTTTTCGGCTTGCAAATTGATAAAAAATAAAATAAAATAAATAAATAAATAAAATAAAATAAAATAAAAATCTATTTTTGTATGCATTATTTTCAAGCTTTTTTGAATCGCAGTTGAAACTTGAAGAGGAAAGAAGCATCTTTTCTTAGTAAGGTATATTTTCATAGTGAAAAACATAAGCACATAGGTTATAATATAATATGAAACAATCCTGTTCCAAAACATTTTATTTATATTTTTCTTCTTACAGGCAAATTTTTACCTCCATTACTCGACTAAAGTAGGTAATGAGAGTTATTATATTCAGTCAAAAAATTCCATGTCGAGTTTTCATCAGATTTGCATGTTTTAAGGTCTCTTGAGTTCAAAACTGTGTTGTTTTCGCAATTGGTCTTTGTGTGTGTATCTGTGTATATGTGTGGAAATCTTCTGATTATCATACTACTGAAAGTAATAAAGATAGAACAACGGAATTTAAGAATTAAGACAGGTCAAATGTAAGGCTTGTATTAGAATGATGAATTTTCCAACTTTTTGTGAAAATTGAAAAATCCAAATTGGGACAACAGTATCTCAAAAACGGCTCTAACAGTTTTCTTCAAAGTTGCTATACAAACGTCCTTTAAGATATTATACCTTTTCTATGTTTCGCAATTGGTCTCTGTGTGTGTATCTGTGTGTATGTGTGGAGAATCTTCTGATTATCATATTACCGAAAGTAATAAAGATAAAACGACGAAATTTAAGAATTAAGACAGGTCAAATGTAAGACTTGTATTAGAATGATAAATTTTCCAATTTTTTGTGAAAATTGGAAAATCCAAACTGGGACAATAGTATCTCAAAAACGGCTCTAACATTTTTCTTCAAAGTTGCTATAACGTCCTTTAAGATATTATACCTTTTCTGTGTTTCGCAACTGGTCTCTGTGTGTGTATCTGTGTATATGTGTGGGAAATCTTCTGATTATCATTTTACCGAAAGTAATAAAGATAGAACGACGAGATTTAAGAATTAAGACAAGTCAAATGTAAGACTTGTATTAGAATGATGAATTTTCCAACTTTTTGGGAAAATTGGAAAATCCAAATTGGGACAATAGTATCTCAAAAATGGCTCTAACAATTTTCTTCAAAGTTGCTATAACGTCCTTTAAGATATTATACCTTTTCTGTGTTTCGCAACTGGTCTGTGTGTGTGTATCTGTGTATATGTGTGGGAAATCTTCTGATTATCATTTTACCGAAAGTAATAAAGATAGAACGACGAGATTTAAGAATTAAGACAAGTCAAATGTAAGACTTGTATTAGAATGATGAATTTTGCAATTTTTTGGGAAAATTGGAAAATCCAAATTGGGACAACAGTATCTCAAAAATGGCTCTAACAATTTTTTTCAAAGTTGCTATACAAACATCCTTTAAGATATTATACCTTTTCTATGTTTCGCAATTGGTCTCTATGTATGTATCTGTGTATATGTGTGGGAAATCTTCTGATTATCATATTACCGAAAGTAATAAAGATAGAACGACGAAATTTAAGAATTAAGACAGGTCAAATGAAAGACTTGTATTAGAATGATGAATTTTCCAACTTTTTGTGAAAATTGGAAAATCCAAACTGGGGCAATAGTATCTCAAAAACGGCTCTAACAATTTTCTTCAAAGTTGCTATACAAATGTCCTTTAAGATATTATACCTTTTCTATGTAGCAACTAGATTACACGTCCTTTAAGATATTATACCTTATAAATCCTTTCGTATGTTTAAGTTGACTAGTTTAGGAAAATTGTTATATGTCCTACATAAATAGGTTAATTTTAAACCTCGCAAGTACGTTCCTTTAAAAATAGTCCTACGGATTTTTTTTAAACTCGCCAAATTAACTGCCTTTTAGATATATTTGCGTATATATTTGTTAGTTTCTGGTGACATCTGCGTAACTTTACTTGTATTTATCTAACTCCGTTGATTTGATATGACATTATGCTAGCCACTTTTTAACATTTAATTCCCAGAAAATATTTTACATTTAGAATCAGAAAAGCTATTTTAACTACAAAAAGAGTTTAAATTCCTGCAATTATAAGTGTGCCTTTTCAATGCGTAAAGAAATTATCTGAGAAATAATATTTTTTAATTGTAATGATTTGAACTTTTTACTCGAATCTTTTATAAAATCTTCTGTGTTACAGATATTTTTAACAGAGGAAGATATGAATCTACTGAAATAATATTTTTTTTCGTCTAATTATGCACCCGAAATTCACGCATTCAGAAGTAGAATTTGAACTTTATAAAATGCAAAGCTAGTTAAATATTTGAACATTTCCGCTGAAGGAAGCTGTAATGAATGAAGGGAATGGATATTTCCTATTAGTTATACGCATTTTTAAACACAGATGTTAATTTAATAAGCAATTCATAATTTTTTTTTGCCATAGAATATTCTAAAATACAGGGTATCTCAAGAGTCATACTAAAAAGAAGTTAGCAACTTTTGACTTAGCGAATCTTTTTCTATTCCTTTTACATTTAGATCCCAAAAGTACGTTTTTTTTAATTTTAAAATGCACAAATACACATTTGAACACAAAATCATTTTCATAAGTTATCGTCAATTTTTGCTTCTCGCAACGAGATTCTGCAAAAATTTAAATGCAAGGGTCGATCCAGGTTTTAATTTTTGGGTCCTCCTCCTTTTGTGAAAAACAAAATATTTTTGTGAAATTTTTATTTATTTTTGTGAAAAATAAAATATTAAAAAAAAAAAAAAAAAAAAAAAAAAACGGGTAAATCTTTCTATTTTAACAGTCATTTTATATAGTGTTTAGCATCACGATAACAGACTTTTGTTGAACTAATTAATTAAAAATAATACAGAAAATATGAAACATTTTATAAAAGGATCATTTTTATGCTAAAATGACCCGTAAAAGTGCGGAATTTTATAAAAGGATCATTTTTATAAAAACAAATTTTGTGAAAAGGCTCATTTTATAAATTTGAATTTTGTGAAGGGGCAGCAAAAAGACATAAGTTTTGTCTGGATTGACCTCTTAAATGTGAATATATGTATATATATATATATATGTTACCGTTAAAGCTCGAAATCCGTTAATGTGCAGATTACCTAGTTAATCTGCAGGATTAACTAAAATGACCCGTTAAAGTGCGGAATAAAGAGTTTTCCGCATTTTAACTAGGAAATCTGCACATAAACGGCTTCTGTGTCGTTAAAGTTCAAATGTTTGTTTCGAGCCTTAGTTTTTTTACATTCACTATGACGTCAAACAGTCATGTGATACAGATACGTGAATGACCTTCAAACACAAACTAAAACTTTTATCCTTTCCGCTCCGCTTCCGCTATGATAATTGGTAAACGCAAAACGTGGAGCATCGAAGACATGATTATTATAGGTTTCTTATTATGACAAACACAAAACTTAAAGTAACAAGTAAGTTATAATTGTTTTAATTTTGATTTTATTTCTTCTCTTTTTTAATTCTGTCGATATAAGTTTGATAAGGGTCTGCACTGCATTTTATTATTGAAATCTAATCTTAATTAAAAGCTCTATCTCGTGAAACTTCATTTTGTATTATGAATATTAAAATTTACAACACAGTAATTATTTCATCCCGAAATAAAACTATTAAAACACAACTTTTTAAAACTAATTTATTTACAAATTGATTTAAATTACTATTACTTACTGAAAAAAAGTATTAATTTTTAACTTTGAAAAATATGGCATTCAATATTATGGCTTTCTTTAATAAATACTTAATATGAAATTTTTATGCATTTTTTAGCATTTCATTATATTTTGTTGTTGTTGTTGTTTCTTTCAATTTCAAGTTTCCTTTATATATTTTATATATCATGATTACATTTTTATTTTTATTTTGTTCGCTTTTTCAGATAATTCCGTTGTAGTTTATCACATAAAATGTGTTAATATATATATATATATATATATATATTTTTTTTTTAAATTAATATATTTGCCAAACTTGTACAGATATATGTATGCTGCAAAATATAGTTTAATAAAGCATTGTAAAACAGTCATTTTAATTTTCATGCGTTCTAAAAATTATTAAAGCAGTTTTAATTATTTGAAGTACTTCTTAAATAATGCTTCTGAATTGTCTAATTTAATATTTCTTAGCGAATTAAAAATTGGTGCATAAGTTTTTAAAAAAATAGTAATAGCAATATAAGTTGTTAATAAAACTTTTTTTTTTTTTTATTTAAATGGTTAAATATTTTTATTTTGAAAAGAAATCGTTACTGTATTACAATTCTAACATTCATTTATAAAATAGAATTTATTGAAAGCTATTAAAGTTATTATATTTCATATTAAAAATGCATAACATCTTCAAACTTATATTGACAGAATAAAAAAGATGAAATAAATAAAAAAATTAAAACAAATATAACGTTAAAAGACATAAAAATTAAAACACATACAGATTAAAATAAGTAAAGAAAGAAAGAAAAGGAAAGAAAACTATTTTTTTTCCCGAATGAAAAAAAAAAAAAAAAAAAATACAACACAGCGTGCTGTAAAATTACACCACCAGAGATCTTATTTTCACTTTAACGAGTGCCTAGTAGGTAATGTGCAGATTATCTAGGTAATTCGCAGATTACCTAGGTAATTTGAGAAATGAAACAATTTTTCTCACTTTAACGGATCGCCCTAGTTAATGTGCAGATTACCTAGCTAATCTGCAGATTAACTGATTTCTGCACTTTAGCGGTTTCATATATATATATATATATATATATATATATATATATATATATATATATTCATTTATTCATTTATTAATTTAAGAGGGCAATGGAGGACTTAATTTACTCAATTCTACCATTGTCAACATTTTGAAACTTCTTTAGGTGATTTTCTGAAATAGGGCAATTTTATGCTAGTGATGAAAAAGAAAAAAAATCATGTGAATTTTTTTTTTTTTTTTAATAAAAAATAATGTAATTTAGTTTAGATTTCCAAATTATTTCATAATTTTCTTCTTTCGCCTTTCTTATGTTTTTCTGAACATTACTTCAGGTCGTGCTCGGCACTAGCCATTCGGGGTTTTCCCTGTTTTTTTCCGAAACTCTCGTAAATACGGGCTAAAATCCCTTAAAATCCTTAAAAAAAAAAAAAAAAAAATTACACGGAGAACGTTTCGCCAGGCCTAGGACCCACGTACAGTCAATCGACCCCAACGCCAACACCTGAACATTTCTTCTATTCTCGTCCTTTTGGTTTTAATTCCCACCTAGTTATTTCTGAAATAATTTGTATTTGATTTTTTAAAAATATATTTTATATGTACATTTTAATGGATAATATTTTGGAATTAATTATAATTGTTTTAACTGATATAATTATTTTAATTGTTTTTTGCATTATTAGTATAAGTTATTATTGTTACCCTGTTATATAGACTGTTAAAAATTTAAACAGAAAATTAATGGAAATTATTTACTCGAATTTTATGTAAAATTTATATGTATATAGATTACAGCGAAAAGTAAACGGAGGTGTTAAAAAAAATATTTTATATTTACATTTAAATGGATAACATTACTTTAATTAATTATTCTTTCTTACTATAAAACAATTTACAGTATTACAGATATTCTTTATATAAGATGCTTTAACGAAACATGCATTTGCAATTATTTTATGCGTTTGCGTACAGGAAACGTATGCACGACTTTCACATATGCCTTCTTGTACAGTGTTCAGCTTTTATTCATAAACTGTACAAATGGACACTTCGAAAAAGTTTTTATGCATAATAACGACTGTATGTATGAAATTGTAATTAACTTTAACAGCTTGTGTCAATTTTGTTGCAATCGCTGCATAATAATAAAATAAAACTGTGGGGACGGACAGACAAAAAAGGTGAGCGAAGTAATAAAGTTTTACATTTTTCATTTAAGTACTAAAAGGAGATATTTACTAAGCGAAAATTTATTTAACTTAAAAAAAAACTTTTGGTCCGTTTCATGATTTCAAGCAAATAAATGTCCAGTCTACCCTGTTCCTAATATAGAACACACACACACAAAGATAAATAGAATGTTCTCTTTGATTTTGAATTTATCTTCAACATCAAAACAAGTTCTTCTGAGAATTGTTTCGGTCGATGTTTGTTTCACTCTCTATTCTGATGATATTTTCTATGTTTGACTTTTCTATTATTCATAAAAAGAGTGGTATTCTTACTTATTTTGCATCGAAAAAGATTTTATTTGATGCCAGCTTTCTTCCTGCAATGAGATAGAAAAGAAAAGGAAATCGCATGTGTACATTATTTTCAGAATTGAAGTAGAAAACTAAATAAAAATGTAATTTTCTTTTCTTTTCTTTTATTTATTTTTTTAATATTCCATCATATCGATATAGTAGTGGATCTGCAAATCAGGAGGTGCAACGTTAGATTTCTATTATCCATTAGTTAACAGTTAATTTTCGTTTATTCTCTCGCGTTCTCGCTTTGTATGTATATATATATATATGTATATATAATTATCACTACACTTCTAGTGTTTCTATACCATAAGTCACTATGTATTTTAGTCTGCATAGGTAAAAGTAAAGTTAGTTTTATTATATATATATATGTATATAAAGTAACCGCTGCATTTTTGGTGTTTCTATTCAATATGTTACTATGTATTTCAATCTGCGTTCTTAAAAGTATTTTTTTTTATTATATATATATATATTTATATAGTCATGTTAAAAATTTTACTACATTGTATTGTATAACAGTAAAAAAAAAAAAAAAAAAAAAAAAAAAAATGGGAAATTTGTCTGAATCACTTGGAATAAACATTTAAATTTTATAAGCGCCTTATTTATTTTTTATTTTTTTAAATATATGTACTATGGTTCTATGAAATCTAAGTATTACCTAGTCAATGGTGCAAGAAAGATAATTTATATGCAAATTAAAAAGAAAGAAAAATAGATTACTTTGTAACCGCACATGCATAGAACAAACTAGCATTACGCTACGGTATCAAACTTATGCTACGAAGAATTTGAAAAGAAAAAAGAAAAGATCTTCTTTTGAACTTGTGACTGATCTCTCGTGTTTTACGAATCTACAAGAGAGTCATTTTATCCTTTCCAAAAAGCACTGGTAAACTTAGGACCAAACGTTGGTCCCGAATTTACATATAAGATTGCTCGACCCCCCCCCCCCCCCGTTTTGCTCCCGGATTTACCTACAGCCTTTGGATTAGAATAAAGTAGTTGAAATAGAAATTATAATATTGATGGGGTGCATGAATCAAAGTAGTTGAAAGTCATTATAGTATAGGTCTAGTCTAGATTGTAATTAAAAGATTAAATGTAGAACAATGAAGAGGGTTTAATGTGAATTTAAATTTAAATTTGCATTTAATATTCAATAGTACGGTATAGTTAATTTATAGTATAAAATACATATGGTATAAAATATAATTTAAATAAAAGTATTAATATGGTTACAATGATGAATTCTTAAAATTAATACAGTCGGCCCCACTTAATCGGGTAACGGATAATCGAATACCTCGCTTATAAGAATATAAAGTTATGGAACCAATTGTTTTCCTATAGCAATAATGTTAAATTTCCTCGTGTGAAGAAATATTTTTTACAACGCCACCCCGCTTAATCGCATAAACACTCAAAGTTTCTTAAATAAAATTCCTGTATTTCTGGGCAATTTTTTCCTTTCATTCTCAAAAACAAAATCCCGCTCTTCTTTCAAAAACATTACATAACTAAAGCATGCTCTTTAAACATGAGACGGTATTCCTGCCGAGGTGATAAAAATTGTTTTGCAAAAGCCAAATTTATAAAATCAGCAACTGATGAGAAAATTAGAAATTAAAATACAAATTATCTCCAGGAATTGGAAATCACAAATTTTGAAAATTTTCAGATGATTGAAAAAGAAATTTATGAACTCATAGATGTGGATAAAAATGAAGAAACAGAAAGAGATGAAGAGTTTAATCTTCCAATAAAACCTTTAAATGAAAGTGATAAAGAAGAGCAAGCGAACGATAAATGAAGTTGCAAAATCCTTTAATATTGTTCATCGTCATTTTGAGTCTCATAGAAGCGATTATAATCTATTTATGTGCTTTAGGAAAAGAAAGCGAAAAATGTTTAATTAAGTCTATGTTAAAGTAATCAATCATAACTGATTTTTTTTTTTTTTTTGTTAAAAGTAAAATTGTAAGTACACTCTATTTTATATTTATTCCAACATTAATTGCATTTATAAATTACTATAATATTTTAACTTAGTAAAAGTTTTGTTAAATATTTAAATAAGAAAGATGTATCGATTATTTACCTTTTCATGTAAGCATAAAACCATTATAGTTATACATGCAATTGCGTTTCTAGTCTTCCCCGCATAATTGAATACCCCGCTTAATCGAATTAATATAGTTGGAACGGTAGATATTCGTTTAAGCGGGGCCGACTGTATAAATGTAGATTTGTAATATTCAATTAACTTTAAATCCGGTTAATTTTAAATACAAACTATATTAGTATAATTCATTTATAAACGTACATTAAATTTATCCTTTTAAAATGTTTAGTAATTAAAGCAATTTGGTGTAATGCACTAATCAATATAAAGATTTAATATAATTTATGATAAAAATTTAATATAATTTATGAATACGAGCAAAATACTTGATTTCTGTTATTGATTAACTATCATAAAACTTAAGTTTAAATAATTTTGATGAATTCAAGTATGAATTAAAAAAAACTTATTATAATTTATTGATGATAATGAAATTATTTGTAGTTATTGGTATAAATTAAGTGTATTGGTATTAATATTATCATTTATTGATTTGAATACAAATTTGAATATTATACAATACAGCTTTCAACTATTAATTAAAAATATGTTTTAAAGTGCTTGTTTATTGATAATACCTTTTATTCTCATTTTTATCCGTCAGATGGCGAAACGGTGCTGTGAACGTTAGAAATCGTTTCTAGTGAACGTTAGAGACCCTGTATTTAGAAGTATGTATCTAATATAGGGTCTCTAGTGAACGTTTCATAGCTTGAGTAAATCGAAATAATCGATTCTTCTTATTATATTATTTGATTTAACTAATTTTTTTCTTTTCTTTTTTCTTTATTAATTATCTATGTAAATTAAATTACTCGTTATATTTTTATAATGTTACACGTTTTTCCTTAGATTCATTGTGCATTTTAAATAATTGAATGTATTTTTTTTAATCGGTTATTTCGCAAAGTCTTTTATAAATTACTTATATAGTTATATTAAGTTGAAATTATCCTTAAAATATTGAATCTTAAAGCGCGTCCGCGATAAGAATGAGACAATTCGATTGGCTAAGCTAACGCGAGAAACTTGTAACATGCAAATTTTCACACTATCAGCAGAAAGTAGGTCACGCACACTTTAAAATGAGATAAGACTTTGATTGTTGCTGCTGCAAGGTTCACCATGCCAGCTCATTTATCAAACGCTGTTCGAAAAGAAATTGTACAATTCTATAATTTCGATGCCGGAAGATGCAAGAATGTAGTCTTTAAACATTTTAAAAAGCGGAAAATTTCAAAGCAACGATATATCGTCTTTTAAAACAGTACGACGAACAAGGAAACATTGAAGTTTCTCGAAATTTCGGAAAAGGAATCCGGAAGAAGAACCCAACTCTTGTAACGAAGGTTAAGAAAATCGTGGAAAAGAAACCTGATATTTCAGTGCGCCAAATCGCATGGAAATTGAAGATATCTAAATCTTAGGTGCACGAAATCGTAAAAAAGGATTTGAATTTAAAATCTTTTAAGAAAAAAGCGGTTCCAAAATACATAAAAGATAAAAAACAACGAGCAAAGAAGAACTGCTTAAAAATTTATCGGAAATTGATTCCATCTGGATCAGTACTGAAACTCGTCATTGATGACGAGTCTTATTTCATGTATGATCCCAATGCTGCTGGTGGTAGTAAGTACTACCATTCTTCCTCACCAGATTCTGTTCCCGTAAAATATAGAATCAAACCTAAGGAGAAATTCGCCAGAAAAGTGATGGTGTGGCACGCCATGGATGTGGAAGGGAATGTGTCCAAACCGGTGTTCTTTGAGGGGACTGTGAATGGTAGAATTTACTTGCAACAATGTATAAAGAGAGTACTGATACCCTTCATCCTCCAGCATCATCGGAAGGAAGATATTTTGTTCTGGCCCGATATGGCAACCAGTCATTACACAAAAGAAGTGATCAAATATCTGAGGAACCAGAAGATCGATTTCACACCCAAATCGGAAAATGCGCCTAACGTCCCACAAGCAAGAGGGATAGAAAAATTCTGGGGAATTATGAAATGTAAATATTCCTACGAGAAAAAGGAGCCCAAAAACTTGGCCCAATTCAAGAGGGTTTATCATCGTCTCCTTAAATCAGTAACCAAAGAAACTGTACAAAACGCCATGACGACGGCTAGAAGCAATCTTCGCAAAATGGGACTTAAAGGTGTATATTCTTCAATTTAAAGTATCAAAAGTGATTAAAAATGTTTGTCAATTTCATGCAAGTAGCATTCATGTAAGCAATATTTTGTTGAAAATAAATGAGAATCAAGTATCTCATTCTTATCGCGGACGCGCTTTACATGTTTCAGTTTTTTATTTTCATTAAATTGTTTATATTATTCTGTACTTCTGTTTTAATCTTTTATTATATCTTAACACATTCAACGCCATGTCAGCCATCGGTGGCTGACACTGAATTTTCCGTTTAGGCCACGTCAGCCACGTCGGTGGCTGACAGTGTGAAATATGGTATAAAACTAAAAAAAAAAAAAAAAAAAATACATAGTTTTAAGTAATTACTGGCAATTTATTTAAAATCTACTTAATTTTTATTTATTATAGGATTATATCCTTAAGGCATTTTAATGGATTTTATTGAAACACGGTATATAAACACAACACGATAAACATAACACGCTTCTAAGCAGCGCGCTTGGCCAGAATGGACTTTCCTTAAGAATTCGCGTGGCGCTCAACATGTTAATTTGTATCTTAAAACCTTTCAGCATTTGCTTGTATAAGTACCGCATGTTTATGCTTGTTATTGTAATTTTATCTTGTTATTTCCATTTATGTATATTTAAAAGCTTAAAAATTAATTTTTTATGGTACATTCTTTTGTATTTATTTCATAACACATCAAGTACTGATGGGGATTTTTGGGAAAAGCCTTAACCATTATAGAAATAATATTATTTTATTCATTCTAAAAGTCATAAGTACCTTTAATGACATTATGGCTGCTTTTTTTTTTTTTTTTTTTTTTTTTTTTTTCACAGTTATTTTATGATTTTTCATTTTTTTCATCAGCAAAATTATGCATTTTTCGATTTTCATCTTTCAGTTGTTAGGAAAGGATTTTATTTAAAATTTTTATCATGATTTGTTCTTCACATTGCCGTGAGGTAATATGATATATATATATATATATATATATATATATATATATATATACATACATACATACATATGAAAAATTCGTTTAATAGTGAGATAAATTTGTATATGGGCGAATGGCGGCTGGTGCCCCCTATAACTTTCCTTTAAATATTTACTTTCTGTCAAAAATACACACTTAGTAGCTTAATATTTCTTAGTAGCTTAATTACTCTTTATCACGCACCTGTAAGTTACATGTTAAAACTACGAACATAAATTTTCTGCAGCGGTTGATCAAAAAAAAAAAAAAAAAAAAAAAAAGGTTACAAGCAGCAGATGTGAAAACTAATAATTGTGCAGGGAATATAATATATATATATATATATATATTCCCAGAATGAACTTTCTTAATGAATATTCTTAATAAAAAAAAATCTTATTCTTATAATAGGATTATATTAGGATTCTTAAAATAGATGCATTGCTATTTTCATGATGTACTCATTCTTATTTTTTTTATTTCGCCTGATGATGGCTCGTGTTTCATTACCTCTATCCGAAAAACTAGTTCCGTATTTCGGCAATTTATGGGGTCAGCTATAAAATTTTCATTCATCTTTATTCAACATCGGTATTTTGGAGCAGTTTTCTGCAGTAATAGTGTTGCATTCTGACTATTTACGGTATACCGAGTATGCGAACTGTATACTTGGACATTTTTGGTGCATACAAACTTTAGAAATATACAAATTAGCGTTTTATTTATTTATTCATTATTATTATAATTAGTTTATCTTATCTCTGGAGAAATCAAATATAATATGCTATAGTTATATGAAAATATCTTTGAACATGTTGCCTTTTGGCTTAGAGTGCAATTAAATAATAATAATAATAATAATAATAATAATAATAATAACAAATGTTTCTTTTCGAACTTGAAAATTGGAGTCTCCAGTTTACTTAATGCAATTAAATATTATTTTTAAATTTAATTTCAAAAATATGCTAACTTAGATAAAAGCGACATATTCGAAAGATAGATAAAGAAAACTTCATTTTTAAATCAGATATTTTTATAATACGAAACAACAAATATCCCATAGAATGGTTGATTGGTTGGTTGGGTTTTACGTCACACTAGTGCTGCGCAGATGGGCAATCTCATAGAATGAAAAAAAAAAAATTAATTTTAAATTTAATAAAATTAAACATAATCCATGCGTCTCAGTCTCATTAATATATTAAAACTAAAGTAACATTTAAAATGAAATAAAGAATACTAAAATTTTAAAACTTTAAAAATACATTTTAATTAAGGACGGCTAGTGATAGTGTTTTAGCCAAAACGTCTGTCGTGTATTTTAATGTTTTTTAATTAAAATGTATTTTTAAAGTTTCAAAATTTTAGTATTCTTTATCTCATTTTAAATGTTATTTTGGTTTTAAGAGTTTTTAAAGTTTTTTGTATTACGTAGCTTTGAAAAAATATGTATTGAAGAATAATAATATTTTTATTAAAATTACTTTAAAACTATTTAAATAAAAAAAAAAAAAAAACTTTATGTACATTAATGCTATTCAAACTCTGGTGTTTTTCATACGGCGAGCAGAACCATTATTATTATTATTTATTTATTTTTCACAATATGTGTGACAGCTGTATCTCGGCGTCTGGTCTAATTTTGAGGCATATCGCGTAACAAAAGGCTTTGTTATGCTGCACATTTTACAGTTTGTGGAATAGTTATATTTCATCTACTATAACTAAGTCATCGCTATAATTAAGTCATTGCACTAAACTTGATAAAGGAGAAGATCATTATGAAATACTACACTGTTCGAATTTTAATTTTCATCATCCAACGAACAATGTTCCTATATTATTTTCCCATATTTAAACGTACATATTATAGGGTTGAAGTGTATCACATTTTTATATAGCTAAAGCCCATAATATATACACAGAATAATAATATGAATAATAATAATAAAAAGACCTCCGCAGTAATTTTTAAAATACTGATCTAAAACGTGCATAACAAATTACAAATATACATATGTTGGAAAAAAAAAAAAAAAAAAAAAGACGCAGAATTTTTTGAATTTGATGAAAGATTTCAAATTATTGAATTTCAAGAATTGTAAAATTTAAATTTTTATACGCTTCCTATTTTTTTTTAAAGGAAAATTGCAGACATGCATTTTTAAGAATTTTCATCAGTTAGAGTTTGAGGTTAAAGGTTGAAACGTTAAATAAGGTACGAAAGTATTTTATAACATATGCATAAACCGCGTGATTTTTCATTTTATTACCTATCCATCTAATTTGCTATGTATGTTTCAATGCATATATAGAAAACAAGTTAAATTCAGCCAATAGTATATATTTTAAGGGTGATTGAATTTAAATATTTATGTTTTAAGTCAGTACAAGGGATTTTATATAAAAATTTATTAAATCTTTTAAAATATGTCAAAAAAAAAAAAAAAAAGTTTAAATAACTACAACAGTGAAAAATGAAAAATTAAGCTAGCATAGCAAGAAACTAGTTTGCATAGGTAAACTCTGCTCAATTCCCCATCTGATATTTACCCTCATAAATTTCTACAATAGGGTACACTATATTTATGCTGAAAATATAAACTCGGCCGATCATTCAGTACGGTTCAGACTGAAATGTCCCACCCACTTGGCTACCCGATTTCCAATTTCATACGTTATACTTCATTCTAATTTACTGATTTAATTTTATGAGGATTAGTAACAAATTTTAATTTTTATGCTATTTCATGATATCTCCAATGAAATTCTCTATAATATACGTTTATGCTAAATTTTGACCTATTTTTAAATGTTGAGAAAATATTAAATTTTTCGAATAACTTACGAGGTTTTCAAAGTAAAATGTTCGTATAGTTATACCTGCTCATGCTAGTATCATAAATGGTATTTTAAAATTGGTTCCATATATTTACAATAAAAATAATCCTCCCAATGCTCGTTTATGCAAAATATTGTCCTATTCTCTCTCATGTTTAGAAAATCGTAAATTTCGTATAACTTACGAAGTTTTCAAATTAGAATTTCGAAAATAAACAGAATGCTTGCTAGTATCACACGCGATTTTAAGACTAGTTCGATGAGTAAAACGTCAAAAGACGGGGGTAGAAAATTTTCACGAATATCTAGGTTTTTTATACCTATAGTATGATGAGAAGCTAAAAAAGTCATTTATTACTTTTTATTATAATTAAAATGTATTGTACTGATCTGGTTACATTATATATACGCATTAGTTCCCAATCTGATTCAGTGTGGTCGTCCATATAACATCAAACTTATCACACTGGCAAGAGCTCTATTTGCTTTCAGCATTCTAATTCGAAAACTTGTGATTTTCTTAACATGCTAGAATAGGGACAAGTTTCGCATAAACATACATTATGAGGATTATTTTCATCGTAAAAATATTGGACCAATTTAAAAATATTATTCATGATACAGTCGTCCCCACTTAATCGGGTAACGGATAATCGAATACCCCGTTTATAAGAATATAAAGTGATAGAACCGATTTTTTTCCCATAGAAGTAATGTTAAATTTCCTCGTTTAAAGAAATATTTTTTACAACGCCACCCCGCTTAATCGCATAAACACTCGACGTTTCTTAAATAAAATGTCTCTATTTTTGAGCCGATTTTTCCCTCTCATTTTCAAAAAAAAAAAAAAAAAAAAAAAAAGTAATATTTTAAGAAACCTTACTTAACTAAGGCCCTTTAAACATGAGACAGTATTCCTGCCGAGGTGATAAAAATTGGTGATAAAACAAACTTATAAAATCAGCAACTGATGATGAAATTAGAAATTAAAATACAAATGATCTCCAGGAATTAGAAATCACAAATTTTTGAAGTATTCAGATGCTTGAAATAGAACTTTATGGACTCATAGATGGTAGATAAAGATGGAGAAACAGAAAGAGATAAAAAGTTTAATCTTTCAATAAATTCTTTAAATGAAAGTGATAAAGAAGAACAAGCAGATTCACTTCCAACGATAGACGAAGTTGCAAAATTCTTAGTATTATTCATCGTAATTTTGTATCTCATCGAAGCGATTATAATCTATTTATGTGCTTTAGAAAAAGAAATCGAAAAAAATGCTTAGTTAAGTCTATGTCAAAAAAAAAAAAAAAAAAAAAAACTCAATCATTACTGATTTTTTTTTTTTGATTAAAAATAAAAATTGTAAGTATACTTTATTTATTTTGTATTTATTCCAGCATTGATTGCATACATAAATTACTATAATATTTTAACTTAGTAAAATTTTAGTTAAATATTTAAATAAGAAAGAGGTATCGACCATTTATCTTTTCACGTGTAAGCATAAAATCACTCTAGTTAAAGATGTATTTGCGTTTCTAGTCTTCCCGCATAATCGAATACCCTGCTTAATCGAATTAATATAGTTGGAACGGTAGATATTCGTTTAAGCGGGGCCGACTGTACTGACTTGAAATCTTGGTAAAATTTTCGAAATGGGCAATATTCTTAACATAGCGGAATAGGGTAATATTTCGCATAAACTTGCATTATGGGAGGAGAATGATTATTGGATTGGTAATATTACGGAATACTATTGAAAATACTGTGAAAACTAAAATTTGAAACTGACCATAATAAAATTACCCAACAAATTAGGATAAGCTAAATGTATCGAAGCAGAGGGAGGGTAGCCTATTGGATGGGGCATTTATTTCTACGGCCGGCCTGAGTCATCAGTAGTCTTCATTTTTTTTTTTTTTTATGAACGTAATAAAAGCTGTATTATAAATTTAATATATGATGGGCAGCTGAACAGAGTCTATCTATGCCATCTAGTTTTATGCTGTATTAAGATAAAAATATCCGATAACATTTTTTAAACAAAAACTTTTTTTGTCCTCAGACTAATAGTTAAATCTAACTTTTTTCATTTCTTTCTTTTTCCTATATAAGTTTAAAGAATTAACGTGCTTTTTGGCACATTTTTAAATTATGATTAACATTTTATTCGTTTTTTGTTTTTTTTTTTTCTCAATTCAAGTTTATTTACACATTTAAGGAAATCTGTAATTGAGACTTCGGTCGTAATCCAAAGAATAGTGAGGAAAATTTAACACTCTCTTCCGAAAAAATCGGGTTAAAAAAATCGATAATTTCTTATACAAGACGAATCCTTCCATATAAAATCTCTCTCTAGCGAGTTGGCGAGATATATCCGTCGCCAAGTAATTCACGCCAAACGCCTGTGTTGCCTGCTTTCCCGCCCGATTTCAATAGTCAGCTGTAATCTCTCCGTCGCTGCGCGAATCCCGCGTGATCTCCCGATGCGAGATCGGCAGCGATGGGCGATGATCCGTCGTGGTGCGGGTTGTGTCGTTGTCCTCCCGCAGTACTTTGGGCCATGAGCGGCGACGTTAGCTTCACTAAGCGAGCCGCCCAGGAGCTCAGCCGATGCTTCAATGGGCTCACTGTTCGGGCCCACAAGGGTGGTGGGCCCTCTCCTGCGCCCTCGGCGGCTCCCTTTGGTGGGAATGAAACACAGCACCTGCTGCAATGCCGAGGAAGGGCGCGAACCGCTGTTGGCAAATTCCGCGATTTTCTCGAGAGGGTACCCCACGCCAGGTCCCTAACGGAGCTGTGGCTCGAACCTGCATTTCTAGTCCGGCTCTTTAAGCATGTCACCCCTAAAGACAGGGCCGTCCTGGCACAGGTACGTACCAAAGAATTATTTTGCTATCTGTAGAAAAAAAAAATTAATCCATTAATTAATACGAATTTTAGTTAAATATTTATTTAAAAAAATAATAAGTATTGTTAATTAATTAATTGAACATGCTTTCTTAATAATGACATATTTTGCTTAGTGTGGGGGAAAAATACTTATATAAATTTACTAAGCGTGCGGAAAACATCTTAAACTCATTGTTTACTTTTAATGAATTTCAGATAATTATCTGTATTTATTTGTTTCTTCTTTCTTCCTTTATTTTAGCTCATTAACTAAACAGAATGTTTAAAAATAAACATTTTTATTGATATTTTTTGTTTATTTTATTACAGAAATATTCGAATCATATTTAATATAGTATGCAACTGTCATGATCCTTGATGGTATAAATTTCAGCTGAATATCTGTCTATTTATATCTGTATCTGTATCTACATATATATCAAGAAATTGCTCTAAAGAAAAGAGTTCAATCATAATATTTATTTATTTATTTTTTCCTTGCAAATATATATAATTGTTAATTAAATTTTAGAAATAACATTTTTTAAATCACAATTTTTATTTGCTTTTATTAAAGCTATCCTATTTATATTTCATAAAATAGGGTATAATAAAACTGCCATGGTCTCTTGCTGTAAACCAACCAAAAGAAGAGATTATAATGATTATTTAAACATACGATTTTTTACCCACAGTAATGTTTTTTAATTTTATTACATTTTATTTAAAAATATCCTCTATTGCATGGGTACCCACGGTAAAAAAGAGAAAAATTAAATTAATTTGACAGTGCATAGAAAATTTTAGATCCAATTATATGGTATGCATTCTAGATGAATATCCTTAAAAAATATTACGAATTATTGAATTAAAATTTATTTTTTAATAATAACATATTTTAGTCATGATATTTATTTATTTTTATAGTAAAAATGTTCTTTTGCTATTATGTAAAAATTAATATGAAACTGCTCCCTTGAGAAAAATTGATCTAAAGAAAAAATACAAAGATAATATAATTTATTTTCTAGCAACGATAATATTTTTAATCATTATCGAATTTTATTGTTAAAAAAAAAAAAAAAAAAAAAAAAACTATCCTTATTTTATTGGTTACGTATCGTTAAAAGAAAATAATAATGGTAATAATAGTAACTATTTAATTTACTATGTGTAGAAATTTTTAAACTTATTATTTCGTTCAATTTCCACTAAATATCTGTAAAAATTATTAACTATTTTTAATTAATTAATTAAGCATGATTTCTTAACAACAATAATTTTTTAAAATATATTTTTATTTATTTTCATTGAAAAATACCCCCTCCCCCCCTTTTTTTTTCTTTGTCCATGCAGTATAGTATACTACAACTGTCATGATTCCTTGATGGATACCAATCAGATGAAATTAATACAATATTAATTTAAAACATATTGTTAATAATTATTTTGTTAATTGTAAAATCTTCCTCTGCTTATTTTGATTCTCACCAGTGGTCAAAGAGTTCTGCTCTCAAATTGCAAAACGGGGAAGTGCCTGTTTCGAACCCATATCGCGCTCGCCGGATTAACCGTTCAGAGTTTTCCTATGCTTTATCCGAAACTCGCGTGAATACCAAGTAGACCCCCCCCCCATTGAAGAGCATCCCACCCAGGCCTAGGACGCTCGAGTAGTTCATCGACCTTCTACATCAACATCACCTATCCTTACTTTATTTCATTTTATTTTATTTTCCACGGTATGCATAGTCAAAATTATATATGTATGAAAAACCTTTCAAACATATCGCATAAAGAAATTGACTATTTAATTAAAAAAAGATAATCAAAATCCAAAAATTACATATACAGGGTGGCTATAATTAAGCAGGATCTAATTGCAAGAATAACGTCAAACTTTATAGAAAGATTAAACAAGACGGGAGACAAAGGATTACAAAAAAAAAAAAAAAAAGTTTAAAATTTACCGCTAGGGTAATATGTGACGCTGCTTTTTTAAGTAAAACTTTTGTCGCGATTTATAATTTAAAATTGATGATTGTGCACTTTTTTTTTTTCTTTTCCCTTTTGTCGCCATTTATTATTTTGAAATTGGACACACTGCGCTAATTTGTCCCCACTTTTCCGTTTTTAAAAATTTCTTTTCTATTACACAACGCCAACCACTTACTAACCTTAATGGTGACTTTTGGATTTTTTTTTTTTTTTTTTTTTTCTGGAATCGTTCGTTTCCCGTCTTGTTTACTCTTCCTAGAAACTTTGGTGCCATTCTTGCAATTAGGTCGCACTGCAGAACACTGTGAGCACTCTCAGTTTAATAATGGTCTCCCTGTATATAAATTATTTAACTGTACTATGCATAAAACTTTTTAAACTCATTGTTTGGAATAAATTTCAACCGATTATGTGTAAAAAATTATAAGTATTACTATTTTTAATTAATTAGTTAAAAACGATTTCTTAACGAAATAGATTTTTAATAACTTTTATTCATTTTCACTGTGAGATATCGCATTCATACTTATATGAAACATATGTATAGTGCACAATTGTCCACATCCCTTGAGGATATGAATTGCAGCTGAATAACTAAATATGTATATATTATTATTATTAATGTTAATAAATTAATTTAAAGCGATTTCTTAACAATAAAAATTTTTAATCACAAATTTTATTTATAGTAAAATTATCCCATTCTTTTTTTTTTTAATAAAATATACTATACAACAATCATGATCCTCGAAGGAAAACATTGCAATGAAAAGATTATAATAGTAACTTAAAAACCTGATTTACTCACAGTAGAAATATTTTGGTCAACACATTATTTATCATTTTATTGAAAAAAAAAAAAAAGAATTTCAATAATATTACATAGTTGTTAAATAATTAAATTTACCTCGGGTAGAAAAATATATATTCATTGTTTTGTATGAATTTCGTCTGATTATCCATAATAATAATAAATAATAATAATTGGTAATTAATTTGTAAAACATGTTTTCTTAATAATAACTAAATCCAAATTTTTATTTTCATTGCTAAATATTTCATTCATATTTTAGGAATTAATGTATACAACTGTCATGATCCCTTGATCGAAAGTAATTAAAAGAAAAAATATATATAATGTTGATTTTAAAATATATTTTCTTAATAATAACAATTTTAATCGTAAAATTAGCCTGTTCATATTTTATGCTGTATGGTATACAATTACCACGATTCCTTGATGAAAACTAGCCAAAAGAAAGTAATATAATGATTATTTACAAACGTGATTTCCTAAAAAAAAATAATATTTTTAAACATAATTTTTATTTAGTTCATTTAATTATAATAATTATAATACTAATGATAAATGCTTATTTCATTTTATAGGTATTTATTGTATATATATATATATTAAAAAAAAAAACTTAGTATGTTGTGGCCATGACAAAACCTTCTTTTATACCTAGTATACCTTTTGATATTAACAACACCATCTGCCGATCAACATGCACACAAATTTATTCATAACTTGTCACGATAAAAATTTAACATATGCAGCTTGGCGCAATTTCAACCATACTGAGATGTAGCCATACGAAAAATCCCAGAAGAGGAATAAGAGCAGCGCCACCTGTTGATCGTTATGCACTCAAATTAAGTCAACTGTCTTTTTCATAATGGTCATATCGCATATCAAGTTTGATACATTTATGTAGTATAAAAGATGAGATATTAGCCTTCGCATATTTTGGGGAAAACGGAGCACAGTAGCGCCACCTGTTAGACAATATGTACCCAAATTGAATCAGCTTAATTTTTCTCAGTGAACATGTCCAGGGGTCGATCCAGGTTTTAATTTTTGGGTCCCTTTTTTGTGAAAAACAAAATATTTTTGTGAAATTTTTATTTATTTTTGTGAAATATAAAATATTTTTGTGAAAAAGTAAAATATTGTGTAAAATCTTCAGACAATCACTTTATGTAATGTTTAGTATTAAGTTAATAGAGTTTCGTTGAGCCAAATTAAGCCATTAATTAAAATTAATACTGAAAATATGAAAACATTAATAAAAGGATAATTTTTATAAAACAAAATCTTGTGAAGGGACTCATTTTATAAAATTTGAATTTTGTGAAGGGTCCCTTTTTATGGATTTGAATTTTGTGAAGGTCCCCTTTTATGAATTTGAATTTTGTGAAGGGTCCCTTTTATGAATTTCAATTTTGTGAAGGGTCCCTTTTTATGAATTTGAATTTTGTGAAGGGTCCCTTTTTATGAATTTGAATTTTGTGAAGGGTCCCTTTTTACCATGTGGAATTTTGTGAAGGGGCCGCAAAAGGGACCCAAATTTTGCCTAGATCTACCCCTGATGTCATATATCATGTTTTATGCAATTATGCTCAATAAAAGCTAAGATATAGCCTTCCCGTAAATAGTGGAAATTGCCATCTGTTCTGTTAGGCATCCTACACCAATAGTTCTTCGGCACCAGTTCATGTCAAAGTGCAACTAAATGTAAAATGTGATAAAATTTTGTGTATTAATTCTTGATATAGAGCTTCCAGAAACATTTTGTCACTCATACAAATACACACAGACAAACGGTCTAAAAATGATCAATCTTTATTTAGGACATTTTAAAACATGCAAATCCATAGAAAAGCCAAAATCAGAATATTTTTTGCACTTTCTTCTTTAATACTTTCTTCTCTAACTATAGTAGGAAGTTATAAAGACTATTTAATTTCATATATAGCAAAATTTAAACCCATTGCTTAGTAAAAATTTCAGCTGAATATTTCTAATAAAAGTATATTTATAGTTAATTCAATAATTTAACATGATTTCTTAACTATATAATTTGTTAATTATAAATTTATTTATTTTTATTGTAAAAGTACATTCATATTTTATGAAATATACAATAGAGTTGTCATGATGCGTTTATAACATTTAAGTCTTCTACTATCTGTAAAAAAAGAAAAGAATATATATATATATATATATATATGTATATATATAATTGTTAATTATTTAATTATATGTAATTTCTTAAAAGTAACATTTTACCATGTTTTTATTAACTTTGATTCTTGTTTGTCTGTTTGTTTGTTCTTTTTTTGTTTGCTTGTTTGTCCAGTACAAATCTTGCAATCGATTTTTAACTAACTTCCCGACTAGCTAGACATTTGAAACTTTCAGGACAGCTCAGAACACGTTGACAATACATATTTTTAATACTTTTAGTCAACTATTTCAGGTCCCTACTGCCTTCGGCAGCGTTTATATGATTCGACAGAAAATTTATTTAACTAACTTCCTGACTAGCTAGACATTTAAAACTTTCAGAATAGTTCAAAACACGGTGAAAATGCATTTTTAAAATATTTTTAACCAACTGCTTCGGGACCCTGCTGCCTTCGACAGCGTTACCAGTTCAAAGCTCGCAATCGAATTTTAACTAACTTCTTGGCTAGCTAGCTAGCCATTTGAAACTTTTATAATAGGTCAAAACAACATAGCAATGAATTCTTTTAATACTTTTAGCCAATTGTTCAGAGTTCCCCCTGCCTTCGGTAACGTTTATATGATTCAACAGAAAATTTAAAAACATGGTATATAAAAAGTTCTTTTTATCTTGTAATTATTTAGTCATACAAAATTACTTTCTTTTACATTCAATAGAAGAAAGTATTGGATTCGTAAAAATTTTCGACCTTGGGTCTTTGATGGATTTACAAGTTTTGAAAGATGTAGAACACGATTTAACCATTTTTAGATTGGTTGGTTGGTTGGAGGATTAAGGCCGATTGACTCCTTATGTGTCCTAGGCCAATAGGGGGAATGCCCTCCGTGGGGGTCTTTCTAAGGGGTCCTAGCCCGCATTTACGCGAGTTTCGGAGGAAACCACGGAAAACTCCGAACGGCTAGGTCGATGAGCGCGACCTGGGATCGAACCCGGCACCTCTCATCTACCAGCTTTGAGCGCAGAACCGCTCGGCCGCTGGTGGGCTTAACCATTTTTAGAATATGTCTGTCTGTGTGTGTGAAAAAATTTTGTGGCAACTGTATCTCAGGTACTACTGCACAGAATTTCATACAAATTGGTACCTAGTTACACATTGCCATAAATTAGTGCCTATCAACTTTTGGTAAAAATTGTCCTACAGCTTGCGTTGCCATCCCGCTTTTTCTAAATTTTTAACATGGTGGTATAGGACAAAATTTTGTATAAATGTGCATAAAGAGAATTATTTTTAATAACCATTATGAAACTTAAAAGAGTTATTTGTAATAGAGATAGTCAACTGGGAAAAAAAAATTGTTATGTAGGAGCTTCGCCTCCCCCCCCCTAGGGGGGATGCCCCCTCGAGTGGAGTAAATTTTCATCATGGGTATCTTTCAAAATAGCCCGGCAATACCTTTAAAACGAATGGTTGAACCATCGATTTGCAATAATTTAAAATAAAATTATCGATTTTTCATTAAAAAAAAAAAAAAAAAAAAAAAAAAAACTTTTTTTGGATATTTTGTGTTATACTACTTCTCTAATATGGAAATCGTCTGCATTATCATGGAAGATAATTTTTTTAAATAATAATTTTAATAAATTATTTTTACTGAGTGAATTTGTATAGGAAAATATAGAAGAAAATCATGTGCCACAACATACTAGTTTTTATTTATTTTTCATTGCAAAAATATTTTATTCATATTTTATGAAATATAATTTACAAATATCATGATTCCTTGGTAGAATCAAAAATTTTTCTTTAATAAATAAATAAAAATAAAGAATAATTTCTAAACAAAAGTAATATTTTTAATTATTATTTCATCTTCTTCTTAATAAAAAAAAGCCCAGGTTCTCCGAAACTAACGTTCGAAAATAAAGTCATTGCTACAGAAAATGAATAGGGGAAAAAAAAAAATCCTTGGTTTGAAGGAATAAATAAAATAACGGAAGAAGGATGATTTAGTAAAAAAAAAAAAAAGAAAAAGAAAAAAGAAAAAAAGAAAAGAAAAAAAGAAGAAAAAAGGACGTTTATTACAATTGCAACAATGTATTGAGAAAAAATAAATTTTACTTGCAATTTGAAATGAATAATATAAGAAAAGATGTTTGAAGTAATATATTTAATGCTATGTAAGGACCGCCATATTAGTAGTGCTAAAACCTTTTAGAGACTACCCCTGAATTCAGAATTTCTTTAAATTTTGCTCTCTAAATTCTCTATGGAATTATTTTCTTTTTCTAGAAAATTCTTATTTTGAATGTTTAATTTGCTTATTAAGAACGTTCCAAATATCATGTATTACAGGTGTAAATAAATAATACTTTAGTAATAGTCACATGATATACCAACAATAAGTGTTCATTCATTCTGCATACAAATACTAGTTTTTTACTTTCTTCTATATTCAATAGAAGAAAGTATTGGATTCGTAAAAATTTTCGACCTCGGGTTTTTCATGGATTTACACGTTTTGAGATTTGTAGAGCACGATTTGACCATTTTTAGAATATGTCTGCATGTGTGTGTGTGTGACAAAATTTTGTGGCAACTGTATCCCAGGTGCTACCGCACAGAATATCATACAAATTGGTATGTAGTTACACATTGGCATAAATTAGTGTCTATCAATTTTTGGTAAAAATTGTCCAAAAGTTTGCTTTGCCATCCCGCTTTTTCTAAATTTTTAACATGGTGGTATAGGACCCAAATTTTGTATAAATGTGCATAAAGAGAATTATTTTTTAATAATCATTATGAAATTTAAAGAATTATTTGTAATAGAGATAGCCAACTGGGAAAAAAAATTGTGCATGTAGGAGCCTCGCCTTCCCCTCTGGGGTGGGGGATCTCCCCTCGAGGGGAGTAAATTTTCATGATGGGTATCTTTCAAAATAGCTTGCCAATACTTTTAAAACGAATTGTTGAATCATCGATCTGCGATAATTTAAAATAAAGTTGTCAATTTTTTTCATAAAAAAAAATATATATATATATACATATATGTAATATTGAGAACAAAATTGACTTTTTTTTTTGGATATTTAGTGGTATACTACTTCTCCAATATGGATATAGTCTGCATTATCATGGAAGATGAATTTTTTAAATAACAATTTTAATACATTATTTTTAATGAGTGAATTTGTATAAGAAAATATAGAAGAAACACAAGAAGATATAGAAGAAGCCACAACAAACTAGTTTTTTTTTTTTTTTTTGGTTAGTTAGTTAGTTAGTTAGTTTCATCTTACATTGGGTATTTCTGGTTTAGTAAAATAAGTTCAATTTGTAAATATTAATAAAATTTAATACTTCAATTACAGAAAAAAATATTTTTTGACAAAAATCAATTAGTTGTTTATTTTGGAAATTAAAATTTATTAAAAACGCATAAAAAGAAAAAAAAAAAAAAAAAAAAAAAAAAAGCAAATGTATTACAAATTTAATACCAAAACATTTTCTACGCTGATTCAACAAAATGAGTAATGCTAACTTTTATTGCTAAAGTCCAAAGTTAATATTTTGTTTATATCTAAAAAATAAAAAAATAAAAAAATGAGAAAAACTAGGAAAAAAAAATTAAAGAAAATCATTAGCTACCACGAAAATGGGGCTGTTTGTAGCGCGCTCTACCTTTATAATTAGAAACTTAATGGTTGTATCATTAGAACTAATGAAGATTTACATTCATAGTTGCGGTGTGTATGCAGTTCATATTTATCTTAAAATAACTAATTCAGATATTTGTTGACATGCTTAAAAAATAATCAAAAGTGTAAATATATTTTTCAGGGTTCATATTAATTTATGTTCAAATAATTATAAGAAATATTTTTGCGAATTACACATTTAATAGAATTGTGTATGAGATTTGTGCGTACATATATATGTGCGTATGCAAACATTATCTATATTTATATATAAAATCGTTTGTCCTGACTGAGTGAGTTAATGAGTGACGCGACGGATTCATCATCGCCCAGCCCAAACCCCATCACCTAGAAGTATGAAACTTCATGAAAACATTTCTTCTGTGACGTAGACACCCACTAAGAAGCTGTTTTACAAAATTCTTTCATGGTTTCATAAAAACCTTTATATCTAACAGAAAAAATTAGATTCCCGTAAAATGTTTATTTTAAAATATAACTAACACAAATACCTAAAACTCAATTTCTGGAATTTTAAAAATTCGGTCCTCAAGGAGGCGGGGGCAAAACGTGTTTTTACTTAATCCTTTATATCCCAAACAAACAAACAAACAACAACAACAACAACAACAACAAAAAAAACAGATATACGTGAGATTTTTGCTTTAAAATATAACTGACACAAACACCTAAAAGCCAATTTCTTGAATTTTAGAAATTCGGTCCCCAAGGAAGGGAGGGGGGGGGGCAAAACGGGATTTCATATACGCAGCACGTGATTTCACATAACCCTTTATATCTAAAAAAAAAAAAAATAGATATATGTATGATTTTTACTTTAAAATATAAGAAGCACAAATGTCTAAAAACCAGTTTTTCTAATTTTAGGGGTTTAGCCCCCAAAGGAAAGAGAGGGCATGACGTGTTTTCACATGAACCAAAAAGTGATTTCAAATAATCCTTCATATAATAACAAGAGACTTGGCGTTGGAATATTAAAACTCGAATAAACGACTACGTCAGAAACGCCAAAGAAAAATATTGGAAATGCATACAGCTGTTTCGGCAGCTTTAAGCGTGCCGTCTTCAGTGCACTGAAGACGGCACGCTTAAAGCTGCCGAAACAGGTGTATGCATTTCCAATATTTTTCTTTGGCGTTTCTGACGTAGACGTTTATTCGAGTTTTAAAAATTCTTCATATCTCAAACAAAAAAGCAGATATGCGTATAATATTTGCTTTTAAATATAGAAAATACAAACACCTAAAAACAAATTTCTGAAATTTTAGAAACTCAGCCCTAAAAGGGGGAAGGTGGCAAACATGATTTCGTGTGACCCTTCATTTTTACATGTAAAAGAGTACATCTACCACTGAATCAACACTGCTGTGGCGATTTTGTGTGTGTGGGGGGGTGGGGGGGACTGGGTCACGAATTTTGTTGTGAAGGTTGGTTCTAGAGCCGTGACACACAATAAGACGTGTTTTTGCAAAATTCTTCCTTTGCCCCCGGGTGGAGGAGGGAGAAACGGTAAAAACACGTTTGAGAGGATAAGTCGGCTCCAAATGTCATTACGGTGAAGAAATTGCACATGGGGATACTAGACTCAAATACAAAAACAAATAAATAAAAACAAATTCATCTATTTTCCAATTTTTAATTTTAAGTGAGGAAAGGGAATTTTTTTTTTCCCTTGCGTGTGTGTGTGGGGGGGGGGGGGGGGAGGGATTTTACCCTAGAACTCTTCCAAAAATGGCCTGTGCGCTTCCTGAAGTGCATTTCCAAAAAAAAGTTTTGAACGTTTTGCAATTTTTGATTTTTTTTTTTTTTTTTTTTTTTTTTTTTTTGAGGGCGGGGGGGGGGGATTTACGATGGGCAGATTCAAGAGAAAAAAAAAAAAACAGTTTTCCGAGCGTAACTCTTTTACAAATTATCTCAGGACGACAATTTTTTGGTAATTGTGTGTGCTCTGTGTACCAACGCATACCTTACAGAGATTTTGTGAAGTGTACCTCCTCCCCCCGCTGGGGTCGGTGTATATATGGCTGGGGTCGGGGGGGGGGTTTAAAGAACACGGTTCCAACTGTAACTCTCATCTAATTTATCTCAGATAGGTGATTTTTTCGGTGTACTGATTGGTTAAGCGTGCATAAAACACACCATAAATGGATTTTGTAAAATTTTCCCCCTTCCTCCTTTGAGCAGGGGGCAAAAAAGAAGTTTCCAAGCGTAACTCCATTTAAAGTTATCTCAGGAAAGCAATTTTTTGTTATGTAGGTGTGCTATGTGTATCGAACACGCACTATGAAGTAATTTTTCGAAAAATTCCCCTTTTTCCCTTTGGCATCGGGGGGGGGGGCATAAAACACATATCTAACAGTAACTCTGCTCTAAATTATCTCAGAAATGCGATTTTTTTATGTGTACGCTGGTTATAAGTACGTAACACACATTATAAAGGAATTTTAAGAACCCCCTCCCCGATCAAAGGGGGGGGGGGCAAAATGACTGAAGTTTTTGATCGATTTCAATAATTTTTTTTTTATTTTTTTTTGCTTTTATGAACTTTTATATAAATATAGTTAAATGTAATTTTGAGAATTAATTTAACTGTTAGTGACCAACAAAGCGGGTATCGCATGCTAGTCTTATATACAGTCGGTAACAAAAGTGTCCGAACACTAGCAAAAATTCCTATGTAAAAAAAGCACACTTCATACGGTTTTGTTAAATAAATCCTTGTCGAATCCTGTTCTTAGTCAGTGTAAGAACATGATTCGATAAGGATTTACTTAACAAAACCGTATGAAGTGCACTTTTCTTACATAGGAATTTTTGCTAGTGTCCGGACACTTTTGTTACCGACTGTATATATATAATCGTTTCTCCTGAATAAGTTAGTGAGTGACTGATTCATCATCACCTAGCCCAAACTCACACCTAGAAGTACGAAATTTTGTGAGGACATTCTTTTTGTGGCGTACACACCTTCTAAGAAGCGATTTTACAAAATGCCCCCCCCCCCCTCACAAGGGGAGAAGAGGGGCAGAACATAATTTCACCGAAAACTACATATTTCTAAAAAAACTAAAACATACATCCAAAAAATATTTGCTTAAAATATAACTAACACAAATACCTAAAACTCTATTTCTGGAATTTTAGAGATTCGGCTCCTAAAGTGAGGCAGGAGGCAAAATGCGATTTCACAAAACCCTTCATATCTCAAAGAGAGAAGAGATATCCATAAAATTTTTGTTTTTAAATATAACTCACACAAATACCTTAAAAACTAATTTCTGGAATTTTAGAAATTCGGCTCCTAAAAGGAGGGGGGGGGGGGGGGGGTGGACTTTACAAAGCCGTTCATATATTAAAGGGAAAAAAAAAAAAAAAAAAAAAAAACAGATATCTGTAAGATTTTTGCTTTAAAATATAGTAAACACAAATACCTAAAATACATTTTCTGGAACCTTTGAAATTCGGTCCCCATGGGAGGGGGAAGAGGGAGGGCAAAACGTGATTTCACATAACCCTTCATGTCTCAAAAAAAAAAAAAAAAAAAAAGTTATATTTGAGATTTTTGTTTTAAAATATAGCAAACATAAATACCTAAAAGCCAATTTCTGGAATGTTAGAAATTCGTGCAAAACGTGATTTCTCAAAACCTTTCATATCTCAAAGAAAAAAAACAGATATCCTTAAGATTTTCGCTTTAAAATATAATAAACACAAATACCTAAAGAAAATTTTCTGGAATTTAAAAAATTCAGTTCCCAAGGAGGAGGGGGGTTCAAAACGTGATTTTACATAACCCTTCATATCGAAAAAAAAAAAAAATAATAAAATAAAATAAAAATAAATAAAAATAAATAAATAAGATTTTTTGCTTTAGAATGTAGCAAACATAAATACCTAAAAACCAATTTCTGGAATGTTAGAAATTCAGCTCCCAAAGGGAAGGGGGGGGGGGGCAAAACGGGATTTCACAAAACCTTTCATTTCTCAAAGAAAAAAACAGATATTCTTAAGATTTTCGCTATAAAATATAATAAACACAAATACTTAAAGAACAATTTCTGGAATTTTAAAAATTCAGCTCCCAAGAGGGGGGGGGGGGGGGTCAAAACATGATTTCACATAACCTTTCATATCTGAAAAAAAAAAAAATTAAGGTTTTTGCTTTATAATGTAGCAAACATAAATACCTAAAGACCAATTTCTGGAATTTCAGAAATTCGGTCGGTCCCCAAGGGAGTTGTGGTGGTGTGATTTACGAGGGTGCAAATTGGAGATCCTTCTTTTCGCGTTAAATTTGTCCTGGGGAATCTATAGAAGCTGCAACCACGAATTTTGGTTGTTTATTTGCATCAAATACCAACTGTGACGGGATTTTGAGAAATTTCGCAGTTTTCCCCCTCCTGGGTGAGGGGGGTGGGTACAAAAAATGTTTTTCCGAGCGTAATTCTGTTCTAAATTATCTCAGTTCGACACTTAGTAAGTGGAAGTGCTATATGTACTCAACACGTACTATAAAGATATTTTGCGAATAGTTCCCCTTGTACCCCTTGCGGTCGGCCTAGAGATAGGACAGAATGTAAGAACCGATCAGTCGTCAGAGCGGTACTCAAAGCCCCAAATTCGTCGTTATTATCGATCCTACGTGTAACTGGTACTTCAGTGACTTCAAATATCATTAATAAGCGGTTCAGAGAAATGGGGTTGAGCTCACGGAGCCTCCTTGTGCCAACTGCTATTAAACTTTATACACTGATAAGCCCGTTTGCAGTGATATCGGGCACGTTCGACCTGGAATGTTACTGAATGGAGTAGAATTGTCTTCAGTGATGAGTCCCACTTCAACTTGAGCCCCGATGACCAGCAAAGACGCGTTTGGAGGCGCCCCGTAAAAAGAGGGGATTCCAACCTGACTGTCACCAGTCATACGGCCCGAAAACCAGGAATGATGGTCTTGGGTGCCATTTCATATCATAGCAGGACCCCCTTTGGTTGCCATCTGCAGCATCTTTAAACAGAGTGGTACGTCAACGAAGTTCTACGTCCCGTTTTATTCTCCTTCATATCACGAAATTTTGAGCGTATATTTCAACATGATAATGCCCGCCCACGTACGAAGATAGGTTTTTACTTCTTGTTTTCTTCCTTGCCTAACATTATTTTGGCCAGCAAAGTCGACGGATTTCTCTACCACTGAGGACCTTTGGAGCATCATGAAAAGGGTCCTACAACCAGCTCGGGATTTCGCCAATCTAACACACCAATTGGACAAAATTTGGCACGATATCTCGCAGGAAGACATCTTCCAATTCTGTTAATTAATGCCAAGCCGAATAACTGCTTACATATGAGCCAAAAGAGGGCCAACGCGTTATTAACTTGTTCATTTTGTGAGGCTCTTTCTCTTGATTAAATCCTCCTAAATTTCTGAAACTGTAATCATTTGTTTTTCTCCACATGTATATCACATCTACGAATTTTCGTCCCATTCGGATAACTCCTTCTTGGTGCGTTTTTTTTTTTTTTTTTTTTTTGGTCTTAGTGTAATCTGAAAATTGTAAATCTCCAAACTTACCACAGCAGTATTCCTGTACGCATACTTTTGTTAAACTTATATGTTTTCTTACACTTTAAAAGTCACAATCTCAAAAAAAAAAAAAAAAAAAAAAAAACACCTAGCATGAAGAGGTAGTCATAAAACTTCTTTCTTTATCCTTATGTATGACAGTGCCATACGGTTAACATGCATACAAATGTAAACAACAGAGCTTTTCACAATAACCATTTTATAAATGCAGTTTGATAAGAATTTATTCAATACATTCTGAGGTAGAGCTCTACGGGAAATTGTAGAAAGAGAGTAATCGCAGCGCCACCTCTCAGTTGATATGTACCAAAATTAAAATATCATAGTTTTGCACATATGCATCTTATATAAAATGTTTCGCGATATTACATTTATTCGGTGTCATTCACAGAAAAATGTGCGTGATAAATCGGGAAACGTTTGTCCAGCATTTTAAGGTAAACGTCTGTTGAGTGATTATGCTGAAAAATTTAGTGAACATGAAATTTATGTAAAAGCATTTTACATATCAAGTTTGTTGGGATTGCATGACATAGAAACTGAGACATAGCTACTAAGCAATCATGAAAAGGTGTGCAGCTGAACAGCTCTAAGTATCAGTTAACATGCACCCAAATTGAATCAGCATAGTTTTTCATAATAGTCCTCTTTAATATCAAGTTTAATGCACTAATATGTATGCAAATGCTGAGATATAGCTACAGGTAAATAGGTAAGGTTGCAGCATATCAGTACCACCCGTCGGGCAATACACAAATAATTGAATCAGCATAGTTTTCATAATGTCCATTTAACATGTCAACTGAGACGCCCTTAACCACTGTAGAATCTGAGTAATAGAGGAAAATAAACTGAGATATAGCTATCCCGTAAATTTGGATGACGCCTGTAGCGCGACCTACTGGCAATATGTGCAAAAGTTTATGCAGGCCTAATTTATATCAAGTTTTAGCGAAATATAAAATTTCTTGGAATTTTGTGTAGTTTTTTTTTTTTTTTTGTCAGATACAGTGAATCTTGGCAAAACATAGACAGACATTTTCTAAATATGGTGAAATCGTGTTCAGAACATCTCAAAACCTGTAAATCTATGTAAAACCAGAAGTCTAAGAATTTCACGAATCCAATGCTTTTTTTTTTTTTTTTTTTTTTTTTTTAATATTTAGACTTTTTTTTCTTTTCTTTTCTTTTTTTTTTTTTTTTTTTGGGGGGGGGGGGGGGTGAAGAAGGAGTGAGGGGGCTTTTTCTATATATTTTTGCACGCGCTTTTGCACTTGCGTGTACGCATAAAAAAAAATTATTTCTGTTAAACTTCTGTTGATTGATTAAATTGTAGTTCATTTTTTATTTTTATTGTATTTTATTTTATTTTTTTATTACTCAGAAATATAAAATATGCATAAATAAATAAAAACATCTCACGAGTTTTGTAAAGCGAATTTACTTTTTTTTTTTTTTTTTTTTTTACCATATTCTTGAAAAGGAAATTATACAAGGTTCTTGTGCATAGAAATCGATCTGACAGATTGTTGTTTTTGCCAAAATGAGTTTTTAATGCTAACCATTTCTTTGTAAATGTTAAAAATAAAAATAAACAAACTTGACCATTAACATAAAATTTTAATATTAAGTACATTGAGCATACTGTCTCTTTCATTTAATTATTTAACATAACTCCATAGGGTTTAAAAAAAAAAAAAAAAAAAAAAAAAAAACGGGAAAGAAAAGATAATTTAAATGAATTTTTAAAATCTAGACGAGGACTGTGACTCCTCCTACTTTGCCCATATCTGTCAGTGCTTATGCACATGGTTTTATTCCTTATAGCCACTAAGCATCTTTCTTAATTTGCAGCAAAAATCTAATCATCAACTTATATAAAGGTCCAACTAATTTAAACTTTCATAGATTTGTGGATATTAGATTTTGAGCTACAGCTCACGGAAAATTTTCGTAACATGTAGATGCATTAACATCGGTCTAAGAATATTTAAAACAATGTTAAGACTTTTGAAGTGTGTAAATCTATCAGAAATAGAAGGTTGTACGTTTTCAGGAAGATGTGCTTTCTTTCTATGTATACAAAAGAAAAAAACTGACAGTTTTTTTTTTTTTTTTTTTTGATTAATCCCTTTATTATGGAAAATATTTGGAGTATAAAAGAAGTAAAGTTTGTTAATTTCGCAGGATAATTAGCATGTAATTGGATTTTAACTATCTGCTCAATAAGGGAAAATTCTATATAATATTCTGATATTGTGTTCATGACCGCGAAAGCATTCGGGATTATTTAATTATGTCACAAAATGATTTAATTAATATATTTGTTGTACATAAACGTATAAAGAAAAATTAATGATTAAATTTTTATCGATTTATTTATTTTTGGTTCTTTTCTAAATAGAATTGATGATAATACAAGGTTGCACTTTATATAACATATCTTGGAGGTTTTATATATAGAACAGGGTTTATAGTTTTAGGGCATTTTCCCTCTTTATCTTCATTCTCTTTTTCTTTTTCTTTTCTTTTTCTTTTTTCAAATTAAATTTCTAAATTTATTATCACTAGCATCGCCCAATGGTCGAAACTCGACCACTTTCAAAATAGGATTAAATTGCAACTTAACAGCGCCACTTGTTGGACGATATGCACTCAAACTGAAGCAGCAGAGTTTTACTTAATATACATCTCTACGTTTGGTACACTGTAGATGCCTTTCCTGAAATAAGAGAAAATCACAACGTGGAAACGCCTCTGTTTGGTGATATAGCCCAAAAGCTAATCGGCACCATTTCAAACCAAGGTCCAACCAAATATCAAGTTCTGTTAAATTAAGGCCATTGGTTCATGAAGTACGTTCGAACTCAAAAAGACAGACATTTTCTAAAAATGGTCGAATTGAGTTCAGGAAATCTTGAAACGTGTAACTTCATCGAAAACCCGAAATCTAAAATTTTTCTGAATTTTATGCTTTTTTCTTATACAGGCAGAAGATAGAATAATAAATCTGCTTTTTTAAAAATAAGTAGTTAGTTTAAGTTAATTGAAATGCAAGGAAACCTCAAAACGTGTAAATTAATCGAAAACTGGAAATCAAGATTTTTTTCGTATTTTCTACTTTCTTCTTATATATGCAGAAGCTAGTAATAAATCCGCTTTTTTGAAAATAAGTAGTCAATTTCAGTTAATTCAAATGCAAGGAAATCTCAAAACGTGTAAATTGGTTGAAAACCATAAATAAAATTTTTTTCCGAATCTTATACTTTTTTCTTATATACGTGGAAGATATAGTAATAAATTCTTTTTTTTTTTTTTTTTTTTTAATAAGTTGTCAATTTCAGTTAATTGAAATGCATTGTGGTTTTGTTTTTCAAATTAGAATTGGTATAAATCACCAAAAAAAAAAAAAAAAAAAAAAAAAAAGAGAAAGAAAGAAATTAGATCTTAAATAAATTAAAAAAAAAATTGAACTTTCATAAATCAAATCCTTTTTTAATTTGCGTATATGTTCAATAGTATAAACTTTCGATCTACCATTCATTCACCCAAATTTCTATCACTGTATAACTGCTGTTGTCTCTTAGAATAAAAATCTGTAGTCGAGAGTATAACGATGCTACATCTATACAAATTACTGTGTCTATGGTTTTATTCGAGTTTTAAGAAATTGTCAGATTTAACAAATTTTTTTATTTAGGAATTTTTTAATACAAAAAGAATTCGTGTATAAAATGAAAAAGTGCACATAAAAAATAAAAGTATTTTTAAATACCTTCTTGACATCGTAAGAAAATAATTTTTGTATTCTGGAAATATGGTTAATCATTACCTTTCGAATGATACCACTTTCAATGCTCTACTCCCATAATTAATATGTTAAAAGTGTACCACAAATTTCCTGCTTGCCTATTAATATATAAATTAGCATTTTTTAGCTTTTTTAAAAAAATTTGATGTAAATTTACAAGAAATGTTTAAAAAAAAAAAAAAAAAAAGGGGAAGAATTAATACTGAATTTTGTATAAAATTAATGCTTATTAACGCATCTTCAAATTATGTAATTTTCAAAATATTACTTCTGTCTGTAATTAATAATTAGTGAAATTATTTTTCAATTAACGAAGCAACCTTTTGTGCCATTATGAATACATTTCTATGCGTGCCTATTCGTACTCATTTCTAGAAACAAGTGTATGAGTAAACATACATCGTTGTTGTAGTATTTTTATTTACAAAAATAAAAATGTATCTAATTTTATACTGCTTCTTTAAAATAATTTTGCTCATTACCAAGACAATTTGACAGTGTTACGGTTTCATTTAATTTGATGCATTGACATCCCTCTGTTTAAAAAGGAAACAGCACAAAAATTCGGTTTTCCGAGATAAATTTTTAAAATGGCGATTTATTCCTTTATATCAGTATAAAACAATAACAACTCCAAATGTCCAAATTATGCTTTGGGGAAGGTGGCCTAATATGATCCTCTTAAGGGGAAAACTTGTGTAAAGCAACATAACTGTTTAAATAAAACTTTGGCGCTTTGCTAGTGTGTTTTGCACTATATTTTGCATTATAAACATTCTTTAATAATATTTTAAACTTACACTGAGTAATGAAAGAAGTAAGATTTTTGAAAAAGTGTCCAAAGGATCATTTTACATCTCACCAAAGGGCAAAATAATCCTTTATTAACAAATATTTGTAAATTGCTTTATATCTGCAAAATAAAGGATATAAAAGTAATTACGACAATACATAATGAAATAAAATAAAATTTACAATCAAGTAGCACATGTAATTTATTTTATGAAAAAGAAAAAAATATATATATAATAATAATCAGGTGTGTCACTCACAGGACTTTCTCTTAACCTGAAATTTAATACTGTAAATACAGGTTGGAGATTAAGGGTTAGGATAACGAGTTCTGTTATGAAAACCTATGTTAAAACAATTCAAATTAGGCTTCGGAAGAGTTTTATATGGTAATTAGTTCTGTATGAGAGGGGCTACTGCCCCCCCCCCCCACAACCCCCCGTTTCATTACTGCACTTACATTTATATAGAATTTAAATCTGTTATTAAAATTAAAAGTTCAGTTAAAATTATTCAGACAATTTTCACACGCAACATTCCTTGAAACTTATCAATCTTGATCAAACTTTTCTAGCAACAAACTTATATTAATTTCAAAATACAACATTTGGATCTCCTAAAATTATTCGTTTTTTAGTTACTCTAAGAGACACAGGCAAAGATAAAACGTTAAAAAACTTGACCTCGGTAATCAGGAAGCCTCAAAACGTGTAAATATGCAAAAAACAAGCGATGAATATTTAGCTTACAAACATACATTATATACCACATGTCTATGAGGAATTCATTTCAATTCCTCAGCAGCTTTCCTGGACATAGTAAAACATCATATCAAAGCTCTTCCACCAACAATAAAAAAGAATGTTATCGCTTAAATATTTGCAGTCCTGTATATCTTTTGAAGATTATGTACAGACCACATGGTGCACTTAAATATAATCCTATACTAATAACACACAGCACAACTTGAAATACACTTCCATCAATTTTCATCTATTGTCGCACTATAATCAACTACTTTTGCGTAGCCCTGTAAACGAACAGTGAATGATTACCCTACCATATTCGACATTAGACATGTTTTTACGCATATAAAGAATATATATCCATTTCATTTGGTTTAGTGCAGTCTATAGATGTTAAACTCTACTAACCTGCAATTTCCCCCGGAGAAGTAATGTATTTGAATTCTCTTGGGTGTCCCTGTACACGAACTACTTACTTCATATCAACGAGAAGCTTAGTGTAGTATCCCTACATCATACACATTTAGAATACTAAGTTTGGACTTTTTTATACTATTTGTTCTTGAGATATGCTGATAACAGACACAGAGACACACACACACAGAGACCAACCGCTAAAAACATGATTTTTAGATTCAAGGGATCTCTAAACGTGTAAATATAACAAAAACTCACTTCTGAAAATTTAACCCAGAAACAATTCTTTCTCTATCTTATGGGTGAGAAAGAAAAAAAAAAGTGTTTCAAATAACTTTAAAAGAAAAAAAAAAAAAAAAAGTTGCTTCTTGTTAACTTGGTACAACTAGTTTATATGTTACCCGGTATATAGCGCTACCTGTTTCGAAGAAAACCGTTTTGCCCGCTAAGATCATTTTAGGCTATCTTCCCCTATACTACATGTAATAATGTTAATTCTATTCATTACATTATACTTTTTCTATTAATTCTAACGTCAAATCTCTCATTTAGAAGAACAAATTTTACTTCAAAATGACCCCCCCCCCCACACACACACACATTTAAAATTATTCTATTAATAAAGCAATTTGCCAGTGATATGATTTATCCAGTTATAATACACTGCTTTTCCTTAAAAGACCGGACCCTCCAGACGTTTTCTCAACTATCTCAAAAAGTACTGAATGAATCATCTTAAAACTTCAGGATCATGCTATTCCTTATATATATCAGTGAATGTTTTACCCCGAAAGCAAAGAGAGGTGGGTAAAAATTTAAATAAAAGTCAGAATGTTTGGGATCATCCCGTAAAAAGTAATGCTTGATATGCCTTCTGGCTGTAGCATATGTTTATGAGGTTTCTTCTAATTATCTACATAAAGTTTTATAATACTATCACATATGATGATATGACGGTTTCTCTAAAAAAAAAAGGGGAGAAGGAGGGAAATTACCGCTTTTTAAATCATGAAATGCAGGGTATTAAATCCAGTGCAATGCCATTTTTAGGAAATTTGACATGCTGCATACTGGCACACTACAAAACATGAGCATATTTACTAAATAATTTTTAACTACGCATGCATAAGAGTTTAAAAAAAAAATCACTTGCCTAATATCCAAAGTATGGGTTACTTATATGAAAACCCCAAAGAAATATCGTGTAAATAAAAATAAAAATAAATAATCTGGTGTGTCACTCACACGACTTTCTCTTACCCTGAAATTTAATACTATAAATACAGGTTGCATATTAATAGGTAAGATAACGAGTACTGTTATGTAAACCTATGTTAAACAATTCATATTAGGCTTCTGAAGAGTTTTATATGATAATTAGTTCTGTGTGAGGGGGGCTACCGCCCCCCTCAACCCCCGTTTCATTAATGCACCTACATTTATATAGAATTTATAATTCGGTTATTAAAAAATAAGTCTGTTTTTAAAAAATAATTTATTAAAAAGATTATTTATTATGATAAGGCAGACGATTTCCATATTAGAGGAGTAGTATAACACCAAATATCCAAAAGAAGTCCATTTTATTCTCAATATTTAAAGAAAAAAAAAAAAAAAAGTACGATTTTTTTTCTAAGTTTTTTTTTTCGTTAAAAGTAAAAAAAAAATCAATAACTTTGTTTTAAATTATCGCAGATCGATGGTTCAACCATTCGTTTTAAAGGTATTGGCGAGCTCTTTTGAAAGATACCCATCATGAAAATTTACTCCCCTCGAGGGGGGACTTCCCCCCCCCCAGGGGAGGAGGCGAGGCTCCTACATACACAAAAAATTTTTCCCAGTTAACTATCTCTATTACAAAATATGTATATTCGTTTCATTTGGTTTAGTACAGTCTATAGACGTTAAACTCTATTTTCCTGCAATTTCCCCCATAGACGTAATGTATTAGAATTCTCTTGATTGTCCCTGTACACAAACCATTAGCTTGATCTTAACGAAAAGCTTACTGTAGCATCCCTATATGATACACATTTAGAATACCAAGTTTGAACTTTCTGCCATAATTTGTTTTTGAGATATGCTGATAACAGACAGACACACAGACAGACAGACATACACACAGACCATTTGCTAAAAACATGATTTTCGTATTCAGGGGACCTCAAAACGTGTAAATATAACAAAATCTCGCGTTCGAAAATTTGACCCAAAAACAATACTTTCTTTACCTTATGGGTAAAAGAAAGTAAAAAGTCTGCTTTAGAATGAACTGAATTTCACTTCCTCTCACAAAAAAGGAAAATGATAGGGTTTTTTATCAATTACAATCAACAAACACTCTATTATCATTGATTGAATCAAAATAAAATTTTGAGTAAAACCGCTTATATAGTTTAGATTTTATTTTATTTTAGAAGAATGAAATATAAGTTCATTTTATTGCGGATAATTTTTTGCATTTACACGATATTTGTTTGTGGTTTTCATATCAGTAGCTCCATACATGAAATTCAGTGACTTGATTTGCAGTGAACACATAGATATATAATCTTTTAATTTTGCATAGTTTTTTATTTTACACACTGTATATACTATATAAATGCATTATAAAAAAATACGCCAATTTTTGCAGTAGAATGTGTTGGCAAAAATAAGTGCCAGCAAATTTTGCTGTTAAATAGAATAATTTACAGCAGAAATAATTGTAACGGCAATATTTTTTTTTTTTTTACAAATGTTGCTGTTGTAAGTTATTCTATTTAATAGTAGAATGTTCTACCGCTCATTGCTTTAAATATTAGCATAATTTTTTACAGTGTGTTTTCTAAAAACAATTTCAGTTCTGAAAACTTTTTGCTAAATCGAAAATTTCTAGATTTTAGCAGTCACACAGTATTTATAAATAAGTATTCGGAGAATTTCTAAACTTAAAAATCTATGAACATCATCTACATTCTTTGTCTATAAATTGGACAATTAATAATTTTTTAAAATCGATTCTGATGTAAGCAATTCTTTTAATAAAATCTTTCCTTAATAAAAATTCTCTAAGTATGTATATAAAAAAAAAAGATGAAAATAATCGATTTGACAAGATAATTAATATATAATTACATTTTTAAAAATCTACCGAAAAATAAAGATAATTTAATGCACTTAGTTTTTCATTCACAACAGTGAGAATTTTTAAAGCTTATTAAATTTTGTCGCGAAAAAATGTTTTAATTAAGCATTAGTTATTAAAAAAAACCTGTTAATGAGTTCTTTTTGTTTTTCTTAATAAGTTTTAGGAATGATGTTAAATTTAATTATTTACTTATGGTTATTTCATAGGTAGTAAATGATCCATCTAATGCAAAAATTGATTTAAATCGCAATTTTAATTTCATTTCAGCAGAAAAATCATAAAACTGTGTTAATTAATGCTGTCTAAAATGTTTTTCGTTCAATCAAGTGTAAATTATAACTTTTTATCTGAGATTACAATATATAATAAAATGACGTAATATTATACATAAAAGTACATGCGAAATGTATTTAACGGTTTATTAGTTCATTACATTATAAATTATTACTTTTTATCTGTAACGCAGAATAATTTAATAACAGAAATTTAAATGCAAAAGGTGCAAATTTATTTGAATTGATTTATTTATACTTTTAAATATTTTCTTTATGTTTCTTTATGTTTCTTTTTTTTTTTTTTTTTTTTTTTTTTTGTAAATTACCAGTTTATCTGATATTTATAAGTAAAATAGTAATTATTTAATAGTACAATATATATAATAGAAATTAAAATAATTGTGTATAGTTACTTGGATTCATTTAATAAATTCTTATACATTTTATTTAATTTCACAGTAAGTTCATAATTATTACCAAGATTACGAATTAGATTAAAAATTTAAAATAAAATATCTAAATTATTTTGATTTACTTTAATCATTTTTTAAGGTATTGATTTAATTCATCATATATGTTAGGTGTAATAAGAAGTTGTGAAGCGAGTTTCGTGTGACGTATAAAGCGAAATTGCGTACCAATTATTACACTGCGTTTGTATCATGTTATAAAAAACGGTTCAGAACTATCAAACTAACGCTGAAGCTGAAAAAAAAAAAAAAAAAAGAAGGGTGAAAGTAAAGTTGAAATTTTAAAGGTGAAAAATATCATATGATAAGTCATTTATTCCTTATTGCATTCTTTACGAATTTCACCAAAACAAAAATGCTGCAAAAGCATGTCAGTCAATCATTGTGTTCTCGGGAAAGAAATGTTATCGAAGAGCACAAGCGAATAACAGTTTCGACGTTTTAACCCTAGAACACTAGTGGTACATAAATTTTACGTGCAGTCTTCATTTATTGGTTCTTTTCTGCCCTTTCCCTACTATCGATACACTTGTTTGATCTTCAGTGCTTCGAAATAATTATTCAGTTAATGAAAAATTAGTAATATTGGATAAAACAGCAAATAATTAAACATATTTAATAACAACATTAATGTAATATAAGCAAATAAAACAAATTTTACATGGGCACGTAAATTTTGCGTATCTCTAGTGATAGCGGCATATAAAACACGCTAGTATTCTAGGGTTAAAGATGACGATGATATTTCTCATCGAGAACGTAGCAGCATTCCACTGAAGGCTAGCTATGATAATTTTCAATCACTGCTCAATGAAGATGCATTTGAAACGGGGAAAAAAAAATCTTTTTGAACAATAAGGAGTATTACAACAAAACGATTTCTAATCGTTTACACGCAATGGTAAAGATTCATAAGATAGGTAGATGGGTGCTATAGGCCTTGAGCTAGAGGAACAATGATGAATGTTAAATCAAAAACTATTTTATTTACGAGACAAAACTCAAGTTAAAATACATTTAAAAACAAAATATACATATAAAAATAATTAAAATCCAGACGTTTCGAAACCCGTCCGGGTTTCCTCATCAGTATAATATTCCACCACATAATATTTATACTGCTTTCCGGCTGATCAAACAATTTAAAAACATTCTTTTTAATTTTAAACCCATAACCCCTTCTCTGGATCTAACTGGCGTAATATATTTAATACTTTGTAAAAATTGTAAATATGTTTATATAGGTGAAACTGGCCGTACAGCAAAAATTAGACTACAGGAGCACAGACGATCTTTGAAAAATTGCAACCAAAATTCTAAAATTGTAATCCATTCAATAGAAACATATTCCTGACTTCGATGATATAAAAGTTCTAAATTCTGGTTTTGATAATTATAAATCACGTATTTTCCTTGAGAGCTGGTACACTACCAGGCATCTCCACACTATTAATGAAGCATGCGCACTGGCTCCGCAATATTCGGTACTTCTTTAAATTCCTTGGGTATTCATGTAATGCTTGCATATTATGTTGTAATTGATACTGATGAGGAAACCCGGACGGGTTTCGAAACGTCTAGATTTTAATTATTTTTATATGTATATTTTGTTTTTAAATGTATTTTAACTTGGGTTTTGTCTCGTAAATAAAATAGTTTTTGATTTAATATATATAATTGAGACGGTTTGATGTTTGTGTGCGTTAATGATAAATGTGTCTTGAATCTGTAAAAAAGGCAATATAGAAAACCTTTCTCGTAGAAAATCGTTACGGGCGATGAAAAATGAATATATTATAACAATCCGAAACTAAAAAAAACATTAAGTAATTCCCAGCAAAAACTATCAGCATTATTCACTGCAAAAAAGTTCTCTATGCATCTCATGGAATATGAAGTGTGTGCTAGATGCTAGATTATGAACTAATGAAGTCTAGTACAAGTGCAACTACTGAACGTACAAGCTAGAATTGTTACGATTGAACCAGAAAATCGGTTTATTTACTGGCAAAGGTTTGAGTCCCGTGATATTGCTCCATGATAAGTTGATAAGGCAGAATAACCTATGTTGAAAAACCCATAAAAGACACGCTAGTAACGCTTATCTGGAAAGTTTTAAAACATCCCGGCGTATAGCCCCGACATTGCTTTTTCGGACTATTATTTGCTTCGGTCGATGCACAATGCCTTGTCTTCTGTACAGTTGACGAAGTACGAAAATGAATTGACGACTTCATCGCGTCAAAAGACGAATCATACTGCATTGCTGGAATCCGTCATCTGTCAGACTGGTGGCGGAAAGCGTTAAATAATGATGGGGAATATTTTGATGAATAAGGTATTAGTCTCAGCTCTCAGTTACATATACATTTCTCTGAAACACGCTTTAAAACTTATTACTTCACCCAGTATATATACAGAGTGCCTATTAAAGTCCACTTTCATCCCTTTAGTAGTTAAACGGTTGCAGCTGTATCATTAAAGGGGGGGGCTGGTGTCTAGGTATAGTAAAGTGGCTATGCACTACAAATGCGACCACTTACAACTCCACCTGAGGGAAAATAGTGGAGATAGTTTTCCTATCTCGAAAACGGCACAAGACAGGGTAAAAAAGTGATTTACAAAGTTGTAGATCATTATTGATTTAGTTCGTAAAAAATAGCTTCTAGATATGAATGCTAAAAACAGAACGCTTAAAATGTTCATTTGTTTGTTCGCTATTTTCTACTCTGTGACGTGAGAAAACGATCTTAAAAAGAAAAAAAAAATCAACTATAGTTTTCGAAAGATGCCTTTATTTTCGATGCCTTTATTTTCTTCTATCTATTTTTCAATGTAATACATGTTGTTACAAAATTGTAAATAATTTTGAATAATAGTGAATGATTTCCCTACCATATTCTACATGAGACACGTTTTTATGCATATAAAAAATATATATTCATTTCATTTTGTTTAGTGCAGTCTATAGATGTTAAACTCTACTCATCTGCAATTTCCCCCATAGACGTAATGTATTTGAATACTCTTGGGTATCCCTCTACACGAATCATTTGTTTCATCTCAACGAAAAGCTTAGTGTAGCATCCCTATATCATACACATTTCGAAAACCAAGTTTCGACTTTATGCTGCTATTTGTTTTAGAGATATGCTGATAACAGACAGACACACAAAGAGACACACACACAGACCAACTGCTAAAAACATGATTTTTTGATTCAGGGCTCCCCAAAACGTGTAAATATAAAAAAACTCACTTTCGAAAATATGACCCAAAAACAATACTTTCTCTATATTATGGGTAAGAGAAAGTAATAAACAATAGCGTTCTTTACTGGCGTCAAAAATTACTGGATTTTGTTTTGCATGCACAGATGCTGAATCGTTTACCTTTCTTTTAAAATATCTTCATTACGGTAAGTAAACCAGAAAAAAAAAAAAAAAACCCTCAAAATTAACGTTCTGTCCTAAACAGATATTTTTAATCATTTTTTAATTGCATGTTGCAAGACTTCTTTTATTCAAGATGGTCTACCGCAAATGGTGAGACTTTTTTGCTATGTAATAGTAGTAAGATAATGGGGGTTCTGCGGCAGAGGCGTAAGAGGCGTGATGCGTTGATGCGCTTTGCGTTAGAAGATGCGCACATCGATCGCACCACCCCCACTTACTACTACCATTTCGACAGATATAAGCTTGAAATTTACCTTCTATAGTATTATACATTGGGTTTTAGGTATTGTATTATCTTATTAAAAGTTTTTGAATAATGCAAAAATAATCATGATTCCTTAAAACCTACATTTATGGTTAGTTAGAAAAGTTTGCAATAATAAAATTAAGTTGTGAAATTACTTTTCATACTTAGAATATGTAATCTTAGAAAAATTGTAAAACAATTTTCCTTTGAATACATTCCTGTGTTTTTTTAATAACATAAATTTATAAAAAATTTCATTTTTTCTTTTTAATAATTTAATTTTTGTAATAATCATGCTTTTCTTAAAATGTGTATTTAGAATTAGTGTTAAAGTTAGTAATGTTTAAATTAAGTCATCAAATTACTTTATATTATATTTCCTTTTAATAAAACAATTTTCATTGTCATTTCTTCTTAACCTTTTTTCTTTTAACCTATTAATAAAATTCACAAACATTCTAAACAATAACAATTCTGAAATAAAACAGACACGGTTTACAGTTAATTAAAAACTTTATTACAACATTATTTCCACATAGTGTTTCCAAAATTCTTTAAACTTGCATCACAAAATTAGTACACACATATAATTTATCAAATACAACAAAGTTTGCAACATCCATTTTTTTTTACAAGTATTCATCTAGTAAGTTGTCCTTACAATAATTAATATATACAATTTCGTCAACAATAACGAAGGTTACAATATAAAATCTTGAACAATTTTTACACTATTTACAAATATTTTCAAAGTTTCTATGTATTAAGTTAACATCATAATTATTATGTACATATAATTACAACACTTATAACGATGTTTACAGTAGAGTTAATTACAGTATAGTTTACACTATCTTGATCAATTTTTACAAAATTTAAGCTTAAAGTTCTACATTTTGATCAATTTCGCAATGTCCATACGCCAAGGAGCTAACACCGTCCTCTAAGATATATCTTTTATCATCGAAGGGACTTAAACTTATTTTATTTTGGTGGATTGTGTACAGTTTATGATTTTCTTGGCCTATTTTTATTTGTTTTTCAATACTTGTTTTTTGTTGTTGTAAACATTGTAAATAGTCTTCATGACTAATTTTATGTCGCACAACCTGAATGGATACGCCTTTCGCTCTCTTTTTCTCATCTTTACATGATTTTATAGAATACATTTTTGCCTTCAATCCGACAAACTCTAGAGCTATTTCACCACTCAATTCGTCTTTAAATTTCCCAATGACTTTTTTGTTTTCATTCGAATAAAGAGGATGATCTATAGAATAATCAGAAAAATCAAAGATAGATGAATTATTTTTCATATCTTGATAAATGTCATCTGTTGTAATATGATACGTTAGTGAATCAGTATCAGTAAATAAGAGCGTCGCTCGGTCGTTATATAATGGCTTTATGTAATTATAGTGAAAATTATACATTAATAATTTAGAAAGTTCAAGAATGCAAAACCCAACATAAATAGGACGATTCATTAAAATACTTGTTTTAAGTCTTTCGACAGCAGTTAGATCTTCGTCATAAGTTTTAAATGATTTAAAGGTGGGAGATGCTACTAATTTTACTGCTCTTTTAGAGGTGTTACTACAAAGTTCAATATTACGTCTTTTTCGTAAGTTTTCCATGGTTTTTCCGTAAACGCTGTTATTTAAAAGCTTAAAAAAGTCCTTTTCAAAGGAAGAAGTTGCATTTTTTCGTTTTTCAGTATTGAACATTATATATTTTTCCAACCAAGGAGCTTGGTTAAATTGAAGAGCTTTATGCACTGCTGTAACTTTCAATCCTAATTGAAGATAGAGTTTTAAATTTCTATAATGCACCACATAATTTTTCTTGTTTTGAAGGTTAGGTATTAATTTTGGTGTTCCAACATATTTTCTATTGTGAAGTAAACTTTTAGCATAAGGTGACAGCATTTCTTCGGTTAAGGTTAATCTTTCAGGTGCAAGTGGATAATCGTTATGGGTATGATGGAGGAGCTGAGGGTAATCAAGATCAACTTCAAAAATATAGCCGATATCAGAATCATCTCGAAGAGATAGAATCCAATCTTCAGTTATACCATTTATATCGATCCATTTAAAGTTTCCGTAGGGTAAGTACTGGGACATAGCCCAACCGTAAAGGTTATTGGCATCCCAGTACATTATATAACTATTGGGTTCATCTGGATTATAATCACTCATATAAGGGTTGTTTGCTCTGGTCAATCTTCTGCTAATCATGCTAACACCGCCTCGTATACCTTTTTCTATTAACAACAACATATTAATGTCTGTTAAGAGCTCTAGAGGTGTTTCAGTCATTTTTAGGCATGCTTGCCATGCAAGTCCAGGAGTGGTAAAAAGGTGAGCACAATCAATTTCATAATAACGCATACAAAGTTCTCTGAAATTCTGAAATACATCGGCGAGTAATAAAACATCAGTTTTTACATATAAATCATGATAATCACCAAGATTTTTCATGTTGAATGTATTCCAAATTTTTTGAACATTTTCATAATCATCCTCAGAAATAGACTCTTCTGTCAAAGAATTATAAAATGCAGATGGAGGAGGGAGTGATGGTTCTTCGAATTTATTAAAGCAGTTAAAATAGTCGTATGGGTAAACACCTTTCCTCGTTAGCATATTCAGAGGTGTATTAGCAGGGAAATTCTCTTTCAAAATCTTAAACTGAGAAGAGTTGAGGTTTTTCACAAGTTTTTCGAGTGATGTAGGTAGGAATTGAAAGCTGTCTAAAAAGACTAATTGTACAGGGTCCTTAGGTTTCTTCAATCTGAATGTAAGATAATTTTCTAGGGTTGTGGCAATAACTTCTATTTGATGATCTTTATATTTTCCAAGTTTTGTCATAATATGATGACCATCATAATTTTTCAAATTGTGAAATATAACAGGAATATTTTTTAATTGTTTAAAGTTAAGATTACACGAAGCATGTAATGCTCCTCTATAAGCTCCCGAAATATGACAATGATCTCTGACACGATCATTATGTAAAGGTTTTTTACACAAAGTGCAAAATTTAGCTTCCTGAAAAGCTTTTTCCTCCTCTACAGTTAATTTCATTGGTTTTATTTTCATCAATTTTTGACCAAGCATCTCTTTTTCTTGCATAATTTGGTCTAAAAAGTGCTCAACAGCATTTTCACCATGATAAATTACAATAGGTTTAATAGAATGTCCATCAGGACCGATAATAACATATGCATATCCACAAGGCTCATGGTATGCAATTTTTTCACTATGTGAAATATCTGAAGAAGGTGAAACTGAAGTAATAGGTACAAGAAGACTTTCAAAATCGGCATATATTGTATAAGCAACAGGATGTTGTAAATGTATACCTGAAAATTTTAGAATATTATTTTCCTCAGAGGGCATTTTAATAACTTGCACTTCATGTTCTTGACAGTACTGGATATGTGATTTTAATAAGTCCTCTCTTGAAAATCGGTGCAGACATCTAAAACAGTAATATGCAGCAGTCTTATGTTTGGTTAAATCACCAAGAAGACGTGAAAAGTTTCGAATCAGACAATAATGTTGTCTTTCATCATCAGAAATTAGTAATAAGTTGATTGTATCAGTGTCTTCTCGGGGAGAAATGTACAGGGGACACACTTCATCGTCTTCATAACCGAAGACATTAATCCGTAAATCATTCATCTTTTCAATAATAGGTATCTTTGTTAGAGGTACAGGACATGTTATATTACCTAGTTTAATGGTATTTTCATAGGGTGTATAGTGAGACACACGTTCAGGATTCTCACTACGATCTATATTCAGTTTATAGGCGATCAAGCACCAAATGAGACATTTTTGATCTTCATTTTTGATATTTAACACAGCTTTTTTTACAGCAAGCTTTGAAGGTAGCTTAATATAGCTGCTAGCAGCTAGAGGGTGATATTTAGCTATTTTCAGTTCTAGATAATGAATTTTTTTAAAAATCCATCCAGATCCTCGCTGGATGAATTCTTCAAGTGACTTATTAATTTTTACATATCCTTCGCTAATATGCTGTTCAATGGTATCTTCAACAAGTTCGATAATACAGGAACTTCTAAAATATGTATATGTCTCTTCCATATCATCATCAGGTTTTTTGCGTTCTAGTGAAACTTTCATCACTATATACCACTTCAGGGCATGCTTTTCCTTTAACTCACTTTGAAGTTTTTCATGTACTTGAGGCTGTATATATGATTGAAATACTTCTAAATCACACTCATTATTCTCATTGGGATAAAACATCAATGTTTTAAACACGCTAGAAGCTTCCGCTTGTCTTTTAACCCTTTTAGACTTTACAGCAAGTGTAGTTATCTTCCGTTTTTCAGTAACAAGTTCATGCTCTTGACGCTTGTGGGACATCAGTTCAGATTTTAGATCAAACACTTTATTACAGTCACTGCATGGATATCGTGAACTTTCGTGAAATTTTAAATGTCTTTGAAAGTTGTCTAAGCGGGAAAATACAAGATCACATTGTTGACACTTTATAGATGCTACTTCATCTTTACTTTTATGAAGCAACATATGTCGTTTCAAGTCCCACTTCCGAGTAAAAGTCTTTTCACAAGAAGAACAACTGAAACTTTGTAATGCTTTCTGAACATTCTTGTCAGCAGATAGAGATTGTATTTCACCATTATGAGTCATTAAATGTCTTTTCAAATTGAATTTTAGGCCAAATGCTTTTCCACAGTCATCACACTTGAATAACTTCTCTTTCAAATGTAGCTTTTCATGGCGATGCAAATCATATCTCCTTGAAAATGTCTTGTGACAAGTTGAACAACTCTGAAAAAAATTAATAAAAGGTTTGTTTTAGAATTTTTATACTCATAAAAAGTAATTAAAAAAGTTTTCTTAACATAGTTTTATTGTACTTGATTCTATTATTTTTACTAATGCAATATAAAAAATACATTTGCATAAAAATATTTACTATCTTAAACAATTTCCCTAACATAGTTTTACTAATGCAATGTAAAAAATACATTTGCATAAAAATATTTACTATCTTAAACAATTTCCCTAACATAGTTTTACTAATGCAATGTAAAAAATACATTTGCATAAAAATATTTACCATCTTAACCAATTTTCCTAACATAGTTTTACATATTTGCACTAATGTAATGTAAAAAATACATTTGCATAAAAATATTTACCATCTTAAGCAATTTTCCTAACATAGTTTTACAAATTTGCACTAATGTAATGTAAAAAATACATTTGCATAAAAATATTTACCATCTTAAGCAATTTTCCTAACATAGTTTTACAAATTTGCACTAATGCAATGTAAAAAAAAATACATTTGCATAAAAATATTTACTATCTTAAACAATTTCCCTAACATAGTTTTACAAATTTTTACTAATGTAATGTAAAAAAAAAAAAAATACATTTGCATAAAAATACTTGTTACCTTAAACAATTATTCTTAACATAATGTTGTAAATTTTTACTCACGCATTGTTTAATTCTATTTTTAGAAAGGTTTCTTTACAAACGTGAAAAATTTTCCTATCATGAATATGTACTAACATAAAATATATTGCATTTCTAAGAAAAAATACTCAACTAACCTTATTTTTATCACTCAATGAGCTTAAGAGCAGCGGATTATCAACTGTAGGAGGCTTGTCACTAATCATCTGAAAGGAATAAAAAACTTAGGTTAGAATAAAAATCTCTAAAAAATCTTTAAAATATAAAAAAAATCTTTTAAAATGGAAAAATGTAAAAGAATTAAGATTGAATTAATACAAGTTTAAAAAAAGATATTGTTTCTTTCAAGAAAAAAAAAAAACTTACAAAGGATGGTTGAGGTTCTTCATGTACATTCTTTGCACACGATTCTTCAATCTTCAACATTTCTTCTCTTGGCAAACCATAGTTGATGAAAAACTAAAAAAGTAAATGGTTTTCATTTAAAATATATTAAAAATTCACTGCTGCAAAATAATTTTTAAGTTATTAGAGTCCTTTTAAAGAAAATTAATTCTTAATTAGAAAGGCCAAGGTTCTACTCTAACTTAAAAATCCTCTAATTAATTTTTTAAATTAATTTTCTTCATTAATACCCTCGTCATCTTTCACGATCAAGTTAGAGGATGTCTCAAGGTCGATGACAACCCATCTAGACCCCTCAGGGGGTGGTGCGGCACCCGCACGACTTGCCGGTGCACCAGTGCACCCCCCTCATGGCCCAGAACCGGCCTTTCTTACCTACTAAATGTTGTTTTGTTTTTTGAGTTTTTTGATGTCAGTTATGCTAAATTAAGGTACTTAAGTATTTTTCAGATGTTTAAGTGTTGTTTATTAGCTTTAATTAATGATAATTAAGGAAATTAATGAATTTTCAGGGAAATAAGTCACTTTTTAATGTTTTATTAGTATTTTTAAGAAAAATGGTGTTATAATATAATTTAGATATGTAAAATGTTTAATGTCATGCGTGTTTAAGATAACGAATGGTTAATTAAAGTAATTAATTAAGTAATTAAGTAGTTTTTAGGCAATTAAATGATGTTTTTACAGTTTTTTTTATATTTCAATTAAAAATTGTGCTTTAATACAACTCTAGTGTGTCAAATGTTTAATGAAATGATTGATAATTGTTGATTAAAGTAATTAATTAAAGTAATTAACTGTTTTTCGGATGTTTAAGTAGCGATTTTACAGTTTTAATGAAAATATAAGTGTGTTAGAATGCAATACAAGTTCGTTAATGAATAAATTGTATACAATGAATGTTAATTGTTAATTAAAACATGATTAATTAAGTATTTTTAGAGTGACTATGTGTTGTTTTCATGTTTAATTAAGGAAAATTCTCCAGGTATAGATTGTGTTTACACTCTGAAATTTTAATCTATGTTCTACATGATTATAACTTGTAATTTTTTTATAATTTAAAAAATATTTTTATGTATCATTAATAACAAGTGTTTGTGAAAGTTTTCATTTAATACATTTTTTCCCTCTGTGTGAAAAATAGATTGACATAGTATAATAATTAATCAAAATGTGATGTATAATGATTATTTAATCTCACTGTTAGTTTATTTCACAAAACCTGTCACCCCTCTTCAACATAGTGGAATAACCCATTTAACCTGACACCCCTATGCTTAGAAATGGGATAGCCTATTTTTTCTCCATTAGTAATTAAGAAATTGAACCTAATTTGTCATTCGCTTACCTGCATTCAATCTGAACGGACGTATATTTATTCTCTCTGTTGTTTCAACATCGGCTTTGCTGTAGCGTCTTTCAGACTTGTTTAAACCTGCGTTCGGTTCGACCTTGCATTAACCTTGCGTGTTTGTTTATTGAGAGTGAAAGTTTAAGATTTTTTTATTTCGACATGGAAATTAACCAGAACTCATCATTGTTGCCTGTTGATGACAAAGTAAGTTGATCATTTAGTGATTCTTTGAAATTGTTCTAGTTTCATTTTAATTTATATGAAAATTATTAATCAGTGTTATATTAAAAATCTTGATAAAATGTTTGTTTAATCAATTAAAAGAATTTTTTCCATAATATATATGCATTTTTGAAATCAAAAATATATTTTTTCTTTTATGAATGTTTTAAAATTGGCAATGTATTTTTCAGAAATTTTTTATTAAGCTTATGCTTTAATTTTTATGTTATACATTATCTATGGTTAACGAGTTTGTTTGTATGCAATTTCACTTTAACTTTATAAAGATCTTTCAATATGGTTTTATATTTTGTTGATGTTTACACATTGTAATGAAGAATTTGTTAGAAATAGTATTTTGGTAGGATGAATAGTTAGCATTTGATTGATTCAAAGAATTAATTTTCTTTAAAAGGACTCTAATAACTTAAAAATTATTTTGCAGCAGTGAATTTTTAATATATTTTAAATGAAAACCATTTACTTTTTTAGTTTTTCATCAACTATGGTTTGCCAAGAGAAGAAATGTTGAAGATTGAAGAATCGTGTGCAAAGAATGTACATGAAGAACCTCAACCATCCTTTGTAAGTTTTTTTTTTTCTTGAAAGAAACAATATCTTTTTTTAAACTTGTATTAATTCAATCTTAATTCTTTTACATTTTTCCATTTTAAAAGATTTTTTTTATATTTTAAAGATTTTTTAGAGATTTTTATTCTAACCTAAGTTTTTTATTCCTTTCAGATGATTAGTGACAAGCCTCCTACAGTTGATAATCCGCTGCTCTTAAGCTCATTGAGTGATAAAAATAAGGTTAGTTGAGTATTTTTTCTTAGAAATGCAATATATTTTATGTTAGTACATATTCATGATAGGAAAATTTTTCACGTTTGTAAAGAAACCTTTCTAAAAATAGAATTAAACAATGCGTGAGTAAAAATTTACAACATTATGTTAAGAATAATTGTTTAAGGTAACAAGTATTTTTATGCAAATGTATTTTTTTTTTTTTTACATTACATTAGTAAAAATTTGTAAAACTATGTTAGGGAAATTGTTTAAGATAGTAAATATTTTTATGCAAATGTATTTTTTTTTACATTGCATTAGTGCAAATTTGTAAAACTATGTTAGGAAAATTGCTTAAGATGGTAAATATTTTTATGCAAATGTATTTTTTACATTACATTAGTGCAAATTTGTAAAACTATGTTAGGAAAATTGCTTAAGATGGTAAATATTTTTATGCAAATGTATTTTTTACATTACATTAGTGCAAATATGTAAAACTATGTTAGGAAAATTGGTTAAGATGGTAAATATTTTTATGCAAATGTATTTTTTACATTGCATTAGTAAAACTATGTTAGGGAAATTGTTTAAGATAGTAAATATTTTTATGCAAATGTATTTTTTACATTGCATTAGTAAAACTATGTTAGGGAAATTGTTTAAGATAGTAAATATTTTTATGCAAATGTATTTTTTATATTGCATTAGTAAAAATAATAGAATCAAGTACAATAAAACTATGTTAAGAAAACTTTTTTAATTACTTTTTATGAGTATAAAAATTCTAAAACAAACCTTTTATTAATTTTTTTCAGAGTTGTTCAACTTGTCACAAGACATTTTCAAGGAGATATGATTTGCATCGCCATGAAAAGCTACATTTGAAAGAGAAGTTATTCAAGTGTGATGACTGTGGAAAAGCATTTGGCCTAAAATTCAATTTGAAAAGACATTTAATGACTCATAATGGTGAAATACAATCTCTATCTGCTGACAAGAATGTTCAGAAAGCATTACAAAGTTTCAGTTGTTCTTCTTGTGAAAAGACTTTTACTCGGAAGTGGGACTTGAAACGACATATGTTGCTTCATAAAAGTAAAGATGAAGTAGCATCTATAAAGTGTCAACAATGTGATCTTGTATTTTCCCGCTTAGACAACTTTCAAAGACATTTAAAATTTCACGAAAGTTCACGATATCCATGCAGTGACTGTAATAAAGTGTTTGATCTAAAATCTGAACTGATGTCCCACAAGCGTCAAGAGCATGAACTTGTTACTGAAAAACGGAAGATAACTACACTTGCTGTAAAGTCTAAAAGGGTTAAAAGACAAGCGGAAGCTTCTAGCGTGTTTAAAACATTGATGTTTTATCCCAATGAGAATAATGAGTGTGATTTAGAAGTATTTCAATCATATATACAGCCTCAAGTACATGAAAAACTTCAAAGTGAGTTAAAGGAAAAGCATGCCCTGAAGTGGTATATAGTGATGAAAGTTTCACTAGAACGCAAAAAACCTGATGATGATATGGAAGAGACATATACATATTTTAGAAGTTCCTGTATTATCGAACTTGTTGAAGATACCATTGAACAGCATATTAGCGAAGGATATGTAAAAATTAATAAGTCACTTGAAGAATTCATCCAGCGAGGATCTGGATGGATTTTTAAAAAAATTCATTATCTAGAACTGAAAATAGCTAAATATCACCCTCTAGCTGCTAGCAGCTATATTAAGCTACCTTCAAAGCTTGCTGTAAAAAAAGCTGTGTTAAATATCAAAAATGAAGATCAAAAATGTCTCATTTGGTGCTTGATCGCCTATAAACTGAATATAGATCGTAGTGAGAATCCTGAACGTGTGTCTCACTATACACCCTATGAAAATACCATTAAACTAGGTAATATAACATGTCCTGTACCTCTAACAAAGATACCTATTATTGAAAAGATGAATGATTTACGGATTAATGTCTTCGGTTATGAAGACGATGAAGTGTGTCCCCTGTACATTTCTCCCCGAGAAGACACTGATACAATCAACTTATTACTAATTTCTGATGATGAAAGACAACATTATTGTCTGATTCGAAACTTTTCACGTCTTCTTGGTGATTTAACCAAACATAAGACTGCTGCATATTACTGTTTTAGATGTCTGCACCGATTTTCAAGAGAGGACTTATTAAAATCACATATCCAGTACTGTCAAGAACATGAAGTGCAAGTTATTAAAATGCCCTCTGAGGAAAATAATATTCTAAAATTTTCAGGTATACATTTACAACATCCTGTTGCTTATACAATATATGCCGATTTTGAAAGTCTTCTTGTACCTATTACTTCAGTTTCACCTTCTTCAGATATTTCACATAGTGAAAAAATTGCATACCATGAGCCTTGTGGATATGCATATGTTATTATCGGTCCTGATGGACATTCTATTAAACCTATTGTAATTTATCATGGTGAAAATGCTGTTGAGCACTTTTTAGACCAAATTATGCAAGAAAAAGAGATGCTTGGTCAAAAATTGATGAAAATAAAACCAATGAAATTAACTGTAGAGGAGGAAAAAGCTTTTCAGGAAGCTAAATTTTGCACTTTGTGTAAAAAACCTTTACATAATGATCGTGTCAGAGATCATTGTCATATTTCGGGAGCTTATAGAGGAGCATTACATGCTTCGTGTAATCTTAACTTTAAACAATTAAAAAATATTCCTGTTATATTTCACAATTTGAAAAATTATGATGGTCATCATATTATGACAAAACTTGGAAAATATAAAGATCATCAAATAGAAGTTATTGCCACAACCCTAGAAAATTATCTTACATTCAGATTGAAGAAACCTAAGGACCCTGTACAATTAGTCTTTTTAGACAGCTTTCAATTCCTACCTACATCACTCGAAAAACTTGTGAAAAACCTCAACTCTTCTCAGTTTAAGATTTTGAAAGAGAATTTCCCTGCTAATACACCTCTGAATATGCTAACGAGGAAAGGTGTTTACCCATACGACTATTTTAACTGCTTTAATAAATTCGAAGAACCATCACTCCCTCCTCCATCTGCATTTTATAATTCTTTGACAGAAGAGTCTATTTCTGAGGATGATTATGAAAATGTTCAAAAAATTTGGAATACATTCAACATGAAAAATCTTGGTGATTATCATGATTTATATGTAAAAACTGATGTTTTATTACTCGCCGATGTATTTCAGAATTTCAGAGAACTTTGTATGCGTTATTATGAAATTGATTGTGCTCACCTTTTTACCACTCCTGGACTTGCATGGCAAGCATGCCTAAAAATGACTGAAACACCTCTAGAGCTCTTAACAGACATTAATATGTTGTTGTTAATAGAAAAAGGTATACGAGGCGGTGTTAGCATGATTAGCAGAAGATTGACCAGAGCAAACAACCCTTATATGAGTGATTATAATCCAGATGAACCCAATAGTTATATAATGTACTGGGATGCCAATAACCTTTACGGTTGGGCTATGTCCCAGTACTTACCCTACGGAAACTTTAAATGGATCGATATAAATGGTATAACTGAAGATTGGATTCTATCTCTTCGAGATGATTCTGATATCGGCTATATTTTTGAAGTTGATCTTGATTACCCTCAGCTCCTCCATCATACCCATAACGATTATCCACTTGCACCTGAAAGATTAACCTTAACCGAAGAAATGCTGTCACCTTATGCTAAAAGTTTACTTCACAATAGAAAATATGTTGGAACACCAAAATTAATACCTAACCTTCAAAACAAGAAAAATTATGTGGTGCATTATAGAAATTTAAAACTCTATCTTCAATTAGGATTGAAAGTTACAGCAGTGCATAAAGCTCTTCAATTTAACCAAGCTCCTTGGTTGGAAAAATATATAATGTTCAATACTGAAAAACGAAAAAATGCAACTTCTTCCTTTGAAAAGGACTTTTTTAAGCTTTTAAATAACAGCGTTTACGGAAAAACCATGGAAAACTTACGAAAAAGACGTAATATTGAACTTTGTAGTAACACCTCTAAAAGAGCAGTAAAATTAGTAGCATCTCCCACCTTTAAATCATTTAAAACTTATGACGAAGATCTAACTGCTGTCGAAAGACTTAAAACAAGTATTTTAATGAATCGTCCTATTTATGTTGGGTTTTGCATTCTTGAACTTTCTAAATTATTAATGTATAATTTTCACTATAATTACATAAAGCCATTATATAACGACCGAGCGACGCTCTTATTTACTGATACTGATTCACTAACGTATCATATTACAACAGATGACATTTATCAAGATATGAAAAATAATTCATCTATCTTTGATTTTTCTGATTATTCTATAGATCATCCTCTTTATTCGAATGAAAACAAAAAAGTCATTGGGAAATTTAAAGACGAATTGAGTGGTGAAATAGCTCTAGAGTTTGTCGGATTGAAGGCAAAAATGTATTCTATAAAATCATGTAAAGATGAGAAAAAGAGAGCGAAAGGCGTATCCATTCAGGTTGTGCGACATAAAATTAGTCATGAAGACTATTTACAATGTTTACAACAACAAAAAACAAGTATTGAAAAACAAATAAAAATAGGCCAAGAAAATCATAAACTGTACACAATCCACCAAAATAAAATAAGTTTAAGTCCCTTCGATGATAAAAGATATATCTTAGAGGACGGTGTTAGCTCCTTGGCGTATGGACATTGCGAAATTGATCAAAATGTAGAACTTTAAGCTTAAATTTTGTAAAAATTGATCAAGATAGTGTAAACTATACTGTAATTAACTCTACTGTAAACATCGTTATAAGTGTTGTAATTATATGTACATAATAATTATGATGTTAACTTAATACATAGAAACTTTGAAAATATTTGTAAATAGTGTAAAAATTGTTCAAGATTTTATATTGTAACCTTCGTTATTGTTGACGAAATTGTATATATTAATTATTGTAAGGACAACTTACTAGATGAATACTTGTAAAAAAAAATGGATGTTGCAAACTTTGTTGTATTTGATAAATTATATGTGTGTACTAATTTTGTGATGCAAGTTTAAAGAATTTTGGAAACACTATGTGGAAATAATGTTGTAATAAAGTTTTTAATTAACTGTAAACCGTGTCTGTTTTATTTCAGAATTGTTATTGTTTAGAATGTTTGTGAATTTTATTAATAGGTTAAAAGAAAAAAGGTTAAGAAGAAATGACAATGAAAATTGTTTTATTAAAAGGAAATATAATATAAAGTAATTTGATGACTTAATTTAAACATTACTAACTTTAACACTAATTCTAAATACACATTTTAAGAAAAGCATGATTATTACAAAAATTAAATTATTAAAAAGAAAAAATGAAATTTTTTATAAATTTATGTTATTAAAAAAACACAGGAATGTATTCAAAGGAAAATTGTTTTACAATTTTTCTAAGATTACATATTCTAAGTATGAAAAGTAATTTCACAACTTAATTTTATTATTGCAAACTTTTCTAACTAACCATAAATGTAGGTTTTAAGGAATCATGATTATTTTTGCATTATTCAAAAACTTTTAATAAGATAATACAATACCTAAAACCCAATGTATAATACTATAGAAGGTAAATTTCAAGCTTATATCTGTCGAAATGGTAGTAGTAAGTGGGGGTGGTGCGATCGATGTGCGCATCTTCTAACGCAAAGCGCATCAACGCATCACGCCTCTTACGCCTCTGCCGCAGAACCCCCATTATCTTACTACTTGTAATAATAATAATAAAAGCACTTTCAATTGGAATAAATCTCTTTTTTACAGATTTTAATATAGTGCTAACTGCCAAAAGCTTTCTGTATTCATAAAAATGCTTCGAAGATTTACAAAAAGCCAGACAAAATACTAAAAAATATATTTTAGTAGATATCTAAATTAATTTCATATTCCTACAAAATAAAAATTCATCTAGTGGTTAAGTTTCTCTAAAATTGTGTCAAATACTACTATTTCTACTCATTTGATGTAATTTTTCTATATAATTTAATATAGGAATATGTTTTGACTTAAATATATATATATATATATATATATATATATGTATATTTAATGATTTTTTTATTTATATTGAAAAAAAAAAAAAAAAAAAAAAAAAAAAAAGACACTTTTCCTTAATATATTCAAAGTTATGCACTTTAGAAAAATTAACTAAATTATTTTCTAAAACTTCTTTCGCCCGTTTTTTCTCAGCTTTATTTATTTTTATTTTTTTTTTTTGAACTTGACGGGGGGGGGGGGGGACTTTTTTATTTGTTTTATTTTTTTGGGAAAAAATAGTCCTCGTGTCCTAATAAAAAAAAAAAAAAAAAAAAACAATAAGACGATGAGCATGAATTTATATTATATTATTTAATTATCCGAAATTGCTATTTATCAACACAACAGTATCAATATTTACCAGAAGCTTCTTTTTCATTTCAAAGTGTTTCATTTAGAAATAGATGGCCGGATTTACCAAGTCTTTTCATTGATCCCAAGCTGCTCATTATATGCCATTTCTTATTAGTTTGCAAACCATAATGCACAGGAAACAATAGCAATAAGTCGCTTAAATTGTTCTTCCCATAATTTTTCCACCTCGGTATCATCATGAATTAAAAGGACGCGTAAGTTACCCATTACGGTTGGAACGAGCGTCCCATATTGATTTTTCCATTACGCCAGTATATGTTTACAAGGCTTATGACTCAAGGAAATGTGAGACTTTTTTTCGCCAGTAAACAGGTAAATTTACAAAATGGAAATGCAGTAATCAATCAGGAAACGTCAGAATTAATTATAAGGAAAGGGCTCTATAGGACTCGGCAAATAATATCAGTTTACATGCTTTTTTTTTTTTTTTTTTTTTTTTTTTACGTGTTGGATAATTAGCTTTTACACTTTGTAAGGAAGTATTACAAAAGAAGGGTTGTAAGACATTTTTTCACTGAAATATGAATTGACTTTTTGTCGTTTATTATTTACTCAATGGTGTTTTTTTTTTTTTTTTTTTTTTTTTTTTTTTTTTTTTCAGTTTCCTAGAAAGTATAGATATATATTTTTCCTTGTGAAGATACAGAATGCATTATTTTAAAAATATCCTTTTCATTCAGTATGAAAGTTATGCTAGATACACTACCTTTCTATGAATAACAGGTCTTTTTTTTTTACTTTAGAATTTTTGTTAAATATCTCAAAAAGTACTTGAAGAATAATCATGAAACCTTAGAAGAGTAAAGAACATGTTATACCTCATATGTTTCCGAAAAGGCTTTGCTCCGAAAGAAAAAAAAAAAAAAAAAAAAAAAGGGGGGGGGGGGAGGAACCAGCTTAAAAAAAAACTTTGGTGCCACTATGTGAAAAATAATGCTTGATTTGCTTTGTAGCGATGTCACATGACCTGACCAGCATTGCTCATCTTTCGGTAATCATTCACATAGTTGCCAAGTCTCCGATTTAGACTTCATACCAGAAATTTTCTATAACACAGTCGGCAGCAAAATTATTTACCTTTATCACCTTTACACTTATATTATCACTTTTACAACGTAAATCAAGCATTTCTTTTTTATAGGGTAATTCCAAATATTTTGTATTTTCTTTCATTTTTTTCTGGTCCCCTTTTTGCTGTTGGAGCAAAACTTTCGCAGTTAGTATAACATGTAATGAAGTATAATATGTTCTTTACACGCCAAAAATTTCAAGATTATTCTTCAAGTACTTTTTGAGATATTTACAAAACATCTAAAATCGAAAGTGTCCGGTTATTAATAAAAAGTGTTGTTAAAAATAAGTCAAAAGAATTTCCTCCTTCTTTTCCGTACCCCGTATTGTTATTGTTATTATTATTATTATTATTATTATTATTGCACGTATAGTTTTCAGTGGGATCTATAAGTTATATATGTATTTTTTAATCGATGATTTATTAAATCCCCATCATACTATAGGTATGGAGAACTTAGGTAATCGTGGAAATTTTCGACCTCGATTTTTTTACTTTTTTACACGTTTTCAGATGTGAGGAATTCGAAAATGACAAAATTTGTATGGTGTCCGTCTGTAGGGTGTCTGTTAGTTTATTAGTCCGTTTGTATGTTAGTCTGTATACATGATATCTCAAGAACAAATAGTCGCAGAGAAGTCAGATTAGTTTTTAAATATTACTTTCGACACTGACAAGAACCCTATTCATTTGCGACATTCGAATTAAAAAACTTCGTAAATTATTAGAAATTTAAATGAACATCATTTACTTTAAACATGCAACTTTTAAAGTTTCACAAGTTATTGGGAATTTACAAACTTCTTAACATGGCAAAATTTCACATAAACGTCAATTTTGAGGAATATTTTCGTCGTAAAGATGTCAGACCACTTTTGAAATATTATTTAGGATAGTAACAGAATATTATTGACTATGAATTTTCCAATATAAAAATTTCGTAAGTTATTGGAAATTTACGAATTTCGTAACGTGGCAGAATAGGGCAAAATTGAGCATAAACGTCCATTTTGAGGATCATAAATATATTAGACAACTTCAAAATAACATTTATGATACTTGTTTGAACATGATTGACTAAAAATATTCTAATAGGGAAATTTCGTAAGTTATTCGTAATTTAAGATTTTATCAACATAGCAAAATTGAAAATTTTTCATATAAATAGGAATTTTGAGGATTGTTGCATTGGAAATAGTAGCATGAAAACTAAACTACAAAACTGACCCTAATAAAATAAATTAATAGATTAAAATAAAATAAATATATCGATGTGAACGGTGGATAGCCTATAAGGCATGGATTTCATTCTGTCACTGTGTCAAGCATTTGGTCAAATTCTCTTAACATGATAATAATATGTCTCGCACTAGAAATTTATGAGAACATATATATGATGTGGAACTGAGCAGAGTCCACCTATGCCAACTAATTTTTTTTTAAGTGTCAGGGAAGATTTTTGTTTTGTTTAATTTTCTTTAAAAGAAAACTGTTTTCTGTCTGTAAATAATATCGGTTTGCACTTTTCCCCCCCATCAGCCATAAATATTTGTATTCACTAATAAGGAACTAATTAAAAATAACAAATTAACGGCCCTCTTGACTTACCGCCGCAGGAAGTCTGAGCCAATGTTATTCTATGGGAAATTTTCTTTACATATAACTTTTTAACTAATACATATTTTTAAATTCTGTTTTCACATTCAAAAAATTCTCAACTGTTAAATTGACGCACGTTTTTGAAAAGTGTTTTTTTTTTTTTTTTAATTGCAAAATGAAAAATTTCACATATTGAAAATTCATATTTTGCAGCTTCATAATAAAATATAACAAATTTAAAAAATACATTTTTAAAAACGTTCAGTCAATTTCACAGTTGGGAATTTTCGAAATGTGAAAACAGAATTTAAAAATATGTATTAGTTAATGAGTTATAAGTAAAAAAAAAAATTCCCATAGATTAACATTAGCTTCGGCTTCCGGCGACGGTGAGTGAAGCGGACCTTTAACAATAAATAAGAATGCCTACCCAAATCATTTAACATGAAAGAAGGAACAATAATGAATTTTATTAAAAGTCGAAAAACACTCAAAAAACTCAAGAATTATCTCGTTAGGGAGCGTACAGTTCTTCAAAGAGAGAAAAAGAGAGAGAGAGAGACAAAAAAAAAAAAAAAGATTTTGAAACTATAGTCCTTTTAAGCAGAACATTATAGTATATGTCCGATTTTGAGATGAAATTAAAAAAAAAAATGTAAAAGATATACAGAGAAAAAATAATAATAATAATAACTAAGGGTAAATTAGCACATATTTTTAGCCAGTAGAAATCACAAGTCACACATAAAACGACGTTCAACACACTGGTGTTGCTAGCAACTAATGAAGTTTAGTCATAGTTGCCAACTTAGCACCTTTTGGCTACCAGAAATTTTTTTTAGGAATATTTATTTTATTTAATCAGTGAACTGTGACGGTTTTCACTGATTAAGTAAAATAAAATTTTGTATTAAAATTTTATGTATTAAAATTTCGTATTAAATTTTATGTATTAAAATTTAATTATTTTTTTTTTTTTTTTTTTTTGTATTAAAATTTCGAAAGATGCTAAGTTGGCAACCATTAGTTTAATATATCAGAAAAAAAATATAAAGAATTAACTCAATTAATTTGTCTATGCTATAATTATAAAATAAACAAAATTAGAATATATCCTATATAAATTAAAGATGTTACCTTAGAAAATCAATATTTAAATGTAATTAAACCTTTTTTTTTCAATAACTTTAATAAATAAGAAGGAAATGATATTAAAAATGATACTAAAAATTAATAACAGGAACATTGCTGCCATTTAGCGAGAAAAAATATATTTATTGCAGGGTAAACGAAAATAGTGTGAGTAGCGCATCAGGTTGTTTTAATTGCTTAAATTTCTTCTTCTTGAAAAAAAGTTTTTTATTTTTTCCCCTGTAACAAATGATGTTATACATGTTTAGATGTATACTATTCCCTGCAGTTTATTTTAATTTTAATTTTAATTTTTTTTACACATTGGATAGTAAGCTTTTACTCTTCATAAGGATGTAATGTATTTCAAAAGAAAGGATTGTAAGCTTTTACGGTAGAACTTTGAATTGACATTCTGTCATTGATTAATCATCAGACTTTTTTATTTATTTTATTTTTTATATTTTTAATTTTTAGAAGTATGTTTTCTCCTTGTGGATATATAAAATTTTGTGTGTAAAATTATGTTTGCCATTGATTGTAGACATTCTTCAGGTAGTTATTATCTTTTACAAAAAGATCAAGATACCATTAGTTAATTATATATTTTTTTTAATCAGTAATCTAGATTTATAAAATACTATTTTTTTTTTTTTTTTTTTTTTTTTAAGGCAAATAATATCGGTTTACATATTGTTTTGAGTCTGATATGATTGTGCGTGGCTTTTACGAATTGCAAAAATGTATTACAAATGAAAGGGTTGTAAGTCATTTTCAATAAAATTTTAATTGACTTTCTGTCATGTATTGCTATTCATTATTTTTATTATTATAGTTGTTAATTTAAACTGTCTAAAATATATAGATAATATTTTGCTTATAAATATTCAAAGTTGTATCTTTCTCATTCATTCTCATTTTCTCACAAGTCTTTTAGATAATTACAAATATGCTAGCGAAATTTCAATTCTTCTTCGTCGCTCTCAACTTCCTTTTCTTCTTCTGCTCTCAAAGCTTGTAAATGTGAGGTTCCGGGTTCGATTCCCGGTCGTGCTCGTCGATTTAGTCGCTTGGAGTTTTTCGTGGATTTCTCCGAAACTTGCGTAAATAAGGGCTAGCACGTCTTACAACCTCCCCCCCCCTCCATACACATACACACTGAGGGCATTTTCCATCAGGCCTAGGACCCTCGAGTAGTCAATTGTGTTTAATCTTAACACCACACCAACAACCTTTTTTTATTTTTTTGTTTCCTTACACAAAAATAAGAAAGTATTGTAAAACTGATTTACGAAGCCGGTTCTATATCTCGTAATAGTACAAAAATGACTGGTCGTAGAATGTTACAAATATACATTTGTGACTGTCATGGCATCTAGTTGTATCTTGTACCCTCGCAACTTCATACGATGGTCTTGATACAATCGTCCACTTTAGAAATATCCTCGATTTTACAAAACTAATAGAAAAATTAACAAAACGTAAGAGAAACATCTTAAAATGTAAAATGCATACATTTCATTTTCACTAAGGTCTGAATATTTGTAGTATTTATTTATTTAATTAATTGCACCTGTGCGAAAGACAGAATATATATTACTACATACTTTTAAAGCCGGATATATAGAACAATTTATGACAGAAGTTCATTTTAATAGAATAAGATAGTTATCGTCAAATGAATTTTATTATTTTTTGTCTTAGAGGTGCCACTAGACCTCTACATTAAACACCTGACACGTGAAAACCCCTAGGCTTGTAACTCTTTTAAAATATTTAAATTCTAGCTCTTATTTTGTCGATAATTGCTTGATTTTTATTCTATTCAAACGTACGTTTCACATAAGTTGCTTTATATATCTAGTTTTCAATTTGTTTAATGAAAGAAGTGCTATCTTTTGCGTATCCGCAGTAAAAAATTATTTACTGCAAGTATTCATATCTCAATGAAAACTAAATGTATGCATTTTTATGTTTCAGAATAATGTTTCTACGGTAATTTGTTAATTTTCCGCAAGTTTTGTAAAATTTTATTGAAACTTATTCTTGTTATAAACAAATAACTTAGCAAAAATTTAATAACTTCAGAATTTAAATATAGTAGTAATAATAATAATACTAATAATAACAATAATAATTCATCACACAATGATCAAATACTAGGAAGGAAGACGTGACTGGTACATAAAGAACTACATATGGAAATAAAACCTTATATGAGGCAAAAAAAAAAAAACATTAATGGATGAAATCCCTTATAATTAATATGATCAAAGAATAACAGAATAAACAATAATAATAACTAGAAGAAGAAGGAAGTGTAGAGGCCACCAAGGCTTAAGATGGGTGGAGCGGGTTAAGCAAGGTTTCCGAGCCCCTAACTTTCCCCAAAACATCTGCAAGACCACATGGTAACAAAGTGAAAAGTTAAAATGAAGGTCTAAATATTGTTGCTTTTCCTACAAATAAGCATACAAATATCAGTAAGTGAAATCATATGTTGAAGTTACAAATCATTTGTAGTTTTTTATGATACAGGGTAATCCAAAGTATTTTCGTTTTTCTTTAATTTGTGGTAGGTCCCATAATTCCACTTGTGACTAAATCGTTACTGGAAAGTGCGAGTCTAAGAATTCTCTTTACATGCGTTAATTCAAAGTTATTTTTTCCAGCATTTCCTTAAAAAGAAGGAAACATGTCAAAAGAAAAAAAAAAAAAAACTAATAATATGTTTACATACAGTTGCAAATAACTTTTTGAGTTTCTAATGATTTTCCTGTTATGTTTTAATTAAAAAAAATTGTTTATCCAGTATTTAACTGAAAATTTACATTTCATCTAGATATACGCTACTGTATTTTTTTTTTTTTTTTTTTTTTTTTTTAACCCTAGATAAAAGTATAACTTATTTGGGTGCGTTATTTTTTCCTTCTACCTTTTTCCTAATGCCTAGACAAATGTCGAATGACACTTTCCACCGGAACTTTTATGTCCTTCCGGGCTTAAATTTATATCTTTTGCCTGATGCAGCACTTTCTCGAAACCGGAAATATTTTGTTCTCAATCGGTTTTCAAGAATTTTCGATTCAGAAAATTGCGTACGTTTGTAAATTTTCATAGAAAAATGGTCTTTTTTTTTTTTTTTTTTTTTTTTTTTTTTATTTTATAAATTGGTTTTTAGAACAGTTGTGATAACTTCTCGAAAGAGACTGGAAATAATTTTGGGATAGATTCATTTCAATTTTAGGAATCGACACTAAAAATACATCAAAATGTCAAAAGATTTAAGACATGAGATGTAAAATAAACATAAACTAGTTTGTTGTGGCCATTACAAAACATTCTTTTGAATTTTTCTATACAGACTTTGCTTCAAATTATTACAGTTCTATGATTCAGCCATTCGTTTTAAAGGTATTGACGTATTTTTTTGAAAAACACTCATATAAAAAATTGCACCTTACTTTCCAGTGTTATTTCTCTCCAGGGGTTGCAGCGATGTCAATACATTCATAGAAAATTCTTTCCTCGTTGCCTGTTATTATTAGAGTTTTTTTTTTTTTTTTTTTACAATGATTAGTTAAAAATTATTATTATAGTGTATGTTTACACGAAATTTAGTCCTATACTTCACATAAAAAATTATATATATATATATATATAAGATAGAGAGAGGGGGGAGAGATGACAGCGCCACTTGCTGGGCGATTTTATCAAATGTTGATAGGTAGTACCACGGAAGAAGGTACTATATCAAAGTGCAACTACATATAAATTTGTGTGAAATTTTGTGCATTACGTCTTGGTCTAGAGCTGCTACAAAAATTTTGTTATACACACACGCACACAGAGGCATTAAAAAAAAAAAGAAAAAAAAAAAAAAAAGTCGTATTTCGGATCACACAAGACGTGTAAATTCATTGAAAACCATAAAACTATTTTTTTTTTTTTTTTAACGAATCCAATAGCACTTTCTTCTATTAAATATAAAAGGTAATAAAACTTGTATTTATTTATTTATTTTCGTAATTTGGCCAAACCTTCCATTCCCCCCAGTTGTCTGTATTTATTTTTAGCAAAGGAAATATTTCATAAATTTTATCCGAAAAACACGATTACATATCTAATTCTCCTCTAATACGCCGAATAAGATAAAAACATAGTTTGCTAAAATTTCCTGCCGTAGAGCGTTCGCAAATGTAAAACATTCATAGCTGAGGAAACGTATACATAATGATATTTGTATGAGAAAAACATGAAAAGGTAATTAATTATATTTGAATAGTTAATAGAAAAATTCATGCTGTCTCCCGTTAACTATTTTAAAATTCGCATAGGTTAAATAGAAAGAACTGTAGATAAATCAACAGACAAGATAATTCAGTTGTCTTATGTAATGTTTATTCAACCGCCTTATACAAAGAGAAGAAAGATTATTTCAAGAAAAGATAGAAATCGTTCTACATTTCCGGTTCATTTGAGTTGTCAAACAGGATGCGGTTATTAATCTTACGCCCACAAGGATCCTAGAAAATATAGTTAATATTTCATTATTTATTTCATGAAAGGTTTTATTTCAAATTATAGGGAAATAGAGTTTTAAATGTGGTTAAAAGTTAATTACTTTTACTTAATAATAATAATAATAATAATAACCAGTGGCGTATCCAGTATTTTATTTCAGGGAGGGCTGAGGTCAATTCGATATCTATTGAGGTCCAACGACTCAAGTTTGTAGGAAATACTTTTTCTATCATATAGGAAAAAGTAAAAATAAAGAAAAAGGGATTTTTTTTTTTTTTTTTTTTTTTTTTTTTTTAACTCTTTGACGCAGATGGGACACCGGTGTCCCTTTTGCTTATTTATTTTTTGACGCTCTTATTACAAATATTATTATTGCATGATAGTTTTTTATTATAAAAGAGAGTCTAGTAGTTACTATAAGAAATCTATTAGATTATCAGAGTAAATTTTTTACTAAAATAAAAATGTTAAATAAAAGTAGTTTGAAAAATTTTTATCAACCAATTTCAAAAATTTAAAAAAGATCAGTAATGAATTATTGCTACTCCTATATCTAAGTAATTGTAAATAAGTGCAATTTGTAAAAATATTTATTCATGGGACGCCCGTGTCCCATGATGAATTTACCTTTAACGCAGAAACGGACACCGGTGCCCCACTCTATATTTTAGAACCAAAATTAATTAAAATTTTAAATGTAACATTTTCCACTTATTTAGATCTAAAATAACTTAAAACTATCAAAAAAGTGTAAAAATTATGTTTGATGAGAAATCTGCTTCAAAGGGTTAACTTTATCACCAAATGTAAGAAACCTTTATTTTTTAAAACTTTCTACAAAATTTCGGGAGGGGCTGTAGCCCCATCAACCCCCCATCCTCTGGATACGTCACCGATTATAATATAACTAGTAGGTTGCGACTATTACAAAACGTTTTTCTGTATTTTCTTACACGAATTCACGCAGAACACATTATTAATTAACCTTTAAATGCAAAAAGTATCAAATTTGATACCGGACTTTTAAATCGAACTGTACACTTGCATTTGGTTTATTTTTAATATTTGGCTGCATGTATGTTACTATTGTATAATGTTCTTTTGAACAAAAGTTAAAAAAATGAACGTCAGCTGTCAAAATTGTTCAAATAATATCCCTTAAATGCCGCTGTGTTGCCTTTCGGCCACATACCCATCTTTGTCTTCTAAAATACTATTAGAATAACATTGAAGCTCTAGAGCCTAATGTTGCTGATAAATTACATACTGATAGTATATTATTAAATCAGTTTTCATCATGTAGAGGCGACGAGGCAGCACTCGTGTTAAAAATTATTACATGGTAAAATATGTAGTCCATGTTTAGAATTATATCAAGGAAAAATTATTATTTCATTTCAAGATTAATGTTGCTGGTTGGCGACAAATTGCTTTTTACCCGTAAAACATACTTAAAACAATATATGATTTTTTAAAGTATTTTTATCATGATTTATTTAAAAAGTGAAAGCCAAAAAACATTTTTAAATTTAAAAAAAAAAAAAAAAAAAACATCAGGCATTTAAGGGTTAAAATTATAATTTATCAAAGTTTCCCATGGTGAGAGTCAATGATTTTCATATTTAAAAAGTTAGCCCGAAAAATCAAAAGAAAGCTAATTTTGTGCCTTGTACACAACATCTTAAAAAGATGCTTTTTTTTTTTATACAGTACACACACACACACACACACACACACACACACACATATATATATATATATATTGATTTAACAAGGATTAGTTAAAAATAATTATCCTTGTGTATATTTATGCGAAAAAATTTATACTGGTACATTAAAAATAATGATAAAATGAGACTATAGCACCACCTGTTGAGCGACATGTACCAAAATATGATAAGCACTAATTTATGTCAACGTGCAACTAAATACATTTTTTTGTAAAAAAATATGAGCATTCGTTCTTGAGCTAGAAACTTTTTGTCACACACACAGCCAGACACAAAAATAAAGACGGGTAGACAACCATTTTATTATTATTATTATTTTTTTTTTTAACACTCAGATCATGTTTAGTACTTCTTACAACATATAAATCCATGGAAAACTGGAAATCGGAGCATCTTACGAATCCAATACTTTCTTCTGTTAAACACAGAAAATAAAAAAATATATATATATTTCACTTAATAGCTAGTCTTATTCTTTGAAAGGAAAAAGTAGAAAAGATTCATTTTTGATCTATAGGATAAAAATAAAAAAGAGAGACAAGTTTTTCTTTTGTCTAACATAATCTGCTTTAACAAAATTTACACTGTAAATACAAGTGTCTGAAATTCAGACAAAATTGTGTCTGAAACGGGTGTTCAATTTTAAGATGCTAAAAGGCACATTGTTTCACACTCGAAACGTCTGAAATTCCGCCATCTTTGATCCTGTCTGAAGTGAATATTTTTCATAAATAAAAAGATGCGTTTTATACTGTTTACCTGTGAGAAATAGATTTTAGAATCTCCTAGAGCATAGAATATATACAGTAGTGGGCAAAATTGTGGAAACCTTTTGAAAAAAGTTTATTTTAGTGGTTTGATGTCTAATAACACCACATTTTTTGTACCAATACTATAACATTATATATCATTCGAAAGGTAATTTAATCAAGATTGTAAAGCAATAACATGTGTTCAACTATCTGTATTATATCAAAAGTTATAGCCAAATAACCAGAAAAAGAAACACAGCTTGCGTAAATTTATAGGTAGTAGCTGTCCTTCATTTGAATGTAGCCAATGAGCATGAGTGTTAACAGAGCCTGTCAGATGTCATCTTGTTCTGGCAATGTTTTGTCAATGAGCCAACATGTCACAGGATATTTACCAGTGTGCATTGTAATTGCTATCAACTTGGTTTTGTGCTTTTTGATTGTGAAACGTAATAAAATAATAATAATAATAATCAATATAAAATTAAAGAAATGGCGCGAAGAGTTGTCTAGTTACCTAGGCAGCGATGTAAAATAGTAACATTAAGTGAACAAAGCTACAGTTATAAAGAAATTAGAAGAAATATTGGGGGAAACATAACCAAAAGTGGCATTTCTAAACTTTTGAAGAGGTACAAGGAGACTCAGTCTTTAAAAAACCAGACTGGTAAAGGCAGAAAAAGGTGCACAACAGCAAGTGATGACAGAAGAATTAAAAGACTGTGCCTAGGGAACAGAAAAAATCATCTCGGTGTATATAAGGGGAATGTTGCAATGCAATATGACGGTAAGTCAAGGGTTGTTCGGCGCAGACTGCATGAATTTGGTCTAAATGCTAGAATTCCACAAAAAAGCCATTTTTGTCTCTGAAACAAAGGTTGAAAAGATTAAACTGGACTAAAGTTCATGTTAACTGGACAACGGGCCAATCGGACAGTGTAATTTGGAGTGATGAGACCAAAATTTCCCTGTTTGGTAGTGATGGCATAAAATACATATGGAGAAGAATTGGATATGTCCATCCTGAGTGCGTTACACCTACCGTGAAACACCCAGTTAGTATTATGATTTGGGGTTGTATAACATCAAGAGGTGTGGGCAGAATTGATGTGATCGGTGGGAATAGAAATGCCCAAAGATACATAAATGAAATACTTGGGCCCAAGCTGCTGCCTTCTGCACGTAATCTTTTCCAAGATAACGAAGCATTTATATTTCAACACGATTCAGATCCATGTCATGTTGCTGGTGTGTGTAAGAAGTGGTTTCAAGATAATCATATTCAACTGCTGGAATGGCCTGCGAATAGCCCAGACCTTAACCCAATCGAAAATCTATGGAGCCGGCTAAAGAAGCTTGTTAGACAAAAGCAACCCAGCAATAAAACCCAATTAACAGAAGCAATAATTTAATCTTTTTTTCATGTTATAACAGCTGCAAAACTAAAGAAGTTGGTTCATTCCATGGGAAAGCACTGTAAGGCCGTAATTATGGCTAAAAGTTACCCAACTAAGTATTAACTGGTATGGTGAAAATTTTTGTATATCTCATTTTTTCTATGTATGTCACCTTTCTTCTTTATAAATGCTGTACTATTAAAAAACTAATCTTAAATATTATTGCTTTGCAATCTTGATTAAATTACTTTTCCAATGATACATAATTTTATAGTTTTGGTACAAAAAAAAGTGGTGTTATTAGACATTAAACCACTAAAATCAACTTTTTTCAAAAGGTTTCCACAATTTTGTCCACTACTGTACATTAATAATTTTTACAATAACAGTCCCCATTACCCCGGCGGGAATCGAACTGACAATCAATGGATTCAAAGTCGAGCGTCTTCCCAATCAAGCCATCGGTGCTCACACTGTACTCTGCTTGTATAACGAAATATATTCTAGTATCCCTAAAACTAATTGAAGTGTTATGTCTTTGCAATAAAACTGTTCATAAGAAGTAAAGCTTAATACATATTATCTTAAATTTCATGTGTAGAGGTTTAGAGTTTTTTTTTTTTTTTTTTAACTGGTATTTGCAAGAAAACAAACTATATACATGAAACAAAAAAAAAAAAAAAAAAAAAAAAAAGCTCTTTTACATTTTGAAGTGTAGAGAAACATAAAATAATTTTTAAAGCGCGAAAAAAAAAAAAAATCAATTATGCACAAATTGTTTAAGATTGTTTAGCTACGAATTCGCTTTCTTAGCTACAAGTTACATGCTTCGTTTATCTTAATATTTCTTTGATTTATTACATGTGAGAATTTTAAATACCAATTAACTTTTTTTTTTTTAATTTTTAACAGAATAAGATCCGTGTCTAAGTTTTTAAATAAGTTAACTACTTATATTACATAAAATAATGTCAAATTTATTTGTTTAAAAAAATGTTAAAACAGGATATGCATGCTGCTTAAAGTAGATTCCATATGGAAAATTTGTTAAGTAATACAAATGTCTGAATTTCTAAGTGTCTGAAATTTGTAATGTCTGAATTTTTAAGTGCATAAATTGTAAAATGTCTGAAATTTTATGTGTCTGAAAATGTTATATGTCTTTATTTTAGACATATCGACCTTATTCAGACACTTATATGAGCTCATTTATAAAAAAGACACTTACGTGTCTTAATTTAAGACAGCACATGCGTCTGAAATTTGCGTAAGTGTTTCAGACATTTATGTGTCTGAATTGACATTTCAGACACACTTCTCTCTGAATTTTAGACGTTTCTATTTACAGTGTAGCATTTAAAATTATCAGGTTTTGAGATCGATAATCTGAAGACTGTTTTAACTAATTATTTAAATAATTTTATTAACAGGTTTCACCTTTTGTAAAATATTCAAAAATCTGCCGACAAAAAAAGGGTCCGCAAAACAGTGAATAACTATATCTTTAAAACCAACCGAATTATGATACAGAAAAAAAAGTGATTTATGCCATTTTTCCATATTATTTAAAAAGACTACTATATAACAGGCTGAATCATTCGCCGCCATTTGTACGTCAAGTCCGTCATTGTTAAACTTAAGATTACTATATAATAGCCTTATATAGTCTAATATAATAATCTTATATGGTAGTTCGTCACTGCCAAACCTAAGACTATTATATAGTAGTCTTATATAATCTCATATAATAGTCATAAAAAATAGTCTTAGTTTTCCTACTTTTCGGTGAAAGTAGGGATCATTTACAAATTGATAACAGAAATGTTTTAGATCAAAAACAAAATGTGTCGAAAAATTCTCAAATGCATTTAATTTGCATTCAAATGCACAACTTTACATTTTTATTTTGATATATGGTCCCTATAATCAGAGTTCAGTGTTCAATTAAGTATAATTCACTCAGTTTTAAACATACAAGAATGCAGTTTTTTTGCAATGATGCTGTTGTATTGAAAATAAAATCTTTCTAATTGACCAAATTTGTCTAGAAGGTTCGTATAAAAATATAGAAAATGTAATTTTTTGAAAATTAGCAGGAAGGTTTTTTTTTTTTTTTTTTTTTTTTTAATTATTCGCGTAGTTTTATTTCCTATCTTATTTTGTACACTTTTGCAATTTACATTATCCTCTCATCTCTAACAGGTGAAGAATTAAAGCGCGTTTCAATCTTTTTGGGACACCTTGTATATTCATTCACTCAGTGTATGAGGTATAACAGATTCTTTACACACCACAAGTTTTCAAACTGAAATAGGAAAAAAAGAAATAAAGTGAAGAAATGTTAAATATCTACGATGAGTCTTATGTTTTTACTCGTAATTACTGTACAATTCCTGATATCTTCCAGTTATAGTTTCTGTATACGAAAACTTCTCTTGGTACGTTGACAAGTCATTTATTAATCTCGAGGACATTCAAGACTCATGTTATTCCTTTCCTCAAGTAATTATTATGCATTTTTACCCCTTTAAATTCCGTTTTCCACATTTAAAAAATTCACAACAGTTAAATTAGAACTGGTTTTTTAAAATTTATTAATTATTATTATTATTTTTAATAATTTATTTTTGAATTTAAAAAATAACTACTGCATTTTTCGCCTCTTTTAGATGAAAAACAAAATATTGAAAATGTGAAGAATCAATTTTGAGTAAACAAGTACCAATTTAACGATTGTGAATTTTTTGAAGTGAAGACGGAATTTAAAAAAAAAAAAAAAAGGGGGGGGGGAATCATTAGGTAATGAGTAATTGTAGAAACAAATTTCTCATAGATTAGCATCGGCTTAGGTTATCGGCGAATTTTTAACTTTTTAACTCTTGTTTGTATTTTATTCGTTTTAAACCATGGACAGATTTTTATTTTATTTTTCTTAATTCATATTTACATCTATGATGTCCTTTAATATTTAATTTTATTGTCATTTAATATTAATTTTCATTTACATTAACACAATAATTACATTCCCATTAATTTAATTGTCATTTAATATTTCTTTAATCTGTTAATTTATCTTTTTTTTAAATTATTCTTTTGTTTTATAAACCATAAATGAAGTTTTATCCACTTTACCTCAATACATTGTGGTTGCTACAACATTAAAACTCAAGCCGAGCGGTTCATACCAGAGTTGCAATCGTCATAAATTGTTATGGAGTACAACTTCTCATGACTCAAAACTTACCAATAATTAACATTTTTTAAAGGTACATTTAGACTGAGAATTCATAAAATACACAAATAGTAAATAATAAATTGCCCAGAATTATAAAATAATTTGTACTTGAAACTATTTTCAGAAATTTTCTGGGGGAAAAAAAAAAAGGCCCTCTCAGCTGTTTTCTTATTTTATTTTTATTTTATTGTTTTATTTTTCGAACACATCGTTTATTTTGTTCTCAGATTTCTGAAAGTATATTTATCACCGAGTTCTTTCTCGTACATCTTTTCTAATTTTTAAAAATAGCATGGCTCGTTAATAAAAAGGGATCACTTAGTTGTCATCTTTCTAAAAATATTCAGCTAATGAGAAAGGGAGAGAAATTCAGCAGCGTGATTATTTGATAATTCACATTCTTTTTTTTTTTTTTGATAAATATGAGAATTTAATAAAATCAAAATGTCAGAGATTTGTAAAAAGGAACTTAGATTTAATTTTTTTTTTTCTTCATTTTTAATTAGAAGAATTTCTTATATTTATGGAAATTTACAATTTCCGTTCTTTGATGATTTTAACTATTTTCATGCGTCTAGATTATGAAGTCATTATTTATATATATGTATACAGCATGTTCTGAAAATTTTGCAGTTGCTTAAATACTATTAATCTTGTATATTATAAATTTCAAAAGTTGTGTAAAAGGCGCAGAATTTTCTAAGATAAGTTACAAATTTCAAGGGATTCAATTTCAAAAATAAGGAAATAAAAATTGTTATACGGACCTAATGCAAAAAAATTTTCAGTGGAAAAAAAATTTCAGCCATGCAATAATAAAGTGATGCACAAAATTTTCCGCATTGTGTCATAAAATTCCCCAAGAAAGCTGACTTAAATCATTTTCCAATATTTTGACATAAGTTCTCCGGTAGAATAAAGTATAACCGCACATCATGTTTCAGTGTTATTTATAAATTACCAGCGACAACAATTATAATAACAGATTAAATGCATTAACTTTTTTATTTGCATATTCAGTTACAATCCCTCATTAACTTTGTTTAAACATATCTCTGAGACTTTTTATGATACAAGGTTGAAATTTCGTACGTCGCCTTATAAGGGAATGGAGCACATCACTGTTTCGAATATTTTGTATGGAACCTATATGAAAATTTAAATCCCATGAATTTTTAAATTGTTTACTTTGAAATTTTTGATCGTTTTATAAAAATCAGTCCATTTTATTTATAACTTTTATTTATCAACTATATTTTAGATCAATGTTTAAAAAAATTAAAGCCGAAGTAAATCTTTTTCGAGCAAACGCTGTCTGAGAGGTGTTGTCAGGCAGGCTTGCTACCCAAGTAGATACCCATCCCCCCACCCACGGGTTGGGTTCTTTAGCCTAAAATAACCGGGTTTTATGTGTAATTGCATCTTGGCATAAATTAATGCCTGTAATTTTTTTAGTGAGTGTTTCCCAACTAGTGGTTGGTACAGTAAGAATTATTTTTAACGAATCGTTGTCGAATTAAAATGAATTATTTTCTTTACTAATAGTAAATTATAAAAGCATTTTTATATATGTAGAAGCATCGCTTTCCCCGTAGGGGGTGGGGGTTGAGAGATGTAAAATTTCAAGATGAGTATTATTCAAAAACTCGTAACGCATTAGAATGCATAACGACAATACCTTAACGAATGGTTGAACAATAGATGTGGGATAATTTAAAACAAAGTTATCGATTTTTTTTCTACAAATAAATAAATAAAATGCTTTGTCGTCTGTAGGGTACAAAATTGAATTTTTCGACAGTTAGTATTATAATTATTTGAAATGAAAATCATCTGCATTCGTTGTTAAAAATTCTTTTAACCCGTTAGGAGTCGCTAGTTGGTCGATTCGCCGCCCATTCCTTCAGTGTTGCCAGACTTTTTTATTCAATAGCCACCAAAATTTTTTAGAAGTGGCATTTGATGTATATAATCGACGATTTTTCGAGTCGATTCGCCTTTTATGTATATCAAATGCCACTTCTAAAAATTTTTGGTGGCTATTGAATAAAAAAATCTGGCAGCACTGAAGTGATGGGCGGCGAACCGACCAACTAGCGACTACTAACGGGTTTTATTAAATATTTTATACTGCGTGAATATGTGTAAACACAGAAGTCAGTTTTGTGATGGCCACAACATACTAATTTTTAGTTGTTATTCCTACGATTTCTGTACAGTCACCATACAGATTTATATTTTTCTCCGAACATTGCTTGACCTTTCGAAAGTCGTCATTATAAAATTGAGCGAATGAGGATTACTTCAATCTCAAGGCCTCCTGAAACCAAACCATTTAACAATAATAGCTGAAATTTTTAACATTATGCACAGAAAGATTAGTTGATATGCAGAATACATTTTATCCAGATATCTCTGTTATTTCTTTGTATAAGTTAAAACTTTACGTTACTCCACCGTAAACAAACGCAAATTTTCCGTAATTCTTTATCTACAGACGGTACTTAATTACCATTAGTTTACAAAGCGTATCAAATCGAATTTTTGGAAGAAATGGAAAAGGTATTTATAAGACTAGATGGTATGGTATGGTATGGTCTTACTTTAACCTCACACTACTAGATACTAGACGCTACCTTTGTTCCAGAAAAGATTTTGTAGAGTGCTGTTGCTGTTTTTGCTTGACATTTTTCACGATCTTCACGTGCATTATAGTTCCTATTATCGCAACAATCTCCCATCAATCTCAGAAAAAGTACAAGGAACACAAAATATAAATATATTTTTACACTTAAGGTCCAAATTAAAGTCCAGATATATTTTACGGACTCTACACTGTCAAAAAAAGTCCTGTTTGCTGCCAGAAATTTTCTATAATTCAGAAAAATACGTTCTATTAACGGAAAAATTACGTTGATAGAACGTATTTTTATGAATTGCAGAAAATTTCTGTCAGCAAACTGCAGCAAACAGGACTTTTTTTTTTGGACAGTGTATGTACTAGTGGTACACTAAAGAACCACTTCACAAAATTCTCACTAATTACTATGATGAAGTGATATGCATAATTTTCATTGTAGATAGCTATGTAAGAAATACGCTTAAATACCTAAAAAGATGTGTTTGAAATGTGTTTCATAATACGGTAAGATAAAGGATTAAAATGGCTATAAATTGCAATTATATACTTTTCCTCCCTAACCAATATATGTACATATATATATATATATATGAAACTTACAAACCTATAAAAATATTCATCTTTCACAGAAATATTTTTTTGCCTAGATTTTATACTGTGAAAGTATTTTAAAAATATCGACGTTGTGCTTTCTAATGCGCTATTTTTAATGAATGCTTTCAGCTAAAAAGAAAAGAAAAAAAAAAAAAAAAGTAAAGTATTACAGTCAGTTATTTTCATCTGGAAATCGTGTACTTATAATGGGTTACTTTATTGCTTGAAAGCATGTTTAAATACGCGATAGAAGGAAATCGATACGTGGTTATACAGTTGCAGTGATGATGTCTTTTACGAGTATTTTTAGATTTTTTTTTTCTTTCTCTCTCTCCTTTTGCGATGCGATTCAAATATCTTGTTCATAGAAGAAGAAGAAAAAAATCGTGATATTTTACTTATTTCAATTTATTGATTCAGTGTATTTTTCGTGTAGTTAACTTTTTCAAATAGCAATGAGATATATTCTTGATATGCCATTCTTACATTCTCTTATACCCACATATGGCACAGAAAGTGTTGTTTCTGGGTCAAATTTTCGAAATTGAGATTTTGCAACATTTACACGTTTTGAGGTTTCCTGAATCCGAAAATTAGACTTTTAGTATATAATCTGTGTGTCTGTATGTATAGATCTGTATGTTGTAAATCTCCGTAACTCAAGAACAAGTATTAGCATTGAATCCAAACTCGATATTCTAAATCTGCATCATATAATAATGCTACTTGAAACTTTTTATTGATATCGGACAAATGGTTCGTGTACAGAACATTTATTATTATTCCGTATACAGTAATGTATTTGATGTATAAAAGCATTTAAATACATTACATCTACGGACGAAATTTCTTGTTAGTACATTTTGACATCTTCAGACTGTACTAAACAAAACAAAATTAACATGCATTCTTTACATGCACAAAAGCATGTTTTATATAGAATATGGCATGAAAATAATTGATTATTCGTGTGCAGGAGTACACGGAAAAATCCTGACATATTGGTGCTATGTTTGGAAGCAGATGGAAGTGCATTTCAGTTTGTGCCATGCACTTTTTTTCTTTTAATGCTATGATAAATTTAAATACGCAGTTTGGTACTTATATAAATTATAGATAATATACAGGGCTACTCAAAATTAGTCGAAAAATTTTCAGAGACTGGTGTGGGTAGCAATTCTCTGAGTAATTTGAAATAAATCTTAAAATTCAAATATTTTATGAATATATGAACAAACGGGGGTTAGAGGGGGGAGGGCAGTAACCCACTTCACACAGAAATTTATGTCAAATAAATTTGACATAAGTTTCTGTGTGTGTTTTGAACTATTGCTTAAGATACTTTAGAAATGTTCAAATACACTACCTCATATCTTACACCTTATCTTCTTAATAATCTAAACCCAAGTATTCCAAAACGGATGATATTGTTACTAAAATTTATCGATTTATTATTTTTTTAAGTAAAGTTATTTTTAACACGCTTTTATTAGCTTCACCTGTATGTCTGTTTGTATGTATGTTTGTATGAATGTTTGTATGAATGTATGTTTGTAACTGCTCTGGGAGCAAACAAAAAATTTATATTGTAAAAAAATACTGTACCTACGTGAACGATGTGGCGTTGGTACAGCTCCGCGCTACGAATCTAAAGGTCCAGCGTTCGATCCCAGTCAGGGGAGATTTTTAAAAAATGGTTTTTGTTTAATTCTAAGTTATTTTAATTAAATATTTAAATGTATGTAAATATTATGGTGTGTCACTCACACGATTTTCTCTTACCCTGCATTTTCATACTAAGATAGATTATTTAAATTTATTTAATTTATTTAAATTTATTTTAAATTTATTTTGTGCTTTTTAGTTCACATTTCTATAAAAGCGTGTTCTTTAATTTTTTAAAACTATAATATTATTGGAATGTAGGGTAACATGAAGTATTCTGGTGAGTACCACATCAGGTTACTATTCTTTCTCATAAATCTGTCGAATTATTCGACTGCATTCTAAAATTCTAAATTTACAGTTAATTCTACATCGTAATTATTAAGTTATATATCCGTTTCTTTATCTATTTGCCTAAACCTGCCTTAGAAATGTGCTCTTGGTGTTGAATCTTCGTTTATCTCCGAATAACATTAGGAGGAAAAATGTTTTTTGTTTGAACTGCAGACAGGTTTTGGTAGTATTAAATATTGTATCATCAGTGCAAAAATAAGAAGAAATTTTGCTTAAAATATTGAGAACAAGTGGATTGGATGTACAGTATTAACTACTGAAATTGTATGAAACGGACAAAATTATACAAAGAAATGGCAATAGCAAAATGAGTGTGTAGGCACAATTTTATGGATCAATAGAATGACCAATCCGTTTTTTATTAGTTGTCGATCTAACTTTGCTTCTTATCGTTTTTACTTCACTTAAGAGCACAAATTCTCTTATTTTTTCACTGATCAGGATTTTTTTAATGCTACCATAAATGGTCTGCCATTAAATTTTTTTAACTGTTCTCAATGTTCCAAGTCTTTAAAGAAAAAAAAAAAAAAAAAAAAAAAAAAAAAGAAAGAAAAGAAAGAAAAAATTGCTTCTCTCTAAATTTCATTTTCACAATAATTTAATGATTTTTTTTTTCTCAAATTTTTAAATTTATTTTATTTCTTATTTATTTTATTTTTTATTTTATTTTATTTTATTTATTTTTTGTTAATCTGTTAATTGTAATACATATTTAATAATGGAAATTTTCTAAATGCAGCTATTTCGTAGAAATTGCTTTTTACAAATTCATTTAGTTTAAATTTGAATTTGTGGTGGAGATTTTTTTTTTTGTCAAACAATTTGTCAAAACAGAGACATTTTCCTTGAAAAACCCAAGCCATTTTCTCTTCTTCTTCTTTTTTACCATACATATATTCTTATTATTTTAATTATAACCTGCATATTCTTATTATTTTATTTATAACCTATCAAAAAAAAAAAAAAATTCAGTCTAAGCAAAAGGAAATTAATTACTTTTATATTTTCGATAGGTTTGCACTGCTTGGCGTGAAGTTCTGTATCAGCCCAAATTTTGGCGTGGCCTTCAGCCTGTGCTAAACTTCCGAGACCTAAAGACCAGCTCACCTCAAGTTCGCCTAGGCGTTTACAAGAGTTTGGATCGGCGTGCTTTTGACACCGTGTGCCTGTTTGGCGCCAGCGATGAGGACGCTTTCGAGCTGGTTGCCAATATTCCGACAGCAATGGCTAACCGGATTCGGAACGTAAGTGTTAGGTGTTCCGGCATAACAGATAAAGGATTAGAAGGACTTCTTGCCGGACTACCTTCTGTAGTGCAGTTGGAACTCTCTGGCTGCAATGAAATCACCGATGCAGGACTTTGGGCAGGACTTACTCCGCGTATTGTGTCACTGACATTAGCTGATTGTATCAACGTTGCAGATGATACAGTAGCTGCGGTTACCCAACTTCTGCCGTCACTGTATGAACTGGACTTGCAGGCCTATCATGTTACGGACGCCGCACTAGCCTGCTTCAGTCCTCGACAGACTAGTGGATTGCGTGTTTTACGGTTACGTTCTTGTTGGGAGCTCACCAACCACGGCTTGCTCAACCTTGTGCATGCTTTGCCGAATCTGGTGCAGCTCTCCCTGTCGGGATGTTCTAAGATATCGGATGATGGAGTTGAGTTGTTAGCAGAGAATCTACGTCAACTTCGATCTCTAGATCTCAGCTGGTGCCCGAGGATATCGGATGGTGCCCTAGAATATATTGCTTGCGACCTTTCCCAGCTGGAGGAACTTACACTTGACAGGTAACGTTTGTTTCATCTGTACTTTCCAAGTTTTGTTTTTCATTTCATATATCAAAATCTTTTTGCGATGCAAACACTTGGATATATGCCTCACATCTTCTATTGAATGTGATACAATTAAGATTTAGATTTTGCAATTCAGGTAAGTTTGGCATTTCGAGAATGATCATTCAAAAGATTAGACAGAATCAGACTTTCCGTAAGTATGTTAGATAATTTATTTTAACTTTGATTTTCTTTTAGTAAATTTTCAATTTATTATTACTTTTTTATCAGTTGTTTTATCATGTACTAGCAGGCTTTGCCCGCTTCGCTGGTCATTATATTGAAATTAATTCTCAAAATACCATATCTATATTTATATAGAAGAGTAAACTCGCTGATTCACTAATTCACTGACTCAACACAGCAGTGGCGATTCTATGAGAGATACAGTCACAAATTTTGGTGATCAGGTTGGTTTTAGGACCCTGACCCCCACTAAGAGGGATTTTACGAAATACACCCCTCGTTCCCCCTTGGGGGTGCAGAAGGCAGAAACACTTTTATAAGCATAACTCGGCTCCAAATTACTTCACGTGGAAGAAATTGCAGATGGGGAGACTAGACTTCAGTAAAAAAAAAAAAAAAAAAAATCCTTTTTTTGCGATTTTAAAATTTTGGATTTTTAAGGGGAAGAAGGTGTAAAAACGATTTTTGGAGGCAAATTTAGCAGAATACGGATTTTCGAGTAAAACTCTACCAATAATAGCACTAAGATATAAAAAACCGCTAAGTGTCTTCGTAAAGATATTTCCAAAAATTCATTTTTGTTATTTTGCGATTTTCGATTTTTCGGAGGGGGGGGAGTTACGAGGGGGCAAATTCAAGTTCCCCTTTTAGCGCTAAATTCGTCCGGGGAAACCTATAGGTTCTGAGGTCACAAATTTTACAGTGTGGCTTATTTACGTGTAAACAACACGCACTGAAACTGAATTTTGCAAAATCCCCCCCTTTCTCCCCTTGGTAGAGGGGGGGGGGACAATAAGCACGTTTCGCCAAATTTTGCTTCAAATTATTTCAGTAAGACTAATTTTTATGGGGCAAAAACACGCTTTTAAGAGTAATTCTGCTCCAAATTATCTCAGGATAGCGATTTTTTGATATGTCGATTGGTTATGCGTACTCAATGCACACACTACAAAGTGATTTTGTGAAATTCCATCCTATCCTCCTTGGGGACGGGGATGGAGGTGGGGGGGCGAAAACATGTTTTCATGAGTAACTCTGCTCCGAACTATCTCAAAAAGGCGATTTTTTAAATACGGACGGGTTATGCGTTCCAACACGCACTATAAAGGGATTTTGTGAAATTTTCCACTTTACCGCATTAAGAGCGGGGGAGGGGGGGGGGGGGCAAAAACACGTTTTTATGAGTAACTCTGCTCCAAATTTTCTCAGAAAAGCTATTTTTGATATGTCGATTGGCTCTGCGTACTCAACACACGCTAGAACCTATCCGACGCATAAAAAAATGGAGATCCTGAGATTATTTGAAGCTGAATTATGTTTTAAAACGTGTTTTTACCCCCCCCCCTCCCTCCACAGCTTTAAAAGGAGGAAGGGGGGTGGGAATTTCGACAAATCTCTTTATATTATGAGTTAGATAAGTATAACTGATCCACACACATCAAAAATCTCCTTCCTAAGATAATTTAGGGCAGAGTTACGCATGGATTCACGTTTTTTGCCCCTACCCCCACTCCTCAAGGGGCTGTAGGGTGGAATTTCAGAAAAATCCATTTGTCGTGCGCCCATACACCAAAAATTGCCATTCTATGATAATTTGGAACATAGTTACGCATATAAACACGTTTTTTGCCCCACCCTAAGGGGGAATAGGGTGGAATTTCACAAAATCCCTTTGTAGTATGCGTCTTGAGTACGCATAAGCAATCGAAATATCAAAAATGTGCTATCCTGCAATAATTTGTAGCAAAGTTACTCTCAAAAGCACGTTTTTGCACACACCCCCCCCTTAAAGGGGAACAGGGGGCAATTTCATAAAATCCTTTTATATTACGTTTTGGGAACAGATAAACAACCCACACATAAAAGTTAATCTTACCGAGATAATTTAAAGCAAAGTTATGCTTGAAAACGTGTTTATTACCCCCCACCCCCACCCCAAAGGGTAAAGAAGGGGAATTTCGCAAAATCCCGTTACGATTGGTGTTGGGTACACGTAAATAAGCCACATACTAAAATTTGTGACCTCAGCTCCTATAGATTTCTTCGGAGAAATTTAGAGCTAAAAGGGCGGGACTCGAATTCGCCACCTCGTAGCACCCCCTAAAATCGAAAATCGCTAAAACCAAAAATGAGTTTTGGAAATATCCTCAAGAAGACGCTTGGCAGATTTTTATATCTTTGTGCTATTGTTGGTAAAGTTTTACTCGAAAATCCGTACTTTGTTAAATTTGCCTCCAAAAATCGTCTTTACCCCCCCCCCCCTTAAAAATCTAAAACTCGAAAATCGCAGAAAATGCTTTTTTTGCACTCAAGTGTTGTCTCCCCATTTGCAGTTTCTTCATCGTGAAGTAATTTAGAGCCGAGTTATGCTTATAAAAGTGTTTTTGCCTCCCCCCACACAGTTTGTATTTCGCAAAATTCCATCTTAGTGGGGGGGGGGGGGGTCAGGTTCCTAAAACCAACCTGCTCACCAAAATTTGTGACTGTATCTCCCATAGAATCGCCACCGCTTTGTTGAGTCAGTGAATCAGTGAGTTTACTCTTTTATATATATAGATATGTTATTTTGCAAAACTTTGATAAATGTATGCAAATTCTGAGCAATTAAATACTTTTGATTTACAGTTTGCGAGGTCAGGGGTCCACCATTGATCAAAGTGTGTATAGAAAGTGTGTTTTCTGCTTTATCTGGTGTTTTTTGCATTGCTGGGTACAACGGCCTATAGTCTATACCCAGCAAGACCTATCCTCAATACCGCCTAGAGGTCCTGACTGGAAATCCTACTAGATAGGAGCTAAAATTGAGAATCTGTAAAACATCATTTACTTCTTTTTTTATTCACAAGTAGTGACATTTTTATATATTTTATTTTATTGCATTTTCACCTGTCATGGGTGACAAGGATGATGAGGAGACTGTGGACGGCGGAGAGTCAAGTCGACTATCCGAGTCCGACAGAGACGGATTCATTGAAAGAGCCTTGAAGATCCATGATGAATTAAATGGAATATTCGTCCATAGATAAATTAAGAAAGAACTCAGGGACACTGTAAGAGGAAAACTACAAGACTTGATCAGAGTTGTGATGGATCAGTCTAATGTCATCTCCCATATGACTGGGATAATAGGGGAAAAAGAAAAACAAATACAGAGCAAAGCATAAAGCGAAGCCGTCAAGAAGACGGTCACTCCGTCCTGAATCGAAAGGGCTAGGAAAAAATCCAGAACTAGGAAAACCTATGCTATCAGGGTTATTCCTCAGGATAAGAATTTGAAATCAGCTGACACTCTCCGAGAAATTAAGAAGAACAGCAACCCTAAACAGATTAAAGTGGGGATTAATGCTGTTAGAAACCTAAAGAAGGTGGAGTCATTATAGAAATAAATCAGAAGGAAGACATAGACACTTTAATAAAGGAATTTAAAGAGAAAGACGCTCTCAAAACCTTTGAAACATCTGAAATTAAAAAGAGAACCCCTCAACGGCTAATTTTCAGCGTAGAGGAGGAAATGAACGAACAACAGCTCTTAAGTGAAATTCTAGAAAATAACGACATCACCGTAAAGGAAGAATTACAAGTAAAATACAAGTATAGCGCGAGAGGAGAGTTGAATTGGGTCATAACCTTGAACCCAGTCGACTTCAACAAAATCAAAAAAAAAAAAAGAAAAAACAAGATCAACTGGAGAAGACTAGATTGTAAAGAGCACCTGAGGCCGATGATGTGCTTCAATTGGGCCAGATACGGGCATACAAGTAAATACTGCAGAAACCCGAAAATATGTCTAAAATGTGGCGATAAAGACCACGAAACTGCTAGCTGCTCTAAAGAGCCCAAATGTATTAATTGTCAGTTTACTAACCAAAACTTCAAAACCAATTATTCCACCACCCATTCCTGTACTGAAAAAACCTGTTCAATCTGGCTCAAAGAAATAGAGAAACTAATATTAAGAACCAACTATGTCCAACAGTGATACCAATAAAATTAATATCTGGCATTTAAATTTAGGTAACAGTAGAGCAGCTTTTGCTACTCTACTTCAAGATCTTAACAAGTATGAAGTGGACATCATCGGTCTCAATGAAATGTACCTATACAAAAACAAGATTACTAATCTTCCTAGAAATAGCAGAGCCTTTTATTCTGATAGTGAAGCCAAAGAAGCCATTGTAGTTTTAAATAACAAATTTTCTGCCTTTTTATGTTTTTGCAATAAGTTTTGTGATGGTTGAAATTACTTTTTATGATTTTCGTGTTATGGCTGTCTCTGTCTATTCTAGACCTTCAGGCGATATTCTTGATAAAAGTGGCAAGAAATGGCTTGATAATAATCTTTTTAAAAACGGCAAGAGTAAGGCAATTAACGATACAGCAAAAATATTTGACTTATATTGAAAAGAGCTGATATTTTGCTAAAAAGTGTTTAGGATCAAATCGAAAAAAATTAGAGGGTATGCGTATCGAATTTTAAAAGATAAATATATATATATATATATATATATATATTAATTTTAGATATTAATTATAATGTTAATTTTAGAGTGAAAATCAAAAAATATTTTAATACGTGGGATGTCAAAATGATTAAACGTTAACGAAATATTGATGAGCTGGTTTTTAACAATATATAAATTTTTTGGCTGTTTAAACTGGAAATTTGTCTCTAGGAGGCCACGTTGTTCATCCAATCGAGATGACCGCAAGATAAAGAGCCAGTGCTTAAAAAATTAGTTTGTATTACATTTAGAACATAGAAGGGATTAAGAAAAAGTGTTTAGTAACATCATTTCTTTAAATGCAGTGCAACAACGATTAAAGAAAACAGGTTTAAGTGCCAGAAAATCTGAAAATAATAATAATAATAATAATAATAAATAAATATATAAATAAAATAAAAATAAAAATTAATTCTTAACGAAAAAAATTAGGAAAGCAATATTTCAGAGGGTAAAAAAAAAAAAAAAAAAAAAAAAAAAATTAAAAAATGATAAGTTAATTATTGGGCTGAAGTGATTCTCTCTGATGAGTCAAGTTTAACTTATTTCGAGATAACGGAAACAAACAGGTCAGATGACGAAAATGTGACTGACATAACGAAAATCTCACTTTTAAAACAATGACATATTACCCGTACATTATGATACGAAAGTTCGTAATTTTTCAATGAGTCGATCAAATTTTCATGTTCAAAGATATGATTAATCCGAAATAAAACTCGACCATTAAAAAATTTAGGCCTGACCGACTATTTTGGAAGTATTTCAGACTTTTCCGCAATCAACATTTCAAGATAATACCCCTTGTTACTGACGCCTGTGGTACATTTATTTGATTCAAGTTGTTAAAATTGCCTATCCATTCCCATGAGCATCTATCTGTATATATATATAAATTACGTGTCACGATGTTTGTCCGGGGTAAACTCCTAAACTAAGGAACCGATTTTAATGAAATTTTGCACACTGTGTGCAGTTTGGTCCAACTTGAGAGATAGGATAGTTTTTATCTCAATTAATTGTCACAATATTGTTTTATTGCAATTATTTGTTAATTATAGACCTTTATTAAAGTTGCTCCAAAATATCTGTGAGTTCCATTAATTTAATTGTTGCCAAAAAAAAAAAAAAAAAAAATACGAGTTCATTTTCTTTTGACATAAAAATAAATACATTTAATCAAACGTGAACGTTAAAAAATTATAAAAAGTTAAATTATGCATCTCACGAAAGTTGACGTCATAATCAATTTAAAGATTTTATACACATTGATAAAGTGCTAATGTAGTTCTATCATAGATATCCGCGTTTGTAATGATCGATAGATGGCGCTCTCTGAACACTGCAGTTGTTAGTAAATATAACAGCCACGTGTAATTATTATTCTTTCTCCGCCATTTCATCATGGAAAGTCGATTGCATAATATGAGGATATGCAGTGGTGTGATAATTTCACCTTAGCCCACCAGAGGGCGAGCATTTCATTACAATCGCGGATAGTAATATATATATAGATCTCTCATCCCCATGTTATCGTAGAAAGATTTTTGTTGCCGAAAAAAAAAAAAAATAAATAAAAGCTTTGGAAACAGCCATTAAGTGGTATTGAAAAAAAAAAAAAAGAAAGAAAGAAAGAAAGAAAGAAAGAAATGTGAATTTGAAACTGTATCTGGAGTCTTCCATTCCCCTTTAGCAAATAAATTATTCATAAATTTTATTTGCTAAAATATTAGTATGTATTCCCGTGTGTATTCACTCGGGGAAAGACGGCCATATTTTGGTAAAAACGTCGTCTTTTCCCAAATGAAAAGGAATAACTTTTTTCTCCCCAATGATCACTCTATTCTATATATGCTATACTATATCTATGAGTTCTATACGCAAGCGAAGTGTGACTCACTGACCGTCTGTGCAGCCAAGAAAAAGATTTCCTATGTTAATTGCCCACTGGATTTTTTGTAAGAAATTATTAAAAATCGAGGAAATTTATTTCCCGATTTTAATCCTTATATTTGGGTATAGATGTGTATTCGTTATCGCGGGTGTTAGATTGAATTATTTTGCTGCCAAATTGACAAAATTTTAATTTTAAATTTCAAAACTCTGTCGCCCTTGGCTTTTATTATTATTATTATTATTATTTGGCGATCAAAAGCGTAACACGAAAATATACATGCCAGATGTATGCACTGTACGAAATGTAATATGTATTATTCATTGTACGTATGTATGACATGTAATATGTATTGTACGAAATATTGTTTCATATTATTCATTACTCTTTTAATATAAGTTGTTAAAATAACCATGATTTTTGAAAGGAATTAAATATTTTCGCCAGATAATTTGGCGATATTCTTTTTTTTTCGCCAAGGATGACAGAAATGAAATCTATTCCGCTGCAAAATATTAGTATCTTACATCAGATATTTTATTTAGACATTTGGAAACAAATTTGACTTCAAACTATGATAGAATATTTATCATTTTCCTTTTAATTAGTATATTATTAGCATATTAAAATTTAAAAGCATGGTATATAAAAAGTTTTTTTTTTTTTTTTTTAGTGCTAGAGGCCTATTTCAGTCGCTACAGTTGTCGAATTTTTATAGGTCACTCTTAATTAGTGCTAGAGGCCTATTTCAGTCGGTTTATTGAATGGGGATTTATTGAATGAAGTCCCCCCAAGGCACAACTTTGACATGAGTCCCCCCAAGGTACCCTTATTTCAGTCGGTACAGCGTTGTCGAATTTTTATAATACACTCTTAATAGTGCTAAGGGCCTATTTCAGTCGGTTTATTGAATGAAGTCCCCCCAAGGCCCAACTTTGACATGAGTCCCCCCCCAGGCCCAACTTTGACATGAGTCCCCCCCAAGGTACAACTTTGACATTAGTCCCCCCAAGGCCCAACTTTGACATGAGTCCCCCCCCAGGCCCAACTTTGACATGAGTCCCCCCAAGGCCCAACTTTGACATGAGTCCCCCCCAAGGTACAACTTTGACATGAGTCCCCCCCAAGGCACACCTTTGACATGAGTCCCCCCCAAGGCACACCTCCCCCTCATTGGGAAAAAGAGAAAAAAACGTTGTTTTGCGGCTATAAGACAGTTTGGACTTCCAACGTTATTTGTTACAATATCTGCAGCTGAAACACATTGGTTTGATTTAATGAAAACTTTATCATGGAATTTAGATCGTCACGAATTAACTAAAGAAGAATTTGTCGATATAAACAAGTTTAGCAGTAGGCCTCTGGCACTAAATTAAAATCTGTCAAAGTCAGATTTTCATGTTTTAAATAATGAAATAATGTCGTGTCTGTATATATATATTTTTTTTTTTTAATCTTATAATTATTCTTATCTTAATCCTCAATGTTTCCCATCTTTATTAACTTGAATTTACTATTAAAATTTTAACATACTCAAAAACTTCTCATCACTTCGTTAAAATACACTAAACTTTTCCAAAATCTTTTTCTATTTAAAATGATACATGTATTTACTTTAAATGTCCAATATTTCATAAGATTTCCAATTTTAAAGTTTTAAAATATTTATCAAATTTACTTATTTTTCTGGTTTAGCCTTATTGTTTTCCTTTTTATAACTACAGCTGTTGCCCTCTTTAAAATATTTAAAATGATGAGGTCATTTTATAGTAAAATTATCCATTATAGCATATATTATATTTCACTCCTCCATAAAAATTGATTTTAAAAACGTCTGTTTCTTTTATACTTTTATTTTAATAGAATTTTAATAGAATTTAATTTATATATTAGTCATTTTAGCAATTTTATCCAAAGTAGCATTAGAAATAATATATATCACTTCTCCATTAAAATGTATAGGACCCTACAATAAAATTAATTTGTGCTTAATATCAACACTACGAAAATTTTTATCAATCGCTTCCAAATTTTGACCTAAGTTTCAAATCTCAAGCCTGTGGGTTTTTACATCGGCTACAACGTTTTCGTCTTTGTTCGTAAATAATAATTTGACTGTACTAAATAGTTTACAGCCAACGTATAACTTAGTCACAGCAACGCGTGGCCGGGTCTGCTAGTAACTTTGTAAGATATCATAACTTTTTTTACTTAAAGTAAAATCCCACAAAAAATATCGCGGAATTTCTTCTTTACAAGACCTGAAAATAGTCCTAATCGGAATTCGCTCGAAATTTTTTTTAGTCTATAAAAGAGGGTGGGGATTCGAAATTTGTAGCCTACAACTTTGCAAGGGAAAAAAAAAAATATGATATTTGGAACAGTGAAATTTCTGAGTTTCAGGTTAAAAAACTGTAAAATATTATGCCATTCAAGCGTTAATTGTGCATCAAAGCAGTAATTCCATATAAAGATCGAATTATTCAATGCAGAATACATATTTTAGTTACCCATCACACTATAGGTATGGGGAATTTAGGTAATCGTGAAATATTTCGACCTCGGTTTTTTTTACTTTTTTATACGTTTTCAGGTGTGAGGAATCCGAAAATGACAAAATTTGTATGGTGTCTGTCTGTAGGGTGTCTGTTAGTGTGTTAGTCCGTTAGTTTGTTAGTCTGTTTACACGATATCTCACCAGCAAATGATCGCAGAGAGGTCAGATCAGTTTTAAAATATTACTTTCGATACTGGCAAGAACCCTATTAATTTGCAACATTCGAATTAAAAAACTTCAGCAGTTATTCGAAATTTAATATTTTCTTAACATGGGAGAATAGGACAAAAATTCACTTAAAAGTGCATTAAAAGGAAACTTTTTACTGTAAAAATGTCAGACCAGTTTTAAAATATCAGTTTTGATGCCCAAATGAACGTTAGTAACTATAAATATACTACTTTGAAAATTTCGCAACTTATTGGAAATTTACGAATTTCTTAATATGGCAGTATAGGGCAGAATTTTACATAAACGTCAATTTTTAGAGATATTTTCATCGTAAAGATGTCAGACTACTTTTGAAATATTATTTAGAACACTAGCATGAATATTAATGACTATGAATTTTCCAATATAAAAATTTCGTAAGTTATTGGAAATTTACGAATTTCTTAACATAGCAGAATAGAGCAAAATTTCACATAAACGTCAATCTTGAGGGATATTTTCATCGTAAAGATGTCAAAAAAATTTCGAAATATTATTTAGGATACTGTCATGAATATCATAGACTATGATTTACCCAATTTAAAAATTTAGTAAGTTATTTGGAATTTACTATTTACTTAACATGTCAGAATAAGGCAAAATTGAGCATAAACTTCCATTTTGAGGATCATAAATACATTAGACAACTTCAAAATTACATTTATGATATTTGTTTGAACAAGATTGAATACAAATATTCTAATAGAAAAATTTCGTAAATTATTCGTAATTTACGATTTTATCAACATAACGAAATTGTAAATTTTTCATATAAATATGAATTTTGAGGATTATTGCACTGGAAATAGTAGCATGAAAAGTAAACAAAGGAATTGACCCTGATAAAATAAATTAATAGATTAGAATAAGATAATTATATCGAAGTGATCGGTGGATAGCCTATTAGGCGGTTGATTTCATTCTGTCACTGTATCAAGCTTTGGTCAAATTCGTTTCTTTCAACATGATTATAATATGTTTTGCACTAGAAATTTATGAGAACATAAATATGATGGGGAACTGAGCAGAATCCACCTGTGCCAACTAGTTTATTAAGTAATTGTTTAGATCTATCAAATAAATAGTTTTATTTCATACATTAAAATATAACGTGTTTATTGCATATAATAATTCATAATAGAACACAAAGTATGTTTTTATTATATTACGTTTAAAAAGAAAATTTTATGTAGATTTTTATTAAATACTTCGTAGCCTGTAATAAAGCGAATTATCAAATCAATAATATATAGGTATCATGCTATGACTTCCTTATTATACAAACATAAGTTTTATTTGTTTCATTCATTATTTTTTAAGTTATTACAAACACAAGAGGTATAAATCAATTTTTCTGCAGTGATGCTTTTTTTTTTTTTTTTTTTGTCCTTTAGAGTACATGCCAAATTACAAAAATCTGTACATAAGGTACAGAATTTTATAACTTTGATAAAAATTTTCAGAGATTCAGTATTAAGAATTAAGCTTTTTAAACAGAATTAAATCAAACTCTTATACAAAAAAATTACAATCAGTAAAATGTACCCTATACGCTAATTAAAGTGATGTACAAAATTTTACTATTGTGTACTAAAACGTTCTGGATATATTTAATTATATAATCATTCTTTTCACTCGTTATTTGTGTACGATCCTTCAATCATGAGCTCCTGAAATATGATTTTCGTGAAACATGATTTAATAAAATTAAATATATATATAGATAGATAGATGAAGTGCACTAGTAGTGGGACATTTTAAATTTTAAATTGTGAGAACAAGATTTCTAATTCTTGCATAAATTCAAACAATGTTCAGGATTGAAGCAACACTTCTTTACTATTAATTTCTGCCTTCATCCTTTCTTTTGCCTCCAATGCAGTAGCACGTATTTTGCACCTGAAGAAAAAAGGCCACGTCCTTCCGAAACCAGTAATTCTTTAATTAATTTTATGGTGTGTGAAGAAGTTTTCATGTTTAAATAATCAATATTAATTTCTGGCGCAACGAATATTTCACACCATCAGAATAAAGTCAGTTTAACTGGAGAAATTTGAACTTTCCGTTTTCCCTTGACATTCCCCTTGTAGTTTTTTTGAATAAAGAAATAAAATTTTATTTGCTTTTCCTCTGCTAATTTTTAACTGATTTGTTCTACTTTTACTTTCATATGACTAAAAGAAATATGCTATGCAAAATTCATTCATCGTGCTAAATTTTTTATTTTGTCTTAGCATGTAATATTTTAAAATATTTTCATTGACGGTTCCAGAAACTGACATCATGACTAGTAGTAGACAGGACAGCCCTCCACTACTGATTCATTTGACTTTTAAGTTGAGATCCAATAGTGGACACAGTATTCTCCTGAAATCAAAATATTAGTTCATTTCATCCAAAATTAAATCGGAATATTTCAATATATTTAGTGAGGAAATTTTTTTTCCAATTTTTTAAATGATTTTTTCTTTTTTTAAGGATTTTTAAAATCCTAGTAAATACACTCATGTCCATAAATTAAGGATAATGCTAGCTGAGGCAAATAAAGGTTCAGAAGCAAAACAAACATGACTTATTCATAAAGTCCATTTATTACACAAAAGATCAAGAATAAAAAAGTGGTTTATGTAGGATACCATTTATAAAAACTACGATTTTTGCTCCCTGAAGCAATTACAAAAAATATCTCCCTTACAAAAATTTAACATTACATGGTTGGTATGATTGTTAATACATTGTATGTCTCTCAGATGATGAAATACAGTCCTTACAACGTCTAGGAATGTTGAGTATTAAATTATTGATCTGATCTTGGAGAAGATTACTCTATTCAGTAAGCAATGCTCTCCGAAGTTCCGGTACACATGTAGGTGGTGGTTGACGGACTACAACTCGTCGGAAAAGCATGTCCTACACATGCTCTATCGGATTCTAGTCAGGGGAGAATGCTGGCCATTCCATGTGGGTGATAGCTTCAGATTGTAGGCATCCGTGTTCAACGTTTGCACGGTGAAGACGCGCATTGTCATCCATGAGCACAAATTCTGGGCTCATGACACCCCTAAACAAACGTACATGTTACTCCCGAATGATGTCCCGATAAAGTAGGCCTATCATTCTTCCGATTTGAACATGCAGATCTGTTCTGGCGCCCAATATCAGCCCCCCCAAAAAAACGACACTCCTGCCCCACAGTAACGGTGTCGTTCAATGATGTTGTTTTGGTGGTAATGGGTACCTGACGTTCTACATATGGAGGTCTGGCGTGAGTCACACTGCAAGCTAAACCTGGACTCGTCGGAAAACATCACACAAGCTCACTGTGTCGCTGTTCACATTGTATGTTCTCTACTCCAAGTTAACCGCTGGCACAGTGCATTACTGTGAGTGGAACACAACAGGCCTGCGAGCATATAGACCAATATCTCTCAAACGTCTATACACGGTTTGTCTTGAAACTGTGGCACTCGTGGCTGCAGACAGCTGACGAGACAGGTCTGATGCTGTGCTTTATCTGCTTATTTTGGCAGTTACTGCCAAATGCCGGTGGTCATTCGGCATTGTAACTCGTGGCCGACCAGTACTGTAACGTCGACTAGCATTTCCATCATTTTGAAATCGTTACCAAAGCCTAGAGATGACACTTTGGGCGATTTTAAGTTCCCCCGATACTTCTGTCTGAGTACGCCCACATCGTATTCGGCCGATAATTCTACCACGCAAAAAATTATCTACATGCGTCCTCTGTGTCATAACCATTCGGTTGTGGCACTGAGCGGCACACAGAATGCTTGTGAACAATTTTCCTTCTTTGCTCCCATTACTTATCTACCCCCTTCTTCCACTTTCGTCATTGTAACATCATATCGGTGTCATCTGATGGCTTCCTATAATTTGCATATTATTCTTAAAGATGTGTATGGTATTTCTACAGGTGAAATTTTTGCATTAAAGTTCGATTTCAGTGTGAATCTGAATTATCCTTAATTTATAGACATGAGTGTATTTGAAAAAAAAGATTAACTAGTCTTGGTATTTATAAAGATTGTCACGCAAGGCAGCGATTGAAATGTTATTTACAAACAAGGCTACCATAAACTACCGTTCAAGCGACTGCACAGACTTTAAAGAAAATCGGGATATATTTTTGGAGGGGCGGATAAACGGTAAAAATTGAACAAACAATAGTTGCATTGCTTTAATTGTTGAAAAAAATTTGCCATCTGTCATGCAAATTCTGCTTTTAATCTTATTATACTGAATTTTACATAAATATTATTTTTAAATTTTACTTTTGTAATCTATGTTATCTTTAATATTTTTATTACAAAAAAAAAAAAAAAAAAAAAAAAAAAACTTAGAAATTGTTATGTAATTTCCCGTTAAAACATAGTGGCATAAAAAATTACTTTAAAACAAAACGTGTATACTTATTTCAAGTTGAGGCGAAAAATATTGTTTTTAAAACACTGCCTCTATTTAGGAAGCTTACGTTTTATATTTTTAAGTAACCTTCAGTGTCCTATTTATTATAAAACAAGCCAATGTTCATATTTACAGAGGCGAATGTTATAAAAGAAATAAATAACGTAAAAACTGCGTAATATTGGGATAGAATGCACCGCTGAGCGTAAGGGGGCGCTTATTCGGTATTTTCAGAACAAACGAAATTCCTCTGAAAAGCAGAAAGGAGCGTTTAATCGATGAGGGTACTTTTGCGGTATTATATGGTAATTCCAAATGAAATAATACTGTTGAATTCGTTATATTTTTGAGAGGTAATTTGTTTCCAATTTATGATAAAAAAAATTATTTATTTATTTATTTTGCTTTTTTTAATACGTTAATGAAATAGAAAATCATTTTTGTTTAATAAATTTACATTTACAATAACTTCAAAATTCATTTCACCTTTTTTTAGAAAAATTGAAAATGTCCACTACTGGAACAGATAAGGTGACAATATTGGGTTTTGAGGTGTTCATTACTGACGTATTTTAAATTCTATGCAATATTAATTTTTCAAGTATACAAATGATTCAATTAGAATTTTTCACAGTAAAGTCATGTATGGAAAGAGTTACATGGGGTTATTCTACGCAATATTAATTTTCCAAGTATAAAAATGATTCAATTAGAAATTTTCACAGTAAATTCATGTATAGAAAGAGTTACACGACCATTCATTATAATTACAACCTCTAAAATCAAGAATAGTTAAAAGTAATAACAATAATAATAATAATAATAATAATCTGGTGTGTCACTCACACGACTTTCTCTTACCCTGAAATTTAATACTATAAACACTGGTTGGAGATTAAGAGGTAAGATAACGAGTACTGTTATGTAAACCTATGTTACAACAATTCAAATTAGGCTTTGGAAGAGTTTTATTTATGATTAGTTTTGCATGAGGGGGGTACCGCCCCTCTCAACCACCCGTTTCATTACTCCCTTACATTTATATAGAATTTAAATCTGTTATCTATATATTAATAGGCAAGCATAAAATTTGTTGTCCCTTTTTAACATATTAATTATGGGAGTAGAGGGTTGAAAATGGTATCATTCGAAAGGTATGGTTAGCCGGAAGGTGCGAATACAAATATTATTTTCTTACGATGTCAAGAAGGTATTTAAAAATGCATTTATTTTTTATGCATTTTCCCCCATTTTTCCCTTTTATACACGTATTCCTTCACATTAAAAAATACCTAAAAGTAGAAAGTTGTTAAATCTGGCAATTTCATAAAGCTCAAATAAAACCATAGACACAGTAATTTGTATAATGTAGCATCACTATACGCAAGCGAAGTGATGGCGTCACTGTCTGTCCATGGAGCCATGTAAAAGATTTTCTATGTTAATTGTCCATTGAGTTTTTTGTAAAAAATTATTAAAAAATAACGGAAATTATCTGCCGATTTTAATTCCGATATTTGGGTATAGTTATATATAAGTTACTGTCTACATGTGTTTGATTGAGTTATTTTTTCTGTAAAATTGATAAAATTTTAATTTAAAATCACAAAACTCCAGAAAAAAAAAAATGACAAACTTCCAGTTTCGAATGTAAACATAAACATTTCATTTCAAATGGTGATATTTAAACAATAAATATTGAACTAATATACTAAATAAAAGGAAAATGGATTTGTTACTAACTGCTGCATGTATAAGTACACGATACGGAAAAAATTCCGATTTCCGTTTTTTGCTGAATTTACATGTTTTGAGCTTTCTTTACGTTTCAATTAACTGAAATTGGCTACTTATTTTTTAAAAAAGTGTCTTTATTGCTAGCTTTTGTGGGTAGAAGAAGCAAGTAGAAGATACATAAAAACTTTTGATTTCCGGTTTTCGATGAATTTACACGTTTTGAGATTTCCTTGCATTTTAATTAAGTGAAATTAGTGAAACTGACTACTTATTTTTATTTTTTAAAAAGTGGATTTATTAATCTTTCCTCTGAATGTATAAGTAGAAAATATAAGATTCAGAAATGTTTTAGATTTTCGGTTTTCGATAAAGTTACACGTTTTGAAATTTCCCGAACTCAATTCGACCATTTTTGAAAAATATCTTTTTTTTTTTTTTTTTTTTGTTCAAACACTGTACTTTATGAACCAATCGAATTAATTTAACAGAATTTGATACTTGGTTGGACCTTGGTCTGACATGGTACCTATTAGTTTCTGGGCTGTATCACACAACAAGGGGCGTTTTTACGTTGCGATTTTCTCTCATTTCAGGAAAGGCTAACATCTACAGAGAGAAATAGTTATATTAAGTAAAACTCTGCTGATTCAGTTAGAGTGAATATCGGCAAACAATTGCCGCAGCTGTGTTGCAATTGCATTCCGTATAGGACAAGGCAATAACTTTGCTTTGCCTCGCTTTGCAAAAAAAAAAAAAAAAAATGGTCGAGTTTCGACCACTGGTCGATACTAGTTAATATTAAGAGTTCACTTAAAATTATTCAGACAACTTTCACACGTAACATTCCTTGAAACGTATCAGTCTCGATCAAAATTTCCTGCAACAAACTTACATTAGCTTGAAAATACAACTTTCGGATATTCTAAAATTATTCGTTTTTAAGTTACTCTAAGAGACACAAAGATCAAACGTTAAAAAACTTTTCGGTAATCAGGAAGCCTCAAAACTTGTAAATATACAAAAAACAAGCAATGAATATTTAGCTTAAATCATACTTTATTTACCATATGTCTATGATGACTTCATTTCAATTCCTGAGTAAGTTTATTGAACATGGTAAAATATTATAGTAAACCGCTTCCACTAACTATAAAAAGGAATGTTATCGCTTAAATATTGGTAGCCCTGTACATCTTTGAAAATTATGTACAGACCACATGGTGCACCTAAATATAATCCTATAGCAATAACACACGACATAACCTGAAATACACTTCCAATTTTCAGCTATGTAAAGGGACAGTCAAAGATTAGCCTACAATATTCTACATGAAACATGTTTTTATGCACATAAAAAATACACAAAGCGACAAAAAAAAAAAAAAAAAAAAAAAAAAGCCGCACTGCAGAAAAGATGACTTATACCTTTTTTATTTGTAATAACTTTAAAATTAATGGTTGGAACAAATAAAACTGTCATGTTTGCATAACAGCAAAGGGCTGAAATGATACCTACGTACGTTTCCGATTTAATAATTTGCTTTATTACACTCTACGAAGTATTTTATAAAAATCTACATAAAAATTTCTTTTTAAACATAATGCAATAACCATACACTTTGTATTCTATTATGATTTTTTATATGAAATAAACAAGTTATATTTTAATATATGAAATAAAACTATTTATTTGTTAGATCTAAGCAATTTTTTAATAAAAATATGTATTCTGCATTGGGTTAATTCTATCTTTATATGGAATTACTGCTGTAATGCAGAGTGGCATAGCATTATACCATTTTTTGATATAAATCTAAAAAATTTCACTGTGCTAAATATTGTAAATAACTTTTCCAGTTCTTGCAAGGTTGTAGGCTGCAAATTTCGAATCCTTCTTTCTCTTCTCGCTCCTTTTTATGACTAAACATTTTCGAGCGAATTGAGATTAGGACTGTTTTCAAGTCTAATAAAGAAGAAATTCTACGATATTCTTTGTGGGATTTAACTTAGAGTGAAAATTATATTATTACTTACAGAATTATTGGTGCTCATGGTAATGGATAGGTAATTTTAACAATTTGATTCAAATTGACGTACCACAGATGCCGAACAGCAAGGTGCATTAACATCATGAAATGCTGTTTGAAGGAAAGTCTGAAATACCTCCAAAATAGTCGGCAAGGCGCCACTTTTATAATCACCGTGTTTTATTTTGAGCTAATTGATCCCTTGAGCATGAAAATTTGCCCGATTCCTTAAAAAATTGTGCACCTCCGTACCATAATGTACGGAAAAAATGTCACTGTTTTAAGAGTGCGATTTTCATTAAGTCGGTCACATTTTCGTCCTCATTCTAGCTTTTTTCAGCTGCTCGAAATAAAGAAAACTTGATTCATCAGAGAAAACCAGTTCAGCCTAATAATTAACTGATAATGTTTTTAAATTTTTGGTCAACTAAAGTATTGTTTTTTTTCTAATTCTTTTCCTTAATAATGGCTTTTTTCGCAGATATTCTGTTAACCTGCTTTGTTTAATTGTTCCCGCTTTGTTTTTGAAGAAAGTACTATACACCTTTTTAAAATCTTTTTTAAGTTCTGAACATGATACAAATCAATTTTTTAAACATTCGCTTTTTAACTTGCAGTTATCTTATTTGGATGAGCAACATGGCCGCTTTAAGCCAAATTTCCATTTTGAACGACCAAAAAATTTTATATTGTGCTAAAAACCATTTTACCAATATTTCGTTAACATTTAATTAGTTTGTCATCTCACGCATTAAAATATTTTTTGATTTTCATTCAAAAATTAATACTTTTTGTGGCATCGTTAACTGCCTTATTCTTACCATTTTTGAAATAATTTCCAAAATTACAGTTTTTCTGACAATTGCATCTTGTTTTTAACACTGGACTCAATGCTAAAGTGTAAGTGGAGGACAACATAATAAAATCTGTTCGAAAATTTGCTTTTTAAGCGATAAAATTGGCGGTTGTAGAAGGTAAAAAGGAAAATATTCAAGTGCGGCTTTTTTTTTTTTTTTTTTTTTTTTTTTGTCGCTTAGTGTATATATTAATTTCATTTGGTTTAGTGCAGTCTATATATGTTAAACTCTACTTACCTGCAATTTCCCCCATAGACGTAATGTACACGCATGTCCATAAATTAAGGATAATTCAGATTCACACTGAAATCGAACTTTAAGGCAAAAATTTCACCTGTACAAATACCACACACATCTTTAAGAATAATATGCAAATTATAGGAAGCCATCAGATGACGCCGATATCATGTTACAATGACGAAAGTGTAAGAAGGGGGTAGACAAGGAATGGGAGCAAAGAAGGAAAATTGTTCACAAGCTTTCTGTGTGCCACTCAGTGCCACAACCGAATTGTTATGACACAGAGGTCGCATGTAGATTTTTTTTACGTGGTAGAATTATCGGCCGACTGGAATGTGGGCGTACTCAGATAGAAGTATCGGGAGAACTTAGAATCGCCCAAAGTGTCATCTCTAGGCTTTGGCAACGATTCCAAAATGATGGAAATGCCAGTCGATGTTACAGTACTGGTCGGTCCCCAGTTACATTGCCGAATGACCACCGGCATTTGGCAGTTAAGCAGATAAAGCATTAAGCAGATAAAGCACAGCATCAGACCTGTCTCGTCAGCTGACTGCAGCCACGAGTGCCGCAGTTTCAAGACAAACCGTGTATAGACGTTTGGGAGATATTGGTCTATATGCTCGCAGGCCTGTTAGATGTGTTCCTCTCACGGCAATGCACTGTGCCAGCGGTTAACTTAGAGTTGAGAACATGCAATGTGAACAGCGGCACAGTGAGCTTGTGTGATATTTTCCGACAAGTCCAGGTTTAGCTTGCAGTGTGATTTACGCCAGACTTTCATATGTAGAACGTCAGGTACCCGTTACCACCAAAACAACGCCATTGAACGACACCGTTACTGTGGGGCAGGAGTGCTCGTTTGGGGGGGGGGGATTATATTGGGCACTAGAACGGATCTGCTTGTTCAAATCGGAAGAATGATAGGCCAAATTTACCGGAACATCATTCGGGAGCAACATGTACGTTTGTTTAGGGGTGCCATGAGCCCAGAATTCGTGTTTATGGATGACAATGCGCGTCCTCACCGTGCAAACGTTGAACACGGATGCCTACAATCTAAAGCTATCACCCGCATGGAATGGCTAGAATTTTTACCTGACTAGAATCCGATAGAGCATGTGTAGGACATGCTTTTCCGACGAGTTGTAATCCGTCAACCACCTCTTACATGTGTACCGAAACTTCGGAGAGCATTGCTTACTGAATAGAGTAATCTTCCCCAATATCAGATCAATAATGTAATACTCAACATTCCTAGGCGTTGAAAGGACTCTATTTCATCATCTGAGAGACATACAATGTATTAACCATCATACCAACCATGTAATGTTAAGTTTTTGAAAGGGAGATATTTTTTGTAATTGCTTCAGGGAGCAAAAATCGTAGTTTTTATGAATGGTATCCTACATAAACCACTTTTTTTTTGTTCTTGATCTTTTGTTTAATAAATAGACTTTATGAATAAGTCATGTTTGTTTTGCTTCTGAACCTTTATTTGCCTCAGGTACCATTATCCTTAATTTATGGACATGAGTGTATTTGAATTCTCTTGGGTGTCCCTCTACACAAACCATTTGCATCATACCAACGAAAAGATTAGTGTAGCATCCCTATGTCATACAAATTTAGAATATCAAGTTTGGACTTATTGCTACTATTTTTTCTTGAGATATGCTGATAATAGGCAGACACACAGACACACACGGATCAAGGGACACTCGGAAAATTACGGTAACGAAAAAGCTGATGAACTAGCGAAAGCTGCAGCCCCTCTCAGATATCCCGATAAGCTTCAAAAAGATCCCCAAATTATTTTTAAAAAGGCAGCATTATCAAGAAACCATAAATTTATGGCAAAGTGAGTGGTCTACTACTAAGAGTGGTCTACTACTAACTAAGAAGTTTTTTTCCGTCAGTGCAAGGTAGACTAAATAGAAATATAAACTATACTTATAAACTCACTCAGATTATTTCTGGCCACGCAAGAACAAAAGATTATTTATTCAGATTTAAGCATGTGGATTCTCTGCAGTGCTCCTGTAATCAGAATGAAATACAAAGCATGGAACATATCTTCTTCTCGATTCTTATAGATTTGAAATATATAAGTATATTATAATGAGTGGAATATTGTGGCTTCCTGACTTTAAAATTTTAATCAGACCTGAATGTTTTTCTCTATTTCTAAGACTTATTAACAACATACCTTTCTTGGATTTTTGAGTTTGTTGCTGTAATTTGTATATTTATATTGAACTTAATTTGTATGTTTATTTGTTAAATGCATGTAGTATGACTATTTGTCATGGAGCATGCTGTATTAAAGATTGATTCTTAAAAAAAAAAAAAAAAAAAAAAAAAAAAACAGACACACACAGAGACCAACCGCTAAAAACATGATGTTCGTATTCAGGGGACCTCAAAGCGTGTAAATATAACAAAACTCACTTTCGAAAATTTGACCCAAAAACAATACTTTCTGTACCTTATGGGTACGAGAAAGTAAAAAAGGCCTGAAAATGTCTTTAAAGTGTCCACTACTAGTGTGTAAATTACCCTGTATAAGTTAAGCAGATAATATTTTTAATGAGGAAATATATATATATATATATATAATTTTTTTAATTCTTTTTTGTAGAAAAGACATAAAGTTAATAAATAAATAAATAAATAAATAAAATAAAATAAATGTGAATAAAACCATTTCAAATATTTTGCATACATATATAAACATATATAAACTGTACTGTAAATATAAACAAAAAGATTAGTTAAATTTAAATAATTCCCAATATAATAAAAAAAAAACTATTTTCATTTAGTCATCATTTTTTTTTTTTTTTACAATCACGGTTGTCGCTTAATTCACATTTTTTATTTAAAAGTACATCAATTTTTAAGCTACAAAATTTTATTTTTTACGTACAAAATATTAGATAAATGAGATATTAACTTTTCCGTTAGATCCTTCCGTGTATCATAGATCACAAATGAAATTAATCGATGATTCGTTCGATATTTGAAACTGATGCTCTCTGAGAGCAAAATGCGGGTTAATCGATAATCGTTTGCGTTTACAATGAGGCTAGTGATATCAGGAGTTCATTTTTAACGAGTTTTCGATAACAGTCATTCATTTTAGACCATACTTATTAAAAAAGACGGCCGAGTAAAAAATATGTTGCTAGAATAGGTATTTGAATACTTTTTAAATGAACAGGGAATCGATACGACTGCACTTCAAAGAGATACGTTGTCACTAACTCAAGGTTGTCACATTTGAATTCTTATTCGTTCAACTGAAAAATCGTAATTTATTTACCTAAAAACATATTACACTGCGCCGCAAAATAATAATAATAATAATAATAATAATAATAATAATATATTTTGTTTTCGAGCCACGATACCATTCTTGCTGATTCTTATGTAAAATGACCTCGTGAATACGAATATGACACCCATTTTGCCCAATCCCTTAACGTTTTCTCGGGACGCCACCACCTTCCCCCAACTTTTATCACTGTTCGGTAATTGTATGGCCATGAATTTGATTTGGAGAATAGAAAAGAATTAATTTAACATTTCAAAACAAAAAATATATAATAAATAATAATAAAAATTGATTAATAAAATATAATAAATGTAATACATAGTTTCAGTGACAAATTCCCCCCTAAATTTTTCTCTTGCTACAAATGTATATGTTTTTGAATTTTCCAACTCTGTAGCCCACCAGAAGATATTTAACAGTTAACACGTTGAGCGCCGCACGTGAATTCTTAAAGAAATCCCCTTCAAGCCACGCGCGCTGCTTAGAAGCGTGTTATGTTTACCGTGTTTCAATAAAATCCATTAAAATACCTTAATAATATAATTCTGTAATAAAAATTCAGTAAATTTTAAATAAATTTTCAGTAATTACTTAAAACAATGTAATTTTTTTTTTACTTTTATATCACATTTTACACTGTCAGCCACTGGTTGTTAACGCGGCCTAAACGGAAAGTTCAGTGTCAGCCATCGATGGCTGACATGGCACTCAACGTGTTAAAATAATCCTTTCCTCCCCTACAAATAAAATTTGTAGCCATACAATTATCGAAAAGTGATACAAACAGCGGAGGCGTCCCTAGAAAACGGTGGGTTATAGGGCAAAATTGGCATCACATTCGGATTCAGGAGGTCATTTTACATAAGAATTTGCAAAAATGGTGTTGGGGCCGATTTTCATGCGGAGCAGTGCTATTGAACACGAAAATAAAACAATTAAAATTACAAATATAATATAAATAAAATAAAATTAATTACAAATAAATAAATATAGAATCTACATAACGTTCCAATATATTTTATTATAGAATCGTTATATTCTCATCATTACCAGGCGTTAGATATAAATTCGATCCATTACTGTCCATTACATTTTGAAAATAGCTCTATTGTTCATATAGTATAACGTGGTTTGTATCCCTGTTAGTTGATACTAACCAAAAATGAATAGCATAACTTTATAATAACCATCTTACGTATCAAATTTCGAGCAATGGTATCTCATGTAAGTTGCGATACAGTTTTATAGCAAATAGTGAAATATAAGCATAGCAACACGACCTAATGTACATGCCATGTTACACCGAAACTGAATAGGCAAAATTTGACATGATAAAAATTTTACTAACATAGTTTAGCGCTATTTTTATGCCATAGTGGTTAAGATATCGTTATAATACAAATCATAAGTATCCCATTGCTACAAAGAACATAAGAACACTTTCATCTGTGGATATATATATAGTCAGATCAGATCATATATATATATATATATATATATATATATATATATACTAGCAGACGAAGCCCGCTTCGCTGGTCCCTATTTTTAAATGAATCACTATAATTACTGAATTCTCAGAATTGCATTAATTTTTATCACGTGAAAAAAAAGAGAAACAAAATCTGATTAGGAAAAATGTCGCACCGGGTTCTCACTGTCTTCGGAAAAAATTCCCAAAATGCTCTAACTCTTATTTCTATTATTTTCCCCCTTCGCCCCCCCCCCCCTCCCGTCTATCCTAATAATTTTACAAATTCGAAAGTATCCGCAATCGATTTGTAAGTATCAAAAACCTCTATGCACCAGTTTTGAACAATCTATCTCTATTTTATTTTTTTGCCCCTCCCAATAATTTAAAAAATTCAAAAATATCCGCAATCGCTTTGTAGGTATCGAAAACCTCTATGTACCAATTTTGAACGATCTAACTCTATTTTATTTTTTTTGCCCCTCCGCCCCCCCTTCCCGGCCCTTCTAATAACTTTACACTTTCGAAAATATCCCCATTCGACTTGCAGGCCTCTAAAACCTATCTGTTCCAATTTTGAACGGCCTAACTGTATTTTTATTTGTTTTTGCCCATAGACCCCCCTTACCGCCCCACCCCCTTCCCGACCCTCCTAATAATTTTACAAATTCGAAAATATCCCCAATCGATTTGTAAGTATCGAAAACCTCTATGTACCAATTTTGAACGATCTAACTCTATTTTTATTTCCCCCCCCTCTCCCCTCCCCCTTCTCGCCCCTCCTAATAACTTTACACTTTCGAAAATATACCAATTCGACTTGCAGGCCTTTAAAACCTGTCTGTACCAATTTTGAACGGCCTGACTGTATTTCTATTTGTTTTTGCCCATAGCCCCCTTTACCGCCCCACCCCCTTACAGCCCCTCCTAATAATTTTACAAATTCGAAAATATCCCCAATCGATTTGTAAGTATCGAAAACCTCTATGTGCCAATTTTGAACGATCTAACTCTATTTTTATTTTTTTGCCCCCTCTCCCCTCCCCCTTCTCGCCCCTCCTAATAACTTTACACTTTCGAAAATATCCCCATTCGACTTGCAGGCCTCTAAAACCTATCTGTACCAATTTTGAACGTCCTAACTGTATTTCTATTTGTTTTTGCCCATAGCCCCCCTTACAGCCCCACCCCCTTCCCGCCCCTCCTAATAATTTTACAAATTCTAAAATATCCCCAATCGATTTGTAAGTATCGAAAACCTCTATATACCAATTTTGAACGATCTAACTCTATTTTTATTTCCCCCCCCCTTCTCCCCTCCCCCTTCTCTCCCCTCCTAATAACTTTACACTTTCGAAAATATCCCCATTCGACTTGCAGGCCTCTAAAACCTATCTGTACCAATTTTGAACGGCCTAACTGTATTTCTATTTGTTTTTGCCCATAGCCCCCCTTACCGCCCTACCCCTTTCCCACCCCTCCTAATAATTTTATAAATTCAAAAATATCCGCAATCGATTTGTAGGTATCGAAAACCTCTATGTACCAATTTTGAACGATCTGACACTATTTTTATTTTTTTGCCCCCCCCCCCCACCACCACCTCCCCTCCCCTCTTCTTTCCCCTCCTAATAACTTTACACAATCGAAAATATCCCCATTCGACTTGCAGGCCTTTAAAACCTATCTGTACCAATTTTGAACGGCCTAACTGTATTTGTATTTGTTTTTGCTCCATAGCCCCCCCCCCTTGCTGCCCTACCTGGGGGCTGAATTTCTAAAATTCCAGAAATTGGTTTTTAGATAGTTGCATTAGCTATATTTTAGAGCAAAAATTTCACGTATATCTATTTTTTTTTTTTGTTTGAGATATATAGGATTATGCGAAATCACGTTTTACGCATGTGAAATCACGTTTTGCCCACCCCCGCCCCCCTTGGGGACCGAATTTCAAAAATTCCAGAACTGATTTTTAGACATTTGTATTAGCTATATTTTAAAGCAAAAATTTTACGGATATCTGTTTTTTTGTTTGAGATATGAAGGATTTTGTGAAATTACGTTTTGCCACCCGTCCCCCCCTTGGGGGGCGAATTTTGTAAAATCGCTTGCGGCGTTGTCTTTCTCGCGTCGTAAACATTAACCGTGCCAAATTTGGTCCCGCTCGGTGAAACGGCCTAGGATTCTATAGCGCACACACACACACACACACACACACACACACACACACACACACACACACACAGACAGACTCTCTCTTTTATATATATAGATATATATATATCCGAATAGGGAATCGATACACATGAACATAATGAACATAGCGAACACGATTCACAATGAACATAAGCACACACTATATATATATACATATATATAGTCGGATCGGATCAAATATATATATATACTAGCAGACCCGGCCACGCGTTGCTGTGACTAAGTTATACGTTGAATTATTATACGGCTGTAAACTATTTAGTACAGTCAAATTATTATTTACGAACAAAGACGAAAACGTTGTAGCCGATGTAAAAACCCACAGGCTTGAGATTTGAAACTTAGGTCAAAATTTGGAAGCGATTGATAAAAATTTTCGTAGTGTTGATATTAAGCACAAATTAATTTTATTGTAGGGTCCTATAAATTTTAATGGAGAAGTGATATATATTATTTCTAATGCTTCTTTGGATAAAATTGCTAAAATGACTAATATATAAATTAAATTCTATTAAAATTCTATTAAAATAAAAGTATAAAAGAAACAGACGATTTTAAAATCAATTTTTATGGAGGAGTGAAATATAATATATGCTATAATGGATAATTTTACTATAAAATGACCTCATCATTTTAAATATTTTAAAGAGGGCAACAGCTGTAGTTATAAAAAGGAAAACAATAAGGCTAAACCAGAAAAATAAGTAAATTTGATAAATATTTTAAAACTTTAAAATTGGAAATCTTATGAAATATTGGACATTTAAAGTAAATACATGTATCATTTTAAATAGAAAAAGATTTTGGAAAAGTTTAGTGTATTTTAACGAAGTGATGAGAAGTTTTTGAGTATGTTAAAAGTTTAATAGTAAATTCAAGTTAATAAAGATGGGAAACATTGAGGATTAAGATAAGAATAATTATAAGATTAAAAAAAAAAAAAAAAAAAAAAAAAAAAAAAACCTTTTTATATACCATGCTTTTAAATTTTAATATACTAATAATATACTAATTAAAAGGAAAATGATAAATATTCTATCATAGTTTGAAGTCAAATTTGTTTTCAAATGTCTAAATAAAATATCTGATGTAAGATACTAATATTTTGCAGCGGAATAGATTTCATTTCTGTCATCCTTGGCGAAAAAAAAAAGAATATCGCTAAATTATCTGGCGAAAATATTTAATTCCTTTCAAAAATCATGGTTATTTTAACAACTTATTTTAAAAGAGTAATGAATAATATGAAACAATATTTCGTACAATACATATTACATGTCATACATACGTACAATGAATAATACATATTACATTTCGTACAATGCATGCATCTGGCATGTATATTTTCGTGTTACGCTTTTGATCGCCAAATAATAATAATAATAATAAAAAAAGCCAAGGGCGACAGAGTTTTGAAATTTAAAATTAAAATTTTGTCAATTTGACAGCAAAATAATTCAATCTAACACCCGCGATAACTAATACATATTTATACCCAAATATAAGGATTAAAATCGGGAAATAAATTTCCTCGATTTTTAATAATTTCTTACAAAAAATCCAGTGGGCAATTAACATAGGAAATCTTTTTCTTGGCTGCACAGACGGTCAGTGAGTCACACTTCGCTTGCGTATAGAACTCATAGATATAATATAGCATATATAGAATAGAGTGATCATTGGGGAGAAAAAAGTTATTCCTTTTCATTTGGGAAAAGACGACGTTTTTACCAAAATATAGCCGTCTTTCCCCGAGTGAATACACACGGGAATACATACTAATATTTTAGTAAATAAAATTTATGAATAATTTATTTGCTAAAGGGGAATGGAAGACTCCAGATACAGTTTCAAATTCACATTTCTTTCTTTCTTTCTTTCTTTCTTTTTTTTTTTTTTCAATACCACTTAATGGCTGTTTCCAAAGCTTTTATTATTATTTTTTTTTTTTTTCCGGCATCAAAAATCTTTGTACGATAACATGGGGATGAGAGATCTATATATATTACTATATCTATGATAGAACTACATTAGCACTTTATCAATGTGTATAAAATCTTTAAATTGATTATGACGTCAATTTTCGTGAGATGCATAATTTAACTTTTTATAATTTTTTAACGTTCACGTTTGATTAAATGTATTTATTTTTATGTCGAAAGAAAATGAACTCGTATTTTTTTTTTTTTTTTTTGGCAGCAATTAAATTAATGGAACTCACAGATATTTTGGAGCAACTTTAATAAAGGTCTATAATTAACAAATAATTGCAATAAAACAATATTGTGACAATAAATTGAGATAAAAACTATCCTATCTCTCAAGTTGGACCAAACTGCACACAGTGTGCAAAATTTCATTAAAATCGGTTCCTTAGTTTAGGAGTTTACCCCGGACAAACATCGTGACACGTAATTTATATATATATACAGATATATATATATACCGTCAAATCGGTTTAAACAAAAGTATTTGGAAAATAATATTAAGTGAATTTGACAAATAAAACTTAAATTGGAAATCAAGATTTTTTTTATAAAAAAGAACAGGATTATTCTGTAAATTTTTCATAGAATGTGCATCAACACGCAAATAAAAATTTTTGATTTTTTTTTTTTTTTTTTTTTTTGTAAATAAATTATATGAATTTTAGTGAATATTTTCCTAAGTGAGATCTAACATTTATAAATATTAACTTAATGGTAGTAAGCTATCACCGTGTGTAAAGTGTATTGATAATTTGTATTTTACACTATATGTCTTTATAACATTTTTTTTTTTTTTAACCTGAAAGATTCAAGATATATTTTACTTTTTATTAAAAGACGCCGAGTAAATTTTGAATTACTGAGGTGGGATAGATATTAGATTTGACGTAGAAATTATACATTTCAGTACCTTCTACTTTTAGTTTTCACTATTTCAGTTTTCAAACTTGTGGCTTGTGAAAACGTGCTATACCTCAGCGAAACTTTTGTCCCGAAGGTATAAAGAAGAGCAGTAACAAATTAAAAAAAAAAAAAAGTTTGTATAAAGTAATGCTTGAAATTCATATGTTATAGCACGTGATTGTGATTCTTCTATTAATCATGAGTATTTATTTATATAAAGGTTTATTTAAAGCAGATATAAAGGTGTCTTTAACAACATCGACAATATTTCGTGCTTTTTCGTTTATAACATAAAAGTTTTTTAAGCCATTGTAATGACATTTTTAGTATAATGTCATTTAATATACTACAGCAAACAAAACATAGTGCAATCAGAATATAAAAATACTAAATATCGGATGAAATAAAGGCATCTGTATTAAATGGTGTTTAACTGTGCATATACAAGCGGTAATAAAATGTCGTTTGCATAATTTATTCGCCAAATTTACTGAGTGGCACTTAACTCTGCGTTGCCAACATGAATTTTTCTTTTCGTTTGTTAACAAATAAAAACTATGCAGATACTTATCAGAACGTAAGAAGCTATATAATACTTTTAAAATAATGTCATTCTTTAGTCTTAAAAAAAAATTCTTAAAAAAAATTATTCTTAAAAAGATATTCTTAAAAAAATTATTAATCCTTTTGTTACATTACAAAATATTATTATTATTTAATTTATATCGCTAATTAATTAATGACAGATGTTTAAATTGACATTCATACTTTTACTTTTTGTAGATTCTAATTTTTGCAATCTAACGTTCATCACTAAAATGATCGATTTGTACATATATTTTTAGATTACAGTTGCGGTCTTGACTTAAATGCCTTTGAAATACGGTTATTATTAGTGTCATGATAAATATGCAGATAAAATGGCGGTATTTCGAATTTGCTAGAATCTTCTATATTCTGTAATAGTTATTTGATGAATATCAGAGAGATTTGGGAATTTCACACGTGATTCAACATGAAAATTTTATTATTTGAAATTGTATTCAATCAAAATAAAATGAAAATGAAAATCATGAAGTTCACATAGATTTTAAAACGTTTTCCAATTTCTTTTATCTTCGTTATGACACCTTAAAACATATTTTGTTTTTAACAACTGAAACTTTACTTCGAGAACATTTTACTTATGTGAATAATTTTGTGTGTCCCTGTAAACTAATCATTGCAGCTAATCACGTCTTATTACATAAGTAAGGTGATTTTCTGCATCTACATAATTCATCCTAAGTTTATTGTGTTTTGTATAGCATATAAAGTTATTAAATATGTTTTACCCCTCATAGACAGTAATGTATCCGCATATTTTGAGGTGTTTGTACACAAACCAATATCTTACAAAACGAATGTTTGTAGATTCACCTTTAAAAGGAAAACACCGAATAAGATGTTGTTGTGTAGTGTAGCCCCGTTTTCTTATAATAGTGCCATTATAAAGATTTTAAAATACTTTATAAAGAAATACCTCTTATCCGTAATGTATTAAAATTATTTTCCAGCTCTCTGCGCATAAACAAGTTGTGCTATTCATACTATTTTCAATAAGAAGCTTGCTATGGTGTACCTAAATGACTTTATCAATTTCAAAAGATTATTAAAATTGTTTAAGGAGATGGGGACGCAAACAGACAGACAAAATTCATAATCACTGTTCAACTTTGCTGGAAAATGATGAAAAATGTGACAATTTCTATACCTTTTATTCGAATCTTTCGAGAAATTTGTGACTTTTATTTTCAAATTTAATTTGGCAACCATTCGTTACTGTTCCACGCTGAGGAATTGATTCTCTTTTTGCATTACTTATACATTCATTGCCACTAGAGTACAATTTTTCAGCGAAGATACACTTTGGACGTAAGAAACATCGAAAGAGAACCATTTTTGTATATTGATATCTGCCAAGCGGCATTGTTTGATCCTGTGCCAAATGTATGTACAAACGTGATAAGTTTGTGAATATTGCCTCATATGGAGATTCGAGGGTGAGAGGAGTCTAGAGGGGGAGCAAGAAGAATCAATTCTCATACTTTTTTATACAGTTGTTTTCGATGCCAGACGTAAAAATATGAATTTCAAAAGTTTTTTTTTTTTTTTTTTTTTAAGTTAAAATACTTTTTACTTGTTATGTCTTTTGAGACCATTTGATTCAAATAATAGCCCTTTTATTTGAGTGCGTGCCAAGAAAGAAAGCTACTATATCGAAAATAATGTAACTGAAGATTAATATTAAAAATGTGAATGCATGCACATGTATGCTTGTACCTATACATATCTTTTAAAGTATGTGCGTATGCATGGCTCTATATGTGAAATATGCTGTTATGATCAATCGGTTTTGGAAATTTGTTATGACAAAAGGTAAATAAGTATATATATATATATATATATATATATATATATACAAATAATATTTAATTATAACTATAATTATGTACAATAAAATAACAGTTTTAATTTATACGTCTTTTTATGTTTATACGTCCATTTAGTATAGTCCCAATTCATTCCCATGCATTATAATATAAAAATATTTTGCTTAAATGAAGAAAACATTGCTTATACGTCTTTTATGTTTATACGTCGATTTAGTTTAATCTCAATTCATTTCTATGCATTATAAAATAAAAATGTAATTATAACACAAAGCAAATATCGATTATACGTCTTTTTATGTTTATACGTCGATCTAGTATAGTCCTAATCCATTCCTATGCATTATAATATAAAAATGTTTAGTTTACACGAAGCAAATATCGGTTACACATCGTTTACCATTTTTCTAAAATGCACAAATTGTCTACCTCAGTCCTTATTTCTCAGACCATTGTTACTAATTCTCAGACATTTGGTTAGAAACTTAAATTTTTGTTTGTTTATTTATTTATTTGTCAACTCGAATAAAAAACAAACAAACAAATAAACCTAATTCAGGTTATAATGCTGGAACCATTACTAACAAACAATCTGTACATCAGATTTCGTGTATGTAAAAGCCACCCTGCCTCAACACAAATCGTTCAATAATTTGTGCTTAACATATGCAATGTACATTATATTAGTTGTATCGATTCTCTAATGTATGTTATTTGAACTTTATCTTTACTAAATTTTGTTATCTTTTTCATTTTTATTGTATAACTTTTTTTTTCCCTGTAAGCCTGGGAAATATCAGTATATCTCTAACATGGTACGTGTTTTATTTTAAAATTTATTTATTATTTTAAAGTTAAATACACTCCTCTCTCCTACTATGAAATTATAAAAAATACTGCTATAAAATAATAAACAGTCTTAAAAAGTCTTTTTTTTTTTTTCAATTGTTACTTTTACATAAAATTTCATAATTAAATTTGTAAGATTTAAAATTGTTTATCAGAAATTCGATTATACACCTTTTTACTACAGTCATTTGAAAGATATGTTAATAAAATTCAAACACACACACATCACACACACACACACACATATATATATATATATAATTAAAACAATAAAAGACTATAAAAAAGGTGGAGGATGGGTGTTGTTGTTTAGATGGATGGTTGGATGGGTGTTGTTGTTTAGATGGATGGTTGGATGGGATTGTGAAATTATATATATATATAAACAGAAGGCACATTGCATTTACTTTGTATTAAAATATGTTCCTTATTTTTCCTTAAAATGTTCAATTACTTCATTATTGAGTTGTCAACTATGCTTAAAATGAGTAATCAAACGCTAAAACACCTGATAATCAATCAATAAATAAATATCCATGTTACTGTATAGTATCATTATTCTTCATCTGCTATGTACAACTAAACCCTTGAATTATTTTGCTTGTTTAATCCTTGTGATTCCAAATACATCACCCTGTGAGTAATGTTTTTTTTTTTTTTTTTTTTTTATGGTTGTTTTCTGTTCGATTCTCTTATTTATTGAAGTAAATAGTTTATTCCACTTTATTCTTCATTTTTAACTTCGGTTAATTTCTTGTACGATACAGTGCCCGCGTTAGTAATTTGTTATTATAGCTGCTAACGAACGAAATCGTACATTGACTCTCAACGGTGAAAAAGGTCGTCCCTGACGGTTTTTTTTTTTTTTTTTTTTTTTCACCGTTCTGAGCTTTTCTCATACTTGCCAACATCCTAATTATTAACCGGAAGATTTTTAGTACACGCCCCATTTTCAACACCAGTATATATTTAGAGTACTTTTCTGCAAATTTAATTACGATTAAAGAAGAAGAAAAATACTCTAAAAATATACTGGTGTAGAAAAAGGGGCGTGTACTAAAAATCTTCCGGTTCATAATTAGGATGTCGGCAAGTATGTTTTTCCTGATAGAAAGAAAAAAAAAAAAAAAAAAAAAAGAATTTTGTTTAAAATACTGTCTTAATTGTTTATTTTCTCATTGCTTGTTTGCATCTCTTGATTTCAGTTTCATGTTGTTTTTACGCACTGGTAAAATTATAAAAATTCAACTAACAATCTAGAAGTAAATTTATGGTTAGACTGAAGTTAAATTAAATAATAATCTATTTAAAAGAACCTTTAAAACCCAAATTCTTAATGTATTGTATCACATAAATCTTTTCGAAGTTAGAATAAAATTTAATTTAAAAAAAAAAAAAGTAACTCTTTCGTTTATTAACCAAAAAAATTGATGAAATTTGAAATGCAAGTTGGTCTTGTGGGGTACAGGCTGTATATTGTATTTTTGTGTTCGTAAGAGAAAATTTAAAAAAAATTAAAACTGGAATTTTTAATCCCACTTCAAAAACATGTGACTTGTGACTTAAACTTAATGTGAAGCAGATTTTTTTTTATTTCTCCTAACGGTTTCCATGCAATCTTCTGCTGTTGCGACCTAAAATTCATACTTTAGCTAATATTAAAAAATCTAATTGTCCGATCGATAAGCAGTTTAATCCATCGGATTCACAAAAATTTTCCCTTTCATTTGGTATATTATTTGTAACGATACGACTGATATTTCTAATTTATTTTCCTCGTTTTAAATAAATGTACTTTTTTTTTTCCTGTCAAAAGAAAAAAAAAAAAAAGTGGCAACAATTAAATTATGTTGAGATTCACAAACATACCACAGTGAATGACAGTAAGTACATAAGAATTTGGGGAAAATTCAATAACTGAAAAATAAATCTCTCTATATATAAATGGCTAAGACAGTTTTTAGTTCCCCATCATACTATAGGTATGGGGAACTTAGGTAATCGTGAAAATTTTCGACCTCGGTTTTTTGACTTTTCTACACGTTTTCAGGTGTGAGGAATCCGAAAATGACAAAATTTCTATGGTGTCTGTCTGTAGGGTGTCTGTTAGTGTGTCAGTGTGTCAGTCCGTTAGTGTGTCAGTGTGTTAGTCCGTTAGTTTGTCAGTCTGTTAACACGATATCTCACGAACAAATGATCGCAGAGAGGTCAGATCAGTTTTAAAATATTACTTTCGATACTGGCAAGAACCCTATTCATTTGCAACATTCGAATTTAAAAACTTCGTAAGTTATTAGAAATTTACGATTTTCTTAACATGGGAGAATAGGACAAAAATTCACTTAAACGTGCATTTAATGGAAACTTTTTACTGTAAAAATGTCAGACCAGTTTTAAAACATCAGTTTTGATGCCGGAATGAACATCAGTAACTATAAATATGCTACTTTGAAAATTTCGCAAGTTATTGGAAATTTACGAATTTTTTAACATGGCAGTATAGGGCAAAATTTCACATAAACGTCAATTTTGAGAGATATTTTCATCGTAAAGATGTCAGACTACTTTTGAAATATTATTTAGGACACTGGCATGAATATTAATGACTATGAATTTTCCAATATAAAGATTTCGTAAGTTATTGGAAATTTAACGAATTTCTTAACATGGCTGAATAGAGCAAAATTTCACATAAACATCAATCTTGAGGGATATTTTCATTGTAAAGATGTCAAACCACTTTCGAAATATTATTTAGGATACTGGCATGAATATCATAGATTATGATTTTTCCAATTTAAAAAATTCGTAAGTTATTTGGAATTTACGATTTACTTAACATGTCAGAATAAGGCAAAATTGAGCATAAACTTCCATTTTGAGGATCCTAAATACATTAGACAACTTCAAAATTACGTTTATGATATTTGTTTGAACATGCTTGAATACAAATATTCTGATAGGAAAATTTCGTAAATTATTCGTAATTTACAATTTTATCAACATAGCGAAATTGTAAATTTTTCATATAAATATGAATTTTGAGGATTATTGCATTGGAAATAGTAGCATGAAAACTAAACAACGGAATCGACCCCGATAAAACAAATTAATAGATTAGAATAAGATAAATATATCGAAGTGAACGGTGGATAGCCTATTAGGCGGGGATTTCATTCTGTCACTGTATCAAGCTTTGGTCAAATTCATTTCTTTTAACATGATTATAATATGTCTCGCACTAGAAATTTCTGAGAACATAAATATGATGGGGAACTGAGCAGAGTCCACCTATGCCAACTAGTTTTCCTGTTTATCCGTTGCTGGACGCAAGTTGGTTGGCTAACAAGGAAAGGTCACGACATGGAAAATTCAAATCGGGAGGAAATTGCGCAGGATTGTAGGATACTATGAGGGTAACAACATATTATTGCAGTAGGACCCACTATCCACAAAATTTCGAGAAAAAAGCGTTGAAAGTTTCAGTAATCTTTAAATAAAAGTTATTTCGCAAGCGAGTAAGCACCCCAGTGGTGTGATCCTAAAGCGCGAGTCTTTCAACCAGACGACGTGTGTTCGAGGCTATCTACGGGACTAGGGTTTTTTTTTTTTTTTTTTTTTAACTTTTTTTAACTTTTTATGTAATCTAAACTTTTTATTTATTTTACTTTATTTTACAATTCAATTCAAAAAATTGAAAATTTTAATAAAAAATTATTTAATTTTCTTGAGTATAAAATAACTTTTTCTATTTTTAAGATTTATAACTTAAAAATACAATAAATTTCTATAACTTAAAAAATAAAGTTTAGTTTTACAAAACCCTAAATAAGAAACATAAAAGAAAAACAGACAAATATTTAAATAATTAAAAAGTAAGCAAGCTGTAAACAAAATGTAAAATAGTTAGCAGGTGTACTTAAATCTTGGTTTGAGATTCCTGATTTGGTTTATATGTGTATAAATTACGTAAACGCTTCTAGCTTGTTGATAATAAAGGGCAGATGAAATTTTATTTTGTGCACAGAAGGATAAAAAAAAAAGGAAGTCGTTATCGAAAAAGAAACGATGTTCATTAACATTTAAAATCTACATTTAAAGATAACATTTCTTTACCTGTAATAATTTAATAGCATCGTAATCCTATACTATAATTTTTCAAGAAACGGTATTAATTGGCGAAGTAATTATTTAATTTGGATAGTAATTATATATGCAATTAAAATCATCATTTCTCTGTATTTTTTTTTTTTTTTTTTTTTAATTTAAAAACAAAATTTAGTACTGTTTCAAATATACCTAAAATAAAATAAAATGTTTAGTTAAATAATTAAAAACAGTTTCTTTAGTTTAACCTTATTTTACAGTTAAAATAAAACTAAAATTTATTTTTTAAGTTATAGAAATTTATTGTATTTTTAAGTTATAAATATTAAAAATAGAAAGATTTATTTATTTTATAATAAAAAAAAAAATTAATAATATTTTATACAATTTTCAAATTTTGAATTGAATTATAAAATAAAGTAAAAATAAATAAAAGTTTAGATTACATAAAAAATTAAAGAAGAAAACAAAAAGTGGTTCCGTAGGTAGCTTCGAACCCAGACCGTCTGGATGAAAAACTTGCGCTTTACCATTACGCCACTGGGGCGCTGACTGGCTTGCGAAACAACTTGTATTTAAGGATTACTGAAACTTTGAGCCCTTTTTTCTCCAAATTTTGTGAATAGTGGGTCCTACTGTTTTAATGTATTGTTACCTTCATAGTATACTACAATCCTGCGCAATTTCGTCCCGATCTGAATTTTCCATGTCGTGACCTCTCCTTGTAAGAGAGATTTTCTTCTCTTTGTCTGTGTGTTGTTGCCACCAGCTCTTCATACTTTAGTTAATTTTAAAATTTTTGATGAGATTTTTTAAAATTAATTAAAATGTGAAAATAATAGCCTAGAAAACCTTTAAAAATGGATATTTAAATTTTTAATTCTTGTTCCCCCCCCCCCCCCCCTCCAAAAAAAAACTTTTTTTTTTCTTTTAACATAAAATAAAATATGTTTCACTCGGAAAAAAAAAAATAAATAAAAATAAAAATAAATATTTAATTTGCTCCTGCACATGAAAAAATAAAAATATGAAAATGGAGTAAAGAATATATATATATATATAATAAATAATATACCTCAGTTTTGATTCCCCCCCCCCTTTTGTTTAAATAGTATGTTAAATAGATGAATCGCGCTGGGCATGAAAGCTAATTCAGCATTACATTAAAGAGCTTTACCTATTGATAATCCTGGGTAATTTTTAAAATTTTGTTGCTGAAATAGATCGGACATTTTTCACCAAGGACTCCACTTTCGTAAAAGCCACTTTAAACCAAGTAGCGCATAAAAAATATAAATAAATTATAAAATGTTGAAAAACAAAAGAAAGGAAAGGAAAGGAAAACGAAAAGAAAGAAACAAAATAAAATAATAACATAAATTATGTATTTTAGTCGAAAGTGACGATAAAAATTCAAAAGTCGCCAAGGGGAGCTACATTAAGGCTGTACCATAATCAAGTTTACATATTTCATTATTTATTTTTCTATATACCAACTACTATTAACTAACTCAACTGCTATTATAACCACAAAAGTTAATTGTCTCATACGATAGATCATAGATGTAGCCGATCATAGCACATTGTAATATTATATTTGGTGTGAAATTGTTGTCATTTTATGGTTCATCGAATAAATCAAATATAGAAAATAACGTGAAAGAAAATATTATGAACACCCCGTATAGTGTCGTTCATATGTAATTGGAATTCAAATATAAAATGGCTACTTCAAATTTTTCGATACTGTCTGTTTCGAAACTGTCATCTGATAAGCACACAAATGGAAGCCCACTGGTAAGCTACTGTCACAGGCAATAGGGACAGACACCCGAGAGCCTGCAAATGAGTGATTCGCTGCCGAAGGCAGCTGGGAACCAAAGCGGGCTTTAAAACAATTCCATGATTTCTTTCAATTTTAGTTTTGTTTGTAAAGCAATATAGAAAAGAGTTTTCTTTAAATATAGTGGCCAGCGAAGCGAGAAAAACCTTTTTTGATTCACTACCTTCATTGATTTTATGAATTAAAAAATGGTTTCGTTAACAAACTTTGATCTGTTGGCACGCAGGCAGCATCAGGCCGAGTTTTGTACATTTCGAGTTTGATTTTGAAATTTTTCCCGCATTCGGAATTCGGTTCGTTCCCGAACCGGTGCTTTGCTAGTGTTTCAATAAATCACAATCAGTCTTCACAGGTTATTTAAATTGTGGTAATTTCAATATATATATATATATATATTGAAATTACAACAAATTTGACAGTCTATATAGAGTTTAAAGAAATTCAGTGTATTTAAAAAATTCTCTTATTTTATTTCATTTTTATTTATTCATTTATTTTTGCAGAAATGGTAAGAATTATAAAATATTATAAAAAATAATAAACATTTTTTATGACGGTTTTAGTTAGATGCAACATGTAATCCTCTAAAACGAAAATGTGAAAATACGTTTATGTTCAAAGTTGTGATTCAGATAAGGAAAACCACATCATTAAATTACATTCAATTTTCATAATGTACAATATTGGATTAATTTAAATATAAATTTTATTAATGATGGTATTGAATAACGAAAATGACGATCGCATTCGGTTAAAATTAGTATTTTTTGGATTAACTTCCTTAACTTAATCCAAATAAATTCTAGATTCAATGTCATTCGAGTAGTAGAAAGAGATTATTCGTTGGATACGCATCTTCTTTTCTTCAATGAATAATCCATTTCGTATATGCTACTCCAAAATCCAATTATAAGAAGTTACACAACTTCACATAATTGGGTTTTGTAGCAGTATTACCTATAATATATGCATGTAACAAAATGCTAAATGACATAAGGGATTGTTCATTCTATTATTGTTATTTATTTATTTATTTTTATGGGGATTCATTTTATCTAAACAAATTCTACATGTAATTACTCAATTCGGCAACATCTGTACTGAATCGGATAAAACATATAAACGGTGGAACTGATTTTTATGCTTCTATTAATCCTTATTCAGATAAATAAATAAATGGGTATTTTCTTTTATAAATAAAAATCAAAAGCAGATTTCTGAAAAATTTGTGATACTTAGATTATAAATGGATTTAAACTGAAAGTAAGATAAAATCAAATGTGCTATTTTCGTTTACTATGCACATAAATTTGGTAAATTTCTTATTTAATTAATTAATTAACTTTTTTTTTAATTTGAAGGGCGATTTATTTTCAAAATAGTACCATTAATTCCGTGTCACAGAGGCCGAGATATAGATGTCTCTCAAGTCATGAATTATGACTCATAAGAGCACTCCTTGTTCAGTAGCATGCACCAAAATTGAATTCTTTTAGCTTTACATAATAAGTATATTTTATATTAAATAACGACGGAATTATTACGAACGATTGTGGTATGTATTGAGATTTAATTTTTCCGACTGAGTGAAAATAATGCCTGGACCGGGACTCGAACCCCGGAACTTTGACTTACAAGGTCAAGGCTCTACCAATTGAGCTCTACCAATAGCTCAATTGGTAGAGCCTTGACCTTGTAAGTCAAAGTTCCGGGGTTCGAGTCCCGGTCCAGGCATTATTTTCACTCAGTCGGAAAAATTAAATCTCAATAAATATGATTTTCTTCCACAGTTGATTGTGTGATTTTATTAAAAATTGTATTTCATTCTCCCATTGTTTAATGGTGTTTTCCATTTCCTGCGGCTTATTTCTGGTTGAGCTATCTAAATGATAGACCAGATTGTTTCTGCCTAAAAGGTTTTCTGAGTGAGTAATGCTGACCGGGATGTCGGCCTGGATAGCTCAATTGGTAGAGCCTTGACCTTGTAAGTCAAAGTTCCGGGGTTCGAGTCCCGATCCAGGCATTATTTTCACTCAGTCGGAAAAATTAAATCTCAATAAATATGATTTTCTTCCACAGTTGATTGTGTGATTTTATTAAAAATTGATTGTGGTATGATTTCATATAATATTCATATAATAAGTATATTTTATATTAAATAACGACGGAATTATTCCCAACGATTGTGGTATGATTTCATATAAGAAACACTCAGATATATTGTCCACCTGAATCTGTTGGATGATATACATCAAAATATATTTAGCATCAGCTTATGTTAAGGTCCATACATTTAAAGAGGGAGCTTTAACATATGTGTGTGTGTGTTTGCTGTCGAATTTCAGAGCCCAGAATGTATTGCTACCACATAAAACTTCAGTCAAAGCCTTTCTAAAAATTATCAAATAAAGTTCATGATTCCCCAAACCTTTAAATCCATCAAAAATCATAGTCTAGTCTATAGATTTGAAGAATTCAAAAGTTAGTAACTACTGCGTTAAAAAAATAAATAAATAAAATAAAATAAATTTATTAAAGATACAAACTATCAGAAATAATTATTCTGCATGGTTAAAAATAGTCGATAAAAAATTATAGAAGCTGAGATATAGCACTGCCGTAAATGGCAGAGATTTCAACATAATAGTGCCACCTGTCTCGTAATTATGCACCAAAAAGTGGCAGACACGAATTTATATGAAAATAAAACCAAAGTTTCAGAAAATTCTGTGCAATATTCTTCATCAAGAAATGCCCCACAATTTTCGTAATATACACGCAGACATCCCACTCAGAGAAAAGTTTTATTGAATGAACAAAAATTTCTGTTTAAATGTGTTGTTTTGCTTAGATTAACAAAATAATTTTTGTTGCATTTCTAGTAATAGCATTTTGTTCTCTTACAAAAAAAAAAAAAAAAAAAAAAAAAAATGAAACTTACAAATATACAAAAATTATTGTAAAGTTAAAACAAATACTAATAAGCCAATGCAAAGAAATTTTGTGAAAATTCTGTAAAATTGCTAACAATATATTTTGTGCTGTCGAACCAAAACTGATTTTTTACTTCTAATGAAAATTTGGTTTAAAACAACAAAATAATCTCAACAAAATACATTTTGTCACTTAAACCAAATCCTTTTCCTAGGTGCAAAAATGGTCGAAATTCATTCCAGGACTCTAAAACGTATAAAACCGTCAAAAACAGGATTTTTTTTTTTTGCGTCTGTGTGTGTGAATTTAATACTATCTTTATATGAATACATTGTAGGATGTGAAATAATAGTAATAATAATAATAATAAATCTAAATAAACCGGCTCGTTTCATTTATTAACCCCTGCAAGGCTCTGCCCGCCTATTCGCTGCTTTGCCTTTCGCTGAACAGGAATATTAATAGTGCATCACATAAGACAAAAGCAGAAAAATGTTTTGAAATTCCCATATTCAATGTCATATTGAAATACATAATATTCAATACCACTTTATTTTTTTCTTTAATGAAATATTATGCTTAAAATCAGGATTTTTTTTTTTTTTTTTTTTAATAAGAATAAATTTACAATATCTGGACCATTTTGTGTTACTGCTTTAGTATATGACCCCATTGGCGACTTTTAAATTTTCACCACTATTTGGCGATGAATTTTTTGGTATAATTGCTTGTTAAAAAAAAATAATAATAAATAATAAATCTAGTACCTATTTTTTCTAATGCCCATACTTTTACTATTGAATTTTTTAGTTAATTAAGGGCAGTATATAATAGTCTTTATATACTTCTACTGTGCAGCTAGGTAATAATTTTAAACATTCGAAAATATCTTAAAAGAAAAAAAAGCTCATTATTATTATTTTATTAAGAAAATCTCTTACAGCTTCAGATTATATTAACTCTTTCTTAAGTATTTTTTAAAATAACGAAGGATAAAATGTACTCTATTCTCTATAAGAGCATTAGGTGATGAAATTTTTTCTTGCCATAGTTAGAAATATGAAATGTACCATAGAAATGTCTAATCTTGTAATACTAAAAATTTGTCAGTACGAAATTAGAAGATTTATAAATGAGTTTGAATTTGACTCTATTTTTTTATACCAAAATAAGTATTTTGGTATTTTGAAGTATTTTAATAAAAAAAAGAGTTAATACACTTTAAAGGCAAAAAAAAAAAAAAAAAAACGCAGTCAGTTATACAAACACGCCATTACTTCCCTATACACATGCACACACACACACACACACACACCACACACACACACACACACACACAAGAAAAAAAGAAAAAAAAAAAAACTTTATAAAAAAAAATATATATATATATGTATGAACAACATATGAGATTGCCAATAAGAAAATTAATTTTCTAAAAGAAAAAAAAAATCGACAAAATTTTTTTTATTACATTGACATTTATTTTATTTTATTTTTACATCATGTATCACATTTTAAATTTCCTGGGGGAAATGACATCATGACAGAGAAACAACGTCATAAGAAAAACTTTTTGATAAATGGCAAATAGAGTACCTTTATAAACTCGACGTGTTTGATTAATAAATTCGTTAATTAAAATGATGGAATTTAAGTAGCTGAAATGTCTACCTTGGAGTATACGGCACACATTGATACATCTCGTGATGCGAAGGTCACCCTCCGCAAGGAGATGAGGTCGTAAGCAAAAAAATTGACGCCAACTACAGTAACTTTTTTTAAATATATAGAGATAGTAATAATAAACCACGATGTATGTTCTGTTTAATAAAAGAATATCGCTTTACCCCCCCCCCCCCCCCCCAATATGAACATTTTCCGAAAGAACTTGGCAGTGCCTTTAAAACGGATTGTTGAACTATGCATCTGTAATAATTTAGAACAAAGCTTCTTTTTTTACTTAAAAAAAAAAAAAGAAAGTAAAGAAAGAAAAGAAAAGAAAAGAAAAACTAGTATGATGTGGCCACCTCATGACTTTCTTCTATATAATTTTACACAAAATTCATTGAATACAAATTATAATATATTAAATTGTTGAATTATTTTCCATTATAAATGTAGAGGATTTTTATCTGACAGAATTATATCACTAAATGCAGAAAGAAAGTCAGTTTTTTGCCAATATCAAAAGAAATACGATTTCTTTTTCTAATTTTTTTTTTTTTCGTTAAAAAAAAAAAAAAAAAAAAAATCTATAACTTTGTTTTAAATTATCACAGATCATCATTTCAATCATTCATTTTAAAGGTATTGACGAGATCTTTCGAAAGACACCTATATTGAAAATTTACTCTTCCCAGGGGTATACTTCACCTCCAGGGGGGGGGGGGGGGAGCCACACAACAATCCCACATGCACATTTTTTTTTCCCTATTTAACTACTACTATTATAAATAATTCATATTAATTTTATAATCACACGTTTAAAATAACTGTCATTATGTGCATTTATACAAAATTTTGTCTTATACTGCTATGTTAAAAATGTAGAAAAAGTGTGATCACAGTGCCACCTGTTGAGCAATTGTTCCACAAATCTAATTAGCACCAGTTTATGTCAGGGTTCAACTAAATACCAGGTTTGGTTAAATTTCCTTCATTGGTTCGTGAGTTACAACATCCACAATATTTGTGATACGCACACACAGACACACAGACTGACAGACAAACATTTTCCAAAGACAATCGTTCAGGACATACCAAAACGTGTAAATCCATGTAAACTGGAGTCCGAAAATTCTTACTAATCCAATACTTTCTCTATATATACATATAGAAGAAAGTAAAAATTGTTTCCTAAGTTGTCGATGAAGGGGCGCTGCTGTGCAATATTAAAAATAAAAAATGAAAAATAAAACAAAAGGTGTAAATAGGAAATTCATAGTGTGGTTAAAGTTGCGTGTTTTTTAACATCGCATTGGTGTTGCGCTTTTGGTTATTGGCGACGGTCTGGAACATGGTGTACGTTGTAGCCAAGACGGATTTTACATGCACCAGCTGCCATTAATGTATGCGACGGTCTTTAGACGGTTCGAGGTTCGAATTCGCAGTCCTCCGATTACAAGCTCGGCGCTCAGTCAACTGGGCTAGCACAACCACGAATTCATGGTGAATATATAACACTGGGCGATTGCACTTTCTTTAAATTATGGGAGTTTATATAAGAAAATATAGAAAATTTTTTGGAGATTTCATAACATATTAATTTTAAATTATGTTGATTATTTTAATAAATTGCTAATTTCAATAATTTAACTGTCTCTTATTTTCAGGTTTTTTTTTTTTTTTATAGAAAGCAACACAACCCTTTCCCCTCCGTCACACACACAGAATAAAAGTAAACATATTCCCGTTTGATCTTTTACTATAACAACGGCTTGATGTGCAATGCACAAAAAAAAAAAAAAAAAAAGTTGAATGAAGAAAAATCGGAATTTTATGAGCAAACTTCATCAGTTGCATATGCATGCAACCATTGTTTCATGTCGAAATAATTAAGCACGACCTTCTATCAAGGAAAAAAATTAAAAGAAAAAGAAGGCACAAGTACACTGCTAAAGCAGCAACGCACGAAAAAAAAGCAATAAAGTTGTAACGAAAAAACTTCCAACATACTTTTTGTTGTTGTTTTCACGTTACTTTTATTCCTAATATTTCTTGCCTCATGAAGGAAGATTCTTAATTGTTTCGATTCTGTTGTGTGTTTATATATATATATATATATATATATCTTGCTTGTTTGTAACATTGTGCAAAGAAGCAAAATAGCATTAAAAATTTGACAAATTTAAGATTTTGATTTATAAAAAAAAAAAAAAAATCTTTTCTTTTTTTTCTTTCTTTTTTTAATAACAAAGATTTCCAAGCTTGTTGTAGAAGTTGACATTAAATTTGGGTATGTTACAAATATGCAAGGAAAGTTCATAAAGAAATATTTTTTTTCTTTAACCAAATATAATAGAAATTATTTCTACATTTTTTTTTTTTTTTTTGAAATAATGATTTATTTCAGATATAAGCTATTTATAGTTTGAAAGAAAATATAGGTCAGATTAACTCTATATTTAGTTTCCATTTTCTCATACTTGATTGATAAAAATAATAACAAAAAAAAAAAAAAAAAAAGTGTGTTCGCGCGCGCGCGCACACACACACACACTTTTTTTTACATTTGTATTTTATTTATTACTTTTGCATTAATATATTAATCATAAAGCGATTGTATGAAATTCTTTTTTTAGAGTTACAAAAAAAGTTGCTTTGAACAAATACAACCCATTCATTCTTCACAATAAATTCCGAATAAATACATTTTAAAAGTTTAAATTATTTCAAAATCTACACAATTTCAAACCCGTTGTCTTTATTCAGTTTTGAACATCCAAACTCAAAAATATTAAAAATATAAAAGTATAAAAAATATTTCCCAGTAAATCTCTTCTTAATAACAAAAAAAGTTTAAAAACTTAAAACGATTAAATGCAAAATATAATTAATTTTTAATTGCATTTAAAAAATAATCTTGTAGGATAACAATAACTAAAAAAAAAAAGAGAGAGTGAGAGAAAGAGATAAAATAATGCTTTTAATGCTGCATTAATAACCGTGAACATTTTCCGGATTAGCAAATTGTCTCGTAAAAGATTTAATTAATTCCTTAAATTACAATGCAAAAAGAATAGCTTATTATTATTATTTCAATTCTTTTCCATGGTGAGATTTAAAATAAATATCGCATTATCTATTTATAGACTTGATTTTTTTTTTTTTTTTTTTTTTGTCCGCTATACTTATACAAATCTACACAGTTTGACGCTGTTCATTAGAAAACTGGAAAACACGTTCCTAGCACATGAAAGAATTCACTTAACTGTTAAAAACTTGATTTCTCCAATGGAAGGGGAAAAAAAGATATCTTCTGAAATTTTAAAACCGCTTAAACTTGAAACTTGATATTTAGTATGAAAGTTATTTATTACAGTTTGCATGCACTGCGACTACGTTTTTAAAAAGTTGCTATGTCCAACCAAAAGAGATTTGAAATGGGGGGGGGGGGGGGGGGGGGGTATATCGCGCAGTAGAAACATGCTATTTGGTATAAAAATTCTTCATCCAAGTTCATGTTTCACTACGTTAATAAAAAATTGTTCAGACTCCTTGAAGAAGGTTAAAACTGGAATAGAAGAAAAGGGAGGGTGGTTCTGTTGTTCAGTTTGGAACCGCTTGAGTTCAAATTTTTAAAATTAATATGAACATCGAGTTAATAGAGGGGGGAGGAGCCCTAGGGAAAATCTGGGAATTCGGTTAATTGACGATCTTTCCCATGACATATATCAAATAATAAATAACATAATAATAAATAATAAATAATATATTTTTTTATTTATTCATAAGTATGGATACTCCAAAATATCTCGAAAGAAAATAAAATTTGCTGAATTGATTTCAAAAGTTTCATGGATTTAAATAATCTACCACATGAGGTATCACAAAAGGGTCCCGGGGGGCCCCACGTGACGCAAACTTCTTCTTCTTCTTCTTTTTTTTTTTTTTTTTTTTTTTTTTAATAAAAACAATATTTTTTCTTTAAGCGGAAAAAATCTGTTTAAAATCATGTACTTCTTTTATCTTTTGCAGCATAGGGGTCCCCGCGGCCCCTATTTTTATGTTGTGTTTCATAAGTCTGGATACACTAAAATATCTCGAAAGGAAAGCAAATTTGCTGAAAACATTGATTTCAAAAGCTTCATGGATTTAAATAATCTACCACATGAGGTATCACAAGTGGGTCTCGGGGACCCCTGGGGGCCCCACGTGGCACAAACTTCATTTTCTTAAATAGAAACCATATTTTTTCTTTGCAGAATCGTGTTAAGCGGAAAAAATCTATTTAAAATCATGTACTGCTTTTATATTTTGCAGCATAGGGGGCCCCGGGGCCCCTATTTTTATGTTGTTATAAAAAATTTGGAAATCTTAAAATATTTCAATAAAAAAAATTCTCTGAATACATTAATTTAAAAAGTTTCCCGTATTCGAATGATTTATTACATGAAGTATCATAAGTGGGACCCGAGGCCCATGGTGGCCTTACATGACATCAATTCAATTTTTTCAAGTAGTAACCATACTTTTTCTTCATTGAATCGGATTAAGCAGAAAAAATCTGTTTTAAGTCACGTATTACTTTTTTCATGTTGCAGAATAGGGAACCAAGGGACCCGATTTTATGTTGTAATAATAAATCGGGATATCCCAAAATGTCTCAATAAAAAGGCAATTTCGCTGGACGCATTCATTTCAAAACTTTTGTGCATTCAAATAATCTATTGTATGAAGTATCATAAATTGGACCCTGGGGCCTCCAGGGGCCCATATGACACAAATTCAATTTTTTTCAAAGGGAAACGTTTTTCTTGATAAAATCGTGTTAAGAGGGAAAAAATCTGTATTAAAAAATTTATTCTTTTTTTTATTATTATTATTTTAATGATTAGGGGGTCCCAGGGCCCCTATTTTTATGTAGTAATAGAATATCTGAAAATCCGAAAATATCTCAATAAAAAAGTAATTTCGCTCAAACCCAATGATTACAAAAGTGTTATGCATTCAAATGATTTATCAGGACAAATACTTCATTTTTTCAAATGGAAACTTTTCTCTACGATACATTTCTATACAATAAACCATACCTTTTCTTTAAACCATACCTTTTCTTAATACGATATTCTGAAGAAAAAGCCTACTTATGATTTGAAATAATCTGGTGTGTCACCCACACGACTTTCTCTTACCCTGAAATTTAATACTATAAATACAGGTTGCAGATTAAAAGGTAAGATAACGAGTACTGTAATGTAAACCTGCGTTAAACAATTCATATTAGGCTTCTGAAGAGTTTTATATGATAATTAGTTCTGTGTGAGGGGGGCTACCGCCCCTCTCAACCCCCCGTTTCATTAATGCATCTATATTTATATAAAATTTAATTCGGTTATTAAAAAATTATTCTGTTTTTAAAAAATAATTTATTAATATTATTATTTAAAAAAATTATCTTTTATGATAATGCAGACGATTTCCACATTAGAGAAGTAGTATAACACCAAATATCCAAAAAAAGCCCATTTTATTCTCAATATTAAAAAAATAAATAAATAAATAAATAAACGATTTTTTTTCTAAGTTTTTTTTTTTTTTTTTTTTTTTTTTTTCGTTAAAAGTAAAAAAAAATGATAACTTTGTTTTAAATTATCGAATATCGATGGTTCAACCATTCGTTTAAAAGGTATTGGCGAGCTCTTTTGAAAGATACCCATCATGAAAATTTACTCCCCTCGAGGGGGGACTTCCCCCACAGGGGGGGAGGCGAGGCTCCTACATACACAAAAAAATTTTTTACAGTTAACTATCTCTATTACAAAAAATATATATTCGTTTCATTTGGTTTAGTGCAGTCTATAGACGTTAAACTCTACTTACCTGCAATTTCCCCCATAGACGTAATGTATTAGAATTCTCTTGATTGTCCCTGTACACGAACCATTTGCTTGATCTTAACGAAAAGCTTACTGTAGCATCCCTATATGATACACATTTAGAATACCAAGTTTGAACTTTCTGCCATAATTTGTTTTTGAGATATGCTGATAACAGACAGACACACAGACATACACACAGACCATTTGCTAAAAACATGATTTTCGTATTCAGGGGACCTCAAAACGTGTAAATATAACAAAATCTCGCGTTCGTAAATTTAACCCAAAAACAATACTTTCTCTACCTTATGGGTAAGAGAAAGTAAAAATGGAGTTTGTATAATGTGGGGTCCTAATACATCATCCAAATTCATTTAATACATCATTTGAATAGATGACACTTTTGTAACCATTGTATCCCACAAAATTGCTTTTTTATTAAGGTACTTTCGGATTTTCAAGTTTTTTCTTACAACATAAGTTTCGGGGCCCTAGGGCCCCTTACGCTTTAGCATTAAAAAAAAAAAAAAAAAAAGAAAGAAACAGGAATACATCATTTAAAATAGTTTATTTCCACTTAACAATATTCTATGCAGAAAAAGTTTGATTTCTGCTTGAGAAAATTGAATTTGTATCACGTGAGGCCCACTCATGATACTTCATATAATAGATCATTCGAATGCACGAAACTTTTAAAATTAATGTGTTCAGAGAATTTTTTTTTTTTTTTTTTTTTTTTTTTTATTGAGATATTTTGGAATTTCCAAATTTTTTATTACAATCTAAAAAAATAGGGCCCCCCGGGGCCCCCCTATGCTGCAAAATATAGAAGCAGTACATGATTTTAAACAAATTTTTTCCGCTTAACACGATTCTGCAAAGAAAAGGTATTGTTTCTATTTAAAAAATGAAGCTTGTGTCAAGTGGGGCCCCCAGAACCCACTTGTGACACCTCATGTGATAGATTATTTAAATCCATGAAACTTTTGAAATCAATGTTTTCAGCAAATTTGTTTTCCTTTCGAGATATTTTGGTGCATCCAAGCTTATGAAACACAACATAAAAATAGGAGCCCCCAGGGCCCCCAATGCAGAAAAATATAAAAGAGTGCGTGATTAAAAAAAAATGTTTTCCCTTAACACGATTCTGCAAAGAAAAGGTATGGTTTCTATTTTTTAAAAATGAAGTTTGTGCCACGTGGGGACCCCAGGGGCCCCCGAGACCCACTTGCGATACCTCATGTGATAGATTATTTAAATCCATTAAACTTCTGAAATCAATGTTTTCAGCAAATTTGTTTTCCTTTTGAGATATTTTGGTGTATCCATACTTATGAAACACCCTGTATATATGTATTCATACGAGCCCGGAAAATACCGGGTATTTCAACTAGTTTATGATATATCTTAAAATTTTTCATAAAATAGTACCTAATGTTATATACAAAACTTATATATAGTATTGTATACATATATTTTTGACGTAAAATAATATGTACTTCGACACTTACATTTATTTAATAATATTATGTTTTTTAGATAAAAGAGAAAAAAAATGCTTGTACGAAGTTTTTCATTACGTTACAAATTATGATTATGCAGAAATAAACTGATTCTTTGCATAGGTTCTTTGCAACATAAATTGGAGAAATACCTTATTTATTTTTATCAACTAGCAAGCTTGCCCACTCCGCTGTGGTCACTATATTTAAATGCATAAAAAAAAGAAAAAAAAAAAAAAAAAAAGAAAAGAAAAAGAAAGAAAGAGAAAAGAATCACTCTTTACTATATCACTTTATAAATAAAAATTTATAAGGGAAAAAAAAAAAGATGAAACCGCTAAAAACCTCGATGCCTTCGCCAGCATCTCCCTCACCCGTAGTATATCGAGTCCGTGTCCGAATTGCCTGCGACAATGCCTTATCTGTGGACTCTAATCTGGGTGTTTACTGGAAAACAGTTTCGAAATGGACAGTATTAAAAAAATCGAAGAAGCACTTTTATATCTAAATTACGATTAAATATAAACAACAACACTATACGTACTACACATAGTATTTACTTTCGCGTCGTATAATATTACTAGCAGGCATTGCCCGCTTCGTTGGTCACTGCATTCAAATTAATTCTCAAAATTACAAATAACTTATTAATATATATATATATATGTATATTTGGGGGGGGGGGGAGGTGTTCACAAAATTTCTTTATAGTGTGTGTAGTAGGGTACACATAACTAATCTACACATCAAAAAATCGCATTCCTGAGATAGTTTGGAACAGAGTTGCTATTGGTACCATGTTTTTGCCCCATCCCAACCCCAATGTTGGGGATTGGGTGATATTTTGCAAAATCCCTTTATAATGCATGTTGGGTACTCATAGCACACCTACATAACAAAAAATTTCTTTCCTGAGATAATTTTAAATGGATTTACGCTTTGGTAACGTTTCCCTCCCCCCCCCCTCCCCACATTCGCCAAAAAAAGGGGGAGGGGAGAAATTTTACAAAATCCATTTATAGAGTGTTTAGGCACACAAAAACAATCAATTCACCGAAAAATTAGAGAAAAATTACTATTGGAAACCTGTTGTTTATCCCCCCCTCCCCCCCGACGGAAGGAAGGGAGATACTTCGCAAAATCTTCTTATAGTGCGTGTTGGGTACATACAGCACACACAGAGACTAAAAAATTGTCGTCCTGCGATAATTTGGAACAGGATTACGATGTCATTTTTTAATTTCTTGGAGACGTTTGGACTTCAAACGATATATCATGATGTAAAAGATGAGGCCATTATAGTTTTAAATATCATGTAAACCAATGTTTAGTAATTTAAACTAGCAAGGAGAAATAAATCTGAAAATACATGTGTAAAAATGGAGCTTAAATGGGCACATATCGGCTAGTTTTTTTATGTTTGTTGTAATTACCCAAACGATCTTTTTTTTTTTTCTTTTCTTCTTCTTCTTATAATTATTATTGATTTACAATTTCGGTAAATTGCAGATAAACTTTTTAAAACCTTTTTTTTTTTTTTTTTTATGTAGTTTAAGTCTAACGCTGCCTGCACAAGGATGTTATATTGGTAACAAGTTTAATATTAATCAAAGCTTATATAATGGCGCTTTAGGATAATTTATTTCTGATAGAAAAATAATGATAAAGAATACACTCCCTACACTCCCCCCCCCCCCTCTTTTATTATGCTATTGATAGATCTAAATTTTTACACAGAAAATTACAACCACGTGCACCTACTAAATACACTTACCTATCACTTTAGTAAACCATATAACAGTACTAGAATTTTATTAATAATTTCGTTTTTCTGCAAAGTTAGTGAAATTTGGGATTTCGATTTTAAAAATAATACAGTAATTGCAAATATCCACGCTGATACACAACCGTACAAAATATGAAACGAGCTTCATTCACAACTAGTACACAGTTCGTAATTCTGTACCGAAAATGGCTGCTGTGCTTTACCCGCTCGATTCTCCATCTAGGATAGAGATCACGTCACCATGGCAACCGCATCACTCATTCCGCCCCCGCGCAAAAGAAAGACCCAGCTGGAGAACGCGATCACTCTGGCCGGCTGCCAGTGACCTTGAACTTTGACCTACGTACCTAGCCCCCTATAATACATGCATACTTGCATCCAATAATCCAACTCGTCCGGATAAATTTGGAGACAATTAAGATGAATATTGCCTTCGAAGGGGAAGAAGAGGAGATGGGCGAGGGGGGGGGGGGTCGAGTAGAAGAGGTGAAGGCTGCGCCACTTATCAATGATAGCTGCAGTTATTGAAACCGCCTTCTAACCCAGTTTAGTTAAAGTCAGAACGGTTTCCAGCTGCTAAAGATGATGCATAAAATTTGAATTAATAGTATACAAATTTATACAAAGTATATATTTACTTGATCTGTCTTTGTGTAAGTGCATGTCTCTGTATTAATGTTAAAGCACGTTTAAGCACCATTTCAAGCATTTTATTTTTATTGATTTATGAAGCGAACGATATAAAAGTTTAGTAAAATACATAAAATCGAAAAATCAGTAAGAAAAATTTTATATAGAGATTGAGGGGTTGATTGTGTTTAATGTCGGGGACGGATTTTACGTGCACCAGCCACCATTAATGTACATGTTGGTCCTCTTTTGCCGACTCAAGTATCGAACACGTAATCCACCGATTAGAGGTCGATGCTTTAATTTTATACAGTAAAGTTTTCGATTGGCTGGCGAAAGTAATGTATAAATGAAGATCTGCCGTCGGACTTTTAATGAGCAAATTAATTCTATAGGAATGTAATTTTATGTAATAGAAATTTTAAAGTTTGTTTTTTAATAGTGTTGGTTTATTACTTCACTGAAAACAATAAATAAATTTTTATATAAAACATTCATCTTATAAGTGAGAAAATCCACATCTTAGTTGCATAATTTAAATACTTAGCTTGCGTAGGAGTACATATTTATATCTTGAGTACTAATATAATGTACATGGAGTATATTAAGTACACGATTTACCCGGTGTCTTATAAGTCTATAAATATTTTTAAAAAATCGTAAAAATTGAAGAAATTGATCGAATTGAACGAGATCTGCGAAAAAGTTATTGTCTTGACGAAGGGGGATGTTTTTTAATACAGAAGAAAAAAAAAAGTTAAAACTTCCGTTGATAGAAGCATATAAGGCGCTGTGCAAGAGCAAATCACACATTTTCCTGCGCAAAACTATATTTACTTGCTTGAAGGCGGCAAATTTTTACAAGCATATCACTACTATTTTATGTGTCTGAAATCACCGCAAATTACAGTTTGTAAACGAATGACACCACCAGACAGAGCCTGACTAAGGCAGGGGCATACGGGGCAGCTGCCCCGGGCCCCCACAGGAAAGGGGGCCCCCAAATTGAATAGAAAGTTTATTTTACGTTTCCTTCTTTGATGAACTTTTTTTAAACAAAATATCAGTACAGTGTAAAATCCGGCTTAATTGAGCCATCGTAATTGCGAAACTTTAGCTGAATTCTGCCCTAATGTCAGCAAGGATATGAATTTTTCGCAGCTAGATGACAAAGTTAACAATCAGAAATAAAATGGATCTATAATGAAGTGAAAAATTTAAATACCTCCATAAAGTTTGGTTCTTCATTACTGAAGTAGTGAAGCAGAGGGGGGCCCCAAAGAAGTTTTTGCCCCGGGCCTCAATTAGGCTAAGTCGGGCCCTGCCACCAGATACTAACTACAACTTTAGTCGACGATGCTTGGGCCAGGTAAAAACTTCACCAATAATGCTTTATTCCCCAACGTCAGTATCGTAATTAAAACATGTAGGAGCTTTACGTTCGAACAAGTAGGAAAAAAATCAGAAATGGGCTGTTAATTGCAAAAACATGCAATTTATAGGACTTTGATTTGCATAGTTCTCGTTACGCGTCTGTGCATCGCCCTCGATCAACGAAAGATTTAATTATTTTTTTACCCCGCCCCCCCCGGGAAAAATATCCCCCTTTACGAGAGTTTTTTTTTTTTTTTTTTTTTTTCTTTTTTCCAATTTCCCAAACCGCTTTCTATTCTACTAGTTCTTTTAATTTTTATGATTTTTTTTTTTTTTTCAATAAAGTAGGTTTAACAATGAAAAATAGTGAAAAGCAGGTTTAACAATGCGATTTTTAATTTTAGTTCCCCATCATACTATAGGTATGGGGAACTTAGGTAATCGTGAAAAATTTCGACCTCGGTTTTTTGACTTTTTTATACGTTTTCAGGTGTGAGAAATCCGAAAATGACAAAATTTGTATGGTGTCTGTCTGTAGGGTGTCTGTTAGTGTGTCAGTCCGTTAGTGTGTCAGTCCGTTAGTGTGTTAGTCCGTTAGTTTGTTAGTCTGTTAACACGATATCTCACGAACAAATGATCGCAGAGAGATCAGATCAGTTTCAAAATATTACTTACTGGGCCGCGGTAGCCCAGTCGGTAGAGCGCCGGCCTCGTAATCGGAAGATTGCGGGTTCGGTACTCGAGCCGGCCAAAGACCGTCGTGTACGCTAATGGTGGCTGGTGCACGTAAAATCTGTCGTGGCCGCAAAGTCCTCCATGTTCCCATCAAAAATTATACCTCTGGGGGTTACCGAAGCGGGAGAGCCATCCCTTCCGTGGAGGATCAAAATTGTGATGGCATGTCTCCGGACCACCTCTAGGGGTGTGTCCCAGACCGTCGCCAATTGCCCATCTGCGCAGCATTAGTGCGACGTAAAACCCATTCACCATTCACCATTCAAAATATTACTTTCGATACTGGCAAGAATCCTATTCATTTGCAACATTCGAACTAAAAAACTTCGTATGTTATGAGAAATTTACGATTTTCTTAACATGGGAGAATAGGACAAAAAATTCACTTAAACGTGCATTAAATGGAATTTTTTTACTGTGAAAATGTCAAACTAGTTTTAAAATATCGGTTTTGATGCCGGAATGAACATCAGTAACTATAAATATGCAACTTTGAAAACTTCGCAAGTTACTGGAAATTTACGAATTTCTTAACATGGCAGTATAGGGCAAAATTTCACATAAACGTCAATTTTGAGAGATATTTTCATCGTAAAGATGTCAGACTACTTTTGAAATATTATTTAGGACACTGGCATGAATATTAATGACTATGAATTTTCGAATATTAAAATTTCGTAAGTTATTGGGAAATTTACGAATTTCTTAACATGGCAGAATAGAGCAAAATCTCACATAAACGTCAATCTTGAGGGATATTTTCATCGTAAAATGTCAAACCACTTTTTAAATATTATTTTGGATACTGGCATGAATATCATAGACTATGACTTTTCCAATGAAAAAAAATTCTTAAGTTATTTGGAATTTTCGATTTACTTAAAATGACAGAATAAGGCAAAATTGAGCATAAACTTCCATTTTGAGGATCATAAATACATTAGACAACTTCAAAATTATATTTACGATATTTGTTTGAACATGATTGAATACAAATATTCTAATAGGGAAATTTCGTAAATTATTCGTAATTTACGATTTTATCAACATAGCGAAATTGTAAATTTTTCATATAAATATGAATTTTGAGGATTATTGCATTGGAAATAGTAGCATGAAAACTAAACAACGGAATTAACCCTGATAAAATAAATTAATAGATTAGAATAAGATAAATATATCGAAGTGAACGGTGGATAGCCTATTAGGCGGGGATTTCATTCTGTCACTGTATCAAGCTTTGGTCAAATTCATTTCTTTTAACATGATTATAATATGTCTCCCACTAGAAGTTTATGAGAACATAAATATGATGGGGAACTGAGCAGAGTCCACCTATGCCAACTAGTTTAGTTCCTCATCATACTATAGGTATGGGGAACTAAGGTAATCGTGAAAAATTTCGACCTCAGTTTTTTGACTTTTTTATACGTTTTCAGGTGTGAGGAATCCGAAAAGGACAAAATTTGTATGGTGTCTGTCTGTAGGGTGACTGTTAGTGTGTTAGTCCGTTAGTTTGTTAGTCTGTTAACACGATACCTCACGAACAAATGATCGCAGAGAGGTCAGATCGGCTCGTGAACCGAAAATAGGTGAAGAGTTCGAAATAACATTTAAGTATTTTTAATGTATAATTTTTATTAAGCATGGTCTTAACTAAAATTAACTAAAAATACTTATTTAAATGTAAATTTATATTCTATAAATGAATACAGTGTAAAATAGTGTGCCTCTTCACCTATTTACGGTGCATGAGCCGCCACTGATATATACATGTATATATAAAAATTTCAAGAAAATGCTATAATTTATAACTCTTTAAAAAAAAAAAAAAAAAATCGCTATAACATAATAAAGCTAAGCATAAGTTAAAAAGATTGCGTGTAATAAGGAAAGCTTAAAACGTTTTCAGAATATGATCTTTATGACTTTACGATAATAATAACTTATTATTTTCAATGATATACACCACAAAAAGTAAAATTGGAATTCCGTATAGCGCAGCATATCACTAAACCATCCCCCCCCCCCCCCCCAAAAAAAAAAAAAAAAAAAAAAAAAAAAAAAAAAAAATTCTATCGAAGAAACTGTTCAATTGATTATGTGCGGCCGAATTTCTGATGTAAGATTACTTATATTGCGGCAACTCGGATGAAAGCATCTCTTTGTGCGTGATGTAAGTCTCTGACTCACATATAACTTATTAGCATCGATCCGAAAGAATTTTCCGAGAGTGATATATTGCAACGACCTAGATTTCGCAGAGTCCTTGCTGGAATAGACTTTTCTGGTTGGTAAATAAAAGAGAGAAAAAAAAAATTGTAGAAAATTAAGTTCAGTTTTAAAAAAAAGAGTTTCTAGTTTCTGCCCATTTTCTTGCTTCACTCTACCGGAAAATTTATCATGGAAGAAAATTTTACTATCACGGAGAAAAATGTAATAAGGGATATGTTGACAGACAATAGAACTTAAATAGATAAATAAAATAAATGAATGCATGAATGAAATAAAATTGTAATAAAAAATAAATAAAATAAAATAAAAAGTTTAGAAAACTTTTCTTGGTTTTACTTTTGTATTAAGATGTCGTTTATAAGTGGATGATAATTTTTGCAATTATTCAGTGATAAGTTTTGTGTTATGACCAGCGTTCCCAACTTTTATAATTTATTCACGAGCATTTTTAGCACCGCGTCTTTTTCATACCGAAGATTTTGAAAAATGATTTTCTTTTTATTAATCGTTGTCACGTATTAAAGAGAAATAATCTACAAAATTTCTGGTGAAAGAAGGCGAAAAGAAGGCGGGGCTAAAAATGCTCGTGAATAAATTATAAAAGTTGGGAACTCTGGTTATGACGCTTATGTTTTATATTAAACCAAACGTTTAGTTATTTATTTTAAATAATTACATTCAAACACAAAAGTTTTTATATAAAAAAAAAGAAAGAAAATAAGAAAAACATGTTTAGTTATTTGAAGTTTTATTATTAAGGTATACATTTGAAGAAGGATAAATCTTAAAAAATAATTATAAGATAAAAAATTTTTTATAAACCATGTTTTTTAATTTTCTGTTGAATCATATAAACGCTACTGAAGGCAGCCGGAACCCCAGCAATTGGATAAAAGTATTAAAAAAATTCTTTGCTATCGTCTTTTGAGCTATTATAAAAGTTTCAAATGGCTATCTAGCCTAGTTAAAAGTTGATTGCAAGCTTTGTACTGGAAACGCTGCCGAAGGCAGCAGGGTCCCGAAGCAATCGGATAAAAATATTTTTAAAAAGCATTTTCACCGTATTCTGAACTGTTCCGAAAGTTTCAAATGTCTAGCTACTCGGGAAGTTAGTTTAATAAATTTTCTGTTGAATCATATGAACGCTGCCGAAGGCAGTAGGGACCTGAAACAGTTGACTAAAAGTATTAAAAAAATATATTGCCACCGTGTTCTGAGCTATCCAAAAAGTTTCAAATATCTAGCTAGTCGGGAAGTTAGTGAAAAATCGATTGCAAGCTTTGTACTGGTAACGCTGCCGAAGGCAGCAGAACCCGAAACAGTTGGCTAAAGGTATTTAAAAAATGTATTTTCACCGTGTTCTGAACTATTCTGAAAATTTTAAATGTCTAGCTAGTCGGGAAGTTAGTTAAATAAATGTTCTGTCGAATTATATAAGCGCTGCCGAAGGCAGCGGGACCTGAAATAGTTGACTAAAATTATTAGAAAAATGTATTGTCACCGTGTTGTGAGCTGTCCTAAAAGTTTCAAATGTCTAGCTAGTCGGAAAGTTAGTGAAAAATGGATTGCAAGCTTTGTACTGATAACGCTGCCGAAGGCAGCAGGAACCCGAAACAGTTGGCTAAAGGTATTAAAAAAATGCATTTTCACCGTGTTCTGAACTATTCTGAAAATTTTAAATGTCTAGCTAGTCGGGAAGTTAGTTAAATAAATGTTCTGTCGAATTATATAAGCGCTGCCGAGCCGAAGGCAGCGGGACCTGAAATAGTTGACTAAAATTATTAGAAAAATGTATTGTCACCGAGTTGTGAGCTGTCCTAAAAGTTTCAAATGTCTAGCTAGTCGGAAAGTTAGTGAAAAATCGATTGCAAGCTTTGTACTGATAACGCTGCCGAAGGCAGCAGGAACCCGAAACAGTTGGCTAAAGGTTTTAAGAAAATGCATTTTCACCGTGTTCTGAACTATTCTGAAAGTTTCAAATGTCTAGCTAGTCGGGAAGTTGGTTAAATAAATTTTCTGTCGAATCATATAAGCGCTGCCGAAGGCAGCAGGACTTGAAATAGTTGACTAAAATTATTAGAAAAATGTATTGTCACCGTGTTGTGAGCTGTCCTGAAAATTTCATATGTCTAGCTAGTCGGAAAGTTAGTGATAAATCGATTGCAAGGTTTGTACTGATAACGCTGCCGAAGGCAGCGGGAACCCGAAACAGTTGACTAAAGGTTTTAAGAAAATGCATTTTTACCCTGTTCTGAACTATTCTGAAAGTTTCAAATGTCTAGCTAGTCGGGAAGTTAGTTAAATAAATTTTCTGTCGAATCATATAAGCGCTGCCGAAGGCAGCGGGACTTGAAATAGCTGACTAAAATTATTAGTAAAATGTATTGTCACCGTGTTGATATCTAGCTAGTCGGGAAGTTAGTTAAAAATCGATTGCAAGATTTGTCCCTGACAAACACACAAACCCACAAACAAGAATCGAAGTTAATAAAAAACATGGTAATAAGCTGCACTGGATAAAAATCACATGTTACCTGAAATATTATATTCTAAAATTAAATGTTGATTTTTCAGTTTGTGTGAAGCATTTAAAAAATGCGTGGTAATGTTCGTGGCATCTATGCACTTTGATCTACCTTTTTTGTTTGTTTTTGTTCTGTTTCGTTTTACAGCACTTGAAAAATGATGGAGCAGTAAATTTTCATCATTGAAGGAAATATCATGCAGACGTAAGTTTTGCAGTAAATGAAACGAGCATTTTGGGTGAATTTTGCGCTAGACAAACATAAAATATCAAACAAACTCAAAAATATTTTTGTAACATTAGGAATTTTTTTGATATTTCTATAATATATAAGCAATTTTATCCAGTGCTTGTGTGAATCCCAAAGGGAATTTTTAATCCTGAAAGTGTTCACTGATTAGTTAATGTGTATATCCCGATTGACTTCAAAGTATTCACTTGACACTCGCTCCGTGGCGACAAAACAAATAAAGTGGAGACTTAAAAAGTAAATAACTCACAAGTTTTTTTTTTTTTTTTTTTTTTTCCTCCTGTGACATTTATGAGCATGAAATTTATTAATCAATTAGTCGGCCTTCGTCAAACTAGCGATGTTTTATAATATATTACTTTTTTATTATTCAACATAATCATTTTAACCTTTTTTTTTTTTTTTTTAAGTTTTTTCTTCTAATTTAGCTTAATGTTTTAAACATAATTTGTCGACTTTTAGCGTGGGCCAAGGGAAAAAAAAAAAAAAAAAACGCCAAATTGCTAAGTGGTGGTCTTTACATAGCAGTGTATTTATTTTTTAACTTATCTTTTAGACTTATTTCAATTCAAGGATAAAATTTATTTTTCTCAGTATACTGTTGCACTCCTGACGTCATATTTTTCCGCGAAATCATCCTCCTTTCATTATTTTATTCATTGTTTTCAAACCAATTATAAAAATTTATTTATTTGTTTATTTAATTATTTTTTTATTTATTTCATTACATTTTTGTAGCAATGACGTCACTTTAGTTTCGGGAGTTAGGGCTTTAGTTAGTTTCGGGAAATTTGGGCTTTAATGGACAATATCAGTTTTCTTGGGTTCGAGGCTAAGTCATACCCGACATGTGACTTGTGATTCTCGATTTCCCTATGAATTTCCCTCTAGATACAAATTCCCTATAGAATGCAAACATTTCCCCATAAAACACAAATGTAAACATTATAATTCTGCATTTTTCCCTGTAGTAGTCACATGTCAAGGGTTTATTACGTAACGCGGATAAAGTCCATTATCAAGACTACTCAGCCTTTGCCCGACCAATATTTCCAAATGAACATCTTTTCAAATTTGTTGCTTGCATATTATCTCAGCAAGCCATTTTTAGCAAATCAAAAACAGTGGTCAAATGCTGTGATAAATAACCAATAAATAATATATATATATATGTAGAATCTTAGCTGGGTGTCTAGGGGTGGGGTAATGATGAGATGCGACTTAGATAACGAAGACATTTATTACGTAACATACACAAAACAGATTAAATATAAGGATTAACATATAACAGCAGACTTCCTATCATTAACCAACTGCTGGTTTCGAGGCTTAGCACATAGCAAGCTTTCTTCATCAGTATAACCATAACAAAATAACATTTAAGCACCTTCTCGTACTTTTATTCACAAAAACACCTACGCGTGCTATCAAATAGTAAAAATGAAGTAATGAGCCCTCCATGGCTCTACACACTTATTATGAGCATTCTGTGCTCAAATTAGGAGAAAATCAGCCTGTCAGCCTTCGCGCTGACGGTCTCAACCGATCTCCACTGCAGCCAGATCTTAACTGACTCCCGTCCGTCATCTCGTTCAAAGATAAGCATCAGAGACAGCGCTATCTGTTGGTTGTGCAAGGAACTTTCCACATATATATATATATATATATATATATATATATATATATATATATATATATATATAATTTGAATAATTTATTACCATTGTAACACTCAGTAGACAAAAGATAGATGAAGATACCAACATATAATTAAATGTGAATTGAGATTTATTTCGAATCAACATTTAATTTTATCATTTTCAGAGGAATAGAGTTGGTATATCAAACATCCATTTAAATGCCAAATTTGATAGGCAAAATTTAATAACTTAATAAAATTATTTAAGAAATGCATAAATTCATTAATAGGAATAAAAATTGAAATAATACATAATTGTTTAAGCGCATTAGCAGCTGTAGTCAAAGTGTACGTAATTTTTAAATTAGTGTTAATGTCAAATTAGGCCAAAAAAAATGTTGAGAATAAACAAAATACATTTAAATATTTGCGCATAAGCAGCATATTAAATTTAAATGTAAATATAATTTGAATAATTTATTGCCATTTAACACTCAGCAGACAAAAGATAGATGAAGATACCAACATATAATTAAATTTGAATTGAGATTTATTTCGAATCAATATTTACTTTTATCATTTTCAGAGTATATATATATATAATTTTTATTAAAATCACACAATCAACTGTGGAAGAATTATATATATATAAATATATATATATATATATAATTTGAATTGTTTAGTACCATTGTAACACTCAGCAGACAAAAGATAGAGAAAGATACCAACTTAAAATAAATTTTAATTGAGATTTATTTCGATTAAAATTAGTCACGGTATTAATTTAATTTGAATACCAATGATTAGTAAAAATAAATTAAAGTACTTACGCAGAAGAGAAATGACAATAACATAACACATAAGCCTAACGATGAGAGAATTTGCAAAAACTATGAATTATTAGTAACAGTCAACATTTGCGAGAAAAGAGAAAGGATAAAATCACCAAAGAGTTCCGTTAAAAGGAAAAAAAAAAATAAATAAATAAATAAATAAAAATAAATAAATAAATAAATGGAATTCATGAATTGAAAATTGGAATTTTAAATGCTGAAAAATAGAAATGTACTCATCAGGAAACTTGCATTTCTAACAGCATATGCAAGATTTCGTAAAACTGTATAGCTAATTCCAGCAAAATATACAGCTTAAGTCTCTATCTTGCAACAAAAGAAACTAGTATGTTGTGGCCACCACAAGGCTTTCTTCTATATTTCCCTATACAAATTCACTCAATAACAAAAAAAAAAAAAAAAAAAAAAAAAATTACGATTTTTTTTTCCAAGTTTTTTTTTCGTTAAAAGTTTAAAAAAAAATCGATAACTTTGTTTTGAATGATGACATATTTATAGCTCAACCATTCATTTGAAAGGTATTGACGAGACCTTTCGAAAGATACCCATCTTGAAAATTTACCCCCCCCCCGGGGGGTGCTTCCCCTTAGGAGGAAAGCGATGTCCGCACATGCACAAAATTTTTTTACTAATTAACTATTACTATTATCAATAATTCATATTAATTTTACAATCACAGGTTAAGAATAACTCTCATTATGTACATTTATACGGAATTTTGTCCTATATACTGCCATGTTAAAAATTTAGAAAAAATACGATCACAGCGCCACCTGTTGAGCGATTGATCCCCAAATCTAATCAGCACCAGTTTATGTCAGGGGCCATCTAAATACCAAGTATGGTTAAATTTCGATTAAAAAAAAAAAAAGATTCCCCCCCCCGTCCCCGTTTTTTTTTTTTTGTTAAGAGTAAAAAAAATCGATAACCTTGTTTTAAATTATCACAGATTTATAGTTCAACCATTCGTTTTAAAGGCATTGACAAAACCTTTCGAAAGATACCCATCTTGCAAATTTACTCCCCTCGAGGGGGGACTTCCCCCCCACGGGGGATGGCGAGGCTCCTACACATACAAAATTTTTTTCCCAGTTGACTATCTCTATTATAAATAATTCTTGTAAATTTCATAATGATTACTAAAAAATAATTCTCTTTATGCACATTTATACAAAATTTTGTCCTATATCACCATGTTAAAAATTTAGAAAAAGCGGGATGGCAACGCAACCTGTAAGACAATTTTTACCAAAAGTTCATAGGCACTAAATTATGTCAAGGTGCAACTACATACCAACTTGTATGAAATTCTGTGCAGCAGTGCCTGAGATACAGTTGCCACAAAATTTTGCCACACACACACAGAGACAGACAGACATTTTCTAAAAATGGTCAAATTGTGTTCTACAGCTCTCAAAACGTGTAAATCCATCAAAAACCCGAGGTCGAAAATTTTTACGAATCCAATACTTTCTTCTATTGAATATAGAAGAAAGTAAAAAGAAAATTGAATAAAATAAAAAAGGAAATTAAATTAATCAATAACACAAACCAAAATTTAAACAAGGAATAAGTAATTTAAGCATTCCACATGTTAAACGTTACTTTCGGAGATAGTAGAAATAAACAGGTTGCCAAACGAACATAAGTAAAAAGAAAAGATTAAAAGTTTAGAAACGATTAATCGATTTAGGTGCTACTGAAATACTTTAATTGGTTGCATTATTTGTTAATTATTAATCTCTAAAAGCTTTTAACAATTTTAAAAAAGGTGATTTTTTAATTTTAACGTTAACCTTTTTAAAGTTCATTTTATTTTTAACTTTCAACGTACCTTGAGAAAGCGCCAACTCACGTGAAAAAAGTGATTTTCTTTTAGGTAAATGCTTAAAATGTACGGTTTAACTTAGAATTTTTACTTAGTTGAGTTAAATTTTTAGTCTTAAGCAATCTCATCCAAAGGCCAACATGTCATGATTATGATTATTGGTGAATTAATTATTATTTATTTATTTTTTATTTTTTTTTTATTTTCAGATTGTAATTTTTTTTTTAAAGAAACCACCAAATTTGATTATTCATTTAATGAAATCTGAAGTGTGAATAAGTAGACAAATTTTAAGTAGGAAAATTTGAATCTTTCATACTATCAACCAGAAAAAGAATATGTATCCTGCAATTGCAATAATACTATGCTTCCTTTTTCTTTTCTTTTTTTTTAATTTAATTCATCATCCCTCCCAACCATCCATACATACAACACCACCCTGCCTCCCTAATCAAAATTCTTCCCTCCCAACCTACACATTTTTTTATTTTATTTTTAATATATATATTTATAAACATTATACGATTTTTTTTTTTTTTGTAGACATTGACATTTATTGATAGATAACAGAATAAATAAATCGCTTGGGATAACCCATACCAGTAACAGAGACTCCAACATACTAATTAATATTCCGTAGTATTATTAGCCCCGCCTTTTTTTCACACCGTTATCATTTTAGAGTATTTTTCTTCTTATTTAATCGTAATTGAATTAGGAGACTATTACTCTAAAAATTTACTGGTGTGTAAAAAAGGGCGTGACTAACAACACTACGGAATATTAATTAGGATGTTGGAGTCTCTGCAGTAGTAGTTTTAATTAAATAGTTAATATTTTAGCTTTTGTGCTTAGATAAACAAAGTCTATGTATGCGAAATAGGTGATTAAGAATGATATTTCTATACACAGATAAATGAAGACAAGAATTAAAATGTGTAAATAAATTTACTTTAAAACAAAAACCTTTTCGTTTATCATAGAGATCAGTAGAGATTTTACCTTCATTAAGTTTAATTTTTAAATCTAAAAAAACTAATACAATTATTGTTAATAAAATTATGAGTTAAAGTAAGGTGAGAGGGATATTTAAATTTTAATGAAGATGGAGTATAATTATTAACATAAAAAATTATAATGTCATCAATGTAACTGTAGAGAATGCCATTATCATTACACAAACTTTGTTCATAATGGTAAAGATATAAGTCTGCTAACAAACTCGAGCTACTTCCACCTTGTGGGATACCGACCTTTTGGATATAAATAGTGTTATTATGTAGAATGTAATTATTATGAATGATAAAATTTAAGAGGGTCTTAAATGAAGATGCACAAAAGTATTTAGGAAGATAAAGTTCACTTTTAAAACACACATAAAGGTTGTAAATTATTTGATGAAGACCAGTAAGATTAATATTATTAAACAAGTCAGCAAAGTCATATGTAATAATATCAGTAACATTGTTCAGAGTTTGGACTTTATCTTTGAGTTGATAGCTATTTTTAAGACAGTAGAAATTGTTGGATTTACTAATTAAGTTATAAATTTGTTTAAGAATGTCTAGCAGGATTTTATTAGCATTATTGTTGTATGTATTACAACCAATAGTGACAGTTCTAAATTTAATAGGATTTTTATGAAATTTAGGAATAAGAACAATATATGGATAGTTGAAATTATTAAACGGAATCTTTAATAATTTATAAAAGCTATGAATTTTTCTATTATTAATTTTAATGTCATTACAGGTGGGATGAAAGTTAGCACTCGAAGATATGGTTTTACCAAGAAGAGATAGATAATATTTCTTACCTATTATGGCATAATTATTCGGAGATTTATCAACATAAGTAATTACATAGTTATGTTGGAGTTCATTAATAGATATAAATAGATCGGATTTACTGTAATAAGTTAAATTTGATCTATATTTAATTAATTCAGTTTTAATTTTCGAAATCACTAAAAATTTCCATTGATTAAAAAATTCAATAGGTTTGTTATATGAAATGGATATTTTATAGATAAACAAATCAATATCAAAAGTTAATTGCTGTAAAATCTGTGAAATATTAGTTTTTGATGGAAGTCTAAATTTTGTGCTATAATACATAAGTTTTTTTTTAAATTACAGTTATTAACAAATTCAATATCTCCAGTAATAATATATCCATGGTCCCTGTCAACATATTTTTCATAGGAAGGATCATCACAATTACAAGATACATCAGTAGAAATGTTGGACTTTGACACTAATTATAGTTGAATAACAATCGACCAAGAGTAATAGGATATTTAAATGTGCAAGAAACATGTAAATCATTGATGGGAAACATGCAAGATTTATCATTAATAATTGATGTGATATTGATTTTATTAATTATTTGATTTGAAAAATTGTTAATTATCTGGGAATTAGATTGTATTTTTTGAGGTTTTTTAGAAATTTTGAGATTGAATTGTTTTACTCGATATAAAATTATATCAGAAAATATATCAGAAAAGTGTTGATTATAACTTTGGTTTTTAAATTCATTTAGAAAATTAGTTAAAAACTTTTTTTTTTTTTTGATAGAAAATATAAACTTTCTGACAGTATATATATATGTATGTTAATGAAAAGACGGAAATTCGAGCTGTAAAATGTATTTAAATCATTTATAAAAGTAAATTTCTATGCAAATTCATTAAAATCTTGGTTAATTTATTTATAGACAAGATAATTGAGCCTAAGTATATCGCAAATTTAATACTTTTTTCCTCATACCAATTTAAATTACCTATCATCGATTTGCATGATATTTTTTAATAATGACAAATTATTTTATGCTGTAACAAATATGCTTAAATCTACGTAATGCAAATGATATGTTTATTTTAATTTTCTTATTTTCTTTTTTAATTATATTTCCTCTTTGTTTTACTTATTTAAAATCACTATGAAATGTTATTATTATTATTTTCACTACATTGTTGCATTTATGACATAATTTTTTGGGTTAAATTAAGCTTTTAAAAAAGTTATTTACTTTTTTAAAAACATGGATAATATTTTACTTTCTTTATTTCAATATATTGTTCCAGTAGCAATGACACTAGTTTCGAGAAACTTGAGCTTTTATTATTAAGAACACAAGTTTTTTGAAAATTATACGGGATTCCAGTTAACTCTTTGAAGGTCGCTGTTACTTATACTAAGCACCCACTAGAATTCTTCAATAAAATTTTACTTTTATATAATTTACCGGGGAAAAAATCATTTATATGTTTTCTTTGAATTTTAGATGTATGTTCTCTTCTGTTCTGTTCTGTTCTATTCTGTTTTTTTTTTTTTTTTTAAGTTTTGATATTAAATGAGCGTAATTATGTTGCTGCTGAAAGAATTAAACAAAGAGGAAATGGCCCCACATATCGGAATTAGGTTTCAAAAGTAAAGTACGACCATAGATATAGTAATTTATACAGATCTATCATTCCCATGTCACCGAGCAAAGATTTTTGATGCCCAAAAAAATTTTTGGCATGAGCCACTAGCAGGTATGAAACTCGGCAATAGTAATAGAATAGAATGTTGATGAATTTTCAAAATACCGAAATATTTCGTGGCTTTTAATTGTTCTAATAAATATATGAAAGGGAATGGGATAAGTTTTCATAAGTAAATTATATTTGACTAATTTATGAAAAATATAATTTTTATAATCAGTTACTTTGTTATTATTATGAATTAAATACTGTTTTCATATTAAATGGTTTTCTCTTTTATTAAATTTTAATATTTTTAACATTTTATATTAGTAAGTAATATGAAATTTTCAAAACTCTTTTTAATACTATAAGTTAGCAACGGCAGTAGCAATCAAATCCAACTAGTTTTCGTATATAAAAAGCGTTTAACTTTAAGTATTAACTTTAATAAATATAGAGAAAAAGAAAAGGGGAAGAAAGACAGAAAAATGAATTTGTAAACGTATCTAGAATTTTCTATTCACTTTTAGTACCTACATAAATTATTCATAAATTTTATTTGCTAAATTATCCGGGTGTATTAATTTGGGTAAAGACGGCCATTAGGAGGTAAAATGGCCGTCTTTCCTGAAGTGAAAAGGAATTACATCTTTCCCCTCAATGATCAATCTATGTCTTATTACTATATCTATTATGATTTCGATAATGAAACACAAAAAAGTAGAAGTTTAGTTGTTTAACAATAAAATAATCACGTTTCGAGAATCAGTGTTTAAAAAACAGCAACTTCTCCGTATATATGGGAAGAAATAATTGCATAATTTTGCAATAGGCTGAAAAATAAATGAGTAAATGAATAAATAAAGTAGGAAGTATAAAATAAAATAGAAATAAATCAATAAAAGCTTAATTCTTCAATTATGTAGCTGCGGTTTAAAGTAATTTAAATGGCGGGAAAATGATCTCGCATTTCGGAAATAGGGTGCAAAAATATTTCGTTTTTCTAGTCATATATTGAAAAAAGTTGGAATTGTGTTAATTTAGGCTGAAATAATAATGTATTTCTAAGAACAGCTTTGATAGAAGCGCGAATTTTGATGATTAGCAATAAAATAATTCGCTGGAAAAAAAAAAAAAAAAAAAAAAAAGATCGAATATTTTAATAATTGGCTGCGAATATTTTTTTTTTTTTATTTGCTTTTTTTTTTTTTTTTTTTAATTCAGCAGCGAAATAATTACCTACAAAACATTAACCGACATACAAAAATCCACGATCTTAAAACGAATCTTTCACAAAAATTGAAGAACTTTAAGCAGTCTTTTCTCGTTTAAAATTCTGTTTCTCAGAATACATGTGTTCACTGATAAAAATTCACTATTAAGTGGTATCATTCAACTCTTATTTAATACCATGAATCATACATGAAAAATGCTAAATGAATAAATAATAATAGTAACGTGCCTTATAAATTGACAAATAGCTTAAACATTCACAAAATTGTAGAAATTGGCGTATTTTAATCCGTTAACCGCCAAAACTAGAAATAATGATTTTTTTTTTTTCTAAATACAAACAGTAATACTCATTATTTTGATCATATATAACAATAATTTAAAATAAAATTATTAAAATTAGTCTTATCTTACTAAATACAGTGTGTTGTATTTGTACAACTTCAGTGGAATAAGAGTATAGAATGAATACAAATAAATGTTTGCGGAAATTTCCTTGAGGGGGGGCATTTCTTTCATTACTTAAAAACAATACTTAATATAAAATATCTTTTTTAGTTAACTGTTAAATGCAATTACATCTGGTACGCAACACCAGCGAAAAATGGGTTAAAGCAATTTTCAAAAATTACTCTCGTGAAGTTTTTTTTTTTTTTTTTTTTTTTTTTTTTTACAGAAAAAAATGAGTTTAATTTTTTATAAATAGAGAGCGCTGATCGCAAGAAAGTTTTGAAAAAATTTTATGCAAACTAATGAGTTTATTTTTATGCAAACAAATGTTTAAAAGCAAACCACAATATTAGAGAATTTCTTCGCTATCACAAATGAGCTCTTAATTCTACATTTTACTAGACTTCGATTTGAATTTTTCCTGCGATTTCTTGCGTTCAGCGCTCTTTATAAACAGAAATTTAAACTACTTATTTTTCTTTACTGAAAACATTTTCCTTTATAAGATTTATTTTTTTTTTAATATTAAACTATACAAATTCTTTCAGGTGTTATGGAAATTTATGCCATTTAAATTTCCAATTTAATTGGTCACCCTTAGTAATGTTACGTAATACATATGATATAGTCTTCAAATAATTGCTCGTTTAAAAAATTCTTGTTAGATGCTTGTTTAAAAAATTACCTATTATGATTACCTTCTACGAAGAGCTTTTATATTTCATAGTTTCAAGTGCCTCGTGGTTTCAAGGGAAACGAGAATCCATATTTTTCTAGAAAAGTGGTGTCCCTGGTGTCTTTTTGGCAATATGCCCAAAACTGGTCACTGCCAAAATTCACACATTATGCGGCATTTTCTTAGAATAAGTTATTAGTAAGTTTTGATTGTGATTAATGACTTTAACGTAATTATTTTAATAGGATTGAATTTCTAATTCATTAGAAAATATAACAACCATGTATGCCAGTGTACAAATGGTATAGGATATACAAATATTAGACAATGGCAACAAAAACATGCGAAGGCATATCTGACTTTTATTTTTCATTACAATGTTGCGGTGAATTTACAAAGATTTAAATATTCAAAATTGCGCTTGAGTAATTTTTAATGAAAGCGATAGAAATATTTTGATACACACAGTTGATATTACTTACAAACTTTGAATAAACACCATAAAATGCAATAAACTCGCAACAATTGTTTCGGTTCGAAAAAATACACGACCCTTCATCAGGCGAATGAAGTAAGCACGAGTGCTGCAGTCAAAGCGGCAACACTCGTGGTGCGTTGCCGCTTTGACTGCAGCACTCGTGCTTACTTTATTCGCCTGATGAAGGGTCATGTATTTTTTCGACCCGAAACAATTGTTGCGAGTTTATTGCATTTTAAGGTGTTTATTCAAAGTTTGTAAGTAATATTTTTTACAACGCCAGTTTTGTGGTGCTTTTTTTATTAAATATACACACAGTTGATACTTATTACAAATCAATTAAATTTCCGCATCTGGCAGAGGAATGGTTAGCGCTTTGGTCGCCAGTTTCCAGATGCCGAGTTCGAATCACGATTTAAAAAAAAAAAAAAAACAGGTTCTTAAAGCAATTCGAAATCTGTTTTAAACCATAGGTCCTGGTTTAATAAGTTTTTATGTTCAAGATATAACCGTAGCAGAGGTCATAGATTCCTACTTTTTTTTTATATATACCAGTACATTTTATTATTATTATTATTATTTATTTAATTACAAAATTTCGATGAATTTCTGCCATTAAATAAAGAAAAAATATTATAAATAAATAGTGGTGTGAAAAAAGTAGGACGCTATGACCCCCTACCGTAGAGCAGCATTGCAACTCGGTTAAATTTCCATTCCAGTATAGAAATATATAGGATAATTGCGCTAGTACTGAATAATTTAAGGACATTTTCTAGGTATGTTTCGTATACTGCTTTTAATTTTAGAGGCTTGTGCTATAACAAGTATTCAATCCTTCAATTAATTCTTTCTGTACATCTCTCTACTGCAAAAAAATAATAACTGAATCATTCTTACATTCAACAAATTAATTTTCATGCGAGATTAAAATGCGTCATTAGTGGACACTTCAAATACCAGTAGTGGATACCTTGTCAGTTCCAGCAGTGGAAACGTTTGAATTTTTTAAGAGGAGGCAAAATAAAATGCAAACTGGTTGAAAATGTATATTTATTAAACAAAAGTCATTTTCTATTTCATTAATACGTTAAAAGAACGAAAACAAATGCATAAACTTCCATTATAAATTGAAAACATATTATCTCTGAAATATTTAACGATTTCAATAACACTTTGTGTTATTGAAAATGAGGCTTAATTTGTAATTGAACATGAGGCTTAATTTGTAAATAACATATAGGGTAAGTGCACCAGTGATTGACACTTTTAGAGCAATCTCTGATGTTTTTAATGTTCTAGTCATCAGAAAATATTTTTAGTAGGGCTGTGCCGATTAATCGATTAATCGGTTCGATTAATCGATCAATGCTTAGTCCCGATCAATTTTTTTTAATCGAGTTAATCGGATCGATTAATTCGATTAAAAATTTTCAAAATCCGATTAAAATTTTCAAACTACGAATTAAAGTAAAAGTAATGTTCTGCTTACGAAATATTTTTTCACATATTTTGCTAACAAACATTCTAAGAAACATCCATCAAATAATGAAAAAGCAAAAAAAATATTTTTTTTTTTTTTTAAATAAATAAGTAAATAAAAATAAAACCTCTCAAAATAAGTTGTTGCACTTTTGTTGATAGAGCAAAGGAGGAGGACAGTTATTAAGCAAAATGCCGCTTCATGTGCATGCTGGAGCAACACCACCTGCCTGTAGCCTTCTACAGAAAATGTTGGCTAGGGTAATAGTATTCTCAGAAACAAGAAGCCTTCAAAAAATAGAAATGCTAAAGATTAAAAAAAAAAAAAAAAAAAAAAAAAAAAAAAAAGGATTGAGATTTTCACTATCCCTCTGATGGGAGAAATGTCAACAGAGTTTCACAGTATGTTCAAGCGTTTATTGTCTGTTCAGAATTGCTGATATTAACTATTGAAGTAGAAACAGAAAATAACATTCTGTGTTCTCGTCCGAAGTGACAAAGAAGAACTAAAATATAAGAATTTGAGATTTTTATGATAATGATATGAAATTTTGAGAATTCATTTAAAAATAGTGACAAGCGAGATGGACAAGGCCTGCAAATATAAAACTAAAATATGTGTAAATTCATTTAATGCTTCTTTAAAAATTAATCGAAAAATTAATTTATTTAAAATAATAATAAATAAAATTGAATACGTGAAAATATTTATATAAAATTAACACTTAAAGTCACCAATTGTTACTCTGAAAATTGATTTAAATTTCAGTTATGAAACAGATATAACTGATTAGACAAAAATTTTTGAAAAAAAAAAAAAAAAATCAGTCAAACTTATGAATAATATATATATATATATATATATACACACACACACACTCAATATGAGAGTTTTATTCCCCATTGAAATAAATTTATATAAAGAAAAATGAAAACCGATTAAAAATTCGATTAATCGATTAATGAACTACGATTAACCCAGTTAAAACTCTTAATCGATTCCCAACCCTAATTTTTAGAAATCTGAAGTTAGTACATATGATATGAAAGACATTCAGAACCACATATATGTTAAAATATATACATTTGATAAAAAAAATTTTCTTATGAATTTTTATTTGACACTCACTCAATGTTCCAGTAATTGACACTGCCAGTTTTTCGTTTTATTAGCAATTGGACCCCTATGTTTCAGTGTTTGACACTGCTATATATTCATTTTACCAGTTATTAGCACCCTATGCTCCAGTGTTTGATATAAAGTTAAATTTCTTACATGTAAAATATATGATTTTATTATTTTTCTTATTTATTAAATATTTCGGGATAGATGCCAACTACTGGAGCATATTTTAACTACTGGAGCATGTCAATCACTGGAACACCTACCCTAAACCAACTCCTTATATATGATAATCTTATAATTACCTAAGTTCAGAGTGAGATAAAGAGTGAAATAAAATGCTATTTCGTTTCGCATTCCGCATTTGGAGAATAGTGAGCTGTATACACTATTGGATTTAAACTTAAAAATGAAATAAGCCAGTACTTTATAAGGCTGTCCACTACTGGCCACGAGGATGTTTTGGGGTACCAGTAGTGGGCACCCATAAATGTCATATGTTAATACAAAGTTAAAAATTTTGCATCTCAAATGAATTCTGCATACTTACTTTAGCCCTATAAAACCATACATGATATAAGAGCTGAAAACTATCTGAAACAAGGGCAAAATCAAATAAATAAATAAATAAATAAATAAACAGAAATAACAAGATAGTAGGAGGAGAGGCCACTACGGCTTAAGACGGATGGAGCGTGCTAAACCAGTTTAACGGGCGCCCAATTTTCTCCAAATCCTCTGCAAAACCATGAGATAAAAAAGAAAAAAAAAAGCCAAAATGAAGATAATAATTACTGCAGATAAAATCAAATTAATAAACTAATTAAAATTAAAATTAACTTAAAACATTAAGAAACAAAAATTTAAAAACTATACATAATTGTGAAAATAGGTGCTTGTCAAAATTATTCAATAGTATTTAGAATATTATATTATATGAAAATATACATTAGTTCCCCATCACACTATAGGTATGGAAAACTTAGGTAATCGTGAAAATTTTCTACCTCGGTTTTTTGACTTTTTAACACCTTTTGAGGCATGAGGAATTCGAAAATATCTAAATGGGTATGGTGCCCATCTGTAGTGTGACTCTTAGTTATTAGTGCGTTAGTCTGTTAGTGTGTTACTCCGTTACTCCTTTAGTGTGTTAGTTTGTTAATCTCTGTACACGATATCTCACGAACAAATGATCGCAGAGAGGTTGGACCAGTTTTAAAATATTCTTTATGACACTAGCAAGAACGCTATTTATTTGCAACATTCTAATTAAAAAATTTCAGAAGTTATTAGAAATTTATGATTTTCTTAACAAGGGAGAATAGTGCAAAATTGTGTGCATGAAAAGAAATATTTTTATCGTAAAGATGACAGAACATATTTTAAATATCAGTTTTAATGCCGGATGAACATCATTAACTATGAACATGCTGCTTTGAAAATTTGGCAAATTATTCGAAATTTACGAATTTTTTAACATGGCAGAATACGGCAAAATATTGCATAACCGTGGGTTATGAAGGATATTTTCTTCGTAAAGATTTCAGAACACTTTTAAAATACCATTTAGGATACTGGCATGAACACCTCTGACTATGAATTTTTTAATTTAAAAATTTCGTAAGTTATTTGGAGTTTACGATTTACTTAACATGGCGGCATAGGGCAATATTGTCCATTTTGAGGATCATAAATATATCAGACAACTTCAAAATAACATTTATGATACTTGTTTGAACATCATTGACTACAAATATTCTTATAGGAAAATTTCGTTAGTTATTCGAAATTCAAGATTTTATGTACATAGCAAAATTGGCCAATATTCCATATAAATATATGCATTCTGAGAACTGTTGCACTGGAAATAGTAGCACGAAAACTAAACTACGAAATTGACCCCAATAAAATAGATTAATAGATTAGAATAAGATAAATATATCAAACTGAATGGTGGATAGCCTATTAGGCGGGGATTTCATTCTATCACTGTGTCAAGCGTTTGATCAAATTCATTTCTCTTAACACAGATATAATAGGTCTTGCATAGAAATTTATGAGAACGTACATATGAAGAGCAGAGTCCACCTATGCCAACTAGTTTTTATACTATTAGGTAAAAAGAAATTATTATTTTATGATTATTAAATTTTATATAAGTTAAATCATTCATATATATTATATTTTAAAACAGTGTCGACTCTGTCTGTACGGCTATACTGAATGATGGTCAAATCATAATCATAAAATACATTTATACTGCTAATATATTAGAAAAATGTATAAACTCATACTTTACCAAAAAGCATCATATTAGTGTAAAAAAAAAAAAAAAAAAAAAAAAAAGAAGAAGAAGAAGAAGAAGAAAGAGAAAAAAATTAATAAATGCCGAAGGCACTGGGGACCCGGTGAGAGTTTTTACCCGATCAGAAATGATTTTTTTTTTTTTTTTAGGGGGCACGAAGGGTTAGGAAAGAAATACGCGCGCGCAGCGCGTGCATCCCTTAACTTGTGAGCGCGCACGGGACTGCGCTGCCGAAAGCAGTGGGGACCCGGTCCGGCTTTTTACCCGATGAGAAATGATTTTTTTTTAAATTTTCTTTTCTTAAGAATAAAAATTTGATTTGAGAAGGGATATGTGCGCACAGCGCGCATGGGCTGCCAAAGGCAGTATATAGGGACTCGGTGTGACTTTTTACCCGATCAGAAATGATTTTTTGTTTAAGGGGCACGAAGGGTCAGGGAAGGAATACGCGTGCGCAGCGCGTGCATCCCTTAACTTGTGCGCGCGCAGCGCGCACGGGACAGCGCTGTCGAAGGCAGTGGGGACCCGGTGCGACTTTTCACCCGATGAGAAATGATTTTTTTTTTCTTTTCTTAAGACTAAAAGTTACTGTTAGTGATTCATTAATAATAGCGATTCATTTAAAAATAGTGACCCGCTAGTAATATATATAAATTCTGTTCCACTGTTAAATTTTACCGTGTTTTTGACTTTCCATTTAAATAAAATAATAATAATAATAATAATAATTCGTTTCTAGAATACACTTAAATCTTCGAAATTTTTAACTTTTAGGCAAAAGTAAAATCTTATTTAAAAAAAAAAAAAAAAAAAAAAAAAAAAAACTGACATTCTCTCAGCATTTTTAAGGCATATACTTCAATACTTTTAATAATGTGTAATATATATTATACTATTTCTCATTTTCTGATTAAAATACTTTAAATAAGTAATTCAAAATTTGCTACATACTTTCAAATATTTCTTGGAATTTGATGCATTTTACCATAAATAACTTTTATTTGAAAAGGCAAAAGTCATTTGACGCAGTGAAGTCATAAGGAAGCGATAGATTGCAAACATTAGGTTACAAAAGAATTCATTTTAAAAGATATCAAAATTTTTAAACGATAATATAAAACACGACATTAGGCAAATGTGTATTTTCCTTCCTTTTGGATAGTTTTAATTTGAAGATAACTAATTTCATATTGTTTGGAGTTGAAATTCTGAAATATATTTCGATGAATTCCAATTGAAATGGAAATTAATTACTTGTTGTTAATATATATATAAGTGAATAATTTTCTGAATATTTTCCATGCTGAATTTTGTTATAACTATATGCAGAATATAAGCAGCATTAAAATTATCGCTAACTATTTCAATAACTATTTCTAAATTATGGTATATTAATACAAACTTTGCAAAATTCGTAATAGCATTTTAAGTGTGTTTGTTTGCATTAAAAATAAATTTTTCATGATATGCAACATAAATCAAGATTTATAAATTAAATTATTCTCCAGTCAGCAGAGCGGGCTTTGCCAAATTTTTCGGACACGCGCATAAACTTAAAAGAACTGAGTTTCATAATTAGTTTTGTTTTTATTATCAGTGATTTTTTATTTTATTTTATTTATTTATTTAATTCTTTTTTGAGTGAGGACAGATATTAAGTCGTTGTTGTTTTTAAATTAAAATATTTTACCTTTTCAACCAAAACCCCTCAATAAGGGCCCATTCCTCATAAAAATGTGTCTAAAATGTAGTAAGTTAAAAACATAACTCGTGGATTGGCAGGCAGAGCCCTCTAGTTATAGGGGAAAAAACTTTTTAAAGAAAGGGCTATGAAAAATTCACAAACTTTTATAGCTATTAAAATGAAATATGTATACGGTACATCTAGTCATAAAGTTACTCAGTTGTTAAAAATGCGGTAATATTATAATCGATGACAGAGTATAATTTCATCTACATTGTTGATTTAAAAATAATAATAATAAATTGTATTAAAAAATAATGAATTTGTGTGTTTCTGACAGTAAAATCCTTTTCTCCTTCTTTTCTTTCTTTCTTTCTTTTTTTATTTTATATAGTGGTAATAAATGAAATCCCTTAATCTCTTTCAAAAGTATTAATGGTTGTTTGTATTATAGTTGTTTATCAATTTATCTGGGCTCTTGTGGATCGTGGTGTTTCATCATCTTTTTTGTTTTCACATTTTACTTCTTTTGTTATAATAACATACATACATTACACATACATATATACACACATACATATACGTATACATACGTTATAGAGGAAAAATAATATGTAAGGTTAAAAAAACAAAAATTAATAAAATAAACAAAATTAAAATTACAAATTCACGTACTTACTCGATGCGCAAGAAAATGCAGCAGATAGAAAATATGCAAACATAATTACGATGCAAAATAATATATATGAAAAATTATACATATACCGGGTGTTCCATAAGTCTGTAGACCTTTTAAAAATTCATAAAAATTGAAAGAATTAATAGGTTCGAAAATTGAACGCGGTTTGCGGGAAAATTATTCTCATTAAGGATTTTTTTTTTTTTTTTTTTTTTTTTTTTTGGGGGGGGGGGAGGGGAGGGGAGGGCGCTGTACATAAACAAATCACAAATTTCAATGAAAAACTATATTTATTTCCATGCAAATAACTCCTGTACTATGTGTTCGTCATCACCACAAATTACAGTTTCCCAACAAGTTACATCACCGCTAATTACTGCTTCAGTCGGCGGTTCTTAGCTCAGGGATAGCATCTTCATCAATGACGATTTATCCATCCAATCAGCATCGCAATTACAACTTAATGTATGCACAAGTAGGAAGCAAAATAAGAAATAAGTTCTGTTAATCGTAAAACCGTGCAATTTATAGGACTCTGATATGCATATTTCTCAGTACGCATCCGTGCTGCGCCATCTATCGACGAAAAAAATAACTTTCTTTTTTCGGAAAAAAAAAAAGTCCCCCTTCATGAGAATAACTTTTTGGCAAACCGCGTTCAGTTCTACTAATTATTTCAATTCTTATGAAATTTTCAAATGTCTATAGAGAATTATGGGACATCCGGTATATATATATGATTCTTATCAAGTGAGTATTTGTGGATCTTTGTCACATTTAAAATTTTTACTGTTAAAAAATACTTTTATCTAGATCTAGTGGATTTACTTGACATTTGAAATACTGTTTTCTTGCATTGTACCATATTTCTCAAATTATTTAGTATTCATTTATTGATGATTAATCTAAATGCTTCTTTTATATGTATATATTATTATTGTCACTATGTAAACTGTTTAAGAAGTTTAATCTTATTGTCTCTAACTCTAACATATCAATATTGTATCGTATTTAATATTCTTAAACTATTCTTGTTTCATGTAAATGTAAAGTAATGTACAAACGAATATATATATATATATATATTTTTTTTTTTTTTGTTTATTTGTTTGTTTTCCCACATCTTAAATGTCTTTTAATTCATTGTTGAAATCTTTAAGTTGCTGGGAAAGGGCTGTGATTTTATTTGATCTCATATGTTACTGTCTTAGAAACAATTTACTTTTTATTACCTGGTTACTATAATTACCATTGATAAAGATATAGCAATCTTTTTTTTTTTTTTTTTTTTTTTAGTTATTTTATTTATTTACTTATTTATTTTTTTGCGTTTATAAGTTTTTTCAGTATATTTTGCTCTGTATAATACTTCACTTCCATAAATAATTATTTATTGATTAATTCAAGTCTTCCTTCCTGGCGTTTGATTCTTATAATTATGCATTATTATCATTATTTTTATTATATGATTTAATCTTTTTTACATGATATTTAGTGCCCCATGAATGAAAAATTTGCCTTTATATAATTTAAAGTGTTATAACATACGTGTCTGTATTTAACGAATAAAACGTACATTTTTGCTAGATTTATACAGTAATACAGTTCCGACTGTTTATTATGCAAGCATAATTTAATAGTCCTGAAAAAATCCGATTATGAGATTTTTGGTTTAGCTATTTGTTTCGAGGTGACTTGCATTCAGTATGATGTGTGGTGTTGAAATCGACTGAGTATGTGAGTTTCTTATGCTTAAGAGAAATGCCCTCCATGGGGAGGAGGGGACTTCCTAAGGGGTAAGTATTCCTAGTAATCTGAATTTATTTTTATTATTTTGACAGTGTTGTATGTGTGTGTGTGTACGTGTGTGTGCGTGGATGAACACCATAGCGTCTAAACGCCGCATTCGATTTAGCTCAAATTTGGTAAAAATGATATAGGTCACCGTCGAAGGAATTGTATACAATTTCATGAGTATAGGATTTATAGTGCTAGAACGAGACAGCAGAATTCTTATACATTGTGGTCTATGGGACTCAAATTATTTGCAGTCAGTTTTCGTAATGTTTTAAATTGTTTAAAATAGAAACAGGATGATGCATGTTGCATGGTTTTGCTGTATGATCATTACATGAAATGATACGGGTAATAAATTATATTAATAAATATTCTTTTACACGGAAGCATGAAATAATTTATGCATATTGTGTATTATGTAGAATAATTATCTCAAGAGCATTTTAAAAAATTATTTGAAAGAAAATGAAACTATTATATATTTTGGGATTTCGCTACAGTGTAATTATTGCTGACCATTGTGTGGTCACTATCGATAGTTCTTGTAAAGAACGCACAATAGGCATTTTATAACATTACGAGCTATTGTACAAACATATGAGCTAGGGGAGAAACATTCAAATGCCTATTATACTTGTCACTTTTGTTTATTTATTGAATTTTTCTGTATTTCAGGCTTGTTTAAGTTTTAAGTGGTGTACCCAAGACATTTTCAAGCTTTACGATTTATACGCATTTCAGCAGTAAGCTGAAATGTGTATAATTCCTAAGACGGTGTATGTGACAGTTAAGGGACATTCAACTTATCGTCGCCGTCAGTCCAACTTCATGTTATTCTATGGGGGAATTGGCAATGAGATTAAATAGCCGATAATGAAATTTTTTAAACTCTGACTTTACACTGTAAAAAATAGGTTCCTAAAAATAAGTATATATTGTCTCAAAATAGCCCCGAAACAATATATACAGTCGGTAACAAAAGTGTCCGAACGCTCGCGAAAATTCCTATGTCAAAAAAGTACACTTCATACGGTTTTATTAAATAAATCCTTGTCGAATCCTGTTCTTAGTGTAAAAACATGATTCGATAAGGATTTATTTAACAAAATCGTATGAAGTGTACTTTTTTTACATAGGAGGTTTTGCTAGTGTTCGGACATTTTTGTTACCGACTGTACTTAAATTTGAAAACCCATGTACTCGTTTTTGAGTATACTGACATATTCAAAAATGAGATTGATCAATAAGAATCCCAATATCCCCATGTTTGTGTACTCAAAAATGAGTACATGGGTTTTCAAATTAAGCATATATTGTTTCGGGGCTATTTTGAGACTTTATATTTTATTTTGAAACTAAAGAATGCGAAAAATGTATTAAGTGTAATTTTCGCACACTGTAGTTTCGGTAAAAAAAAAAAAAAAAACTAGTATGTTGTAGCCACTACATGGATTAAAAATTTATTAACAGGGAAGATTTTAAAAAATAAATAAATAAAATTTAAAATTTTATTTCTTAAAATTTAAATACGTTTTCGAAAAATTTTAATATATTTAATATTGTTATATTTCAATACATTTTGTACTTTTTTTTAAAAAATATAATACTAAGACAGTAATTTACAAAAACTAATGTATAACGTCTACATTCCTTCAAATGCGATTTGCATTTTCTTAGTATTGCCGTCGTCAGAAATAACATTATAAAAGCAATGTATAAATTTGTAGGGGAAAAGTTAACTGAATCGTCACATATAAATTTCTCTTTTCTGTTCATATGGACTACATGTATGGATGAGTGATTTTAGAGAATTCATTCACATTTAGTTTACATTTCGATGTAAGAAACAAATAATAGTAATTCTTACAGGGTGGGAGTATTTCGGAATGGGGAAATTCGGGGCGCCCCTCAGACGCCCTCTTTTTTATGGGGGTTGCTTCACTCCCGTTTCTATGGCAACCTTATTTCGATTCCTCCCTTCACAATTCATTCTGGAACAGCAAGTGCAATGGTTAAGGGAACGCGGAAATCTTTCGTTTGTTAATACTGTCTGGCAGAAGTTTTATTATTGCGTCACTGGTGTATTGTATAGGTGTCGGGTGGGCGGAATTGTTGATAGTGAAATCGGGATCGTTGCATTTGGCCACTAAGATCAAATCGGATGCTATCCGTTACCTTTCGAAATAATCTGGTGTGGCGTACATTCTACTTTTTCTTACTTTACATTATTATAAGTATATTATTACAATTTACGATAGAGGATCTGTAGTTGAATATTTACTAATTATTTTAAATAACAGTTCAAAATTCTTTTAGAATTTTTTATGTGAAAAACGTTTTAATGTGTGTGTATGGGAGGGGGCGTAGTTATCGCCACCCTCAGCTCTACATTCATAAAACAAATTAAAATTGTAAAAATTAAATCTATCTATCTCTCTCTCTCTCTCTCTCTCTCTCTCTCTCTCTCTCTATATATATATATATATATATATATATATAAATAATAGATAACGTAATAAAATTTAATCTTAAAATTTAGCAATTAATAGAACTAAAACAATAACAGCACACTAAAATATAGAACTGAATTTAACATAGAGGAAAGAATGACACAAAAAGTTGCGATATAGATGAGGAACCATTGAGTTACCACATTAACTTAAAATACTTACGCCGACCTGAAGGATAATAAAAAAGGACCATTAAACTTGTGAAAGAGAAAAAAGATAATAAACCACATAATCAATTGGATATAAATGCTTAAAATTAGAAATATACTTATCAAGGGGCGCATACTTCATAAAGCAGAGAAAGCTGCAATGATTTCGTAAAACGATATTGCTAATCATAACAATTTATATCATCTCACGCCCCGATCAATGCAGCAAAAAGACCTTAAAGAATGAGAAAAAAGTGAAAAATTAAATTAAAACAAAGGATAAATAAATATTGATAAAAATCTTAAAGGAAACCAAATTAATAACATGAAATAAGCAGAGTAACCACATGGAAAACAGTTAACACAAACTGGAAAAATGGTTGATGCCAAAACCTAAATTGAAGTTAAAATAATAGCTCGACAGATATCGATTAATCGAAAATACTTCAGAACAATTACATTAAAGATAAAATACACAGAGTAAATATTAAATGATAATGTTAAAATTAATACTAGTAGAGTTAAATTAAATCGTACCAAAAATATTAATAATTAAATCGTTTAAGATAAGGACTGAAGAATGAAGGTTAAAGACTACTAAGTACAAGCGCCATCTTTCGGTTAGCTATAATAACATTAAGTCAGTTATATAAGATGTATTGACTGAAAGATTAAGATAATTTAGAAGTATTAACAGCAAGATTAAAATAATTTTTAAGATTTTTATTTAAGATGTATTGACTGAAAGATTAAGATAATTTTAAGATTTTTATAGTCAAATTATTAAGTGTTAAGTTTTAAGAAGACATAATTACAAGCAATAATGCCAAAGAGCACAACTATAAGGATAAGAATTATAATGCGGTCATCATAAATTAAAATTAAAAATTAAAATTTAAAAGTTTTTTTTTTTTTTTTTTTAATTAATATTTATAAGATTTTATTTTTGTTATGCAAATATATGGATTGTTCAAACTTAACAAGGGAAGCCTCAAGTAGCCAGAAGCACATTGTAAAATTTAATGATAAAAGAGTTCAAAATACATAGTATCAACCAGAAAAAATAAAAGAGTTCAAAATACATAGAATCAACCAGAAAAAATAAGAATGTAACTTACAGCAATCCCCCCACGCTTTTTTTTTTTTTTTTTTTAATAAATTTTATTCAGCATCAAACCCCTCCCAGCCAACCAGCCAAACAACACCACCCTTCCTCCTTAATCAAACTTCTGCCCACCCATCCACCTGATTTTTTTTTTTTTTTTTTTTTTTTTTTTTTTTAATTTTTAATTAAACCTTAGGGTTTTTTTTTTTTTTTTTTTTTTTTTTTTTTTTTGTGTGTGTGTGTGTGTTAGACAGAGACCCTTTTTGATAAACAAGTGAATAAATAATTTTTTTAGGATACCCAATTTTTGTAGCAACATTAATTATGTGAGAGATATTTTTGTTTTTAAACCTATCTGAACAAAGATTATGTATACGAAAGAGGTGATTGAGAATAATATTTCTGTAGACAGAGATATGAAGACAAGAGGTAAATTGTGTAAATAAATTTACTTTGAAACTAAAATCTTGTCTTTTGTCATACATATCAGTATAAATTTTACTACCATCAAGTTTAAGTTTTAAATCTAAGAAACTAATACAGTTATTGTTGAGATGATTATAAGTTAAGGTAAGGTGAGAAGGATATTCAAATTTAAATAAATTAGGCGAAAAATTATTGACATAAAAAATTATAATGTCATCAATGTATCGGTAAAAATAGACATTTTCAATACATAATCCCTGTTCATAATGGTAAAGGTATAAGTCAGCTAACATACTCGAGCTACATCCTCCTTGTGGAATACCGACCTTTTGAATATAAATCTTATTACAGTGTAGAATGTAATTGTTATGAATAATAAAATTTAAAAGTGTCTTAAATGAAGTTGCCGAAAAGCATTTTGGTAAAGATATTTGACTTTTAAATTTTTCAAAAAGGTTAAAGATGATACGATGAAGATCTGTTAAATTAATATTATTAAATAAGTCAGCAAAATCATAAGTCATGATATCAGTCACATTATTCATAGATAAGACATTGGCTTTAAGTTGATAACTATTTTTAAGGCAAAAGAAATTTTTTGATTTACTAATTAAGTCATAGATTTGTTTGAGAATATCAAGGAGAATTTTGTTAGCATTGTTGTTGTAAGTATTACACCCTACTGTGACAGTTCTGAATTTAATAGGATTTTTGTGAAATTTAGGGATAAGTACAATATAAGGATATTTAAAATTATTAAATGGAAGCTTTAGCAATTTATAAAAGCAGTGAATTTTGCGGTTATTGATTTTAAGATCATTATTGGTAGTATGAAAGTTAGTACTATTAGATATAGATGAACTGAGTAAAGAAAGATAATAATGTTTAAAGATTATTGCATAATTATTAGGAGATTTATCGACATAAGTAATAACAAAGTTTTGTTGCAATTATTTGATAGATTTAAAGAGATTTGATTTATTGTATTGTGTGAGATTTGATCTATGTTGAATTAATTCAGCTTTAAGTTTTGAAATTACTAAAAATTTCCATTGATTGAAATATTCAATAGGTTTATTATAAGAGATGGAGAGTTTATAAATAAACAAATCAATATCATAAGAAAACTGTTGTATAATCTTTGAAATATTAGTTTTTGAAGGGAGTCGATATTTAGTACCATATTCCATAAATTTCTTTAAATTTGAGTCATTAATAATATTAAGATCACCAGTAATAATATGTGCATGATCTCTGTCAACATATTTTACATTTGAGGGATGAGCACAACTACAAGTCACATGAGAAGATAAATTAGACTTAGAGACTGAATTATAGTTAAAAAGCAGGCGACCAAGTGTAATAGGATATTTAAAGGTACGAGAAATATGAATGTCTTTAATAGGAAACATGCATGATTTATCATTAAGAATAGATGAAATATTAATGCTATTAAATATTTGATTAGAATAATTTAGAATAAGCTGTGAATTTGATTGGATTTTGTGAGGTTTTTTAGAGATATTTAAATTGAAGAGTTTAAGTCTGTATAATATTAAATCATAGAAAATATCAGAAAAATGTTGATTATAGGATTGGTTTTTAAATACACTTAAGTAAGTGGACAAATACTTTTTTCTGATAGCAAATATAAACTTTCTAATGTAAATCCAATCATAATGGTTAAGATAATTTGACTGTAAGGCAAGAATATTTTTGATAATGAGATTTTTTGATATTAAACCATTAGTAGATTTATTGGATTTGTTACCTCTTTTTGAACGAGAAGTTTTCTGGTTGACACTATGATTTAGTACAGAGTAAACAGGGGAGTAATCATGAAGGGGATTAATGTTAGTATAAACCTTAACAACCATATTAAAATATTCATGATTCAAGCCATATGGATAAATTGTATTAAAATATTTCATGTAGTTAGATTCAAAGAAAAGGCGCTCACTTTTATTTTTTTGAATCCTAAGAATTTCAATAGTACATGAGCAGAAATTGTGTAAATTAAAATGTCTTAACTCAATAGTTGATTTACTGTTAAGGACAGGTGATGATAACTTTTTTGAGTCTGAGCGATGTTGATTAATTCTAATATGTAAAGGGGTGGAAGTTTCACCAATATACTTCATTTTACAGATACCACAACCTTATTTGTATATAACATTATAAACCTGACAGAAAGGAAACAATTTTGAATCATTATAAATTTGGGACTGTAAAGCATTAGGGCATGTTTTGCAACGAGAAGAATCACACTTTCTAAATTTAAGATTGGAAGGAGGAGAGTATAGGTAGCTTGATGTCGATCCAGGAATATCCCTATAAATATTCCTGTACCGGGCACAATACTGAGGGAAACCAAAGCATTTCTTGCCAGGCACTACTAATTTACTGAGAACATTCATAATAAAAGAGTGATTTTATATAAAATAAGTAAATCAATTTTAATTTGCAAGTATTATATATTAAAACTATCATTGAGAAAATAAATAAATAAAATTCTTGAATAAGTAGAGAGATAATAAAATTGAAAAATCATGAATAATAAAGCTTGAAACATAGACTTCAACCTATACATATCCACCAACATATTGAAAATCACAAATTTAATATTAAACATTCTTGATTAAAGTAGGCATACATAAATAAAAATTAATCATTTAATCTGGGATAATTACATAATAAACTATACAAAATATTTACAAAAGTTCCAATCCAAAGTAAAATTCAACCCGAAGCAATATGATTATAAACCAAACAATCAAAATTAAATGACTAAAATTGAATAAATTAACTATTGAAAAACTATAATGGAATAAGTGAATAATAAATGCTCATGATGTCAAAATTTAACCACATGAAACTTAAGAAAATTATGCATAAGTTAACCATTGAAAAACTATAATGGAATAAGTGAATAATAAATGATCATTATGTCAATTTTCAACCACATGAAACTTAAAAAAATTATGCATAAATACTTTTAAATTTAATAATAATTGTCAAAACTCATTTATGCACAAACAAAATACTTTTAAATTTAATAATAATTGTCAAAACTCATTTATGCACAAACAAACTACTAAAGGAATAACCCAATTTTGAACTTAGATAAAACAGTTCTACATCAAAGAGCCATTAAATGCATAGATCCACAAAAAGCCAAACATTGTATATGAATAACAATTGAAATAATACACATCAGAAAAAGCGCCATTGCAGCTGTAATCAAAGTGCATGTAAACTTTTAGAATATTGATGGTAAGCCAAATTGGCAAACAAACGTATATATATATAATAATATATACATTAATATATAAACATGATTTTAAATAAATGAAAAAACTATTTATATTAAACAAAATACATTTAAATTTAATGCGCATAAGCAGCAGATAGAATTTAAATGCAAATATAAATAATAGATAACGTAATAAAATTTAATCTTAAAATTTAGCAATTAATCGAACTAAAACAATAACAGCACACTAAAATATAGAACTGAATTTAACATAGAGGAAAGAATGACACAAAAAGTTGCGATATAGATGAGGAACCATTGAGTGACCATATTAACTTAAAATACTTACGCCGACCTGAAGGATAATAAAAAAGGACCATTAAACTTGTGAAAGAGAAAAAAGATAATAAACCACATAATCAATTGGATATAAATGCTTAAAATTAGAAATATACTTATCAAGGGGCGCATACTTCATAAAGCAGAGAAAGCTGCAATGATTTCGTAAAACGATATTGCTAATCATAGCAATTTATATCATCTCACGCCCCGATCAATGCAGCAAAAAGACCATAAAGAATGAGAAAAAAGTGAAAAATTAAATTAAAACAAAGGATAAATAAATATTGATTAAAATCTTAAAGGAAACCAAATTAATAACATGAAATAAGCAGAGTAACCACATGGAAAACAGTTAACACAAACTGGAAAAATGGTTGATGCCAAAACCTAAATTGAAGTTAAAATAATAGCTCGACAGATATCGATTAATCGAAAATACTTCAGAACAATTACATTAAAGATAAAATACACAGAGTAAATATTAAATGATAATGTTAAAATTAATACTAGTAGAGTTAAATTAAATCGTACCAAAAATATTAATAATTAAATCGTTTAAGATAAGGACTGAAGAATGAAGGTTAAAGACTATTAAGTACAAGCGCCATCTTTCGGTTAGCTATAATAACATTAAGTCAGTTATATAAGATGTATTGACTGAAAGATTAAGATAATTTAGAAGTATTAACAGCAAGATTAAGATAATTTTTAAGATTTTTATTTAAGATGTATTGACTGAAAGATTAAGATAATTTTTAAGATTTTTATAGTCAAATTATTAAGTGTTAAGTTTTAAGAAGACATAATTACAAGCAATAATGCCAAAGAGCACAACTATAAGGATAAGAATTATAATGCGGTCATCATAAATTAAAATTAAAAATTAAAATTTAAAAGATTTTTTTTTTTTAATTATTATTTATAAGATTTTATTTTTGTTATGCAAATATATGGATTGTTCAAACTTAACAAGGGAAGCCTCAAGTAGCCAGAAGCACATTGTAAAATTTAATGATAAAAGAGTTCAAAATACATAGTATCAACCAGAAAAAATAAAAGAGTTCAAAATACATAGAATCAACCAGAAAAAATAAGAATGTAACTTACAGCAATCCCCCCACGTTTTTTTTGTTTTATTTTTATAAATTTTATTCAGCATCAAACCCTCCCAGCCAACCAGCCAAACAACACCACCCTTCCTCCTTAATCAAACTTCTGCCCACCCATCCACCTGATTTTTTTTTTTTTTTTTTTTTTTTTTTTTTTTAATTAAACCTTAGTTTTTTTTTTTTTTTTTTTTTTGTGTTAGTTGTGTTTTTTGTGTGTTCACCCTTTTTGATAAACAAGTGAATAAATAAATTTTTTAGGATACCCCATTTTTGTAGCAACATTAATTATGTGAGAGATATTTTTGTTTTTAAACCTATCTGAACAAAGATTATGTATACGAAAGAGGTGATTGAGAATAATATTTCTGTAGACAGAGATATGAAGACAAGAGGTAAATTGTGATATATATATATATATATATATATATATATATGTATATATATTTAATTGCCCACAGACGTAAGGTACTTGAATGCCTGCAATTTCACCCAGAGACATCATGCATTTGAATAACGTTTTATGCAATGTACACGAACTATATTTACAATCTTAACAAAAAGTTTCAAGTAGTATTCCTATGTGATGCCGATTTAGAATATTCAGTTTGGACTTCTTACCAATGGCATTTGTTTTTAAAGTATGCTGAAAACAGCCACACACACACTCACACACAGACAGACCAACTGCTTAAAACCTGTTTTTTCTCAAACTATGTAAATACAGTAAATTTTTTTTGAAAATTTAACCTAAAAACCTTATTTTATTTGCCTATAGATAATAAAAAGTAAAAAAAAAAAAAGAAAAGAAAAGAAAAGAAAAGAAAAAGGTGCATCTTTCTTATATGGGACCCACAATAAGTCTCCAAATTGTGTTCAAAGCATGTAGCCAACTTAGAGGTAGTCCTAAAAAGTAATTAAAATGATTAAAAAAATTAGAATTTTTTTTTAAATAATAATTATAATAATTCTATAATAATAATATTATTAACAACAATAAATATAAAAGAAATAAAGAAATAATAGCAATAAAAATTTACAATAATCAAATTTCTTTAAAAACAATCAAGATAATTAGTAGTAAGTTTATGCATAATTAGAGCCCTTATTGCAATGAAATATTAAAAGAATATATGAAACGTATTAATTTTATTATTATTATTATTTTAGCGCACAAAAGATGTTTCTTTCAATCTGCAGATAAACCATTGCTACGAAAAATGTGTCGAATGACTTCAAAATCATGCATCACTGACAAATTAGGAAACATTTACCCTTATTTTCCATGTTCAGGACAGAGGATTTTTATCATCTCAGAAAAGGATAACCTTAAATGTCGAAAGAAAGTAATCCCCCCCCCCCTCCCTTATAGACGACATCTTAAAAAAGGCATTTTTTCAGGTTTTATTTTATTTTATTTTAAAGTTGATAACTTTGTTTTAAATTATCTCGCATACATGGTCGAATCGTTTGTTTTAAAAGTACTGTTTTTTTTTTTTTTTTTTTTTTTTTTTTTAATACTCATATTAAAAATTTACACGCCAAGAAGACATTTCATCTCTTACCATGTACTTCTCTGCTATTTTTGGAATTCCAATCTTTGAACATGTTGCCTTTTAGCTTAGTAAGCGTTAAAATAATAATAATAATAGTAATAATAAAACGTTTTATTTCAAACTCGGACCTATAATTTTCAATCTTGGAAAGAAATATTTAAAATCATTAATATATACTATATATATATATATATATATCCAATCTTGGAAGTTCTAAAGATTTAAGAATTATTAAAATAAAAATACATTAAAATAGTGAATTTAATTATTAATGTAATTGCTCATTTGTAGAACCTTTATCGATTAATCGAGTGGTCTCGATATTAATTTTTCTTATCAGTATAGTTCTGTTGGCAACTTGTTATGTGTTACTCTCTGAGATTAGAGTCCGCATGACATGTTGTTAAGTACTATATATGTATATATATATATACAGTATATATTAAGTACTATATATACAGTCTGTAACAAAAGTATCCGAACACTAGCAAAAATTCCTATATAAAAAAAGTAGAGTTAATACTGTTTTGTTAAATAAATCCTTGTCGAATCATGTTCTTAGACTGACTAAGAATATATATTCTTACTAAGATAAAATGAAACATTTTCAAAGAGTAAAATTCAAAAAGCAGAATTGAAAAATTTCATTTTTGAATGAGATACCTTTCTAACATGAATCAACAAAAATCCCACAGGATTACACGAGGAGGAAGAAGGGGTGACTTTGAATATGACTAATGTGCAATTTAAAGTTTCAATTTAGCATCGGTTTTCAGATGATAAAACATAAAAACACAGCACTTTACACGTTAAAATTCAAGTCAAGAGACTTAGTTTAAAAGTTTACAGTATACAAGTTAAAAGGAAGAACATCACGACGTTTCGTCCAAGCATAGTTACTTGTGGACATCCTCAGGTTCAGCTCGCTTACTGCCAGCGTCTTGATCTTTTAATATATCTAGAATGGGTTGCCATACTCTCGCCAATTCCTTAGAATGTACATAATTGATGGCGCGTTTATTGTATTTTATTATCTCTATTTTTTCTTGTATTTCAAGTTTAATCAGATTTGAGGGGGTTGCTATTATTTCAGCTTGATTCCATAAAGGTTTTGCATTTTTATTTTCTAGTATGTAATCTTTAAGAGCTGTATTTCCGTACGGGGATCGTAAAGAATATTGATGTTCAGAAATGCGTTTTTTTAAACTTCTTTTTGTTTTTCCTATGTAATAAACAGTGTCATTTTCAATTTCGATAGGTATTTTATACACGCCTTTTTGGGGAGGGTTAATTCGATGTTTAATTTTTAACAAGCTTTGTAATTTTTGTGTTTTAAATTAACCCGAATTAACCCTCCCCAAAAAGGCGTGTATAAAATACCTATCGAAATTGAAAATGACACTGTTTATTACATAGGAAAAACAAAAAGAAGTTTAAAAAAACGCATTTCTGAACATCAATATTCTTTACGATCCCCGTACGGAAATACAGCTCTTAAAGATTACATACTAGAAAATAAAAATGCAAAACCTTTATGGAATCAAGCTGAAATAATAGCAACCCCCTCAAATCTGATTAAACTTGAAATACAAGAAAAAATAGAGATAATAAAATACAATAAAAGCGCCATCAATTATGTACATTCTAAGGAATTGGCGAGAGTATGGCAACCCATTCTAGATATATTAAAAGATCAAGACGCTGGCAGTAAGCGAGCTAGACCTGAGGATGTCCACAAGTAACTATGCTTGGACGAAACGTCGTGATGTTCTTCCTTTTAACTTGTATACTGTAAACTTTTAAACTAAGTCTCTTGACTTGAATTTTAACGTGTAAAGTGCTGTGTTTTTATGTTTTATCAATTTGATCTATACACGTGTTGAAAACAATTACTCATCCGGTTTTCAGATGAACAACGCTGAAAAAGATATTCTACGATTTATTTATTTTTATAAATTTTAACCAGTATTTCAGATCTCTCACAGTCACAAATCTAAATCTAATCTACATCTAAACATTTTACAAGTGTTTAAACTGACTTTACCCTATAAACAGAATTTAACGCATGATCTGCAGACAATATATTGCAAAGAATTGCGTAATCTATTTAATGAATGAGAAATTTCAAGAATCCACGGCTTATCTAACGAGACTTCTAACGTTAATTTGTTAATCCTGACTTATTTATGACTTCGAAGGCTTGCAATCAATTAATCCAGAGCAAAGGTATCGAAAACTATTAAGGAACAAAGGGCAAAATTAATGGATGCAGTTTAAAAATTAGATATATTGTGTTTTTATTGCTTGCAGTAAAATATACGGAGTAGAGGTGAGGAACTAATGTTGAATGATAAAAAAAGAGAATTTTGAAATCAAACACTTTATATTGCAAAAACATGCAACAATTGTTTCGAGTCGAAATAATAAAAAAGCATAATTTTTCTCCAGGTGAAAAAAATGTAGGCATGACTGTGAAATGAAAGCAGCAACGCCAGATGAAGTTTTGTGCTTAATTATTTCTACCAATTTTTAAACAATTGTTGCAGTTTATGATGTTTACTTACAAAGTTCTTATTCTGTAGATTTAATGATGTCTTGGATCTTCGTATAATGTTGAAATCGTGCAATTTATTTCATGTAAATCCTCGTTCGAACACGACATATACATATTTTATTACTTACACACACACATTATATATTATTTTCAATATATTGCATTACATATATTATGACTTTAGATATATTATTATTATTTCATTATTCTAATAGAAAAATAAATAAAGTAAAAAATCTAAGGTCAGAGTGTACAATTTTTATTTATTAATACGACAGGATTGTTGCTTTCAGACATTTCGCTTTGCCATCATTTGTTGGGTTTCACTTTGAATGTGTCAAGATGTTCATCAACATCCAGTTTTACCATTTTATTTCTTTACTTATAACAATATGGCTAAACTGTAAAAAAAATTACACATTTGAAAACCGACTGTTAACTATTGAATTAACAAGTAGTAAAACGATTAAACAAAAGTCTCTTATTTCTGAGGGGTAAAAAATCTAAACCGTTCAAGAATTAAATAAAATACAAAACACAATGAAATATCTAAATTAGCCATTATTCTTACACGCTCTATGAATATTACTTCTTGCATCGTTTTCATTAGTAGAAGATTTTTGTAGACAATCGGATTCAAAATTATAGAGTGAACTATTTTTCGCACATTCTTACAGTTAAATAAAAACAAATAAATAAATAAATAAATTTTAATTTAATATTTTCTATTTGGAGTGGAAGAAATACATATGAATTTCTTTAAAAAATAAAAAATACAGTCAGCTCAGTTTTTAATTAAATTAATATAGTAACCGTTGCTAAGGAAACAACTTTATAATTTAAAAAGAAGAATGAATTTATTTATAAAATCATTGTACAAAATATACAAAACAGTCCCTGTTGTACTAACTAACGGATTGTTATTATTTATTTTTAAATTGTCCTTGTATTTCATTTGATTTTAATTGAATTTTTGTCATCCTTAATTTTTCAACAGCGTAAAAATCCTCAATTAATTTTATATAAATAACAACTTGAACCACCTTTATGTATATATTATTTAAAGTAAAATGGTAGTAGGTTTGTCGGTTGGTTGGTTGAATGAGTTTTATGTAGCGTTACGCTATGAAAATGGTAATAAGAAAGTTATTAATATAAAACTCATATAAAAGGAAAGGTGGTAAAGCATATTATATTTACGTTTAAACCGCCTAGGAAGTTGCTATTAATACACCGAATGATGATAAGTTTTGTTTTTCTTTTTTAAAGTTTGAGTTTTCATTAACTTGTTGGTGTTTCAACAAAGCTCTAATTATTCAAATTTTAATGAAAAAAAATTTATAAATATTTTTAATTATTTAAAATTTAATGTAAGTTAATTTTAAAAAGTGGAACAGGTGGAGTGTGGTCACTATCTGAAGCAATAAGGAAAATGGTTTTATAATTCTCTCCTTAGCTAAAATGAAACACACTGGCTGCAACAGGCGAAAGCATATATTTATTACTTATGCATTTTTTTAGAATTGCTATTCTTTATTGCATTCAAATATTTCAAAATCTTTTACATTTATTGCGAAACGCGTTTTTACAACTATTCTTAGTATAATTTGCACTTGTTTCTGTGATTTTTCTCTAAATAAATTTTCTAATCAAATGTGTATGTTTATATATACATAAAAATCATTTTTATGTATATTATGTATCATTTTTATTGTTGCAGCGGATTAAACATCTTCTCTCAACTGATCTTGTCCATCTACCATCTTGTCTAGTTCGACTTTCATCGCCTCTTTCAATAGATCTTGTACGATTTTTATCTCCTCTCTCAGTTGATTTTGTGGGTTTTCATCTCCTCTCTCAGCTGATATTGTCCGGCTTTCATCTTATTTAATCCAGCTTTCATCTCCTCCCTCCTAGACTGGCTTTCACCTCCTCTTGTCCCGGTTCTATCTCGCCCTCGTGTAGTCCGACTTTCACCACCTCTTCTTTCACTTTCTTTATTATGTTAGAGTTAGACATACTTCTAGTTAGTGGCATTCAATGGACTTCCCATTTATTTCCAATTTGACTGTAAATCTATTTTCACTGCAGTAGTCCAATTGAGGCAGAAAAGAGATTTAATCCGTTGGGACAGTATGCATATTATGTATATACTGTTTACATATTTTAATAGTTTCGTCGACAATGGCTATTTTTTCATCTACAAAATGTTGAAGTCTTTAATTATCTATTCGTGATGCATGATTTTAATTTCTTGCTACATTATTAATTTTCTTTTACTTTATTTATTTATTTTACTTTCTTCTATTTGTATTAGAAAAAAAAAATATATATATTATTGAAAATTTTTGCTGGATTTAAACGTCTGAGTCTCCCAAACACGATTTGAGCATTTTTAAAAATAACTGTCTGACTATGTGTTAGCAAACATTTATAAATGCTGTATCTCATGAACTAATGGACGGAATGCAATGTAAGTTTGTATTTGATTGCGCCTTGACTTATACTGGTTTGCATTAGCTTTTGGAATATATCACCTAACAGTTGTCGCCGCCGTCCCGTTTTTTCAAAATTTTTAATGTGGCAGCATAGTATAAAATTTTGCATAAATATACAAAATATGAATTTTTATAACCAATCATTATGAAATTAATATATATATGTATATATATATATATATATATATATATATATATATATATATATATATATATATATAATAATGTCACATCCGTTTCTTTTCCTTTGGAGAAAGAATTGTTCCAAGGGTGTAAATTTTACTACGAGTTTTTTTTTTTTTTTTTTTTTTTTTTCGAAAGAACTGGTCAATACATTTAAAACAAGCCGTAAACCATAGATATGTGATAATTTGAAACAAATTTATTGTTATTTTCCCCCTCAAAAAAGGGCGGGGGATCTAAAATGTCTTCTGTAGGGAGCAAATTTAACTTTTTTTCAATATTTAGAGATATATATTTAAGAAATGAAAACTATTTCCACTCACCATGGAAGATAATTTTGATAAATATTAATTTTAATGAATAATTTGAACAGCGTGAGTTTATATTTGAAAGTATAGAAAGAAGTTTTGTGATGCTGATGACCACAATGTACTAGATTTAATTAAAATCACCCATTCATTCTTTGAAGCACTCTCACTTTTACTGAATCCTGAAGTATAAGAAAGTGTTTCATAATCTATTAGGGATGCATGAATTTGCATTCTTGTTTTTTTTAACAATATTCACCCAACCATTGTCTGATTCATTTCCCCTTTTATTATAACTTTACCCATGGAAAAGTGTTACACAATTTAGGACTGATGCACGATTTTACTTTATTGGTTTTTATTATAACATTAATTTGTGTATATATACATATACGTGTTTATATTTATGCATACGAGTACAGATGTACATTAATTAAATAAAATTCTTCATTGTTTTACGTTTCACGGATTGCAACTATAACCATATCCTGTAATATGATAAAATGTTTATCAGTGATGCATGATTTTGCATGTGTTCGACACTTTTATGGTAATAAAATTTATCCATAGAGTTAAGGACATAGCCATCATGAACTATAAATAAATAGAAATATATGAACAAATAAATATATAAACAAAATTTTGAAAGATTCTTTTAACAAAATAAAGAATGACATTTTTTGGTACGAAGTTCCTTAACGCGAGTTGTGGTAGTGAGTTAACTAGCAGAAAACGTCACGTAACGAAAAACCGATACACACACTTTGTGGCAACTGTATCTCCAGAACTATTGCTCATAATTGTGTATAAATTTACATGTAGATGCACCTTGACCTAAATTAGTGCCTGTCAACTTTTGGTGTCAACCGCTCAACAGGTGGCGCTGCTATACAGCGATTTCCGCAATTTAAGGGGACGCTATATCTCAGGTTCTATTGCGTATAATCAAACAAAACTTGATATGTAAGAAGGTCATTATAAGGAACTATGCTGATTCAATTTGAATGCTTATCGGCCAAAAGGGGGCGCTGCTATATAAGCGATTTCCGTAATTTAAGGGAAGGCTATATCTCAGGGACTACAGCACAGAATTGCATAAAAATGTGTACGTAGATGTACCTTAACGTAAATTAGTTTCTATCAACTTTTGGTGTCAACCGCTGAAAAGGTGGCGCTGCCACACAGTGATTTCTGCAATTTAAGAAAAGGCTGTATCTCAGATTCTATGGTGTATAATCAAACAAAACTTGATATGTGAGGAGGCCATTATGAAATATTATGCTGATTCAAGTTAGATGCTTTTAGGCCAATAGATGGAGCTGCTATACTGGAAAATTCCTCGATAACGGGAAGGCTGTATCTCAACTTGTGTGGCATAAAACTCTACGAAACTTGATATATGAGATAACCATTATAATAACGCATTTTTTAAGATGTTATTTACAGACAATAAAACAGTCTTTATTTGGATATTTAGTGTTAGTTTTCTCTAAGGTGAAAATCATTCGCATTCACCATGTTAGATAATTTTAATAAATAATAGTTTTAATAAATTATTTGCCCTTTGTATAGGAAAATATAGAAGAAAGTCTTGTGGCGGCCACAACATACTAGTTTTATTTTGTTTTATTATTTTATTTTAATATAATTTATTTTTTTATATTTAATTTTTAATAAACAAATATTTTCGCTGAAATATTAAATGCAACTTTTTAATTTGATTCCTTACTTTACATTATTTGCATTGAGAAAAAAAAAAAAAAAAGGTAGAAAATAAACAATGAAATAGTGAGAGAGAGAGAGAATGAACAATCTAGATCTTTATATCAAATCAAATTCGGAATTGGAGCCTGACTGGGGTCCCCGACCGCACATACTTTTTTTTTTTTTTTCCGATATTATAATTGTGAAATAACAACACACACACACACACACACACACATATATATATATATATATATATATATATATATATATATATATATATTAATTTTACGGACGAAACTAATTTGTCCAAACCGGAAATGTTAGACATTTAAAAATTTACATTTTTTAATACTAATATTATACATTTGCTCAAACTACACATAACTGAAAAAAAAAAAAAAAAAAAAATGTTTATTTTAATCGTATCTATTACCCTCAAAATTAGGTGTAGTGTTCGTTTTAAAGTTGTCTGTGTTTACTTTACTACTAAGGAAACAAATTAATATTAACATTTTAAGAAAAATGATTAATTAATTTTCAATATTCCGTACCATGCATTTTTATAATAGTACAAGAAGCGCTCTTCTAAAAGCAACTTAACATTTTTTAGGATAATGGCTTTCTGAGTATCGTTTTCTCAAATAGTGGAGAGTTGCCAGCAAAAGATATTATCTTTGATGGAGTGAGAATAGGGTATCGCGTCGAGTTTGCAAAGCTCTTACAATGCAATTTCATGCCGAAATTGCATCCAACTTTAAACAGATGGAAAACACAAGCAGAACAATTTTATTTTTCTCCATAAAGACCAAAAACAGTATTTTTTTTTTTTTTTTTTTAGTTATATTTTAATGAGATATGTAGTTCAAAATTAATTACTTATGCGGAATGAAAATTTAAAATTAAATTCTTAATAATAAGTAAATATTGTGATAAAAATCAAAGTAACATTTAAAATGAGATAAAGATTTAAAAATTTTTTAAACTTTAAAAATACATTTTATTAAAAACATTAAAATACACGACAGACGTTTCGGCTAGAAAACTAGCTCTCCCCAGAGTCAAACACACAAAGCACAACATTTACAAAAAATTTAATAACACATCAGAACAAGATTAAATATTCAGGAGGAATAGCTTTAGCCTCGTTCAAGGCAGAAAGTTGCATTTTAGTAAAAGCGCCCTCTAGAAAAATACGGGATTCATATATATTAACATTAGAAGCTAAAATTTTAAAGTTATCAAAATCAGGAATATGATCACTATTGAAAGAATGGATTACGAGTTTCGATCTTAAATTACCTGCTTTATATGAGCGTTTACGTTCCTTTAATCTAATAAATAAAATTTTTCTAGAGGGCGCTTATACTAAATTGCAACTTTCTGCCTTGAACGAGGCTAAAGCTGTTCCTCCTGAATATATAATCTTGTTCTGATGTGTTACTGAATTTTTTGTAAATGTTGTGCTTTGTATGTTTGACACTGAGGAAGGCTAGTGTTCTAACCGAAACGCCTATCGTGTATTTTAATGTTTTAAATTGAAATGTATTTTTAAATTTTTTTAAAAAAATTTATTCATTATCTCATGTTACTTTGATTTTAATATATTAATGAGACGTATAAATTATGTTTAATTTTATTAAATATTGTGATAATATTATCATAATTATAAATTTAAAAAATTATTTTTAATATTAAGACGGAGTGTAAAGGCAGAGTAAATTTGCTGTGCCTTTTTATGATGAATGAGAGAAAAGTTATTGCCTATTGGAACCTGTCCATCATTTATTGAATATATCATTAAAATGTAACCATGACTTAAATAAGGTCTAATACTATTTACTATTAGAGCTATCACTAGTTTGAAAGTATCCTGTATATTTATTGCAATATAAATAAATAAATTAAAAAAAAATCTGCAAACCTACTTAAAAGATCTCTTTTAATAAATTAAAAAACGTTCGACATTATCATTCCATACGATATAAGAAATGACTCTGGTGGCATATTCCTTAAAGTTTTTCAAAAGATAATAATAATTTTCTGTGTATCTTTTCTCGAAAAAAGCATTCAATCGCACATTTTTTTTTTTTTTTTTTTAAATCTACAAATACATTCCATTTAGGGCAAAATTGGTTATTTACAGTAAAGAGAAATTCAAATTAAATCCGTAAATAATAAGCGGAGCTTGAGAGTAATATTATTAAAAACGTCATTAACAATTTTTAACATGACAAGAAAAGTAAAGAAATAATACCGTTTTCAAAAAAAGTATAAAATTGGTCGTGAAGTTTTGCGTTGTTATTACCTGCAGAATCTTATCAAACTTTGTCAAAATTTTTATCATAAAAATATGGTTTTTAAAAAAGATCTACTACTTTTTTCAATTAAAGTTATAACTAATTTAAAAAATCCCTGTATATCTCCTTCTTCTTCAAGGATTAGCTTGGGAGTCTGCTCCGGCTTTTTGGTCTAACCACCGTTTTCTGGGTCTGCCGCGGTCTCGCTTGCCCCCTTGGAAGAAGGCAACTCTCGGCAGCCCTGTATATTTATAGCAATATAAATTCAATTCAACTTTCTTGTATGTAAGCTAGCACAAAAGAGCTTTCTAATTAATTAATAAGCATTTGACATTATCATTGCTGATGACACGAGAAGTGTTAGTCCTCATGGTGGCATATCTCAAGTTCGTTAAGATAATAGTGTCGTTTTCTCGAAAAAGTGGATAGTTGCCAAGAAAAGATATTAGTTCTGATCAAATTAGAGCTGCGGTTCATATCGAGTAAGCACACTTTTAGAACGTTATTTAAACTCAAAAACTAGTTGATTTAAATAGCTCTAAAATGTAAAATAGACCTTTTTTTTTTTTTTTTTTTTTTTTTGCTAAATACCAAGTCTACGGAATGAAATTAAATCGATAGGAGAATATAATTATTTCTTTCATAGGACGGGAAAATGCAAATTATGAATAGGGCAAACAATAATTCTAATAGTACAGACAGAGAAAAAATTGTTTAAGCACGAATGTTGCAAGTTTAAGATAAGCATTTCCAATAATGAGTGTATGGTGTGTGTAATATGCTGATTAAGGCTGATCGTCTACATCAGGGACACAGATCTGAAGAAAATTCCCCCCCCCCCCTTATTGAAGGTGTTTTTGAAATGTCCTATCCTGTATTCATGCCAATTTAGGATAAAAACATGGAAAAATCCGAAAGGCTAGGTCAATAAGCGCGTCTTATTTTCATTAACATTTTTCATTTAACAGATTTGAAAACAGAATCTATCAGGCATTTTCATACTGGGGCTCTTTATATATATATTAACAATATTATAAAACATATAGAAAGCCGAACAACTGATACAAGATCACTGAAACGACATAGGCCAATAAGAATAAATTTTCATATATATAAATATATAAAGGAGGATGGGTGGTGTTGTTTGGCTGGTTGATTGGGAGGGTTTGCTGTTGAATTAAAATTAAAAAGGGGGGAAAAAAAGGATTATTGCTATTGCAAGTTACATTCTTCTTATTTTTTCTGGTTGATATTATGAATTATGAACTCTTTTTTTCGTTAAATTTAATTGGGTGCATTTAGCTATTAGTGGCTTCCCATGTTTAGTTTGAACAATAAATCCAATTTAATAACAATAATAATAATATAAAATTAAATTAAATTAAATTAAATTAAAAAAAAAAAAAAAAAAAAAAAAAAACTAATAATTGATGACTGCTTTGTATTGCTTATTCTTACATGTGTGCTTTTTGGGATTAATGCTTGTGATTGAGTCTTTTTACAACTTAAAATTTTATTCTTATTAATAACTTTGAATTTAAGATTAATTATTTTAGGATTAATATATTAAGATCAACTAATTTAGTTTAAATATTTTAGGTTTAACATTTTCAAGATCCACTAATCAAATCTCTAATTATTTAAATGGTGCCACATATTCTCTTAATTCCTGAATTTAAAACTTCTTAAAAAGACTCCTTATACCATTGGTTTGTTTGAACCTGAATTAATTTAACTGACTTATTGTTTATCTAGCTAAACGCTAGATGGCGCTTGCTCACTGCTGACTTAATGTTTTCTAACATTAATTTCCTTTCTATGAAAGTTTTAATGTCCATTGATTTACGTACAATTTAAATTAAAATTTAACTAGTTTAAACTTTAACTAACTTAAAATTAAAATTTCACTAACTCAATAAAGAATTATTCAGTGAATTTAATCGTTAATGAAACAGCTCAGACGTTAATTCTTTATCGATTAATCGATGTTTGCGATGCTTTTATTTTTAATTTCAATAGTTTGTTGGCATCTTCCTATTCTCCAGTTTGTGTAAAAGTTTTACGTGTGGCTACTCTGCTTTTTTATTGTTTTCTCTCTGGATTCCTTCCCTAACAGCATAGTTAGGCTTAACTTATCCACAGTACATCTTAAGGACGTTACTGGGATGCCTTTTAATCCAGAAGATATCTTGAAGATATCCTGAGGAGGCGATGTGCTGTCTTGGTTAATGATATGATTTAATAATTTATTTAATTTCTCATTCAAAATGGTTTTGCTGCCTCGATTGGGGCTGGAACAATATAAATTGCTATGATTAGCTATATTGTTTTACGAAATCGATGCAGCTTTCACAACTTCATGAAGTATATGCCCCCTGACGAGTTTTTACTTCTAATTTTAAGCATTTTTATCCAATTATTATTTCTGTGGTCCTTTAGTTATTTTCTCTGTCATTAAGTTTAATGGTCCTTTTTTTATTATTATCATTCATGTCAGCGTAAGTAATTTAAATTGTTATTGTCTCTTATTGGTTCTTAAGCTGTATCGCAACATTTTTGTGTCAGTCTTACCTATAAGTTAAAATCAGTTCTATTTTTGTTATGTTGGTATTATTTTGTATCTATTAATTGCTAAATTTTAAGGTTAAATTTTATTACGATATCTATCATTTATATGTAAACTATATATATTGTTGCGCACTCTGAGCTCGTGAGTTGTCTCTGAATGGAAGGCGAATCTTGCAGAGATTCAAAAGTTTATTTACAGAAAATTCGAGAAGATTACAGGTCTATAAACCAAGTATCAATTTCACTTTCACCAGAAAACACAGCTTAAAAAACAGCTGACAACATCAAATTCACAGCGTAAACTGTAACATAGCATTAACACGCAGCAATATGCTATAATCAGCAGGACAGACTTAGCCAAGCAGAGCTCTATTTAGGCAAATGTGAATGTTTTTCAAAAATTGTTATTATATATATATATATATATTAAGTGTTTTGCTTATAACTACAATGGATTTCTTTAAAACTTTACAAAATTTACAGAGCAATTGACAAAACATTATTCTGAAACATAAAATTCCTACGTGTAATATTCGCTGAGATAAGAGTATTAACATTTTATGTTAGTACATATTATTTTACTGCGCATGCGCGGAAGATAGAAACATTTTTATTACATAAGTTGAAAGCTAAATATATTTGGCAACTTTCGTCAGAAGTTCATTTGAATAGAGTAAAAATTAAGCAAATTATCGGCAAAAGAACGAGCTAGATTTTATGTATTATCCAGAGTTGAAATTTTGTAAAGGGTTTTTCACATGCCGTGTATTTAATGTGAGATCCAATTATTTCAACCCCGTTGCTAGTGTTCTTTTTTGTGAAAAACCCCAAATCTTAGTAAATAAATAAATATATGTTAGAATTATAAGCTTATAAGGGATTTTTCACAGAAAAAGAACTTTAGCAACATGGTTGAAATAATTGGATCTTCAAATTAAATATGCAGCATGTGTAAAACCCCTTATGAAATTTCAACTCTGGAAAATACCTAAAATCTAGCTCGTTCTTTTGCCGACAATTTGCTTAATTTTTACTCTATTCAAATTAACTTTTGACAAAAGTTGCCAAATATATCTAGCTTTCAACCTATGGAATAAAAGTTTTTCTATCATTCGCGCATGCTCAGTAAAACAATATTTAATATAAATGCTCACATCTAAGCAAATATTACACGTGTGAATTTTATGTTTCGGAATAATGTTTCTCAAATGTTTTGTTAATTTTTCTGGAAGTTTTGTAAATGTTTATGAAAATCCGTTCTAGTTATAATCAAAAAACTTGCCAAAAAAATTAATAATTTTTGAAAAATAAAAAAATAAAATTATAGCTTTCTAAATAACTACGCAATCAATACAACAAACCATTTGAATATTGTAAATAGTACGTGCAAACAATGTGTTACAAGTCATTTGTAGCTTTTTATGATACAGGGTGATCCAAAGTATTCGCGCTCTCTTTCAATCTGTGGTTGGATCTCTAATTGCACTCTAGACTTTAAATCGATTAGGGAAAAATGTTAGTTTTTAAATGTTCTTTGTGTGTCAGGTCATTTCGTCCAGTACTTTTTCAGAAAACCGAAAAAATATCCAATATATATATATATATTAATAATTTGATCATCTACTGTATATAAAATTCTGTGCATTAATTCTTTATTTAGAGCCACTACAAATTTTTTTGTCACACAAGTCTGCGGACAGACGGACATTTTCTAAAAATGGTCAAATCTTTCAAGCCATCTCAACTCATGTAAATTCACCAAAAACCGAAATTCAGAATTTTTTATAAATCCAATTGTACTTTAAAATTCTATCTTAAATCTGGCCGATGTAAATTTTAGATCACTTTGTATTACCGCGATCTACTAATATTCCGCTGATTACGGGTTAGAATAGTTAAAAGTAACTACAACCTCAAAATGTAAAAAGTAATGAAAAATATAAACTAAAGTCAAGTGTTATTAACTTCTAAAGTTCCTTTACCATTTATTATATCGTACTAAAGGGTTTTCCATTAAGAGTAATACAATAATAATAATATAATAATAATAATAATAAAAACATAAATTATTCAGTGAGACACTTTTTTTTTTTTTTTTTTTTTTGAAGCTTACATTATGCCATTAAGTATGAAAATAATATCGTTCATGTGAGTACCACGACTTCTCTGTACATACCGCATTCTGTCAACCCAATTTCCCATCACTCTTTCACATAAATTTGGTGTTATTTCACGAATAACACGTTCAATGTTGGATTTTAATTGCTCAATTGTTACTGGATTATCAGCATAAACTTATGACTTAACATATCCACAAAGAAAAAAAATCGCAATCGATCGAGTCGATTAACTGAATTATGTCGTCCAAGAATTCTTCTCAAATTTCTCTCAGTATTCACTTATGAACACTGATTTTGATAAAACGATTTAATAATTTCGAAACGTTGCTCAAGAGTGTATCTTTACATGATTAAATGGCATAGTATACTAAACACAAATGAGACAAGAAATGTCAAGAAATAATACGCAGTGTTGCCATTCTAACCATTTAAAATCATCCCTATTGGAAAACCCTTTACAAGTGGTTGGTAAATGAAAGATTGGGATGTATTTTCTTTGAGAAGATTAAGATTCTAAATATAAAAAGAATTTAACAAAATATTAATTAATTAAAAATATATACACTTTTAAATTACCTTGTTAATTTTGAACCACCTTGTAAATTATTTTGAATCACAAATTTGGTATAAAATAGATTTAAAAAAAAAAAAAAAAAAAAAGACCTGAAGTAGATACATATTCAAAATTCAAAAATAATAATTAACTAAAGACAATTGAATTTTTAAAAATATATATGTACTATTTAAAATCACTTTGATAACTTTTACGATAACCAATAAGATCTTAAAATCCAGATGACTAAAAGATGACGTCTGTAGGAAAATACTATATATCGAAAGTAAAGTTTTTCAAACCTTTTTTGACATGGCATTCTTTTACCATAACTTTTGCCAAAACCTGGTTAAGAAAATTAAATAAAAACAACTGAATTTAAAAATTATATATATACTATTTAAAATTGCTTTGGTAACTTTTACGATAACCAGTAAGATCTTAAAATCCAGATGACTAAAAGATGACGTCTGGAGAAAATAGCAATCGAAAGTAAAATTTTTCAAATCTTTTTCAACATGGCATTCTTTTACAATAATTTTTGGTAAAAAATGTTTAAGAAAAATCATATAAAAATTTAAATTGATTTTTAACTATAACTTTTATTCGTTTAAACATTTTTAATAATATGACAATAACATATTTATACTTAATTTCACATACTATATTTCAAAAAAGTTTTGAATGGTATTTACGTATACCGACATTAATTGTAACATGAGTACTTAATTGCGTCATAAGACAAAAAGCTCACTTTTCGAAACCTTCTCTTTTATCTCCGCGCATCTCCCTCTCATCTCCCTCTCATTCTTTCCTCCTTTCCAGTTACTTAAAACTTCAAAGTTGGTTTCCCGAATCCTGTAAAGTAATGGCGGATAGTTCTGTAAATCAATTACTGATCAATAGATATAAGTTAAACATACTTAGAATAAAGCTAATGAAGTTTCTAAAACAAAGAGTTGTATCTTAGTAACCTTTCATTCATAATTTTCTACCCTTTTGCGATGTTGCCTAACTTTCATCTCTTTCTCTCCAGAAACTTTTTTTTTTCCCGGAAAACTTCCCTAACTGCGTCAAACAGCGGCCCATTGAGGAAAATGGGAACTTGTACGTTCCAGTAAGCAAACAACACACAAAAAATAAGAAAAATGAATTGAAAAATAAAAAACTCCAGCCAAATCGGAGTCAAAACCCATCGATTGATCGTACTTTTGACGTCACGAAGCGAAAATCGATCGCTTTTCTTACGTCATGACGACGCGAATATGACGTCAGGAACCCCCCACGACAAGGTCGTTGAGTTCTAGTTTGTGAATGCAATGCTGACGTCACACAGGAATTTTATCGTTGCCCAGCAAGTGGTAAAAATGTATTTAAAAAAAAAAAAAAAAATTCTATAAAATATGCACATTTGAATTTTAACAATGAAATGCATTATGGTAATTTTACAGTGCGGAAAATTGGTTTGTTTGTACTCTTTTAAAGTTTGTAAAAGTTTCTCCCAAGTGAAATAAGATGGAATGTAAAGTTTGTCATTTTATTGATAAAATTTTGCGAGAATACTATTTTAGTGAATGAATGAAATCTGTTTTGAAAAAAAAAAAAAAAAGAAAGAAAGAAAGAAGAAAAGAAAAGTAATGAAATGAAATCTAACAAACTTTGTATCAATCGCAGTTTAAAAAGTTTTGTCGCATTAGAAAGTGATCCTTCCCAGTGGCTGAGAGGTTCTGCTCTCTGGGAGCTGATAGACAGTGGATAGCGGGTTCGAATCTGGTCATTTCGTTCGCTTAGCTTTTGGGAGTTTACCGTCGTTTTTCTCACGTAAATCTGGGCTTGTGTCCCCTAGACCCCCCCCCTTCTCATGGGGGGGGGGGACTTTCAATCCACAGACCTAGATCTCTCGAGTCAGCCTTAATCATACATTTTTTCATTATAATTATGTTATTTAGTCAATTTTTAATCTGATAAGCTTATCTACTTTTATTTAAGCAAGCACGTATCAGTTTTTCCTCTTTATATAATGTAGCCAAAAAGTCTATAATCCCTATATAAATCTTCAGTTTTTAATCGATTTGTATGAGAATTGGGCAATTGGCATAGGTGTAAGTTTGAAACCCACTGAGAAAATGCTGAATAGTTTATAATTTTTAAAAATAACTTCTTACTCCATTTTATCAGTATACAATTTTTAAGCTTCAATTTAAAAAACATTATGTTTCATGACCGAGTTGAATCGAGTCTTGTGTGCGTATGTTTCTTTACCTTTCGAAAATACAAGTTTCACAATCTATCTCCCCCCTCCATCCTCTTCACCTATTCTCTATACAAAGTTAATTTTTTGTTCTACCTGGGCAAATCCGGCACAAAAGAAAAAGAAAAAGGATCCTGCTAAAAACACGGGTTAACCATTATTAAGAAGTTCCATTCTCTGTTTTTCAATCGCTTATGTACTATTTTTATGTATGAATGAAATATTTCTGTTCATTGTGAAAGAAATTTGGTATATAAATATGTTTTAGGACAAAGGAAAGCTGGAAATTATTTTGCAATTTTCTTAAGACACTTCCACTCTACATTGGGGATGCGGTAGCCCTGCATGCAGAGCGTCGAACTCGTAGTCGGATGAATGATTACGGGTTTGATACTCGAACTGTCCACATAACATCCTGTATATCAATGGCAACTAGTGCATGTAAAATCCGTCGTGGCAGCACTGTCCTCTATGGTCCCTAAAGTTAATACTTCTAGAGGTTACCGTAGAGGGGGAGCCATCCCTTCCTCGGAAAGTACAAAGTGGCCATAAAATAACTTTTCCAGTTTGGAGGTTTACAGATAAAACTAATGAGCGGAATGAAGCCATATTTCATATACAGGCTGTGGAAGACTTGGGGAGTTTATTTTCCAGAAGAAAAATTGGTACTAAATTTGGCACTACTGTTACATATTCATTATGCAATTCGCATAATCTCATTTCATTTGTGCAAATTTTCATATATTTCATGCGGTACGGGGGACTCCGATTTTGATTAGTAAAACAATATTTTCCATTTAATATTGTATGCAGAGCTGCCAATCTAATCCGGAGAATTGTTAGCACCGCCCCTTTTTCTACACCAGTATTTTTTTAGAGAATCTTTCTTCTCAATTCATCGTAAGTACATTTGAAGAGGATTACTCTAAAAATTAAGTGGTATGGAAAAGGGGCGGTGCTAATAATCCTCCGGATTAGATTGGCAGCTCTGTGTATGTCATTCATTTCAACATGAGCATTTTTATTTGAAAATTAACGAATCTTTATATATAATCTATTTTTCAAGCATTCATTGTAAATATTAACTTTTTTCGGCGGCTCCAAAATCACGTATGCACTAGGAAAATTACATTTTTTACCTCAATTGCGCGAATTTCATAATATTCTTTAACCACATTTCTTGCGACCATGGAAGCCTCTGCGCAAGTGCGGACTCAACGAGTCCAAATGCTATAATAGGAGTGATTTGAGAGAAAATAGGCAATTACGGAACATCAAATAACTGGATGTTTACTAAATCCCAGCTGTCGGTCAATGTGGCACACTTCCAAGCAGTTGGACTCATCCTCACTGCTAGTCTTAGAAAACGTGGTTATACTATATGTATGTGACAACAGCACTAAAATATTTCCTATCGACGACTTTTGGTACTAATTATTTTATTTGTGGAAATCACCTCCCCTCTTACTTAGTCTGTATACAGTGTTGTCAGACTTTGCGACTTTTTTATTCAACAGTCACCAATAGTTTTGAGAAGTGATATTTTATATATATAACAGACGATTAATCATCTATTATGTATATTAAATATCACCTCTCAAAATTATCCGTTACTATTGAGTAAAAAAATAGCAAAGTCTGGCAACACTGTTTGCATATAAAATTTGACATCGCAAAATCAATCATAGAATGATTACAATTCCCAAATAGATTTCTGCGATATCTCTTCAATGTAATTTAATTTACACATACAATTTATCAACGGATTTCAATCGTTTAACTGTTTAGATTCTTCTATTCTCTTCCTTAGACACAAATAACAGCTTTGCACTTTTAACTGATTTTCTTCATAGAGTCAACCAAAGCCCATGTTATCCTATAGGAAAATTTGTTTGTAGAATTATTCATTACCTAATGTATCATTAGGTACATTATTACCTAATGTAAGTTCCGTTTTCACATTTGTAAAATTCATAACAGTTGAATTTGTATCGTTTTACAAAATAACTTCTTTTTTTAATTTTTCATGTTACATTTTACAGCTAAAAAATGCTAAAAATGCACTTAGTTCAGTTTTTTCGCATTTTTAAATTCAAAAATAAAATATTAGTAACTTAAAAAATCAATTTTTCAAAAATCGATATATTTGTAGTATATGTTTTTACAAATGCATACTTCTTTTAATGTAAAAATTAGCCCCGCCCTTAGGCGTTCCTGTAAACATTATGCTATTTTACAAAATGATTTTGCGTGTTTGTGTTTAACTCCTTTCACTGACGTCGTCGGCATATACATGTATGCCAGTGACATTTACATTATCGATTGCTGAAAATCAAATTTAAATGATTTAAGGGGGTTACATGGCTTTCTAAGGTTAAATTTAAAAAAAAAAAAAAAAAGCATATTTTCTTTCTTTCTCTTACTTTTTACTTCAATTACCTTACTACCGCAGGTAATGGGAGTATTGTATTTGGTCAAAAAAATTCGATATCGAGTTTTCAACTGATTTGCATGTTTCAAGGTCTCCTGAGTCTGAAAAAAGTGGTTTTTGACAAATGGTCAGTATGTGTGTATGTGTGTGTGGAGAGGATGGGGGAATCTTCTGATTATCATATCTCCGAAATTAATAAAGGTAGAGACAGAACTTCAGAATTGAATTAGGTCTAGTGTACAAAAGATTTTTACTTTCTTCTATATTCAATAGAAGAAAGTATTGGATTCGTAAAAATTTTCGACCTCGGGTTTTTGATGGATTTACACGTTTTGAGAGCTGTAGAACACGATTTGACCATTTTTAGAAAATGTCTGTCTGTCTGTGTATGTGTGTGTGTGGCAAAATTTTGTGGCAACTGTATCTCAGGTACTACTGCACAGAATTTCATATAAATTGGTTAGGGGTGGGAATCGATTAAGAGTTTTAACTGGGTTAATCGTAGTTCATTAATCGATTAATCGGTCGATTAATCGGATTTTTAATCGGGTTTCATTTTTTTTTATATATAATTTTATTTTAAAGATGAATAAAACTCTCATATTGTGTACAGTCGGTAACAAAAGTATCCAAATACTAGCAAAAATTCCTATATAAAAAAAGTAGAGTTAATACTGTTTTGTTAAATAAATTCTTGTCGAATCATGTTCTTAGTCAGTCTAAGAACATGATTCGACAAGGATTTGTTTAACAAGTTAGTTCTTCTTTATCACTTCGAACTAGAACACAGAATGTTATTTTCTGTTTCTACTTTGATAGTTACTATCAGCAATTCTGAACAGACAATAAACGTTTGAAGATATTGAGAAAATCTGTTGATATTTTCCCCATCAGAGGGATAGTGGAAATCTCAATTCTTTCTTTTCTTTTTTATCTTTAGCATTTCCACTTTTTGAAAGCTTCTTGTTTTTGAGAATACTATTGCCCTAGCCAACACTTTCTGTAGAAGGCTACAGGCAGGTGGTATTGTTCCAGCATGCACATGAAGCGACATTTTGTTTAATAACTATCATCCCCCTTTTCTCTATTAACAAAAGTGCAACATCTTCTTTTGTGAGGTTTTATTTTTATTTATTTATTTATTTATTTATTTTTTATGCTTTTTCATTATTTGATGGATGTTTCTTAGAATGTTTGTTAGGAAAATATAGGAAAAAATATTTTGTAGGCAGAACAGCATTTTTACTTTAATTCTTAGTTTGAAAAGTTTAATCATATTTTGAAAATTTTTAATCGAATTAATCGATCCGATTAACTCGATTAAAAAAATTGATCGGCACTAAGCATTGATCGATTAACCGAACCGATTAATCGATTAATCGGCACAGCCCTAAAATTGGTATGTAGTTACACATTGACATAAATTAGTGCCTATCAACTTTTGGTAAAAATTGTCCAACAGCTTGCGTTGCCATACCACTTTTTCTAAATTTTTAACGTGATAGTATAGGATAAAATTTTGTATAAATGTGCATGAAGAGAAATATTTTTTAATAATCATTATGAAATTTAAAAGAATTATTTGTAATAGAGATAGTCAACTGGGAAAAAGAAATTGTGTATGTAGGAGCCTCGCTTTCCCCCCTGGAGGGGGGGAAGCCACCCCTCGAGGGGAGTAAATTTTCATGATGGATATCTTTCAAAAGAGCTCACCAATACCTTTAAAACGAATGGCTGAACCATCGATCTGCGATAATTTAAAATAAAGTTATAGATATTTTTTTTTATTTTTTATTTTATTTATTTTTTTTTTTTATGTAATATTGACTTTTTTAAAAAATATATATTTAGTGTTAATACTACTTCTCTAATATGGAAATCGTCTGCATTATCATGGAAGATAATTTTTTTAAATAATAATTTTAATAAATTATTTTTACTGAGTGAATTTGTATAGGAAAATATAGAAGAAAGTCATGTGGTGGCCACAACATACTAGTTTTTTTTTTTTTTTTTTTACTTTTGGTGAAAATTGAAAAACCGGAAGTGGGACATGTAGAACCAGAAGTACGTATCTCAATAGCAACTGTAACGATTTTGTTCTTTTGTAGGTAGTAGTTTGTTAGTTCATAAAAATTGATAGACGTCCTGTATAAGTAGGCCAATTTGAGATCTCGCCGTTCTTTTAAAAACGGCTGCACGCATTTTTTTCAAACCCACCATATTAATTCTCTTTCGGATATCCTCTTGTATGTAATTGTTGTTTTCCTTTCAATAACTGAGTTTGCCAAATATTGGTGAAAGTTAGTATCTCAAAAACGACTGTAACGATTTTCTTGAAAATTGCTACCTAAACCCCTTTTGAAATATCCTTCCGCACGTATTACGTGATTATTACAAGAATATTGACAATCATCCTCATGAGGAAGGTCAATTTTAGATTAGGAAATGGATATTTCAAAAAACGGCTCTACCATTTTTTTTTTTTTTTTAAACTTATGCTATCTAAACTCTGTTTATATGCCTTTAAACATGTATCAGTTTTCTCTTAGAGGAAAATCATTTAGTGTCTAATTTGTTAGGTTAATTTTTTCTCTTCTAACCACATTATCCCCAAAAAGTGCATATAATGCGTGTAATAGTGGGTAATGGAAGTTGTGGTTGTTACACACTAGATTATTATTATTTTTTTTTTTTTTAAATATAATAAGTAAAAAAAAAAAGAAGAAGAAGAAAATTATTAAAAATTTTGAACATATAAAAAAGCAACATTTAAATAATATTTTATAAAATTTTCATTAAAACAAATTTGAAAATTCAGCCGGTGTGTCCAGGTTTTCAGAAACTCTCCAGAAAAACGGCGGACACGATTTCTCAAAGACCGCACCGATCTTATTGGTATTTTGCACACTTCTTTAAAATAGAATTGACTAGTGCTTGAATGAAGATCTTTTTATTTTAATTTATTTCTTTATTTATTTTAATGAAATTTGAATTTTGGCAGAGTTGTATGCAAAAACAGTACAATTTTCGATTCATTTTTACCCCATGTGTAGCCTTGTAAAATCAGTTGTAATCGAAAAAAAGAAAAATTCTTCTTTCAAGAATTGGTCAATTCTATTTCTTCTTTTATATGCTCACAATTTTGAATAAAAAATTTATTTATTATATAGAAAAAAAAAAAAAAAAATGTTTTTTTTTTTTTAAGCGTTTTAAGCCCTTGTAACGCCTTAACCCGTTAGCAGTTGCTATAGACAGCGCCACCTGGTACAGATTGCGCACATTTTATTCAACTGTCACCAATAATTTTAAGAAGTGATATAATCGACTTTTCTTCGATTTTCTTCGCCTTTTATGTATATCAAATGCCACTTCTAAAAATTTTTGGTGGCTATTGAATAAAAAAATCTGGCAACACTGAAGGATGGGCGGCAAATCGACCAACTAGCGACTACTAACGGGTTAAACAGGAATATGTAAAACTCTTTTAAGTAATGTAACGTTTTAGAGGAACACGCTTCCTGTTCAAAATAGAAGAATATAATGATGTGAATGTGTTGTCCCTTTGTAGCACAGCGTCTTCGTTGCGAGGACTCAAATACTAAGTATCAACTGCAAAAATTTTTCCCGGAATTTCTTTTATTATTATTATTATTATTATTATTATTTTCAGGAAAATTTTGCATTTAAAGCATAGCAGGAAAAAATCATTTATTTATTTTATTTTATTTTTGTTCATAAATTCTGGTGGCAGTCTAATTTAAATTTTCACAATTTCTTTGAGCCTCAAACGGTTAATTAACAACTGGCACCACACTGACTGAACCTGTAAGAATGCTTAAGTTCTCACCAAAACATTTTTTTTTTTTTTTTTTGCCATTTCAACAGTAACACAGAATGGAAAGTAAAACTGGGTGACACTCGAATACTTCAGCATCACATTCTTGATTCAGTCGAATGCCATTTGTTGACAGAATATTTAAAATTCTTTGTAATTCTGTAGATTTAAGAGGCGTTTTTAAAACCCAGCCCCCCCCCCCCCCAAAAAAAAAAAAAAAACAAAGGGGGGGGGGCATTATAAATATGAAGGTTTTGTATCTCTGTGTGTGCTTGTCTGCGGCACTATAGCTTTCAAACAAAATTACCAATTTCAATGCGTTATTATTATCATTAGAATGTTGGTTTAATACTTTAATCGCTATAGGTTTCAGCTACGCTTGATAAAAATCTGTTTGATAGATTTTTTAAAATTCATGAAAATGTGATTTTTTTTTTTTTTTTTTTTTTTTCTTTTTCAGGTCACTTTGCATTGGTATTTTGTGAGCCGTCAATGTTTGAACTTCCGATTTATAATAATGCACGTGTTTTTGAATTTTTTTTTTTTTTTTTTTTTTTTTACCGTAAATTTTCAACAGATTTCGACAAAAATTAAAATTTTTGTATAAAGAATGATTATAATTTTACAATCCGAAAATACCTAAATTCAGTTCAAAAATGCAGTTTTTCTTAAAAATAATAATAATAAATTAATTAAATTCCAAGCCATCTATGCATTGACATTATATAAGTTGCAAGCTAATTTTCTTCCAAGTAAAAATTAGAGTTTTTATAGAAAAATATTATATAATTAAGTTCAAGGTCGTATGTTTTAATAAATCTAACTTTACATTTGTATAAGCATATCATTAGTTTCCTTCTCTTAATATGTATTACAAGTAGGGAACTATTGAGTTTAATAACTATAATATTCTTTTTATTTTAATTAACTTTGTATTAACACTTCAGCTGTTGAATTCTGTTATAATCAATAGACACAGCATAGTCTTTCGTGGTTCTTTCGTTACGCATCATATGTGTCACTTTTTCTTAAAAACTTATCTTCATTTTCTAGAAATATATTTTACTATCGACTTTTCCTTTAATTCAATTTTACAGCACAGTATCAATGGTTTAGCAATATTATTATTCCATTCTTTTGTTCTAACAAACGGTTCTAACGTTACAGATATACATATCAGTTTTGTAATTCTAGACTGTCTTTTGTTAGAGGAACAGCTGTGCGCATCGTTCAATATTAAAAAGACTTATGTTGTAAAAGTCACCCAGAATATTAATCAATCAATATTTCCATACCGATTTCAGGCAAAAGCCGAAAAAATCGAAGAGAGAGACATGGAAGAGGTTTTATTTGCTTGAAAAGTAACTAAAACATAGTTTTATAATTACAAAAAAGGTTTTTTAGTAAGGAATTCAATAAGTTCAATATACAAAATGTACAAGAATGGTATTTACAATTCTAATAAAATTAGACAAAATAAACAGTGAAATTATACCGTTTGCAAATATCAGTCAATATATAAAGTTCTTTTTATAAAGAACATTTTTTTTTTTTTTTTTTTTTTTTGGTGGTTATTCATGGTGCAAAAACAATTGGTTAATAAGAATCCAAATAATATTCGCAGATATTATTTTTGATATGAACTGAAATTTTAAGTAATTGATAAAAAAAAAAAAAAAAAAAAAAAGATATATAACATAACATTAATCACACAAATCGTCCATGTAATCGTTCAGTTCCTGCCAAACACGTTTTCTGGAATTGTTCACCTTTCTATCGTAAATCTGAACATCTTGAATATTTTTAAAAGTTCTTTCATATACGTTAAAACTCCCATAACTCCACCAGACTTTATCCATATGAACGTATAAGATACGCATTACCTAAACATGCATGCAGTTATGCAACTATGTCAAAAAAAAAAAAAAAATAGCATTGAAATACTGTTTTATTATCTGCATAATTTGCATGTTAACTTCATCAACTGGGGCTATTTTAGTAAAAAATCACTGAAATAACCCTTCTTCTTCTTTTTTTTTTTCTTTTACAGTAACATACATAGGAAGAAAATCCATAGATAGACTTAAAAGCAACTTTTTTTTTTTTTAACTGCAGTAATATTAATTTTATATAACAATACATTCAAAAATATTAACTTTATTTGCTTATGTCTTTGTAGCAATAATTTACGGTATAGAAGCCCTGTGTCAGAATATACTCTAATAAAAAATGCAAACACGATAGGTCGGTATAATGTAACACTATAGGTTGGATAATTCAAAATGAAAATAATAATAATGAAAAAAAAAAAAAAAAAAAAAAAAAAAAATGTCGTTCTTTCATTGTCCTCTTAATATTGGAATTACATCTAGTTATAAAAAATTACATATTTTTGAAATTGCTTCAACAAGACTTTTTCTATAACATATTTTTGCAACAGATTACATCTTTTCCCCTGCAACGATTGTGTTGTTGCAGTAAAAGTAGTTTTACAGTCAAAATGAAAATAAAAGGACAGTTCATTCATTTCCAGTAGGTCTGCTTAGGCGACCGAATTTGGCGAAAAATAATATAGGGTACCAAAAGTTTCGAAACTTTACATTGAACAGGGACGAGATCTATAACTTTACATGGGATTATAGACAGAAAAGTCACCAAACCATATAGCTAAACGGTATAAATAGAAGTAAGTTGACTTCAGCGGGAGAGTGTACTCAGTGTAAGTCAGTGTGTGTTCAGGAATTATTCTTAACGATTGCGTAATTGAGACTGTATTCCAAGCGATTGATTTTTTGCCGTCGATCAGCGAAATTCATGCTCTGTGAAGTATTTGACGCTGTTTGCTTTACTCCTGTGGGACTGTTTCTAGAACATTCGACGAATAGGGACTTTTGTGATACGGACGCTAGCTTTATTGGGCTGCTTCGAGAATATTCGTCAAATTGACAGCAGTATTGGACTATTTCAGGAATATTCCTTGAAATAAAAATTTTATTGCACTGATTTAAGAAGTTAAACTGAATAAAGTACATTCATAGACTAGAACCTGCCTGTTTCTTTAAGAACTACTTTCTCCACAGAAGAAAGTCGACAAGTTTTCGTAACATTATGTTATGACTGGAATGGAAACTCTTTTCTTTTGTTGTCACATATTGACATCTACACGATACCGATTCTTTTCAACTACCTTTCGAGCCTGAATGATAAAAGTGGGACCAGGGCGCTATATGCATTTGCCAACACCCCTACCTATGTTTAACTATATCAGCAGAAAAAAATAAACATTTTTCATGTATTAAGAATTAAGATGCATTGTGAAGGTGTAATTCAGTATTGTTTAGATATTTTAGCACGACAGTTTTTACTATGATTTCTCCCTACACCTTTCTCTCTCTCCTTTTCCCCAAAGAGAGAAGAAAAAAAAAATGATTTTTTTTTTTTTTCCCGCTATTTCACTCAGAAATATATCTTTGAGTAAAATATTTCCTATGTAAAGATTTTTCATTTTGCTTTTAGAAGTGTTTTCAGGATTTTTTTTTTTTTTTTTTTATATTCTTTTCATAATAATAATAATTATTATTATTATTTTAACTAAAAATAAAATTTCGAGCCTCAAAGTCAAAGCTGCCAGGCCCTGACTACCATTTAAAATTAAATGTAACGATACCCCATTTCTGAAAAACGATTGAATCGTTTAGAATTTTGAATATAATATAATGCACATGCACACAGGACATGAAGTGTTATGAAAAGTACATAGAAATAAAATTTATAGTTATTTCACCTGCTGATCTTTCTTATCCTCGTGGATAAAATCAAACGCAATTCATTTCATCCCCAGGTGGTTATTTACCACATCCCTAGACACCTTCTCATAAAAAAAAATAATAACGACCTTGGACTTCGTTTACCATATTTGTATCTCGATTTTTATATCCGCGTGATCATCCTCTCTTATGAAGCCATATTGATTTCAAATGGTATCTCATTGCAACGGAAAACCTTATTTTCTAAGAGCAATATTTTTCAAATTTTGAAAAATATGAGTAAAGTAACGATCGATTTCAGTGTCTGAAATCTGGAATAAATATCTAAGAATTCTCTTCATGAATACCAGAAGACTGTATTTTCCAAGTTTCAAATAAAAGGCTGTCATTGTCATATTACTTCTATTGCTTTCAGCGTTGTAAGCGTTAGAGGCAAATCTAAAGTTCTTGCGAAATCTGGCGATTATTAATAAATTTTATATTGTCAGCGAAATGAAATACCCTAGAAATTATAATTGTTTATAAATTTTGTTTGTATCTAGTATTTATTATTTAAAATAATGAACTTATGTCAAATGCCTTCTATTTTTTAACCCATGCATAACTCTGTATTCAAAGTGAAATTTTTAATTGTTGATTAACAACTAGACCATTTATACAGTTTCAAATCCTATACGACTTTTAGTGCGATAATCGACCATGAATGTTATGGTTCTGTTACTTTGTATTTATTAAAATATATGTATAAATAATTTTTCCACACAATTTCTATTTTTGTTGAGATGTCGCATTCATAAATTCCACACCAATTGCACTAGTTTTTGTGGCAAAACTGAAATTAGTGTAATTAGTTGTATTGTTGAGTGTAGCCATTTTTTTTTTTTTTTAAATGAGTTAACGAATATATTTTGGTGCATCAAGTATTGAACTAAACTTTATGCAAACAGTTCACGTGTTTGTTTATTTTCACCTGTAGAGCGTTTTTTCAAGTCACAGTAGAGGAATAATCTTTTGGAGATTTTAGAAAATAATTTCGTCTCAAGAGAGGAACTTTTAAAGTATTATCAGGAATTATAGCGGCAAAACTGCTTCGTAAAACTCGTAGGCCTCCAGTTAGTGCGAAAGAAAAGTTATTAAGCATTCTATAGCTTTTAAATAAGAAATAAAAATCATATTATATATATATACATATATATATATATATATATATATATATATATATATATAATTTGCAACTTTTTAGTTTTGCACGGCTATTTAAGAAAATTTATTCTTTTTCAATATAAACATGCACTCTTGGCATATGAAAATTGTATTTATAAAACAAACTTTGAAAAATATTACATTTTATGTTCAACAAATTTAAATAAGGGAAAATTCTTCTAAAAATTCTGACAAATTAATATTAATAAATTGTATATGTTTAGTACTATTATTTAATATGAAAATTCAAAACTATATGTATAATATAGTTTGTTTTAAAACTAATAAACATATTTTTAGAAAACATTCTTTAAAAAATAATTTATAATATATTTTCTAATTTATACACACATAAATAAAGAAAGGAATTATTATTATTATTATTTATATAAAAAATATCTATAAAAATATTCCATATAAAGGCACCAAACTGTTTATTAAGATTTCTCAATTTCAAAAGCTCTTTTCTGTTGAGTAATGCTAACCCAATCTTATATTACAGTTTATATATATATATTTTTTCGGGCCCGGATCAAAGATATTCTTAGCTATTGCTATCTTTGAGACAGAAAAACATTCTTTTTGCATATTTGTGTTCTACCAGGCCCTTGATAACGTTAAAATGCAAATATGTATTTATCCATTTCCAATTTATTTCGTTTTTATTTGATTTGGGGGTCTTTATTTTCGATCAAATTAATTGTTTGAGTACTGTTTAATACTTAATAATCCTTAACTTTCAATGACTGATTATCAATATATATATATATATATATATATATATATATATATATAATCCTTTTATAGTAAAAGAAAAGATTGAGAACGAAGAATAGTCAGTCAGTCAAATAATTCACCAAAGAAACATACATCTAAAGCAGCTGTAAAACAACTCAAAATTAAAAATTTACAAAAATGAAAATAAATTTATTACGTTAAAGTAACTTTATTTTTGTTACTTACAAAAAATTAAAAACAAACTTACAAAAAATTACGACAAAACGTTATATTAAATTATTAAGTATAAAGCATTAAAAGTAAGCAAAGAATTTCGGCAAAAACACGCAATATTTCAAAAATAAATCAGGCGTCTCTTTTTCATCCGTTTCAGTTTGCACGATCTAAATGAACATCAGTACATTTAATTGCAAAACGAAACGCCACAAGAACCCTGTTTCGAAATTCAATAATTGCACTGAGAAACTTTACGAACGGCTTGTGAAAAAAACTTGGTTTTACGAATGCGTCCATATTTTACTCATTTATGAAACATAATAAGGGCTGTTTCTCTTTGTTTCGAAGATGTGAATTCTCATCATCAGGTTATAACCAGCATGTTATGTATTTCTCTAATAACATGAGAACGTGGACATTTCTCATTTTACTATTATGTTATGGTAGAATTTTTGTGCATAATGTAAATTTTATTCCTGCATTACGTGTATTTTTTTTCTTCTTTTTTCTTTTCTTTTTTACTTTCTTCAATATATATAAGAAGAAAATATTGGATTCGTAAAACATTTCGAACTCGAATTTTCGTCGAATTTATTCGTTTTGTGACCTACTGAACACGATTTGACTGTTTTTTAAAAATGTCTGTCTCTCTTTCTCTCTCTCTGTGTGTGTGTGTATGTGTATCACAAATTGTGTGGTCGTTGCATCTCACGAATCAATGAATGAAATTTAACCACATTTAGTATTTAGTTGGACCCTGACCTAAACTAGTACTGATTACATTTCGGGATCAATTGCTCAACAATGGCGCTGTGATTTTTTTTTTTTTTTTCCTTTATTTAGCAGTATAGGACAAAATTTCGTATAAATGTACATAATGAGAGCTATTTTTAACACATGATTTTAAAATTAATATAAATTATTGATCATAGTAGTAGTAAAGTAGGAAAAATATATGTGCTTGTAGGAGCATCTCTCCCACATGGGGGGAAGTATCGCCCGGGGGTGTAAATTTTCAATATGGGTGTCTTTCGAAAAAATTCGTCAATACCTTTAAAACGAATGGTTAAACCTTAGATCTGTAATAATTTAAAAAAAGTAATATATAAACGAAACAAAAAAAAAAAAAAAAAAAAAAAAAAGGTATTTCTTCTGATGTTGGAACAAAATTGAATTTCTTTCAGCCTTTAGTTTTATACTTCTCTGAGAAAAAAATCGGCTGCATTCATCATGGAAAATAATTTTTATAAATTATAATTTAAATTTGTGCTGTGTGAATTTGTATAAAATTGTATAGAAGAAAGTCTTGTGGCGACTGAAACGTACTATTTATTTTATTTTATTTTATTTTCTAATATTTCAAAAATAATCTCTGTTCTGTCAGTGTTGGGAATACTTATAGCATTCATCTGTAAAACATAATTCCAAGAAATACATTTTTATTTAAATTAATTATATTTGTATTTCAATAGAATTTGCAAAATTTTAATTTATTTAATATAAAAATATTTTTTTCACAATATACATGCACCTTTGTAAAAGTCGATCAGATTTCCTTCACTTTATGCCATTTTTTTTTTTTTTTTTTTTTTTTAATGTATACCTAATATTTGTGTTTGTTTTTCGCATATTATTTTAAAGCCTTCTTGGAAAAATGAAACAATATTGCCTTCTACAAAATCAAAGAAGGAAAAAAAAAAAAAAAAGCGAAACTTATATTGGGTTTTGTTACATACCTTTTAAACAAAATATAGAACGCATAGAAAATTTTGATATTTTCATATTCATTGAATGTTCATACATTCATTGAATAGAGATAAATGGCTATTACCATCACTCTCTTTCAAAACTATCCCCATGATACTGCTTTTTAGCACGCATAAGCAGTTTCATAAACAGAAAATCGACTCTATAAAAATTGATCATTTTGCCACCGTTTTATTCTTTCCCGTTGGAAAAGCAGGAATGACGAAAAAAAAGAAAAAAAAAAAAAAAGAGTAAAAGTAGAAGTTTCTCTCTGGGACATTAAGATTTTATCTTAAAATTCTCGAGTCGTTGTTGAGCTAAGTGCTGTAATTCTTTATGAAAACAAAAGTTCAAGAAGTGGGGAAAAAATAGTGGTAAGGGAAAAATATGAGGCGTCTTTTTGCAATTTGGGGAAGAAAAGGCTGTTAGTTTTCCTTTTTATTTTTTCTTCGGATAGATAAATATTTAATCTGAGGAAATTAATCAAGTAAGTCGTGAAGAAAATGTCTATGACTAATTCTTATACTTTTAAAAGATGTTATTTAAATTGAGGTTTTTATTATTATTATTATTATTATTATTATTATTATTTTATGTTTACATTCTGCAATCTTTTTCACTGTATCGATTTGTATAAGTTTTGCGCTAAAGCATCTAAAAATCAGAAGTCTGCATATATAATTAGTATGCGTATATATGTGTGTGTACAAATAACATGCGTACATATAATTAATAAGTGTATATTAATACATGTAAATTGATCATTTTTCCCTTCTATTTTTTAAACTTTTTTTTTTCTTTGGAAAAGAAAAAATGACAAGAAACAAAAGTAAAAGTGGTAATTTCTCTCTGAGACATTAAGATTTTATTTTTAAATTCTTGTGTGGTTCTTGAACTAAATGCTCCAATTATTTACGAAAATAAAAGATTGAGAATTAGTAATAGGAATGATAGTAAACGAAAGTATGAGACGTCTTTTTTTATTTTTATTTATTTATTTATTTATTTTTACAATTTCCTGAAAAAGTTGTTTTTCTCCCTACGCCCCCCCCCTCCCCCCCCCCTCTACCGATAGATAAATTTTAATCTGAAGAAATTGACTAAGTAAGTATACAATTGCAGAACACACAAAATTTTGGTATTTTCCCATTCATTGAACGTTCAAAAGATTCATTGAATATTTATAACTCATAATGCTGTAATTCATAAATGACTACTGTATTACCATGATAGACATCTCTTTCAAAAATACCCCGGCTTTTGATTACCTATAATCAGTTTATAAACATAAAATCTGAACCATAAAAATTCATCATTTTCATCTGTTCAATTTTTTTTTTTTTTTCCCTTTGACAAAGGAAAGCGGCGGAAAAAAGAAGCAAACGTAGCAGTTTCTCTCTGAAATATTAAGATTTTATCTTAAAATTCTTCAGTCGTTGTTGAGCTAAATGCTTTAATTCTTTATGAAAACAAAAAGAGAAAATATGAGACGTATTTTTCACAATTCTCGGAAGAAAGTTTGCTAATTTTTTTTTTTTTTTTTTTTCAACCGATAAATAAATATTTAATCTGAGTAAATAACCTAGTAAGTTGTGGAAAAAACTTTTTGGATAACTAACAATGACTAATACGAATACTTTTTAGAGCTGTTACTTTTCTTGACTTTCTTTTGCATTTTTAATGTATATATTATATATATATATATAACGTAATAAAATGTAGCATATAAGTGAAACATGTTATCAATGCCAGTTTCATCTAACCACTTTATTATTATATACAATGTAAAAAAGGAAAATATTGTAATCACGAAAAACATCTGACTGTAAGATGTTTACATATTTCTACATGTTAAACTATCCTGAATTTATATTCGCTATTATTGGGTGATATATGCTTATGTATATGTATGTATGTGCATGCTTATTGCTGAAATGTCAGTGGAGACCTCTATGTTAACAGCGGGGACACAAAATGCTTTTGTCTGTTTGTCTATATGTATGTCTCAAGATAGCAGCCGCAAAAAATCGTGCTATTGATTTGCAATTTGGTATACATATTCACAAGCCACACAGAATTTGCTGTATAGTTTTAGGTGTCTGTACTATTTGTAGTTCGCGTACAGGGACACACCAAAGTTTTTCTTATCATTACGGCCTATGGACAGAATTTGTATGTATTGCAATAGCATCCGCAAAAATCTCCCGATTGATTTGCAAATTCGTACACATGTTTAGGGGCTATACAGAAATAGCTGTATAATTTTTGGTGTATATATTGTTAATTCTTCGTGTACAGAGACACACCAAAATATTTCTTATCATTACGGCCTATGGGCAGATTGTCGTTTAAACTCACATTAACATGGTTACACTGCATTTAACAAAATGAAATTAACATACAATATTGAGATGCTTTAAATCATGTTTTCAGAAAAAAATGTGTGCTTAAACAACAATTAATGTACATGGACAGGACCTTATTAAAGTCTTCCGACAGCGTCACATAATCGTCCAAATTACGTCAAATTACGTTATGCTACATTCAACACACTGGGATTAGCATACATTATTAAGATGCTTAAACGCATGTTTTCTCTAGAAAAAAGCTATGTACGAGTATAGACTAAATAATTTATTTAAAGGACCACACACAAGAATTCCGATGACATTATGTAATCATCCAAATAGTGTCAATTTTGTTTAAACATTAATGAATTATAATAAATTAGTTGTATAGATTTCATTAATGTATGTAATTACTGTGGCTGGTATACAGGAACACATAAAAGAGTTTCGCGCCATTACCGTCTATAGACGGTATTTCTTTCAGTGCATTTTAACATGGCTACACTCCATTAAATATAATGAAATAAACATGTGTTATTAGAATGTTTAAAACATGGTTTCTGTAAAAAAAGGATAGACATAGAATTGATGGTAATTTGTTTACAGGACAACACAAAATAATTCCAATTTATTATGTAATCATTTGTCATGAAATTTGGTAAAAGTATTTATGATTTAAAAGTAATTAACACAAGGCTATGAGTTACAAGGAAATATGTTATACATACATACATATACATACATATACTATTACATACATACATATACTATTTATACATATGTACACATATGTATAAATAGATATAGATATAGACAGACAGATACAATGGGAGATTGAGGGGGTGGTAGCCCCCCTCAGGAACGTATTTATTTATTTAGGGAGTTAATCATATATATAATTATTTTAAATGGTATGGAATAAATAAAAATGATCAGCTGGGTAATGAGTAATGCAAATAGGACGTTGAGGCACTTGATCTGCAGATCCACTAGTATGTATGTATGTGTGCATGTGCGTGAGGGAACTCGATATCCTCTAAATGCTGCAATGGATTCAACTTATACTGGGTATGCATTTCTAGGTTACCATCACACGAACGGTACAGATTTTCAAAAGTACACTCTTGAAAATCTATACATTTGAAGTCCTATAGGATTTAGAATTCTTTTACAAGATACAAAGGAATTCTTATACATTATGACTTGTGGAGTCAAATTATTTGAAGCGCGTTTTAGTATTCTTATTTTAGTTATTTATTATTTTATTTAAATGAAACAGAATTAGTGTGTGTTATTTTGATTTAGTAAGTTATTTTCATTATGAGAAATGATAAGCATAGAACTTATAACAGGGTTGCCACGCTACCTGGAGAACCTGGAATAGTCAGGGAATTTGAAAATTGACTATAAAAATCAGGGAAAAGTCAGGGAATTTGAATATTTTAGCCAGAATCTGGAAAAGTCAGGGAATTTCATACGATGGTTGCTAAAGAAAAAACAATTTTTCTGCCAACGTAGAGTCATTTTTCTGTTTTTTTTTTTTTTTTTTTTTTTTTTTTCCTCTTAGCTTCTGCCATTTTTTTTAAACAACGCCAGCTGCTCGTGAAGGAAAGTTCTTATTCCGCTTATAAGCAACAAATGCTATCACTGTATGTAACTTTTGTCATATGTATTTTTTTGTGTTTTCAAGTAGTACCATAATTATTTTGCCCTCATCACAGCCAGTGCTTAACACTTTCGCGACCACATGGTTTTGTCTTTCTGACAGTAAGGTCCGCCTGTGGGCGTTATTCTCCAAAGTAACAATATTTCAGAACAAAATTTTCTGTATTCACATTTATATTACAAATGGATGTACATTATAATTATATTTCTAATCTAAGTATTTATATTTATAATATAGTTGGTTGTACAAATATGAATATTGGCAATTATTCTTAAAAAAAAAATAACATACAAATTTCGAAAGAAACGCCCACTGGTGGAGTTAAAGATTTTCAAATTACGTGAATCTACGTCAGAGGTCGTGAAAGTGTTAATATATGGTTACACTGGAATTTTCTTAGAACGCACCTGGAAAAGTCAGGGAATTTCATTCTACTGTTTGAGTGGCAACCGTGTTATAATTCTTTTACTAAGAAACATGAGATAATTTACTCATATTACGTCTTATGGGACTTAATTGTCTAATGTGGATTAAAATGAAACTGATATATGTTTTAGATTTTTTTCTATAGCATTTGTTTATCACTGGAAATTGCATACTCACTATTCATAATTCTTTTACGGGGATACCTAAGCGAATTCAGATACATTATGGTCCGTTGTAAAATTATACGAATTAGGAAAGAAATACTTATATTCTTATAATTTTTATTTTTTGTTCATTGACTTAATTATTCACTGATTTAAATTTGTTTAAATTCGCTTGGTAACTGCTATATGTTCAAAATGTCGTGTGAAATTCCACCAGGTTTATTTTATTTTCTTTCTTCATTTATTTTCTTTTTTGTTATTAAGAAAAAATAAAATAAAAAATAAACTTCTTTATTTGTTCGTTTTTTTTTCTCCCCCTCCTATTACGAATACTCAAATTTATTTAAATAAACTTAAATGAAACTTTAATGCGCCAGTTTTATTCTGCCCATTAAATGCCAAGGATACAAATGGCAAAAATAAAATTTTTGCAAAGTGAAACAAAAAATGGTATTTATTATTCAGTTAAAAAAATAATAATAATAACCAATAAATTTTCCGAACTGCTGAAAGAAATGGCTTTATTATTTAAATGTATCGAGGTAATTTTTTCCAAGACTATTTCTTCAAACTAAAATAATAATAATAATAATAATAATAATAATAATAATTCGTAATGTTCTCGATACCATTCTGTACATATGCAAAATTTTAAAGAGAATTAAAATTAATTTTCTTAATAAATAAATAAATAAAATATAAATGAATGAATAAATAAATTGAGAGACAACCAAGCTTTAGGGGGGGGGGGGGGGATCTTAAGTTTTTTTTTTCTTTCTTTCTTTTTTTTTTTTTTTATATAAATTACCCATCATACTACAAATATCCCTACAAACAAAATATATATGGGCCAACATTCAAATAATTGTTCTGTTCTTCGGGCTCTGTTGGCCAACGTTTATAAAAGACCGTTGGCTAGATGGGTAGCCCGACAATCAGCAAACAGTTGGCCCCTATTCAGTATTTTATGTTGGTAATTACATTTTTGAATTTATTGTTTGCTATTTTTATATTTTCGCGCTAAAAAATAACGTCTTCAGCGTTATTTTAATACGTGTAATAAAATTATATATTTTCTTTGAAGTTACGCAGTGATTAGAAATGAGTCATTATATGTAATAATAATACTTAAATTACTATTGGACTCTTAACGTTGTTTTTCATGGTGAGACATAGCTACCCAATAAATGAAATGCCAACGAAAGGAACAACAAAATATGCAGGGATGGAACACGGGAGCAGAATTCATACCGGAATGTGTTTAACAAATTTCTCTGCCTATAATATCGTCGATTTAAGAGGTAGAAAATTTTCTTACATTGATAGTGGTATGAATTCTGCGCCCGTGTTCCATCCCTGAAATATGGCGCTGAGCGAACTAACATCACTTGAATTAACCAAGTGCCCCAACCGCGATAATTAAATATTTATGGATAGATCAACGACTCACGTTTGTAGGTATGAGAAACTTAACATGGTATACGTGAAAATTTTCGACTTCGGTTTTTTGTGTTTATGAACGTTTTGAGGTGTGAGGAATTCGAAAATTGCAAAATCGGTGTGGGGGGTCTTTCTGTACGTCAGTTGGTTTTTAATTTACTGTCTGCGTAGACATTATCTCAAGAATGAAAGGAAATCGGTTTTAAAATATCATTTTTGATATTTTAATTTAAAAAGTTCATAGAATTATTTGAAATTCAATATTATCTTAACATCGCAGAATTGGGCAAATTTTCTCATAAACATGTATTATATGGATTGTTTTCATTTAAAATTCGTCGAATTAATTTTAAAATATCGTTTATGATAATTGCATGAATATTAATGAATATGAATTTGAATATCATAATATATGAATACCAATGAATATCATAATTTTAAAAAATTCGTAAGTTATCCGAAATTAGAGGTTTTTCTAACATGAGCAGAATAAGGAAATATTGCGTATAAATGTGTATTATGCAGATTGTTGATTTGAAAAAAAAAAAAAAAAAAAAAAAAAAAAAAAACTAGTGGGGGGAGGGGGGTCATATCAGTTTCTGAAAGGGCTTAGCTACAGTGTTACAAGACTTAAGGATTTTTTTATTCAATAGTGACCAATATATTTGAGAAATGATATTTGATATACATAATAAACGATTAGTCTTCTAAATGATTGTAGGCAACCGTTACAATAAAAAATTAGTGGTGCATATTGAATGATTTTTCCCAAAATCTGGCAACACTGTTTATTCTTCAGCTCAGCTGAGTTCATTGCTTTTATCGTGAATATAACATGGTTGTTTACTATTGCATATTTTATCTTGCAAACAGATGAATGTAGACAATATTTTTCAAAATTCATATATTACCAAAAAAAGGTTTTACTATTAGATTGTTATTATTAGCTATTAGACTTTTGTTTAAAAAAAAAAAAAAAAAAAAAATGACGTTAACTTATATAAATTATTTACTGAACTTTTATTTAAAAATTTTTGGTATAAGTTCTTGGTGAATTTTTTATAAAAAAATTATTTTGATAAAAGGTCTTGTGGAATTTTTGTTAGAATTTTAATTCTAAAAGTTATTGTGAAACAGTTAAACTCGAAGTTTCTGAAAAAGTTCAATAACTGTTTCGAACCCTGAATAAAACTGTCGTCTATAACTTTAACTATCGAAACTTTAAAATGTTTATATATTCTTATTATTTGTAGAACAATATGCTTACTAGTAATCATGATATGCAACCTTGCATTAATATGCACATTTATTAGCATTCTTTCAATAACAAATCACTTTCTTATTTTTCCCTCTTCAAATCTGCTCAAACTTTTGAAAAAAAAAAAAAAAGAGAGAGAAAAGAAATCTGGAGATCGAAATTATCCTTGACCTAATTAGTTAAAATCGTGCGATTCTAAAAGAATGGATAAATTTAGAAAGTCGGGTCCACACAATACAAAGGAACTCTGGTTGATTTCTCATTCTACTATATCATCACCATACCCCTCTCAAATCTCTACCACATTTTTTTCCCCTCATACGAGTATAATCCTCTCTCTCTCTTTTTCTCTTCTTTTATTTAAACAATTCCCTGATTACTTATTGATTTTAATTTTACCATCAATCTCCTCTGCAGCACTTTCAAAGGAAAAGGGGAAAACCAAAAAAGGAAAGGAAAAAAATATATTAAAGGAGGATCCTTAAAAAGGAAAAAAAAAAAAAAGATTCCCCCCCCCCCCCCCCCCCCAAATCTTCTCTTTAGAAACTCCACCCTCTTCAAGATTTCTCATTTCGAAAAGCGAAAAAATCGATTGAATTGGCCGCGCGGGAAATAGGAATCGATTGGGAGGGTGAACGATCCCCCAACATTTCGCGTACTCGGTCACGCAATTCGTCGTGCGTGAACTTGACATCTCCGTGTGGAACTGCTTTGTGAAAATTAATCAATTCCTGCAGTTCAATCTGTTTAACCTAGAGTGAAAAAAGGATTTAGATGTGATAAAATTTTCTGAAATTGAAAGATAAATTTTTAAAATTCAAATACTACTTTATTTTAACTTTTTGATACTATGATATAACATATAATGTTTTTAAAAGACAGTATGCTTTCGAAATTCTTTTCTATATGAGGCTGTAAGAAGTATTAATAATGAACTGTTAGTATGTTCTTTAATGAATTAGAAAAATTGTTATTTTCTTTTGTGGGTAACATACTTAAAAGAGTTGTTGCATTTTAAAGACTTCTATGTAAACTATGTTAAACGTTTTCATATCGCACCCGACAAAAAAAAAAAAAAAAACTAGTATGTTGTGGCCACCACAAGACTTTCTTCTATATGTTCCAATATACATATTCAATCAGTAACAATATTTAAAAAAAAAAAAAAAAAAAATACGATTTTTTTCTAAGGTTTTTTTTTTTTTTTTTTTTTCTTCTCAACATTTAAAAAAAAAAAAAAAAAAAAAAAAAAAGATTTTTTTTTTTCCTAAGGTTTTTTTTTTTTTTTTTTTTTTTTTTGTTAAAAGTAAAAAAAAAAATCGATAACTTTGTTTTAAATTATCACAGATTTATAGTTCAACCATTCGTTTTAAAGGTATTGACGAGATCTTTCGAAAGATACCCATCTTGAAAATTTACCCCCCCCGGGGGGTACAGCGATGCCCCCACATGCACAGAAATTTTTTCCTAGTTAACTATTACTATTATCAATAACTCATATTAATTTTACAATCACAAGTTAAAAATAACTCTCATTATGTACATTTATACAAAATTTTGTCCTATACTGCCATGTTAAAAATTTAGAAAAAATGCGATCACAGCGCCACCTGTTGAGCTATTGATCCCCAAATGTTATCAGCACCAGTTTATGTCGGGGACCAACTAAATACCAAGTTTAGTTAAGTTTCGTTAAAAAAAAAAAAAAAACGATTTTTTTTTTTTTTCGTTAAAAGTAAAAAAATCGATAACTTTGTTTTAAATTATCACAGATTTATAGTTCAACCATTCGTTTTAAAGGTATTGACGAGATCTTTCGAAAGATACCCATCTTGAAAATTTACCCCCCCCCGGGGGGTACAGCGATGCCCCCACATGCACAGAAATTTTTTCCTAGTTAACTATTACTATTATCAATAACTCATATTAATTTTACAATCACAAGTTAAAAATAAATCTCATTATGTACATTTATACAAAATTTTGTCCTATACTGCCATGTTAAAAATTTAGAAAAAATGCGATCACAGCGCCACCTGTTGAGCTATTGATCCCCAAATGTAATCAGCACCAGTTTATGTCGGGGACCAACTAAATACCAAGTTTAGTTAAGTTTCGTTAAAAAAAAAAAACGATTTTTTTTTTTTTTCGTTAAAAGTAAAAAAATCGATAACTTTGTTTCAAATTGTCACAGATTTATAGTTCAACCATTCGTTTTAAAGGTATTGACGAGATTTTTCGAAAGATACCTATCTTGAAAATTTACCCCCCCCCCCCGGGGGGGGGGGTACTTCCCACCGGTGCCCCCACATGCACAAAATTTTTTTCGTAGTTAAGTACTACTATTATCAAAAATTCATATTAATTTTACAATCACAAGTTTAAAATAACGTTCATTATGTACATTTATACGAAATTTTGTCCTATACTGCCATGTTAAAAATTTACATAAAATGCGATCACAGCGCCATCTGCTGGGCGATTGATCCCAAAATCTAATCAGACCCTTTCCATGTCAGGGTCCAACTATACACCAAGTTTGGTTCAATTTCATTCATCGGTTCGTGAGATACGGTGAAAAATACGAAATTTTGCGATCACAGCGCCACCTGCTGGACGATTTATCCCCAAATCTAATCAGCACCATGCCCCGTCAGGTTCCAACTATATACCAAGTTTGGTTGAATTTCATTCATTGGTTCGGGAGATACGGTGAAAAATACAAAAATTTGTCCTATACTCCCATGATAAAAATTTACATAAAATGCGATCACAGCGCCACCTGATGGGCTATTGATCCCCAAATCTCATCAGCACAATGCCCCGCCCGGGTCCAACTATATACCAAGTTTGGTTGAATTTCATTCATTGGTTCGTGAGATACGGTGAAAACACTAAACCACAGACAGACAGACATTTTTTAAAAACTATCAATTCGTGTTCAGGACATCCCAAAATGTGTAGATCCGTCAAAAAACGGAGGTCTAAAATTTTCGCGAATCCAATACTTTCTCTATATTACATAATAGAAGAAAGTAAAAAAGAGACACAATTAAAAAAAAGGGGGGGGGGGAGAACAGTATTTGTTGAAAAACAGCTTAAAGATAACAATAAAGCATTAACTAGCATTGACTTAAAACTAACACAATTGTCTCTCAGATGGATACGTACGTATTTTCTAAAGGCATAAACTCAAAACTGCGATTTTTAAGTTGTTTTTCTTTTCTTCCCAGGTTGTGAAATGTTCTTCTTAAAAAAAAAAAAGACGGGGTAAAAGAACTGTTTTACGATACTACAACAATTTTTAAAATAACACAAATCTTCAGAAGATGCACTTTAAGGCTGTGAATCTAATCATTTTTAACAATTATCATTTATATCAATTATAAAAACCAGAATATAAACATTTCATCTAGAATGGACAATATCCACTTTTTTGGTTTCGAGGATAAATGGGATTCATGTTCCCATCATGGGATTTCTGATTCTTTTTTTTCCCTGTAAATTTCCCTATATGATACAAACATTTTCCTACACCTACAGAATGCAAAATTTCCCCATACAACACAAATATAAACATTATAATGTTGCAGTTTTCCCTATAGTGGTCACGTGTGAGGGTTTTTATAACGTAACATGGCTAAAGTCCATTACTCAGTATCTGTCACAGCCATTTTGCTTCTGTAGTAATCTCAGATATGCCTGATGAAGAAAAAGGTGAAATTATTTCTCTCAAAACATTTTTTTTTCCCATAAATATTGTGAAGAATTAAAAGATTATAATGTTTGATTTTTAAATTCATTCACGACTTTGTAAATTACACAGGTCTGCGATTTTTTTTTTTTTTTCCCGCAAGTTGATGTGATTTTCTGATGTATTTTTCAATACTGAGTAAGGAAAAATATTCAAAATTTTTCATCACGTACAATTTTTACAAAAAATGGTATCTTTTGACAGAAATGAGCCTAAAACTCCACTTTTTCAATTTCCATATAAGTTATTTCCCGAAAAATCTAGGTGATCTGAGTGAAGAATAAGAGGAGTTAATTCATCAAAACATCAAAGAAATGGAAAGGGCCGATGAATATTAACACGTTAACTGATTATTGTTGGATATGACAAAGTCCCCACCCCCCTCCTCCCTACAAACCGTGCACTAGAAAAAAAAAAAAAAAAACACCTCTAAATGAAGCTTTGATGTAAAGAAACATATTTAAAAGATAATGTGTAAATAATAGCCCATTTTAATGTATTTTATGCATAAATAGTTACGAATTTGTTATAGCCTCTGTGTGAATTCTTCCGATCTTCATCCTTACTTTGTGAAAATTAATTACGTGATAGGAAGGAAACACAAGCATTTCTGAATTCAGTGTCTCAAAACACTAAAGCGATTTGCTTTATGAACGCTGAATTTGTTAAAAAGCGTGGGTTTTCATAATTAAAACACTGGATCACATCACCTATTAATAACAATAACTATAGTAATAAGACAAGTTAAAATAAAAGAAGAGAAATAGATGATGCATGCCAGCAAGCGGCATTGTAAACACACGGATTAAGAATATTTACAGGATGCATAATGAACACGGATTCACAAGTAGTGAGCTATGTCGCTTCTAGTTAAGGATATTTTCTTAACTGCTCCTGAGCACTTCGAACTGATAGTTATTTGTTGTTAGCTATGCAGCTATTTGCGCACTGTTATAACACATTAGAGGCACCCAAAGAAGCAGGGGAGAATCCAGAAAGCCTTTCTGGGAGGGGCGATGTAGAATTATACATAACCAAGGGTCGCTCTCCCCCCCCTTTTTTCAAGACACATTTAAGGGTGAGAAAATTTCACACCTTTTCAGCCACCACTATTTTTATACAATAATCTCCAATTTATCTAACTTCGGCAAATTACTATGAAAATATAAAGATATCTGCATAAAAATAGTGGTATCAAAGAAGGCGAAAATTTCTCATCCTGAAAAGTGACATGAAAAAAAATTGGGGGGAGTATGACACTTGTATATATTTGATATGATATTGTGTGTAAAATAATCATATTATTATCACATTTAGGACTGCCAAAGTTTAAAAGCTCTAACTTCAACAAGAACAGAGTTCTGGAATTTTTCGGAATGATTCATTAGTTTCTAGCACAGAACTAACTTCCTCGAAAATTCTATAAATCAGTAACAAGACTATAAAAAGAGGAGTATCATTATTGATGATTGTAAACTAAAAACTTGCTTTTTTCTTTACATATTACTTTTAGACTGTATTACAGTAATAATGGAAACAGATGGTAGTTTTTTAACTTTCACGAAGGTTGGCGTCGCCACTTGGCATCAAATAAGGTAATTTCGCACCCAAATTAGGCGAAACGTGGTAGATTATGCTTTATTTTTATGAGTTTGGAATCTCTAACTTCAGTAGGAGCCAAACTTTAGTAGGGGGCTTTACGACAGGCACCGAAACTTCATGCAATATTTTTCGAGGAGGGAACCTCAAAACGTTTTTAGGAGTATCCCCAGGTCGTTAGCACCGCTACTATTTCCGTTAGTAATTTTCGAAATTCCTATAGTAAAAAACTCACTTTATTTCTAAGTTTAAATAGGTTTTTGCAATTATATCTTGAAAAACCAATTTTTATGTATAATTTTTCAAACCTTCCTCCCTCCAATATTACATAAACAATTTAAGAATCTTGGTTACAGAAAAACTAAATAAAATACGTATTTAAGAATTAACTTACCAGATTTATAATATAAAAATATACATAAAATACTAAATAAAGAAAAATCCCATGGATACAAAATAAATGTCATTGTTATATCAGCAGTGACTTACAGAGCCCAGTATTAATTATCTTCATGACGTCTGAATAAACCTTCTATTAACCTACATCTTAGTTTGGACAAAAGACTCTCATATTAGTATAGCTGAAGGAAGAAAAATAAATAAGTTATATTGGCAATAAATAATTAAAGTGAGATATATTTTTACACAAGCGACTATTTAACTTTTTATTTCATTTGCTGCCAAAGTTAAATATTATGGTTATGATTTACTTCAAAATCATATTTAATATATATATATATATATATAATATTTTATCAAGCAGCCCTTTCAGTAATGTTCTTTCTTTCTTTCTTTTTTTAGTTTACTTTTCAAATTCTTTCTTTTTCTTATTTATCTATTTATTCATTGTAAAATTATTTTTCATCATGATGATGCCACTTCCTTCAGAATTTGTTTTTCCTATTATTACTCTTTTTATTTTATTTGTTTCACTTCAAAGTAACATACTTTATCTACAGAAATTTGAATTCTTTTGCGAAAATTAAAGCAAGTACGGACAATAGCTAAATAATTAGCTTAAAATAACAATCTAGTTTGAAAAGATTTAATACATAAAACTGCTAACAATGTAAAGAAATTAAAAAAAGAAATTCTTTTTTCTCCCACACGGATAATCTTATAGCCAGGAAACAACATTTACAGGTACAGTTCTCTACACTGAAAAAACAATGTACGACCAGAAAAGGTTTAGTCACGAGCTTGACTAAACTCTTGGTGTTTTAGAAAGAAATCACTATTACAAAAATTCTAGTCAAGGATCTCTACCACTAATTTTTAAGGATTTCACTGAAATATCTAGAAAATAGGCGCAATTTCCTAAAATTTTGTCGCCAAGCAATGTTCATAAAGAAAAGCTCATGAGGGTTTGAATAATTCTTTGTTCTGTTGAGAACGCCGGCGGCAGCCTTTAAGTGGAGCTGTTTTCAGGCATATGTCTGGAAATTTGTTTCTGTGAATTACTGTTGCATTCTCAGTGATATATTGTGTAATAGCGTGATTTTATTATAGCTCTTATATATTCCGGTATCTTTTGCATTTTTCCTGATGTCTGCCTAAACATTTTAAATGACATTTAAATTATTCGAACCCCAAAATAGATACACTAATGTAACTATCACAAGACATTTTACTATATTATTTTGATAATAACATAGTTACAGTTGCCTCTCTGTAAGCATTCTGAGTGTTATTAGGACCTTAAATAAGTTCTAGCTGTTTTTTCTTTCTTTTTTTTTTTTTTTTTTTTTTTTTGTACGGCATCCAATGTCCTTGAATCTGGATCATTCCCAGTGCTTTCAAACATTTCAAAACTGTTATGCCATCTACTTTAAGCGTCAAAACCAGTCTCTGCATGTCGTTTCCGATTAAACATGCAAGTCTCAAAAAGAACCCTGTGTGCTTCAGCTGCAAATTTCTTTTGAATAAAGTAGTGTAATAAAACTCCTCGCAAATACTCTTTACTTAGCATAAAACTCGACATTTTTATAACTAAGAAAAAAAGAAAAAGTTGTTTACTGTGGTGAACTAACAGACACGGAAGTTCAAACTTATCGACAGTACTTCCTTATAGGTGCGTACCATCTAAAATTACATTCACTTTGTCCTGGTAATGCCATCTGTCAGGAATAACGAGAACTTATTCAAAGTCCTAATAGAAATAAATTTGTTGCATTTCTACCTTGTAAAATTTGAGAAAGAGTTGTTGTGTCCATTGAAGGAAAAAAAAAAAAAAAACATATCACATCAGTGTTTTTCGTTAACGATCCAAACTACAAATAAATTAGCTTATGTGTCCCAGCAACTATTTTACGCATTCCCAGAAATTATTTTATTCAGTTTGATGCAATTACATAACATTGAAGCTTCCAAGTAACTATTACAAAAATTGTGGGGCGGGGAAGAGGGTCATTTATACGTACATAAAAGTTAAATTATCATAATTTCTTGGAGAAAGAAAAAGAACTTGCATATCAAGTTTAATATTATTCATTATTAAAACTGTGTTGCCGCTATTAAGCGGCCTCTCCATTCATCGTCCCCAGATGCCAGAGCCAATGTTATTCTATGGAGAATTTCGCCCCATTATAACTTATTAACTAATATATAATTTTAAATTCCGTTTTCACATTCAGAAACTTCACAACTATTAAACAATTTATCGCTTTCTAAAAAATATTTTTTTAATTTTTTAATTTTTTATTTTGAGGTTGTAAAATGTGAATTTTCACAATGTAAAATTTTTCATTTTTGAACTTCAAAATGAAATCTTAAAAATAAAAAAAAAAATCAATTTTTAGAAAGCGATAAATTGTTTAATAGTTGTGAATTTTCGGAAAGTGAAAACGGGATTTAAAAATATGTATTAGTTAATGAATTATAATGGAGCAAAATTTCCCATAGAATAACATTGGCTTCGGCTTTCAGAGACAATAGGTAGAGAGTCACCTTAAGCAAATCGTGAGACAATGAGACCACTTTTAAACGATAATCACCAAAATTGAAACATACGTTTGATAAGCGAACGACGATTACCAAAATTTAAACACACGAACAGTAAAAATACATTTTTATGCCTCACAGTCCAACTAAATATAAAATTTTATTAAATTCTGTGCATTAAATCTTGAGTTACAGCACACAAAAACACACAGAGGAAGATTTTAAATAATCAAATCTTATTCAGAACGCCTGAATTCGAACTTACCATTCGACCAAAACATGAGAAGTACAAATTTCCACCAATCCTTTGTTTTTTACGCCTAGCGACAAGAAGTAAAAAGTTTTAACAAAGAAATATAATAATAATAATAATAATTTAACTAACGGTACTGAGATTGTGTAATTAACCCCTTTCCTTCATGCGCACACGAAAAGAAAATATATATAGAGAGATAAAATGAATAGAACTTTCTCAGCAATGACTTATGGAACACACCATTATCTCTATGACCGACATCCAAATAAAGATTTTATATTATTCCACTAACCTTACGAACAAAAGATTCTGTTATCAATTTAGCCGGGAAAAAACTGGAAAGGAAAGAAAAAATAGTAAAAAATAACATGATATATAGTTGCCTTTTTTTTCTTCATTTCATTTAGTGGCATCATACGTTATGAGCAATTGGAACATGGTAAAGAAAATATTACTTTGTTTTTCGTGCCTTACAGAAAACTTTTATTTTTAGTCTCTTTACAATTGTTTCTTTGCAATCATTTTTTAGTATTTCAATATCATTTTCTGTAGGAATCATCTGTTTTAATATTGCTTTTTTTTTTTTTTTTTTTTATGTATTTAGAATATTTGTGTGTGTGCGTGTGTGTAAATCACAAGACCGTGCATATTTTTGTAGTTTAAAGAAAATTCCAGAAACTGTATATTGTTTTTTATTACGTAGAAGAAAAATATATTGTAATACAATTAAAATAAATTGAAGAATAAGTGGTGTAATTTATACAAAATAATGCTTCTAAATGTAATAATAGAATTTTTATTTTATCATTCTTTTAGTTTTTTTTTTTTTTTTTTATTATTATTGACAATTTTTAACACTTTCCAAATAAATTGAAAACTTTATAAATATATTAACTTGAAGGATTAAACTAAAAATAAACATGGAAAAACCTCACTTGCTTCATACGACGCGACGGCCGAAGTACTTTCTGCGGGGTGCCCCGCTCTGGTTTGCGAGTTTCGTTATTTTTTCAAATTCGATCCTAATTTCGTCTTCGTTATAAGTCGAAAATGTAATGAAACTCACAAACTATAACAACAATAACTGTATGCTGCATACCGTGAAACTGTTGATATTATTGACCATGTAAACTCTTGTAATGGCAACGATGCGGCGGATATCGATAATATGTGGCGTCACTTACTGAGGAGAGCAGCCAAGGGAGCAAAACATCAGCCGCAGCTCGTAAAGACTTTCACACCGTGTTAGCCGGTGACCAGAGCGGGGCGCCTCGCAGAAAGTACTTCAGCCGTTGTATGAAAAAAGTAAAGATTCTCCATGTTTATTTTTAAATTGAAAAGTGTTTATGACTCCAGTTTTTCCACACTTTCAGTTCCGTAAATAATTTTAGAATGTCCAGAAACTAACAAATGCCATTCAAGCTTGTTGCAACATGTTTTTTATTGAAAAATGTATAAGTAGACTATTAATTTTTGTGCATAGACTCACAAAAGAATTCGGATGCATTGTAGTGTAAAAGAAGTGTTTCTTTAAAGAATTTTGTAATATATATTTATACTGCAGTAAAGCAAACTGCACACACCAATCCCCAAAGCAGAATGCAATTCGACGTTCTGTAGTAAATATTGTTCGTTTGGAACCAACCCTCTTATTTCGAAAAATTTTTCTGTTCATCCTTTTGTATGTGTACGCATTATAAATATATCTATAGAGAGGTAGAGAGAATTTTTTATGAATGTTGTTCAGAAAAGTTTAAAAATTTTATAGATGTTATTTTAAATTGAAAAATTCTCCAGTTTGTATGGTTATAATTAAACTTCCTCTAGAAACACTATACTATGAAGCCGTGCCCTTAGTGTAAATCTATAAACCCGTGTCCTTAGCGCGATGGCCTGCTTTTAGCTTAAGTGCCTTCAGCGTAAACATGAATTAAGTTAAAAAAAAATATAATAATAATAAGGAAAATAAAGGAATATAGAAAAATGAACTTTTCAACTTTCCTTCCCGCAATATCCAGACTTGGCTATTTAATTTCAGTAGTAAACTATCGCAAAATAGGGGAGTTTAAAATTTGAAGGCATGTCCTTTGTTGTCACATTCATACAATAAAATAATCTGGTGTGTCACTCACACGACTTTCTCTTACCCTGCATTTCAGTACTATAAAGACAGATTGTAGACTAGTCGTAAAATCAATAAGGTGAGATAATAAAATTCAATGTACTTTAAAAATAATCTAAAATAGGTTTAGGAACAGTTTTATTTGACACGTAACTCTGTGTAAGGGGGCTATTTGAATTCCCTGCAGTTATTTGTTTTTAAGTTAAGCTGATAACAGATATACATTAAGATCAACAGCTAAAAATTGGACTTTCGTAATCAGGGCACCACAAAACGTGATATTATACAAAAACCAGAGTTAAAAATAGAACTTCAAAAAATACTTTGTATCCAGTATGGGTATGAAAAATTAATTTTCCTTCCTTCGTTGGCATAGTAAAATGTAACAAAGCACTTCCATCAATTACAAAAAAAGAACGTTTAGCTCTGTTTACTTAAATTTAGTTTAATTAAACAATACTGTATACTTAAATTTAGTCTTACTTTAAAAGCATCTAACACGAAATGAATTACAATTCCAGCAGTTTATTCCAAGTATAGCCCGAATATATCCAAGTACTTTGTGCAACCTTGTAAATGATTCCATACCACAATCCACATAAAACATGCTTTTTTGCATATAAAGTTTTGTTCATTTCGTTTAGTTTAAGTCAGCTTATAGATTTCACACCGTACTTACCAGAAACTTCATACACATAATGAATTTGAATTCTTTTAGACGCGACCGCACTTTAAATAATTTGAGGCCATAAGCTATATAACGATAAAGAATTTTTCTGTGTGTCCCTGTAAAAAAACTATAAACTATATTCACTAAAAATCAATAGGGTTCATGCTACGGTGACGTATAACATACATACCAAATTTGAACCCATTCGAACAAAGCGTTTAGACATTATCGTGTTCACTCACTCACATACATGCATATATACATCACAGTAAAAATAGCTAAAATGAACTTAAGAGATCTCAAAACGTATAAATGTATCAAAATCTCAAAGTCACATTTTTTCATGATTACAGTATTTTCCGTACATATGTATGTTCGCGCGCGGAAATAAAAATTAAAAAAACTCCTCTTAAATATAATTTTTCAGTTTGACTACCCAGAATCGAACCTGTGTTGTTACCTTGCATCCACAGAACCACATTGAATTATTTTACTTAGTACTTCCATTCCTGCTCCTGCTTTGATACCAAATTTTCAATGTGTAATAATAAAAAAAATATGTACCCACCAGATAAAATGTGTAACAAAGGATACAGATTTTATCTGATTTAAAAAAAAAAAAAAAAAAAACCTTTTGATGTATTGAGCAGCAAATTTTATAGCAAATTTCTCTAGCTTTAGAAAACAGAAATGTTCTGCTTTTAAATAGTTTTTTTTTTTTTTTTTTTTTTTTTTTTTTAAGAGAGAGGTCGTTAACTTATTTATAAACACCTTGTACATGCATATTAGATAATTAAAAAAGTTTTAATTTTCTTTCTCCATTACACTCTTTGTTATCGTTGAATATTCCGTAAAGTGAAGAATCCTAAAGTTAAATTGATGGTCTTTAAAAAATTCCCATGAAAATGATTATATTAACAATAGCCCCTAATTAATCTTACAAATTACATTTAAGGAACATATTTAACGACTCTAAAAATGTGTAACAACTATAACAAAACTTTTAACGAACAGTAATATATATATATTTCCCCTTTAAACAAATATCATTAATTTTTTTCTTTTAAAAAGATATTATTTCAGAAGAACAATTTACAAAATTGCGTGTTTTTTTCCAAAATTAGTTTCAAAATTAGTTTTGAGTTCGTATATAGTAAAGATAAAAAAAAATGTTATTTCTTTCCTTGTTGCTTTCCATGAATTTCATAGGAAGAGTAAACCATTAAATTATTCGAATTCACGCACAGCATTGGTATAATGTAAAATAGAAACTACTTAATATTGGAATATTAATAAAATACTAAACATGCATACTAAACGTTCCGTATTGCTTAAATGCTTGCAATTTTTAATTGCTCATGCAAACCACATCGTGCTGGAACTTTCATGCATTCTTTTCTGATTATTATTATAATATATATATATATATATATATATACAGTCGAACCTTGTTAGCGTGAATCTCAAGGGGGAGAAAAAAAATTGTTCATGTTATCAGTAACTAATCTTCATATAACTAAACTAATCTTTATTTTGACGGAAATTGTGAAAACAGTTCATGTTAAAAGTATTTCACGTTAAGCGTATTCACGTAAACGAGCTTAAGTTCGATATAATATTAATAAAATACTAATCATTTGTATATATATATATATATATATATATTAATAATGAATACAATAGTTTAAGGTTAATTTCCTTAGAAAACGATTTATTGCAATCACTAAGTTTCTCTATCTATCTATCTATCTATCTATATATATATATATATATATATATATATATATATATATATATATCTGTAATATATCTATTATATATATATATATATACATGTGTGTGTGTGTACAGTGGGTGATAGTATTATTATTATTACGATTATTTTATTTTATTTTTGCATTTTTTCTAATTTCTAAGAAAATTCTAAGCGAAATTACCTTGAACATCAGATATGCAAAGAACATTTTAAACTCGCGCTTTTCAGTAACGATTTAGTCGAGAGTATATTAGGGACCAACAACAAATTGACAAAAGCCAAAAATTCTTTATATTACCATGTATCATAAAAATCTACAAATGACTTGCAACTTTAACACATGATTTCACTTTTTATTTACAATATATATATATATATATATATATATATATTGTCAGAATACACTGTTAAAAATGGTTTCTTAAAAATGAGTTAAATTGTCTCAAAATAGCTTCGAAACAATATATACTTAAATTTGAAAACTCATGTACTCATTTTTGAGTAAATTGACATTGACATGTCAAATGTGGGGGTATTGGGATTCTTATTGGTCAACCCCATTTTTGAGCATGTCAGTAATACTCAAAAATGAGTACATGGGTTTTCAAATTTAAGTATATATTCTTTCGGAGCTATTTTGAGACAATTTAGCTCATTTTTAAGAAACTATTTTTTACAGTGTACCAAGACAGATATATATATATATATATATATATACATATATATATATATATATATATATATATATATATATATTATTAATTTTTTTATGGTTTGTTGCCTATAACAAGAATGGATTTGAACAAAATTTTACAGAACTTGCAAAAAAGTTGACAAAACCTTAGAGAAGCATTATTCTGAAATATAACTGCCCTCCATGACTTTTTTAGACTCATTCGACAGATTTGGAGTAGCTCTGTATATTATCTATAAATTATATACGCTCCAAACTTTGTTCTGTAATTTAACACAGAGAAAAAAAACACAATTTGAAATGCACTTCAGGCTATTTCTAAACGCAGGACTAATGTATCAGAAACCTTTTGTGGGGGCATGTAAACGAAAGATAAATACCTTTCATACCACATTCTATGTGAAACACGCTTTTTCGTGTATAAAAAATATACGTCAATTCCATCTAATTTAGTGCAGTCTAAATATTTTAAAATAATGTACCAACCTGCAATTACGCCCATAGACGTAATGTATTTGAATTCAGTTGGATGTTCCTGCACTGTTAAAAATTTCTGTAAATTTAATGTAAATATTTATCCAGAGTCTCTGTAAATTTACAGTTATTCTTAGTTAAAAGTGAATAATCGAGATTCTCAATCTTTATTCTGTATTTTTACCTCATTTTATTATTTAATTTTTTAATTAAAATTAAAAATGACTGTTTCTACTTTAGAAAAAGCATTCCAAGTCCAAAATATATTCTCACCAATAATTAATTAAATTAATATTAGTTATTAAAGTGAATGTATAAAATAAGTTTTTTAACATCTCCGTTTATTTTTTTTCTGTAATTTTACGTAAGACTTAAGATAATAGATTACACAGAGTTTTCTGTTGAAAATTTTAACAGTGTGTACACGAACTATTTGCCCAATTTCAACAAAAACTTTTAAAAGCAGCATTCCAGTATGATTCTGAATTAGAATACCCCGTTTGATCTCCTTGCTAATAGGTATTCCTGAGCTATTCTGATAACAGACACACAAACGCATATACCAACCACAAAAAATCTTATGTTAGGATTCAGGGGACCTCAAAATGTGTAACTGTATCAAAATCTCAATTTTGAAAATTTGAACCAAAAACAATACTTTCTCTTCCCCGAAAAAGTTACTTAAAAAAAAAAAAAAAAAAAGAAAGAAACTAGAAAATATTTTTCTGGTTCGACAATATTAAAAAAAAAAAAAAACTGATTTTATTCTAGTTTAAATCAGATTCTCCAAAACTTATTCTTATTTATCACCATTTTGAGAAAATATATTTTTCGCAAATCGATTTCTATGTTTCTCTCTCGAGAGTATGGTATATTTAGTTGAATATAGTTAAAAGTGAAAACGCTTTAAACTTTAAAATCTTCGGTGAAGCTTGAGCATTTTATTTTTTAACTCTGCAATAAAATATATTATTTCCAGAAAATATTTTCGAGAGTTTTGCGTAGAAATAAATGAACAGAAATAATGATGGTTTAAGATAATCGTAAGAAATTAAAAGAAAGTTGTTCCAATTGCAAATTTTATTTTCCTGCTCTGAGGACTAAGATTAAAAATTTTTGTATATCACTCTATCAATTCAATTATTACTCGATTTTTCATTAATTAGTCATCACTGCAGGAAATGTACTGGCATACTAGTATGTGGAATAATGATGAATAATTTTTTTTTACGCAAACAATAATAAATCAGTTGTTTCAGGTTGAAATAATTAAGCACGTGTTGTCACCAGGCGAAAAAGTAGGTGATCTGCAGCACCAAATCATCAAAACGATAAGTAGCAAAAATGTTTAATTAAGTACAATAATTAATAACCAATGAAAATAATTCTATACTATCATGCTGCAATCGTGCATTTTTTTTACTTTCAATTTTTGTCCGCAGTAGAAAATATTGAATTCATGAAAATTTTCGACTTCCGAATTTCGATGGATTTATATTCTCTGAATATGATTTAACCATCTTTAGAAAAGATCCGTCTGTCTATCTGTCTGTGTGTGAGTTAGAAAAAAATTTTTGGCAGCTCTAGATCAAAAACTAACGCGCAGGAATTCCTAAAAAATTGTGTTTAATTGCACCTTGACATAGATTGATGTGGATGAAATTTTTATGCAAATCGCCGAAAAAGTAGCACTACTGTTATGCGATTTACCCCTTTTTGAAAAGGCAGCTTCTATAGTGTATAATTGCAGCAAGCTTGATATGCTAGAACTCCATTATAAAATATTATGCAGATTTAATTTGAGTGCATATCGACTGATAAATGGCGTTAGTATGTAGCAATTTTCCCCCAGTACGGAACGCTATATCTCTCAGCTTCTATAATGCATAAATTCATCAAACTTGATCTGTGAGATGATCTTTATTATTTAACTAACAAGCTGACTATATGTAGACAGACATCACATCGATTTCGTAATTTTCAGATTCCTTATACCTGTAAACTTGTATAACACTTAAAAGAAAAATCGAGGTAGAAAATTTTCAAGAATATCTAATTCCCTTATACCTGTAGTATGGTAAAGAACTAAAATCATGTTTGATAAATCAAATATGTTAACAGATAGCCTGTATAGACATCATTGTTACCTTACTAAGTGAAACCGTTTGTTAAAGATAATTCTAATGTAAATATGTATGAGTTTCTTACTAGCTTGCAATAATGAGCGTATCAGTTAAAATCAACTTTGCTCAGAAAGTTTTCAGAAACGATCGATAAGAGATGCTGTCCCAGCATTACGTCGACAAAAAAGAACTGCTTGTTTTCTCATTTCTCAGTACAGAGAACAAAAGATTTTACTATGATAAACGTCTAAAAAAAAAAAAAAATTAAGTTTTTTTTTTTTTTTTTTTTTTTAATTGCAAAATTGGCTTATTTTATCAGTCGGGATTTGACAAAAACATTTTCTAAAAGTATATATATATATATATATATTTTTTTTTTTTTTTTTTTTTAAGTGAGTTTGGCTGTATGGCCGAAGTGAAACATTTTTATAATTCTTACAACATAATTTTAAAAGCCTTCTTCACAATTACATCAAATAGAAACAATGTATTTGACTACTTATAATGGTCCGAACAGTTAATGGCTGGTTCTGGTCTCGAAGCTGGATGACAGGATGTGTCAGGTTCGATCCCAGATCACGTTTGTTGGCCTAGCCGTTCGCATTTTTCTACGGTTTTCTTCGAAATTTGCTTAAATACAGGCCAGTACCTCTTAGAAACACCTCATCGGATGGCATTCGACCCAGACCTGTAGAACCATAATATAACCAATCGGCCTTACCTACACAATCTTGTATATTATCTATATATTGTTTATAAATCATAAAGAACACTAAAATTTGGCAAATAAACAAAAGACCCCTTGTAGAACCTGAAAAGGCATTTTCAAACATTTCCTGTGGTAGCTTGTAACTTATTTGAATTCTTTTATACGAGTCTGCACAAAAAATATAGGTTTTTTTTTTTTTAATCCTAGATTTAGAAGACTTTATTTTGACTTGTTGCACAAATAAGCACTGGAACCCATACAGATATTTTAGCAAAGGATTATCAGATGAGTTTATTCTGAAATGAAAAAATGTGTGCTAAATGATATCTAAAGGCGATCACATTTGTAAGCAAATTATTTAAGCAATAAAATTATTATAATTCACATACTATTTGTCAATTAATAATGTACAATAAACTATTGAATTACTAAATATGTAAAATATATATGACGTCAGTTTTCCTGGAAGATTTTTGCGTGCGTAAGATTAATTTTTGATAAAGTTTTATTTTTCGATATCGTGTTAATGAATATATTTCTTTAAAAGTAAAATAAAATGCTGGCCCATGTGTTTATTGCATAAATAAACATGACGTTATACGCACAATTATTACTTTCTTCGATATTCATTAGAAGAAAATATTGGATTCGTAAAAATTTTCGACTTCCAGTTTTCGGTGGATTTACACGTTTTGAGAAGTCTAGAACACTATTTGACCATTTTTAGAAAATGTCTGTCTGTCCGTCTGTCTGTGTGTGTGTGGGAGACAAAAATTTTGTGACAGCTGTATCTGCGGAAATACTGCTCAGAATTATATATAAATTTATTTGTAGATGCACCTTGACTTAAATTAGTGCCTACCAACTTTTAGTGTCAACTGCTCAACAGGTGGCGCTGCTATTCAGCGGTTTCCGCAGTTTAAAGGGAGGCTACATCTCAGGTTCTATTGCGTATAATCAAGCAAAACTTGATACGTGAAAAGTTCATTATGAGACATAATACTGATTCAATCTGAATGCTTATCGGCCAACAGGTGGCGTCCCTTATACAGCGATTTCCGCAGTTTAAGGGAAGGCTATATCTCAGGAACTACTGCACAAAACTGCATATAAATTTATATGTAGATGCATCTTGACTTAAATTAATGCCTGTCAAGTTTTGGTGTCGGCGCTGCTATACAGCAATTTTCCTCGATAATGGCAAGGCTATATGTCAACTTCTATGGCATATAACTGTACGAAACCTGATTTGCGAGATAAGCATTATAAAAACGCATTTTTTAAGATGCTATTTATAGACAATAAAACTGCCTTTCTTTGGATATTTAGTGTTAGTTTTCTCTAAGATGAAAATCGTTTGCATTCATCCTGCTAGATAATTTTAATAAATAATAGTTGTTGAATAAATTAGAATTAGATTAATGGATAATGAATTTTAAGTTGATAAATGCCATTTTTTATTAAAAACGAAACTAATTTTAGCATGCATAATATTAAGGAAAAGCTAACTCACCTCTCTCCTGCATTTCCTGTGGTCGCTTGAAATACATTTTAGGCCACACACAGAAATAAAGATGAACTCCGATTGATTACTATATTTGACTTTAATCATAGATTTTTCTTTGAGAATTTTTATGAACAAACCAGAATTTCTCAAGTATTTGAGCACAGGTTTAAAACATTTCGAATACGTATAAAGGCATTTTTTTTTTTTTTTTATGCCTTGAATGAATTATAAATATAATACAGAATAGTACTTATTATTTGAATAATATAACAATTAATGAATAATTTTACTGCGACTTCAGTATGGATGTTCGACTGGATATCACTCAAGAATAAAAGTACTTCTGTTTTTACGAATATGTTCAGAGAGAGAAAAACATAATAATAATAAAAAAAAGAAGAAAAGAATGAAAGTTTGGTTTCTCTCTATGGTCACGTGATTGTCTATCACTGCTCGACTGTCGCCGTCCCCGCTCCCATTGAATCAACATACTGGGGGGGGGAGGCACCGAAGCTGGAGTCGAAATACTTGGAAGAGGGATAACTTCAGAGACCGGTCGAATAAGAGTTCCAGCAGAAGATGTCTTAAGTTCAATGACTCTGGTGATACCGTCAGCTCCGAGAATCAACTTGATGACTCTCGCAAGATCCCAATGGAGTGGTGGTGATGCTTTATTTTTCAGAATGACGAGCTGCCCTGGCGAAAAGTTGTGACTGTTGTTGGTTCTTTTGGCTCTCGGAAGCAAGGTTGGCAGGTATTGTGATGTCCACCTCTTCCAGAACGTCTCCTTCATCTGCAATAAGAGCTTATACCTAGAAGAAAGACTAAGAGAATTGTTTGTTAACGAAGGGTCTGGCAATTCTAATAATGCAGATCCAATCAATAAATGTCATGGTGTTAAAGCTGCGCAATCATTAGGAGCATTGGACAATGGTGTTAGAGGCCGCGAATTTATCACAGCCTCTATTTGACATAGAAGCGTGGAAAGTTCCTCAAAAGTTAAAATTGCTCCTTGTGTGATTTTTACCAAATGATGTTTGGCTAATTTTATCGACGCTTCCCAGAGTCCCCCAAAATTTGGAGCATACGGGGGAATGAAGTGCCAGGTTATTTGGTGTTGGGAAGCAAAATTTTGTAATTTTTCTTCTTTGAATAAAGAAAATAACTGTTTGAGGTAAGAATGGGCTCCGACAAATTTCTGCCATTGTCCGAAAATATGTCAGAGGGGTATCCCCGCCTACCTATGAAGCGTTTCAAGGCTGCGAGAAATACTTCTGTAGAAAGATTTGACACACATTCAAGATGCACTGCTTTTGTAGCCATACAGATGAACAGGGCAATATATGATTTAAAGGTTGTCGCTTTTCGTTTATGTTGACATTTTGTCATTACTGGTCCCGCGAAATCGACACCAACTTTCGAAAAAGGAGAATGGGTGTGATTCTTTCTGAGGGCAGATCCCCCATCTTTTGCATTATTGGCTTAGCTGATAGACGAAAACAGAGTATACATTTTCTTAAAACTGCCTTAACCGTGGAGCGGCCGTGGGGAATCCAGAATTTGTTTCTGATGAGTGACAATACTAAGTTGGGACCAGCATGGGAGCTTAAGTTATGATAATATGTTATTATCAAGGAAGTGACGTGATGTACTTTAGGAAGTAATATGGGGTGTTTTTCTTGAAATCGCAGGGATGGGTGGTTCCGCAGGCGTCCTCCAACACGAAGAATACCCGCTTCATCCAGAAAAGGATCAAGACCTAACAGATTGTGTGAAGGTTTTAAAAGTTTTCCTTTCCTTAGTACGGCAATTTCATCACTAAATTCGGCATTTTGAATTACTTTTACAAGACACATTTCCGCTTGATTTAGCTCTATGGCCTTTAAGGACCACTTTCCTTGGATTTGGTTTTAATTTTATTGATAAATCTTAGTACATACGCTAGAATTCTTAAAAGTTTTAGATAGTTCGAATATTTTGCAATATGGGATATGAGAATGTTATTAGCAAGTGAAGGTTTAGAACTTGAATCTATCGGATGGTGATTAGGTTTTTCCTGAACGGAAACTGAATGTACAGTGCACATGAGTGGTAGCTCAAAACTATGGAGCCATTTTGGCCCTTCCCACCACTCAGTTCTAGCTTTCAACTTAGCTGGGGACAATCCGCGTGTGGCACAATCGGCCGGGTTTTCTTATCCTGGGATATGTCTCCAGGATTCTAAGTGAGTAAGAGCTCTGATTTTGGTGGCTCTATGGGCCACGAAACTATTTCCTTTGTTTGGAGGGTTATTTATCCAGTTTAATACAATAGAAGAGTCAGTGTACCAGTATGTCGAATGAGTAAATTTAAGGGATTTTTGAATGTTGCAAATTAACTCTGATAAGAGTACAGCACCACACAGTTCCAATTTGGGTAAAGTGATTTCTTTTATGGGTGCGACTCTAGTTTTAGCAGCAATTAAAAATATCTGAATAGTGTTTGTTATGACCTTTAAATATGCGACTGCCGCATACGCCCTCGGAGAGGCATCACAAAACCCATGAATTTCATATCTACAGTCTGTAATATTTGAACCTAAGTAGCGTGGAATTGACATAGATTTTAACGCATTAATTTCTTCATACAAGGTTTTCCATTCTTGCAAAATATCTGGAGGTATAGGCTCATCCCACGTTGATTGCAACTTCCACAATTTTTGCAGAATTAATTTTAAAGTTATTGTAGATGGCGAAATAATTCCGAGGGGATCATAAATTTGCGCAATTACGGAGAGCAACTGTCTTTTTGTATTAATTTGTTGATCAGCTAAGGTTCTAACTTGAAGAGTATCTTCACTTAAATCCCAGAACATTTCTAATACTCTTTGATTTATTTTTTCTTTATCCTCAAAAAAATGAATGACTGAATTAGCCCTCTCTTCCTCTGGAATGTCAGAGAGGGCTTCTGGATGGTTACAAGCCCATTTCCTAAGTTTAAACCCTCCAGCATGCATTAGAGCCTGCAGCTCCATTATTCTATCTTTTGCTAACTGAAGGGATTGTGCCCCTGACAATAAGTCGTCGATGTAAAAATTGTCTTTGGCAATTTCTGTTGCTAATGGGAAATTCTGATTTTCATCCTCACATAATTGCTTAAGCGTGCGTAACGCTAAATAGGGTGCACAAGCTGTTCCGTAGGTGACAGTATTCAATTCGTAAAAAGATAATTGGTCATTGGGAGATTCTCTCCAAACAATTCTTTGGTAGATTCTATGTTTCCTTTCAATTAAGATTTGCTGATACATTTTAGCTATGTATGCACTGAACGCTACAGGGTTGGCTCGAAATTTTACTAAACTGTCAAAAATATTTGACTGTAGTTTAGGACCAATATATAGAATGTCATTTAAAGATTTGTTATTTGTTGTTTTAAAGGAGGCGTCAAATACTACACGCAATTTTGTTGTTTCAGAGTTTTCATTTACCACCGCATGATGCGGTAAATAATAATGTGGCGTTTCATTAATTTTATCTGGATTTAATTTTGTCATATGACCTAAATTTATATATTCGTTCATGAAATTCGAATACTCCATCTTTAATTGTTGATTCCTTTTAAGTTTATTTTCAATGGAAAGAAATCTTGAAATAGCACCTGACTTACTGTCACCTAGCGCCTTATCTGGCTTAAAAGGTAGATGAGCTACATATCTTCCCTGAGTATTCCTTTTAGTTGTTGTCAAATAAATATTTTCTAAAGGATCATTTTCTATACTTTTTGTATCTACATTTTGAATTGATTCTGTATCAAAAAATTGTTTTAAAGTGTTGTTGATATCATCATCAACAGTAGATGTTAAACTGATATTTGTACAGTGAAAGCTATCAACACGACCTGATAGGAGGTAACCCAGTTTTGTGGGAAATGCTGTAGGAGTTCCAGCTGGCCCTTGAATGGGACTGCCATTGCAGATTGATGCGACTATTTCTGCCCCAAGAAGAATATCTATGGGACCACTTACATAATACTGTGGATCCGCTAGTTGTAATCCCTGTATATGTGGCCACTCGTGTTGCGCCAGTTGGAAATTAGGGAGAGGTGAGGTAAACCTATCAACTATAAAAGCGCTGACTGAAAATGACTCCGACGAAAAATGCAGAGTGAAGTTAAATTCTGTTTCGTTGAGAGCAGTCTCTGCTAAAACGCAATTAATCCCTATTATACTATGCGACGTGCTCCGTAAGGGTAAATTTAGTCGCTTAGCACATTCCTTAGTGATTAATGAATTTTGACTAGCATTATCTATCAAAGCTTTACAATGCATAATTTTTCCTTTATTTGATTTAACCTTAATTAGTGCCGTTGATAACAAAATATTATTAGAATAAAACTGAGCACTATTTGAAACTGAAATGTCTGGCGATACATGATTCGCCCTTTCAGAATTTGAATTTCTACCATAAACATGCAGTAACGTATGATGTTTTTCTGCACAATTTTTAAAATTAATGTTTATCCTACAATTCTCCAGCCTATGATTTTGGCGTTAGCAATTTTGACATAACTTATTTAATTCAACGAATTTCAATCTTTCTTTAACCGGTTTTGAATTAAATGTCGGACATTTGAATAGCGCATGATGCTCATTACGAAGAATGCACATATTTTCTTTTTCCACAATTGTACTCAGTACATTATGTATATTTTTCGAATTAGTGAATTTTACGTCTTGTTTACATTTTATCTCTTCAACACCGCGCGCTTCGCGCTCAACGAATTCCCTAAAAAGATCAAGATCAGGCAATTTATCACTGTCCAACATTAATTCCCATCTTTGTTTTAACGATTCATCCAATTTCCCCATCATGAATTTTATTGTAATTAAGTCGCTTAACGCATTAGAATCGAAACCCAAAGTTTTTAAATTTCTGGCGGCTTCATTGCAAGTATCTAATAACTCAAGTAAAGTTTTAGCATTGTTTGCTTTTACAATTTTCATAGAAAATATTTTGTTAATTTGACTCAATGCTAATTGTCTTCTATTTTCATATCTTTCATTTAATATTTCCCAACATTGATCTAAATTTTCCTATTTTAGAGCGAATTCTCGAATTAATTTAGCTGCGTTTCCGCGCACTGAAGAATGTAAATATTGCAGTTTTTCAATTTTGGATAATTGGTTATTCTGTAGAATTGTCGAATTAAAAATTTCTTTAAAAGAAATCCAATTTTCGGTTTCACCAAAAAATCGCGGAAGGTCAAATTTGGGTAATTTAATAAGAGACGATTTACCATTTTTCTCATCTTTATTTTCCGCGTGAGTATCTGAATCGCACGCGTTTACTTCTGTTTTGTCCTTTAACTCCACCAGTAAATCAAAATCCACTCCCTTATATCTCAAATACATATCCATATAATCCTCATTCTCTTTAGCGGATAAATTTTTAAATATTTCCGCGATTTCATGATCATACGATTGAACTTTGGTTTTTAATAATTTAACTTTAGATTGTTCATCTTTACTACACCCCTTTACTCTATCTCTAAAACTATCGATTTCCTTACATAAATTTTCAAATAATAAAACTTGCTTAGATAATTTCGGCATTTTAGAATATATAAGTTTAAATACACATAACCTTCGAATTACAGAACAAACATTCAAGAACAAAAAATAAATCATTTTAAGAATAAATGATTACGAATAAGAATAAGAATATCAAATACATATTAAATATATATAATTTTTTATTATTTATTTATCATCGATAGCCTCAGGGCTCGAATACGGACCATAACATGTTGAATAAATTAGAATTAGATTAATGGATAATGAATTTTAAGGTGCATAAATGCCATTTTTTATTAAAAACGAAACTAATTTTAGCATGCATAATATTAAGGAAAAGCTAACTCACCTCTCTCCTGCATTTCCTGTGGTCGCTTGAAATACATTTTAGGCCACACACAGAAATAAAGATGAACTCCGATTGATTACTATATTTGACTTTAATCATAGATTTTTCTTTGAGAATTTTTATGAACAAACCAGAATTTCTCAAGTATTTGAGCACAGGTTTAAAACATTTCGAATACGTATAAAGGCATTTTTTTTTTTTTTTTATGCCTTGAATGAATTATAAATATAATACAGAATAGTACTTATTATTTGAATAGTATAACAATTAATGAATAATTTTACTGCGACTTCAGTATGGATGTTCGACTGGATATCACTCAAGAATAAAAGTACTTTTGTTTTTACGAATATGTTCAGAGAGAGAAAAACATAATAATAATAAAAAAAAGAAGAAAAGAATGAAAGTTTGGTTTCTCTCTATGGTCACGTGATTGTCTATCACTGCTCGACTGTCGCCGTCCCCGCTCCCATTGAATCAACAATAGTTTTAATAAATTATTTGCACTTAGCGAATTAATATAGGAAAATATAGAAGAAAGTCTTGTGGTGGCCACAATGTACAAGTTTTTTTTAAATTATCAGATAAATTCACTCTGAAAGAAATGTAGTGCACTTAAAGAAGGTAGTGCGCTTAAAGAAATTTTCACCTAAAAGTGAGAGAGAGAAAGAGAGTAAAAATGTGCTAAAATAAAAGAAAAAGTAAAGGGTCTTTAATTGGTGCTTATTTAAAATTGACAATCCATAGAAATTTTTTGGTGTCGTTTGTCAAAAAACTGCGAATTTAGAAGACAGAAAAGCATTGAACATTTCTACGAAACTATGTGACAAAAATATAACATTACAAAATATGACTGACTACACATGGCAAAATTAAAAAAAAAAAAAAAAAAAAAAAGGTAGAATGGAAAAATTTGTTTTCTTTTATTATTGTTTTTAAAGAATATCTCCGAATTCAGAAGTAGTATTTGTTTAGATAACTAAGCTGCTTCGGTTGCTTGGAGGTTCTTATGTAATGTGATTGAAAATTCGATAATATTTGAAGTATTGAATAAAATTTCATAACACAAAAATAAAATAGTCGATCGATTAAGTTTTTCTAATTTTTGTCGGTTTGTTTTAACCAGTTTGTCAATCAATATTAAATGATTGAAAAATCAATGCTCATTGATTTCTCAATCAAACATTAATCATCAGTTTTTTCCAAGGTTATTATTTGGTGAGGTTAGGACCAAAGGTCGATATTTTCCAGAACCCCTATTTTCGAATACTAATCTTATTGAATCGTATGAAAAATAAATAAATTACAAAATAAACTTATATAAAAATTATGATTCCGGTAAATACATATTACGGCCATTTTGTTTAACCAAGAAAGTAAAATTTTTGTTTACATCCATTACGTCTAAATTTTGCCATGTATTTTTAAAACATTTTGTATGTCCATTTTTATATCAGTTTACGCAAAATATCCTAAGAGAAAATCCATTTTCCAAAAACATTCTTTTCAAATAATAACCTTTGCTTTATTTAATTATAAAACAAATATTATAAAAGAAACATATTTAGAAATAGTAATTCTGTAAAATTGGAAACTATAGCTTCTTTGTTTCACCAAGGAAAAAAAAATTACTCACCTCCACAACGACTAAATCTAGTCAGCTATTTTCAAAACACATTAAGCGTTCATTTTAAATAGGATTTTGTATAATATTATAAGGGAAAGTTTTTATTTTCCGGAAACATAGCTTTTAAATAATAATCTGATCCTTATTTAATCGCAGAAAAATATTATAAAATGAAGTTATTTGAAAATAATGCGGTTACGGAAAATGCAGACTATCACAGTTTAGTTTTTCCAATAAAAAAGAAAATTTACTATATGTCTATACCATGTCTAATTTCTACGAGATACATTTGATACATTTTTGACGTTTATATATCAGGTTATGCTTGATATTTAGAGAGAAATCCAGATATTTTTTTTTAATTCGCAAATGTTGTTTTTTAGAATCATCCATAATCATAATAAGTAAATGCCTTGTATTTTAACAATTTTATTTTAAAACTTTATGCTTTTTCACTTCTCAATCATGTTAATACATTTAATAAATGTATTTATCAAGAAAAACCTACACGAAAGACGAAGCAATTTTTTTCTTCTCCCTTTTCTTCTTCAGCTTATGCAAGATATTTTAAGACAAATCTAAACCTGTATCCATCTACAAATGTTACTTTTTAGTATCCTTCTACATTCTATATTGAAAAATGCTCGTGTAACAAAAATTTTCCAATTTAGTCATTTAACTTGTTGACATATTTTCACACATTTTAAGTATATTAATGCGTTAACTAAATGTGTTTATCATGTAAAACATGAACAAAAGACAAACAGTTTTTTTCTTCTTCCTCTTTTTCTCCAGTTTATTCAAGATATTTTGAAATAAATCTAAACCTGTATCCATTTGCGAATGTGTTACTTTTTGGAATCCATCTATACATTCTACATTGAAAAATGTTCGTTTAATAAAACAAAAATTTTCCAATTTAGTCTTTTAACTTCCCTTGTTTAAATTTTTTCAAGCATTTTAACATGTTAATGCGCTAAGTAAATGTTTTATTCAAGTAAAACATGAACAAAAGACAAATTTTTCTTCTTCCTCTTTTTCTTCGACTTATTCAAGATTTAAGATAAATCTAAGCCTGTATCCATCTGCAAATGTTACTGTTTAGTATCATTCTACATTCTACATTTAAAGATGTTCGTTTAACCCTTTGCTGGTCCTATTTAATTTGACTTTCTAGTCAGTGTTATCAAATTTAAAATTAATTTATTTTCTTTTTAACACGCTTTTATTAGCCTCATCTGTATGTATGTTTGTAGGTTTGTGTGTTTGTAACCACTCTAGGAGCAAACAAAAAATCTATATTGTAAAAAAAAGACTTTCCCTCCGTGAACGCTGTGGCTGTGAGGTAAAGCTCCGCGCTACGAACCTAAAGGTCTAGCGTTCGAGACCAGTCAGGGGAGATTTTTTTAAAATGGTTTTTGTTTAATTCTAAATTATTTTAATGAAAGATTTAAATGTATGTAAATATTACGGTGTGTCACTCACACGATTTTCTCTTCCCCTGCATTTTAATACTAAGATAGATATTTTGTGCTTTTTAGTTCACATTTCTATAAAAGCGTGTTCTTTAATTTTTTAAAACTATAATATTATTTATTCATTGTACACCACTAAATTTTAACTGTAACGATTGCCTAACCACTTCGAAGTTTATTATTCCATTATGCATATCACTTCTCAAAATTATTGGTGATAGTTAAATAAAAGAGTTCCTAAATTTGGCAACAGTGTTTAGAGTGCTTTAGAGCGTTAGGGCCGGCAAAGGGTTAATAAAAAAAAATCCTTATTTAGTCTTTTAATTTTACTTGTTTAAATTTTTTTTTTCACGCATTTTAAGCATGTTAATGCGTTAGGTAAATGTTTTTATCACGAAAAACATGAACAAAAGACGAACTATTTTTTTTTTCTCTCTGTTTGTTCGGAAAATCTGATAAATTAATGGACTCAAGATCAAAAAAGAGTAGAAATAAATAGAGATGAGAAGATAAGTTTTAAGAAAATTAGATAGGTAAGAAGCATACGCATTAATCAAGCTCAGATTTTCTGGCTTGATACAGGTTTATTTTCACGCTAAGGTCCTAAATCTGGCACATTTAAACACAACTTGGCTACTCTATAGCTATTGTTATTTTCCTAAAATCATGAAAAATGTTAACAGATGTACGCAATAGAACAATAGTTATCGCAAACAGCGAAATTGTGAAACTCAGCTGCTGGGATCATTGCCCAAACGATTCCAGCCAGGATCTTTAATTCTTAGTATACAAGCTAATAGTGGTGAGTTTTCTTGCTTACGTCTACAAACTTTCGCACTTTTTGTTCATATGGTGTTAGTTTTACCAAAAGTCATTTTTAAAAGAAAACGCTTACAACATTTAGTTTTCGTGAAAATTGCTTCGAATGATAACATAAACTTTTAAATTTAATTTTCTTGAGACTTTTGTATTAATATAATAAAAGTGCTATTAAATTTGTAAAAAGAACGTTTACAGTTTAAATTTTAAAGTTTTCAAATCTGTTTTGATTTTCCTATAAAAATAATGTATACTTTTAGATTATTCGCTATTACTTTCTTCTATATTCAATAGAAGAAAGTATTGGATTCGTAAAAATTTTCGACTTATGGTTTTCGATTGATTTACAGGTTTTGAGAGACCGAGGACACGATTTGACAATTTCTAGAAAATGTCCATATGTCTGTCTGTGTGTGCGAAAAAAAATTTTGCAGTAAATGTGTCTCAGGAAATACTGCACAGAATTTCATATAAATTATATGTATCTGCACTTTGACATAAATTAGTGCCTAACAACTTTTGGTGGAAATGGCTTATCAGGTGGCTGCTATACTGTCATTTCTTCCATTTAAGGGAAAGCTATATCTCAGGTTCTGTTGGGCATAATTGAACAAAACTTGATATGTGAGAGAACCATTATATTACGAAATGTTGTGCTGATTCAATTTGTGTGCATATTGGTCGATAGAGGGCGATGCCATGCTCCAGTTTTTCCTGTGAACGAGAAGGCTCTGCCTCAGATCCTACTGCATATAATTGCAAAAAACTTTGTATATAAGAGGACCAATATGAAACAGTATGCGGGTTAAACTTAGGTGCATATAAACCGAGAGGTGGCACTACCGTGCTGGAATTTACTATGTGAAAGGAAGGCTAGATCTCAACTTTATGGCATATAAATGTACAAAGCTTGATATATGAAATAACCATTATGAAAAAAAAAGTACTGACTTAATTTGGGTGCATATTGGCCAATACGTGACCCTGCTATTACCCACCTTCTGTGATTTTTCACATTTCCACATCTCAGCATCTGTTGATTAAAATTACACCAAACTTCAAATGAAAAATCTTTATTGTGAGAAACTATGATTAAACTTTTGTTCATGTTAAACATTAAGTGACGATGATATATAAAATAATATAGAAGAAAGTTTTGTGATGGTTACAACAAACTACCTTTTTTATAGCAGAAAAATTAATTTTTCTACGTGATAACGAAGTTTAAGGGCAGTTATTTATTATTATTTTTTTTTTTAATGTTTGTGCTACTGTGCTTAAAAATATCATTTTTTAACGAAATATATATTTTTTAACGAAACTTGCATCTACAAAGAAAATAAATTAAGAATATACAACAAGTGCAGTTATCCAAAGGCTTAATACAAATTCTACTAATATTTTTAGACTTGAGGGATTTTTTTTTTTTTTTTTTTTTCCCTCTTTGAGCTACTAAATTAATCTGCTGAGCTCTCTTAAGAATTGTTGGAAAGTGTTAGACATGCTTAACATAAACAAAAATGCAATTCCAATGTTTACCAAATATAGCCCTTAACGTATCTGAATATTTTTGTATGATCCTGTAAGTCCTGATGCTAACTATAAAATAATTCAATAGAAAACTTTTTTTTTTTATTTTTATTTTATTTTTATTTTTTTTTTTATGTGTGTGAATAATAAATGTTAATTTCATTATGATTTGTGCAATACAAAGTTATTTATATATAACTTATAAAATTGCCTCTTAGAATACAGTACATTGGCATTCTGTTGGGTGCCCTTGTACATAAAATAATCGTGCTATTTATACCATTTTCAAGGGCGAACTTTCTATAGTGAACTTGAATAAAAGTTATCAATTAGAAGAAATTCTGAAAATATTTACAAACTTTAAAGCGCGGTCAGACAGTCGGACTAACAGGCAGATTATTTGAAGCTTTAAGCATTGTTGGAAAGTGTTAAATACGTTTAACACACGTGAAAATGCAATTCTAGCAATTTTCAATTATAGCCCTTCTTAATGTACCTGAATATTTTTGTGTGGCTCTGTAAACCTTAATATTAATCATATCATATTCTATAGAAAATATTTTTTTCCTGAATAGGAATCATAAATGTCAATTTCATTATGATTTGTACAGTAAAAATGTATTTAAATATGATTTATAAAAATGCCTTACATAGAATGCAGTGCTTTGGAATTATTTTGAGTGTCTTTGTATACTACCACTGGAGTTATTTACGCCATTTTCAATAGGGAACATGCCCTAGTGAGCTTGAAAGACATATATAAGATATTCTATAAATATCTACGAAAGTTAGAGAGCGGACAGACAGACAGACGGACAGGCAAACCGAAGTAATGAACATTTTTCAGCTTTGTGCTAAAAATAGTGTGTTGAAAACAATCCTGAAAAAATACATTTCCTATAATATCGTCAATAGGAACTATATATATATAAATACATATGCAGGGTGATTATAAATAAAGTTACGATTTCAAAACGCTATAATTTTAAAACTACCCATCAGAGCGATTTGATATTTTACCAGAGCAATCGTGAGGCAATGAAATTTTGTTTGGCAAAAGAAAAAAAAAATAGTTCCAAAATGTGCCGTTAATTAACCGTAGAGTATTTGTTTCATGAAGCTCCTCTTTTTCTCTTTTCACTATGACTGTTTCCACTGTAAACACGTATTCTTGTCTTTTTGCTAAAAAAAATTCTAGTAAACTTTTGAAGGCTATTGTTTCCCGCTATTCTATTGTGTTGCTAACAACATTCATGTGTTTAGTGAGTCCATTTAGGAAGCGTTTCCCCTGACATTACCCTGACAGCGCCATCTATAGGAACATATTGGAACTACTTTTTTCCTCCCCCAAACAAAATTTCATTGCCTCACGATTACTCTGGTAAAATATCAAATCGCTCTGACGGATAGTTTTAAAATTATAGCGTTTTGAAATCGTAACTTTAATTATAATCACCCTATATATATGTATATATAGATATATAGATATATATATATATAGAGAGAGAGAGAGGGAGAGAGTCTATTTCTCTGAGATGAAATAGTCTGCATTCACCATGGAAAATAATTTGAATGGATAATAATTTTAATAAATAACTTGCACTGCTTAACTTTCTATAAAAAGTATAGAAGAAAATGTTATAATGGCTACAACATACCAATTTTTTTGTATAATATTCATTTCATGCATAGATAAGGACTTAAAATGATATTTATAATTCCTTTCTTTTTTTTTTTTTTTTTTTTTTTGCTTTCTTGTTTCTATATATGGTACAAAACCGTACTTTATCCATATATGATATGGGCGGTAGCTTCTTCACACAGAAATGTATGTCGAATAAAACTGTTTCCAAAACCATTTTGAACTGCTTTTAAGGAACGTCAGAAATGTTCCTTATATATCGTGTCTTTTATATGCAGTAATATGTTTACAGTAATATGGGGTGAAAGACAGTAGCGTGAACGCCACACCAAATTATTAAACATATCTTAATTACTTTTTTTCTGATCTACTATTTTATTAATCATAATCCATTGCCTTTACAAATTTTACGTATTCCAACTATGTTATTATATTCCAATTCAAATGTTTCTGTTTTTCACTGCAGGTGCGTCCACATCACTGATATAGGCCTCGGCTACCTGTCCACAATGAATAACCTGTGCACCCTGTACCTAAGGTGGTGTACGCAGATTAGGGACTATGGCGTTAAACACCTCTGTACTATGAGGAGCTTACAAGTCCTCTCCCTTGCAGGTAAGTGCGTTTAAATTCTTCAGAAGCATATTCTCTCTGACTCTTTTTTTTTTTCTTTAAAGTTACAAAAACGCATATCATAATTTTACTTTTCACGACACAGCCGATTTAATTTCAAATTGATATTCATGATTATCGGAACCACATTATAATAATCACCGGGTAAATAATTGAATGCAATGATGCGCCTAAAAATGCTTTCATTTTCATCAAGCCACCTAAGATTAGCCAGAGGTAACGATAAAAGGGTCTGATAAAATTGTAAAAAATTACAAATTCATTGCAAGGATAACTTTTAGTTTTTTAGGGAATAATATTTGGCGCCCCCAAAAAATTTCGCGCCCGGGGCAAGTGCACCCTTTGCACCTTCCAGCACGCTACACCTCCACTGCATTTCTTTTTGTCTTTAAAATGTATTTAACTTTTTTAAAGAAAAAACAAACATATTTTTAAATACTTCGGATATATTTTGACATAAAAAAATATTTTATAGTCAAATTCAAACACATTAAAAATGACAGCATATTCTTTCTCTTTAATAAATTTTACCATTACAGAATTAAACATTTCTATGATACATTACATATTTCTAATTATTGGAAGAAAAAAATTCATCACCTAAAACTCTTACAGAGAACCGAGTACCTTTTATTTTTATCCTTCGTCATTTTAAAAAGTAGGGAGAAGAGAATTAAAAATTGAAGTTGTAGGAGACTTTCCAAATTAAAATACTACTACTAATAAACTTTTTCTTCTTTTCAGATATTTTCGAATGTGTAAAATTATTACTTAGCTGTACATTAGAAAAAAATATATAAAGTATTATATATTGCCCTAAATTAACTAAAAAATTCAATAGAAAAAGTATAGACATTTGATGTTTCATTATTCTCTCTCTCTCTCTCTCTCTCTCTCACACACACACACATAAAAAAAAAAAAAAAGAAAGAAAGAACACAAAAAGAAAATTTATAAACATGAGAAATTGCCAGTAAGAAATTTATTTTTTTTTAACTAGAAAAAAAAAAGAGTGTCTACATAATTAAAAATGTTTAATTACAATTCTAAATTAACTTTTTTATCAAAAATATCCAATATAACGCTTTTTACTTTCAGACGATAAATTTCTTTGGTAATAATAGCAACATTAACGTTTAATTTGCTTTATTTCCATTTTATTATTGCTATTATTACACCATTGATACCATTTTAATTTCCCTATGGAAAATGGCGTAATGATAGAAATTATATGTAATATGGCAAATAGAGTACCTTTATAAACCAGACATTTTTAATTAATAACTTCGTTAATTAAGATGATAGATTTTTAACTACCTGAAATGTCTACCTTGGAGTATTCGGCACAAATTGATGTCTCACATGATGCTGAGAACTTCGCCCTCCGCGAGGAGATGCGGTTGTAGACAGAAAAAAAAAATGACGACGCCAGCGACAGTACCTTATATGTAGATATAGATATAGATAGGTAGATAGATAGATGTCTAAAATCTCTAAATTGCGTTTTCTCAGTTAGCATTTTTCATGAATTCATGATCTTTAAAATACTAACTTCTACAGATTAAGAAAAGACCCTTTTTTTTTAATGTATAGTACATAATTAAAAATAAATAAATAAATAAATAAAAATAAAAGTAGGGTTTGATTTTACAATACTTTTAAAAGAAAAGATATAAAATATATAAATATAATAAAAATCACGCTTTTTTGCAAATTTTTACATCGGTATGCGCTTTTTAATCCCGCCCCCCCCCCCCCCCCCCAATAAATAAATAAATTGATAACTATCAAAATCCATTCCTCAGTCTTTTAAGTAGGTTCTATTAAACATCCAAAAAATATATTAAGTTTTTTCTTAAAAACTTGTAGAAGTTTTAGCATTTTGAAAAGATGAATTCCTGAACAAAATGCAAACTGATAAAACGCAATTTAAAGTTTTCATATCTGTAAAAAAAAAATATCAAAAACCATAATAATTGTTGCCTGAATAATTGAAAAAAATTAATATAGTTCAATTTATAAATATCAAATGGAAATATAAATTTTTATATGAAACATTCAGTAATGTCAAATCAAAGGTGCCAAGTCCTCTTAATAAGGGTACAAGAAATATTTTTATTTTTATTATTTTATTTATTTATATTTTAATTATTATATATATATATATATATTTACTAGCAGGCTCTGCCCGCTTCGCTGGACGCTATATTTAAATGATTTCTTTGTAACTGAATATATTTCGATTGGCGACTATTTTCGTCACAGCTTTAGTATGGGACCTCCTTGGCAATATCAAACATTTTTTGAACTTCTCGAATCTGTACAACAAAACTATTATTAAAACAAATATTTTCGAAAATTGTCCAATAGCTGGTGTTAATTCTTCGAATATTCTGGAAACAGTTGAAGCTGTTACTCGTACAGTATAAGTCATTATTCGATGAATGTTCTGGGACAGTCTAAAAAATAGTCACTTGTTCCACAGGAGTAAAGCAAATAACCCACTCGCCAAGTTTGTCTCCAAGACTATGCTTTCTATTAAACATATCTTTGTTTAGTTATTTAAATATTAATTTGAATTAATCAAATATTTCTGCCCGACAGCGTGCAAGTGCAGTCACACATCAGCAGCTCATTTACTTGTATGTTCAATTAGCGTAGTGATTGGTATATAAAAAAATAAATAAATAACTAAACATTATCGTGCTACACAACTTTATTGAATCTCTCCCTTGGCGGCTTTTGAATTTTTGTCGCCATATTAGCGATTTTTTTTTTTTTTTTTGTATAATTTCTTGCATAAAAATAGAAAGCGTTTTATCGGACACCTTTTCGTTAACATATAAGAACCCTTCATATTCTGTTTATTTTATTAATGGTTTTTAGGTTTAAAATAGTGCTTAATGAAATAAATTTTCTATTTTTAAAACTTCACTTTTTTTTCTATAAAATTATCTACTCAGATAAAAATAGATCATTTATGTGACTACTATTTCAGATTTGTTTTTTTTCGTTTTGTAATATTTTATAAATTTTACATTTTTCTTGAACTACCTAGATTAAAATTGCTGTTGCTAAATTAAACCTCTTTTATATTTTTCTTGAACTACCTAGATTAAAAAATGCTAAATTAAGCCTCTTGGCGAAAAATGTTCGGTGTACTTCAACGCAACAATTTAAAAAATCACCCAGGAGGATCTACTATAAATAAAACTGATTTTAGTAGAACACACATTAGCATCGTAAACTATAACAGCACTTTGTAAAAGAATTTTTAAATTAAAAATGACGTCAATTTTTTGAGATGCATAATTTTTTTATTTTTATTTATTTATTTATTTTATTTTATTTTATTTTATTATTTTTTTTTGTTCACGTTTAGATAAATGTATTTATTTTCCTGTTGAAAAAAATAAATAAATTCGTTTTTTTTTTTTTTTTTGGCAACAATTAAATTATGGATAAATTAAAATGGCTAATTTTTTGCTATTATTAGCTTACAAAATTACTATTTTATGCATAAAAATCGCAAAAACAAAATTTTTTTCGGAATAAAAGGTAGACAACTTTTTAAGTTAGGGTATAAGCTATCTCCATAACAAATTTCATCGAAATCCATCGAGCAGTTTTAGCGTGAAACTCAGTCAAATAAACGGACATTCACATTTATAATATATATAAGATTTAATGGAAATCGCACAATTTCCTGAAATTTTTAAATAGTTTTATAAATTTCTGTATTTTATTTATAGAGCTGTGAAATTTATAATATAGATCTGAGATCAATGTTTGAGGAATTAAAGACAAGTAAAGAACGTAAAGTTACACAAGTAAAGAAAGTAATAAATAAAATAAATAAATAAAATAAGACAAGATATTATTATTATTTATTTATTTTATTCTTTAAATACATCGCATACATAATAATTGCCAAGTGCGAATCAACTTGAACTTCCGCTTCTTGTAAACCTGATGACTCAACTTGCTTCTAGAAATTAGTGGCTTGCTTCAAGAGTTTCATTCTTTGGATCAACGACATTGTTCTGGCGAAAAGTGACAGAATGACGTTGTGAACACAAGTGCCAAAATATCCCATCAAGCTCTTTAGGCCTCCCGCCAAATTAAATGGTCTATAAGAGGTGAACTCCACCACCTGAAGAACGGAATCGTCACCTTGCAGGGCTCGGTTTTAAAATAAGAATATTGCTGATGGGAATGCCTCACTTTTGAAATACTTGATGTAATGCTAACGTAGTCTCAAAAGAATGAGGAAGGATTTGAAAAGAAATATACGGATGTACAGGAGTATTTCACAGCCATGAAGACAGTGTTTTAGTCAGTAGCAGCTTCTCCATAGGTACACATAAACACGTAAATTCCCCCAGTCCCCCTAAAAATAATAAATAAATAAATAAAAAGGAAAAGAAAGAATGAAAGAAAATCAAAAGTCAATCAAATAATATTAATTATATTTTTAATTTCAATCAATTTTTAGGATGATCTTTAAAATCTGTTGGATGATATTCTTAACACGATTATCCCTCTCTTCTCTATAATATGCTCATAGTAAAATATTACACGCATAGCAGAACTATTAATTTATATTCAATCGCAGGTGTGAGCGAAGAATTATTAATTCGAAACGAGGTCATTCGAAGGAAAGCCGGGACTCAATGATATTTTATATGTCTTAACCATCAGAAAATTTAAAATTCAATATCTATTATATGCGCAATAATGAAGAGTATTTAAAAAGAAAATAGTAATCCTTCTGTAACTACGATTTTGATTTATATATATATATATATATGTATATATTTACTTCCTTTTACTCACATATGGTAGAGAAAGTATTGTTTTGGGATAAAATTTTTGGAATTGAGTTTTTGTTATATTCACACCTTCTGACGTCCCCTGAACCCAAAAAACATATTTTTAGCAGTTACTTTCTCTCTCTCTCTCTTTCTGTGTGTGTGTATGTTGTCAGCATATCTCAAGAACAAGAAGCAGCTAGTCCAAACTTGGCATTTTAAATCCAGGTCATAGGGAAGACCGGTGTAAAATGGACCACTTTTGTGAATTTTAAGTGCTTACTCACAAAGTAATGATTTTTGGTGATTGAAAATATGTGTGCATATTACCTATATATTGGGGTTCATATTATACTCAGTCAAAAGTAATAATTACGTATACTTTTTTTTAATATAATTTATTAAATAATAACTGACAAAGTGAACCATTTTACCCCAAGCGCGTGTCAAAATGGTCCAGGGCACGGGGTACTATGGACCATAGATAAAATTTAAAAAAGCATATTAATCTAGTGTGTTTTTTAATAGTATAAAATGTAGAATACATTATATTTGTTTATGTCTTTGATTCATACAAATAATGTATATTAATAAACAGTAAAATTAGAAAATGATAAGCAAAAGAATTTTGTATCACTGAAAGTCTATTTTCTTTGGGTCTGGAAGACTCATCATTACAATAGCTTGAAAGATGTATCAACAAGAGATGTATCAACACTCTCAGGGAAAATGTAGAGATCTTGATTAGATTTTCGCTGCAAGAGTCTCACAAAAATTCTTTATCTTTTATTTATGTGATTAAATCAACAAAATGTAAAACTGCGCCTTTCGTCAAATTTTAGACGAAAATTTATTTACACCTATTTCATTAGGGTTAAAATGAGCATCTTGTTGTGAAATTATATCCTTATCACTGAATTTTGTATCACTATAAACAGACATATTCTTAGAAACACTCGAACTTTTTAATACATATGTTTGATTTGAACATGATGTGAGACTTTTATTTTTGTCTTTAACAGAAGCTGAAATTTTTCTTTTCTTTCTTTTTTTTCTTCTGCCTCTAACTAAAGCGGCTTTTTTTTGAAGTGAAAACTTCTTTAGGCGCGTTAAGCACTTTTGGGTGAAGAAAAATCTTTGAACTCCCGTCATCGTCAGCTGACGCTTTCCATTTGAAGTGAAAACTTTTGGGTGAACAAAAATCATTGAATTCGCGTCATCGAAACACTTTCCATCCTTCTTTGATACAAATAATGTATCATACAATTAACTTGCTAATGTGAAGTATTAGTAATTATATACTGTATATTGTTTTAAAATCTGGTGCGGCTCTACACAACTTCTCTCATCTCCGAGCACTGTCTCTATTACAGTTAGACTTCACAAAACCGTGAGAAAGCCCAAAGCTGCCATTTTTCTCAAGTTTTTACAATCTGGTGCGGCTCTACACAACTTCTGTCATCTCCGGACACTGTCTCTTAAAGATTGCAGCCGAAAACGTTGCAGTTAGACCTCACAAAACCGTGAGAAAGGCCAAAGCCGCAATTTTTCTCACGTTTTTACAATCTGGTGCGGCTCTACACGACTTCTCTCATCTCCGGACACTGTCTCTTTTGCAGTTAGACCTCACAAAACAGTGATAAAGGTCAAAGCCGCCATTTTTCTCACGTTTTAACAATCGGGTGCGGCTCTACACGACTTCACTCATCTCCGGACACAGTCTCTTAAAGATTGCAGCCGGAAACGTTGCAGTTAGACTTCACAGAACCATGAGAAAGACCAAAGCCGCCATTTTTCTCACGTTTTTAAAATCTGGTGCGGCTCTACACGACTTCTCTCATTTCCGGACACTGTCTCTTATAGATTGCAGCCGGAAACGTTGCAGTTAGACCTCCCAAAACCGTGATAAAGGCCAAAGCCACCATTTCTCTCACGTTTTTACAATCTGGTGCGGCTCTACACGACTTCTCTCATTTTCGGACATTGTCTCTATTCCAGTTAGACCTCACAAAACCGTGAAAAAAGCCAAAGCCACCATTTTTCTCACGTTTTTACAATCTGGTGCGGCTTTACACGACTTCTCTCATCTCCGGCCACAGTCTCTTAAAGATTGCAGCCGGAAACGTTGCAGTTAGACTTCACAGAACCGTGATAAAGGCCAAAGCCGCCATTTCTCTCACGTTTTTACAATCTGGTGCGGCTCTACACGACTTTTCTCATTTCCGGACACTGTCTCTATTCCAGTTAGACCTCACAAAACCGTGAGAAAGGCCAAAGCCGCCATTTTTCTCGCGTTTTTACAATCTGGTGCGGCTCTACACGACTTCTCTCATCTCCGAACACTGTTTCTATTGCAGTTAGCGCATTAAATAAAATTGTAATATAATTTTTGTAGTAGTAGTTTATATTAATGAATAAAAAAACACTTCATTTAAAAGTATTTCCTACACAATAAAATATTTCCTGACGATTCAAGAAATACACACGTAATTGTTCACGTTTTCACTTCTGTCGGCACTCCCGGAGTGCAACTTTTTTTTTTTTTTTTTTTTTCAGTTTATTTGTTTATTTATTTATTTATTTTTTAATGCTCCTTCTTCAATAATCTTTTTTACTGGTATATCAGTTAAAATTGTTAATGCACCTTTATTTATTAAATTGTCGCCTTGCACAAGGAAGCTATCGGCAAGTGACGCAATTCGAAAGATACTATTTTTAAATGAGGATATTTTACTCAGTGATTCAAATGTACCTTGTTGTCCAAGTATCTATTGTATAATTTTTCACCATTTCTTCTCCATCCTTCGAAAGTATCCGTTTATATGCATAATTTGGGTTAAATCTAATAGTTGATTTATTATCGTTTGCCAGTTTAGGTAATTTAGAATTTTTATGCCTTTGTACATAGCATTAAGTTGTTTTTGAAATGCCTGATGCCTTGGGGGCTGAACAAATAGGTTCTTTTTATCACCAACAACTCTTTATATTTCCTGCTCCATAGCTGAATATTTCTTTTTTTACTTTACATGATCTATGAAACTGTTCTTATGCGATAACTTTTTGAGAAAAAAAATATACCGCCTTCATCTAGGATGAATAAATGGTCATTTTCTAAACCCTTAAACTAGAAATATAGATATCCGAGCTATGCGCATAAGGCACGCCAATAAACTGAATAGATGAAATGGTCGAGAATTTCTAGTCAACACATTTCTAGATGGTGAAACAATATTCTGAATCTTTTGTATTACGATAAATTTTCGCTTAATTTTCTAGAATGGGTCATAAACCAAGATTATAGCTGCTGAAACCCGCCTCTTGTATTCTCATTTATTTGGAGATATTTTCAAATAGGTTTGTCCTCGATAGTGTAGGCAAATGCTCAAGAATTCTAATAGAGGTTTCTAGAATTCGCTTTCGAAGGGGACTAGAATTTTTTTAATAAGAAATTTATAAGGATGACATGGAACTATTTTTTCTAGAGCCACAATTTAGATTCTAGATGTCAGTTATAGAATTTTTTCTCAGTGTATTGGCGTGCCTTATACTCATAGCTCGGAAATCCATATTTCTAGTTTAGGGATTTAGAAAAGCACCACCTATTCATTCTAGATGAAAGCAGTATATATTTTTTTTTCTCGGTGTTGTAAACTTCTTAAATATATATATATATAACTTAGGTGTATTATTACCTTTTAATTGCATTATTTAATTCAGTTCATTATAGTTGCATGATATTTGTAAAAATATGAGAATACAAAAGTAAGTGAATTTTTATTAAAAATAAATAAGTAGAAACCTCAAAGTAAATTGCTTGCTTATTTATCTTTGAGGACATAATAGATCTAATTAAACTTAACTCTGAAATTTATAAGTATAATTTATAGCTAACACAAAAAATGTAGATTTCGTAAATCGTTTTATTATGACGGAGAACTGGGGTAAAATGGACCATGGTCCATTCTCCATTGTACATCAGTTCCTGGTGGTCCATTTTACCCCATGTGAGACTTCGACAACAAATGCTTTAAAAAAATAACAAATCTTTTTTTTAAATATTTCAGTTTGATTAAATATAATAATAGATCACCTTAGCTCTTTATTGTGCTGAATGACCTCTTCCAGATCATAATTCCTGAATGATGAAAAGAAAAAATATTTAGCTAAAAATATTTACTTTTGGCCACCACAAACTAAATTTCACGAATAAAATGACTAAACTGTCAGTTAGGCATGAAGTTGCTAGATAGGTTTCATCACTGCAATGTTGTTATATATGTACCAAATTAAGAACCATAAAAATGAATAAATAAAATAAATAATAGGGAGGTCCATTTTACCTAATGGTCCATTGTACCCTGTTCTCCCCTATAGGAATGATACACTAAGCTTTTCGTTCAAATCAAGCAAATGGTTCATGTACAGAGACATCCAAAAGAATTCAAATGGATTACGTCTATGGGCAAAATTTCTGGTAGGCACAGTTTAACACTTATAGACTACACCAAACAAAATGAAATGGGCTTATATTATTTATATACATAAAAGCATGTTTGGTGTAGTATGTGATTTGGAAAGCATTGATCATTTATTAACAGGACCATCCAAAAAAATTTGGAAATATTGGAGCTATACTTGGAAAATGCTGGAAATGCATTCAGGGTGTATTAGGTGTTTTCATATCAGACTAAATTTAAGTATTCAATGGGATGTGTATATATCTTATAGATAATATACAGACTGTATATTATCTATAAGTTATACAGGAATGCTCAAAATTAAGCTGAAGCATTATTTTCTCTCGAATGTGATTGATAGACGTGCTTATCTACATTTTACCGCGTCGACGAAACCTACTCAGGAATGAGCAATTAATCTCATATTATGGTAAACAAAGTAATTTTTGAAGTTCAATTTTCAGCTCAGTTTTTATTATTATTTTATCGTTTTTTGATGTGCCTTGAATTCGAAAATCAAATTTTTTTTACGGTTATGTATACGTATGTGTGTAATGGAAATAACTTAAAAACAAATAATCGCTAAAAACAGTTTAATCAAAATTGGTAAGTTTCAAGGAGTGTTGCGGGGGACAGTTGTTTAAATAATTTGGAATAAACTTAAAAATTTAATAACGGTCTTGATATATATATATATATATATATTTATGTAGGTACTATATTTAAACAGGGATTGAGGGGACGGTACAGACTTTTTTGTCAAACAGAATACCCATACCTATTTTAAATTGCTTTTAAATTATGTTCGCATGCAAGACTTGTTATCTCAACCCTTAATCTGCAAACTGTCTATAATATTGAAATGCAGAGTAAGAGAAAGTCGTGCGAGTGGCACACCAGATTATTTAAATCGTTTTCTCTCTCCATCAGTCCATCTTTCTTTAGAGTACCTGGGGTTAATAATAGGGTTATCTTAAAAGAATCAGGGAGGATTTGAAAAATATATATGTTCATATGTGGTTCATATCCAAGGAGATAGAATTTTAATTGAAAGAAAATTTACTCCAAGTGTATATAATATATTAATATATAGAAAATAAATAATATTCATAAAAATATTAAAATAAGGAATGGAAGTATATTATCAGAATCTATACAAAAAAGAAATATTCTATGTCAATCAAAAACATCTGTCTCTAATCATGTTACGTGTACTAAAAGATAATGTTTTACATCAGTTGAGTAACCCAATAATCGAGAATCAAATAACATAAATATGATTGACAATTATCTTCCGAAAAAAAAAAAGTAAATAGAATCCGTTTAACAGATGCGAAATCAAATATATAAATGCATGCATATCCTTGATCTATTGAACCAGGTTCTTTAATAACTAAATTATTAACAAATTTGAGAAGAAGCATATGAATGTTGCAACAGTTTTGTTTTTCATTCGTAAAAAGAAAAAACTGATTTGAACCTTACATAAACTTCTTGTACGCCTCTTAAAAGGGACAATACATAATTCCGCCGACAGCCAAGACCCCTGCTATTTTATTACAAAAATTGTTTCTACAGTTACTCATTGCCTTATGCATTTGTTTAAATGGGCTCTTCCCACCGTCGTCTGCTCAATCACGTGATAGAGGAAAACGAATAATCGAATTCAATTAAATATTGTTCTTAAGAACAAAAGTGTTAATGTTTAATATAAAATAAAATAAAAATAATATTGTGCATTTGTAAACAGTAGAATAATTGTATTTATAAATTTAATAATTTTTAAAAAACACTTTACGTGTTTATTTATTTTCACCTGTAAGAATCGATTTTTGTATGTTTTTGTGTAACTGTTACATTAACTGATCTAGCAATAAATAATAGCTTGTTCTTGTGAAATGTTTATGGATTATAATTTGAAATTTTAAAATATTTTCATTTAATTTAATTGCATAAAGCTGTTACAACAAGTTAATTAACTTAGTTACTGGTCTAAATGGATTTACGTAGCACGATATTGCACTGTCACTGATTTAAATACCAAAAATCAGAGTATTTAACATGTTCTTCATGAACATCAATAACAAATATAAACTAAATGATGATTGTAAATGTATACAGCAAACAAAAGATGATGAATAATGATATAAAATGGATATAAAATTTATTTTAGATTAATGATATTTAATGATATAAAATTTATTTTAGCAAATAAAATTTATGAATAATTTATTTACTAAAGGTCAAGGAAAAACTCCAGATACAGTTTCAATTTCATTTTTCTTTTTTTCAATACCACTTAATGACTGATTCCAAAGCTTTTTATTTTCAGCATCAAAAATCTTTGCACGATAACATGGGGATGATAGATCTATATATATTACTATATCTATGACCAACGAGATAAATAAAATAGAGTGATAAATGGTAACCCTTGAGAAGGTCCAAGATGAGTCATGTGACATGCTCTCCTTTTACCTGCGTATTCGATGGTTCCCTTGGTAACAGCTTATTTTCAGTAAATTTCTATGGTAACGGTTTGGAGATTGTTCTTGGCAAAAGTCATAACCGCCATTGCTTTTGTTTACTTATGTAGTTTAATATTCTTTTGTTCTAAATCATTTTGATTTTTATTTTACTTCTTTTTTATTTCGTTAGTCGAAATTTAACCGACAAAATGCTTACAAATAGTTGAAAAATTATTATTTGTTGTTAAATTTAGCTCTTTAAAAGTTTAACTTTTCTTTTATAAACACTTTTAAACTTTGTTGGGAAACGATGAAAAATAATCTGGTGTGTCACTCACACGACTTTCTCTTACACTGAAATTTAATATTATAAATACAGGTTGCAGATTAATAGGTATTATAAAGAATACTGTTATGTAAACTTGTGTTCAACAATTCATATTAGGCTTCTGAAGAGTATTATATAATAATTAGTTCTGTGTGAGAGGGGCTACCGCCCCCCTTTCATTAATGCACCTACATTTATATAGAATTTAATTCGATTATTAAAAAATAATTCTGTTTTTAAAAATTAATATATTAAAATTATTATTTTAAAAAATTATCTTTTATGATAATGCAGACGATTTCCATATTAGAGAGGTAGTATAACACCAAATATCCAAAAAAAGTCCATTTTATTCACGGGAAAAAAAAAAAAAAAAAAAAAAAAAAAAAGATTTTTTTTTTCTAAGTTTTTTTTTTTTTTTTTTTTTTTTTTTTTTTTCCGTTAAAAGTAAAAAAAATCGATAACTTTGTTTTAAATTATCGCAGATCGACGGTTCAACCATTCGTTTTAAAGGTATTGGCGAGCTCTTTTAAAAGATACCCATCATGAAAATTTACTCCCCTCGAGGGGGGACTTCCCCCCCAGGGGGGAGGCGAGGAACCTACATACACAAAATTTTTTTCCCAGTTAACTATCTCTATTACAAAAAATATATATTTGTTTCATTTGGTTTATTGCAGTCTATAGACGTTAAACTCTACTTACCTGCAATTTCCCCCATAGACGTAATGTATTAGAATTCTCTTGATTGTCCCTGTACACGAACCATTTGCTTGATCTTAACGAAAAGCTTACTGTAGCATCCCTATGTGATACACATTTAGAATACCAAGTTTGAACTTTCTGCCATAATTTGTTTTTGAGATATGCTGATAACAGACAGACATACAGACACACACACACATAGACTCACACACAGACACACAGACTATTTGCTAAAAACATGTTTTTCGTATTCAGGGGACCTCAAAATGTGTAAATATAACAAAATCTCGCGTTCAAAAATTTGACCCAAAAACAATACTTTCTCTACCTTATGGGTAAGAGAAAGTAAAAAGGTATTTTATTATTTACTAGCAGGCTTTGCCCGCTTCGCTGGTCACTAAATTTAAAGGAAACTCTTTTCTATATAGCTTTATAAAAATAAAATAAAATACTAAAATTGCTCAAAAGCTCGCTTCGGATCCCTGCTGCCTTCGGTAGCGATTTGGTCATCCGCTATAACTCGGGCGCTTGTCCCTATTACCTGAGACAAAGGTTTACCAATAGGCTTCACTAAGTCCTTATTAGATAACAGTTTCGAAATAGATAGTATCGAAAAAAAATGAAGTATCCCCTTTATATTTGAATCCCAGTTACATATGATATGTGCATTACTATACGTGGTGCACATAATATTTGCTTTTACGTTATTTCCTATGTTTATTTTGTTTATCCCCGATCAACCATAAAAATGATAACAATTTCACGCTAAATATTATAATATGCTATGACCGGCTACGTTTGTTGCATGAGACAATTAATTTTTTGTGGTTATATATAATTCATGGTTTGTAAGCATGATCATAGTACCGCCTTAATATAGCTCTCTTTGGCGACTTTTGAATTTTTATCACCATTTTAGATTTAATCCCTTGTAAAAATAAGACTTAATACCTTGTAACAATATGCTATGAGCGCTATTTCTGCCATATTTTAGACAACTAAACTTTTAATGGTTATATATATTTCCCATTAAACATATTTTTATTTTCATTTATTTATTTAAATATTGATGAAATTTGAACTTCAATTTGGCTAGTGTTGTACAGGCTGTATGTGTTTGTGAAGGAAAATTAAAAAAAAATTCAAAACTGCAATTTTTAATCCCACTTTAAAAAAAACATGTGACTTAATCAGTAGCACATTTAAAAAATTTTTCCAAACGGTTTCCATACAATCTCCTTCTCTTGCCACCTAAAATACATACATTAGTTAATTTTAAAAAATCTAATTGTCCGATCGATAAGCTGTTTAAGCCGTTGGATTCACAAAAATTGCATCTTTCATTTGGTATCTTATTTGGAACGATACGACTGATATTTCTAATTTTTTTAATTTACTTTCCTCATTTTAAATAAATGTAATTTTTATTGTTCACGGTTTTTTTTTTTTTTTTTCTGTCGAAAAAATAATGATAATTTTTTTGGCAACAATGAAAAAAAGGAATAAAATTAAATATTTTAAATAAATGTAATTTTTATTGTTCACGGTTTTTTTTTTTTTTTTTTTTTTTTCCTGTCCAAAAAATAATGATAATTTTTTTTGGCAACAATTAAATTAAGGATTAAAATTAAATGGCCAATTTATCAGTAATTAGAAGGTTTTTATTTTAACATTTTAATTAATTAAAAGAAAACTAAAACAAAATTCGAAAATCGGGCTTCGAGGTGCATCAGGAGAGGTCATTACGAACCACCATGCAAATTTGTGTAGCTCAGCCATCAGCCGTTTTCTTAAAAAGCTCTGGAAACCATACACAATGACACACACACACACAAACATCTTATTTTATTATATGTATAGATTAAAATGTGAAATATGTGAAAAATTATTTAAAAAAAAATTTATTTCGGCCATAGGACTGTCATGTTATCTAATAATAATGATAATTTCCCGAACTAAAATTTTACATACCAAAATAGCGATAAAGGGCCAAACGTAGCAACCTATTGGTTCATGTCACGTGATTCATCTTGAACCACGGAAAGCTAATCCTTCATCCATTGATCAGCACTCTAATTTATATATCTCGTTGTCTATGACTGACTTTTCCTTGGACTCTGTGTGTGAACGCAAGTTGCCACCTAATTTTCATACTTTAGTTAGTTTTAAAAAATCTAACTGTCCGATCGATAAACTGTTTAATCCGATGGATTCAGAAAAATCGCCCGTTTCATTTGGTACCTTATTTGTAACGAATTTTTCATTAGATTTTTTTTAATTAATTAAAATATGAAAATAGACGTAGCTTTAAAATAGACATTTATTTTTTTTAATTGTTGCCTTTTTTTCCCCCCTCTCAGCATAAAATGATATATGCTTTCTCGTGAAAAAAAAAATAAATAAATAAATAAATAAATAAATAAAATAAAATATTAAATTTGCTCATGCATCTGAAAAAATGACGTCTATAAAATAAATTTTAAAGGTAACGAAGAGATAAATAAAGTGCGAAAATTTTGCGCGGACTAGCTAGCAAACGAATTGTTTGAAGTGAGAAATAAATAAAATAAAATGATCATTTTTCAACGGGCGCCATAGTCGCCCTACAACTAACTGGTCATGAATAACGTTACAATGGAAGATTATTTTAAAGATGTCAAATGACCTCGCATTTGAGGAGTCCAAAAAACCCAAAATCGGTGATTTCTATCCGTAGATTTATCAGTAATTTAAGTTTGTGTAGATATTATTTTAAAAATGAGTACCTTTGAAGAAGTTGGACCTTTTAAATTTTTAATATAACATTTATGATACTGTACACAACCTTGATGAATTTCAATATTCTAATTTTGAATATCGTAAAAGTTATTTGAAATATAAGATTTTTCTCAACATCACAAACAGCAAAGTTTCACATAAATATGCATTATGAGATTATTTTCATTTTAGAGAAATCTAATAAAAGAGACTATTTAACTGTCTCATAAATACTCATATTTATGAGACATATAATGTGACAATGTGCATATGATATATATGGCATGTGTGGCAATGTATGTATGATATATTTATGTGACAATGTGCATATTTATGAGACTACTGTCTCATAAATATGCATTATGAGACTATTTTCATTTTAAAGAAATCTAAAGAAATCTAATAACTAATTTTAAAATATTGATTTTTGATGTTAGCATGAACATTATTGAATACCAATAATATTCATGCTTCAAATTTACGATTAAACATTGACGTTACACTTTTGGTGTAATTTACAAAATTGAGTTAAGTACAGAGTTTCATAAAATAAAATAAAAATTTCAAGAAATTCAATTTCGAAAATTTCGAAATCTAAACTTCTATACGTTATGTTTAGTAAGTAAAATGCGCCAAGTACTATTAAATTAGGTGATACACAAGACATTTAGCATTGTATCATAACAAGTTACAAAAGTATTATATGACAAGACAACTACTTTTTAAATGTTCGATAAAATTTTTCGGGTGTCAGGGGTATACAAAATTTACGAATGAAAAGAATGATATAAATATAAACATATTTATGTTTTAATTAGCGACTAATCCTTCAAGAAGTTTGTTTAAACATACATCTAGAATATAGAATGCTGAAACATTGTACATCAACTAATTAGGATATAGAGTACATTTTACTTATTGGACATTATTTTGTATGAAGTCGTATAAAAATTTAAATTTTATAATTAAATAATCTGGTGTGTCACTTACACGACTTTCTCTTACACTGAAATTTAATACAATAAATACAGGTTGCAGATTAATAGGTAAGATAACGAGTACTGTTATGTAAACCTATGTTAAACAATTCATATTAGGCTTCTGAAGAGTTTTATATGATAACTAGTTCTGTGTGAGGGGGGTCTACCGCCCCCTCAACCTCCCGTTTCATTAATGCACCTACATTTATATAGAATTTAATTCGGTTATTAAAAAATAAGTCTGTTTTTAAAAAATAATTTATTAAAATTATTATTTTAAAAATTATCTTTCATGATAATGCAGACGATTTCCATATTAGAGAAGTAGTATAACACCAAATATCAAAAAAAAAAAAAAAAAAAAAAAAAAAAGTACGATTTTTTTTCCAAGTTTTTTTTTTTTTTTTTTTTTTTTTTTTTTTTTTTTTTTTTGTTAAAAGTAAAAAAAAAATCGATAACTTTGTTTTAAATTATCGCCTATCGATGGTTCAACCATTCGTTTTAAAGGTATTGACGAGCTCTTTTGAAAGATACCCATCATGAAAATTTACTCCCCTCGAGGGGGGACTCCCCCCCCCAGGGGGGGAGGCGAGGCTCCTACATACACAGAAAAAATTTTCCCAGTTCACTATCTGTATTACAAAATATATATATTCGTTTCATTTGGTTTAGTGCAGTCTATAGACGTTACACTCTACTTTCCTGCAATTTCCCCCATAGATGTATTAGAATTCTCTTGATTGTCCCTGTACACAAACCATTAGCTTGATCTTAACGAAAAGCTTACTGTAGCATCCCTATATGATACACATTTAGAATACCAAGTTTGAACTTTCTGCCATAATTTGTTTTTGAGATATGCTGATAACACACAGACACACACACAGACACACACACACACTCACACACAGACACACAGACCATTTGCTAAAAACATGTTTTTCGTATTCAGGGGACCTCAAAACGTGTAAATATAACATAATCTCGCGTTCGAAAATTTGACCCAAAAACAATACTTTCTCTACCTTATGGGTAAGAGAAAGTAAAAATTGAGTCTCTTGAAATTTGATCGACTTTATAAAATTCTATACCTTCTTTTTATGCATCTTTGTTATTTTTACTTTCTCTTACCCATAGGGTCGAGAAAGTATTGTTTTAGGGTCAAATTTTCGAAAGTGAGTTTTTGTTATATTTTCAAGTTCTGAGGTCCCTGAATACAAATATCATGTTTTTAGCGAATGTTCTGTGTGTCTGTTATCAGCATATTTCAAGAACAAATAGTAGCAGAAATTCCAAACTCGGTATTCTAAATGTGTATCATATAGGGATGCTACGGTAAGCTTTTCGTTGAGAGGAAGTAAATGGTTCGTGTACAGGGACACTCAAAAGTATTCAAATACATTACGTCTATGGGGGAAATTGCATGTAAGTAGAATTTAACATCTATAGACTGCACTAAACCAAATGAAACCAATATATATTTTTACTTTCTCTTACCCATAAGGTAGAGAAAGAATTGTTTTTGGATCAAATTTTCGAACGCAAGATTTTGTTATATTTACACGTTTTGGGGTCCCCTGAATACGAAAATCATGTTTTTAGCAAATGGTCTGTATGTCTGTCTGTTATCAGCATATCTCAAAAACAAATTATGGCAGAAAGTTCAAACTTGGTATTCTAAATGTGCATCATATAACGGATGCTACAGTAAGCTTTTCGTTAAGATGAAGCAAATGGTTCGTGTACAGGGAGAATCAAGAGAATTCTAATACATTACGTCTATGGGGGAAATTGCAGGTAAGTAGTGTTTAACGTTTTTAGACTGCACTAAACCAAATAAAACGAAAATATATTTTTTGTAACAGAGATAGTTAACTGGGAAAAATTTTTTGTGTATGTAGGAGCCTCGCCTCCTCCTCTGGGGGTGGGGGGGAAGTCCCACCTCGAGGGGAGTAAATTTTCATGATGGGGATCTTTCAAAAGAGCTCGCCAATACCTTTAAAACGAATGGTTGAACCATCGATCTGCGATAATTTAAAACAAAGTTATCGATTTTTTTTACTTTTAACGAAAAAAAAACTTAGAAAAAAAATCGTATTTTTTTACTTTCTCTTACCCATAAGGTAGAGAAAGTATTGTTTTTGGCTCAAATTTTCGAACGCGAGATTTTTGTTATATTTACACGTGTTGAGGTCCCCTGAACACGAAAATCATGTTTTTAGCAAATGGTCTGTGTGTGTGTCTCTGTGTGTGTGTCTGTCTGTTATCAGCATATCTCAAAAACAAATTATGGCAGAAAGTTCAAACTTGGTATTCTAAAAGTGTATCATATAGGGATGCTACAGTAAGCTTTTCGTTAAGATCAAGCAAATGGTTCGTGTACAGGGACAATCAAAAGAATTCTAATACATTACGTCTATGGGGGAAATTACAGGAAAATAGAGTTTAACGTCTATAGACTGCACTAAACCAAATGAAACGAATATATATATATTTTGTAATAGAGATAGTCAACTGGGAAAAAAAAATGTGTATGTTGGAGCCTCGCCTCCCTCCCTGGGGGGGAAGTCCCCCTCGAGGGAGTAAATTTTCATGATGGGTATCTTTTAAAAGAGCTCGCCAATAACCATCGATCTGCTTTTTTTTTTACTTTCTCTTACCCATAAGGTAGAGAAAGTATTGTTTTTGGCTCAAATTTTCGAACGCGAGATTTTGTTATATTTACACGTTTTGAGGTCCCCTGAATACGAAAATCATGTTTTTAGCAAATGGTCTGTGTGTCTGTCTTTTATCAGCATATCTCAAAAACAAATTATGGCAGAAAGTTCAAACTTGGCATTCTGAATGTGTACCATATAGGGATGCTACAGTAAGCTTTTCGTTAAGATCAAGCAAATGGTTCACGTACAGGGACAATCAAGAGAATTCTAATACATTACGTGTATGGGGGAAATTGCAGATAAGTAGAGTTTGACATCTATAGACTGCACTAAACCAAATGAAACGAATATATATTTTTTATAATAGAGATAGTTAACTGGGAATTTTTTTTTTTTTTTTTTGCGTATGTAGGAGCTTTGCCTCCCCCCTGGTGGGGAAGTGCCCCCTCGAGGGGAGTAAATTTTCATGATGGGTATCTTTCAAAAGAGCTCGCCAATACCTTTAAAACGAATGGTTGAACCATCGATCTGCGATAATTTAAAACAAAGTTATCGGTTTTTTTTACTTTTAACAAAAAAAAAAAAAAAAAAAAAATTGGAAAAAAAAATCGTTTTTTTTTTTTTTTTTTTTTAAATATTGAGAATAAAATGGAATTTTTTTAGATATTTGGTGTTATACTAATTCTCTAATATGGAAATCGTCTTCATTATCATAAAAGATAATTTTTTTAAATAATAATTTTAATAAATTATTTTTTAAAAACAGAATTATTTTTTAATTGCCGGATTAAATTCTATATAAATGTAGGTGCATTAATGAAACGGGGGGTTGAGGGGGGCGGTAGCCCCCCTCACACAGAACTAATTATCATATAAAACTCTTCAGAAGCCTAATATGAATTGTTTAACACAGGTTTACATAACAGCATTCGTTATCTTACCTTTTAATCTGCAACCTGTATTTATAGTATTAAAATTTCAGGGTAAGAGAAAGTCGTGTGAGTGACACACCAGATTATTTTTTTTTTTTACTTTTAACGAAAAAAAAAAAAAAAAACTTAGAAAAAAAATCGTTTTTTTTTTTTTTTTTTTTTTTTTTTTAATATTGAGAATAAGATGGACTTTTTCTGGATATTTTGTGTTATACTACTTCTCTAATATGGAAATCGTCTGCATTATCATAAAAGATAATTTTTTTTAAATAATAATTTTAATAAATTATTTTTAAAAAACAGAATTATTTTTTAATAACCGAATTAAATTCTATATAAATGTAGGTGCATTAATGAAACGGGGAGTTGAAGAAGACTCATATGAATTGTTTAACACAGGTTTACATTACAGTACTCGTTATCTTACCTCCTAATCTGCAACCTGTATTTATATTATTAAATTTTAGGGTAAGAGAAAGTCGTGTCAGTGACACACCAGATTATTTTTTTTATATTTAGTGTTATAATACTTCTCTAATATGGAAATCGTCTGCATTATCATAAAAGATATTTTTTAAATAAAAATTTTAGTAAATTATATTTTAAAAGCAGAATTATTTTGTAATAACCGAATTAAATTCTATATAGATGTAGGTGCATTAATGAAACGGGAGGTTGAGGGTAGCGGTAGCCCCCCCTCCCCAGATAACTAATTATCATATAAAACTCTTTTGAAGCCTAATTTGAATTGTTTGACATAGGTTTACATAACAGTACTCGTTATCTTACCTCCTAATCTGCAACCTGTACTTATAGTATTAAATTTCAGGGTAAGAGAAAGTCGTGTGAGTGACACACAAAATTATTTTATATATGTATGAGATCAATTTTCAAGGAATTAAAGCTGAGATCAAGGTTTATATCGAACATATTTGTTCTCGACTTAAAACTCGGCTTTCCTGAATTAACTGATTCAAATTGTATTATTTTCCCCTCACCAGATACTTGATTGCGTGTAGTTGTTTACTAATTGTTATCATTGTACCGTCCTTCAAAGGATCTTTTCCCCTCAGGATAATGTCTTGGCAAGATCAGACTACTTTGCTTTGGCACTGTTAATTTTCTTTTTCCACACTACTACCGTTTAATGCTTGTAATAAAACAGGGCACATTGTTGCTTATTATGCAAAAAAAGTGAGTTTACAGTTTAAATAGTTATAAGATAAAAAACTTTTTTATAAACTATGTTTTTAAATTTTCTGTTGAATCATAGCTATAGAACTAACTACACTAAGCGACAAAAAAAAAAGCCGCACTGCAGAAAAAATGACTTATACCTTTTTTATTCGTAATAACTTTAAAATTAATGTTTGAAACAAAAGAAACTCTCTTATTTGCGTAATACCAAAGGGATGAAATGATACCTATGTACATTTTCGATTTAATAATTTGCATTATTGCACACTACGAAGTAATTTTTAAAAATGTGCATAAAACTTTGTTTTTTAACATAATGCAATAACTATACACTTTGTATTCTGTTATGATTTATTAAATGAAATAAACAAGTTATATTTTAATATATGAAATAAAACTATTTTTTTGTTACATCTAAGCAAATTTTTATTAAAAATATGTATTCCGCATTGGGTTAATTCCACCTTTATATGGAATTACTGCTTTAATGCGCAATGGCATAGTATTATACAGTGTTTTAATATAAATCTCAGAAATTTCAACGTGCAAAATATCACAAATAATTTTGTCTAGTTCAGGCAGAGTTATAGGCTGCAAATTTCGAATCCTCTCCCCTCTTCCCCGCTTTTTTATAGACGAAACATTTTCGAGAGGATCGCGATTAGGACTATTCTCATGTCTGGTAAAGAAGAAATTTTACTGTATCTTTTGTGGGATTCAACTTAAAGTGAAAAAAGATATGATTACTTACAGAATTATAGGTTCTCATTGGAAAGGATAGGAAATTTTGACAATTTGAAGTAATGAATTGACCACAGGCGCCGCGTAGTAAGGTGCATTTTCAGCGTAAAATGCTGTTTACGGAAATGTCCAAGATACCTCCAGAATAGTCGGTCAGGCAACACTTTTATGAAGATTGTGTTTTATTTCGAGTTAATTGATCCCTTGAGCATAATAATTTGTCTGATTGTTTGAAAAGTTATGCACCTCCGTACCATAATGTACGGAGATTGTGTCACTGTTTTAAAAGTGTGATTTTCATTAAGTCGGTCATATTTTCGTTGTCAGTTCCGCGCGTTTTCTTTAGCTCGAAATAAGTTAAACTTGACTCATCAAAGAGAAACAGTTCAGCGCAATAATTAACTAATCATATTTTTATTTTTTTAGCCATCTGAGGTCATGGTTTCCTAATTTTCTTCACTAAGAATGGAATTTTTTCAAATTTTCTGTCATTTAAACCTGCTTTGTTTAATAGTTGCTGTACTGTAGTTAAAGAAATTGTGCTGCTAAAAACTTTTTCTGAATTCCTTTTATGTTATAAATGTAATACAAACCGATTTTATAAGAAATGGCTTTTTAACTTACGGTCATCTCGCTTGGATGAGCAACATGGCCGCCATAAACCAAATTTCCAGTTTAAACGACCAAAAAACGTTATAACTTGCTAAAAACCGTTTTACCAATATTTCGTTAGCATTTAATTATTTTACCATCTCACGTATTAAAATAGTTTTTGATTTTCATTCAAAAATTAATACTTTTTGTGGCATCGTTAACTGCCTTATTCTTATCATTTTTGAAATAATTTCTAAAATTACAATTTTCCTGACTATTGTATTTTGTTTTTAACACTGGACTGAGTACTAATGTGTATGTGGTGGACAACATAATAAAATCTGTTCGAAAATTTGCTTTTTAAACGATAAATTTGGCGGTTGTAGAAAGCGAAAAGGAAAATATCCAAGTGCGGCTTTTTTTTTGTCGCTTAGTGTACATTAGCACTTGATCAATGCATATGAAATCTTTAAACCGATAGTGACGTCAATTTTTGTGAGATGCATAATTTAACTTTTTACAATTTTTTAACGCTCACGTTTAATTAAATTATTTATTTAATCACGTTTATTTATTTTTATGCCGAAAGAAAATGAACTCGTAATATTTTTTTGGCAACAATTAAATTATATTTTAATGGCTATTTCATAGAATAATAATAAAGGAAGAAGGAGCACGCCAATACTCTTAATGCTTACAAACCCCTTCTAGTGAAATGCCAGCGAAAGCTACTTTTGCTCCTTTCAACCTTAAAGTAGGGCACCCATCCTCAGCGCTATTATCGCTGTTTGTTGTGGCAACACAACAGCTTATGTAGAAACACTTATGTTCCTTCTTTTATTATTATTCTATGGGCTATTTATAAGGTATTAGGAGGTTATTACTTTCATATTTTAATTAATTATAAGAAAACTATTCGAAAATCGGACTTCGAAGTATTGTGTTGTCATCGGATTGTAAGATATTGTAAAAGTCTTAAATGTCTAGCTAGTAGGAAAGTTAGTTAAAATTCGATTGTAAGATTCGTACCGGACAAACAAACAAACATACAAACAAGAATAGAAGTTAATAAAAGTGACGGTTGCACAGGAATAAAGCAAATAACATCAAATACTCCAGAGCAGAAACCTTCGCTAGCTCACGAAAAATATTCAGTTGCTTAGAGCTCAATCCTTATAGTACAATCATTCAGAATAGGTCTCTGAATTGCAGCGACTACATACTCTCACGCAGAAATCAACTCACTCCTATTTATAACTATTGACAATGATTCTATCAAGAATCCCATGGAAAGCTCGAGATCTATGCTCCCGTGTGTTCGAGAGCTTCGAAACTTCGGGAACCCTAAACTACCGTTTTTCACCGAATTTGATCGCCCACTCGCTAAGTTTGTCGCCAAGGCTGACCCCACTCAAAGTGATTGAACTTTCTTTTTTTTTTTTTTTTTTCACTTTGCCTGTAAAACTACTTTCATTGCAACAGTACAATTGATGCAGGAAAAAGACTTAATCCCTTGTATAAATGTATTTATTTTCCTGTCAACAAAGAAAATAAAGAATTCGTAAAATTTTTTGGCACCAATTAAATTGTGGATAAAATTTAAATGGCTAAGTTTAAAGCATTTATGAGGTTATTATTTTCACATTTTAATTAATTAAAAGAAAACTAATCAAAAGTTCAAAAATCGGGCTTCGAGGTGCACAAAGATCCCTCGGGTGCACCTTCCTGTCAAATCACGTGACTGTCCGAGCTACCGTCTTTGCACTACGCTGTTCGCAGACACAGACACACACACAGAGACATTGCCTTTTATATATATGTATAAAGATATATATATATATATATATATATGTGTGTGTGTGTGTGTAGTGACAAGCTCTTCTTTCCCTCTAACCTTGCTTTCCCGCTGCTGCTGAATCCAAGGCTACGTAGTTTAGTTTATGTTTCCCGTACTCAGAATCCTAGTCAGCTGATCATCGACGGAGTATCAGAATATTAGAGGAAATGCGCGCCTATGACGTAAGTGACGCCACTTCCTTAACACGCCGCTGCTAACAGCATTTGAGAATAGAAGTTCAGAGTTGACGAAGCTTGCGTACTGGACGGATGCAATGCTTGTATTTAAGAACTTTGTTTTTCATGTTTCGACGTATTTAGAAAGCAAAGACGTAAATAATTTATGTCACGAACAGTACGACGTCGACGGACATTACCAAAGTAACATTCTGATTTACCAACGTTTTTCTGTATATATTGTAACATATTTTAACTTTCTTTATTAAATTTTAAGTAATTAGTAAATAAAAGAATTAGTATTTAATTGTTCTTAAACGCCCACAATCGACTGGAGACTACATCAGAAGCGGGATCAAGAATGAATCGTGAAATTTACTTGATAAAGGATAAATCGAAATTTGAATTTAACTTAAACTTCGGATTGAACGCAAATTTTAATATAAAGTAAAATTTTGATGAACTATAAACTTTAATTAAAATAAACTTTTTACGAACTGAACTATTCATTTATTTTAAAAAAACTGTTGCTGAACAGCTGAACTGGTGATAAGTGGTGAATTATAAAGTTTTTCGTCATATTAAGCAACGATGTGTGAAATATGCTCTTCAAGGTTCTCAAGGATTAAAAAACAGCAAAACGACTGGATAAAGATTTGAATAAAAATTCAGAACACCTGCAGTTTTGGTTCTACAAAGTGCAAGGATTAAAAAACGACGAATCGACCGAATGAAGATTTAAATAAAAATTTAGAACAACAGCTATTTCTGCTCTACAAAGGTACGTACATTTTATTTTGTTGAACAATGGTTTCTTTAGGGGATATTCCCAAAATTGGCGCTGCACTGAGGACTGAGAACTATAGTAAAATTAAAATTCTGCATCGGTTTTTATTCGATGACAACGGCGATCGTAGGAACAGATGCAGAATAAAAAAATTCACAGGGTTCACTTTCGCCATTGGCGACGAAAAATACATTGAAAAACAAAAAATAATTGATGACAATTTTTCTTTGAACGAACTTATTCTTATTTGTAAGATATTAAATGTTCCTTTTGATGGGAGCAAAAACGAATTGCGAGATCGACTGTTGTTAAATCTGTGCGACACAGAATTACTAAAACAAGAAAATTCCGAAAATAATTCAGATGAGGAAGATTCTCAGAATGAATCGAGCAGTGAATCCGAAAGTAGTGGCGATAATGACGTCACAAAAATTGACTCCTCTGTGTAATGCCATATAAATGATAATAAGTGCTATGAAGGTAGTGATAATGATGATAATTATGATGATGGCAAAATTTAAAAAAGTGCAAATTGTAGTAATAATAGATCACTTGGTGCAACTGTTTCTTTCAATGATTTTGAAAATTCCATGTCTAAATTTAGCGGCGAACCGCATGAAAATATTATTGAATTTTTTTCCGAATTTGAAGAATTGTCAATAATGTTCAATTTAAGTGAATTACAAAAAATTGTTTTCTGTAAGAGATCGTTGAGCGGAAACGCTCTTCTCTTCATTAAATCCGAAAAAGGATTATTGACATAAAAAATTAAAAAATGCACTAATCAACGAATTCAAAATCGAGATAAATTCTGCCTCTTTGCACGAAATATTGAGCAAAAAGAAAATGAAAGCAAATGAAACTGTTACAGAGTATTTTTTTAAATGCGCGAATTGTCAAAGAACGGGCACATTGATGATGCATATATATATATATATATATATTATCTATATGTTTTATGTATATATATTACTTATAGTAGTTTAATACTTTATGGCAAAAACAGAAAAATGTATACATACTCTATAACAAAAAAAGTGACGTACCAAGATAGAGTAATGCAAACTGGACACAAATTGACATACATACAGGTTTTGGTGGAATCAAGCACCACTTCATCATTATCGTCGATCCTACGTGCAACTGGTACTTCAGTGACTTCAAATACCCTTAATAGGGGTAATACCCAGTGGGGTTGAGCTTAGTCCCGGATCTCTCTTCCACTGAGGACGTTTGGAGCATCATAAAAAGGGTTCTACAACCAGCTCGGGATTTTACCAATCTAACGCAACAATTGGACAGAATTTAGCACGATACTTCACAGGAGCACATCTGCCAACTCTATCAATTAATATCAAGCCGAATAACTGCGTACATAAAGGCCAGAAGTGGACCAATGCGTTATTGATTTGTTTACTTTTTGAGGCCCTTTCTCTTGATTGAAACATTCAAATTTTCTGAAACTGTAATCAATTGTTTTTCTCCACATATCACATCTACCAGCTTTTGTCCCATTCGGACCACCCATCCCACCCCATCTACCAATTTTTGTCCCCACTTATTCTTGGTGCGTCGTTTTTTTTTTTTTTTTTTTGTTATAGAGTGTACATATATATATATATATATACACTTTTAAAACAATTTTATTTAATTATTAAACAATTTTATCTGAAAGCGTACTGCAATTGTAACATTTATTAAAGTTGTACTTTTTTTTTTAAAGTACTGCATACATTCCAACGTGAATTCCATCTGATCGTATGCTAAAATAATTTTACGCATTCTAGCGTCATGCTTATTTACGTAACAAAGCTCGTTAATTGGCTATTTCCCAATAAACAAATCTTTAACTGAAGTTCAAAGAAAAGTCATTTAAATCTTGAAAAAATATGTTATTATTTCATGTGCAGGGTCACACAAAAGAATTCAGATTCATTACAGGTTATCACACCAGTAAAAATGTTTGAAAACGCATTTTCAGTTATGTTATGTGACTTTTTTAATTTATTAAAATTATGTGCACTGTATGGTGCCAGTTTTGTCATGCAGTTTTTAAACGAACGCATTTTTTTTTTTTTTTTAATATTATTTAGAATCGTTTAATGTTTTGACAGTGTAAAACAGCAAATTAGCATGTATTAGACTGTAAATGATGTTACTAAGCGTAAAACACAGATAGACTTTAATATTTACGAAAAATAATAAACATGAAAAATTTTATTTCCCACTAAGAGTAAAAGCAATTCAAACTATAAATTAAAATAATTACAAGATGAAAAGAACTTTTTATATACCACGTTTTTAAATTTTCTGTTGAATCATATAAACTTGACAATTCTATATATTAATAAATACTTAATTTTTTTTTTTTTTTTTTTTTTTTTTTATGAATTATCCTATCAACTTGAAAGAAAATGATCAAATGCGTAATAAAGAGAGCAATTATAAGACATTTTCAAACATTTATTAATTGAGTATTAAAAGAATGCATTGTCATCGTGTTCTGAGCTATTCTAAAAGTTTCAAACGCCTAGCTAGTCGAGAAGTTAGTTAAAAATCGATTGCAAGATTTGTACTGGACAAACAAACAAACAAGAAAGTGAGTAATAAAAACATGATAAAATATATTTATTTTATTCACAAAATATAAATTATTAATCATTTAATTAGAATACTTTATCATTTTAAAAACAAAATTAATCTCCTAATTTCTTTTTCTTTTTAATATCTGTTATATCACGTTCTAGAAACGCTAAAAAGGGACAGGGGCATCTTTCTATCAAATATCCATAACCTGGACCCTCTTCGTCACCTGCTTCTTCAGCAGTTTTTATGGCTGTGAATAAATACTTAGTGAATATCATGATGATAATTTCCAAAAACATCGGCAAAATCAACCACAATGACAGTTTATCGAGTAACCAGCGCAAATCCACGGTGACGACATCAGCGCAACCATTGGAGTAGAACGATTTTTCATCAGCTTTCTGATATCCAGGACGTGCTTGATCACCTGCATCGTGCAGGCATGGTCCCATATATTGTGGATCACAGCAAGTGAAGGGGACGCCTCTCTGTTTTCTGCCTTTCATCTCAGGTCGCATAAAGTCATCAGGATACCAAGAAATTTCTAGCCAGTCTCTAAAGGAATAAAATAATATTCATACAAATTTATGAATTTATTTATTTATTAATTCATGAACTAGAGCTACGCATTAAAGGGTACTTGCGTATTAACGCCACCGCAGTTAATACTTAGTGCCGCTAATCTACACCTAAAATTTTTGCGACAAATCATAAAATAAAACACTTTATTTAAAATCAAAACACTTTCAAAATTCAAAACACTTTATTTAAAAACAAAGTAGTCAATCGGATTTCGGTGGAAAATGGGCCGATATAGAGTTTAACATAGATTCAAAACAGTCTATTTTCTTGATTTTCTTTCACCTGATGTTGTCGCCATTATGATAAATAAGATTCCAAATAATGCCTCGTTGTCCCCTATGTCTCTTGTGTGCGAACAACAAGATTGCTCTTTATTGGCGCATTAGCGCAACTTCTGCTGCGGTGGCGTTAATACGTAAGTACCCATTAAGGATATTCTAATGAAAAAGAAACAGCTTTAGTATATATACCCCCTTGGTGGAATTTGGAACCGAAGTAGCTCGAACGTTTCTTGCCAAGGTCTTTATTTACGCAGTTGTGGTAGCCATTTTAAATCATCTCCAAAATGGCAGCAAAAATTTTAAAGTCGCCAAAAGGATCCCATACGAAAGCTGCTCCCGGAAACCGTGCTTAACCAATTTACTGCGGGATTGAACGGTAAGGGGTCCTTTATTATAGTTACCGTATATCGTCGAAACGTCAGTATTTGGCGAAACTCTGATGTATAAAAATAATCGCGAAAATGTTTACGATACGATTGAATGGGAGAAAAAAAGCTAGAAAAATATAACATAACAAAAAGCATTTGAAAAAATTGAAAATTTTTAATGGAAATCAAACAATTTTGTTAAAGAAATGAGAAAAACAAATTAATAACACATAATAAACAAATTAATATTAATCAGGAGGCATGAAATGATAATGGCGACTTCATGTGAAATCTTTGACAAGTTTAGCAAAATCTTTAACAATGAGGGACTTGATTTGATATTCGTCGTCCTTGGCAAGGAAAAAAAAAAAATCGTCAAATTTAACAGCTACAGAAAAAGAGAAAAAGAGAGAGGATAGAAATACTTTATAACTTGATGCCCACATTATTATACGAGGGAATCCCAAAATCCGGTACCCCTTGGCACTTTTTGGCGACTTTTTCTGGCGCGATCCCCGCTTATAATAACAGGAGACGTAGTAGTTTATTCGGGTTTTAATGAAACCTTATTATACCCTAATTATATACCAGGATATTATTATACCCTGATGCCTGTTTTAATATGCCTTCAATAGGATTTGAAAAAATCGCCTAATCCAAAACCTGCCAAGGACGACAGATATCAAAGCTATACCGCAATGAGCCTGCTTCCAACAGAAAAGGATCAACATATAATTAATTTTTATTATAAATTTCATAGATACTTGTAACTTGTGCTCCCACAACACTTGTTCCTGATTTGTAGTAAATCTATTTCCATCCTCTTATTTTTGTCAGCGTCATAAGCTTCCATAAGATCTCTAAATCCTTTTTCATAACCCTTCGCCAACTGGTAAATAGCAGCTGCTGTAGAAATGCTAAGAGTTATCAATAGGGCAAAAGCAACAAAAAGCAGACCAAGGAAGGGCATTAGAAACTTTTTAAACTGTTCTCTTGAGTTGACATTGCCACAGTCAAAGCTTATTTTAGCTCCAAATGAATGGAAAGCTGTTAAAGCTAAACCAGAAAAGATAATAAGGGAATTCAACCTTGAGTAATTAAATTCTTGAAGTATATTCCGTTGTTGATGAAAAAATACAGCCATTGTAACACCGATAATAATTGTCACAAAACTTATAATTGCAACACTAAGATTTAATATGAGAAGAATCATTCCCAAAAAGTTACGTCCTTTCTCAGAAATACTAATTGCCAAAACAGCCATCGACTCCAAACCTTGAATTCTTACTTCGGGAAGCTAAAAATGTTTTACGACTAATTAATATTTATTGAAGTATTTAATTCATGAACAATTACAAAATAGATTAAAAACAAATAAAAACAATAAAAAGTTATTTGCTGCCAAAAAAAAAAAAAAAAAAAAAAAAAAAAAAAAATGCATAAATAAATAAATACAAATTAAAAAAAGTAAATTTTAATATTAGAAACATTTTAAAATTAAAATTTGATTACACAGAACAAAGCAATAGAGTTCTAACAACCACGTGACTTTCTTCTTAGCAACCGTACGGACAATGCTAATTTTCCCATGCCTTTGGAAGCGTAATAGTCGAATTTTTTTATGCTTTTACAAATACATTTACAACACTGTGTTACAATAAATTTTCAACACTATTCCGCAATGATAAAATCGGTCAGTGGGGTCAACTGTCCCTCAGCAAACATGCTCGTGACGTCATCTGTTAGAACTCTATTTATTAGAAAAAAATTGACGAGAAAAAAAAAAAAAAAAAAAGAGCTCAATTTAAAAATCGACGTCATTACTCCAAAAATGTACTAAAAAAAAAAAAAAACTATACTTGGTTAGGATGTTGATTGATTGGTTGGGATTTGAGTCGCACTAGTGTTGCACTTTGGACAATTAGCGATGGTCTGAGACTTCCCTCCTAGGGGTAGTCCGGAGACATGCCATCACAGTTTTAATTCTCCATGAAGGGGATGGTTCTTTTTGGTAAGGTATAATTTGTATGGGAGCATGGAGGAAATTGCAGCCACAACGGATTTTAGGTGCACCAGCCACCAATAGTCTACAAGACGGTCTTTGGCCGGCTCAAGTATCGAACCTAAAATCTTCCAATTACATGCTCGGCGCTCTAGCTTGGTTAGTAAAAATTAATAAAATAAGGGAAAAGGGTGCTTAGCAGAAAAAAAAATTAGTCACAATTACAATCTCTTCGACAAATAAACTAGTCGTCTACTACTAGCGACGATTTTGATAAATCGTCGCTTTGATTAAATCGACGTTTTGATTATCGCTGAAGTTAATTTCCATAAATAATTAAATTCTAATTACATTTCATTACTTTATTTCCATTATTTTATTAAAAAATAAATAAATAATCGTTTTTTTCCTCATTGGTTATTTATCACGACATTTGGCCACGGTTTTTGATTTGGCGAATATGGTAAATTAAATTAAATAATTATAAGATAAAAAACTTTTTATAAACCATGTTTTAAAATTTTCTGTTGAATCATAGCTATAGAACTAACGACATTAGCACTTTATCAATGCGTATTGTTACGAAATTGTAAATAATTGTATTTATTTTTGTATAAATTCTTTCAAAGAGGCTTTGGTTAGTATATTGATAAAAGTTGATAAAATGTCGATTTTCTGCATTTCCAGCTCTTTTTCGCGTTAAAATAGCTTAATCTTCCCTTTAAAACGCATTAAAAAGCTCCAATAGGCAGGTAATGGATTTGGCGCCACATTTGGCGATCTTTTGCCCTTGGTGACTTTTGGCGAGAAAATCTTTATTATCGATATTCCAAGGATGGACGTTCTAATGTGATTGGTTAAAGAGTTACGGAAAATTTGAATTTAAAAAAAAGTTGGTTTTAAAAATAAAATATTAATCCTTTCAGAACAACATATATTTGCATCATGAACTACATTAGCACTTTATCAATGTGTAGAAAATCTTTAAAGTGATAATGACGTGAATTTTCGCCAGATGCATAATTTTATTTTTTACAATTTTTTAACTCTCACGTTTAATTAAATGTATTTATTTTTATGTCGAAAGGAAATGAACTCGTAAATTTTTTTTGGCAACAATTGAATTATAGCTAAGATTTTAACAACGAGATATATAAATTAGAGTGCTGATTCAATGGATGAAGGATTAACTTTCCGTGGTTCAAGATGAATCACGTGACATGCTCGAATAGGTTGCTGTGTTTGGCCCTTTATCGCTACTTTGGCATTTAAAATATCAGTTCGACAAATTATCATTATTATTAGGTAACATGACAGTCCTATGACCGAAATAAATTGTTTTTAAAATAATTTTACACATATTTCACATTTTAATGAATAATAAAATACCTTTTTTTTCATCGTTTCCCAACAAAGTTTAAAAGTGTTTATAAAAGGAAATTTAAACTTTTAAAGAGCTAAATTTAACAACATATAATAATTTTTCAACTATTTTAAGCATTTTGTCGGTTAAAGTTCAACTACACGAAATAAAAGAGACGTAAAATCAAAATCAAAATGATTTAGAACAAAAGAATATTAAACTACGTAAGTAAACAAAAACATTGCTGTTTATAACCTATGCGAAGAACAATCTCCAAACCGTTGCCATAGAAATTTACTGAAAATAAGCTGTTACCAAGGGAACCATCGAATACGCAGGTAAAAGGAGGGCATGTCACATGACTCATCTTGGACCTTCTCAAGGGTTACCATTTATCACTCTACTTTATATATCTCGTTGGATTTTAATGACTATTTTTATTGCTATTAGGAACTTATTATTTTTATATTTTAATTAATTAAAAGAAAACTATTCGAAAATCTGACTTCGAAGTATTGTGTTGCCCCCGGGTTCTGAGCTACTGTGAAAGTTTCAAATGCCTAGCTAGTAGGGAAGTTAGTTAAAAATAGATTGCAAGATTTGTACCGGACAAACACACAAACAAACAAGAATAGAAGTTAATAAAAAGATAGTAAAATAGCTTTATTTGGAAATATGTGGGCAAAGACGAACTAATTATGCAATAAATACAAAACGTTTCTGCAATTGAAAATTTCAGCCTGAAATATGCATTTTCATTCCTAAAATTAAAATTTTAAGATGGTATTAAACAATCAAATGGGCTCTTCCCACCTGACGTCAGAGGTCACATGATAGAGGAAAAACAAATAGCAGACGAAGTCTTGTTTATCTAGAGCGATTGCTGAAATAACATATTTTCTATTCTTATTCTTGCTCAATCGTATTTAATCTGTGTTATTTTTTTTATACATCATCATTTTTAATCCATTTTATATCATTATTCATCATCTTTTGTTTGCTGTATACATTTACAATCATCATTTAGTTTATATCTGTTACTGATGTTCATGAAGATCATTTTAAGTACTCTGATTTTTGGTACTTAAATCAGTGACAGTGCAATATCGTACTGCGTAAATCCATTTAGACCAGTAACTAAGTTAATTAACTTGTTGTAACATCTTTATGCAATTAAATTAAATGAAAACATTTTAAAATTTCAAATTATAATCCGTAAACATTCCACAAGAAGCTATTATTTATTGCTAGATCAGTTAATGTTACAGTTACACGAGAACATACGAAAATCAATTCTTACAGTTGAAAATAAATAAGCACATAAAGTGTTTTTAAAAAATTATTAAATTTACAAATACAACTATTCTACTGTTTACAAATGCACAATATTACTTTTATTTTATTTTATACGAAATATTAACATTTTTGTTCTTAAGAACAATATTTAATTGAATTCGATTCTCAGAATTTGATTATTCGTTTTCCTCTATCACGTGATTTAGCAGACGACGGTGGGAAGAGCCCATTACGAAAGGTTAAAAACATTGTTTTCCTGAAACGGCAATCTTTTCTTTCTTCTTTTTTTTTTTTCCTGAAAAAATTGTTTTACAAATTTATACATTTTTTGAAACAGTACAGGGCTATAACTAGCCAATAATATCAATAAAGGCTCTCAAACTTGAAGGGAGGGGGGCTGAAAAATAAATTTTATGTAAAGGAAATTCGTTAACCATTGCAGTATTTTAGTAGTAATTCTAAACATCAAAGATATCAAAAGCCCATGTATGTGGTTCCCAACATCTTTCATGGAAAATCCTAACCTTAAAATTTAATTTATTAAAAAAAAAAAAAAAAAAAAAGCACAAATGAAAATTTGTATGTAACAGTATGTAATTGTGTAACCTTATTAAAAAAAAGCAAATAAATTTTTCACTGAAAATAAACTAGTATGTTGTGGCCACCACAAGACTTTCTTCTATATTTTCCTATACAAATTCACGCAGTAACAATATTAAAAAAAAAAAAAAAACGATTTTTTTTCTTCTTAAAAGTAAAAAAAAAATCGATAGCTTTGTTTTAAATTACCACATATTAATAGTTCAACCATTCGTTCTAAAGGTATTGACGAGACCTTTCGAAAGATACCGATCTTGAAAATTTACACGCCCCCCCGGGGGGGGGGGGAGCGATGCCTCAAATTTTTTTCCTAATTAACTACTACTATTATCAATAATTCATATTAATTTCACAATCACAGGTTAAGAATAACTCTCATTATGTACATTTATACGAAATTTTTTCCTATACTGCCATGTTAAAAATTTAGAAAAAATACGATCACAGCGCCACCTGTTGAGCGATTGATCCCCAAATCTAATCAGCCTCAGTTTATGTCAGGGGCCAACTAAATACGAAGTCTGGTTAAATTTCGTTAAAAAAAAAATCGTTAAAAGTAAAAAAAATCGATAACTTTGTTTTAAATTATCACGGATTTATACTTCAACCATTCGTTTTAAAGGTATTGACGAGACCTTTCGAAAGATACCCATCTTGAAAAGATACTCCCCTCGAGGAAGGGGGGGACTTCCCCCCCCCCCAGGGGGGGGGGCGAGGATCCTACGCATACAAAAATTTTTTCCCAGTTGACCATCTCTATTATAAAAAATTCTTGTAAATTTCATAATGAATACTAAAAAATAATTCTCTTTATGCACATTTAAACAATGGCAACGCAACCTGTAAGACAATTTTTACCAAAAGTTGATAGGCACTAATTTATGTCAAGGTGCAACTACATACCAATTTGTATGAAGTTCTGTGCAGTAGTTCTTGAGATACAGTTGCCACAAAATTTTGTCGCACACACACACAGACAGACAGACATTTTCTAAAAATGGTCAAATCGTGTTCTACAGCTCTCAAAACGTGTAAATCCATCAAAAACCCCAGGTCGAAAATTTTTACGAATCCAATTCTTTCTTCTATTAAATATAGAATAAAGTAAAAAGCATTTTTTAAGATGTTATCTACAGACGATAAAACTGTCTTCCTTTGGATAGTTAATGTTAGATTTTCCTAAGATGAAAATCATTTGCATTCATCATGTTAAATAATTTTAATAAACAATAGTTTTAATAAATTATTCGCACATAGTGAATTTGTACAGGATAATATAGAAAAAAGTCTTGTGGTGGTCACAACATACTAGTTTTTGATATTCTTTAGGAAGTTTGTTTTTTCCTCCTTAAATATGAGAAAATCCTTTGGGGGGGGGGGGGGAGTGCGTTTCAGAAAAAGAGATAATGACTCTTTTAGTTCCCCATCATACTATAGGTATGGGTAATTTCGGTAATCGTGAAAATTTTCGACCTCGGTTTCTTTACTTTTTTCACGTTTTCAGGTATCAGGAATCCGAAAATGACAAAATTTGTATGATGTCGGTCTGTACAGTGTCTGTTAGTTTGTTAGTCCGTTAGTGAGTTTGTTAGTCTGTGTACACGGTATCTTAAGAACAAACAGTCGCAGAGAATCCAGATCAGTTTTAAAATATTACTTTCGACACTGGCAAGAAACCTATTCATTTGCAACATTCTAAATTAAAAAACTTCGTAAGTTGCAGGGATGGAACACGGGTGCAGAATTCACACCACTATCAATGTAAGAAAATTTTCTACCTCTTAAATCAACGATATTATAGGTAGAGAAATTTCTTAAACATATTCCTTTATGAATTCTGCGCCCGTGTTCCATCCCTGAAGTTATTATAAATTTACGATTTTCTTAACATGGGAGAATAGGGCAAAATTTCACTTAGGTAGAAAATTTTTACTGTAAAGATGTCAGGACAGTTTTAAAATATCAGTTTTGAATTCGGAATGAACATCATTTACTATAAACATGCTATTTCGAAAGTTTCGCAAGTTATTTGGTTACAAATTTCTTAATATGGGAGAATAGGACAAAATTTCACATGAACGTCAATTTTGAGGAATATTTTTATCGTAAAGATGTCAGACCACTTTTGAAATATTATTTAGGATACTGGGACGAATATCATAGACTATGATTTTTCCAATTTAAAAAAATCGTAAGTTATTAGGAATTTACGATTTACTTAACATGGCAAAATAGGGCTAAATTGAGCATAAACGTCCATTTTGAAGATCATAATCAGACAACTTCAAAATAAAATTTATGATACTTGTTTGAACATGATTGAATACAAATATTCTAATAGGAAAATTTCGTAAGTCATTCGTAATTTAAGATTTTATCAACATAACGAAATTGAAAATTTTTCATATAAATAGAAATTTTGAGGATTATTGCATTGGAAATAGTAGCATAAAAACTAAACAACGGAATTGACCCTGATAAAATAAATTAATGGATTAGAATAAGATAAATATATCGAAGTGAACGGTGGATAACCTATTAGGCGGGGATTTCATTCTGTCACTGCGTCAGCTTTGGTCAAATTCATTTCGCTTAACATGATTATAATATATCTCGCACTAGAAATTTATGCGAACATAAATATGATGGTGATCTGAGCAGAGTCCACCTATGCCAACTTTTTTTTCCTACCAATATTTTAACTTCTAAGGGATGAGATCGTGAATTCCACCGATTCAATTAGAATGCATGAGTAAAATTTCTCTGTCATTGTTGTTTTTAGATACATACTTATTACATTTTTACTTTCTTCTATATTCAGTTTTGACCTCGGGTTTTTGATGGATTTACACGTTTTGAGAGCTGTAGAACACGATCTGACCATTTTTAGAAATCGTCTGTCTGTGTGTGTGTGTGTGACAAAATTTTGTGGCAACTGTAACTCAGGAACTACTGCACGGAATTTCATTCAAATTGGTATGTAGTACCTTGACATAAATTAGTACCTATCAACTTTTAGAAAAAATTGTCCAACAGCTTGCGTTGCCATACCACTTTTTCTAAATTTTTGACATGGTGGTATAGGACAGAATTTTGTATAAATGTGCATAAAGAGAATTATTACTTTCTTCTATATTCAATAGAAGAAAGTATTGGATTCGTAAAAATTTTCGACCTCGGGTTTTTGATGGATTTACACGTTTTGAGAGCTGTAGAACACGATTTGACCATTTTTAGAAAATGTCTGTCTGTGTGTGTGTGTGACAAAATTTTGTGGCAACTGTATCTCAGTAACTACTGCACAGAATTTCATACAAATTGGTATGCAGTTGCAGCTTGACATAAATTAGTGCCTATCAACTTTTGGTAAAAATTGTCTTACAGGTTGCGTTGCCATCCCGCTTTCTCTAAATTTTTAACATGGTGGTATAGGACAAAATTTTGTATAAATGTGCATAAAGAGAATTATTACTTTCTTCTATATTCAATAGAAGAAAGTATTGGATTCGTAAAAATTTTCGACCTCGGATTTTTGATGGATTTACACGTTTTGAGAGCTGTAGAACACGATTTGACCATTTTTAGAAAATGTTTGTCTGTCTGTCTGTGTGTGTGTGTGACAAAATTTTGTGGCAACTGTATCTCAGTAACTACTGCACAGAATTTCATACAAATTGGTATGCAGTTGCAGCTTGACATAAATTAGTGCCTATCAACTTTTGGTAAAAATTGTCTAAGAGGTTGCGTTGCCATCTCGCTTTTTCTAAATTTTTAACATGGTGATATAGGACAAAATTTTGTATAAATGTGCATAAAGAGAATTATTCGAAAAAGAGATAGTCAACTGGGAAAAATTTTTTGTATATGTAGGAGCCTCGCCACTATCTTTGGGGGGGAGAGTAAATTTTCAAGATAGGTTTCTTTCGAAAGGTCTCGTCAATACCTTTAAAACGAATGGTTGAACTATAAATCTGTGATAATTTAAAATAAAGTTATCGATTATTTTTTACTTTTAACGAAAAAAAAAAACTTTGAAAAAAATTGTAATTTTCTTTTTTTTAACGAAATTTAACCAAACTTGGTATTTAGTTGGCCCCTGACATAAACTGGTGCTGATTAGATTTGGGGATCAATCGCTAAACAGGTGGCGCTGTAATCGTATTTTTTCTAAATTTTTAACATGGCAGTATAGGACAAAATTTCGTATAAATGTACATATTGAGAGTTATTCTTAACCTGTGATTGTAAAATTAATATGAATATAGATAATAGTATTGATAATAGTAGTAGTTAATTAGGGAAAAAAAATTGTGGATGTGGGGGCGTTGCTTCCCTCCCTGGGGGGGGGGGGGGTAAATTTTCAAGATGGGTATCTTTCGAAAGGTCTCATCAATACCTTTAAAACAAATGGTTGAACTATAAATTTGTGATAATTTAAAACAAAGTTATCGATTTTTTTTTACTTTTACCAAAAATAACTTCGAAAAAAAAAATCGTATTTTTTTTTTTTTTTTTTAATATTATTACTGAGTGAATTTGTATAGGAAAATATAGAAGAAAGTCTTGTGGTGGCCACAACACACTAGTTTTTTAATAATCATTATGGAATTTAAAAGAATTATTTATAATAGAGATAGTCAACTGGGAAAAATATTGTATATGTAGGAGCCTCGCTTGACCCCCTAAGGGCGAAGTCAAACCTCGAGGGGAGTAAATTTTCATGATGGTTATCTTTCAGAAGAGGTCACCAGTACCTGTATAACGAATAGTTGAACCATCAATCTGCGATAATTTTAAATAAAGTTATCGACTTTTTTTCATTTTTAACAGAAAATAAATAAATAAATAAATAATAATAATAATAACATCGAGAATAAAATTGACTTTATATATATATTTAGTGTTATACTATTTCTCTAATATACTATACTATTTTTTTATACTATATTTTTATATTGTTATACTATTTTTTTTTTTTTTTAAATGTAATACTGAGAATAAAATTGACTTTTTTTTTATTTAGTTTTAATACTATTTCTATAATATGGAAATCGTCTGCATTATCATGGAAGATAATTTTTTAAAATAATAATTTCAATAAATTACTTTTTTGATGGATTTACACGTTTTAAGAGCTTTAGAACACGATTTGACCATTTTTAGAAAATATCTGTCTGTCTCTGTGTGTGTCACAAAATTTTGTGGCGACTGTATATCAGGAACTACAGCACAGAATTTCATACAAATTGGTATGTAGTTACGCATTAACATAAACTAGTGCCTATCAACTTTTGGTAAAAATTGTCCAACGTTGCCACCCCGCTTTTTCTAAATTTTTAATATGGTGGTATAGGACAAAATTTTGTATAAATGTGCATAAAGGGAAATATTTTTAATAATCATTTTGAAATTTAAAAGAATTATTTGTAATAGAGATAGTCAACTGATAAAATTTTTTTGTACATGTAGGAGCATCGCCTCCCACCCCCTAGGGGGGGGAGGGGGAGTCCATCCTCGAGGGAGATAATTTTTCATGATGGGTATCTTTCAAAAGGGCTCGCCAATACCTTTAAAATGAATGGTTGAACCATCGATCTGCGATGATTTAAAATAAAGTTATCGATTTTTTTCATTTTTAACAATTTTTTTTTTTTTTTTTTTTTTTTTTTTTTAATGTAATATTGAGAATTAAATTGACTTTTTTTGGATATTTAGTGTTACACTACTTCTCTAATATGGAAATCGTTTGCTTTATCATGGAAGATAATTTTTTTTTAAATAATAATTTTAATAAATTATTTTTACTTAGTGAATTTTTATAGGAAAATCTAGAAGAAAGTCATGTGGTGGCTACAACATACTAGTTACTTTCTCTTACCCATAAGGTAGGGTCAGGGGTCCACCATTGATTAAAGTTTGTATAGAAAGTGTGTTTTCTACTTTATCTGGTGTTTTTGTGGTGCTGGGTACAACGGCCTATAGTCTATACCCAAGCAAGACCAGTTCTCAATACCGCCTAGTGGTCCTGACTGGAAATCCTACTAGGTAGGAGCTAAATTTGAGAACCTGTAAAACATCATTTATTTATTTTTTGTTTTTTCACAAGAGTGAAATCTTATTGTTTATTTTATTGTATTTGCACCTGTCATGGGTGACAAGGATGAAGATGTGACTGTGGACGGCGGAGAGTCAAGTCGACTTTCCGAGTCTGACAGAGACAGTTTCATCGAAAGAGCCTTGAAGGTCCAAGAACTAAATGGAATATTTGTCCATAGAGATATAAAGAAGAAACTGAGAGATACCGTAAGAGGTAAACTCCAAGACTTGGTTAATGCTGTAATTGATCAGTCTAATGTTATTTCTCATATGACTGGGATAATAGAGGAAAAGGAAAAACAGTTGCAGAGCAGAGCATACAGCGAAGCCGTCGGTCAAGAAGACGGTTACTCCGTCCAGAATCGAAAGGGCTAGGAGTAAATCCAGGACGACGAAAACTTATGCTATCAGAGTTGTTCCTCAGGATAAGACTTTGAAATCAGCTGACACGCTTCGAGAAATTAAAAAGAACATCAATCCTAAACAGATTAAAGTGGGGATTAATTCTGTTAGAAACATGAAAGAAGGCGGAGTCGTCATCGAGGTAAACCAGATGGAAGATATAGACACTCTCATCAAAGAATTTAGAGAGAAAGATGCAGTCAAGACTTTCGAGATTTCAGAAATAAAGAAAAGAACTCCTCAACTGGTAATCTTCAGCGTAGATGAAGAAATGACCGAACAACAGCTCCTAAGCGAAATTCTAGAAAATAATGACATTACCATTAACCCTTTCAGGGGCGGTGGCTAGAGGGTCTATCCACCTACTTTAGAAATTTTTCTCTAAGTGTGCAGTGGCTACTTTTTTTATCCACTTTTATGAAAAGTTAATGTGTACTTCTAAAATTGAAATAGAGATGGCAGAACTACAGTAACTTTAGGCAGGATGTGCCTGTGACTTTTTTAAATGGACAAGTTGCGGGAAAATTTTTTGAAGTTTCTTTTATATATTTTTATGAAAAATAATTTTTTATTCAAAAGTATTTGGTAGTGTAAATATACTGTAATGCACCTTTTAAATACAACAGATTTACATATTATCTTAGATCATTAATTTTAGTTTGATTTTTAGGAGCATCTTTTAGGTGGATAGACACGGTGGCTAGAATGCCTAGCCACCACCCACAAAAAAATCCCCACATGCTGAATTTTTTTCTTCATCAAATATGACTTGTAGGGGATGTTTACTTTATGATATATATATATTTAAAAGGAAATTCAACCATTTTTACTTAGTGCCCCTGAAAGGGTTAAAGAAGAATTACAAGTCAAATACAAGTACAGAGCTAGGGGAGGCCTACATTGGGTCATAACCTTAAACCCAGTCGACTTTAATAATATCATAAACGAACGAAAAATCGAGATCAACTGGAAAAGATTGGATTGCAAAGAACATCTGAGGCCGATGATGTGTTTTAACTGTGCTAGATACGGGCATACTAGTAAATACTGCAGAAATCAAAAGATATGTTTAAAATGTGGAGATAAAGAACACGAAACCACTAGATGCCTTAAGGAGCCCAAATGTATCAATTGTCAGTTTACAAACCAGAATTTCAAAACTAACTATTCTACTACCTATACCTGTACCGATAAAACTTGTTCTATTTGGCTCAAAGAAATAGAGAAGTTAATATTAAGAACTGACTATGTCCAACAGTAATAACAATAGAATCAATATCTGGCATTTAAATCTAGGTAACAGTAGAGCAGCTTCTGCTACTCTACTTCAAGATCTTAACAGGTGTGATGTGGACATCATCGGTCTGAATGAAATGTATCTATACAAAAACAAGATTACCAATCTTCCTAGAAATAGCAGAGCCTTTTATTATGATAGTGAAGCCAAAGCAGCCATTGTATCAGGTTGTAACATATGAAATGTCCGATTCTCACCCGTAAAATTTTTGAGATTTGGTTCCTTATAAACTTTTTTGATACAGTCGTTAATTATGTATCATTTTAAAGCTAAAACCTTGTCTTTTTCATCTGATGTGTTTCAAATAAAAATATTGTGATTTGGTGGTAAGTTTATAGCTTTAATCGTAGAATGAATTCTAGAGATTTTGCTATTTTTGTATGAGTGGAAAAGTAAGCACAATGCTGCAGCAGCTGCACGAAACATTAATGCTGCATTTGGAAACGGTTTTGTAAATGAACGTACCATTCAAAGTTGGTATGCAAAGTTCGAAACTGGGGATGAGAGTCTCACAAACGAAGACCGGGGCAGACAAGAGACTGTTGTGGACAATGAAGTTTTACGAGCAATAGTTGAAAAAAATCCAGGCAATACTGTTAGAGATTATGCAGAAGAACTAGGTGTATCTCCTACAACCATTTCACGTCATCTAAAATTGATTGGCAAAGTTAAAAAATTGGATAAATGGGTACCGCATGAATTGAATGAGAATCAGAAGCGCAAACGTTTTGAAATCTCGTCTGCCCTTCATCTTCGCAACCAAAATGATCCTTTTCTCAGCCGAATTGTAACTTGTGACGAAAAGTGGATTCTGTACGACAATCGTAAACGTTCAGTGCAGTGGCTGGATGCTGACAAGGCTCCACAACACTTCCCAAAGCCGAAACTCCATCAAAAGAAGGTTATGGTGACTGTTTGGTGGTTCTCAGCTGGTTTAATTCACCATGGCTTTCTAAAACCAGGAGAAACCATCACAGCGGAGAAATATTGTAGAGAAATCGATGAAATGCACCAGGAAATTACACGTAAACAGCCGGCATGGGTCAATAGGAAAGGCCTTATTCTTCTCCATGATAACGGTAGACCGCATGTTTCAATGATCACTCGTCAGAAGCTGCACATATTAAACTTTGAAGTTTTAGACCATCCACCATATTCACCTGACCTCTCACCTACAGATTTTCACTTTTTCAAACATCTCGATATCTTCTTGCAGGAGAAATGCTTCAGAAATCCAAAGGATGCTGAAGCGGCATTCAATGAATTTGTTGCCTCCAGGACGACTACATTTTATGATACCGGCATAAAAAAACTTGTTTCTCGTTGAAAAAAGTGTATTGAAGCAAATGGTTCCTATTTTGATTAATAAAGTTTGTTCTGTAAAAATATATTCTTTCTTTAAGTAGACCATGAAAATCGGACATTTCATATGTTACAACCTAATAGTCTTAAACAAGAACTTTTCCACTTTTTTATGTTATTGCAACAAGTTTGTTGTGATGGTTGAAATTACCTTTTATAATTTTCGTTTTATGGCTGTCTCTGTCTATTCTAGGCCTTCAGGTGATATTCTTGACGAAATAAATATTATTCAAATATTACTTAATAAATACTCCAGTATCCCCACCATCATTATTGGTGACTGGAATGCCAAATCCTACCTCTGGGGCAATAAACCCCTTGATAGCAGAGGATAGAAAATCATCCAACTTATGCTGAATTATGATTTAAAGTCTCTGAATCAAGCTGATTCGATTCCAACTCTTTGTACCCTGGCTGGTATTGTTCCTTTGGGAATTGCTCTTAAGTACGACAAGTGTAAAACTCAAGTTCTCGATTGGAAAGAAGATGTGATCAAGGAAGACTTTAGTCTTCTTGTTAATGAGTTTAAAAAGATATCACTACTATTTCTCCTCCTTGGGATGTCTTGGAGTTACTTCGATTACAACCTTAACGGCAGGGAGAGCGATGTAAACTACTACTTCACGGACGGTTCAAAATTGGATGGTAAAGTAGGCTGCACCTTCCTCCATATCTTCAACAATGCCATCTCTCATTCCGAAAAGTTCAGATTGCCAGACCACTCTAGTGTATTCGAAGCTGAAAGCCATTGCCATCTTAGAATCTTTTAAGTTTATAAAGCGACATCGACTTGATAAAGCTATTATTATTTCGGATTCTAGATCAACCCTGATGTCTCTCGAAGGCTTCCTCACGAAAAACAAGATTATCAGCGAAATCAAAGATCTCATGAAAGAGTTATATGAAGTGGACATCAGATTGTGCTTGATCAAAGTCCATGCTGGTTACGAATTCAACGAGGTGGTGGATGGGTTGGCTAAGGATGCCATGCTCCTGGATGACATAAGTATTGCCTTACCTAAAAAGAACATCAACTTAAAATTCAAGGAGTTAAAAATCAGAGATTGGCAACTAGAGTGGGATAGCTCTGACAAAGGACGACATACATACAGTTTAATTCCGAAGATTGACCCTAGAAGAATCATGGGAAACTTCTACCTCAACCAGATCATCACTAATCACGGGTTCTTTGAAACATATCAAAATCGTTTTTTCAATAAGAGTTTTCTTTGTTCCTGCAACTCGGGGATCCAGAATATCAATTTTGTTGTTTATCGCTGCTCCCTGGTCGACGGCATCAGACTTGAGCAGTTTCCCAAGGATTATAAAGATGTTCGCTTGTATATTCTGCTTGCTAACCAAAGAACCAGATTTGGATTAAAGCAGATTGTGAAATACTATTGTAATATTTTATTTACTAGTTTATAATTATTGTGTTTTGATGTTGTTTATTTGTTTTTGTTTGTGCTTATAAGTTTTAAGCACTTTTATCTTATATTGATAAATATTGTATCTTGTACTGTTTCATTTTCGGTGGGGTATTAGGTTTCTCTTGTTCGTGCCCCTGACCTGGCTTTATTATTTAGTTTTTAGCCTTGCCCCTGCCCCTTCCCCTACTGCCTGTAAACTTTATATACATTTGTTATTTTTAGTTTTAATATTATATTAGTTTACAGAGATGCGAAATATTACGATTTGTCCGTAATTATTACGGATTTACGGCAATAATTACGGCATTACGGACAACATATAAAAATTACGGATTATACGCTTTTAAAAAAGTCACGGATATCGTTCGAAAAAAAAAAAAAAAAGAAAGAAACCCCACTGACGATCAAACGCACAACAGAAGCATTCCAATTCTTAATCTTTTTCCATCCACAACATAAATGTCAATATTCATTTTAAACTTGCTTTATAAGATTCTAGAAACTATAAAGAAATAGAATTATACAATATTTCTTGCTGATGTAATTATTTTTGGACACCCCTCCCCCTCCCCCCGCTTTTCTTATCTCCAATTAGCCATCATTGATTAAAAGCTTTGCCTTTAGTTTCCCAATTTTGCTCCATCAGCAACATAAATGTCAATATTCATTTTAAACTTGCTTTATTAAATTCTAGAACCTATAAAGAAGTAGAATTGTTTCATTTCTCATTTATTTAATTATTTATATTTTGAGTGCCCCTCCCGCTTTCCAGCTTGTGATCAAAGGTTGCTTCTAGAACCAAAAAAGTGATATAAGTGCTTAATATTTCTCACATACGTAATTATTTGTAGGCTTTATTACTGAGCTTGATGAATCTATTTGTTTTTCCTTAATAAATTTAAAATACATATTATACCATCAAACAAAAGATGTTAGATTTTATGCTAAGTACTAAAGAAAAAAATAAATAAAAATGTTTTATTGAAAAAAGAACAATGTTTTAGTATTTAATGCCATAAAAACAGTTGTCTATGAAAAGTGACTATAAAATAATAATAAATAAAATAAATTTTTGTAACCCCTCCACCTCCCCCCCCCCCTAAAAAAAAAGAAAAAGAAAGAGAGGGATCCAAATGTTTTCTCCCCTCCAAAGCAGGTTTAAAAAAAAAATTCCTTTTTGTAAGAAGGTAAAAAAATACATATTTATTTACTTTTGTTTTAGAAATTTTTTAATTAATATATTATATTTGTTTACAAAAACAGTGCAATTCATTATTATATGTGGGCTTGTGTATAAAAATTATTCCGTGACACGGTTCACGTCTCCACGTTGCATAAGTGTATAACTCTGATTACTGGTGATAGCTCTTATTGAAACTTGGCATCTCTAAGTTTAGATTATATTTGTATTTCGCTGCTCTTATTTTGTTGCCTTCTTGTCGGGGTGGTTCTTGGTGGGTTGTGGTGCGGTGCTGCTCGCTGCGGCTGTGCCTGGGCTTTGCTTGGGTGTTCTGCGGGGTTCGGTGCTTGTGCCTCGCACCTGCTGGGGGGACCGGGCCTTCGCTCGGCTCCTTGGATTGCTCCGGCTGGCACGCGCTGGTGTCGTTGTGGTATTTGGGGCTCCTCCTTTGAAGATGCTGTCATTTCGACAAGACAGTTTGTTACTCGGGTGCTTCGGGCGGGGCGAGTCACAAGTATCTTACCCATAAGGTAGAGAGAGTATTGTTTTAGGGTCAAATTTTCAAACATGAGTTTTGTTACACGTTTTGAGGTCCCCTGAATATGAAAATCATGTTTTTAGCGAATGGTCTGTGTGTCTGTTATCAGCATATCTCAAGAATATAGTATCAAAAAGTCCAAACTTGGTATTCTAAATGTGTATGATATAGGGATGCTTTTTGTTGAGATGAAGCAAGTGTATCGTGTACAGGGACACCAAAGAGAATTAAAATACATTACGTCTACGGGGGAAATTACAGGTAAGTAGAGTTTAACATCTATAGACTGCACTAAACCAAATGAAATGGATATATATTCTTTATATGCGTAAAAGCATGTCTCATGTAGAATATAGTAGGGTAATCATTCACTGTTCGTTTACAGGGCTGCACAAAAGTAGTTGATTATAGTGTGACAATAGCTGAAAATTGATGGAAGCTTATTTCAGGTTGTGCCGTGTATCATTACTATAGGATTATATTTAGGTGCACCATGTAGTCTATACATAATCTTCAAAAGATATACAGGACTGCAAATATTTAAGCGACTACATTCTTCTTTATTGTTAGTGGAAGTGCTTTGATTTGATATTTTACTATGTCCAGGAAAGCTGCTCAGGAATTGAAATGAATTCCTCATAGACATGTGGTATATAATGTATGTTTTTAAGCTAAATATTCATCGCTTGTTTTTAACATATTTACACGTTTTGATGCTTCCTGATTACCGAAGTCAATTTTTTAACGTTAATCTTTGCCTGTGTCTCTTAAAGTAACTTAAAAACGAATAATTTTAGGAGATCCAAAAGTTGTATTTTCAAGTTAATATAAGTTTGTTGCTGGAAAAGTTTGATCAAGATTGATAAGTTTCAAGGAATGTTGCGTGTGAAAATTGTCTGAATAATTTTAAGTGAACTTTTAATTTTAATAACATATTTAGATTCTATATAAATGTAGGTGCAGTAATGAAACGGGGACCGCCCCCTCACACAGAACTAATTATCATATAAAACTCTTCCGAAGCCTAATTTGAATTGTTTTAACATAAGTTTTCATAGCAGAACTCGTTATCTTAACCCCTTAATCTCCAACCTGTATTTATAGTATTAAATTTCAGGGTAAGAGAAAGTCGTGTGAAATACACACCACATTATTTTTTTTTAGTTTGTTATTTATTTTATTGCTAAATACAAGAAAAATGCACAGTAAGAGAGTTGTAAATTTTCTGAATGTGAAAACAAATTAATAAAAAATACTTACATTAATAATGAATAATTCTCTTTACAAAAACATGGGGTTTGGTTGTTGGCAGTGGACAAAGATAGACAGAGCATCCCCTTAAGACCACGATGATTTAGAAAAATATTAATAGTGTCAAACTACATCAGAACTGTCGTTTTAAAGTAATAAGTACAAAACTTTGTATAAACACCATAAAATGCAATAAATTCGCAACAGTTGTTTCAAATTGAAAGAACATACGATCCTTCGTCAGGCGAACAAAGTAGGCACGAGTGCTGCAGTTGAATGCAGCACTTGATCATACTTAAAAACATTAGCTCTAAACGTCAATGAAGAACTTGTGATATTCATCATTTGCTCAGCTGACCCCCCATGTTATTCTAAGAGGAAATTTGTTATCAGAATTATTTGTTATCTAATATACACATATATATATATAAGAAATATAAATATATATAATATATATTATTATTATATATTAATATTATATATGTATTAATTCATGTTTCATATTCGAAAAACTCGCAACTGTTAAATTAATTCTTGCTTCCGCTCTTTTTTTTTTTTTTTTTTTTTTTTTTTCTAATATATATATTTTTTTACTTTCTTCTATATTCAATAGAAGAAAGTACTAGATTCGTAAAAATTTTCGACCTCGGGTTTTTGATGGATTTACACGTTTTGAGAGCTGTAGAACATGATTTGACCATTTTTAGAAAATGTCTGTCTGTCTGTCAGTCTGTGTGTGTGTGACAAAATTTTGTGGCAACTGTATCTCAGAAACTACTGCACAGAATTTCATACAAATTGGTATGTAGTTGCATCTTGACATAAATTAGTGCCTATCAACTTTTGGTAAAAATTGTCTTACAGGTTGCGCTGCCATCCCGCTTTTTCTAAATTTTTAACATGGTGGTATAGGACAAAATTTTGTATAAATGCGCATAAACAGAATTATTTTTTGATAATCATTATGAAATTTACAAGAATTATTTATAATAGAGATAGTCAACTGGGAAAAAAATTTTGTATGTGTAGGAGCCTCGCCTCGCCTCCCTCCTGGGGGGAAGTCCCCCCTCGAGGGGAGTAAATTTTCATGATGGGTATCTTTCAAAAGAGCTCGCCAATACCTTTAAAACGAATGGTTGAACGAATGGCTGCGATATTTTAAAATAAAGATATCGATTTTTTTTTTTTGTAACATTGACAATAAAATTGACTTTTTTTTTTTTATAATTAGTGTTATACTACTTCTCTAATATAGGAATAGTCTGCATTATGATGGAAGATTTTTTTTTTTTTTTTTTAAATAATAATTTTAATAAATTATTTTTACTGGGTGAATTTGTGTACGAAAATTTAGAAGAAAGTCATGTGGTGGCCACAACATACTAGGGCCACAACATATTTTGGGGCTAAAATGGAAAAATGCACACTAATTTTACAGATATGAGTTTTCTGAATGCTAGGGGAAAACGGAATATTAAAAATATGCTTTAAGTACTGTAAAATTTTCATAACAAATTCCCCATAGAATAATAGGGTTTGGTTGCAGGTGAGGATAGATAGTGCGTTCCCTTAAGAGCCCCAGTGATGAAGGGAATTTTTAATTAGGTTCAAATTGAATAGCGTAACAACATTAGCTCTAATCATGAGTGAAGAACTTGTAATTCGTCTTTGTCACAGTTAACTTCTAAAGTGCTGCTTTTATAATGAGAGAGTACATCAGTTAATTTTAGGGATAGACCGGATATGGATTTTACCGGATACGGATATCCCGCAGTCCCCTTTCCCGGTACACATGAAAATTTCAGTTTTTTAAGAGCACACAATAATTAAACTAGTATGTTGAGGCCACCACAAGACTTTTTTCTCTATTTTTCTATACAAATTTATTAAGGGTAAACAATTTATTAAAATTATCTAACATGAAGAATGGAAATGATTTTTATCTTAGAGAAAACTAAAACCAAATAAAGACAGTTTTATTGCCTCTAAATAACATCTTAAAAAATGTGTATTTATAATGGTTATCTAACCTATCAAGTTTCATACAGTTCTATGCCATACAAGTTTAGATATAGCCTTTCTGTGATAGCGAGGAAATTTCTGTTATAGCAGTGCCATTTTTTGGCCTATAATTATCCAACTTGAATCAGCATAATGTCTCATGATGGCCTTCCCACATATCAAGTTTTATTTGTTTATACAGAATAGAACCTGAGACATAGCTTTTCTTAAATTACAGAAATCACTGTGTAGCAGTGCCACCTGATGAGAGGGTGACACCAAAAGTTGATAGAAACTAACCCCCCCCCCTCCAGGGGGTGAAGTGATGCTCCCACACGCACTTTTTTTTTCTTTTTAACTATAACTATTTATTATAAATAATCCATATTAATTTTACAATCACACATTTAAAATAACTCTCATTATGTACATTTATACAAAGTTTTGCCCCATACTGCCATGTTAAAAATTTAGAAAAAATGTGATCACAGCACCACCTGTTGAACAATTGTCAGGGTTCAACTAAATACCAAGTTTGGTTAAATTTTGTTTATTGGTTCGTGAGTTACAGCGTTCACAAAATTTGTGATGCACACACACAAACTGACAGACAGACATTTTCTAAAAACAGTCAAATCGTGTTCAGGACATCCCAGAACGTGTAATTCCATTGAAAACTGGAGTTTGAAAATTTTCACGAATCCAATACTTTCTCTATATATACATATAGAATAAAGTAAAAATGTAAATACCATTGGGATAATAAGCCATAATAGTTCTATTTTATTATGTTCTTCTGTATTAAATAGAAGAAAGTATTGGATTCATAAAAATTTCTGACTTCAGTTTTCGACGGATTTACACGTTATGAGAGGTATAGAATACGATTTGACCGTTTTTAGAAAATGTCTGTCTGTCCATCTCTGTGTGCATGAGACAAAAATCTTGTGGCAACTGTATCTCCGGAACTACTGTTCAAAATTACATATAAATTTATATGCAGATAATACTTGACCTAATTTAGTGCCAATCAACATTTGGTGTCAACTGCTCAACAGGTGGCACTGCTATACAACGATTTCCGCAATTTAAGGGGAGGCTATATCACAGGATCTATTTCGTATAGGCAAACAAAACTAATATGTAAGAAGACCATCATAAAACATTATGCTGGTGCAAATTGAATGCTTATTGGCCAACAGGTGGCGCTGCTATACAGCGATATCTGCAATTTAATGGAAGGCTATATCTCAGGAACTACCGCACAGATATGCATATAATTTTATATGTTGATGCAACTCAACCTAAATTAGTGCCTACTAACTTTTGGTGTCAATTGCACAACTGGTGGCGCTGCTATACAGTGATTTCCGCAATTTAAGGGGAAGGCTATATCTCAGGTTCTATTGCGTACAATCAAAGAAAATTTAATATGTAAGAAGGCCATTATGAGACCTTATACCAGTTCAATTTGGATGCTTATCGACCATCAGGTGGTGCTGCTATACAGTAATTTCCGCAATTTAAGGGAAGACTGTAATAAGGACCTACTGCACACAATTGCATATAAATTTACATGTAGATGCACCTTGACCTAAATTAGCGCATATAAACTTTTAATGTCAACTTATCAACAGGTGGTGCTGCTACATAGCGATTTCTGCAGTTTAAGGAAAGGCTATATCTCAAGTTCTATTGTGTATCATCAAACAAAACTTGATATATGTGAAGGCCATTATGAGACATTATGCTGATTCAAGTTGGGTGCTTATAGGGCAATTGATGGCGCTGCTATACTGGAAATTTCCTCGATAACGGAAAGGTTATATCTCAACTTATGTGGCATATAACTGTGCAATGTGATGTGTGAGACAACCATTATAAAAACGCATTTTTAAAAACGTTATTTGTAGACAGTAAAACGGTCTTTCTTTGAATATTTAGTGATAGTTTTCTTTAAGATGAAAATCATTTGCATTCATCATGTTAGGTAATTTTAATAAATAATAGCTTTAATAAATTTTTTGCCCTTAGTGAATTTGTGTAGGAAAATATAGAAGAAAGTCTTGTGGTTGCCACAACATACTAGTTTTTAATATAAATTCTTATGCTTATTTGTCACTTTTAATAGTTAGGTTAACAGAATATATTGTGCAATGTTGTCTGAACTATGTGCTTTGACTGCCTTGCTATGCAAAACTTACTTAAATAATCTGGTGTGCCACTCACATGACTTTCTCTTACCTTGGAATTTAAAACTATAAATACAAATTGGAAATTAAGGGGTAAAAAACAAGTACTGTTATATAAACCTATGTTAAAACAATTCAAATTCAGCTTCTGAGCAGATTTAATTGACAAATAATGTGTGTGTGTGTGGGGGGGGGGGGACTACCTACCGCTCCCTTCAACATCCCAAAGAAACCTATCATGAAAATTTATTCCTCTCGAGGGGTGACTCCCCGCCAGGGGGGGGGGGGGGGGGGAGACGATGCTCCTACATATACAAATTTTTTTTCCAAGTTGACTATCTCCATTATAAATAATTCTTGTAAATTTCATTATGATTATTAAAAAATAATTCTCTTTATGCACATGTATGCAAAATTTTGTCCTATACCACCATGTTAAGAATTTAGAAAAAGCGGGATGGCAACACAATGTGTTAGACAATTTTTACCAAAAGTTGATAGGCACTAATTTATGTCAAGGTGTAACTACATACCAATTTGTATGAAATTCTTTGCAGTAGTTCCTGAGATAGTTGCCACAAAATTTTGTCACACACACACACAGACTGACAGACAGACAGGCATTTTCTAAAAATGGTCAAATCATGTTCTACAGCTCTCAAAACGTAACGTGTAAATCCATCAAAAACCCCAAGGTCGAAAATTTATACGAATCCAATACTTTCTTCTACTGAATATAGAAGAATCTAAAAATTTCGTTATCATATGCCCTATAGACTCAAATTGTTTAAAGTGCAATAGCGACTTTATCAATGCATACAGAATTTTAAAGTGATTATGATGTCAATTTTTGTGAAATACATAATTTAACTTTTTACAATTTTTTAACGTTCACGTTTAATTAAATGTGTTTATTTTTATGTCGAAAGAAAATAAACTCGTAATTTTTTAGGCAACAATTAAATTATAGCTAATATTTTTATTGAATATTTTTATAGCTATTAGGAGGTTATTATTTTCATATTTTAATTAATTAAAAGAAAACTAAACAAAAATTCGAAAATTGGGCTTTGAAGTATTGTGTTGTCACCCAGTTCAGAGCTATTCTGAAAGTTTCAAATGTCTATCCAGTAGGGAAGTTAGTTAAAAATCAATTGCAAGATTTGTACCAAACAAACAAGAATCAAAGTTAATAAAAATACGGTAAAATCTATGAAAACAATATATAAGGAAAAGAATTATTTTATTCAATATGACTGTAAATTACATAAAAATTAGAGAATAGGAAAATGGTTGCAAAAATACTGACCAATTGGAAAAAAATATAAATTTTCTACTTTCAATCATGACATGGCATTTGGTTACTTCATAGTTCTTTAACACTAGAACTAAGCCCTTGTGCAAAAACAGTTTTACAAACTGATATGTTAGCAAATGAACAGAAAAGGGCAAATTAACCTGTTAACAGTATTTTTTTTTTTTTTTTTTTTTTTTTTTTTCTTTATCTTTCTATTCACACCACTGTTGCTGCATGGTAAAATACATGTTATTTAATTGCCAAATTGTTATTGAGTAAAAAATTGTTAGAAAAAAACCACTTTTTAAAAATACTGGTGCTAATAAATACATACTAGAACAGAAGTAGTGCTCGAGTGCTGTTCAGGCAAAATCTCAGTGCTGTAAACTAAGCAATATAAACCTATATACTGATAATTTTTACAAAAATACTTTTTTTATTAATTTACAAAAATAAAATTTTTATATTTATTGTATTACTTATTAAATTATTATTACAATTGTTCTTTTTATTACATTAATTCTTATTGCAATTGTTCTTTTTTATAGGTTGCTCCCTTATTACAGCAAATGGCTTATCAATGTTGACACAGTTACGCCATCTACAGGAGCTGGAATTAACCAACTGTAGAGGTGCTACACGAGAATTAATTCGTTACTTACATCAAAACTTGCCCCATTGCCTCATCATTGAATAAATTGATCCAAGAGCTACAAACAAAGACAAGATTATACATATAATACTACAGTTCAGTTTATTTTATTGCCTCTGACTAAATCATAATTTTATTTTGCATCATTTTGTTTTTGTTATAACAGAGCATAACAAACATGTTTAACTCAAAAGATGTTTTTAAATAGTTTGTAAATTATACAAAAAAGTTGCAAATATTGTATTTCTAATAAAAATTTTCATCTGATATCACAAATTCAGATTTAAAACATACAAGGTGGATACAATTCAATTTCTGCTATAAACAGTATTATTCTGCAGTTAAAATGGGCAGGTGGATATCTACCAAATTTAATATGTAGACAACTGAAGAGATGCACTGAAGGAATTTTTTTAAAAAGTTAAAAAATGTCCACTAAATGATGCTTCGTATGGAAAAATGAGAATGTTGTGGTTGTCACTACAGTAATTTTTTGAATGTTCAAACTCAGACTGGGACCTATCACTTACCTTATAGAACGCATGAATGAACATTTATAGATTAATTTTTGGTCCTGTATAGCAGGGGTAGTCAACCATTTTACAGCCACTGCCCATTCTTGTGTCTCTGTTAGTACTACAATTTTCTAACAACCCACCAATTCCACAGTAATCATGCTGAATAAAAGTAAAGAAATAACTTTACTTTGCAAAATTTATAAAGCAGAATTATAGCAAATGGCAATATATAATAACAAAGCATATTTATATTTCAAAGTTTTTGAAAAGTTAATTAAATTTTAAAAAAGTAAAGTACTTCAGTACCAGACAAAACTCCGACCGCCCACCATGTAAGCTGGAACGCCCACTAGTGGGCGGTAGAGACCAAGTTGACTTACCACTGCTGTAAAAGATGATTCCATTTGTTAAGTTTACCATTTTTCTATGCAAAGTGCCCCTAGCAGATAAAATTTAAAGATATAAATTAATTTCTTGAGTGCATCACATGAATTCTCTATATATCACTCAATAATGTTTATCTTCTCCCCATGACATTCTCAAGCTGTCCTAAGGATGTTATACAGGCGAATTTGGTAGCAATCTGCTTGCCCATTTTAGCTGCAAAATATTCTTTATAGCAGAAGTTTGATATTATAATCATTCTGTACAATTATTAAATTTAAAGTGTGAAAAAATTACTAGTTATCACATACATTCTTACAAATCATATGAAAATATACATATAAATACAGTTTTATCTTTAAATCTATTTTTAGACCAGTCCTAAATTGTGGTGAAAAAAAAATTGTAAATGTAAATAGAGTAAAAAACCATTATTTACATGTACACTCTATGAGTTGAAAATTGTGTGAAAACTGACAAATTCATAGTCAGAATTCAATGAATGTAGATTAATAAAATTTAGAAACTTTAACATTTCTACTAACTAAATTTTACAATTAGCCTAGATTTTTTAGAATATTGAATAAATTTAGAACTCTAATTAAGCTTCAAAATGATAGTTTATCATAAATTCCAAATGCTTAAACAATGTAAAAAAAAAAAAAAAAAAAAAAAAAAAAAAAATTAGTCAGGGAAAATTTCTTAAGTAGATTTATAGAGAATGAGAAGTTTAAGGTATTTATATAATAGAGAGCACAAATAATAGTTTTCATATAAAGCTGTACCAACTGTTTTATGCCTTGAACAGTCCATCTAATATACGTAAATTTTTAACAAAACAAAGAATGGATTAGAGAAAGTAATTAACAGGTAAAAGCCATTTTATGAATCTGTTAAAGGTCTTCCATGTTTTGAAGTGATAAAGGAATAAATAATAAATACTTATCTTTAAAGATTGGTAAAATGTGTTGGTACATAAAATGAGGAAAAAAAAATTATTTATTTATTGTAATTAAACAGATATCTTCATGTTGCATTAATAAAAATCATAAAACACAACTGGTTGTTCAGGAAATCTTGTTTTTATTTGATAAATTCTACATTCAATGAAGATATATAAAATGACCCCTAACTTTATCCTAAAATTGTTTTATTAGAAATACATATATTTTTTTAATAATATAATTTAAGCACTTAAATAGACAAAAGGAGAAATTATATTTAAATCCATCCAAATCAAAGAAAAAAAAAATTACCTTTTCAAGTAAATTTCTAGCAATATCAATAGATATATTAACCCATTATCAAGACAAGTTTTTTGCAAAATGGGTAATCTTCCGCAGTTTTGAGTTACTAAACTGCTACGTGATAAATGTGTTTTGCCACTACCTTTATTGCAGAATTGTAACCAAACATTATTTTTTGTTCAATATTGAAAACAAAGAAAAAAAGTTTACTGAACTGTTTTGAAATAATAATTTAATTATTAAAATTGCATTTTTTCTTTTTTTTTTTTCTCCAGCAATATCTTTTACAATTTATGACATATACCTGATTTAATTTCTTTCAATAAAAATTTATGCTATAAACATTCAATATGGACTGGAACTGTGGAAGATTGGCCATGAAATGAGTAAATTAACTGTTCTCAAATTTATGATTATGCTTTTGCAATCTTTCTAGAGTTTCAATACATTTTCACAGAACAATACATTTTTAATCAACTCCTAAAATTACCTTACATTTAATCCTTTTTTAGCAGCATGGTTGTTTATATATTTCAGTATAACGGTCTAGCCATCTTCAGAAAAACATGCTGCCTACTAACCACTGTCTTGCTTATTGTCGGACGATCGCAAGCAAGACAGTGGTTAGTAGCAGCATGTTTTTCTGAAGATGGCTAGATCGTTATGCTGAAATATATAAACAACCATGCTGCTAAGAAAGGATAAATGTGAGGTAATTTTAAGAGTTGATTAAATATGATCTTTTAACCTTTAACTAAATGTAATACATTTTTAGTTTACTTATTCAACAAATTAATAGTTGTATTCATTTTAAAATACCATCACAAACAATGTGCAGATCAATTTTTAACAACATAATTTTCTAGATTGCTAATGTAAAATAATTTAATAGTTAAAAAGTTTTTTTTATTTAATACAAATTGTATGACTTTATGAACAGATGTAATGAAGTTTTTAACTAAAAATATAAATAAAAGTGATAAGCATATTATAAAAATTCAAGTCTCCTAACAATTAACAAAGTAACCAATCAATTAATTCGAATAATAAAAAGTATATTAATTATATATATTAATATGTTGAGTGCCACATCAGCCATCGGTGGATGACACTGAACATTCCGTTTAGGCCGCGTCAACCACTAGTGGCTGACAGTATAAAATAGGATATAAAATTAAAAAATTAATTTAATTTTTATTTACTACAGGATCATATCATTAAGGCATTTTAATGGATTTTATTGAAACACGGTAAACATAAAAACACATTGCTATACAGCATTACCAGTGCTTCTAAGCAGCGTGCATGGTCTGACGGGGATTTCCATAAAAATTCGTGTGGTGCTCAATGTGTTAACAGAACACACATATGGATTATGAAAATAAAAAATAAACATTGTGGGAATAAATATATCAATAGATTAAAATAAAAATTAATTTATACATATTTTCCAATATGTTCAGTTTTCTGTCATATTTCATCATTTCATTTAGAGAAATACAAGGGAAACCATGGGGGGTAACAAAGTGTTACCTAAAAAGTTTCATTAACTTTATTTTTTGAAAGGGGAAAGAAAAATGGCACATCATAAATTGTACATTAATTCAATATAAATAATCGACATCTAAAAATTTATAAGATAAAATATAGATCAATTGTTAAATAAAAAACATTTCTGATTCAATTAAAATATAATCAATAAAATATATTCTATAAATGCTATTCAAAAGTGTGTTTCAAGATAACGATATGTGGCATCAGAATAAATAATTTCCGATATTTTGAAATAAAAGTCACTAAAAAATCCTCTAATTATAAACAATATTTTTATGCAAAGTTTTATGCACATTGCCTAATTAATAAGGAATATTATTGAACAATAATCTACAGCATAAATAATCAAGATTTCCTTTTGAGATAATTTCAGAAGAACGTAAAGAAAAATATAGGAATGCTGATATATTAAGAAATTTTACAATATATCGAAGCATATTTGAATATTATAAATCTTTAAAAAAAAAAAACTAATTAAAAAAAAAAAATTAACTAACATAAAAGTATTTAATTAAACATACATTTATTGTATGAATTATTTCTTAACATTATATTTATTTAAAAAAGTTATTGCATGTTTACAAAATAAGCTCAATAAATAAATAAATATATATATATATATATATATATATTGATAAGCTACATAGGTGACTGGCAATGTGTTAAATGCAGTATTACTCGTAGAATTTATTTTAATCATTTCTACCCAATCTAATTACTTAAAAAAAAAAAAAAAAAAAATCATACAAATATATAAGTATACTAATAAGTATTTTTTGTCCTTTTGTGATACAACTGTTAGAAAAGATTTGTATATTTCTGATCTACTTGTATATCAGATAATTTCTTTTGACTGTGATCAAACAATATAAGTGAATGATAGAATGGTTAATGTGAATATACTGTTGAATTTTGGATGAAGAGAATTATATGAAGTATATAGAACACTTTAGTTTTTCAGTACTGTGTAATCCTATGATATTTCTACATAAGAAAAATGTTTAACACTTTCTGTTGATATCTATGCAGTCTATTTTAATGCAGTTTCTTGTGATATTGAATAGTTAAAAGTTATTCAAGTACAGTAGAGCATTGATCATTCAGACATCTGAAGTCTGTAAAATCTGAAATATATCCTTACGGGAAAAAAAAAATATATATATATATATATATATATATATATACATCAATGTCAAAATATTTTCTAAAAAGAAATGTCTAGTGTAGCATATTTATGAATCAGTAACTACAATTTAAATAAGCTGCTGCTTCAAAAAATCGAAATACAATTTGTACCTTTATATGAGATTTATATATATATACTAGTTAATACCCGTCAAAATTTGACGGATCATGTGCATCTTAAATTTTTTCATGGCATAAAGTTTTAAACATCACTGTTTTAATAATCCGCATTGCTCTTAACCAGTTTAAAATCCACTGCTGTAATCAATTATTTTTTGGTTCAAGGGGAAGGGGGAATAAATTTCATGAAATTTCAATATGCAAAATTTAACCGTAATCTATATAATAAAATTAAAATCCGAAGATTTTTTTCTAATTTTACTCTAAATATGACCAAAAGAATGTTTGGAATAATTAAAGGAGAGACAGAATTTATAAATTATGGTAAGAATGGAGAAAGAAAGCACGTATCAATATTTAATGTTTTTCATACATATTATTTTGATTTGCTCGCATCTATAATATTCCATTTCAGTTACAATATAACAATGGCGCCATCTATAATCTGTCAATAATAAGAATTAAAAAAAAAAAAAAAATCTCAGATTTTTTTTTTTTTTTTTAATAAAAATACTTTTAAAATTATATAAATTTATAAGGCAAAATAATTTAATTTAAAATAAATTTTAAAAGTGTTTTGTGTTTTCTTTACATTCTATAATTACAATTTATTTTCCCTTTGAAATAGAATATACTACTCAGGTCCCGAATAAGTAAGAATGCATTTAATACTATAGCAAGTTCATTTGCTCATTATATTTTTAATAATAAGTTATTCCATTCATATTTTTACTTGTATAAAATATCAATATTTTTAAGGTTATTCTTTTTAAATTATTTTTTTCTGTAATATAGTACAGAAATGAAATATAAGAGATCAATTTAAAATTAGATTAAAAAATAAATAAAATAAAATAAAACTTCCTTTGATTTTAAACATGTACCTTTATTTTTTCTAAACAAAGTTTTCAATTGATAAAAGTTAACTTTTAAAGAACAATAAACACCGACAATTTATTAATTTTAAAAGATTTTTTTTCTCTTAAGAAACTGAAAAAAAAAAATAATATTAGGAATATGGTATGGTATGTTTAAATGATAAAAGATGGCGCCACAGAAACTCTTAAAATATTATCCTGTGAATGAAAATTTTCGGTGAAATGAAAATGCATACAGCGATAGTCGATAAGTATTCGCGAATTGCTTTATTTTTAATATACTTCCATGGAAAATATGAATCAATGAATTAATCGTGTGAATTGTTTTTATTATTGAGCTTTAATGAGGCGTCTGGGTCTGCGAAGTATCATTGCCGTCTGCTCGAGTTCTATCATTGATGTTCATATTGCACTGCATCAAGGGGAAGGAATATTCTCATTCCGCATTGGTTCATAATTTTCTCACGCATGCGCAGATCGGGCGATTTTGGTCTTAAAGAAATACCCTTGTGTTTTAATATTATAGATAGTGCACCAGTGATTGACACTTTTAGAGCAATCTCTGATGTTTTTAATGTTCTAGTCACCAGAAAATATTTTTAGAAATCTTAAGTTAATACATATGGCATGAAAGACATTCAGAACCACATATATGTTAAAATATATACATTTGATAACAATTTTTTTTATGAATTTTTATTTGACACCCACTCAATGTTCCAGTAATTGACACCGCCAGTTTTTCCTTTTATTAGTAATTGGCACCCTATGTTCTAGTGTTTGACACTGCTAGTTATTCATTTTACCAGTTATTAGCACCCTATGCTCCAGTTTTTTACATAAAATGTTAAAATTCTTATATGTAAAGTATATGATTTTATTATTTATTTCGGGATAGATGTCAATTACTGGAGCATGCCAATCACTGGAGCACCTACCCAATATATAATTAATTAAAAATTTTACTGGAAAGATATTGCATTCATACAATTTTGTTTTGTACATTATAGATAATAAAATAAATTCATATCCAACATGTTAAAATATCCGTCATTAATTCCATGGAACATTAAAAGAAAAACTATAAAAAAAAAAAAAAAAAATTAAGTCAAAAGCTGATAGCTGTTCTCCAAATAAATATAGTCAGTTCCACTAATAAACAGCTTCTTATTTAAACTTTTTTCGCTTGTATACAAATATGCAACATTTCCTAACACTAAATATTTCTTTTGAAAATAATGATATACATTTTAGTACATACTGTACACCAATCATGATAATAAAGACACAACTAAGTTTATAAATTATTTTTTTACAATTATTTTAATTTATTTTACTATGAAAATTGATACCTACTTGGGGTCAAATTTATTATATTTTATTATTATATTCATTACATTGAAAAATGTATTTAGGATGGTAATAAAAAACAAAAACCTCACTTCAGTTATTCCTGAACATCAATGCTCTATTGTATTAGGATCTTGGACCACAATACTTGAATGATATTCAGAAAATTGGCGACAGCTCACATTGTATGTCTTTTCAAAGACAATTTTCCTTTCAATCGAAGCATTTGTTTAAAGCAGGAAATGCATATCAATGCAATTAATTAAAACACATTACACCTCAGCATAATTGTAATACATAAAAAATATAAAAAAGTTAATCTTTAAAATTTAAAAATCAAATATATATATATATATATATATATATATATATATGTATATATAAACAAAGTTTGTACTTTTTTTTTTTTTTTTAATAAATCCAGAACAAAATAAGTCTCATCATTATAATAAACATACAGATATTTTTTATTAACTAAGCCCTTTGGTTAATCTTTCAGTAATTTTGTTATTTTCTACTTTATTTTTATCCGAACACAATAATTTTACTTCATAAAAGTTGTCCTTCATTAAAATACAGAAAAATTATTATTCACAAACTTCTATAGAATGTTTTCATGTATTGAATCTTTCTTCAAATAAAAGAATATAAAATTACTAAAACAGTAAAATCAGAACTATATTCCAGTATTATTTCTGTATTTGTTTTTACCTAAAAAAAGAAGTTTTAAAATATGCTACTTTCGTATATGTTTATTTTTTTTTACTAATAGTGATGTTTGACAAGTTTTTTTTAACCATTTAGTCTATTGAATCATTATTATACTTTCATACTTTGGAATTAATATTAAAAGAAAAGAAATAAAAATTTATTATATGTAGTTAAAATTTGAAGAATATATTGTGTCACCATATTTTCTGAATTCATCAGTATTCCAATGTAAAAATAGAATAAAATGTATATAAATAAGTTCAAAATAAGCTGCTTCTGTGTATATATACTCTTACTGCTATGAGATCTGTCAGTATATGGCTTTCTAAAAGCAGGGAGCACATTGAAAGTGTGATATTTCAATGCAATATTATATGAAAATATACTAAAGGCACAAAAAAATGTAAACATTGTATTGTTTAAATAAATGTAAATATTTGAAAATGGTTTCTCTCTTTATTTCATAATAATATATACATAAAGTTTTTTTTTTTTTTTTTTTTTTTATATATATATAAATATATATTTACAGTATGAAATATTAACATTATAAAAGTGCTATTATTTTCCACTATAGCTTCAGGTCCACCAAGATAATAAACCTAACCCTGGTTCATTAATGCAACCCTACAAGATAAGAAAAAAAAAGTAATAATTGTAATATAATATAATTTTCATCAGTAAAGAAAACACAATATTTAACAAATAATTGCAAGGTTTGTTTAAAAAAGAAGATAGCTTTTTTTTGTGGCAAGAAAGATTTGGTTTTAATAATTGCACATGTGCCAGGAGTAATTTGGAAGGTGTATTTTTGAGTGAAATCACTGACCGAATATTTAAAAACAATTACATACTATCTACCAACTACTATATGGGCACTTTCGAATTTAGACTTTCTGCCAAATATTTACAAAAATTCTTGAGGAATTATTTTGAAACTTCGAGAGTATAAAGAACATATTATACCCTATATATTTCAGCAAAAAGTTCGTCCTGAAGAGAAAAAGAAGACTGGTAAAAAATTAAACAAAAATCAAAATGTTTTGGATCACTCTGTAAAAAGTAATGCTTGAAATGTGTTTTTTACAGTAGCATGTGATTATGAGAATTCTTGAAATTATCTGTATACATTTTTATGAGGCTACCACATATTTTCATGGAGATATAATGATTTCTTTAAAAATTTGAAAAAAAAAAAATCACTTTTTTAATTACAATACTTAGGGTACTAGACCCAGGGCAAAGCCATTTTTAAGAAACTTGACGTACTCCATTAGATACAGCATACTGCAATCAGAATGCAAAAATGTTAAATATCTTATGAAATATGAGCATTTTTACTAATTTTTGACTACACATGTGCAAGCTTTTAAAAAATTCCCTTTGCATAATTTAATAGTCAGCAGGGCCGAAACTAGGATTTTTTTTCAACCGGGGCAAGGAGAGATTTTGGCGCCCCCCCAACCAGAAATTAAATTTTCAAAGGAAATTTTACAAAGTTTTTATGGCCATTTTATTTTAACTGCATTCATAAAAGGTAAATATTGAATTTAATTCAAATTTTTGATAAATTTACAGATTTTGAAATGCATTATGATTATATTTAACGGATGTGTGTGTGTGTATGGGACACAAATACTGTAGCTAATTTATGAACTGCATGTTCGGAATTCCATGAAACCTAGTGTGCAGTTGAATTCTGACATAAACTGGTGATGTCTAGTTTTTGATATATATCGCTTGACTTTCAGCACTTTTATGCCACATTTTCTTATAGCTATATCTCCAGGACGGAATTTAACAAACTTTATACATTATATGCTTGTTATGAAAAACAGAATTTACAAAACAAAACAGAATCGCAGCATGTGTTTCGTGTCGAAAAACTTAGCATGATACTTCGCCAGGCGTAAAAATGTACAAGCACAAGTAGAGCTACAACCAGCCAATTTTTATTTTAACGTATATGTTTTATATCTTTATAACATTTCTTGAAAACAAAAAAAAAAAGGATTGAAGTTGTGAATCAAAGCATTATTTTAGGGGGGGAAAAGAAGAAAAGTGTATTATAGAAAAAGATTTAAATTAAGCTACAGTTATTATTTTTATTTATTTATTTATTTTTACTGGTTTAATGATAATTTTTTTTTTTCCTCTCTCTTAAATTAATGGTACTTATAAATGACAATTCTAAAGCAAGTGAATGTAAATTTCATATTCAATTACTTTTAAAACTGAAAATATCATCATTTTTAGTGAATTAAAAATGATATTTTGAATATTATAGTTGTTACATCAACTATACTGCAGAGAAATAAACAGACAAATATTTAAATTTTTAATATAATTAAGATGCATAAATTAATAGATATGAACAAGTATCTAAACACTCATATCCACCAAGTTCGAACTAACCGTTAGCTGTCTAAATACACTGCGCTGAAAAAAAAAAATTATTTTTTTTCGAGCCCTGATACCATTCCTGCTGATTCTCATGTAAAATGATCTCCTGAATTCGAATATGACCCCCCATTTTGCCCAATCACCCACTGTTTTTTCGAGACGCCACCTTTTCTGTTACTGTTTGGTAGTTTTATGGCCATAAATTTGATTTGGAGAATGTAAAAGAATTATTTTAATACTTTAAAATAAAAATATATAATTTATAATAAATAATAGCAATAATTGATTAATAAAATATAAAAAATGTAATTTGTAATTTCAGTGGCAAATCCCCCCTCCTCCCCCTAAATTTTCCTCTTGCTGCAAATGTTCATGTTTTAGAATTTTTCATTTCTGTAGCCCCTCAAAAGACATTTAACAGTTAAAACAATCCCTTCACCCCTTTCAAATCAAATTTATAGCCATAAAAGTACCGGAAAATGATAAAAATAGGGGAGTGTCCCCAAATAATGGTGGGTGATAGGGCAAAATGGGTGTCATAATCGTATTCAGGAGGTTATTTTACATAAGAATTTTCCAAAATGTGTTGGGGCCGATTTTCATGCAGAGCAGTGTCATTTGTAGATAATCTTTTTTAAAATCATTTTCAGGAAATAAAATAGAAAGGAAGGTTCTAGTCTATGAATATTCTCGGAACCTATCCAAGAAGACTATTATTAGAACCACTAACTTCATGATAATAGGATTATATACACCACAAAATAAGAATATCATTTATTCAGAAATAATATTCTACAGCTTTTTACAGAATCTCTCATAGGCAAATGCATAGCTTAGAGTTCAACAGAATTTGCTCCTGTGCAGATAGCCTACTTTTGCACTCTTTGACAAACAATTAGCTGCGAAAAACAATGCATAATATATAGAAAAAATTAACTCCGATAAAACAGAGAAAGGGCTTGCTGATTTTGGCAATCCTGAACTATTTTCTGCCAAATTTGATCGCTAATATTGTGATGTCACTAAATTCATCACCAATGTAGATGACAACTTGTCGCAGAGTGAATGCTTTGGCGACAAAGTTGGCAAACTGGCATTAATTTTGGTGAAAAATAGTGGCTTAATATTGCCGAAATTTGAAAGCTGGCATGATCTACTGTTTTCTTGCGCAGAACTAACTTCATCAAGAGTTCTACAAATCACTAATGAGAATATAAAAAGAAAAGAGTCATTACTATAATTATTGTTGACAAGAGCCTGCTATTTCTTTACGTATTACTTTATACACGGTATTACAGTTAAAAGGGAAATAAATGGCAGATTTCTTCACTTCCACGGAAATGGGCATTAGCGGCAAATTTTGCGACTTGGCGAAAGATTTGGCAATTTAGCACCTAATTTTGGCGAAAAGTTGTAATTTAGGGTAGCCAAAGTTTAGAAGATCTAACTTCAATAGAAACCGACTTGTAAAATTTTCCAGGTTAATTCATTAGTTTCTAGAGTAGAACTATTTCGAAAATTCTATAAATCACTAGCAAAACTGGATGAGTTCAGTTTCTGTTTGGACTGCAAGCTGAGCGTACATCTCTAAGAACTTTAAGCATTTGGTCATTGTTCTGAATTAGTAAAATTCCTGTTCTGTGGTGTATGCTGTTCATGAGTCCGAAAAACTGGTTTATTCTATTTCTTCAAGAATAATCATTGATTATTATCTTTTATTCGACTGTTTCCAGAATATTCATTAAATAAAATGCATTCATCTAGAACCTACAAGTCTTTACGAATTACTTTCTACGTGCAAGAATGTCAACAAATTTTGTAACTATCAATATTCACACTAATATTAATTTCTGTTAAAATCTGTATGACGGAAAGTTATGTATAATTGCAAAGAAATTTGTATTTTTGGTCATCATGGATATAATATTCGTGGATATTCCAAAAGGGAAAGGCGCACAGAAACTCCAAAATGAGAGATGCACAACAACTGTTGTAACAAACTTAGATGGGAAATTGCAACGTTCTACGTCTAATTATTTTTGAGTTATACGAGATACACACACACACACAGACGTCACAAAAAATCACATAAATTCGTAGATATCCCAAAAGTGGGAGTTCATGTCAAGACCAAAATTGGTAAATAACAATTCCAAATATAAATTTGCAACTCACTATGACTATTCGTTTATGAGTTTTACAATACACATCCGTTTCGCAAATTGGTTTCACAATACTTTCTTATGCTTTGAATAAAGAAGTAAAAAGTATAGTAAAAGTACAGACATTTTATTTCATTGTAATATTTATAATTATACATGTTAGGAGGTAGGGGTGGCTTTAGTTGTCATAGTACTTTGATAGGGACTTGCTGAGCCTTGTGAATGATAGCTCCTAACTCAATTATTAACTAGTTAATTTGCATTCTTTTTGCCCTTTTATTTTTAGTGCACTAGATTGTTTTATAACATTATGGCCTTATTTTGACATAGTTATTTTAATAGTCAAACTTTTAATAGTCACTAAGCAAAAAAAAAAAATTTTTTTTTTTTTTTTGCTTCCTTATGAATTATAATTTCTAAAGAGCCTTCTGAAGTTTAATCAAATATACTACGTATTTTCTAACCATTTACTTTTTAAAAACCTTGGCTGAAAGTCAGGGACCACTTGTAAATTACTCTTCTTCGATTGCGAGAATATTTTATCACACTCACTAACCTTAAAAGAATATTGTTAGTATTGGAGAACACTCTATCCACCATGCTTTTCCTTGTAAATGAATTCTGTTACCTATTAATCTTCTTTCTACTCTTTTTTTCTTTGTTCACATTGCCCTGACTAAAAGAATTTGACTTTTTTATTCTTTTCCTTTCTTTTCTTTCCTTCTTTTTTTTTTTTTTTTTACTTTGATTTTTTTTTTTTTTTTTTTTTTATGTGTAAATAAGGCAACAAACCAGCCTTTTTCGGCACCCTTCTCCATCTGGTGCCCGGGGCAAATGCCCCGCTTGCCCCCCTCTAGTTTCGGCCCTGATAGTCAGAAGTATTGAACTACTTATATGGAAACCCCAAACAAATATCATGCAAATTCAAAAAGTTACAAATTATAGAATGATCAAAATTTCAGTTTCTCTTAAAAAAAAAAAAAAAGGAAGGTGATAGGGGGTTTTATCAAAATTTATTTACAATCAGCAAATACTGTATTATCATTGGGCATTGATTCAAAAGAATAATGATGAATCAAAAGAAAATTGTGAGTAAAACCCCTTATAGTTTAGCTTTTATTTTGAGAGGAGCTGAAATTCTGTTCATTCTATTTCTCATAACTTTTTGAATTTACACGACATTTGTTTGGAGTTTTCATATAAGTTGCTCAATACTTCTGGCTATTAAATTATGGAAATGAAATTGTTTTAAAGCTTTGGCATACATAGTTAATTATTTAGTAAAAATGCTCATATTTTGTAAGATATTTAACATTTTTGCATTCTGATTGCAGTATGCTGTGTTTAATACATTATGACAAATTTCCTGAAAAAGGCTTTGCACTGGGTCTAATACTCTACATGTTATTATTTAAAAAGTGGCTTTTTTTTTTTCAATTTTTCAAAGAAACCGTTATATCTCCGTGAATACACGTGGCATCCTCATAAAAATTTATACAGATAAATACAAGAATCCTCATAATCACATGCTACAATCAAAACACATTTCAAGTATTAATTTTTACAGGGTGATCCAAAACATTTTGACTTTTTAAATTTTTTTAAAGGTCCTTTTTTCCTCTCCAGGACAAAACTTCTGCTGAAATATATGAGGTATCACACGTTCTTTATACTTCCAAAGTTTCAAGATAATTCCTACAGAATTTTTCTAGATATTTAACAAAATGTCTAAATTTTAAAGTGCCCAAATACTTATAGGTAGATAGTGTAGAATTTCATACATATATAATTTTTAATTCCTTTTTACAGTTTTCCAAAAGTTTTAAAAATTGAAGCTACCTGTGCAACAAACCTTTCAATTTTTATTAAAAGAATCCGAAACTAAACTCAAAATTGTTCAAAGAAACAATGTACAATCAGAGAAATTAAGGGAGAAGGGGCTGTATTACAAAAATCATGCAACTTTCAAAATGATTGTGAATTTCCTTTCTCTGTTCTTTAAATTTGCAAAGAATCTTATTAACCTATAATTTCAAAAGTTTTATTTCAACTCACAAGGCGTTATTAAAATTATTTTACATAGTTAAATAAAATAAGTTATAGAAAACGGTGCTTTTTACTTTTCATATTTCATTTTTTTTATCCAGAAAACTTTTGCCTTGAAAAGAATTAGGTCATTATTCTTAGAAAAATATGTTTCAAATACTTTGAGTGGTATAACTGCATTCAACAATTTTAAAAATTCTTTTTCTTTTTTTTCTTTTCTTTTTCTTTTCTTAACATAAATTCAATTAACTTATCTACACAATCACGTTTATCAGAGGTATTAAGTCCTATAACTTTCACTAGCACTTCCTCAAAATTACTATTTTCTCCTACAGCATCTTTAGTAACGTGACAATAAATAAGCACAGTAAAAAGGTTAAGAAAAAAAAAAAATCCTTGTTCAGGCTTTAAAATTTTCATTATTAAAGTTCATGGGATCCTGACATAATATTGCGGGACAAAATCTCGCGTCAAAAAAATAGTATGATCTATTTGAAAATTTGATTTTGTGTTACGTGTGATCTCTGGAGGGGGCCACAGGGCCTTATAAATATTAATTAATTAAAATAAATAATTAAATAAATTATAGATTTGAATTTCATTATTTTATCTATGTTTATTTTTAAGTTATTTTGCTTTTCACTATTCAAAATACATTTTAAAAATCGTGAACATCACTGCTGACATTAAAGATGAACACTGTTCACAAACTTAAATTGAAAATTTTAAAATTAATAAGAAGGATTGAATTCATTAGGACTAATTTTGACAAAAGTTAATAAATACCGTATTTTCCGGCGTATAAGTCGAGGATAAAAAGCAAAAAAAATCCTTCAAAAATCGCTATCGACTTATACGGCGAATATAAAACACAACAGCAAAAGTTTCACGAAAAAAAATTTAGATGCATCGATCTTTTGCATTAGTACAAACATTATAATATACATAAAACACAAATACATTAAAAAATAAAACAAAAGGATATTCAAAGGCCTGAAATTTCGGCGTCATCACTATCGCTGTCGAAAATTAATTTCAAAATATCATTTGATGCATCTTTGTAATCAATATCGTATGGGTCCCACTCATTGTCACTGTTCATAGCTTCGGAGTCCGAACCACTGTCATCTGATTGCCACAGACAATCATCTTCAGTTCCATCCATTGCATTTGAAATACCACATTTTTTAAATGCTTTTACTACAGAATCTGTCTTTACCGCATCCCACGCTTTTAAAATAAAACAGCACAGTGTTTCAAGCGACACGGCACGCATATTTCCCTTTTCCGTGTATGTTTTCTCACCATCAATCATCCACTGGTTCCACTGTTCTCTTAGCACATCTTTAAAAGGTTTATTTAAACTAACATCTAATGGCTGAAGAACAGAAGTTAATCCCCCTGGAATAACAGCTATGTCCGTTTAAAATCGCTGAAGGCGTTTCTTTGTAGTTTCGGATTTATGGGGCCTGAACAAGAACATATCCCAAACCAGAAGACTACGGGATTTCCCGCATTTCGTACATTTATTCCAAACATTTTTTAGCCATAAGGCAATTCCTTCCTCATCCATCCAGCCATTTTTATGGACGTGAACAAAAATCCCAGGAGGAAATTTAACCTTTGGCATTGTCTTTCTTTTAAAAATAACCATTGGCTGAAGTTTTTTACCGTCAGCCATACATGCCAAAACAACAGTAAATCTCCTCTTTTCATTCCCTGTTGTTTGAATCAGGATTGTTATTGTTTTTTCACCTTTTACATTTACAGTCTTATTGCTTGGCATGTCGAAATTCACCGGTGTTTCATCCATATTCCCAATCATGCCGAGAGGGTAATCATGTTTTTTACACAAATTAATTACAAATTTTTGAAATTTTGTAATTTTTTCTTCCAGTTCTTTTGGAAGTTTTTGTGCAATCTTTGATTTTGCACGTAAACTAAGTGATTTTCGCTGCATAAATCTGTTGCACCAGCTGTTTGTAGCTTTAAAATTAACTGCATGGTTTGCATTCAATTTTGCCCACTTTAACGATTGAATTCGTATCACATTTCTCGATACGACATATCAATTTTGGCACTGTTGAATCACCCACTGGAAAATGGCATCTTCCAGCTCCGGCCACGAAGTTTTGCTGGTTCTTAGTGCACATTTATTTTTAGGCATATTTTTCAAAGTATTTTCGGCTTTACGCCAGTCTCTCACAAGTTTTTCAGAAACATCAAAGTGCCTTCCTGCTGAAGAATTGTTCGACTTCTTCTCAAATTCTACAACCTTTAATTTAAACGCAGCATCATATTTCATTCTTTTTCCAGCCATTTCTTAAACAAATACTAAGTACAAAATGATCTGCGAAGTTAGCTTATCTCACTTTGCTACTATTTTCCACTCTATCGTGAATGGTGATGGAGAGTCGTGACGTCAAGTGGGGGGGGTGTCGGCTCTCACCTTGGCCTCCGGGTGTGTGAGTAAGCACGTGCAGAGCGGTGTATGTTTGAGTCGTTCCTAGTTAGGAACACAGAATTATCTGTGGTTAGGAAGGAGGAAAAAAAGAGAAAGCGTATTGCGCTGGCTGATTAGACGATTCACGAGTTTCGATGTGCGCCTTGAATTTAATGATTCAAGTTTGTGCGTGAAAATCGGATCGACTTATACGGCGAATATAGCTGAAATTTCACACTTTAACTCCAAAAAACCACTTTGACTTATACGCCGGTCGACTTATGCGCCGGAAAATACGGTATAGTCTTTAAACTACTTTAAGTAAAATTTATAAAAATTTTTGTTGTAGATTTGTCAGAATGTCAGTGCTGTGACTAAGGTATGTGTTGTTGTTAGCTGGTGTGAAGTAGATCCAAGGCTAAGTGAATTAGCAGAGGAGCCACTCTAGACATAAACACCAGCTTAACAACATTTAAAGTTAATTAAATGAATTTGATAAAATGGAAGCTAGAATAAGTAAATATGCTGAAAGATAAAAATGTATACGTTGTTAAATAAATAATGACCATAACAAATTTTAATTTAATTTGTGTTTTAATTGAAACAATAAATTCAACAAAAAATTTATATAAATATAAATTGATATAACAATAAGATAATTGAAGTAGACAAATATTTTTATGAATAACAAACATACCAAAGCAGATGCTGGATGACAAACAAGGTGAGTAAGAAGACAATATTTAACATCCTTTTATTTCCCATGTAGGTTGCAGAAAAGACAACTAAGTGCCATTACAAAGAGCTGGTGACACTTATGTAGAAGTCGTGACGTTCTTTTTTCCACTTGTTATTGTCGCGATATTAACACCTATAACTTTCATTTAAATTTCGAACTCACAAAAACGATTAACGTGAGTTATAACTAACTAAAAATGAAAAGATTTTATTTGAATATAAAAAAATAAACGCCACATATTACGGCGATATTTCATGAAGCCGGCATCGGCGAAAAATGAACAATGGCAGGGGCAAGAGCAAAAAAACAACCGCAAAAGCAACCGCAACCCCCACTACCATCGCCGTTCGCTATTTATAGCTTCGCGGGAGAAACGAAGTGATCTTCCGGATGTACGTCGGGGCATGTGCCGGCGCGGCGCGTGCGTAGTTTTCGGCTATCGTTCTTAGATGTTTTATGCAAATTTTTGAAACTCGGCTCAGTCGGAACATCCGGAAGGTTAGCTATTGTTTACGTTTCACGTTTGAAAAATTAAGATGGATGATTTAAATTTGAAAGCTCCTTAATATAGCATTTCATTGAACGATATATTTATTTTCCTGGTAAGTAGAAAATATATTAAAAGGAAATTAGGATTTTTAATAAATGTTTAATTTTTTCAACTAACGTTTTTTTTCTTTAAGCTTTATTTTAAGAGTGATTAATTTTTAATATATTTAATTAGCATAACGATAAGAAAAAACGGCAAACTATAGGTTTACTATTAACAAGGCTCTTATCGTTTGCACTTTTTAAGAAAGTTAATAAAAAAAAAAGAAAAAGCATCCAGCAAAACTTTGCACAAATTATATAATCATACGACTGTGACTAATCAGTTTAACAGTTTTCTTCAGAACTAAAAAAACAATTAGGTTTAATCTTCAGCTGCACAGCAACAGAAATCAATATCTGGATAGAGGTGATTTACAAAACAATTTGTTTTTGAAACACAAATAACATATACCTGTTTACTCAAACCTCTCCTCCAGTTTTGAAAAGATTTTTAACATGCTCTTTTAAAAAAAACTGTAGAAAAGAAATTCATAAAATGGATTATTTGTATAATAAGTTTAACAACAAATATAACATGAGTATAATCACATTCAATATTATAAATATATGTATAAACACAATTCTTCCTTACAATATAAAAGTATAAATTACATACAAATACTTAACAAAAAGAACAGAATGGATTATTTCGGGAATGGAGAGGAGAGAGAGAGAGATTAACAAAAATTGTTGTGAGCAATTGAATAAAAAAAAAAATTGACTTGCTGTCAAAAAAAAGAATGTGAATTGAAATTCTCAAAAAAACTTCCAGCCTAAACCTGGAAAGATTTTGCTTAACTTGCAAAATTTGAAATTTTTTTTTTTTCTCGAATTCAAGGAAACATTTGAATTCATAGAAAAGTTTAAATTTTTGAATTCATAAATTTTGAATTCTTAAAAAAAGTTTGAATTCATTAAGGATTTGAATTCATAAAAATTTTTTTTTTTTTTTTTTTTAGAAAATTTACATTTTTAAATTTTATAAATTCATAGAAAAATTTGAAATTGATAATTTAAGATTAACTTTTGAAACATTGTCGAAGAAAAGATTTTTCACAAATTTTTGTAATTCAAATTTAGTTTGTGGCTTAGTAAATATGTTAGCCAAATTTAATTTGCTACGAATGAAAACCAATTCAAAAATATTTTTGATAACAAGATCTCTAATAAAATATAGTTTGACCTCTATATGTTTGCTTCTATTGTTCTCTATAGGAGATTTAATAAAGTCTATAGCAGCCATATAGTCAATTAGTAATTTTGAGATTTTCTTATTTTTTATAATCTTCATGTTTTGGCATTCTTCTAGAATTCGATCTAGCCAGACAATTTCTTTTGCTGCTTCTGTAGCGGCAATGAACTCAGATTCCATAGTGGATAAACTAACAGCCTTCTCTTTAAAGGTCCTCCAACTGATGGGGCTACTATCTAGAAATACTATTTGTCCACCTATGGATGTCCGATCATCACGATTTGAAGCAAAGTCGGCGTCTGTGTAGGCTACGATCTGTGAATCAGCACATGAAAGTTTTAATTTTAATTGGCTTGTTTTCTTTACATATCCCAGTAGTTTGATCAACCCATTCCAGTGATGAATTCCTGGATTCGATTGGAATTGGCTATAGATATTGACGGCATATGCTATATCAGGTCTTGTTCTGTTAGATAAATATGATAAACACCCTAGAATATTGCGATATGGATACTTTGTCATTTCTTTGGTTTCTTCTTCGGTTTGAGGACAGCTTGATTTTGAGTAAATACAGCCTTTGCTGATTGGTAAGGATGAAATTGGAGGGTTAAAACTATTAAAACGACTGCATATTTCTTGAATATAGCTTTCTTGATGAATGAATAGCTTTGAGTCAATTTCAACAAATTCTACTCCAAGTAGTTTCTTTGTCCTTCCCAAAATTTTTAATTTGAATTTTTGTTTTAAAACATTAATGGCTTCCTCTAAAAACATTTTACTTTTACCAAATAAAACCATGTCATCAACATATAATAATAGGATAACTTGAAATTTGAATGTATAAACACAGTTGCAAGAAGTAAATTTAATAAAACCGATATTTGATAAAACTCTGTCAATTTCGTAAAACCATGCTCGTCCACTTTGGTGAAGGCCATAGAGAGCTTTGTCGAGCTTGCAAACTAACTTCTCTTCTCCTTGTTTAATAAAACCAGGTGGTTGCTGCATGTATATTTCATCTTCTAGCGGAGCATATAGGTATGCGCCAGTGACATCACATTGTACGTGATTCCACTTGTGCTGCACTACCAAAAGTGAAAAGAAAAAACGAATTAGATCAAAGTTTATAACAGGACTAAAAGTTTCTTCGTAACTCTCGCCTTTTACTTGAGCGTAACCTTGAGCTACAAGCCTTGCCTTGAATTTAGCAATTCGGCCTTCTTCATCTCGTTTTATTGCATATACCCAGCGACATCCAATTATTTGCTTATTTTGCGGAGGTTTTACAAGATGCCAAACCTTTCGTTCTTGGATGGTTTTTATTTCGGTTTTCATTGCTTCTAGCCATTCTTGAAACTGGTCTGATTTTTGGGCTTGTTTGAAAGTTCTTGGTATAATTAATTCTAGTCAAGAGGAATTATGACAAAAATTGGCACTTGTGTCTGAGTCAGATTCTTCTATTGGAGTGAATGAAAATTTAGTGGGGTCATACTTGATTTTGTTTTCTTGGCAATATTTTCTAACGTCTCTATGGGATCTTAATCTTGTTCTTGTATTTTCGGGATAGTAGTATACGTCTGTTCTGGATTTATCACTTCTTAAAACTTGTTTTCTTTCAAACTTTATGTTCTTTAATTGAAATGATTGAGCAGGTTTTTCATCATCTGAGGATTCCTCAGTGTCAGATAATTCAGACGGTACGCTGGACTCTATTTCAGGAGTTTCGTCAACAGCCTCTTCATCAGAATCATCGTCACTATCCTTTGGAAATACATCTTGAATTGTGTAATGCTGGTTGATGGTGCCCAGCACTGCTCCACTTGCTTCTGTTTTGAACAAACGATCTTCTTTAAAGGTCACATTTAAAGATTCTACTATTTTATTTTGCTCTGGGATCCAAATACGGTATCCTCTTGTATGGTGTGCATATCCAACTAGATAACCTTTCACAGCTTTTGGATCCAGTTTCTGTCTTCTTTGTTTTGCCAGTCCTACATAAGCTACACATCCAAATGGTTTAAGGTGTCTGATTGATGGTTTTCTTCCACCGTACAATTCGAATGGTGATTTTTCAAAATCTTTATGGCATAGTCTGTTCCAGGCATAATTGAAATGTGAAACGGCTTCTGGCCAAAAACAAAAGTCTAAACCACTTTCATATAATGATGTACGGGCTCCATTAATAACAGTTTGGTTATAACGTTCAATAGCACCATTTTGTTCTGGAGTGAACGTGTTTGTTAGTTCATGTTTGATGCCTTTTTCCTGACAAAATGTTGAAAATTCTTTGTTGACAAACTCTGTTCCATTATCTGAGCGGATAGCTATTAAAGGTTTACCTATAAATCTTTCTGCCCTTTTGATGTGATTAATTAAGGTTTCAGCTACTTCAGATTTTTGGACTATAGGATAAATGAATACTTTACGGGAATAATCATCCATGATTGATAGAAAATAACGTTCTCCATGTTTGCCTCTTACTTGACATGGTCCCCAAACATCTGTATATAACAGTTCTAAGGGTCTCTTGGATCGAACAAAGTTTCTGTATTTAAATGAAGTGCGTTTAAATTTATTCAACCTGCAATCTTCACAAAAAAATTCTGTATGTCCCTTTAAGAATGGTAATCCCTTTGCACCCCTCTTATTACTTGTATGCGTCAAAGTTTGAGGATTTACATGAGCGCATCTCTTATGCCACAGGTTTAGAACTTCCTGTTCTTTTGAAGCGGTTGTGAAGGCTTCGAAAGTTACATGTTGTTTTATAGATTTTGGGATTTTTGCTTGGACACGATAAACACCACTTTTTAATTTTGCTCTGAACATTATATTATCATTAGACGTAATTTTGACTTCGCCTCTTCCCCCAATAAACTGTAGACCTTCTTTGTCAAGTTGTGGCCCTGATATAAGGTTTCTCCTAAGCTTTGATGAATACATCACTCCCTTTAAAGTAAAACTTCTTTGGCCAAAACGCAATTTAATGCCTCCTTTTCCTTCGATTGGCAAAGTGATGCCTTCCATGGCTACAGCCATTTCTTCATTTTGTTGAGGTTTAAATGATGTGAAAAGTTCACGGTCTTTACTAAAATGATGAGACGCGGCAGAATCGAATATCCAATCTGATTCATTTGTTTGCTGAGCTAAACTGGCCTCAGTAATGTAGTAAGATGAATTTGAATCCCTACTACTATTACGGGTCTTAGAATTTGATCTAGATTGATATGAAGATTTTTTTCGACTCTGCCTACCTCTTGATTGGAAGGATTTCTTAGGACTGAAATTCTGAGAAGGTAAGTTTTGGTTTTGAAAAGAGGGTTTAAAGTCAACATTTTTACTTCTATTGAGAGAAAAACAATTTTGTCTAGCATGGCCATTCTTATGACAAAATGTACAAATTAATTTTTGTTTTAGAAGCTTATTTTTACCTGTATCATTTAGATGAGAAAACTGAGCAGAAATTTTAGCTTTACTTAATTCATTATCTTTATTTCTTAAATTTAGCCTAGTTTCCTCGGCTACCAAGCAAGTTACAATTTCATTGAATGTAAATTTATCCTCTTCCCATCTCAGTATGTTTTGAACGATACCGTCGAAATATGATGGGAGATAACGTAACAATTGATAAGATGCAAAAATTTCCGTCAGTCCCCCCTTAGAATTTTCTATTTGTTTAAATATCCTCATGACCCGGGACGCAAAGACATTTACACCCTCACCAGGCAATATTTTGCAATCACACAGCTCAGAAAATAAACTCATGTGCTGTGCACGAGTATCTGGAACAAAACTTTTGTTAATTAAATTCCATGCCTTTGCGGGGTCATCCTCGTTTTCTACAATTTTCCTATACTCAGTTTCTATATTTAAGTATAAGACAGCCAAAGCAGCATTAGCTCTAGACTTAAATTTATTAACAGCAGAAGCATTGCTTCTGTCATCAGCCAAACCTGGGGCTGTTTCCGTACCAACAACTATGTCCCAGAGTCCCCGGTCAAGAAGAACAAATTTAATGTCACTCCTCCATTCCTCGAAATTAATCGCATTCAGTTTGGGAATAGAATGTAAATTGTTGACAGCCATTTTTGAGTAAAAAAAATTGTATAATTATGGTTCAAACAATTTAAAAATATAATATATCAAAAATATCACAATTTTTCTTATAAAAACCTTTGCCCCCCCCCCCCCCCCCCTCCCGAATTAAACATTCGGTAAATTCATTTATTACTTGAAAATTTATTCAAATATATATATATGAAATTTCAAAAAGTTTTTTTTTTCTACTTTACTGAAAAAAATTTTACAATATTCCCTCAACAATATGCAAAAAAATGGTCATCATTACTTAAATTAAACAAAACATTCAAGATTTTCATTTATTAACATTAAACAACTTTTAATCTAAATTCAAACAATTTCTTGTTTCAAAAATTTACTATAAATACAAAAAAATTTAACTTTCAATTTAATTTTCAAACAAAACAGAAAAACATTAATTTATGAAAGGGCCAGCATATTTACATGCTGAAAAAGGAAAAGCCCATAACCACTTTTTATTTCTCTTGTTAGCTGGTGTGAAGTAGATCCAAGGCTAAGTGAATTAGCAGAGGAGCCACTCTAGACATAAACACCAGCTTAACAACATTTAAAGTTAATTAAATGAATTTGATAAAATGGAAGCTAGAATAAGTAAATATGCTGAAAGATAAAAATGTATACGTTGTTAAATAAATAATGACCATAACAAATTTTAATTTAATTTGTGTTTTAATTGAAACAATAAATTCAACAAAAAATTTATATAAATATAAATTGATATAACAATAAGATAATTGAAGTAGACAAATATTTTTATGAATAACAAACATACCAAAGCAGATGCTGGATGACAAACAAGGTGAGTAAGAAGACAATATTTAACATCCTTTTATTTCCCATGTAGGTTGCAGAAAAGACAACTAAGTGCCATTACAAAGAGCTGGTGACACTTATGTAGAAGTCGTGACGTTCTTTTTTCCACTTGTTATTGTCGCGATATTAACACCTATAACTTTCATTTAAATTTCGAACTCACAAAAACGATTAACGTGAGTTATAACTAACTAAAAATGAAAAGATTTTATTTGAATATAAAAAAATAAACGCCACATATTACGGCGATATTTCATGAAGCCGGCATCGGCGAAAAATGAACAATGGCAGGGGCAAGAGCAAAGGCAAAAGCAACCGCAACCCCCACTACCATCGCCGTTCGCTATTTATAGCTTCGCGGGAGAAACGAAGTGATCTTCCGGATGTACGTCGGGGCATGTGCCGGCGCGGCGCGTGCGTAGTTTTCGGCTATCGTTCTTAGATGTTTTATGCAAATTTTTGAAACTCGGCTCAGTCGGAACATCCGGAAGGTTAGCTATTGTTTACGTTTCACGTTTGAAAAATTAAGATGGATGATTTAAATTTGAAAGCTCCTTAATATAGCATTTCATTGAACGATATATTTATTTTCCTGGTAAGTAGAAAATATATTGAAAGGAAATTAGGATTTTTAATAAATGTTTAATTTTTTCAACTAACGTTTTTTTTCTTTAAGCTTTATTTTAAGAGTGATTAATTTTTAATATATTTAATTAGCATAACGATAAGAAAAAACGGCAAACTATAGGTTTACTATTAACAGTTGTCATAAAATTTTATACAACATTACTAATAATTTCCAACTCATTTTTGCTTTGTATTTATTTAAGTTGGCGATATTTTTTCCTCGCGATATTTTGTCCCGCGAGATTTTTCCCGAACCCAAAGTTCATACATGGACTTTTTTTTTTCAGGGATTAGACTTTTTTTGTCTCATATTTTAGAAGGTTCAAAACATCTTTTAAGCCAAAAGAAAAAAATGACCTTTTCAAAGTTCTACAATGGTGTTACCCCTTAAAACTTTTTAGAATAAAACAAATTTTTATTTTTATCATAACCCAGTTTTTTTTAAATAACAATATAAATAATATATATATATACGAATTCAGACTTACAGTTATAAAATAAGGAACTTTCCTTTCTTTATCATCTGTTTCTGAAGCATCAGCTTCGGGACATGTAAGAGTAGTATCACAGAATGCTCCATCTAATACACGAAATCTGCGTGATAAAAATTAAAATTTTTAAAAACTATGTACATTTTTACATAATCATCTTAGCATAAAAAATTATCAAATATAACACAATGTATTACAGTAAATTAGAAAGCATGAATACTTTTATCTTTTACTTACATAAGATCAATACATTAATATAATAAAAATACATTTTTCTCTAAAGAATTCAATTTAAAGTTTAGTATCCTCACTAAAATGTTCTCATTAAGGATATTTTTCACTTATTGATTTAGCTATAGATATTTCTCATGATGTTGAATAATAAAAATCATATATTAATTCAGTGTTGTAGATGAAATAAAAAATAAGATTTTCTAAGACATTGAGAAATACATACATAAGGGATTCTAAAAAAAATTGCTTAAAATTTTGAATGATTACATTGAACTAGCTGTCTAGCTAGCTGCAAAAGCAAGACAGTCTTGCTTTTGCCTCCAAGGCAGTAGCACGTGTTTGCACCTGATGAAGAAAGGCTACGTCCTTTCGAAACCGGTTGTGCTGACTTAAAATTTATGGTGTGTGAAGAAGTTTTAATACCTTTCTATTGCTTGTACTCCAGTTTTTGAATTTAGTTTTTTTGTGTGCTATTATTTTGACCTGCAAAAATTGCAAGTTTTTGCAATTTACGTATAATGTTTATTTATAAAATTTTATTTATTAAATGAAATATTAGTTGAATTTAATCAGGTTAACCAATGGATGTTTTTCACAAAGAATGTGGCCTCAAAAATTAAAAATGCTAAACTTTACATATTTATAATAATACTAAATATAAAGTGCTTTTTACAAATTTATGATCAGCTATGTTTCTAATAATGGACATTTTTTGAAGTTAGTTTAGCAATTTTCAAAAAGAAATGTGTAGCGAATGTTAAAGGGTTAATGATGCAACAACTAATAAAGGAACAATAATTTTTTTAATTCCCATATAAACTAAATCGCAAATTATTTAAAACAATGATTACATAAGGCATTTTTAAATTTTATTTAGATTGGAAACCTTTACTAATTGCCTTATTTACAGCCGGAACGTTTTCGGCTGGGCACCCAGCTCTCCTCAGTGGTGACGACTTCTGTGTTGGAGTCTTTGTCTCTACTGAAACAATCTTTTTGTGCAGCATCCATCATAAGGTGGCACCTTATTTTATCCAGACCTGTTGCATCACTATCGTTGCAAACGTTCATATTCGTTGCAAACGTTCATCTCTATTGATTCGCGATACATAGCATATCTCTGATTTTCGTAATTAGCTATTTTTTTAACACTATAAAAATCAATCTTAATATCTTCTCTATTATAAACCTTTGTAAGAGCAGTAGTAATTTTCTTGTTTTTTTTTTTTTTTTTGTCATTTTTATGTTCCTTAACTCTAGTTTTAATCTTTCTTTTAGTCATACCAATATAACAACCAGGTTTTTCATTTTGATCAATGTAGGATATCTTATAAACTCCAGTGGTTTCCAAAGGGGGAATGGAGTCTTTATAGTTGCGGATTAATTGATAAATATTATGAATGGGCTTAAGGCCGTAGGCAGGATTGTTTTTCGGGGGGGGGGGGGGGGGCTAACACATTTGTAATACAAGGTCATCGAATATGATATAACACACACATACCCAAAGAAAAGAACATACGCACACACAAACAAGGGACTGATTAACGCAGGGGCACACGAGGCACATAGTGCCCCAGGCCCTGAGTAGCAAAGGGCCCTAAAACTGGTCCTGAAAATGACCTTTTGCCTCCAAAAATGACAGAAATGGTATCATAAAATGCAAAAATCTGTGATTTTTAGTTTCATATGCAGGTGTACATAATGTACTTTTGCTGATTCATGCATAGTCCGAATGGTGGGTGCAGGGGCCCCACAAAAGTATGTTTTCTCCGGGCCTCATATGAAGTTAATTAGGCCCTACACAAACAGACCCTGATTAACTTCATGCGAAGCCCGGGGCACACATAGTTTCGTAAGCTCGCCTCCTCCTCGCACTGTGCACCAATAAACACAGGTACATATATACCTGTTTATGGGAGTAATATGGCATAATTTGCATTATATGATACCATTTTTAGGGCATAAAAGGCTAAATGGCATTTTCAGGGCGAGTTATATAGCCCCCTGCTATTCAGGTCACATGTTTTACATGCCCCTACTTTAATCAGGCCTTGCACACAAATCTTACTTCTATATTTTCTAATCAAATTTACTCAATACCAATCACTTTATTAAACTTTTATTTATTAAAATTAATTTCCATGATGAATGCAGATGATTTGTTTCTAATACAAAGGTAACACTTAATGTTGAAATAAAGCAATTTTATGTTCACTAACGATATCTTAAAAGATGTTTTTTTTCCCCCTTTTTATTTTGTTAAAAATGTAAAAAAAAAATACGACAAATTAATTTTTTGGATGTTAAAATAAACACTGTTTCGCTATAAAATCAGTGCCATCCGTTTCTGCGTTAATTATGCCATTTTAATTTGTAACGAACCCAGTGATCTTAATGATGAATTAAACTTTATAAAACAGTACACCAGAAAAGCCGGTTATCCTGATAAATTAATTAATAAATTAGTAAACTAGTATGTTGTGGCCACCACAAGACTTTCTTCTATATTTTCCTATGCATATTCAATCAGTAACAATATTAAAAAAAAAAAAAAAAAAAAAAAAAAAAAAAAACGATTTTTTTTTCTTTTTCTTTTTTTCTTTTTTTTTTTTTAAATTAATACATATTCAATCACTAACAATATTAAAAAGAAAAAAAAAAAAAAAAAAAATGTGAATTTTTTTTTTTTTTTTTTTTTTTTTTTGTTAAAAGTAAAAAAAATCGATAACTTTGTTTTAAATTATCACAGATTTATAGTTCAACCATTCGTTTTAAAGGTATTGACGAGATCTTTCGAAAGATACCCATCTTGAAAATTTACCCCCCCCCCAGTGGGGGAAGCGATGCCCCCACATGCACAAAATTTTTTTCCTAGTTACGTACTACTATTATCAATAATTCATATTAATTTTACAATCACAAGTGTAAAATAACTCTTATTATGCACATTTATACGAATTTTTGTCCTATACTACCATGTTAAAAATTTAGATAAAATACTATCACAGTGCCTCCTGTTGAGCTATTGATCCCCAAATATAATCAGCACCAGTTTATGTCGGGGGCCAACTAAATACTATGTTTGGTAAAATTTCGTTTAAAAAAAGAAAAAAAAAAAAAAAATACGATTTTTTTTTCTAAGTTTTTTTTTTGTTAAAAGTAAAAAAAATCGATAACTTTGCTTTAAATTATCACAGATTTATGGTTCAACCATTCGTTTTAAAGGTTTTGACGAGATCTTTCGAATGATCCCCATTTTCAAAATTTAACCCCAGGGGGGGAACTGATGCCCCCCCATGCACAATTTTTTTTTCCTAGTTAACTACTACTATTATCAATAATTAATATTAATTTTACAATCAAAAGTTTAATATAACTCTCATTATGCCCATTTATACGGAATTTTGTCCTATGCTGCCATGTTAAAAATTTGCATAAAATGCGATCACAGCGCCACCTGTTGAGCTATTGATCCCCAAATCTAATGGGCACCAGTTCATGTCAGGGTGCAACTAAATACCAAGTTTGGTTAAATTTCATTCATTGGTTCGTGAGATACAGCGTCCACAAAAAAATGATACAGACACACAGACAGACAGACAGACACACAGACAGACATTTTTTAAAAACTATCAATTCGTGTTCAGGACATCCCAAAACGTGTAGATCCGTCAAAAAACGGAGGTCGAAAATTTTCGCGAATCCAATACTTTCTCTATATTACATATAGAAGAAAGTAATAAATTATATAAAAATCGTTTAAAAAATCTTGATACAATTCCTAATTTCTAAAACTTCCCCATGAAATTAATGTCTTCTATCCTCTTTGACTATGAAGCTTCAAATAAAATAAAAAATGTAGCAAATAAATATAATATCAATATCCCCATTAAGCCCAATCATAATATTTATCAATTAATCTGCAACGATAAAGACCCCATTCCCCCTTTGGAAACCGCTGGAGTTTATAAGATATCCTACACTGATCAAAATGAAAAACCTGGTTGCTATATTGGTATGACTAAAAGAAAGATTAAAACTAGAGTTAATGAACATAAAAATGGGGAAAATAACTACTGCTCTTACAAAGGTTTATAATAGAGAAGATATTAAGATTGATTTTAATAGTGTTAAAAAACTCGCAAATTACAGAAATCAGAGATATGTTATGTATCACAAATAAATAGAGATCACTACCAATATGAACGTTTGCAACGATAGTGGCACAACAGGCCCGGATAAAATGTGGTGCCACCTCATGATGGATGCTGTACGAAAAGATCGTTTCAGTAAAGACAGAGACTCCAACACAGAAGATGTCACCGCTGAGTTGGAAATTGAAGTTCTTGAAGAAAAATAGTTAAATGCACTATGTAGACAGAAACATTTGAATACTTTCAAATTTTTATGTATTGTTGAATATCTAAAGAAATACTTGATGAATTCTCTTCAACGTATTTCAGGGGGTGTAAAGAGCATGTTACACCACATATATTTTAGCAAAGATTTTGTATTGAAAGCAAAAAGTGGACCAGTTGCAAATTAAACTATGTTTTAGATCAAGCTTGCCCAATCTTTTTAGATTAAAAAAGCATCATAGGCCACTTTGAAAATGTATTTCATTCTGGCAGGCTGCAGTGGCGGCTCATGAATTTAATATAGGTGAAGAGTTGAAAAATAGCATTTTAATATTTTAAATATATAATTTTTACTAAGCATAATTTTAACTAAAAATTAACTAAAAATACTCATTTTATTTGAATATAAAGTTATACTCTATAAATGAATACAGTATAAAATATTAGGTGAAGTGCCTCTTCACCTATTTTCGTTCCATGAGCTGCTGCTGGCAGGCTGCATTGTATATACAGTGTGATTTTCAGTGTATATACAGTGTGACACTATTCAGAGCTACCTACAGTTTGACACCAAACTTGGTATGAGGAATAATTATGTCATGGGAAATAGAATTCTGTGAAAAAAATTAGTTCCAAAATTGCCAATAAAGATGTTTGTGGCACTGTTGTAGCTTACCAAACCAAGAATTAATGTAAAATATGGGTATCAAATAAAAATTCAAATTCATGATTACAACTCTCAATCAGAAGCCACGATGTTGCAGCTTTAAAGTCCTTCTATTAATAGCTACTATGACTATCTTTGTTGTTGTTATCACTCATATGAGTCAAAATGGATGTTTAAATCTTTGTTATGTAAACAGACTATATCAATTTACATATTCTGCAAATACCTCCAAGGGCCACAAAACTTTACCTGGCGGGTCGTATGTTGGCTACCCTGTTTAAGATCACCCTGTATATAATGATGCTTGAAATGCATTACAGCTGTAGTATGGGATTTTGAGACTTATTTTAATTATCTGAAGTCATTTGAATCAGAGAGCATGAATATTTATGTAAACATAATAGTTTATATATATATATATATATATATATATATATAATCAACAAGCTATTTATTCCAAACCAATATTATTTTTAGAAAAGACATCATGCTGCAATCAAAACATAAAAATGTTAAATATCTGATGAAATGTGAGCAATTTTACTAAATAAATTTTAATTGTACATGTGCAAATGCTAACAAAATTTCATTTGCATAATACATAAGTCAACTTTATTGAGCTACTAATATAAAAACCCAAAGCAAATATTATGAAAATTCAAAAACTCATCATCGATAGTATAAACTGAAAACAGGGTTGGTGTGCTATTTTTTTAGGTCGATTTCTTTAGAAATTGACCTATTGCAATCACTTCGTTTATATATCTATCTATATATATATAATGAAAATATTATCCTCACAATAACTCCCGAAATAATAATCCAAATCTAACCAAATTTGGACAGCAAACTTATCAGCGGTTTAAAATCTGCCTCACATTTGGCCGTAACATTTTCGGCTGAGCGCCCAGCTCTCCTCAGCAGCTTCATCTGTTGTGGTGTTCTTGGAATGATGTTTTATGGTAGTCTTGGATGAATTCATAAAACGCTGCTCTGTCCTTTTGTTTTCAAGTGGCAGCTGCTTAAAAATTTCAAATCCACATTCTAAAAAGCATATTAAAGGCTGGACTTGTTTGAATTTTGATGTAAATATAGACCACATAAAGGTCTCAATTAAGTTTATTAATGAGCTTTATCTGCCATTTTTAACAAAGTGGCAGATATCTTAAGTTAAATGGGGCCACTTGAAATCAGGCTACCACTTGAAAATTTAAAGAACTTCTGAAATAATACTCCAAATCAAATCAAATTTGGACAGTGAACTTATCTCATAAATATCTTGGATGAGTTTCTTAATAAATTGTTCTACCATTTTGTTTTCAAGTGGAGGGCACTTGAAAATTTCAAATTCACACTGTAAAAAACGTATTTAAGAATGGATTTGCTTGAATTTTGATGCATACATAGACTATATAAGGGTCACAACCAAGTTTATTAATGAACTTTATCTGTCATTTTTAACAAAGTGCAGATGCTATAAACTAAGAGACACAACTTGAAATTAGGCTAACGCTTGAAAATTTATAAACATAACTTTTTAAATTCTGATTCAATTCGAAACAGAGTCGGACAGCTTATCATATAATTATTTTGGATGAGTTCACTAGGCACCTTGTTCCGATATTTTGTTTCCAAGTTGCAGCCACTTGAAATCATGCTGCCACTTGAAAATGTGCCATCACAACAACTTTTAAAATACTAAACTGATTCAAATAAAAGATGGATAGTGAACTTATGGTTCAAATATTTTGGATAAGTTTGCTTGGTAACTTGATCCCCAATTTTATTTTCAAGTGGAAATCACTTGAAAATTTGTCATTATGATAACTTTTGTAATACTGAATAAATTTGCATCAAATTTGGGTAGTGGATTTAACATTCAAGATAAGTTCGCTGGGCGTCTCACTCTGCTTTTTTGTTTCCAAGTGGTGGCCAGTTGAAATCATGGTGTCACTTGAAAATTTCTTATCACAATAATTTTTGAAATACTGAATTACTTTGAACTGAACTTGGACAGTGAGCTTATCATACAATATTTTGGATGATTTCCCTGGGCAAGTTGCTTTGCCATTTTGTTTCCAAGTTGCAACCACTTAGACTGCCACTTGAAAATTTGTTATAACAATAACTTTTGAAACAGTGCACTGATTTAAACCAAAGTTAGACAGTGAACTTATGCTTCAAATATCTTGGATGAATTTGCTGGGCAGCTTGCTCTGTTATATTGTTTCCAAGTGGCAGCCACTCGAAAATTTGTTATCACAATAACTTTTGAAATACTTAATCAATTCAAATCAAAGTTGAAAAATGGATTTATCATTCAAATATTTATGATTTCGATGGGCAAGTTTCTATGCAATTTTGTTTCCAAGTTACATCCACTTAACGCTGCCACTTGAGACTTTGTTATCGTGATAACTTTTGAAATACTGAATTTATTCGAATCAAAGTTGAACAATAGACTTATCTTACAAATATCTTGGATTAGTTCACTGAGCAATCTGCTCCACCATTTTGATCTAAGTGGCAGCCACTTACTTTTTCAACATGATAACTTTTGAAATCCTGAATTAATTCAAACTAAATTTGTACAGGAGACTTATCTCACAAATGCATTTGATATATTTGTTTGCCAACTTGGCCTGCCATCTTGTTTCTAAGTGTTTCTTTCCACTTGAAAATTTTAAATTCACATAAAAAAATTAACTGACTTGCTTAAAACTCCATACGTATATAGCCTACATCAATATTTCTACTAAGTCCATTAATAATTTGTAGCAGCCATTTTGTTTCAAAATGGCAGCTACTTGATAAGAAAAAAGAAATCAAAGTACCCTTCCAAATGAGTTGGAAGGACTTTTTTTTTATATTTCTAGAAGCAATTGATCAATATCAAAGGAATTTTTTTCAAAGTATATATCTTTTAGACTTGGGTCCACCATACCATATATCTGCTTAAAGGCTATAAAATGTATAAAACATACCTGGAAAAGACACTGCCAAAGACTAGAGAGCAAATTCGTTTATCAGACAAGACTACACTGACTACTATGAAAATTTGTATTAGTATGATGCAAAGAATGGTCTATGTTCCTATTTTGGGGTTTGTGACTACTCCCATGACTGTTCTTGAGTGCTTGCTTAGGCTGCTTCTGCTTCATTTGTGTATTGAAGTTGAGGCTTTAATTTGCATGAAATGTTTCATGTGTCTGGGCTTGTGGAAGAATTATTCTGTCATGAGATTTCTTCATTTCCCATGTGGTTGATCTTCCTTCTTTAATTATGCCTAATGATAACATGGTTATGAGATAGGCTTTTTTTATGAGTCGTTTAAGATTGTTTTCCTTTCTAGAGAAGACTGGCTTATGTCTCCTGGTTGGCTTAAAGGCAACTGTTTGGTTTGGTATACTGATGGGCTCTAAGCTTAATTTTCATTTTGGGGCATGCATTTGCTACCCCAGAAATGAAACTAATCTTTTTTTCCCTCTTGGAAAGTTTGCTACAGTTTTTCAAGCTGAGATCTTTGCTATCACCTTATGCTATAAGGTGTGTGGAGACAGGGGTTATGAGAATTACTTAATATTATTATTCAGACAGCCAGGCTGCTCTCTTTTCATTGATTAGGCATAAGTTCATCTCTTTTCTTCTGTGAGAGACTACAAGGTATTTGTGACATTTCTTTCTATAATAAGGTTAGTCTTCATTGAGTGCCTGCTTATACGGTCATTCCTGGAAATGAGTTGCCAAATAAATTGGCTAGGTCCAGCATACCTTTTGTGGCCATGAATCTGTTCTGAGTATTTCTCCAACTGCTATTTGGGCTTCTATTTTTAAGCTCCTTGGTACAGAATATTATAGGCAGTTGTGTAGTTCTGATGGTCAAATGCAAACAAAAGAACTAAATCGAGATTGTCCAGGTCTGCATCATATGGATCTTTTAAAGCCAGAAGTGGTCTGAGGAAGATAATTGGCCTTGTCACTGTATCCTTAATTGGCATCTGAATACTATGGGTATGAGTTCTGATCTTATTTGTCATGGTTGTTCTCAGGAAGAAGAGACTATTTGGCACATTTTATCCGACCTACTGAACTTTGCTTCTGTAGTGAGACTTTTCTCTTAAGGATGCTTTTGAGTTTGAGTACAATAGACCTCTAGCTGATGGGTTTAGCTCTCAGTGTGTTACTGAGGGTTACTCTCCTTATAAGTCATAAGTGCTTATTTATAAAATGATTTATTTAAATATAGTATAGAGTGTACACTTTAGAGTATCTTAACAAAAAAATTATAAAATAATAAAAGACAATAAAAAAAGGTGATGGTTGGATGGGCAGATGTTTGATTATGGAGGATGGGTGGTGTGGTCGGGCTGGATGGTTGGGTGGGATTGTAAAATTAAATAAGCAGAAGGCTTGTTGCATTTACTTTGTATTAATATGCAATCTTTCTTTTTCCATTAAATTTTTAGTTTCTTCATTGTTGAGTTGTCAATTATTCTTAAAATTCTAATCATACTATGGGGCAAAAACAAATAAAAATACAGTTAGGGCGTTCAAAATTGGTACAGATAGGTTTTAGAGGCCTGCAAGTCGTATGGGGATATTTTCGAAAGTGTAAAGTTATTAGGAGGGCCGGGAAGGGGGAGGGAAGAGGGCAAAAAAATAAAAATGGAGTTAGATTGTTCAAAATTGGTATATAGAGGTTTTCGATACTTACATATCGATTGCGGATATTTTCAAATTTGTAAAATTATTAGGAGGGGCGGGAAGGGGGGGCTGGGGGCAAAAAACAAATAGAAATACAGTTAGGCCGTTCAAAATTGGTACAGATAGGTTTTAGAGGCCAGCAAGTCGAATGGGGATATTTTCGAAAGTGTAAAGTTATTAGGAGGGCAGGGAAGGGGGGGGCGGAGGGGCAAAAAAAATAAAATAGAGTTAGATCATTCAAAATTGGTACATAGAGACCTACAAATCGATTGCGGATATTTTTGAATTTTTAAAATTATTAGGATAGACGGGAGGGGGGGGGCAAGGGGGAAAATAATAGAAATAAGAGTTAGAGCATTTTGGGAATTTTTTCCGAAGGCAGTGTGACATTTTTGCTAATCAGATTTTGTTTCTGTTTTTTTTCACGTGATAAAAATTAATGCAATTTTGAGAATTCAGTAATTATAGCGGTTCATTTAAAAATAGGGACCAGCGAAGTGGGCGTTACCTGCTAGTATATATATATATATATTTATTTATTTTTAAAAAAAACAGAAAAAAAGAAAAGTATGCAATTCACCTTAATATCTTAAACTTTAATTTCACTTTAATGCAATAAAATTTGCAAAATCGTAACTTTGAAATGATTTATGTGATACGATACATTAAGAATTCGGGTTTTAAAAGTTTTTTTAAATAGCTTATTCTATAGCTTTAATTGCTTAAATTTATAATCTGATGCCTACGTCACGTGAAGACAACAATAAAAAAGATCACTGAAAATATAAAAACCATGGTAACCGCTTTAATTAAAAATATAAAATTAAAATAATACATTAGTCTTAATAAAAATATCGTTTGTGGTGAATAGTTTAGAACACCGGTTCAGGCAAGAATTTAAAACTTACGATTGAAATTGAGAGTAATACATTACAGCTTCCTTTGACTTTTTATCTTGTGAAAAGATATTGGTCTGTGAAGAGATATGAGGTTTTCGAGTGGGAAGAAAATATAATGACGCCAAAGCTTCCATTCTCCATCGCTAAGCTTGCCAAATCACAAATTTCATTGCTAAGTTGCACGTGTTGTCACCAAAACCTTGCTAAATCATACAATTTATTATAATGAATTTTATAAAATTAATTATACAATCACATTTTTTTTAAATAAAATTTATAATTTTGATTCAGTTTGGGTGGGAAGGGCCTGCAGCTCAATGGCCCCCTCCCGGATTCCCCACTGCTGGGATTGTATATCTTTATGGTTTCTATTTGTGATTCTACTCTATTTCTATGGTTTCTATTGATTATGACCTAGGATTGTGTGGGAACAAAGCCATTGGCTAAGTATGTGTTAATGCATATGTAATATTTTTTTACTTTTGTAATATTAACGTAAAGCAGGGCCCGAAATTTCAACTCAGATTACACTCGCCGAAAAAAAAGTTTTACTCGCCACAAAATAGAGTTGTCTTTTTTTTTTTTCTTTCTTTCTTTCTTTTTTGCGCATTTTGGGTTCTTTTTTCTTTTTTTCCCTAACTATTTGAAATGCTTTTACAAATATACTTAAAATCATATATATTAAAAGTGTGTCGTTTATCATCCTCTCTCATAATCATCTATAATCAAAAATCATTATAAACATAGGCAGTATCTTTAAAAGGGCTCGGGCTCATTTTCATGCGCCAATATCGCATAGGCAAACTTTCACATTTCTCTCCTGCCGGATAGTGGGCGACGGGCAAAGAGGTTCTCTGCTCGTCTATTCTCCCTGTGCCTGGAGAAATCATAGTGGGAGAAACGAAACTGCCGAAGAGATTAAAAATTTTAAGCATGCACTAAGCATTTTTCCTTTCCAGCTAAATATTAGGTTATAAGATAGCAAGATTTTACCATATTTAAATCTATAGAAAGAATGTTTTCTGTCACCATATCGTGTAAGAATTCTATCTATAACTAGACCAAATTTTTACTCGCCACAGTAAAAATTCCACTCGCCAATGGCGAGCTGGCGAGCAGAAATTTCGCGCCCTGCGTAAAGGAATCTACCTTTGCCTTTAAGCTTGTCGAAAACAGATTTTTTTAAAATCCATATGACTCCTATTCTGGTTTTGGCTGGCTGGGGGAGTGTTGTCGGCGTGAAACTAGTTTAATCCCACAGGCAAGTCACAAGTCTTGCTCCCTGCCTCCTTCCTTCCTTTCTTAAGTTTTTAAAATTATTTTTTCATAAATTTCGCTTAAGTTTTTCTGTTAAGATTTTGTTGAGTTAGTTCATTGTTTTGTTTGTTTTGCAGGCTGTTAATTAATAAATTTGGTTTCTTTAAATATGTGTATTTCATCCCCTGATAAATTTTTTTCACCTTTCTGAGCTTCTATATTTAAAAAACAAAAATGCATTCTTATTGGTCTTTGTGGTTTCAGTGATCTTGTATCTGTTGCTTGGCTTTTACTATGCTTAATAAATCATTATTACATATACAAATATATAATAAATTTGTAAAACTATTTAATTTAACCACTTCATTGTAAATTTTTAATAAATGAAAAAAAATTTATGATAAATTTTTATTTTATTTATTTTTTTGCAACTGGTTGATAAAATATGAGATTTCTTCATAGTCAAATGATAAAAAGACTTTTAAAATAGGGGATCATTTTGTCACTAAATGACAAAATTTATGGTTTGCTTAATCACAACTAACTTGCCACTAAGTGACAAATTTCTCCCTTTTTTCAAAGCTGTTTCTCAAAATATACAGTAGAGAGTCAAAAATCTGCACAGCTCGGGACCAGAGGTTGTGCGGATTTTAGGATTTTGTGGATTTCGGGGCCCATAAAAAAATTATTTTCACTTTGAATAATAAAAACAGAATATTATTCAAACTAAACATATACTAGTGAATAATAACACTGAATATTACTAGGTACATAAGAATAATAATGAACATTAACAAAAATATATAATGAAAACAATAAATATAAATGAAAAAAATATATTTGTTAAATTTAGATAAAATCTGTTCACATGTAGCTAGTTTTAAACTAAACTTGAACCTGCATGATTTATTTATTTTTTTATTTATTGTAAATAGTAGTAACACAAATTTATTTTTCTATGAATTTTATTGAGTTCTTTCCTTGCAAATTATGCATTCATCAGAAAGCATTTTAAAAAATTAGTTTGTTATTATTTACCTGATTGATATCATCACATCTCAATAATGAATAATCATTATTTTCTTTTGATGAATTTAATATACTGTCAATAATTTCATTAGCAGCAACTTGGCTCTTGCAGTCTTTCATATTATTATTATTTTGTTTTTCTTTTTTGTAATCATAAAATGCAATACATAAAATCTGTATTCAATATCTTTTTCAAAAATTCTGATTTGCAGTTTTGTAATTTATTAATAGTGAATTTCATTGTTTGTATCTGACAAGCTGTGCGGATTTCGGACTTCGGCGGATTTTAGGTCGGCGGATTTCTGGCTCTCTACTGTACAACTATTTCGCCATAAAATCAAAAATTTGGTTATTTTGGTTTCTGATTACTGAAATATGCAACATTCTTATAATGAAGCAACAAAAAGCTGGATCATTTGGCTGCTGATAGACAAAATTTATGTTTAATCATAACTAAAGATTAAATAAGTAATTTTTTTTAATCATTGGCTGCTGAAATAGGTAATTAATTCAATACATTTTCTCCCCCAAAATCCACTTTTATTTTTCAAAACTCATTCCCAAAATAAATGATTATTTGAGACAAATCAGCAAAATTTTTATCTTTTTTGGTAGCTGATTGCTAAAATATGTCATTTTTTTTTTTTTTTTTGTGACTGATTACTGAAATACAAATTTTTTTGTCTTATTTTTTTTTTATAACACTTTTGTAATGCTCTATTTTAGGTTTGCCAAATTTTGTGAAGAATCTTTTTTTTTTTTTTTTACCTGAATATTATCCCTGACATTCTTATGCATGTAGAAGAAAGTAAAATATTCAAATCATATTTAAAACAGGCAGATAAAAGAAAGATAATAAAATACATATTAAATATGTTAGAACTATGAATATAATTACCTAGTGCTTTCATCAATAATCAACTTACCTTATTGGTTCATCTCGGTCCATAAAGAGTTCATGTTTTTCACCACTTTCTTCATTACTGAATACCCAAACCCATAGCTGTTCTTTTTCATCACTAGCAATAGTTAAGTATTAGTAAACTTTTTTTTTTTTAATTGTGATTATTATTACAAAACAAAAAGATTTTTTTTAAATTACGAAATATTATACTCCATTAATACTTGTTAAACTGCAAAAATGTCACTGCTCTTTAGTATTATGATTAATTCAGAAACATACAATTTTTAAAGGAAACACAGAGGATATTGAAAGGAAACTTGGTACTAGATAAATAAGCTGTTTATGAAACACAAAAAGTTTATAAATTAATTATTGGTTTATAGGTAAAATTATTTAATAGATTATTTTCACTTTTTAAGCTTTCACATATGTTATTTCAGAAATTATATATAAGAAAGGGATGAAAATAGGCAAATTTAAATGTTTTAAAACCCATTTTCAGTGTGAAAATCACTAGTCACAATTATAAATCACAAATAATTCATAATTGCTCCTTTAAAGTTTGTTTTACAGCCAAAGACTTCATTATGCAGAAATTAGAAAATGAACAAAATTATAATTCAAATTCTGCTGACGCAAGCATGATTTATAGCTTTTGCGGCATAGCCTTGCATAACAATTAAGCCCAGAAATTCCTTTAAAAGCCCCAGGCAACCGCTAACCCAGTAAGAAGCTCAGAAATCGCATTTAAAAAGCCGAATTATAACATCAGGAGTGATTTTTGTCTTGGTTTTCAACTGCTAAACAATTTCTGTCACCTTTTGGCCTGAAATTATGCAGGAGTTATAGCATCCGAACACCACTGGGACATTTGACGGTGTTGTGCTGCAACCATCGACTGAGTTCTCCATTGCCTTCCGTTAGCCCCAATCTGCTTCTATGGTTGAATAAAGATGTTTTCCTGAACAATTCCAGAGTGTTTTCTGAGTGCTAGCAACTATCACCCTCTGCAAACATGACAGAATGTAGACCTGGAAAATCGTCTACCTCCAGGTGAGCTCCCACGGCCTTGCAGGGAAGCAATTTAAATAATTAAAAACCCACTTTAAAAGTGTGAAAATCGCTAGTCAAAATTATAAATTGTGAATAATTTGCAATTGCCACTTTAAAATTTATTTTACAATCAAAGACTTCATTATGCAGAAATTTGAAATGAACGAAATTATAAGTCAAATTCTGTTGATGCAAGCTTGATTTGCAACTTTGTGGCATAGTCCTGCATAACAATTAAGCCCAGAAATTCTTTTAAAAGTCTCAGGCAGCCACTAAACCAATAAGAAGCTCGTAAATTGTATTTAAAAAGCTGAATCATAACATCAGGAATGACTTTTGCCATGTTTTTCAACTGTTAAACAACTTCCGTCACCCTTCGGTCTGAAATTATACAGGAGATATAGCGTTCGAACACCACCGGGAAGTTTGAAGACATTGCGCCGCAACTGTCGACCAAGTATCGACGGGACACTGGTCGAGTTCTCCATTGCCTTCTGCTAGTTCCAATCTGTTTCTGTGGTTGAATAAAGATGTTTTCCTGAACAATTCCAGAGTGGTTTCTGTGTGCCAATGACTATCACCCTCTACAAATGTGGCATATATATATATATATAATAAAGATGATCTATTAAGCATAGTAGAAGCCAAGCAACAGATACAAGATCACTGAAACACCAATGACCAATAAGATTAAAAAAAAAAAAAAAAAAAATCATCAGTGGATGAAATACACTAATGTAAAGAAACCAGATCTATTAATTAACAGCCTGCAAAACAAACGAATCAATAAAGTAAAACAACAAATCTTAACTTAAAACCATAAACTTATCAAAATTAATGAAAAAACAACCCAAGAAACACAAGATAGGAAGAAGGAGGCAGGCGTTTAGAATCAAACAGCATAATACAGTCATAATCCAATTTAGTACAACCTGAAATATTGCCATGTGTATGTGTGAATTAATCATCCACATAGAAACTACAATAACAGTATTTGTGTCTTTAGAGATTTTCAAATTAAATTCAAATTATCAGAAGTTTAATCTGATGTCTGAATTACCAATTTTTTTTTTTTTTTTTTTAATTCACTTTATTTATTTGATAATGCATTTTTACATTAATAAATGCTGAAGTTTAAAGAATAAATGCTATTTGTTTACTTATTGTTGTATCTATGAAAATCCCTCAAATGTTGCCCTTAAAGAAAAAAAAGAAATTTTATTTTAAAATCTGACCTTCTATTATGGAGTTGCTTTCACAGTTTAAATCACTGTGAAGCACCGATGAAAGAAGTAAATTGAAAATTTACATTATTATCTAAAATCTTAATCGCCACGTTAGAACTGAAACTTAATAAAACGACAAACATTTCTAGCGTTATGATAGAGAGTAGAAAGAAAAGAGTAGTTGAAAAACTTTCTCCTCTCTACTTCGTGAAGAAAACCCAAAGTCTTTATGAAAAACTTTCTCTAATTCATAGTATAATTATATTTATAATTTTTTTTTTTAAATCTTTCTAGGGAAATTTTTCAAGTGCTCATTTTCAATTACCTTGAAAATATTACCCAAGTTAGTTTGCATTGCAATTAATTCACTAGCAAATTTTTAGATACTGAGTCACAACAGAAAAACCATTAAAAAAAAAGTTAAAATTTTGAATTTAGAACATCAAATATAAATAATTACAAGATAAAAAGAACTTTTTATGTACCATGCTTTTAAATTTTTTGTTGAATCATATAAACGCTACCAAAGGCAGCAGAGCCCTGAAATAATTGGCTAAAAGTATTTTAAAAATGCATTGTCATTGTGTTATGAGCTTTTCTAATAGTTTCAAATTTCTAGCTAGTCAGGAAGTTATATGATTGTTGAATCATATAAATGCTACCGAAGGCAACAGGAACTTGAAACAGTTGGTTAAAAATATTTAAAAAATGCATTATTATCATGTTTTGAGCTATTCTAAAAGTTTCAAATGTCTAGCTAGTCGGGAAGTTAATTAAATAAATTTTCTGTTGAATCATATAAATGCTACTGAAAGCAGCAGGAACCCGAAACAATTGACTAAAAGTATTTAAAAAATGCATTGTCACCATGTTCTGAACTATTCTGAAAGTTTCAAATGTCTAGCTAGTCAGGAAGTTAGTTAAATAATTTTTCTATTGAATCATATAAACGCTGCCAAAGGTAGAAGGAACCCAAAATAGCTGGGTAAAAATATTTAAAAAGTGCATTGCCATTGTGTTCTGAGCTATTCTGAAAATTTCAAATGTCTAGCTAGTCGGGAAGTTAGTTAAAACTAGATTGCAAGATTTGTACTGGACACACAAACAAGAATCGAAGTTAATAAAAACATGGAAAAAAGCAATAGCCAAATTACATTAACCATCAATCATTAATGGCAAGGAATTTAAAAATACCAACCAGCCAGTGGTAGATTTAAGGGGGGGGGGGGGGGAACACTGACATTCACAATTGAATATTGGTCTAGAATAACATTTTATTGGTCTAGAATAACATTTTGAAAAGTCTTAGTCCTCCCCCCCCCCCCAAAGTTAAGTTCTGGATCCGCCACTGCAACCAGCTTTAATTCTTTAAGTGTAACATCTTATCTTTACATTACATCCCCAATAGAAGAATTTTCTATATATCTGAAACAATACAAAATTTGTCTGTGATCAAGAAATGTATGAACAAGAACCAAGCCTGGTATCACATGCAGTACTTTTAGCAATTCCTAAAATATATAAAATTTGCATTTACAAAGAAAATAAATTAAGAATATATAATAAATACTGTAATCCAGAGACATAATAAAAATTATACTTGAATTTTTAAGCATGGCATTTCTTCTTGAGATATTAATTAATGTACAGAACTTTCAACAATCTGCAGCTCTCGCTGCAGTGCTACACCATTTCAGCTACTGAGATTATATCTAAAATTTTTATTTATTTTATGCAATTTTGATAGTGCATAGATTTAAAATAATACAAATTAAAATTTACATTAAAAAACCTTTAAAATCATTAAATTTTCAACGACAGTTTCAGCCGTCCACAAACATGCTGAGTGAACTGGATTAGTGACTTGCTTTTGCTTCTTCTGCTCCTTTAGCATAGCCATAGTGTGCCACTTTTCATCCATTTCTGTAGGTTCTGAAGTATTACATGTCGTAATTCACCAAAATCTCAACAGCTATGTGTTTTATTGCATTTTGATAGTTATTATAGTGAGCTAATTTTGAGAAGTTATGAAAGTCTATTTTTATATTTTCTGTTTGATTTATTTTGGTAAAGACAGTTGTTATTTTATTAACTTTTATATCATTTTCGTGTTCTTTTATACACATTTTTAGATTCCTTTTTGTCATGGTGATATAAAAGAACATATAAATGGTATCAAAAATAATAAAATAACAACTGCCCTAATCAAATAGATAAAAAAGCAAGTATAAAAACAAACTTTCCTTACTTCTACATAAAAACTAGCTCATTACAATAACATTCAGCATGTAGTTGAATACAAAGTTAATGAGATTTTGATGAATTGTGACGTGTATAGTACTTCTGAGCCAAGAGAAATGTATGAAATTTGGCACACTGTGCTAAAGAAGAAGCGAAGAAACCAGTTCACTGAATTTGTCTGAGGACGGCTACGGTAAAAATGTTAACTAGTAGTGATTTTAAAGATTTCTTAATGTAAATTTTAATATATCATCATACATGTAAATAAGTTTTTAAAAGGCAAATTAAATTTCAGATTTAGTTTTACATTACATTGCTTTGTTGTTGTTGTTTCTTATGCCACTCAGAAATTCCGAGCCCCGGTAGTGGAAGTATCCGGATTTAGGACAGAAGGGATGCGCCTTCCGTTTTTCAGAGGAGCGCCACATAGGGAGGAAGAACAACTTAGCTCCAGAAGCTGGCGAAAGATGGCAGCACCAACAAACCACAGGACTCGAATTTTGATCCAGATCAAGGCCGAGTTAAAACCATGTTCCAGTACCCCCAGAGGTATAATCTTTGATGGAAACTTGGAGGACTTTGCGACCACGACAGAATTTAATGTGCACCAGTCACCATTAGTGCACACAATGGTCTTTGTCCGGCTTGAGGACCGAACCTGCAACCTTTCGATCATGAACTCGCTGCTCTTACCGACCAGGCTACCACGGTCCTTACATTGCTTTACATTTACATTATGATAAATTTAATCGGCATGTACATTTACATTAGTTAGCAGACAACAGAAATAAAATGAAATCATATTACAATATTAGGTTAATTCAAATGAACATCGAAATAAATAAATTAAAACAGAATTGTTTAGCAATCGTAGATGAAAAATAAAATCACAGAATCCCCAAACCGAATGCTTATTTGCTTTAATTATTTTTTAGTAATAAATTGTGTAGCTTTTCTAGTACGACTCAGTACTTAATATTTCAGGAAAATATTTTTGATTAAATTTTATATCAGTAATTTAATCATGAAAATCAGCAATTAGCACTTAAAAGAGTTTCCCAAGTTAATGTGAAAGAAAAATGAAAAGCAGTAGATTTGTGAATATAACAAAGAAAAAAGTAAATGCATTGTTACAAAACATGTGTCATTCCGCTTTAATATGGAAAAAAGCAAATCAGTTCACATAGATGTTATAATAAAAAAACATCAGTTCAGTGAACAAAAGATTAGTTTGATGTCAAAGATTCTCAATCCAAATTAAAAAAAAAAAAAAAAAAAATTATAAACAGCTAAACTAAAGAGCCCAATATCGTCTTAAATTTCCCTGATATTTCTCGATAACTTGTAATTTTTCTCTGGTAAAATTTATGCCAATCACACCATTTATTTTTATTTTATTTACTTATTTATTTTATTTTATTTTATTTTTTTTTTTTTTTTTTCTTGGGTTTGACAGAGTCTATTATGTTTTCAAACTTTTTATTTTTTTGTATGAAGTATAAGGAAGTATTGAGAAAGAAATTTATTAAACTAATATTGTACTTCAAAAAAGGGTTAGTAGCAGATTCTGGTAAATTCATATTTATGACTGTTATATCATTTTGCACTTCCAATTTTAGCCTTGATATTATTATCCACTTTTGAGATATCTGTGATTTTACAAGTTTTTTCATGATGTCCATGGTTGTGTGTATTAGAGTCCTGCATCGGGTCGGATACCAGCAGCTACCTGTAGGTTACCCGCCTTGTGGGTTGAGTTAGCATTAAGTTTTGATCCACAGTTAAAGCCTGTAGGTATACCTGCAAAATATTTTTCTTAGAAAAATTTCTTATGTTGCTTTTTTATGAATATAACCTTTTAATGCAGAGACTGGATGACATTCTCTTCTTTCATAGCAGTTTGAAGCAACATGATTCATAACGTAAGTTTAATTTGTAAATAAGAAATGCATAAATATTAATACTTAATGTTTAAAACGTTATATGAGAAAATCATTTGTCTTCCAATGTATATTTGATTCCTTATTTTACTTTTATATATATATATATACACTGTGAGAGTATTTAAAACAGTAGATTTTTTAAAAGCGTAATACACAAGAAAATTTGTTATATTATACACTGAAATTTTGTTTAGACTTAGACTAGTTATTTTAATATAATTGTAATATTTATGTAATAATTAATTCTCCGAACGATTTGTTCAATATAACTGTATTTCGTGAAATAGAATTTTAATTCTGTTTCTTTTATAATGTAAATTGAATAGTACTTTTTTGCGGGTCATGGGTCAGAAGCTGCAGGTTTGGGTCGGGTTGCAGGTCGAAAGTCAACCTGCAGGTCATGTTTACTTGACCCCCATAGGACTCTAGTGTGTATATATCTGTCGACTTTTCTTAATTTGATACAAAAAGAGTTTCTAGATTATAAATAGTTTTTTTTTTTTTTATGTACTGTTTTCCACTACTAGTTTTCAACAAAGATTATAAAAGGAGACCATTTACACTTCAGTGAATTTCATTGAGTTCTAAGTTGTGCATTTGTCAATGAGAGATTGTGCAACAAACTGTTCATTGCTGTCTTAGAAAAGCAATAATAAGCAATAATAGCATCCATGCCGATGGCATATATAATGCTATTATTGTGGTACAAATAAAAAAAAAAAAATAAAAAAAAAGGTTTAAAACAAATAAATTTGCAGTACTAACCATGTAAATGGAGTTCATAGGTGAAATGTAAGTGAGGCTGCAGCTTTTGAAGTTCCTCCACAAAGATTATTATTATTTTAATAATAATATTTGATCTATAATATATTCGGAAAAAAAACTAGTATTAAAAATAAATAAATAAATAAATAAAATAAATTATTTTTTTATAAAACAGTATTTCAACTTAAATTTATTGATCTTAAAAGGATACAATCGTGATGGATGCTGCAAAACATCTTGTGGTATTAGTATATCATCAAAGAATCCTAAAGAAACTATAATTGAAATTTAATTAAAAACTTATTATGTTCAAGTACATATTTAAAAAGGTATTTTAAATTTTTAAAGAACCTTCAAAAAATATGCTAAAAAATAAATTTAAGGAAATATAAAATGATGTATCTAATGTACTATTACAGTTAAACTTATTAAAATAGCTTTCAATATTTTATCAAGGCATCCTAAGTTGAGACCCAAACTTCTTCATGGCTTTCATTCAAATGGAGCTGACTTGTTTCGTTTCTTCTTCTCACTTCATGCAGCACGCAGCACCATCTTACATTGATCTCCTGTGGCTCTGTGTCATTTATGTCATAACAGGCATTTCGATTAGCTAAAACTTCTATAGTCTCAAGATTAATCGCATAATGGAAGTTATTATATTTGACTAGTTTTTAATGTTTTTAAAATCTATTTCTATAGTTTTGTTTTGGTGGAGTCAGGGTTAGAGATTAGAGAATGAAAACCAGGTGTTAAAATAGCACTTTTTTTTTCTTTTCTTAGTAGTCAAAATGGCCTAATTAGGTGTATCTTTTATCTATTATAATCAAAATACGATAGAATTGAAAGTATGCTGAAACCTTTTTACATTCCACAGTACTTAATGGAATTATCATTATAAAATGCAATATTTTTTTTTAGGTTTTATTAAATGAAGATGATGATACTGATTAAGATTCTACTGCCAAACAGACTGGCAATTATATGCAATATATTTTTGGACTAGATTTTATAATCTTCAAATTCTTCCATTATTATTTCTTTATTAAGAATAATGCTAGCTGTTAAGGCTTCAATAAGGGTTTTGAATGCATCATCTGTATTTATATTCATTTACCAGCTGCAACTGGCAATGTAGGTTATTTCCACTGTGCTTTTGCAACAAGGAAAATATAAAGAATTAGGCGTAAAAAATGACAATCAGACGTAATTTTATGGTCATCAAGCTTTAATTGCAAAAAAAAGCTAACGACTGCTAATTTCAAACTCTGGGTGGGGTTTGGTGAGGGTTGCAATTAGTTTATTGTTTTTAATGTCCTTATAATTTTTCTTTTTTCTTTTTATCATTCCTATATATATATATATATATATACTTTTCTTATTTGCTTTATTTTGAAAATTGATTTGGTATATACTGCCTATTTCAAGGATTTGATATGGTCTTTGTCATTATGGACTCTTTGAAAAATATTTTTGTTTAATTTTATTGGTACATTTATTCTGAATTTTGAAGTTTCCAATTTTAATTTATTTGTAGCTTCTTTGTTATATGGGATGAAATATCTGCAAAATTTGTAATAAATATACCAATAAAGCCAAACAAAAAATATATTGCAAAAAATTCACAAAAAAACACCATACTGAACCCTTCAAAACAGCCAGTACATACCAAATAATCGATTTTCAAAATAAAGCAAATAAGAAAGGTTTATATATAATAATGATAAAAAAAAAAAAAAATAGAATCAAAGAATATTACAATGATATTAAAAACAGTAAATTAACTACAGCCCTCATCAAAGCAAAAATATAGAAATAGATTTTTTTAAATGTTAAAAAAAAAATTAGCCAAATATAACTTCTATTATGCCATTAATCATGAGACAGTAAATCAAAACGCATGTAATGACGCAATGCCACAAAAGATCGATGTAAGATGGAGTTGTAAGCTAGGTGGAGTGAAGAAGAGAAACAAAACAAAGTAGCCACATTTGAATGAAAACTATGAAGAAGATTGGGTCCCAACCAAAAGGTCTTTCATAAAAGATTGAAAAGTATTTAATGAATATGCCAAATTTCTTAAATATGGCATGGCAATGGATTGAATATTTAATGTTATAATAAAAAACATTTTTTTTTTTTAAAGAAACTTTTACATTTTCAGGAACTGATTTTTACATTTCCATTATTGATGTATAAGGCATGTTTTATGTATTTCCATAGCAATGAAAACTTCATACGCATTTATCTCAAAACATGAATTTTATTTCCATTGCTCGATACCATAGAATAGAAATGTATTTGGTCCGAAAATTTGATATCGAGTTTTTACCTGACTTACATGTTTTAAGGTCTCCTGAGTCCAAAAAAAGTAGTTTTTGGTAATTTGTCAGTGTGTGTGGAGAATCTACTGACTACCATATCTCCAAAACTACTAAAGATAGAATTATGAAACTTCAGAATCGAGACAGATCTAGTGTACAGATGATTTTTCGAACTTTTGGTGAAAATTGGAAAACCAGAAGTGGGACAGTAAGTCCGTATCTCAAAAGCGGCTCTAATAATTTACTTCAAGTTTACTATATAAACCCTCTATTAGATGTCCTTTCATATGATATAGCTGGTCAGTTCAAGAAAATTGATAGGCGTCCTATATAAATAGCTCAATATGAGGTCTTGCAAGTGCGTTCCTCAAAAAAAAGCTAAAGATTTTTTTCAAACTTGCTATATTAATACCCCTTTAGATATCCTTTTGTAAATAATTGTTGTTTTCCAGTCAACAATTAAGTATGCCAAGTTTTGGTAAAAGTCGGTATCTCAAAAACAGCTCTAAAGGTTTTCTTGAAATTTGTTACATAAACCAATTTTAGATATACTTTCTCATGCATTACTGGTTATTACAAGGAAATTAACAGTCATTCTGATTAAGTACGTCAGTTTTAGATCTCAGAAATTGGTGATTCAAAAAATGGATCTACTGATTCCCCCCCCCCCCTTATTTTTTGACTCATTATGTAAATTCTGTTTAATATATCTTTACATGTGTATCAGATTTCTCGTACTTGAAAACTTTTAGGTGTCTACTTTGTTAGGTTAATTGTATGTGTTCTGATCACATTATCTCTAAAAAGTAAGTGCATATAATATATGTAATAGTGGTTAATGGAAGTTGTGTGGTTGTTTCCCACCAGATTTTTTTATTTGTGCCCTTACTGCAGCCCTAGTGAAATACAAATAATAAAATTATATATATTAACACTGAATATATTAATTTTGCAACATCTCATTATAAATTATCCTTCCAAACAAAAATAGTTGCAAATGAAAATTTTAAAACTTTTAATGCATTAAAATACTATTTCTTTTTTTTTTTTTTTTTTTTTTTTTTTTATACAAATAAATATTTGTTGATATAATAACAAATTATTAATATAATTATCGTTCAGCAACTACAAAATAATAATAATATGTCAAACAATTGAAAAGCTAATGGCATCTTATCAAAAAACTACTTAAATTGGGCACTCAAATCAGTAGCATATCCAGAGCGGGGTGGTGGGGTGGAGTGATAGAACTACAGCCCTTCCCGAAATTTTGATGAAATTTTTAAAGAATAGAGATTTCTTACTTTTGGTGATAAAGTTAAAAAAAAAAAAAAAAAAAAAAAAAAAACTCTCTTTTTACCCATATATGGTAGAGAAAGTCCCTAGTCTTCATCAATAGATATTTAGTTGGCACTTGTTTAGTCGAAATAGTGTCGGTAGGCCGAATGGCACATTTTTTGTTCCCTTATTCAGCATTTTATTAATCAGCTATAATTAGCCCATTAAAGAAAGAATGTTATGAGTTCAACAGTAATTAATGCATTAAATTTGCATATAATGACTGATTGCTAACCTTTGTGCAACTTCAAAGAAAATAAATAGTTTTATTACATATATTAAATAAAATAATGTCAAAGACATTATTTTTTCAAGCGAAAATATAAAAATAGCAATTAACAAGTAACAAAAATTTAATCGCCAAAATAAAATGCTATATATGAGCCATACAGTTGAGTTGTCTATGTAGTTAAAACAGAAGTTAGTGGCATTTGCACCAGATGGTACACTTACCATGAAGTGGTAAATCTTTCTTACTTTAACAAACTTTAATTAACCACTTTCTTCACATAATGTTTTAATCAACACATATGTAAGTTTTATATAACTTATAAACATAATTTAATAATGTTACCATGAACTCCTTCTCTACTACAGCTTCGAATCTTTCCAACCAAGACTTCATTTGCAAAGGGCCGAAACACAATATAACTAAAGTGAACTAGAAATAGAATTATAAATCAGGTTTTAACACAATTTTATTTTTAATGAAATCAAGATTTAAAACATTATCAAAGAATAGCATTATTAGCTAAAAAACACAGCTATTAATAAAAAAAAATATTTAGGGTGAGTAAGGTAGTCATTCTTTTTTTTTTTTTTTCTCTTCTTTTTGCTAGCTATTAAATAAATTACTTTACAGATCATACATGTTTAAATCACTTAATTTCAACTTTTGATACAAAATCACTCTAAATGAATCTTAACCCTTATGACCGAAAGGCCCTACTGAGACATAGCAGCACTTATGCCATAAAAAAATTACGATCCCCAGTATAGGGACAAGAAAAGAATTCAATTTTAATTTAATTTATAAAAAATAAAATTATAAATCAACTAAACACACTGAATTTATATCTAAATAAACCAGATTAAATGTTCTGCTTAAACACTTTCTGGACCAAACAAGTAATACTTTTGTGACCACTGACATAGATTCACCTTATTTGAAAATCTGTAACTCTACCAGTAGAATTTCTTTTGCAATCAGTATGTTGCTTTATTTTTTAAAATTACCCAAATATTTAGAGTCGGGTGGGGTAAAATAGGTCAGTTTCCAAAAAACATTATTAAAAAAAATTATTCAAACATTTTTTTATTCCAATATTTTCCTGATTTTATATATTATTTATATTAGTCTTCATTTTATATACAAAATTAACTACAAACTGCTACTTTTCAGTTGCATTTAACAGTTATTTGTGTGCTTTGTACTAAGTAGCTTGGGTTTTAAACTAATTCAAAGATAAGTTTTACATTTTTTTTTTTTTTTTTAATCATGTACCATAAAGCACTTTTTGAAGATAAATTTCCTAAACTTTTATGAGAAAAAAAAAAATATTTTGGAGTAAAAAAACACATGTGGGGTGAAATATGTCAGATTTGCCTCATATTAGGCTCAGCAAACATAAAGTAACTAATTACATTTTTTGCCTTTTAAAGCAATCCATACTTTTTTAAATTTATAACAGGTGCAGCAGTGAAACAGGCAATTTTGAAACCCTGGAAATAGTAAGCTTCGTTAGGAATCAGAAAACAAGAGTGGTGTCATCTGGACAACAAACCTTTGCCATTGACCCTGATATCGGTGTTCAGTTGAGATGGCGTTGTGGACTGGTGAACAACACACTTTTGCTGTGAAGGCATTTTACAAAAGCAACGACAGCTACGTGGCCGCGCAGCGTGTATTTCGTGCTCATTACAATCTCCCACATCATGCCCCAGTTCTGTCGGCGCATGCTATCAAATTGTGGGTACAGAACTTTCAGGAAACGGGTAATGTGATGAGAAAGAAGAGTGTGTGTAAAGGAAAAGGGGAGACACCTACGTGATGTCATTTTCAAGTGATGGACACTTTGTGCCGTGACATGTCTGTGCAAGATGTGCAAGTTGTTCAGAAACATTCCTCACAAATTGCAAGCATTGTAAATTCATGTTGTAATTCTTTTATATCGCTGTGAATAAATTTGTAACGCTGGTGGAGGTTTCAAAATTGCCCATTTCACTGCCGCACCTGTTACTAGTTTAACATCTAAGCTTCATATTGTTCTGGAACTATTTCTTCACATAGATCTAAAATAATTTATATTAAGAATAAAAGGAAAGACAATACATATTAAAGCAGAATCAAAACAAAACATTCAACTTTTAAGTGTAATTCAAAATGTTGTTCCATTCCAATTCATTTAAGAAGGGTGCTATTTTTTCAAACAAAGGGCAGGCAGAGTGCAGCACCCTCCTGAAACTGTCTGAGGAAAATTCTGCAGTTGAAGTAGTAGCATCAATTTCAAATGCAAAAATGGATGAATCTAGATCATTGATCACAAATGCTATAACGGCTTCAACAGACACAGAACAGGATGATACTATAGGTATAAGTTCCAATTTTAAGTAAATAAAATCTGTTATCAAGTACTTTATCACCCAATTAAACAATGCTTTCTTATGAAACTTTGAAAAATATGCACAAATAAAACTCCCATATGCAACAGAAAACGGGAGAAATCTTAACAACCAACACATATTTCAATTCACTGCATATCGAAAAAATCAACAGAAATACTAAAAATCACAGAAACATCTACTGCAAAGAAACAAAAATCAAAACCAAGTCTTTCTCAAGAAGAAGAAAATTTGGACTGCATCGATACTAGATAATTTCTAGAAGTTGAAAAATGGATTGAAATAGAATTAATTGCCTGGGAGAAGATCGAAGAAGATATTTCACACAATGATAATGATATCTGTGATGAGTCTGTGAAATTTGCAAAAAAAAGTGGAAATGAATGTTCCTATTTTGTTTTTCCAGAGAAAGATGATATTTCTGATGAAGATGTATCACAAATCTTAAATGTCATTCCTGAACCAACAACAGATTATACAGGACATTATTTATTTCCTTGGAGGAACACAAAACCAAGCCTTTATCAAAAGAATTTTATTTGCATGCAGTAAATTGTACTACAATTTAAAACAGTTTTAAAGCATTTATTATTATCCTCCACCCCATGGGATAGAACAGGTCACAAACAGCATATTTTAAAATTTATTTTTCAGTATAAATTTTTTGTTCTTTCAAAGATATTTCTCTTAAAATGTCATATGGAATATTCATTTGCATATTTTGTGTCTTTATTTACAAATGGAATCAATACACCTTTTTCTATCTAAAAGTACATGTAAAATGTACTGTTTTTTGGCCTATTTTACCCCCACCTGATGCTATATGTATACAATCTATGTACACACCTTGTTCTGAAATTACGTAACTTGAAAGAATAATGGCTACAGATGGAGCTTATTATCATGAGGTCACGAAAGCATTAATACATCTGCCACATTACTATGGTGCTTCCCAGAAAGGGTAAAACGAAACATTTAAATTGGTTTATTTAGATATAAATTCAATGTATTAGTTGATTTATAATTTTATAAATGATATTAAAATTAATTTTTTGCATGTTGCCGTACTGGGGATTTTTATTTCCTGTAGTATAAGTGCTATTTTCTCGTATCAGGATCTCTCGGACATTAAGGGCTAAATTAAATTTTTAAGTGAACAATTTTAAATAATTTTTATTATAAATTAAAAATTAATTTTTCTGAGCTTTTTAAATTTCATTCCTACAAATAATAAACAAAGATATCTCTGTGTGTGTGTTTATCATTTTGTAGGCAACTAGACCTAATTTCATAGATTTAATTTCCAATCCATTGATCACAACTTCAAATTAACATCATCATCAGACAAAAATAAATAAATAAATAAATAAAATGGCATCTGTCAGTATAATAAGAGAAAGAGCATTGGATAAAAAATGTGTTTAACTAATTAGTTTGAGGGACTATTTATAAAATTATGTACGATTCCACATTTTTTTTTTTTTTTTTGTAAGAAAGTCTAATAAATTATTTAAATCCCAAAATATTTTTAAAAATTTATAATGACTATACAGAATTTTAAGAAAATGATAAGTTCAATAATAATTTAATTATATATATGCCAATTATGTTTAAGCATAAATATTTAATACGTATAATGAAAGGTGTTTCTCTTACTTCTACACAAGGTGATTCAAAATAACACAGGCTAAATGAAAGGCAAAGCAGACATACAAAAAGAAATAAAAATTACAAAAGAACATTGGGTCACAAATGCCATCTGCAGTCATTAGAGGGTATTTAAAATAATACATAATACAAAGGGGGGGGGGGGAATCATTCTACATCATTTAATTTATACTGTATTGTAGATTTACACATTTACAACCAACACAGAGAAATTTCATTTAGTGTGTCTCTTGGCAATTTTTTAAAAACTGCAAACATGATGTGCTGTTCGCAATTATAACCCTTCAATGCTGACATGTGAAAGTAAGTTTTTTGGCAATCTAACCAAATAACTAAATACATCGGAAACAAGCAAAATGTGATTGGAAACAATACATCCAAAACAAGCAAAATCATCACAAAATACAATTCTTAATAAAAATTTCACTTAAAAATTACAAAATTATAATTAAAATTTGATGAATTTATGAAAAAAAAAATTTTTTAATCTTTTTACAATAACAACACACCATCGCCACTTGAATTCAAATGTTAAACACACAAGGTGCTAGTGCTAAGTTTCCTACATACATAGAAGATGTAACACATGGCATCACAGAAGGAAAGCCAAAGAAAACAGCTCACTCATGTTGCTAATCTTTAGCAATCTAGCATGCTCACATCAATATGAAATATGCCAAATGGACGAAGCACATCATACTGAATGTCACCTGTCTACATTCTACAAGGTAAAAATCTAAAATTTGTAAACTAGGATAATAAAAGAATGAATAATTCACAATTATGTCACTCAATAATAATAATAAGATTAGCAAATATTGAAAGTAAATAAAAAAAAATTGTATGATAGTAATGTAATGATAAAATAAAAAAGAAAGAAAGAAAATTTCTTACCACCAGTGTGTGATGCACCATCGCCAGGTAATATATAGGATTCTTCTAATTTTGTTATTTCAAATAATGCAATGCAAAGCCCAACATTTAGAACAACCTGAAACATATTTTTAAGCATGATTAAAATCTAAAGATATAGGGTTTAGAGGTGAGTTCGGGCTCTATTTTGGCAATCCGAGCCCGCCCGGGCCCGAAACATTTTTGAACTGAGCCCGCCCGAGCCCGAAAAATTTTGTGTGATCAGAGCCCGAGCCCGCCCGAGCCCGATATTGAAAGTGGTACGCTATGCAACGCATACACAATAGTAAAATTAAAAAGAGTTCTATTTAGAAAAAGGAAAGTCAAAGCTACTAAGGTTTGCAAGATTATTTTGTAATTTATAACCTATCATGACTATTATGACATTACTAAAGGTGCTCTCAAAATGAATAAAATTTCTTTTTTTTTTTTTTACATTTTCCAGTTAGTGAAGAATAAAATAAACATTACTTTTAGCTTGAATCCGAGCCCGCCCGGAGCCCGAAGACTTGCGTAAGATTTGAGCCCGATCGGGCTCGGGCTGAGCCCGTCTCATCTCTAATAGGGTTCTCATCAAAGATAAAAATAGGATGAGAATTTCTCACCCTTACTCAAAAATAAAGGGAGATTTCGAAAAAAAAAAAAAAAAAAAAAAGAAAGAAAGAAAACAGAAGAGTACTTTAAAAAAAATCTTGTTTAATGTAAATTGATAACGATGTCTAATTTTACAGCTCATTAGACTAAATTGAATTTAATCGCATTTAATTGCTTAAATATGCTGATTTTTTTTTTTTTTTTTTTTTCAACGCCTATCACTGAAATAGGCAGCTATTGCACTGCAAACTGATGAAACTTACCTTTTTTCATATACCTTCAATATAAGATTATTTACCTATTCCAGGTTTTCTGGTGTTTTATTGTAGAAATATAATATATTTTTGTAGCTGATCAGCAAAATACTTAATTTTCTTATCCAAGTTTGTTGAAACTTTTAAAAATCATTCAACGTTTGTGAAGGGTCTGTTTAAATTTGCTAATTTTTTTTTAAAGTTTTTTAATTTCAAGATTGTTGATTTTTATGAATGACCTGTTTTCGGGCCAAAAATTTTAATAAATCAGCTATATAAGAGTGCACAAATTTCTCTCAATGTTAAAAATTTTCTGTGAAAAAAACAAAAAAAACATGCAAGTTTCCCGCAATCTCGTACTTTAGTGGGAAACCTGAGTGAAAAAAAAAAGTTTCCGATCCTCACTCGGCATTGGCAATAATGATAAATGTGTCAGTAATTAACCTGAATAAAATGGGCAAAAGGCATTCAATATTGCTGATTAGGGATGCTAACATAATAAATGTTTGTTTACATTGTTAAATTTTCCTTTTATAATTAGTAAGAAAATCAGCTTTTTAAAAAAAAAAAAAAAAAAAAAAAAAAAGATATATATATATATATATTTATAGATAATTATTAAATAAAAAATATTGAATAATTACAATGGAAAAAAATTAAGATAAAATTAACATTTCTAAGACTTTTTGGAGAGCAACAGGTTGTACACCACTAACTTAGATATAATCAAGATGTCATGTCATGTCATTCCAGTGATATTTCTGTGAATATCAATTAACATTTAACTAAATATTACAAATACGGTGCAAAATAAAAATATTTTTCTATTCTGCATTCTGCTTGTATTAGGAAAGCTGACATTGCAGGTAGTTCAGGCATTTAAGGAAAAAAAAATTAGATAAATGAAATACATCCCCCCCCCCCCCCCCCCCAGAATTTTTGTGCTGTCAAATTTTATGTATTTTAATGATCTATGAACATCAAAATTGTAGCACAAAGTTCACAACATTCCTTTATTGTTATTTGTATTATAATCAAATTTTATCTATTTAGGAATTAGTTTTTTTTTATTAATTGTTTAAGCAATTATTTAATTTTTTGCAAATGCACTCTTATGTAGTATTATTTGGTGGATTTCAATATCAATAGCCAGAGAGAAAATAAGATAGCATCAAGTTGGAGATTTTTTTAAAAATAAAATCAGGGTTCTTCCTACAGCCTTTAAATAGGGTGCTGCACCCTCCCTGCCCTGTGAAATTCAATGAGCACCCTACATGCCCATTAAATAAAATAAAATGCACTCTCTTTGCCCTACAAAACATCACTTTCTTTCTCTCTTTTTAATTAATTATTTTTTTTAAATAAAACGAAAAAGAGAAATATGAATAACATCTACATAATTGAATACACAATTAATTTATCTATATAAATAAAGAGAAGTGTCTGTGTGTGTGTCTGCGCTCACACTACTGATCGCAGAGCTTCCAGATTTGGCATATAGGTACCTGGGAGCCTGCAGGTGTGCACCTCATCGAGATTTTTTCGAATTTCAAATTTGAATTTTTTAAATTAATGTTTTTTCGATTTTAAATATTGGCTTTAATGCTTCATTTTCATAGATTTATTCTTTTGCTTCAATTGTCTGCATATCTTAGCAACGGCTATTACGCAACTTAGTTTTATTTAATACATTCATTTGAAAACTTTTTTTTTTTTTTTTTTTTAATTTGTTATATTTATTGAAAATAAAATCGTAATGCAGCAGAAAAAATTAAGTATAATTAGTTTTAAATTTAAAAACGTATTTATAGCAGTTATGTTTAATTTTTTATAGTAGAACAACTTCTTATTTTTCGTTTTTTAATTAATTTCTTTAAAAGAAAAAACTTTTATTTATTATTTTTTTTTATTTACAGTATTTATCGGGGAAAATGGTAGTACATACGTAGTAAAAAGGATAAATTGATTAAAATTTATATATATATATATACATATTTTTTTTTTAATCTACTTTTTATTTTGTTTTATTTTATTACACTGGTCGGAATCAAATTGTAATATAGTGTAAATAGCATGGGCTATAAAATACATGGTTAAAAACTAAAATATTTAATAGATGCTGAAATACAGTTATCTTTAAAATCGTAGTTCTTAAATTGTAGCAGATCCCCCCTGTCGTCGATAAATATCCAGATTGAAGTGCCCAAAAAAGATCTTTCTGCAGGCATGAGAAACCTAGACCTGATGCAGTGCGGGTGGGAAAAGAGCTGCTATCAATACAATTCTTTCGAAAATTCATTTAAATATAGTGACCAGCGAAGCGGGCATAGCCTGCTAGTATATACTATTTATAAACAGACATATTGCTAAGATTTTCTCAAAGATTGTAAATATTCAAACACTAAGATCTGTTTTCTAAAATCAAAATGCATTTGAAAATAGTTTTTAATTTTAATATTGAATTTTCGAAAGCTTCTGAGTCATTGGCCTTTTATGAAAAAGTTTAGCATCATTTAGAGTGCAAAAATTCTGTGAAAGTAATGTCTCCTTCACCCTACAAAAGAAAAAAAGAAAAGAAAATTATAAAATATTAGGTGAATTATGTGAATTTAATACAATAACTTTCATGCACGGGGATGTAACATCATATTCTTTGTAAATTTTACTCTTTTATCAGTGCTAGTTCATTCTCTTTGGAAATGATGGTTCGAATAGCTTCTACACCAGGATTGCCAGGTAATATTTTTCAAATGAGGCCAAACTTTCTCTGAAATAAGAGCCAAATGCTAACTAAATAAAGCCAAAAAGACCAAACATCAATGTTGCAAAATGTAGGGATTTGTCCCTACATGTAGGGACTTTCAGCAGTTTTCTTCAGTATGTAAGGAACTTTTAAAGCTGCTCTTTCTTCTAAGAACATCTTCATAATATCTTCAGGATGACGTATATCCTACGGGAATCCTCAGTATTAAAGAAGGGAATTTTATCATCAATGAAGGGATATTTCGAACTATCTGTAGGGACATTGCAAAATTTAAGTTGGCAACAACAACCTATATTTGAAGATTCAAAGTACAATCGAAAGACATTGAATTATTGTTTTATGAGCTTTCAATGTTCTTGTAATGCATCCTTTTGAGAAATGAAACTTCGTTTTAAAAATTTTCATAAAATTTCTTTAATATTTTTATTTTATTTTGAAGACTTCGATATCATTCCATTTTTACTTCAAATTTGAGCAGAAGCTTGTTATGTTGAGCTTGAGATTTGAAATTTAAAAAAAAAAAAAAACGCAAATCTAGAAACTGGCGGTGTTGCATGTATTGATCTAGCTTAAATATCCAAATTAAAGGAACAACTATAGTATTTCCCCTCAGCTAGATTTGGCGATTTTTCGTTGGCGATTATGGCTAAATCACAAATCTAAAAATCATATAGCATAAATGATAAAATTGTAAGCTAAATTATAAATCATAAAATCATAAATCCAAAATAAATAGCATGTAGGCTGCCATATTATATCGCAAACAATCCAGAACGACATCGTTATCGTTCAAATCGGCGCCAAAGAAAAATCGCCAAATTCAGCTGAGGGGAAATACTATAGTTGTACCAAATTAAAGTGTATACAATAAATAGGGAAATGTAATTTAAATTATATTTTTTAATGAAGTTTCACCTGTCATATAATGTCGTCTTCCAACTAAATATACAAACACACATGCAAATTTATCATAAAAATACAATAGAAGATCTTTATAACGCAATTCTATATAATGCAATTCTCTATATAACGCAAAATTTCTTGGATATAAACAATAAATTTTGCAGTTAAGAAATACTTCCTAAAAAACTGTTACTTTGTTGAGAAGTAAGTGTGATACATTTGTTTTTCTTTATCTGCTTAATTCAGAGATTTTTAATGAAAAAATTGCTATCATTAATTTTTTTTTTAAGTGAGCAGTATAATAAATGATTTTGTACAGGCATATATTGGACTATCTTTATAAAGTAAATTTTAGAATGAAAGTTATTATCCACCCAATTTTTTGTTCCAAGAAATGTAACTTTAAAATGTCCTACTCTGTTTTGATATGTTTCAGACATATTTGGCCATGTTTACAAGGTAAGTTTGACGATGTGTGAAATGTGATCTATATAATGCAAAATTCTATATAACGCAAAACCTTGTGTTTTTAGCTTTGCGTTATAAAGATCTACTGTATTTCTTATTTTAATGAAAAATATTATTTACTTACTGAATTCTGATATAAATAAAAATCTCATAACCACTGACCAAATACTGAATATACGGCGAAGACACCAGTGTTCATCACTCTTAAGATTTGCACTAGTGTTCGTCAACCTCACAAAAAGCATGTTAAAATAAACATTAATTAAATCTATGAATTTGAATCTGCTCAAGTTAGATTCTCCAATTCTAAAGAATTTAACACCTAGGTGGATTCAGATTCATAGATGTTATTAAACACTTATTTAAACATATCTTTTGTGAGGGTGACGGACACTGGTGTCTTTACCTTATGCAGACGGCAATTATAAAAGACAGACAAGGAGGAAGAAAGCCATTCATGAAAGATTTTTATGCTAATTTTGGAGAAAAGTATAGTATTTGTGTAAAATAAATTTACTTAATTTCCTTAATATTTTATTTTTCGATTTCTTTCCTCACAAAAACGCCTTAGAGTGTTAGTAAATATATTTTCTTTTGAATGAAAGAAATAGTTTTAAAAATCAAATGTTAAAAAAAAAAAAAGCAATAGAACAAGACAATATTAACACAGAGCTATGCGAAATTCCAAGATACCTTTAAAACATAATTATCTATTAAGTAAAAAAAAAAAAAAAACACTGAAGGTATGATTATGATCCCAATATTTCTCTTTTCTTTTTATTTATTATCATTTTTCTCAATTTGCTTGACAAGTGTGTCAACATTGGTAAATATCTTAAAAGAAAAATAAAATTTTCCCCAAAATAACACTTACGAGAAATGAGGCCAAACTTGGAGCCAAATGCTTCCCGAGGCCAAACTGGCAACCCTGTTGCACACTAATCGCCCAGGCGATCCTTTGCAATCAGAAATTGCATGAAATTACCGCTTTACAAGCCATTTAATACAAACGTAACATTAATGTTTGCAGAAACAGCTTTAGTATGGGGCCCCCATGGTGCGATTTTAAATATTTTTTTGCCATTTCGGCAATGAATTGAAATGGCTATTGCAATTGCGTAAATACAAGTACAGAACTTGCACAGAAACGATCGCGATACTTCCATATCAAATTTCGCCAAGGGGGCCCATACTAAAGTTGTGCCCTATTACTACAAATTTGCTTTAAATAGCTATTAAAAATGCAATATTTTATTTAACTATATATATTTATTATTAAATGTCTAAATTTAAATTACTTTTTATTCTATAACATAAACATTTCATTTGTACAGAATATAATGTTACTGATTGAAAATAAAAATTCTACTACAGGAGGGTTTATATGAATTACTTAATAAATAACTAGACTTAGCGCAGGACAAAAATATCAATCTTAACAACAATGTTAAAAACGCCATAATCCACTTCATCATTCTGCACTGATGACAGTACCCTTTACGCTACAGAAACTGCAGTCTGCACCTAACAATTTTCACATTGGCGTTTTTAACGTTGTTGTTAATATTGATATATGAATTACGTGAATTTAATACAATAATAAATGTTAATTCAAAAGTTTTCAGAAATACAATACAAAAAATCAAACTTTGTTTGCAAATTTTAGACGCAATTCATCAGCAACAGCATCTTTTAAAGATTTCTGGAATTTCCAAGGTGGTATACGCACAGTGTCTTTCATTTCAACTAGGAAAAACATTATTTAAATCCAAAGATAGGTAAGAACACGAAATAAACTATAAAGGAAATAAATAACCCGGCCCCGGTAACCTGTGCAAAATAAACATAAAATTGAAGTAGCAGTTTAGTTACGAACACGGAGTAATAACGAAAAACAGAATTCAGTCGATTGTAATTCAACTCACCTCCAATCCGAACACAAACTTTTTAGAGTCGGTAGCAAAAGTATCCGAGCTCTAGCAAAAATTCCTATGGAGAAAAAGTACACTTAATCAGTTTTGTTAATCTTCTTCCATACAAACGGAACCATAGACCTTATATATACTAGACCACGCTACCAATACGGCTGACCATTACAGCGAATGTCTTCAACATGAGGGTGTAATCTGATACCTCCATCCTTTGTTCTGAGTCTCGGAAGTCACGTGATCTTGGCCTAGGGGTGATTCCTCTCTCTCTCTCTCTCTCTTTTTTCCCGTATGCAAGCATAATCTCATACTTCTCTGACTGAAGTAAGAATTCAAACGCAATTTTTTCGCTTGCAAAATGATTTATCATAATTTTTTTTTCTATGTAATTAATCTATGAAAGTTTAGCTTTCCATCCATGTGTAAATCTAAATGCTAAAATAAAAAGTGCGTGCACAATAAAAATATTAAAAAACCCAAAATTCGTTCCTACAGAAAAATAACATAGTGATCATTCTCCACTCTTCCTCTAGACCAACATCACGTGACAATTTTGCTGGGGAAGCTCGTTCATGATGCGGTCAAATAACAAGGGGGAATGCGTTGTCTAGTATATAAGGTCTATGAACGGAACGCTTGCAACTTCGATGACGTAAATTTTGCAAGTTTTTTGCAAATACAGTCTGCAGCAAAAGTATCCAAGCACTAGTAAAAATTCCTATATAAAAAAACTACCCTTAATACTGTTTTGTTAAATAAATCTTTGCCGAATCCTGTTCTTAGTCAATCTAAGACCAGGATTCAACAAAGATTTATTTAACAAAACAGTGTTAAGTGGGCTTTTTTTACATAGGAATTTTTGCTAGTGCTCGGATACTTTTGCTTCCAAATTTTTGTTAGTGCTCGGATACTTTTGCTGCCGACTGTAAAGGATAAGTGGGGACAAATTAGTTCAGTCGGCAACAAAATTATTGAAACACTAGCAATAATTCCTACGTAAAATATGGGCACCTAATACTGTTTTGTTAATTAAATATTTGTCGCGTTATGATCTTAGTATTATACTGTTTATAAAAGAGTAAGTTGATGATAAAAATTAGCGATCAAATTAAAAATATATATATATGAAGGTGAGGATGAGTGCTTCAATAATTTTGCTTCCGACTGTACTGTGTCAAAAAAGAAGTGAAGACAAAAACATGCATAATCATCAGTTTTAAATTATAAATTACGTCAAAAGCTTTATTAGAAAACTAGTTCATGTGAGGGGGGGGGGGGGGAAACCTACCAAAAGTGGAGATTGTCCTCACAAAATAGAGATCTTTAGTCGTCACATAGTCTAATAATTAATGAAGGTGGTGCGTGTCAATGTCAATATTCAAATGGTTACATTCCCTTTCTAGGAAATTGCCAGCGAATGCTACGCTTGCGACGCAATTCCTTGAAATAGGGTATCCATCTTTGGTGCATTTACCTCTGTTTTTTGTACAGTTGGCAGCAAAATTATTCAAGCGCTAGCACTAATTCCTATGTAAAAAAGTACGCTTAATACTGTTTGGTTAAATAAATCCTTGTCGAATCCTGCTCTTAGTCAGAAGAACATGATTCGACAAGGATTTATTTAACAAAACATTATTAAGTGTACCTTTTTACATAGGAATTATTGCTAGTGCTCGAATAATTTTGCTGCCGATTGTAAGTGTTACTCATATGTTTTTATAAGAGTGGACGGGACAATTCGCGACTCAATTGAACTATAGAGGGCGTTCTATTGTCGTCTGCTTCAAAAGTTGTGTCGGATAATGCTAACGTTCTACACATGCAACAATGGTAAGGAATGGTTAATTTAAGTATTCAATGCATTATTAATATGCAAATATTATGCCGAATTCGAGAAATTTAGTTGATGCGGAGGTGCTTTTGAAATGAGAAAGGATTATAATTTTTGGAGGAACCAAAGCAACCGAAAACAAAAATGATGTTAAGTGGTGATTTGCTTACAAGTAAGTGCAATGAAAAAATCTACATACTATGAAAAAAACTAATGATAAAAGATTTAGATTGCTAAATTCGATTTTATAATTTCGCAGTTTATATTTTCATGTGTGTTTATATCTTCCTGTAAAGCTGCAGTGCAAGATACAAGCGTCAGTAGGCGGTTTTTGATATTGTGCTATGGTAAAAAAGCAGCTTGTTTATTGTTTTGTTTTTCCTTCCGGAAAGTGATCAATTTTTGAAAGTTCATTTGATAATTATTGTTTGCTTTCGAGTGTCCACGTCAATGACACGTTTTATTTTACATTGTTTGTTTGATTAGTTAATTTCGTAAGTGATTTTATTATTTTAATTTCTTTCGTTATTCATTTTCCTGTTCTTTTGATCACGATTTTTTAAGTGAAAAGCAAATAGAGTGAGTGTGAATGCACCAGTAATGGACATCATGCAATGATTTTAATAAAAAATAACGGCTTCAATTATTTATCTAAATGTTAATTCTTGAAAGATTTGAATGTTTTTATTTGTTTAATACTTAAACTATAAGCAAATTTAACCGAATTCATAAAGAAGAAAATGATGTTTTTCAATAAAAATTGCATTGTTTAGTATAGTTCAACTTTCACGAGTTGGCACTTCGTCCCTCCTTCTTTTCGAAGAGTTTACTTTAAGGAAGGGGTGCACAAAGTGAAAAGAATGAATGGGTGGGGAAAAAAGAAGGTTGCCATGAAAATAACACATCAAGCCAATATTTTTTACTTTTCGCCAGCTGAAATCCGTTTTGCTATTAAAAGGAGCATGTGTCAATATTTAAAAATCAATGACACATAAGCTAAAAGGGAAAAAAAACACTTTTCAATCATGTCTGAAATTTCAATAGACACTAATGTCTTATTTGTATAAAGAAGTTTTGAGCAATAAATTTAAACAAGAAAAAAAAATCGTGCTGCTTTTGTGGATTATAAATTATTGTCCACGCATTTTATTTTGTATTTCAGGAAAAAAATAATTTTCTTTGAAAACATTTAAAAAATAAAAATGAGAAAAAGTTTTTACGCTATACTTTTTTTTTTTTTTTTTTAAGAAAAACATTTTTAAAAATACTGAATAAATAAATCCGCGATTGTAATGAAATGCTCGCCCTCTGGTGGGCTAAGGTAAAATTACAATAAACATGGTTTAATTCGAATTCCATACAGCCGCCATTGCTACACGATATTTAGTTTCACATATATTTATAGAATAAAAATGAATAAATACGGTAAAAAAGATAACACATACTGTTGTGTGCTACAATCTAACTCCAAAGGATCAAGAAATCCAGAATTGAGCTTCCATTTATTTCCAAATGACAAATTTAAAATTTCAGTTGCTTCGGCTAATGGAAGTAAAGAATTAATCAGATGATTTGAAACTAATATTTGTTCAGCTTCAGTTAAAATCTACTTCCGATCAAACTTTGAAGAAACTGAAATATTTTTTTCCAAAAGCAATCAATTTTCCATGATGTAATGGCGGAATATTAAGTAGAATTACAAAAAGAACACTAATGGAACACACGTGGCCATAATGTTTACTAACAACTGCAGTGTTCAGAGAGCGCCATCTATCGATCATTACAAACGCGGATGGGGAATTTTATTAAAAAAAATTGAGCTGTACACATAATTTACAGTATTATGTACAATAGCTCTCAGAATATTTGCATACACATCAGATAAGAATATGAAAGATAATCTCTTACATTATTCTTGTAATGGCTTTTAATTTCTATGTATTTTGTCTAAAAAAAAAAAAAAAAAAATGAGAGAAAGAAAGAAAAGAAAAAATTTTAATTACAGGAGTGCAGTTCTTTATTTAAATTTAAATTTAAATTTTTTTTTTTTTTTTTACAATTTTATTTATTTATTTTAAGAGAAAGAAAGCAAAAAGAAAAAAAGTTTGGTAGATTGGTAGTTTTTTTTATTGTGCTAGGTCCAAATAAGGACATAAGGAAAGAAAGAAAAAAAAAAGAAAAGAAAGACTGCAAACCGAAATTTTGAAATATCGTTTAGACAATCATAACATTCCTCATCGTATTAATAATTAGTTATAATGTAACAAATATTTTTTAATGATATAACGTATTAGAAAGCCCAAAAGTTCTTCAAATTTGGAAATAAGTAAATAGATAATAAACAGTATTTTCGCCAAAATGTCGCAAAACTCGTAAAGATAGTAAACCACCTCCCTTTTCACCCTCAATCGATTTCAAGGTAATAGAATCGTCGCTGCCTACGTCACGCTTGATTGACAGGGGCCAACTCGTGAAAGTCGAACTATAGTAAGAGCTCAGAGCTGATTTAATTACTGTGTATATTTATTTTCTAATGAAAATTGCATTTCTTTTTCTTTTGTTATTGTATTTAGCTGCTAGTTTTGAGTAGTTTTAAGTTGGAAGAATGCTTTTTATTTATTTTTATGAAAAGCAAGGATACTGGTCTCACTTTCAGATTTCTGCAATGTAAATGACAACAAATGTTAACATTAAAAATACATTGGAAAGCTTTTAGAAACAGCACAGATTGAAGGTAGAAAGAATTAGAACATCAAGTGGAATCAACAGCAACTTCTTCCAATTCTATATTGGACACGAACTTGTAACTATCAAAGTTAAGTGAACCTGCCTGCAGCATAGTATGATTTGATAATATATGCTATGCTGTATGGAAAGTTTTCTTATACAATTTGTTTTTAAATCGGAATCAAAACAGTCATGCCACAAAAAAGATGTTCCAGGTAATGTTAATTTTTCTTTTTTTAATTACAGTTTGTATTTTTATGATTTTCTTCTTTTAATTTGATATATATACTTTTATGAACATTGGTTTTATTACTTACATACTTAGATTTATGTTTGATTTATATTTGTAAGAATATGTTTCATTTATATTTGTTTGTTTCATTAAATCTAATCACCATTATTAAATTGACTAATTTATTTTTTATATTTTCAAAGTCCAGCTAATTTTTAAACTATTAGCAACTTTTCTTTCCTTCTTTAGTTAAAAATATTAATAAATGTACTAAACTTTTCTTTGTATTATAAATATAAAAATAATTATATAGAACTATGAAATAACTGAATGAAAAAAAGATAGTAAATTTAAGTTATAGGATTCTCATCAGACTTAAAAAACTGGGTGACGATTTTTCAGTGCTACTCAGAAACAAACTGAGGCTGGTTGTAGGGCTTTAAGGCCGATTGACTCCACAAGTGTTCTAGGTCTATAGGGAGGATGCCCTACATGGGGGGTCTTTCTAAGGGGTCCTAGCCTGTACAGTCGGTAACAGAAATGTCCGAACACCAGCAAAAATTCCTATGTAAAAAAAAGTACTCTTCATACGGTTTTGTTAAATAAATCCTTATCGATTCATGTTCTTACACTGACTAAGAACAGGATTCGACAAGGATTTATTTAGGACAAGGTGTACATAGGAATTTTTGCTAGTGTTCGGACACTTTTGTTATCGACTGTATTTACATGCGTTTTGGAGGAAACCACGGAAAACTCCAAACGACTAGGTCGATGAGTGCAACCTGGGATCGAACCAGGCACCCCCCATCTACCAGCTTTGAGTGCAAAACCGCTCAGCTGCTGGTGGGCTAACAAACTGAGGTTTTTAAAAATGAATGTGTGAGCAGAAAAATACAAATAAATAAATAAACACATAAAGTTCTGAACCCAGTGGTAGAAACACGGCGACATAGTTGCGGACACAGAAAAACTGCTTGTGGACAGTTTTTGTCTGCACTGATAAAAAAATTTGTCTGCAACTTTCGAATAACAATTCACTTAAAAAAAAATTTCTGTATCAAAACTAAAACTAATACTTTTATTATTTATATTGTGCTGTGTCAAACATTGCTATAAAATATTTAATTGAATGAATACACACAATTGTTTATACTATATTGTTCTTCAGTAAAATTGTATTAATGTATTGTTGCACAAGATCACCACTGATGTTAAGTGCCCCCCCCCCCCCCCAAATCAGCGTTCAGGCTTTTTGAGTGTAAGCCATTTTTACCCCTGATTACACGCAAATTTTGTAGACAGACTATGAAATTTTAAAAGCCTGTTGCAGACAGCTACAAAACTTTCTGCCACTGGGGTTCTGAATTAATGTGTATTTACATTTTGTAGAAAATTGTATTATTATTTTTTTTTAAATATATTTAGCTGTTAGTTTTGAGTTGTCTACTTGCCAAGTTTTTTTCTTTTATATATGGACGCGGACGGCTCATTGTAAAAGTGGTGTAACTCCATATTTTTTAAATATGTATATTTTTACTTAATTGTATCACATTTTGTCACACCTTTCATTATAAAAAAGAAAACTCCAATAATTGCACTAAAGACCCATAAATGGCATTACATTTTTTTCTCACAAAACTAAAACTTCAAAATATTCATTATATAAATGAAGTTTCTAAGTTATTTCAAATTATTTTTAATAGAATGTATAAATTCTTATAACTATCATTTGTATTTAACACAAAAATTGATAATACTTACTGAATCTTGACGTGATGTTTCTTTCTACGCATAAATTTGTAAAAAGCTCATTATTTCAAAATCAAATTCCAAGGAGATAATTCACTTTTGCAATGAACGATCCATATATTTCAGTTGTACTAAAAGCAGTATAGCATTTTTTTTTTTTTTTTTCCCTCTTAAAATCTGGAGTGATTCCACTCGACTAAATTAATTAATAATTGTTTAAATAAATTAAGAGGTGTCATTAAATAAACAAAAGAGAAAATTAAAGAGTGTGTAAGTATTTTTCTCTATGTAGTATGTTCTTTAAATTAACTTAATTACCCTTCAAATATTTTAAGCATAGATCATGATGATAAAAGAAATTTTTGTTGTGTTCCTGTAAAAATCTATTAATGCTAAACTCACTAAAATCTATGCAGATCATGTGACGTTCACCTATAACAATTATATAAATTTTCAGCTTAATCGAATGAGGCATTCAAAGTCTATTATACTTTAAATAATTTGTGCCCATATGCCACAATGCTGAAGAATTTTTGTGTCACTCGTGTTATCTGTCAGCTTTTAAGAAAATGCAACCTTTATCGATTAACAGCTGAATAATAGCATATTAAAATTTTTAGAAACAAAAAAGTTTGTTACTGCCAGTTAGTAGCGTATATATTTATTATTGATATTGAATAATATCGTCTTGCAGATAGGAATTAGCTCTCTAGTGAAGTTTGTTGCAGGAAACAGGAAAAAATTCTGCCACAGAAGATATATACATTTTCCAAAAAATTCTTATTTTTTTCTTTTTAATTCCACTTTCTCATACTGAAAATTCACATCGTTAAATTAATACTTATTTTCAAAAAAAGAAAAAATTATTACAATTTTTACTTTAAAAATGCAAAATAACTAATTGCATTTTTCTTATTTTTAGCTGAAAGATAAAATACTAAAATTTAAAAAATTCAATTTTTTGAAAATGAGTACTAGTGTAAACCTTCTGAATGTGAAAACTGAATTTAAAATGAAATAAAATTAAAAAATTAAAGACTTTTTCTATTAGCTTGATTCACACTGAAATGTATGAAAAAATCAAGTGTTGCCACCTAAATTTCATACTTTAGTTAATTTAAAAAAAATTAATTGTCATGTCGAAAAACTGTTTACACCCCTAGATTCAGAAAAATCGCCCCTTCCATTTGGTACCGAATTTGTAACGAGCCACATACTTTTTTAAATGACTGAAATGAATTAAAATGAAGTGTTTCCACCTAAATTTCATACTTTAATTAATTTTAAAAAATCTGTGTCAAAAAATTGTTTGCACCCCTTGATTCAGAAAAATCGTTTTTTTTATTTAGCACCGAATTTGTAACGACAGAAAATTCCAAATTTATTTTTCCCCATTTCCATTTTTAACCAAGATTCGGCAGACGGTTTATGACAGAGAATGTAAGCTAAAAAAAAGTCTTTAAAAATACATTAGGTAGTGAGTTATCCTATAAACAAATTTTGCCACACAGTTGCATCCGATTTTATGACTGAAGACGGAGAAATTGTAAGAGGGAATATACCTCTTACAGTATCCAGGTAAGTAGATTTTTTTTTTTTTAATGCCACATTATCAAAGTTTATGTTAACTGTATTCTGGAGGTTAATGTACAATTGAATGAACTACTTAAAAATATCCGCTTGCCACATAGCGGCTAAACAAGATAAAGTGGTGACTTTAACAATTTGCTACCCTCTCATGACCATCATAAAAATTAATATCATTCCACTGTCTATGTAAACATTGTGCATTTCTGAAATTAAAAATAAATTTAGTCAAGTGACATCAAAATATCCCATATTTCAGAATCAGTCAGCAAAAATATGGCATATTTCTTAAATTATACATTAAAAAAGCAGAAATTTCATTGATTTCCAGTTAAATCTTTTCTATATGAAATCTGTTTTTAAAATATATACATATTGATTCTCAAAGGGGAAAAAATGTACCAAATCAGTGCTGTTGAGTTAATATGAGAGAAAGCTTAGTAAGCAAACTTCATAAATAGATAAAACTTGTAATAATTGCTTTGGATCAAAATAATTAATCTTGACCCATCATCTTTAAACAGAAAGTAGGCACAAATGAAGTATAAAAGCAACAACATACTTGATGCTTTCACGCTGCATTTGCACTTACACTGCTCCACCTAATAAAGGGTCGTGCTCCATTATTTTGACCAGAAATGTTTGTTGCAGGTTTTTTCAAATTTATAGGTTTTTAAATAAGCATAAGCAAAACAAAATACGGCAGGGGGGGGGGGGGGAGGGCTAAGGGCATATTGATTGCAATAAAGGAGGAATTATACAACATCTCTTGCACTGTGACAATCGCAAAAACATTATACAGTAGAACCTCGATCCATCCTTTTTTTGTTGAGGTGCATGAAAAAAAAAACTATGAAAGCACTAAAACGATAAATGCAGGTTGTCAAAACATGAAGAAAACAATGTTTATAAATTAATACACACAATGTACACAGTACACTATTAATAAAAACAAATTTGTTACTTTCCAAACTGTCAAAGAAATAAATCAATGTTACAAAACATTAAGTAAAATTTATTTTTAAAAATGTGTAATTTTATATCAGGTTTTTTGTTCATTTTATCAATTAAACAGGAATTTTTCCAGATTTACAACATTTTTCTGATCCTTTTCTGTAATATATAAAAGTTTGTACATTTTCAAATGCCAGAATTACGTTTACGTCATCGGTGTGAAAATTAAACTCTGTTTCTTCACTATTATTTTCAGTTTTTGAAATCACATATTTCTTCTATGCTTTAGGATACCACATGTCGTCTTGATTAATGCAAATATCACTAAATTCTGTACCCGACGCATCCCCTACCTCTGCTACATGCAACCACTCTTCATCTGTATTATCATCATCATCATCATTTTCTTGCTCCCCTGTTTGATATTTTTCATAATTTTTTCGCATGTAACCGCATTTCACGAAACAATTTTCTGGATTACTGAAGAGGCTACATCCTGCCATGTTGAAATTACAAAATGAATAGATGATCCAGAGACATGGCATCGCAATTTTAATCCTCCATATATATATATGGGGAAAAGAGTTTTTAGGATGAAAGAAGCAATTCCAATTTGCATGCCATATGGAACTGCTTGACCTTCAGAGGAAAATTTCTACAAGGTCAGGAGAAAAAATTTATAACGATGAATGCAGGAAAATGACTTTTTGAAGCATGATACATGCGGGTTTCGTTAACATTATTTAAATATATTTATGCAGGGACCATAGAAATAAAACGATCAATGCAGGAATGATAGATCAGGATTTCACTGTAATATCAGATCAATTTCAATGCACAAAAAACCTCTAATCTTTGATTTTCTGTCAACTAATCGAAACAGTTTATGTATACTACAGTCAAATCTCGTTAATGCAAATCTGAAGGAGGATAAAAAATTTGATCATGCTATCAGTAACTAACCTTAATATAACTAAAATAATCTTCATTTTGACAAGGATTGTGGAAGCAGTTCACATTAATGAGGTTAGACTGTATAACTTTTTGATTGTATGAAGAGCAAGTTACTAATGAAAACTATTTTTCCAAAAATAAGTTTTCAAACAGATTTTTTTTTTTTAACAAAAAAATATAACTTCTCCCTTTTTTTTAAAAAAAAAAAAACAGTTAACTTTCTGTCTAAATAAGTAAGAGAAAAAAAAAAAAAAAGCATGAAATATACTTTTAATGAAAATTTCAGTTCAAAATAATAACGAATCAAAGTCAGAGACCCTCATTGCCAACAGCTGAATCCCACATTATTGTATAAGGAAAAATGTTATAAGTATTAATGATTTTTTTTTTTAATTCTATTTTCATTATTAAAATATATAGAATATTTAAATTTGCCTTTGTTTTTCTCAAAATTATTTCTTGAATTTTTAATATTTCCTTTTGAAGCTATAAATTGAAAAAAAAAAAAAAAAAAAAAAAAAAAAAAAAAATGAACAAAGTGCCTTTTTGCAGTTATTACTTCAAAATGAAATATTTAAAAAAGTGTTTTTGGAAAACAAGAACAAATTTCACAATTGTAAATTTTAAATATAGAATTAACTAGTATGTTGTGGCCACCACAAGACTTTCTTCTATATTTTCCTATACATATTCAATCAGTAACAATATTAAAAAAAAAAAAAAAAATGCGATTTTTTTTTTTTTTTTTTTTTTTTTTTTTTTTTTTTGTTAAAAGTAAAAAAAAATCGATAACTTTGTTTTAAATTATCACAGATTTATAGTTCAACCATTCGTTTTAAAGGTATTGACGAGATCTTTCGAATGATATCCATCTTCAAAATTTACCCCCCACGGGGGGGTACTTCCCCCCCAGGGGGGGAAGCGATGCCCCCCCATGCACAAAATTTTTTTCCTAGTTACGTACTACTATTATCAATAATTCATATTAATTTTACAATCACAAGTGTAAAATAACTCTTATTATGCACATTTATACGATTTTTTGTCCTATTCTGCCATGTTAAAAATTTAGATAAAATGCTATCACAGCGCCTCCTGTTGAGCTATTCATCCCCAAATATAATCAGCACCAGTTTATGTCGGGGACCAACTAAATACCAAGTTTGGTAAAATTTCGTTAAAAAAAAAAAAAAAAAAAAAAAAAAAAAAAAATACGATTTTTTTCTAAGTTTTTTTTTTGTTAAAAGTGAAAAAATTCGATAACTTTGTTTTAAATTATCACAGATTTATGTTTCAACCATTCGTTTTAAAGGTATTGACGAGATCTTTCGAATGATACCCATCTTCAAAATTTAACCCTCCCGGGGGGGTACTTACCCCCCAGGGGGGGAACCGATGCCCCCCCATGCACAAATTTTTTTTCCTAGTTAACTACTACTATTATCAATAATTCATATTAATTTTACAATCACAAGTTTAAATTAACTCTCTTTATGCTCATTTATACGGAATTTTGTCCTATGCTGCCATGTTAAAAATTTGCATAAAATGCGATCACAACGCCACCTGTTGAGCTATTGATCCCCAAATCTAATGGGCACCAGTTCATGTCAGGGTGCAACTAAATACCAAGTTTGGTTAAATTTCATTCATTGGTTCGTGAGATACAGCGTCCACAAAAAAATGATACAGACACACAGACAGACAGACAGACACACAGACAGACAGACAGACAGACAGACACACAGACAGACATTTTTTAAAAACTATCAATTCGTGTTCAGGACATCCCAAAACGTGTAGATCCGTCAAAAAACGGAGGTCGAAAATTTTCGCGAATCCAATACTTTCTCTATATTACATATAGAAGAAAGTAAAAAGAAAAAAAAAAAATCTCATCACAATTTTTTCCATAGAATAACATGGGGTTTGGCAACCAATAGTAGAGAAGTTGTGCAAGATAATTAGCAAGGTATGTCTCGGATCATGTAAGGGTTAATTCCATTAAAATTCTTTTGATTTTTATTTATCTTTGCTTTTTTTAATTTGCTCTATTTTTAACAGTTGATAATACTGGATGATAGATATAATTCTCTATTAAAAAAAAAAAAAAAAAAAAATAATAATAATAATCTGGAGGTTATTTTTTTTACTTTAATTGTAACACCTACTATGAGATTTTTCAAGTTCAATTCAATTTTAGATATTTTAAGCAAGTAAAGAAATATTGAATTGTTTCAACAGGATCTCCAGTTACAAGTTATGATATCATTCATTCTATCTATTAGACTTCCTTAAATTTTATTCAAAATTGAGCTCTTTATTTATTTAGACAATTTATTGTATTTCCTGTTGCTTGCATAAAGAGTGATTTAAAACAACAAAATTGTGTTTTTATACATAAGGTTTTCTCTAAAAATTTTTTAAATGCCAATTTTGTGATTAAAGGTATTTCTTAAAATGTTTTGCCCCCCCCCCCCCCCCTTCTTTTTAAATTATTATTATTTGATCGAATATTTAATGAAGATTATGACAAAATTCTGACTTTCCACATCACTCTTAAAACCAGAGACCATAAAGTGACTTAAATCAGAATTATTGCCTGACTTTGAAAAGCATTGCTGTATTATTATTTATCAAAAGAATATTTTGAAAACAGATACAAGTACAGTAGTGCATTAATTTATCAAATTATTTTTTAGGCTTTGAAAATTTTTCGGAGAAATATAGTGGAAAATGTTTCACCCCAAATCACTAGTTGAGTTATAGAATTTTCCAGAATGATTAACACATTCGCTGCCGATCTCATGCCAGTACGTAATGTGAAATGTTTCAAATGTCAGTCCCATGAGATCGGCAGCGAATGTGTTTGTTTCTAGTGCAGAACTAACTCAAAATTTCTATAAACTACTAACAAAATTCTCAGTGAATTCAACTTCTATTCAGACTTTGTGTAGTGCAGGAGAATTTTTGAAGTATATATGTTCATTTGATAATGAAGAGTTTAACAAATCTAACTACAATATGTGAACAGAAGTAAATAACTCAAATGTAAGCAAAATAACATTATATTATAGCTCGTGGATTCTGTCTAATACATGCATGAAGGTGCTTGGCTTCTGTTCGCAGACCATCACATAATTTGATATCAAATTAGCATTATGCACTAAAAGATTGTGGATGTAATTGTGTCATAATGTAATATGTTAATTTACTTGAAATTTGAGTGAACATTAATAATTGCTGTAAAATGAATAAAATTAAATATAGGAATGGGAATTTTATTTTAATGAGTAAAGTATTGGTAAATAGATAACTATAATTTATTTAAATAAGCTGCAGTTTAAAAATGAAGTTTTATTTATAGTAAGAGAAGGATTTACTGATCATCCAAAGTGTTAAGGGTTAGGATAGGGATGTTTACCTGAATAACGAGTATTTGATGCTGCTATGAATGATGACCATGTTTGATGCACCTAGTATAGAGGACGATTATTCTAAAGGCTTGGAAGGGTATCAAATTGACTGACAGGTTGTTTTTGGTAATCATACAGTCATTCTGCCTTCCCTATCACTTATTTTTTTTAACATTGTACTCATTGAGTCATCATGTGCAAAGATTCTTCCAATGTCACAAAAAACACGGTCAAAGCTATAAATATGAATTAGACTACTTAATTTCACAAATGTTATTTAGTTTGCTAATAATGAATGTTGCATAATGGGATAGTTGAGTTCTAATAAAATGATAGAAAAATATGCTACCATCTGTTAGATTAGAAAATATAAATTTTAGAATTATTAACTCCGAATGTTTCTTCTAAAACTACATATGGGATAAAAGTTCTTATATATTTGAAAAGATCTATTTTACCATTGAATAAATTCTTTTAGTGATTATTTTTCTATGATTTTCTTAAGGAAAGAAGATTTTATTTTACGAGCCTAAACCTAAAAATTTCTTTTATGATGATGAGTTTTAATTAGAAAATTCAAGTAATGTAAAATCAAGTAAAATATAAAAATTTTAAGAGAAGATGTAATTTTACTTAAAGGTAAAATTATCGAATTTTTCTTGAAAAATAGTTACAAAATTGTGCAAGGTATCAAATTTTAAAAATCTGAAAACTCCTTTAAAAAGAATCAAGTTTTACTTGTTAGAAATGGTAACAGATACATCCTATGACGTTAATATCTTAATTCTTATAAGAAATATTACATTGAAAATACTTCTAATATAAAATTATTAAAGAATTTTTACATACATTACATTTAGAGTGAATATTTTTTTGTTGAAAATCAGTTGCATGCCAAGTGATATAATTGTAAAATCAAAATTAAGAATGAGTTACTCCCTCACAAAATACACTTTCACTTAACCAAATCTTCTTTTTCAAATACTGTTTAAAAAAAAAAAAAAAAAAGGATTTGCTTAAGTCACTCTTGTGGATTACTGAATAACAAATCTAAAGAAATTGGAAAAAATTGTTCTATTCCTAACATAAAATTATAATCAATAATTGTATTTATTTCAACAGTCATCCAACAATAAAGTTTTAACTGTGTGTTTTCTCGATGGAGTTATTGAAGCCTTTCAAATTGGATGCTAACTCAGCAGCATAGATATATACTCTTTATTTAGATAATTCAACTCATAACAAAAACTGAATTTCCATATTTTATCAATTCATTTATATTGCATATCCACACCACAAAGAATATTTCTGGTGTGGATAAAAAAAATAAAGGGTCAGGGATTTTATTTTGAAGAAAGTAACTTAAATATTGTGAAAGTATGAAAGTAATATTACACAAAGTTTTTTAAAGAATAAACTTATGTATTCTAGTAAACTCAAAATGTAAATAAAAAATATAGTTTTATTAAAATGTTAATTTTTGCGAGTAAAAATAATAATTATCCAATTAATTAAACAAAAAATGTGTAAAATATGACAAACAACAATACAATTTACATATTTTCAGAATACTTTGGAGTTTCAATGAAAAAAAACTAGTCTCATCTATTTTCAGTTTTATTATATATGTGAAAAGATAACATTAAAAACAAATAGCATAATAGGAAGGTATAACTCATAAATGTGTTTTAAAGCTTTCCATATTGCTTTAGAAAATCTTTTGGATGCCAAATTTTCAATCCAGTACCGTAGTTTTTGTTTACATTGCGAATATGCAAACAACCTTTTTTACATCGAATTGCAATATTTTACTGTATTAATTACTAGCATATGTCTTAAGATTTTTGTAACAGATTACACGTTTACACTGCCGATTCAGGAAATAACTTCATTGAGCTTGGTTGAAGTATTTTAAATTTTTAACACGATAATTAAAAATACATATCCACTGTTTACAACACTGCAATGATAGACATATTTAACTCATGGAAATTAATCGATGCTAGAACAAAATCAATAAAATCCTCATGAATTGCACTCAAGTACCTGTTAATAACTATTATTTATGGTTAATGTGAATCAAAATTTTAAATATTTACTAAAAAATGATTTTCAATTTAATCACTTAACACATGTGTATCAATGGGACTTTAAATAGACACCCGACACAATAACTTAGACTTTTGTCCACCAGAGGGCGTATTCGAGCTCTAGAGTTGCGAATAGCAACCTTTTTTTGTGGCAAAGATAACTCATAAAAAGGTCATGTGAATGTTGATCTACAGGAAGCCAAACTGGCCAATATTGAAATTTACTCGCCATGCTCTAAACTCTGCTTTTTATTAAACAGACGATATTTCCCCTTTTTCTTTGAAAGTTCTTTTTAAAATTTTTATTTCACTTTAAAAGTTAGATTGTTTTGATTTTAAAAAGAATTTTGTAGCAAGAAATAGTAATTAGATGTACTTTAAAAACCCTAGAAGTTATGTAAAATAAGGATTTCATTTCTCAGGTAAGCTTCTTTTTAATATTTTATTATTTCGTTCTTTTTAAGTAATTATTTTTATGAAATGCTTATAATTGCTATACTTATAATAACAGGAGACTTGGCGTTGGAATATCAAAACCCGAATAAACTACTACGTCAGAAACGCCAAAGAAAAGTATTTGAGATGCATACAGTTGTTTCGGTAGCCTTAAGCGTACCGTCTTCAGTGCAAAAAGAATTTTGAATCTGGAGAAGTGCTCATATATATAGGAGAGGGACCGAATTTAGTTCAACCAATAGGATTACGGGAAAGGTGGGGAGTGTGGCCAATAGGAATTTAGGAATGTTAGCTGTGTAAACAGTAGAAAAATTAAGAAAATGTGGACTGAATGTAAAATTTCCAACAATCGGACAAATAGGGAACAGCGAAATCACAATTTACAAGGTTTTTAAAATTTTTAAATATATGAAAAGCTTCAAAGAAATCGAGTTCATGAATGGATTTAGGTCTGCAAATTATTTTAGCTGAATTAAATTTAAAATTATGATTTTCCTCCCAGCAATGTTTAGAAATAGCCGATTTATTGGTTTCTTGTTTGGCGTTTCTGACGTAGTAGTTTATTCGGGTTTTCATAATTGCTATACTTATTTCTCTAAATTGAATTAGTTTAACTATATTATATCTTATATTATTTCAAAAATGTCCATAATTATTTATGAGAGTTAAAACGAGTATAGACAAACCAAACTTATAAAAACTTTTGAACTTTGTTAGATGTTAATAACAAGTTAAAAATAAATTTCAGCAGCTGTAATATTTTACACTAGTTTTGCTTGTTGTATCTTTTAATAATAATATATATATTTATGTTCAAAACAAAAAATTGCCAATAATTCGATAAATGCCAAAAAAGGTAACCTTTATCAACATTCACATGATTTCATCTTTGCACCTTTTCTTATATTCCCTTAATAATGGAATGCTCCGTCCACTCTTATAATAAGTCTATGGTGTTACTTCGCTGACTGATTGAAACATTGACAGAGAAACTATTAAAAAATCTCGCCAACCAATCAGATTGCAGCATTGTTACAACCCTATACCCAGCATTTCTAGATTTTTTAAACCAAAACACATATGCGTCTAAGGCTCCTATGATAGGAGCTGACGCAGTGTTCGCCATTATTCAGCCCATCTGGGAAAATGTTGGCGGTAGAAAAAGCTAGGTTACATGATTAGCGTTGTTATCGCCTTTAAACTTCTACACAAATCATGTGAGCTAGAACTTCTTATCACGAAACAAACAAGTTGGCAATTTTAAGAAAATCGCCAACATTCTCAAAACTGCAACCCTTCACGTTAAAAGAAATGCAATTTTAAAGTAAATTTTAAAAGAATTTAGAAACAATAACTTAAAACAGCAGTACATTCATATTAAATTTGTCAAACAACTTTGAAAATAAAATGAAATAAGTTGAAAATAAGGGAAATCTTACGCTACAAAGTTGTGCTGCTGCTCCGAGTATCCACGAGTCACATCAGCAATTTATAATCTACTTTTTCCTTCTTTCTGGATTAGAAAAAAATATAAACAGGCGGTGCCCTTTTCTGGAGTGATTCGTGCAATTTATTGCCGAAAAACCACCAATAATAAATCGTCAGCCAGTCTTGTTGGCTGAAAAATGGTGGATGCGTCAGCCTATCAATGTAGGAGTTCTAGCCATAACTGGTGTCCAAATACAGAGCGATTATCCAATGGCTTTAAAGCATAAGATTGTTGTTGTTGTGGGGTTTTCTTTGAGACCTGTAGCTACAGGGACTGTTGTCTTAACTGTTCCATAGATTGCCAAGAATTGAAGAGTGGATAAACCACTACGATCTATAACTTACTCGCAGATTTTTAAAAATGATTAATGGAATGCAGGAACCAGAGGGTGGAGTGACGAAAGTTGCTTAATAAGCAAAAGTTTTGCAGGGAAGGAACTAAAGTTCTCATTGTTTAGCAACGCACCATAATAATGAATACGATTCTGCTGATTGCGACCACAAGATAAAAGAATGTGTTCATTGGAATCCATCACATGACAGCGGTCACAAATTCCATTGTCAGTAAGGTGAAAACGATGCAACAGAGCCGGGGTAACGATCATCTTGCAAAGAAGACGGGAGATCAGCACATCGTCCCTTCTATTGTTAGACCAAGAACTAGTAGTTTTGAATGGAGGAATTGCTCCATGAGAGAGCACATATTTACTCTGACGAAAATTGTACGGAACTGTACATCTCTTTGAAGCATTTGGTAGTGTAATTGACAAGATCCTTAGGAGAAATCCAGTCCAGGAGAATGTCCGAGGGATCAGTATTTTTTACGATTCTATCAGCTTTTTCATTAAGAGGGATGCCCCTGTGACCAGGGACCCACACCAGGCGAATATTAATAGCAAAAGATGAGGCACGGCAAATTTTATTGTGAAGCCAAAGTATAATTCGAGGAGACTTAAAGGTGATTGATTGAAATTGAAGGGCAGATAGAACCGACAGGCTATCCGTAAGGATTATGAAGGAAGAGCTTGAGGAAGCAAGTTCATCAATCGCTGTATCGATGGCAAGGGCTTCAGCGGTGAAGATGGAATTTATATGAGAAATCCTATATTTAAATTGGGAGTCAGAGGAGCAGCCTGCAATAGCCGTTAAGGAATGAATTTTGGTCGCATCGGTACCAAAGATATCGTGGCTAGACGAGAATTCTGAGATAAAAGCCGAGAAAAAGGACTGGATGATAATATCATTTCAAAGTCGTGTTCTGGAAAGGGTGGTCGGAAAGGTAAAAGAAAACTTTCCCATGAGCCATGGGCTGAGAAAACTGGAACATTATTAAACTCTCTAAGCAGGAACTAATATCATCAAGCCCATCAATGTCATACGGCGAGAAGTCGAGTTGTGGTTCCTTGTGAGAATCATCAGCTTCATTCAGAAAGCTCTAAAGAGGGGACCAGGTACAAGACAGAGATGACGGATCCAGAATCTGAACGATTGCAAACGAATTCTATAGCCTATAGACAGACCATCAGCATGTTTGTGAAGGAGTGCTATGGGGACCCAGGAGAGAAGACCCAGAGCAGCTCGAAGATCACAATTCTGGAAGACTTCAAACCTCTTGATTAGAGAGGCACTCACCGAGGTCAGAGTAGCATCACCATAATCGACTAAGCCCCCGATAGATGAAGTAAAAATTGTAACTAGGTGATGAGACCTAGCACCATAACTCCTCTGACAGAGGGCCTTGAGGAAGTTAATTCTCTTAAAGGCTCTCACCCGCAGATAGTCTACATGCTTTTTAAAGCCGCCCGGACGAGAAAAGAAAAATCCTAGAAACTTCACATCAACCTACCAATTGATGAGGCCGCCGTTAATGTTAAAATGAAAGTCACAAACACCATTTCTGCGAGAAAAGTTAATAGCATGGCATTTATCCGGCCGAATGGAAAGTTTCCAGTAAGAGCACCAACGGGAAACGTTCTGAAGGGCAGCCTGAAGCTTCTCGCGGCAATAACCTAAAGAGTCAACAAAGCAATAAATAAAAATATCGTCTGCATAGACTAAACACCTGGTATTATAATTCAAGACTTCAAAAAAATCGGATAAAAAGATTGTGAACAAAATAGGACTGAGAACCGCGCCTTGCGGAACCCCGCGCCGAGAAGAATGAGGAGACGGAACCACGCCCCTCCAAACAACTTTAATGTAACTGTCAGACAAAAAATTATGGATCCTATGGAGCAATTTGCCCGTGATACCAATTTGGGTGCCCTTCTGGATAAAGCCATCAATATATATGGAATCATAAGCAGACTGCAGATCTAAGGAGATGCTAAGAGCAAACTTTTTGTTTCTTTTTGCACTCATAATATCCTGGTGGAGCATCATGACAGCCGTTTGGCTGTCCCGAAAGGGAATAAAACCCAAATGTCTATAATTAAGAGACTTATTTTTGAGGAGAAAGGTGGGCAATCGCAAATTATTCGCTGGGCTATCATACGCTCACCAATCTCGCAAATAACAGGGATAAGAGCAATGGGACGGTAGGAAGAGGCCGAGCACTTATAGGCTTGGCAACGAGCAGAATCAGAGCAGAGGTCCAATCAGGTGGGATAATCCCCGTAAGAAGAGAATCGTTATAGATTTCTAGTAACAGCTCAAGAGATTGGGAACCAGAACCAAGATTCTTGAAGAAACGAGCAGGAATCCTGTCCTCACCAGGGTTATATCATTATGAATCTTTTAAATCTGATATAATTTTGATATTTTTTCATTTATTACATTGTGGACTTGTCAGACATTTAATTTACAAACAAGCATATAAATTTTCATAATTTTCTAAAATTGTGCAATAACAACATACATATAAGATTTTTTAAATAAAAAGCATTGTATTTTATTCTTACATTTTGTTTAGTAAGAAGACCAGTTTTTAAGGTATCTAATTTCAAAAAGTTTTCACAGTAGGTAATTAATTGTAGTAAATGATCGTTAAAAAATTAGCTTTAATGAAACAGTTTTTTATAATCTGATTTCCTTTAAACTATTTGAAATCTTATATTTGTTCAAAACGATGCGAAAATGAAGAATCTGGGATTGGCGTGTTTTTAAATATTAATTTAAAAAACTAAAAAATAAAATATCATTTTCATAACTGGTATCGGAGTAAAATATTTTAAATCACTTTAGTCCCAAATTGATGGAATCCGAAAAGAACAACAGAATTAAAAGAAGGTTCTCTTTTTTATGTCAAGTGACGAATTCGCAGATAGTCGACGCTCCGATCTGAGTTTCAGAATCAACAGTTATTATGACTATTTATTAATTGATTAAAATAATGCATTTGCGTTAATTCATTCCTTTAATTCTACCACCTTTTCCGTACTTTTCTTTTGTAATGGCCCCATGTATAACACTTTCTTCTTATAGTACTTTTAATAGTATTTTCATAATTCTATTATAATATTTATATAGTCTTTTATATATTGTTCTTCATATGCTCAAAAGTTTAGCAAGATTTGCAAACGATCAGTTTTTTTCAATTTAAAAACTTATCTCTAGATAAAATGTTTTCAAACATTGGGCATTTAAAGAATTAGGTTTTCTTCATGTTTTTCAGTGAAGATTGGTTTAAAACAACATTTAACTGTAACAAATTGAGCAAAATTAATAATGTTTGTGATCACCCTGTATCGTTAAGAAAAAGAAATGATCTGTAACTTTAGGATATGTTAATACAGACCCAGTTCAATTTGAGGATGAATTTGTGTGACGATAGCATATTAAGTAACGAAGATATCAGCCTTTATTTTAAAACTCAAAAAAAAAAAAAAAAAAAAAAAAAAATAGCAACATGTTTTTTTATTTATAATACACAGTTTTTAACGAAAACTATTCCAAGTTTCAGATAAGTTGAAAAAACGCTTTTAAAACAATACACTGAAATCGAAATACAAATATCTTAAATATCTCATGAAATATGAGCATTTTTATGAAAAGCGTTTTCACGGCGTATGTGTGAAAGATAAAAAAAAAAAAAAGAAAGAAAGAAATGCATAGGCTGAAAGCTAGATATATATAGGACAACTTTTGTCAAAAGCGCATTTGAATAGAATAAAAATTAAGCAAATTATACGAAAATCAACGTGCTAGGTTTTAGATATTTTCTAAGAGTTGAAAAGGGGTTTTTCACATGCCGCGTAATTAATTTAAAGATCCAATTATTTTAACCACTTACCAAAAGTTCTTTTTTGTGAAAAACCTCTTATAAACTTATAACTCTAACATATTTTTGGTTATTTACTAAGATTTGTGAGATGATAAGGGGTTTTTCACAAAAAAGAACTTTTGCTAAATGGTTAAAGTAATTGGATCTTAAAATTAATACGCAGCATGTGAAAAACCTCTTAAGAAATTTCAACTCTTGGAAAATATCTAAAATCTAGCTCGTTCTCTTTCGTATAATTTGCTTAATTTTTACTCTATTCAAATGCACTTTTGATAAAAGATGCCCAATATATCCAGCTTTCAACCTATGCAATATATATATATATATTTTTTTTTCCGCACATGCGCTGTGAAAACGTTTTTCGTAAAAAAAAATGTTCATATTTCATGAGATATTTGTATTCCGATTGCAGTATATTGTTTTAAAAGTGTTTTTCAAACTTATCTGAAAGTGGGAATAATTTTCGTTAAAAGCTCTGTATATTATTGTTACAAAATTGTAAATAATTATGTTTATTTTTGTATAAATTCTTTCAAAGAGGCTTAGTAAGTTGATAAAATGCTAATTTTGTGCATTTCTAGTCGTTTTAGCGTTGAAATAGCCTTATTTCCCCTTAAAAACGCATTAAAAAGCCCCAATGAGGCAGGTAATGGATTTGGCGCCAAATTTGGCGACTTTTCCCACCTTGGCGATTTTTTTGGCGACCTTGGCGAGAAAATCCTTATTAGGGATATACCAAATATGGAAGCTCTAATCCCATTGGCTGATGAGATATGGAGATTTCTGGAACGTTCCACACTTTTCTAAAGAGGTATATAAGGGTTGTTTTCTTCGCCAAGGCTGGTCAGTTCAGTTCAGTCTAAGATCAGCTTCTGTCTATGTTGCATTGCTTTGAGCCTCTTTGAAAGAGACTTGCTTTAAGTGTTATTGCTATACAGTTTGTACTATGGATTTGCTATTGACAGCTGTTGTTTAAGCTGTGTTTACTGGTTGAATTGAAGCTGATACTTGGTTTATAGACCTCTATTTTTCTGGAACTTTCTGTGAATAAATTACTGAATTTTTGTAAGTTTGGCCTTTCATTCTCGGACAACTCACGAACCCCCAAGTACGCAACATTATATACACTATAAAAAACATGCTGATTTTTTTTTTTTTTTTTTTTTTTTTTTTTTAAGTTTTAAAATAAACGTTTATAGCTCCGTTATTTTATATGCTATCATCACACGAATTCATTCACAAATTAATCTGGATCTGTATTAACACATCCCAAGGCTACAGTTCAGTTCGTTCACTTAACGATACTGAGTGATCACGAACATTATTGATCTTGCTCAATTTGCTTCCTGTCCCCTAAATGTTGTCAAAAACTTATCGTTTGCATATCTTGCTAAACTTTTGAGCAGGAGTGTAGTACTTTTATAATAATTTTATAGTTGCTCTATAGTACTTTTGTTTTATAGCGGCCCCATACCAAGTTTTCAACCTAAGTGGACACGTAAAATATTTTTTGTATTTTTTAATGCGTAATTTACTGTCGATGTGTTAATTCCGAAGTATTATGGGAAAAAAGCGAGGAGAAAATCTTTGCGTAAATACGATCACTTTCATAGATATCAATGACTCTAAATTAGTTTTACCAAATATCATTAACGTCAACCATCTTCTTTCTTCCATCAATATATTGACTTAACGTTTTCATGCAGCAATTCTATAGAAATGACTCACGAAATTTGTTCAAACATATATTTATTGTCTTACCCCAATATACCACCATCTGATATTTACCAATGTCTGGTTTCCGTTAGTAAATGCAATAAACCAGCTTTTGGAAATGATCTTTTGCAATTAATTTTAATGATGTTCTAAGAAAGAGTCCCATTTCCCATTCTTAGTTAAGTTTGCTGTTTGAAAAGCGAAATTGAATGAAAAAACGAATATCTGAAGATATTATATATTGCAAGTTGAAAACATGCGCCAGTAGAACTGAAAAAATCCACTCGCTTTTCGTCACATGTCAACTAAATAAAAGAAGCGACTTAAAAATTTAAACGACTCGCCACTTTTTTGACTTATGTATGATAATCATGTGAAGGAATATCATTAATAGGCCACGTATAAAAACAGCGCATATTTCTCCAGTTAAACGCTAATTAAGTGAAATTGGAAAAAAATGGTCCCACATTAGGAAAATAATTCGCAAAAATATGACAATTTATGACAATGAAATATGATAATGTTTCAAGAATTAAATTTCCAAAAATCAGAAATTTCGTTTTTTTTTTTTTTTTTTTTTTTTTTTTTAAGGGAAACATTCATTTATTTTATGAATCTGTTTTGGAAAAAAAAAAAAAAAGACGTGAATTTCATCCTATCCGCGATTGTAATGAAATGGGTGCTAAGGTGAAATTACAATAAACATGGTTTAATTCGAATTCCATACAGCCGCCATTGCTTGCCGATATTTAGTTTCACATATATTTATTGAATAAAAATGAATAAATACGGTAAAAAAGATAACACATACTTTTGTGTGCCACAGTGTAACTCCAAAAGATCAAGAAATCCAGAATTGAGCTTCCATTTATTTCCAAATGACAAATTTAAAATTTCAGTTGCTTCGGCTAATGGAAGTAAAGAATTAATCAGATGATTTGAAATTAATATTTGTTCAACTTCAGTTAAAAATCTACTTCCGATCGAACTTTGAATAAACTGAAGTATTTTTTCCAAAAGCAATCAATTTTCCATAATGTAATGGCGGAGAAATTATAGTACGAATATTAAGTAGAATAACAAAAAGAACACTAATGGAACACACGTGGCTAATGTTTACTAACAACTGCAGTGTTCACAAAGCGCCGTCTATCGATCATTACAAACGCGGATTAACCGTAAAATAATTACTTATTTACACAATTATAAGAATAAAATCCTGCAAGCAATTAGCTGCGATATTTTTTATACGCGATATTTTTACTTTCCGAACACTATAGTGAGGAAAGTATTGTAATCATGTCAAAAATCCGAATTTGAGATTTTGATGTTTCTATACGTTTCAAGGTCCAATGAGTCCGTTTTCACTATTTTTGCGATGATATATGTATGTGTGTGTGTATGTATGTGTGTATGTATGTGTGTATGTCTGTGAGTGAACACGCTAGCGTCTAAACGCATTGTTCGAATAAGCTGAAAGTTGGTACGCATATTGTATGTCACCATAGTACGAACCCTATAGATTTTGGTGGATCTAGCACTTATAGTTTTTTTACAGGGGCACAAAGAAAAATTCTTTATCATTACAGCCTATGGGACCAAAATATTAAAAGTGCGATAGCATCTAAACGCCTTATTCAATTGAGCAAAAAATTTATACACATATTATAGGTCACAAATACTCAACCTGTATAGATTTTGGAGAATCTAGGACTTATAGTTTTCTTACAGGGACATAAAGAAAAATTCTTTATCATTATGGCCAATGGGGCAAAATTTTTAAAAGTGCGATAGCGTCTAAACGCCTTATTAATAAAAACAAAAAATTTGTACACATGTTATAGGTCACAGTTCCACACACTGTATAGATTTTGGTGAATCTAGCACTTACAGTTTTTTTACAGGGACACAAAGAAAAAATCTTTATCATTATGGCCTATGGGACCAATTTTTTAAAAATGCGATAGCATCTAAACGCCTTATTCAATTGAGCTGAAAATTTATATGAATATTATAAATCACTGTTGCACTAACTATTAGCATTTTGGTGAATCTAGCATTTATAGGTTTTTACAGAGACACAACGAAAAATTCTTTATCATTATGATCTATGGGCTCAAAGATCAGTAGCGTTAAATAAAACATCGTGTAATATATGGAGAAAAATACTCAAACACTCTATTATGGTTTTCTCCCTTTTGTTTGTTTAACAACTCCTCTTTCTTTACTTTATCTACAAAACTTTTAATTACTCAATGTTCGGAAAGTCGAGTGGAGTCACTCCAGATTTTTTTAATCAGTGGCCAGTCGACAATCCGCCTATTTCGGTTTATTTTAAAATAGAAAATTATTTTATTGCAGATTATATATATATGTATACATATATATATATATATATATATATATATATATAAAGAAAAGAAATCAAGGGTACTTGCTTTTTGCAAGCAGATATCCCAATTACAATCGCCTTTATCCTTATAATTTTTACATTAAGTGAAACAAAATATTCAAACTAAGAATCTGAACTAAAAAGTTTTAATTATTTTAATAATATGGAGTTTAATTATTAATTAAATTTTAAATATGAAATTGCCATTAAAATTTTTATATTTCCACAATAATTTTTTTTTTTCCTATTGAACAGAACTTCTTGTTTTCAGTTCATCTATATATTAATAGGCAAGCATAAAATTTGTAGTCCCTTTTTAACATATTAATTATGGGAGTAGAGGGTTGAAAATGGTATCATTCGAAAGGTATGGTTAGCCGGAAGGTGCGAATACAAATATTATTTTCTTACGATGTCAAGAAGGTATTTAAAAATACATTTATTTTTTATGCATTTTCCCCCATTTTTCCCTTTTATACACGTATTCCTTTACATTAAAAAATACCTAAAAGTAGAAAGTTGTTAAATCAGGCAATTTCACAAAGCTCAAATAAAACCATAGACACAGTAATTTGTATAATGTAGCATCACTATACGCAAGCGAAGTGATGACGTCACTGTCTGTCCAAGGAGCCATGAAAAAGATTTTCTATGTTAATCGTCCATTGGATTTTTTGTAAAAAATTATTAAAAAATAACGGAAATTATCTGCCGATTTTAATTCCGATATTTGGGTATAGTTATATATAAGTTACTGTCTACATGTGTTTGATTGAGTTATTTTTTCTGTAAAATTGATAAAATTTTAATTTAAAATCACAAAACTCCAGGAAAAAAAATGGCAAACTTCCAGTTTCGAATGTAAACATAAACATTTCATTTCAAAGGGTGATATTTAAACAATAAATATTCAACTAATATACTAAATAAAAGGAAAATGGATTTGTTACTAACTGCTGCATGTATAAGTAGACGATACGGAAAAAAATCCGATTTCCGTTTTTTGCTGAATTTACATGTTTTGAGCTTTCTTTACGTTTCAATTAACTGAAATTGGCTACTTATTTTTTAAAAAAGTGTCTTTATTGCTAGCTTTTGTGGGTAGAAGAAGCAAGTAGAAGATACATAAAAACTTTTGATTTCCGGTTTTCGATGAATTTACACGTTTTGAGATTTCTTTGCATTTTAATTAAGTGAAATTAGTGAAATTGACTACTTATTTTTATTTTTTAAAAAGTGGATTTATTATTCTTTCCTCTGAATATATAAGTAGAAAATATAAGATTCAGAAATGTTTTAGATTTTCGGTTTTCTATAAAGTTACACGTTTTGAAATTTCCCGAACTCAATTCGACCATTTTTGAAAAATATCTTTTTTTTTTTTTTCTTTTTGTTCAAGCATTGTACTTTATGAACCGATCGAATTAATTTAACAGAATTTGATACTTGGTTGGTCCTTGGTTTGACATGGTACCTATTAGCTTCTGGGCTGTATCACACAACAAGGGGCGTTTTCACGTTGCGATTTTCTCTCATTTCAGGAAAGGCTAACATCTACAGAGAGAAATATTTATATTAAGTAAAACTCTGCTGATTCAGTTAGAGTGAATATCGGCAAACAATTGCCGCAGCTGTGTTGCAATTGCATTCCGTTTAGGACAAGGCAATAACTTTGCTTTGCCTCGCTTTGCAAAAAAAAAAAAAAAAAAAAAAAATGGTCGAGTTTCGACCACTGGGCGATACTAGTATTATTTATTATGTCAAAATTCAAAATGGTGGTTAAGAAAAATTTTAAGTTCGTATCTGAAATATTTTTTGAACTATCATGCGTGCAGTGAGAAAGCACCCTTGAATTTTTTGAAAAATAATCTGCAATAAAATAATTTTCTATTTTAAAGTAAACCAAAATTATATTTTTAATCAATAAAGTAATGTCATACTAGTTAACACACACACACACACACAAAAAAAAAAAAAAAAAAAAAAAAAAATGTTTGCACATAACATTCATCCTTAAAAAATATATATATATATATATGAAAGTTGATCGAAAATTTCTTCATTTTCCCATTTTTAAAAGAAGGCTGCCACCTTAAAAACATCTTTTTTATTTTTTTTCAATCGGCGTTAAAAAAAAAAGTACACACTTCATCAAATGGTTATGAAAAACTGCATAGTCTGGTATCTGTTTATTAAAACTTTGGGTTTCTAAAATTGACCTTCCACAAAAATTAGTCATCTTAAAATAAATGCGTCACGAAATTTGTGACACTTCATAAAAAGTGGCGAATTTAAAATGGGGTTACTTTACAAAAATATAGATACATTTAAAAAGTTTTATTTATTTATTTATTTAAATCAAAGGAGAAAATTATTTATTTTAGTAATCAGTCGATTATAATGATCAGCGGGCTATAGTAATCAGTCGATTTATTTTAGAAAATTTTAAGGAAAAACTGGTGAGTAAATTTAAAATATCTACCGGCCACCGGCGAGTAACATCCCATTTAAATTTTTAAGTCTAGCACCAAGTAAGAAAGGTTAATCTTATGCGGTCTCACTCAGGGCCTGATTAACGTACGGTCCGACTGGGCCGTGGTCCAAAGCCCAAAATTTCGTTTGCAGTTTAAAAATTTTTGATTAAAAATAAACAAAAATGCTCTTGAAAATAACACTTCATGAAAATTTTACTTTTCTTAAAGCAAAATGTAAAGATCTATTAAATAGGTAATATTTTACTCAAATATGCATTTTCCGGTGAAATACAGAGAAATTTTAAAGATTTTTTCGGAGAGTGGTAAAATTAATAGGTAGAGGGCTCGAATGCGCATTGACCCTGGACTAGTGTTGCCAATTTATAGGGACTTTTATATACAATATCCATCACTAATTTTTTATTGTAATGTTTATCTAATCGTATGTCTCTCTAATCGATTATCATATATATATATATATATATATATCAAACATGATTCTTCAAATTTAGTGGTTATTATTAATTAAAAAAGTCCCTATAATTTGACATTTCTGCCCTAGACCTACTTTCGGCTTGATCGGGCTGTGGCCAGACTTCTAGTAAGTAACATTTAATTTACACAGAAATTTAAAGTGAAAGATGTTTGATATAATTATACACTCTGGTAATATAATTTACATTTTTCTAAAATTTATATGAAATGCCTCCTGAAACTTATTATCGCAACAAAATGAGAAACATCAAAAGTGGTATAGGAAATTTTTCTTGAATGTTTTAATGCTAAAGCGTATGGAAACAATTTGTAAAAAAGTATTAATTTAATGGAATGGTGAAAATACAATAAAGTGAATGTAAAATTTTAGGAACATTGCGAGGCCTGGAAACTTATTTTTTCACGATGAAAAATCCAGATTTGTGGTAGCCGCTTGAATTCCCAATTATAGAGGATTTGATAAACCACACTTCCAAGTTTAGAAATAAATTATTACGAGAGAAACAATTTTTCTTCTAATATGGACTCTAAAGTAATAAAACATCAGATCTCGAAGAACAGTGTTTTAGTGGGTTGGTTGTCGATACTCCTTCCCTATTAGTCGATACTCTTTATTATGGATTTTTACATCAGGCGCGCGATAATTGTTTTGAGAAGAATACCTATCAAGAAAGTGGTCCAGTTAAATAGACATTCGTTTAATTGAGGTAGTAGTGGTGTAGGGATTACAGAGTTCCCAACTTTTATAATTTATTCACGAGCATTTTTCCTTCTTTTCGCCAGAAACTTTGTAGATTATTTCTCTTTAATATGTGACAACGATTAAGTAAGCAGAAAATCATTTTTCAAAATTTCCAGTATGAAAAAGAGGCGGGGCTAAAAATGCTCGTGAATAAATTATAAAAGTGGGGAACTCTGAGGGATTATGACCAACTGTTGGTGCTAGGGATCTAGGCCTAGGTGTAGTGTCCTCCATGATGGTTTTTCTAAGGGGCACGTAATCAAGCGCTTTTTGGAGAACACCACGGAAAGATCTGAACGGTTGGGTCAACCAGCGCTACATGGGATTGAATCAGGCACCTCTCATCTACCAACTTAGCGAGTAGAACTATTCATTTAATTGAGAGAACAAGATGCTGTATCGAGATCGAGGGGGTAATTTTCACTGGTTAAGAAATTGCCGAAATTTGGTCTTAAGCCTTATTTATTTTTTCTTTTTTTCTAACAATCAAACTGAGCTTCGATGGAAAATGTTTGCATTACCGCCCCTGAAAGGATTAACGCAATAATAATGTGTTGAGAAAAAATGAGTGATATATCCGTAATTAATTGTAAAATAGACTATTTATTTATATCTCGACCCATATTTTTTTTTTAAATATTAGAGAACGCACTGAGAAATCTTCTAGGGCGTACCAGTGCGCCATGGATCACCGTCAGGAAAAAAAAAAAAAAAAAGAAGAAGAAGAAGAAAAGACCTACCTAGAGCATCCTATATTCTTGAGCCGGCACTGAATAACTGAATAAGAAAATATCATTTTCTAAGAGATTGAGAAAACTAAGCAATATTAAATATGTCATGTTTTATAGTACTTTTTACTAATACCCTTTAGCTTTAATGTTTTTTATGGGGAGCTCTATAAAACATTCTTTTATTTCAATATTATACATCATGAATTTCCTCCAGTCACATAAATATCTTACATCACAAAATTTGTCCCCCAGTGGCCGAGGGATTCTACTCTTGAAGTTCACAGACGGGAGGCGGGTTCGATCTTCGAGCTGAGCTCATCGGTCAAGCCGTTCCAAGCTCTCAATGTATTTTTCTATTTTTATTTTTTTATTTTCTAGAACTGGCGTGAATGCGGGTTAGGCTTGTTAAATGGCTGTAGCCCCTAGTTTTGGGAAAATTCACAGAAAACTGTGAACGGTTAGTTGTACGAGCTTGACCTAGGATCGAACTTGACGCTTCCCGTCTTCCAGCTCCGAAGGTAGCAATTAGATGTTGCCTTTTAATCGTAATATAACTTTTCACAGAAAAATTTATTAAATTGAAAAACATAAAACTAAAATTGCAAATCACACTTTATATACGATATCATACCTTTTAAATGTACTTATGCGTACGAAATCTGATGGATCAAGGTTAATTCTATACCTATCCTTTTTATGGGAAAACATGATGACAAACAAATACATATACATAAACAATTTTACTGTTAATAGAGGTGATAGATTATCTAATGAGCCAATAGATGGCGACACTAAAGATATTTAAAATATTCTGAATTTCTAAATCATTTAAATGTATTTTATTACTTTCTTCTATATGTAATATAGAGAAAGTATTGGATTCGCGAAATTTTTCGACCTCCGTTTTTTGACGGATCTACACGTTTTGGGATGTCCTGAACACGAATTGATAGTTTTTAGAAAATGTCTGTCTGTGTGTCTGTCTGTCTGTCTGTCTGTCTGTGTGTCTGTCTGTCTGTCTGTGTGTCTGTATCATTTTTTTGTGGACGCTGTATCTCACGAACCAATGAATGAAATTTAACCAAACTTGGTATTTAGTTGCACCCTGACATGAACTGGTGCCCATTAGATTTGGGGATCAATAGCTCAACAGGTGGCGCTGTGATCGCATTTTATAGGACAAAATTCCGTATAAATGGGCATAATGAGAGTTATTTTAAACTTGTGATTGTAAAATTAATATGAATTATTGATAATAGTAGTAGTTAACTAAGAAAAAAAATTGTGCATGGGGGGGCATCGGTTCCCCCCCTGGGGGGGAAGTACCCCCCCGGGGGGGTTAAATTTTGAAGATGGGTATCATTCGAAAGATCTCGTCAATACCTTTAAAACGAATGGTTGAACCATAAATCTGTGATAATTTAAAACAAAGTTATCGATTTTTTTTACTTTTAACAAAAAAAAAAAAACTTAGAAAAAAAAAATCGTTTTTTTTTTTTTTTTTTTTTTTTTTAATATTGTTACTGATTGAATATGTATAGGAAAATATAGAAGAAAGTCTTGTGGTGGCCACAACATACTAGTTTTTATTTTGAAGTTTTGAAGTTATTAAAAAGAGAGAGAGAGAGAGAAATAAATAAAAAAGAAAGTTTAATCTTGAAAAAAAAAGGCTTAAAATATGACTAAAATGACAAAAGAAAAGAAAAAAAGAACGAAATTGAAATTCCGCTCCCCAAAAAAAATTTAATTTTCAACGAGAAAGCCAGCCCCTTTCCTGTTTTTAACTGAATGTCGCTGGGTATCCAAATTTATTCAAAGTGATTTAAGGTAAAATAGTGACGACTCCCCCTCCCGCGTCTCTCGTCGTAAAAAAAGTGTCGTATGATTTTATTTGTTATTCTTCATTTTTTATTTGTTATTCTTAATTTATCTAAGAAATATGAATCTATACCCTAGAATAAATAAAAGTTACTTATTTTAAATGTTTGATAAATAAATAAAATTATTTTAATTAAAGAGAGAGAGAATAAAGAGAGAAAAAAGAAGGAGGTTCGGTCAAAACAAAGGCTTAGTAATGTTTACTCACCATAGAAAACATTTAAAAAAAAAATAAAATAAAATAAAATATATATATATATATATATATATATATATATATATTAATTGCAATTTGGTGCAGAAAAGGCAATCTAGCATGAATAGCTGGATATTGTATACTAATCATAATACAATTTGATGTTTCTGTCTGCGAACAGAAAAAATCCATAATTTTTTAGTGCTGATTGTTGCTTTCATGGAATGTCGATTGATGAAAGGAGGGGGGGGGGGGGAGCAATTGAATATCTGTTAAATTATAAACATATATATGTTGTTTTCAGTTTCTAAAATTTTGTTTATAAATTTTGAGATCACGAATTCATTAAATTAAAAAAAAATTAGAAGCGAAATATACAGGTGGCTGTAATAGAAATTCCATTATAAATACCATCTTGTAGGTGAAATGAGGAGCAGATTAGCAAATTTGGTATGTAGACGATTCATAAGATGTAATCAAAGAATTAAAAAAAAAAAAAAAAAAAAAAAAAAAAAAATGGAAGAAATTGTTTTAAAAAGTCCAATAGGACAATAGGTGTTACTTTACATGGAAAAACGAAAATATAACAAAGAAACTTACTTATGCAGAATGCATAAACCATATTATATTTTTGATTAGTTTTTGACCTCATATTGTTTATTCTTCTTATTCCATTTGCAAATTTGTCATTTTCCAAACAAAGTACCAAATGATTGATATTTTTTAAGCTCTTCATACTTTTTACTCTATGGATAAGAAGGAAATATTGGATTTGTAAAAATTTTGAAACTTTAGTTTTTGATGGATTTACGTGTTTTGGGATGTCCTGAACACGACTTGGCCATTTTTAGAAGATGTTTGTCTGCCGTTACCAAAATTTTGTGGACAATGGACGTTGTATCTCATGAATCAATGAATGGAATTCAACCAAACTTGATATTTAGTTGGACTTTGACATAAATATGTGCTGATTATATCTTGGGATAAACTGCTCAACAGGTGGCACAGTCATCCCATTTTTTATCATGATTTTTAATAAGACAATATAAGTTTCGTTTAAACGTACACATTGAGAATTATGTTTTATATCAATCATTGTGAAATTAAATATATTTTTTAATTAATCTACCATTTCTTCATAGATTTCTACCATTTCTTTTTTTCTTCCTGTGAAATATTTGGAAAAGTCCCCCTCCCCCACTCTCTCTCTGTATGTATATATGTGGGTGTAGGTGTGAGTGTATTTATAATAGTAACTGTGAATTGCGTAAATTTTTCACATGTAGGAGCATCGCTCCCTCACTTCCTTCTGAGCATTGTAAATTTTAAATATGGCTGTTTTTTAAAACAACCCATCATTATCTTTTAAAAGAATGGTTGAACCACAGATCTGTGATAATTTTAAACTAAGATATATATATATTTTTTTTTTCATTTAAGACAAATAAACAAATTAAGAAAAAATTAATCTTCTTTGATATCATCGCCGGTAAAGATAGAAAACTGACTTTCTTTCGACATTTGGTGTTATACTTCTGAGATGAAAGCTATCTTCATTCATCATAGAACATAATATGTACAATTTTAATGAATAATAATTTATTAAATAATTTGTATTGGGAGAATTTGTATAGGAAGATTTAGAAGAAAGTTTTGTGGGGGCCACAAGATACTGGCTTTTAAATTCCTTGAACGCATCTCATGACTTGTACTCATACCAAATTTGATGGCAATCTGAACATTCGTTTTAGCCGAAGTATACTTCTTGTAGCGGAAGTTTAATGATAATAACCTTCTATATATAAAAAGATGTCTGATTTAGAAGTCATAGGATATATTTCGAAAAATTCATTTTATGTAGCATATATCTTGTTCAAAAATTGTAAAATGTATGTGGAAACATCAGATTAATTATAAGTCTCAAAGTTCAGTGTCAAATGTTATAAAATAATAGAAGCATTGAATTCTGATCAGACCTTATGACAAAACAGATAATCAAAATTAACTATCTGATATAGAGACATGTAGCAGGAAAAACATAGGTCTTAGGACAATTTTTTTCTTTCGTAGTATTTCCATTAAAATATTTCAGAAAAAGAAATGGCTAATTTTTTACCATGCTCCAATGCTGCAATCATACTTACTAGTCGTCGTCATATCCAATACTGATGATTTAGGTGTTGACCTTTCCCCCAAAAACTTCAACTGCACTTCTATGAGGCAATCCTTTCATTTGGACCGTAATAATTACAGGCCTATTTTTGGGTTCACTAAAACTTTCAATAAAATCTAAAATCCTCTGTCGAAGATTCCTTTTAAAATTCAATGCAAATGCAGCAATGAACCTGTAATACTATTACATTGAAATTTATTTATTTGTTCATTCAATGTCGCGGTAAGCAAGCTGCAACTACAAGAGCGGCAATATCACTTGTAATTACACGAATAATGTCGGTTTTGGACTTTTGATGACACAGTTTAATGTACACTGTCAAAAAAAAAGTCCTGTTTGCTGCCAGAGATTTTCTGTAATTCAGAAAAATACGTTTTATCAACGTAAATTTTCTGTTGATAAAACGTATTTTTCTGAATTACGGAAAATTTCTGGCAGCAAACAGGACTTTTTTTTGACAGTGTAATATATGTATAGTGTTATTAAAAGTACTTATGATGAAAAAAATTGATTTTAAAAAATATCATTATACTTAATAGTTAAATATTTTTTACGTGAGTTTACAAAGGTATATCTTTGTAGATCGACGTAAAAAAATATGTTCCGCTACACTGGAACTATTGTTATTGCAAACGATTATTATTACATCTGCTTATGCTTTGGTTATAATCTTTAAACTTGACATGCACTTATATATATATATGTGTCATGTGTGTGTGCATAAAAAAGGGTTTATTTAACTGAAAAAAAAAAAAAATCTTGTTATATTACAGAAAATTCCCGATAACAAAGTTGCCAGCAAATATCCGTATTCAGTGTGAAAAATACACTGATAAAAATTTTCTGTAACAGAGAATATTCATGTACAACAAATTTTTTTCTTAGTGCACGCCGCTTCCACCAACCAGGATTGAAATCAGAGCATACCGCAATGTTGAAAGCAACTATATATTACCTCTCAGCAATAGAAGCACAATACGTATTGCTATTCAAGCCCTTTTGAATCCTTTGCTTTTGCTGCCAATTTTCCGGAACCAAAACAGAAAAATATGTAACCACAAGATGAAATCTGTTTCAGTATTTACACATTTTATTTGATTATATTAATTTTTTTTTTTTCTTTTGACAAATTGAGACGCAATTTGAAACCAAATTTCTGTAGTTAAAAAAAAAAAAAAAAAAAAAAAAAAAAAAACGTAAATTTTATGTAAGATGTTTTCAATTTTTTAATACATTTTTCTTTTACAGTGTAGATTTTTCAGCACCTGTAATCTATTTCAAACACTTTTTTTTGTTTTTTTTTAATTGATGAAATGTATAGTATTCGGCTCTTCAGGTGGCATTTACATTGTTCGAGTCTCCTTCAGAAATAAATGACACGTAAAACCTTCTTTTTGTCACTTTTTCCTTATTAATTCCGCCGACACCGTATTTCGCGACATATTATGTCGGATAGGACGGTCGAAAGAAATATAAGACTTGACGTACGAAGGCCACTTCCGCTTCTAAAGATCAAAAACGTGCGTCGGGTCTTTTTTTTTTTTTTTTTTTTTTTTTTTTTAAATAACAAGAAAACCTTGGAAGAGGAAATTTATAATATAGAACGAAACTTCTAGTATCATATTATAAATATAATAATGGAATATTTGTAACGATCAAGCTTAGAAAATGCGAAATGCTTACTTTCTACAACGATTTTGTGTATAATCATAGTTTCCAATTGATTAGTATATAAAAAGCGGAGAAGTTGGCAACTAATGTAATAATAATGAAGATATTATGTAAACGAAATAAGAGAGCAGAATCATTCTGGATAAAGCAGAAACGAGAACGCTATTAAAAATACATAGGCAACTGTATTAGTAGTGTACATTTTAAAGATATTTTCTATAGCTATTTTCTATTAGTATCATTGGTTCTATTAGTAGTATTAGTAGTTCTATTAGTAGTTCTATTAGTAGTATTTTAGAAGTTGTAACTAACCAGCGCTCTGTACCCCAACTAACTCTTAATATATATATATATATATATATATATATATATATAATGAAATCATTTTTATACAAAAAAAAAAAAAGAAATAATAATAATAATAATAATAATAATTTTCCATATAGCTTAAAATGTAAGTGGTGGATGGAAGCTTCAAGATCGACTAGTGAACAATGAATTTTTTCAGAAAAGACAAAATAAAATATGATTTGATTGAAAATGCATATTTAATTAAGAAAAGCTATTTTCTGTTTCATTAAGGCAGTACAAGTACGAAAAAATATATAAACTTTTATTATAAATTGAAAACAATTTATTTGGGAAAAAATTAATGGTTTCAATAACAGATTGTTTTACTTGAATAAAAAATTTGAGTCTTAATTTGTAATAAAAAAAAAAATTTAATCACCCCTTGTGTTACAATCTTATAAATACCAAGGTTCACCAGTCTTTCTTTCAGATATTTATTTGAATTCTCCAGTGTCATTTCCAAAAAATGCAAATCTCTTCTAAAAACTGAGAATAAAATAAACAATCTCTCATGAATATATTGAAGCATTCTAGTCTAATTTTGACTGAAATGAACCGATTTTCGTTTCACATTCCAAATTTTGGAGAATACTGAGCTGCAGGGCTGCCACAGACGATCTTTATTATTATTATTATTGTACAATTATTTCCATATTATAAAATTTATAATAAATTAATGCAGACAAAGTGCAGATTTATCTGTGAAAATATATTATAAATTTTATTTTTTGGAAATAGTGGTACGAAAAGAATAAAAAAAGAAGTCACCTGTGGCATCCCACTGAGCTGTACCCTCCACTGTATCTAGACTTTTGAAGGTCAAATGAGCCAGAAGTTGAAAGGGTAGTGATGATGAAATTTTGTGGTACCAGTGATGGACACCCATACAAATATCATATGTTAGTACAAAATTAAAAATTTAACATAATATAGAATTCTGCATACTTATTTTAGTCACATGAAACCATAGGATACATTAATTCAGTTTAAAATTAATCGAGACAAAGCAAACAAAATTCTATTTCTTTATTCAAAACTACAAGATAAAACAGCAAAATAAGAAAAAGTGCAAAATTTTTTCAGCTAAATTATTCTTATTCTAAGAGAGATGCCAGGAAATACTTTTAATTCAAGGCATTATTAGTAAATTGTTGTAACACCAACTCTGAATGCTGTGCTCGAATTTATGCAAGAATTAGAAAACTTGTTTTCTGAATTTTCTCTATATATTAAAAAAAAAGTTACTGTCACTGGCGTCAAATTTTTTTTTCTGCGAGTGCGACAGTATCTTCTAACGGAGGGCAGGGTCCTTTGCGTCATGAGAGGTATCAATGTGTTCCGAGTACTCCAAGGAAGACATTTCAGCCGCTTAGAAATTTTTATCATTTTAATTAAAGAAGTTATTAACTAAAAACGACAAGTTTATGAAGGTACTCTATTTGCCATTTTGAAAAAAGTTTCTTCCAGTGACGCTGTTCTTCTGTCATGAAGTCATTTTACACGAGAAAATTAAAATATGATCCATGGTTGTACGTAGGTAGGTAGGTTGGTTGGATTTAACGTCGCACCAATACTGCGCTATGGGTAATTGGCGACGGTCTGGGACGCACCCCTAGAGATGTTCCGGAGACATGTCATCACAATTTTGAACCTTCATGGAGGGGATCCCCCTCCGCTTTGGTGATCCCCAGAGGTATAGAGTGGGGATGGGAACATGAAGGACTGTGCGACCACTACAGATTTTATGTGCACCAGCCACCATTAGTGTACACGACGGTCTTTGGCCGGCTCCAGTATCGAATGGGCAATCTTCCAATTACGTGCTCAGCGCTTTACCGACTAGGGTACCGCGGCTCGAAACCATGGGTGTAAAAAACAAAGAAAATAAATATCAACTTTTTTTCTCTACTTTTAGAAAATTAATCTTCTTACACGGGAAAATTAAAATATGATCCATGGTTGTAAGCAGGTAGATAATTAGGTAGGTTGTGATTGACGTCGCTCCATAACTGCGCTATGGATAATTGGCGACGGTCTGGGACGCACCCCCACGGATTTTCCGGAGACATGCCACCACAGTCTTGGTCCTACACGAAGGGGATAGCTCCCCAGCTTCAGTGGCCCACAGAGGTATAATTTTGATGGTAACACGGAGGATATTATGGCCACGACATATTTTACGTGCACCAGCCACCATTAGTGTACACGACGGTCTTTGGTCGGCTTGAGAACCGAACCCACAATCTTCCAATTACGAGCTCGGCGCTCTACTGACTGGGGTACCGTGGTCCAGATTTAAGATTGCAAAAAAGAAATAAAAATGGTCAAATACTAAAGCTGTAATGCAAAATGGTCTATAGTCCATTCATTCTATCGAGAGAACGAAACTAAATAAACGCACGTGCGGTTTGGCTGCGGTGAAAAACCTGGCAGGAGTGCCAAACAGAGTGAATTTCTTTTTTTCTTTATTTGCACTGTTTTGCTCGTACTATTGTCTGATTGTTAAATTTGATAATTTTTTCGTGTGATTTCGTATTTTACCATAATGGAGAGTGAGAAAAGTTCTTTGAGTCCAGTGAAGAAGAGAATTAAAAAAAACCCTTTAAGTAAGGGTGAATAGGATATGATTTTAAACGTTTATAAAAATGCGCTTGAATCAAATCCTGAACTTTCGATTTCTGATGTAGGAAATGAAGCTGCTCGTATAACAGGGGTATGTAAAGCTTCTGTTTTCCGAGTGATTTCAGAATATAAAAAGTGCGATGCTTTAAATTCTCCGAAGAAGACAAAAGTACGTAAACGTATTTCAGAAGATGTAGATGATTTTGAGAGGAACGCTATTAGGAGGAAAGTACACGAATTTTTTTTTTTTTTTTTTTTTTTTTAATGAGCTACCGACTATAGATAAAGTTTTGAAAGTCGTAAATGATGACTCTGACTTACCAACCTTTAAAAGAACAACCTTTTATCATCTTCTAAAAGAATTAAATTTTACATATGCACGAAGATCACGAAAAAGTACTCTCATTGATAAAGACGAAATAATTGTGTGGAGAAGAAATTATTTAAGACAAATAAAAACTTTCAGGGAAGAAGGCCGCAAAATATATTATATGGACGAAACATGGTTAAATGCAGGACACACAGTTAATAAAGTTTGGAAAGACACTGCAATACAATCTTCTAAGCAAGCATTTTTATCTGGTCTTTCTTCCGGACTAACATCTCCATCGGGGAAAGGTAAACGGATTATAATTACTCATATTGGCAGCGAATGTGGCTTTGTGGATGAAGGACTTGACATATTTGAATCCAATAAAAATAAAGATTATCATGAGGATATGAATTCTGAAAAATTTGAAAAGTAGTTTGCCAATATTTTACCTCTACTCGAAAATAACTGTATAATCGTAATGGACAATGCTCCTTACCATTCTAGGAAAGCCGAAAAAATACCTAATACTTCGTGGAAGAAACAGAAAATTGTCGATTGGCTTTTAACAAAAAATATTAAATTTGAGGACGGAATGTTAAAAGCTGAATTATTGCAATTAGTGAAACGAAATAAAAGCAATTATGACAAATATATTGTAGATGAATTGGCAAAAGCGCAAAATAAAATTGTCTTGCGACTACCCCCCCTATCACTGCGAGCTCAATCCCATAGAACTAATTTGGGCACAAATGAAGAACTTCGTTGCTAAAGAAAACAAGACATTTAAAATTTCCCATGTAAAAGATTTGTACATGCAAAGCATAAAAAAAATCGGCGGTGAAGAATGGAAAAAGTGCATCCAGCATGTAATAAATGAAGTAGAAAAGAAAATGTGGGATCTGGATAATACGATAGATAATATCGTCGATTCTATGGTAATTGAGCTTCACTCAAATTCTTCAGCTGCATCTTCTGAAAGTGATTTCTGAGGTTCTCTAAATTTTCTGAGGTGTTCTAAATTTATGATATTAATATTTTTCCATAATATCTGAAAATTGCTCTATATATAAATAGTAAAATAATAATAACATAAAATAAAAATTGAATATTATTGAATTAGTTTTTAAGTATCTCAATTTGTAACTTAAATAGTTTATCCAATTTTCGTAATTAATTAAATCATTATATATTGATGAAAAATAAGCCCCCCCCCCCCAGCACCTTCGGTATACCAGCAAAACATCTCGCACTCTTAAATTCAAAAATAAATAAAAAAAATATCTGGTACTGTATACAAATCTGTATTTGCTTGATAAAAATTGCTAGAAAAAAAATTAAATTCTCCAAATTGGGGATTTCGGCTGAAAGTGAACCTTCTTGGCTATTTTTGTGCAACCCTTTTATTTAGTTTCGTTCTCTTCTTTCGTTGAATAAACTATAGATATTATGATTTTCTTTCTATTAAATATATATATATATATATTATATATTTCAATTTGACATTGAATATGAGGATTTCTATAATAATTTTCTGCTTTTGTCTTGTAATATGCACTATTAATATTCCTTTTCAGTGAAAGAAAGCAGAGAATAGGCGGGTAGAGTTCTGCATGTGTTAATAAGTAAAGTGAGTCGGGGAGGAGGCGAAGCCTCCTTCGTGGGTTGGTGAGCGGAGCGAGCAGGGGGCAGAGCCCCGTAGTAACTTAAAAATCTCCACTACCGATACAGGGTCTACTTTTAGTGCTTTTACCTTAATTTATACATCTTAATATTTATATATGAGGGTGAGAAAAGTTCTGCGTCATAATGCATTGATTGACTATTTTTGAGTTATACATATATATATATATATATATATATATATATATATATTCTAGCGCTAATCAATATAGGCTATTTAGAGATATTAAATTATTAATAAATGAAAGATTAAAGTTACAATTTACGCGTTCTCGCCCGTTAAGTGTCTCGCCCTCGCCCTGGAATTTATGTGTTCTTTTCCTGTAGGCAGAAACCATTACTTATTGCACCAGAACAAAAATGCACATAAGCATCAAATATGTCATTTCTATACACGTGCATTCGTGGTTGTAAGTGGAAAGACATGGATGTCCACCCAAGAAAAAACATCCCCAAAAGAGACATAACTGCTCCCCCCCCCCCCCTCCACTCCGTCTGAATCTCTTTCCCGGGTGTTTGGTGGATAATAACGTGTCCCGTGTTCTCTCCAAACCAAACAAGGTCTAATATCGCTTTGAAAGCTAAACCTAGACTTTTCCACGAAGAAATCAGGCCTACTTTGATCAGTCGTCCAGTGGATATGTTGACATGTCGACATCAAACGATCCCTCCTATAATGTGAGGTGACCGGCGCACAGATGACTGGTCTCATCGCGTAGAGACCACCTTCATGATCATGAAGTCTTCTATACTTAGTGGACGTTGACACCAACCTTCCAGTGGCTCCACCAAGACAGGTTCTCAGTTCAGCTGAGCTTAGGTTGCGGTCCTATTCCTTATTTGTGCATATAACCAACCACAAATATTGGTCATCGGAGCTTGTGGTAGCGCTTGGTCGTCTTGGCATGCCAAATCAGCGCTGTGAAATCGTTGCTAAAATTTACAATACAGAATGGACTCACATTTAGCTATTTGGCCACCTATGTCTGATTTTTACTTCCTCAAGTCTCCTATGGTTCTTTATCGCATTTTCTCGGACAAATGATGCTTCGAGGTCATTGTAACGAATTGGCTATACCAGACTTTTATCTCTCTAACCCATCGGTATCTGCTGGCTTACTTTCTAGTACACATTTTTGTATGTTTCTTAAAAAGGACGAGTTCAGATTGTAACGCGACTAATCTACATATTGCAATTTTATTCATTATTTTTTATTTAGCAACATATTCAAATTTAATACTGTCTGGTTTATTTTTAAACGAGTTATCGCTATTTTTGTGATTTTTCCTTAATTTTTGAAAACCGGTGTAATATATACTCCATTTTAAATTTTCAAGTTTTATTCAAATGCATTATTAATCATCATTAATATATATATATATATATATATATATATTTAATTGTTGTTTAAAAATTGATAGTTATATTACTACCGAAGATTTTTGGAAGATGTTGCTTTAAAATTGATATCTGGATTGACACTGATATCGAAGGTATTTTAAAGCTTTTAATTTAATTGGTATAACGTTACCAAGAGTATATATTAATCTAAAATAGGAAGATAGGGATTCATATAAAACCGTGTTTCTGTGAATTAGGTTCGTTCTTTCGTCCGTTTCATTTTAATACTGAGCACATTTAGTAAATTTGATCTAGTGAGATGATAACTTTTAAAATATTTTCGATACCAGTATTCTCCATTGCAATGGATTTAAATAACTAAAAGTACATATAATTAAAACTAAATTGAAGCAAACAATGAAAATCCCATTTTTTTTTTTTTTTTTTTTTTTTTTCATTTATCCCCAACCTCACTTTTTGTTATTTTCAAATATAAATACTCTCAGTAATATGATTCTTTGAAATGAAAAACCTTTCAAATAACTTCAACCTCAATATTTGCCATTAGTACATTTAATGAACACTACAATGAAACTAGAATTGTATTTCACTATTATCTCTTTTCATTAACTTTAATTGTAAGGGCGCACAGTAATATAACTCCAGCGAAATAGGGATCCTTTTTAAACATCTTCAATATCAATATTTTCCATCATGACTCATCACTCTAATGTGTTAACTTGGGAAGTTTTTTCCTCATCGTAGCCCCTGCGTGTTGATTTTCCCTGCGGTTCATTGCAGGAAAGCCTCTCTCCAGTTGACCATAATATTCTCCCTAAAGAGATAGAAGATGCCACACCCTCTATTTTTCCCCAACTGATGGACACGGGACACATATCAACCCCATTGCGGAAACCCCTCCTTTGCACGTCAAATTGCAATCACTCAGCTTCTATCCGGCATTCCTTCCCGTCTCCTCCCGCCTCTTTATAGAGACAGCGAGATGAAAAATTAAATCGCTCGTCCTCATATTTATAAATTGTGTAATTTAGAGACCGCGGAAAGATCTACGGTTTACATCTCGTTTATTATCATTTTACAGAAATGTGATAGAAGAGGGTCGATTACTCGACCTAGTGTTAAATGAATTTATTTAAGTCTTTGCAAAACAACACATAAAACATTCGTAATAATTTCTCATCTTTAAATTTTCGCAGTCTTTCTTTGTTCAGAATCCGATTAGATCAAGTCGAAGTAGACTCATGTCTGATATCTATTTAAGGCTGTCTCTATAACGTTACAAAATTTTAAATAATTAAAAAAAATGTACATCTCTCTATTCTAATAAAAGAAAAATAAATAAATAAAAGAAAGAAAAGAGGGTTATTGTTACTATACTACTATTCAATTTATGTGTCTGCAATCCTATCTCCTTACAAACAAGACAGTTCTCAGGGTCGCGAGAAACACCGACATTTGTAGAATAATCCAAGGAACATGTTTTTCTTGGTCTGAAATTTCTAATTAACGAATTTACTAATTAAAAAGATCGCGTTACTAAAGGGTTTTTTTTTTTTTTTTTTTGTAAACTTGAAAAAAGCTTCTCCTAAACTTTTATTTATTTATTTTGGACCTGTAGTACCAATTCGAAATAGCGTTGTTTCGATAACGGAAACGCTCTGAATCATTCCTGATTTTAAAATCATCATTCTATCTCTGTAGAAAATATCAGATAAAAAATACTAACAGAATTGAACAATCTAAAATTCACTTTCTTTAACGATTTATTCATTTTTCATTTTTTTTAAACGTATATTTTTACTATTTTTGCAAAAATACTTTACAAAGGACTTTTTCTTTTTTTTTTTTTTTTCTTTTTTTTTTTTGCCTTTTTAAACGTTTATTTAAAACAGTCTCGTTCATGTAAGAAATTGTGCAATCCGTTTCTTAGTTACTATGTTCAAAAGACTCGATTTTTCGATATATATCTATCTTTATATATATATATACATTATTTTCCTCTGTGTGCGTATGATTTTTTTGACTAAACTTAGAAATTTTATCATAACTCCACTTAAACATTAAAATTATACAGACACGACATTATTTCATTATTTAAAACATGAAAATCTGACATTGACAGATTTTAATTTAATGCCAGAGGCCTACTGCTAAACTTGTTAATATCGACAAATTCTTCTTTAGTTAATTCGTGACGATCTAAATTCCATGATAAAGTTTTCATTAAATCAAACCAATGTCTTTCAGCTGCAGATATTGTAACAAATAACTATTATATTGTGAAATTTTGCCCGCTATTATGTTATGATATTTTTACCTTTTGCATTGTACTTTTTACTTTTCACAACATTATTTTTTGAATTTAATCTTTTTATCTTTTACATGTATAAATTTTCCTAATCCTACTAAATTACTTTAATTGTTTTAATGGCCTTTTCTCTTTACTTTTCTTAAAGTTGATGCTTTCCTTAAACAAAAACTATTTACTCTTTATGAAATAGATATACCATCAAATTTTGTTTACACTAGTAAATTGAACTCTGCCTGGATATATTTTTTTTTTTGTTTTCCATACAAATAATTCTAATTTCAAATAAAAATTTATCAAATTATTAACTCTAAAATTCAATAGATTACCACCTTTTTTTTTTGTATATAAGAGATAGCAAAATCAAATAAAGAAACACTAAAAAAAAACTCGAGTATAAATTTAATTCTAACTTATTATTTTTACAAGTAATTTAATATATCTATGTTATCTGATGTAATGCCAAAAGGTTACGGTAAAGGGTTTTTCTACAAAATTATCAAACAATCTTAATCATACAGATCTATATCCAAGCAAGTTCATATCCCTACCTTTTACTAAAGAAAGCATCAGCATTTATTATACTTTTGTACGTATAGTGAAATAAAGAAAATTACGACCTCTTTACTCCTCAGATTGAATATTCAAAACAAATTCAATGAATAATTTTCTTTAATCATAACTAAAATAAAACCGCGTTGTGTAATTTCAATTTTAACCCAGGTAAAAAAAAAAACACCAGTGATAGCAATGTCCAATTGTTACCTATCTTGAAGGACACTGAACAGGTATGAATTAATTAATTTCTTTAATCTATTTAAGTATTTGGAATATTATTAATAAATATATATATATCTCCTATATATGATCTAGACCTCCTTGTTTTCAGTTCTAATTCAAGTCATTCAATTATCAAAAGGAATCGGGCAGTACTTAAATTAAATAAAAAGAAAAAGAAAAAATGTAAAAATGACTTTATTTCTTCATACATCTGGACCTAAAAAGGAAACTGTTAGCTCAATCCTCCTCTGGAATTGCAAGCAACAAAAATTTACTTTTCATGTGTTATAACCACCTACTATCATAGTCTAAATAATACACATAACTCTTTTCTTTCTTTTTTTTTTTTTTACATTACTATTAGCAGTCAGAACACAATTCCAAATCAGAGGACTGAACCAACTCACTGCCCATGATTCCTGACCATTTTTGTGTTTAAAACTCACATAAATTTTACTTGCTAACTCGGTTATTTAATCTTGTTAGGTACTCATTACGAATTACCCTTAATATATTAAAGTTTTACTATAGACTAATTAAAGCATCTATAACCTGCTCAATAACTAAATGAATACCCATCCGTTTAATTATTCATAAAACATACTCCTAAATAATCAGGGGACACTGCTATCGCTGTTATGAATAAAAACAAATATTTATAATATAATTGTTCTACCTGAAAATTTACTTTAAATAATTATAAGATCTCATTATATTCATAAATAAAATAATACAGAAAAATAATCATATCAATAAAATTTATTACGCTTTTCCAAGAAATACACTCTTATTTAATGACAAATAATACCAGCAAGAGAAGTTAATCTTTAGAAACATTTTATTACATATTTTTCATAAAATAATTTTTTTATTTTATATATATATATACGTAAACACCTTTTAATCAATCAAATATCCCTGGATATGCACATAATCAGTTATATTATTATTTCAGACACAAAATATATATATATAAATATAATTCTAATAAATATTTCAAAACTTACACTTATGGAAGGTTAAAGATTCCTCCAGACGTGGTGACACTGTCCGCCGCAGGGGCTTGGTTAGGGCCGTCAAAAAAAACTAATTCAGAGGCGGATCTTCTCGCCGTAGGGCCGTCAAAAACTAATTCATATGCGGATCCTCTGGCCGATTATTTTTTCTATGAGCATCCACGGATGACTAGGACCAGTCCATGGCTTTTCAGCGGTTTTTTTGAAACAACCGACTCGCAGACTCTTAACGTCTAGCATTTGTGATCGAGGCCGTTGTCTATAAAGTTATTCCGTGCCTCCCAGGTCTCCCCTCCAAAAGACGATCGGAGCTTCGTAGACCTGGGTGCTAGGCACTAACTAGGCCTCTTAAATATAATAAGTCTAATCTTGATGGTGCAAAGCTTGCCTTATTTTTAGTACCCAGCATGGTTTAATTCTCTGGACTTATACCGAATTCAAACTGCAACATAGGAGCATCCGTGCAGTGGACCTATTATAGCTGCGGGTCGGAGAAACGGAGTAGTGTCTTTAGCGGCGTAGCATCGAGAGAGCTCCACGGCTACGAAGATTTCTAGGCCTAATATAGGACCTTCGGGAGGAGTACGAAGGGGCGACCATGCTGCTCGAACCCTCAAAACCTTCTGCTTATTCTGGGGAGCCCGCGAGCTCCCCTTCCTTTTAAGAGCTGCCTATTCACATGTCTTGGTACATCGCTGTCCTAACGTCGAAAAAAAAAATTAATTTTTTTTTCCAAAAAAAGCGAAGAGCATTCCAGCTAGTGTTGCCAGCCGGGATTTCTAAATTATTCACTACCCAATGAAAATCCATTCCCTCAAAACAACCACACCTAGTCGTGATTCCCCCACGCGGTGATAGGACACTTCGCCTCAAGGAGGGACATTTCTCACCCCTATGTAATGAAGTAAAAAAAAAAATAAAAATTTCCCGCCCGATGCCCTGTTGTGAAACAAAAACATCTGGGATTTTTTTTTTTCAACTCACAAAATTCCAGAATTAAACTCTGAACTCTCCTGACACTATTCGCGAATTTATGTAATCCCAAGATCCCCTTAAATTCTCAAATTACGTACCACTTCCACCATTTTTACTAGCAAGATAGCATTTTTGAGTTTCCAAAAACAAGAATTTCTGCGAACGAGGTACAAACCCCACACGAACAAATTCCCTACAGCTCCCTAGCGCTTGTTTTTCCCAGAAAATGGAAATTTCTGCGACACTGTTGTCAACACCATCTGTGGGCAAAATACTCTCCCTTTCCCTTGAAGTAAAAACAAGAACAAAAAAAAATATAACAGTCATTTCATTCCCACCGCCTATCTTGTTTTCGTAAATAAGCTAAGAAAATTCTTAAGTGCAACTACACCCAATTTTTGAATAAAAAAAACGAAGAATATATATAAAAGTTTTTTTTTTATAAAATTAAACCATTCGTGTAACGTTTAAAAAATTATAGAAACATATAGTTTTTGCAGAATTGGTAAATTAAAAAAAAATTTAGTTTCCTGACATTTAGAAATTATAAAAAGGTATAGTTTAGTATATTTGATAAATTAAAAAAATTCACTCTCATGTACTAAGGGTTTAAAAAATATATAGTTTTGTAAAAGTATACAAGTTTTGAAAAAAAAATGAAACAGTTCTGGTAAAATTTAAAATATTAAGATTTAAAAAATATTGTTTCTGTTGAAATTCACAATTCACCATAACATTTCACCCTCCCTTTTATGCCAAAAAAAAATAAAATTTATTTATTTATTTTTTTTTTTTCTTGAAGAAAAAGGGAATGTTAAAGTGTCCCAGGCGAACGTATAAATCAAACAACGATCCATAAATTTCCCAGAACCACCAAACACACACCTTACCAGAAACCCCAAATCAGGCCTTATATCTGAGATTTCTGTCCTTCTCCCAAAAAAAAACTAAGTTCCCAAAATTAAAATTGTACTAAATAAACTAAGTTCTTTTAATTAATACCTTGCTCAAATAATATTAAAATTAGTCTTTGTGTAATACATATAAGGTAATAATGTAATCGGTGTGTATAAGGAATGAAAACAGCAAATGGGAGTCCTTGCTACCAAAACCGTAGCTAATGTAAACAAACTCGTTGCTACGAGCCGGACTGTTTACAATCAACAGCTGACCTCTTCCCTCTTTGCGCTTAAGGCGACATTATCACCTGAAAACGAAACTATTCGTCCCCATGTTATTCTATAAGGAATAAATTTCACCTTCTAGCAAGTACAATTATTTATATTTTGGCTTCGTTTTTTTTGCATTGTATGGGTAAACTCAAGGCTCAGATGTTTCTTTTATTAAAATTTTTATAGAGTTAATTGTAATTTTTTAATTATTAATCAATGGTCGAAAAAAGCCTATCTGATAACATATGCCATTTTAATCGTATAGTAAATATTGTTTAAATTATCATACAGAAATTTTTAGAACATGGACCTTTTCTCTAGTGTATGTAGTTTTGATTAAAATAAACAGTAATTTTTTTTAATGGAAATTAAATAGATTATCGGTACAAATTAAAATTGTATCAAAACTGGCAAAGAAATATTCACAGCAAAACGAAGCTCCTAATCTGACAGTTTGATAAATCACTTCGCACTACGAGAGGAGTGAGATAATGGTTTCCCTTCACGCTGCGGAAGTCGTTTGGTAGGGGACTATGGTCAAATTAGTAATTTGAAAAATTTGAAAACATACAGATGTCGCAGAGAAAAAGAGGAATATTTTTTGTGTTCAACTAAAATATTTTTGAAAATAACTCTCTGAAGGTATTGTAGTAAAACATGTTTGTGTATAGATCTGTTTAATATATTTGATTTGCTTTAAATTTCAACTATGTAGATATTAAAAATTAATTTTTATTTTATATAAATATTATTTTATATTTTACAATAGAGAAACATATTTTATAGTAGCAGATTTATAACTATATAATTTTGCTTTTTTTTTTTTTTGGCCTTGCAGCTCTATAAAATAAAATAAAAATAAAATAGTAATTTGTTAACATATTTACTTATAATAAAATATTTTTAAAAAATGGTGATAAAACAATAGAAAAAACAAGAAAGAAAAAGCATGCAGTACGCATTGATTAATAAATTTCATTCTGTACGTATCGAATAACTTTTAATATTCTTTGCCTAGGTTATCACACAACAGACAGAAGCACTGAAAATATACAGGTAGAGTGATTGATTTTAAAATTATTCTTAGGCATTTTGGAAAGTGTTAAAAAAAGGCTTAATGCAAAAGAAAATGCAGCCGTTAGGTAATAATTACAGCTTTTAATCTCTCTGAATACTTTAGTGTATCCCTGTAAATCTGAAAGTTAATCACATCATATTCTATTCAAAACATTATTTTAGAATATTAACAATACATATCAATGTTTTTATGGTTCTTTAAATATAACTTTTAAAAGATTCTGTCCTAAAACTTAATGCACTGGATTTTTTTTTCTTTTTTGTTATTGTTGTCCCTGTAAACAATGTAATCTTATTTAGGGAACATTCCATAGTGAACTTGATTGTATCATGTTTTAAAAATTCCCAAAATATTTACGGACGCTAGGAGCCGGAGACAAACAGATAGAAAGGTAGACAATCGGACAGACCGATACACAAATTGAAATCATATTCCCACTAAAATTATAAAAAAGTGTTAAAATTAATGTAAATGAAAGTGCAATTTCACTAAATTTTTATTAATAGCTCTTAATATAACTTAATATTTTTCTGTCACCCTGTAAATCTAATGCTAATCATGCTATATTCTATGCGAAGCATTCTTTTGTGCATATGAATAACATGTTTCAATTCCCTAAAATTTCGTGGGAAATAAAGCTATTAAAATTTGATTTATAGAAATATGTCTCATAGAGCGCAATGCTTTGGAATACTTTTGAGTGTTCCTGTACATAAACCAATGGTGGTATTTACTCCATTTTAAACAGGAAACATCCAATAGTGAACTTGAATAACATATTTTAATTTCATTAAAACCTATATACAGTAAAAGTATGAAAATATGGTTTATAGAAATACCTCTAATAGAACACAATGCTTTGAAATACTTTCGGTTGTCTCTGTACACAAACCAGTAGATGTATAAACTCCATTTTCAATAGGAAATATCCGATAGTGAACTTGAATAATATATATCAGTTTCAAAAAATTCCATAAATATTTACGGGAGTTAGAGCGCGGACAGACAGACTGACAGACAGAATTGTTGGAAAGTGTTAAAAAAAGGTAAAAAAAAGTTACAATAAACTAAAACTTCATAATATGTAAAATTTTCGTAAATCAATAAACTAAAATTTGCTAAACCAATTAAAAGAAAAGATGAAGTAATAAATTATAAGTTTCAAAATTATAATTAATTAATTTATTAAGTTAAAAGACTGTTTTTATTTAATAACTTGCAGTCGTACCTATTTTACGCATGGCTATGACAACAGAAGTTAAAGGGGGGACTCTGATTAAAATCAGTTCACACAGATAAGTAGTATAAATTAAAACCAATATATATATATATATATATATACAGTTGCGTATGGAAGGGGGGGGTTTGGGGGTTTAAACCCCCCCCCTTGACAAAATGTATGATAAGAAAAATTAGGCTGTTCCTGACATTTTTTTTCACATTTCAGGCAGAAAAAATGTATGGCAGCATAGAATGTTTTTTTCTACCCAGTGGTTTAAAATTATGACTAACTTTTTTTTTCATTACTCTGCGATAAACACTCCTGAAAATAACTAAACCACTTCATTTGCGCGGCGCGAAACATGTTTCCCCTGAAAACAATTCTCTGAAAGGATTTCACCTTTAAGTCCGGTTTCCACTACGGCTTTTTCGACGGCTTCTATTCAGAATCTTTTGATGTGGTCAGCCGCGCTCAAAACCCTCGAACGGCGTTGGAAGACCTGGTTCCAGCCCCCAGCTGAGATAATTGATGGGCCAGAGGCAGATAGCTTTGTCAATTTTCCATGCTTTCCTTTGAAGTAACTGCGCAATCTGATAAAAAAAAGGTTACAACTGATGACAAGAAATTTGGCTCTTTGTGTGCGGAGCGTGATTAATGGTTTTTTTGGACCTGGAAGCTCCAACTCTAGTGGAAACCGGCCTTTACGAGTTCATACTCAAGGACAAGAGGGGTCGTCCATATGGGGAAGGGGTGAACATTGAAGTAGTGACCTTGAAGGAGTGACCCAAACAATACCCCAACAGTAGAAGACATTTTAAATGAACTAGCGAAAACTTCTCGTCGATTAGACTTCGCTCTGTAAATAAGAAAATTCAATGAAATATTTTGCGCAACTATGTATTGAATTTTATGTTTTGTGTAGCAGTTTGTACAGGCTCTAAGTTATTCGTCGCTAATTAAAGATTTTTTAGTTTGATCTTCTAATTGGTGAGTTTGTTTTACTATTTTTCATTTTCTTACTCTTATTTTCGGCAAGTAATTATGATATTTTAAAAGATTGTTAAACTTAATTAAAAATAAACTTAATTAAACTTAAATAAACTTAATTAAACCTAATTAAACTTAAATAAACTTAATTCAACCTACTTAAACTTAAATAAACTTAATTAAACCTAATTAAACTTAATTAAAAATTCGGAAGGACGAACCCCCCCCTTGGAAAAATCCTGGATACGCCACTGTATATATATATATATATATATATATATATACATACACACGAACAAATACATATAAGTAATAATTAATAAGGAGTAATCATACATTTTAATAATTAGCCGTTTGTATTTAACAGCATAGTAAGCTGTAAACATTAAAGAATAAATATTTCTAATATAGTTTGAATTGAAGGTCATTTGCACTTTCTTTTAACAAACAGATATCTAAAAATTAAAATTTAAACTTTGAATCAACTGCAAAACAAAAAAATCGATATGTTTAATTATACCGTTAACGATAGGTAAGAAAAATCTGGAAATGAATTAAGGATAACGCATAAACCAAACATTCTTTTATGCTTATAAAAATTAATACCTTAGTTTCATTTTATTTATTGCAGCCTTTAGATGTTAAACTGCACCTACCAAAAATTTCCGCTATAAATGTAATGTATTTGAATTCTTTTTCATGTCCTTGTACACGAACCATTTCCTTGATCTCAGCGAAAATTTTAGTGTAGAATCCCTATATGACATAGATTTAGAATATCGAGATTGCACTACCTGCTACTATTTGTTTTAGAGATATGCTGTCAATAGAGAAAGTATCTGTGTGTCTATCTGCGCTCTGATTATTAACGCAGAGCTACAAAACTTGACAGAGAAGTAGTTGGGAACCTGTAGATGCGCACTTCATCAAAATATTTTCGAATTTCAAATTTGATTCTTTATGTTATTTTATTTCCGAATACTTTTATGTTTCATTTTTCTAAAATTTATTCTTTCATTTCAATCATCTGCGTATCTTAGAAACGGGTAATACGCTATTTATTTTTTGCTCCAATTACCTGACGAATTACGGTACTCGGCCTAAAAATTCTATGTCGAGTTTTCACCTGATTTACATGTTTTAAGGTTTCCTGAGGCAAAAAAAGTAGCTTTTGGCAATTGGGCAGCGTATGTGTGCGAGGGAGGGGGAGGGGTATCTTCTGACTGCCATATCTCTGAAACTAATAAAGATATAGCTATTAAACTTCAGAATTAAGACAGAACAGATGATTTCTCTAAATTTTGGTGAAAACTGGAAAACCAGAATTGGAACAATGGATACCGGAAATGGGACCGTAAGTGCATATCTCAAAAACGGCTCTAACAATTTTCTTCAAATTTGCCACATAAACACTCTATTCGACGTCTTTTCTAATGACATAGTAGGTTAGTTTAGGAAAACTGATAGGCGCTCTGTATAAATAACTCAATTTCAGGTCTTGGAAGGTTCAATTTCAGGTTTTTTAAAACGGCCGTACGGATTTTTTTTCAAATTCCCCATATTAACTCTCTTTTAAATATCCTTTTGTGTGTAATTATTGTTTTCCAGTCAATAATTGAGTATGCCAACATGCCAAGTTTTGGTATAAGTTGGTATCTCAAAAACGGCTCTAACGACTTTAAAAATTTAGAATTTAGGAGCAGTTTTATTTGAGATGTAATTCTGTAGAGAGTTACCCTGTCCTCAACCCCTGAAATTGTAAAAATTTTTATTCGTCACTCTACTGTAAACCAATGGTGATTGATTTTCATACCATATTCTACACCAAATATGCTTTTATGCGTATAAAAATTGATACCTTAGTTTCATTTTATTTATTGCACCCTTTAGATGTTAAACTGCACCTAACAAAAATGTCGACTATAGACGTAATGTATTTGAATTCTTTTTCATGTCCTTGTACATGAACCATTTCCTTGATCACAACGAAAATTTTAGTGTAGAATACCGAGATTGCACTTCCTGCTACTATTTGTTCTAGAGATATGCTGACAATAGACACACTGACACTAGAGAAAGTATCTGAGTGCCTGTCTGCGCTCTGATTCTCAGATTATTAATCGCAGAGCTACAAAACTTGGCAGAGAAGTAGTTGGGAACCTGCAGATGCGCACTTCATCAAGATATTTTCGAATTTCGAATTTGATTTTTTTTTTTTTTTTTAAATTTTTTTTTTTTTTCAATTTTAAATATTACCTTTTTATGTTTCATTTTTCTAAAATTTATTCTTTTATTTCAATTATCTGCTGATCTTAGAAACGGGTAATACGCTATTTATTGTTTACTTCCATTACCTGACTACAGTAGGTAAAGGAAGTACTGTACTCGGTCCAAAACCTTGAAGTCGAGTTTTTACCTGATTTGCAAGTTTTAAGGTCTCCTGAGTCCAAAAAAGCAGTTTTCGGCAAATTGGTTAGTGTGTGTGTATGGGGAATCTTCTGACTATCATTTCTCCGAAACTGATAAAGATAGAACTATGAAACTTCAGAATTAAGACAGAACTGGTGTACAGATGAATTTTCCAAATTTCAGAGAAAAATGGAAAAGCGGAAGTGGAACAATGGAAGCCGGAAGTGGGACCGTAAGTCCGTATCTCAAAAACGGCTGTAACGATTTTCTTCAAATTGTTTACATAAACGTTCTATTAGATGTCTTTTCGAATGATATATTTGGTTATCTTACGAAAATTGATAAGCGCTTTATATAAATAGCTCAATTTCTGGTCTTGCAAGTGCGTTTTATTAAAAACGGCTGTACGGATTTTTTTTTTTTTTTTTTTTTTTTTTCCAATTCACCACATTAACTCTCTTTTAAATATCCTTTTGTATGTAATTATTTTTTTTCTGTCAATAATTTTTTTTTTTTCTGTCAATAACTTGATACACGTATAAAGACAAATAAAGAAATGAGAAAGGGTATCTAAAATGGATTAATGAAACAAATTTCAAGAAAATCGTTAGAGCCGTTTTTGAGATACCAACTTTTACTAAAACTTAGTATACTCAATTATTGACCTCAAGACAATAATTACATACAAAAGGATATTTAAAAGGGAGTTAATATGGCGAATTTGAAAAAAAGTTTTAAAGGAACACACTTGCGAGACCTGAAAGTGAGCTATTTATACAGGACGCCTATCAATTTTCCAGAACTAACCAACTATATCATTCGGAAGGGCATCTATAGTCCATTTCCGCAGCAGAGGCACTTGAAGGCCACGGAATGCAGAGAGGGAGATCACGTAACTGAGATCACGTGCTCAATTCAATCCAGTGAGATGTCGTTGTTTCTTCAGTAACCTAGCAACGGAGGGGGAAGTGAAATCACAGTTCATCTGAGTGTGGCCTTGAGGTGACTGCGTAAAGGAAATAGAGTATAATAGAGTGCATATTTATGCAGCAACTTTGAAGAAAATCGTTAGAGCCGTTTTTGAGATACGGACTTACGGTCCCATTTTAGGTTTCCAGTGACCCACTTCCGCTTTTCCAATTTTCACCAAAATTTGGAAAATTCATTTGTACACCAGACCTGTATCAGGTGGGAAGTTTCGTAGTTCTATTTTTATTAGTTTCGGAGATATGATAGTCAGAAGATTCCATACATACACACATACATACACACTGGCCAATTGCTGAAAACTACTTTTTTGGATTCAGAAGGCTTTAAAACGTGTAAATCAGGTGAAAACACGACATCGAATTTTTGGACCGAATATAATACTTCCATTACCTACGGTAGTTGAATAATGGAAGTAAAAAATGCATATAATATGTGAAATAGTGGGTAATGAAAGTCGAGTGGTTGCTTCACACCAGATTTTTATTTACTTAATTCATTCATTTTAAAGGAAAATTTCTTCGTATTATTATTATTATATATTTATTTATTTTAATTGAAAATAAAATGGTAATGCAGTAGGAGAAATTAAGTATATTAAATTGATCTAAGTCAATTTTTAGTATTTTTACGGTGATGCATGTGCGTGTAACATGTGAGTAGTAACTAGTATGTTAAGCCCATCACAAGACTTTCTTTTATATTTCTTTACAAATTCCCTAAATGCAAATAACACTGCTCTGCAAAAAAAAAAAAAAAAAAAAAAAAAAAAAAAAAATCGCGACCTGACACTATTCTTGCTGATTCTCATGTAAAATGACCTGCTGAATCCAAATAGGACTCCCATTTTGCCCAATCACCCACCGTTTTCTAGATACACCACCCTCTCCCTCAATTTTTTTTCCTGTTCGTCATTTTTATGACCATGAATTTGATTTGAAGAAATGGAAAATAATTAATTCAACACCCAAAAATAAAAAATATATAAAGTTTAAAAAATAACATTAATAACAGATTAAAAATGTATAAGATATGTAATGCATAATTTCAGTGGCAAATCCCCCCCCTTCCCCCCCCCCCCCCAAAAAAAAAGAAAGAAAAAAAAAAAATCCCTTGCCGCAAATGTCCATGCTTTAGAATTTTCCAACTCTGTAGTCCCTCAGAGGATTTTTAAGTAATCCTCCCTCTCCTAAAAATAAAATTTATATCCGTAAAATCACCGAAAAATGATAAAAATAGGAGCCATTCTTAAAAAATCAGTGAGTTATATGGCAAAATGGGCGTCCTATTCGGATTCAGGAGGTCATTTTACACAAGAATAGGTTTAAGTGGTGTCAGAGGCAATTTTCATGCCGAGCAGTGTAATTAATTACAACTATTATTTATTAAAATTATCTACCATGATGAATGCAGACGATTTTCATCTTAGATAAAACTAACACTAAATATACAAAAAAAAAAAAAAAAAAAAAAAAAAAAAAAAAAGACAGTTTTATTCTCTATAAATAGCATCTTAAAAAATGTGTTTTTATAACGGTTACCTCATATGTCAAGTTTCGCATAATTATATATCATAGAAGTTAAGATATAGCCTTTCCGTTCTCCGAGAAAATTGCAATGTAGCAGAGCCACCTACTGGTCGAAATGAATAAAATTGAATCATGATAATGGCCTTTTCATATATCAAGTTTTATTTGATTATACGCTATAAAATCTGAGTCATAGCCTTCCCTTAAATTGCAGAAATCGCTGTATATCAGAACTACCTGTTTAGATATTCATACCAAAAGTTAATAGGCACTAGTGTATATCAAAGTTCATTTACATATAAATTTATATGCAATTCAGTGCTGCACTTCTTGAGACACAGTCGTCACAATTTTTTTTTTTATCCCACCCACATGAACGGACATTTTCTAAAAATGTTCAAATCGTGTTCTGGATCTCTCAGAACGTATTAGTCCATCAAAGCTAGAAGTCAAAATTTTTTACGAATTCAATAATTTCTTCTGTGGAATATAGAAGAAAGTTCTGTTTATTTATATATTTAAAAAATAAATAAATAAATAAATAAAATACATGCAATGCATTTTTTTTTTCTTTTTCCCTGCTGATTTGGTTTTAATGGGTAAAAATCTATAAAAAAAACAACAACAAAAATTCCTTAACCATTTTTTGGTTGCAGACCTGTATTTCTCATTATGGTGAATATGAGAGGGTAATCAATCAATTTATATATATGTATAATCCTTCAACCTCAAATAATTTATGTATTACACGATATGTTTTCAAATCGAAGTGTAATTTTAAATGGATCTGATTAATTTACCAGTATTAATAAAATCGCAATAGTAGTAATAATTAATAAATAAATAAACTAATTTTTAAAAATCAGGAGAAGAACTTAAAAAAGTGAAATCAGCATTCATTTTATTGTTATTTTATAATTACTACTTTGGAAGCGATTTTTCCAAAAAATATTCGTGTGTTTGTTTGATTCTCTGTTTATTAAATGTAGGAAATTGAGCATTTTCCCCGTAAAACTGAACTCACAGACTTTCGTGAATTTCTACAAATCTGCAATTTTATCTTTTTCTTGTACATATCGTACAGTCCCCTAACGTGTTTTTCTTTCCCTGACATGACACCCCTAGGGGAACAACAATTTGTCACTATAACATCCCCGCCCACAGCAGAAAGAATCCAGAGGGCGCTCTCGGATAAGTTAACTTACTAGCATGTGAATATTTCCCCTTAACAGCAGACGATATTTTTCTACCTCTTCCGTCGCTCCACCTTATCAATAAATCCATTCGCGAAGAACCGTAAGAGTTTTTTTTTTTTTTTCTTCTCCGACTGAAGCTAACGGGAGTTTCTTTTTCGACTGAAACTAACTGCAGTCAACCACTCAATCTGAAGAACCGCTATTTTCTCTCTCCTGATGGGGAGTTCTCCAACCAACCAACCTTACCGACGCGTTGATGTAAATATTTACGACAAAGCTAATTTACTTGCTATACTTCAAAAGGGACTTGACATTTTTGGGATTGAAATTACCCTAGGCAATAAGGTTTTGTAATCTATCGGACAGGGCCACACGTCCGGAAGAATCCTTTACACACTACATTTTACATAGAAATAAAATAATAATTGATTACATAGACATTGTTACACAGAAGATAATATATATAAATAATAAATATAAATACCGAGTTGTGATGATACATCGATTTTTGTCTGACCACCGGTGGTCAATGGTAAATAAAGTAAAACAAAAAAAAAACATATATATAGAAAATAATGAAGTGTGAACACAAAAGGTATGTATATACAAAAATAAATATGCAAAATGACCAAGTGTTTTTTCTACCCATTGTGCATAATTAAACACAAAATCTTCTTAAATTATCATGTACGGTTGAATAACCTCTACTTGTAATGGGATTACATCCAGAAAACCAATATAACAAGGAAAGTCCATTGTATATACGATAAAAAAAAACAGAGGCAAGAAATTTTTTTTTTTTTTTCTCATTCTCTCTTTCTCACTCTAACTGAGTGTGGACAAGTAAATATGTCCATTTTAACATTTTTCGGCACTTTACATTTATAATCATGTAGTTCCTGCATTATACTGCAGTGCAAAAAAATTTTTTTTTTTTTTTTTTTTTTTTTTTTTTTTAAATCTACATAATATAAACACTGCCTCAAACATGACAGGTTTGCAAAAAAATGCTTACATTTTTCCTAATTCGCATCCAAAGAATACAATAAACAGTATCATAATTTGCTCTAACTTAGCTTTTTGCTATCCTGACAAAACCAAAACCAATAAAATAAAAAGTTTTTCCTACATTTTTTTTTTTTTCAAGTATAAAAAAATGCGAGAAAAGTAAAGATGACAGTTTCCTTCAAAACTGGCATTAAAAAAAATACTAATATAAGAATTGAGTGTTTACTTATACTAACACATAACATATCAAAATAAAGGTTATAAAAAAAAAAATAAATTATTTACAAAAATTTTTGTATACCAAATTCACTTTCGCTTTCTAAGTGAGTATTGGTGTGTGGGGATTTTTGACGCAGTTTTTAAATTAACTCTAGACCTTTTCACTTTTGACTGGCCTGGCATATGCGAGAAATCTAGTTCGGCTTGACTGACAGTAGGAGAGACCGACCTTTCCCTAATCTCTTGGGAGGGTAAAGGATATAAGGGATTTGAACCCGGCACTTCCTCATTTTCCGCTTCACTAACTGTAGGCGAGAAATCTAAAGGGTCAAACACTAGAGAAGGTAGAGTATGGCTGGGAATCGAACCTGTCACCTGTTCATCCAGAGTCCTATGAGGGGAATTTAACTCGAAAACCGTATCAAACCCTGGCTGATCCTGAGAAGTGTGAATACTCGGCGAATCACTTTCTGGTGAACCAACACAATTTAAGAGAAATCGTTTTCTCCTCTTTTCTTTTCTCGCTAACCTATACTTTTCCCAAATATCCTCCACTACAGGGTGTAGGTCTCCATTAACTTGTACCTGTGGTGTTGTAATGTTTTCTGTCAGTTCATTCTCTATACTATCTAAGACAGGGAATATGGGTTTAATTTCCATTTTCGATAATCTGTCAACATGCACAATTTGAACATTGTTTGGATTTTTCACTTCCTGTATCTCAAAATTTACAAAACCTTGTTTTCTAATAACACGAAAAGGACCCGAGTTCTTCTTGTTAAATTTTTTACAAAGGCCTGGTTTAATTGCTGGAGTATACAGCATCACCAGATCTCCTACCTTTAAATGTTTATCAACAGCAAACTTTTTCCTATAACTTTCTTGCCTTTCAGCAGATTTTTCTAATAATTGTTTGGTTTGTAAGAATGTATGTTTTAGAGAGGGAATTAGTTGCTCACAGTATGTCGGGCAGTCGTTATAATTAATAGGCTCTTTTTGACAGAAAATATTATAAGGAAGTTGAATATCTCTGCCGTATGTAACAAAAAAGGGTGTTTCATTAATTGTGGAATGTATACCTGACCTCATAGCTAAAAGTACAAATTTTAATTTATCATCCCAGTCATTGTGATTATTATTTACTAAGTGGGCGAGTGCATTATTCATAGTTGCATGCTGTCTCTCAACTTGTGCGTTACTTTGTGGGTGGTAACTGGAAGTGTGTCTGTGATTAATTTGCAATTTACTGTATACCTGTGATATTGCTTCGCTCATGTAATTTTTACCTTTATCAGTAATTATTTTTGTGGGTGCCCCATGTCTTGAGATAAAGTCGGCCAAGGTTTCTGCCAACGTATCAGAGGTGATGTTTTGTACTGCATAGGCTTCTGGCCATTTACTAAAACTGTCAACATAACATACAATATATTTATTTCCCTTTTCAGTAATGGGATAAGGACCACAGATATCAGAGTGTATGGTATCAAACGGTTTATTTGGAATTTCTAATCTCTGGAGCTCTGCTAATTTTTTAGGTTTGTGTGCCCTAAACTCTAAGCAAGATTGACAGGAAGCCACTAGCCTTTTAACGTCTGAATACATCCCTTTCCAGAAATAATTATTTTTTATCCTAAAAAATGTTTTGTAAAAACCAGCATGACATGCTACTGGAGATTCGTGTGTCATATGAAAAACCTTTGGCACAAGCGCTTTAGGCAAAACAATTCTTTCTCCTTTTTCCTTTTTGTGAATTGGGTTAATTTTTTCGCACACAATAACTTCATTATTTACTGAAAATGTATAATTTTTAGGCGCAATAGGTAAGCCTTTACACAATCTAGCACTAACATATTTACAAAAATTATCGTGACTTTGAGCGCGCCTGATTTCCTCTAAAAACTCTACATTACTTAAGGTGTGAATTTCTTGATTGACATTTTCCAGTACATTACAGTCTATGGTAGGATTATCCTCAACTTGTAAATCATGATCTATAAACCTTGACAAGAAGTCCGCTACGGAGTTACATTTTCCTTTTATATACTTGGCGACAAATTCAAATTCGCTTAAAGCACATAACCATCTAGCAATTCGAGAGGTGGGGTCCCTAAGTTTCAATGCATAAGTAAGAGCTGCGTGGTCTGTGTAAATAATGAATTTTCGATGGAAAATGTAACATTTGAAATACTGAGTTGCCCAAACCAGAGCCAAGAGTTCTCTCTCAGTAGCCGAATATTTTCTCTCAACCTCTTTTAATTTTCTACTAGCAAATGCTACAGGGTGTGGAAAACCTGAGTTGTCATACTGACATAAAACCGCCCCCATGGCCTCTGCTGAACTGTCTGTATACAAAATAAAATCTTTTTTCATGTCGGGAAGTAACAAAGAAGGAATTTTAGCAATTTCATTTTTCATATCTAAAAATTCTCGTTCAGCTTTGTCTGTCCATTGAAATTTTGTCTTTTCTTTTGTCAAATTAGTTAAGTTTATTGTCCTTTTCGAATAATCACTTATATGCCTTCTGTAAAATCCCACAGATCCCAGAAAAGATCTAACTTGTTTTCTGTTTACTGGACGCTTAATTTTACTGATCACCTCAACATTTTTGTCTGCAGGAAAAATTTCACCATCTTTAATGTTAAAACCAAGAAATGTTATTTGAGATTTAAAAAAATGACATTTAGAGGGCTTTAAACGTAAATTATGGGTTCTTAACCTATCAAAAACTAAATTTAATTTTTCAAAATGGGATTTTATGTCTTTAGAAGCTATGCAGATGTCATCTATATAAATTAGAATGTTTAGATGTTGTAAGTCACTTAGAATAAAATTCATTAATCTTTGGAAAGCTGCGGGGGAGGATTTTAAACCGAATGGACTTCTGGTCCATTGCAATAGCTTATCGTGCGTCACAATTGCTGTAATATGCTGCTGGTTTTCAGGTATCTTTTGCTGAAAAAATCCACTAGTAAGGTCTAAAGTGGAAAAATATTTGGCGCCTGCCAAAGAGTCTATAGTTTCAGAGATATTAGGGATAGGGTAATTGTCACTAACTATTTTATTATTTAATTTTCTGAAATCACATGCTAGCCTAAATGAACCGTCCGCCTTCTTAACTAAAATAATGGGGGATGCATATGGAGAATTAGATGGCACAAGAATTTTTGCTTCGATGAGAGTATTTATTTGTTTATTCATCTCCTCTCTTAAGTTGTAGGGAACTCTATAGGGAGAACTCCTAACAGGGGTGTCATCACTTAAATTTATGTTGTGCATAACAGTGTCACACCCTGGTAAATCAAGTACTGAGGCAGCAAAAACATCAGAGTTCTTTTGTAAAAATTTCTGTACCTCCTCTTTTAAATTTTCATCTAAGTGATCTAATTTACACTCTGTGTCCCATTGCAAATTTATATTTTCCAATGCTCCAATTTCTGTCACTTCCCCAAAGTTTACTTGGGGCTTTGGCTCTTCCTCCCTAATTTCCTCTAAGTATCCAAGTTGACAATTTTTATTTAAATGAAAAGGCTGTTCTGTTAAATTTAAAACCTTTACATACAACTTATCCGGGTTATTTAAGCAAACGGTATGACTAATGACAATGGAATCAGAGATAAATTTATGAGGGTAAATAAACACATTTTTGGAATTAGAATTGTTCATGTTTCTTACTTTTACCGGTATTACTGATTCTGAGAGAGAAGGAATAATTTTTTTTGTTTTTGCATATATGGGGATAGGGTTGAGCATTGCAGTGCCAAAATTAACAGACTGGTCTTGTTGAGACCCAAACAGAATTTCAAAATTATCTCCAGTAAGTGTTTTGTTTTTGAAATCTACTTTAACATTGTATTTATTAAGCCAAGGTATCCCTAAAATAACTTGAAAACTTGGAGATAGAGAACCTTCACATATAGCAAAAATGTCAGAAAATTCAGTTTTTCCTAATTTAAACTGTAGCTCTGCCTTATTTTTTAAAGAAACTTCACCGCCTAAAAGTGTTCTGAGACTTGTTGAACAAGTCTGTTTACCTATTCCCCTAAATTTTCTTACAACATTACAGGCTATCAAATTGCAGGAACACCCAGAATCAATTAACACATTATGATGTTCGCCTTTATAGAAAAATGTTAATATCGGCAGTTCATTTACAAAAGATTTGTTCCAACCTGAATAAAAATATTCAGTATTTTGAGGTATGTGTGTTGAAAGTGCAGGATCCCAAGCCGCTACCTCTCTAGGTGAGATCCTTTTTAGTTTAAAGGTTTGTTTTCATGGTGGGCACTATTTGGCAATCTTTCCTCCCTACCCTGGGAACGATATCCGCTTCTGAAAGTATAATTTTGAGAATTTTGGGCTGAGTTCCTACTCTGTTGAACATCTTTCTGTCTCTTTAAACATTCGCTCTTGTAGTGCCCGACTTTACCACAATAATAGCACACAATGTCCTTTTTAGATTTCGGAGATGGTCGCTCATCTCTCCTACTCTCGAGGCTTTGGACTTTTGAGGAGAGCTGCGAAACTTGTACTGATAAATCAGCAATAAGATTCGCTAGTGTCTGGTGGGGAGTTGCTGACCTATCCTGGGTCGCAACTTGGGCCGCGCAAGCCAACTCAGCCACATAGCCGCTTGAGCTAGATACTTGCTGGGGGCTAACCGAGAGAAAAGCTTCCTCTTCTGCAAGCGCAATGCGCTCAATCTCTTCAACCGTAGTAGGGGACCTAGCTATAACCCCCTTTCTAATCTCGGGCCTCAAGTTTTTTAATAAAAGAGCTAGCAACCATTCATTTTCAGTTTGCGCTAAATTTTCGCTGGGGATTTTTTGGGCTTCTAGAGCTCTCCTGGCTCTAACCTTAGCCTTGACTATGAAATCCGATACTGACATGTCTGGTGATTGTACAAAGGACCAAAAATTATGTATGCAGCGATGCAAATCTTCCTTTGCTCCAAATCTATCTTTTAATAATTTTTCTAACTCCCCAAAATTTTTGACATGCATTTTGTGATCCCTGTACACGCTCTGTGCTGCTCCAGCTAACCGCTGAGTGACAGCGAAGAACAGCTCTTCCTGCTTCCAACCCAAAAAACCCGCGAACTCATGAAATTTCGAGAAGAATTCACTAACTGAGAATGTGGGGTCCCTTCCTGTAAAAACCGGAATTAAAGAAAGGTTATCTAAGAGGAGCGCTCTTCTTTGACTCTGCGCATTTTCCACCCCCACTGTCAGGGCTGCACTCGAATTCTGACTTTGAGCGATTAGTGAATCATTCTGAAGTCCACTACCTTCTAGGCCAGGCTCTACCGGAGTTCCTTTATGATTGTCACCTGTCATTTTTGTACTTAACCTGTTTAATCTAATTACCTTCAAGTTATCAAAAAAAAACCTTTACCCCCCTTTTTTTTTTTAAATAACAAATCTAGAAAATTTAAAAAATACACATATATATAAACATAGTTTAGTAAAAGTTTAGCATTTAGACAGTACTCTGCATACAAATTATCAAATCGTGTTTTCTTTTCTTTTGTAAAATTTTAAATATAAATAGACTGGGAAAAATATTTTGTTATCATTAATTTTGGATCAAATTATATCTATCCATATAGGGGGCTAAGTAAATAAATAATAAAAGAAAATATATACCGAGAGAGAGAGAAAAAGAAAAATATATCCTTTCCTTGAGGGGAAAACTTTTTCAAGTGCAAGGAGAGGGCAATACCCAAATTTAGTATATTATTTTAATACATTCTACTGTTTTATATCACACTCAGTTTTGAGATATAAATATACTTCTATGCAAAAAAAAAATTTCATACAAGCACAAAACACAATAATAAAAATTTTTTTTTTTATACATATGAAAACAATTTCAAAGAATAAAACAATGAAGGATGTTATTTTACCGCACGACGATTTATATATATTTCTTATACCCTGATATATTTAAATATATATTTTTCTCTTTTATATTCCCCTATTTGAAATTTTTTTTTTTTTTTTTTTTTTTTTTTATAAGGAGTCTAGAAAATTTTAAAAATTAAGTATAGTAATAAAGATAATTTTTGTATAAGTTTAGCAGTTAAACCAGACAGTTTTTGAGTAAATAAAAATAAAAAAAATATCAAAACTTTTTTTTTTTTTTTTTTTTTTTTGCTCTAAGGATAACTAAGCCATACTAGAATACACACTTCCTAGAAATAATAAAATCATTAATATCAAATTACAGTTAACCAATAAGGGAATACAAATCTTTTACAAAAGAAATAGCATACTCCAAATCAACACCATTAAGCATCAACAAAAAGGGAATCTTTTCTATAAAAATATCAACCTAGCGCCAACAATATTCTAGTAACTAAATTTATTAATAACTCTTTCCGCAATAAAGATCATGTGAGATCCTGGTCTCACGGCGCCACTTATTATATTGTGAAATTTTGCCCGCTATTATGTTATGATATTTTTACCTTTTGCATTGTACTTTTTACTTTTCACAACATTATTTTTTGAATTTAATCTTTTTATCTTTTACATGTATAAATTTTCCTAATCCTACTAAATTACTTTAATTGTTTTAATGGCCTTTTCTCTTTACTTTTCTTAAAGTTGATGCTTTCCTTAAACAAAAACTATTTACTCTTTATGAAATAGATATACCATCAAATTTTGTTTACACTAGTAAATTGAACTCTGCCTGGATATATTTTTTTTTTGTTTTCCATACAAATAATTCTAATTTCAAATAAAAATTTATCAAATTATTAACTCTAAAATTCAATAGATTACCACCTTTTTTTTTTGTATATAAGAGATAGCAAAATCAAATAAAGAAACACTAAAAAAAAACTCGAGTATAAATTTAATTCTAACTTATTATTTTTACAAGTAATTTAATATATCTATGTTATCTGATGTAATGCCAAAAGGTTACGGTAAAGGGTTTTTCTACAAAATTATCAAACAATCTTAATCATACAGATCTATATCCAAGCAAGTTCATATCCCTACCTTTTACTAAAGAAAGCATCAGCATTTATTATACTTTTGTACGTATAGTGAAATAAAGAAAATTACGAACTCTTTACTCCTCAGATTGAATATTCAAAACAAATTCAATGAATAATTTTCTTTAATCATAACTAAAATAAAACCGCGTTGTGTAATTTCAATTTTAACCCAGGTAAAAAAAAAACACCAGTGATAGCAATGTCCAATTGTTACCTATCTTGAAGGACACTGAACAGGTATGAATTAATTAATTTCTTTAATCTATTTAAGTATTTGGAATATTATTAATAAATATATATATATCTCCTATATATGATCTAGACCTCCTTGTTTTCAGTTCTAATTCAAGTCATTCAATTATCAAAAGGAATCGGGCAGTACTTAAATTAAATAAAAAGAAAAAGAAAAAATGTAAAAATGACTTTATTTCTTCATACATCTGGACCTAAAAAGGAAACTGTTAGCTCAATCCTCCTCTGGAATTGCAAGCAACAAAAATTTACTTTTCATGTGTTATAACCACCTACTATCATAGTCTAAATAATACACATAACTCTTTTCTTTCTTTTTTTTTTTTACATTACTATTAGCAGTCAGAACACAATTCCAAATCAGAGGACTGAACCAACTCACTGCCCATGATTCCTGACCATTTTTGTGTTTAAAACTCACATAAATTTTACTTGCTAACTCGGTTATTTAATCTTGTTAGGTACTCATTACGAATTACCCTTAATATATTAAAGTTTTACTATAGACTAATTAAAGCATCTATAACCTGCTCAATAACTAAATGAATACCCATCCGTTTAATTATTCATAAAACATACTCCTAAATAATCAGGGGACACTGCTATCGCTGTTATGAATAAAAACAAATATTTATAATATAATTGTTCTACCTGAAAATTTACTTTAAATAATTATAAGATCTCATTATATTCATAAATAAAATAATACAGAAAAATAATCATATCAATAAAATTTATTACGCTTTTCCAAGAAATACACTCTTATTTAATGACAAATAATACCAGCAAGAGAAGTTAATCTTTAGAAACATTTTATTACATATTTTTCATAAAATAATTTTTTTATTTTATATATATATATACGTAAACACCTTTTAATCAATCAAATATCCCTGGATATGCACATAATCAGTTATATTATTATTTCAGACACAAAATATATATATATAAATATAATTCTAATAAATATTTCAAAACTTACACTTATGGAAGGTTAAAGATTCCTCCAGACGTGGTGACACTGTCCGCCGCAGGGGCTTGGTTAGGGCCGTCAAAAAAAACTAATTCAGAGGCGGATCTTCTCGCCGTAGGGCCGTCAAAAACTAATTCATATGCGGATCCTCTGGCCGATTATTTTTTCTATGAGCATCCACGGATGACTAGGACCAGTCCATGGCTTTTCAGCGGTTTTTTTGAAACAACCGACTCGCAGACTCTTAACGTCTAGCATTTGTGATCGAGGCCGTTGTCTATAAAGTTATTCCGTGCCTCCCAGGTCTCCCCTCCAAAAGACGATCGGAGCTTCGTAGACCTGGGTGCTAGGCACTAACTAGGCCTCTTAAATATAATAAGTCTAATCTTGATGGTGCAAAGCTTGCCTTATTTTTAGTACCCAGCATGGTTTAATTCTCTGGACTTATACCGAATTCAAACTGCAACATAGGAGCATCCGTGCAGTGGACCTATTATAGCTGCGGGTCGGAGAAACGGAGTAGTGTCTTTAGCGGCGTAGCATCGAGAGAGCTCCACGGCTACGAAGATTTCTAGGCCTAATATAGGACCTTCGGGAGGAGTACGAAGGGGCGACCATGCTGCTCGAACCCTCAAAACCTTCTGCTTATTCTGGGGAGCCCGCGAGCTCCCCTTCCTTTTAAGAGCTGCCTATTCACATGTCTTGGTACATCGCTGTCCTAACGTCGAAAAAAAAAATTAATTTTTTTTTCCAAAAAAAGCGAAGAGCATTCCAGCTAGTGTTGCCAGCCGGGATTTCTAAATTATTCACTACCCAATGAAAATCCATTCCCTCAAAACAACCACACCTAGTCGTGATTCCCCCACGCGGTGATAGGACACTTCGCCTCAAGGAGGGACATTTCTCACCCCTATGTAATGAAGTAAAAAAAAAAATAAAAATTTCCCGCCCGATGCCCTGTTGTGAAACAAAAACATCTGGGATTTTTTTTTTTCAACTCACAAAATTCCAGAATTAAACTCTGAACTCTCCTGACACTATTCGCGAATTTATGTAATCCCAAGATCCCCTTAAATTCTCAAATTACGTACCACTTCCACCATTTTTACTAGCAAGATAGCATTTTTGAGTTTCCAAAAACAAGAATTTCTGCGAACGAGGTACAAACCCCACACGAACAAATTCCCTACAGCTCCCTAGCGCTTGTTTTTCCCAGAAAATGGAAATTTCTGCGACACTGTTGTCAACACCATCTGTGGGCAAAATACTCTCCCTTTCCCTTGAAGTAAAAACAAGAACAAAAAAAAATATAACAGTCATTTCATTCCCACCGCCTATCTTGTTTTCGTAAATAAGCTAAGAAAATTCTTAAGTGCAACTACACCCAATTTTTGAATAAAAAAAACGAAGAATATATATAAAAGTTTTTTTTTTATAAAATTAAACCATTCGTGTAACGTTTAAAAAATTATAGAAACATATAGTTTTTGCAGAATTGGTAAATTAAAAAAAAATTTAGTTTCCTGACATTTAGAAATTATAAAAAGGTATAGTTTAGTATATTTGATAAATTAAAAAAATTCACTCTCATGTACTAAGGGTTTAAAAAATATATAGTTTTGTAAAAGTATACAAGTTTTGAAAAAAAAATGAAACAGTTCTGGTAAAATTTAAAATATTAAGATTTAAAAAATATTGTTTCTGTTGAAATTCACAATTCACCATAACATTTCGTTGGAAGTCCAAACTGTCTTATAGCCGCAAAACAACGTTTTTTCTCTTTTTCCCAATGATGGGGAGGTGTGCCTTGGGGGGGACTCATGTCAAAGGTGTGCCTTGGGGGGGGGGACTCATGTCAAAGTTGTACCTTGGGGGGGACTCATGTCAAAGTTGGGCCTTGGGGGGACTCATGTCAAAGTTGGGCCTGGGGGGGACTCATGTCAAAGTTGTACCTTGGGGGGGACTCATGTCAAAGTTGGGCCTGGGGGGGACTCATGTCAAAGTTGTGCCTTGGGGGGACTTCATTCAATAAATCCCCATTCAATAAACCGACTGAAATAGGCCCTTAGCACTATTAAGAGTGTATTATAAAAATTCGACAACGCTGTACCGATTGAAATAGGGGTACCTTGGGGGGGACTCATGTCAAAGTTGGGCCTGGGGGGGGGGACTCATGTCAAAGTTGGGCCTTGGTGGGGACTTCATTCAATAAATCCCCATTCAATAAACTGACTGAAATAGGCCCCTAGCACTATTAAGAGTGTATTATAAAAATTCGACAACGCTGTACCGACTGAAATAGGGGTACCTTGGGGGGGGACTCATGTCAAAGTTGTGCCTTGGGTTGACTTCATTCAATAAATCCCCATTCAATAAACTGACTGAAATAGGCACCTAGCACTATTAAGAGTGTATTATAAAAATTCGACAACGCTGTACCGACTGAAATAGGGGTACCTTGGGGGGATCTCATGTCAAAGTTGTGCCTTGGGGGGACTTCATTCAATAAATCCCCATTCAATAAACCGACTGAAATAGGCCTCTAGCACTAATTAAGAGTGACCTATAAAAATTCGACAACTGTACCGACTGAAATAGGCCTCTAGCACTAAAAGAAGAAAAAAAAACTAGTATGTTGTGGCCACCACATGACTTTCTTCTATCTTTTCCTATACAAATTCACTCAGCAACAATAATTAAAAAAAAAAAAAGTGGGACTTTGACAAAATTTTGGGTAAAATATGAAAATTATTCTAAGTTTGTCAAAACACGGAAACCGTGGGACTTTGACAAAATTAGGGGAAAAAAGCAAAAATTAGTTTAAGTTTGTCAGAACACGGAAACCGTGGGAGTTTGATAGAATTAAGAAGAGAGGAAAAAAAAAAAAAAAAGTGGGACTTAAACAAATTTTCACATTTTACCCAAAATTTTGTCAAAGTCCCACTTTTTTTTTTTTTTTTTTCCTCTCCCCTTAATTCTATCAAACTCCCACGGTTTCCGTGTTCTGACAAACTTAAACAAATTTTTGCATTTTCCCCCCAATTTTGTCAAAGTCCCACGGTTTCCGTGTTTTGACAAATTTAGAATAATTTTCACATTTTACCCAAAAGTTTGTCAAAGTTTGTCAAAACACGGAAACCGCAGGACTTTGACAAAATTAGGGGAAAAATGCAAAAATATGTTAAAGTTTGTCAAGACACGGAAACCGTAGGACATTGACAAAATTAGGGGAAAAAAGCAAAAATTAGTTTAAGTTTGTCAGAACACGGAAACCGTGGGAGTTTGATAAAATTAAGGGGAGAAAAAAAAAAAAAAAAAAAAGATTTTTTTTCTAAGTTTTTTTTTTCGTAAAAAGTAAAAAAATCGATAACTTTGTTTTAAATTATCACAGATTTATAGTTCAACCATTCGTTTTAAAGGTACTGACGAGACCTTTCGAAAGATACCCATCTTGAAAATTTTTGCCTTTATCACCCTGTTGAAAATTTAGAAAAAGCGGGATGGCAACGCAACCTGTAAGACGATTTTTACCAAAAGTTGATAGGCACTAATTTATGTCAAGGTGCAACTACACACCAATTTGTATGAAATTCTGTGCAGTAGTTCCAGAGATACAGTTGCCACAAAATTTTGTCACACACACACACACAGACAGACAGACAGACATTTTCTAAAAATGGTAAAATCGTGTTCTACACCTCTCAAAACGTGTAAATCCATCAAAAACCCGAAATCGAAAATTTTTACGAATCCAATACTTTCTTCTATTGAAGATAGAAGAAAGTAATAAATAAAATAAATAAATTACAATCTTAATAACCTTATTATTATTAATATTATTATTATTTTCTGATTTTATGTAGTTACTGTTCTAAATTGCGCAAGTTTCAAGAAATTTCCTCCAAAACTGGATTTTTACAGGACTTTTTTCGATTTTTTTTTTTTTTTTTTTTTTTGCTTCAACCTTTAATAAACGAGTAAAATTCAAAACTATTTATTTCTAAATTTTTATATTGACATATACAATATTAATTAGAACTCGACTTTCCGGGAACATACATTCAAAACTGCATAAAAAGAAAAAAAAAATAGTTTTCCTGTCTAAAATATGCTCGATTAATTTGCAGAACCAAACTGCATAACATGTACGCTGGCGCATTCAAAGCTTCTTTGGATACACTGCGCATGCGTCTTGAGCTTGGCAACTGAAATCATTCATGTGTGTTATTAATTATTATTGTGCATTTTAATTTGCTATAAAATACGCGGATCTCTATAATTTTTGTTCTGCTTCTGTCTTGCACTCTCAATATTCCTAATCAGTGAAAAGCAAAATTACGATTAGGCGAGTTGAGAGCGCAAAGATTGGTGAGCGAAATTACCTAGTATATAAAAGAAGTATTCTAAAAGCCAAAATATTAGTAATGAATTTTGATTATAATAATTAGTGTTAAACGAATATGTTAAATAAAGGATTTTTGCTTATAAAGAAAAAAAAAAAAAAAAAAAAAAAAAAGAAATACTCGCCATAATTTCTTATCTTTGAAATTTAATCTTTTATCTTTTTTTGCTTATGAGGACTGAATCAGATCAAGCCAAAACAGACTCCGTCAGGGCTGATATATATTCGAAACACCAATTGAGAATGTTGCAAAGAATAAATATTTTTTAATACATAAATGAACTAGTATATTATGGCTATGACAAAACTTTCTTCTATATCATTTTATATCACAGCGCCACCTAATGGTTAAGATGCACATGATAGTTTATCACAATAAACAATTTACATATGCAGTTTGGCATAATTTCAACCAATGGCTGCACAGATATAACCATTTGGAAAATGCCAAAAAATAACTAACAACATAGCTACATGTCGATCGATGTACATTAATATTGAAACAGCATAGTTTTTTCACAATATCTGTCTCATACTCACAGAGCAGAGTTGATGCAACTGTATGCCACAGAAGCTGAGATATTGCTTCCCGTAAACAGGATTAAATTGCAGCATAGGAACGCTAACTGTCATCCGATCCGATATTCATCCAAACTGAACCAACAGTTTTTTTATTACATTTTTCATACATGTCATAAGTTTGGTGCATTTACACGCTATATAGAAGCTGAGATATAGCCTTTGCATAAATAGGAATGATTGTAGCATAGCAGCACCATCTGTGGGGCGACATGCCCTAAAAGTTGATAGTGTCAATTTATGTCAAGTTCCAACTAAATAAAAAAATGTATGTAATTTTTTGCATTAATTATTAGTATATATCTGTCACATTATTTTTATCACGCGCACACACACAGAGAGCCATAGCGATATTTTCTAAAGATAATCAAACATATACAGGACATCTCAAAATGTGTAAATTTATCATAATTCAGAATTTGAAAATTGTAACAAATCCAATACTCAAAAGAAAAAAAAAAAAAAAAAAAAGAAAAGAAAGAAAGAAAATGAAAATTACTTTTTTTAAATATCGAAGTAACACAATGTCTGCCCGTTCCATAAATTTTATATATATTTATGCTTTTAAATACATTTCTAAAAGAAATCAGTAAAGATATAAGATTTTAAATTTAAAATAAAAATGAGTTTAAAATATTTTTCGAGATCTTTTATTAAAATGTCATTTCTCCCAGGGTGTAATAATAATAAAAGAAGATAAAATATTATAATAATATATATTATAATAAAATATAGTATTACAACTATTTTTTTTTAAATATTTTACCTTTAAAGGATAAATGGCAACAAAACATTTTAAAAGGTCAAAAACAATCTGAAATTTAAAGATTTTCAATAGAGTTAAAATACATATCAAGTTGATTGACTGATAAATTATGCAATGAAAAATCCACATTTAAATAATAGTTTTAATCATTTAAATAAACTAAGCATGTAGAATCCTCCCTCTAAATTCTTTTTTAATTTCCGAGCATGCATATGTAAAGAAAGTATTGTGATCATGAAAAAATTCGACTTTGAGATTTTGGTGTATTTATACAATTTGAGGTCTCCTGAGTTCATTTTAGCTATTTTTACGGTGACGTATGAATGTATGTGTGTAAAGACCATAACGTCTAAACGTTTTGCTTGAATGAGCTGAAAGTTGGTAAATATGTTATAGGTCACCATAGCACGAATCCTATAGATTTTGGTGAATCTAGCACTTACAGTTTTTTTTTTTTTTTTTAACAAGGAAACAAAGAAAAATTCTTTATTATTGTGGCATATGGGCTGTAATTATTTAAACTGCGATATCGTCTAAATTCCTCATTCGAATGAACTGAAAATTTATGTACATATTATAGATCACTATCACACGAACTGTATTAATTTTTTAGAATCTAACACTTATATATATATTACAGCGACACAACGAAAAATTCTTTATCATTATGATCTATGGACTCAATTTATTTAAAGTGCAATAGCATTAAATTGAACAACATACTATACGGAGAAAAATACTCAAACACCCTATTTTACCAAAAACTAAATTCAAAAACTGGCGTACTATTAATAGAAAGATATAAAAAGATATTACACACCATAAATTTTAAGTCAGCACAACCGGTTTCGAAAGGACGTAGCCTTTCTTCATCAGGTGCAAACACGTGCTACTGCCTTGGAGGCAAAAGCAAGACACTTCTTGCAAGACAAGTAGCAAGGCAGACTTGTTGGCAAAAGCAAGACTGGAGGCAAAAGCAAGACACAGTCTTGCTTTTCCCTCCAAGGCAATAGCACGTGTTTGCACCTGATGAAGAAAGGCTACGTCCTTTCGAAATCGGTTGTGCTGACTTAAAATTTATGCTGTGTGAAGAAGTTTTAATATCTTTCACCCTATTTTAATTTTCTCTTTCGTTTATTTAACGACTTCTCTTTTATTTAGTTATACAACGGTTAATTACTTAAAGTTCGGAAAGTCGAATGTAGTCGAATGTAATTTTTCCTTTGGTTGAATGAAATTCGTTAATTTAAATGTTTTACGATACATATATGGACAATATGTAATTTAAAATTATGACCTGTAAACTGCAAAATTCGGTCATGATTTCGCATGGCAATCAGTATAAAAGAATTAATCGAATTTTTTTCGTTGTTACACAGTTCAAAATAATTACACCCTTAATATATATACACTGGTTGACAAAATTTAAGGAACAACCTGTTATCTCTTTCTCTTCTTTTGTACATAATTTTTGAATAAATAAACATATGAACATAAAATTTGGATGGCCTGTTCGTTATCATATTATTAACCGAAATTTATGTAACTTTAGCATTAGAATAATTTTTAAGCTAATAAATATTCCTTTTTCTCTCAAAAGTAACCTTTGGAAAAAATGAAAATTTCAATAATTTTAGGAAATAACACTTAATGAAAAGTGGTGTTAAGGATTAAAACAGGAATAAACTACTACGTCAGAAACGCCAAAGAAAAATTATTGAGGTGCATACAGCTGTTTCGGTAGCCTAAAGCATCCTTTTTGCACTGAAGACGGTACGCTTTAGGCTACCGAAACAGCTGTATGCACCTCAATAATTTTTCTTTGGCGTTTCTGACGTAGTAGTTTATTCCTGTTTTAATATTCCAACGCCAAGTCTCGTGCTATTATATGGTGTTAAGGATGCCTTACAGATAGGTAAAGACGCACATGCCTTGAAATGTCAACCTAAATTTCGTTTTTTCTTTCTGTATTAACTTTTCTTTTACTTTTATAATGAACTTTTAAAGTAATCTGGTGTGTCACTCACACTACTTTCTCTTACCCTGAAATTGAATACTATAAATATAGGTTGGAGATTAAGAGGTAAGATAACGAGTGCTGCTATGTAAACCTATGTTAAACAATTTAAATTAGGCTTCAGAAAAGTTTTATGTGATAATTAGTTCTGTGTGAGGGGGGCTACTGTCCCCCTCAACCCTCCGTTTCATTAAAGCACCTACATTTATATAGATTTAATTATGTTATTAAAATTAAAAGTTTACTTAAAATTATACAGACAATTCTCACACGCAACTTTCCTTGAAACTTATCAATCTTGATCAAACTTTTCCAGCAACACAAGTATATTAACTTCAAAATACAACATATGGATCTCCTAAAATTATTCGTTTTTAAGTCACTCTAAGAGACACAGACAAAGATCAAACGTTAAAAATTTGACTACGCTAATCAGAAACCTCAAAACGTGTAAATATACAAAAAACAAGCGATGAATATTTAGCTTAAAACATACATTATTTACCATATCTCTATGAGGAATTTATTTCAATTCCCGTACAGCTTTCCTAGAAATGGTGGTAAAATATTATTAATAAAGCACATCCACTAACAATAAAAAACTAGTGTTTTGTGGCCACCACACGGCTTTCTTCTATATTTTCCTATACAAATTCACTCAGTAAAAATAATTTATTAAAATTATTATTAAAAAAAAATTATCTTCCAAGATAATGCAGACGATTTCCATGTAAGAGAAGTAGTATAACACTAAATATCCAAAAAAACTTGAATTTATTCTCAATATTATATAAAAAAAAAAAAGAGATTTTTTATTTTTGTTAAAAATGAAAAAAAATCGATAACTTTATTTTAAATTATCGCATATCGATGGTTCAGCCATTCGTTTTAAAGGTATTGGCAAGCTCTTTTGAAAGATACCCATCATGAAAATTTACTCCCCTCGAGGGGGGCCTTCCCCCCTCCCCCAAGGGGGAGGCGAGGCTCCTACATACACAACATTTTTTTTCCCAGTTGACTATCTCTATTACAAAAAATATATATTCGTTTCATTTGGTTTAGTGCAGTCTATAGATACTAAATTCTACTTACCTGCAATTTCCCCCATAGACGTAATGTATTTGAATACTCTTGAGTGACCCTGTACATGAACCACTTGCTTCATCTCAACGAAAAGCTTAGTGTAGCATCCCTATATGATACACATTTAGAATACCCAGTTTGGAATCTCTGCTGCTATTTTTTCTTGGGATATGCTGATAACAGACAGACACACACACAGACCATTCACTAAAAACTTGATTTCCATATTCAGGGGATTTCAGAACATGTAAATATAACAAAAACTCACTTTCGAAAATTTGACCTAAAACAATACTTTCTCTACCACGTATATGGGTAAGAGAAAATAAAAAAATATAACTAATTTGTAAACTATACTCAGCACTGGAATAATAATGATGTCGATAAATACTTTTATAATGAACATCTTATTCAATTTTCATGTTTGTATGCATATTTTTGAAAAAGTTATTCAAATGCGAAAAAAAGAAGAAAAAATAAGAAACAGAAAAGTGAATACAGGTAGAAAGAATTTTGGTTGTAGTCTAACATCTGGATGCGTGTGCATCTTGACCTATCTGCAAGGCATCCTTATGACCATTTTTCATTAAGTGTTATTTCCTAAAATTATTGAAATTTTCATTTTTTCCAAAGGTTACTTTTGAGATAAAAATGAATATTTATTAGCTTAAAAATTATTCTAATGCTAAAGTTACATAAAATTCGGTTAATAATATGATAACGAACAGGTCATCAAAATTTTATGTTCATATGTTTATTTGTTTAAAAATTATGTGCAAAAGAAGAGAAAAAGAAAACGAGTTGTTCCTTAAATTTTGTCGACCAGTGTATATATATATATTATCGAATTTATCATTAGACATATTTACATTGGACGAGATAAGAAACATTTCAGAATGAAAGACTTTTCATGTACCAGTTTATCTGAAACATAAAGCTATCAATAATTCGTAAATCAAGGTTCAATTGTAAAACATGTGCAAAATTACAATTAAGCTAATCAATCAGATATTCTACTATCTAAATTGGTTAAAAAATAAATGGTTTTAGTAATATTTAAATATTACTAACAGCTGTGTTGTTGAAAACAACGTGATTGCTATGAATATTAATGAAGAGCATTTGTCTACTTTAAAATAAAATAAAGTCAGATATTACAAATATAATCTCAATGATTCTCACTCTTTTTTTTTTTTTTTTTTAATGCTGCTTTTAACATTTAATAAATTGTTCTTTAAAGTTAAATTGAAATTAGGGTTTTTGAGATGATGAAAACTTACACACACACACACACACTAAGCGACAAAAAAAAAAAAAAAAAAAAAAAAAAAAACGCACTGCAGAAAAATTGACTTACACCTTTTTTTATTTGTAATAACTTCAAAACTAATGGTTGAAACAAATAAAACTGTCATGTTTGCATAATATCAAAGAGATGAAATGATACCTATGTACATTTTTGATTTAATAATTCACTTTATTACACTCTACGAAGTAATTACTTAAAATCTACATAAAACATTCTTTTTAAACGTAATATAATAAACATATACTTTGTACTGTATTATGATTTATTATATGATATAAACAAGTTATATTTTAATACATGAAATAAAACTATTTATTTGTTAGATCTAAGCAATTTTTTAATAAAAATATGTATTTTGCATTGAGTTATTCCACCTTTTTATGGAATTAATGCTTTAATGCGCAGTGGCATAGTATTATGCAGTGTTTTAATATATAAATATCAGAAATTTCTTTGTGCCAAATATCATAAATGATTTTTTCTAGTTCTTGTAGAATTTTAGGCTGCAATTTTTTAATCCTTGCCCCTTTCCAACGCTTTTTTATAGACTAAACAATTTCGAGCGGATTGACATTAGGAGTGTTTCCAAGTCTGATGAAAAAAAAATTCTACGATATTTTTTGTGGGATTTAAAGTTAAAAAAAATACCACATAAAGTTAAAAAAGATATGATTGCTTACAGAATTATAAGTGCTCATGGAACAGGATGGGTAGTTTTAACAATTTGAATCGAATAAACGCACCACAGGCTCCCTTTAGTATGGTGCAATATTATCTTGAAATTCTGTTTGCGGGAAAGTCTGAGATACTTTCAAAATAGTCGGTCAGACGCCGTTTTTATAATGCCCGCGTTTTATTTCGAGTTAATTGATCCCTTAAGCATAAAAATTTGCCCGACTTACTGAAAATTTATGCTCCTCCGTACCATAATGTACGGAGAATGTGTCACTGTTTTATGAATGCAATTTTCAATAATTCGGTCACATTTTTATCATCTTATTAGTTTTTTTTATCAGCCCAAAATAAAATAAACTTAACCCATCAGAGAAAACCAGTTCGGCCTAATAATTAACCGATAATTTTTTTTTTAATTTTTGGTCAACTGAAGTCTTGTTTTTTTAATTCTTTTCCTTAGCAATGGCTTTTTTTTCGCAGATCTTCTGGTTTTTAACATACTTTTTTTTATTGTTCCCGCACTGTTTTTGAAGAAATTATTTTGCTATGCATTTTTTTTTTTTTTTTTTTTAAATACTTTTCTAAGTTATGAGCATGTACAAATCGATTTTTTTTAAACTTTTGTTTCTTAACTTGCCATCATCTCGCTTGGATGGGCAGCATGGCCGCCTAAAGACAAATTTTCCGTTTAAACAGCCCAAAAATTTTATATCTTTCTAAAAATCATCTCAGGAATATTTCGTAAACATATAATTAATTTGCCATCACACGTATTAAAATATATTTTGACTTTCATTCTAAAACTAATACTTTTTGTGGCATCGTTAAATGCCTTATACTTGCCATTTTTGAAATACTTTCTAAAATTATAATTTTTCTGAGAGTTGCACTTTATTTTTAACACTGGGCTCCCTAAAATGTATGTGGATGGCGACGTAATGAAATCAGTTCGAAAATTTGCTTTTTAAATGATAAAATTGGAGGTTGCAAAAAGGAAAAAGGAAAACATCCAAGTGCGGCTTTTTTTTTTTTTTTTTTTTTTTTTTTTTGTCGCTTAGTGTATATATAGATTGACTATCCATTGATTCTATAGATTAGTTACAATGAATAATGCTATTATTAGACTTTTTTTCAATTTTTTTCATTTTTTAAGAAATACGGGCGAAATGGCTTTGCTAAAGAACATTTTTAGGGTCACACTTTCCAGTAACTATGTATTCTTCATAAATTAAGATGCCAGACACAAATTGAAGAAAAAAGAAAATACTTCAGATTACCCTATATCATAAAAAAACTACAAATGACTTGCAACTTTAACGCATGATGTCACTTACTATTTATGACGGAGTTGAATTGGTTGTCGTATAGAGAATAATATCACTTTTTGTCGATAGCTGAAAACAAAAACATTGTTAAAAATTAATTTCAAAGATAGATTAAAAAAGTCCCGGTTCAATATAAAAAATCAGAGACAACTTTTGTTCTCTTAAGGATATGCAAGTTTATTTTCTAAAAAAGAATATTAGCAAAAGAAACCATGACCATAGTCCGACAAACGATTAACAAATATTGTCAATATGATATGGAGTGAGAGAACAATAGCGGGACACACGTCCCTAATCCTTCAAGTGCTAAAACATAATCGTAGTGCCGCCCAAAACTGGAGCGAAAAATTGCATTGCTTTTGGCGGTTAATTTTATATTCGCCAAGTTCAACGTTTAAGTAGAGCACGGCTGCGGTATTCGTTACGAATACATTTATGTTTTTTTTTTTTTTTTTTTTAAGGCGGCCAGCAATTCATTGGCAGTTGTTAGTGAATGATGGCATGATTTCGCCAAATTTTTAGTTTCTGGGAAATAACCAGCTAATCAAATATTTTGTCTAGATGATGATGTAAGTTAGGCGACAAGAAGGCACTTGAGTTATATTTCGATGTAAAATTAAAAGAAGCTGAATTAATGGGTTCACAAAACAAAAGGAAAGATATGAGTCAAAACGTATCCTTTCCAACGCGAAAAGAATTTTCATTATGTTAGGATTATTAAATGAATACTGGGAATCGATCAGAAATTTTGTTTCAGTTGCATTGAGAAGGATATGAAAGGGAACATACACAAATTAGAAAAAAAATATATTGCAAATTTATTATTTATAGGTTAAAAATAGTTATATCGTATTATTTATAGGTTAAAAATAGTTATATATAAAATAGTTGTTTGAGATTGAATAATTTTATTTATAAATTTATTTATTTAGAGAATTTACCTATATCTTTTAGAGAAAAAAAAAATAATTTTATAATATTTGATAATCTACATCACATTATTTACAATAAAATATTCTTTTTGGTAGGAATATAAAGAAAATTTAGACAGATATTTAAAAAAATAAAATAAAGAAATAAATAAATAAAAATTGTTGTTGTTATTATTATTATTGTTACTTGGAAAGTTTTTTCGCTTATAACAAGAATGAATTTCAGCGAAACTTTACAAAACTTGCAAAAAAAAAAAAAAAAAAAAAAGACAAAACATTAACGAAAAAATTATTCTGAAACGTAAAACATACACGTTTAATTTTCACTGAGGTATGAGTATTTGTAATATAGGGGAGACCCGTGTACCTAGGGCAATCATGTACCTAGGGCCACCCCACTTTATTTGAATAATATTTAATTTTAAGTTTTAATATTCAAATGGGCGAGTAACAACACCAATTGCTACTTTTACAACTACTTTGGAACTTTTGAGGAGAAAGTTTTAACAAGTTACATGTAGAAAACGAATTTACATGGTTTGAAGTAAAATTTTGCAGTTCATCTCTTTTACTATTTTACAAAGGGAAGTCAAATATTTCTCTTTCATTTTTAGTGTATAATTATGCTTGTCATATTGAGTAATAAATGAGATATTTAATTAGTTCTCTCTGCATGTGAATTTTTTAACGGAAGGCATTTTGAAAGAAGTTACCAAAACTTCTACCTAGGGCCACATAGCTGCCTTGTACCTAGGGCCAGTGTGTTTGGACATTTTAACACTTTCGCGACCGCATGTTTTTGTCTTTTTGACAGTAAGGTGTGCCTGTGGGCTTTTTTCACATAAGTTACAATTTTTCAAAACAAAATTTTCCGTATTCACATTTATATTACAAATGGATATGCATTATAATCACACTCTCTCTAATCAAAGTATTTGCATCCATAGTATATTGATTGTACAAATAGGAATATTATGTATATTTTTTAGAAACAAATAACATACAAATTGCAAAAGAGGCGCATACTGGTGCAGCTTCATATTTTCAAATGACGAGAATCTACGTGAGCGGTCGCGAAAGTGTTAAGAAACAGCCTGTAGTAATTGGATGCTGGCAAACCCTGGCAAACCAATCACTATATATGACGTTGCTGAAAATGTTAGCAAGTTCTATCCGTCGGCCTTTACTCCTGTAAACATTCTATCAGGCTTTCGTGTATCCGGCATATGGCCAATGAATCAAAACATTTTCACTGAGGATGAATATTTAAGTTCAAATGTGACTAAAAGACAAGATCCTTCCATAAAGTAAAAAAAAAAAAAAAAAAAAAAAAAAAGATTTTCCAGGAAGAAAGTGAACAATGATAGAACTGGATGTCTTTGTTTCGTGTCCTGTTGAAATTTCGAAACCTTAAGCATCTAACATCTTTTCGTGTGTCATGCTTTAACAGGTACGAACCTAAGCAAAACCTTTACCTAAAGCAAAACCTCCCACATCACAGAAAAGATGTGATCGAAAATCAGAGAGAGCTAGAAATCCAAGAGACACTAAAAAAAAAAAAAAAAAAAAACTGAAGGGAAAAAAAAAAAAAAAAAAAAAAAAAAAACATTCTGTTAGAATATCCCAAAGAAAAAAAGAAAGAAAAATGTCGTGTTTCAAATTAAGGCAACAACATGATAATTATTAAATGATAAATATACATGTTACTTCATATTGTTTCTTTTATAAAATACAAGTTTATATGCTTATTTTCTATTCATTACAAAGGGAAATCTAAATTTGAGAGAATGACCCTAGGTACAATCAGTGCTGCCAGATTTGAGGGAATTTTTTATTCAACATCCACCGTTAAATTTTACTTTTAACGGTTACCTAATTACATAGATGATTTCTGTAAAAGATGTTTCCAAACAATTAACAAACCGTTTCAATTACAATTTAGTGGTGGGTGTTAAATAAAAATTTCCCTCAATCTGGCAGCACTGGGTACAATGAGATCTGGCCCCAGGTACAATGAGGATGTTGTACCTGGGACCACGAGTGAAGTTTTTTTAAAAACCTTCTATTTGTCGGAATTTATTTTTTTAGAGATTTATATTAATCCCAATTGGTAGTAATTAGTCCTAAAGATATGTACATATCAGTTTGATAATTTTAAATAGGTGAAGGGCTCTGGTTTTGGGCATTGAAAAAAAGCGGCCCTAGGTACACGGGTCTCCCCTACATTTATATCATCTTAACAATTCACTTCCGTTTCAGCTCATGTCATTGCAGTATAAAAAGCTTGAACAGGCCTCTGCTATTAATTACAGCTCATATGCTGTGTGTAATACACATGGTGTGTTATTCTGTGATTTTTATGCTGTCAGCTATTATTTAAACTGTGTTTTCTGGTGAAACTGAATTTGATACTTGTTTGACAGATCTGTAATCTTTTTTTAATCCTCTGCATGACCTGTAATTCATTCACGGATAATTCACGAACCCCGAGTACGCAACAATATATAATTTATTGGTATTATATGGCGCGCTCCTCAAAATTAGTCCTATAGAAAATGGTTTAGACGTTAATTCTCCAATTAATTTGAAAGAAATTTTATAATTTCATAAAATCCTTAAATGTTTTATGTATGTATCTACGATATTCAAATGGGAGGTTTAAGAGGCTATTCTAGAAGTGCTTTGAACTGCAACTTTATATGCACCAAAAATGTTCAAATACACAATCATGTATGTTACACCTTAAATTGTAACAATATGCATATACTAATGTAGAATAAGAGAAACAAGTGTGAGTGCCACACCAGATTATTTTTATTCTTGAGAAATTGGAATTTCGTAATTAGAATGCCACCTCTTCATAAATTGAAAAAATGCATTAAAAAACTTAGTCGCAAGACAGTCAAAAGCTTTTTATATAGTCTGGTATCATTAGAACAACCATATCATTGAATTGAGGCCCAAGAATTTTTAAAGAAACTTCTGTAAAAAAAAAAGAACTTTCTTTTACACAGCAGATGTGCGGAGCAAGCAGATCTTGGAAGATGTTAATGTCACGTTCTAAAATCTGAAACGGTTTTGACAAAAAATGATGGAATGTAAGTAACAGAAAGGGCTTCAGCGCTGTTTTAAGTTTTCGGATTGGAATTCGTGCGAGGATTTTTGTTTCACCTGCTAAAGTAACAGAAAAATGCCGCATTTTCAGGGATATTTCTTTTTTTCACGGAGCAATTTCAAAATGTTTTTGATGAGATTCCACGTATAACTTTGTTATTCTGTAAAAGAACGTAATTATATTTGTTATTAATCAAGCTTATTTGTTGAGGTTCTAAAAATATGAAAAATTTATGAAAGAAAGGTTTCAATAGGTTTCTTATCTTTCCAAGATGATAATTTTTACATAGCGTACTTTGCAATACCAGTGGCCGAGACGTTCTGCTGTCGAAGCTGGTAGACATAGGAAGTGCCGAATTCGATCCAAAGCATTTTTGAGTTGTGTGGTTGCGTCACTTTTCTTGCCGGGGTGCGATATGATGGAATGGTTAATTTAGAGGTATGAGGTGATTCACAAAACTATTTATTAGTTTTTATTCACAATAAACTATTATTAAGCAGTTAAATTTCATTAACATTTAATTCTCGTAAAACCGTCCAGTTTTGACTGGTAGTAATACAACTTTATATTATTAGCAAATTGGCATAAAATATTAATCGGATATATATTGCTATTGTAAAATTAATTTTACAAACATTTCTGAAATGACTAAGAGCTTATAATACTTAACCTCGCCGATAGCCAAAACCCATATTATTCTATGGGAAGTTTGTTTCCACAATTACTCATTACATATATATATATATGTATTCGTTTTTACATTCAGAAAATTCACAAAGTTAAATAGGTATTCTTTTCCTAAAAACTAATTTTTCGTAATTTTCACATTTTATGTTTTAGCTAAAAAATGCAAACATCTACTTAGTTAATTTTTCGCTTTTTTTTTTTTTTTAATTTAGAAATAAAATATTAAATAAATAAAAATAAATAAATAAATAAAGAGTACTAATTTAACGGTTGAGAATTTTCTCAATGAGAAAACAGAATATATATATATATATATATATATATATATATATATATATACTGAGTAATTGTTGGAACAAATTTCCCCATACAATAACATGGGGCCAAGTGAGGTACTATACGCTCTTAACCTTTAAAATGCTTTCATAACAATTTTTTATTAGTGTTGGAAAATCATATACATAATCTATGCAATGCATTTTGTACATAAATTAACAGACAAATAAAGTGCATGAATTCATGTTGCAAGACATTTAATTACATACCGACATACATAAAAGTTTATATATAAATTTATTTCTAGCTAAGCGCAAAAAATGTCTCAAAATTGCAATTAAAATGGAAAGTCGGAAATTTAAACAAGCAACATTAATTATAAGCAGGTAAAAAAGAAAACTAAATAAACGAACAGAAAGGAAAATTTTCTTTTTTTTTTTATCTTAAATATCACGCAATGCTTAAACAATAACTGAAATTTAAATCCTTCAAAAATATATTGAATTTTCTATGTATTTTGTTTTCTTTAAGTTGCTTAGATATCTGTATAAAATATATTTCCTTTTTCAAAGTAAAAAAAAAATATATATATATATATATATATATATATATTTACATACATATATAGATATTTGGATTGTAGATTGACATTAAAGTGAGTAGCAGGTTCGTAGGTTTTTTTAAAAAAAAAAAAAAAAAAAAGCTTGTAATAACAGCAGGTTTTAATTCTTTTCTTCTCTCCAGTATAATTGCATGAAACAGAAAATGTTGCGTGCAGAAAACAATTTGTTAAAGGCATTTTAAGCCAAAGTCAATTATAAAGAAAAAATTTAAATAATTACTATTAAGTCTAATTACTATTTTTAATAGATTTATTACAGCAAGTTATTATACAAGCAGAGGAAAAATTGAAACTACTTAAAAAGCTTTCATTTCAAACAAAAAATTATTTCTATTCATAAACACGCAATGTTTTAATTTCATTATCATTAAAAAAATTAAGAAATAGAAAAATATAAACTTTTTAAAAACTTATTATTAGTTAAATATAATTAGACATATGATAATTTAATTTTTTATATATTTAAAATTTATCCTGATGGAAAACAAATGAAAAGCGGGCATTAAAAAAAAAAAATGAAATGGGCATTTTGTCTTCGTTTATCATATTAAGTCCCCTTTTGTTTGCCTGAATGTTAGAGAAAGCATGGTTTTGGGATCGAATTTTCGAAATTGTGTTTTTAATATAGTTATGCGTTTTGCGGCTCCCTGAATCTGAAAATTAGGTTTTATTAACGGTTGGTCTGTTTTCTGTTATCAACACAACTGAAAACAAATATTAGCAGAAAGTCCAAACTCGACATTCTAAATCGGTGATCTGGACATAAAAATGGGGGATATAATATCGCCGTACATAATATCGCGTCAAAAAAATAATGTGAACTATTTGAAAATTTGAATTTGTGTCACGATTGATCTCTGGCGGGGGCCATAGGACCTTATTTCCTTCTTTATTTTGTTTTGTTGCAAGATAGAAACTTGAGTTGTATATTGCTTGAATTAGCTATACAGCGATAAGAAAACTTGCATATGCCAACAGAGATGCAAGTTTCCTGATGAAGGACCATTTCTGGTTTTCAACATTTAAAATTCTATTTTTCATTTCATGAATTCTCTTTTCTTTTAACAGATCCTTTTGGTAAATTTATCTCTTCCCGTTTCTATTATTTGATGAATGTTTATATTGGAATAATGGATTATGCAAATTATCTCATCGTTAGGCTTATGTGTTATGTGTGTCATTTCTCTTCTGCGTAAGTACTTTAACATATTTTTACTACTAAGTATAATTAAATTAAATTATCATCGTGACAATAATTTTATTCAAAATACGTCTCATTTAAAATTTCATATGTTGGTATTTTCATCTAGCTTTCATTTGCTGAGTGTTGTAAAGGAATTAAATTATTCAAATGATATATATATATATATATATCATAAAGTGAAATTTCATTATTTTATCTATATTTAATTTTAAGTTATTTTATCATTTGTTTTTCACCATTCAAAATGCATTTTAAAAATATTATACATCACAGCTGAACACTATTCACAAACCTGAATTAAAAATTTTAAATTAATAAGCCCGATTGAATTCATTATAACTAATATTAACAAAAGTTAATAAACATAGTCTTTAAACTCTTTTAGGCAAAATTTATAACGATTTTTGTGATGGATTTATCTGTATGTCAGTGGTAAGGATTAAGGTATGTACTATCATGAAATTTTATACATCATTACTAATAAAATAAATACAAACTCATTTTTGCTTTCCATTCATTTAAGTAGGTAATGTTTTGTCCAGCGAGATTTTTGTCTCTAACCCTCTAAATCGGCATCATAAAAAAGTAACTGGAACCTTTTTATTAAAATCAGGACAAATAGTACGTGTACAGAAATTTCCAAAAGTATTCAAGTATATTACATCGATTGGAGAAATATCTGGTACATTTTAACATCTTCAAACTGCATTAAACAAAATAAAATAAAGTTATATTCCTTATAAGCACAAAAACCTGTTTCATATTGAATATAATATAAATAATCTGGTGTGTCAGTCACACGACTTTCTCTTACCCTGAAATTTAATACTATAAATACAGGTTGCAGATTAAAAGGTAAGATAACGAGTACTGTTACGTAAACCTGTGTTAAACAATTCATATTAGGCTTCTGAAGAGTTTTATATGATAATTAGTTCTGTGTGAGGGGGCTACCGCCCCCTTTTTTCTGTTTTCTTTTCTGTTTTTTTTCGTTAAAAGTAAAAAAAAATCGATAACTTTCTTTTAAATTATCGCAGATCGATGGTTCAACCATTCGTTTTAAAGGTATTGGCGAGTTCTTTTGAAAGATACCCATCATGAAAATTTACTCCCCTCGAGGGGGGACTTACCCCCCAGGGGGGGGGGGGGGTGAGGCTCCTACAAACACAAAAATTTTTTCCCAGTTAACTATCTCTATTACAAAAAATATATATTCGTTTCATTTGGTTTAGTGCAGTCTATAGACGTTAAACTCTACTTACCTGCAATTTCCCCCATAGACGTAATGTATTAGAATTCTCTTGATTGTCCCTGTACACGAACCATTTGCTTGATCTTAACGAAAAGCTTACTGTAGCATCCCTATATGATACACATTTAGAATACCAAGTTTGAACTTTCTGCCATAATTTGTTTTTGAGATATGCTGATAACAGACAGACACAGACACACGGACATACACACAGATCATTTGCTAAAAACATGATTTTCGTATTCAGGGTACCTCAAAACGTGTTAATATAACAAAATCTCGCGTTCGAAAATTTGACCCAAAAACAATACTTTCTCTACCTTATGGGTAAGAGAAAGTAAAAACATTCATCATTCATTTATAGTCTCATAAAATAATTCAAATTTATTAAAGGCTATATCTGGAAGTCCCTAGAAGCACATTTCAAGCGGTGTTATGTTTTTCCCTTACTGTGCTAAATTTAAGGACATTATGCGATATGTATACAATTTACAGACATAACAGATTTTATCCATGATTAAGTAAATACATCCTTTCCTATTATCTATAACATAGGTCTACAAAAATATTGTTGGCAAAATCCGATTTGTTAATTTTAGCTGATACGTATGTATTTTCCCTTTGTGAGTTTGTATGTATCCAAATTTCCCTTTGTGATCCCTGGTAAGGGATAATATTATTATATACATATTTCTACTATTTCTTGCCATGATTAGAGCCCCTAAATAAAATTATAGGCCGGCGCATCACCGCCATTTTTTTGCCTCCGAAGAGAACAGCATTCCCGCTTGGCGCCCTTATCGCTTCCTTAATGATTTTAAGAAATCTTGATCTGAAGCTAATCCGGTCAAGATAAGAGCAATAAGCAACAATAATATTCCTAAAAACACATTTTTTTCAAAGTACATTCTCAGGATGTCATTTTATTCTGAGGATATCCTATGGATGTACTGGGGTAAGATGTGTTGTTAGGGCGGTTTCTGTTTCTTTCACAAAATGTCGCCAAAACTAGAATACACAGTAATAGAAGGTCTGTGAACACTTTATATTCACTTCTTGAATGATTATAGCAGTTTATCGCTAAACAAACTTCCATATCATAGTTTACTTAGCTAAAATTATGAAATATAATAAAACAAGTAACTTTAAAGTAACGTAAGACGATAAAAAAAAAAAAAAAAAAAAATGTTTGTCGTTTGTTTATCAGAGAAACGCGCTCGGTACACGTGGCAACCCTAAGGCAACAAAATGCCTGATGCGCCAGCTCGTATATATAGGAGCCTTAGCCATGATGAATTTAAAAAAAATTATAACTATTATGTTTTTGGCAAGACTGTGCATTAAAAACTCGATACAATTAGAATATATTTATCACAAAGATTATAACTATCCCTATATTAACACGTTGCTTGTAGGTAACGTAAAAGTAAGTTTTTTAAGAAAAATGAGCTCCGCTTTTAGACGCATTATCAACACAATACTTTATTTTAGAAAAGGATTTTGTGTATTCGTGTTTAAGGGGTTATAAGGGTTTCAAAGGCTAATAAAAAAAAGGCATATATTCTCTCTTTCTTGTTAATGTAATAAATAAAATTTTTTATTCAAAATTTTGAGCATATAGAAGAGCATCATTAAAACAGTGTTTTATAAAATTTTCATTAAAAATTTTGGAAAATTGGTGGGTCTTGATTTCTAGAGACAATTCAGGATAACGGTGAGCACGATTTCTCATAAAATAACGCAGCAATCTTATCGAAATTTTGTGCTCTTCTTCAAAATAGAATTGACTAGTGCTTGAACGAAGCATTCAAAAAAAAAAAAAAAAAAAAAAAAAAAAAAAAATGAATTTTTGGTAGAGTTGTATACGTAAGCGTTACAATTTTCAGTACACATGGTATAAGGCTATACAGGCCCCGTGTATAGCCTTATAAAATTAGTTGCAATCGAAAAAAAGGAATATCCTTCGTTGAAGCACTTATAGATTCTATTTCAAATAAGTGCAAAATTTTAATGAGATCGATACATTAATTTTTGAGAAATCGTCTTTGTTGCTTTTTTAGAAAGTTTCTTAATGAAAATTTTATAAAATATTGTTTAATTGTTGTTCTTTTATAAGCTCAACATTCTGAATACAAAATTTTATTTATTATATAAATAAATAAATAAATAGAGAAAAAAATGTTTTTTCTTTTTAGTTTCGAAACTCGTGTAACTCCTTAACATGTCATGTGCCTCCAACATACAAATATACTCCAGCGGGGTATACCACATCAATTACTGAGGATAAAATATAAATTATCTAATTAAAAATACGAAAAATAATTTTGTTAATTGGTGTATGTAACATTTTAGAAAAACTCTAAAAAGTGGGACCTACTGCTCAAAAATAAGAAAATGTCCCGACAACAATACGTTAAATATGCATTAATATAATTAAAATCTCTATTTAAGATGAACTAAGAATTAAAATAAATTTCGTAATATAATAAATAGTTCCTTTTTTCAAACCAAAGATTAAGTTGGAAAAGTACCTGGGAAATTCTTTGTCTTCATGCAGTTGGCACTAACTATTTGTGTAATAATAAAGCAGTTAATAAAGAATAAAATTAACTATTATTACCAGTTTGCAATTACTTAAAATTTAATAAAGCAGGCTCTAAAATAAGAAATAGAAACAGGGAGAGTGCAAAAGTTTAAAATAATAACTAAATTAACGGTAGCGGAAGTTATGTCTTGAAGCAGAAAATGTAAATAAACAACCCGTTTTCTTTTAAGAGAAAACACGCGTTACACGCTTTTTTTCTTCACCCATTCATGTTCAACTGGTCTAAGAATAGTACTTTGCAAAAATTCTGAATCACTCAGCTTTAAAAACATACATATGATTTATAGCTTTTCTTTTCTCCTTCTCTTTCAAAATATCTATATTTCTTTTTTTTTTTTCAATGGAAATAAGTAAAGGGAAAATCCGCTATGTCAGTTAAGTGACATTTTATGGTTTTTCTTGAAATAACTATGCAAACGCGCTTTAAGTGTCACCACTAAGTAATAATAATAATAATAAATATTAATTACAAGAAAGAAAAATCGTGTGATTGGAATAGATTATTAAACATTTTTCAATTGCACTGTTTAATTGCTAAACTTTTAATGCATTTCATCTACATAATGATATTTGGAAATATATCTTATTTTTTAATTCGGTAGACAGAAAAATTACGATTAAATTTGAAGAAAAATACTCTAAAAAAATACTGATATGAAAAAAAAAAAAAAAAAAAAAAAGGGCGTATACTAACAATACCACAGAATATTCATCAGGATGTTTGCAGCTATGATATTTTATAGTAAAACGTGCTTTTGTGCAGAATAAAGCATGTTGATTCCATCATGCTTTGTGCGGTGCAAATATTTTAAGTACAGAGGTAACCTTGAAATTTTTTAGACAAAGGCGGACGATACGTTCGAAAAGAAAATTATTAGTTGAATATGTAAATTTGAATTCTTTTATGGCCTCAGACTATAACTTGTGGTAACAACTGTATTATAACTGTCGTAGAAATTTTTTTGAAAGACAGGAATATGAAGTTGAGGCGAGAATATTATGGCGCTATAATATTCTATGATACTTAAATTGGGTTACATAAAAAAGAACGGCTTCAAAGTCTACAGTTACGATATAGAAATGGAGCTCCATAAAATGCCACTGTATTCAAATGGTTTACAAAGTTTCGCAGAAGTTCCCTCCAGCATGAAGAATATACAGAGACCTTTGCCAGCTATAGTCCCAGAAAATGTATCGGCCGTACGAAAAAATGTTAATAGATTATAATCGCTACACTTTCCAAATGAAGCAGTAGGAATTTAACATTAGATTTGCAGCTGTACACAAAATTATTCATGAACTGCATAGGAAAAAAATAGTTTGTCATTAAGTCCTCCGTAATTTAAGAACACCAAAAAGCGGACAATCTGTAAAGAAATCTTAAAATTACTTAATGGTAGTGAACCTTACTTCTAAAATCTTTACCCATGATGAAACGTACTGTTTTTTGATGTTCCAACACGCCAAGAAAGTCAAGTATGGGTCTTTGTAGATGACTCCAGCCCAAACCAACAATGGCGAAAAGACAACAATAAATGGAAAAACCATGGTAATACAATCTCTCTTTCTACCTTCATGGGACAGCACTAAGTGTCTTTCAGGAATTCTTCAAGAGGTGAGTGTAAGCGAATTCACGTTTTACCATCAGAATGCATCTCCTTTTAAGGCAAAGATTGACAGTCGAATTTCTTGATGTCCTGCACATCAAAGTGACAGGGCATCAAGTCTTCCCCCCCCCCCCCCTCATGTGAGATTTTTAGCTATTTTTTAAACTCAAGAATAATTTACGTGGTTGCCGTTTTAATTGCGAATATGAGTTGAAGAGGCTATCAAGCATATTTTTCATCGATTTAAAAAAATGAGTGGTTTGATGCATTTAATTTTTGGAAAATTCGTCTACAAAAAGGGCATTGATGTTGAAAGATACTACTTTAAATAACCCTAAGATTTGGTAAGTTTAACATATACCCTTTAACCGTATCTCAAAATATTCAGAGTGACCCTCGTATGCGTTAAAGAAATATCTTTCACAGATTGTAATACGCATTTCAATTCTTTTGTGGATTCCTGTAAACAAACTATTTTCGTAGTTATGCTATTTCAAATAGAAAACATGCTACAGTGAATCTAAATGTCATGTATCAGTTACAAGACACTCAAAAAATATTTTCCGAAATAAAAGCGCATCAGATAGGCAGAGAAACAGTCAGGTCAGACGAAGTCATAAACACACTACTTGAACTTTGTTGGAAAGTAAAGGCAAGGAGGGAGAAAAAAAAAAAATGAAAGATATAAAATGAGAAAATATCTTTCTTTATATTGTTACAAAGATGTCAACTACTTTGCTTGAAAAAAGTAGTTAATGAAGAACCAGACAGGTTCTAGTCGATGAATGCACTTTATTCAAATTATATTCTCGCAACAGTTCAACAAAACTATCAAACGAATATTCGCGAAACAGTTCAATAATACTATCAATTCAACGAATATTTTCAAAAGTCCTATAAACCAGTCACTTGTATTATGAAAGTAAAAATAACAACGTTAAATACACCATAGAGCAGCAATTTCGCTGATTCAGAAACAATGATCAGCCGCTTCAAATACAGTTTCCAAGAGAGTACCGCCCAGAACAACTATCTGAAAAAAAAAAAAAAAAAAAAAAAAAAAAAAAGAAGAAAACAAATCCCCGGCAGCAAATTTACTCGAATATTTGACGAAGATTCTGGTGAATTCTGTGCTAAAATCCGATATAAAATTCCAGGACTCGACTCCTATTGAAAGTAGAGCTTCGAAACTTCGGCAACCCTAAACTACTCTCTCTCGTCAAATATGGTCGACAAGCCGCTAAATTCGTCACCAAGTTGCCATTTGCTGCCAAGGACGATCTCAGTGGAAGTGAATATGCGTTATTTGTTACGACTTTAACTGTAAATCTATTTTTACTGCAACAGTACAATTGATGCAAGAAAAAGGTTTAAATTTTTGCAACAAATTTTATTAAACAAGTGAAAACAATGCAACATCAAACGTTATTATGATTTCGAGCATTACAAAATTATAAATATATTACTTGATTCATCAAGTAATGATGACGGCTAATAAAAGGAAAAAATGAGATAGTTAAAATACGTGGATATTTTATTGTTGTAAATGAACCTTTTTAATGAACGGAGTGCATATTTATATCAAGCTAATTTTCGAAACAATAAAAAATGCCGTGTATTTCTCCTTTTATCTACATAAAATATCTTTTAATTTATTGCATTATAAAACCATATAAATGCCTTTTATTTAAAATGGTTTCCTTTACAAAAAATTTCAATTTACAGCAATTCTTAGTTGAATTACTATTCGCATATTCATTATTAATTTAAAATTAAACAAATCATTTGGTATTAAGGACATTGAGAGAAAATATAATTATCCTATAACTACAAATAAAAACTGGTAACCTTTTGAAATCAAAACTTAATCTTGAAACTGAATTGCAAATAATAAGTGGTTTAAATGTTTAATGGCATTTTTCCCCTGTCTTTTTCCATATTTATTAATTTTTTTTTAAATATTTTTTCTTACCCAAGTATGGAAGAGAAAGCATTGTTTTGAGTCAAAGTTTCGAAACTGAACATTTTGGAAGAATTATTCATTCAGAGAATCAGGTAAATAGAAAATTCAGTTTTTAGCAGTTGGTCTGTGCATCCATTTCTCCCTCTCTCTGTGTCTCTGTTTGTCTGTGTTAAGAGTCTTGCGCGGGTCGAGGAAACTTGACTCGCACTCGACCCGCGAACCGCACTAAAGTATTGTTAAATTTATGTTATAAGAAACAAGATTGGAATTCTATTAAACAAATTATAGTGATATTTAACAGATATTTCAGATAATTACGTGTTACACAAAACCGTATGTTCTTTCTTTCTTTCTTTTTTTTTTCTTTCTTTTTTTTTTTTTTTTTGTTTATTACATCATAACTTCTTAACGAATGCAGCAGTCTTTTTTTTTTTTTTTTTTTTTTTTTTTTAAATAAACAACACACTTCAGGGAATAATATAACAAAATTTCAAATGTATAAACCTTACTTTTAAATTCCAAATATTTTGATTGTGTTAGAAAAGATACGAAACAAACAAGCAAATACATACTGAAGGACAAATAAGTTTCGCAAATAAAGTTTTAAACATTGAGTATTAACATTTACGTAATTGTAATTAAATTCATGTTGTGAGTTACGTTGCTTTAAATTATTGTGAAGGGAAAGAATATCATCCAGTCTCCGCATTAAAAAAGTTAGTTTCATAAAAAAAATTAGCGTGAAAAAAAAAAAAAAAAAAAAGCTCCGAAGAAAAAGTTTCTTTTCGGGTGACCCGCAAGTTTATTCGTGGTTCGAAAATTGATGAAAATCTGACCCGCACCTGACCCGCAAAGCGGGTAACTCATGGGTTCCCGCGGGTATACCTACGACCCAATGCAGGACTCTAGTCTGTGTGTGTTTCTGTTATCAACTTAACAGAAAAATAAATTTAAATAGGAAGTCTAATTGTATAATCTTAACCTTTATCTATAAAGATATTATTTTCGTTCTTTTTCTTTTCTTTTTCTCTTTCTTTCTTTCTCTTTCTTTTTTTTTCTTTCCCTTTCTTTTCTTTCTTTTTTTTTTTTGAAAATGAATAAGTGGTTTGTGTATAGGGAAATAGAAGATAATTCAGATGCTATTCGCATATGAGTAAAATTTCTCTTCGGAAATATAAGTATACATTAAATGGTGGGTACACAATTTATAGTTAATATACAGTCCAACTCAAAATTAGTATACACAGACGGAGTTGGTAATTCAAAGATATTTCTAAACATTTTCGATCTTGGAAAATTATACATGACAAATCAAATATACAACAGTCTGAAAAATTCTTTACGTGAAAAGTCAAAGCGTAGAAGCTATGTTCACATGCTGTCGTTCAAAACTATTTAACCCCTTAAGAGGGTACAATACCTAAACTCGCCGATAATCAAATTCCATGTTATTCTATGGGAAAATTTGTTTCTACAATTACTCATCACAAAATGTAATTTTTAAAAAATTCCGTTATCTCTTTCAGAAAATTCGCAACCACAAAATTAGTACTCATTTTCGAAAAATTGGCTTTATTTTTATATTTTATTTTTCATTTCAAAAATGCAAATTTTCAATTCGTCCATTTTCCTCATTTTTTAGTCTCAAGATAAAGTACTAAAAATTTAAAAAGTCAAATCCTACAAAAAACAAATGTTTTTCCTACTTGATACTTACTATTACAAATAAATAAATCTTTTTAGTTTCACAATGATTGGTTAAAAATATTTCACACCGGGCACATTCCTATGAAATTTTGTCTTATATTGCCATATTAAAATAGAAAAAAAAAAGAAAGAAAGAAAAGAAACAGAATAGCAACACTACCTGTTAGATGATTTTCCCCAAAAGTGGTAGACATCAATTTATGTGGAAGTGCAAGTGCATATAAATTTTGAATTTGCATCAAATTTTGTTCATTAGCTCTTGCAATAGAGCTACCACAATATTTTTGTTACGTAACAGATAGAAATTTTCTAAAATTAGTAAAATCGTATCCTGGACCTCTCAAAATGGTGTAAATTTATCGAAAACCTCGCATCGAGAATTTTTTTTTTTTTTTTTTTTCGAAATCAGTACTTTCTCCTTTTGTCTATCTATAGAAATAAGTAATAATTACATTTTTTTTTTTTTTTTTTTTTTTTTTTTTAATATAAAAATCAGAATAATAGTTAAAATTTTGTTCTAAAACACAAAAGATTCTATAAAAATGTCCGATTTTTCATATATTATTTTTCTTTCTCTCTCTGTCTTTATTTGTATAAAAAATGCTGAATTACACATATTATCTTCTCTCTTTTTCTTCTTTGAAGTCAATTAAAAAGAAGAGAAAGGCAGATTGAAATCAAATGGAACGAGCTTCTATTCTAACATAGTTTACAGAGCAAGTTTAACCCGATTGCGGCTTCTTTGGAAAAGAAGATTCATACGCATTGTCATTTTACATAATTGATTTCATATGATTTCTTTGATTTCTTGCATGACGATAAAATTTTCTTATTTTTATCCCCATTATTATTATATTATTTATCATTATTATTATTGTTGTTGTTATTATTATCATACAACAGCATGTAATAAACATAAATGATATTTTGCAGGGGTAGAGAGGGATATATGTTTTAAATCAGTATTATCCTGGCTTTAAAACGGCTGTGTAATTTTATTACTTATTTATTTATTTATTTTCGTTTTTTTCCAAAACAATGCCGGAAAACACCATATTTAAAAATATTAATAATAATAATAATAATAATAATAATAAAAACTTCATTTAATGAATATTTTAGAATATCGTAATTTCTTTCCTAAAACGTTGCTACTAAAAATGCGTGGAACAGTTGCAAAACCACGCACCACCGATAACTGTAGTTGCAACTCGTGGAAAGGAAAAGCGAAGAATTTATAAAACAAAGCTTTATTACAGTAAAAACAATCATCTATTACTCATAAATTGCGAAACACTTTTTCTATATTACGAGATACAGTTACAGTAAAAGTAAGTGTTAAGCAGAGAATATTTGACTGAATATTACTTTAAGAAAACGTAAAAACAAAAATAATAATGTAACAAGAAATTTATACCATGCATCATGCATAGAAAATTAAAAACTTTCCAATATTTTGTAAGATAAGATAGTAACATTATGGACGAAACAACTAAAATATGTAGGAGCAGATTTTGATATATACACATTTAGGGTAGGTGCTCCAGTGATTGACATGCTCCAGTAATTGACATCTATCCCGAAATAATTAACAAATAAGAAAAATAATAAAATCATATATTTTCATTTTAGGATTTTAACATTTTATGTCAAAGACTGGAGCATAGGGTGCTAATAACTGGTAAAATGAATAACTAGCAGTGTCAAACACTGGAACATAGGGGGCCAATTACTGATAAAATGAAAAACTGGCAGTGTCAATTACTGTAACACTGAGTGGGTGTCAAATAAAAATTCATTTAAAAAAATGTTATCAAATGTATATATTTTGACATATATGTGGTTCTGAATCTCTTTCATGCCATATGTACTAACTTAAGATTTCTAAAAATATTTTCTGATGACTAGAACATTAAAAACATCAGAGATTGCTCTAAAAGTGTCAATCACTGGTGCACTTACCCTACATACGTATCTAAAATTTAAGAGGTTTATCAATTATCGTTTTATTTATTTTTTTATTTAATCTTATCAAAAATCACAATTCTAAAAAATTCTGCTTTAAAAATTATCGTTATTTTTATTTACAAAAAAAAGTCTAATAGCTGTATTCTCCCAAAAATTTCATCAGGTTTTTAAAAGTAAAATCCTAAAGTATAATATTCTCTACATTCCACTCTTAAAGAAGTTGGCAATGAATCGGAATTATAAAAAAACAAATACATTCTTAACTTCTTTTTTGTTATCGGGTTTCGAGATCACGTAATACTGAGTGATGTGCATGTTGCATTTAATACTACACTGCATTTAATACCCGATCAACGAAATAATTCTCGCGAAATGTTTTTAGATATTTGGTTCAGGGACGTGCATACACTTCTTTTATTCCTGGTAGAATTTGGTCAGTCCGAACACATCAGCAGAATAAATAAAATAACAAAACAGTACTTTATTGCGTTGCGAATTTAAGTTGGTGACGGATGCATGTTTATGTGTTTTCTTCACAAAAAAAAAAGAGTCCGTCTAGTAACACTTGACCCTTGCTTAAACCTTCAAGGAAATTTCATAATGACGTCATTTTCTTGGCGTACGCTCATGGAAAAATAAAATAAGCGCCGTTTATCAGAAAGATTTAGGATCGACTATCCGATGAAGAAAAAGTGCTTTTTATCTTGATTAGTGGTTTTCTTTCCAAGAGCTTCAGTTCTTGATCAGGATGTTTTAGTAGATTTGAATTAATCCCTTGACATGTTCTGGAGATTGCTCAATGAGTTTTTAGGTTAAAGGTTTGACAGAGTACAGGTGTCGTGATTTATAGATATTTTTATTTATATTTATTGGCATCAGTAATAGTTAAATACGTACGCCAGACGCTTTTTCCCATATTATTTTTTTGTTATCTGCCAAACTGTGTCCTTGCAAAGATAGCTTTAAAAAAATATTGAAAAACGTATTGAATTGATTTTTTTTTTCTTCTCTTCCAGGAGTGCATTGTAATACTCAAACGGGTATTTTTCCTTTTTCGGATATTAATATGTAGATAATTCAAATTCCTCCGAGGGCTTATTGCAGAAGTTTCAAATGAGAAGTAGATTATATATATATTTAATGCATTCAATTATTGCATTTCAGTAGCACCTAAATCGATTAATTGTTTCTTTACCTTTAATCTTTTCTTTTTACTAATGTTCGTTTGGCAACCTGTTTATTTCTACTATCTTCGTATGTATCTTAACATGGGGATTTCTTAAAAATACTTATTCCTTGAATTTTGGTTTGTGTTATTGTTTAATCTAATTTCCTTTTTTTATTTTGTTTTGTTGCAAGATAGACACTTGAGCTGTATATTGGCTTGAATTAGCTATACAGTTTTCCGAAATCTTGCATTCTGCTGATAGAAATGCAAGTTTCCTGATGCGTGAACTTTTCTATTTTTCAGCATTTAGAATTCCAGTTTTCAATTCATGAAATCTCTTTCTTTTTTTCCTTTTATCGGAACTCTTTGGTAATTTTACCCTTTTCTCTTTTCTATAAAATGTTGACTGTTTCTATTACTTTAACGGTTTTTGCAAACTATTATCTCATCGTTAGGCTTATGTGTTATGATTGTGTCATTTCTCTTCTGCGTAAGTACTTTAACTTGTATTTTACTACTCATTGGTACTAAAATTAAATTATCACAGTGACAATAATTTTATTCGAAATAAATCTCATTTAAAATTTAATTATATGTTGGTATTTTCATCTATCTTTTGTTTGCTGAGTGTTACAAAAGTATTAAATTATTCAAATTATATATATATATATATATATATATATATATATATAACCTCCTTCTAAGTTTAAAATTAATAGCAGGGGGGAAAAAAAGCAACAAGCGAAGTTAGGTAATAGTTTTAAAAGAAATACAACTGAAATCTGTTTTATAGTCAAAATGCCACAAAGAGATACAAAAGGCAACGCTGAATTTAGTCTTAAACTAGACAGACTCAGGAGTGCAAATTTTTTTAATAATAATAATAATAATAATAATAATAATAAAGATTTAATTTTGAATGCGAATCAAAATTTAAAAAGAAACTAAGATTTGAAACCGATAGGGTAATCCATGAATTCTAACTCTAAGAACAAATTTCAAGGATTTATATGCTCTCACTATAATTAGTCAAAGAAGTTTTAATTTTATGAGAATTATTATACATATTTTGTTTAAATAATTAAGTTTAAAATGATTTTAATGCAAAATGTTGTTCTTTTTAAATTATTTTTACCATGTTTTTATTAACTTCGATTCTTGTGTGTTTGTCAGGGACAAATCTTGCAATCGATTTTTAACTAACTTCCCGACTAGCTAGACATTTGAAACTTTCACAGTAGCTCAGAACCCGGTGACAACACAATACTTCGAAGTCAGATTTTCGAATTTTCGAATAGTTTTCTTTTAATTAATTAAAATGTGAAAATGATAAGCTCCTAATAGCAATAAAAATAGCCATTAAAATATTAACCATAATTTAATTGTTGCCAAAAAAAATTTACGAGTTCATTTTCTTTCGACCTAAAAATAAATACATTTAATTAAACGTGATCGTTAAAAAATTGTTAAAAGTTAAATTATGCATTTGGCAAAAATTGACGTCGTTATCATTTTAAAGATTTTCTACACAATGATAAAATGCTAATGTAGTTCATGATGCAAATATATGTTGTTCGGAAAGAATTAATATTTTATTTTTAAAACCAACTTTTTTTTTTTTAATTCAAATTTCCGGTAACTCTTTAACCAATCACATTAGAACGTCCATCTTTGGAATATCGATAATAAGAATTTTCTCGCCAAAAGTCGCCAAAAAAGTCGCCAAGGGCAAAAGTTGTCAAATTTGGCGCCAAATCCATTACCTGCCTATTGGAGCTTTTTAATGCGTTTTAAAGAGAAGTTTAAGCTATTTAAAAACATGGTATATAATTTTTTTTTTTTTATCTTATAATTATTATGCACTTATTTTATTTATTTATTTGTAGCCTTGAGTGCTCAACGTGTTTAGCTTGATATATATAAGCCACGCAGATAAAAAAAAAAAAAAAAAAAATATCTGATAATAAAAGCATAACAGTTTTTATACTCATTATTTAAATTACTTTTTAACATTTGAATATCGGGTCATTTAAAAAAAAAATTGCCAATTCACTGTCCATGCTATTCTAAGGCTTTTAATTATTTTAATATTTAATGAAAATAAAAAATGCTTTTGCACTCTTATTTATGACAGTATTTCCAACATGATGTATAATATATATATATATATATATAGATATATATATATAAAATTTCAAGGTTCATAGCATTTGAAAAACTAAGAAAAGCAGGAATAGTAAGATTTTTCAGCTGTCCACAGTTCATTTTTTTTTTTTTTTTTTTTTAAGAAAAACTTTTTTTTATAAATAAAATAATTTAAGTTATTCATAAATAAAAAATAGCTACATATTATTCAACAAGTTATCTAAGATATAACTAAATAAATCTGGTATGAAACAACCACACGACTACCATTACCCACAATTATACGTATTATATGCATTTTTTGGAGATAATTTGATCAGAAGACATTAAAGTGACCTAAAGAAGTAAAAACACAATTTTTTTCCGGTAAGAGAAACTTTATACCCGTGTAAAGACATATAAAACGAAGCTTACATAGAGCGAGGTAAAAAATAAGAGAAAAATGGTAGAGTTATTTTTTGGAACACCAATTTCCGAGATCTAAAACTGACCTACAGCAGGATAACTGTTAATTCTCCTCTAATAACCAAGTAATACATGAGAAAGGAATGGGTTTATATAACAATTTTCAAGAAAATCATTTGAGCCTTTTTTAAGATACCAACTTTTACCAAAACTCAATTATTGACCGAAAAACAATAATTACATACAAACGGATACTTAAAAGTGAGTTAATCTGGCGAGTTTGAAAAAAAAAATCCATACAGCCGTTTTTAAAGGAACGCGCTTGCAAGACCTGAAATTGAGCTATTTATACAGGATACCTATTAATTTTCCTGAACTAACCAACTATATCATTCGAAAGGACATCTAATAGAGTGTTTATATAACATCTAATATAGTGTTTTATAGCAAATTTGAAGAAAATCGTTAGAGCTGTTTTTGAGATACGGGCTCACGGCCCCACTTCCTGTTTTTCAATTTTCACCAAAATTTTCAAATATCACCGGTACACCAGACCTGTTTCAATTCTTAAGTTTTGTAGTTCTATCTTTATTAGTTTCTGAGATATGATAGCCAGAAGATTCCACACATACACACATGCATACATACATACATATATACATACACACACACACACTGACCAATTGCCCAAAACCACTTTTTTTGGACTCAGGGGACTTTAAAACGTGTAAATCAGGTGAAATCTCGATATCGAATTTTTGGACCGAATACAATACTTCCATTACATACGGTAGTAGGGTAATGAAGTAAAAAAAAAGGGGGGGGGGCGGGGATTTTTTCAAGTATAAATATTAAACTGAATAGGTCTGTCCTTAAGCTGCATCATGAGTGTTACTTTTTTTAAATTTTGTTTTTTTACAAAACGTGGCATCACCTAGTAGAAGTTCTTTCTGTTTGTGTTTAAGTCTTCACGTTACATAACACCAAGAATGTGACGTTGTAGTTTTTTGATAATTTTTTAAAGAAATATTGGCAAGCAAAGTTTGTAGAAAGGTGAGTATTTTTATTCATCGTCATGAGTGTTACCTTATTTTTTATGAATAATTAAAAAATAAAATATTATTGCTTTTTTTATTTAATAGTGGGATAAATTCCTTATTTATTAAGCCTAAAAGATTACACCTGTATTGAATATTTTATGGAATAAAATAATGAACTTTAATTTTGTCATGAGTTTTACTTTACTGTGGGTAATACTCTTGATGAAATTGCGTTTAATTTAATATTCATGAAATTTAATTTTATACGTTCTAAAAATAAAAGTAACAAATTATGTTTCTATAAAAATGTTAAATAGGTGATTTTTAAATTATATATCTGCATTATATAAGCAATTTAAATGCTGTTTTGTCTTTTGAAGCTTATTAATGAGTGATACTTTAATTTTTGTTGGTAAATAGCAGTTATTTTATTTTATTTATTTATTTATTTTTAATAAGTAACAATGGAATTAAATATTAAACCCAACTAGTTATAATTTCATTGTTTATTGTTATATAAAAAAAAAAAAATACTAAACTATAATTTAGTTATGAGTGTTACCCATAGCGAAGTAACGCTCCTGAGAAAATTGATTATTTTTCATGGATATATATATTTAAAGAGAGAGAGAGATATGTATGTATATATTTAATAAAGTAACCAAAAGGCCTTTTTTAACACTTTATGACAAAGTTGAAAAACTTCGGCGTGTCTGTCTGTCCGTCTGTCCGCGCTTTAAGTCCCGTATATATTCATGGTATTTCTTGAAACTAATATATGTTGTTCAGGTTGATTATGGGATGTTCCCTATTTAAAATGGGTTAAATAACAACTCTGGTTTGTCTACAAGGACACACAAAAGAATTTCAAAGCATTGTGTCCTACGAGAGGCATTTCTATAAATCATATGTTAAGATTTTTATTTAGCGTAAATTATAGTTAAATTGACATTAACAATACATATGCACAAGGAAAGGCTTTCTTTAGAATGTAGTATGATTAGCATTAAAATTTACAGGGCCGCACAAAAATATTCAGTTACATTAATGGCTATAATGGGAATTCTCTTAAATTACAATTCTGTTTGTATTAATCGTTTTCAACAATCTCAAACGATGTTTAAGAGTGATTATGATATGAATTCGTCAAGATGTCTGTCTTTCTGTCCATCTGTCTGTCTGTTCTCTAACTTCCCTCAATATTTACGGAATTTATTCAAACTGATGTACGTTATTCAAGATCATTATGGGATGTTCTCGATTTAAAATGGCGTAAATACATCCACTAGTTTATGTACAGGACTACCAAAAGTATTCCAAAGAACTATGCTGTATGATAGTTATTTCTATAAATCCATTTTTATACTTGTATTTTGTACAAATCATAATGAAATTGACATGTATCATTTATGCGCACAAGGACTGTTTTCTATAGACTATAGTAATGACTTGCATTAAGATTTACAGGACCACACAAAAATTTTCTGCTACTGTAAACGCTACAACTGAAAATTTCTAGAATTGCAATTTCGACATTTTATATTGCATATTTTTAATGGAAATAATTATATATATATATATATATACATACATTTGTTTTTCTGTAATAAAATATTGTCAAAAGATTTTGTCATTTATTATTTAAATTAAACACCTTTTTAGTTTTAAAAAATGTAGTCATATTGTCTGGTAACACTCATCACAATAAAACTAAAACATTCACTTTTGACCTCTGGTTGTAAGAAAATTTAAGCTCAAATATTATTCGTATCCTAAAATAGAGCTATCTTCAAGCCTCTAACCTAAAAATAACAAAGTTTTGATGATTTTTAAATTTAAAAATATTCGAATGCTCTGTGAGCAAAATTTTTCAAAATGACTCTTGCATTTCATAACTTGCATTTTCGTTTTCCTTAAATCTAGGAAAAAAACAAATAAAAAATTCTTATATATTTACAATTTAAACTGAAGTATATTTTAGGTTGATTTCTTTAGAAATCGACGTATTGCAATCACTTCGTTTATCTATATATCTATCTATCTGTAATGAAAATTTTGTCATCACGATAACTCCCGATATAATACTCCAAATCGAACCAAATTCAGATAGTGAACTGATCGTACAAATATCTTGGATGAGTCCGTTAACCAAGTTGCTCCGACTTTTTGTTTTCAAGTGGCAGCTACTTGAATATTTCTAACCCACGTTGTAAAAAGCGTATTTAAAGCAAGATTTGCTTGAATTTTGATGTACATATAGACCACATAAGGGTTTCAATGAACTTTATTAATGAACTTTATCCGCCAATTTTTAATGAAGTGGCGGATATCTTAAGTTAAGTGGGGCCACTTGAAATCAAGCTACCACTTGAAAATTTAAAATCACAATAACTTCCGAAATAATAATACTCCAAATTGAACCAAATTGAATAGTTTCTTAACTTATGTTATAAATATCTTGGATGAGTTTCTTAACAAAGTTACTCCACCATTTTGTTTTCAAGTGGAGACCACTTAATATTTCAAATTCACATTGTAAAAAGCGTATTCCGAATTTGTTTGAATTTTGATGTATACATAGACTATATAAGTGTCTCAATGAACTTTATCATTTTTAATAAAAGGGCGGATATCTTAAGTTAAGTGGGGCCACTTGAAATCAGGCTACCACTTGAAACTTTAAAATCACAATAACGTCCGAAATAATACTCCAAATCGAGCTATACTTGAACAGTGTCTTAACTTATGTTATAAATATCGTGGATGAGTTTCCTAACCAAGTTACTCCACCATTTTGTTTTCAAGTGGAGAGCACTTGAAAATTTCAATTTCAAATTGTAAAAAGCGTATTCCGAATTTGTTTGAATTTTGATATATACATAGACTGTATAAGTGTCTCAATGAAGTTTATTAAAGAACTTATCCGCCATTTTTAATAAAGTGGCAGATATCTTAAATTGAGTGGGGCCACTTGAAATCAGGCTACCACTTGAAAATTAAAAAAAATTAAAATCACGACAACTTCCGAAATAATACTCCAAATTGAACCAAATTGAACAGTGTCTTAACTTATGTCATAAATATCTTCGATTAGTTTCTTAACAAAGTTACTCCACCATTTTGTTTTCAAGTGGAGACAACTTGAAAATTTCAAATTCACATTGTAAAAAGCGTATTCCGAATTTGTTTGAATTTTGATGTATACATAAACTAAATAAGTGTCTCAATGAATTTTATTAATGAACTTTATCCGCAATTTTTAATAAAGGGGCGGATATCTTAAGTTAGTGGGGCCACTTGAAATAAGGCTACCACTTGAAAATTTAAAACACAATAGATTCCGAAATAATAACCCAAATCGAACCAAATTTGGACAGTGTCTTAACTTATCTTATGAATATCTTGGATGAGTTTCTTAACCAAGTTGCTCCACCATTTTGTTTTCAAGTGGAGACCACTTGAAAATTTCAAATTCAAATTGAAAAAAAGCGTATTCCGAATTTATCTGAATTTTGATGTTTAGATAAATAAGTGTCTCAATCAAATTTATTAATGAACTTTATCCGCCATTTTTAACAAAGTGCGGGTATTATAAACTAAGCGAGATAGCTTGAAATTTGGCTACTACTTGAAAATTTATAAACATAATAACTATTTAAATTCTGTTTCAATTCGAACCAAAGCTGGACAATGATCTTATCATATAGTTATCTTGCATGAGTTCGTTCACTAGGCAATTTGTTCCAACATCTTGTTTCCAAGTTGTGGCCACTTAAAATCACGCTGCCACTTGAAAATGTGCTATAAAGATAACTTTTAAAATGCTAAATTGATTCAAACAAAAGTTGGATAGTAAATATATGGTTCAAATATCTTAGATACGTTTGTTTGGTAACTTGATCCGCAATTTTATTTCCAAGTGGCAACCACTGGAAAATTTGTCATTATGATATCTTTGTAATACTAAATCAATTCGCATCAAATTTGGGTAGTTGATTTACCATTCAAATATCTCAGATAAGTTCATTGGACATCGCACTCCGCTTTTTTTTTTCCAAGTGGTGGCCACTTGAAATCACGGTACCATTGAAAATTTCTTATCACGATAATTTTTGAAATACTGATTTAATTTGAACTAAAATTGGTCATTGAACTTACCATACAAATAATCTTGTATGATTTCGCTGGACAAGTTGCTTCGCCATTTTGTTTCCAAGTTGCAGTCACTTTGACTGCCACTTGAAATTTTTTTATAACAATAACTTTTGAAACACTGCACTGATTCGAACCAAAGTTTGACAGTGAACATATGCTTTAAATATCTTGGACAAGTTTGCTGTGCAGCTTGCTCCATTATATTGTTTCCAAGTGGCGGCTACTTAAAAATTTGTTATTATGGTAAATTTTGAAATACTTGATCAATTCAAACCAAAGTTGAAAAATGGATTTATCATTCAAATATCACCAAGTCCATTAATAATTTGTAGCCGCTATTTTGTTTCAAAATGGCGACTACTTGTTAAGGAGAAAGAAATCAACCTACCCTTCCGAATGAGCCAGAAGGACTTGCTTTATTTTATAATGTTATTAAAAATGTTCTGAAACAAAATGATTAATAATTACAGTTTCAGCAACTAAACCATTTGTATAGAAAATATGAATGCATATTAAAATGTTTCGAAATACATTCGCACCCTTTATTTTATCAAGAACATTCGTTTACAAAATTAATGGCAAGATATTTCTTTTTCTGGCGACACTCAATAACGCGGATGTAGTTTCTGCTCAAATCTTCAACCAGGATTCAAACATAAATCCATACGCAACATAAAAATATTATTATAATATACCATGCATCATTAATTCTAGTATAGATACCGATCTCTCTCGCTTACATACACAATAGTAATTATTTAATTCTTGTATGCAAGAACACGAAATGAATCGTCTGCTATCCTTTATTTATTCAAGAATTTTTCTTTAAAATACTCATAGGTCAGGTGGCAACAATAACAAACGAGCTTTTGATTCTGCGAAGAAGATAGCTATTTTAATAGCCTTTTATCTTTTATATACTTGAGTCGATCTTTAAATGAAACTGCTTGTCGCTGATCCTATCATTTAATTGAACTTCTTTAAGGAACTTTCGGTTGAGTGAATTTGACAGTCTAATAAAGTAATTTTCTCTCCATTAAATTTTTTTTGTTCGAACTAATGCGTTTTTTTAAATAAAAAAACTTCTTCCGTTGATTGAAAACTGATTGAGATTATATCGAAACGCCTTAAACTTTTTTAAACAGCCTTTAATATGCATTTTCAGTTTCCTTTTACATTTGGAATTAAATAAAGAATGAATCAATTACTTTGAAACGTTTAAAACTGGATAAGATTGCAAAAAAATAATTGATATTATCCAAAGTTCATATGCTCAATGAAATTTCTTTGATTTAAGAAAAAAAAAAAAAAAAAAAAAAAAAAATCACTCTTCACTGTATTAACAAATTATAATGAAAAAAAGTTGTTAAAAATATGGGAAGATAAATATAATCACCATAATCGAGTTATGAAAGAACAAATACTTTCGGTTGCTTTTTACAGTTTTCTCCATATTTTATGAGCTTGATATGTTAGAGTACAGTTACGCGAAAAGATAAATTTCCAGTTTTAGAAAACTTTCTAAACTGACTAAAATGTATTAAATTTATCATAAAAACTTTCAATTGGATACTTTTTCCATCGTTATAATTTTCTGTTAGAGACAGTTTTGTAATTGCTTTTTACTTATTAGAGTTTTCCACATTATTAATAATATACGTGAAATCGTAAGATGTGAAGAAGAATGTTGTGCTAAAATTAAAACTTAAAAATTGATTGATTTTCTTTTAGTGCTTATGAATGAGATTGTAAGGTTTTTTAAAAATGGTTATTCTGATTATGAAAGAATTCTATAAACAAAATACTAAAACAGTCATTATTTTATAGCGTTCTTTTTCAGCAATTCTCCTGAGTATTTTTAAAATATCAGTATGAAAAAGATTTCTTGGAAATTTTTTAATCCAGTTGATAACTGTAACATCCCAACAGTACATTTTAAAAATAACAACTTTGAGAAAAAAAAAAAAAAAAAGATATAATTTTAGAAATAAGGATTATTTAGCAATATCGAATTAGGTATTCTTTCATTTCGTGGTGTAGTGGATTCCAATTTTCATTATGAAGACGAAAAAAAAAAAGAACAATGTGAAATTATAGCAAGATTGGGTGAAACTAAGTCTTTGGAGATCAGAAAATTTCGTCTACCACTTCATAAACTCATTCATAAAACAATTTTTAATTGGATGAAGTGAACCTACTTTCGAATGTCTATGCCAGTAATTCTCAATGGGTGCGCCCTAGTAGATTTCCGGATGTACCATGTGGCATTCCAGATATAAAGATGAATATAGTTACTCTTTTATACCATTTTATTACAGACATAACGCTCTTTTTGTTAACACATCCTTATTAAATACCAGTTAACAGCGTTTTTTTTTTTTCAAAAAGCAACTAGTTTTGCTTGTTATGTATATTTCTTCCCCTCCCCCCTCTCCTCTCCTCTCTCTTTTTTAAGTTCGAAAAAGAGTTTTATGTGCATATTTTTTTTATATAAATAAATCCAAATGACATGCATAGATTTCTCATATAAGTGTCATATTAAGACAATCATACTTTGCAAGTGAGAAAGACTGTAAAAAAGCAAAATCCCATCCTAATCGAAACTTTAACAAAAGTTGTTTTTAACCCCATAATTGTATGAGTCAGGAATTTTTACATACACTACAATTAGCTCTTTAATGCACAGAATTTTATTTTACTCAAAAGTACAAAATTATTTATATTTACAAAGTGAAGAAAACTAGTCAAACTGAAAACCATAATTTTTTTTAATCTATAGTATTTAACAGAATTTTTAAATAGTGGTATTTGAACTGAAATAACAATTAGTAGCATGTAATAACTCAGAAAAAGCTTGAATATGCGATATATCATTGATACCACTATGCTCTAAAGGGTTAAGGAGTAAAATTTAACACTTCCATCTACCAAATTTAGTAGATTTAAAATATATTATATTATATATTTTTTAAACACTTTAAGGTACAAGATAATTATGTTCATTTTATATTGACAGCCACCATAAATTACAACCACAGTTAGAAGAAAAGAACAAAGGAATTTTTACCGCTAAGCTTTTAAAAGCAAAATTTCTTTAAAAAAATTCGCGGATGAAACTTAGCATTTGGAAATAAAAAATAGTTTATGTATATATAATATATACCACTATGCTTCAAAGAAATAAGTGTAAGAAATGGAGAATTTTTGTTTGTCTTAACGTAATTGACGAGGAAAGAGAGTTTGCCTTTCAAATATTTAAGTTAATTATTATAACATATTTTTCCGAAATTGTTATGGGGTAAAGTACCCTAATTTCGTCCCCTTGCCAAAGTTCTCCCCCTTTTACTTCCCTGCTCATCCTTGAGTGGCACTATCTGTTTTGCAAGGCAGAAGAAACGGGAGGTATAGCGTGTTAGTAGTGAAAGTTTCGTTCGCCTAGAATCATACATATGTTATATACGTTAGATTCCTGCTTTTAGAAGAGCTGAATTCTTATTACGTCTTTTGCAGAACGTTATTTAGTGTAATGTAAGTCATTCTTCCTTATACATTGCATGCATTCTATGTTGGTAAGATGCTAAAAATAGGTCTAACAGTAGATGCTAACAGTGAGTCTTCGGACGATCAGTTCCTCTTACGAGAACTGAAGCTCAGCCATGTTGGGAAGTAGCGTGGTCCCAATTTCATCCCCTTTCGTCCGACCGGATCCCTCTCCATTTGGCAAAAATTTCAGGGTAACTGATAAACCATCATCAAATGGCTAATGTTCATCAAACTGCTGCTGTCAGCAGCCCTAAAGAGATCAGCTGAAGTGCTAGTGATCACACCATCGACTTCTAAAAGAGAAAGTTCAGAAACAATAATCACTGGGTCTCCGCATAGGAAAAAAGTGAGATTCCCAGGCAAAGAAGACGTTTAGCTAAAAACGACTTCTGGTACCCATTATTTTCAAGTGAAAGATGAAGAATTTGCCATCTAAAAATCCAAACGTGACCTACCCAGCGACACAGAAGACGAAAGCGATTCTTCATTTGACGCTCCTACGGATTAAGAATTTTTACAATTCTAATCTGCGAACTCTCCTTATGACGATATAAGCGATAATGACGACGATAATGATGCAATATGCCCTAGTTGCTTGAACCGTTTCTCTGATAATAAACATGGAGAACAATGAGTCCAGTGCATTGAGTACTGCACTTGGTCACACGAAACATGCTCATGAGCCAAAAACACATACAGCCGAACCTCGTTAACGTGAACACGCTGAACGTGAATTACTTTTAACATGAACTGTTTCTACAATCCCCATCAAAATAAAGATTAGTTTCTGAGTTACTGCCGCATGAACTATTGATAATATGAACAAATTTTTTATTCCCCTTGAAATTTATGTTAACGAGGTTCGACTAGATGCTTGATTAAGGAGGATGGGTGGTGTTGTTAGGCTGAATGGTTGGGAGGGTTTGTGATTCTCGCGTATTTATATGTGTGTTTGCTTTATAGATAAAAAAAAATTGTAATTCTATAAACTTTAATTTTAAATTACTGACTCTCTACTAACTTAATTCGTCCAAAGAAACATTTATCATATGTACATTAAAAAAAAAAAAAAAATGATTATAATTAACCTCAATTTTAAATAATTATTTAGTAAATTAACCTCAATACTAATTACATATTATTTAGTAAATTAACCTCAATATTAATTACATATTGCTTTGTGTTCCTTTATTATGATATTATTGATTTTCGATTTTCAACTTAGTTAATTTGTCCAAAGAAACATATAACAAATCTACATTTAAAAAAAATATATTAATTAATAAATTAACCCCAATTTTCACTACATATTGCATTGTGCTCTTAAATTAACTCTAAATTGAATTTTACATGATAGCATATGATTAGATTTTATTCAGCACACACACATTAAAAATTATTAAAAAAAAAAAAAAAAAAAAAAATTAGGGTTATTACTTTTTCTAAACTACACAAGATGGCGTTACTTACTCTATTTACTGATTTCTATGTTTCCATAAAATGACACTTTGAAGATTATGCATTATCGTAAATTAAGTTAATCTCAATTTTAATCAAAATTTAATTTTAAATTATCACTTTTAGGTTAATTATTAAAATCAAACAGTTCACTCAACTTTATCGTTTAGTTGATTAATACAAATTCAAAAATCAATTAATCGTTCAGTTATTTAATTCGATTCTAAAATTAACTGTGAATCTAACTGTATACAGCCACATGTATGTCTCGTGTTCTGGTTTTACGTGCAAGAGTGCAAATTACTTATACAAGTGTTTCATGTGTAATATATGTTATACTTTAGTTTTATTAATTATTACTAGTATTTCATTTAACTATTTTTATTAGTATTTCCATTAATAATATTCAATATGCTGCATGAATCAAAATGTTTGATTTTCATATGGTTTTCACATATCTTTTCAGTTTTAATTTTCTCTTTTTTGGTGGTGTTATAGGGTGTAGCTTGTTGTAAATATTTAGCAATTTGCATACAACAAGACAGAAATAACACCTACTTTACATGCAACATTCATTCTATACCCTTGAAAACGTAATGAATTTGCATGTTTCAATTTCTGGATGTTTGATAGTCGCAATCTCTTTTTGAATTTTTCTGTTTTATTTTTTCAATGTTTCTTGTTTTCATCTCTTCAATGTTTGAAAAGGTTTTCAATATATATATATATATATATACATAGATATACAGGGTGTTCCAAAAGTCCCACACTCCCTCCTAACTCGAAAATGAGTCAAAATTTTGAAAAATGGCAAAACATGTATTTAATGAATTCGAGAGGCACCTCTTTTGGTGAAAAAAGTTTGGGCCCGGGCAGGGGGGGGGGGGGGAGGGGGGTAGGCGGGCCGCTAGGGAGGGCAACTTTAAAATTTCAAATAGAAAGTTATGTCTTGTGATACATCCCTGGAAACGTCTCTTCAAGACAATGAATTTAATGCAAATAGTTTTGCTCTACGGGGATTATTAAAGGAGATACATGAGTTTTTAGACTTTTGAAATTTGGATTTTATACTTATTTATCCCCTTTAATAATCACGGCAGGACAAAACTATTTATACTGAATTCATTTTCTTGAAGAGACGTTTTTCAGGATGTATCGCAAGACATACCTTCCATTAGAAATTTTAAAGTTGCATTCCCTAGCGGCACTCCTACAACCCCCTTGCCCAGGCCCAAACATTTTTGGGCAAAGTATGTCTTGTGATACATACCTGGAAACGTCTCTTCAAGACAATGAATTTGGTATAAATAGTTTTGTCCTGCAGGGATTATTAAAGGGGATACATAAATATAAAATCCACATTTCAAAAGTCTAAAATATCGTGTATATCCTTTAATAATCATCGTAGATCGGAACTATTTAAATCAAATTCATTTTCTTGAAGAGACATTTCCAGGGGTGTATCACAAGACATACCTTCCCATTTGAAATTTTAAAGTTGCCCTCCCTAGCGGCCCCCCCTAGCCCTCCCGGGCCCAAATTTTTTTCACCCAAAGAGGTCCCTCTGGAATTCATTAAATATGTGTTTCGCCATTTTTCAAAATTCTGACTCTTTTTCGAGTTAGAAAGGGGGGGGGGGGTTGGAACACCCTGTGTATATATGCATTTGTTTTTGGTCTATATTATCTCATGTTTCCTCATGTTTAAATGCCTAATATTTTTTTAATTTATTCTTCAACTGATTACTTCAGTGCTTTGCATCTTTATTCATTAGAAATTTTGATTTATGCGCAAAGTCTCGTTTTATTGGGTTTTTTGAGGGAGGCGAAATTGGGACCACTTTTTTATTTTTGCCAAATATAGATATCTTTTGAAGCACAGTTTTCAGACTTGGTAAAAATATTTTTGTAGCCAGTTTAGTTATGTCTGTGGATAATTAATGAATGTAACATCTAAATATGTTAAGTTTACAGGGAAAGTTATAGCTTCCAACCCTAACAACACACTTGTCCACATAACATCCTGAGCAGGTCCATAGGATTTCCCTTTTATTCCCTTTCATCCACAGGATATCCTGAGGATGCCTTTCGGAGAAAATGTGTTGTTAGGAAAGGGCATAAAAGTGATTGGAGGATGAAATTAGGTCACTTTGTTTATAGTGTGCCTATACTTATTTGTAGTGTTTTAAACGCGAACTGACTTTCAAAATTTTGAGAAGTACTGGTGTAAACAATCATTTAAACAGAATAGCAAATCTCTGCATTTTCAAAAATTTTAATTTGACTTAAAAAATGTTTGCAATTTTTTTTTCCGGGATACTTGCAGTGTTCTACAATAAATCTCTGCCCATATGTTCTTCATAAGAATGTGGTTGGTATCCGGAATTATTATTTTTTAATTAAAGTATTTGCGATGTTCGGCAGAAAATCTCTGTCTGCATGTTCGTCATAAAAATGTAGAGGGGTGTATGCTAAATTATGGAAAAGATATATCATAAAAGTTGTTAAATAACATTATTATATCTGTCTTTGTTCTTGCGCAAAACAAGAATTAATGGGTTCAAGTATTCGATGTTATTGTTTCAAAACAATTCAAAATTTTAATACAGGAATCTTATTTTTTTAATTAAAGTATTTGCAATGTTCTGCAATAAATCTCTGTCTATTTATTCTTTATAAGAATATGATGGACATCCGGAATTATAGAAAAGTTATATCATAAAAGTTGTTGAATAATATTATTATATTTGTCTTTGTTCTTGTGCGAAATTGGGACTAACGGTTCAAGTACTTCATGTCATTGTTTCAAAACAATGCAAAATTTCATGAGGAATATATATAATCCGGCCATTTGATTGACATATGACATTGAATTTCTTTTATTTAACAATTAACTTTGAATTGAAAAGAACATGTTTTTTATTTTTTCTGGATTAAATTACCTTTATACGTTTTTAAAAGTTTTTTTTTTTTCCAAATTTCCAAAGCCGTTTCCGCATATAGTGTTATATGTAAAATGTCCAATTTCATACATATATATATATATTTCTCGATAGTCTCAAAACGCCAAGTTTGCTTCATTGTTAAAAGTGATAATTTCGAATTGCTCTCAAATTCAAACTCATTACTCAGACACAATTATAAATTAGTTTTGAAATGTAAATCATAAAACTTATCACAGATATTATAATAAAATAGCTCATTATCGGAATAAGTTATTATATATAGTGTCATAGTGTATGTTAATTTGTTAATATAATGTCATGAAAAATGAATATAACGCTGGCAAAAAGAAAAGTTAATATTATTTTATATAGTAATATGTATCCACGTAATTGAATAGCTTTTTCCATTTTTTCTGAAACTTTGGCGAATTCTAAAAAAGCAAAAAAATCAATTTTAATATTTTTTTCAATATCTGAGACATGAGCCCCAGAAGAAATATCGATGAGATTCTGCTGATAAAGCTGGTAGATTGGAGGTATCGGGTTCGAGTCTAGATCATACTTGTTGGTTGTTGGCCTAGCAATTCAGAATTTTTTGTGATTTTTCCAAAAATCACGAGATTAAGGGCAAGTCATTTTAGAAAAATCACATGAAAGCATTCCGCTAACATATGCGACATTCAAATAAATCAAACCATTTCGAGACATGAACGGAGTAATATATATATATATGTGTGATATCGAAAATCACATATTCTAAATTATGTATTACATTTCTGATAAATTTAATTCTTTCCCAATTCATTTTCTATCTGTATAAAAAGCGAGTTAATATATGCTGATGAAATTGTTGGCTGGATACATTTCACAAAACCACAGAATTATGATGGCAAGACAACACCCAACTTTTTCAGTTACAGCTAATTTAGTGTAACTTTTTAAAATATATTGGCTATTAATTTCTTAGCCAAAAAATCGTTATTAATTCGTGAGAATCTAGCAAACTAACCTTAAAATCTTGACCACAAAAATTTATCGTTTAATTCTTACACATAGACTTTAGTCGAAAAAGAATACGTTATTTCTATTTTGAAGCAGCAGATGTGCTCTGTTCAATGTTCAAAAATGACATCAGGAAACATTTTATTCTGTTTTATTTAATTGAGATGAAACGAATTGATCTCCACAGAATTAAGCGATTGAAACCTCATCTCTTGCTTTTCTTTTTCTTTTTCTTTTTTTCTTTTTTTTTTTTTTTTAATTAAAGAAATAGAGATATAATGGCTTGCTCTTTTGGAATAAAGGAATGAAACTGCATATATTAACTCGCTTTTTATACACATAGAAAATGAATTGGGAAAGAATTAAATTTAGCAGAAATATAATACATAATTTAGAATATGTGATTTTCGATATCACATTTAGTTTGCTAGATTCTCACGAATTAATAACGATTTTTTGGCTAAGAAATTAATCGCCAATATATTTTAAAAAGTTACACTAAATTAGCTGTAACTGAAAAAGTTGGGAGTTGTCTTGGCATCATAATTATGTGGTTTTGTGAAATGTATCCAGCCAACAATTTCATCACTTCTGCCTCTAATCTGATCCTGTAAAGACGTCTCTTGGATTACTTCTCTCCCCGTGTCCATCCCGTTCCATTTATGCACTAAATCATTTTATAAAAAAGGAACATTGTCTTGATGTTTTCAAAAGGATATTTATGCTGTAACTCTATAGTGCTGAATTACTTGATTATAAGCGTTATTGTTACAATGGGAAAATAAATAAAGCATGTTAATGTCAGCATCGGATTATGGGTGAACTGCATTCACAGTGCAATGTCCACGGCCAACAACTTTAACGAGTTTGATCTTCTTTCACGATTTTATCAATGCATTGCTTCATTATTATATAAGAAATTTAAACATCGATAGAAAAGTACATCCATGACAAATCCTTTCAACAAAATAAGTGCAACAAACTTCATAACAATATATATATATATATATATATATATATATATATGCAATTTGCATAGATTATAAACACTTTCCAATTGTATATATCCGTTGCATCGTTTAATTTGCAATGTATTTACCTCCCCTTAGAAAGAACTTCACGGAGAACATCTCACCCACACCTAGATAACACGTGTGGATAATCGAACTTAATCCCTATACCAACACCACTATAAATAGAAAACATTTTCGAGATTCTTTTCATAACTGTATTTTATAACTAACATCTTTATTATAAACATTATTAACAACAATTTTAATATAATGTATATCAAAATTTCAATATTTTAAGAAAGTTTAATATTTTATGCGCGGTTCTATTTATGATGTCGGTTAGTCATATGTGACCTTTAGGCTGCATATAGGGCTTCTGGTTTATAAGGATATTCAAATAAATTCGTTTATTAGCCTTCAGTCAATACTTTTTAAAAATCAATTTTAACATTGCTATACCACAATTCCCATAACTAAATACACACACAGACTATATTTAATTTTATCCATTTACTATGTAAAACTAGGTAAAAACATAGTATCATAGAATAAATAATAATAATAAAAGTTAAAATATGTGTAATGACTAAAATTTACACATTATAAATAATCGAAATGAAATTAACAAATGAATAAGAAATAAGAAATAAGTATTAAATTCTTCAGAAACAATTGCATCTTAGTCAAGGGAAACTTATAGCTGTAGGAAAATAAATATAAGTTGTTTCTGAAACAAAGATGAATTAATTCCAAAATAATAGGTGTTATAGTGTTTGGCAAATTTACATGGAAAAAGATAAGTATTGAACATGAACCAAACATATAAATAATATGAAGAAAGATATAAATTTTACCCAAAAACAATCGAAATCAATATAATATTTTTATTACATAGACGAATAGGAATCAATTCGGACAGAATAATACGGAGATTTTACATTTACAAGAGGGAGATGATTAACTATAAATTTATAGATTTAAGCAAAGAAAAGTGTATCGATATTATTTTGCTAAGGAAACGATAATATTTTCATGATAAAATTAAAATAAAAATATGAAATACTTAAAGTAAGTATTAAATATATCAAAGAATTTTTGTAATTATTGTATAAGGATTTACATGAAATAAGTAAAGAAAATGAGAAAATTAAAAGTAGATTACCATTCAAATAGAGATGCACCATAAAAAAGAATAATCTGTAAAAATAATTGTTATGAATGGTATTAATTATTTATTTAAAGAGTCCTTAAAGAATTAAAATTATGTGTTATAAGGAAATAGCTCTAAAGGAACAATTAATTTGTGTTACATTTATTTTAACTAAAATAAGCTAAAGGGAAATAAGCTAAACTAGCTAGAGAATATTTATAGATAAATATAACATGACTGCACAATCATCTTTTTTCTTTCTTTGCATCAAAATATTATAGATATATTTCCTTCTTCTTTCCTTCTTTTTTCTTTTTTTCAGGGTTCGAAACAGGTATTGAACATTTTTAAAAAACTCCAATTTAACTGTTTCACAAGAACTTTTACTATTAAAGTTCTAGCATAAGAGTTCAAAAATTTCTTTTGTAAAAATTTCCTCTAGAACTTACAACGAACTTTAAATCTCGCCAAAAATGTTTTTATAAAAATTTCTATTAATAATTTTACTACCTTTTGATAATAAAAGTTTCTCTGAGCCATATGTTTGTAAACTCAAAAATTCTTACGTATGTGGCATTTCAGTGGCGTATTCTTCTAGTGTTCAAAACGCTCCACTTAATGCAGTAAATTATTTTTTATTAAAGTTACAAACTTGTGGCATTTCAGTGGCGTATTCCTCTAGTGTTCAAAATGCTCCACTTAACGTAGCAAATTATTTTTTATTTTGGTAAAATTAAATTGAGGTAATTATGGTAGTGTCTGTTTAAGTAGCAAGATGTTTGAAGCGAGGAATTATTATTTTTAGCAGAGATCTATTATTTCAGTGGCGAGTTAATTTTCGTACACCATTTGCCAATAAGTTAGGACGAATTGTACATCCACACATTAACATTATTTTCATTTTATGTCACATACTTCTTTTAGCAAATAGTTCTTCCCCATTTCTAAATAGTCAAATAAATCGAAGTGTATTTTGTATATTTGCACCTTTACATTCTGTCTCCCACATTTAGAATTAACAAAATGACTTTGAAGTAGGTTTCTACTGGCTGTTAAACCTTTACAAAGTTTTAAAATAAAATACTTGTATATAAAATTCCTGGCCAAACAGCTTTTGTAATTATATTTATTATGAAGGTTCTGGTCAAACAGTTTTTGTAAAAACTTTTATTATAAAAATTCTGACGCAAAATTTCTCGAAATAACTTTGTAATAAAAGATTTAACATAAAACTCTAGGATAAACTGTTTAAAAAAAACTACCCAAGAAAAAGTATAAGTTATAACAGGATTTTTTTTCAAATAAAAATGCTCATCTATTTCGGAATCCCGTTTTTTTTTTTTTTTTTTTTTTTTTTTTTTTTTTTTTTTTACTGTTTTTGTATTTTCTGTCGATTTTCACTGGTTCTACATTTAAATAGAGCGATTTTACACTGCAAAATTATTCCAGAACATTCTTGGGAAATTTAGGGTAACTCATTACCCATTATTTACCAGTAATGATTTTGAGATGCACAGAAATCCTTAAATTTTTAAATGAAAATATACTCTATAACAAAAAAAAAAAAAAAAACGACGCACCAAGAAGGAGTAATGCAAACTGGACACAAATTGACATACATACAGGTTTCAATAGAAAATGCGAAATTTTAAAATTTGGCTGCCATCGAATGAGCATGCGTCGCTACAGCGCATCTTAACTGCGCAATTGGCAGAATATTAAAATGGAGAAATTTTGATTCCAGGTCATAAATTCTTCGAGAATTTTATTCCGTCTACTCAGAAAGACAGAACTATGCCTCGCATACAGGTGCACAAACAACATGCGTAGATGTCAGCATTTGAGTGTGGTGTGTAGTTGGGCTCAAAGAAGCCGGTTGGTCTAATCTGCGAATTTTTTGACAATTGGATAGGAGCTGTACCACTATTAGATGATATTGACAGGAATGGGCTAACCATGGCCAAACACAGCGTCAGGGAGGAAGCGGTCGGCTTAAAGAGAGGACAGAAAATGAGAACCAGTCAATCGCAAAGCGTTTCTAAAAGCTCCCATTCATCATTATCGTCTATTTTACGTGCATCTGGTACTTCAGTGACTTCAAAGACCCTTAATAGGCGGCTCAGTGAAATGGGGTTGAGCTCAGTCCCCGGATCTCTCTTCCACTCAGGACGTTTGGAGCATCATAAAAAGGGTCCTACAACCAGCACGGGATTTTGCAAATTTAACATACCAATTGGACAGAATTTGGCACGATACTTCACAGGAGCACATCTGCCAACTCTATCAATTAAAACCAAGCCGAATAACTGCGTACATGAGGGCCAGAAATGGACCAACGCGTTATTGACTTGTTTATTTTGTGAGGCCCTTTCTCTTGATTAAATCATTCAAATTTTCATAACTGTAATTAATCGTTTTGTCCCATTCGGATAACTCCTTCTTGGTGCGTCGCTATTTTTGTTATAGAGTGTACTATTAAGTTTGTGAAATCAGCAACATTTCATGGGGAAAAACCTGTTATTCATAGGAACTGATGCAAATTTAACGATCGGACTGTATAAAAGTAACGTTAACAAACCTATTTACTGCGAACATACAGTGATCAATTAGCATCATTAAATTTGCATTTGTTTACTTTTATTAATATGACAAATTTCATCTGTTGATTAAATCCAGATATAACTGCAAATATAGTTATGGCTAATTACCCACTTATTTCCTTTGATTTTCCTCTAACTACCCTTGTTCAAAGTTATCTTGATACCAGAAAAGAAAAGAAAAGAAAAACACGTTTGTTAGCTCTGAAAGTGAAAATTGAAAGTCTGGTATTTTTAATGACACTCATAATTAATGAAAGAAACACCACGTGATTTTAAAGTTTTAATTACACCAATTTAGAAACAATGGAAATTTCTAGAGCGTATACAACTTGCTCGCGTGCCTTAGGAGAATTAAAGATATAATGTTTCTTAATTTATCTATATTTAAATATTAAAAAAATTCCAGTTTCTTATTTACATTGCACGGAGCTGTATGCGATAACAAAATATTTTTAACTTTATAGTTCCAACAAAGTTTATAATTGTGTCAACGAAAGTTTAATGAATATATAACAAAGCTTTATTGAAATAATGATTCCTGCTTGTGATTTTTTTCTGTTCGTCGAACTCTTGTCATTCAAATTAATATATTTTAGAGTAGGATGACTTTCTTTTCTAATCTGTTGCATCACGAAAAGCTCTTTTGTTTGGGGAAATATGTGTTTTCCTTAGTAGGGTCTCTCTCATTTTAATTAAAGCAATTTCATTAGTTTTCATTAATGATTCATTTTAATATTCGTCGCACGAGTTTTAAGTTATAATTATTACTTTCTTCTATTTTCAGCAGAAGAACGTATCCGCGATTGTAATGAAATGCTCTCCCTCTGGTGGGCTAAGGTGAAATTACAGTTAACATGCATAGCTTTCGAATTCATCTAGACGCCATTGTTGGCCGATATTTAGTTTCACATATATTTATTGAATAAAAATGAATAAATCCGGTAAAAATGATAACACTTACTGTTGTGTGCCACAGTGTAACTCCAAGAATAAAAAAATCCAGAATTAAGCTTCCATTTATTTCCAAATGACAAATTTAAAATTTCAGTTGCTTCGGCTAATGGAAGTAAAAAATTAATCAGAAGATTTGAAACTAATATTTGTTCAGCTTCAGTTAAAAATCTACTTCCGATCGAACGTTGAATAAACTGAAATATTTTTTCCAAAAGCAATCAATTTTCCATGATGTAATGGCGGAGAAATTATAGCACGAATATTAAGTAGTAGCACATATAGAACAAAAATTAATACACGAGGCCATTATATTTACTAACAACAGAAACTGAAAAAGCGCCATCTATCGATCATTACAAACGCGGATTGTATTCGTAAAAAATTATGATCTCCGGTTTTCGATGGATTTACACGTTCTGAGGGGTCAAAAATGCGATTTGATCATTTTTAAAAAATGTCTGTCAGTAACAAAAAATTTGTGGCAGCTCTAGCAAAAAATTAATGCATGGAATGTCATATATGATTTGATGAAATCCATTGAAAATGGTCAAAACCTCGGTAAGAGTCCCCGCTGTTTTTGGCAACGTCTTCTCTATCGCATTGTGCCGGTGTCATAACACACTGCCTGCGGCATCGCCTTAACAAGAAACAATGTTTCAAGTTCACAAGAAACAATGAATTTAGGCACAAATTTTGTTAATAAATTAAAGCAAAAGTGATTGAAATGAATAACGTGGGAAGAGTCAATTATGCATGCAGATGAATCGATTAAATGAATAGGTAAAACTTTATCGAATTGCATGTCAGTATAATTCGGAATTTCAATATAACTTGCATACAGTGATTGTTGTTGAAAGTATGAATGAAGTTTGCACACATTGCAAAGCATTAACATTCAAGAAAGAAGTGACTAATCTTATAATATATTCAGTACTCTTCAAGATGAGAAATACTGATGCACATTCGTAGCGATAAGCAATGAATATTCGAGTGCTATATATTTAATAATTTTAAAGCTACCTATTACGATGCCAGTTTTATTAAAAAAATTTCGCTCATGCAAATTATTTTCTTCTTTCTCCTTCTCCTTCTTTTTTTTTTTTTTTTTTTTTCTTTATTCACGTGTAATGTACATTATATGCCAACATTCGAGATTCAAAGCCATGATTTAAATCTATTAATAGTAACTACATTATTTAAATATAGATAGTGACAGAAGACATTGTACTGTTAGACCCCTAACTTATTTCCCACCTGTCAGATAGAGTCCTGCATCGAGTCCGGTACCAGCAGGAACCCGCGGGTGCAGGTCAAATTTTCATCAATTTTTGAACCGCAGGTAAACCTGGGGGTTACTCGCAAAGAAATTTTTTTTTCTCTTTTTTTCTCTTTTTTTTTTTTTTTTTTTTTTTTTTTTTACGAATGCAGAGGTTGGATGATATTCTCTCCCTTCACAGTAATTTAAAGACACATGACCTATAACATGAGTTTAATTACAATTAAATAAACGTCAATATTTAATGTTTAAAATTTCTTTGCGAAAATTACTTTTCTTTTATTGTACATTTGTTTGCTTCTTTTACTTCTTTTTTAATACACTTAGAACATCTCGAATTTAAAGTAAGGTTTAAACATTTGAAAATTTGTTATTTCCTGAAGTTTTATTTTATAAAATATCGGAGCAACCGTTAAGAAGTTATGAGCTAAAGGGGGGGGGGAAATAACATACGGTTTGAATTGAGTTTGAACCGGTTTGAATCTTTATAAAAATAATCGACTTTATAAAAATAAAGTCGGTTAATTAGACATACAATACTTGTAATTTTTTATGTAATATGTAATTTTCTGAAAGATCTATTAAATAATATATATATAACTACTAGCTGACCCGACAAACGTTGTTTTGTCATATAAATTATTTCTAGAGAATATTTTGCTAGAAAAAAATAACTAACTTATTGTAAGTGTGTAAAGATGTGGTATATAAGTGGAAGATGTATGGAGCGCTGTGAACGGTGAAAGAATATAAAAATAACAAAACACCAATCATTTATTTTTTTAAATTTATTAAAATTGATTCTTTAAAATTATATACATATCGCTACTTATAACAATATTACTAAAAAACAATATCAATCCCTTAATGCAACAGAGTGTACAATATTTTTTGTTATCCCATCTTTCGCCAATACAAACAAACTGGATGGTTTGCGCACTCGAGAATAATTGCGCACTCGAGTATAATTGTCCGTGTGAAAAACATGATGTGCTCAAATCTAAGCCACAGACAGACATCGTTTGGCACTGAGACTTATTGATAGTCATTGCAAATGCCAATCTAATTGGAAATTGAGGGCGTTTAAATTGAATTGGCACATCTGTGGGTATAATAGGGATTCGCAGTAGTAATATATTTTCACCTCGGAATTTGTCATTTAAAATGATGGCTTCGATAACATTTTTCATTAATTGTTTTATGACTAATCGCGTGCCGTTGCACAACCGTGGTGGGTTCAAATTACGAAGCAAAATAACCGGAGATCCAACCTTCAGTTGTAAAATATGCGGTGGCATGCCTGATAAATCTAATGAGTTTAAAAACTTTGTTGGATAATTTACAGCTTCGGTGGCATCGCAAACTGTATCATTGTATGACACCAAGTCTCCTGGTAACAAATGTTGTATCTTGAGATTCAATTCGTTGACGCCCACATTTTTTGCTGCTAAAATTGCTCTTTCTGCCAGCCACTCATGATTTGTGTATCGTCTGTGTACATTGGGAAATATCTGGTCAATAAGAGCATCTTGAGAATCAATGATTGTGCAGAAATCGGTCGGTAATTTTATGCATCTAGTTTCATCTGTAGTAACTTTTCCATCGCCGATATCTAAGAATTGTTTTGAGAATGTTTCAGTGGATGGATCTTGAAGCTTTTGAACGCACAAATTTACTTTCAGTTGTATTTTTTCAACATTAAGCCACAATGACGATGATTTTAAGCATGCGTTGATCTCATCAGCGTATGTTGAACGCGGAATAACGGGAAGTACTTGTCTGAAATCACCTGAAAAGAGTAACAGAGTGCCGCCAAATAGTTTGTCGTTGTTTTTTATATCTTTCAATGTCCTGTTCGACGCCTCAATCGAATGTTTGTGTGCCATAGTGCATTCATCCCAGATAAGAATTTTACACTATTTCAGCACTGTGGCCATGGACGATTGTTTTTTTATGTTGCACACTGCGTCTGGGTTATTTTGAATATTTAGTGGCAGTTTAAATAATGAATGAGCTGTTCTGCCTCCATCCAATAAAGTTGCCGCAATGCCAGATGATGCAACAGCCAATGCGATGCCATTATTTCATCGTATTTCGGCGAGAATTAGCGAAATAAGGAATGTTTTGCCAGTTCCACCTGGTGCACAAAAAAAAAAAAGAATCCACCTTGTCCTACCAAAACTGCGAGCATGATGCGGTCGTAAATGGTTCTTTGTCCTTCATTCATTAGTGGGACATTGAGAGCAACAATCGCTGCCATTTCTACAGTATTGTATTGTAGTTCACGATTCAATTCAGTGCTTATTAAATCAGATGCATTTCGATTTGTTGAATGCATACCGAAATGACTGAGTGGTAAGTTGGCAATGATAATGTAAAGATCTTCAGTAGCAATCAATGCTTCATTGTACATAGCGTCACTGAATACTATCGTTAGATCGTTGCACCGTGAACGATGTTGATGCAATATATCATCAGTCATTGAATCTTTGTGATTATCCCATAATGTCTCTGCTCGGGCCGGGAAACATGTAGTCAACACTATAGCGAATAGTAGACGAATTTGTTTTGCTGTACAGTTCAGTCCTACTTCAGCAAGCATACACTCCCACTGGTTGTCGTCTTCCAGCAAGCCGAGTGCAAGGCATGCATCTTTATACGTTGGATACTGTTGTCCATTCACTTTACGTAAATCTTGAAATGACAAAGGGCCGATGACATTAACCAATAACAGTCGAAGATAAAAGCACTCAGGTGCCTTGGATTGACTGTAAATACTCGTCCCAAGGTGTTTGATTTGAATAAACCGGGACATGCATCAATCGGCGTGCCTTGCTTGCGGGGCATCCATTTTTTTGTAGGAGCCCATATGAAATAGCGTGGTACTTCTGAATAGAGTAATGTCCGTGCAAAAGCACCAAAAGCATCCGCACGATTACACAATTCAAAAAATTCGGTGAGTGTAGTTTTTGGTGGATTTATAGCACGATCAATCGCTGTCTCGCTCGTGAAATGTACGCGCTGGCCATTTTCAAGATGGACGGCTAAATGAAGAACTGCTGGATCCCGTGCATGAATTGGGAAACCAAAGATACGCCAAACAGCTTCATTGGAGCTGACGTACCGGCCAATTTGGTAAAGTGTTATTTCATCGTTGTTATTCACCGAAGGAGCATTCACATTGGTATTTTCAACTCGAAATACAGTCATATCACTGCCTTTATTCACATACTTGCAAATGTATTTGATGCTCTTCACTGAACTGCAGAACTGAACATTAATATGAGCATTGAATGTTTTGCTCAGCAGAGGCGAATATGGGACCACCCAACGGTTATCAATGTCAATATCTATGTTGTTGACATAGATGACCGCCATAGATGATAAGATTGTCCGCCATTATCGGATTTCTTCGACGATATATTGGATATCCGTCAACATTTGTGATCGTGAAATTTTTCGGAAAATTTTTAGTACATTTTCCATCTGCACAAATAATAATGGCCTAAAAATTCATTTTTCATTTTAACATAAAATAACTCCGTCGGATATTGACGAATTTTTTAAAAGAATATACCATTTTAACTAATTTTAACATTTTAACAATATTAACGTTGGAAAAATATTTTAAACACTTACGGTTAAAAATTCATTTTTCATTTCAACATTAAATAAATTCTGACATCGTGTTTACGATTCTAAAATATTAACTTTGAAAAAATATTTTAAACACTTCGTAAGATACGGTTACGATTCTAAAAATATTAATTTTGAAAAAATATTTTAAACACTTCTTAAGATACGGTTAAAAATTCATTTTTCATTTCAACATTAAATAAATTCTGACATCGTGTTTACGATTCTAAAATATTAACTTTGAAAAAATATTTTAAACACTTCGTAAGATACGGTTACGATTCTAAAAATATTAATTTTGAAAAAATATTTTAAACACTTCTTAAGATACGGTTAAAAATTCATTTTTCATTTCAACATTAAATAAATTCTGACAACGTGTTTACGACAACTCACGCCATCTAGGTGGAAAAGTTGTTGAAAGAGTTGGTTAAAAATTAATTAAGAAAGAACTAATTAAGTTACAACTTTCATTTGTAAATCTAAACCATTCTCGAATCTACCTGAAGACACACAAAAAATTTCATTAAACTCAGTCCAGACGTTTAGGAGGAGTTCAGTGACATACACACGCACAAAGGAAATATATATATAAAGATATTTTGTGTAACAGAATTCCAATTCAGTTTCTTATAACAGTGCTTATAACTTATATAATGCGAGTTGCGGGTTAGAAGCCTGCGGGTTCTGGTCGGGTTGCGGGTCGAAAGTCATCTTGCGTGTCGGGTGCGAGTCAAGTTTCCTCGACCTGCGCAGGACTCTACTGTCAGATGAAGGATTTCAATAGTTTTAAATTTTTCCAATGCAGATCATTTTGCAAGAAAACTGCGTGTAAATCGATCTAGTAATTTTTTTTTTCTTTTAAACTATTGCGCGAACACCCATACAAACACTGCGTTTTATAAATACATTGAAGAAAGAAAAAAAAAATAATCCTCCATTTTAGAAATTAATAAAAGTTCCGCGTTCAAAACATTTCATCAGTTTAAAACAATGTTATTATTACAAATTAGTTAAAGTACTACGTTCAAAAAATCAAAGTATCAGATAGTTTATTTTTAGCATCTCATAAAGATACTAAAAAATAAATTACAAAATTGTCTCTTAAAATTAAGCATAACGTTTATCAATATTTGAGATTTGAAAAAAAAAAAAAAAAAAAAAAATCCAATTTTATATTTAAAAGCAATTTATACTTTTTTTTTTTTTTTTTTTAAATACGTATACGCTTTGGTCAATGTCGATTAAAAAGAAATAATTGTTAAAACTTGTTAATGTGCAGGAGTCTGGAAAATTAAACTTATTAACAATCTTTTTTTTTTTTTTTTTTTTTTCTTCTACTAGCTACTTTTTAATTAAATCTGGATATAAAATATATTTAGGGATGGGATTTTCGGAGAAATTTAATGATTCAAGAAAGAATCTAATAGTGCTTCAAAATGTAAAACATACATAATAGTAATTATGAACTTCCCATTAAATTGATTTTTACAATAACATAATACCGTCCCCTGGTAAACATGAAAAATTACTAAAAAATGGTGGGTTTATCATACTTCCAAATATTATGAAAAACTGCCGTTTCAATTTGCTTACCTATCGGCCGACATCTGGCATTGCTATATGTTTCACTTTTCTCCATTTATGGAAAGGTTATACTTCAGTTTCTGTAGCCGATAAGTGCATTAAATTTGATATGTGAGATGATCATTATGAGAAGCTATGCTAAACTAATTTGCGTGAGTATCGGTCAACAGGTTGCGAGACTATTACTCACTTTCTGTGAATTTCTAATTGGCTATATCTCAGCATTTATTGGTTAAATTGGCACCAATGCATATGTAAAATATTTATTGTGGGAAAGTGGGATGTCTTTGCGCATTAACCATTAGGTGATGCTATTATGTAGAATGTTATAAGAAAATTTTTTATAATGACCACAGCATGTTGTTTATTTTATCGCCTTTTTAAAAGGAGGGCAAATGGTTCGTCTTATACTCAACCAGTCAAAAAAGGAAAGTAAATTATAATTACCTATATTATTGCCAAAATAACGCATAGGACAAATATCTAGGCGGAAAAAATCCCGAACCATAAAATAATTGTTTACTTAATCTCTAGTTTATGTTAATGATATATATGTGAGTGACATATTTCATTACTCTTTGATCAAATGACAAACTTGATCTTTCTTCTGAATGAAGTTGTCCTGCCAGTTTTGTTCAAGCCAGACTTATAGAAATGAAACGGCCATGAGTAAGACTAAAATTATCAGTTAATTCGTAAGTACTTATGAGATTAATTGTTTAATGATTACGTTGTTAATTCCTTAATCATTAATTCCAAATGTTTTATGACTGAGTCGTGACATTGAGTTTAAAAAAAAGTAATGTATATAAAGAGCATATTTAGAATAGTCAGCGTATTGAATTCAAAATATAACATAAGATTAAGTATAGCAAACAGAAAGCAATAATGAATAAAATAATCTGGTGTGTCACTCATACGACTTTTTCTTACCCTGAAATTTAATACTATAAATATACAGGCTGGAGATTAAGGGATAAGATAACAACTACTGTTATGTAAACCCATGTTAAAACAATTCAAATTAGACTTCGGAAGAGTTTTATATGATAATTAGTTCTGTATGAGGGGGGCTATTTGGATCTCCTAAAATTATTCGTTTTCAAATTACTCTAACTTGACTCCAGTAATCAAGAAGCCTCAAAACGTGTAAATATACAAAAACAAGTGATAAATAATTAGCTTAAAAACATTCATTTATTACCATATGTCTATGAGTAATTCATCTCCATTCCTGAGCAGCTTTCTTGGACATGGTAAAATATTATAGTAAAGTACTTCTACTAACAATATAAAAGAATGCTATCGCTTAAATATTTGCAGCCCTATATATCTTTTGAAGATTATGTACGGACCACATGGTGCACCTAAATATATTCCTGTAGTAATAATACATGGCACAACCTGAAATACACTTCCATCAATTTTCTACTATTGTCGCACTATAATCTAGTTCTTTGTGTAGCCCTGTAAACGAACAGTGAATGATCCTAACATATTCTACATGAGACATGTTTTTGCGCATATAAAAAATATATAATCATTTCATTTGGTTTAGTGCATTCTATAGATGTTAAACTCAACTTACCTGTAAATTCCCCCGTAGGCGTAATGTATTTGAATTCTCTTGGGTGTCTCTGTACACGAACCATTTACTTCATCTCAACGAAAAGATTAGTGTAGCATCCGTATATGATACACATTTAGAATACCAAGTTTGAACTTTCTGCTATAATTTGTTTTTGAGACATGCTGATAACAGACAGACACACAGAGACCAACCGTTAAAAACATGATTTTTGGATTCAGGGGACCTCAAAACATGTAAATATAACAGAAACTCACTTTCGTGAATTAGACCCAAAAACAATACTTCCTCTACCTTATGGGTAAAATAAAGTAAAAAATGACAGTTTCCATATTTTTATTTTTATTTTCACATTTAAATTCTTATTTTTAGAGTCTCTTGAGGATCCTCTAGTTGATGTAAATTATATGATACATTCAGACCTATGGTTAATTTTTTAAGTTAATGTTACGTTAACGATCTATGTTAATATTAATATTAACCCACTTAATTACCATAGGCTATCCATTAAGAGGGATTCAATTATCTAGGTTTCGAATATTCGGGGTTGCAAAATAATTATAATAATAATAATAATAATTATTATTATTATATAATCTAGTGTGTCACTCACACTACTTTCTCTTAACCTGAAATTTAATACTATAAATACATGTTGGAGATTAAGAGGTAAGATAACGAGCCCTGTGGCAGAAATTTATCAAGCTTTCTGCGACAAGCTTCATCAACACCAAAATCTTTCTGCAGGAATAGTTTGTGAAGTTAACATTTACGAATTCAAAATAAATTATTTTTAAATAGTAAATGATATTCAGTATAACCAATGTATTTAACTTTTAACTAAGCACAAATGCATATATCTGCACTAACGCAAGAAAATACTCTTTTTTTTTTTTTTTTTTAAGAAAGGTGAAAATAAATCTATTGATCTTAATTGCTTCAGATTTTTTGTTCACATTAATGTACAATATTGTTTATAAAATATTCAATGAATTCAAACCATAAAATGCAGTAACACATCAAAAATGATCTGCAAATTTTTTTAAGACATTTACATCATGAAATGTCTAAATTAAACAAATGTTACAAACACTTTTAAAATTTCATTACTTTTTTTTATATTAAATATATATATTTAAATACACAAATGCACTTATTTCATAAGGTGCAAACCGAACAACATAAAATATAATACAGAACTCAAAATTAAAATACAACAAATTAAAAGTAAAAATGAATAAAGAATACTGAATATTATAATGAAATATAAATAATTTACATTTATAGTTTTTGAGATTATTAGAAAGTTGCACGATAACATTCTAATACACAAGATTAATTTTTTGTATTATATACAAATAGCATAAAGAAGTGTATTTGAAATCTAAAAAATGTGATTTGACATTAAAGAATTCAGAATGAATAATTATACCATCATTTAAATACATAAAGTAAAACAGAATACAATCTAAGTAACACAATTATAGACAAAGCATAGTCGAAATATTTTCATAAAGATTGAGACAAGTGAAATATTTAATTTTTAAGGAAATGTTGAAATCTGAAATGTAACAGATTTCATGGATAAAATCTATAATAGAAAATAATAGTTACAGATGAATGAAATAAATAAAAATCAATTAAAAGTAATATTTGATATTTATATCTATACAAATAAGTAAATAAAAATAAATAAATAAAAGCATTTGCTTTTCAATTAGTATTTATTCAAAACAACTACTATTAGATAATTTTTTTTGCTTACAATATATATCGCAACTTTTTGTGTAATTCTTTCCTCTATGTTAAATTCAGTTCTATATTTTAGTGTGCTGTTATTGTTTTAGTTCTATTAATTGCTAAATTTTAAGATTAAATTTTATTACGATATCTATTATTTATATATATATTCATCAAACCTTTGGTTTGATTTTTATTCAAAATAACTATTTAATTTGCAATATTTCAATAAAAAAATAAACATTTAAAAAAAATTCAAATGTTTAAAAAATGAAATGAACGAGCTGTAGAAACTAATGATAAGAGTATTTTTGTAAAATAAATTAATAATTTTTTAACGACTTCATATGCTTAAACAACAAAATTTAAAGCTAAGAATTTTAACCACAATTAAAGTAATTAATGATTAGTAAAGAAAAGAAGTAGAAAAGTTACCAATTTTATAACTTAAGATACCCATTAATATTTATTGCTCAGGTCTTTTACTACATATAAAATGCTAAAAATCAATAAAGTATTTTTAAGATTAAATTTTTAATTTTCTATTTTTTGAAGCAAAGTTTGAAGCTTCTTTTTTTTTTCTTTTTCTTTTTTGCGTATAACTACAGACGTTACAAATTTCCCCAAAGTCTTATTTCTGTATATATTTGTGAAATGTATTGCATAGTTTGAACCAAACATAAAATTAATGCAGCTTTTAAAAAATTACGTGTATTTACTACTATGCACGTGTGCACGCTTCGCATACATTAAAGAAAAAAAAAAATCACTAGATGCAACTAATTTATCGTGCGTAAATCAGAAAATGTATGAAAATCGGTACAGCAGCAATCACACACTCATTAAAAAAAAAAAAAAAAAAAAAAAAAAAAATCACTGGATGCAGTTATTTTGTTATGCATGAATCCGAAAATGCATGAAATATGAAATTCGGAAAATGGTCGCAAAGCCACATTCTTTCGAAAACACATCTTTTTGCAATTAATACACACGACAGGAGCGGCAGGCGCGGCGCGAAAACAAAGTTTGGAGACACGAAAATGAAGTTCCGATGTGAAGAAGTTACCAGTGCAAAGTGTCGATACACCGATTCATATCACCGCATCACGAATCGCTAATGCATGCCGTATCAAAGCTAACCCACATGAGTTACATCCGCTTTATCTCCTCTCCTTATTCAGGATTGCGGCGATCGTATCTGCAGAAACGAAAATTTGTTCTGCAGAACAGTTTATAAACCATTCTTTGAGTCTATCTCTCTCTCTCTCTCTGTCTCTCTTTTTAACACAATGGCAAAATTTATTTGACTTAAGTAAAATCTTTCTGCAAGAACATTTTTGTTTCTGCGACATTGTCGCCGTGTCGCCGTGTTTCTACCACGGGGATAACGAGTACTGTTATGTAAACCTATGTTAAACAATTCAAATTAGGCTTAGGAAGAGTTTTATATGATGATTAGTTCTGTGTGTGTGTGTGGCGGGGGGGGGGGGGGGTACCGGCCCCCTCAACTCCCCGTTTCATTAATATGAATGAAACGGGTGAATGGGGAATATTTAGATGAATATTTAGCTTAAAACATACTTTATTTACCATATCTCTATGAGGAATTTTTTTCAATTCCCGAACAGCTTTCCTGGAAATGGTAAAATATTATTAGTAAAGCACATCCACTAACAACAAATAACTAGTGTGTTGTGGCCACCACACGACTTTCTTCTATATTTTCCTATATAAATTCACTCAGTAAAATCAAATAATTCAGTCAAATAATTCATCAAAATTATTATTTAAAAAAATTATCTTCCATGATAATGCACACGGTTTCCATATTAGAGAAGTAGTATAACACTAAATATCCAAAAAAAAAAAAGTTGAATTTATTCTCAATATTACATTTATTTAAAAAAAAAAAAAAAATTAATAAATTTTTAAAAAATTAAAAATGAAAAATGAAAAAAATCGATAACTTTATTTTAAATTATCGCAGATCGATGATTCAACCATTCGTTTTAAAGGTATTGGTGAACTCTTTTGAAACATACCCATCATGAAAATTTACTCCCCTCGAGATGGAACTCCCCCCCTCCCCCCACCCCAGCTTCTACATACACAATTTTTTTTCCCCAGTTGACTATCTCTATTACACAAAATATATATTCGTTTCATTTGGTTTAGTGCAGTCTATAGATGTTAAACTCTACTTACCTGCAATTTCCCCCATACACGTAATGTATGTGAATACTTTTGAGTGTCCCTGTACACGAAACATTTGCTTCATCTCAACGAAAAGCTTAGTGTAGCATCCCTATAGGATACACATTTAGAATACCGAGTTTGGAATTTCTGCTACTGTTTGTTCTTGAGATATGCTGATAACAGACACATAGACAGACACACAGACCATTCGCTAAAAACATGATTTTCGTATTCAGGGGACCTCAGAACATGTAAATATAGAAAAACTCACGCTCGAAAATTTGACCCTAAAACAATACTTTCTCGACCCTATGGTTAAGAGAAAGTAAAAATTAAATTAAATAAACTAGTAAAAAACAGTTAGTGAGAATTTAGTAAAACGTACGCAGTTAAGAAATCTTGGAGGGCAATTTTAGCGATAAAAAAAAAAATAAAAATAATAATAATAATACAGAAGATGGCGATATTGACGTAGGAACAACAACAACATAATAATAATAATAAATAAGATAAATAAATAAATTAGCAAATGATTTAGTAAGAAATAAATAATAAACGTTACAGTTGAGAAATCATCAAGGGCATTAATGGGTTAAAAAAATAAAAAAAAAGAACGTTTCTATAATGATGACGATAGTAACGTAGGGATGACATAATAATAATAAGTAAAGAAATAAAGAAAATTTGATAAAAATAAAGAAATAAATTAGCAAAAAGAGTTAGTATGAAATTAATAAAAAGTACCATGAGTAAGAAATCATCACGGGCAATTTTAGAGATGAAAAAATCGAGAACAATTTTGGAAACGAACATTTCTGTAGAAGATGACGGTAGTAACGTAGGAGAAACTGCTGGAGCTATCTAATAAACCTATTTCAAATGAAATGTGAACAGGGTCTGATTTCTTAAAAGGCTTGGGAAGCTAGAGCTTCCTTTCTTAAATTTAAGAGGTCCCTAAAATGTCTGAAAAGTAGTGCCTCAATCAATAGCACCTAGTATCAGTTTTTCATATTGTCACTGAGATTAAAAAAACAAAGCAAGGGAAAATACACAATTACTTTTTGAAAAGTTAATTTCATAACTAGCAACTGGGAATATTGTGCCGGTAAATACATGAAATAAAATACACTACGCACTGATGTGGTATGGAGTTAATGAATAGGAACTCAGAAATTAATACCACGAAAAGCACCAAATCTCAATAAATGTTTCGGCTTGAAATCATTTAGCTCAACCCTTCCCCTATTTTACAAAATATTAACCATGAGTGCAATGTGAGAACAGAAAATATTGCTGCACTCATACATATCCTGTTTTTGCCCGATGAAAAATTTCCCCAGATAATTTCAACCCGATATGATTACTACCGAATAATTTGTGGCTTTCATGATTTTAATTTGCAGGTAAATACATAGCTTGCAATATTTTTGAACAAAAATGTATAGGTGGGAGGAGAACTTAAATCTGAATTTTGTTAAGTAACTTCTGAAAGTAAAATATAGAACTTAGGAAATTTCTCAAAAGTAAAAGAAAGCCCCGAAATGATGCTGCACTTTTCCTAGCTTTCGGCCCTGAATATGAAGAACGGGTTCTGGATTTTGATGAAAAAAAAGGAAAATATTCATGTTAAAAGCTAATTTGACGAATATTAAATTTTTTTTTGTACAACTGATAAAATCGATACGTTTGTATTAGTAAAGAACATAAAAAAATATAACAGAAAGCTTTTTTATTCAAAGATATCTAATGTATAAAAGAAAAATAATCTGGTGTGTCACTCAGACGACTTTCTCTTACCCTGGAATTTAATACTATAAACACAGGTTGGAGATTAAGAGGTAAGATAACGTGTACTGTTATGTAAACCTGTGTTAAACAATTCAAATTAGGCTTCGGAAGAGTTTTATATGATAACTAGTTCTGTGTGAGGGTGCTACCGCCCCCCTCAACCCCCGTTTTATTAATGCACCTACATTTATATAGAATTTAATTCTGTTATTAAAATTAAAGGTTTACTTAAAATTATAAAAACAATTTTCACACGCAACATTCATTGAAACTTATCAATCTTGATCAAACATTTCCAGCAACAAACTTATATTAACTTCAAAATATAACATTTGGATCTCCTAAAATTATTCGTTTTTAAGTTACTCTAAGAGACACAGACAAGGATTAACCATTAAAAAACTTGACTACGGTAATCAGGAAGCCTCAAAACATGTAAATATACAAAAAACAAGCGGTGAATATTTAGATTAAAACATACATTATTTACCATATCTCTATGAGGATTTTATTTCAATTCCCGAACAGCTTTCCTCGAAATGGTAAAATATTATTAGTAAAGCACATCCACTAACAACAAATAACTAGTGTGTTGTGGCCACTACACGGATTTACAGATAAGTTTTTAAATTGAGAAATACTGGTCGTTTGCAAATCTTGCTAAACTTTTGATCAGGAGTGCATGTGAAAATTCCAAAAAGTTGGCTATAAAATTTTACTAGTAGTTAAAATCGGCAAAATGATTTACACTCATAAACAAACAAGCTACGTTCAAAATTATTGAATAACTTGAAATAATATGTGTTTTAATAACGAGTTAAGAACCTCATTTTTTAGATAAAAGACTTTTTTACTCTTTAGAGGTTTGCTCCATTTTGACGTGTTCAAAGAGTAATATCCCACTCTTATGGCCCTATCAAATTTGGTGGATTTATGCGCTATGTAGTTAAAATATAGCCTTCCCGTGTACGGGGGGGAAATGCAGCATAGTTGTGCTATATATCGGATGATATGCACCAAATTTGAGTAAGTATAATTTTTAACAATGGCCCTCTTACATACCAAGTTTTGTGAAATTATCATCAACATATCAAAATTACATATCAAAGTATTTCAAACTCAGATATAACATTTCCGTAAATGGGAGGTATGCCGTAAATCACAGCATAGCAGCGCTACCTGTGGAATGACGTACATAAAAAATTGATAAATACCTATTTATATCAAGGTGCAACTAAATATAGATTTAATTAAACTTGTATGTATTAATTCGTCTAGCATCTAGAGATGCTACGAAATTATGGTCATATACAAACATACAAACAGAGAGGCATACGAATATTTTCTAAAAACTGTCAAATTGTGTTAAGGGCATCATAAAACATGCAAATTCACCGAAAACTTGAAGTCGAAAATTTTTACGAACTGAATTTTTTTTTTTTTTTTTTTTTTTCATAATAGAAGATATTAATAAAAACGTGCTTTTATCATTTTATTCTTTACAAAACAATGAGGTTAATATTTGTATTTCTATTATTTTTACTTTCTTCTATAGTCAATAGAAAAAAGTATTGGATTCGTAAACATTTTCGATCTCGGGTTTTTGATGGATTTACACGTTTTGAGAGCTGTAGAACACGATTTGACCATTTTTAGAAAACGTCTGTCTGTCTGTGTGTGTTTATGTGAGGCAGAATTTTGTGGCAATTGTATCTTAGGAACTACTGCACAGAATTTCACACAAATTGATATGTAGTTACACCTTGACATAAATTAGTGCCTATCATTTTTTGGTAAAAATTGTCTTACAGGTTGCGTTGCCCTCCCGCTATATCTAAATTTTTAACATGGTGGTATAGGACAAAATTCTGTATAAATGTGCATAAAGAGAATTATTTTTTAATAATCACTATGAAATTTACAAGAATTATTTATAATAGAGGTAGTCAACTAGAAAAAAATTCTTGTATCTGTAGGAGCATCGCCTCCCCCCTGGGGGGGGGGGAGGGGGGGAGTAAATTTCCATGATGGCTATCTTTCAAAAGAGCTCGCCAATATCTTTAAAATGAATGGTTGAACCATCGACCTGCTATAATTTAAAATAAAATTATTGATTTTTTTCATTTTTAACAAAAATAATTTTTTTTTAATGTAATATCGAGAATAAATGAACTTTTTTTGGATATTTAATGTCATACTACTTCCCTAATGGAAACCGTACTGCATTATCATGGAAGATAATTTTATTAAATAATGATTTTAATAAATTATTTTTACTGGGTGAATTTGCATAGGAAAACACAGAAGAAAGTCATGTGTTGGCCACAACATTCTAGTTTCTTTACTAATTGTTAGTCTAAATCAGCATTACGATTCACGTGTTCTCTTATTTTTAATACTCTTTAAACTAATAACGACCTATAGCGTAATATTTTCATGAAAATTTGAATAAATTAGATTATATGGGATTTTTGGTTATTCGGAACATTGTATATTTCCCGAACAATCCAATTAATTAAAAATCTGCTGTTATTCATACCCTCTTCCAGTACAGTAAATGAAATTTGTTAGTCAGATAATGGATTGAAATAAAAAGAAAAATATATGCGTCATCACTAATGATGAGAATACGTCAGAAAGCGGTTATTGAAGAAACCTTTCCCAAGTCATTATTCGTGATTTGAAAAGAAAAGCTAAAATCATCTAAGAATGTTGATTCGATTTCCCTTCTTTTTCGACTACATGTTATAAAATCTGTTATAATTTCTTTTTGTATGGACCTTTTTGTGACTCTTATACTATAAAATGAGTGTTTCTGAATGCTAATGAAATCTCTCATATGTTTTCGAAATAGATTATAACATGTCAAAAAAAAAAAAAAAAAAAGTTTTAGAAATAACAGAGATTTTATTGTTTCCTCTATTCATAAGAAATATTGGAAGAAATACTTTTAGGAAGTATTAGATAAAGAAGAAAGAAATTCATAAGAAGTATTAGATTAGTAAAAAAATTCGATTTCCGATGTATTTACACCATTTGAGAAGTCTAGAATACGATTTGATAATTTTTTAGGAAATGTCTGTTTACCTGTTTGTACGTATTTATGCGAGCGACAAAAAGTTTTTGACAGCACCAGCAAAAACTCAAAAAATAATGCACTGATTTTATTTAAAAAAAAAAAAAAATGCTTTGTTTCAGATTGATATATTTTAGCGTCTATGAACTTTCAACGCATATCGTTTAACAGTTTGCTCTACCATCTGTTTATTTTTCATACTTTTTTAATGTAGCAGCATCAGACAAAACTTCTTTTAAATGTACTCAAAGAACGTTATTTTTAATCAATCATTGTTTAAAAAAAAAAGTTTATAATAATAAGTAAGCAAAAATTAAATTTTTATATATGTAGGCGCATTGTTTCGCTCTGAGTAAATTTTTATTAGGAGTATTTTACAAAAAAATGCGTCAAGATGTTAAACTACGCATCTCTGCTGAGAATAAACTTATCGATTTTTATTTTTAATTAAAAATAAATAAATAAATAAATAAAATAACAATAATAATTCGAAAATTGCATTTCCTACGATGTATGTAGAACCCAAAATTATCTTTCTTTTAACAATTCAGGATTATAGGTTTTTTTTTTTTTTTTTTGTTAACAATAAAATCGTCAGCACTCAGCATGGAAAACAATTTTGATAAACAATAGTTTTAATTATATGAATATGTATTTAAAAAAAAAAAAAAAAAAAAAAAAAAAATGTAGAAGAAATTTGTGAGATAGTCACAGCACACTTTTTTAAAATCATATTCTGAATTCAGTAAAATTTGAAATACTAACTTAAAAGTTTTAGAAAAAAAAAAAAAAAAAAAACACCTCTGAAAACTAATATTGAAGGTTGAACAATACAAACCTTGTAAGCAACAGATTACATGAAAATAAATATAAAACTTCGAATAAACACCATAAAATGCAAGAACTCGCAACAATTGTTTCGGGTCGAAAGAGAACACGATCCTTCGTCAGGCGAACGAAGTAGACACGAGTACTGCAAACAAAGCGGCAGCACATAAAACCAATTTTAGTGAAGAACAAAAACAAATAAAACCGAATGTAAATATAAATAGGGATATAACCTGAATTATAAAATGAAAAGAGAAAAATTAATGAAAAATAAATAAAATCTAAAAATCTAAAAAAAAAAAAAAAGTCAAAACTATACGAAAACCGAAGTTATGTGAGTAATTTCCAAGCATCAGACAAGGACGGAGTGGCAGAAATACCATAAACACCCGATATTTTCGACCCGAAACAATTGTTGTGAATTCTTGCATTTTATCGTGTTTATTCAATGTTTTGTACTTATCACTTTTAAACACTAGTTCTGTGGTACCTTTTTTAGAACTTTTGTTGCTTCTTTGGGCTTCTTGCACCAAGTAAGCACTTTTGCGACACCTGACGAAGGGTCGTGTTTGCGAGTTCCTGCATTTTATGGTGTTTAGTTAAAGTTTTATACTTATTACTTTTAAACGCCAGGTCTGTGATGCTTTTTTTTTTCTTTAATATATATAATTTTATAACATTACATGTATATTCCAAAAATACGCATTAATTGTTTATATGAGTTGTTTCTGAGACATTGATAGATGAGTTCATAATGTTGTACAGACTTAGGATAGAATAATACTTAACCAGGGAAAAAAATTGTTTATGTAGGGGTCTCAGAGTAGCTGTATTATTTCTTTATATATTTACTCTGAGGTAGGGGCATTGCTCCCTCCCTGGTGTGTGTGTGTGCAGGGGCGCGCCGACCCGGTGTGCGAAGTGTGCGGCGCACACAGGCGCCAGGTAAAAAAGGCGCCAGTCGAGGATAAATTATTTAAAAAAAAAAAGGAAAAGGAAAAAAAAAAAAATAATATATTGCTTTATTAAATCTGATTTCATAATGCCGGTTTGAAGCCATTCGACTAGTGTGGCTAAATGAGGCACTTTGAAAAATATACTTGGAAAACTTGTGTTCCTCAAATAGTTTAGGAGGTTTTTTGTGAAAGGACAAAAGTGGAATAACGCTGTAAAGCTGCGCCTACCTTCAGCAAAATTTTCTTTGACTTTTTTAACATATCATCAAAGCATTCTATTAAAATTTAAAAGGGCGCCTAAATCTCTTCACCCACTCCTCTGCCGGAAAAAGACCACTTAGATTAGTGAAAAGACAACATAATTCGATTGCAAAAATGAAAATTTAATAGAACAGGCGATTTTATTTAGAGTAGTTTTTTTCCCCTTTGCATTATCGATGTAACATCTATATTGATAAAATCAGACTTTTGTAAATTTCTCATATTCGAAAAAAAATACGATATCTTCACATTTTACACATCGTGAAAGCCAAATCTAACTCCAGAAATTTTTTTTTGTGTGTGTGTGTGTATGCGCGTGTGTGGTGGGTGTGCGATTGTTGTGTCTGCATGCCTATAAAATTTTTGTTTCGGTATCACGTGAGAAAAGCTCGACAGAATTCAACGACACTTGGCAGGAATTACCCAACATAAAATAATATCTATCAACTTTTGTAATTTTCCCCCTCCTTCCCCCTGCGGAAGGGGGGGGGGAGAAGCAAAAACACGTTTATATGCATAACTTGGCATAAAATTACTTCACAGTGAAGAAATTGCATATGAAGAGTCTAGATTTCAGTACAAATAAAAAGAAAATAATAATAATCGTTGTCTACGATTTTAGATTTTTTTATTTTTGAAGGGGGAGGAAAAAAATCGATTTTCGGGGGAAATTTCGTAAATTCCGGAATTTTGAGTAGAAATTTACCAAAAACGCTACAAAAATGTTGAAAACAGTCATGCCTCTTTTTTTAAGATATTTCCCAAAACCCACTTTGATGTTTGTGATTTTCGATCTTGAGGAGGGGGGGGGGGGAGAGATTACGAGGGAACAAATTCGAGCCCCTCTTATAGCGTTAAATTGGTGTTGGAAAATTTATGGGAGCTCCGGTCACGAACTGTGGGTGTATTGTTTAGATGCATCCGATATCAAACTATACTGACGGGATTTTACGAAATTCCCCCTCACCCTTTTCAAGGGAGAAAGGAAGCAAAAAACACGTTTCTAAACATAACTCGGATCCAAGTTTTTTCACAGTGAGGAAATAGCATAAGGAGAAACTAGAACTGAGTTAAAAAAAAAAAAAAAAAAAAAAATCTGCAATTTTGGAATTTTTGATTTTTAAGGGGGGAGGGGAAAAATCGATTTTGAGGGGAAATTCCGCAAATTTCGGATTCTACCAAAATAATTCTACTAAAAATGTCCCTTCCGTGGAGGATCAAAATTGTGATGGCATGTCTCCGGACCATCTGTAGGTGTGTGTCCCAGACCGTCGCCAATTGTCCATCTGCGCAGCACTAGTGCGACGCAAAACCCAACAACCAACCATCTACTAAAAATGGTACAAAGATGTTGAAAACAGGTAAGCGTATTCTTTAGGATATTTCCAAAAACCCATTTTTGTTTTTATGTAATTTTCGATTTCGGGAGGTAAAGAGGGGTAAATTCAAGCCCCCCCCCCCCTTTTAGCGCTAAATTCGTCTAGTAAAATCTAGGGGAACTGCGGTCACGGAATTCCGTGCGCAAATTGTTTATATGTATCCGACACCTATTGTAATGTGATTTTACGAAATCCCCACAAACACGTTTCCAAGCATAACCTTTCTCCAAATTACCTCAGCAAGAATAAATTTTATATGCGGATTAATTGTTTTTCGAGATTATTTTGTCATAATTACCGTAGCATCAGTGGAACAATCTTTTTCTAAATTTAAAATGATCAAAAAATACTTATACTTCACCACGATATCAGACAGATTTTTAAATTTTGCAGTTACACCGATAGTATTAGTATAAGATATTTTTGATCAAATGGATGTACACTACTGGCCATTAAAATTGCTACACCAAGAAGGAATGATAATAACGGAATGAAATTTGTTGGACACATACATTATAGTAGGAAGAACAATTGATTAAAATTTCAGGAAATGTGGAATAATATGTACTGAGAAAACAGTACATAAAGCAGCGACCTCTGTGAGCAGTAACAGCACATATCTGCCTAGGCATTGAATCGAACAGCGATTGGATGACACGAACGGGTAGAGCACTTCATTAAGTTTTAACACGATGCCACAATTCCTCGATCGAAGTTACTGGTGAGTGGTGGGGGGCCAGTCGCTTTTCAACGATTAAACAGTCATTTTCATTGGTGCGAGATCAGGAGAATGCGCTGGTCAGAGCAACAGTCGAACCCATTCTGTATAAAAGAAGGTCCGGACAATACAAACAACATGCGGTCGTGCATTATCTTGCTTAAATTTTGCGCTACGGAGGCCACGAATACAGGGCAGACGGGCGGGCCTTAACTCATCAGAAATTTAATGGCCGCTGTTCAGAGTGCCAGGAATACGAACATGAAGTAATCGAGACGTGTATCCAATGGGAACCCATAACATCATTGCAAATGATGGTCAGTATGATGATGTCGAATCCCAGCTGGCAATGTGCATTATTCATAATGCCGTTAAATACGGATAAGGCAATCTTGATGCTGTAAACAGGTTTGTGATTTGTCTGAAAAATGACTTCACGCCATTCCTGCGTCCAGGTTCATCGTTGATCACACATGAATGGCGCCCATATCAGTGATGCAGTTTTGAGAGTAATCAGAATTTTGGTAGCCGCATACTTAGTCACCACCTGGATTGATGGTATGTGGTACCATTGGATACACGTTCCGGTCACCTCTTGTTTTCATTCCCGCCACTCTGAATACCAGCCATTACATTTCTGACGAGTTAAGGCCCATCGCTCTGCCCTATGTTCAAGGCCTCCGAAGCGCAACATTTAAGCAAAACAATGCACGACCGCAAGTTTTCCATATTGTCTGGACCTTCATTGATGCCGAATGTGTTCGACTGTTGTTCTGGCCAGCGCGTTCTCCTGATCTCGCACCAATAAAAATGACTGATTAATCGTTGAAAAACGACTGGCCCCCCACCACTCACCAGTAACTTCGATCGATGAATTGTGGCATCGTGTTAAAACTTCTTGAAGTGCTCTACCCGTACATGTCATCCAATCGCTGTTCGTTTCAATGCCTAGGCAGATATGTGCTGTTATTGCCCACAGAGGTCGCTGCTTTATGTACTGTTTTCTCAGTACATATCACTCCAAATTTCCTAAAATTTTACTCAATTGTTCTTCCTACTATAATGTATGTGTCCAACAAATTTCCTTCCGTTATTATCATTCCTTCTTGGTGTAGCAATTTTAATGGCCAGTAGTGTATATTATTCCCGAATTCACAAAAACTCAAGGAAATGATTTACATTTCACTAAATGATATCTGTTCAAATGTTCATAGAATCTACTTTAAAACTCAGTAATTCTTATTATATACTCTTATTTTATTTACTTATAAATTTATCTATTATTTATATCTGCGCAGTGTACAAACGTCCCATCGCTGTAAAATAGTTTAAAACAGATTTCTGTATCTTACTACTATATGGAAAAACACATATAAATTTACATACAAATTACGTAAAATGTTTAGATAATGAAAATGGGTGAAATTATTTTCACTACATTTGTTTCCCCCTTGTTAAGTATTTTTTATCTATATTTTCCAAGTGATATTTATTATATGCTCCTATTTTATATATTTATAAACTTATTTGTTCCTTAAAAAAAAATCCATAATTAACCAAGTCAAATCTTGTCATTATATCGATAGTCATATAGTAATTTGATCTTAAGAGTATTTCGAGAGTTTTCAACAATGAAATTGAGAAAAATAGAACTCACTACAGGGTTTTTTTTTTTCTTTTTTAATTATGAGTTCTAATTTTATATACTTATAAATTCCATTTATCTGTACTAGTACAAAATGTTAAACTCATTTATATGCGCAAAAATACCGCAATAATACGACTAATTATAATCTTTTTTCATTATACAGTCAGCAGCAAAAGTATTCGAGCACTAGCCAATAATTCGGATATCAAAAAAAGTACACTCAGAACTGTTTTGTTCAATACATCCTTGTCGAATCATGTTCTTAGACTGACTTAAGAACATGACTCGGCAAGGATTTATTTAACAAAGCAGTATTAAGTGTACTTTTTTTAGACAGGGATTATTGCTAGTGCTTGGATATTTTTGCTGCCGACTATAGTATTGCAAAAAGTTAAACCACTTTCCTAAATGAAAGGGTTGTTGCAATAACAACAGATTTACAATTAAAGTGCAAAGAAGGAGAAGTTCATTCACTTTTAACGGGGATGGGGTAGGAGGTGATTATAAGCTTTGGATACAGACTTGGCAACTTAGCGATGAATGCGGCGACCAAACTTGGCGAGAAGTAATAATTTAGTGTTTCCAAAGTTTAGAAGCTCTATCTTCAATAAAAGCCGAGTCCTGGAATTTTCTGCATTCATCAACTGGCTTCTGGCGCAGAATAACCTCAAAAGTCCTCCAAATCACGACAGAAATTATAAAAACAGAAGAGACACTCCCAAAGAGATCAGTAGTATTCGAATGTCTGTTCTGAACGTTAATTTCGGTTTAAATGGTTTATATTTATTCTTAAATGAGTGAAATTCCACTCTGTGGTGTTTTTAACGCTGTTTTATGACTTTTTGAGGTACGAGTTTAAGTACGATAATTTACTGGTTTTTTCGAGAATAATCCTTGAATAAAGGGCATCTTTTGACAAGAAATTGCCTGTTTCTTTACAATTATTTTTTTCACGCAAGAAAATCGACGTTTTGGTAACAATATGAATAGAGAAGGATATTTTGGATCAGTAGGATGTACGTAATACCCGCAAAAGGTGTAACGAAATGAGGGAACGTTTAGTTTACTAAGATTATTTTTTTGTGTTTAAATATTTACTTAAAAATTAGACCCAAACAATTAGAATAGTTTACACTTACAACTCTTATCTAAGCCATCTACTGTAATGTCTCAACGCAGCATTTCTGCACGCACATTCAGTGGCGGATTTAAGGGGGGGGGGGGCTAGGAGGTTGAAGCCCCTCCCCCCCAAAAGTACTGACATTCACAATTGACTATTACAATTGTAAACTTCTCTTTGATCTGGAATAACACCTTGCAAAATCTTAGCCCCCCCCCCCCTCCAAAAGTAAGTTTTGGATCCGCCACTGCCCACATTAACACTAAATCTGCCTATTTTGGTTTCCTCTATTTGCCTTCACAATTGTTATTGTACCTCGTGTTTTTGCAACTCCCTGTATAAGATTTTTTTTTCTTTCTGCAAGATGTACTTTCTATTTGTTTCTTTTAAAATTTCATTTTATTTGATACGTTTCTCTTCTTATTAGCCATTGAATAAACTTATTGCTATTAAGATCCGAGATTCAATTGACTTGCTAAATGATAACTTTTTATAAAATTAATTATTTTTTTCTTTAAGGTAATATAGGGCGCCAACTGAAACTCTGCACACAGGCGCCTGACAATGCTAGCGCGCCCCTGTGTGTGTGTGTGTATGTTTGGAGGGGACCGAGAAAGGTGTAATTTTCAATATGGCTATCGTTCAAAAGAACTCGTCGATAACTCTAAAACGAAGGGTTGACCCGCAGATCTGTGATAAATAAAAAACAAAGTTATATATATATATTTTTCATTTCTAATAACAAAATTAAAAAAAAATAAATCTAAATATATATATATATATATATATATATATATATATATATATATATATATATATTTTTTTTTTTTTTTTTTTTTTTTTTTTTCAAATATCCTTTATAGGGCCTAAAATTGATTTTTTTTCCCCCTCCGACATTTAGTGTTGTACTTCTCTGAGAAAAAATCGTCTGCATTCATCATGGAAAATAATTTTAATAAATAATTTTTACCGCACGAATTTATATAGGAAAATATACAAGAAAGTTTTATGGTGTCCTTAACATAACAGCTTTTTCTTTAGAAAGAATGTGAAGCCTAAGAGAATATCACTCTAAACTTTTGCATCCATCATCTTCATATTCGTGAATGAAAAATAAAATTGTCTGAATGTAAGTAGAGTATTCACCGTTGAATATTCATAAGATGCCGCAGCCGTTAAGCTCTTATTCATTCTAAAGTTGATACGTAAAGAATTTAAAGAAAAGGATTGAATTCCGGATAGCTGCAAGCTGCAAAGGCATCTGCGACTGTAGAGATCTATTGAATTAGATTCTTTTGTTAAAAGCTGAAGGTTATGCGTTGTTTTTCAACTTTTTGCATCAACTAAGTGTCAGATTTTGAGATATGAGAACTACTTCGTTCTTGATACAAGAGCTTATGTCATCTCGATTCCTATTTATTTTCTAACTTATGAAGTTTCGATATTAGACAATAGTATTAAATCAATTCATTATACTTTCAGATTAGAGATATAGAAATATAATCTGTTATTGGATTTTGATAAGTTTTTTCCCCCTCTTATTTGAAAAAATAAAAATAAAAAGTCATATGTTGTTATATTTACATAAGATCTGAAAAATAGATTCTTGGTGGTCTAATTTAAATTTTAGATTTAGAAAAAAATAGGATCATAATAGAAACAATAGCACAAGGTTGGAATTTTTTTAACAAACTTGTTGTTTTTGTATCGGTTTGTAAATCATAAATAGTCTTTATAGTTAAGAAAGATTATAACCAAATTTGTGGAAGAATAATAGCAGCGATTGTCAGAGAAGAGGGAAAAAGAAAGAAAGAAAAGTTTCTATTTGTGTACTGTCATGATACTCATGTGAACTTTTTACCGAAAAGTTCCAGATTCCTATCATTCTCTTTTTTGTTGTTGTTGTTGTTGTAAAATTTAATTTGGCTAATCAATCAAACATCTGTCATATAGAAGGTTTGCAAACAGGGGCCAGTTCGTTTTTTTTTTTTTTTTTTTAAGTATGATGTATAAAGTATTTATATTTTTTGGGGATAGGTTTATTCAGTTTATATGTATATTTCAGATTTAGATCAGTTTCAGACGTACTTTTAAGTATAGTTTCGTATGTACATGTTTCCTTCATGAAACATTACAAAGTAAATTGAAAAAAATATGTCTTTAACAAGTATACTTTATATAACGTGAACTGCGATTAGTGTAACCACGGTGTAAGTGTAACCTCTGCTCATAACTGAACTGATAAACTAAATTTGGACTTAATAGTTATGATAATTGTTTGTTTGATCATTTCTTTTTTTTTTTTAATATATATTTAGTCTTAGGAAACGGAAACCAGATCAAAATCAAATGTGAAACTCTGGTTGTTTTTAGATAATTGAAAAATTGCTTACATTTCCTTCTCAAAATTCGAAGTTTTGCTATTACTGCACTTGTGAAGTAAAATTTTCAGTATTAAATAAATAAACTAAGTTTTGTTATGTAGATTTTGAAGTAAAATTACAGATTTGTTCTATTTCTTGAGCTTTTTGGTTTTTCACCCGTGGTTATACTTACCCCAAGAATTTTGTATGTCGGGTAAGTATAACCAGGGTATTTTACACCTGTCCCAACCACCCCAACTTCATCATTTTTCCCTTATACATTTTTTTATTTTGATTTTTCAGTTCTGTCTTTCAATTCTTAATAAAAATCAATATCCTGATTTTTTTTTTTTTTTTTTTTTTTTTTTTTTTTTAGGACGGGTGACTATTAGTTTCAATCTCGAGTTTTTGTATACCAGTTTTGTGTAACACCAAAATAAATTAGAAATATCAGTGCCATCGTTACAAATTCGGTACCAAATGAAAGGGGCGATATTTCTGAATCCAGGGGTGTAAACAGTTTTTAGACACGACAATTAGATTTTTTTAAATTAACTAAAATATGAAATTTAGGTATCAATACTTCATTTTAATTAATTTTAGTCATTTTAAAAAGTACGCAGCTCGTTACAAATTTGGTATCAAATGAAAGGCGCGATTTTTCTGAATCCAGGAGTACAAACAGCTTTTCGACATGACAATTAGATTTTTTTTTAATTAACTAAAATATGAAATTTACGTGGAAACATTTCATTTTAATTCATTTCAGTCATTTTCAAAAGTACGTGGAACAGTTTATGGTCAAAAAATAAGATAAAAACTAAATTAAAAATAAATTAAACTCTGTTTTTGTTATATATATATATATATATTTTTTTTTTCTTTTTAAGTTTAAGATCTGAAGAGCTAGTTGGAGACGTAAGGAAAAGTTCGCTATTCTGTAACTAGTTGAAATATTCAAAATATTCGAACAGTGCAAGTTCGAAGGTGTTCACTATTTAGAAACTTGACTTACATAATCATTTAATGAACTGCATATGGGCACAGTAGGCCTAGATTTCACTTGCCAGCAATGGTTTGGAGCAAGTGAAACCGTGAAACACAAATTTTTCATGATATATATGTATGTATATATATATATATATATATTTAGTAGCGTATTATTAAAAAACAAAAAGATCATATTCTATAAAAGCCAATTAGTTCAGCTTATGCCTAAAATTTTTCAGAATTATAAGTAAATATCAACTCAGAAACATGAAGTCAAAATTGAACTATGGAAAATATTGTTACACTTATCTCAAACTTCTGAAGTTTTATGGACCCAAGACTCAGTTTTATATATATTCTTAAACAGCCCAGTGTATATAATTTTTACTTAGTAAATAGCACTATGTCAGAAAGAAATATATTATCTGTACATTTTGGTGTTTTATGCGTTTAAGGCTGTCATTTTTTATTATACTCTTAAGTATTTTCGTGTGTATAAGTTCTTCACGCAAGATATTACAGTGTAAATAGAAATACGTCGTCAAATCGAATTTATTTTGAGTAAAATGAATTGCGCTTGGAATAAACAAAAGATATCATGAAAGGTAACTTTAATTGAGCTAATTAACATTAAAAAAAAAAAAAAAAAAAACTCATTTTCTCGGAATTTAGCCTTGCCTGATTAACTTCATGTGAGGCCTGGGGTGCAATATTTTCAGGGCCCCCTCCCCATCCTCTCGTCCTTACACTGTGCATCAATCAAAAAAAGCACACCTGTATAGGGACTAAAATGAAAGAATTTTGTATTTTATATCATTTTTGGGGTAAAAAAGGTAAAATGGCATTTCCAGACTAATTTTAAGGGACCCTGCTACTCAGAGCCCGAAGCATGTGCCACACGTGACCCTGTGTCAATCAAGTCCTAAATTCAGTTATAAAAACGCTACGAGCTTTCAAAATTTAAATTATTTGTTCATATTATGGGTTTAGAAATTTGATTTTAATTTAACTTAATAACATTATTACCCTATCTCTTCTTTCCGTAAATATACAGTAGAAAGATTCCCCCCCTCCCCCCCCCCCATGGAGGACATTCCACATGTAGGTCTAGGGTCCTAATGTTGTCAATCCACACAACTGCAATCACAACCCAAAATAAAGAGTAAAATCAACTAGCCAACCTACTCGAAATATAAAGAAGGGGTTATTAAAATGCATCGATGAGTTGAAAATTGTGGCAGACATTTACATACACTATAGTTTGAAATAATGTTTTTTAAATTTATTTATCAAAGTAATTTTATTTCATTTCTGGCAAATAAATCTTGAATAGGATTCTAGTAATCGGGAGATTACTGGTTTGATACTTGAGCCTGCTAAAAACTGTCATGTATATTAGTGGTGGCTGGTGCACGTAAATTCTGTCGAGACTGCATTGTCCTCTATGTTCCGCAAAAAATGCTCCATGCCTCTGGAGATTACATAAACGGGTTAGTCATCCTCACCGCAGATCATGAGATTTGTGATGGCATGTCTCCAGACCACTCCTACGGAAGAATCCCAGAGCTTCGTCAATTGTTCAGTGCGTAGTTCTAGTGTGACGTTAAAATTCACTCAATAAATAGAGATGTTCTTTGTGATATATGTACTTGTAACACTAGTAAGAACTAGGAATTCATTTTTTTAAGATTAGAAAATAAAAATTACGTGAAAACTTATCTGAATAATATAATAATTCAATCTTCTTAAAAAAAAAAAAAAAAAAAAACTAAACTATAAAGTGATTAGCAGTGTAATGAACCTATATCAAATTAATAGCTTAAATTATATATATATATATATATATATATATATATATTTAGTAAAAACAGATGTATTAAGCAAATGCATTTTAACCTTGAATTTAACCTTGCACTTTAAAAATTTTTTTCAATTGCTACAACAGGTGTGTCAATATAGAAAAATGCAGACAGACTCTATTCTAAGTATTGGATTCTTCTGTTCATCCTGCAGCTTTACACGTGATCAAATATAGATAGTGATTTCTCAAATGACTACAAAATGTCATCAGTTGTTCAATGAAATGAACTATTGCATATGTGATCATGTAGTAGCTGTTCATGTAGCCAGCCAGCTCACTAAATCGTTATTTTCCGATAAATGCTTTCTATCACGAAATTCCGACATTAAATTTCAATTTCCAGTAGAAAGAATCTCTCTAACTAGTTTCAACCGGTCAAAAATAGATATCTCATTAACTAAACGAAGTCCCTATTTTTTAAATTATTCAAACTTAATAATTGGAATTGGCTTTGCGCACGTTTCCCACATTTTTCTTTCCATCTCTTTCTTTCTATTTTTGTTTTCTTTTTTACTTTCTGATATATATAAGAAGAAAGTATTGGTTTCACAAAAATTTTCGACCTCCGGTTTTCAGCGAATTCACATGTTTTAATATGTCCTGAAAACGATTTGATCATATTTAGAAAATGTCTCTCTGTGTGTCGTAAATATTGTAGACACTGTATCTCACGAACCAATGAACGAAATTTAACCAAACTTAATAGTTATTAAGACCTCGATCTAAACTGGTGCTTACTACATATTCAGGGTTGCTACACAAACCAGGAGAAAAAATTCCCTGAGTTTCCCATGTCAGTATTAGAAATAAAATAGATAACACGCAACATTAGAATCTAACATGTTTACAAGTCAATTGAACATATTTAGAGGATATAAATTTTATTAACTTACTATAGTTGGGGGGAAAACCATAATTGATTCCTAAAAAAGCATTAAAATTAAAAAAAAAAAAAAAAAAAAAAAAAATATGTGATTATGAAAAATTTTTCCCAAAAGTTTTCCAAAAGATTTCAAAATTCCCTGAATTTTCCCTGTTTTTGCAATAAATTTTGAAATTCCCTGAGTTTTCCCTGTTTTTTAATAGGTTTTCAAATTCCCTGAGTTTTCCAGGTTTTCCAGGTACCGTAGCAACCCTCATATTGGGATCAATCGCTTAAGAGGTGAAGCTGTTATTTTTTTCTATATATGTTTTTAATATGGCAGTACAGCACAAAATGTCTTATAGATGAATATACTATAGATGAATACTAATAAGAATTATTTTTGACCAATCATTGTGAAATTAAAAAAAATATATCATTTATAACAGAAATTGTCAATTTTGTTTATTTATTTATTTATTTTGTATATGCAGGAGCGCCACCCCCCCCCCCCTCCTCCTAAGATTAATGAATTTTTAAATATGGGTATGTTTTAAAGAAACTCCTCAATACCTTTAAAATGAATGGTTGAACCATACGTATGTGATAATTTAAAACAAAGTTATTAATTTTGTCATAAAAAGGTAAATAACATTGCTAGTGTTAGTGGGGGTGGAGGGGGGGGGAGAGAAAGTATTTGAACAAATATCGTCTGAACCGCATAAAATTGACTTTATAGTCTGAATTCATAATGGTAAACAGTTTTAATAGATTTTAATGGTAAATAACGTACTGGAGAATTATTCTGCGAAAACTTTGAAAAACTTTTGCAATGGCCACAACTTACTGTAATTTATAGAAAATGGTGTCTGATGCACGCAGAAAAGAAGTAAAACGTACTTTTATAATAAAGTACATGTAATTTTAGAATAAGATTAGGTATTTCCATTGAATTTCAAATGAAGAATGCATATTTGGCTTTTTTAAATGATTAAATTAAGTTACAGGGAAATATTTCTCGACATACATATGAGTCATAAAACATTAAAAATAAAAGCTATTGAGTTCAGTGTAATTATCTTAAACATTATTTTAATTATAGCTATCTTTCTTTGTCAAAATAATAATAATTTTTAGAAAATATAATAAACGTAGTTATATAAATTTATTCTTCAATATGAAAGGAAAATTGAATGTATGTTCTGAATTTTATAGAAATATCATCTATAAAAGCTATTACACCATTTAAAAAAAAAAAAAAAAAAAAAAAAAAAGTCTAATTTTGGTGGTCTTAATAGATTTTATGCAATCAACTTAAACAAAGATGTAATTCTAAAGGATTCTATTTTGTAAAAAAGGATTCTTAATTTAAGAGCCAGTTTTTTTAAAACTCGGGCAAAATCGGCATGTTTAGATAGTTGACATTTTTGATTTTGCTGAAATTTTCAGGAGATGTCCTTTATGTAAAATTATTAGACACGTATTATTATTATTTTTGCGAATTTTTATTTATTTATTTATTTATTTTTTCCTTGGAGGGTTTTTTTTTTTTTTTTTTCTTTTTCGGGGGGGGGGGAGGGGGTCAATGATGGAGTCCTCTGTTTTGTTACGAAAAACATACCTATTTACGGAAGTCAATACTTTTTGCGCCAGAAGTGAATCATGGTACTGATAGTTATTTTGTATTCTCTTGTTTCCAGACTAACTATTGGGACATAAATACTTATGGTTGTCTCTTGGCGCAAAGGCCAAAGGTCATTCAAAATTCTAAAAAAAAATTACTTTTTTTAAACTCTGACCCTCCAAATCTTCTTGCGCCAGAAGTGAACCACAAAGGTATATATTTCAATAAATACATACTGATAATAACTACCCAAACAGAGTAAAATTTTTGTGGTTGACTTATGGCGCAAAAAAATATTTGATTTTGAAATTGCGAAAAACCAAAAATTGCATGATTTTGAAGTTCATTTACTGCTCGCGCCAGAAGTCAACTGGTACGAAATTAGTCGTTTAAGAAGCCTTAAGTAAAGCAAAAACAAGGTCAATTCAGAAAGCTATGGTAACTTCCTTAACTTTTATGCAATGCGGCTCTATGCTTTGTGTTTAGTGGTACATGTTCAATATCTTTCATTACTTTTTTTCAATATTTATTACTATTGCATATAAAAATATTAAATCAAAATTGCTTTAACTAACTGAATTGCTATCTAAACATAAAACCTTCTTAATAACAAAAGCCCAAGTTTCACGGAGATAACGCTAAAACTAACGTCATAGCTACAAATGTATATTGAAATAAAAACAAATAAATAAATTTCTATCCCTGATTTGGAAGAAGGAATAAAATAATTTAAAAAGGAGGATTTAACATGAAAAATGACGCCCCAATTGCAACAGTGTATATACGTAACTTCTTCAAATTTTATGTAATGCAGCTTTATACTGTGTGATGAACATCTGTTTTGTAGTACATGTTAAAAAACTTTGATTACTTTGATTTCAGTATTTATTATTATTGTGTATAAAAATATTACAAAATTTTCTATGAGGCTTCTCTCTTTATCTTACAATTTCTCCGTCTCCGATCACCAAATCAAATGTATTTATAGGAAAATTTATTTTGTTATTTTGCGTAATGCAGTATTCACAAGTTATGGTTAAGTAGGTTTTACGTTGCACAAAAGTTACACAACGCATTAACAATAGTTTATAAGGTTGAAACTGAGTGAGTTTAACGTCGAATGAGGAATATGCAATCGCCAATTGGCGACAGGAGTTCCAAATTAAAAATTGTTCATAAAAAATTACTTGAAGTACCCAATTTTCAATTTGATCTGATTATACTAGACGGTCTTCACCCGCCTATTGGTCAATATTTCTAAATAAACCCATTTTCAAAATTGCCGCATTCGCCAAATCAAAAACAGTGTCATAGGTCTGATAAAACTACATAAATAAACTAGTATGTTGTGGCCACCACAGGACTTTCTTCTGTATTTTCCTATACAAAATAACTCAGTAAAAATAATTTATAAAAATTATTATTTAAATAATCAGGTGTGTCACTCACACGACTTTCACTTACCCTGAAATTTAATACTATAAATACAGGTTGGAGATTACGAGCCAAGATAACGAGTACTGTTATGTAAACCTATGTTAAAAAATTCAAATTATACTTCTTATAGACACTTTTGTTATGATTATTAGTTCTGTGTGAGGGGGATACCGCCCCCTTCAACCCCCGCCCCCGTTTCATTAATGCACCTACAGTCGGTAACAAAAGTGTCCGAACACTAGCAAAAATTCCTATATAAAAAAAAATACACTTAATACTGTTTTTTTAAATAAATCCTTGTCGAATCCTGTTCTTAGTCAGTCTAAGAACAGGATTCGACAAGGATTTATTTAACAAAACAGTATTAAGTGTACTTTTTTTGTATAGGAATTTTTGCTATCGTTCGGACACTTTTGTTACCGACTGTACAACTATATAGAATTTAATTCTGTTATTAAAATTAAAAGTTTACTTAGAATTATACAGACAATTTTAATACGCAACATTCATTGAAACTTATCAACCTTGATCAAACTTTTCCAGCAACAAACTTATATTAACTTCAAAATACAACATTTGGATCGCCTAAAATTATTCGTTTTTAAGTTACTCTTAGAGACACAGACAAAGATCAAATGTTAAAACATTTGACTACGGTAATCAGAAAGCCTCAAAACGTGTAAATATACAAAAAAAAAGCGATGAATATTTAGCTTAAAACATACATTATTTACCATATCTCTATGAGGAATTTATTTATATTCCCGAACAGCTTTCCTGGAAATGGTAAAATATTATTAGTAAAGCACATACACGAACAACAAATAACTAGTGTGTTGTAGCCACCACATGACTTTCTTCTATATTTTCCTATACAAATTCACCCAGTAAAAATAGTTTATTAAAATTATTGTTTAAAAAAATTATCTTCCATGATAATGCAGACGATTTCCATATTAGAGAAGTAGTATAACACTAAATATCCAAAAAAGGTTGAATTTATTATCAATATTACATTAAAAAAAAAAAAAAAAAAAAATTTTTTTTTTTTTTTTTTTGGGGGGGGGGGAGGTAAAAAAAATCGATAACTTTAATTTAAATTATCGCAGATCGACGGTTCAACCATTCGTTTTAAAGGTATTGGCGAGCTCTTTTGAAACCCCTCATGAAAATTTACTCCCCTCGAGGGGGGGGGGAAGGCGAGGCTCCTACATACACAAAGTTTTTTTCCCAGTTGACTATCTCTATTACAAAAAATATGTATTCGTTTCATTTGGCTTAGTGCAGTCTATAGATGTTAAACTCTACTTACCTGCAATTTCCCCCATATACGTAATGTATTTGAATACTTTTGAGTGTCCCTGTACACGAACCATTTGCTTCATCTCAACGAAAAGCTAGGTGTAGCATCCCTATATGATACACATTTAGTATACCAAGTTTGGAATTTTTGCTACAATTTGTTCTTGAGATAATGTTCTTGATAACAGACACACAGACCATTCGCTAAAAACATGATTTTCGTATTCAGGGGACCTCAGAGCATGAAAATATAACAAAAACTCACTTTCGAAAATTTGACCAAAAACCGTATTTTCTCTACCGTAAGGTTAAGAGAAAGTAAAAAATTATCTTCCAAGATAATGCAGACGATTTCCATATTAGAGAAGTAGTATTATAACACTAAATATCCAAAGAAAGTCATTTTTATTCTCAATATTATATATATATATATATTTCTTTTGTTAAAAGTGAAAATAATCTAGTGTGTCATTCACACGACTTTCTCTTACCCTGAAATTTAATACTATAAATACAGGTTGGAGATTAAGAGGTAAGATAACGAGTTCTGTTATGTAAACCTATGTTAAACAATTCAAATTAGGCTTCGTAAGAGCATTATGATAATTAGTTCTGTGTGAGGGGGGGCTATTTCCCCCCTCAACCCCCCCCCCCCCCATTTCATTAATGCACCTGTAACATTTGGATCTCCTAAAATTATTCGTTTTTAAGTTACTCTAAGAGACACAGACAAAGATCAAACTTTAAAAAACTTGACTACGGTAATCAGGAAGCCTCAAAACGCGTAAATATACAAAAAACAAGCAAAGAATATCTAGCTTATAACACACATTATTTACCATATCTCTATGAGGAATTTATTTCAATTCCCGAACAGCTTTCCTGGAAATGGTAAAATATTATTAGTAAAGAACATCCACGAACAACAAATAACTAGTATGTTGTGGCCACCACATGACTTTCTTCTATATTTTCCTATACAAATTTACTCAGTAAAAATAATTTATTAAAATTATTATTTAAAAAAATTATCTTCCCTGATAATGCAGACGATTTCCATATTAGAGAAGTAGTATAACACTCAAAATTAAAAAAAAGTCTAATTTATTCTCAATATTACATTTAAAAAAAAAAAAAATTTTTTTGGTTAAAAATGAAAAAAAAAATGATACCTAGTAGGTAAGAAAGGCCGGTTCTAGCCCATGCGGCGGAGGCACTGAGGCACCGGCAAGCCGTGCGGGTGTCACACCACCCCCTGAGGGTGTAGATGACTTGGTATTGACCTTGAGACATTCTCTAACTTAATCATAAAAGATGACAAGGGTGTTAATGAGGAAAATTTAATTAAAAAAATTAATTAGTGATTTTTTGTAAAAGGTGATGATGGTTTTAAAGCGATGTTTGTGGTAGAATGAAAAAAGCAGGATATTGTTTGTGAGTCATTAGAAAATTAATTAGGAAATTAATTAGGGAGTTAATTAAGAAATTAATTAAGAAATTAATTAAAAATTTGAAAATTGAGAAATAAAAAATGAGTCGATGAAATATATGAATTTAAGGATGTGGGTGGGAATATAGTATGAAAGAAATAGAGTGGTCTGACTGGGGGGGTTCGAACCCGACACCTTGCAGTAAAAATATTTCCATAAGACAGCAGTTTTCGAGTGTGAAACCACTAACCTATAGAAATACGATCTTATGGCTCTATTTTAGGTATGAATGTGTGTGAGTGTATGTGATTTTTCTATTATATGTCTGCACAGTTCTTTTTAAACATATGAACACTATTGTCTGAAAATTAATCAACCATAAAAATGATATCAATTACAGGATAATAATTAAAATAATAACAATTTAAGATATTGTAAAATTCACTAAATATTTTATGAAAAAGATAATGTACGTGAAAATTAAGTTAAAAGAAGATTAAAATCTCAAATGTATATGTGGTATTCGAACCCGACACCTGTTTGAAGTAAAGAAACAGTAGTTTACAAGTACTTTAACCACTGTTCTTTAGAAATATGCCTATGCAGATCTTTTTTAACCTAAGAATGCTATAGTTTGGACATGATATTAATTACAGAATAATAATTAAAATAAATAAATAATAATTGAAGATCTTGTAAAATTCACTAAATATTTTTCGAAAAAAGGCAATGCACGTGAAAAATTAAGCTAAAAGATGTTTAAAATCTCAAATGTATAAGTGAAATTAGATTAGGATGAAGGACGAGAATTGTTTTTTTTTTTTTTTTTGATAGATAACTAAAAAAGAGTGATTAAAATTTCTTATTAATTACTTAATTGAAGAAAGTTCGTTAAAAAAATACTTTTCATCATAAAGATTTTTTAATTGTGAATATCTAGTATCCATTTTAAACTGTATATATTCTTTTTCGTTATAAATAGAATAATAGGGGACCATTCCTTAGGGCATTTTCTTAGAATTGGGTTGGGTGCGGCATTGCACATTCAATACAAGAAAGAGGAGGAAAAATTCCAGATAACTCGCTGTAGCTACCTTAAGTCGTGTTTAAATTTGATTATTGTTAGACGTTTTAAAAATATAAATTCATTTTCTTTCTATCTTTAGAATAATCTTATTGATTATTTGATATAGAATATGGGGATATAATAACTTTTTATAATAGACATTTTCAGTAGATTTTTACAACTTCAGAAAATCAAAAGTTTTTAGGTATAAATTGGAACTTTTTCCAATAATCCTTCACATATTAGACTAATGATCACTTAGTTCAATGTATTTTTTGTCTATAGTTTAACCATTTTTACTGTAGCTCCCTTACATTTCTTTAGTGTAAACCCGTGAAATTTTTCTAATAAATTCAGAAATAGGGTCGTAAAAATAAGAATTTGGCATGATTTTTAATAAATTTTAGGATATATCTATAAAAATTTTAGAATATTTGGCGATAATTCAGATTTGGTGAGAAACACCTAGTATTAATTTCGAGTGGAGTAAAATTTTGTCACATGCTAACTTATTTTTGCGGAGTGAAGACATCTGTTTTTTAACCTGAATTCAGTACTACATAATAATTATTTTTTCAAGATGGATGTCAGAACAGATATCATTTTGTTAAACGCATTTACTCATATATTCAATAGATCACACCTTCGCAATTCAGAACTAGAAATTATTAACCAGCTTAAATTTCGAATGAATGAATTTATCAATTCAGAAATTAGCAATCAACTTTATGAAAATGTTGATATGTTATCTGAGGAAAATTTTTACACCTGTTTAGATATTGTCTTAAAAGAAATGATAAAAAATGAAATTAATTGGGACAAAGTTGTAATTTACTTAGTATTTTCAAGTGAGCTTATGGCAAAGCGCTTTAAGAGATCTGGAGACGTTATCATACTTTGGATAAATTTTTTTAATATCTTCCAGAAGTATTTAGGTAACTGGATTATTGATAATCAGGAATGTATAAAAGTCAAAGAAGAAAAGAATTCAATTTTTCAAAGAATGTGGAGTTTTATCACTCGATCATAATATGAAAATTGGAAAAATATTATCTGCTATGTTGAATTATGTTCAGTTCAATCTGCATAAGAACAATGTTCAAGAAAAATGTATGTAATGTGAAATTGAAAGAAAATAAAAGAACTTTAAATGGGAATTTTGTTTAAAAAAAATTATTTGAAGTAAAATTCATCTTTAAAAAATAAATAAATAAAAATAAAAATAAGTTGATCAATGTAAAAAACTGAAAAATTCACTGTTTGAAAAGAAGTCTTAATAAGTTTAAGAAAATATCGAATTATATTTCACCTAAGAGAGTGAATCTATCATTTTTCAGAAGTTACTTTACTGCAAAAAAATAGCTGATGCCAAAAATTTCTCTACCTAAAACAGCTATACTTTCGATATAACTTTTTGGAATCTTCTTATCACTGTCATCGAACATATGTGTATACTTAAAATTTTTTTTACAAAGTTGTATTCAATTATAAATTTTCTTTAAATTTCCTTATACTAGTTAAAATATTGTAAGTCTTTTTATTTAAAGCTTTACGTTATACTAGAAATCTTCCAATATTCTTAAAATAATATAAGTTTTCGAACATAGTGATTATTAGGAATTACCAATTTTTAGTTTTTATCGTGATCTGCCTGACACATCCCTAATAACAACGATCGAATTTTTTGTAATTCATTCCCAACATTAGTTATTTTAAGCTATATTTGCTAAGAATTATTTAACAATCTGTGTCAAATAAATACTTCCCAACTTCATTTATTACTACTATTCATCACTTTAACATAGTGAAATGGACCACGTCAATGTTACATTCACTCAGTTTTTCTTTTCCAGATACCAAGTTTGTAAATGATGAACGCTAACTCTGAAAAAATTCAGAGCTGAAAAAATATTAATATATGTTTTATTAAATGCATTCATGTTCACAGATGCATACTTAAGTTTTCTAAAGTGTATTTTAACATACTTAAAAAATATTATAACCAAGTATTGTCGATTACAAACATATGTATACTTTCAAACTTTTAGAAATTAATTAACTTATTCTTGAATAAAAATATAAGAAACTTATTTTTACAATAATAAGATTGTAAATGTAAGATAAAATCACAAAATTACCAGTTTAAGAGGTTACAGGTATTCGAAAAAAATCACGAAGTCAACAATTTTGATGTTAACAACACATCTTATTTTACAAAGTACTAAGTTTTTTAAAATCATTTAGTTTGAAGTTTTTCAGACATATGCTTATAAACTGAAATTTTTGTGAATGAAAAATTTTTTACACAAAGTATTTTAGAAAAACATATCATCTCAGAAATTAATTAACTTATTTTTAGAATAAAAATATAAGAAACTTATTTTTTCTAATGATAAGAATGAAAATGTGAGATAAAAACTCATTCTTACCAATTTAAGAGACTGCAAGTATTTAAACAATTATGAAGTATGCGATTTTAATGTTTCACATGTGTTAATAACGCATCTTATTTTACAAAGTACTAATTTTTTAAAGTCATTTGGTTTGAAGTTTTTCAGACATATGCTTATAAACTGAAATTTTTGTGAGTGAATTTTTTTTTACACAAAGCGTTTTAGAAAGATATCATCTCAGAAATTAATTAACTTATTTTTAGAATAAAAATATATGAAACTTATTTTTTCTAATGATGAGAATGAAAATGTAAGATAAAATCTCATTCTTACCAATTTAAGAGACTGCAAGTATTTGAAAAATTATGAAGTATGGAATTTTAATGTTTCACATGTGTTAATAACGCATCTTATTTTACAAAGCACTAAGTTTTTTAAAGTCATTTAGTTTGAAGTTTTTCACACATATGCTTATAAACAAAATTTTTTTGTAAATGAAAAATTTTTACACAAATTATTTTAATACAAATACTATCTCAGAAAAATTAACTTTTTCTTTTTTAAATTGAAAATGTAAGATAAAAGTCTAACACTTATCAAATTTAGAAGCTGCAGATGTATGATGAAATCATGAACTTGAAACTTTAAGTATTAACAACCTACCTTCTTTGAAAATACTAAACCGCAAGTTTCGACAAATCTATAATCAACTGTTAAAAAAAACATAGATCTTAGAATATTTTTTTACCCTAAAATGTTTAACGTTGATGCTACATCCATAAAAATACAGAGTGAAAGTGTACAAATTATCTGTTTAGACATGTTGATAAACTAGAATTTTCCACAAGATTCGAGTATTATAGCAAGGTATGGGATAATATTTGGCTAAATTTCCACTAATATTGGCGATAGTCATAAAAATTTGGCATAAAATAAGAGAATTTGGCGTAAATTCTTAAGTAAAACTGATGAACGAAGAAAAAATTTGAATTAGTTACAATCTTTTCTCGCTGTAGAGTTGTCTAAGTTCTCATACTTAGTAGTTTTTAAAGTCTTACTTTTGGAGTGATTTTTTATACTTTGCTAAACTGAAGTACAAAATGGATAATACTTTACCGTCTGAGGAGACACACGTTTCCGTTCAACAAACCCCTTCATCAAGTTTTGAGGATGAGAAGTTATCTAAACTTTTTATTTGTCCAGCTTGTAAGAAACCATTTTTAAAAAAATCCTATCATACTAGACATGTGAAGGCTCACAATGATATTAAACCTAATATTTGTTACGTGTGTGAGAAAGGATTTGTTACTTTACATCGTTTAAAAAGACATATGGAAACCCATAGAAAAATTTCCATAAGATAAAAATGTGAATATTGTATTGAAAATTTCAATCGCAAGTGTGATTTATTTAAACATAAGAGATTATTTCATCAAAAAGTCTCACCTGAACATCTATGTATTATTTGTAAAGATGCTTTTAAACACAAGTATGAATTGGAAAAACACAAGAGGGTGCAATATCGTAAACCTGAGTATCTATGTGAGGTATGTTCTATAACCTTTACAACAAAACATGCTTTTTCAAACCATAAGCGAAAAAGTCATAAAAAGACTTTACATACATACTGTTGTGACGAATGTACTGATACTTTTTCAAACAAACGACATTTTTTAAAACATAAAAGAAATATGCATAAAAAATCTTCAATGCAAACTAGATGTGATGAATGCAGTGAAACTTTTCAGTGTAAGTACGAATTATTGCAACATAAGAGAAAGAATCATCTTAAAGACTTTAATATACGTAGAAATTGTAATGAATGAAGTACTAACAATGATTTACCAACAGTTAATAATGACAGTGAAAATCTGGACTTGTTAAATTTTTTGGATAATTTTCACATTGAATGTGTGAATGGTGTTTTTGACTTACCTTCCAACAACTTTCAGAATGAAAATATAGACTTAGACTTAAAAAATTTTTTGAACAATTCGAATGTGGAATATACAAGTGAAAATAATGTTGATGACTTATCTACCAAAGTTGAAAATAACGACTTAAGTAATTTTAACCTGATACAAACTGATTTACCTCTAGTAAACTATGTCAATGAAAGTCTGAACTTGTTAAATTTTTTGAATAACTTTAATCCCAAATGCTTGAATGATTTTTCTGCTAACAACAAAAATATGAATTCGAATAATTTTAGTGCGAAGGAAAATGAGTTAGTGACAGATAACTTTAACGATGAAAATCTAGACTTGCTAAATTTTTTGGATAACTTTAATGCCGATTGTATGAACGATATTTCAACAATATAGATTTGTGTGAATTTGCTGTTTTGTGTTATTGTGAATGAATTTCAAATAAAAAGATTTCAATGAAAATGGTTTGTTTTAATTTTTATTACAAAATCACCTTTTATATAATATTTTCTATTAGAATACAAACTTAAGCGTCATCTTTTTGAAATAAAGCATGTAAAGAGTTTACTTGGATATTAGAGATATACTTTTTTAATTACTGTAGAAGTATTGTTTGAGTATAATATTTAAACACTAAGTAAAATTTATGCACAATACTAGTTTTATAAACTATCAAACTTACATCGAAGAAGAAAAAACTTGTAAAATTGTTTTACCACTCAACTGTAAAGTACTTGTAAAAATCCTAAATGAATTTATCTTATTAACAATTTTCTGAAAAACTAACTTATAAAATTTTTTAGATATACTTATGAAGCTAGTATTTTCCTAAGTACCATATTTGAATCTTACTTTGAATATGCATATTCAAAGTGATTTGTACTTTAACTAAAATCACAATCTCTATCCCAAAGACTGTAAAAATAATGTTATAGTAACAACTTAATCTTTTATATATAGATACTTTCCCGATTGTATTTTAACTTTTTTATTTTTAGAATACAGAAAATATTTTGTAAGAATTGTGAAACCTTAATTTTAGAAGTTTGTGAAATTTTACAAACAATTTTTTAAACATTTTTTTATCAAATGTTTTCTTCATGTCACATCACATAGAAAAATTAATTGTTTTTAGTAAAATTGCTAACACAAGGCTTGAAGTTAGAAAATTTGCAGATAAAACTTAAAAGGTACGAAAAACCATATGTGAAGTAATAACAAAAATATATATAATTTCAAGTTTAAACATGGTTGAACAAGCTTGAGGAGACGCTAAAACCTGTTGCTGACGTCATAACGCGTGTGACGGAAGATTATAATCATTATATATGAATTCCCCCCTAATACACTACGTCACGAACCCATGATGTGAAAAAAACAACCATTTTGTTCACACTTCTCACCTTTGTTGGACTTATATTATTTTACTGTGCATATTAACGATAATCTGTAAAAAAAAACTTTGTCGTTTTTACACTTTGTTGTAAAAAGTTTTCGTCTAAACATCAAATGATATATTTTAGACATCTTTTCAGTATATGGAAAGTTGATACTTTTCTCATGTATAGTAAAATTATGATTAATCGAAATCCCGATATGACTTAAACCACTGTCCTATAGAAATATTTCAAACATATGTGTTTTAAACACTGATGTTTTATCCCAATGAGAATAATGAGTGTGATTTAGAAGTATTTCAATCATATATACAGCCTCATGTACATGAAAAACTTAAGTCTGAATTAAAAGAAAAGCATACCCTGAAGTGGTATATGGTTATGAAAGTATCCTTGGAACGTAAAAAACCTGATGAAGACATGGAAGAGACACATACATATTTTAGAAGTTCTTGCATTATCGAACTTATTGAAGATACTATTGAACAGCATATTAGCGAAGGATGTGCAAAAATTAATATATCCTTAGAAGAATTCATCCAAAAATTCACTATTTGGAACTAAAAATGGTTAAATACCATCCTCTAGCTGCTAGTAGCTATATTAAGCTACCTTCAAAACTTGCTTAAAAAGATTTGGGGCGTCACATATTTCTACAAATGTGACGGATGGAGGTGGGACCCCAAATAAATAAATTTAAAAAATTTCTATACATCATTCAAAAATAAAACTTAATCTTGAAAAATAGTAGTGTGAATTTGTTTAAGTTCATACGTAAACACTTGTACACATATATGTACCTTCGTGAATTAATATGTACTAGTTTTACATATCACTGAGTTATGTTTTACTAATTTCAAATTAATCCTTATCTGTCACGTCACGAATACATAATTTAACAAAAAGTACTTATGTTTACCCACAATTCTTGACTTATATTATTTTACTTTGTGTATTAAACTGACGACCTGTAAAAAACTTTGTCATTTTTATACACTTTGAAGTAAACATTTTCGCTCTAAACATCGAGTTATCTTTTGCAAACATGAATTGACATGTATTTGTTTTAAATATCACTAAGTTACATTATACCAAAGTATATTTTCTAATATTTAAACAATTTTCATTTTACAAAAATTAACTTGTATGCATTTCTAGGTCTTTAATAAAAATCTTTTAATTTTTTTCTCTCAAAGACTTTAAACTATTGGAGATGTTTGTACTTTAAGTACAATCCAATACTATTTGCATAACAATGTAGAACATCATATGTTAAGAAAATTTTAAATGTTGACTAAGTTGCAAATCTCAGTGAAATTATTTTAAGATTACTTTGCTAAAATTTACTAAGTATTATAATATTTTTCAGTTAATAAACGAAAAATTGTGTAAAATTTACTAAGTGTTTCACTAAAGAAGAGAATTCCACAAAAAAGTTTTGACAAGAATTACTAAATTCACTAAGTCATATACACACATGCTTGTAATTATAATCATTATGAAATATTGTTAAATATTTTTTACAATCTATACACGTATACATACACGCATGCTTGTAATTATAATCATTATGAAATATTATTAAATATTTTTTACAATCTATACACGTACACATACACATGCTTGTAATTATAATCATTATAAAATATTGTTAAATATTATTTTTTAAATCTAAAATTAATAATTTAAAAAAATTGTTTTTGCAATAATGTTTTAAAGATTTCTCTTATATTATGTGTATATTATGTGTATATAACTTTTTTATAACTTTTTTGTGTATATAACTTTTTTATGTGTATATAACTTATACTCAGGTTTACGATAATGCACCCTCTTGTGCTTTTCTAATTCATAATTGTGTTCAAAAGCATCTTTACAAATAATACATAGATGTTTAGGTAAGACTTTTTGAGGAAATAATCTCTTATGTTTAAATAAATCACACTTGCGATTGAAATTTTCAATACAATATTCACATTTGTATCTTATGGAAATTTTTCTATGGGTTTCTATATGTCTTTTTAAACGATGTAAAGTAACAAATCCTTTCTCGCACACATAACAAATATTAGGTTTAATGTCATTGTGAACCTTCACATGTCTAGTAAGATAGGATTTTTTTAAAAATGACTTATTGCAAATTGGACAAATAAAAAGTTTAGATAACTTCTCATCCTTAAAAATTGATGAAGGGGGTTGTTGAACAGAAACGTGAGTCTCCTCAGACGGTAAAGTATTATCCATTTTGTACTTCAGTTTAGCAAAGTATAAAAAAATCACTCTAAAAGGAAAACTTTAAAAATGTTTAAAAACTACTAAGTATGAGAACTTAGACAATTCTACAGAGAGAAAAGATTGTAACTAATTCAAATTTTTTCTTCGTTCATCAGTTTTACTTAAGAATTAACGCCAATTTTTCTTATTTTATGTCAAATTTTTATAACTATTGCCAATATTAGTGGAAATTTAGCCAAATATTATCCCATACCTTGCTATAATACTCGAATCTTGTGAAAAAGTCTAGTTTATCAACATGTCTAAGGAGATAATTTGTACACTTTCACTCTGTATTTTTATGGATGGGGGTAAAAAATATTCTAATATCTATGTTTTTTAACAGTTGATTATAGATTTGTCGAAACTTGTGGTTTAGTATTTTCTAAGAAGGTAGGTTGTTAATAGTTTCAAGTTCATGATTTCATCATTCATCTGCAGCTTCTAAATTTGATAAGTGTTAGATTTTTATCTTACATTTTCAATCTAAAAAAGAAAAAGTTAATTTTTCTGGGATAGTATTTGTATTAAAATTATTTGTGTAAAAATTTTTCATTTACAAAAAATTTCATTTACAAAAAATTTTATTTATAAGCAAATGTGTGAAAAACTTCAAATTAAATGACTTTAAAAAACTTAGTACTTTGTAAAATAAGATGCGTTAGTAACATATGTGAAACATTAAAATTCCATACTTCAGAATTTTTCAAATATTTGTAGTCTCTTAAATTTATATGAATGATATTTTACCTTATATTTTCATTCTTATCATTAAAAAAAATAAGTTTTTTATATTTTTATTCTAAAAATTAGTTAATTAATTTCTGAGATGATATTTTTTCTAAAATACTTTGTGTAAAAAATTTTTCATTCACAAAAAATTTCAGTTTATAAGCATATGTCTGAGAAACTTCAAACTAAATGACTAAAAAACTTAGCACTTTGTAAAATAAGATGAGTTGTTAACATGCGTGAAACACTAAAATTCCATACATCATGATTTTTTCAAATACTTATGCTGGTAACTTTGTAATTTTATCATACATTTTCAATCTTATTATTGTAAAAATAAGTTTTTTTTATTTTTATTCAAGAATAAGTTATCTAAATTTCTAAAATACTTTGTGCGAAAACGTTTCAGTTTATAATTATATGTTTGTAATCGACAATACTTGGTTAAAATATTTTTTAACTATGTTTAAATACATTTGTAAAGTCTAAGTATACATCTGTGAACATGAATGAATTGAAAAGACATATTTTTTCAGCTCTGAATTTTTTCAAAGTTAGCGTTCATCCTTTACAAACTTGCTATCTGTAAAGAAAAACTGAGTGAAGGGTAGCTTAAAAGGTGGAGTATTTCGCTATGATAAAGTGGTAGAAAGTGGTGAAAAGTGGTAAGAACTCTTTATTTTGAGATAGATTGTTGAATAATTCTTAGATAGTACAGCTTGAAATAACTAATGTTGGGAATGAATTACAAAACATTTTCGGGAAATGTCAGGCAGATCACGAAACTAAAAAATGGTAATTCCTAATAATCACTATGTTCGAAAACTTATATTATTTTAAGAATGTTGGAAGATTTCTAGTACTATAATACAAAACTTGAAATAAAAATACTTATAATATTTTAACGAGTATAAGGTAATTTTAATATAATTTATAATTAAATACCCCTTTGTAAAAATTTTTAAGTATACACGTATGTTCGATGAGAGTGATAAGAAGATTCCAAAAAGTTATATCTCAAGTATAACTGTTTAAGGTAGAGAAATTTTCGACATCAGTTATTATTTTGCTCTAAAGTAACTTCTAAAAAAATGATAGAGGTAAAATATAATACAATATGTTACGATATTTTCTTAAACTTGTTAAGACTTTTTTCAAACAGTGAATTTTTCGAGAATGATAAACTTTTAATTTTACATTCTATGAAGTTTTTTACATTCTTCAAACTGAACATAATTCAAAATAGCAGATAATTTTTAGTACATCCAACAGTAAACATATTTAAACGTGTGAAAAGTTGAGGCTAAATCTGGAATTTTCTTCCCCTCTTTTTTGACAATGCCGTACCCAACCCAATTCTCAGAAATTGCTGAAGGATATGCTACCTCCTTTTACGCAAACATTGTGACGTCACCGTTGGTGAATAAAGTCGATCTTTTTGTGTTAAGATATCATATTTATAATGGAAAAAATATATACAGTTTAAAATGGATACTAGTTATTCATAATTAAAAAATCATTATGGTAAAAAGTATTTTTTTTAACAAACTTTCTTCAATTAAGTAATTAATAAGAAATTTTAATCACTCTTTTTTAGTTATCTTTCAAAAAAAAAAACAATTCTCGTCTTTCATCCTAATCTAATTTCACTTACACATTTGAGATTTTAATCATCTTTTAACTTAATTTTCACGTACATTATCTTTTTTCGAAAAACATCTGGTGAATTTTTACAAGATCTTCAATTATTATTTTTCTGTAATTTATATTAATTTTACGATTGAATTTTTTTTTTCAATCAATAGCATTCTTAGGTTAAAAAAGATCTGCATAGGCATATAATAGAAAAATCACTCACACATATGCGAAAACTACTGAAATATTTTTTTGCTGCAAGGTAGCAGGTTCGAATCTCAGTCAAAATCTATGTTTCTAAACTTTCTTTCATTCTTTATACTTAATTTTTGCTTTCATTGTCTTTTTTTCGGAAAATATTTGATGATTTTTTACAAGAAGATCCTTAATTAATATTTTTCTTAATTATTATTCTCTAATTAATATCATTAAAACAATTGAATTCTTTTCGGACACTAGCATTCATAGTTTCAAAAGAACAGTGCAGACATATACTATAAAAATCACTCACACACACGCGAAAACTACTGTCTTATGGAAATATTTTTACTGCAAGGTGCCGGGTTCGAACCCCAGTCAGACTTCTCTATTTCTTTCATAGTATATTCCCATCCTCCTCCTTAAATTCAATCGATTCCTTATTTATTTCTCAATTTTCAAATTTTTAATTAATTTCTTAATTAATTTCTTAATTAACTCCCTAATTAATTTCCTAATTAATTTTCTAATGACTCACAAACAATATCCTGCTTTTTTCATTCTACCACAAACATCACTTTAAAACCATCGTCACCTTTTACAAAAAATCACTAATTAATTTTTTTAATTAAATTTTCCTCATTAACACCCTCGTCATCTTTTACGATTAAGTTAGGGAATGTCTCAAGGTCAATACCAAGTCATCTACACCCTCAGGGGGTGGTGTGACACCCGCACGGCTTGCCGGTGCCTCAGTGCCTCCGCCGCATGGGCTAGAACCGGCCTTTCTTACCTACTATAACTTTATTTTAAATTATCGCAGATCGATGGTTCAACCATTCATTTTAAAGGTATTGGCGAGCGCTTTTGAAAGATACCCATCATGAAAATTTACTCCCCTCGAGGGGGACCCCCCACCCCCAGGAAGGCGAGGCTCTTACATACACAAAATTTTTTTCCCAGTTGACTATCTCCATTACAAAAAATATATGTTCTTTTCAGTTTCGTATGATTAGATAGAAATTCAGTTAGTTAAAGCAATTTTGATGTAATACTTTTATATGCAGTATTTGTGTTCCAATAGTTAGTCTGGAAACAGGAGAATACAAAATAACTATCAGTACCATGGTTCACTTCTGGCGCAAAAAGTACTAGCTTCCGTAAATAGGTATGTTTTTCGTAATAAAACAGGCGGTTCCATCCTTGATACCCCCCCCCCCCCAAAAAAAAAAAAAAAAAAAAAAAAACCTCCAAGAAAAAAGAAAATGTCTAATAATTTTACATAAAGAACATCTCCTGAAAATTTCATCAAAATCAAAAAAGTCAACTACCCAAGTTTGTCCGCTTCTTAAAAAAACTGGTTCTTAAAAAGAATATTTTTTTTTCCTTAAATATTGAATAAAATGTAAAACTAGCTTCTTAAAAAAAAAAAAAAAAAAAAAAAAAAAAAAAAAACCTTGAATTTAACTAAACATTATTTTTCTGTAATTTTATCTGTAATTTTCAGTTGGCAGAACGCTTAAGTTTTGTCAAGTTATTTGTAAAATTTAAGCTCACGAATTGTGAATTATCAACGAATGGCTGGTTTTGAACTTAATCAAGCAACATTTTTCTATAAAATATGTAAATTTTAATTGAAATAAGAGATTCTTCGACTTCCAAATTTTATTTATTTATTTGTTCATTTATTTTTGTCGACATCGGTTGAAATTCGCAAGTTTAAAAGAAGAGCAATTAATATTATAGTCTTGAAGATGAGCTGGAAGTTGAAAGACAGACAGCTCTCAGATTTTGAAATATAAAAACAAAGTGGGCCTGGAGAGGGGAAAAAAAAAAATCGCATTTTAATAATAATAAAAAAAAATCTGTCAAAGAGATTTTCATAAAACATATTCCATCAAAAACATATAAGTAATATCTCGATTAAATCACAACTCTAATAATAATATTATTAATTATTATTATTATTAATATAACACTAAAATCAATTCATTTATTTGGAAGGTACAATGCCACAAAGACACTCACACACAAACAGATAGACAAAGGCGTATACAAACTTATAACATGCCCCTCTTCTTTTTTTGTCAGGGTTTAATAAGAAATAGCAATTATGCACTTCGCAAAGATTACATAGGCCTGCGAAATTGAAATTTTTGAAAAATACAAGAGAAGTTTTCGTTGATTATTATGTTATTTGTTGTGTCGATTTCGAAAATGACCTTTTTTTTTTTTTTTTTTTCCATCATACCAGGAATTTTTGTAAGATAGATATCGATATATTCTTTTTTCCTCGTACAATATTGCATGTACTATCTGGCAACAGTGTTTTTTATCCATTTAAATTTTTGTAAAAGGATCGATTATTGGTGTAGCAAACTGATTTTTCAGCAATCGGTTTATTTTTTATAGGTTTAAATGAATGAAAACCACGTTGCTAGATTGCACGAGCCGCACCTAGTCGAAAAGAAAACAAAAAGTTCCCTTGAATACTTTCTTCATCAAATTATGGTGCAGTTTCTAAAAGAAAATCCCCCAAATACTACTTTATTTGTGTATTATAATTTTTTAAAGTATAAATAATTGATTTTTTACAATTAGACTTAAATAATCGCGACAAATTATTAAAAAAAAAAAAAAAAAGAAAAAAAAAGAAAGAAAGAAAGAAAAGAAAAGTATTGGGAAATACCGATGCTCACAAAAATGACGAACAAGAACCCAGAAATTTAAACATTCAACCCCCCCCCCCCCCCCCAAAAAAAAAAAAAGTAAATAAATAAAGAAATAAATATAAATAAATAAATAAATTAAAATAAAATAAACTTATCAATGAATTCATAAAGTAACACATAGATATGTGTAAAATATATTGATAAACAATAACAATGTAAATCGAGAAGATAAAATAAAAATTTATTAACAGGAATCATTTTTAAATCTTAAAATAATAATAATAATAATTTTCGAGTTTTATTTTATTAACTCGTTAACGCCCGAATTAATTTTGCAAAATATTATTAGCTAATTATTTCACTTCCAAATTAATATAGACAACTGACAGTAAAATATATTAACTTAAACAATTCTTATGATAGTTTTAAATTTAAAGCCTATCCTCATTTATTGACGTTTAGTGTTCTAGCGAGAAAACTTCGAGATATAAAAAACTTTAAGATAACAGATTAATTTCTTATTATATGTTGACAAAGATCTCGAAAGCAAACTATTATAATATATGCTATTATTCAACTTGATTTAAGTTAGTATACCTGGGCAAAAAGCAAATATATGTGCGACGAATGAAAAATCATAAAATGACTATCCAAATTATGAAATAATAATTAATAGTAGGCACAAAAAACTTTCAGGGATCATTTAGAGTGACGCTATAAACTGTCACTAAAAAGCAGAAATCATTCCGAGAAACCACAAAAAGCATAACTTGTCATTTTATTAGCTGTCCTCAAATGAGGACACTGGGCGCTAACGGGTTAAGGTAACTTAAATAAAATAAACGATTGACCAAGAGAGGCAAATATTATGTATGAGTTAAAAATCGAAGTAAAATTGAATTTTTTAAAGAAAACGTGACGTGATGCGAATTTTTCATTTTATTTTTTTGAAATCAGCACCAAAAAATACATAAAGTTGAGCTATCAATTCCCTTGTATTTTTTTTTTTTTCATTCGCAGGCTTGTGTTATTTAAAGACACTTTCCGACTGTATTTACTCGTTATATCGTAACACCTGAAAAAGCATTTTATTTCCTTAATAATACCTTATAGAAGTTTTTTTTTTTTTTTTTTTTTTTTTTTAATTTTGGAGTAAACAATATTAGAAAAAATATCCTTTTAAATTTACTTTTAAAGAGAACATTGACTTTTGAGTAATTATGTATAATTAACATTAATTGCACACCATATAGTGTATAGTACATGTTTAATTTAGTAACAGGAAAAAAAAAACTTTGTAAAACAACTGAAAACGTGTTTTCAGCAATTTTCACGGATATCCTATAGCACACTTTAATATATTTGTGTGTGTGGGCCTGCATATTTTATAAAAAACATGCCCCCCCCCCCTCCTATATTTGAATGTATATGTTAATTTCATTTTTTTTTTTTTTTTTTTCTGTGAAATATAATCGTTTTTAGTCAGGGGTTAATAAACTGTTTCAATTTAAAAAACAATGTTTATTTTTCCGTAAATAATATGCCTAAAATTCTTAAAAACAATATTAGGATTTTACACACTTTATTTTTAAATTTGATTAAAATATTGATACATTATCTTCCCATTACTACTTCTTGTAATCATTACGCCCACATAAATTAATTTTTATACATTTAAATATGCATTGAAGATACAGCTGTCATAGAACTTCATGCATCTCAGTTCTTTTGTGATTTCTTGTAAATGAACAAGTGGTCTTATTTACATCATTTTTAATGTAAAACTTGTATAAGGAACCTAAGTAACAAATATTAGTTTCGAAGCTTTCTAAAAATATCTACGAAATCGAGCGTGCGGACCAGACGTACGCACAGAAATTATAAAAACATTTAACTTTGTTGGAACATGTTAAAAATGAAAATGGGTTTATAAATTATGAATAAAAAGCTTTGTAAACAAATACACCACAAATTTCAAAACTTGCATCAATTGTTTTGGGTTGAAATAATAGCATGATCCTTCATTAGACGGATAAAAACAGACACGAATGCACCATAAAATCGGCAACATAACACGGAGACAAATGATAAAATTCATTAAATTTAAAAGAATTATTAATAAATACTGGTGAATATTAAATCACAAAAGAGTTCGAACAAAAATATTTTATTTTAAATTAGAATTTCACTGTTAAAAAATTTCAATTCAAACTTGAAGCAAATTATAAATACCATAATATGGTTCAATCTTACTTTTAAGTCTTCTACTTCTTGCGATTGATTTTAAGTTGCACCAAAATTTGGAACTACTATACATCCACTCAAAAGGAAAATATGAATCAGTAAAATTCCTACTGAAACCAAATCAAGCTGAAATTAAAGAGCGTAGTCGAAAACATGGGGTAAAGCGCAAAATTTGTGCAATAACTCATCCATGGGCGAAGATAAGACCCCAGAAAATTTAGCCCATTTTATCAAAATCAACGAAACACACAATTAACGGGCAAGAAAGCGTGGCACAATTCCAGGGTGTTTGACTTGAGACAAGAAGGTCTTCTGTTTGATCCCCGTCTCGGTCGAATTTTGAGCTTTTTTTTAATTACCTATTTATATAATTTGCAAGAGAGGTGACGATTCTAGTTCATACTCATCTATATAGCAGGTTGCGACCTAATTTTCATACTTTAGTTAATTTTAAAAAATCTAATTGTCTGATCGATAAGCTGTTTAGTCCGATGGATTGAGAAAAACCGCCCCTTTCATTTGCTACCTAATTTGTAACGAAGTTTTGATTCGATTTTTTAAAATTAATTAAAATATGAAAATAACCTGGTAATAACTTCAAAATTGGACATTTAAATTTATAATTGTTGCCAAAAAAATTTACCAATTATTATTATTATTATTAATATTATTATTTTCTAAGCATAAAATGAAATACGCTTTCACGTGAAAAAAAAAAAATATATATTAAATTTGCTCATGCATATGAAAAAATGAAAACATGAAAATGGAGTAAAACAACAACCATAACCTTTTTTTTAAACATACTTCAATTTTAGATTTTTTTTTCTTTTTTGTTTTGTTTAAACAGTATGTTTTTGGCATGGATGAATCGCGCTTGGCATGAAAGTTAATCCATTGATAATCCTGGATATTATTTTAAAATTTTGATGCTGAAATAGATCGGACATTTTTCGCCAAGGACTCTATTTTTGTGAAAGCCACTTTAAGCCAAGTAGCGCAACAAAAATATAAATAAATTATAAAATATTAAAAACAGAAAACAAAGAAACAGAAAAAAATAATCGCATAAATTACGTATTTTTGTCTAAAATGGCGATAAAAATTCAAAAGTCGACAAGGGGAGCTATATTAAAGCTGTACTATGATCAGATTTACATATTTAATTATTTATTTTTCTATATACCAACTACTATTAACTAACTTAACTACTATTATAACTACAAAAAATTGTCTCATGCGATAGATGTAGCCGATCATAGCATATTGTAATATTATATTTGGTGTGAAATTGTTGTCATTTTATAGTTGATCGAATAAGTCAAATAAATATGAAAAATAACGTGAAAGAAAGTATTGTATACACCACGTATAGTGTTGTTCATATGTAACTGGGATTCAAATATAAAGTTGCTACTTCAATTTTTTCGATATTGTCCGTTTCGAAACTGTCATCTGTTACGTATCCAAATGGAAGCCCGCACTGGTAAGCTATTGTCACAGGCAATAGGGACAGGCAGTCTGAGAATGAGTGGGTCGGTGCCGAAGGCAGCGGAGATCCGAAGCGGGCTTTTGAGCAATTTCATGATTTTTTTTTTTTTTTTTTTTTTTTTTTTTAATAAAGTGATATATTAAAGAGTCTCCTTTAAATATAGTGACCGGCGAATAAGACAAAGCTTTCGTTGATTCACTACCTTAATTGATTTCACATTCCATCATTTTTGACGGGGTTATATACTAGTTTAAAACATAATACCAATATTTCGTTCAACATGTTAAAAGGTTCATAATGTTAAAAGGTTAAAAAATCAACATGTTAAATCATGTTAAAAGGTTAAACAATCGGGTGGTTGCAGCTACTTCAGTACCAAGTTTTGGTTCAAATTAACACCAAAGTTTTAACAGTGTATGCCTACATATGTATTTTCATTGCAATAACAGAACTAACTAGTGTAAAACAAAGACCAGCCTCTGACTTTGCATTCAATTAAATATTATTGTTCTAATAAAATTTGTAATTTTCATTTGGAAGAATGCTAGCTCACAAAGCACCGACCTCGTGACAAAGAGATGTAACTCGAAAATTCGCGATTTTTAGAAAAACAGATGTCAAATGGCGTAACTCAGTTCCTATTGGTTGCCTAGTTATAAGGGATTTATGGTTTGTATCTAAAAAGTTAGTAATTTTTAGTTCCGCATGTATTTGTCAAGAGAGCTGTGAAATTATAAAATACCAACGCAGAAATGTCCTTCTATAATGTATATGTATATATATATATATATATATATATATATATATAACTAGCAGACCCGGCCACGCGTTGCTGCGGCTAAGTGATACGTTGATAATTTGATAAGGTACTAAAACTGGATTTGGCGATTTTTTTTTTTTTTTTTTTTTTTTTTCGCCTTTTTGAACGATAACGAAGTCGTTCTGGATTCTTTGCAATAAAATACGGTAACCTGCATGCTTTTATTTTAGATTTATGATTTAGCTTATGATTTTATCATTTATGATTTTTAGATTTATGATTTAGCCATAATCGCCAAATCCAGTTGTGGGGAAATACTATAGTTGTTACCCACAACTATAACTTATAATATAACTTCAGTAATTATATTCGGATAATTATAACTTCAGTATCAGTATATCCCCACAGCTGAATTTGGCGATTTTTCTTTGGCGCCGTTTTGAACGATAACGATGTCGTTCTGGACTGTTTGTGATATAATATGGCAGCCTATATGTTGTTTATTTTGGATTTATTATTTTATGTTTTTCATTTATGATTTAGATTATCATTTATCATTTATAGATTTATGATTTAGCCATAATCGCCAACAAAAAATCGCCAAATATCGTTGTGGGGATATACTGATTAATATATTACTGAAAAGATTAATATATTTTAACGAAGTGGTGAGAAGATTCTGAGTATGTTAAAATTTTAATAGTAAATTCAAGTTAATCAAGAAGGAAAGCATTGAGGATTAAGATAAGAAAATTGCAAGATTTTAAGATCGCATTTTCAGCAATAAATATGAGTCAAAATTTAATGCAAAATACATATATAAATCACAAATTTAATCAGGAACGTTAAATTGGTAAGTTATCAAAGAAAAAGTAAAGAAAAATAAGAGAAATAATTAATTAAAGTTTAGAACATCGATCATATAGATTAGCGTGACAAAACAAATAAACAGACTTAAACTCTTTCAGACTTTTAAATAAGTTTTAAATTAAGTTTTAAAATTTAATGTTAAATAAAACAGACTTTTAAATAAGTTTTAAAATATTGAAATGGTTACTTTTTATTTAGAACGTTATGTATAGATCACAAATTTCTTAAAGAAAACGAAGTGATACAGATTAGAATAATGCAACAAAAATTGAAAAAGCAAGGTTATGTCGTAAATAAATTTTTAACACACGTGTCACGTGAAATAAATTGTAGCATATACATAATGTATCTGATATAAGATATTAACATGTTGCAGCGGAATAAATTTCATATCTATCATCCTTGGCGGAAAAAAAATAATATCGCCAAATTATCTGGCGCACACATTTAATTCCTTTCAAAAATCATGGTTATTTTAACAACTTATATTAAGAGAGTAATTAATAATATGAAACAATATTTTACACAATACATATTACGAAAATATACATCTAGTTTGTATATTTTCGTGTTACGTTTTTGATCGCCAAATACGAAAAACTCCAAGAACGACAGAGCTTTGAAATTTAAAATTAAAATTTTGTCAATTTGACAGCAAAATAACTCAATCTAACACATGATAAATGCACATGTTAAATAATACATATCTATACAAAAATATGGGGATTATAATCCGGAAATAATTTTCCTCGTTTTTTAATAATTTTTTACAAAAAATACAATGGGCGATTAACATAAGAAATCTTTTTCTTGATTTCACAGACTGTCAGTGACGTCACACTTCGCTTGTGTATAACTACATACTTTATCAATGCGAATAAAATCTTTAAATTGATTATGACGTCAATTTTCGTGAGATGTATAATTTAACTTTTTATAATTTTTTAACCTTCACGTTTGATTAAATGTATTTACTTTTATGTCGAAAGAAAATGAGCTCGTATTTTTTCTTTTTGGCAACAATTAAACTTATGGAACTCACAGATATTTTGGAGCAACTTTAATAAAGGTCTATAATTAACAAATAATTGCAATAAAACAATATTGTGACAATAAATTGAGATAAAAACTATCCTATCTCTCAAGTTGGACCAAACTGCACACAGTGAGCAAAATTTCATTAAAATCGGTTCCTTAGTTTAGGAGTTTACCCCGGACAAACATCGTGACACGTAATTTATATATATATATATATATATGAAAGGATAAAATAAGCAAGATTCTAAATTAATATTTAAATTAATATTAAATGATATCTTAATAGTATTAGTTCAGAATAAATCTTAATTTTAAGAACAACTTTGTGAGAATTCTATTTTAGCGCCCCTGTAAAGTTAGTTTTTCAGCAAAGCACGTCGTAGCGCGGGAATCGCGATTAGAAGAAGTTTCATAATCAAAATTATGCAATAGTTGAAATTAGCGTCAATGCATTGCGAAATACGAAATCCTGGATATCCGGGTCAGCCAATAAAAGAATGTGGGCTGGATTTTAGCTGACCTAATTATCCAATAAGCATTCATAAAAATAGTTTGGGTTCCCGCCGAAATATCCATATAAAAATGGGAGCACCCGAAAATCGGGGTATTTTTCCATAGCAGCTTTTGATTAAATAGTTCACATCAATAACAAGTTTAAGTTAACGGTCCCAGGAGGGGGATTGATTAGCGGTTCCGCCGTTAATGGAACAATCTCGGCTACGGATCTGTACAGCGTGCTCAAAATGATGTGACTGTTAATAAAGTGTAATATGACTGTCTTCAAATAAACGACTGCATCATCAATTGTGGAGTATTTCTTTGAGTGAACCTCTCTTAATATGGAGTGACTGGAATTCATCATCCTACAAAAAGGAAATGTATTACAAGGAGCCAGTAGGATAGTCTACCTGTAAAGGAAAGCCAACAAGTCAGCATGAAATAAGTTGTGGTCAGCACCTTATATTAGTTTTAATTATTTGAATGGAACTGCAATATTTTGCAATAATGTCCTCCTGGGACCGGAATTTTTTCCAAACCAACCGGGAAGTTTTTTCCAAAACCAGCCGGAAAGTTGCAAAAACAGACCGGACTTTTCTAAATCAAGCTTTACGATGTCAGAAAGAAATAGTGCCCTTAAAAAGCAAGCAACATTAGTAACATCATCTGTACTGAAATGCTATTAGAAAGAAAAAATACTGACTTACACCAGTTTTGTGTGAAAGATGCCAGACAGTGCCTTTAGGAAAAAGAAGGAAACACTTAACTTACATCACTTTGCTTCAAATGTTTCCGATTACGTTCTGAAATGCGTGTGACTTACGCCAGTTTTGATCCAAGCTGTTTCGATCTTAACTTACATCACTTTGCTTCAAATGTTTTCCGATTACGTTTTGAAATGCCGGTAAAAGATAAACAAGACGTGTGACTTACGCCAGTTTTGATCCAAGCTGTTTCGATTGCTCTCTTAAGTGCCGTGTTTCAAGTGCTGGATGTAACAAACAGATGGCCTTATGTGTTAGCACCGATGTTTTGAATAAAATTCTCTTACTCCACAGGAAATAAAAATAGGTTTTTTATTTTTTTTTTATAATTTATTATTGTGTTTTCATCTCAGTATAAATCAACAAAAGGGGTGAGTGATTTCATTTCATTTATATTTAGGAAGGATGATTTTTATTGACTTTATATTTATCTTAATTTGTTAATAAAAATGAATTGTGATAATGTTTGACATCGTTTATTTTCGCGATATATTTTATGATTTGAATTGAAAATGTTTTAAGCTTAATAATAGATTTAAAATAATAATAATATACCAGATTTTTATTAAGTTTGCAAAAGTATTATATTTCATATGTTAAATTTAGAGATTTTCATAAATACTTATATAGAAAACTAAAGTTTTTGAAATTTGATTAAAAAAAAAAAATAATAATAATTAATTAATTAATTAATAATAATAATAAAATAAAAGAAGATAAAGAATTAAAATAAATTCTTAATTGGTTATTATATTTTATGTTAAGAGATTTAAAAATAAAATTTTCATAAATATTTATATAAAAAAAGTAATTTTTTTTTTTTTTTTGAAAAATTTGATTCATTGTTTTCAGAAATAAGAATTTTGCTGTGTGCTATGTATTACTATAGACAAAGAGTAGCCAGAAGTATTTATGTTGAACGTCAATAAATTTGATTTATTTATTTGTTATATGTTGTTTATATTTATTTATTAGTAGGATTTATTAGATGAATTTAGACAAAGCACTTTCAGAAATATTTATTTTGAACGTCAATAAATTTGATTTATTTGTTTATTTTATGTTTATTTATTATTTGGATTTATTTAGGTGATATAATAACTGTGATTAAAAAAAAAAAAAAAAAAAAAAAAAAAAAAGACTATTTATATTGATTGTGATATTTAATTTATTGAATACTTTGGTAAAGCTGTGATAATTAATAAATACCGAACTTAATTAGCAAAATTAAATAAATTACCTGTTTCAAAAAAAAAAAAAAAAAAAAAAAAAAGTTTTTTTTTTTTTTTTTTCCAAAATTTTGAATTGTGAATAAAGTTAAATATGTCCGAAAGTGACACCTCAACATGTTTATTGACACCCCCTAAGGGTACAGAGGAAAATTTACTTGTGGATACCAATTTAGAAAATAACCTACTTAATGTGAGTAAACTGCCCTCCCCAAACACACTAGTAAAGGCAATGAGTAGTGCCAATGATGTAAAGAAATCTTTAAATATAAATAAATCTCCCACTGTAAGAGAGGACGATGTCCTCATTGCTTTTTGCCCTGAAAACGGCATGATGTAGACGTCCTGGCTAATGTATTTTCAAGCCTGGTGTGAGGAGAATGGAAAAGATGAGGTTTGGCGAGTCCGTAATATACAAAGATTTTTGAAGGGTAAAGCTCTCACAGTGTATATAAACAACAGTTTAAACATGCTTCATTGGGAGGAATTGGTTGAAATTTTTACAGAGGAATTCACGACACCAGGTGAAACATCTTTAACAGATTTCTCGAGCATTTGCTTTAAGGCAGGTGAAAATGTCATGGAGTATTATCAGAAAAAACTCCAAGTAGGGCGAGCACTAGGCTTAGAGCCCAAGTTTCTCATGGAAGGATTAACAGACGGATTGCCACTGACTTTAAGACAACCTGTTGTGGCTAATGCGCCAAAAACATTAAACGAATGGAGGGATCTTGTCCACAAATTAAATAAACTTCAGATATCTGAAAAATCTGCTGATCCCCTTCCAAACAAGTTGCCAGGTCAATTTCAAAGGTTCACCTATCCACAAGACAGGGAAAATAGAAACCCAGTTCAATATGCTCCCCGACCACAACCCTGGAGTTACCGGTTTCCTCATGTGCAGAGACCACATATGGGATACCCTAATCAAAACAGACCAAATTTTACAAACAATATTCGAACCAATCTAAGAGGGCCTAGACCCCATTTTTCAAACCCAAATACACACATTCACTTTCAAGGCACTTTGCCTCCTCTCCCATGTAAACATTGTTCAAAACGCAACATTCCTAATGCTTTTCATTGGCATAGTGAATGCCCTTTCAAACGAGAAAATCCAACTCATGTCACAGAAGAGTCAACAGTGGTAGATAATACAACAGAAGGAACAAATAACACCTATTGACAGTTTGCCGCAACCGGTCGCATTATATACAAGGATATCCAAAGAAAAAACAAGCAAACTAATCAAGGTGTTAAACATCCAGAATCGTACTCTACCATTCCTTTAATCTTCGATACGGGCAGCAGCTTAAGCATTATTCCTCAACATTTTGTCCATAAATTTAAACTTCAAACAAAAAAGGTCTCACCATTACACGTCATTCAAACACAGGGGATGTTGACAATTCGAGAAAAATGTTACTTTAAATTACAAATTGGTAATATTACAAAAAATATAGAAATGTTTATATTAGATAATAACTTACCTTATGCTCTCCTTAGCTTATCACATTGTTGTCTGTTTCAATTGACTATTGATTGTGCTAAAAAGCAGGTAAAACAAAATAATACCATTCTCCCATTGTTAAAAAATATATCTAAATGTACACAAACTTTACATATAACTTCTGAAAGTGAAAATACCAATAGTCAAAAGAAAAATTTTAATATTCCAACAAACAATAGAGTAAGGGAGTTCAAGTACACTCAAGCCACTGAGAACCACGTAAATCCTCAGTCTGCTAGAAAAGGAAAACTTCCTACTTTATTATCAAAATATGTCCAAATTTTTGCAAAATCTAAATATGCTGTTGGAAGAATTCATATGGAACCACAGAGGATTCGTTTAACTTCAGATTTACCTATTTCTCTCAGAGCATATAGAACTTCCCCTAAGGAAGAAGAAGAAATTAAAACCCAAGTTCAAAATTTATTACAGGCCGGTATTATAAAAGAAAGTTGTTCGCCTTATTCCGCACCTGTAACTTTGGTGTATAAACGGGAAGAAGGCAAAAAGACGCGATTATGTATTGACTTCCGTAAACTCAATTCGATCACTAAAACAGATGCTGAACCACTTCCCAGAATAGATAGTTTGTTAGATAAACTAGTAAAGCAAAAATTTTTTCCACTCTTGACTTGGCAAGTGGGTATTGGCACATTCCTATCCACCCAAAAGATACTGAAAAATTGGCTTTTGCTACAACTTTCGGATTATATGAGTGGAAATACCTTCCCTTTGGGCTTAAAAATGCCCCTGTTATCTTCAATCGAACCATTAGAAGGATTCTAAATAAATACAAAATAGACTTTGCCTGTAATTATTTTGATGATATAATTGTATTTTCACAGTCAGAAGATGAACACTTCCAACACCTACAACAACTTTTTGATATATGTGTTAAAGAAAACTTAAAATTAAAACTATCAAAATGCAATTTTGTCAAAACAAAAATTAACTTTTTAGGATACGAAATAACTAATGGCCTAATTACCCCTGATAATCCAAACATTGAAGTAATAAAAAATTTGAAACCACCAAAAAATGTCAAGGAATTGCAGAGAGTTTTGGGATCAGTTAACGTTTATGCTAGATTTATTCCAAAATATGCAGAAACAAGAGCTCCTTTAAATAATTTATTAAAGAAAAATGTCCCCTATGTTTGGGACCAGAAATGTGAAAAATCCTTCCAAAAATTAAAAAATGCTCTTATAAGTAAACCTATTTTAAGACTTTATGATCCCAGAACTCCCTGTCAGTTATTTGTTGACGCCTCGAGTCATGGTGTGGGATGTGTTGTTAAACAGGCAGATGTGAATGGTACTTTACACCCAGTGGCATATCGTTCAAGAAATTTACGAGATTATGAAAAAAATTATGCAATTACGGAATTAGAATGTTTAGCAATTATTGATGCCTTAGATACCTTTTATCATTATTTACACGGTCAAAAGTTTGTCATACATACGGATCATGCGTCTCTCACTTGGTTAAAAAATGTTAAAAATTTAAGAGGAAGATTATTCCGCTGGTCCCTTAAACTTAGTATGTTTGACTATGAAATTAAATATCAAAAAGGATCAACAAATATTGAAGCTGATATGCTATCTAGATTGCCTGTTTTGGAAAATGTGTCACACCATGTACACCTCCTAGACTTAAATGAAATTAAAGAAAACCAGAAAAAAGAAAACATAGGTATTAACATTAAGAAAATTCTTGAAATTGAAGATGTAATTGTCATTAAAAAGAAAGGTTTGTATAAGATAATAGTCCCGATGTCATTAAGATTACGCCTCCTACAGAAAACCCACACTCAATTTGGATACCCAGGAATTTATAAAATGATAAATTTAATTACACCACAGTATTATTGGCCTAATATTAATAAAGATATTGAAAATTTTGTAAAACATTGTCATACCTGTCAAATAAATAAAAAATGTAGACAAAAACGGTTTGGTTCATTACAGGAAGTACCGCCAACAGATAAACCTTTTGAATGTTTGTCTTTGGACACTGTTGGTGGGTTTAACTACTATAATTCTACAAAAAAATATTTGCATTTGGTCGTGGACCATGCAACCCGTTATGTGTGGGGATTTCCATCAAAAAGCGTTACCACTGAAACTTATACAAACTTTTTAAAACAACTTTTTCAAATTCAAGTACCTAAAAAATTGTTAACAGATAGGAATGCAGCATTCACGGCATCCCGTTTCAAAAAATTCCTTCGAAATTATGATACAAAACATTTGTTAACAAGTAGCCATCATCACGAATGCAACGGGAAAGTCGAGCGCCTCAATCAGACTATTGTTACGCGTCTAAAATGTAAGGTTAACTCTTCTTCAAATAAAATTCCCTGGACTAAATTAATTGATGAAGTTTTAAATCAATATAACTTAACACCTCACTCTGTAACTCAATTCCCACCTAGTTATTTATTATTAGGAGAATTACCATATGAACCATTATTAGTAAACAATAGTTACTATCCTTCAGTTGATGAAGCTAGAAAAATAGCAAAAGAAAAACAATACAATATCATAAAAAAAACGAAATCCGATTTGATGCTCGATTTCTCCCTGTTAAATTTAAAGTTGGTGATGAAATTATTTATGAAGAATTCCAATACCCCAACACACGTAAGTTAAGTCCACCTTATTCAGGCCCTTATACAATCTTAAAACAAATATCTGAAGTTAATTTTGAAATAGACAAACCCAGTCCCCATTTTAAAAGAAAGTCAGAAATTGTTCATTCATTTAAGTTAAGATACTATAATAACCCTCAAAAATTCAAATTAAGTCATGAATAATTTTAGTTAGGGATCAATTCCATGCCCCAAGTATTTTTTTTTTTTTTTTTTTTATTTATCATTCTCGTGATCTTCACCACTATAAAGTGATCAGAGAGTGCGGGAAAAATGATTTGTTTTTGCCCTCTGTAAAAATTCACCAATTACCACCTTTATCCCAACTCACCTTTTTGGAAAGACTTGACTTCTCACAAGTTCAGGGGTCAAGTTACCCACAAAAACAATTTTTTTTGTTGGCTTGCCAATGGCTGACCAAGCTCTATGTTGATACCAATGTGGTATTTTAAAACAATTAATTATTAAATAAAGTGATTAAGTTGGTTTTATGTAAATAGTTTGTAAAAAGAAAAGACCTAGTAGTACTGGTATTCTTAATATTAGTAGTAGTATTATTAGAGTGTATTAAACACTATTGTATTTATTAAATAGTTTTATGTGTCTGTTAAATGTTATATTTATGAAAAAATTATTTGTGTTAGTATGTAAATAAGGTTTCTAGAAATTGTTAAAAATGTACTATGATATAATTGTTTTTCATATACTTTATGTTTGATTAAAATATCTTTGCATTATTAAAAAGATACACAAAGAAAAACACAGATTTTGTGAAAAGAAAAGTTTGTTTACAATTTACAAAACATTTTTTACAATGTACTGTTAAAATTACAGTGTTATAATTATTGTTATATATTCTATATGGACTCAATAACCAAGATCAGACTTTTTACAACAATTATTTATTGTCAACGATCAACGTTATTTTTCAAGACATTTAAAAACTTTATTGGCCAAAAGGAACTTTACATTTTAAAGACTTTCCTCAACAAACTAGTTTGTACATAAGAAAGATATCTTGTCAAAAATGTTATGCCGGTAAACATGTTATGTTATAAATTTTTTTTTCCATACAGTATGTCATACGTTTTCATATATTATATTAAACTTTTCTTATGTTTGTAAACAAGTGCTGTAAATACCATTATATGTATCAGGCGAGCACGTTGACCAGTCCAACATACAAGTAAATAAATTAAAAAAAAAAAAAAAAAAAAAAAAAAAAAAAAAAAATTTTTTTTTTTTTTATAAATAATGGGAAAGGCCATAACTCCTACTTAAAAAGGATTCCATAACAAAATATTTCAGACGAAATTTTCTAAAAAATAAAATTTTCCATTTTTTAAATAAAATTTTCCATTTTAAATAAATTTTTCAAAAACTTAAGTTTTATAATTTGTCAAATTTTCCATTTTAAGTTTAACTTTCTCCTGGAGTATCTTCTACTTCTGAGGGACTTCCCACATACTTGCAGGCAAGTATGGGGGAGCGTCGGCTTGGAGGGGGGGGATATGAAAGGATAAAATAAGCAAGATTCTAAATTAATATTTAAATTAATATTAAATGATATCTTAATAGTATTAGTTCAGAATAAATCTTAATTTTAAGAACAACTTTGTGAGAGTTCTATTTTAGCGCCCCTGTAAAGTTAGTTTTTCAGCAAAGCACGTCGTAGCGCGGGAATCGCGATTAGAAGAAGTTTCATAATAAAAATTATGCAATAGTTGAAATTAGCGGCAATGCATTGCGAAATACGAAATCCTGGATATCCGGGTCAGCCAATAAAAGAATGTGGGCAGGATTTTAGCTGACCTAATTATCCAATAAGCATTCATAAAAATAGTTTGGGTTCCCGCCGAAATATCCATATAAAAACGGGAGCACCCGAAAATCGGGGTCTTTTTCCATAGCAGCTTTTGATTAAATAGTTCACATCAATAACAAGTTTAAGTTAACGGTCCCAGGAGGGGGATTGATTAGCGGTTCCGCCGTTAATGGAACGATCTCGGCTACGGATCTGTACAGCGTGCTCAAAATGATGTGACTGTTAATAAAGTGTAATATGACTGTCTTCAAATAAACGACTGCATCATCAATTGTGGAATATTTCTTTGAGTGAACCTCTCTTAATATGGAGTGACTGGAATTCATCATCCTACAAAAAAGAAATGTATTACATATATATATATATATATATATAAATATATGTATATATATATATATATATATATTATCTCTAATTTTAACCGAATTTAATGATTTCTTTTTCTATGAACTCACAATCCCTATTTTTAGACAATTTTTAATTTTTCTCAAAATCGGTTAAAAATTTGTGATTTAAAAAAAAAAGCATTTTTATACTCTAATTTAATTTTAAAAAATAAATAAAAAGACCCATCATGTAACATGAGTTGGAAGTAGAAATATTAACAACTCGAAAATTTTAAAATTTCAGTGCAATGAGGCCTGAAAAGACACAATTTAACCAATTACACACACACACACACATGTATATATATATATATCAGAAGATTTTCATCAAACATAGCTGAAAACCATCCCAATTACATCAGAGTTTTAATAACTAAATAAATAAAAACCACATTGAAATTGATCTACTCGTTTGGAAGCTACAGTGCTACAAGCAGACAAAAGTTATACACTTATAACAACCCTCTTTTTTAGTCAAGGGGTTAATTAAACAGTTTTAATCTCTATGCAACAATATTTAATTTTACGTAAATAATACATCGAAAATTCTTACTAACATATATGGATTGTACACATTTTTAATACTTTTAGATTTGACTAAAATATTAATGCATACTTTTCCCATTACCACTTGTTGTAATTATGCGCATTCATAAACTAGTTTTTCATACATTTCTACAACATTTGAGCAGGGAAAGCGAAGTAGTATTAATTATTACAAATTGGTAACTGAAACCGAAAACTTGTTTGGTTGCCAATTATTTTGTTAGAAAAACAGATAACCAAAACTTTTATTTTCTCTCCAAGAAATGAAATTCAAACTCTTTGTCGCACAAGAATGTATAAAATTGCTCATCATTATTCTAATTATTGGTTAATTATCTCTTGCGTATTCTACTCAAAAAGTTAAAAAGTAAAACAAAACGTACAAAACCGCTCGCCATTATTTTAATTAGTAGAGTATTAATTTTTACTGTTCTGCTTAAAAGTTTGAGAAACTATTGCGAAAAATATTTTCTTGCATTATTCAACAATATACAGATATTTTTCCAATCAATATTTTCTAATTAAAGCGCCTTTAGAAAAGCGCCTTCTTTCAGTTTTATAATGCTTTTATGAATAACATTCTTAATAGCTTTTTTTTAAGCTTTGCGTTTCTTGGTTAATTAATAATTTTAGAGTGTTGAAATATCTTTTATGGGGAAAACCAATTTAATCATTATCAGCAAAACAGCTAAAATTGTCAGTTACGAATATAATAACTGTGGCAGAAATTGCACCACTTTGCGTTTTTAATTTTAATACGTTTTTGTATTTTCATTATTCAATTAACTTATCGCAGTCGTTTTGGAACTTTTAAGTGATATATTTATTCAATTAAATTATTCGTAATGTGAAAATAAAATTTGATGTAGTTAATTCAATGGGGCGTTTGAGAGTTCATTAAAAAAAATGAAACAAATTAAAAATAAAATAAATTTTGGCACTTATAGCAACAAGTTGAAAATGATTTCGCCAAGTTTATGCGTATTATTCCTCTAATTTATGACTGCATTGTTAAGTAATAAAATTATTATATAAACCAAAACAAAATATATGTAGTTTATTGAAAATAATCAGAGTTACTTTATTTTTATGATACATTAATTTTTATTATATAACAATATATAGTTTTTTTTTTTTTTTTTTTTTTTTTTTACTTTTGAAATATATGAAGTATTTTTACCAGAGAAAATCCGATTATGAGATTTTTGTATATCTACATTTTTTACAGTCTCTTGAATTTAATTTTGCTATTTTTACGGAGCATGTGAAAATATATATGTGTATATGAACACAATAGTGTATAGACGCTTTATTAAATTAAGCTTGAATTTGGTAGGTATATCATAGACTAGCAGACTACACCCGCTTCGCTGGTCACTATTTTTAAATGAATCACTATAATTAATGAATTCTCCAAATTTGTCTTATATTTATCATGTGGAAAAAAAAAAAAAAGAGAGAGAGAGAGAGAGAGAGAAATTTTGATTGGAAAAAATGTCACACCGGGTCTCACTGTCTTCGGCAGCGCAGGCAATTGTGCGCTGCGCGCATTTATGTTCGACACTCTTAATGAATCACTATATTATAGTAAGAGAAAAACATTAAAATAAAAAAAATCTTCTCTCATCGGTGGAATAATCGGCCCGGGCCTCAACTGCCTGCGGCAGCGTATACATGGGCGACTACTACCGCGCACGGCGCGCGGTATAGTGTGAATACCACAAGATTTTCTTCTACATTATCTCATACAAATTCATGCAATACAAATTATTTATTAAATTATTATTTTCGATAATGAATGCAGATGATTTTTATCTGAGAAAAGCATAACACTAAATGTTGAAAGAAAGTCAATTTTGTACCAACATCAGAAGAAATGCAATTAGTTTTCATAAAAATAAAAAATAAAAATCAATAATTTTGTTTTAAATTATTACAGATCTATGGTTCAACCATTCGTTTTAAATGTCTTTCGAAAGATATCTATGTTAAAAATTTATACTTCCTGGGGTACGTTCCTCTCAGGGAAGGAAGCAATGTTCCTACATGCACACACTTTTTTTCCTAGTTTACTACTACTATTATTAGTAATTCATATTAATTTTACAATCATGCAATAAAAATAACTCTCATTATGTACATTTATACGAAATTTTGTCCTATACTGTCATGATAAAAATTTTGAAAAAAAAAAAAAAATAATAATAATAATAATAATAATAAATAAATAAATAAATAAATAAAAGAGATGACAGGACCACCTGTCGAGCCATTGATCCCCAAATGTAATTAGTTTACACTTTAGGTCAAGGTCCAATTGAATGCCAAGTTTGGTTGAATTTCATTCATTGGTTCGTGAGATACAGCGTCCACAAAATTTGTGATACACGCGCACAGATAGACATTTTCTAAAAATAGTCAAATCGTGTTCTGGACATCTCAAAATCAAACCACGTAGATCCGTCGTAAACTGGAGTTCGAAGATTTTCAGGAATCCAATACACTCTTCTTATAAGTATAGAAGAGGGTAAAAACTAGGAAAACTAATCAAAAAATTTTCGAAGAAAACCTCTTTTTTTCCCAGTAGACCCGCGGATCAAAAACAAATGCATACCCAACCGCAAAGCTAGTAATACACAAGTATTCGATCCTATGCAGGATTCTAGTTAAAAGTATTATCACTTGGAAAGAGCTGCAGAAGCGAATTAAGGTTCAATTTAAGTAAAAGAAAGTTGTGATGTGGCAATTTAAAGCGTTAAATTTTTAAGAGGCAACTTGTTTTCATCTTCTGATTCCCCCCCCCCCCCAATCTACTAAAATATTAACATTTCAAACTAGTATGATGTGGCCATCACAACACTTTTTGCTATACAATTTTACACATATTAATCAGTACAAATTATTTATTAAAGAATTATTCATGAAAATAATTTTTCATGGTAAATGCAGACGATTTTTATCTTACAGAATCATGACAAGTTTACGTTAACATCAGAAGAAACGCGATTCTTTTTTTTTTTTGCTAAAAATGAAAAAAAATCCATAAATTTGTTTCGAATTATCGGAGATCTATAGTTCCAAAATTCGTTTGAAAGGCATTGATGAGATCTTTCGAAAGATACCTATATTGAAAATTTACACACACTGATTGGGGGAGGGGGGGGCGATCACAAACTTTTTTCATAATTTACTACTACTATTATCAATAATTCATATTAATTTTACAATCGCACGTAAAAAATAACCCTCATCATGTACATTTATGCGAAATTTTGTCCTATACTGCCATGCTAAAAATTTAGGAAAAATGGGATCACAGCGCCACCTGTTGAGCGATTGATCTCAGCATCAGTTTATGTCAGGGTCCAACTAAATACCAAGTTTGTTTAAATTTCGTTCATTGGTTCGTGAGATATAGCATCCACAAAATTTGCGATACGCACACAGAGACATACAGACATTTTCTGAAAACAGTGAAATCGTGTTCAGGGCATTCCAAAACGTGGAAATCCATCGAAAACCGGAGTTCGAAAATTTTCATGAATCCAATACTTTCTTTCTCTCTATATATAGAAGAAAGTAAAAATACCTTCTTATAAGGTTATATATGTGTTTTACAATCGGTTAGCTTTTAATTTAACTTTTTTTTTTTTTTTTTTTTTTTACAAAAATGTTTTCTATTAAAACAGAGAGGAGTATACTATTGATTTTTGTGTGTCTGCAGTTGGTGCCTTTGAAGCTCTCAGAAAAGATACTTTTCGATTATAAGTTTCAATTAGCAACTTTCTCAGTATAGTCTTGTAAAGAAAGAATTAATTGAGGTATTTTATTATTATTATTATTATTAAAAAAAAAAAAAAAAAAGAACAGAAATTAAAAACTTTCCGTGACCACGTATGCCATGAGGCTTACAAAATAAGCAAATAATACAAAAAGAATCAAAAGGAAACGGGTAAGAGAAAATATATAAATTGAAAGTTCAAGGCACAAACAAATATTTTAAAATAAGGTTTTTAACTAAAAAGTTTCCATTTAATTAATGGTTTATATTTTTATGATAAATTAGCTGTAGTAAGTATTTGAAGATGTCATCCTTATTTAGAGACCTTGTGCTGTTTTACTATGCAGTTCTTTACACGAAATTAATATTCAATATTAACTTACAACTTCATCTGAGAACTACTCAATAATGAATTCGTTTAATCACATTTATTTTTATTTATAAATTTATTTTGACTATAAAACTACATTTTTAAAAATTTACAAATGCAGTTAATATTTTATAATTTAATATTTCTCTAACGTGGGCCAATTAGATAAAATTTTGTCGAAACAATACAATAGTGATGTAAGGTGTTATCTGATTGGTCAACCAGACCCTAAATGTAAATTCGTCTGCTAGAGGCAAAACGATTATAAGCACTTTGGCTAGAGTTTCGGGTGCAAAAATTTAATCTAACACCCTTTAAATGTGTGAGGTCGAGACTATAGAATGTCACCACAGTTGGTTTGAAATTAAGCTGGTTCCAGCAAAGTATAAAGTTGGGACGGTTAAATCGCTTCGACGCCAGTGGCTCGGCGAAAGTTTTGGTCGGATTAGTTTTATGTTGACATGGTGCTGCAACGAACAAATTAAGTTGTGAGAGGTAGATGAATTGGAAGTGATTTTGAAAGCTTGATTGAAATGAAGAGAAAGGAAGAGTGTAGAAAGTAGTATAAGATGGAGATTGTTTTTGTAAAGGTGTGTGTGAAGAGGAGAGTAGGAGAGTAATGTTGATGATGATAGTTCTAGAGATGTGTTGCGTTCTAGAATAAAGTAAGATTCGAGTGAAGAATCTGTTGCGCCAAGGGAATCCTACCGACAGTTCTTGTGTAAGAATAGCTCAGTGGTCGACAGAGAGCAGTCGTCGACAATATTGGTATTGGTGAGATAAAATTACTTTTATGTTATGCTTTGTTGAAATTACCATTCGAAGTTAATTAAGAGTTAAAATTGAGTTAGCTCAACACCCGCCTTGATATTGAACGATAAATAAACTTTGTTATTTTGTATTTAACTTTGTCTCGAGCTCTGCTTATTATCTAATTAAGTTAATCTTTAAGATTGAGATTGAGGAAGGGAGATTATGACTGACACTAATTCCTCACAGATGTACATTTTTATAAAGAAATTGAAAAAATATTAACTTTTTATGTCAAAACATATGCACAAAATCTCACATTTAGAAGTATGTTTTGAAGAATTCAAAGCCAGCTTGGCTCGCATTTACTAGATGCTATTCGGTAGAAATTTGGTGGCGCAATCTATTATAGTTTTTTTTAGATTTTTCATTCATTATAAATACAATGAACATTATTTCTTTTTATTTTTTTATTTATATTGTAGATGTGGTAATTTAATTCCGTCAAATTTTAGGAAATAATTGATTTTTAATACAACAATGATTTAAATTATTTCTAAGAATTTTTAACTTAGCAGCGGAAAAAAATATTTTCTAAATTTGAAATTATAATGCAAATGTCAAAGATTTATATCTCTTCTATTAATAATAAAAAATAAAAATCCAGTGGTTTTATTTATAAGATTTTTCTGAAAATCATATTAGGTATGTATGTAGATACAGTCGGTAACAAAAGTGTCCGAACACTAGCAAAAATTCTTATGCAAAATAAGTACGCTTAATACAGTTTTGCTAAATAAATCCTTGTCGATTCATGTTCTTAGACTGACTAAGAACAGGATTCGACAAGGATTTATTTAACAAAACACTATTAAGTGTACTTTTTTTACATAAGAATTTTCGCTAGTGTTCGGACACTTTTGTTACCGACTGTACTATCATGCAGATGTTTTGCGCGGGAAAAGCTAGCGTATTAATAAATGTACAAATTGTTTCATAATTTACGCATTGCATGCCCTTCTTTGTTTTTGGTAAAAATGGGATTTTTTCTTTCGCTTATGCTCACATTCTTCGCTTTTTATTATTTATTTATTTATTGGGTAAATGCAACTAAAAAAATACACTGAAAAGGATGTTTTTCTAAATTATAGAAAACGATATTTTTTCTTTTAATATTCATTATTCCATGTTTTCAGTGTGTGGAACGCGACAGGAGGATTGCAGTAAATAATATAAAAAGTACAAAGAAAAGGGGGTTTATTTCATATTGTAATTTACCTATTGAAACAACAAAGTCACTTTATTCACTGAACGAGCAACAACAATAAACAAAAACTTCTATTAGTCTCAAACAGCTTCTTTGCACTTTCATTAATTTGACATATTACTCACTTGATAGAAAATCCGATTTCATTTATGGAGAAATTTTAGTTTATTATTCCCTTGTTTTATTTCTTTTGAAAGAAAGAAAGATAAAGAAAAAAAAAATCGAATTTGTCACTAAGATTTTTTTAGAACTTTCTTTTCGATCGATTATAATTATCCAAGAAATTTTTATCAATGGCTGTATGCTGTATGCGAAACTCATAATTATACGATGGTCGATTGCCAACGCCTTACTTTTAGGCTTCGAAATAACGGAACCAATCAATAATTTGAAAAAGCGATATTTTTTACGCCATTTATCTTATGTAATTTCGCACGAGGCTGTGAAAGCGGTTTAATGTACTGAATTTTCTCAATGTCTTTTATATCAGAACTTTCAACAAAATTAAGTGTGTGTGATTTCAAACAAGAAAATAAAAATCTTTGTATAAATTCCATAAAAGTAGATAAAAATAGATATTCGATTAAACTTTAATCAAACAAAATTTACTGCAAAATATTGAAATATCAAACATGTCTTAATTACCCTTTAACGTTCATTATACATATATTTTTTCAAAATTGCTAAATTATTTTCTAGGTACATAGCTGATCATAAATGTGTAAAAAGAAAAAAAAAATAGTATTTTTCTTTATTTATTTATTTCTCAGAATGAAAATTGATATTTTAGATGGCTTTTATGTAAAACTAAGTATATTTTAGCTTCTAAAAGTATATATTAAAATTAATAAAAAAAAATAACATTAATGAAATTATATAATCAAAACAAGTAGATACAAAATACTTATTAAATCGAAATTACTCAGTTATAAGAGGGACTATGTAAAGATATATGCCCACACGCACACTTGCTTGTAATATATAATATATTTACAGAGAGATTCATTCATATTACACAATCCAAGAAATTTATAAAATTTACTTAAAAAAAAAAAAAAAAAAAAAAATGTATATACAATAATAAAAATCTGGAGTGACTCCACTCGACTTTCCGAACATTGAGTAATTAACAGTTTTGTAGATAAAGTAAAAAAAAAGAGGAGTTGTTAAACAAACAAAAGAGAGAAAACCATAATAGAGTGTTTGCGTATTTTTCTGCATATATTACACGATGTTTTATTTAACGCTACTGAACTTTGAGCCCATAGATCATAATGATAAAGAATTTTTCGTTGTGTCCCTGTAAAAACCTATAAATGGTAGATTCACAAAAATGCTTATAGTTAGTGAAACAGTGATTTATAATGTTTAGATGATATCGCACTTTTAAAAATTTGGTCCCATAGGCCATAATGATAAAGAATTTTTCTTTGTGTTCCTGTAAAAAAACTGTAAGTGCTAAATTTACCAAAATCTATACAGTTGTTGCAACTGTGACCTATAACATGTGTACAAATTTTTTGCTCAGATTAATAAGGCATTTAGACACTATCACACTTTTAAAAATTTGGCCTCATAGGCCATAATGGTAAAGAATTTTTCTTTGTGCCCCTATAAAAACACTGTAAGTGCTAAATTCACCAAAATTTATACAGTTCGTGCAACTGTGGCCTATAACATGTGTACAAGTTTTTTGCTCAGATTAATAAAGCGTTTAGACGCTATCGCACTTTTAAAAATTTGGCCCCATAGGCCATAATGATAAAGAATATTTCCTGGTGTCCCTGTAAAAAAACTATAAGTGCTAGATTCACCAAAATCTATAGGGTTCGTACTATGGTGACTTACAATATACGTACCAACTTTTAGCTTATTCGAGCAAAGCGTTTAGACGCTAGCGTGTTCACTCACAGGTATACACACATACGTACATCATCGTAAAAATAGTGGAAACGGACTCAGGAGACCTCGAAACGTATAGAAACATCAAAATCTCAAATTTGGATTTTTGACATGATTACAATACTTTCCGCACTATAGTGTTCGGAAAATAAAAATTATAAATCGCTACTTTATTATGAATCAAAGACTGTATGCGAAAATTATGGTATTATAAATTGAATTGCCTTTCAGTCCCTATGGAACTTTTCACTCTTTTTCAGACAGAATTCAACAGACTTTTCTAAAACATATATTTATTTTTATAAAAAATTCAAAGCTATAATTTGTAATTTAGAAGCATAGCAGTAAGTCTATTATATATAAATAAATATAATAGATAGATAGATAGATAATCAGAACGTAAAGTAGAAATATAAAGATTATTAAATATTATCAGTACGTACAGTTGGAATTTAAAGATGATTAAATAATTATGAGTATACAAACAATTAATATGATCAAAATCAAAGACCACCCAAATCAAACCAAAAATGAAATAAAGTCAAAGCAAAATGAATTAAAACAAATTGGAATAAGATAACGGTATATTTGCATTCTAACTTTATCAAGGGCCTGGTAGAATACAAACATGCTAAGTGAATGTTTTTCTGTTACAAAGATAGCAAAAGCTAAGAATTTCTTTGTATCAAGGCCCAAAACATTCATTGGAGCTAAAATAAGAACAAAACTATATTAAAATAAACTCACCACAACATGTGAGAAACCAAAAAATTAATTAAAAAAATTATGAATGAAAAAACACCAATAACATTTTGTAATTATGCTTCAATAATCACAAATAATATAATCAAGAAATAAGCAACGGAAATATGGAAGAAATAAGTGTGTCACATGTAAAATTTAAGAACCAGATAGCCGTTAAAAGTACAGTTAATTTCAGTGTAATAATGGCAAGGAATCATGGAGTAAATAAAGAGATGTCACAAAACAATTCAAATTAAGAATCCTCAATTTAGGATTCAGAATTTCAGAATAGTAATTTGAATAGTGCTGCCATCTGCAATTGTAATATGAAAATAATTTTTTTTTTAATTATGAAGGCATTATAAATTTATTTATGTTGAAAGACCATTGGGATAATCATACTAAACTAACAATATAACAACACCTGATTTAAATTGAAGCATTTCAATTTCTAGGCTTAAGTTAAAAGTTATTTTGAATAAAAATCTATCTATTTATTTATTTTTATTTATTTTTTTTTTTTTTTAATTAAGCGTTTGGGGTAACCATTAATAAATGCTAAATTTCTAAAAAATCGAAATTGCATGTTTTTATAATTATCAGACACTAAATGTTTCATTCGTAGATTAAAATTAAGAAGAATATTAACAAAAACAGATTTATGTAAACATGTTTTAAAATCAGTAAGAAAATTTACTTGAAAGGGGAAATCTTTGTGTTTATCATACAAGTCAAATTCCAATTGGCTATTATGATTAAGAATAATTTTTAAATCTAATAAATTAATTACATTAGAATTCAAATCAGTGCTACTAAGGGATATATTTTCAGGATAATCAGCAGGTAAATCTTGGTTTGTGTTATGTTTATCCAAATTTAATATAATTATATCATCAATATATCTTAGTAATCTAAAATTAGTACATTCAATGTCTCGCTTATAATAATATAAATATAGATCAGCTAATATACTAGATACAATACCACTTTGTGGCAACCCTAAACGTTGTTTATATAAAGAATTATTGAATAAAATATGGTTATGATATAGGATAAACTTAGAGTTTTAAAAGCTGAAGGAGGTATGTTATTATTTAGATGTAGAAACTGCAGATTTTCAACAAAAAGTTTATAATGTCAAACATATCTTTAATAACTATATTATTAAAAAGGTCGTTGAAATCAAAAGTTTTAATACCAGTAATATTAGTAATATTTTTGATTTATTTTGAGTTGAAAACTATTTTTTATACAAAAATTATTCTTATTTAATACAATTTAACTATTTAATTTTTTAAGTATGTTTAACGACATAATATTTGCATTATAAGAATAGGAGTTACAGGCAACAGTACCTGTACGAAATTTGATAGGATTTTTATGAAATTTAGGAATTACAACTAAATAAGGATAATTAAAGTTATTACTCTTAGTATTTATTAATTTTTAATAATTAAAAATATGCCTATTTTTAATTTCTATATTATCAGTAATTTTAACAAAAATATTACTAGTATCCATAGTATCAAAAAGAAGTTACTTTTTGCAAATAATTACATAGTTATTAGCCGCCTTGTCAACATAAGTAATAATGAATTTAGATTGTAAATCTAGAATTGCTGAATTAATTTCTTTGAAATTATAGTACTTGATATTTGAAAGATGGGACATATTATAGACTAAATCATGTTTAAATTGATCAAGTAACTTAAATTTCCACTCATTAAAAAATTACACAGGTTTATTATAATCAATAGCGATTTTGTATATAAAGAGATCTAATTACAAATTAAATTGAGTAATGATATCAATAAATTTGTATTTTGAAGGCATACGAAATTTAGTACCATACTTCATCAAAGATCTTAAAGTAAGATTTTCCACAATATTGATATCTCCAGTAATATGACCATGAGATTGATCGAAAAAAGATCTATATTTGGAATCAGAACAATAACACGGAAGCTGTTCATTAGAAGTAAGAAATTTAGCAAATTTATTATAGTTAAATATTTTTCTACTTAAAGTAATATAGTATTTAAAAGTTTTATGAATATCAAAATTTTTTATAGAAAAAGGTCTGGAAGGATCATTAAAGATATTGTGAAAATGAAGTTTGTTAAAAACAGGATGAGAAAAATTTATTACCAACAGAGAGTTATTTATTTTTTTACAAGGTTTTAAGTCAAGTTTAATATTAAAAAACTCAGCCCTGCAGGTAAAATATAAAAAAATATGCCATTAAAATGTGATTCAAAGGAATGAGATTGGAAAACTTTAAAATATTGAAAAAGAGACTTCTTTTTTATTCCAAATGTAAAATTACGAATGTCTTTCCAATTAGAAGACAGAAGAAAAAGATTTTCTAAAGATTTTATATCATATAAGATTGATGAATTGCCCAGAAGTTGGGAAGAAGACCGAGAAGAACCCCTAGAAGTTCTAGTAGACTTTTTAAATAAAGAGTGATTTAATGCTGCATATATATTTTTGCAAAAATCAATTTTTGAAACCTTGGAATAAACAACATATTGTTTATTACAGACATGGGAATTAAGACCAAAAGGATAAATTGTATTCAAAGATTTAATACATTGTGATTCAAGTAAGAGACATTCATTCAAATTCTTCTTAAAATTAAGAATTTATATATATATATATATATATATATATATATATATATATATATATATATATATATATATATATATATATATATATAATTTTTTAAAACGTAGTAAAAGCCGAGTAACAGAAGATTTAAGACCCCTGAAACCACATAGACCAATAAGAATAAAATTTAACCAAATAAAATTTACCTGTGAAGACTTTTTGCTAATTATTGAAACAATTAATTTTTATTTTTGATTATTGAAACAATTAATTTTACTTATTGAATTATTGATTTATTTATTTAATTTATTTTAACATCAAATTTACCTTAGTATTATTCCTAGATAGTTAGTTGCAATTAAAATAATGTTGTCGTTACGATAAATCGAGATGAAACCAAAAACAGAAGAAGCAAACAAACCAAGAGAAAATAAACTCACGATGACAATTAAAACATTTATCTTGAAAAATTATTTTTGAATTAAGAAAAGCTCAGAACGGATATATTTTTTTTTCAAGGGAGACTTTTCTCCGTTGAGCACTAGGGTGCCTCGAAAATTTTGCTAATGCACAGACAGGCATTTTCTGAAAATGCTCAAATTGTATTCATGACATCTATAAATGTGTAAATCTATAGAAAAACGGAATTTAAAATTTTTACGAATCTAACATATTATTCTTCTATACACAAAAATTTTGAATGTTTCCCTTTGGCTTTCCGAACTTTAGTAATCAATTATTTTTTAAATAAATTTAAATGAAAGAAGTCGTTAAAAAATGAGAGAGAAAATCATAATATGTGTTTGAGTATTTCTCCAAAGCTTTACGTCGTTCAATGGATCGTAATAAATCCAAATTATTTTGTGCGTCCCTGCAAAAGAACTGTAAGTCATATATTCAACAAAATTTATACAGTTTGTGCGATAGGGACTTATAACATACCCACACTGTTAAAAATTTCTGTAAATTTAATGTAAATATTTATCCAGAGTCTCTGTAAATTTACAGTAGTTCTTAGTTAAAAGTGAATAATCGAGATTCTCAATCTTTACTCTGTATTTTTAACTAATTTTATTAAAATTAAAAATGACTGTTTCTACTTTAGAAAAAGCATTCTATGTCCGAAATATATTCTCAACTATAACTAATTAAATTAATATTAGTTATTAAAAGGAATGTATAAAGTAAGTTTTTTAACATCTTCGTTTATTTTTCTCTATAATTTTACGTGAGACTTAAGATGATAGATTACACAGAGTTTTCTGTTGAAATTTTTAACAGTGCACCGACTTTCATTCAATCAAAAAAGCATTTAGACGTTATCGTGTTTACCAGCACACATGTACATACATATAGATACATCATCATAAAAATAGCAATAATGAACTCAGGAGACCTCAAAATGTATAGATACACTAAAATATAGTTGAATTGTTTCATTATTACAATACTTCCCTTACATAACGTTTGTTCGGAAAGTAAAAAACAAATGAAAACCGTTTCCTGCGATGGAATATTATCGTCGGTTCATAGATATTATATTCTATTTCAAATATAGCTCAGCAAAGATTATAAATTATCATGTCGTTTATTTCAGGGGTTTCTACATTTTTTTTTTTTTTTTTCAATTTAGTTATAAAGTTTTTATGATTTATGTTTCCTGTCGATCGCTCAATATACATTTCACGCTCAGATTTCCGTAGATATATTCCTTATCAACACAAAATATAAATGTACTACTATTAATATTATAACATATTCCCTTATAAAATCAGATAGATATACACCAATCGCTAAAAATGTAATTTTTGGATTTAAGAGGCTTTAAAAAAGTAAACATAACAAAAATTCGACTTCGAAAAATCGAGAAAAAAATCAATGTACCTTTTCTACAATATAACTACGATTGAAAATTTTTCAATCCAAATGGGTGAGCGATATCTATGGATAACAGAAAATAAAAATGTGCTTGTTTAAAAATGCACAACCGAAATGAAAACTTCTATAATGTTATTGTGGTGCGTATAACGCATTTTAAAAGGTATTTGATTACTTTCACCCTACAGTGCAGTAAAATTTGATAATTAAAAAAATAGTAATAATAACACAACTGAAAATGCATTTTCAAGCATTTCCACTGATAGCCTCTAATGTATCTGAATTTTTTTGTGTATCTCTGCATATAAAGTATTAATATTCTTCTAGATTTAAAAAATCTCTTTTTGAGCCTTAGATATTAATTTGCTCGGAAATGATCAAGCTCACGGGTTCTTTTGCATAAATAAGCTTTAAGTTAAAATGCGTAAATAATTTTGGCAAAGGATCGGATGAGCTCATTTTGAAGGAAAAGATTTGTGGAACTCGCCTAATGAATATTTTATTTGAATAAATGTCACGATTCCATTACGCTTTCAGATAAATTGTAAAAGTAGGGAAATTACTATAGTTGTTACTATTTGTCTATTAATAATTAAATAATACAATCCTTATAAAATTATATTTATTAAATACACACACACACACACATATATATATATATATAATCTCTTCTTATGCCATAAACTATTAAATTAATGACTACTAGCAAACCCGTGCGAAATATTCGCATTTTATTTCTTTTCTGATTTACCTTTAAAATTTGAAACTCATAAATGTTATACCAATTTCCCCTCCTAATTAAAATTTTAATTTTCCAGAAGCCAAATTATTAATAAAACCAAATTAATATTGTACAATAGTGAAACCAAAATCATTCAAAGAAAGGTTTCCAAATAAAATTCATGGTTCACGACCTAATTTTCATACTTCCACAGGCAGTACAATTTTAATATAGGACTCCCACGACGCCTTTTAAATTTTTGTCGTCATGTTGGCGATAACTTTTTATTATTATTTTTTTTTTAATAAATAAATAAATAAAATAAAATGAAATAAAATAATTCCTATTTTGATTATATTTTTTTATGATTGTGTTTCTTAGTCAATTTATGACACAAAAGTTCATATTCTGCATATATCTTTAAAATATTGCTAGGTTTCAAATGACGCTTGCAAAGATTCTGAAGAAACAACTGTTAAAAATACATTTTTTTCGTAAAATAATCTCATCAGACAAATGTCGTCATTTTTTCTTATTAGTCCATTAAGCTAAGTTCGCGTGCTTAAATATTGTTCATGTATAAATATTATTTTTTTTTATCCTCGCGTATCGTATCGTTTCGACAAAAAATAATTGAAACTGGTCCACGTTAGCGAAATATTATATAGGCACTTATTAGGCCTTTACCAGAATTATCATGTATAAGCAAGCTTAATTTTTCATAAAGTTTTATTTTAGGGGTTTACTTTTTTATTCACGGGGAAATATGTAAATACGTTTTTAAGTCAATAAATAAATAAATAGAATAAAATAAAATTCATTCATTCATTCATTCACTGGTTTTATTTCATAAATAAACGTGACTCTAAACATAAAGTTATTTTAGGAAAGGATCAGGTGAATTCACTCGCGCCTAAAGAAGTTTTTATTTCAAAAAATTCCCAGGTTGTGCGTTTAACAAAAAAAAAAAAAAAAATCTTTTAAACTTTTGTACAAACTGTTAATATACTAATTACATCAAAAATATATATTGAAAAAGATTATAACTTTAATTTTACCGAAAGATTTTTGCACAAACAAAATCAATATTTTATAAACTTTTATTTCAATTTTGTTATTCACGAGCAAATAAATATGTTAAAAAATACATAAATATAAGGGTCGGATGAATTCACTCTGAAGGAAGGACTGTATTGGTGCGTCTGAAGAAGTTTTCACTTCAGAAACCTGATTGTCGCATTTTGGAAGCCTAAAACGTGTAATTACAACAAAAACTCGCTTCCGAAAATCTGTCCCCCAAACAATGCTTTCCTTACCATGTACGAGTAAGAAAAAGTAAAATGTTATTTTTTGCAGAAACTGAGGCATAATTTGTTAAAAGATTTGAACCTTACGGAAAACAAGAAAATATAAAATGAAGTAAAAAAAAAAAAAAAAAAAATCTTTCTTTTTCTGCATATGGCATTTCTTCATCTTTGATGACACCACTTACGCAATAATTTCAATTCCCATTTGGCTCATAATTTGCTACGACAAAGTATTTATGAGCGCAGTCGAAAAGAATTGCCAATTTAAAAGCAAGAATTTATGGGGTTTTTTGAACCTCCGACAGATCATGTCAAAAACCATCATTACCTAAGGGAATTAAATTCATGAAGCGATATTATCCAGTATAACTGAATGTGGGAGAAGTTTAAATGACCCCATATAAAATTCAATATAAGTAAAAATAAATGTATTTTATAGCTCAGCCAGAATTGGTTCAATAATTTACGAATATATAGAAAAGTCAGCTTTTGTTATAAATGTTATGATATTTTCTTTTCCTTTTTATCACTATGCCTTTTTAATAAAGTTTAACGGTATTTTTGAATTCAGTTCGCCTGTCCAGACTCTTGTTTTAGAAAATCTCCTTAGAATGTTTTGAAATTAATATATAAAATTCACTGTAGTATGCATCTTATTAAAAATAGTATAAATGGCATTATTCGCAAGGACTCGAAAAAAAAAAAAAAAATAAATAAATAAATAAATAAATAAATAAAATAAAATAAATAAATAAATAAATAAAATAAATAATAAATAAATAAATAAATAAAAAGGAACGATACATTGCTGTTTATGAGAAGCATTTCTTTAAAAGCATATTTGATTATGCACAAAATCTAATGAAATTGGATGCCATACATTACGCATTTGCACAAAATCGCATCTCCGAAATAATTCTGAATCATTAGTACTAATGATTCGTTTACGTGGTCTCACAAATACATTCAGACTTATTATTATGGAATAAAAATGGAATTTTCAGTTGTGCTCCAGATACTCCCCCCCACCCCCCTTACTGCACTAAATTATTTGTAGATTATGTAGTGCGTATGCAGTTTTATACTACATAGAGTAGGGTGCCCCTTAAATGAGGAAAATTTATTTATTTTTATTTATTTATTTATTTTTTAATCCGGCATGCATACCCGCTAACTTTTTTTTCTATTTGACCCTAAACACTTTTTAGCAAAATCCTAATATAGATATTAGGATTTTCACGTCAATTCGGCACGTGTTAACATTATCATAGAAGCTGATGTTTTGCTAAAAAGTGTTTAGGGTCAAATAGGAAAAAAAAAAAAAAAAAAAAAAAAAAAACAGTGTATGCGTATCGGATTTCAAAAAAGAAAAGAAACAAAAACAAAATTTCCCTCCAATTTAAGGGACACCCTAATATACAGGGGTTAATTTATTATTTACTAGCAGGCTACGCCCGCTTCGCTGGTCACTATATTTAAATGATTTTTCAAAAGAATTGGATCAGTATTTATTTTTTACATCACATTATAAATAAAAATTGAAAAAGTTACATCGAAATTATTGCTCCAAATATCGCTTCAGGTACCCGCTGCCTACAGCAGATCTTTTTCCGCCCGCACTGCATCGGGTCAAGTTCCCACTACCTGCAGAAAGATCTTTCCTGGGTACTTCAATATGGGTATTTTTCGACGATAGGTGGATCTGTTATCATTTACCCTAACAGCACAGTTAGGCTTAACTTATCCACAGTACATCTTAAGGACGTTTCTGGGATGCCTTTTCATCCAGAAGACATCTTGAAGATATCCTGGGGAAGCGATGTGCTGTCTGGGTAAGAACTACGATTTTAAACATGACTGTATCTCAGCATCTATTAAATATTTTAGTTTTTGAATCATGTAATTTATAACCCCTGCTATATACACTATATTACGATTCCCACACAGGCATTTACATCCATAAGACATCTATAAACATGTATAAAAGTTAAAAAATGATCCATTAAACATCTATAAATATCCTACAAATATCTATTAGCACGACAAATGTCACTCTTTTTTACATCCATTAGATGTCTGTTACATATCCGATAAATCTCCAAATATCCAATAATTGGACTTATTAGGTCTAATAAATATTGAAAATATCTAAATCTGTTTTTGATCTGCCATGTTACATCTATTAGACATCGAAAAAGGCACATCTAAATTTCGTCTATGTTTAAACATCTAATAGATATCTATAATTAGTACAGGATATCTCGGACTTTTAATGGACATTCTTAAGGTATTTTGTATTTTTTATGGATCATTAGATGCAATTTAGATGTCTAATGGATATCAGTGGCTGTATGGGTTTGGTTCCGATCAATATAATAAAATAAAATAAAAAGTAGAATTAAAAATAAAATAAAAAGTAGGAAAAAGGAATTAAATACATAATAAAATCTTTTTTGTAAAAAAATAGAACCGACTCCAAAAAGCAACTACTATTTAAACAATAAAAAAAAAAAAAAAAAATGGTATAAAATGAAACTGCAAATTGCGCCTAAAAGTATAAAATAATTTCCTTCGCCAAACAACCTATAACACTACAATTAATCATAACTTTTGAAGTCGGCGCAAAATTAAATAAAATTTAAGTAGTTTTTAAATGTTTGTTTTTAGGTCGGTAGCAACAAATGCTGCCGTCTCGAATGATCCATTTTCATGTTTCCTTTATTACTTTATCATTGTATACAATTGGTCCATTGGTAGCATCAGCATCTACACAGAACAGTGAACATTCTTCCCAATGCGGTAGTTATGTTTCTACGAAGTTAGAGTTTCCTTTGCAAATTTGGTATAACTTTGATAACTATCATTCTTGGTGGCTTTCGGATTTGACGATCAAAACGTAATGCAAAAATATACACGCAAGATGCATATTTTCATAGTATATATTGTACGAAATATTCTTTCATATTCTTGATTACTCTCTTAATATACCTTATCAAAATTATCATGATATCCCAAAGAAATTAAATATGTTTGCCAGATAATTTTGCGAATTTTCTTTCCAGCATCTTCGTCAACTTTTGCTGCTTACGAAATCTGATTTGTTTTCTTGAATCAAAGTAGTTTTCGTGACAATGTGAGATGTGTATTTTGAATACGATTTGATTTTTGAATTGAATAAAGGTATCAATTTTTATTTAATTTTGCGCCGACTTCAAAAGTTATGACTAATTGTAGTGTTATAGGTTGTTTGGCGAAGGAAATTATTTTATACTTTTAGGCGCAATTTGCAGTTTCATTTTATACCATTTTTTTTTTTTTTATTGTTTAAATAGTAGTTGCTTTTTGGAGTCGGTTCTATTTTTTTACAAAAAAGATTTTATTTTTCTCTTTTCAGTGAAAACTTATTTATATAGCAGAACATCAGAAGACGTTCGACAGCAGTTTCACAAATCACAACTTCCAAGAAAAGAGGCATAACTCAAAAAATGGTTTATGTTACTGAAAAATACATGAAATGCACACAACGTGAACAAAAAAGTTACATCTCCATCTAGAAAGTTATCCACTCGAGACGCAGTTTTGCCAGTTTTATTCTAATCAAATTATTTTTAAATTTATTTTTCTCAAATGCTGCATTTTTAAGTTGTTTCACTTTTCTTGCCTTTATCGGATATGAGCAAAACACTATCTATTGAATGAACCTACGTTAAATTAAAAAGTCTTTAGAAATGTAAAGAACGGATACGCTGTATTCGTAACGAAAAATAATGTTAGGCATATATATTGAACTCTAGAGTGAATACGTGTTACCCGCTGCGCTGGAGATTGCGCAGCGTAAAGTTCAAACAAAGAGCAAAATATGCATTGCAGCTGACGGACAGAAGTTTCAACATCGATAATTACATACTGCTTTTACCAGTGTAGCTGCATGCGTTCAGCAGTTAGAGTGAGAACAGACTTTTGTGACTATCCTGTAATTTGTTTATATCTTATGAAATCACAATGAAACCTATTTCAGGCCAAGATCATTACGACAACAAAAAAAGTATTAAAATTAAATCATCTCTTTCGAAGTTATAAGCTGAGAAATTTCAACAACAACAACGAGAACATGGTTTGTATTGAGAACCTCTTCCTTTATGAAGTCGGTTTAAAACGTCTATGCGTTAATCGATGTGACTGCTTACAACAACCATACTTTGAATTTCACATAGCATAAATGTCACCTGCTACGCTACAACATATGCAATGTCGTTCAAGTGTGCACAAAATAGGAAATTGTGAACAAACAAATGCACGTTTTAGGTGTTCTGTTTTTAGCATTAATGTCTAAACTACCTTTTCGTACTAAATCGATAATGGTCTGCAATTCTATAATTTACTTTTTTCCTCTGTCTTGAACCGTTTCCGAGATAGGAACGCTAAATACACTGTTTACCTACAGGTGGCGCTGTAGGCGGTTGAATCGCGCAGCACATATCCACTTTACTATACCTACATAACAATTTTATGATTATAGCTGCAGCTGTTCAGCAGTTAAAAGAGTCTGACCTATTTCAGACCAAGAACTTTCCAATAAAACAAAAACATACGCTTTGAACTTTTTGAAGTCGGTTAATTAGAACATCTCTTCGAAGTTATAAGCTTACAAACACCAACAACAACACATAGCTCGAATTTAGAACACCCTCAACAGTCTCCTCTCTGAAGTCGGTTGAAAACGACTTTGCGCTAATCGATGCGACCACTTACAGTAACAGTACTTTGAACCACAGAGTATACGTGTCATTCGCTACGCTGCAAAGTGTGCAACGTAGTTCAAGTGTGCACAGTTTAGGAAATTGCGAACAATCAACTGCACGTTTTAAGCGTTTTATTTTTAGCAATAATATCTAAAAACTGTCTTTTCGTAGTAAATCGATGTTGCTCTACAACTTCGTAATTAACTTTTCTCCCATCTTGAACCGTTTTTGGGATAGGAGCGCTAATTCCGCTGTTTTTCACCAGATGACGCTTTACTTTCATTAGCTTGTAAATATATTAGAATGGGACCTACTTCAGACCAAAATCTTTACAACAAAACAAAAAGTATCAAGTAACCGTATTTTGAACTATATAGCGTATGTCTCACCAGCTACGCTACAACGTGTGCAATGTAGCTCAAGCGTGCATAGTGTAAGAAATTGCGAACAAACAAATGCACATTTTTAGCATTGTATTTTTAGCATCAATGTCTAAACTATCTTTTCGTACTAAATCGATGATGCTCTGCAATTTTATAATTCAACCCCCCCCCCCCATGTCTTGAACCGTTTCCGAGATAGGAACGCTAGCATGAATGTCTAAACTATCTTTTTGTACTTAATCTTTGATACTTTTCAACTTTGTAATTCACTTTTTTCTCTAGAACTGTTTTCAAGATAGGAAAACTATCTCCGCTATTTTCCACCAGGTGGCGCTGCAAGCGGTTTAACCTTGTACTGCGTGGCGACTTTGCTATACTTACATACCATTTTTATTACTATAGCTGCAGCCGTTTAGCAGTTAAAACAGTTGGGACTGATTTTTTGGGCTCCCTGTATTCTCTTTAGAACGTAAAGATATTACAATGGGACCTATTTCAGACCATGACCTTTTCAACAAAACAAAAAGTATCAAAATCGGAGCATCCGTTCAGAAGTTATGAGCTAACAAACATAAAAAAAACATACGGTTTGAATTGAGAACCTTCCTTCTTTTTTGAAGTCGGATAAAAACAAATAAATTTTAATCAGTTTAATCCTTTCTACTATATACTACCATATTTTTCCGATAAATACTATAAATAAATAAATTAAAAAACAATCTTTTAAAGGAATTAATTAAAATAATCTGGTGTGTCACTCACACAACTTCCTCTTACCCTGAAATTTAATACAATAAATACAGGTTGGCGATTAAGAGGTAAGATAACTAGTACTGTTATGTAAACCTATGTAAAAACAATCGAAACTTCGGAAGAGTTTTATATGATAATTAGTTCTGTGTGAGGCGGTCCCTCAACCCTCTGTTTCAGTGCATTTATATAGAATTTAAATCTGTTATTAAAATTAAGAGTTCACTAAAAATTATTCAGACAACTTTCAAACGCAACATTACTTGAAACTTATGAGTATTGATCAAATTTTTCCAGCAACAAACTTATATTAATTTGAAAATACAACTTTTGGATCTACTGAAATTATTCGTTTTTAAATTACTCTAAGAGACACTGACAAAGATCAAACGTTAAAAAACTTGACTTCGGTAATTAGGAAGCCTCAAAACGTGTAAATATACAAAAAGCAAGCGATGAATATTTAGGTTAAAAACATACATTATTTACCATATCTTTATAAGGAATTCATTTCAATTCCTGAACAACTTTCATGGACATGGTAAAATATTATAGTAAATCACTTCCAGTAACAATAAAAAAGAATGTTATCGCTTAAATATTTGCAGCCCTGTGTATCTTTTGAAGATCATGTACAGACCACATGGTGCACTTAAATGTAATCCTATAATAATAATACACGGCACAACCTGAAGTACACTTCCACCAATTTTCAACTATTGTCGCACTATTATCTAGTTGTTTTGTGTAGCCTTGTAAATGAACAGTGAATGATTTCTTTACCATATTTTACATGAGGCATGTTTTTACGCATATAAAAATATATATTTATTTCATTTGGGTTAGTGCAGTCTATAGATGTTAAACTTTACTTACCTGCAATTTCCGCCATAGACGTAATTTATTTGAATTCTCTTGGGTGTCCCTGTACACGAACTATTTGCTTCATCTCAACGAAAAGCTTAGTGGAGCATCCCTATATCATACACATTTAGAATACTAAGTTTGGACTTTCTGCTGCTATTTGTTCTTGAGATATGTTGATAACAGACAAACACACAGACAGACACATACATGCACAGACAGACACACACACAAACCAACCTCTAAAAACATGATTTTCGGATTCAGGTAACCTCAAAACGTGTAAATATAACAAAAACTCACTCTTGAAAATTTGACCCAAAAACAATACTCTCTCTCTACCTTATGAGTAAGAGAAAGTAAAAATGAAAAATAATAAGTTGTTATACGATAAAAATTTTGCATAAATATAACTGTTATAAATACGTTTTTAAATTTAAAATTTAAAATATTTAATTTTTACTTTCTCTTACCGTAAGGTAGAGAAAGTATTGTTTTTGGGTCAAATTTTCGAAAGCGAGTTTTTGTTATATTTACATGTTTTGAGGCCCTTGAAAATCATATTTTTAGCGGTTGGTCTCTCTGTGTGTGTGTGTGTGTGTGTTTGTTATCACCATATCTCAAGGACAAATGATAGCAGAAAGTCCAAACTTGGTATTCTAAATGTGTATGATGTAGGGATGCTACACTAAGCTTTTCGTTGAGATGAAGCAAATGGTTCGTGTACAGGGGCACCCAAGAGAATTGAAATACATTACGTCTATGGGGAAAATTGCAGGTAATTAGAGTTTAACATCTATATATAGACTGCACTAAACCAAATGAAACGAATATATATATATTTTATATACGTAAAAACATGTTTCGTGTAGAATATGGTATAGAAATCATTCACTGTTCGTTTACAGGGCTACACAAAATGACTAGATTATAGTACGACAATACTTGAAAACTGATGGAAGTGTACTTCAGGTTGTGCCGTGTGTTATTAATATAGAATTATATTTATTAAAAACCATGTGGTCTGTACATAATCTTCAAAAGATATACAGGGCTACAAAAATATTTAAGCGATAACAATCTTTATGGTTATTAGTGGATAGTCTTTACAATACTATTTTACCATTTCCAGGAAAGCTGTTCAGGAATCAAAATCAATTCCTCATATCCATATGGCAAATAATGTATTTTTTTAAGCTAAATATTCATCGCTTGGTTTTTTGTACATTTAGACGTTTTGAGGCTTCTTAAATACCGAAGTCATGTTTTTAACGTTTGACCTTTGTCTGTGTCTGTTAGAATAAATTAAAAACAAATAATTTCAGGCGATCCAAATGTTGTATTTTGAAGTTAATGTGCTTGTTACTAGAAAGGTTTGATCAAGATTGATAAGTTTTAAGGAATGTTGGTGTGAAAGTTGTCTCAATAATTTTAAATGAACTTTTGAGTTTAATAACAGATTCGAATTCTATATAAATGTAGGTACAGTAGTGCACACAGAATTACTTGTCAAATAAAGCTACTCTGAAGCCTAATTTGAATTGTTTTAATTTAGGTTTGCATAAGAGTACTCGTTATCTTACCCCTTAATCTCCAATCTGTACTTATATATTAAATTTCAGGGTAAGAGAAAGTCGTGTGAGTGACACACCAGATTATTTCAACTGAATTCCCATTTTATTTTCAATAAATATAATAAATTAAAATCAGAAAAAAAGGTTACACCTTCAATTGAATGTATTAAATGAAAAATAAATAGCGTAATAGCAATTGCTAAGATATGCAGACGATTACAATGAAAGAATAAATCTATGAAAAATGAAATATAGAAGTCAATATTTAAAAAAATAAATAAATAAATAATATAAAAATTCAAATTCGAAATTCGAAAAAATCTCGATGAGGTGCACACTTCAGGGTCCCACGTACCCACCTGCCAAGTTTCGTAGCTCTCCGATCGGTAGTGTGAGCACCAGAGCGCAGAAAGACACACACACACATACACAGACGCTTCTTTCTATTTATACAGAAGATCAGGAAAACAGGAAGGAATATCATGAGATATTAGATTAAAATTCATAATGATTGATTGATGGCGAAATATTTCTACCATATATATTGTCAATACGCAATGCTCATTTTAACATTCACAGAAATTACAGCTTATTTAAAAGTCTATGCAGGCAATTCATTTTTTAAATTTCAAAAGTGCTAGGATTAAATATTTCAGCTGCCTTTTCAAAGAGAATATTATTTCTCCTTGGATGCAATCTAATTTTAATATCCTATATGTATTGGACTGTAGATACAGTAGACTCTTGATTATCTGCGACAATGAATTATATATTTTGCTAGATATTTCGTTTTTACTTTTAATTTTCTATAAAATTTAATTGTATACCTAATTGTGTAAATTATTATTTTTTAAATCTATCGCAATTTATGGTTAGTAAAAAAGCCAAGGAAAATGAAGATCATGGATAATCCGCCCACAGATAGTCGGGAGTTTGCTAAATCTTTAAAGAATAAATCATAAAAAGGTATAAAGGTATAATCTGCTGTTGTAACTATAAGCATTGGACTTCAGGTGCGGAAAAATAAATAAATGAACTACTGTATTGTGGCCATCACAAAACTTCCTTCTATGTCATTTTATATAAGAGCAGCACCAATCAATTAACATGTACAAAAATTTAATCAACATAGTTTCTTACTATGAATGTTTTACATATGCAGTTTTGGTGTACATTTAGCCAAAAGATGTTGAGATATAGCGATATGGAAAATAGCAGAAGTTTAGTAACAGCAGCGTCACCCAACTTAATGCAGAATTTTCTTTCATAATGGTCCTCTTACATATCAAGTTTTGGTAAATTATTCTCTATAGATGCTGAGATATAGCCTGAGATATGGGGGGGGGGATTACAACATAGCAGCGTTACTTGTTGAGAGACATGCACCAAAAATTGCTGAGGCATAATTTATGTACCGATGCAAATATAATTTTTTATAAAATTCTGTTTATTTGTTCGTGATCTAGAGCGAAAAAAAAAAAAAAAAAAATCGTCACGTACAGATAGACGGGTTTTTTCTAAAAATGCTCAAATCCTGTTCAGGATATCTCAAATCGTTTAAATCCATCAAAAATAAGAAATAAATTATTTTTACGAATTCAATATTTTTTTTTCTTTGAATATATTAGAATCTTGAATAATTTCTCGTTTTTTTTTCTTTTTTTTTTTTTTTTTTTGTTGTTGTTGTTTGTTTACGGCGTCCAATGTCCTTGCTTCTGGATAATTTTTAATGCTTTCAAACCTCTGGAAACTGTTGTTCCATCTACTCGTAATGATTTTACAAGTACAGCTAGCTTCTAACATGGATTTTCATTCAGTAATTCCTCCAATTCTTCGTCTTCAAACTTTTTCGGTGCGCCAGAGCGTTCTTTATCTTGGCGAGCAAAATCATTATTTTTGAAGCGTTCAAATCGAAACCAGTCTCAGCGTGTCGTTTCTGACAGAGCATGCTCATCGTAAGTCTCAACAAGATTTCTGTGTGCTTCAGCTGCAGATTTCTTTTGAATAAATAGTGCAATAAAATTCCCGCAAATAATCTTTTCTTTGCACAAAACTCGACATTTTTAGAACTAAGGAAATAAAATAATAATTAAAAAAAAAGAAAAAAAAAAAGTTCTTTACACTGTGCCGAGTTAACATACACTAAAGTTCAAGTTTCCTGACAGTAGATGCGTTAGCAGATGCGTTACCATCTGAAATTACATGCACGTAGTCCTGGTAATGCCGTCTGTTGGGAAACAGCGAGAATTTATTGAAGGTCCTAATAAAAGAAAGTAATAAATAAAATTAAAATAAATAAAGACCAACATCAAGATAGACTAATCTACGAGAAATTTTATGATAAAATTATAGAAAATAGTACATTAAACAATCGTTAAATATTGTACTGAAAGTTTATTTTTATCATGAATAAATCACAAAATTTATTATATTCGGTTGTTCGGAAAATAATTTCGTGTTTTCCTTTAAAAATGAATTTCTTATATTGTATAAATATTTTATTGAATTATATATTCTCCCCTTTGGTCGGTTTCTTAGCGACCTCACGAGTTGTTATTTGGCAGTTTTCATAAATCAATATTTTATTTTGTCTTCATTAGCACAAACTGGTTTTCCAGAACGTAATGCATCTTCAACGTCAAATTGCCGGAAGAAAATTTTGTAAACCAGTTTTGACACTGGCGTTTTTTAAATAAATTTTCTGTATACACATCGTATACTTATTTCCTTGTTTGAACAGTATTTTCGTCTTTTTGATAGCAAAAACAAAATATACCGAAAATGTTGCTTCCGATTTTCTTTATTTGATAGGACACCAATCAAAACCTGCTGAGCAGAATAAAACGAACTTTTTCACAAGCAAGCCATGCTATACCAGCTGTCCCAATATATAATGGTAACGCAGCTTACTTGCGAAGATGGTGGGGAAAAAATACAATTAAATCCTCCGCTGAGAAAAACGAAATTACTTTCCGAACAACCCAAAATTTAATGTTCAAAAAATATTCCGTTTAAAGTAGATTTTTTAATTTAAAAAAGAAAAGTATCTTTATAAATATGGCAAAATACATTAACAATAATAACAAAATACATTTTGTTTTTCACTATGGAGAAAGAAAATTATTGAATATATTTATGACTTTATTTTTGAAGGAAAACAATACAATAGGTTGCTTTTGTGTAGACTGATTTATTGTTCAGACACAGCCAAACGATACAAAAATACAGATTTTAACTATGGAGGAAGGAATAATCCAAAGCCTCTTTAATAGCTTTATTTCTAAAGAGAAAGTATTAAAACGATTGCTTATGCGCAACTCTGTATGTATAACCTAAAGAAGGTACACGCACGATATAGCGTACTAAAAACATCCTCATAAAACGAAATTTTTACATTGAGCAATTTCCATTTATAATGCATTTGATTTATATTTTCAATTATAACGCATCCGAGGGGGCCTTGTAAACATAAATAAGTAAATAAATAAAATAACGTGAATCTTACCTTTATTTCACAGAGAAAATAGTTTTATTAATCTTAGTAATGTATAGCATTTTCATTATGTTGCGTGTGAATAAAATTATAAAAATAGGTATGCTTTGAAAAATACTTCTCGTAGCCCACAATACGTTGGCAAGTTTTTATGAGTATCATATACAAACCAGTTACATTATTTATACCGTTTTCAATAAAGAACATATCACAGTAAACTAGAATGATATCTATCAGTTTCAAAGCATTCTAAAAATATTTACAGAAATCAGAGCACAGGCGGTTGTGATATCGAAATTAATGCCGATTGACTGCACATGGATTCTAGTCTGGGCGGAATGCTCTCCATGGGGGGGAAGGGGGGGTCTTTTTTTTTTTTTTTTTTTTTTTTTTTTTTTTAAGGTGTCATACCCATATTTACGCGAATTTTGGAGAAAATCATTGAAAACTCCCAATGACTATAGGTCAATTATTGCGACTTGGATCGAAACTGGTACTTCCCTGAAACGCAGACAGGCACGCAAACAGACATCGATGTCATAATCAATTTAAATATTTTTGTAAAGTTTCATGATTATGCAATTACAGTAATTTTCATTTAAGCCCGCTAATATTTAAATATTTTTGAGCATCCTTGTAAAACAATCATTAATGTTAACCATACCATATGCTATAGAAAACTTGCTCTTGTGCTTATTATATACTTGAAATGGACTAAAAACTAAAACCCTTTTTCTGCAATTAAACTACTGTTTTAGAAAAGACAGTTTAATAGCCGAATGGGAATTTCGGAGAAAACCACGGAAAACTCCGAACGACTAGGTTGACTAGTGCGTCTTGGTATTGTACCTGGCACTTCCCTATAGCGCAGACAGGCATACAAAAAAGACATCGATTCATAATCATTTTTAAACTTTTTTTGAAAGTTTAATGATTATGCATTTACAGTAATTTTCATTTAAACCCCCTAATATTTAAATATTTTTGTGTGTACCTGTAAAATAATCATTAACTTTAATGATATCATATACTATAGAAAACTTGTTCTTGTGAAAATTATAATACATCGTTGAAAAGGATTTAAACACTTTTTTCTGCAACTACACTGCTGTTGTAGAAAAGACAGTTTTACAGGCAAAAGGGAAATAAGACTGCTCAGTTGATATCTAGGGAGGTTAGCCATGGAAATAAACTTGGCGGCTGATGATTATTGACTTCTGTGGTACAAGTAACAGTTCTATTAAACAGTTTTCGAAAATATTTGTTGAACTAAGTGCATTGTTTGACAAGAATCTGCCAAATTCTTTGAGAGTTACTTTCTACACACAAGAAAACTGAAACTTTCGCAACAATATGTCAATTTTATTATAATTTATGCGCTATAAATAACAATAAAATATATGCAGTATATATTTATGTAATATAAAGGTATTAAAATATGCTTTAAAGAAGTACCTACCATAGATTACAGTGTACTGGAGTTCTTTTGGGTGTTCCTGAACACAACAAAATTCATACTATTTTCAATAGGGAGCATGCCATAAGTCAAATTGAACAACATATAATATATAGAACATAGATAGACAGACGAACTGAAGTCATAAAGACTTTCTAACTCTGATGGGGAGAGTTAAAAGTGGTCTTTAAATATATCTCAGTGTGCGTTTGCGTTAATTAAATTACATTTTATTACGGAAAAATATGAAAATAAATATATTGAGCTTGCGCTAAAATAATAAATACTGAATCTTAAATAAATTATTTAAATGATAATCGTAAAATTAAAAATCTTTAACCCATCATAAATATTTTATATAAACCAGGAAGTTCAGAAAGATATTTTGGAAGATCCTGGTTTTGGACATCGTGTCATTCTGACTATTGTTCATGTACATCAGAAAAGACGTTATAATCAAGTAATAGCAAAATTTTCATGGCATTTTAAAAAGGCAGATTGTTCAGAGTTATAAAGTATAATTAACAATTAATCATTATTCTTTAGCTGTACACAATCATTATATAAATAGGCTCATTTGTTAATCGTATTATATTATTAAACGCTGTTAAGTCTTAAGCAGTTCAATCTATTCATTGATTACACACACACACACACACACACACACACATATATATATATATATATATATATATATATATATATTATGCAATAAATATATTCATTGTACACTGTTAAAAATTTCAACAGAAAGCTCTGTGTAATTTATTATCTTTAATCTTACGTAAAATTACAGAGAAAAATAAACGGAGATGTTAAAAAACTTATTTTACACATTCATTATTTTAATAACTAATATTAATTTAATTAATTATTGGTGAGAATATATCTCGGACTTGGAATGCTTTTTCTAAAGTAGAAACAGTCATTTTTAATTTTAATTAAAAAATTACATAATAAAATTATGTACAAATACAGAATAAAGATTGAGAATCTCGATTATTCACTTTTAACTAAGAATTACTGTAAATTTGCAGAGACTCTGGATAAATATCTACATTAAATTTACAGAAATATTTAACAGTGTAGCTTGTCCCATGATTCTTTTGGTTCTTTGCATATCTCAATTAGTATTTTTGCACTTTATACCCCTATAGTTCTTGCATTTACAATCTGCTCAGTACAATACATTCATCTAATAAAAAGATGACTTCTTTTATTCAGATTTTTCCTTAGGTAACTGATGAAAATTAATATTGCATTTGGAAGTTAATTATAAACTAAAATTACAATACTTAATATATTTTTTTGGTTTCTATATATTTAAAATACGCAAATAATGCAGACGTGGTAAGATAGTTTATTTATATTTTAAATATAAATAAAAATGAAAGAAACTTTTATTAATTGACATTTTACAAATACCGGGTTACAGTGTCTTCTTCTGTGAATAAATAATAAATATTAATATTTTCAATACCCGATAAATGTTGGGTTTTCAGTGGTTATGTTATGAATAAATCACATAAAACACTTTCTTCTTCTTCTTTTTTTTTTTTTTTTTTAAACAAGTTTAAAATGCCAGTATAGTGTAAGATATATTCTATTAAAACGCTTACATTTATCAATAACATTTCTATTGTTATAGATTAAAAGGGGGGAAAACTTACAGCAAAACAATAAAAAATAAAACAGAAGATAAAATTTAAAATTTGTACTAAAAACGCTACTTTTAAATGATATTTAAAATATAAATTTGACATTTTACCTTTAAAGTAATTAATTAATTAAGATAAATAATGAAATAAGTTAAAAACAAAACAACACTCGCATAAATGCATACATGATACAGATTAGGAAAAGGGAATGACTTCGGTTAACAGTGAAACATATAACATAATACAGTTAAGAATAAGATGCTTTAAACATGGAGATTATATATATATATATACTAGCAGGCTTTGCCCACTTCGCTGGACACTATATTTAAATGATTTCTTTGTAACTGAATATATTTCGATTGGCGACTATTTTCGTCACAGCTTTAGTATGGGACCTCCTTGGCAATATCAAACATTTTTTGAACTTCTCGAAACTGTACAACAAAACTATTATTAAAACAAATATTTTCGAAAACAGTCCAATAGCTGGTGTTAATTCTTCGAATATTCTGGAAACAGTTGAAGCTGTTACTCGTAGAGTATAAGTCATTATTCGATGAATGTTCTGGGACAGTCCAAAAAATAGTCACTTGTTCCACAGGAGTAAAGCAAATAACATCAACTACACCACAGCAAAAATTTTCGCTCACTCACGAAAAACGTCCAGTCGCTTAGAGCTCAATCCCTAAAGTGCAATGACTCAGAATAGGTCTCTGAATAATTCTGGATCGCAGTGACTACATACTCTTTCGCAAAAATCAACTCACACCTACTTATAACTTTTGGCGATGGGGCTTGGAGATGACTCCATCGAGAATCCCTTGGTAAGCTCAAGGTCTATGTTCCCGTGTGTCGGAGAGCTTCGAAACATCGGGAACCCTAAACTACCATTTTTCACCAAATTTTGTCGCCCACTCGCCAAGTTTGTCTCCAAAACTATGCTTTCTATTAAACATATCTTTATTTAGTTATTTAAATATTAATTTGAATTAATCAAATATTTCTGCCCGACAGCGTGCAAGTGCAGTCACACACAGCAACTCATTTATTTGTATGTTAAATTAGCGTAGTGATTGGTATATAAAAAAATAAATAAATAACTAAACATTATCGTGCTACACAACTTTATTATATCTCTCCCTTGGCGGCTTTTGAACTTTTGTCACCACATTAGCGATTTTTTTTTTTTTTTTTTTTTTTTTTTTTGTATAATTTCTTGCATAAAAATAGAAAGCATTTTATCGGACACCTTTTCATTAACATATAAGAACCCTTCATATTCTGTTTATTTTATTAATGGTTTTTAGGTTTAAAATAGTGCTTGATGAAATAAATTTTCTATTTTTAAAACTGCACTTTTTTTTCTATAAAATTATCTACTCACATAAAAATAGATCATTTATGTGACTACTATTTCAGTTTAATTTTTTTCGTTTTGTAATATTTTATAAATTTTACATTTTTCTTGAACTACCTAGATTAAAATCGCTGTTGCTAAATTAAACCTCTTTTATATTTTTCTTGAACTACCTAGATTAAAATCGCTGTTGCTAAATTAAACCTCTTGGCGAAAAATATTCGGTGTACTTCAACGCAAAAATTTAAAAAATCACCCAGGAGGATCTATAAATAAAATTGATTTTAGTACAACATATATTAGCATCGTAAACTATATTAGCACTTTATCAATGTGTAAAAGAAATTTTAAATTAAAAATGACGTCAGTTTTTGTGAGATGCATAATTTATTTATTTATTTTTATTTTTTATTGTTCACGTTTAGATAAATGTATTTATTTTCCTGTTGGAAAAAAAATAAATAAACTCGTATTTATTTATTTATTTATTTTTTATTTTATTTTTTTTTTGCAACAATTAAATTATGGATAAAATTTAAATGACTAATTTTTTATATTATTAGCTTACAAAATTGCTATTTTATGCACAAAAATAACAAAAACAAAGTTTTTTTTTTCGGAATAAAAGGCAGCCAACTTTGTAAGTTAGGGTATAAGCTATCTCCATTACAAATTTCATCGAAATCTGTCGAGCAGTTTTGGCGTGAAACTCAGTCAAATAAATTCACAGACATTCATATTTATAATATACTAGCTGTTACCCGCGACTTCGTTCACGTGGAAATTTTGATGTGTATGTGTGGGAACTGACGGTTTGATCATAATATGTAATGTAATGAAACCTTATCATTGTGATGCTGTGCAAAACAGAGTCTGATAAAGTATACTAAAAAAAAATTTGTAATTCGTTGAAAGATCTACGGGGAAAATACACAATTTATTTTTATTCTAATACCGATCTGTATACAACATTAAATGACTTATTATTTTCCGTCAGCACATGCAAGTTCTGGGCACTTGAAACACGTGAACAACCAACATATAATTGACCGTTATTTATTTATTTTTAATACCAAAATAAATAAATAAAAAGTTATCGCCAACATGGTGATAAAAATTGAAAATTCGTTCATAGGGATCCTGTACTAAAACAGTATTGCGTTGCGGAAGTATAAAAACTGGTTGTCAATTATGAATTTTATTTCGAAACCTTTCTTTGTATGATTTTAGTTCACTATTGCACAATATTAATCTGGTTCTAATAATAATTTAGTGACTGGTGAATTAAAATTTTAATTATGTGGTGAAATTCATATAATATTTATATGAGTTTCAATTTTTTTTTTTTTTTTTTTTTTTTTTTTTTTCATCTCCCGGCGAATTTGTTGAATAATATTTTGGTTCTTAAACAATTTTGGACGGCTTTGCCCGCTTCACTGGCAAACTCTTTTCTATATATAGCTTTATGAAAAAATAAAAGAAAAAATTACTGAAATCGGTCAAAAGCTCGCTTTGGGTTCCCGCTGTCTTCGCCAGCGGCTTGTTCGTCCTTGCTAGAAATCCAAACCAGGATTTCTAGTCCTTGCAATCTTCGGTGCCTTTCCCTATTGCTTGCGACAATGGCTTACCCGTGGGCTTCCATTTGGGTGCTAATAATATATGGCAGTTTCGATACGGACAATATCGAAAAATTTGAAGTAACTCTTTTATATCTGAATCCCAGTTACATATGAAAAACATTATACGTGATGTACATAATATTTGCTCTCAAGTTATTTCCTATATTTATTTGATTTAATCGATCAACCATAGAATGACAGCAATTTCAAGCCACATATAATATTACAATATGCTATGATCGGCTACTTCTATCGCATGAGACAATTATTATTATTATTATTATTATTATTTTGTGGTTATATATACTTCATGCTTAGTTAATAGTAGTTGATATATATATAAAAAAAGAATTAATATGTAAACTTGATCACGGTACAGCCTTAATGCCCTTGGCGACTTTTGAATTTTTGTTGCCGTTTTAGACCAAAATATAATTTATGCAATTATTGTTCCTGTACGCAAGCGAAGTGTGACGTCACTGACCGTCCGTGGATGCAAGAAAATGATTTCCTATGCTAATCGCACATTGGATTTTTTGTAAAAAATTATTAAAAATCGAGGAAAATTATTTCCCGATTTTAATCCCCATATTTGGGTATATATATGTATTAGTTATCATGTGCATGTGTTAGATTGAGTTATTTTGCTGTCAAATTGACAAAATTTTAATTTTACATTTCAAAACTGTCGTTCTTGGCGCTTATTGTATTTGGTGATCAAAAACGTAATACGAAAATATACATGCCAGATGTATATTTTCGTAATATGCATTGTACGAAATATTGTTCCATATTTTTCATTGCTCTCCTAAAATAAGTTATTAAAATAACCATGATTTTTGAAAGGAATTAAATTATGTTCGCCAAATAATTTGGCGATATTTTTTTTTCTGCCAAGGATGACCGATATCAAATCTATTCCGCTGCAACATATAAGTATCTTATATCAGATACTTTATTTAGACATTTGGAAACACATGTGACTTCAAATTAGGATAGAATTTTTATCATTTTCCTTTTAATTAGTATATTAGTTGGATATTTATTGTGTTAATATCATCCTTTGAAATTAAATGTTTGTGTTTTCAATCGAATATGGAAGTTTGCCACCCCCCCCCCACTAGAGTTTTGAAATTAAAAATTGCAATTTTTTCAATTTTACAACAAAAACTAGTATGTTGTGGCCACCACGAGACTTTCTTCTATCTTTTCCTATACAAATTCACTCAGTAACAATAAAAAAAAAAAAAAAAAAAAAAAAAAGCATAGAATTAAGGGGAGAGGGGAAAAAAAAAAAAAAAAAAAAAAAAGTGGGACTTTATCAAATTTTTACATTTTACCCAAAATTTTGTCAAAGTCCTACTCTTTTTTTTTTTTTTTTTTTTTCTCTCCCCTTAATTCTATCAAACTCCCACGGTTTCCGTGTTCTGACAAACTTAAACAAATTTTTGCATTTTCCCCCCAATTTTGTCAAAGTACCACGGTTTCCGTGTTTTGACAAACTTAGAATAATTTTCACATTTTACCCAAAATTTTGTCAAAGTTTGTCAAAACACGGAAACCGTGGGACTTTGACAAAATTAGGGGGGAAATGCAAAAATATGTTAAAGTTTGTCAAGACACGGAAACCGTAGGACTTTGACAAAATTAGGGGAAAAAAGCAAAAATTAGTTTAAGTTTGTCAGAACACTGAAACCGTGGGAGTTTGATAAAATTAAGGGGAGAGAAAAAAAAAAAAAAAAATTTTTTTTCTAAGTTTTTTTTCGTAAAAAGTAAAAAAAATCGATAACTTTGTTTTAAATTATCACAGATTTATAGTTCAACCATTCGTTTTAAAGGTACTGACGAGACCTTTCGAAAGATACCCATCTTGAAAATTTTTGCCCTATATCACCCTGTTAAAAAAGCGGGATGGCAACGCAACCTGTAGGACGATTTTTACCAAAAGTTGATAGGCACTAATTTATGTCAAGGTGCAACTACATACCAATTTGTATGAAATTCTGTGCTGTAGTTCCAGAGATACAGTTGCCACAAAATTTTGTCACACACACACACAGACAGACAGACAGACATTTTCTAAAAATGTTAAAATCGTGTTCTACAGCTCTCAAAACGTGTAAATCCATCAAAAACCCGAAATCGAAAATTTTTACGAATCCAATACTTTCTTCTATTGAAAGTAATAACTTAATTTAACGCATGGACATGATAACTAATACATATCTATACCTAAATATGGGGATTAAAATCGGGAAATAGATTTCCTCGACTTTTAATATTTTTTTACAAAAAATCCAATGAGCGTTTAACATAGGAAATACTTTTCTTGCATCCACGAATGGCCAGTGACGTCATCACTTCGCTTGCGTATTTCTTTCTATCTTCCTTGGCTAAAAATGTCCGATCTACTTCAGCATCAAAATTAAAAAAATTGTCCAGAATTATCAATAAGAAAATACCTTTAATATAATGCTGAATTAGCTTTTATGCCAAGCGTGTTTCATCCGTGCTAAAAAGAAATAAAAAATCTGAAGTTGAGGTATATAAAAAAATGCTATGAAATAAAATTCAGAATAAATATGTTAGATTTGTAATATTACTATTTTATTTTAAAATTATAAAGTGTCATTTTCTCATCGACAAATTTAACATTTAGTATTTTTTTATTTTTCGCGTGAAAGCATATTTCGTTTTATGATAAAAAATAAATAAATAAAAATACCTCGTAAAATATTTTGGCAACAATTAAAAATTTAAATAGCTTATATTAAGTCAATTACCAGTTTATTAATTTCATATTTTAATTAATTTTAAAAAATCTAATCAAATTTCCGGTATAAATAGTAGCCTATGTTTTATTCCAGACTATTCTCTATCTCTGTACCAAATTTCATCCAGATGCGTTTAGCCGTTGTGGCGTGATTGAGTAACAAACATCCCTCCATCCATCCATCCAAACTTTCGCATTTATATATATAGATATATATTAGTATAGATTAGTATAGATATAAGATAAGAATACAAAATAAATTTTAGCTTATTTATAATTACAATACTTTAATTTAATTAAATAAATATGATATTTATTTATTTTATTTTAATTAAACAAATATGATAATATTTATTTTAAAATAAATATTTAAAAATAATTTAGACTAATTTACTCATAATATTATTAAAACCTGTTGATCTAACAGGAGATGATGCCGTCATCTATATATATATTTTCATTAATTAAAATTACATGATTAATTTAATACAAGCTTATAAAATACATATTAATGTTCTAAAGTAATAGTTAGCATGAAATTTATAGAATATGCAAATTAATTTGAAATTAAATAGAAATTAAATAATTTTAAAAGGTCAGGTACCTTTGAAAGGAAGTATCACCAGAAAAAAGTGACCATGACTTATTTACAATAATTCAGAAAATAATCACTTTTAAAACTTGTAAATTGAAAGGGTTTTATCTTTATATTATAGTCATTTAAATATTTGTACATTTTTTATTTAAAAATTTTTTATATAAAAATGTCAGAGCGAATTTTTTGTGGACGTATAATCTTGCGCGCACAATATTTCCGTGACGGTTAGCCAGAATTTAGTGAAAGTTTAACAGCTTATACGTAAGATATAAACGTATAAGATGGTGGATAATTACCTTTTTAACATTAAAAGTTTTGTAATTTAAAACTTCTTAAAAATTACAAGTTTTAAAAATAATTATTTTTCAAGCTACTGTAAAAACAATCATGATAATTTTTTAAAAACATTCATGATAATTTTTTTACAGGTATTTTCACCGTTCAAAAATACCTTCTTAGTCAGTCTAAGAACATGATTCGATAAGGATTTACTTAACAAAACAGAAGTGTACTTTTTTTTTTTTTTAATAGGAATTATTGCTAGTGCTCGAATAATTTTGATGCCGATTGTAAGCAGGTTTTAAATTTTGTGAAAACAAATAAATTAATTAATTAATTAATTAATAAAAGCAAAATTTGTATATTTATCATATAAAATAAAAGCTAATTGTAAATTATTATGAAGAATAATTTTTACATCTAAGAAATTAATTTCATTATATTTTAAGGCAGTTTCACTAGATGAGAGATTATTAGGATAAGTAACTGGTAAAGCTGGATTGTTATTATTATTAAAAGCAAAAACGTTTTATTTATGAGACAAAAATTTTTAAGTTAAAATACATTTAAAAAAACAAAAATTACATATAAAAACAATTAAAATCAGACGTTTCGAAACCCATCCGGGTTCCCTCATCAGTAATTACAACACAATATGCAAACATCACATGAACACTCAAGGAATTTAAAGGAGTACTGAATATTGAGGAGCCAGTGCGCATGCTTCATTGATAGTGTGGAGATGCTTGGCAGTGTGCCAGCTCTCAAGGAAAATACGCGATTTATAATTATGAAAACCAGAATTTAGAATTTTTATATTATCGAAGTCAGGAATATGATCGGTTTCTATTGAATGGATTACAATTTTAGAATTTTGGTTGCAATTTTTAAAAGATCGTCTGTGTTCTATAATTATAAATCGCGTATTTTCCTTGAGAGCTGGCACACTGCCAAGCATCTCCACACTATCAATGAAGCATGCGCACTGGCTCCTCAATATTCAGTACTCCTTTAAATTCCTTGAGTGTTCATGTGATGCTTGCATATTGTGTTGTAATTACTGATGAGGAAACCCGGATGGGTTTCGAAACGTCTGATTTTAATTGTTTTTATATGTAATTTTTGTTTTTTTAATGTATTTTAACTTACAAATTTTTGTCTCATAAATAAAACGTTTTTGCTTTTAATATATATAATTGAGGCGGTTTGATGTTTGTGTACGTTAATGTTATTATTATTATTTAAATAAAATATAATAATATCATCAATATGCCTAAACAATCTAAAATTAGTACACAATATATTTCTTTCATAATAATATACGTAGATATAAATCAGCAAGTAGACTGGAACCTATACTATCTTGCGGCAATCCAATTCGTTGCTTATAAATAACGTTGTTAAATAAGATATAATTACGATATAGAATAAACCTAGTTAAAATTTTAAAAGAAGAAAGTGTAATTTTATCATTAAAATTTAGAGGATGTTTATTTCATTAAATAATATATTTATAATTTCATGCATATCTTTAATAACAATGTTATTAAATTAAAATGATCATTAAATTCAAACTTTTTAGTATTTGTAATATTAATTAGATTTTTAATATTCTTTATGAGTTGAAAACTATTTTTAATGCAATAAATATTTTTATTAACTATTATATAGTTATATAATTTTTAAGTATATATTGTATATACAATCCATTTGATAATAATAGAAAAGAATGAGAACGAAGAATAGTCAGTCAAATAAATCACCACAGAAACATACACAGGCCGAACAAAGTAACTAATTATCTAAAAATGATTTAATTTTTAAGATTAGTAATATTACTTACTTTAATTTATTAGACAACAATACCTGGTGAAATATAATATAGGACCGTGTATTTTGATGCTGAAGAAAAGAAGGATTACTTTAGGATAGTATTTTAAGGGGAAATAATAGAACTTTTATTAATGAAAAGAACCTTTGTATTTTGAGATGTGCAAAAGAATTTAGGACCTAAGCAATATAAGATTGAATTTTAACTTAAAAGCTCAAAATGTATAAGACGTTTTCAAGTGCTATCCCCATAGCATTGAGCAAAGAAATGTAGGTTTTCTATATTTGATAAGCATTTTAGCAAAATATCAAATGATAGCACGAACCTACAAGAAACAATTACCTGAAATGAAATAAAGACAGAATTTATTCTGAATTTTTGAAATATTTTCCAGAAAAAAATAAAAGCATAACTTAAACCTTCAAGAAAAATAAAATCCTAACATGAACCTTCAAGAAAAAATTATCTTGAGTTGAAATAGATTAAATAAAGACAGAATATCCTGATTTTTTGAAATATTTTCCAAATATATATATAAAGAGAGACAATGAAAATTAGAGTCCTGAATTTACTTAATAAAATAAAATACTTAAACTTTTTTTTTTTTTTTTTTTTTTTTTTTTGATTGCCCACTAGCTTTAAAGGTGACATGTTCAAAGAATAATATTAGAAAAAAATAACGAATAACTTCATTTTTGAATAAAATTTGCTATGGGATTTTTGTGGCTTCGTTTTATAAAGAGAGTTTTGAAAGGAAGTAAGAGAGAATCTCACTAATGTGCAGCCTTAAACAGGAAGTCTGTTCTGGGAATTACTTATACAATCATTTACTGTGAATTATTTTATACTATTTTAAACCATTGCATAATTCAATCAAAATGAAGAAACTCGACTTATAAAATTTCTTTACTGAAAATAAACTATAGAATCAATCGCAAACTATGTAAGTTTTATACATTTTATAAGAAACAGGAAGCGACATTTTCCTTTTGGTTCACTAATTAATTCGACGATTGTTAACCCTTTATTTGCAGACGGTGCTTTTAAATACCACTAGATCAGTAAAGTGTAAAATCAAACTTATGGAAAGAATGTCAACGATACTTTATAAGTATTAGGGTCGAACGCATGTATACATATGTATACCCATGTATACATTATTTTTTTCATGAACGCATTTAAACTTTAATCACAGTACCTAGAACTAGACGTTTCAAATTTTCTCCAAAATAATAATAATAATAATAATATTTTACAGTACGATGTCTCTGTTTTTGATTGCCCTTTTTTTACGATCTTCAGATGTGTTAAGATAAATCTAAAATATTAATTTAAATATTACCTCAACAATATTTCACCAATCTTCGAAAAAGTATAAAGATAATAATAATAATAATAATAAATTCCCATTTTTTTCCCATTATCCTGAGCGTTTAATCGACCTCTTTCTACTAATGATTCACTAAAATATCACCTCACTAAATACTCATTAATTACTAAGATGAAGTGATATGCACGATTTTTATTGCCTATATTTTTAAAAAATTCCTTTTAAGTAATTAAAAAATATATAATGGAAATATATATATATATTCTCATAATATGATAAATAAGTGGTTAAAATACATTCATTGCACAATAATAAAAGTGGAGCGGGTCAAAAAAACAAAGAGGGGTCGAAATTTGTGTTTTCATAACTTCTGGTGGCAATAACGGTTAAAGAAGTCGACCGAAATCTTTATCTTATTAAATAAACCTTGCACCAACTGCATTTGGATTTTTATTCCTTATTTTATTCGTACTTTACATTTTAAGTAAATTCCATTCGAAATTTCATTCAAAAGAAGCTCGCTTTCGAAGTTGCATAACTTTTTGTGGAAGTTACAATCTAGGTCAACACGAAATTGGATATTTCCACCTTCTGCGCAGAGTGAAAACTCATATTTCTTCTCTTATTTCGGTTTTATAGATTACATTTTAAAGGAAATTAAGCAGCATTTAAAGGCTGCAAAATGATATACCGTTTCTTTCCTTAAACCTGAAATTACCAACATTCAGGTGTTAATAATCTCACTTCTACTTAATTAACCGCTTTGCCATTTCATTAGGTAAATTAATATAGTGACAAATCGTACGTGACCTGAAATCTGTAATTTTACTGAGAAAAAAAATTGCTCATTTGGATTGCTAAGTGTGATGTAATGTGATACCTCCGCAAACGGAAACAAAATGCATGTATGCCTACATTTTATTTAATTCACAGAGGAAATTTTACTCTTGTCTGCGTCTGAACTTTTCGCCACTCATAACTGATCTTTTCAATTTCTTTTAAACAAAACCAATGAAAATAGACATGAGCAGCAAAAAAAGTACAATTTTTTTATTTAAAGATAATCATAGTTATCTGTCATAAGCAACGTGTCCGTAATAAAGAAAAAACCGGTTCAAATTCGTGGATAGAATTATTCAAAATGGGTGCTTATTTGTGGGTGTGTCAGTAGTAGAATAAGCTGAAAATTACTCTTATTATTTTGGAGTAAATTGTAAGAGTGGAAAAAAGAAATAACTTAGAATTATTAGATTTTTGCAAGGGACGTGTTCTTTCATTTATATTATTCCATCTTCTGACTAATCTTTTTTTTTTTTTTTCTTAATATTCATTCGAAAGAAGTATTGGATTTGAAAAAAAATTTCGACTTTAAATTTTTTGACGATTTTAAACGCGTTTTGATCATTTTTAACATAAAGTCTGTGTGTGTGTGTGTGTGTGTGTGTGTGAAAAATTTGGCAGCTCTAGATCAAAAACTAATTAATATAATTTCATAAAAAAAATATATTTAGCTAGACCGTGACATAAGCAATTAACGGGAAGGTTATAACTAGTTCAGATTTTATTGCATATAAATACATTAAATTTGTTACGTGAGATGGTCATTATAAAACAGAATGGTGATTCAATTTGCGTGTATACCTGCCAAAAGGTATCGCTGCTATTACTGATTTTTTTTTTTTTTTTTTTTTTTTAACTTTCCATATGGTTATATTTCAGAGTTCAGACTCTATTGCTCAAAATGGCATCAAACTTCATTTGTAAAATCTTTATCGTCAGAAACTACGCTGATTATATTATTGTACTAGTTAATCGGTAGATGACGTTGTTATAAAAAACGATATCGAAGAAAGTTTTATGTTGACCACCGCATAATAGTTTTTATGCTTCTTTAGGTATAAAGGTTGAACTAAAAGTGTGATGATATACAAATTGTATCGTGAGTAATATTATGATTAATTGATTGTATTGCGTTATCAAAGTAGTGAAAGTTTTCAATAGTTGAATACATAATAATTAATATTCAGTAATATTTTCAATAGATAAAATTTATTGGGGAAAAAAAAAGTATCACCAATGAAATTTTCAAAACACAATAAATTGTTTTGAGAAATTGATATACTTTTCTATTTTATATTTTTAGTATTTTTTCTCCATGCTATTTTTAAGATACGGATTTAACTGAAACTGTGACGATGTAATCGTATTGTGATTAGAGAATTGCACTGTGTTATCAAAATAATACCTGCTTTCAACGATATCCTATATAATAGTCAGAATTTAATATAATGATTATTTGATAATTTTTAATACAGTAATTTCAATTTCAGCTCAACATATTCAGAACTTTTTTGATCAATTTAAAGTCAATTTTAAGGAAATATTTTTTGAAGAGTATACAATTACTATAACGTCTTCGAATTTCGAATATTAAATACACATTTTCTCTTCAGGTGATTTAACTGTAGACCGCAAATTTTATTATTTTCAAAAGAGCATAATGAGAACTTAAGAAAGGCATCAATACAATTTATAATAAATGTTACATTTTAAAAGGCAACTTCTTAAACTGAAGTGCAGAAATAGGGAATTCACTGAAAGTCTCACCAGCTAGGATCGTTTTCTTACTAGCCAGCAATTGTGCCCATTAGCAGAATTTTCTGTACCCATCAAGCAAATTGAAGCTTATCTGCTACCAAAAAATGTTGCACTGGACCAGGTTTACTCTTGTAGTAAGTAACAGCTACTCACGAAAAAAAAGCAAAATTTGCATTTACAAGGAAAAATACTATTACAGTAATGTTAATATATATATATATATATATATATATATATATATATATGGTGTGTGTGTGTGTGTGTGTACATTAATCAAGCCCCTTGGGACAGGAAAATAATGTCGATTTTGTGCATGTCGATATTCGATCGTCATTTATCAGCAGTAGTGTAAAAAGGACAGTTCACCGACACGGTGGAGGGACGGAGGGACGCGCGGAGTCACGGAGCTACGTAGTCACTCCGCGCCACCACCCCGTCGGTGAACATGTCCTTTTTACACTACTTAACCATCATCTTGGATGATGGTTCTGTTGCCTTTCTATGGGAATTTTGAGGAGTTAGATTTGATTTCATAAATTTCGGACTTAGTATTTTTTTTCACAATTTCAGGGACTTGGCATTTTTTGCGATGGAAAATATATTTCAGGGAATTTAATTGAATAAACAAACGTAGATGAGTATTATATAATGAAAAACATTTAATGAATGGTATAGACATGAATTTCGGGACTTTACTTTTCGCGATGGAAAATATATTTCAGGGAATTTAATTGAATAAACAAACGTAGATGAGTATTATATAATGAAAAACATTTAATGAATGGTATAGACATGAATTTCGGGACTTTACTTTTCGCGATGGAAAATATATTTCAGGGAATTTAATTGAATAAACAAAGGTAGATGAGTATTATATAATGAAAAACATTTATTGAATGGTATAGACTTTAATATTTAGGTGTTTCCACCGGAAGAATAGAAACTTTACGTTGCCACCGGAAGACTAGAAACTTTATGTTAACACCGGGAGTGAATGAGTCATTATCTTGGATGAGAAGTTTTATGGTGCTATCTATCAGGGAGAAGGGGAATTTTGAGGAGTTAGATTTATTTTCATAAATTTCGGACTTACTATTTTTTTCACAATTTCGGGGACTTGGCATTTTTTGTGATGGTCAGGGAAGTTGATTGACTGAAACAAAGATAGATGAATACTATATAATTAAAAACATTTAATGAATGGTATAGACATTAAAATTTAGATGTTGCCATTGGAAGAGTATAAATAATTTCCGGTGGGACTTAACATTTTCGACTGAATGAAACAATGAATGACTGAAGTTAATTAACATCAGTAACAATTTATGAGTATTTTAGAAACTTAGCATTTTTAGAGATTAAAAATATATTGTGTTAAGATAATAAATAAGGAATTTAAATAGGAGTTCATACTTTTAGTGACATCATTACAAATTTATATTACGAAATTTTTACAGAATTAAATAGAAATTTTCGTATTTTGTGGATGAACACATAGATTTAAACGCAAAACAAATAATAAATAATTTAACATTCATTAAAAATGTAAGACACTTAAAAATTCTAACTTTATTTTAACGCTAAATAAGTTTCATTTTTTAAATTTATTTAGACTATCTTAGAAATAATATTATTACATTCGTTAAAAATTGAACCCACATGCACTTTAAAAAATTACTATCATATAAATTAAACTAAATATAATAAAAATTATGTAAATTAAACTTTATATTCTCACTAAAAAAGTTTAACATTTCTTTAAACTCTATCTTACATTCGTTAAAAATTTAACAGAAGTTTTTAATCAGTTAATAAATTTTGTATATAGTTATGTTATATAAACTTAATATAATAAAAATTATATAAAACACATACTGTTATTTAAGCTCTAACTTTGAAATACTATTTTTACATTCTTTAAAAATTGAACACTCATACACTTTAAAAAATTACTATCATATAAATTAAACTAAATATAATAAAAATTATGTAAATTAAACTTTATATTCTCACTAAATAAGTTTAACATTTTTTTAAACTCTATCTTACATTCGTTAAAAATTTAACAGAAGTTTTTATTCAGTTAATAAATTTTGTATACAGTTATGCTATATAAACTAAATATGATAAAAATTATATAAAACACATACTGTTATTTAACCTCTAACTTTGAAATACTATTTTTACATTCTTTAAAAATTGAACACACATACACTTTAAAAAATTACTATCATATAAATGAAACTAAATATAATAAAAATTATATAAAACACGTACTGTTATTTATGCTATAACTAAACAAATACGATAAACAAAAGTTTCAAAATCAGTAAATGAGGATATATATGTTATAAATTAAACTAAATATAATAAAAATTATATAAATTAAACTTTATATTCTCACTAAATAAGTTTCACATTTATTTAAACTCTAACTTACATTCGTTAAAAATTGAGCACATGCACTTTTAAAAATTACTATCATATAATAATATTAATCTAAAAAATTGCTTACAAAGTCATAAATTATAAATAAAGAAAAAAAGAATTAAAAAAAAAAAAAAAAAAAAAAAAAAAAAAAATTACTATCATATAATAATATTAATCTAAAAAAATGCATACAAAGATATATAGTAAATTTATAAATTTAAAAAAAATACTATCATATAATAATATTAATTAAAAAAAAATTACTATTATATAATAATATAAATAAAAAAAATGACTTTCATATAATAATATTAATTAAAAAAATGCATACAAAGATATACAGTACAGTTATAAAATAAAAAAAAAAATAAATAAATAAATAAAAATAAAATAAAAATGACTATCCTATAATAATATTAATTTAAAAATACATACAATGTTTAAAATCAACAATTAAATTTTATATATATTATAATTAACTAAACTTTATGTTGTTACTATTCAATTTATCCTAACACGAAAATTTTAAAACTTTACATAAATTTTCTACACAATAAAGTTACATAAACTAAATAAAATTATATAAATTAAACATTATATTGATACTACCCAAATATTATTTAACATTTATTCGAGTTTAACGCAGTAATATAATTTACACTATCTTAGTTGATTTAAATGAAACAGGTAAATACTTTTAAACTTGAACTAATAAAAATAAGTTCTTTTTTATAAAATAATAAAAAGGATTAGTTATATTTAAAAACTATCAGTTACTAAAAGTTATTTTATATTAAACATTTCGAAATAAATTGCATGAAAATTCAATGCATCATTTTAAATGAAAATAAACAGTTTCCTTAAAAAACAGATAATACGGAATATTCTATGAGTCAGTTATCACCTGCAACGGAAAACCCCTACAGCTGATGAATCATGTGTAATCCACACTATCTCATATAAAGATTAAGTTAAAATCATTAAAACAATACAGCGAATAATTAGGAAAATGCAATAATTTTTTCACAAAGCATATCATACAATGAGTTTAAACGATTATTACCTATCTATCACTTAAACGGTATTTAAATAAATAAATACATATAAAAGTAAGTTATAGTTAAAAAATAAAAATTCGTTTGTGAAAGGAGTTTTATATATTGCAAAAATTAGTTTTACTCAAATAATTTCTAAACATACACAAGTTAAATGGAAACTTTTCTAGGTTTCATTTAAGCAATAATTTTCCATGTGTGAAAGTAGTTTTATTTATGCAAAATTTAGTTTTATATCAACAAAAAAGTTTATAGTGTAACAATAAAAAAAGTTTATAGTATAACAATAAAAAATTCCTTATAAGTAAATACCAATAAAAAATATTTTTTAAATTAATTTCTCTCTCTTCAATAAAACAATAAAAATTTCTTATATAACTTTCGTAAAGTTTTAATAAAATTTCTATTATAAACAAATATATTTACTAGAGTATACATATTAAGATATTACGTATAGAGTAGAGATACATATTAAGTTAAATAAATTATCAAATTGTAATAATAAATTATAAAACTTACTTAAAATTGAAGAAATTTCCCTTAGCGAAATGCAACCTTCAATCTTCCACACAAATGCGAGAAACTGTTTTATCGCTAGACGATGACTCATACAGATAAGAATGTTGAATCATACCTATCTTAGTATAATGTTGTTAGAGTTCTGTGTTTTTACAATAATATAAAATAGTTTATAAAGATCATTTATTTAATATCAGTTGTAAACTACATTTAAATAATGCAATAAGAGTTGAACTCTGCAATTAACCTATTAAAATATTGAAATATTTTTAATTTTTTTATTTAATTTTACTTTTTTTTTTTAATTATGCTAAGAAAATAATGAGATCAAAACAGAATTATTTTACTATAAGACATCCTTTTTCATTCAATAAAATGTAACTGTAATTTTTAATGAAAGGTTTTAAAATCACTTAATAGGATAAAATTAAAAACAGAAATCTTATTGCTTTAGTAATTATTTTATCAAGTTATAATTCTAAGTAATAAACTATCTATAAATAATCGGATAGCAAGAGAGATTTTTGTATAATAACTATATATTATTTTAATATATGCATTACATCGCAAGGTAAAATTTTCAACTTATTTATACGGATTGAACTATAAGTAATAAAAATTACTCATTTACATTACTACTAAATTTTATAAGTTGGATATGTGATTTAAAATACTAAACAATAATCCTTATGAGAGAATTTGGGTGACACTTTCACAGAAAGAAATTATCCTTTACAATAAGATTTGCTCATGATGTCTAAGTGAAAATAACTTACCGTGAATCATACTAGAATCATGCAAATGTAATGAAATTCCCTGTTTTTAGTTAATGAAAATTCTAATGAAACAATTATTTTTTACTAGCATATAAATGTACATTTTTATATTATTCCTGTATATATAAAATTTTAAATAATTCATTAAGTGTTAAACTTTGCATTAAATCGATTAAAAAAAGTTTTAGTAAAATATAAGAGTAATTTTTTAATGAATGGTTTTGAAATCACTTTAACTTTATAAGAAAAAAAGTAAAAAGAGGTTTTAAAATTACTTAATAGGATAAAATTAAAAATCTTATTGTTTTTAGCAATTATTTTATCTAGTTGTAAACTATATATTATTATTTTAATATACGCCTTATACTTAAGTCAGTTTTAGAGAAAAAACCAAGAAAAAAAAATCCCAAAGGGTAGGTTGATGAGTTGCAATATTCTATTATACTTAAAGAATCCAGGTACGGAAAAACCGAAATACATTATGCGGAAAAACAGGCGGGATTTTCGACTAAAACTCTAAAGCAGTGGACGGTAAACATAACACACCGTAAAACAACCTACTCACACGACTGCCAAACTAAGAATGAAGGGAAACGTTGAGTTGTAACACCTTATCTACTAGAGATAAGGGGGAATTCCCGAAAAGATGACTCACCCCTCGTTCGTTCATGTACAACATCTTCCGAGAAAGTTCGTGAAGGATCGGTGACGAGTTTGAATCATTTGCGTAACCGCTAAATTGTATAAGTGTGAACCTTTTAATGTGAGTATTATAGTAATGATAAATTTATTTCATAATCGATAACTCATTTATACATAATCAGGATCACACATTATATAAAACAATACTATATTTAAAAGTTTTTACTGTACAATAAACATTCACATATGAATATTCATAAGGTTTAAGACCGATTAAATAAATGAGGATCCTATAAGCGAAATGCATGAGAGTCTTTCTAAGGAATCCTATTGCATATTTAAGCAGGTTTTAGAGAAAACCAAGAAATACTCCAATCGACTAGGTTGATGAAATGGATTCGAACCCAACACTTCCCCTTTTACTATAGAATCGTTAACAAATCGTAAGATTGATGACTCATACTATAGTCATACAGCTTTATTGAAACTTACTGTTTTCAGTTAATGAAACTTCGAATGAGACAATTATTTTTACCAGCACGTAAATGAAAATTTTTAGATTATTCCTATATGGATAAAACTTTAAATAATTCATTACAAGTGTAAACTCATACCATTAAATATTTAACTGTTGGCCGTATAAGTGGATTGGTCTGTGTGGGAGTCTTTCTATATTTAAGTGAGTTTTGAAGACATCCTCGGAAAACTCCAAACAGATAGGTTGATAAGCTGGAATCGAACCTGGTATTAAACACAGAATCGTTTGATCTTCCAAAATCCTTGTAACAACATGTTTATGAACTTTATAAGAAAATGCTTAATACGGTTTGAGCTTAGTAGATTTTGCATGCGTTAACTATGTAACAGCGAATTAAACATCTATAGTTGTAATTTTTTCACTATATATTATTTAACTATATTTATACACAATGCATTGTATAATATTTCCCGGGGTAAAAGTTTAAACTGAGTAATTATTCATCAACATAAGTGTTAAATTGAATACAAAAGACAGTATATGAATAAACGGTTAGTAATGTGAAAATGCTGATTTGTAAAACATTTTGAAAGAAGTTACTCATAAATTTATTTGATATCTTTATACTTATGCATACGCACGCTTAAGAGACTTATATAAAACAACACTAGGATTAAAAGTTTTACTAATTTTTCAGCATACAATAAAAAATAGTAATCAATATTCATTTACAATAAATAATTTAACGTTATTAAACCAAAAAATATTTTATTTTTTGATTCGATTTAAATAATTAATATTTATATAGGGTTGTTGGTTGATGAATGTCATTCAATTAACACTTAAACAAAGGGTTTGCGGATTATAATTGAATTGTAAACGAAATGTCATTACACGTTTTGAATGACTATCCTCCTTCATCAGGATTTAAAGGGTAGTTTCGAAAGACTATCCTGTCTTATTTATAAATTGTCAGATAAAAGAACAACACTCATGCTGCATTCTGATGGGTTGAATCGGGTCACATGATAAAACACAGCATTCATATAACTTTTTAGAATTATGCAGAACCTTTAATAAAAAAATTTTGTATGCATTTTAGGGACTTAGCATTTTTGGAGACATAAGTTTTGATGGAATTAAAAATTAAAGGGATTACATAGGATGGAAAACAATAACGTACCGGTAGTTAACAGTTAATTTTTTAACATACATTAAGGTTAGTGGATGAGTGTCAGGTAATTCATTTAAAACGAAAATATAATAAGGGTCGATTGAAACAAAGGGTTTGTAGGTTATAATTATAGGCTAAAACGTTATGTGTTTCGAAAACCCTTCATCAAGATTGGAACAACCGTTTCGAATGATACTCTCCCTTCATCAGATAGACTTAAACTTTTATTTTATCAGAATGAAAGAAAACGATAGACGATTTACACTTATTGAAACCCCAACTTATAAATAATTCGACTTTCATTAAAAATGCAACTCGCATATACACTTTGAAACAATCAATAAATTTTATATTATCACTATGCATTAAATAAGTTTCCCATTTAACATTCAAGATGAATTTATTTTTACATTAATTAAAAATTGACTTGAAGAAAATGAATGATATGAGACATTCTTATCAGTGACGCCCGGTCACGAGGTCAGTGACGTCACGAGTGATGTGATTGGCTATGCTCAGTCACGTGATCATGACGTCATCCTCTCATCAATGACGTCACCGATTGCTTACCAGATACCACAACGCGCGGAAATGTCCTTCAGTACGCAGTGAAAAATATTCAAAGGGACATTACTCGAAACGATTCCATTGTCTTATACGGTAAATTGAAATATAACATGTGCGAACATGTCCAAATCTGTTTACTTATAAGAAACTTAATTTTCATCAAGTAGTGTTATTTACTTAATTTCCAACATCGTATACTTTGTGATTCATATAGTAATTATCACTTATTCAGTAAAATATTAAGGTTCAAGTAGATTCATGTTCAGACATGTTTAGACATGTTCGCACATGTTATATTTCAATTTACCGTATAAGACAATGGAATCGTTTCGAGTAATGTCCCGTAGACTTTGAATATTTTTCACTGCGTACTGAAGGACATTTCCGCGCGTTGTGGTAGCTGATAAGCAATCGGTGACGTCATTGATGAGAGGATGACGTCATGATCACGTGACTGAGCATAGCCAATCACATCACTCGTGACGTCACTGACCTCGTGACCGGGCGTCACTGATAAGAATGTCTCATATCATTCATTTTCTTCAAGTCTGCCAAGGGTGTAGGACGTGTTTTAAGGTAAGTCCCAACTTTTTCTGAAATAATGGTAATTCAGTATATAGTTAAGTCAGACATGTTATTACATGTATGCGGAATAATTTGATGGAATAGCACACTCGATGAGTCATGCTGAGTGTATTATTTTATAACATTAATATTGTTTCATTTTAAAAATTTTATTTAAACAACATAAAAATATGTGTATCTAAAATCTTTATAGTGTTTTAAAAACTAAACTGAACAAGATTTTATTATTTATATATATGCTTCAGACAAAACCAACTGTACAATTGTTTCTATATATTTAAAGTTTTAGGTGCATTGTAAGTTAATATCATACAAAACTTTGGTTATTGTATTTTAATAAAAACTTTGTATTTTAAAATTTATATATACATACTATAGAAGAAAAAAAAAATAATAATAATAATTCTGAAACTTAATTATACATTATTTAAGTACTCTGTAAAATTAATTATATAACTTTTTTACTTAACTGAAAAACATGATTATTTATACTGTATTAATTTACCTATAATACATAGGTATTTCCTAAACTTTACTTTCTTATAATTTTGATTAGAGATTTTAATTAAAGCATGAGTCATACTTCACTTTACAATAGAAACAAAAGGTTTATGAGTATGTACAAAAGATAAAAAATTACTTTAAGATTGATTGGTTAGAGTTTAAATGTTAAGTGTGAAATTTATTTTATGAGTTTATATTTATAATGTGTATAACTTTTATTGCCTATATAAAAAATTTTATCGAGTGATGTAAAACTTTCATAATATGCTAAATTTATTTAATTGTAAAAGCTTATAAAATTTATTAGCTGTTTTAAAACTTTTTAAAAAATAGTCATTTTAAAAATTAATACGTGTTCAATTTTTAATTAATGTAAAAATAAATTCATCTTGAATGTTAAATGGGAAACTTATTTAATGCATAGTGATAATATAAAATTTATTGATTGTTTCAAAGTGTATATGCGAGTTGCATTTTTAATGAAAGTCGAATTATTTATAAGTTGGGGTTTCAATAAGTGTAAATCGTCTATCGTTTTCTTTCATTCTGATAAAATAAAAGTTTAAGTCTATCTGATGAAGGGAGAGTAACATTCGAAACGGTTGTTCCAATCTTGATGAAGGGTTTTCGAAACACATAACGTTTTAGCCTATAATTATAACCTACAAACCCTTTGTTTCAATCGACCCTTATTATATTTTTGTTTTAAATGAATTACCTGACACTCATCCACTAACCTTAATGTATGTTAAAAAATTAACTGTTAACTACCGGTATGTTATTGTTTTCCATCCTATGTAATCCCTTTAATTTTTAATTCCATCAAAACTTATGTCTCCAAAAATGCTAAGTCCCTAAAATGCATACAAAATTTTTTTATTAAAGGTTCTGCATAATTCTAAAAAGTTATATGAATGCTGTGTTTTATCATGTGACCCGATTCAACCCATCAGAATGCAGCATGAGTGTTGTTCTTTTATCTGACAATTTATAAATAAGACAGGATAGTCTTTCGAAACTACCCTTTAAATCCTGATGAAGGAGGATAGTCATTCAAAACGTGTAACGACATTTCGTTTACAATTCAATTATAATCCGCAAACCCTTTGTTTAAGTGTTAATTGAATGACATTCATCAACCAACAACCCTATATAAATATTAATTATTTAAATCGAATCAAAAAATAAATTATTTTTTGGTTTAATAACGTTAAATTATTTATTGTAAATGAATATTGATTACTATTTTTTATTGTATGCTGAAAAATTAGTAAAACTTTTAATCCTAGTGTTGTTTTATATAAGTCTCTTAAGCGTGTGTATGCATAAGTATAAAGATATCAAATAAATTTATGAGTTACTTCTTTCAAAATGTTTTACAAATCAGCATTTTCACATTACTAACCGTTTATTCATATACTGTCTTTTGTATTCAATTTAACACTTATGTTGATGAATAATTACTCAGTTTAAACTTTTACCCCGGGAAATATTATACAATGCATTGTGTATAAATATAGTTAAATAATATATAGTGAAAAAATTACAACTATAGATGTTTAATTCGCTGTTACATAGTTAACGCATGCAAAATCTACTAAGCTCAAACCGTATTAAGCATTTTCTTATAAAGTTCATAAACATGTTGTTACAAGGATTTTGGAAGATCAAACGATTCTGTGTTTAATACCAGGTTCGATTCCAGCTTATCAACCTATCTGTTTGGAGTTTTCCGAGGATGTCTTCAAAACTCACTTAAATATAGAAAGACTCCCACACAGACCAATCCACTTATACGGCCAACAGTTAAATATTTAATGGTATGAGTTTACACTTGTAATGAATTATTTAAAGTTTTATCCATATAGGAATAATCTAAAAATTTTCATTTACGTGCTGGTAAAAATAATTGTCTCATTCGAAGTTTCATTAACTGAAAACAGTAAGTTTCAATACAGCTGTATGACTCTAGTATGAGTCATCAATCTTACGATTTGTTAACGATTCTATAGTAAAAGGGGAAGTGTTGGGTTCGAATCCATTTCATCAACCTAGTCGATTGGAGTATTTCTTGGTTTTCTCTAAAACCTGCTTAAATATGCAATAGGATTCCTTAGAAAGACTCTCATGCATTTCGCTTATAGGATCCTCATTTATTTAATCGGTCTTAAACCTTATGAATATTCATATGTGAATGTTTATTGTACAGTAAAAACTTTTAAATATAGTATTGTTTTATATAATGTGTGATCCTGATTATGTATAAATGAGTTATCGATTATGAAATAAATTTATCATTACTATAATACTCACATTAAAAGGTTCACACTTATACAATTTAGCGGTTACGCAAATGATTCAAACTCGTCACCGATCCTTCACGAACTTTCTCGGAAGATGTTGTACATGAACGAACGAGGGGTGAGTCATCTTTTCGGGAATTCCCCCTTATCTCTAGTAGATAAGGTGTTACAACTCAACGTTTCCCTTCATTCTTAGTTTGGCAGTCGTGTGAGTAGGTTGTTTTACGGTGTGTTATGTTTACCGTCCACTGCTTTAGAGTTTTAGCCGAAAATCCCGCCTGTTTTTCCGCATAATGTATTTCGGTTTTTCCGTACCTGGATTCTTTAAGTATAATAGAATATTGCAACTCATCAACCTACCCTTTGGGATTTTTTTTCTTGGTTTTTTCTCTAAAACTGACTTAAGTATAAGGCGTATATTAAAATAATAATATATAGTTTACAACTAGATAAAATAATTGCTAAAAACAATAAGATTTTTAATTTTATCCTATTAAGTAATTTTAAAACCTCTTTTTACTTTTTTTCTTATAAAGTTAAAGTGATTTCAAAACCATTCATTAAAAAATTACTCTTATATTTTACTAAAACTTTATTTAATCGATTTAATGCAAAGTTTAACACTTAATGAATTATTTAAAATTTTATATATACAGGAATAATATAAAAATGTACATTTATATGCTAGTAAAAAATAATTGTTTCATTAGAATTTTCATTAACTAAAAACAGGGAATTTCATTACATTTGCATGATTCTAGTATGATTCACGGTAAGTTATTTTCACTTAGACATCATGAGCAAATCTTATTGTAAAGGATAATTTCTTTCTGTGAAAGTGTCACCCAAATTCTCTCATAAGGATTATTGTTTAGTATTTTAAATCACATATCCAACTTATAAAATTTAGTAGTAATGTAAATGAGTAATTTTTATTACTTATAGTTCAATCCGTATAAATAAGTTGAAAATTTTACCTTGCGATGTAATGCATATATTAAAATAATATATAGTTATTATACAAAAATCTCTCTTGCTATCCGATTATTTATAGATAGTTTATTACTTAGAATTATAACTTGATAAAATAATTACTAAAACAATAAGATTTCTGTTTTTAATTTTATCCTATTAAGTGATTTTAAAACCTTTCATTAAAAATTACAGTTACATTTTATTGAATGAAAAAGGATGTCTTATAGTAAAATAATTCTGTTTTGATCTCATTATTTTCTTAGCATAATTAAAAAAAAAAGTAAAATTAAATAAAAAAAATTAAAAATATTTCAATATTTTAATAGGTTAATTGCAGAGTTCAACTCTTATTGCATTATTTAAATGTAGTTTACAACTGATATTAAATAAATGATCTTTATAAACTATTTTATATTATTGTAAAAACACAGAACTCTAACAACATTATACTAAGATAGGTATGATTCAACATTCTTATCTGTATGAGTCATCGTCTAGCGATAAAACAGTTTCTCGCATTTGTGTGGAAGATTGAAGGTTGCATTTCGCTAAGGGAAATTTCTTCAATTTTAAGTAAGTTTTATAATTTATTATTACTATTTGATAATTTATTTAACTTAATATGTATCTCTACTCTATACGTAATATCTTAATATGTATACTCTAGTAAATATATTTGTTTATAATAGAAATTTTATTAAAACTTTACGAAAGTTATATAAGAAATTTTTATTGTTTTATTGAAGAGAGAGAAATTAATTTAAAAAATATTTTTTATTGGTATTTACTTATAAGGAATTTTTTATTGTTATACTATAAACTTTTTTTATTGTTACACTATAAACTTTTTTGTTGATATAAAACTAAATTTTGCATAAATAAAACTACTTTCACACATGGAAAATTATTGCTTAAATGAAACCTAGAAAAGTTTCCATTTAACTTGTGTATGTTTAGAAATTATTTGAGTAAAACTAATTTTTGCAATATATAAAACTCCTTTCACAAACGAATTTTTATTTTTTAACTATAACTTACTTTTATATGTATTTATTTATTTAAATACCGTTTAAGTGATAGATAGGTAATAATCGTTTAAACTCATTGTATGATATGCTTTGTGAAAAAATTATTGCATTTTCCTAATTATTCGCTGTATTGTTTTAATGATTTTAACTTAATCTTTATATGAGATAGTGTGGATTACACATGATTCATCAGCTGTAGGGGTTTTCCGTTGCAGGTGATAACTGACTCATAGAATATTCCGTATTATCTGTTTTTTAAGGAAACTGTTTATTTTCATTTAAAATGATGCATTGAATTTTCATGCAATTTATTTCGAAATGTTTAATATAAAATAACTTTTAGTAACTGATAGTTTTTAAATATAACTAATCCTTTTTATTATTTTATAAAAAAGAACTTATTTTTATTAGTTCAAGTTTAAAAGTATTTACCTGTTTCATTTAAATCAACTAAGATAGTGTAAATTATATTACTGCGTTAAACTCGAATAAATGTTAAATAATATTTGGGTAGTATCAATATAATGTTTAATTTATATAATTTAATTTAGTTTATGTAACTTTATTGTGTAGAAAATTTATGTAAAGTTTTAAAATTTTCGTGTTAGGGTAAATTGAATAGTAACAACATAAAGTTTAGTTAATTATAATATATATAAAATTTAATTGTTGATTTTAAACATTGTATGTATTTTTAAATTAATATTATTATAGGATAGTCATTTTTATTTTATTTTTATTTATTTTTTTATTTTTTTATTTATTTTATAACTTTACTGTATATCTTTGTATGCATTTTTTTAATTAATATTATTATATGAAAGTCATTTTTTTTATTTATATTATTATATAATAGTAATTTTTTTTTAATTAATATTATTATATGATAGTATTTTTTTTTAAATTTATAAATTTACTATATATCTTTGTATGCATTTTTTTAGATTAATATTATTATATGATAGTAATTTTTTTTTTTTTATTCTTTTTTTCTTTATTTATAATTTATGACTTTGTAAGCAATTTTTTAGATTAATATTATTATATGATAGTAATTTTTAAAAGTGCATGTGCTCAATTTTTAACGAATGTAAGTTAGAGTTTAAATAAATGTGAAACTTATTTAGTGAGAATATAAAGTTTAACTTATATAATTTTTATTATATTTAGTTTAATTTATAACATATATATCCTCATTTATTGATTTTGAAACTTTTGTTTATCGTATTTGTTTAGTTATAGCATAAATAACAGTACGTGTTTTATATAATTTTTATTATATTTAGTTTCATTTATATGATAGTAATTTTTTAAAGTGTATGTGTGTTCAATTTTTAAAGAATGTAAAAATAGTATTTCAAAGTTAGAGGTTAAATAACAGTATGTGTTTTATATAATTTTTATCATATTTAGTTTATATAGCATAACTGTATACAAAATTTATTAACTGAATAAAAACTTCTGTTAAATTTTTAACGAATGTAAGATAGAGTTTAAAAAAATGTTAAACTTATTTAGTGAGAATATAAAGTTTAATTTACATAATTTTTATTATATTTAGTTTAATTTATATGATAGTAATTTTTTAAAGTGTATGAGTGTTCAATTTTTAAAGAATGTAAAAATAGTATTTCAAAGTTAGAGCTTAAATAACAGTATGTGTTTTATATAATTTTTATTATATTAAGTTTATATAACATAACTATATACAAAATTTATTAACTGATTAAAAACTTCTGTTAAATTTTTAACGAATGTAAGATAGAGTTTAAAGAAATGTTAAACTTTTTTAGTGAGAATATAAAGTTTAATTTACATAATTTTTATTATATTTAGTTTAATTTATATGATAGTAATTTTTTAAAGTGCATGTGGGTTCAATTTTTAACGAATGTAATAATATTATTTCTAAGATAGTCTAAATAAATTTAAAAAATGAAACTTATTTAGCGTTAAAATAAAGTTAGAATTTTTAAGTGTCTTACATTTTTAATGAATGTTAAATTATTTATTATTTGTTTTGCTTTTAAATCTATGTGTTCATCCACAAAATACGAAAATTTCTATTTAATTCTGTAAAAATTTCGTAATATAAATTTGTAATGATGTCACTAAAAGTATGAACTCCTATTTAAATTCCTTATTTATTATCTTAACACAATATATTTTTAATCTCTAAAAATGCTAAGTTTCTAAAATACTCATAAATTGTTACTGATGTTAATTAACTTCAGTCATTCATTGTTTCATTCAGTCGAAAATGTTAAGTCCCACCGGAAATTATTTATACTCTTCCAATGGCAACATCTAAATTTTAATGTCTATACCATTCATTAAATGTTTTTAATTATATAGTATTCATCTATCTTTGTTTCAGTCAATCAACTTCCCTGACCATCGCAAAAAATGCCAAGTCCCCGAAATTGTGAAAAAAAATAGTAAGTCCGAAATTTATGAAAATAAATCTAACTCCTCAAAATTCCCCTTCTCCCTGATAGATAGCACCATAAAACTTCTCATCCAAGATAATGACTCATTCACTCCCGGTGTTAACATAAAGTTTCTAGTCTTCCGGTGGCAACGTAAAGTTTCTATTCTTCCGGTGGAAACACCTAAATATTAAAGTCTATACCATTCAATAAATGTTTTTCATTATATAATACTCATCTACCTTTGTTTATTCAATTAAATTCCTTGAAATATATTTTCCATCGCGAAAAGTAAAGTCCCGAAATTCATGTCTATACCATTCATTAAATGTTTTTCATTATATAATACTCATCTACGTTTGTTTATTCAATTAAATTCCCTGAAATATATTTTCCATCGCAAAAAATGCCAAGTCCCTGAAATTGTGAAAAAAAATACTAAGTCCGAAATTTATGAAAATAAATCTAACTCCTCAAAATTCCCATAGAAAGGCAACAGAACCATCATCGAAGATGATGGTTGAGTAGTGTAAAAAGGACATGTTCACCGACGGGGTGGTGGCGCGGAGGCGCGTGTGGAGGCGCGGAGTGACTACGTAGCTCCGTGACTCCGCGCGTCCCTCCGTCCCTCCACCGTGTCGGTGAACTGTCCTCTTTACACTACTATCAGCTCATTGTGAACTTGAACTCGTACCAAAGACATTTCAAGGATAGAGTGACTTGTTTACTCGTAAAATATTAAAACTTAATTTTTTTTTTTTTTGTCATTTATAGTGATATGGCTAGCCAAATAAAAGAAGAGGTAGATATCCGGCAATGTATCTTTTTTGAGTTTCGAAAGGGTAGTACCGCAACAGTTGCTACAAAAAATCCTTTGCGATGTTTATTCAAGTGCATTAAACTTTCGTAAATGCTAAAGGTGATAATTTAAGTTCAAATTCGTAATTTTGATCTGTCTGACTCGTGTCGATCAGGAAGACAAACGTATTTAAACAATGACATGTTAAGGGTGGAAGTGGAAGCAAATCCTTAAAAAACAATCGAGGAACTGTCAAACACTCTTAACCAACCTTGGTCTACCATCCAAGAACATTTGAAACAAATTGGTAAAGTAAGCAGAGCAAGTGTTTGGGTCTTGCATAATCTGTTTGAAGGAAACAAAGCTAACCGATCGAGCTCATGGAACTTATTGCTTCAGCGGCACAATACAGAAGTATGTTTGAAGCATGTTTGCCACAAAACACAGCTAAGCCAGGTTTACAACATAAACAGGAGTTTTTGTATGTTTCGTGGAGTATTCGTTGGGTAGTTCATTTTGAAGTGCTGAAACTGGACAAACTGTGAATGCAGACCTTTACTGTGAACAACTGGATCGAGTAAACCAATCTTTGATTGAAAGTGCCCAACGATTGTCAACAGAAAAGGCGTTATTCTGCAAAACGATAATGGAAGACCGCACTGCGCAAGATGAATACTTAAAAAATAATGAATTGGGGTAGGAGGTATTGCCTCACCTACCATACTCGCCCGATATTGCGCCATTGGATTTTCATTGATTTTGACCGCTACAATACTTTCTAAGCGGTAAAATATTTCAATATATGAATGATGTCCAAAATGCAATCTCCAGAGATTTTTGATCAAAAACCAATTGATTTTTATCGATCCAACATTGAAAACTTGCACATTAGATGCCTAAAGGTTGCTGATAATGAAGGTGATTGATTAAAAATAAAAACTTACTAAAAAATTATCTGTTTGGATTTATTGTAGAAAAAAAAGACATTATTTTCCGGTTCCCTTAATAATATACAAGGTCAGAAGTTATCTGCAGCACCCTCTACCATGCTGCGAATTCATGGGGGGGGGGGGGGGAATCTTAAAAATACTTTAATGCCTAGCCTATTAAAGAAACAAACAGTATTATCATGTAAATTTTGCCGACTTTGGGGAAACTACACAAGGGTCCTAGGTTTGAGTGAATGCCCCTCGCAGGATAGTCTTTCTAAGTATTCCTAGCTTGTACTTACGCAAGATTTAGAAAAATCTACTGAAACCTCCGAACGGCTAGGCCGACGAATGCGATCAGGGTTCGAAATTGGCACCTCCCGTCTACCAACTGTGAAAGCATCTCCGGATTTGGAATTCAGGGGAAATAAGGAATGTAAAGAGCATATATGGAAGTTTTGTACGTATTTTTCCACTGCTTAAAATTTTACTCGTCACATTCAAAAATGTACTCGCCACTGGCGAGTAAATTTTTAGAATTCCCCTCCTCTACTGCACTGGATTTGGATAGGTTAACTAATTAACGTCTAAAAAACTTTATATCATTTTCCATAGCTTTTTTTTTTTTTTTTTTTAAGAGATATTTAATTGTTATTTATACACATTTGTTACTCATTTTTTTTTTTTTTTTTTTTTTTTTTTTCTAATATTAAATCTTGCATTCAAAGATAACATTTAGAGAGAGAGAGAGAGAGAGAGAGAGAAAAGGAATCTATCAATAAATACACAAAGTGATAATGAAGTATGCAAGGAATATATTGTTAAACTATAATAATGTAATATCCAGAAAAATAGTAAGGGGTATTAAATAATACGGCAATTTTAAAACAAAATCTTTCAACCTGTGAATGTTTTCAGAAAAATAAATAAATGAACAAATTCTAAGCACTGCAGATCAGTACTGGAGATCTGAGAGAAGTATATCGTACTTGCCAACATATTAAACTCCGCCTTCTTTTTCACACCAGTATCTTTTTAGAGTATTTTTCTTCTTATTTAATCGTAAATGCATTTGAAAAATATTACTCTAAAAATTTACTGGTGTGAAAAAAAGGGCGGGACTAACAACACTACGGAATATTAATTAGGATATTAGCAACTATGAGTATATAATTGTGTCGTATACTTGCAAAATCAGCCAACTTGTAAATTTGGAAAATGCGTTTTTTCCGTTTTTTCAGTTCTAAGTAAAAGTTTTCATCATCTGGAAACAAGAAATCATGCCAAAGATGATCCATCCTTGTGTTATTTACGTTTGAAAATCACGATGTGCTGCAAAACCGTTCAAATCCTAAGGCTAGTGAGTTTCAAAAACGGTCATCTCCATATCTGTGAGATCGCGATACTATTCCATCCAACTAAAGCAACACATTTGTTGATTAGGTTAGTGTTATCGTGTTTTCTCTCGACTGTGACTGCTCTTTCTTGGTGCACACAAAGTTTATAACAATTGACTTTCGTGTTTTCTTCGACAATGGAGAAGTTTGTAAAAGAAGTATCTTCTAATCTAAGAAAGGAATCTTCTAATCAAGGAAGAGGAAAAGTGAGCCCACGACGCACAGTGGATCGAAGTATAGGCAGTGGCGAACATAGGAAGGTTATGCTATTATTATTATCTATGTATGATGTTTTTTGTCACATTTCGATTTAAATATGTATATATGTACGATACTAAAAGCAATTCTATGTTTTTTTTTAACCCTTTATAAGGCCATAGGAATATTTTCCCCACCAAATTCGTTATCATTTTATTCAACTGGCACCATTTTTTAAAAAATAATGATTCCTGTGTATCATTTCTCTTGAAAAATATCAGTATAAATATTATTTTTATAATATTGGTGAGGGAAAAAAAAAAAAAGTCACTTGTGGCAATTCTGCTTATGCTAATGCAATGAATGGGTTGTGAGAAATTTGCGATTAACTAAGAGAATAATGTGTCAAAATTAAAAGTAATTATTTCTAATAAGCTAAATGAATTTTTTTTCTTTACATCAATTTTTATTCGTGAAATTAGTTTAATGTGCCATTTGAGGAAAAATTGGCATTATAAAGGGGTTAAACGGTATCATATTTTTCTGCTGCAAGCAGGTATTTAGAAACATACCTGATAAAGAAACAAATGTTGCAAAAGAGAAGAGAATAAAAGAAAATAAATAAAAATTTTGTAAAGAAAATCTATATTTATAACACAATTAATTTAGCACACAAATGTTAAATATATCATCACATTACTGCCTCTTTTTCTTTCTTTTTTTTATGTAGTATTTCAATAGAAAACTTATGCAAGCATTTACTGACAAACTCTATGAAAAATTCACATTTGTCTTTATTTTTATTGCACAGAAACTTTTACTTTAAATCGTAATATGGGATTATAATATTTAATTTTAACATTTAGTAATTTAACATTAAACATTTATTTAATTTTAACATTTTATGACATATCACAGCAACCATTTACGTTTCCCCCCTTTTTTCGCCCCAACAGTACTTTTCAGTACTTTTAAAGTAAAATTGATTATTTTATTAATTATTTAAAAAAAATAAGAAATTATTTCTGATTTATTAAATCTATTTTAATTATCTAATTTCTATAATATTTTCACTATAAAACGTTTAATATATTTTCTGTCATTAAGGAATACAGTTATTCAGATAAATTTCTCGGTTGATAATTTGGGGGTAAGCAGAATAAAAATTTATTTTTCTCTAAAAGTGGCGATTTGTGGCGAAAATCCTTTTCACAGATTAAAATGTATATTTTTGGGAGTAGTAAAATGTGTTTGAAATTTTGGACAAAAAAAGTTGCACAACTTATAAATTTAATTTTTTTAATAATTTTATATTTACATTTCATGCGTGAATCCCAACATAAAAAAACCAAGAAAATGTTGTCAGAATTACCTTAAACTTTTATTAGAACATTATTAAAAGCATTTTTATTTCGTATTTTTTCATAGTTATCTTAAGTACCACTTGATGGCTATTCAAATAAAGTCACTGAAATTCACCGAAAAATCTTATTTCTGAAAGTTTTCGTTTTGAACTTATTTATATGTAATAAAACTTCGTGTAATTGAAGAAATAACCATATATTTGTATTTTTTAGACACTCTTTTAAATTATTTCACTGCAAAATATCAGTTACTTAAAGATTGATTTTTGGGCCTATGTTCGTATTTTAACATTGTTCGATCCACTGTGCGACGCAGAAAAGGAACAAAGCCAAGGTTCAAAGGTAATGTGCAATCCCTTTGTAATAACGTAATATTAATTGATAACATAATAGCATATTAGGATTAATTAATCAAGTGGTATTAATTTAATAACATACCTATGATGATTCAGCAGGTTATAGCTATTTGTTTATGTAAGTTTGTTTATAATTCGAATAATTTTCCACTGTATTAAAGAATACCTCGTAATCAATGAATTCGGGGCCGTTTGTTTATTTTTGCAAAGTTATTTTTTGTTATAAACATGTTATTTTTTAACAAACTTTTAATTTTTATTTTTATCAGTTTTTTTTTTTTTTTTTTTTTTTTTTTTTTTAATCAGATAACAGAAATCAGTTATTTATAAATAAAATTTAATTGAGCAAATCATTTTGTGCATTTGCAATCCTAAAAATCCAATATTCACATTAAATTTAGCTAAAATTAAATTTTGGTTTGTTTAAAAAACAGCCAACTCCAAAATAAAAATTTGAATAATCCCTTCCCATCGCGTGCCTCTGCCACCTTATTTCGAGATTTCAAATATACTGCACTAACGATTATAAAACTGAAGAGTTTTGATTCCTATCTTATATTGGTTAAGTGTGGCAAAAAATCAGCTTTCTCTCTCTCTCTCTCTCTCTCTCTCTCTCTCTCTCTCTCTCTCTCTTTTTGAGATGGCTGATTTTGAAACTAGACGGCACAATTGTTAAAAGAATAAATTTAAACAATAACAAAATGTAACGAGATCCTGGCTTTGTTAAAAAAAACTTATAACAGCTATTGTAAATAGACAAAGAGTAAAAGAAAAAATTTCGACACATTTATAATTTAACAGAACATAAAATTTCCGGTGTGATAAATAATATTTCTGTAATAACTTTTTTTTCTACGTTCTATGTAATATTTTAATTTTTTTTTATGAAAGAACACAATAGCCCTACCTGTGAAATTCATCATCCCGTTGCTTTTTGATTAAGTGATTTCAGCAGATGTCGATTAAATAACTTTCGTAATAATTTCACTTTGCGTAAAACGCATCTCTATTTCGTTACTTCATTATGTTTTTAATCTTCATTTGTTTTTAAGACAACCAGACGATGCGAAAACTCGCTTTTCGGGTTTCATATATATATACCCACGCTAGGGATATTAACGCAAAAAGTAATTGAAAGACTGACCTGCTTTCTACTTATATTGTCAGATGGACGCCATCCTTTACAACAGTAAAATGTGATATGACATTATTTTATTTTATTTATTTATTACTTGATCATCAGAGTATATCATTCAAAGAAATGGTACACATTAAAAATAGATTTTTTTTTTTTTTTTTTTTTTTTAAATATTGCGACAGAATTGTTGCTTTCAGTCAGACATTTCGTTTTGTCTCGTTTGGTGTGTTACACCTTAATTCCCTTAATTCTATGGTGTGTTCCACCATATCAGATTTTAATTCTCTATACAAGACTATGCTGTTCAACCGATCGCTACCCAAATTGGTACACTTATTAATCAGGACAAAATCTAACAAACACTGTATTTTTTAGTTGAATCGGATAATTGGTTTAAAGGTATTAAATAAAAACCCCAATTTAACTTTAAAAATACTAAAAATGAAAAACAAATTGTCGCCAATTAATAATAATAATAAATTATTATTCTTATTATTATTTTAACGCTTTTTACATATTTCGACAAATTATTATAATTTTTTTTTCCTTTTTTCCCTCTTGTATCAAGTTAAAAAACCTATTTAAAAGAAAATTGAGAAAAATCGGATGTAGAAATGGATGTAGTAACCATTGCTAAGGAAAGCAACACAGTTACCACAAGCCTTTATATAGAAGAATAAACTAAAAATAAGACCTATCGTACTAAATTAAACTATTAAAATGCGTTTTGTACAGAATTTTATATCTATTACTTAAAAATCAAAAAATGCGATTCATTTAATTATTATTATTATTATAAATATTATTACATCTACGAGTTATGAAAGTTTGTAAACATAGGCACTAAAATATATAGTATTAAGATATCAAAATTTCTCAAAATCTGATGAAAACTTTGAATTAAAAACAAGAACGAAAAATCCCGCGGTATGCATTGATCATTTTTCAATTGCATATATTCAATGTATCCTTTAACCTTCAATGTTCTTTGCCTACGTTATCCCACAACGGACAGTGAGAAATAGAAACGTATACACTAACTTAATTCATAATCACTTTTAAACATTGTTGAAAAGTGTTAAAAATGCTTAACGAAACGGAAATGCAATTCCAGCAATTTCTAATTGTAGTCCTAAATGTATTTAAATATTTTAATGTAGCCTTGCAAATCTGAAGGCTAAGAATACCAATATATTATAAAAAAACATTATTTTAGTAGATTAACGATAAATGCCAATTTCATTATGATTTTTTCAGTAGAAAGTTGTTTAAATGTGATTCACAAAAATGTCTCTCCTAAAACGCAATGTAATGGCTTTTTTTTTTTTTTTTTTCCCTCTATGTCTTTCTGTACAAGCCAGTTGTACAGGACCTATTAATGCCATTTTAAATACGGAACATTATCATATTAAACTTGAATAGCACATATCATTTTTTAAGAACATCTGAAAATATTTACGGACGCTGCAGGCGGGCAGGCGGACAATCAATTACAGAGACAGATAAACTAATTCAAATCATATTCATTCTTAAAAAGTGTTAAAAAGGATTAACGCAAACGAAAATGCAATACCAGCAAATTTTCATTAACAGTCTTTAATGTAACTGAATATTTTCGCATGGTCCTGTAAATCTTATTGCTAATCGTATACTGTATTCTACTGAAAGCATTTTTTTGTGCACATGAATAACATATTTCAATATTATTAAGATTTGTGCAAAATAAAGTTATTAAAATAAGTTTTAAAGAGATACCTCACATAGAACGCAATGCTTTGTAATACTTTCGGGTGTCCCTGTACACAAACCAGTGGTAGTATTTACCCCGTTTACAAGGAACATCCGATAGCGAAACTGAATAACATATTTCACTCTCGTGAAGATTTGTGCAAAGCAAAGTTATTAAAATATGCTTTATAGAATTACCTCTCATTGAACACAATGCTTTCCAATACTTTTATTCAAACTTTTGCACTTATTACTTTTAAACACCAGCTCTGTGGAGCTTTTTTATAAGAGAAAATAATCCTAGTGCCTCTTCAGATTAACTATTAATTTTTATTTGTGATTTTTTATTCTTTATTAATTAATTAATTAATTTTTTGTTGCTTTTAAGGGCACGGTGTAGATTAAAATACTCTTTTGCAAATTACTTTTTAAAATTTAGAAATTTTGAATTCATACGAATAAAATGTAACAGTATTAAGTATATTAAAATTTCTTCAAAACTATTTTAATTAAAAAAGGTAAATTAAATTTTTTTTTTTATTTATTTATTTATTGAAAAATATTTTTAATACTTCGGCGTTGCCCATTTTAGATTAAATTTCATAAAAATTAGAGGGAAGGAACTTTTGTCATTCAGATATGTATGTTAGTTTAAGTTTCCTTAACTTAGATTTAAAAACAAATTTTAAGTTTTGAAAAACCTGAAATCTGTATGAAATTTTACCATTTAAACATAAAACAAATTTCTTGTTAATTAATTGTCAGTGGAGATCCAAAATATGTTTAGAATATATATTTCATTAATAATATTATTTAATTAAATTACGAATTAACAAAGCTGAAACGTAAAAAAAAAAAAAAAAAAAAAATATATATATAATTTTCAAATTTAAATAGCTTTTAAGAAATTGTAATATACTTAATGTTGTTGTATTTAAATACACTTGTATGCGAAGTTTCTTAATTTTAAAATGATAATTTCAAAACTGCTTTATAATGTCTTCGGCGAAATTTACTACAAAACAAACCGAGATATAATTAGTTTCACCTTTTCTCAAATCAGCCTACTCATTGTCTACATCTACCTTCCGTTAGTCAATGACTTTCATATATATATAGTTTGGATATGATGATTTGAAATGTACAAAAAAATAAATAAACACTGGTATGTTGTGGCCGCTATAAAACTTTCTTCTGTATTTTCCTGTACAAATTAACGTATGTACACTTTATTTACTAAAACTATCATTTTGTTAAACTTTATTTAGTAAAACTATTTATTTACTAGATGTCAGTCATAGATTTTTTTTTTTTTTTCAGTGTAAGTGAAAATTCTTGAGTTTTATTATTATTTTCATTATACTAAATTTTTAGCACATTATATAAGTTTGAATGAAACTTTTGGACTAAATACACATGACTGTAAAAAAGAAGTCAGTTTTATACTTTCACTTTAAAAGTAAAATTATAAAGTTAGTTTTTATGAGATTTTTTTCTTATCAATTAAAAATATACACTTTAATGTAAAAAAACAAAATTGAGAAAATCTATTAGTGACCAGTGGCCATAAGAAGCAGTTTTTTTACTGGCCATTTTTTTTTTTTCTTTTAGAAATTATAAAGACAAATACATGTTTTAAAAACCTCTGTATAGATTAGTCATCATCAGTCTTTATCAATCCACTGCAGGATGAAGGCCTCTCCAAGATGATTCCAATCTGTCGTGTTTTTTGCAGTTCTTCTTCATTCTGCTCCGTGATATAAAATTAAAAAGTATAAATGAATATGCTAATTATTAATAAAATTATAAATAATTTTGAAAAGTTATTAAGAGATAATCCCAGAGGTAACTGACTCACATTCACAAAGCAAAATAAGTATTTTGTTAAATGTTACACACACACGCACCCCCCCCCCCCCCCCCAAAAAAAAAAAAAATGAATAAAAAAATAAATAAATAAATAAATAAATAAAGGACCTAGGTTAAATGCTGGTAACTGAAAAATGTTAAACTGGAGGTATACTACGTCGAATTTTTATATTTTCTTTCAATAAAACACATTAAACCGTTTTTCGTCTTTGTCTAAGTATTAATAAAATATTTTATTACATTTAAAAACAAAAAAAAAAAAAAAAAAAAAAAAAAAAAAGGTAATTCATTCATTACTAGTTTTTTTTTTTTTTTTTTTAATTCCAAAATTTAAATAAAACATTTATTCAATTTCAGAAATTCTAAAGCAGTTCTTTAAAAAAATGCATGAATGATGAAAGTATAAACAAATACTTATAAAATAAAATGATTTTAATAAATTAAACACAAGTAGCTTGTTTTAAAAACAGCAAGGAAAAAAGAAACAAGAAAAGGAAAAGATTAAATTTTAAAACTGCATCCCTTTATAAAATTTTCAAACTGCTTCTGTGAATTGATTCTGAAGGTCAAAGAGTCAAGCAAAATAAAATTTCTCTTTAGTAGAGATAGGTTACATCAAAATTTACGTAGGCGTTTTTGTCCTGGGAATATAGATTTGTCGCAAAGATTTTCATTAAATTTTGATTTTGTTAGCGTAATATTTTGTTATCAAAATTTTAACCGCGCGTTGCTTATTATAAGTGCTGAAGTTCAAGAGAGAAATAACAAAGTACTTATCTTAAAATATAAATTTAATAAATTAGATCAAAAAAGTTAAAGTACTTCTAAATATAATTAAGGTTTAGCAAGCTTAAGTTCAAGATGTTTTGAAGAAAATTTTATATTAAGAAATATTTTTAAGAGGATTTTTAATATTTATTTCATTTTTATATAGTTATGATATTTCTTTAAGCACAATTATTTGGTTAAATAAGTATTTAAGTGTTTTATTGTATTATTTTTATGCATGCTGCATATTTTTACAAAATAATAATAATAATATATATATATATATATTTAAGAATAAATAATAATAATAAAAAAAAGTTTTAATATTAAAATTAAAATTTTAAACTCATTTAATTTTTAATATAATTTTCCAACCATTTGCTCGATTAGCATTATATTTTCATCTAGAATATTTTGCCTTGAGTACTTTGAAAAATTCTTATTGGATTGACTATAATTTTGACGGGAATTTAAGTGTAATTTCATTTGCTATGCTAAGAATTTTGAGACAGTGAATAGAAATAATTCTGCTTTGTGAAGAGTTTTACTGTGGTCTGGTGATAGTAAGGTTTAAGGTCAACTGTCTATACTAGAGACATGGGTTTATGTGATGTATTCTCTAGATGGGGGGTCTTTCTAAGGGGTCCTAGACCTTATTCACGAAAGCTTCGAAAAAAGTCCTAGAAAACTGCGGATAGCTAGGCCGATAAGTGAGACCTGTGTTCAAACCTGGTACCCCCCGTTTACCAGCAGAAAGAGCAGAACCCCTCAGCCACCTATGGGATGAGTGTTATTAGGGAACAAAGTGACAATCGGATACTGGTAGGCCAATTAAAAAAGAAAACTTTTAGTGAAGTTTCCACATCTTTTTATTGGTATGGTAAGGGATTGTTAATTGAGATGATACCGAATTTTCTTATAACTCCATTTTGTAGCAAATTAGTTACATTTAATTATTGGATAAAATAGTATTTTATTTATTTATTTTGAGGGTAGGTGGTGGTTAAATTGTGCTTGTAGAACTGTTTTTGATTTTATGAATATAGTAAATTGAGTGTGTGGGCGTGCCTGTAGACATACACGTATGTCATGTCACTGAAGTGCGTAAAAATGTCATGAGAGTATATTTAATAAATATTATTATTATTTCTTACATCTTATTAGATTTTTTATAAATTCATTGAAAAAAAATTTTAATACTAAACAATCGAAGTCATCCAAGTCTTGTTTTGAATTTGAAAACATATGTATTATTAAATTTTAAAATTTAATAATAGACTTAAATACTTTAAGAATGTAGCTACGAAATCCAAACAGGGAGTTGAGGAGGCAGTAGTCTCCTGAAACAGAAAAGTATGAAAAATAAAACTTTCTGAAACTAGTTTTAAATATTATTTAAAGTATAATTGGAAAATGTTTAAATATACCTCATATATATATATATATTACTTCATACCTTACACTTTAAACTATAATAATAAGTCTATAGTAATGTAGTGTACGAGAAAGTAGTGTGAGTATCACACAAGGTTATTTATTTTCGTTTTCAACTTTTTTTTTTCTTAATATATTTCCTGTTTATAACAATTAGATATTCATGAATGAACAAAAAAAAAAAAGGGGGGGGGGCGAAAGATTGTTTTGTGTACAACTAAAAGTTCATAGTTCATGTGAATACAAGAATTAAATTACATGCGTATTAATTCTTCATTAGTTAAATGAATGAAAAAAAAATCTTTATTGTTTTATTATTTTATGATGTAGTTGCTCTAAAATCATTAATAACAACATTTAAGCAATAGAATTAATCTATTGTGTGGCTGCCATTGTTTGAAATCAATTAATATATGAAATATTAATATATATATATATATTTTCAATTTCTTTCTTAATTTACTGTTTATTAGTTTTATACAAATAAATCATTATTTTATAAATTACTTCCATAAATACATTTATCTTTACTTCTATGCAGATATAGTTATATACAACTTACAACTTATATAAAGCTTAGACTTACAATTTACATACATATTTGTATGTAAATTTCAGGAAATTCAATTATCTATATATAAACAAAAATTATTGCTTTTGCTTGTAAACCAGAAGTACGTCTTACATCTTCTCTCAAACCGCTGAACCGATTTCAACCAATTACTGGTTATAACCGGAGTTGAAGTACTGCGAAAGTTTAGACATCTCTAGCGCATGAGCAGTAGCAGGGGATGAGGAAAAATCTTCTCGAAAATAACATTTTTATATTATTTTGGTGATCATATTCCAGTAAATATTGTGATTGATTTTATATTTTAATTAAACTATTTACTAGCTATCTCTCTCTCTCTCTCTCTCTTTTTTTTTTTTTTTTTTTCCACATCCTTATTAAAGTTATTAAAGGAGAGTGTTGTACCCTGGGACATTGGCAATTTCTAAAAGCCTATTGGCAACATCAAATTTTTTTTTATTTCTAAGTGTGACTCTAACACATAGATAACAGCACAGTAAAAGGCAGCATCAGAAACGCTGAACGTTTAAAATGTGTGTGTTTCAATATATCATTCAGACTTAGTGAAAGAAAATTTCATGACTTAAAAGTAAATATTTATATCATTCTAATTTCGATTTCTGAACTAATATTTGTAAAACTATTCTACTCAATTTTAAATGGATATTGAACAGAAGATTTTTAAATGTTTTGGTTATGAGAAAGTAGTGATACTACATTTTGATTGACCACCATTTCGATTTTAATTAAACCGTGTGGTGATTGTACCTTCGGACAATACACCATATTGTATCTTGGGACATGTCCCAAGGAACAACATATGTCATACACATAGTTATCGATAATTAGGTATTGTTTTAGTATAAATATCTTTTAGAATATTTTAATATAACATTATGATAATAATAATTTAATATAGTAATTAATAATCTTTTAGTATAACTTCCCAATGAACCATATTCCCACTTTGGGTTCGAGGCTACAAGAATATCAGCTGGTTAGGCAAACAATCCTCAACTCTATACCATAGCAAAGCATTGTGGCTTGCAAATTTTTATCTTGCAATATCATTTATAAGAGTTACAGATTATATGAAATTGAAGTAAGAGTGATATAGTGATACCTTTGTTTTGTTTTTAATCCAGTTTTAGTAATATACTTTAATATTAATCAACATATGTAATATTAAAAGTTGCCATGCGAACTGTGGCGATGTTAACAAATTTAAATGGATGTTCCATTTAATAAATTCCTTTATTAAAGTGATTGAAATTCTAATTATTTAAGCTTTGATTTCTATATATATATGTGTGTGTGTATAAAATGTTCTTATTAATCTTTTATTCATTATATATATATGTGTAAGTGTGTGTATACATAAAATGTTCTGCAGTTTTACGATATGGAATAGTCTTAATTTTATCATTCGATTCAGTTGTTTACATTTCTCTTTTGTTCTTGTTTGAACAGATATCTGATTATTAAGTTTCACTGGAGAAATATTTAGGAAAACGTTATGCGTAACAATAAAATGGCATCTTGAATCTAATTTGTTTACAAAATATCGGCCACGTGTTCGGCGATTTTACCTACTGTGACGTCACAGGAATATTGTCCATAGACCAATTGATTCAATTCAAGTGTTAAGCGAAGCTGTTGAATCTACAACAGTAAATGCGACATATGAGTTAACTGCTGTATGTGTAGCATGCTCATATTCAGATTCTCAAAATGTGACATCACCAATAATGATTCTGGCATTTCCCAAAACTTCATCTCGAAAAAACAATGGCAATAGAAGAAAAGAAAAATCTTGCATTTAACAGATTCTCCTGTAAAATTGAAATTGAAACTGCAGAGCACTACTACATCTAAAATGGGGGGAAAGAATCACCTACACAACAAATCAGCAGTTCAGACTATCATATTAATAAACCAATTTTATCAAGTACAAGATGAAGACAATATTGAATATGATCAAACCATATGATATTGAAAAATAGATACAGATTTTTTTAAGAAAAGTATCTGAAATAATAATAATAATATAAATATATTAAATATGTTTGAACCTCCAGAAATATCCCTTGTTTACGACCTTGATCTGAAGTACTGGAGGTCACTTTCGATAAGGTTTTTCAGAGTGCACAGGGGACAACAACAAATTTATTTATTTATAGATATGAAAATTGTGATATTTTATCAGTTGGTTGATTGTTTTTACGTCGCACTAGTGGTGCGCAATGGGCATTTGGCTGCGGTCTGGGACTCACCCATAGAGTTGGTCCGAAGACAAGCCATCACAATTTTGATCCTACACGGAGAGGATGGCTTCTCTGCTCCGGTAACCCCCAAATGTATAATTTTGATGGGAACATGCAGGACATTGCGACCACGACAGATTTTACGTGCACCAGCCACCATTAGTGTACATGACGGGTTTTGGCCGGCTCGAGTACCGAACCCGCAATCTTCCAATTATGAACCCGGCACTCTAACGACTGGGCTACCGCGGCCCGATATTTTATCAGACATTGAGTGTTAAACTCCCACTGAAGTCCGAACGTGAAATCTCACGGTTCACTTTACATCATATAATATTAAAATATGGACTTTATCAATAGTTGGTTAATTTACGAATAAGATTTGAACTTTCAAATTTATTATTATTTGTGTAATGCATCTGCAAGTGTATTTTTTTTTTTTTTTTTTTTTTTTTTTAATTTAATCCTTTAAATATATTTTTGTTGTTATTAATTATTTGCATGAAACTGGTTTAGACTAAGACTATTGCATGAATTTTGAAGCATGTCCCAAGGTACATACCTTGGGACACTTTACACTTCCCACTTAAAATGGCTCGCAATTTTTTATTTTCAAACTGTTAAAAGTAAAAACAAATGTATTACAGAGAAAATTGCTGAAGTATTTTAATAAGTTCTTTCGAATATAAATCTAACTTCAATTTTACAAGTTAAAATTAAAATGGGAAAAATGTCCACAAATACAACACTTTCCCCTACTGGTTATTTTTATATTAATTACTGATAAATTAATGTTGTCTCCTTCCGACTATGGTGGCATTGCCTTATATGTTTTCGTGCATTCTACTACTTTCTTACAATACATACTTATTGTCTGCATTCTGTCATTTATTTTTTCTGGGAATGCCTTAAGAATCCTAGCACTATATTATACTTTAATATAAATAATATAGAAGATAGAAGAATAGTGAATAAGATTAAAGAAACTATAATATCTTATAAAGAAAAATTCGACTGCTTAGTAAAATATAAATTTTATATTAGCTAGTTTTTATGCTTCAGACAAAATCTTTTATGCTTCTTTATTATTATTAATGAAATAATTATTAATAAAATAATTATAAATTATTCCTCAAATGTATTTTTTGTAAAACTAGTTTTTCCCTTATTTCTGCGTGCGACAAATTTATTTGTTCCTTTATTATTATTTTCATGATAAACAAATACCAAAGTTTATAATTGCATACGTGACTATAGCAATAAAATAATTTCTAATAAAATTAATTATACACGGAAACTTTAAGAATTTTCTTTTTAGAATTAATTAGCTGCATTGCTTGAAGCATGTTCAAAAGAAAAAAAAGTGTGTGTGTGTGTGTGGGGGGGGGGGGTAGATAATTAATTTGCCAGAAATTTTTATTAAAATTTTCTTACTCATACATATATATTTTTTTAAAGCTAAATATGATAGCGAAAATATATATATAATAATAATAGAACCAAATTACCGTATTTATTAATTTCTTCAATACTAATCAGTTTTTAGCTTTAAAGATAACGAGATTAATCGGTTAAGATTTAGGTGTTTTTCGTGCATATTTCTGGATAGGAAGTAATTTAAAATTACGAAAGTAGTAACTCCAAGGTTTATTACTGTTTGTTCTATTTTCTCCGTTGTTTCGTTTATTGAAAGTAAATTATCATTATTAGAGAAATTGTTTTCTTTATTCTCCAAATTTAAGTTATTCTTATAAAATTCGCTTTCACGGTTAAACAGTTAAGCTTCAGTGAATATCAACTTCCAAATTGTTAGTTATTATTATTATTATTATTTTGATGGTAATCTTTAAGACAAAATCTTAAATGTTATTAACGACAGAGTAATTAGTATTTTTCCTTAGTGATAAAGCATTTTTTAACAAAAATACATTTACATGCATGTTTATATTAAAGTATTATTTTGAATACGCAAATGTATTAAGAATACGAAGGTTAACGATACATATTTTCGTTTATCAATTCGTAAAAATACAATAACTGCGCAGCAGATCGGTTTTGATTAAAATAATGTCAGAAAACAACGAATTTTGTTATAATAAATTAGTTTATCATCAAATATAGGTATAAAAACAATGCAAATTCTGAAATTATAATGAATCTTTTTAAGGTTTTGTTTGAATATCTTTTAATTAAAAATTTTCATTCATCATCATTTATCATCAATATTTCGTTAATGTATTATAAAGAACTAGTATATTAGAAATTTGGCAACATTTTTCGAATTTTTCTTATTTCATTTGAAAGAGCAACATTTAAGGTTTCTAAAACTGCTCTTGTTTTGTATGTACGATAATTAGAAGCAGAGTTACAGCCATAACCAAGTATCTAACTGCAATTCTTTTGTAAATATAAATTATTCCTTAAAAATGGTATTTTTTGTAAAACTAGTTTTTTTTAATTATTTCTGCGTGCGACAAATTTATTTGTTCCAAACGTTTTAATAATATTGGGATGGGGGGGGAGGAGGGGGGGGGGGGGAGAGGAGAGATAATATTTTACTTTATGCGGTACAAACTAAAATTTAAGTCACATCTAAAAATTTAATAAATTTATAGATAATTTTTGGTATAAAGTTTTCTTTCTTTTTTTCTTTTTTCCTCCGAAAAATTCTTTTTTTTTTTTTTCTTTTTTACGAAATCTATCATATCTCAATTATTTTTTAATACTCGTTCGTACATCACTAAGCCTTCAATTCATAACTCGTGTAACAAACATTAATAATAGCGTGTTGTATAAAGTAAATTATATTTTAATAATTTGAATTATGAGTATAAAGTCTGGCATAAGTGTTTTTTTTTTTTTTTTTTTTTTTTGTTACTATTTAATTTAAAAAAAAAAAAAAAAAAAAAAATTGACCAATTTTCTTTATGAAAAAAAAAAAAAAAAAAAAAAAGAAAGAAAGAAAGGGTTTATCATTTAGTTAGAACCTTTATGAAGTGTTAGATTTTATATAATAAAGTAGTTCAAATAATTTGGGAAAAATAAGTTTTATATTATCTAACTTTAATATTTCGCAATCACACTCTTTAACGTCTCTCTTTTATTTTCATGAAAAGCGGATACCAAATTATGTAATGTTTAAGAATAAAATAAATTTCCATTAAATATTATTATGCACGGAAGCTTTAAAATTTTTTTTTCTTTTTTTTTCTTTCTTCTTTTTTTTCTTTTTAAGAATTAATTATCTGCATCACCAGAAGCATGTTCATAAAGGGAAAGAGAGTTAATTTATACACTACAATTTTTTCTGAATCATACATATTTAAAAATAAATAAATAAAACTAAAAAGGATACGGAAAATAATAATATTAATAATAACAAAACTAAATTACAGTATTTATTAGTTTATTCCAAACTAATCAATTTTTGGCATCTTTTAAGGTTTAAGTACTCTTCGTGAATATTTTGGGTAAGGAGTAATTTTAAAATTCCGAAAGTACTAACTGAAAACGAACTCCAAGGTCAATCAATAGTTACTGCTTATTCTATTTTCGCCATTGTTTCGTTTATCGGAAGTAAATTATCATTATTGGAGAAACTGTTTTCTTCGTTTTCCAAATTAAAGTTATTCTTAGAAAATTCGCTTTCACCGTTAAACAATTAAACTATGGTGAAAGTTGATTTTGAAGTATTTAAAAATTGTTTTTCTTATTTATTTATTAAATAGATAAAATCTTGAGTTTTATTAACGAGAAAGAAATTAATATTTTCATTTCTTGGAAAAGTATCTATAGCAAAAAGCATTTAAATTCATTATTTTGAGCTCGTTATGCAAATGAAAAGAAAAGTTATTTAATGTTAAATAATAATAATAATAATAATAATAATAATAATAATAATAAAAAGAGTAAAAGAAAATCGAGTTAAATTTAGTTTTATCTTATCTAAATGAAAAATACTAAAAATATAAAGGTTAACAATATGTATTATCTTTTGCCAGTTTAAAAAGGTACAGTAATTACGTAAATTGCGGTACTGTTATACTACATACATGTATATATACCATTGTGATATATATATATATATATCATTGTAATGCCGATATATTATTATACAATGACAAAAATATTAAAAATACTGCTATTGCGCTTATATGAAGTGTAATAATTTGTGAATTTTTCTTATTCCTTTTTTTTTTTTTTTTTTTAAATAATGGTAACTTTTATGTCTGTTTTATTAGCGTTATATCCCCAGTATGTACCAAATTCTGGAAGTTTATTTATTTTACTTCGTTATATATTTAGATTAAAGCTTCTTTTGTCCGTTAAAAGATACATACCAAATAATACTATAAAACTAATCTAAATTAATGCAACTAACTTGGGCAAGAGCACACATAGGTACAATAGGATAAACTTGATTCACTAGCAAAAAACAAACAAACAAACAACAACAATAACAAAAAGTTTATACTCTTTTTTAATATTGTTTTCCAAAAGATCAAGACATTTATTTACTATCGAATAGGAATAGCTCGGATTCATGGGAAAGTTGACCTGTCGAGTACACATAAAATAAACTATCCTGTATATTCAAAATATGAACAACCTTCTCCAATACAGACTCGAATCACATAAAAAAGACATTTTGAAATAATCATTAGCTAACTGAATCGCATAAAAGAAATTTCGCTGCTTTTTTTTTTTTTTTTTTTTTTTTGTATATAAATAAATAAAATTCTTATTAAAATTGCAATTTTTATGCATCATATAATGTGGTACATAATATTTAAAGCAAAAGCAAAAAGTAATAACTTTCTCAAAAGGGAAAGTAATTACTTCTTATTTTTGCTTTGGTGACTATTTAAATGATCAAATCAAAAATGCTTCGACGATTTAAGAAAAAATGATAATAAAAATAATATAAATAATTTGTGTTTTATTAAATAATTCCTTTATTTCGAAAAAGTTTTCATTTCCTTTTATAAAAATACTCTTCAATGATATTAAAAAAAAAAAAAAAAAAAAAAAAAGTAGAATTATTATTGTTAGTTTGAACAATAGCTATTTTTTTTTATCGTGTCAGGGAAAACAAATGAATGAGAAAATATTTCATGCTAAAAAAAAAAAAAAAAAAAAACATTAAATAAGTTCAAACTGAAAAACAGAATCAGGGAAATCCATTTTCTTAAGCATATCTATTTTCTCTTTTAAATTTTTGCCAAAGAGCGATAATTTTCTTTTGATAGAACATCAAGTTTCTGAAAGTAGCAACCCTTGTCACCACAAACCTGAGTGGCCGAACAACTACCTTGGAAAAACAGACACTAGTTCGTTCCTCGCCGAAGTGCGCGCAACTCAAGCCAATAATGGCGGTTATTCTGTGTCGTTTCTGTTTGGATAAAGTTTGAAAAGGATATTTTGTTTTAAACTCTTTATTGGATTACAACTGCTGTCATGCCTCGGAAATTATTAGGTAAGCACAGAATATTTTTATCATTTTAGATTTTTCTTTTATTTCCAAGTAAATAGATATATATTTTTTAATGAAACTGAAACTTAAAATGTTTATTTGGAGTAAATTATGTGTTTTCAAATTTCTAACTTACTTGCGGTGCTGTATTTTTGAAGCTTTCCCGTGGTGGTAATGATAAAACTCGTTTCTATCTTGAACTTTTGTTTCACATCCGTCCAAAAAAGAAAGTTAATTTACTACGGCTAAAACGTACCGGCTTTACCACCAGGTGTTTTGGGCGTGTTGGACAATTTTTGGCGTGTATTTTAATCACGTTTCTTGTCACCCTTTCCTTTTCGCTACTCCCGGGTCATGCTTTTCAGGCTGTGTTTGTTTTGAAACTTTCCCTTGAAGCCATCTGTCTCAATCTCTCATTTTAAAAATGATTAGAGTTTATTAAAAAAAAATGTGACATGCATGCTCTAAAAGTATCTGTTGTTAATAATTTACGATGGTTCAAATTAAACGCAACTGGAGTTTATTATTATTATTAATCAGGCCCATATTATCGCATGGGCAAACCGGGACTTTTTGCTCAGGGGCCTCGGACATTTAAGGGCCCCCCAAAAGCCATCATATTAATTTTCAAAATATTCCCTTTTTTAATTCAATAAAAATTTAAATACAATAGGTATACGTATACGAAATTTCTCCTTAAAAAGTACTAACTTTCTCGAAAATAGAATTTTCATTTTCGATATATATATATATATTTTTTTTTTTTAAATTTCTGCTGGCGTATCTAGTGCCTAAATAGTGAATGCTCTGGCCCTGAATCATCCCGGTTCAGGCGGGTATGTTCGTAGTGTTTCGAAGTTCATTTTAATCATTAAGTCCCGCTCTAATTAATTCTAGTGTGTAAAAAATCGGCAATAGAGAGACAATCCCAAGCTGGCAAATCTATTGCTACTAAATTAATACGTCATTCATCATGTCCTGTTTATTGTAAATTAAACATGTTATACAGTGCTTTTTTTGAAGTCACCTGTCAAGCACAATATCATGACAGAATCAACAAAACAAAGCCATCCATATTCAATTGTGCATAGGTGTACAACATTAATAATAATTAAAAATGTAAAAAAAATATTAACATATTTAAACGTCTAGTTTCGAAAATACTGTTTATGTATTCTATTGTACATACGACTGGTCATCTGTTGTATATAAATGATGTTATGTTGGTTTTAAAAGGGTCGCCCAATTTTACTTTGCCCAAGTAATTTGTCGTGATCGAGGCCTGTTATTAAATGAGACTCTTATATGCAATAAAAAAATGTAGTTAATAATTTATAAATTAAACACAACTTTGAAAACATCAAATAACTAATTCTTACTTGAGAAGTGTGGGAAATATTAGAAAACGGAGTAGTATAATACTACTTTTATTATCTAATCTTTGCATTCCGATTCGGAGCTTCTGTGTGCCCAAAAGAAAATATGTAAACAAATGCTGCCGTACTGTATTGTACAGTTTAACCACTTTTCGTCTCATACTCGTTAATTGTGTAGAGATATTTAAATTTCTGTCGCTGTATTAGCTTGTTACATTTTTTTTCCTTATGAGAATTTATTTTTTCGGAACTAAGGAAAGATTTTAATATTATTATTTAACTGTAATATATTATTAATAATGAATAATATAATATATTAATAATAATGTTAATTAAAATAAGGGAACATTTTATGTAAATTCTCATTAAATGAGAAGTGTGAGAAATATTACCAAATGGAACTACGTAGTTGTAATTTTATTATGTTCATGCGTTTGCATTTTCTCTTTTAAAGAAATTATTCAAATGTTTTATTTTTTTTTTCATTATGAAAAATGTTGAAATACTTAAGCATGACTATTTTAATTTTTATTATTTATTTTATTTTAATTTAATTTTTTTTTTAATTTCTGGAGTATGTTTAAAATCAGCGTACGAAAATTATCTGATTATTCTGGACTATGATGTATATTGCAATCGTTTTTTCTTTTCAATTTTGGTATTGTGATTAAACTTTAAATAACTTTCACATGTTGGTATAAAGCCAGAGGAAATTCGATTCATTTAGATGTATGTAGTGGGCATTTACAGCAGGTCTAGACCAGATTCCTCACGAAGAGTGTAAATTTTAGTATACTATTTTATTGATACCCGATACCGTTGAGCAGCGACAAAGTTTTCTGGCATTAAAACTGCTTTGGCAATAAATTGTATTAATTTATTTTATTTCTCTAATCAAGTCTCAATTATTATTAATAATAAGTATTGTTTTAAAATTTTCAGCATTAAAAATATTTCTTTCTTTCTTTTCTTTTCTTTTTTTTTTTTTTTTAAGTTATAGATGTTTTAAAACCATTGTATTGTTATGTTTAAAATAAATAATCTAACATATGGAATTCTACAAAAGAAAAACTTGTTTAAATTCAGAGGATAAGTTTATAAAATTTATTGTCTTAACTTATTTACTTTGACTTGATCTGTTGATAGTTGCGTGTAAGTAACGTTTATATTACCTAATTCGCCTCTTTAACAAATTACCTACATAGAAAGTCAATTTGGTTGGGGCTGATTTTAGGAAGGCCGATTACTTATCGTGTCCTCCTTTCGTTTTATCTGGCAACTTGATATGAAACTCTGTTTTTCGATAAAAGCCACTTTCATTACTAACGGATAATGCGACTGCGCTTTAGAAGCACTGCTGTTTCTACTCAAATTCTCGCTTTTGTGAACATATGTGTTGTCACTTTAATGGATTATATAATGCATATCCTCAAAAGAAAAAAAAAAAATGCTAAAATTTTTTTAATACATTTTTATTAAGTCAGATGTGTGCAGCTTCGGGAAAAGTTCTTATATCTCAAGAAAATACCTGTTTTGAGCAATTAGTTTCTCCCAAATTATTTTTAAATATTTTGAAATCTCATAAAAGGCTGTCCACTGTGCAATAAAAAATTGACTCTTCAGAGAGGTGACCTTATAAGAAAAGTTGTGCCGGAAATTTTAATTCAAGTTACAAATTGTACAAACTAAATGGTTTTAACTAATCAAGTGTATGTGTGTGTATGAGGAGCAAACATTCAAACCGTGTGTTCTCTCCCCCCCCCCCCCCCCAAAAAAAAAAAAAAGAGTTAGTGATTTTTCTTTAAACTTAACGTAAAAATAGTATGTCTGCATCTCTTCCTAGATATGTCTACATAGTTTCCTATTATCTAGTAATACATCTATCTAAACAAACGATAATTAGGTTTTAAGTTTAGTTATTTTTTAATTTATTAATTTGTGTTGTCTGAAAAATTGTATCCGAAAGAGAAAACATGGTTTGAATGTTTATATTGTACCTCATATAGCTTTTTGTACCTCATATAGCTTTCTAATCAAATCATCACCAATATTAACTTGCATGAATTTTGCAAGTTTTTTTTTTTTTTATTTTTTTTATTGTATTCCCTAGAATTTATATATATATATATTGGGGTAAACTGTTCATCTTTGTATCATTTCTGAGTTGAAAAAGATGAGGTTGAGCTTGATAAAGTTTAACGTCGCACAAGTACTGTGCAATGGGTAAATGGCGACACAGGAAAGGGAGAAATAATTTTTCTAGATATTCATTCTTGCATTAATGAAATCAGCAAAGATTGCACATATTAGTTTTAGATATCCGAAATGTAAATATTCAATTTCTTATTTAAAAAATAAACACAAATTTCGTTTGCCCTATGTTTTTTTTTTTTTCTTCTTCTTTTAATGAGGGGGGGGGGGAGGGGGTATTTATTTAATTGATATAAAAATATCGATGTGACAATTCATATTTATTTAAAGTGAAATTACTTTATATTCTCTGAAATAAAAGAGGATTAAAAATAAATAAATAAAATAAAAATATCAGTGAGGGGGGGGGGGGGAGAATTTCCTTTTTCGAGGAGATGAAGCATGTTAGAGCTTTCGATTGTATACATAAAGACATTTTAATTAACCCTTTTTCATAAATATTATTTGTGTAACTGGATATAAAGATTTCCGACACATGAATTTTCTGCTATCGAGATTTGGGCATCCGGTATTACCTGCCATAATCGGCAGTGTTCTGTATGTTACTAAGTTTATTCCGGTGTATTGCCTCTTTCGAGTTCACAAAGGGCTTCCGGATTGAAAGGGTGACATGCGACCACACGGCAGGATATGGTCAGTGATCGTTCACTAATTTGTATGCATGCGAGCATTTATAAGTTAAAACAACTGCTATGATAACGCATAATTTTTTTGATGATGCAAATAATAAAATAAAATAATAATAATTTTGAAACAATTGGGGAATGAAGAAATGCTATACGATCGTATACTAATGTTATGTGATCGTATACATAAATATAAAATTTAATAATAATAATAAATAATGTAGATTTAATAGTGAGTAGTATATCATACGTATTTTTTAAAGTATGATTTTGAAGGGGGGGGGGGATGTACGGACTTTATATATTATATGTGTTATGTATGTTGTAAAGTGAAGCATTTGAACTGACCGCTTAGACGGCCGAAATCCGATTAATGTTTTTATAAATATGAAACTGAAAATAATTAGCGTAATTTCATTAGAGATATTATACCTATGTATATATTTTTTTGAATACTATGATGGTATTCATACAGAAAAACCTTGCATGGATATTTTTACGTTGAAAATTCAAAACCTAATATTATTATTATTTTTTTTTAATTAACAACATTTTGTTTAAATTTGAATTTTCTCTCTTTTAATATATTTCGATTCAGTTTTTTTTTAATTTTCTGTTATATTTTAAAATTTATTTATTATATGATTCTTTTATTATTACAGATACCTAATCATTCGTCAAAAATAATTTTATATATATACATATATATATATATATTAATTACAATTATAAATATTTTATTTTTATTCACTAATTTTTACTTTTTAGCTATTTTCCGTTTTTGGTATTTAATTTTCATTGTTACAAAGTTGTTTAACGCATAAATAAAGCTCCCCCCCCCCCCCCCCCAGGTGAATAATGGTCAGAGTTATTCGAATTCAGATAGGCCGAATAAAAACAGAAAACGGCATTTCACCGAATATCGGCAGTTTCTGAACATTGCACAAATTGGTTTTGAATTTGAAACACCTGTTGTAAATTGCGCAAAATTTCTCTGGGAAATAAATACGGTTCGTTTCTCAAAATAACCGCAATTTATTACTCGCGGATCAAGGGAATTGCTGTTTTCGTATAACACTCCTTAGGGAATAATTCTGTTTGCCAATGCACTTCTAATCTTACAAATCAGTGTGGAAGTATAATGCCGAATCATTTATTTAGATTATTTAATTTGTACGAATTTTTAATGGTACAAAAGATATTTTTTTTATTACAATCGCTGTGAACGTTAAGAAATTTTCTTTTTAATAGTGTTATAGTGTTATCATTGTTTTCCCATGGTGGTGTGGGGATTTACTCTTTAACAGTTCCTTTTTTTTTTTTTTTAAATATTTGTATTTCATTTCACAACACTATTAAAGCACAGCAATTAATAATATTGTTTAATCGTTGAATCGTCATGTTATTTAATCGAATATTACTATAAAGTACTGCCTTTTAAAAATAGGTAGTGCTGTGTGTGGTACCAGTAAGTACTAATTGTTCAAGGCCTGAGCGCTATTCGGGCAAAACTGGGTTAAGGCCAATTCAGTGCACATGACCTAGGACACATGTGTCCTAGTCCTGGGTAGAATGTCCTGTATGGGGGGGGGGTCTTCTTAAGTTGTTATCCATGTATCTGTATTCTTATTTTCGAACATTACTTACTATTTAAAAAAAGTGTTGTAATCATGAAAAAAATATATATATATATTATGAGATTTTGTTGTATCTGTACATTTTGAAGTTTCCAGAATTGATTTTCATTTTTGCTATTTTTATGGAGATGTATGTGTGTATATGTGTGAGTGAACATGATGGTATGCAAATGCTTTATTTGACTGTGAGTTCAAAAATGGTAGGTATGTTATAGATCATCATCGTATGAACTGTAGGTATTTTCATGAGTATATTACTTTGGGTTCTCTTACAAGGACATAAGGAATTCTTTATCATTATGACTCTATGAATTAAAATTATTCGAAGTGAGCTAGTATTTAATCTTTACATTCGATTAAGAAATTGAGCAGGCATTTTATAGGTCATCGTCCCGAAAGACTTTCATGAGTGTAGGAATCATAGTTCTTTTACAGAGATACAAGTAGAATTAAAATTATTATGCATTACAATATGTGGACTGAAATTATTTGAAGTTCATTTTAGTAATGTTAATTATAAATAAATAAACTGATATATGTCACATTGCTTTCCAAAAGTATCATTATGGGAAATGTACGTATTTCTAAAAGACAAACAAGTTAAAATGCAGACAATGTGCATAAAGTTAAAATATAAAACATTTATTTTTTAATATTAATTTATTATTTTTAGGTTTCTAAACAAATCCTTCATCAGTATGCAATAATAATACTAAGCTGGAAGTTATATAAACCAAAAAATATATGCGTCCTAATAGGACCGTATATAAAGTAGGAATCAAGCATTCCTCATTGATGATAAAATTATGTTGTATGTACTGATGAGATGTTTGTTTAAAATCCGAAATATCTATTTAAAAAATAAATAAAATAAGTGTTTTATTACTTTCTTCTATATATGCAAGAAGAAAATCTATTCTTATGTATATAGAAGAGTCTAGTTATATAATGTATACATAAGAAGAAAATCCATCGAAATCGGATTTTCATGTTTTGAGATATTCCTAACATGATTTGAATATTTTTAGAAAATGTATGTGTGTGTGTTAGCGAAATTTTGTGGACCTTTCCCATTTAAAGGAAAGTTATAGCCCAACTTCTATAGTGTATAAATGTACCAAACTTAATATGTAAGATGGATGTTATGCAAATTGTAAAGATTTATTTAATGGTGCATATCGGTCGACAGATGGCGCTGCTGCGTTGAAACTTAATACCTTTATAATTACAAGAAGGCAATATCTCAGCTTCTAAGATATATAAATGCTCCAAATTAGGTACCTGAAATGGATATTATGTAAAAATATGTTCATTTAATTTAGGTGTATATCGACCGACAGGTGTCTCTGGTATTAATTTTTGCGATTTTTTCAAATAGCTGGAAATTACTGTGATTTTCGAGATTAGCTGCGATTTTCCAGAAAGTTTCAAATTTTACTAATAGATGGCGCTGCTATATTGGATGATATAGAAAAAGTTTTGTGATGGCCATAACTTACTATTTTTTTTTTTTTTAAATAAATTGTCTGTTTTTTAACTTGTTTGCCATTTTAAAATATTTTAATCAAACGAAAAATATGTTTAGTTATTTTAGGATATATAATATATATTACTTATATAATTTTTAATTTATTTTGAGATTATTTTCTTAATTATATTGAAAATTTTCGGTGGAGTATAGACAGACCTCTGCTTGGCTTATGTGTTCGTTTAAGTATTCTTTCCCTAGACCCGCTGTTATAGTTATTTCAAGAATAATGGTTGGAGAAAAAATAAAATTCGTATTCGGTTTTGCTATTTTGTTGAGGAAGGGAGAGGCAATTTTTTTTTTCTTTTGAAGCAATAAAAGTATTATTAATCTAGCGAAATAATGTTTTTGGATTATTTATAGACGAATCAAATTTTTATGTATTTTTGAAAAGTCCCCCCTGACCCACTAAATTTACATAATCGAAAAATGGACAATGAGCACGAAAGAGTGTTACGTGAAGAAGAATAATGAAAGATTAAAAGACAATAGGGGAAAAAAAATTCTCCCTTAGGCACTTAGCCGTAATGTATTTTGAATTCTCTTGGACACGAGCTTTCCCTGTGCACAAACAATTTCTTGGTCACAACGAAAAGTTTCGTGTAGCATCTAGAGCGGTACTCGGCCAAATTTGGACCAAGTATTCGGTCAATACCGAGTAGTTGTAAGAATTTCATTATTTTTATTAAAGACTTTTTTTCAGCTGACTTTCTCTGTCACAAACCTTCTACCGAATCAGGATTAAAAAGGGGAAAATAAATTAGAATATCAGACCTAACAAATTCGGTACCAAATGAAAGGGGCGATTTTTCTTAATGTAAAGGTAATGTAAGATAATTTTTTTTTAAATTATTATTTTTTAGCTTACATTCTCTGTGATAAAATAAACCTTCTCAGGAATCTGGTTAAAAACATAAAAAGGGGGAAATAAATTAGAAATGCCAGTCCTATCGTTACAAATTCGGTACCAAATGAAAGGGGCGATTTTTCTGAATCCAGGGGTGCAAACAGTTTTTCGACACGACCATTAGATTTAAAAAAATTAACTAAAGTATGAAATTTAGGTGGCAACACAATGAAGTGTTGCCACCTAAATTTCATACTTATTTCATACATATACCTTATCTTATTTCATACTTTAATTCATTTCATTCATTTTATAAAGTACGTGGCTTTTACAAATTCGGTGTCAAATGAAAGGGGTGATTTTTCTGAATCCAGGGGGGCAAACAGTTTTTCGACACGAGAATTAGATTTTTTAAAATTAACTAAAGTATGAAATTTAGGTGGAAACACTTCATTTTAATCTTTTCATACCTTTTAGTGCGAATCAAGCTAATAGAAAAAGTCATTAATTTAACTTTTTAAAAAAATTTAATTTTATGCATTATTGAAATAAATATATTAATAAGAGATGTTTATTAATAACTAAACTAAAAAAAATATATATATATAAATAGAGTCATTATAATGAAACTTTTTCTGTAAACAACTTTCTGCAGTTAAAATGGGAGTAAATTGTCGCCAAACTTGATACAGAGAGAGAGACGATTCATGATGTGATCTTGTCCATTTTAGATTTAAGAATTTAATTATAATCATCTTGTATGTATGTAAATATGCAATTTTTTTTATATAAACTTAGTACATAAAACTATCTGTGAAATAAACAGAAATAAAATATTTTAGAAAAAAGAACCCTTATATAGTGTTAACAAAAAACTTTAGTTACACATTTGTGCAGATAAAAGTAAGACGCTTTTAAAACTGTAAGAAAAGATTGATTTTGAATTAAAATAATAATAATATTAATAATTATAAAAATAAAATAAAATGTTATTAAAAATATATTTCAGTGATTAAATTTCTTGTTTTGCAAATTATGGTCCAAACCCCCCTATCTTTTTACATTTGTAGGATCTGAAGATTAATGAAGTCTATTATGTTTCAAATAATAAAATATTTATTTTAATCTCATTTCATATATAAATTTCATGTATCTTAAATTAAGAATCAGAGTATAGGAAGTTTTACATTCTCTAAGAATTAACTGAGGATGATAATTTCGCATCTGAGTTCATGAATAAAATTATCAGTTATTATGATTTTGTAATCCACTTAGCTGGAAGTATCGAATTTAACAATGAACCTAATTGTATATATACACTACAAAAGTTCTGAAACACTTCGTGAAAATATGCTGTTTGCCATTTAATTGAATTTTGGTGTTCAAAAGTCTTTTTTATATTTTCAAGATGTGCAAAATTCTTCATGTGTGCATCAGTTATTCTTTCTTACAACTACTCCGGTATTCGGTACTCGGCCGAGTACTCGGCACTCGGTTACTTGGTCAAAGTGTTACTCAGCGCAGCACTAGTAGCATCCCTACACATTTAGAATTAAGAGTTCGGACTTCCTGCTAGAGGTCTGCACGGGCCGGAATTTCGAGGCCCGGCCCGGCCCGTACAAAAACTCTACTTACCCGGCCCGGCCCGTTTATTTTTTGACGGTTTATGGCCCGGCCCGGACAAAAAACGATCAAATCAGGCCCGACCCGGCCCAGCCCGATTCAAAAATATGTAAAATAACAAAAAAAAAAAAAAAAAAAAAAAAAGAATGTCTTTTTATAAACAAGATTTTTAGTATGTGTTTTGCAGAGGTTTTATATAACCAAACAACAGTACGTTCTTTAACAAACTGCTGAATGTTTACAAGACAATTATATATAAACAAAAATTCATTATTATAGACAAGGCACAAAGGCAAACAGAAAGTCAAATCGAAAATATTAGCATTCATCAAAAAATATAGGAAGGTATTTAAAATGGTTAGTACTACTGAAAATGCACTTTCAACCATTTTTCTCTTATATAAAATAATGTATCCGAATCTTTCATGTAATCCGGTAAACAAAACTTTAATGTTAATCCAACCATATTCAATAGAAAATTTGCTTTTGCCCATGATAAAAATGATGCTATTTTCGTCCACTGAAGAAAAGAAAAGGAGCCTTAGAGAAAAAGTTACAGCGGAAAGATTTTTATAGCCTTTATATCACCTAAACTCAACAGATCTTAAGAAACAAACCCTTATACACAGTAATGTATCTAATTTCTTTTGTTATGTACATGTACACAAATTGGTAGTGACATGCATACTATTTTGAATAGGAAACCATCTAATATTACTTTAAATAAAATATATTAATTTCGACGCATGCTAAAAATATTTGCAAAAAATCAGATTTCGGACAGACAGACTGATAGACAATTAAATTGACGTCACAGACACTTTTTTAACAAAATAGAACTTTATGTGGCGTACAAGCCTGTAAAATTACGTAAAATAAATGACTGAAGAAATATTTTATTATTTTCCTTTTTCGTTAGTCGGCCCGAAAAAAATTTCATTCAGGCCCGGCCCGAATATACACAAAAAAACTGAGCCCGGCCCGAGAGCAAATTCAAAAATTCGGGCCGGGCCGGGCTCGGGCCGTGCAGACCTCTACTTCCTGCTACCATTTATTTTTGAGATATGCTAATAACAGACGAACGAGCACACACATACAGAGATCAATCGCTAAACACCTAATTTTCGGATCCAGGGGATCTCAATACACGTAAATGTTACAAAAACTCAGTTTCAAAAATTTGACCCCAAAACAATAATTTCTTTACAACATATATTAGCAAGAGAAATTGAAAAAAAGTAGCAAAATAATAATAATGAGAAGATTACTAACAAAGTGGTATTGGAATCACACGTCAATATTGAGAAAAATTTTTGTCTAAAAAGTGGTGTCCCAACTACCAACAAAGCTTGAAATAAGTATTGTGCTGTGGTATAGAGCACTTGTTTATAAAAACATTGATAAGAATAAAATAGGAAATAAAAAATAAAAAATATAATTTATGAATAATAAAGTTGCTTTTCTTTCCTTTCTTTTAAACAAATGTTGTACAAGTAAAGAAAAAAAAAAATTAATATCTTTCTCAAATATTGCTCTTATAATTTCTGAATTAGTTATAAACATTACCGGTAGTGCCATTGTATTTGCAAATAGAATGCTGCTTTTTATTCTTGTGTTTTAAAAAAGAATTTCGTTAAAATATTAATTAATTATTATTTTAGCACAAAATCTACTTTATTATGTAAATCTTATATAATGTATGCATTTTTAAAAAAATATAACAATGATGATTATTATTTATTTATTTATTATTATTATAATATAATAATTATTATTTTTTTGAATGCTCTTATTTGTGTTTAATCTCAAAGAAAAAAAAATCTGGAGTGAACTCCACTCGACTTTCCGAACATCAAGTAATGAACGGTTGTGTAAATAAATTAAAGTAAGAAAATTAGTTAAATAAGCATAAGTGAAAAATATAATAGGGGGTTTGAGTATTTTCCCCTATTGTTTAATTTTACGCTATTGCACTTCATAAAAATTTAGCTCATAGATCATAATGATATAAAATTTTTCGTTGCGCCCCTCTAAAAGTCTATAAGGGCTAGATTCACCAAGATCTATACAATTCGTGCGACGGTGATCTATAACTTGTGTATAAATTTTCAGCTCAATCGAATGAGGCGTTTAAACGCTGTTGCACTTTAAAATATTTGGGGCCATTAACCATAATGATAAAATTTTCTTTGTGTCCCTGTAAAAAAATTATAAATGCTAGATTCCCCAAACTCTGTACAACTTCGTGCGACGGTGATTTGTGATATGTGTATACATTTTTAGCTCAGACGAATGAGGCGTTTAGACTTTGAAACATTTGGCCCCATAGGACATAATGATAAGGAATTTTTCTTTATGTCCCTGTGTAAAAAACTGTAAGTGCTAGATTCACCAAAATCAATAGGGTTCGTGCTATGGTGACATACAATATATGTACCTAATTTCAGCTTATTTGAACAAAGCGTTTAGGCCCTATCGTGTTCACTCACATACATACATCATCGTAAAAATAGCAAAAATGAACTCAGGAGACATCAAAACGTATAGGAACACCAAAATCTCAAAGTCAGATTTCTGCCATGATTACAATACTTAACTTACGTATAATATGTTCGGACAGTAAAAAAAGTTCAAAATCGTTGTAAACTTTCTTTGTTCAGTTTATTTACTACAATAAAATATCAGATTTCCCTGTTCGCTCTCAACTTCTGTCTATTAATAAAATCCATATTCATATCCAGGCTGACCAAAATTCTGTCTTTCAAATGCGGCATCTTTTGGGTGAAAAGTTACAAAAGTATTTAAAAGACTCAGGAAGAAAATGAGTTTAATGAAACAGGATAAAAAAACAAGCTTTCTCTTTGTTGTTTTAAAGTGATTTTAAGTGGCTTATCTGCAGACTACTTAAATAGCAAACCTGGCGCCTCTTGAAGCTTTAAATTATATTTACTTCGCAAAATAGTAAACTGTCTTTAGGACTTTTTTCCTTTCCTTCATATGCAGACGGCCTATTCCGTGATAGTATTTATATAATATATTTTTCTCTTTTCACCCTTCCTAACAGAATATTCTTTCCTGCCTTTAAGATTACAATGATAGAGCTTTGCTCTCCTACTAATTTACACAACAAAAATGTATCGTGTCCCTTTATTTCCATCGATTCAAGCATTTTTGTTACGCATTGTGAAAATCTAAAGCGAAGCTTTTGAGTTTAGCTGCATCCATTTGTTTTCACAGTTAGTGCAAGAGTATTTTCATCTTCATTGCTTTTGAGCACATTCATTCGCTTTTGTTTTCTCTGAAGTCGTAAAAAAAAAAAAAAGTTCTCTTACAACAGGGGTGAAACTTTTTAGGTTTTCAGTATTTTGAAAATTTTGCTGTGTCTGAATTTTATGTGGAATTATTTTGTTTTTTTATAGAAATTTCTCATTTTGAATATTTAATGTATTATGAACTCCCAAAATATCACTTATTGTAGGTAGCCATATGATATATCATTAATAAGTCTCCCTTATGTGCATGCAGGTAGCAGTTTTCAGGGTTTTTGCGTGTTAGGTACAGGGTTAGAAAAGGGTTTTATCCAGGGTTTTAAAAAACCCTTTTTTTTTTTTTTTAAATAAAGCCCAGCCCGGGCGGTTTTTTTTTTTTTTGGGGGGGGGGGGGTTAATTGGGTTTTAATGGGCTTTTTGGGGTTTAAATAGACAATAAGACTTCTTCACACACCATAAATTTTAAGCCAGCACAACCGGTTTCGAAAGGACGTAGCCTTCCTTCATCAGGTGCCAAAAAAAAAAAAAAAAAAAAAAAAAAAGATGAAGGAAGGCTACGTCCTTTCGAAACCGGTTGTGCTGGCTTAAAATGTATGGTGTGTGAAGAAGTCTTATTGTCTATTTATCGTTTGTACACCAGTTTTGCATTTAGTTTTTGGGGTTTAATTGGGTTTTATATATTAAACGTAGAATAACACCGTTGGGTTTGAATTTTAAGTTTATTTCAAAAGAGACCAGTTTTAGACTAAAAGAAAACTTATTACAAAATAATTCTTTTAACCCTTTCAGGGGCGGTGGCTAGAGGGTCTAGCCACCTACTTTAGAAATGTTTCTCTAAGTGTGCAGTGGCTACTTTTTTTATCCACTTTTATGAAAAGTTAATGTGTACTTCTAAAATTGAAATAGAGATGGCAGAACTACAGTAACTTTAAGCAGGATGTGCCTGTGACTTTTTTAAATGGACAAGTTGCGCGAAAAATTTTTGAAGTTTCTTTTACATGTTTTTATGAAAAATAATTTTTTATTCAAAAGTATTTGGTAGTGTAAATATACTGTAATGCACCTTTTAAATACAACAGATTTACATATTATCTTAGATCATTAATTTTAGTTTGATTTTTAGGAGCATCTTTTAGGTAGATAGACGCAGCGGCTAGAACGCCTAGCCACCACCCACAAAAAAATCCCCACATGCTGAATTTTTTTTCTTCATCAAATATGACTTGTAGGGGATGTTTACTTTATGATATATATATATTTAAAAGGAAATTCAATCATTTTTACTTAGTGCCCCTGAAAGGGTTAATCTTGTAATTATTTATATTTTACATTCCTCGAGCACTACAGTTTTCTTTATTATTGACAAACAACTCTGTTTTTTCTTGTTTTTATTTTTTATTTAATTTTTCGGGTCGGGCAAAAGCTAGCCAACCTTGGCCATGCCCTGGTTAGGTAGTTTTACCCATGTTACAAGCAAATGAAGTGTTTGTTTTTCATTCAGTTAGCATAGAGACAGATCTCCATTTATTTTATGGGTGCAATATTAAGAAGTAGAAAAGGAATAGACTAAACAGGTGTCTTCAGTGCCATTAAAAAAACAAAAACAAAAAAAGCAATTTAATCAAAAATTACATCTCACATTTCTTGATTTCTTAAGAGGACTCTAATTATCGTCACCGGAAAACAAAGCAAATGTTATTCTATGTAGAATTTTGCCGATTATAACTCATTAACTGACGTATATTTTAAAATTCCGTTTACACATTCAGAAAATTCACAACCGTTAAACTGGTTATCGCTTCCTAAAAATTAATTAATTTTATTTTATTATTAGGACGGAGGACTATTAGTTTCAATCTGGATTTCTTGTAGACCAGTTTTGTGTAACACCAAAATAAATTAGAAATATCAGTCCTATCGTTACAAATTCGGTACCAAATGAAAGGGGCGATTTTTCCGAATCCAGAGGTGCAAGCAGTTTTTCGACACGACAGTTAGATTTTTTAAAAAGTTGCCAAAGTATGAAATTTAGTTGGCAATACTTCCTTTTAATTCATTTCAGTTATTTTAAAAAGTATGTAGCCCAGTTTTACGATTAAAAAATAAGATGAATAATAAAAAAAAAAATTAAAAAATTAAAAATAGAAATAAAAATTTTACACATTGAAATTAATAGTCCTCCGTACTAAATTAAATTCTATCTTCGACAGAAGTTTTAATGATTATTATTAATTTATCTTGAAGTTGTAAAATGCGAATTTTCTCAATGTGAAATTTTGTATTTTTTAGCTAAAAAACGAAATATTAAAAAAAAAAAAAAAAAATCTACTTTCAGAAAGCGATAACCAGTTTAACATGTATGAGATTTCTGAATGTGAAAATGAAATTTAAAAGTATGTACTAGTTACTGAGTTATAAGGGGCAAAATCTCCATACATTAACATAAGCTTTGATTTTCGGAGACGATTAGGTAGAGAATCCCCTTAAGATATTTTTTTTTAAACTATGCAATTTGTTTTTATTTTATTTTTTTTTAATTTATATATTATCATTGTTGTTGTTGCTGTTCGTTCGACAACATTTATGAATCTTCTCCTTCCTACCAATTTTCTGCTCTCGAAGCTGATAGATATCAAGTGTCAGGTTCGATCCCAGGTCGCGTCCGTTAGCCTAGCCCTAAATGTTCGGACTTTTCCATAGTTTTATCTGAAACTCGCTTAAATACTGGCTAGGACTCCTTAGAAAGCCCCCAGTCCACGGAGGGTACTCCACTTACGTCTAGGACCCTCGTATAAATCAACCGGCCTTAACTCCTATACCTTTCTACTAATTAGAAATAGCTGATTTTTCTTTTTTTTTTTTTCTTTCCAAAATCATTTGAAATGTCTTGGGATCAATCAACGGATGAAGTGACCTTTAAATTGTTCATCAATGTCAATTGGAACAAAAAGACCACACTAGGTTATTAGATCATGCTGAATCAAATCGACTACTCCCCCCCCCCCCCCCTCCCATAACTTTTTCTTTGCACAGGAAGAAATCAATATCCGTATTTAATGAGAAATCCAGAAGTAAGTCCTTAAATGCATTTTCGTTTTCGATTAAAGATAAGTTTTCTCCATCCGTGTTATTCCGTGTTCAAGTATCCATCAGTAGATGCATTGCAAAATTTATCTTAGTCCGTGCCCTTGAATTTAAGATAGCAGGAGGAAGCAATATCTTTTAAAATAGAAATTATATAGCTGGATTTTTTTTCTTTTACCGGGCAATTTGAAGGCGAGCCGTCGCTTTTTTTTTTTTTTAATGGTATCAGTTGTTAAAGCAAGCGAAAAAGTAATTTTTCCTATGAAAAATCGATTATTCTGTATTTTCCTTATTTATTCTTTTTTCTTTTTCTTTTTTTTTTTTTTTTTTTTTTTAATGAAGAGCAGATATTTTTTGTTTCTTAAAAAGGCGTTTTCAGAAAACATTATGAGAAAGCCTTATTTATACATTTTTAGCTACATTATTTTTTTAGCGACAGAGTGGTTATTTTCAATCAAGACGTCACGTCAAATTTATAATAAGTATAATATTTCAATAACGAGAGATCTCAGTTTGGATGCATACAAATTAAGAAAATTTACCAAAAAAAAAAAAGTAATTTATATTAATAAATCGTACCCCTGCAGTAAAAGTGACATTAGTCAAAAAATGACAATTCTGAGTTTTTTATTGAAAAATGTGTATGGTGTAGTGTCCCAACGTGTACGGAAAGTGTCACATCTGTGTCTCAAAAAATGATCTCCACCTGAGAGGGAGTTGTGTCAGTTTTATTACAGGCCAATCAGTGATTTAATGTTATCTTTTGATTTTTCTCAAATACTGCATTTTTGAGTTGTGTCATTTTTCTTGTCGGGGTGCGAAAAGTAGAAGTTTAATATGACAAAAGATAAAGTAGATTTTTTAAATTTTTTTTATTAAGGGTGATTTTTGAAAAAGTAAGTTCAATGTATTTTTAAGTAGAATTTAAGAGTAAATGTTCAGTGAATTCACCGACACTGCGCATATATACATATAAATAAATCAAAAATAAATGTTTCAGTAAATCACAATCAGTCTCCAAAGGTAATTTAAATTTGTTGTAATTTCTTTCTTATTGGTCTGTGTGGTTTCAGTATCTTATATCTGTTGCTTGGCTTTTACTACGATTAAAAATTCAAATAGGATGTCTATATACTTTGAGGTTTCGTTAATGTCCTTGCAGATTTACGAATTTATGCAGTGTGAAATCATAGTTTTACGTATTATATATAACAATGAAAAAGTGGTAGACGAAGGATTTCGAGCTCAGCTTGCGTTCGTCGGCCTAGTCGTTCTGAGATTCACTTAGAAAGACTCCTCACGGGAGGAATCCCGCCTAGCATCCAAGAGTAGTCAATGGGCCTTACTTCCGAAACATCAAACAACACAAAAAGTGTTGGGAGATTGTTATATAAAATTTAAACTATTCTAATTAGTTAAAAAGATATTAACTAAAAAACTCCTAATAGCTTTAGAATTATTAAATATTTAATTTTAAGCTGATGTCAATAAAAAAAAAAAAAAAGAAAGAAAGAAAACTTTACGAAAAATTAAACTTGCACGGGCTAGAAAATTAGTCCGTATACGATTTTTTTTTTTTTTTTTTTTATTACAAAAATTGCACTATTAAAAAAAGTAAAGATTACTGCTCGGAAGTATTAGAGCACCATGAACTGTATTCGCTATGCACGACACTTATATATATTGTACTATGTCCCAAAATGGTTAAAAGAGGCATTAGTCACATAAAAGCAAGGAGAAAAAAAAAAAAAGAGTTATTTTTCAATATAAAGAAAATTGCAGGACTCGAAGGAATGTAAAAAATAAAATGTAAATTATAAAAAATATCTGAAAATTTAACAATGACGTACTAATGATTAATAGTTGATCAATAATTCAAAACATTTTATGAAAATCTACTGAACACAAAAAAATTAATAAAGAATAGAACTTTTTTTTTTTGTTTGTTTTAGTGCCTAATTAACATTTGATGTTTTAAATCGTCTTATTATTAATATATTTCGTATTACAAAAAAAAAAAAAAAAAAAAAAAAAAAAAAAAACTGATAACCCTCCACTCTCCCGAAAAAAAAGATTGGGTTTTTCCAATCCTGATTTGTATGTCGGATTATCTCTTCACGAACAGAGACATGGAAGGCACCAAAAAATGCGAAGTACTATAACCTAAGGATTCCAAATTAATCATATATATATATATAAACTAAATATATTTTTCTAACAGACATCATAAGCCTTTTCATATATTTGTTGTTTTTTCATAATAAGACGCTTGTTTTGACTTAGAAATCAAGTCCCTGCGTTTCTTTTACGTAAGTACTCATTGTAGCTGTGCACGCTTTCCGTTTTCTGATGTAATTCTCGTCCATTGTGGTTTTCGCTCTGCCACCTGCAAGTTCCTCAAACATGCATGTGGGTTTAAATTAGCACTGGGACTGGAATATGTAAGGTTGTTGGCGAATATATTAAAATTCAAAGCCTACCAATTGACTCATTTACGCATTCATAGATTGTTTTGTTCTTTTTCAGAGGAGGAAGATACAGAGCACATTTCTTTTTCTTAACTTACTTTTGAATAATCATAAAAATGGACAAAATTCAAAATAAAAACTGCAAAATTTATGAGTTAGATAATGTGTAAAACATTGACTTACTTCGCATTTCACACTTTTCCCCCTTTTAATTTATGTGTATTTTTCTAAACAGAAAAATGTTACCTTTTATGGTCATCTTATTATTAACCGGTCTTTTTTTTTTTTTTTTTTTTTTTTTTTAATTATGGTATAGTACACGACGTAATAGTTTAGCTTTTAATTTTACATGCATTTAAGATTATTGGTACTTTATAATTGTAGGCAATTAATGGTCACCATTTATTACTTACTCAGGGTTGTCAATTTTCTGGATTTTTAAACATCAATATTTTTTTTACAGGAAAAATCGTTTTATTTACTAACAAAATATTATGATTAAATTAGTCTAAGATAACTTTAAGAAAGTAATGGTGTTAAAAATTTCTTAGGGTTGGAAGCTCTATGGACTGTAGAAATTTTGTAAAAAGAAAAAGAAAAAAACCCCTCAAATTAATTAAAAATTTCAGATTATTGATAGAAGTTCAGTCATTTATTGAATTTAATGAATAATGCAGTTAGCCGGCTGGTGGTTAAGATAAACTGGCCTCAGTTTATTGTTTTTTATGTTTTAGAGGTGTAAAGTTTAGTCATTTAAATGATTAGTAATGTATTATAATTAAGGCCTGTTTTCTAAAGATCGTTTTCCAACTTGTATATAAAATCACAATGAAAAATCTTTGTTGCACTGAGGTTAACTTTAGATTTCAATAATATAGATGAACTTTTGCGTTCGGCCTTAATATGATTTTAATTCATTTGTTAAAAAAAAAAAAATCTATAAAATGTTTGTTAATGTTTTTATTTACTTAATTTCAATGTAAAATTAGATAATATTTTAATTAGACTTATGTTAGAGGAAGAGGATTGTATAGTCGCAAATCTTTTTTCGTACGAATGTTTTCTTTATATAAATTTTCAAATTTTACTGTAAATATCTTATTTGTAATTAGTTTTTCATGTATAGAGATTCTTGGAGAAAGATTCAGCTAGAAGTCTATTACCGCTCATGAAATTTCAAAGGAAAAAAAAAAAAAACCTCATCATTCTCCTTGTTACAGCATAGTATTTTTATTTATTTATTTTTAATTTATATGCTTGATAGAACAGTTTATTTACAATATGATACAGTTATTTAAATGGTATAAAACACGCGTCTATACAGGCTAGAATCTCTTAGAAAGATACCCCTAACTACCCATTAGAAAGATACCCATAACTACCACCTATAAGGGATATTTCGCCCAGGTCTTGATGACTAATCTTAAACCACATTTCTTGCGACCATGGTAGCCTCTGCGCAAGTGCGGACTCAACGAGTCCACTGTTAAAATAGGGGAGATAACCTTTTTGTTGAGAGAAAATACGCGATAAGAGAGCACTGAATGACTGGATCACCTGGATGTTAACTAAATCCCAACTTGTCGGCCAACTTGGCACCCCTCAAAGATTTTGGACTCGTCCTCACTGCTAGGGGGCGTAGAAAACGTGGTTACACTATAGCAAAGACAATTGGCTAGATCATATAAGCACATTCTTATAATAGGTTATGAAAGAAATAGTATTTTTAATTGGTTGCTTCTAAGCTGCACTCGTGTCTACTTTATTTTCGCACGATGAAGGTTGTGCTAACTATTTCTTTCAACTTAAAACAGTTATTGCGTTTATTATTATTAATGATTGCTAATGACTAGTTTCGATGCATTTTGCTGATATATCATATTATACTCTATGGATTAGTAAATGATTCACATATACAAAGATTAAGAAATCATTAATAATAATAATAATAAGATAGATAAATAATGCTGCTACTGCATTTTATTCTACCCTGGAAGTCTAGATAGCAAATTCCAAATTCTTCAAATAGTAATGCTGAAGCTTATTTCACCCTTAGAAATTTTCTCCAGTCGCTGCTGGAGTCTTTCTGCTGTTTGATCATTAGTACACTTCTGGAAAAGAAAAATTCTCATAGTTTATGAACTACTCCTAAGATCTTTAAGGACTCATCAGGAGACTCATCGAAATTCTTTCTTTTTTACTATGGCTTCCTTCGCGATTTTAAGACCTTGCTAGGTGACTGCGGGAGGTCCCAAATGCATTATGCATATTGAAGAGGCAATTGTGGTAAGCTGTAACGCCTGCAGGTGAAAAAATGCAGAGACTTAGAGTATGCGAAATGTAATGCGAAGCAGTTTCGTTATTGGAAAACTTGAATGAAATTTAGTTGATCTTTTTTTAAGGATTGCATTTACTTGTTTATTTTTGAGAGAAGTTGTTTTTTTTTTTATCTTCAAAGATAACTACTTATTTTTAGTGATGAAAAATAATTGCTTATATTTTTTTCTGTTGACGAATAGCAGGGGGTCGATCCAGATTTTAATTTTTGGAGGCCCATTTTTGCAAAAAGTGTATTATATATATATGTAATACATATTTCGTGTAAAATCTTCGATATTTAGCATTTACACTATAAGTGTGATAGATTTTAATAAAATCGTAAGTTTTATCGACATTGTCATTTTTATTTCTTTGAATTTTATAAACAACGATAAAAGACAAAAATAAAACAAAAATCTAATTCATTTCTTAAAGATTAAGTAGTTTGCTGCTTTTTCAAACATTATGCTTTTAAAGTGGGATTTTTATAATTTGTTTAAATAGAATCATCAATATTATAGTTTTTCTATGTTATATCTTATATATATATATATATACATATATATACATTTTACTGATATCCAAAAGTTCGACATTCATTTGAAAAAGACTCTTAATAAGTATACCTTTTGCTGCGATCTTTCAGCACATAACAGGATTTTGACATCGGATTAAATGCCTTAAATATTTATCTGGGTTATATATTATAAAGTTTAAGGTTTTTGTTAAAATATTTACAGAATTTCAATTATTAGTAGAATTTCAATTATTTGAATTTCAATCAATTATAAAAAATCAGAAGATTAAATTCTAAAAATTACGAAATTAAATTATTCAATACGGTCTTCATAGAAACAAAGGATTGTTCAGGAAGTAAAAAGCGTCTCATACTCTAACAAGATGATGTAAAAATTTTTAGCATTATATTAAAAAAGAAAAAAAAGTCCCAGATGCAGAACGAGCGAAAAAAAAAAAAAAAAAAAAAAAGAGAAGAATGTGTTTCATTGGATCATACGTAAATCGCGAGCGAAAACAATGATAATGTAAAAAGACTCATTTACATTTTAATGTGTGATTAATACACCCAGCAAGTTTGTTTAATCATATTTAAAGTATATTTTAATTTTATTATACAGAATGGAAGTTTGTTACATCACTTTATTAGCGTATGGGGCCCTTCTGTACTTTTTTTAATTTACACAACTTTATAATGTGTCGCTATAAAATTATAAATATTTAAGGAATTAAGATCAAGGTTTTTTGAATACTCTGCATATCTTAATGATGTAATATTTAGCCCCCCCCCCCTCAACATGTGTATATATGTGTTTGTCGAGCGTTAACAAAAATCCTACGTTTTTAGTTTGTGGGTGTTTAAAGAACTTTTTTTCTTCTTCCGGAAGAAAGAATCGTCCTTCGTGAACCGTCCGCCCGACCTTGCAGGTATCAGGTTTGAGGCATTTCCGTTGAATACAGTTGATTAACATGATTTAGCTTTGCTTTTCTCCTCATAGTGGGCTTTATGATGAGGTCAGTTACGTTTCTCTTTTGTGGTTAAAATAATAGGATAAACGTTTCTCCAGTGTGATATTATTGTTTGATTACGGCAATGCGGTTGACTTTTTTTTTTTTTTTTTTTTGGGGGGGGGGGGGGGGGTGATTATTCTTACTTTTAAATATGAAATTAGTTTTTTTTTTTTTTTTAAACGTTTTTTGTAAATCAGAAAAATAAATGAACAATTTTTCCTGAAATATATATTTTTCAAAATTTTTACCAGATATATAGATTAGGGGTGGGAATCGATTAAGAGTTTTAACTGGGTTAATCGTAGTTCATTAATCGATTAATCGGATTTTTAATTGGTTTTCATTTTTCTCTTTATAATTTTATTTCAATGATGAATAAAACTCTCATATTGTGTATTGTTCATAAGTTTGATTGAGAATTTTTTTTTTTTCAAATTAATTATATCTGTTTTATAGCTGAAATTTAAATCAATTTTCAGAGCAATAATTGGTGATTTTAAGTGTTAATTTTATATAAATATTTTCACTTATTCATTTTTTTTATATAAATTAATTTTTCAATTAATTTTGAAAGAAACATTAAATGAAATTACACATATTTTAGTTTTATACTTGTAGACCTTGTCCATCTCGCTAGTCACTATTTTTAAATGAATTCTCAAAATTCCATATCATTATCTTAAAAATCTCAAATTCTTATATTTTGGTTCTTCTTTGTCACTTTGAACTAGGAAACAGAATGTTATTTTCTGTTTCTACTTCAATAGTTACTATCAGCAATTCTGAACAGACATTAAACGCTTGAAGATATTCTGAAACTCTGTTGATATGTCCCCCATCACAAGGATAGGGGAAATCTCAATTCCTTCTTTTCGTTTTTTTTTTTTTTTTTTTTAAGCATTTCTATTTTTTGAAAGCTTCTTGTTTCTGAGAATACTATTACCCTAGCCAATACTTTCTGTAGAAGGCTACAGACAGGTGGTGTTGCTCCAGCATGCACATGGAGCGGCATTTTGTTTAATAACTGTCCTCTCCCTTTTCTTTATCAACAAAAGTGCAACAACTTCTTTTGAGAGGTTTTATTTATTTTTATTTATTTATTTCATTTTTTATTTTTTGCTTTTTCATTATTTGATGGATGTTTCTTAGAATGTTTGTTAGCAAAATATGCGAAAAAATATTTGCAGAACAGCATTTTTAATTTAATTCGTAGTTTGAAAATTTTAATCGGATTTTGAAAATTTTTAATCGAATTAATCGATCCGATTAACTCGATTAAAAAAATTGATCGGTACTAAGCATTGATCGATTAACCGAACCGATTAATCGACACAGCCCTAATATAGATTGCAATCCTCATTGTGACGGAGAGAAACCCAAGTCGTATTCGTCGGCATGGCTGATTAGAGTTGAAACTTTCCCAGAAAATCACATGGATAAGAGCTAGGATCATTAAAAAAAAAAAAAAAAAAAAAAAAGAAAAAAGAAAAAAGAAAGAAAGAAACTTCATGAAGGGCATTCTAGGCCATGCATAGTACTGTCAATATAGTAAGTCGGTTTACACCACCACCATCCGAAAATTCCAAATTTTTACGATAGATTTGACCTAGATTCGACAGACAAATAAGGTTTTTTTTTGCATAGTCTTAGTCATTACAGTTTTTTTTTTTTTTTCTTTTTCTGAATATACTTTTCGATACATTGATATTCGATATATTTCTTTAAAAAAAAAAAAAAAAAAAAAAAAAAAAATGTTCAAAGAAAATCAGATATGCCACACAAATATGCTCATTTCAAATATTTATACAGGGTACCCAAGTTTCTAAAAAGTAACTAAGTTGGAAAAATAGGTCCCCAAAGTCCGAAAAAAGTAACTGAAACGAAATAGTGTTCCTCCCAAAAATTAAAATCTGCTCATTAAGCACACAAATCTGCTTTTCTTTAGTTTTTTTTTTTTCTATCTAGCACAGTTTGCAAAATTTCTAAAAATTTAGAATTAGACTCCCTGTGATGCTTAACAACTTATTTGCATCCTCTCCTTTTTTTCCCCTTGCATATTTTGCACGACCGCAGCATTACTGGTCAGCTCAGAAATTCTTTTAGGAAGTCTCTGAAAGCTTAGAAAGTTTCCGAATTAACTGTCAAATATTCAATAGACATCCTGTTATATTTGATTTTTAAATTATTTATTTTGTATAATTTTTAAGTCCAAACTAATGCTATTTTTAAAAGCTAATATTAAAATAAAATATTAAAAATACAAATAAAGGATCTTAAAAAATTCAGTGCCAAGTCTATATCATAAAATAATCAACCTATATTGGTAAAAGTTTTTGTTAAATCTTAAATTTAAGAGGGGGGGGGGATATTTGTATAATTTGAGAAAATTTCGTTACGTGTAATTTCAGAACAACACATGGAACACATCTGAAAACAATAGAAAATATTTATTTTATTTTATTTCTTTTTATTTTAATTTGAAGCGCGATTTTCGACATTTCAACAACTTTATTACAAGTTGTTGAAATGTCGAAAATCGGGCTTGAAGGTGCATCATGACCATTAGGGGTCAAAATGACCTCTGTATAAATTTTTGTAGCTTTGCAGTCAGTGGTTTTTCCACAAAACGCCGCACATACACACAGACACCTTCATTACATGTAGAAATAAACTTAGGCGATGTCTTTGGTACGACGACGTTTTCGCGTCGATGTTTTGACGTGCGATGTAATTTTGATTCAAAATTAAAATATTTCATTTTTTAAAACCAACGACATAAATAATAATAATAATAATAATAATTATAACAATTGTCTTTAAATATTGAAATTGGTTGTCCAGGGGTGAAGCTTTTCATGGCCTACCCCTGAATTCAGGGTTTTTGAAAAATTTACTGCCTCTGAATTTTATGTTAAATTATTTTGTTTTTATAGAAATTTCTCATTTTGAATGTTTGATTTGCATTGTAATGTATTAAGAACTCTACAAATACCACTTATTATAGGTAGCCGTATGTATGATATATCATTGATAAGTCTCTCCTATCTGCATGCAAGTAACAGTTTTCAGGGGTTTTGCATGTTATCTAGTTTCACCCCTGATTGTGCCTTTATTCCTGATTGTACCTATTAGGTTTCACGTTTCAGTATGTAACCTAACTTTGGAATATAAGTCAATGTTAGGTTTTAGTCTGTTACTTATTGTATTTTATTAAAATATTTTTAAGGTAAACTATAAAATTTATTATTTAAATTATTCCAAAGTATGTAAAAGCTAAACCGGGTGTGACATTTTCACAGCCATGGTGAAAATGACCTAAACCTATTACTTTTAAAACATTATTTAAGTAATAATAATAATTCTCTGTATGCAAAAATTTATCTTTGAGAATTACGCAGTTTTCTATATACAACGGTTTTTAGATTTTTGTCAATTTTTCCTTCAACGTTTCTATGCTCAGTACAAAAATGTATGTGATAAAATTCACGATAATAAAATACATTAAAATTTTCCAATACATTCAGTTGTAGTAATGAACTAAGATCTTTAAATTTTTCGGCTTTAAGATAAATTGCAAGGAAAGCTTAAAAAAAGAAGAAGGAAAAAAAAAAAAATCTACCCGAATAAAAAATAAAAATGAAAATAATGTAAGTATAAAATACGAATTCGACCATTAAAAGATCTTGCACAAATGAATTTACTGTCAAATAAATTGAACAACGACAATGATTTGAACAATGTTTGCTATTCAAATAAAGTTCTGAGACACGCCTATTCCTTGTACTTTCCCCCTCATTATAAAATAGCGGGATGAAAATGAATTTTTTTTTTTTTGAATGATTAATAAGATTTGATATGAGGAAAAAGTTACTCTATAATCTGTTTTTCGCCTTCTGTATTAACTTTATTTATGTATAATTTATATTAGAATAATGGTTGACTAACAGCATAAAAAGTCTAAACAAAAAATTCTCAGTGTTATTATAAGATTTGTTGCTCTGCTAACGGCCGAGTGATTCTGCTTCTGAAGCTGACAGATGGGAAGAAACCATGTCGTATTCGTCACTTAGCCGTTCCAGTCCACCCAGAGGACATTCGTGTTGTCAATCGGTCGTAATCACTACACCTTATAAGAATTGTGTTAAATAAATTTATATGCGCATTTCTTAATTGTTTTCTAAATTAAAACCTTATTAAATACGCCATATAATAATATTTGTCAAAGCAGCTTTCTTGGTCAATCAAACCTTATTTAGAATTGCACATAAACTAAGACTGTTAAACTTAAAATGAAAAGAAAACTGAGAAACCAAACTTATATTTGCTTGCTTTCTAAAATAAATAAACTTAACACAAATAAACGATAGTTTAATTTGATTTTTACTTTTTTCTATATTCAATAGAAAAGAAGTATTGGAGTCGTAAAAATATTCAACTTCAGGTTTTTGGTAGGTTTTTGTATACATTTTTAGAGATCCAAAACTGTTTTGACCATTTTTAGATAATGCCTATTTGTGTGACAAAGTTGTTGTGGTAGCTCTAGCACAAGAACTACTGCAGATAATTTCACATAAATTTATGTAGTTGCATCTTGACATAAATTAGTGCGAAATAACTTTTGATGAGAATCGTCCAACAGGTGGCATTGTTGTCCTGACTTTTCCTATTTTTATTATAGCAATATAGGGCAAAATTTCATATAAATGTGCTCAATGAGTATTATTTTTCGCGAATTATCGTAAAATTAAAAAAATAAATATAAATAAATAAATAAATAAATAAAAATATGATAGAAAATAATTTTTATAAACAATAATTTAATTAATAAATTTTACTGCATGAATTTGTTTAGAAAATTATAGAAGAAAGTTTTGTGATGGACACAACATACTAGTTTAAACTAACAATGCATCGCTAATTATAGCACAGCTCATCTGTAAGAAGATTTATTTTAAAATATACAGTATAATTTTGAAGGTGACTTCGATTATCTTAATATTTTAATAGTGAAATCAAAAGTAGTAATAATAAATATTTTTAATTGAATCTTTCAAAGAGAAATTTACAAACCGTTTCACCGTATTTGTTTGCATTATCGTTGAGTTCAATTAATTCTGCAATTTGGTTCTTTTTCTGAAGATTATTAAATGTTAGATTTGGTACATTAGCTATGCTTCATTAGTTAGTACCTAACTGTTAATTACGTATATGGTTTAAATATTTAAGTTTAAATTCGTATTAATTTAAAATAGAAAACTTTAAAAAGCTTTCCCACCGTTCACAATTCTTTATAATTACATCCTTCAACAGGTATGGACATGGAGCCCGTTTGGTGGCAGAATGGTTAACGCTGTGGCCCTCAGTTACCAAATACTGGGTCGAGTCCTGGTTCTGGCAATAGGCCTTAATGTTTGTAGTGGTTGAGAATCCTCTTTAAACAGTACGTGGCGGTCTATAATGAGACTTTATCTGGAAAATCACAAACCAAAATAAACATAGCAATCCATCCCTCCACCCCTCTTACAAAAATAAGGGACGCTGTACAGCAAGAGAGCATTTTAAAAGTTCATACTATGCATCTCATAAATATTAACGAACAATAATTTATTATTACGTCCTTAAAAAATATCGATTTCTTTTTGATTGGCGCACAGTTAGTTAAAATTGTGACATTACTTTATCACCAACTGTATGGTAATACATTCAAATAAACATAATAAATAGTATATTTTATGATTAGAGGGGAAAAAAAGGTTTAAAAGTAAAAGAAAACTTACGCTCATATCTATTGAAGGTAAAGTATATAAATCGATTGCCTTTTAAAATATCTCTTGTGCGCAATATGCACTTGCAATCAAAATAAATGTCTAGAGAGTTATTTCAAAAATAAATAATTATCAAAATGAACAATTATTTATATTATAAGTTATAATCAGACTTAATAAAAACAGTTTACTATAAAGAACTTATTTAATATAGTATATTATTATTATTATTATTTTTATCCTAAATTTAATATTATTCCCCACCAAGGTTATCTACACACTTCAGCTTTATTAAAATATGTTTTATTTTTTTCATTTAACTCAACAGTTGAAGTGACTGCAGGAAAAAAGCAAATTAAAATCTAAATATTAAGATTTATGATATTAATTTTTAGATGATATTTAAGTTGGTTCTCTCGTCTTTCGGATTCATATATAATTAATACTGTCTCTTAAATAAGTTCATAAAAACTAGTTTTAGCAATCGAAAGATTTTTTTTTTTTTTCTTTTTTCGAAATTGCCGAGTTAATGAAACTAATTTACTGAAATGAACTTATTTCATTAATAAATATAGAAGTATTAATTCAACCTCTCCCATTAAAATAAATATCATCCACTCACACTTAAACTGTAATTATCCCGTGAAATATATTTTCCTTTTTCTTTAAATAAACAGCTGTTGAAATGATTGTATTAATTAGCAAACATCCAAAACTTTCATAATAAACTTCATGATGTAGGTCACCTTTTATTAATTTATTTTTAACGGAGTTTGATCTGAAATTTATTCTATCTTCTTTTAAAACCAAACCATGTAATTTATGCAGGTTCAGATTTGATAAAACTAATTTACTGTAAATAATATTTTTAATGAGTAACATATTGGACCGAATCCTATCAATCGTCCAATGTAGGCTTGTTTTCTTCCCCAAAACAAGTTGAAAAATCGACATATTATAGCCTAGGTTGCTGAGGTTTGCGCTAAATTGTAAATTGAAGTCGGGAAAAGTCATTTATTGATTTACTTAGTGGATACCAAAGTGTCTTAATTTCTTTTTAAATCTTTTTTTTTTTTTTTTTTTTTCTTCTAAACGTAATTTCAATTTATTTTATTTATTATTATTATTATTATTATTTTCGGAAATTTCTGCGTTAGATTTTTCCATTGTACATTTATTGCTATTGTAGCAGTACTTTGGAGAAATTCTGTTTAAAACGGAGAAGGTAGGTACCAGTACCAGCCATCAGGATTTATCGACCCACCAATTGTGGAGAGTTTGTGCTCACAAAGCTAGTGAACGGAAGATGCTGGGTGTGGGTTCGAATCCAGGTCCTGCTCGTCAACCTAGACGTTCGGGGTTTTTCTTTGACTTCTTCGAAACTCTCGTGAATAAGGGCTAGAATTTCTTAGAAAAGCCCCCCCCCCCACACACACGCACACATATACACACCTCCTTACACGGATGGCATTTCACTCAGATCTACGAACCATATTTAGGGCCTATAAATATATGGGCCGTGTGCCCCATGTGTTCGAGTATTTAATTTAGTCCTAGCGCTGGATATGTTTGTACTTACACACACAAGTAATGTTTTCGGACACCAAGTGATCTTTTTTTCCTCCATTCTTGTTTAGTTATCATTTCCCGCTGATGCCATCTGCTTAATTTAAAATTCTATTTTTCTTTAACATTTTTTTATTCCAATTAATCAGACCGTGTTATTGGCCAACTTTCTCATGCTCATTAGGCGTACGTCTTCTGCTTCATTATACGCGTAAACTTTTCGGTTCAAATTGTTCCGGCCTCTTCAGCATCAGGCCTTTCTTTGTATTGTTCGTATTTTGCTCCCCGTATTGGGCCTCACGAGGGAGTGCTCTCTGCTCAACTGTTTTTGAAACTTGATGTCGTAACATCTGGGTGACACGCGTTGCACGTCTCTTTACGGTAATGTGTTGGGCCTCCCTTTTTCTCTCCTTTTCCTCCATCCGCCCGTTTTTCACCCTTTTTCGCCAGAGCGTATAACATTTTAGGCCCATCGTTCTGTCTTCGTGCTTCGTTAGATCTAGGAAGGGTGTCTTGTGGGTGTCATAAAATGTTCTTAGGTCATAAAAATTAAATGGATAATTGTATAGCATCTTTGATGGAGAAATGAATTAAGTTCTTTTGTTGTCCGTCGTGCTGCAGATGCGCCTGATAGATTTTTCAATATAACAGAGGCATTATACGTACTAGTATACTGGCAAAATATGCGCATAGTATGTAGGCAGTTACGCAATATCACGCACAAAATAAAACAGTTGTACTATTTTTGTTTTTTATTTGTAAGTTAAAATTAAATTCTTACTGAATTTTGTTTGTAAGTTAAGGGGCTATGTATTAAGGTTATGTTTGTAAGTTAAGGGGATGTTTTCTAAAACACGCGTGATTTTCGCGAAGTGTTTGTGTCTTATTGAAATAGAGTGCGGTATCTTTTATTATGCAAGTGGTATCTCTCTTCTCTGTACACGCAAACAATTCGGATATGTTGCATATTTTTTAATTGAATCAAAATTTTCTCATAAGAAACCTTGCAAATGTGACTTTTAGTTCCTACTTTTTAAGTTAAACAACTTGTTTTAAGGAATATATTGAAATGTGAAAACGTTCTACTGAGGGTCTATCCAACCTAATAGACTTTGACATCTGCTTTCAAAATACATTTAATTTCAAATGCTACAATTTATATATATACGTGTGTGTAAAGTTCATATGTTAAATCGATTTAATAGAGAGATCAGTGTTCTCATCAGAGGCAAAAACTGGGTGAGAATTTCTCACCTTTATTCAGAAATAAAATGAGATTTCTAAAATGAATGTAAAAAAAAATCTGGGTTAATGTAAATTGCTAATGATGTCTAATTTTATAGCCTGTTGATACAGTTTGAGTTTAATCACATTTAATTGCCTAAATATGTCAATTTTCTTCACTGCCGACCACAAAAATAGTAGAGTTGCCAACTTCTAAATTTTTTCAGGATCATTTTTAGTGCCGCCTTTATTGTCACACCAATTTATTTGTTGAATATTTTCACCAATCTATAACTGTGAAACTGTGATGAAATAAGAAAAAAAAAAAATATATTACTTAAAAGGAAGTGGAATGAAAAGAATGGCAGGTCTAACAATGCTTCGGATTAAACCGTAAAAGTTGGCAGCTCAGAAATAGGCGGCTATTGCACTGTAAATTGATGAAACTTACTTATGTATATGTATACGCAATGCCAATACAAGATTTACCGGATTCCAGTTTTTCTGGTGATTTATTGTTGAAATATAATGTTTTTTGCAGCGATCAGTAAAATACGTAATTTTCTTATCTAAGATTTTTAAAAACCCTTTAAAATCATTCAACTTTGGTGAAGGGTCTGTTTAAATTTGCTGATTTTTGTAAAAGGTTTTTCATTTCAAGATTGTTTTTTTTTTTTTTTTTTTTTTTTTTAAATGAATGACTTGTTTCAGCCCAAAAATTTTAATAATCTGGCCCAAAATAAGTGTGCGAATTTCTATCAATCTTATGTTATTTCTATCAAAATTATGTGAGAAAATTAAATAATAATAATAAATATGCGAGATTCTCGCAACCTCGCGTTTTAATGGGAACCCTGGAGAGATCAGAGATGTTAAAATGTAAATGCCTGAAACGGTACACACACACACACACACACACACACAAACTTACACAAACAAAGAACAAACAACAGTAGAACAAATTCCTGAGAGCTTGTGAAATAATTTTTAATTGAGTCGAGTATCGAATGTTTAAAATCAGAACTGACAGAAAAATATGTTTTATTATTATTATTATTATCATTAAGAACTTTCAGACCTTTTAAAGTGAAAAGATGATTAAAAAAAAAAATAAATAAATAAATAATAATAACAATAATTTTAAATTTTCTGTAATTTTGGAAAAAATTTCTGCAAACACCGTTTATGTATTTATCCTATATCTTCCGTGAGACTTCATACCGGAATTATTTTATAATTCTTTTCAGTTTATTTAATCGTCGAAAATAAATGTGAGAAATTGCTTTATAAAAACCATATAGCCTCCTAAACTAGATGCCTGTCGCGTTGCTCGGAAATTTGGCAACAGTTGAAGCGGTAGACACCTGGTATAGATTTCGTGACTTTTTTATTCAATTGTTACCAATAATTTTAAGAAGTGATATATGATGTACAAAATCGACGTTTCTTTGATTCTATTCGCCTTTTATGTATATCAAATAATCAAATCCCACTTAAAAATTATTGGTCGCTGTTGAATAAAAATGTCGCACAATCTGCCCCAGGTGGCGCTGTCTACCGCTTCAACCTAGGGACCCTATATAGAGGGTCCCTACTTCAGCTGTTGCCAAGTTTACGAGCAACGCGACAGGCATCTAGTTTAGGAGGCTATGATAAAAACAGTGGTGATAAATATCATTTAAAAATTAGAAAGATTAGCAGCTATGTATTTATATACTGTTGCTATGTATTCATATACTAGTTAAGCTTGTGTATATGAGTTTTAAACAAATAATTTCATTATTTTATAACTATATATATATATATATATATATATATATATATATTAAATAATACAAAATAAATAAATAAATAAACGAAAATTATTATGACAGCTGCAAGTCAATTTGCATTGCACCTGAGAAACAAACAAACAAAAAAAAAATTAAGTTGCGCATAAAAAATTACGCTTGTGTTCAACTTTATGGTCATAATTTAAATTTCTAGGTGCAAAATATGATTGCAAATTTCGACTCCTGATTATACTGTTTTTTCTCTACACCACTAAGGGAAAATTGAGGAAATGAGGCCTAGTGGCCTTCTTTTAAGAAAAACTATCCAATGATATTTGTTTTCGGCTTTCTTTTATCACCAACCGTAACTGCAACATAGTTTAATTTATAAATTCTTTTTGGTAGTTTCTTCTATGCCAGAACTTTCGGATATCTTTCCATTTCTTCAGTATTTTCTTTATTTCACGAGTCCGTATCTTTACTGTTTCTTTTCTTCTTCAGTGATTATGACTCACGGGTCGACAACCGAGTCAAACTTCGTTCTAATTTCTTGGCCGAAAACGGAATTATTTGACGACTAGAACGCTGGACAACAAAGACTCTGTTGTAATGTGATTTTATGCTGTTTTTTCTATTGTCATATTAAAACAGAATAACAAAAATATAATATTATTATACAACCAAGCACCCCTCTTTATTTATTTATTTATTTATTTATTTTTTGCTCACTCAGCCAACTTTGCTCACTCAGCCAATGTGAGCAAAGAAGGTGCTTGGCAGCCAGTCGAGCTTTGGCTCTTCAGCCAATAAAGTAGGATGCCAGGAACGCATCCGAGTTAACATGATTCATCTTTATTTTATTTTTAATAACGTGTATATATGCTCATATGTATATAGATTCAACCATTTAATAATCATACCTGGTATCATTATAAAAGACAATTTAAAGAGTGCAGATTCATATCTCAATAGTTAACCACCCGATATTACAAATTTGACTATGCTATCACATGTGTTTGATCCTTGCATACGACTTCACAGTTTTGTTGGGAAAGTCGAAATAATTAATTTTGATAATTAATTAAGAGCGGCGAAAATTGACCAGGTTACTGTTTGAACCTAAGTCCTTTAGCTTAAAATGTCGATGCCCTGTCAATACTATCGTAATTGTTAAGACTGCTTTTGAATTTGGCGAATGGATGAAAAATTTCCATCTTTCATATGAGCGTAAGTGATATCGAGAGAATTATTTGACAAGAAAATTCTTTCACATGCTAATCGACGATTTTTTTGAAAAAAAAAAAAAAAAAAAAAAAAAAAATACTGGCATCAAATTTAATCGAGTATAGTATTTTTCAGAAAGCTGCTGACTCGCAGTAGAAAAGCCGGGGTGGGGGGATAAATAAAAATGAGTTTGTAATATTTCCAAATTTGGTGACCAGATTAGAGTACCTTTATAAATCAAAAGCGCTAATAATTATTACAATTCCCTAATTAGCAGCATAATTTTATATTCTTTGTAAATAGGGACCAAAATGATAATAATTATGATGAATAAAATTCCTGTAAAAAATTTTAAAACTTAGGAAAACGGTTTACAAAAACAGACTGTCCTCAGAAAATGAGGACATATATAATGTTCACTGTCTTTTTATTTGACTAACAATTATTATGTATTTTAAAGTTTTAAATATTTTTACAGTCGAAGATATAGCTCTGGATCTAATGATAAAAAAATAGTTACTCTGACTCTGTATATAATAATTACCTGAATGTTAATTATATAATTGCTTTATATTCTAAAACTTTAATTGTTGTTACTCAAACAGACGAATTTGACTGCATGTTTTTGAAAAGAAATGAAATATCTTGCTAAATTTTTGAAAGATAGATTTGTTTATTTTCTGCAGGAATCGATCACAAAATCCCATGAATCATACGGGGCCGTGCTCTTAGCGACAGTGCCTTTAGCGTAAATCTATAAACCCGTGTTCTTAGCGTAAATGTTATACCACCTCGGTGGTGTGCTTTTAGCCTAAGTGCCTTTAGCGTAAATATGTAATATAAAAAAAAAAAGAAGAAGAAGAAGAAGAACTTTTGACTTTCCTTCACACTACATCCACTATTTAGTTTCAGAAGTAAACTATCGCACAATACGAGCATTTAAAAACTGAAGGCATGTCCTTTGTTGTCACATTCATACAATAAAATAATCTGGTGTGTCACTCACACAACTTTCTTTTACCCAGCATTTCAATACTGTAAAGATAGATTGCGGATGAAGTCGCAAAATCAATAAAGTAGGATGATAAAGTTTAATCCACTTTAAAAATAATCTAAAATAGATTTAGGAATAATTATATTTAACATATAATTCTATGTGGAGGGTATCGCCCCCTCAACCCACCCGCTCAATTATAGTACTACTACTTTCATTTATTTTTTAAAAAATATATTCAAGGCTATTATTAATTTGCCTTCAAAGTTGCCAATTTTAATAAACTTTTTCAAGTGGCAACCTAATACGAATTTAAAAATACAAAATTTGGATTTTTTGCAGGTAATTGTTTTTAAGCTATGCTGATAACAGATATACATGCACATCAACCGCTAAAAATTAGGCTTTCGTGTTCTGGACAGCTCAAAAAGTAATTTTATACAGGGGAAAAAAAAGTTGAAAACAGAATTAGAAAAAATCATTTGAAAAAATAATTGTTTACAGTATGGGTATGAAAATTTAATTTTTTTTCATAAGCACTGTTCGTAGACTTAAAAATGTAATTTAATGTTAGTAAAACATAGCAAAGCACATCCATCAATTACATTCAATTGAAAAGAACGTTTAGCTTAATTTTGGGTAGTCCTGTATCTTGTTATAAACTATATGCTCATCACATTGTGTACTTAAATTTAGTTTCATATGAAAAACACATAACGCAAAATAGTCGTAAAATTTGGTTAATTATCATTTACGCTAAGGGCACGGCTTCTTCTATTCATCCTTCCTTAATTCCAACCCCGTACGCTAGGGGCACGTCACCAATCATACTCACGTTTTTACAAATAATAAATTAAAACAAAATCATATGAAAAGCAGATCTTCGCTATGATATAAACTATTCAATTATGTTTTCGTAGATAAGATGTTATTATTTTACACGGCTTTATGATTTTCTGATAAATCGTGACTGAATTCGTTCAAGAAAAATTCATTTAAAATATTTTTCTGAAATAATAGAATAGGGAAAAAAAAAAAAAAAAAAAAAACACCATCACCGATCGTGTGTATAGTGTTTGAATTCCGGGAGAGAAAATTAAGTTTAAATTCAGTACAAAAACTTTAATCATGCCTAAGTGCTTTATACGTAATAAAAAAAAAAAAAAAAGTAAATAAATAAATAATAATAATATTATTAAAGAGCTCAAATGTTGTTTGTGTATTGATTATTATTAATTGATTAATTTATTTTTTGGAGGAGTGAGGGGTTTTACTGCAAAATTACAAGAATCATGCTTTATTATATTATTCAATTATATTTTCGTATATATATATATATGATGCTATATTTTTTAATTCTTTATAATTTTATGTTTTCTTCGTGCCCGAATTCCTGCAAATAAATTTTAAATGCGTGTGAAATAGTATAGTAGGATAGGCACCACAGATCGTGCAGTAGTATAATTTGAATTTCTGAAGAAAATTAGATGCAAATTTCAATACAAAAAGCTTTAGTCATGCTTCACCTCGTCTAGGATATCCTATATAATAAATAATTATACTGTTTTGCCTTTGACTACTGTCTTTTTTAAGTAGATAAAAATATATTATGCATTTATTAAGTGCTCTTTTCGTAAAAATAACAGTAAACGCTGAATAGTTTCTGAAAAAAGGAAAATACCAGTTGGAACCCAGTATACAGTGGGTGATCAAATTATTAGATTTTTTTTTTTTTTTTGACATTTTTTCCATTACCTAAAAAGCAATAGACGAAATGGCATACATACTAAGAACATTTAAAGACTCATTTTTTCCACTATCGATTTAGTCCCGACGTCCCGAGTTCAATTAATTAAGGCACACACAACAAATTGAAGAACAGCGAAAATACTTTGGATCACCCTGTATCATAAAAAGCTACAAATGACTTGTAACTTTAATACACTGTTACACATTAAAGTACAATGTTTGTTTGTTTTGGTGCGGAAATTGTGCATTTAATTAGGCAAATATAATTTTTTTTTTTTTTTTTTTTTTTTTCCCCCAAAAATTAATAATTTTTTTAAAAAGTATTTTACTTATAACTAGAACGGATTTCCATAAGATACTACAAAACTCGCTGAAAAATTGACAAAACAAAAGAGAAACATTATTATGAAACATAAAATTCACACGTGTAATATTCGTTGAGATATGAAAATTTTTAGTAAATATTGTTTTACTACTCATGCGCGAAAAATCAGGGTTCGCAAGTTTCTTCCAAGGCGGAAAAAACCATGGAAAAAACCGACCGGAAGAAATAGGTTTCTTCCAAGTGGGAGAAATGGAAGAAACTATTTTTCTTAAAAATTTATCTTATAAATTGCAGATTTGTAAGATACAATGGATGAATTTTTCTTATAACTTTAAATATACTTAGACAAATCTAATTACATATTTAATTAATAATTATGAGTTTTTTTACCAAAATGAGCCTCGGTATCTGATGATCACATTCCAAAACACTAAAAATCCAGTAAAAAAATCAATTTCAATTTAAACAGTATAAAATTTTATAATTTAGACAATTTTATTTCTTTAACTGGTAATAAATAATAATTTGGATCACTTGCTTATACTTTCTGATATAACAGCTCTTAACTTAATCCAGTTAATTATAAGAACCAGTATGCAATAATTACTGTATTACAAAATGCCACCAAAAACTTTATTTTCCTTATAATCATATACTGTGCAGTCAACTCCCTCTAATCCGCTCCGCAGATTTATAATCTGCAAATTCTTCTAATCCATTAATCTAAAAGAAATTTGCATCTCAGATTTAAAAAAAAAAAAAAAAAATCACATTCCTTACATTTTTACTTTTTTTTTTTTTTTTTTTTTTTTAAATCAAAATTTTAGCGTAATACTTGCTTTGAAACACAATTGGGGAAGGGGGGGGGGGGGTAACATTCTTGTATTTATTATCCTGCAATTCATACGGACTAGCACTAAAAACAAACCACTATTACATCAATGTTTAACAAATTAATCAGTAATGAATATTATTTCCGAACTTTCAAAAATATTTTGTTTCATATTTTTTAAATATGTTTGTTTACATTTTATAGGTACCTATTATTTGAATATGCTTAAATTATTTACCATCATATATGAATGTGATAGATTAGTTTTATTAATATTGAAGAAATATTTATTATAAAATTTATTAAAAATTCTCTTTCCATTCTGATGTCCATTTACGAATTAATAATAACTCACTTTGTATCTTTAAAAGAAAACTGTAAACAAAGGCAATGATCTCTAATATGCAAATTCCTATAATCCGCACAACCTCTGGACAAGATTTTTGAGAGTTAGAGGGGGTTGACTGTAAAACAAATGAGAAGTTTTTCAGTAGTGCAATACTGCATTTTATTTTTAAACTTAAAATAGATAAATAGAAACTATGGATTTTTTTCCCCCTAGAGAACTTGCAGGAGAGTTTAAAAGTAGGTAGTATCTTACTTATTGATACAGTTCATTGGGTACCAGCTTCAAGTTTATAAAAAAAAAAAAGTGTATCCTTAAATAAATATATATATATATATTATGGCTAAAAATTCCATAATTATTATCACTTGTACTGTTTGAACGTATAATAATATTATGAGATAATATTTTTAGAACTTTTTGCGTAGATACTAACATTGAAAACTAAAAACCCATTATCTGTATATGTTTAGTGTTTGTTATCAAATAACTTGTTTTTCTAAAAATATTTTTAATATTAACTGTATTATAGTTTAGATTTGGCATTATATTTATACTTTGAGTTTATATAGTAGTTCATAAATTTTAATTTTGAACATCTGTTTCGTCTTTTGGTTGGTTTCTTCCATTTCTTCCGGTTTCTTCCATTTCTTCCAGTTTTTTCCACTGTCCTGGAAGAAACTAGTTTCTTCCGGAAGAAACCCAACCCTGCGAAAAATAGAAAAAAAATTATTGCGCAGGTTAAAAGCTAGATATACTGCGCAACTTTGTCAAAAGTTCATTTGAATAGAGTAAAAATTAAGCTGATTGTCGACCAAAGATTGAGCTAGATTTTAGGTAATTTTCCTAAGTTTTTCACATGCCGCGTAACTAATTTGAAGATTCAATTATTTCAACCACGTTACACAAGTTCTTTTTTTGTGAAAACCCTCTTATGAACTCACATATAGTAAACAAATAAAAACATGTTAAAGTTACAAGCCTATAAGGGGTTTTTCACAAAAAAGAACTATTGCAATGTAGTTGATAAAATCTCCAAACGCAGCATGTGAAAAACCCCTTATGAAATTTCAACTCTGAAAATTTTCTAAAATCCAACTCGTTCTTTTATCGACAATTTGCTTAATTTTTACTCTGTTCAAATGAGCTTTTGTCAAAGGTTACTCAATATATCTAGCTTTTAGCCTATGCAATAAAAATGTTTCTATTTTTCTCGCATGCTCAGTAAAACAATATTTATTAAAAATGTTCATATCTCAGCGAATATTATACGCGTGAATTTTAGGCTTCAGACTAATGTTTCTCAATGTTCTGTCATTTTTTTCAGCAAGTTTTGTAAAATTTTATGGAAATCTGTTTTAGTTATAAGCAAAAAAAACCTGTCAAAAGTTGGTAATTAAAAAAAAAAAATGCATCTGCCTAAATAACTGCACAATTCCCGTACCAAAACATACAAATATTGTACATGGTATGGGCAGCAATGTATTAAATTTCCAAGTCATTGGTAGCTTTTTGTGATACAGGGTGATAAAAAGTATTTTCGGTCTTTTTCAATTTGTGGTTGGTGACCTAATTGCACATTGGACTAAATACATAGTGGAAAAATATGAGTTTTAAATGTTTTTTTTTTTTTTTCAGGTTATTTCGTCTAGCATTTTTTTAGCTAATCGAAAAAATGTCGGGAAAAAAAAAATCTAATAATTTGATCACCTACTATAGTCATGGCTATTGCAAAACTTTTTGTGACAGTACGGTTATCATTTTACAATTATTCATAATTTTCTGATTTTTTCGTGACTAAATTCGATCAGAAAAAAATTCGTTTAAAACAATAGAAAAATAAAATACAATAAAACACTATCAATCGTATTTGGTATTCCAGAATGAAAAATCGAGTTTGAATTCAATACATAAGAGTTCGCCCCCGCCTTTCTTTTTGGTAGGATGAAAATAATCGTACAAGGCTGCAGTGCCTTAGAGTAGTGTATTTTTTCTTTTAAGTATACTATATATATCTGAGGGAAAACATCTTCACAAATAACGCTAAACAACCAAGTCAGCATCGCAATTAAAACTTCTATGCGCAAGTAGGAGGCAAAATAAGAAATAAGATGTGTTAATCGTAAAACCCTGCAATTTATAGAACTCTGATTCACATATTTTTCGTTTAGCATCCGTCATATACACCAGGTATATTTATAAGTTATAATATATATATATATATATGATATATGTTACAAAATAGCGGGTGTCCCATAATTCTGTAGACTTTTTTTTTTTTTTTTTTTTTTTTGGGGGGGGGGGGATAGCTAAATTAAATTTTTCATCGATAGAGGGCGCTGCACGGCTTTCAAACGAGAAATATGCAAATCAGAGTTCTATAAATTGCATTGATTCCCCGTTGAGAGTACATAAAAAAATTTCCCAAAGAATTTTACCTGTACGATCCATAGTTTACGAGAAAAATACAGTCGGCAGCAAAATTATTCGAGCGCTAGTAATGATTCCTATATAAAAAAGGTACACTTAATACTACTTTGTTAAATAAATTTTTGTCGAGTCATGGTCTTAATCAGTCTAAAAAGATGATTCAACAAGAGTTTATTTAACAAAACTGTATTAAGTGTACTTTTTTTTACATAGGAATTATTGCCAGCGCTCGAATAATTTAGCTGCTGACTGTACAAAAAACAAAGTATGACGTCACAGCCGGTGCAAGGAAAAAACATCACATTGGACACATCAACAGTAGTATTTGCATATCTTCGATTTGCACGGCAAACACTTTGAACATCTGCTTTTTTACATCTTTGCAAATACAGTCAAACATCGTTAACGTGAACACTGTTAACGTGAATTACTTTTAACATGAACTGTTTCCACAACCCCCGTCAAAATGAAGATTAGTTATATGAAGTTACTGATAGCATGAACTACTGATAACATGAAATTTTTTTTTATCCCCTTGAGTTTCACGTTAACGAGGTTCAACTGTACTGCTGTTGATGTGCCAAATAAAGTATTTTTTTCTTGCACCGGCTGTGACGTCACACTTTGTTTTTCGTATTTTCCCCTAAACTATGGATCGTATAGGTACAGTTCTTTGGACGTTTTTTATGTACTCCCAACGAGGAATCTGGCTGTGCAGAGTTTGGCGCTATTTATGGAACACCCTGTACACACACACACACACACACACACATATATATATGTTATGTATAAATTGAATAATTTAATACCATTATAATACTCAGCAATCAAAAGATAAATGAAAATACCAACATTACAAAATTAAAAGAGATTGTAGCTCAATTTTAAATGTTTTCACGGATTTTTTATAATTTAATTTCAATACGATGAATAGTAAATCACTTTAAATTACTTACTTATAAGTGAACTGCTATAACCATAACACATAAGCCTAACGATGAGAGAGATTTTTGCAAAATCCATTAAAGTTATCCTATTGAAACCAACAACATTGTGAAAAAGTTATCGGAAATGAGAAAAGGATAAAGAATTTCAAATGTTTCAAATAAAAAAGGAATTCTTGAATTGAGAATTGGAATAATAAATGCTGAAAAATAGAAATGTTCACTCGTCAGGAAACTTGCATTTCTATCAGCAAGATGAGTGCAAGATTTCGGAAAACTGTATAGCTAATTCAAGCCAAAATACAGTTCAAGTTTCTATCTTGCAACAAAACCAAAAGAAAAAGGAATTAGATAAACCACCAACACAAACCTGCATAGAAACAAGGATAAAGTATTTTTAACAAATCCACATGTCATACGAAAACAAACTGAGATAGTAAAAATTAACAGGTTGCCATTCGAACAATAGTAATGAGTTAAATATTAAATAGAAAACTAACGATTAATCGATTTAGGTTCTACTTAAGAGCAGTTTTTGAATTCATTAAATGATTGTTATTATTTTAATAAGGTCATAACATTAATTTTATCAAGAAGGATTTTTTAATAACAGCTTTTTATCGTATTATTTAATGTAGATTTTAATTTTCAAAGTAATGTGTGCTAGCACCATCTAACATGAAAGAATTGATTTACAACTTAGTAAATAAAGAAATATTGTGATTTAACAGTCGAAGTTTATTTTTGTGTTTATTTTATTTTTTAGTCTTAAGCAAACTTCCCCAAATGCCCACATGTTATGATTAAACCATTTTGAGTATTGTAAATTAAATTTTTTCATTATTTTTTTTCAATCTTTTTTTTTTTTTTTTTTAAATATTAAATTTGAAATAGATAATTTGTTCAATTAAAATGATGAAACCACCAAATTCCATTATGCATGGAATGAAATCTTAAGTGTGAATAGTTAAACTTTCAAATTTACAAATCTTAAGTAAGAAGAGTTCAAACTTTCGTAATATCAACCAGAAAAAGAAGATGTATCCTGTAATTACAATAATCCAGGGTTTTCAAGTTTCTTTCAATGCGGAAAAAACCGGCCGAAGAAGTGGAATAAATGGAATAAACTGTTTTTCTTAAAAATTTATCCCATAAATTACAGATTTGTAAGATACAATGGACGCATTTATCTTATAAATAACTTTAAGTAACTTTAATTATACCTATAAAAATTTAATTACATATTTAATTAATAATTATGAGATTTTTACCGAAGTGATCATCGGTATCCTAATACTCATGTTTAATTAGATCATATTCCAAAATACTCAAAATCCAGTAAAAAAATCAATTTCAATTTAAACAGTGTAAAGTTTTATAATTTAGACAATTTTATTTCTTTAACTGGTAATAAATAATAGTTTGGATCACTTGTTTATACTTTCTAATAAAACAGCTCTTAACAAACGTCCAATTAATTAAAAGAACCAATATTGAATAATTACTGTATTACAAAATGTCATCAAAAACTTTTCTTTCCTTATAGTCATATACAGTACACCCTCTAATCCGCAGATTTATAATCTGCAAATCCTTGTAATCCGTAATTGATTTTTTAATGTAAAAGAAATTTACATCTCATATTTAAAAATAATCACATTTCTCACATTTTTACTTAAAAAAAAAAAAAAAAAATCACATTTTTAATCCTTGCTTTGAAACACAATTGGGAGGGGGGGGGGGGGAGAGTAACATTCTTGTATTTATTATCCTGCAATTCATACAGAGTAGTGCTTAAAACAAACCACTGTTACATCAATGTTTAGCAAAATTTATCAGTGATGAATATTATTTCCGAACTTTCAAAAATATTTTGTTTTTTAATTTTTAAATATGTTTGTTTACATTTTATAGGTACCTATTATTTAAATATGCTTAAAGTATTCACCATCATATATGAATGCGATAGATTAGTTTTATTAATATTGAAGAACTATTTTATTCTAATATTTATTAGAAATCGTCTCTCCATTTTGATATCTATTTATGAATTAATAATAACTGACTTTGTATCTGCAAAAGAAAACTGTAAACATAGGCAATGATCTCTAATCTGTAAATTCCTATAATCTGCACAATTGCACAATTTCTGGACAAAACTTTTGAGAGTTAGAGGAAGTTGACTGTAAAACAAATGAAAAGTTTTTTAATTGTTCAATAATGCACTTTATTTTTCAACTTAAAATAGATAAATACGAACTATATATATATATATATATATATATATAAATAATACATAACGTGATAAAATTTAATCTTAAAATTTAGCAATTAATAGAACTAAAACAATAACAGCACACTAAAATATAGAACTGAATTTAACATAGAGGAAAGAATGACTCAAAAAGTTGCGATATAGATAAGGAACCAATGAGTTACCATAGTAACTTAAAATACTTACGCCGACCTGAAGGATAATAAAAAAGGACCATTAAACTTGTGAAAGAGAAAAAAGATAATAAACCTCATAATCAATTGGATATAAATGCTTAAAATTAGAAGCATACTTTTTATATATTGCAGATTCGTTTAAAAGTAGGTATCTTACTTATTGATACAGTTCATTGAGTTTATACAAAAAATTGTATTCTTCTTCTTCAAAAAAAAAAAAAAAAAAAAAAAGGAAATATTATGGCTAAAAATTCCGTAATTATTATCAATTGTACTGTTTGAATGCATAATAATACAAAGGTGAAACTACCTAACATGCAAAAACCCTGAAAACTGTTACTTGTAATCAGATAGGGGAGACTTATTAATGAAACATCATGTAGCTACCTAGAGTAAGTGATATTTTAAGAGTTCTTAATGCATTATAAGACAAATTAAACATTCAAAATGAGAAATTTCTATAAAAACAAAATAATTTAACATGAAATTCAGAGACAGCAAAAATTTCAAAAACCCTGAATTCATGGGTAGCTCCAGAAAAGTTTCACCCCTGATCCTGATAATATGAGATATTATTTATGCAAAAAAGTTCTAAAAAAATAAGCACTGAAAAATAAAAACCCATCACCTGCATGTATTTAGTGTTTGTTATCAAATAACTTATTTTTCTAAAAATATTTTTAATATTAATTGGATTATAGATTAGATTTGACATTGTATTTATGCTTTGAGTTTATATTGTTCATAAATTTTAATTCTGAGCATCTGTTTTGTCTTCTGGTTCGTTTCTTCCATTTCTTCCGGTTTTTCCCAGAGTGGAAGAAACTGGTCTTTTCCGGAAGATACCCAAGACCCAACCATGCAATAATCCTTTGCTTACATTTTTTTTTTTTTTTTTTAAATTCAGCAACCCTCTCAACCAAGCAGCCATACAATTCCACCCATCCTCCTTAATCAAACGTCTTCCCTCCCATCCTCCACATTTTTTATTTGTATTTTTATTTTTATAATTTTTTAAATAATACATTAAACGTGTATAGTATTTTTTTTTTTTTTTTTTTTGTGTGTGTGTGTGTGTTAGACTGTAACATTCAATGATAGAGAATTGAATAAATAAATATCTTTGGATAACCCATACCAGTAGCAGCTTTAATTATATGGTTGATATTTTTGTTTTTGTACTTAGATGAACAAAGTCTATGTATACGAAAGAGGTGATTAAGAATGATATTTCTGTACACAGATAAATGAAGACAAAAATTAAAATGCGTAAATACTTTAAAACAAAAATCTTGTCGTTTGTCATATAGATCAGTAGAGATTTTACCTCCTTTAAGTTTAATTTTTAAATCTAAAAAAATAATGTATTTATTATTTTAGAAAATTATGAGTTAAAGTTAGGTGAGAGGGATATTCAAATTTTAATGAAGATGGAGTATAATTATTAACATAAAAGATTATAATGTCATCAATGTATCTGTAGAAAATGACATTATTACACAAACTCATAATGGTAAAGATATGTCAGCTAACAAACTCGAGCTGCTTCCACCTGTGGGATACCGAACTTATGTAGAAGGTAATTATTATGAATTATATATATATATATTGCCTATTCGGTTTTCATATAAATAATATACTTTCAATTACTAGTTAAAAGGTTTTTTTGGGGGCGACAGTGGGGTGTGTATTTTACTGCAAATTTGTGCGAAGTGTGCTTTAATATACTATTTGCTGTGCAATTTTATTTCCCTAAATATGTTTTTTTTTTTTAATGTTTATAATTTTTCCGAATAAATTCGTGCAAGGAAATAAAAATAAAATAAATAAAATAAAATAAAATAGAGCTGAAATAATATTGTAGAAGAAACACCATTGGTCGGGCGTATTATTACTTGAATTCCGGGAGAAAAAAATAAAGTTTGAATTCAATACAAAGAGCTTTAGTCATGTTTTTCTCACTCTTTTGGTAGGATGGAAATAATCGTACAAGGCTACAGGAATGCCTTCGGGTACCGTGAATTTTCAAAGCCGATAAAAATTTTAGGATGCATTTTTTAAGTGCTCTTTCATAGTGCGTCAGAGGCTCTTTTGGTGCATGACATAAAAGCTAACTATGCATGGTTTCTAAAAAAGGAAGGAGGGAAGAAAAAAAAAAAAAAAAAAAAAAAAAAGGTATCTGATAAAAGATTGTTGACGTTTTGACGTTTTATTGTTGTAAAAGATTAAAGTAATATATTTTATAGTCGGATAAATTATTATTATTGTAATTTTGACATCGAAGTTTTGTATGTAGTTATTAAAATTAATTTTAAGAAATTAAATGTTCTGCATGTTGGTATATTTATACTTATTGTTTATACAAAGATAGTTTAACTTACCCCCCCCCCCCTCCCCTGAGTTGTATTTTATAAGACTTAATTTTAAATTAAATCATAGTTATATACGTATTTGCATTTTAAAGAGTTGCCCATATATTAAAAATATAGCCTGGGTTATATCTTGAGCAACTGTTCAACTCTCTCCCCTACGATTTTCTATTTAATTCAGTTATTGTAATGCGTAATTTTTAATATTAATTTTAATGCGATTAAGGATGAGTTAAATTTTTAAACATTCTATTTAATATCAATTCTTGTCTTTTAATACATTAGCTTTTTCTTTCTTTCTTTTTTTTTTTTTTTTTTTTTAAATGATGCATGTTTTTTTAATTATGAAACTGATTTATCAACACCTCGTCAATAAGATTTTTAGATAGGAACTACTATTTATAGTAATTTAAATGCACACTAAAATACAAGAAAGATAAAATAAATAAATAAACGTGAAGTTTTTTTTTTTTTTTTTTAATTAAAACCTTATTTGGATTAGAAAAATTAAACCATTTTTTAAACCTTTTTTACCATCTGTAATTCTGTCCATTATTAGAAACCTATTTGTTCATTTAGGCCGAAGGCATCCCCCTGTAAATCGCACTCCCCCCCCCCCAAAAAAATAATAATAAAATAAATAAATAAATAAATAAAATAAAATAAATAAATGAATAAATAATAAGTATGCTGTGGTCATCGCATGACTTTCTTCTATATTTTCCCATACAAATTCACTCAGTAAAAATAATTTATTAAAATTTTTATTTATCAAAATTATCTTACATGATGAATTCAGACGATTTCCATTCTAGAGAAGTTGTATGACACTGAACATCCAAAGAAAGTTAATTTTATTCTTTATTATATCATATGACATACGACATCTAAAGAATAAATAAATAAAACAATAATAATAATAAATCGAAAACTTTATTTTAAATTATCGCAGGTCGATAGTTCAACCATTCGTTTTTAAGGTTTTGGCGAGCTATTTTGACAGATACCCATAATACAAATTTGCCCCAGGGAGGGAAGCGATGCTCCTACAAATACAAAAGTTTTTTTCCACTTGACTCTCACTATTATAAAGATTTTTTTTTTTTTTTTTTTAATTTCATAATGATTATTAAAAAGTAATTCTCTTTATGCACATTTATACGAATTTTGCCCTACTATTTGTTTATACGAAATTTTGTCCCCATGTTAAAAATTTAGAAAAAGCGAGATGGCCACGCCACTTGTTGGACGATTTTCACCAAAAGTTGATAGGCACTAATTTATGTCTAGGTTCAACTACATATCAAATTTAATGAATTCTGTGCAGTGTTCTAAGATACAGTTGTTACAAAATTTTTTCGCGCGCGCGCACACACACAGACATCTTCTAAAAATGGTTAAATCGTGTTCTAGATATTTCTAATCGTATAAATCCATCAAAAACCTGAGTTCGAAAAATTTTTACGAATCCAGTACTTTTTCTATTGGAATATACAAGAAAATAATAAAAATAATAATAATAAATCCTAAGAATTTTTGCTGTTATGGGGAATTTTTGCTCTTATTCATTTTTTTCAACCCTTTGTCACATCATAATTTTTTATGCAAAAACAACCACGAAACTTTCACACACAGTACTCAACTCGAAACCGGCACCTGTTAACTAAAGGCCGTTCAGCCATTAGACGATAAATAGTGGTGAGCGAAAGTACTGTGTAGTTGTAAAACAGTAGAATGAATTTTTGTACATCATTTATAAGGTTGTAAGAAAGAATTGATTTGAGTTAAGACACACAAAGTTTACTACATTTAGTTTGGAATAAAATAATATAGATATATACACACATTAAGCATTTTTGTCTATTTTTTTTTTTTTTTTTTAATCTGTAAAGATTCTTTTCGTTTTCATCTGTGACATTTTCACTAGGCCTGTCAACTCTCATCTCATTCCAAGAATCCAGCCGCCGTGCAGCTGCTCGTCCTTGAGGTTTTAACGGTACTATTGATCTGTGAATAAAAATTCAAAAGATAGTATTTCGTCATATCTATGTTTTCGCTGAAATATGAACCGAATGAGCTATTGACATCAACTTTTCCTCCCTCCAACTTCGTTCGCAAACTATGAATGCTATTCTGCGAAGGGGAGGGTGGGGAACTATTTGCCTTTTTCACAAAGGACTGCAAGAAGTTTTTTAGATATTTAATATTTTATTGAATTACATGCCTATTTTTAAATGAAAATCTTAAAAAAAAAAAAGAAAAAAAAAAAAACTGTAATTGAGTATGAACTTGTGCATAGAATGCTTGTGGTTAAAATTATGTCTAGATTTCTTTCTTTATTTATTTTTCATAAGTATTGTCCGTTTTTTCATAACATTTAAGGCTTCTAAAAAATGATGCATAATAATTAAAGTAAAATGCACTGAGATACTGAGTTAAAGGATGGATGAAAACTTTGTAAGCATAAACGCCATAAATTGTAAAAATACTAAATAGCTTTTTCGGATGTAATTAAACACAACTTTTCATCGGGGGGGGGGGGGGGAGATTACATTAGGCACGAATATAGCATACAACTATATTAACCAAAAAACAATTATTGCATACCTTTGCAATTTTTTTAAGTTTGCATACGAAGTTTCTATTCATTATATTTCTGTACTTTCTTTTTCTCTTTTTATTTATTTATTTAATGTCACTTTTTACTTTCTCGTACAGCTAACAAGGAGCGTGCATGATCCACATGATGTTGCCATCTATGAAATTTTAAAAAGTCAAATATAGATCACTCGTGCACCGGCTGAGTATTTCCAGAACATACTTTGTTTCGAAACCACTTTCATAAAATAACAAATTTGAGTTTGTGGCGATATTGAAAAATGTGTATGGAATGGAATGCTTCAACCTGCACGAAAAGCGTCATATCTTTGTCTCGCAATTTTTAGACCTGAGAGCCATTTGTATTAGTTTAATTGAAAGCTAGTCAATGTTTTATTATCTTTAAGTTGAATTTTCTCAAATGCTGCATTTTTGAGTTTTCTTGTTTTCTGGTCGGGGTGCGTCATAGTGATATCATCTGAGAAATTTTATGTGTTTATTAAGAAGCCTAACAATTAATAATTTTCTCTGCTTTGAACTCAGCCTCGCACTACTATCTATATAATATTTCTCTAACGTGGACCAGTTACAATTATTTTTTGATTAAACGATACGATAGTGGTGTAATTAATAAAATACGCAAGGATAAAAAATAATATATAAAAATAAACAATATTTAAGCACGTGTACTCAGCTCAATGAACTAATAAAAAAAGTTATGACATTTTGCGGAAAAATGTATTTTTAAAAGTTGCTTCTTAAGAATCCTTTCAAGCGTCATTTTAAACCTAAAAATATTTTAAAGATATATACAGAATAGGAATTATCATAAATTGACTGAAAAACACAATAATATAAAATATAATCAAAATAGGAATTAGTTAAAAAAAAAAAAAAGTATACCAAAATTAGTAAAAAGTCATCGCCAAAAATTTTAAAGGCGACAAAAATTTTAAAGGCGTCGTGGAAGTCCTATACTTTAACTATACTGCCTGCGGAAGTATGAGAACTGTATCGTGAACCATGAATTTTATTTTGAAATCTTTATTTGATTTTGGTTTCATTATTGTACAATATTAATTTGGTACTAATAATAATTTGGCTTCTGGTAAATTAAAATTTAAATTAAATGGTGAAATTGGTATAATATTTATGAGTTTCAAATTTTAAAGGTAAATAAGAAAAGAAATAAAGTGCGAATATTTCGCACGGGTTTGCTAGTATATAATAATATCTTCTAATAATTTTCTGCTTTCAAAATAATCCACTGCTTCTGATTTTTTTTTTTTTTTTTTTTTTAATTTTTCGTAATAATAATAATAATAAAAGAAAGAAAGAAAATAATACTCTTTTTGTTTTTCAATTTAAATCTTTTCGGAAGATCGTTTTGATATATATTTATTGTTTTATTCATAATATACTGTTAAAGATAAAATCCCATGTTTTAATCTTCCCCTTTCCATAATAATAATAATAACAAAATAAATAAATTAAAAATGGTGCAAAAGTTATTACTTGTAACTTGCTTGTAACGTTAGAACTAGTATTTGTAGAAATTGGATGCGCAATTTTATTTCGTGTCATTTTTAACTGTAAGCACTGAATGCTGAAACTTAGCGCACCAAGTTTCTAAAATTACTGCAGTTAAGTTGACTTCTTCTTCTTTTTTTTTTTTTTTTTTGTGAAACTTAGTGATTTTCTTTTTTAAGATTGTTGTATATAAAAAATAAAATTAATCTCTAATAAAATGCTACAAAGTAGTTACTATTAAACTATCGAAATATAAAGAAACATTATAAATACAAATAATGCTTGGATATTGAAATGTTTGTATAAACATTAGTCACGATTGTGCATTACTGAATACTGTGATGCTTATATTAAAGTAAAAAAAAAAAAAAAAAAAACTATTTTTCTTCATGAGAATTCAATTTAGAAAATTTCTTCTTGAGAAAAACATCTACTTAAAGCTCTATATTTCATCTTTTTCGCTTGTAATTCTAGGAATTTTATCGTTACATCTGCTGCGATTTTCATTTCTATCTGGAGATATCTGCAGATTTCTTTCTCTGCGGAAGTAATAACGGCTCTGATAGAAAGGATTCTATTTCATTTCCTGACATTTATAAAGTTTCCAGTAAAAATTTTCAGTTTCTTAAAATGTTTGTGATTTTTTTTATTCCACACGTTTTTGTTGATGTATATTACAGTGAACATAGAAAAGGCCAATTTTTTAAAAATATCGTTGAAACGTTTTTCACAGTTGATTAGATACCTCTATTATTAAAAGCTATAGGAAACTAATTCTTATGCCTATAAAGAGCTGGGAAAAAAAAAAAAAAAAAAAAAAAAAAAATTACAACCTAACTTCTTATAACAGATTTTGTTACATTATACATGATTTTGTTATTAGTACGACAGGATTATTGTTTTCATATAGCGATTTTAGCGTTGTGGTAATTTGCAGTAGCCCACCTTGAATCAAGCATGCCTATATATATATATATAATATGTCAGGTTTTAGTTCTCTACACCGTTCAACCGATCGCTACGAAAATCGGTACATTTATTAATTATGGTAAAATCTAGCTAACGCCGTAATTTTCAGTTCATTGATATAACTGGTTTAAAAAATATTAAATAAAAACCGCATTTTTACTTTAAAATTATTTAAAAGAAAAACAAGATATGTAATAATAATAATAATAATAATACTCGATTCCCCCCCCCCTCCCCCGATATACAAGTAAATATATTTATTTTTATGTCGGGAGCAAAAAGAACGTGTAACAATGTTCTTTTATGTAAACTAAAGAACAAGAGACAGCTTTTTAAATCTTTCTTTGTATATTTAGACAGATTAAAAAACATCTTTCTTTTTTTTCCCTCTCTCCTATCAAATAAAAAAGAACATTTAAAATAAAATTGAGAAAAAATCGTGCTAAAGAAATGAAGCAGGTTTAGTATAGGATCCCTTGGCTAAATTTGTAATATGGCACCGAATTTTTGCTCCTACGTTTTTCTGGCCAACATCTTTACTTACACAATTTGCGATAGCCATTTTAATTCATCTCCAATATTAAACATTATCTCTAAAAAAGAGTTTAAAACACGTGTCATTTGTTATTTATTTTAAAAACACTTTAAAAACACGTAAAATTAATTTTTATTTAAAAAATTTTGAAATTATTATTCGAAGCTTTTTGCTTTGAAATTCCAAAGAATCCACAGGGATTTTTATTACTGAATTAAATAAACAGTTTTTAAATGATTTTCTTTCACAGTCAACAGTTAAGTATTTTAATAACATGAATAGCAGCGAAGTCAATTTGAAGTCCAGTGAAGGTTGGACCAAGGAGCTAAGGAAAGTAAGAGAAGCTGGAACCTGGAACTACTGGAAAATCACACGAGGCTATTGTAGGAGAAAAACCATAATGAACTAGCAGAAATAAACTATTAGCTATTTTATAATATAAAAAATGCAATAAATTCTAAAGATGCTGCAATTTTGCCAATAATTTGGCACAATATTATAAAATAGCTAATAATTTATTTCTGATAGTTCATTATGGTTTTTCTTCTACAATAGCCTCATGTGATTTTCCAATAGTTCCAGCTTCTCTTACTTTCCTTAGCTCCTTGGTCCAACCTTCGCCGGACTTCAAATTGACTTTTGCTATTCATGTTATTAAAAGACTTAACTGTTGATTGTGAAAGAAAATTATTTAAAAACTGCTCATTTAATTCAGTAATAAAAATCCCTGATGATGCTTTGGAATTTTAAAGCGAAAAGCTTCTGAAAATATTAAAAAAAAAAAAAAAAAAAAAAAAAAAAAAAAATTAAATAAAAATTAATTTTACGTGTTTTTAATATAAATCATCTCCAATATGACAGCAAAAATTTAAAAGCCGTCGAGGGGGAAGTCTTCTCATACTAAATTAAATTATGTTTTGTACAGAATTTAAAATCTATTACTTAGAAAACAAAAATAGACCTTTTTTTCTTTTTCTTTTATAAATATATAGCCTCAAAATTTTCAGTCTTAAAATATATATTTATTATATATATATACATTAAAGATTTTATAATTTGCAATTTATTATGAATCTTTATATTTTTTATTCATTCGAATTCTGTCCTTAACTGTAATAAAAACTTTATATGGCTAATGTTTTTTATCACTATAATCTAAAATCTTTTTAAATGCCATTGTTAAGTTATTAGTATAAAATTGTTGAAATATAGATTAAAATATATATATTAATGACTTTAGTTTTACAGGCAAAGTGAAAACGGCATTTCCAGTCACTTTCAGTAAGGTTGTATAGTTATATCTGCTACGATTTCAATTTTTATATTGCGGTATGTACTGATTCCCTTTTCTGTGAAAAGTAATAACGCCTCTAATAGAAATTATTATATTTTACTTCTAATGTATTTATAACGTTTCTAGTAAACTCCCCCCTCCTCCCAATTTCTTAATTGTTGTAAAATTTCTGTTTCACCGTGTTTTTGTTGAGCATAATAGATAGACAGGAAAGATCTATTTAAAAAATATCGTTGAAATATTTTACATAGCTATATTAAATTTTTCAATTATTATAAGTAATAACGCTACTTATAATGAAACTGAAAGGAGCATCGAAACGATGTTATACAGCTGAAAGTTTGTCGTATCTATCTGTCCGGATCTTTAGTTCGCTATACATACAAAGCTACACCGTTCAACCGATCCCTACGATAATCAGAACAAAAATCTAACTAACATCATATATGTGTATATATATGTATATATTTTAAGTTTAATCGGCTTTTTGGTTCAAAAAGTATTAAATGAACTGAACCCCCCAGGGGGTACTCAACCCCCTCCCCCGAGTGGGAGAGCGATGCTCCTACCTGCACACAATTTTTTCCCAAGTTTACTATTACTACTACTATTATCAATAATTCATATTTATTTTTCCTATTCATAGATATTTGTTTTTTCATCCACCAAAAGATAATTCTCATTATGTACATTTATAAGAAATTTTTTCCTATGCTGTCACATTAAAAATTATGTAGAAATGGGATAACAGCGCCACTTTTTGAGCGATTGATCCTCAAATGTAATGGACACCAGTTTAGATCAAGGTCGAATTAAATACCAAGTTTGGTTAAATTGCGTTCATTCCCAGATAACAAGCACATTTGCAGCAAGTTTGATTTTTCTTGATATTATCTTGTCATGACAAATTTGATGCGATAAATTTGCCGTGAAATTGCCGCAAAGTAGACACAACATAAATCTATCTTTTGTTTTAATTAACTTTTTTTTTTCACATCATTTCTGTTGCAAACTAAAATTGCTATGTAAGTATTTGAAACTGAACCAAAGACTGATATTGAAGCGGTTTCGCAACGTTTTCTTGCTCGTGTTGTTTACTTGTGGAAGAAGCATGACATTATCCGCGGGGCTCGAAGTCTCGTGTTGACCAGTCTTATGCGAAATACAAGCTATATTTACAGGTTTCTATGTGTATTTGCAAATAATGTGACGTGATAAGAATCTGAGTTTGCAATGCATCAACAGTTGGTGTGACATGACAAGCTTGCCTATTACAATGAATTTGCAGTACTCTTAATACGACAAACCTAACCTTCTACTAGTTTGCAACGAATTTGCAGCAAATTTGATACAATAAGAGTGCAACTTGCGCGACAAGTTCGCTGCAAATTTGGCGTATGGTGACTTCGGAGTTTGCGTTAACTTGCTTCAATCTTGTTATGAACTTACAACTTGTCACACTGAACTTGCTGCAAGTTTGTTGGCTTACAAAGCAAGATTGCTGCAATTTCGCTGCAAATTGAAATTGCAATGTGGGTTGGTTCTTGAGATACAACGTCCACAAAACCTTTGATACGCACACAGAACCAGACGTTTTCTAAAAATAGTCAAATCGTGTTCAGAACATCGCAAAACGTGTAAGTACGTCGAAAACCAAAGTTCGAAAATTTTGACGAATCCAATACTTTCTTCTTATATATATACATATGTATATATATATAGAAGAAAGTAATAAGTCATTGCTAATGTTAAAATTATTGTCTGAAAAAGTACTGATCTGCTGTAGTCAAAACGTGGCCCAGTCAAATAATAATTTTTCTATTTAACATCCGCTGGAAAAGTTAATAATTGAAATTCTTCTACTTTTATAGTATTTTTCAAGGACGTCTACTTTTTAATTTTGTTTTTATTTATCTGTTCTGAAATTACTGTTCTCTGCAATAGAACCCTATAATAGAGACACCTAGAGCATGGCATGAGAAGTGTTCACCTGCACTGGGATAAATACAACAATCGATGAAACGTTTTATCTTTGGAAAAACTTGGGAATTGCGTGACTAGAAATAGACATTCTTCGTAATGGAGTTCGTGATGAATATTTAAATTCAAAATGCTATTTGAATTTGTGCTCTCAATTCAAGTACTTGAGTGAAATAAAAGCTTATGAGATAGAATCGCAAAAATAGTTTTTTTTTTTTTTTTTTTTTTTTTTTTTTCAAAACACTGATTGTTATTTTATACAATCGGAAAAACATTTTATTATATATCTGGAATGCAAAGTTCGTGAGAATTTTAAATGAAGTAATTTAGATGAATATGTCTATAAATTGCTTTATATAGTTAAAGAGAATTGATTCTCCATTTCTCTCTAATTGGGGAAAAAAAAAAAAAAAAAAAATGAAAACCATTGCCACCATTAAAAAGCTCTATTTTCAAGTTACTTTTATGCTGAATTTTCAATTTGTATCTATTTTTCACAAAATTACTGGCTTAAGTTGTTCTGTGTTTAGCTTTCTATAGTAATTATTTGACTTATTAACATATTTTATTTTATTTTTTTTTTTTTTTTAAAGCTTTTCCTCGCAGTTTTCTTGTCATTTACTTAACATTTAACGGAGAATAATACGGATAATTTATTTCCACTTTTATTTAACAATGGACAATTTAACGCCTAACGACCTCCCCTCCGCCCTTTATTTTTTTACCGGGCATATTTCAAAGAAAATTAAGTAACCATTTACGTATATGGCTTTAAAGCGTTGCTGTTTTATTAAATCATCACTATATTTGCTAAATTGATACAAAATTTTTATTTACGTTCGAGTAGAGTGTACAGGTGGTCGACTAGTGTGTCACTCTCTCTCACATGACTTTCTCTTACCTTCCATTTGAATAATATAAATAATTCTTTTGAAATGTAATTTAAATACAGTTGAAAATGTTTTTAGAAACAGTTTTAATAGACATATGCTTTTTTTGTAAGGGAGGTTACTGCCTTCTTCAACCCCCAATTGAACAGAGTGCATACATTCATGAAAATTTGAGGCTATTATTAAGTTTAAAAGTTTATTCCAACACCCAAAAATTTAGTCAACCCGACCCAAACCCGACTTGCAAGAAAAATAAATTAATTAGCATATATATATATATATATATTTTTTTTTTTTCCAAATATAAAATCAAATTATCCTTGCGCATTTCGGCAGGATCAGAATGATATCCTCCCAACAATTTTTTGACTCTGCTTATAATTCATTCGATTGTTTTTGAAAAACAGCTTGATCTAAAGCATAAAAAACAAAACCACTTTAAACGTAACGCAGGATGATTCATTTTTAAAAGACCTAAATAGTTTGACGAATAATTATTCATTTTTAAAAGAAAAGTATACTTGACTTCCACTACGGTATGCTCAAAGGAAAATGCTGTCGGAAGGATCTTTGCATTATAAAGAGTCTAACATGAAATTATACTTGCCTGACATGTTTGCGGCTTATTTAGAATGCTGTGCCTAAATATGCTTCCGATAAAACACATATTAATCACTTTTACCATGTCAATAAATGTAATTTTTTAACCCCCCCGCCCCCCTTCCTCCTAGTATGATTGCTTTAAAATAAAAAAGATTTTTATTGTTATGATTCTCGGGTGTGAATTACCCTAATGAATCAGCTCTAGTAGTACGATTAAAGAAATTAAGTGAATTAATTATTTTATTGTATTTGTAAGTCTACTAGTAATTATAATGTACCACCAAAATTAATTCTACTTCCAATTTGAATAAAAGATAATTTTTCATTCTTCTATGTTCAAAACCTTAGGTACTCATTTCGCTTTTTATCATTCGCACGAGCATTCAGAATTTCACGAGTTGACAATTTGTTTACAGAAAAAAAAAAAAAAAAAAAAAAAAAATCCGTTATTACCTGATGTTTATTTATTTATTTATTTTTTTGCCAAAGTCCTTTTATCAAAGTTTTCTGTCATGTGTTTTCGGCAGAAAATTCTTTGGTTTTGCAAATGTGAAAACAGTGACTTCTGCACAATTGGCGATCTTCAACTTTCGAAAAACCTTTCCTTGGTTTAAACACAGCCTCCTAAACTAGATGCCTGTCGCGTGGCTCGGAAACTTGACAACAATTGAAGCGGTAGACAGCGCCACCTGGTACAAATTGCGCGACTTTTTTATTCAACAGCTACCAAATTTTTTTACAAGTGGGATGTGATATACATAAAAGGCGAATAGAATCGAAGAAACATCGATTATGTATATCATCTATCACTTCTTAAAATTATTGGTGACATTTGAATAAAAAAGTCGCGCAATCTGTACCAGGTGGCGCTGTCTACCGCTTCAACTGTTGCCAAGTTTCCGAGCTGCGCAATAGACATCTAGTTTAGGAGGCCATGCTTTAAACCAAGACTTACTGTTTCTCAACAACTTGGCGGGGTCCAGGGTTTATGTCAAAACATCGCCCGTAAAACACCGCTTGTGAAAACATCACCTTGTGAATAACATCGCCATTAAAAAACATATGCTGTCAGCAGTTTGCCTGCAAAACGATCGACACACAACACACACACATAAGTACAGACATCTTTTATTATATACAAAAATGAAACTTATTCTTTGGTATTGTTTTTGTCAACGATGATTTTAGCACGGCGATGTCTTGACTGTGTCTTTTTTTTTTTTTTTTTTTTTCGGCAATGCTATGACATGGTAGTGTCATGTGGGTGATAATGATAAAATCAGCTGGTTGGCAAGTTATGCTAAAACATGCTTACTTTATCATTATGATCCTATTCACTTGCAAAAGGATGAATTGATGCATTTATATAAACACTTTCGTGAAACAGCAAGAAAATAAATTCACAAAAGTATTTCTTAAGTGGTTGAGTTATAGGTACTAAAATAAATCATTGATCAAAATCAATAATAAAGCAAAGTTTTAAATTAAATCAATAATTTAGCTGAACCACATTTATTAACTAATAAACTGTTTTACTTGGAGTCAATTAAGACTGGTGCCCAAATCCGACATCGAAAATAATCTTTTAAGGTGCAAACACGTGCAACTGCCTTAGCAGGCAGTTGCACGTGTTTGCACCTGATGAAGAAAGGCTACGTCCTTTCGAAAACGGTTGTGCTGATTTAAAATTTATGGTGTGTGAAGAAGTTTTAATTTCTTGCTATTGTCTGTACGCCAGTTTTTGAATTTATTTTTGGCTTTTAAGAGAGATTTTGTAGAAATCTTTCTTAGAATTTTCGGACCTCTTAAATGTGGTTGCCGCGAGCAGCGGCCTAGTGAGCCTTTGCGGTAATCAGACCCTATTTTCCGCAATTGTACAGCGTGGTTTTTTTTTAAATATTAAATATAGTTATAATTTAATATTAATAATAATTACCATAGTATTCGAATGAATAATAAAAAATAAAATTTTTCATCGTTTATACATTTTATCAGTAGTTCATATTTATTCTTAAATTATTTTAATTAAAGAAGGAGATCTTATTAAAATATCAATACGAATTAATTCTTTCCAACTAGTCATCAAAAGAAAAAAAAAAAAAAAAAAAGTGGTCGATTAAGAAATTTTACATGAATATATTTACTTTCTTCTATATTCAATAGAAGAAAGTATTGGATTCGTAAAAATTTTCAACCTCGGGTTTTTGATGAATTTACACGTTTTGAGAGCTGTAGAACACGATTTGACCATTTTTAGAAAATGTCTGTGTGTGTGGGGGACAAAATTTTGTGGCAACTGTATCTCAGGAACTACAGCACAGAATTTCATACAAATTGGTATGTAGTTACACCTTGACATAAATTAGTGCCTATCAACTTTTGGTAAAAATTGTATTACAGGCTGCGTTGCTATCCCGCTTTTTCTAAATTTTTAACATGGTGGTATAGGACGAAATTTTGTATAAATGTGCATAAAGAGAATTATTTTTTAATAATCATTATGAAATTTACAAGAATTATTTGTAATAGAGATAGTCAACTGAGAAAATTTTTTTGTACATGTGGGAGCATCGCCTGCCCCCCTGGGGGGGGGTCACCCCTCGAGGAGAATAAATTTTCATGATGGGTATCTTTCAAAAGAGCTCGCCAATACCTTTAAAACGAATGGTTGAACCATCGATATGCGATAATTTAATGAAGTAATTTAATAAAGTAATGATTTTTTTTTTTGTTATATCGATAATAAAATGAACTTTTTTTGGTTATTTAGTGTTATACCACTTCTCTAATATGGAAATCGTACTGCATTATCATGGAAGATAATTTTATTAAATAATGATTTTAATAAGTTATTTTTACTGAGTGAATTTGCATAGGAAAATATAGAAGAAAGTCATGTGGTGGCCACAACACACTAGTTATTTGTTGTTCGTGGATGTGCTTTACTAATAATATTTTACCATTTCCAGGAAAGCTGTTCGGGAATTGAAATAAATTCCTCATAGAGATATGGTAAATAATGTATGTTTTAAGCACAAGATTCTAGTTTTAATTTGGCGTTTTAAAAATGGAAAGTGTTTAGAAATTTAGATAATGTTATCTAAATTTCTGTTGATAATAATGTTAATGTTAAAATAATGTTATCTAATGTTACTTAATGATCGTTCCTTAAATGACATCCTATGGTATTTAATATTATGTGTTTACAATAAAAATAATTGTTTTATGCTTTAATAAAGTTTTTGTTCCACCCGAATCATTTTCTTTTGTTTGAGTTATCACTTTGTGAATAAGTATAAGTGAATATATATTATAACTGAAGTTAAATATTGTGCAAAAGCTGTAGAGAAATAATACATTATTTACGTTTAGTGTCTATAATATAAATTATGCAACGGCATCTACTTCATATAAAATTAAGTTCGCCGAAAATGAACTATCCTAATGAAACTTAATTATGTTTTATTGCCATGGTTGTTTCTAACATGTTACCGTTAATTAATAATTCATATCTTAGTACTTTAACCTTTCGATTAATCATTGCGCCTTTCTGGATGCCGTAGTTCACAAATCATTTATCGTTGTAATAAAAAACGATCTGAGTTAGTATAAATAAATTTCAAATTTACCATTGATCTCGTAAATTGTAAATAATTTACATTTCAATTTCTTTGTTAAATGCTATCTAGACGAAATATTTAATTAAATGTTTAATTTATTTTGTATAAAAAATCTTTCAGTTTGCAGCTGTTTTGTTATTTTCATGAAATTAGGATGAAATTCATTAGACATTTTTTTCGCGTACTTCTTCAATTTTCACATGAGTCCAGTTCACCTTTTCTTCCTATTCATGTATAGTGCAACCACGTTTTGCGCGCCTTGTATTCAAGGCGGTTCTAAAGATTTAGAGGGGTATCGAATTGACCGACATGTTCGGATGTGGTAAACATGCAGTCATTCGGCGTTCCCTTATTGCTTATTTTCTTTCAACCACAAGGGTTATTACTCCTTTTTGACACAGATTCGTTGAGTCAGTACATGCGCAGAGGTTCCCCGTTATCCTAGTGTTTTTAAAAAAAATAAATTTAAATATTTTAACTTTATATTTTTACTTTAGTGAGCAATTTATTTTAAAAAGTAAATTGCTGACTAAAGAAAAAGGTTTTTTTTTTTTCTTTTTTTTTCTTTTTTTTTTTTTCTTTTTAAGGGGGAAGGGGGGCTACCTTTATAATAGAAAAACAACAAAAATCTTGTGTGACTTGTATAGGAAAGAAAAATGAGGATGTGTTTCCCTGCCTAAAATCATGCACCCATTGGAAATTTTTCTGTTCACTACGGTCTCTTAAAATTGCAAATTACTGGTCTCCTTTAAAACCGGCTTAATCAGAAACACAGACACACAAAACGAATTTTCTTTCTATTTTATTGCCAGAGTGTATGTTGTGTTGAATTAGTTTTGCCTCATACAAGAAAATATTAAGAGAGAATTCATTTTCAAGTTTGTTTCATGTGAAATCGGTATTCTGTGCATTACAATAAACTCATTACGTTTATTGCTAAAGAAGAATATGAAATAATAAAAGAAATGAAATGAAAAACAGTGATGGAAAATATTGCATTTTTATGCACAATATTTGTATGAATTAATTTTCATGTTATCAGTAGTTCATGCTATCAGTAACTCAGAAACTAATCTTCATTTTGATGGGGATTGTAAAAACAGTTCAATGTTAAAAGTAATTCACACTAAGCGTGTTCACATTAATGAGGTTCGACTACATTAGCTGATTGTAATTTTCAATGCGACTGTTCTACTTTAATATGAGCTTAAATACGGTTTATCATAGAATCGATAAAAAATTGCACGGTCTTATTGATTGTGTGTACAATCTAGTATCACCTTGTATCAAAACTATATCACAGCCTCGACTACAATTTTTTTTTTTTTTGTGCGACAGGCCGTATACTTATTGTTATTTCTTTCAATCGGCCGTTTTTGCATCGTTACCAATTTTTATCATCTTGAATGAAGTCGCAAACATTTTTGTTTTTATTTAAAATAATATAAAGCTGAAAATTTTTACATTGTATCATCTGGATCTGTCGAGATTATTAAATTTAATCAGAAATTAGTACACTCATTAATCAAAAGAAAACCTAGTTACGCCATGTTTTTTAGTTCAGTCGGATAATTGGTTAAAAGGCATTAAATAAGAATTTTACTTTAATTGTAAAATTATTAAAAAGAGAAAAACAAATTGATGCAATAAATAAATAAATCATTTTTTTTCCGGGGGGGGGGGGGGATTGTTTGTTAAGCTTAAATGCGGCATATTTAAAGAATAATATATCTATATATATATAAAATAGAATTCATAAAACTTTTTTTAAAAATGATATAGCCTTATAAAACGAAGCAACAGAAATACTGTAGGATAACATGGGAAGAGAGAAAGGGGGAGGGGGGGGGGTCTTGACTGATGTGCAACCTCAAGAAAGCAACTGAGAAAAAAGAATATGTATATTTTAAATTGTGAAATAATAAAACCTATAACTTTTCCGAACATGATAAAATATTTTCACAGGAACGTATAGAATTATAATTGAAGACATAAAAAAAAAAAAAGCAAGCCTGCACTTTGGGCAATGTTTTGGGATTTAAATGATACCCAACCCTATCTGATCACAACGTATTAAAGAGAAACGTATTATTAAAGATGCTGATATAATCCCTAAGTATATTGTAGTTCAAATAAATGCAATTTTAAAAATAGTAGTTCACATTTACTTTACATTCAGGATTAAAACAATAATAATGAATAGAAAAAAAAAAAAAAATAAAAAAAAATAAAATTTGTATTGAAATTTTAGAAATTCGAATAAAACAAAATAAGTCTAAATAGTTCCCTAACATAACCTAACGAAATCTTAGAAATCTGTTAAATAAGTTATTTTGGAACAAACAATTTCCTACAACTTTCAGAATAGGGAGTTATGTTGCAAGTTATCTCTTTTCTACTTCAAATGGGCTATTGCAGTAAAAGTAGATTTACAGTTAAAGTAGAAACAATGAGTATTCATTTCCATTTTGCCGAATATACAAATGCATTTTACTGAAATATATCTAGAATTTACTCTATATCTATGAATTAGTTTAAAATCAATCTAATAATTCATTTATTTATGTAAAAATTTTATTAGCGAAATCAATATTATTTACCTGAAACATTATTCTGACGAGTTTCATTAAGAAATTAATTTTTAAAAAGCTTCTTTTTTAAATTGAACGCGTATGTAAGATTTTTTAAATTAGCCTTTTAAAATGAGGATGGGGAGAGCAAAGGATAACACGGTTTAACAAATGAATCACGATCGCATTGTTCGATATCGAACGATTCATTTTCTATTATAGCTATTTCGATTATTATCGTTTATTAATGAATAATAAACTCGATAATTCGATTGGTATCTCATTGTTTGCGACCGCACAAGAAGGAAAATAACCCCAGGATATGTTTTTAAGGTTAGTCTTAGTGACGCCATGATGCTTTATTTGCTATTTATGATTAATTTCTTAATTGTTGCTCCATCAACTGTCACGACGTTTAATTAAATCAAAATATATGTTCATATGCATTAGAATCGCCTCGTTATTTTTAAATTCTATATCATGTACACAATTAGGCAGGGATTTATATGCTTTTGATCTATTCTTGCAGAGCATATAAATAGCATTCTAATCCGCAATTTGAATTGGACAGTTACTTGTTAACATCGTATTCTTTCCTACATTGCGACTAAGGCTTATTCTGCTTAATAGTTGCATAGCATATATTTATAGTATAGGAAATAATTTACTCTCAAGTGCACTTTGAAATTAAACGAGTTGTGCAGATTTAAGTGCCGATTAAGGGGAGAGGGGGATGTTGCTTTAAGCATATACAGAACAAGATTTCAGCTCATATTTATGTTTATGATTTATTTTGAATTTTAACAGTTTTTTAGTATAAGATGTAGCATTATAAAATTTGAATAGAATTCTAAAACTTAAAAAAAAAAAAAAAAAAAAAGGAAAACAGGGTGTTTTTTTTTTTTTTTTTTTTTAAATAATGATCAAAAAAATAATTCGAAATTTTAATATCCAGAGTCAAAAGTAGCTTATTTACATTAATATGTCTCATTACATAATGATTATTTGAAGATCTGTAGGTATAATCGTATATGATAAAGTTTCTCTAACTTGGGCCTGTATTCTAATCAAACACTTACGGCTCGCATCGCAATTTCTATCGCAAAGTTTGTGAAGGAGAGGAATCTGCCTAGTCAAATCTACTGAGCTAAAATAATAACTGGAGCAAATTCTGGTGCTATTTTGAAAATCAATTCTTTCTCCCTAGTTTCATTTAATTTATATATATATATATATATATATATATATATATATATATATATATATAAGTATAATGCATTCTTATCAACTTTATATGAAAAGTATTTATGAATTTTATTGAGGAAATATGAAAGTAAATAGTATTTGTTTATTTAGTTTATATATTTAATTAGTTTTATAAAGGTTTATAAAGGTCTAATAAAAATTTTCGACTCCTGGTTTTCGATGTATTTACACATTTAGAGACTTCCTGAATAAAATTTGACATTGTTTAGAAAATGTATATCTATCCATGTGTCTCGATGTTTGTTACATAAATTTTAGCTCTGGGTCAAGAACTGTTAAATAGAATTTCATGAAAGATGTATTTAGTGAATTTTTTTTTTTTTTCGACTGAGTGAAAATAATGCATGTAGTAATAATGTATTTAGTGACACATTGACCTAAACAAGGGTTCTATCATCTTTTTCTGCCTATCTACTAACAGGTGACGCTGTTGTCCCGTTTTATCACGATCTTTAATATGACCGTAAAAGAAAAAAATGTATAAATGTGTACAATGAAAATAATTTTAATCAATCATTTTTGAATTGAAAAATTTTGTTTGTAATAGTAACAGGCGTACATTTTAACAAAACGCTTACATCTCCCTATTTATCCCAAAGTTGAGGGTGGAAACGAATTTCTCTAGTAAAGTTCACTTGCAGTTAGAATAATAACTTGAAGAAAGTCTTCCATTATCTTTGCATAAGATTCTACCAAAATGGTTTTTCAAGAATTCATCTGCTATCGTTGAAGCGAAGGTTAAACTGGGTACGGCAGAATATTCGTTCTCAATCCTTAATGTACAATATGGTAGCGTTGACATGTTATAAAATACTTTAATTGTGGAATTCTTTTCAAAAATATCATACTAAAAGTTTACACTTTCGTGGAGGAAGCGACTCTCCTATACTTATACAAAAATTTCATCCTGGTTGACTATTACTATTATAAACAAAGTTTTCCAATGATTTGTTAAAAATAATCCTTATTGGATATATTTATATAAAATTTTATCCCTAAACTGCCATATTAAATATTATCATAAAACAGGACAACAACGCCACCTTTTGACCGATATGTAGAAAAAGTTGATAGACAACAATTCATATCAAGGTGCAACAAATATAACATTCCATGCAATTCTGTTCAATTGTTTTTTATATAGAGCTGACACAAAACATATGTCATACATATCCAGATAAATGGATGGCCAAACATTATCAAAAAAATGGTGAAATAGTATTCATGAAGTTTTAAAACGTGTAAATCCATCAAAAACAAGAAGTCAAAATTTATTTTTACGAATACAATACTTTCTTCTGTTGTATATAGAAGAAAGAATAACAAATACAAATCCAATCATTTGGTTACAGAAAGTGACATATTTAATCAATTATCGACGAAAAAATATATGTACGAAGTGGTTAAACAGTTTCACAAAATTATTATTTCTCATAAAAATAGCATCGATTAAAAATAATAATATCCATTAGTAAGGAGATTTATGAAAAGGGGGAAAAGAAGAAAAAAGAAGCAGGTAATAATTACATATTGCAAACACACTACTTCAAAGATAATACAATTTTTTTTTTTAAGATGATTCATTTTTAAAGTTATGTAGTATGTATATAAATAAGTCTAATTATTTTTTTCATATTTCATAAAGATGACAATCATGCATTAGACTACATCCTTTTATATTGTAATATAGGCGTATCGAATGTTTTCTACCGTACCCACTTGGAAAATAAAACTAGGGAGAATGAAGAACTCATCAAATGGTAGGCGAAGTTATTTCTCCAGTTATTATTTTAGCTCAGTGTACTTGACTAGTAGGCAGATTCCACTCCTTCACTAATTTTGCGATAGAAATTAAGATGCGAGCTGTAAGTGTTTGATTAGAATACAGGCCTTGGTCAAATTTAAAGATATTTAAATACTATTGTCAACTGACAGATCATAAAGTATATATTTCTGATTCAGCCCGTAAATAACATATGCAGCAGTAATTACTTTCTCTTACCCCATAGAGTCGAGAAAGTATTGTTTTAGGGTCAAATTTTCGTACGTGAGTTTCTGTTATATTTACATGTTCTGAGGTCCCCTGAATACGAAAATCATGTTTTTAGCGAAAGGTCTGTGTGTCTGTTACCAGCATATCTCAAGAACAAATAGTAGCAGAAGTTCCAAACTCGGTATTCTAAATGTGTATCCTATAGGGATGCTACAGTAAGCTTTTCGTTGAGATGAAGCAAATGGTTCGTGTACAGGGACACTCAAAAGTATTCAAATACATTACGTCTATGGGGGAAATTGCAGGTAAGTAGAGTTTAACATCTATAGACTGCACTAAACCAAATGAAACGAATATATATTTTTTGTAATAGAGATAGTCAACTGGGAAAAAATTTTGTGTATGTAGGAGCCTCGCTCCCCCCCCCCCTGTGGGGGGAAGTCGAGGGGAGTAAATTTTCATGATGGGTACCTTTAAAAAGAGGTCGCCAATACCTTTAAAACGAATGGTTGAACTATCGATCTGCGATAATTTGCAATAAAGTTATCAATTTTTTTCATTTCTAACAAAAAAAGATTTTTTTTTTTTAATTTTTTTTAAATGTAATATTGAGATTAAATTTAACTTTTTTTTTTTATATATATATTTAGTGTTATACTACTTCTCTAATATGGAAGTCATCTGTATTATCATAAAAGATAATTTTTTTAAATAATAATTCTGTAGTGATAAGTATAAAGGATTATGTCCATATTCTTGATTTTTCAGGAGACGAAAAATAAAGTTTAACTAGCTAAAAACAAATCAGAAGAATGGATTAGGGAAAAGGTATTTCGTTGATTTTTACCCTTTATACCATTCAGTGGTTGTCAACCTTCATTTAATAACGGGAAAAATTGAATTAAATATTTTATACCATACATGAATGGTAAATTTCTAAATTGGTCCTTTTTTTACCAATGGATTTTCTCAAAGACTAAATGACATAGAATTAAATCCTTTATACCAATCGATAGAGAATTTTTTTCTGAGTCTGACTATGTACTTAACTCAAAATCGACATTTTTGGACTTAAATCCTTTATACTTATCAGTACAGAATTTTCATAAATTATTTAAAAAAGACAGAATTATTTTTTTATAACCAAATTAAATTCTGTGTGAATGTAGGCGCATTAATGAAACGGGGGGTTGAGGGGTTCGGTAGCCCCCCTCACACACAACTAATTATCATATGAAACTCTTCCCGAAGCCTAATTTGAATTGTTTAACACAGGTTTGCATAACAGTACTCGTTATCTAACCTCTTAATCTGCAACCTGTATTTATAGTATTAAATTTCAGGGTAAGAGAAAGTCGTGTGAGTGAAACACCAGATTATTTTTAAATGTGTCACTTTAGAAGAAAGCTTTTTCAATATCTTTGCAAACGGTTTGAGAAGCACTGAGAAGGAAAGTGTGGAACATGAGCATGGAGAAATTTAAAAACTTTCTTCAATATTCAACTTTTATCTATATTCAATAGGAGAAAATACGGGTTTTCTGAAAAATTCAGTTTTTGATGGATATGTACGTTTTGAGAGAGCAGGTAAACGATTTGACCATATTTAAAAAGTCTCTCTCTCTCTCTGTGTGAGAGAGATACATACAAAAATTTTGCGTGAACGGTATATCAGGAATACGAATTTTTTTTTTTTTTTTTTTTTTTTTTTTTTAAATACTGATAATAATAAATGAATGCGTAGTTGCACCTTTACATAAATTAATATCTGTAGGCATTTGGGGGAAAATTGACCAACAGGTGGCGCTGCCATCTCGATTTTTCTAAATGTTCAACATGGTAATATAGGGCGAAATTTCATATAAACGTGGGCGATGAGAATTTTTTTCAACGAATCATTGTGAAATCAAAAAGAATTATTTATAATAGTAATAGTGAACTTGGGGGGGAGGGGGGGAAAGTCCATGCAGAAGCTTCCCAGTGAATTTTCTAAGATGTCGTCTGTAAAGCATAAAATTAAGTATTTTGTGACACTTATACTGTTATACATCTCTGATATAAAAATTGTCTCATTCATTTTAGAAAATAATTTTAATAAATAATTTGAACTGTGTGAATTTATATCGGAAAGAAATGGAAGAAAGCTTTGTAGTGGCTGCGACATGCTAATTTTTACTTTCCGAACACTATAGTGAGGAAAGTATTGTAATCATGTCAAAAATCCGAATTCGAGATTTTGATGTTTCTATACGTTTTGAGGTCCCCTGAGTCCGTTTTCACTATTTTTACGATGATGTATGTATGTGTGTGTGTATGTGTGTATGTCTGTGAGTGAACACGCTAGCGTCTAAACGCTTTGTTCAATTAACCTGAAAGTTGGTACGCATATTGTAAGTCACCATAGTACGAACCCTATAGATTTTGGTGAATCTAGCACTTATAGTTTTTTTACAGGGACACAAAGAAAAATTCTTTATCATTATGGCCTATGGGAGCAAAATCTTAAAAGTGCGATAGCATCTAAACGCCTTATTCAATTGAGCAAAAAATTTATACACATATTATAGGTCACAAATACTCAATCTGTATAAATTTTGGAGAATCTAGCACTTATAGTTTTTTTACAGGGACACAAAGAAAAATTCTTTATCATTATGCCTATGGGGCCAAATTTTTAAAAGTGTGATAGCGCCTAAACGCCTTATTAATCTGAGCAAAAAATTTGTACACATGTTATAGATCACAGTTGAACTAACTGTATAGACTTTGGTGAATCTAGCACTTACAGTTTTTTTACAGGGACACAAAGAAAAATTCTTTATCATTATGGCCTATGGGACTAAATTTTTAAAAGTACGATAGCATCTAAACGCCTTATTGAATTGAGCTGAAAATTTATATGAGTATTATAAATCACTGTTGCACTAACTATAAGCATTTTGGTGAATTTAGCATTTATAGGTTTTTACAGGGACACAACGAAAAATTCTTTATCATTATGATCTATGGGCTCAAAGTTCAGTAGCGTTAAATAAAACCTCGTGTAATAGATGGAGAAAAATACTCAAACACTCTATTATGGTTTTCTCTCTTTTGTTTGTTTAACAACTTCTCTTTCTTTACTTTATCTACAAAACTGTTAATTACTCAATGTTCGGAAAGTCGAGTGGAGTCACTCCAGATTTTTTTTTACTTTCCGAACACTATAGTGAGGAAAGTATTGTAATCATGTCAAAAATCCGAATTCGAGATTTTGATGTTTCTATACGTTTTGAGGTCCCCTGAGTCCGTTTTCACTATTTTTACGATGATGTATGTATGTGTATGTGTGTATGTCTGTGAGTGAACACGCTAGCGTCTAAACGCTTTGTTCAATTAACCTGAAAGTTGGTACGCATATTGTAAGTCACCATAGTACGAACCCTATAGATTTTGGTGAATCTAGCACTTATAGTTTTTTTACAGGGACACAAAGAAAAATTCTTTATCATTATGGCCTATGGGAGCAAAATCTTAAAAGTGCGATAGCATCTAAACGCCTTATTCAATTGAGCAAAAAATTTATACACATATTATAGGTCACAAATACTCAATCTGTATAAATTTTGGAGAATCTAGCACTTATAGTTTTTTTACAGGGACACAAAGAAAAATTCTTTATCATTATGCCTATGGGGCCAAATTTTTAAAAGTGTGATAGCGCCTAAACGCCTTATTAATCTGAGCAAAAAATTTGTACACATGTTATAGATCACAGTTGAACTAACTGTATAGACTTTGGTGAATCTAGCACTTACAGTTTTTTTACAGGGACACAAAGAAAAATTCTTTATCATTATGGCCTATGGGACTAAATTTTTAAAAGTACGATAGCATCTAAACGCCTTATTGAATTGAGCTGAAAGTTTATATGAGTATTATAAATCACTGTTGCACTAACTATAAGCATTTTGGTGAATTTAGCATTTATAGGTTTTTACAGGGACACAACGAAAAATTCTTTATCATTATGATCTATGGGCTCAAAGTTCAGTAGCGTTAAATAAAACCTCGTGTAATAGATGGAGAAAAATACTCAAACACTCTATTATGGTTTTCTCTCTTTTGTTTGTTTAACAACTTCTCTTTCTTTACTTTATCTACAAAACTGTTAATTACTCAATGTTCGGAAAGTCGAGTGGAGTCACTCCAGATTTTTTTTTACTTTCCGAACACTATAGTGAGGAAAGTATTGTAATCATGTCAAAAATCCGAATTCGAGATTTTGATGTTTCTATACGTTTTGAGGTGCCCTGAGTCCGTTTTCACTATTTTTACGATGATGTATGTATGTGTATGTGTGTATGTCTGTGAGTGAACACGCTAGCGTCTAAACGCTTTGTTCAATTAACCTGAAAGTTGGTACGCATATTGTAAGTCACCATAGTACGAACCCTATAGATTTTGGTGAATCTAGCACTTATAGTTTTTTTACAGGGACACAAAGAAAAATTCTTTATCATTATGGCCTATGGGAGCAAAATCTTAAAAGTGCGATAGCATCTAAACGCCTTATTCAATTGAGCAAAAAATTTATACACATATTATAGGTCACAAATACTCAATCTGTATAAATTTTGGAGAATCTAGCACTTATAGTTTTTTTACAGGGACACAAAGAAAAATTCTTTATCATTATGCCTATGGGGCCAAATTTTTAAAAGTGTGATAGCGCCTAAACGCCTTATTAATCTGAGCAAAAAATTTGTACACATGTTATAGATCACAGTTGAACTAACTGTATAGACTTTGGTGAATCTAGCACTTACAGTTTTTTTACAGGGACACAAAGAAAAATTCTTTATCATTATGGCCTATGGGACTAAATTTTTAAAAGTACGATAGCATCTAAACGCCTTATTGAATTGAGCTGAAAGTTTATATGAGTATTATAAATCACTGTTGCACTAACTATAAGCATTTTGGTGAATTTAGCATTTATAGGTTTTTACAGGGACACAACGAAAAATTCTTTATCATTATGATCTATGGGCTCAAAGTTCAGTAGCGTTAAATAAAACCTCGTGTAATAGATGGAGAAAAATACTCAAACACTCTATTATGGTTTTCTCTCTTTTGTTTGTTTAACAACTTCTCTTTCTTTACTTTATCTACAAAACTGTTAATTACTCAATGTTCGGAAAGTCGAGTGGAGTCACTCCAGATTTTTTTTTACTTTCCGAACACTATAGTGAGGAAAGTATTGTAATCATGTCAAAAATCCGAATTCGAGATTTTGATGTTTCTATACGTTTTGAGGTCCCCTGAGTCCGTTTTCACTATTTTTACGATGATGTATGTATGTGTGTGTGTATGTGTGTATGTCTGTGAGTGAACACGCTAGCGTCTAAACGCTTTGTTCAATTAACCTGAAAGTTGGTACGCATATTGTAAGTCACCGTAGTACGAACCCTATAGAATTTGGTGAATCTAGCACTTATAGTTTTTTTACAGGGACACAAAGAAAAATTCTTTATCATTATGGCCTATGGGAGCAAAATCTTAAAAGTGCGATAGCATCTAAACGCCTTATTCAATTGAGCAAAAAATTTATACACATATTATAGGTCACAAATACTCAATCTGTATAAATTTTGGAGAATCTAGCACTTATAGTTTTTTTACAGGGACACAAAGAAAAATTCTTTATCATTATGCCTATGGGGCCAAATTTTTAAAAGTGTGATAGCGCCTAAACGCCTTATTAATCTGAGCAAAAAATTTGTACACATGTTATAGATCACAGTTGAACTAACTGTATAGACTTTGGTGAATCTAGCACTTACAGTTTTTTTACAGGGACACAAAGAAAAATTCTTTATCATTGTGGCCTATGGGACTAAATTTTTAAAAGTACGATAGCATCTAAACGCCTTATTGAATTGAGCTGAAAATTTATATGAGTATTATAAATCACTGTTGCACTAACTATAAGCATTTTGGTGAATTTAGCATTTATAGGTTTTTACAGGGACATAACGAAAAATTCTTTATCATTATGATCTATGGGCTCAAAGTTCAGTAGCGTTAAATAAAACATCGTGTAATAGATGGAGAAAAATACTCAAACACTCTATTATGGTTTTCTCTCTTTTGTTTGTTTAACAACTTCTCTTTCTTTACTTTATCTACAAAACTGTTAATTACTCAATGTTCGGAAAGTCGAGTGGAGTCACTCCAGATTTTTTTTTACTTTCCGAACACTATAGTGAGGAAAGTATTGTAATCATGTCAAAAATCCGAATTCGAGATTTTGATGTTTCTATACGTTTTGAGGTCCCCTGAGTCCGTTTTCACTATTTTTACGATGATGTATGTATGTGTATGTGTGTATGTCTGTGAGTGAACACGCTAGCGTCTAAACGCTTTGTTCAATTAACCTGAAAGTTGGTACGCATATTGTAAGTCACCATAGTACGAACCCTATAGATTTTGGTGAATCTAGCACTTATAGTTTTTTTACAGGGACACAAAGAAAAATTCTTTATCATTATGGCCTATGGGAGCAAAATCTTAAAAGTGCGATAGCATCTAAACGCCTTATTCAATTGAGCAAAAAATTTATACACATATTATAGGTCACAAATACTCAATCTGTATAAATTTTGGAGAATCTAGCACTTATAGTTTTTTTACAGGGACACAAAGAAAAATTCTTTATCATTATGCCTATGGGGCCAAATTTTTAAAAGTGTGATAGCGCCTAAACGCCTTATTAATCTGAGCAAAAAATTTGTACACATGTTATAGATCACAGTTGAACTAACTGTATAGACTTTGGTGAATCTAGCACTTACAGTTTTTTTACAGGGACACAAAGAAAAATTCTTTATCATTATGGCCTATGGGACTAAATTTTTAAAAGTACGATAGCATCTAAACGCCTTATTGAATTGAGCTGAAAGTTTATATGAGTATTATAAATCACTGTTGCACTAACTATAAGCATTTTGGTGAATTTAGCATTTATAGGTTTTTACAGGGACACAACGAAAAATTCTTTATCATTATGATCTATGGGCTCAAAGTTCAGTAGCGTTAAATAAAACCTCGTGTAATAGATGGAGAAAAATACTCAAACACTCTATTATGGTTTTCTCTCTTTTGTTTGTTTAACAACTTCTCTTTCTTTACTTTATCTACAAAACTGTTAATTACTCAATGTTCGGAAAGTCGAGTGGAGTCACTCCAGATTTTTTTTTACTTTCCGAACACTATAGTGAGGAAAGTATTGTAATCATGTCAAAAATCCGAATTCGAGATTTTGATGTTTCTATACGTTTTGAGGTCCCCTGAGTCCGTTTTCACTATTTTTACGATGATGTATGTATGTGTGTGTGTATGTGTGTATGTCTGTGAGTGAACACGCTAGCGTCTAAACGCTTTGTTCAATTAACCTGAAAGTTGGTACGCATATTGTAAGTCACCGTAGTACGAACCCTATAGAATTTGGTGAATCTAGCACTTATAGTTTTTTTACAGGGACACAAAGAAAAATTCTTTATCATTATGGCCTATGGGAGCAAAATCTTAAAAGTGCGATAGCATCTAAACGCCTTATTCAATTGAGCAAAAAATTTATACACATATTATAGGTCACAAATACTCAATCTGTATAAATTTTGGAGAATCTAGCACTTATAGGTTTTTTACAGGGACACAAAGAAAAATTCTTTATCATTATGCCTATGGGGCCAAATTTTTAAAAGTGTGATAGCGCCTAAACGCCTTATTAATCTGAGCAAAAAATTTGTACACATGTTATAGATCACAGTTGAACTAACTGTATAGACTTTGGTGAATCTAGCACTTACAGTTTTTTTACAGGGACACAAAGAAAAATTCTTTATCATTGTGGCCTATGGGACTAAATTTTTAAAAGTACGATAGCATCTAAACGCCTTATTGAATTGAGCTGAAAATTTATATGAGTATTATAAATCACTGTTGCACTAACTATAAGCATTTTGGTGAATTTAGCATTTATAGGTTTTTACAGGGACATAACGAAAAATTCTTTATCATTATGATCTATGGGCTCAAAGTTCAGTAGCGTTAAATAAAACATCGTGTAATAGATGGAGAAAAATACTCAAACACTCTATTATGGTTTTCTCTCTTTTGTTTGTTTAACAACTTCTCTTTCTTTACTTTATCTACAAAACTGTTAATTACTCAATGTTCGGAAAGTCGAGTGGAGTCACTCCAGATTTTTTTTTGTGTTTTCTTTTAAATTTAGAATAAAATACATAATTTTAAAAGTTTTTAATGGCACTACTGAAAATAATAATAATAATAATTCTCTGCAGGATCAACTTAGGTGCTAAGTAATAAGAAAGCACCAAAGCACTGGCGTTTTAAAGTAATATGTACAAAACTTTGAATTAACACCATAAAGTGCAATAAACTCGCAACAATTGTTTCGAATTGAAAGGACACACGACCCTTCGTCAGGCGAACAAAGTAGGCACGAGTGCTGCAGTCAAAGCGACAATGCACCATGTTATGCATTGCCGCTTTGGCTGCAGCACTCGTGCCTATTTTGTTCCGTGCGTGGTCCTGAGACATGCCATCACAATTTTGATCCTCCATGGAAGGGATGGCTCTCTTGCTTCGGTGACCGCAGAGATATAATTTTGGTTGGTAGTTATGGATCAGGGGTGGTAGTTTTCTTTTTTATATTTTTGTCCTTTCTCTGTTTGAGCAAATGAAATTGCATTTAATAGGCCAGTAATTTATAAATATCTAAAGAAAAATGTCAGCGTCTTACTTTTTTTTTTTAAGCATATGTTTTATTTAAAAAATAAATAAAAATAAAAAATGTGCTGAACGCTTATTAACCTATATTTATTGTTTTTCAATTCAGCCAAAATAATTTAGATATTCTGAAACAAGATCGGTGAATGAATACAACACTCGGTTTTTATTATAATTTTTTTGCAGAATGTCAGTCAAATGATTTTGAGTCACTGTCAACATTCAGTCATGCGTCAAACATTGTATTATTTTTTCATAGAAGTTAGCCCACATGATGAAAAGTGAAATTGATACTAATGATTTTGCTGTAGATTTTTTCCATGTTTTTTTTTTTTTTTTCTTTTTTTCCCTGTTTCAAATAACTAGTGTTATTAATCGTAATTATTAAAGTCTCCAGATTTTAACAAATAATAGGTAAGAATAAGTGTTTTTCTCCCCTTATTTTTCCATATTCTTGATTTTTGTAGTAGTCTCCCGATTTTTCTGTTAACTCTATAAAACAGTATTATTTTTCTTAGAGACATTAAAATAACAACAATAAAGTAAAAGAAATTTTGTCCTGAGCTGACAATTTTTTACTGTTGTGGTTAAAACCGTCATGGCAAAAAACAGTTTTTCTACCAAAAATCAGTAATAATTGGCAAAATGATAAATAGTGCTAAAAAATTTTTACTCTGCGGTGATTTATAATTCATACAGTTATTTAATATGTAAACTTTTAAAGATTATGAATGCAATTCGAAGTTGGAAAAGAAAAATCAAAATGATATAAATATATTTTATTTATATAATAAATATGTAGAGTAGATAATTATAAGAAAGAACCACAGAATTGGCGTTTAAAAGCAATTTGTACAAAACTTTGAATAAACACCATAAAATATAAGAACTCGCAAACAAAGCGGCAACGCGCAGCTTTGTTTGCAGCACTCGTGCCTACATTATTCGCTTGACGGATGGTCTTGTTTTCTTTCGACCTGAAATAATTGTTGCGAGTTCTTGCATTTTATGGTGTTAATTCGAAGTTTTGTACCCATGTATAATAGATACACTAATTTCTTTTTCATTTGAAAAACTGAAATTTTTATGTGGTTATATTGGATACAATTTTCTATTTTGATTTTTTGAACTGAAATTTTAAGCGTTGGAAAATGCAGATTGCTCTGATAATTTTAAAAAAATCACACAATCATCTTGTACCAAAGTTATTTATTTATTCTTATTGATTCTGAATAAGATGAATTTAGAAATTTAGTCCCACTTATAGTTCCAGATAAAGCCGAGAAATGTGTTTCTGCTACATAAAAATGGCTACAACCACTTTCTTCCAGTGGCAGGGCAGAAACTCTTTATCTATCAGTAAAAAGCCAGGAACGAATCTGACAGATTTCAACTTAGTGCTTACAATTCTTGACGAAAGCTTTAATACTTGGAACAGGACAATTCCGCCGAGAATTTTAATCCTTCATTCCCCACACAGGACAACTCCGCCGAGAATATCGTGCGTTTTTAGATTCATGCACAGCGAGGTAGGGGTGTCCAGTGATGTTTTTTGGTTTTAACATGCGTGATAGTGATTGCCGCGGAACCGAGTTTCGTGTGTTCCGAGATTCATGCACAGCGGTGTAGGGCTGTCCAGTGATTTTTTTTTTTTTTTTTTTTTTAATTAAAAAAAAAAAAAAATTATGGTTTTTATGTGCGTGAAACGTATTTACGGGCGTTATAGTGATTGCTGCGAAAACGACTTACGTGCGTTCTCTGATTCGGCCATTCATCGAATTGTGACTTTTACTGTACGAGTAACAGCTTCAATTGTTTCCCGAATATTCAAATAATTAACATTTCTATTTGACTGTTTTCGAGAATATTCGTTTTAATAATAGTTTTGTTGCACAGATTCGAGAAGTTCAAAAAATATTTGCTATTGTCAAGGAGATCCCATACTAAAACTGTGAAGAAAATAGTCCAAATCGAAATATATTTATTTAAGCGTTTCAATTATTCAATTAAAAAGAAATCCTTTAAATATAGTGCCCAGCGAAGCGGGCGAAGCCTGCTAGTAATAACATTAATCGGCAACTACGAATCTTATATTTTAACATTTCATTCTAATTTTATTTATTTATTTGTTTATTTTTTTTATGAGCCCATATAAATTGATCTCGACAAATCCTAACTATAATTTACGTACGTCTATACTCACCTATTTATTTTTACATCTTATTCTTTTGTTTGCATACCTCGACTCTTTATCCTATTTTTGTTCTATTGGTACATATATCTTAATTGCATGATAACCATCGGCACTGTTGATTTGTATAAAGGCTTTCATTAAGAACTTATTCTAGGCTTTTTTTTTTTTTTTTTTTCGATATTAGCATTTATTTGTGAAACCTTCCCACGTGCTTTTAAGGTTGCGTGATAAACCCCCTTCGCGTGTCTGTTTTTCAACACATAGCATTCGCACTGAGCCCATTCATTTAATTATTAAATGATTTTTCACCCTTTCTATAGATGTCAAGTATTTTATCATCAAAAGAAGCAGCCACCCTTGAAATCGTTTAAGAGAAATGACATTAGAATTAAGTCTAAGCGAAGTTATTGAACCCCTCTCTACACACTGATCTTTGTTATTTTGGTTTCAAAACGAGACCACGCAAGATAAACGTGATTTCCTTTACACTTATTGTTTATTTCGTATTATCTATGAATTTCCCAGTTTTTGGCGGTAAGACTTTTAAGATATGCAATTTTCTCCCTTTCTTCACCTTACCTGCTTTTTCTTTTACTTTCTTCTATGTATATATAAGATGAAAGTATTAGATTCGTAAAAATTTTCAACCTCTGGTTTTCGATGGATTTGCACGTTTTGAGGTGTACTGAACACGATTTGACCATTTAATAAAAATGTTTGTCTGTCAGTGTGTCGTGTGTGTATTAGTGCGTATGTGTATAATAAATTTTATGGACGCTGTATCTCACGAACCAATGAACGAAATCAACCAAACTTAGTATTTGTTGGACCTTGACCTAAGGTGGTGCATATTACAATTTGGGATTAATCGATTAACAGGTGGCGGTTACATCCCAATTTTTAATATGCCAATATAAGTTGAAATTTCATATAAATGTACCTAATGAAAGTAATTTTTAATGAATGATTATGAAATTAGTATGAATTATTGATAATAGTAGTAATAAACAAGATTAAAAAAAAAAAAATGTGCATGTGGTAGCATTGCTCCCCCCCCCCCTCCCCTCAATGGTAGTACACCGCCCTCCAGGGTGAACATTTTCAATATGGGTATCTTACAAATAACTCGTCAATACCTTTAAAACAATTGGTTGAATCATAATCCGTGGTAATCTAAAACAAAGTTATTGATTTCTCTGCCCCCCCCCCCCTCTTTTTTTTTAACGAAGAAAAAGTATTTTCTCAGATGTCTGTACACAATTGACTTTCTTTAAATATAGAGGGCTGTTCTTCTCTGTGATAAAAATCGCTTGCAATCATCATAGAATTTAGTAAAATATAAAATAAAGTTTCGTAGTGGCCAAAATATGCTACTTATTTTTAACAAAAAAATAATTATTTTCGATTAGTAAAAAATACACGATTATCAGAAATTATAACTATGAAAAATAAATTACTGTTTTAAAACGAATATTTATTAACTTTCTGTCAGGGTGAAATTGGATAAGTGCAACATTGGCTTTAAAACTCAACTGAGAGGCTGAATTTGGGGTAATAGTACTCATATCTGTTTGCTTAGATAGTTATTTGTTATATTAAGCCTTAGGAAACGAAATCAAATATGAAACAGTGATAGTTTTAGTTTAACAAATTGCTTACTTTTTAACTTTTCGACATAGTGCCTATGGGAATCTTAAAGAATCTTGTCATTGCTCTACTTTTGAAATAACTATAGATTTTGATAAGCAAACTAAGCTTTGTGTGTATATTTTGAATATAACTTCAGATTTTTTCTACACTAAGGGACCAAAAAAAAAAAAAAAAAAAAAAAAAAAAAAAAAACCGCACTTGGATATTTTATACATTTCTCTTTCTGCAATCGTCAGTTTTATTGTTTTAAAAGTAAATTTTCGAATAGATTTTATTACGTTGTGTTCCGCGTACAATTTAGGATTGAGCTAAATATTAAAAACAAGATGCAATTGTTCGAAAAATTCTAATTTTAGAAAGTATTTCGAAAATGGCAAGAATAAGGCAATTAACGATGCCACAAAAAATATTAATTTTAGAGTGAAAATCAAAAATTTATTTAAAACGCGGGATGTCAAAATGATTTAATGTTAACGAAATATTGGTAAGCTGGTTTTTAGCAAGACATAAAATTTTTTGGCTGTTTAAACTGGAAATTTGTCTCTAGGTGGCCACGTTGCTCATCCAATCGAGATGACCGCAAGTTAAAAAGCCAGTGCTTAAAAAATCAGTGTGTATTACATGTAGAACATAGAAGGAATTCAGAAAAAGTGTTTAGTAATTAAGTGTTTATAATTTCTTTAAATACAGTGGAACAACTACCAAACAAAGTAAGTTTAAGTGCCAGAAAAATCTGAAAAAAAAAAAAAAAAAAATCCATTCTTAGCGAAAAGGAATTAGAAAAGCAAGACTTCAAAGAGTTAAAAAATGATCAGTTAATCATTGGGCTGAAGTGGTTCTCTCTGATGAGTCAAGTTTAACTTATTTCGAGCTGACGGAAACAAGCAGATCTGATGACAAAAATGTGACCGACTTAATGAAAATGGCACTTTTAAAATAGTGACACATTCTCCGTACATTATGATACGAAAGTGCATAATTTCTCAATGTGTCAAGAAAATTTTCATGCTCAAGGGATCAATTATCCCGAAATAAAACTCGGCCATTAAAAAACTGATGCCCGACCGACAATTTTGGAGGTATTTCAGACTTTTCCTCAATCAGCATTTCAAGATGATAAATCATCTTGTTACATGGCGCCTGTGGTACGTTTATTTGATTCAAGTTGTTAAAATTTCCTATCCATTCCCATGAGCATCTATAATTTTGTAAGTTATTAAAACTTTTTTTACCTAAAGTTAAATCCCACATAGAATATCGTAGAATTTTTTCTTTACTAGACTTGAAAATAGTTCTAATCTCAATCCGCTTGCAAATGTTTAGTCTATAAAATAGGGTGGAGATTTAAAATTTGTAGCCTACAACTTTGCAAGAACTAGAAAAAAATATTTATGGTATTTAGCGCAGTCAAATTTCTGAGTTTATTGTTAAAAAACTGTAAAATACTACGCCATTGCACATTAAAGCAGTAATTCAATATAAAGGTGAAATTATCCAATGCAGAATACATATTTTTATTAATTGCTTAGATCTAACAAATAAATAGTTTTATTTCATACATTAAAATATAACGTGCTTATTTCATATAATAAATCATAATAGAATCAGGGTTGGCTTGATTTTGGCCGACCCGAAAAAACCCGGGTGGGTTTTTTCAACAAAACCCACTTGAAAAAACCCAAGATAAAACCCAAGTGGGTTTTTTCAAAATCCTTATTTAAAATTACACTTTTATCTAACTTGCAATAAACATATAAATATAAAACAAATATTATATACATTATTAGAACATGAACAAAGAATTTTCTGAAATATTGGAAGTGCTCAAACTGCTTTGTTAAAAAATAACTGAAAAATTCCACATGGGAAAAAAGTAAATAAATAAAATTTTATCTTATTAAAATACAATAAGAAAGTATACATAAAGGAAAAAAGAGTTGTTTGTCAATATAAAGAAAATTAGGGGACTTGAGAAGTGCAAAATATAAATAAATAAAAATCAAGTTTTAAAAAATTTCTGAAAACTTTAACAGTGCAACACTGTTAAGTAATGTATAAGGAACAATAATTAAAATTATTTTATGGAAATCTATTTAGTACAAATAAATAAATAAATAAAGATAAAATAAATAAATAAATAATGAAGCAACACTAAATAATTATTAAAATCCAGTTTTTGTTGTAAAGGGCAGATAAACAGAATTTTAAATAATTAAAGTACAATTGTTTAATTAAAAAAATTCTTTAACTTAATCATAAAAAGACTAGAAATTTTAAAATTAAATTTTTAAAATTTTGATTTTAATGAATAATTAAAATTTATTTTTTTAAATTGTCCTTTTATGAATGATAGTATTAAAGTTTAAAAACGGCAAGAAAGAAATTATTTTTGAAAACTCTGATAAAACCCGAAAACCCCTGGGCCCACCAGCGGCCGAGCGGTTCTGCGCTCAAAGCTGGTAGACATGAGGTGCCGGGTTCGATCCCCGGTCGCGCTCGTCGGCCTAGCCGTTCGGAGTTTTCCGTGATTTCCTCCGAAACTTGCGTAAATACGGGCTAGGACCCCTTAGAAAGACCTCCACGGAAGGCACTCCCCCTCAGGCCTAGGACCCCAGTGTTGTCAATCGGCCTTAATCCCTAACACCAACACACCAACACCGAAAACCCCTGAAAAAACATGAAAAAAAAAAAAAAACCAATGGGCTGGGTTTTTTCCAACCCTGAATAGAATACAAAATATATGTTTGTTATACTACGTTTAAAAAGAAAATTTTATGTAGATTTTTATTGAATACTTCGTAGAATGTAATAAAGCGAATTATTAAATGAAAAATGTATATAGGTATCATGTTATGACTTCCATACTATACAAACAGAACAATTTTATTTGTTTCAATCATTAGTTTTTAAGTTATTACAAACACAGAAGGTATAAGACAATTTTTCTGCGGTGCGGCTTTTTTTTTTCCCCTTAGTGTAGTTCTTAAAAATTCGGCTTGCCACCCATTATTACAAAATTTTGCGCGTTGGGCTAGTGTAACTTATTTATGGGGCAAATACAACTACTCTGGGTTACACTTGACCCAAGCACCTTGGAAGTAAAGGCCGGTTTCCACTTGAGTTGGAGCTTCCAGGTCCAAAAAAACATTAATCACGCTCCGCACACAAAGAGCCAAATGTCTTGTCATCAGTTGTAACCTTTTTTTATCAGATTGCGCAGTTACTTCAAAGGAAAGCATGCAAAATTGACAAAGATATCTGCCCCTGGCCCCTCAATTATCTCAGCAGGGGGTTAGGACCAGGAACTTTCCCCTTCGAAGCAACCTCGTTGAACCCGGTTCAAATGCTTGACCACATCAATAGTGCCGTTCGAACCAACCTCAGTGGAAACTGCCCTTTATGGAATTCCGGCCTTACTTACTTTTGTGGTCTAAATAAAGAGATGCGATAGAAATATAAAAGACATTGTCACAATTTTACTGAACCTAAATTGGGGCGTTGAGTTTTGACTCATACAGAATTCAAGTATGTTGCTATAGAGTCAGTGTTTGATTTCCTTTTTGCCAAAGTAACCTTGCCTATTTTTGATTTCTTTTATTTACCTAATTTAATATTTTACGTGCCAAATGTCAGAATTCTTTTTGACAAGACAACGATGTGTTTCGGAATACACATCATTGACTTGTAACGTGTCGTTGTCGTCCTGGATGTAAGCACTTGGTCGCAACCAATGCTTACTTACTTCCAATGGAAGTGATGTAAACATAAAGAGAAGTTTTCTGGAAATAATAATATGTAATAATAATAATAATAAACCAAATGATTTAATTTTGAATTTTTGTCTCTGAATAAATCCCCTTGTGAGCAGAGTTTATTTAGAGCGAAGCTCAAGGAGCTGGGAAAATAAATAAATAAATAAAATAAATGAATGAATAAATAAACTCCTTGAGAGAACCTGAACCCAGTGTTGCCAGATAGGGGACTTTTTTTTATTCAATAGTCACCAATGAATTTGAGAAAGGATGTTTGTTATATAAAAGTGATGATTAATCTTCGAAGTGATTAAGCAACCGTCACAATCACAATTAATAATTAGTGGTGGATATTGAATTAAAAAAAAGTCTCCAATCTGGCAACACTGCTTGAATCTAACACAGTTCGTTCAAACTTTTTCTCAAAGAAATTTTGCCAACTTTTAATTCTTTTACATTTACCAAATTTTATATTTCATACCTACTAACATCCTAATTAGTATTTCGTAAAATTGTTAGTACCGCCCCTTTTTTACACCACTTAACTTTTTAGAGTAATCTGTAATCTTCTGCAAATGCAATTACGATTAAATAAGGGGGGGGGGGACTCTAAAAAAAGACTGGTGTGAAGAAAAAGCGGATACTAACAGCTTTATGGAATATTAATTAGAATGTTGACAGGTATGATATTTTATGTTTAAAATAATACCATAATAATAATTATAATAATAACTTGATTTAATAAAAGAATTCTTAGAGGTATACCAACCAAAAGCACAATATAATTATTTAATTCTGTAATTTTTAGTTTTTAGTTGCATATTGTTGTTAAACATTTTTTTGCAAATTTTGTAAAGCATACGGAAAAGTTCACAACTTTGTAATAAGTTGAGATATTTAAAAATTCAAAACCGTCCGAAATTCTCAAGGCTTTCTCTATTTGGAAACTCGTTTTACATATCTCTTAACTCCTTACTCAGGGGTGATTGTGTTCGGGTAATTTACCTGATTTCAGGTATTTATTTCATTTCTGGTACCAGAATTCCAGTTTTTTTTTTTTTTTTTTTTTTTTTTTAATTCATTAAATGAGATTAAGATATCAATTTTATATGGCTGTTAAACCGAATGAAAATTAATATTTTTCATAAGGAGTGGGTTGGATCTCCCTGCAATAAATTATATATTCTCTCCCCATACGAAAACTTTTTCTCGCTAAAATGTCAGGTATTTTTTTCATAAATTCACAATCACGCCTGCCCTTACCTGCTGACGAAAAATTACGAGATTTGTTTTCCAGTGTCACCATCTTTCACACAGGCGCGTGTATTTATGCGTTCACTGTTTCAGAAAAATTACCTTTCCGATCCCCCCCCCCCTTCCCATCTTCTCTGAAATAAGTAAATCCTTCGAAAACACTGTCATGGTCATTTAATTGTATTCCGAAGCCGTGAGAATAGTTTCACTGGCAACAGCGTAACACAAAGCAGAGCCTGATTAAGGGGGAAGCACACATTATTTATACTTACACCGTTATTTTTTAACAAATACTTTCCTCCAATAATAAACAGAAAATTCTCATTAAAAATTATTTTAAAAGCCGCAAACCATGGGGCACGAAACACAAACTTTTCGTATTTTTTTTAAGTGGCTGATTGTTAAATTATAAAAAAAACTTATACTTTAAAAAGGCCTATTAGTTGTATTTTATGCCTAAAATTTTTCAGAGGTTTAAGTATAGCAACTGAGCAAAATGAGGTCAAAGTCGAAGTATACCAAAACGTCATTATACCTAACCAACCTCACTTCACCGTATTTATTACAAGATGTGAAAAGTGTGATAGCTTCTTTTTTTTTACCCCGACCATTTTTTTAAAAGGGTTAGATGATGAGAAGTACTGCTAAATGGATAAAACTGTTGAAAATAGTTTTAGAAACAATTTTATTTGACATATGTTTCTGTCTCCTTGTTTCAATATAGTAGTACCTACATTTATTTATTTTTTAAAGAAGGCTGTTATTAAATTTAAGAGATTTTTTTTTCCAAAATTTTCAGACATTTTTCAAATACGAGAAGTTTACCGTGTCTTAACTGTCTTTTAAAGATGCTATTATATGGATGAGTGATTACGGCGGAACAAATATAGGCATTTTGACCCAACTGATTAGTAGATATTTGTATTTTGGGCACATGAAAACGTTTTTAAAGACTGTATTTTATCTCCATCAATATTACCTGTTTTCAAAGAAAGTAGTATATTATGATCGATTCTACTATGAGCTTTATGTAATAGGGTATTTAATATTTAATTTTATTTATTGATGATGCGGTATCGTAGTATGCATCTCAATCCGTAAATATTGTCGACTGTTTTTTACAGTTTATAAATTTAGGGGCAAAAATAGGAAGATATTCATATTAGACATTCTTTTAAATTTTAATACATAAATAAATTTAAAATATAATTTTGTGTTCACATGAAACGTTACAGTACAGATACAGTTTTACTTCCTTCTGTATGTACAGGATGAAAGTGTTGGAATTGCGAATATTCTCACCTTCCAGTTTTCGATGTATTTACACATTTTGGGATATCGTGAATTGAACACAAATTGACCATTTTTAGAAGATGTGTTTGTGTGTGTTACCGCAATTTTGTGGTCGCTGTCACTGACAAAATAATGTACAGAATTACACATAAATCTGTTTATATGTATGTCATAATCATATATGTCTGAATTTGATGTAAATCTGTGTTCATTAGATTTCCTGATATATTGCCTTACAGGTGGTGCTGGTATGTTGTAATTTTTCCCATTCAAGGGAAGGCTACATCTAAACTTATATGGTGTATAAGAGCACAAAACGTGATTGTATGAGAGTAATAACGAAAAACTATGTTGATTCAATTTGGATGCATATCGACACGTCATATGGCACTGCTATATTGCACTTTAGCCTCGTTTACGGGAAGGCATTATCTCAACTTCTATGATATATAAATGCACAAAACTTGTATGTGAGATTAATATTATGAAAAATTTACTTATTAAATTTCGAAGTATATTGTACAACAAGTGCTCCTATTATTTTTCACTTTCTACAATTTTTCAACTGGCTGTACCTCAACATTGATTGGTTTAAATTGCATCATGCATCAAACTGCATAGTTAAATTCTTTATTGTGAGAAATATGTTTATTAATATTTGTGTATGTCAGTAGGTATGTGAAGTTGTTGTATAGAATAACATAGAAGAACGTTTTGTGATGGCCACAGCATACTAAGTTAAATTTGTTTGCTGTGTTTTTCGTTCAATGTCTTTTATTGATTGAAAGAACGATAAGAAATACTAAATAGTAACAGAAAATTTAAACTTCATGTTGTCTATATATATATTCCTTTGTCAGATTTTTGAAGTTTTTTTGCGTGATCCTTCGTCAAAAAGAAAACGTTTTCTTTGATGATTTTTTGCTTTCGAAGAAGATCCGATGTTTGATGACTTAAGGTCAAAAGTTTAATATATTCGTATTCCGTTTTTCTGACAGATACTGGTTAGCTTTGGCATAAACTATTTCCTCATAAAAACATACTTGTTTAAATTTTCATTCCTTTAAATACCATAATGTCACCGACTATTTTTGTAAGTGACGCCTTTTGCCTGATTTTCATGAATTAATATCTATTTATTCGCACGTTTTTAAAAAAACTGGCTTTTTAGTGACTGGTTTCTTCAAAAGTTGTTTTTGTTGTTAAATATTGATTCCACTTTTAATTTTAGAGACATTTGCCCATTTTCTTCCTCCAAACAGTCATCGTGTAAAAATAATGCAAATCTTATGTTGTGGCTACTACAGAATTTTGTTCTATATCATTCAAAAAAAAAAAAAAAAGCCACCTAGTAGTTAACATGCACAAAAGTTTAATCAATTTAGCTTCTCACAATAAAGATTTTACATATGCAGTTTGGAGCAATTTTATTTTCTATAAACTAAGACATAAGGTATCCAGGAAATTGCACAGTAAAAGCAGCGCCACGTGTCGTCTGACTTTCGTTCAAATTAAGTAAGCACAGTTTTTCATAATGGCCACTTTGCATATTGAGTTTGGGGTACTACACTCTACAGAAATTGAAATATCTTTGGATAAATAGGAAAAATTGTTGCGTAACAGCCTCACTTGTTTGTCGATAGGCTCCATATTGAATTATCTTAGTTTTTTATAATGGTCCTCACGCATATCAACTTTTGTACATTTATTACTCCGTAAAATCCGTGGTATAGCCATATAAGCTAGGTATATACATAAATGGGGAAAACTGCATTATCTGAAACACCTATTGGGCGATATATATCCAAATCTTATTAGCATAAGTTTATTTCAAGATCCAACCAAATATAAAGTTTTGCGGATTTTCATGCATTATTTCGGGAGATATAGTGCCAACAAAATTTTGGTGACAAACAGACATTTTCTAAAAGTGATCAAATCGTGTTCTAGGCATCTCAAAGTATGTGAATCCATTGAAAACCGGAAGGTAAAAATCTCCACTCGTCCTACACTTTCTTCTTGTGCTAGACAGTAAAAAAACACAACCATGGGTGAGTACAGGAAAGTATTAGAACCGTTCTCTTTCCCTTTCACAAAATTTAAATTTGCAAAAACAACGAAATTTTACGAAATAATTAATTTTACGAATTTTAGTTTTCTTTACATTTTAGCATTGAGTATCATATAAAATAATTTGTTCTGCAGTTTTCGTAAAAAAAAAGTAATCGACTGGTATTAGAACCAAAAAACATTTATTTTGTTCAGGGACCCCAAAATGTTGATGATGGATCCTGCTAACTTTTATAAAAATAATTAATTTTCACACTTTATCGGTAAGGGAAAAAAATAATAATAATTTCAGCGAACTAAAAAATATGAATATATTCAATTTCATGTTTAATTTATTATTTTATCTTACCCAAACGTAGAAGAGAAAGTAATGCGTATATGTTAATTATGTACAGTCGGGGAAAAAAAAAAAAAAAAAAAAAAAACGCAACACTCAACGTAACTTCGTTGCTAATCGATGTAGAAAAATGTAATAGGTATCATTCGACGGGGAATTATGAGTAGTTTCAGAAAATGAACTGAAATTTTGAATTGGGGGTCGTCTACATATTAAAACGCGCACCAACTTTGGTTTTTTCAATGGTAACATCCTATTTTTATTTTATATTTAAATTCCTGGGATCGCGACAACCCGAAAAAGTATATTGGTTGTACATTTTACTTATTTTTTCACAGAGTTATAAGCGTTCAAAGTTTTAAGGTGCTAATGTTAAATTCATATTTCAAACTTTTATTAATATCTTCACAAAAAATAACTCGATCGATATAATTTTTTTTTACGAGATACAGTGAAGGAACCCAAACATAATCCATCATTACTTTTGATTCTGAAAAATATTTTTAATTCTGAAAAATATTAATAAATTCATATTCATAAAAATTATGAATTATGACCTATATTAATTTTTACATAAAATGAATCCTAATTGTGAAAAATATGGGTGTGCAAATTTGCAGCTCATTCCAGTTATTAGTTTTCGAGATATAAATAAATCTTTCTTTTGGAGTGGTTTAGGGGGCCGTCTCTTATAAAGTTTTGCATGCGATAACGAATCAAATCTTAAAAAATAACAAAGAAAATTAAACAAAATATATATTTTTTTTATTTACGGGTCTAATTATACAACAACAAAGAAATGAAACAAAAATGAGGATTTTTAGACATTAGTGTTAGCATCAAGAATTCCTGTTTTCTAAAGGAGACAAGCCCCGTCTTCATCATTCTTCAAAACAAAACAATAAAGAAAAGAAAAGTAAATGTGACATTAAGAATTTGTGTTAAACCCCTTATTTTATGTTCAAAAAATATGCACAAATGGTATTTACTTCATCGATTAATTGGTGATAAATTTTGAATCTTTTAAACAAACACTAGAAGAAAAAAAAAACTAAATAGGCGGGGTTTACTGTTTTAGATAGAAAAATATGTTTAATGTGAAATTGTCAAATATAAAAAAAACGAATGGAATTGGAATGCAAAACAGACTTGTAAAATCGTTTCTTAACTACCGTCATAGTTAAAAAGGCTTAATCATTTGCTTCATATATTGCTTTATATTATTTTATCTATTTACTTATTTATTTATTTTGTAGGGGGACGATTATTATTTTAAGGACACTTTAGTCTTTAAAATTTTATTAATATATTTTAACTTTATACATTTTTAAAAACATACTTTAACTTTTATAAATATATTTTAACACTTTTTGCGACTGCAGGATTTTGTCTTTTTGACAGTAAGGCCCGCCTACGAGCGTTATACTCTCAAGATAACATATTTCAGAACAAATTTTCTGTATTCACATATTACAATTGGATATACATTATAATTATATTCTTTCGAATCAATATATTTCTATCCATAGTATATTTTATATTGCAAAAATATGAACACTGGGTACACACTTAAGAAATATGTAACACACAAATTACGAAAGAAACGCCCACTGACAGAGTTACAGATTTTCAAATGGCTTGAATCTACGTAAGCAGTCGCGAAAGGGTTAATTAAGAAAATATATTTTCATAGAAATTATAAAGCGAATCGTACAGTTCCAAAGAGTTCGACTGATCCAAAACTGGTAAGTGCGATTAAAATTGTTTAATATTTACTTCATGAACGCTTACAATAATTTATCCGAAAAGATTTAGTTTATGCGTTGTTGTATATATATATATATATTATTTCATTTCGTATATTATGTTACACCTACAAAAGAAAATTTAAGCTTTATTGGTGACCAGTACAGACATAATAGACACTTTTACTTGAAAAATATTGCACTTTTTTCAAAGAGTGTTGTATGGACTAATCGCAAGTGTAACGTATTTAAATAGACCTAAAATTATCTAAAAAAGTACTGAAGTATATAGAAATCTAAAAAAATGAATTCAGGATAATTAAGGAACTGGAAAAGATGCAACGTTTTTTTAATTTCTATAATTTTTTTTCCTGAAAGATTTCCGGTGTGAAACATTAAAATTTTCTCTAATTCTTATAGGATCTTAATTTTATTTTTCTATATTTATAGATAACCCCCTAACACATTTTTGATTATAACTCTATAAATACTAAGGATAAAGTATACAAATAGTATACTTTTCCGCACTGCCAGACTCTCAGAAATTCGAAAATGAAGTCAAAATTGGGTGTTGCTACTGAAAAAAAAAAAATCAAAGTTCGCACTCATTTCAATATGTAGATGACCCCTAATTCAAAATTTGACAACATATTCAGAAAGTGCTTTTAATTTCCTGTTGAATGATGTCTATTAGATGTTCCTGCGTCAATTAACAACGAAATTACAGCGGGTGTTGCGTTTTTTTTTTCCCCGACTGTACTTTAATTTTACGAAATAGTGTATTATTATTTTATTATTCAATTTAATCGATGTTCCTGTTTTTTTTTTTTTTTTTTTTTTTTTTTTTTTGTGTGTGTGTGTGTGAAATCTTCTGTTTTTTTGAGAATGAATCTTCCTATTTTTGTCTGTCTCAGGTTGGCAGGTATGTATTATATAAATATGTTTCTAGATTTATTTCCTCTAAAACATTTTAAAAAATAACTTTTACCAGTCTCTCAAAGCTTTCCAAAGCCTCACGTATACCTACGTAAAGAAGGGAATTGCTAGTTTTTGTTTTTCTTGCGTGATTATAAATTTAAATCAGTTTTGATTCGGTGCCCTGTTTTCGGCGGAGTATTCGAGGTATTTGCCCTGGCGTTACAGACTGGAGGAATTCAGCCATTTCCTAATTGTATACTGGGTGTCCCACAAGTCTGTAGACATTTTAAAAATTCATAAAAATTAAAGGAATTGGTACAATTGAACGCGGTTTGTGAAAAAGTTATTCTCGTGAAGGGGGATTTGTTTTGGTAAAGGGAAAAGAAAAGAAAAATAAATAAATAAATAAAATAAAATTTTTCGTCGATAGAGGCATGGATGCATAACGAGAAATATGCACATCCCAGTCCTGTAAATTACAGAATTTTACGATTAGCAAAGCTTATTTCTATTTTTTGCTTCCTACTTGCGCATATGATGTTTTGTTTGCGATGCTCACTTGGTGGATAAATCAATATTGGTGATGATGTTTTCCCTCACATAAGGACGCTGAATGACGCTGCAGTTAGCAGTGTTGTAACCCGTTTGCAAACTGTAATTTGTCGTGATGGCAAACACATAGAATAGGATTTGTATGTCTGTAAACATCTGCATGCAAATAAATATAGTTCTTTATAAAAATGTGTAATTTGGTCGCACACAGCGTCCTTTATTAACGGAAATTTTAACTATTATTTCTCTCCCCCCCCCCCCTAAAAAAAAATCCCCCTTCATGGGAAGAAATTTTTAACAAACCTCGTTCAATTGTACCAATTCCTTCATTTTTTATAAATTTTTAAAATGTCTACATACTTATGGGGACACCTAATGTATATATATTCAAAATCGCCTTAATGTCACAAAATTTGCTTTATTCTTTACAGAATTATGTAACTTGAAATTGTCAAAAATTGTAAGGACTGAATTTATTAGTGTTAACAGTGATGCAACATGCGAATGGTTTTCAATGTAATGCAGATTTTTAATTTTTGATAATAAAAGAAACTAAGATTTTCCGAATATCAAAAAATTCAAAATTTTCATATTGTGCGCTTAAATTCACATTTGACTTTTTTATGACAGTGTCATGCTTCAGAACTTTCTATGTTATCAGTGGAATTTGTGTTTAGCGGTGTACTTAAGCTTTTTTTACATGGAATTTAATTTAGAGTGCTGTTTATATACTATTTGATTACAACAATTTAAATTTAATGCTAATGTAAAATAATTTTTAGTTTTCTTTACATTTTAGCATTGAGTATCTTATTTGTTCTGCAGTTTTCGTAAAGAGGGAAAAAAAAAAAAAAAAAAAAGTAATCGACCTTTATTAGAATCAAAAAACATTTCTGTTGTTCAGTGGCCCAAAATGTTGATAATAGATCCTTCTAACTTTTATAAAAAATAATTAAAGTTTCACACTTTATCAGTAGGGGATAAAAAAATAATGATTTCAATGAACTAAAAAATATGAATATATTCAATTTCATACTTAATTTATTACTTTATCTTTACCCATACGTAGAAGAAAGTGTTGTTTTTAGGACAAATTTTTGAAATTGAGTTTGTGCTTTTAATTTATAGAACCCGCAAATCAGTTTTTTTTTTCCGAATATCTACGCATGATTTTCAATTTTTACTTTAAAAAAAAAAGTGTGTCAATTGATAACTCTATATTTAATGAATAATTACTAGATTTTTACTTGTAAATTTATGCTAATAGATTTTTAACAATTGAAGCCATGGATTAAACTCTCTAAACCTAGCATTATTGAAAACCTATCAATGTTGTTTAGGCTTAAAAAACCACATATAGAATCTTTCTTAGTTTGATTGTTCAGTGTTGATAGGTCTTGTCGTAGTAATAAATAAAAAGACAATTCAAATGCACAATATCTAAGGGAGAAATTTCATGTTGGTAAATTTTAACTTATTTAAACTGAAGTAAACAAATATATATATATATATATTAATAATAATTCATCATTACAATGATCAAACAACAGGAAGGAAGATTTGAATTAAAGGGCAAAATTAGAAAAATCCATTAATGGACAGTGGCCACCAGACACAGATTTTTTACTGGCCACTAAGCTGTGGCCACTTTTTTTTTTTTTTTTTTTTTTTAAGTTAGAAATGATAAAGACATGTTTGAATGATAAAAATATGTTTTAAAAACTTTTGTATAGATTAGTAGCGATATAAAATTATACAATATGCAAATAAATATGCTAATACTAATAAAATTATAAATATTTTTAAGTTATATTAAGGGACAATTCCACGAGTAATTGAAGTTACTGACATTTACAAAGCAAAACAAAATATTACACAAATAAAAAATTTTGTTAAATACGACAGAAAAATGCAACTTTCAAAAAAAAAAAAAAAAAAAAACCTCAGTTACTTGTTTTTCTGCTAAATTCAAAGTTGTAGTAGTTGAATTTTAAAAATACTTTTTAGATAATTTTATAAGTTAATAAACCGGTATAGAAAGATTTATTTTTCGTTTATAAGGTCACGTCATAGAATTCGGAGACGTTAGGGCTATAATTGGTTTGAAATGCATTCCAGGTTGTTTATTAATTTTTGGGTTGTGCTAAATTTAAATACATTGTTGCGCATACATAATTTAAAAACAATATGCAGAGCTAAAGACAATTCCTAAAGATACTATGTTGTTGGGTGCGGAAATGGTCTGATCTCTCTGTTAAGGGATTCTCACTCACTAATTCCGACGTACTTGGGAATTCCGGGGAAGAAGTGTTTATGCTCACGGATGTTTCCGATCATCTCCTGTCTTCCGGTAAATAAATAAATATGCAAAGCTACTCAAAATTAGTCGAATAAGTTTTAAAAAGTAGAGTGGGTGAAAATTCATTGTATAACTTAAAATAAATTTTCACAGCCGTAAATGGCTTATGAATGTAGCTACACTATTTAAATGGGAGGGTTTACATAATAATGTATCTGAAATAAAACTTTTTAAAACTATTTTGATTTGTTTGAAAAATACACCAGAACTACGAATACGGTACTTTATATTTTACACTTAAAACTATAATGAAATATATATATAGAAATTTAGAGTAAGAGAAAGTAGTGCGAGTGCTACACTAGTTTTTTCTTCTTTCTTTTCTTTTTCCTTTTTCTTTTCTTTTTAAATCTGTCGATGGAAAATCAAGATTTTTTTACATTCAAATTTAAACAGGTTTTTATTTAACTTTGATCAATATGTGATGAGTCAGTTTGATTTTTTCGGTATAGGAAAGTAAATTGGGAGGAAGAACGGAAAAAATTAAAAAAGCATTTCTACCTGTAAAATGTGAAGCGAAAAGTGCCGACTCATCTGTGCCGGGAAGCACCACCTGCAGACGACTCGTTATGTCCCGGACTTTTTGCTTTATTTCTCCTGCTTCTTGTCACGCATAAAAAAAAAAAAAAGGAAGTTCAGTTGTTGGATTGCTTTTTAATGATAGTTGTATCATAAAGCGAACTGGTTGAATATTTCATACTTTTATAGGCTTATTACTTTTATAAAGACTGATTAATCAGCTTAATTAATGTTCTTTTCCTTTGAGTTTCCTAATTGATTTGAGCTATAAAAAAAATATTGAAATCCTCACAAGTTCTGTTAAACAGTTTAGGTATGTTTTATGGGAATTTTTATCTTATGTATTATAGCTCTTTCAATGTTTTTTATTGCTTGAAATTGATGCTGTTGTATTTAGCTCTTTAGGTTTGTAGTTAATAGCATGTTTTCACTATTTTAAGGCTACACAGTACCCTAAAAATGACAAAAATATCGATTTTTTTTTTTTTTTTTTTTTTTTTTTAACTGCATTTTTCAATGGTCCATACGATTGTGAATCTTGACTCCAAATTGTAGATCTGAAATCCAAATAGTTTTAAAGATATTTGAACTTTTCTGAGTGTTGTCAGTCTCAAAATAATTATTCTTGTAACTAATTCAATAAAAATAATTATGTTTTAGTACATCTTATAAGTGAGGAATAAGATATAAAAAAAAAAAAAAAAATTAGAGCTTTACAAACATTTTAAGTTTTTGTTTAAAAGTAAGGCTTGTTTTCTGTTGCAGATAGAGTCTTGAAATTTTTTGTAGACACTTATACAGGGTGGCCATAATTAAACTGCAAGTGTTCAAGGGGTGCTGGAGAGAAAACTACTGGGAATATTCCAGTGAAATTTGGTATCTACACGTTTCAGAACATGCGCAAATCGAATATGAAACAAAAAAAAAAAAAAAAAAATCGCCATTTTTCACCCGATAGGTGGCGCTGTACCGTATTTCAACGCTCACCGGTGGCATATACAACTTCCAAAACCGATAGACAAAGCATAATGACATTCTAAGAGGCATATAAACAATATAAAACATCACTTACAGTTTATAAAAATTTATGGATTGTTTAATTTGTGATCATAATTTACGTTAATTTTTGATTACATGATACTGTAAAAATTTAATTACTGAGGCGAATTGTATGGAATTTTGATGAACTGTAAGTGATGTTTTATATTGTTTAATGTTTATATGCCTCTTAAAATGTATTATGCTCTGTCTATCGGTCTTGGAAGTTGTATATGCCACCGGTGAGCGTTGAAATATGGTACAGCGCCATCTATCGGGTAAAAATGGCGATTTTTTTTTTTCATATTTGATTTGCGCATGTTCTGAAACGTGTAGATACCAAATTTCACTGGAATATTCCCAGTAGTTTTCTCTCCAGCACCCCTTGAACACTTGCAGTTTAATTATGGCCACCCTGTATATTTTTTTTTAATGTCAAAGTTAATATTTCCAAATTTTTCAGGTTTCCCTACAATAAATAAATAAAATTTACATATTTTATTCCATACTAACTTTTGTTCTCAATAGTCCAATGAATATAAATCACATAAAATAACTAAAAAATATTAAAAATAAAAATGTTATAAAAGTGTTTAAAAACTTCAAAAACAAAAAACAAAAAAAATGGTGCTTGCTAAAGTGATTTTTTTTTTTTTTTAACTTGAATCAATTTTATAATCTCGAACAAATTCATTATTTTCAATGTAACTGTCTCCAAAAATCTTTTTTGAAAAATGGTACTGTGTAGCCTTAAATCGTGAATAAAAGTACCGACCGATGATATTTAAGGTTAGTATTTTTTTTTTTTTTTTTTTATATCCCTTTCTTATCTGTCACCCCCTGTCTCTCTAAGGAGGAAAAAAAATGTTTACCCGTTTAAACACTTTGTCGTCGAAGGTAACAGGGATTCGGACCAGCAAAAACTGGCCCTATAGAAGGTGGCCTTTTTACAGAGGTAGATTTTGAGAGAAGAGAGAGAGAGTTTCACTGTATCTAAGTTTGATAAACAGCTGTAAATTTCATGAATAATTATTTTTTCGTAAAAAAAGAAAAAAATCTCGATCCCGATTTTCCTTGCCTATAGAATTCAAACCTTTGTTATAGTTCTGTCACCTCCCTTCAGACACTTCAGTTACTACTTTTACTACTACTTCAACTCTTTCGACATAGTGCTAGTTATCTTAATACTTAAGTGCTGACATAAGCGCTAAATAGACTCTTAAGTGACGTTTTGGTTATGTAAAAATAAAACGGCGTTGCAATTTAACAAAATCCATTCTTTCCAGAAATGGAATGCAGTCTTAAGAGAATTTCCTTGCTCATGTCTGTTAATCACAATTTCAAAAGTCTGTTTTCTCCGCTTACATTTATTTCAGAAAGTGATATCACTATCTGCTTCAAAGGGGCCACTTGTTGATACTGATAAGTACTAGACCTATGTTCCTCATTTTAATCTGCTCTTTTCCCTCTATGAACTATGCTGTTGATTGCTTGAGATTTCGTGGACGTCCTTGGAAAGAGAAAATTGAAAGACAGTTGTGTAAATGACTTTGCCGCTCTTACGGGACGTGTGTCTTCGATAACGTAGAAATAAGCGTTGCTTGTTCAGCAGTGCGTTGCATGAATCGTGTGTAAACAATTTTGATTGTTGTGACTACATAGCTGTAAACTGTGTCGTGTTTTTATTTGTGTTTTGCTTGATTTAGCTTCAAGATTTCCCGTGAAGTTTTCCATTCTGAGAAATAAATGTTTATTTCATTCAATTTAATTGTTTTTGAACTTTAACGGTATAATTGTATTTTCGTGCGTGTTTTTCTAATAATACTGATATTTCAACCATGGTGGAGAAAATAAAAAATAATCAATCAATTTATGTTATATAAAAGATGTTTGCGAAATACAGTCAAATTTTGTTATCATTTTATCTTAGGATGGTACTTTCAAAAAGGCTTACTTTCATTTTTACCTTAAAGGAATACTTCACCTGACCTAACATGGACGGCAGCTTAACTCCATATTATTCTATGGAGAAATTTATTTTTAAAAATTAGCATTAACCCTGGAGTATTTTTTAAAATTATATTTCCACAGTTTGAAAATTCAGATACCGTTAAATTGATTCTCGTTTTCTGAAAATTGATTTTTCAATTTTTTAATATTTCATTTTGAAGCCATAAATAGCAAAAAATTTTTTAAAAATATCTTTTCGCTCTTTACAGCTTGAAAATAAAACATTAGAAAAAAAATAAATAAATAAATAAATAAATAAATAAAAGAAGAAAAATCTGCAAAATAAGCGCAGTTTGGAAGAAGAAGAAGAAAAAAAAAAAAAAAACCTTAAATTTTCTTTTGTTCCAAATACCTTCAGATTATCTGCAGTTTTTTTTTTCTTTTTAATTTTATTTAATTTATTTAATTTAATTAATTTATTAATTTTTGCAATTATTTATTTATTTATTATTTTTTTTAAAGCTATGTATGTGAAAATGGAATTAAAAATAAAATAAAATGAAAATAAAAAATACACTAGGTGATGAGTAATTTTGAAAACAATTTTTTTCCATATACAATAACATGTGGTTAGGCTGCTCGTCACGTTAGGTGAAGCATCTCTCTGTATTTTCAATTCATAAAAAATAATAAAACTTCGGAAATTATTTTTTTAATAGTTTATTCTGATGTGTACTGGAAATACTAGTTTGATATCCAAACTTCAACTTTAATTTTTTCCTATAATTATTACGCATTTTAGAGTCGTCACCTGGTAAACTTAGTAACCCCTGGAAAACCAGAAGATTATGGTGATTAAAAAAATAAAGTTCCTTGCTCAAAAACTTTTGCTACTTAACGCCGCCCATCAGTCAGATTCCCTTTTTCTCAGTTCCCAGAGTAAATTTATTTTAAAAAATCCTACCTACTGCGATAAAATGTGACATACTCAAAGAGTGGAATGAATTCAAAAACATAATTCGAAAAATTTTACTTTAGAATGAGATATGAAACAACAAAATTCCTGTAGGATTACATGGGGAGGAAGAAAAGGAGAATTCGACTCATGTGCAGCCGTAAGTCAATCTTTATATAAAGATGAGAGGTTTTTATATGCATAAGCAACTTAAAAATGTGTAAATATATATTCAACAACTTTCAATCCTTTTCCGTCACCGCTGAACATAAAATCGATAATTGAAACATTAAAATTTATACTAGACCAGTGACGCACCCACATATCCTTTCTTATTAATGAACTGTATAGTCATTTAGGAGGGCTATTCTCATTCAGGTGGCGTTTCACCCCCCCCCCCCCCACACACACACACACACCTTTCGTATTTCCGTGCTTTTTAAATGTGCATTGCCCACTGATCCAGCACTCATCAATTAAATCATTCCACTCCACCCCGAATCATGTAATCATTTCCTGTTCCCTAAAACGTGTTACTGCATTTATAATTGCCGAGACTATCTTGATGCTCTTCAGGGACAAATCCGTCCGTAACAATGGATTGTATCTGGACAATGGTTTATTGTAGAGAGCTTTTTTTCATATTTTTTATTATTTCTTATTCCGTCATGACGATGTCATCAGATGAACGATTGATTAAGGCCCGAGGTTCGATGTCCTGAATGGTCAGCAACAGTCACTGGACATGATGAGAAAAAACCTTGTAGATAGTAATCACGAGCTTAGTTCTTAAGAAATCAGACGTTTTGCATGGTCTTCAAGGTAGTCTTACGACCATGGGGATACAAAGGTCAGGATTACTTGCATAGCTGAGAACACTTAATGGATAGGCTTTCGTGCTTTATGTGGTGGATAGATATAGCTGGAATTTCAGTTATTCTTTGATTAATAAGTCGTAACGCACTCAGATGGCATTTTATGAAATGCTGTAACATCACTTTTACTTTATTAGTTTTTGATATCTGTAAAGCCGAACAGATTCAAATCCAAATGTTTATCGAATGGCTTTTTGCTCTTAATTTGCATAAATGTGTCCTATGGCTTAGCTTGCATTTTCGTTTATGTCGTGCGTACGCTCTGATAATCGGAATGCATTTATTGTTATCCACACTAGAACTTGGACAGTATTTTCATTGTCCAGCTTAAGTGAGTAAATTTCTTTTAGATAATATTAAATTTCACTTTTGAAGTTAAGGCAGATGATTTTTTAATTGTTGGCATATCTGATTTGCTACATTTGCATCTAAAAACGATGTATCCGCATTATTTATTTCTTTATTTTTTTAATTCCATACGATTCAATACTTAAGAAAAGAAAAAAAAAAAAAAAAGATTTCGAAGGAGCTAATAGAAATTTGCATGACAAATACCTTTTTTACTTTCTTCTGTATTCAACAGAAGAAAGTATTGGTTTCGTAAAAATTTTCGACTTCCGGTTTTCGATAGATTTATACATTTTGAGAGTTCTAGAACACGATTTGGCCATTTTTAGAAAATGTCTGTTTGTCTCTTCGTGTGTGTGTGACAAAAATTTTGTGGCGACTTTATCTCAGGAACTACTGCACAGAATTGCATATAATTTTATATGTAGATGCACCTTGACCTAAATTAGTGCCTCTCAACTCTTGGTGTCAACCGCTCAACAGGTGGCGCTGCAATGCAGCGATTTCCACAATTTAAGGGAAGGCAATATCTCAGGAACTACTGCACAAAAATGCATATAAATTTATATGTAGATGCATCTTGACAAATGTTAGTGCTTATCAATTTTTAGGGTCAACTGCTCAACAGGTGGCGTTGCTGTGCAGCGATTTTCATAATTTAAGAGAGGGTTATATCTCAGGAACTACTGCACAAAATTGTGTAAAAATTTATATGTGGATGCATCTTGATATAAGTTACTGCGAATCAACTTTTAGTACTAATTGCTCAACAGGTGACGCTTCTTACACAGCGATTTCTTCAGTTTGAGGGAAGACTATATTTCAGATTCTAATGCGTATAATCAAACAACACTTGATATGTGAGAAAGCCATTATGAGACATTATGCCGATTTAATTTGGATGTATATCTACCAGTAGGTTGCTCTTCTATAGTGCAGTTTTTCCCGAGAACACAGGAATGCTTTATTTCAACTTTTATGGCATTTAACCGTACGAAACTTGATACATGAGATAACCATTATGAAAAGAAAACTCATTTTTTAAGACGTTAGTTAAACTGTGTTTCATTGGATATTCAATGTTAGTTTTCTGTAAGAAGAAAATCGCTTGCATTCATCTTGGTAGATAATTTTAATAAATAATAGTTTTTGTAAATTATTTGAACTTAGTAAAATATAGAAGAAAGTATTGTGGCGGCCACAACATACTAGTTTCTTCAACTAATTGTCAACAAATAATAGACCCTTTTTAAATTTTTAAGTGTCATTTTATTTCTTCATAATATTTTTAATATTTTTAATTTCCAGTTTTCATCTAAAAATCATCTTCTTAATAGTAAAATCCCAAGTTTTCCGAAACTAACGCTGAAAATTTTGTCATAGCTGAAACAGTGTATTGGAATAAAGAAAGTAATTTTATCCATGGTTTCCAAGCATGCATCTCAAATGAATAAAATAATGAAAATGGATAATTTAAAGGAAAATCTTTCACAATCACAATAATGTATTGAGATTAAGAAAATAAAATTTTATCCATGGTTTGCATAATTTTAAAAGATTCATTCATTAGTTCATGTAATAAAAAAAATGGAACATAGAAAATTCATTGGTCCATTTACGGAGATTTATTTTATAAATTTATTTCAATAATAAATGAATTCAGAAAATAATAAATAAAATATATGAAATTCAACTACGTCACGAAAAATTAATAATATAATTAAATAAATAGACACGTGGTTATAAAATTTGAATTAAAGGAACATTATATAATTTTTAATTTTATGGAGATGTTTGGACTTCAAAACATATAAATGTTATGATGTAAAAGATAAACCATTTGCTTCAAATATATATCATGTAAATCAATTTTAGTAATTTGAACTAGCAAGGAGAAATAAATTTGGAAGTACGCACATGTGCAAAAATCTACCTGGGCAGGCGCAGACGCGTAGATCGACTAGTTTTCAAATAAACTATTATAATTAAACTGTTTTGAATTATCATGAGCTAGCAAGTCTACCCGGCGCTGCTCGGGTTGAAGTAGTGCTTACAAAAATTTTTAATTAAAGAAAAAATAAAAGGTTGAATAAAATAAAAAGTAAAATAAAAAAAAAAAATCTTCCAACTTTATTATGATATTGCGGCTGAACGTTTTGAATAAATGGATTCCAAACCCAACACAGGAGGTCGATAAAACATATTGACGGATCTATATAACTTCTATGTAAGGAACAAGCCTTTACATAAGGAAACACATTTTTTAAATCATTAAAATTTTTATTTATGTAATACAAACAAGAATAAACAAAAGCTAGTTTGTTAGTTATTTATGTCACCGTTGAGTTTTAGTATCAAAATTATTTAAGCGTTAAAATTGAGATACAATTTTAATGGAATAAAAAGAAAGCAGTAAAATGAATCACTACATGCACTATCTCAATAAAATCCTAATTATAACAATTTAAATTCATTGTGAGAATTTAAACAATAAAACCACCAATAAAAGTTAATTTAAATAAATAAATAATAATAATAATAAAAGCTTGCATGTTCATTTTTTTTTTTTTTTTTTTTTTTTTTGGACATAAAAAGGAAATGTATTTACTTACACGCAAATAAAAAAAACTCTGACCCCGTTAAAAAAAAAAAAAAAAAAAAAAAAGGACGAAAAGAAAACACTTGTAATTAAGCATATTTTCTTTTATTTCTGGAAAAAAATAAATGTATAATTTATTTATTTTTGGCATTTTTTTTTTTTTTTTTTTTTTTTAAATAATTATAAAGTTAAATGGGATCCGATTGAACAAAATACGGCTTCAGCTAATTTTTGTCCATGTAATAAGTTTACCAATTTTCGGAGCGACCGGTTAAATGGTGTAGCTTTGTATAACGAAAAAAAAAAAAAAAACTTCCAGCGTTACGCATAGGGGAGGACGAGTCACAGTGGACCACTCCTATTTAAATCTATTAATATTCAACTCTTTTTGTTCATATGGATAGTCATGTATGGCAGCATAGTTGTATGCAGCAAAAAAAAAAAAAAAAAAAAAAAAAAAAAACATGGGAAATAGTAAGGTAATTATTTTGATCAGTTTTTATATTTTGAGCTGTTCAAAGTAATTTTTCCACATTGAAGTTTTTAAAATTTTATAAAGATTGAACTAGTGATTATGAATACTATATGGCTGTTAAATTAAGGCAAGATGTTCCTGTTTTTAAATTCCTAAAAATTATTAGCATATTTATAGTCTGTATACTATTTTATTATTATTATTTGTTTTACTCTGGCACGGGGCACAGTGGACCGCCTCTATATGGGGCACATTGGACCACCTTCCAATTGCCTAAAAGTACAGATTTAATATTTATATTTGTTTTAGTTAAATTTATAGATACAAATATAATGTAAAGTATTAATATCTCAAAGTACCTAATAAATACCTTAATGTTGTAATAAAATAAATAAAAATAATAATAAATTTCTGAAAAGAATAAATATTTGAATAGTAATATAATAATTATTATCTAAATTTAATAACTATTTGAATTATATAGCATTGATAAAAGAAAAAATAATATCTAATTTAATAAATAGTAGAAAAAAATTATTATTATTGTTGCTTTTAGAGATCACATGTGAAAAGCAAAAGAAGTAGCTTAATACATTTTAGTTAAATTTATCCTACAAATATAATGTAAATTAATTATATCTCAAAATAATTAAAAAAATATTAAATATTTGAACAGTAGTATAATATTTATTAATATCTGAATGACTGAATTAATATATATTTGATTTATAATATTAATAAAAGAATAAAAAACAATTATCTTTTTTAACTTAATAAATTTTCTTACTGAGATTTTATTTCTTATTTGTTTATTTTAATGTAATTTTGTTTATTTTATTTCATGAAAATGCTTGAATTATGTTCTTTAGACTAGAATAGTATAAGAAACTAATTTTAGAGAGAAAAAAAGAAGTAATTTATATTAATTTAATATAAACAAAGAGGCTGGTCCACTGACCCCAGCCATGGGGCACAGTGGTCCACTTTGTGAGTGCTCACAATTTATTTTTTCATTCATAATGTATTGGAAATATTGTTATAAAAAAATTAAGACATGTCAAGAAGGGCTTAGAGATTGTTTGTTACTTTTTTCAAGTACATTGCTTTTCTGTTTTTTTTTTTTTTTTTTTTTTTTTTTTTTTTTGTGTGAATAATAATAATAATAATAATAATAAGAGCGTAAAAGTGGTTTACTGTGTCCCGGTCCCCCCCCCCTCCTATATATAGATATATATATATATATAGAGAGAGAGAGATGAGAGGGGGAAAGATATTATGGTAAAACTGATATTGTCCACCTATGTAACTAGTTTTTCTTCCAGCCAGTAAAGAAAACTATAAAATAAAAACCATGCCCATATATTAAAATGTTTGTTGAAACTTTCACGTAAGATTAAACATTTACTTTATTTATTCATAGTAGGTACCACAAAATTACTAAATAAATTAAAAAGCAAATAAACTCATTTCATTTGTACATGGAAATGCGTTTTAAAAATTACGGATTGTTACTTAATTTTTCCTATTCAATTTTCTATTCACGATGATCAATACAAATATAATTTATATAGTTTTTCGCAATAAATTTCTTATCAATTGTAAATGCATATTCGAAGGTATAGTAATGAAATCAGGAAAATTCCTAGCGATTTAAAGAATAAGTCTGCCAATCATTTTACATATTTATCAAACGAAATATGAGCAGTTTATCTTATCTAAACTTTGTGTCTGACTGGTTTGATGAAATTCCTGCATTTTAAATATACATATTTTTCCAGGAAATCCGGTTTTTAATTTTATTTGATAGTTATTGAGACAAAGAGTAGTTTATTTTGAAAATACTTCTTTCAGTATTAATGTCTGGTGCGGTGCAGCAGTGATGCATGGATTAATCAATCTGCACTAGAGACCTATACCAGGATGGAATGTCCTCTGTGAGAGTCTACGGACAAACACAGCGACCAACTGTTAAAAACATGATTTTCTGATTCAGGGGACTTGAAAACGTGTAAATATAACAAAAACTCAATCTCAAAATTTGACCCAAGCAATACTTTCTGTACCGTATATATAGGTAAAAGAAAGTAAAAAATATGGTCTTTCCCCTTTGTTTAAGACAGCCTACAGATGTTACACTGTACTTAACAAAAATTTCCCCTCTTAGTCGTAATGTGTTTGAATTCTTTTATATGTCCCTGTACACGAACCATTTGCTTGATCTCAGCGAAAATTTTAATGTAGCATTACTATATTGCACAGATTTAGAATATTAAGTTTTGACTTCCTCCCTGCTACAATTTGTTCTTGAGATATGCTGATAACTAGAGCTGTACCGAGTACTCGTTATATACTCGGTACTCGGCCTACTCGGCCAGTTTGCCGAGTACTCGGTACTCGGCCAAATATGGACTAAGTATTCGGCCAATACCGAGTAGCTGTAAGAATTTCATTATTTTTATGTATTATTGAAAGAAATGTATTCATAAGAGTTGTTTTTTAATAACTAAACTAAAAAAATATGAAAATATAAACATAGTCATTAAACTTTTGCTGCAAACAGCTTTCTGCAGTTAAAACGGGCAAGTAGATTGCCACTAAACTCGATATAGAGATAGTGTTGACTCTAGGCCGATTTAGCAGGGCGCAGCGCCCGGCGGCCCTTTACTAACACATTTTTGCGCCCCACAGCCCTTACTAACTTATTTCTAGCGCCCAGCGGCCGTTAGTATTTTTCACAGGGTTGCCAACTGCTCCAATTTCAGCGGAGTTTCTCCGAAAAAATTAAAAAACTCCGCGAGTATTTTTTATGCTCTGCAAATTCAGTCTTGACCACCTAGCTAAATATATTTTATTAAATACATAAAACTGAATAGTGGCAGACACTGAAAAAAAATATATATATATACTATTCTTTTTTCTTTCTTTCTATTTTTTTTTTTTTTTTTCCCTTGCACACATCTAGACAGAAATCGCGATCCAATCCTTATCAACTTTTGATTTTGCCTTTTCAACAGTTGCCGCATAAAACATTATTTTTTGAATTTTATTTTTTATCTATGAAAGCGCTTCAACGCCTCTTGAAAATAACAAAACTAACTTTAACAATCTAGCTGAAGAACCACACGCTTCATCGTACAATATTCATAAATAAATAGTAAAGAAAAAAAAAAATCTAGTGCTAGGCATTGCGTAATCGAAATATTGCTGACTCAGAACGGGAACAAATATTTGTTTACATTAGCTATTATGAGTGTGTTTAATTAAAACCACAAGCTGAAAAGGGGGGAAGAAAGAAACCGAATACTATGATTATGCGGTATTTTGATTTTCATTTAAACAATATCAATGTTTCAGTTATCTTAATGCTTAATACGTCACTAAAAAATACTTTCTAATGAAATAATTGTTTATTTTAATTATTTATCGATAAAAAATAATGGATTCAAAGCTACTGAACTTTAAGTACGATTGACAACGCAAGGGATCTTAAGAGCAGGAAGAGGTATCTTCTGTGGGAGACTTTCTAAAGTGTCTTAGGCCGTAATCACGCGAGTTTTGGAGAAAACAGTATAAAGTCAGACTTTAACGGAGGAATTGTCTTCTGTAATAGGAAACTTTCTTAAGTGTTTTAATATACAAGTTTCTGAGAAAATCATGGAAAATTTCAAACTTTATCGTACCAAGTATCAACCTTTTTAGAAAGAAAAATTTTGGAAAAGAATATTTTCTGTGCTTTTTGTTGGGATAACTGAATACGCGATAACTCAGTTTTTATAGTGCGTCGGTGATTCTAAGAAATCTTCATATCTGAAAATGGGACTTTCACAAAAAAACGTCGGATTTAAAATGGATTCGTCACAAAAATAGCAGAAGAAAATTGCGTATTTTATAAATCAGCTGCAAAAAATGACATTTCGGTAATCAAATCAAAAAAAAAAAAAAAAAAGCTGGTTTATGACTAAATAATTACACATTTTTAGAAAAATAACATCTATTTTAGCAATTAGTTTACGATTACGTAATTTTAAAAATTAGCTGTAAAATAATTCCGTATTTCTATAAAAAGCCACAAAATTATACGTAATGCAAATCATGTTTGAAAAAAGCAAGAAATTCATCAATTAGCATCAAAAGCCTTTTTCAGCGATTAATTGCGATTAAACATAAATTTTGTTAATTAGCGGCGAAATGATTGCGTGTTTCCGTTATCGGCTACAAATGTATTGCGATTTACTGAAATCAACTGGAAAAAAAAAAAAAAAAAAACCTTTATTGGCTAGCAGCCAAATGATAGCATATAAAAGGTAAATTTTTTATTATTAGTGAGTAAGCGATCCTGTATTTGTGAAATCCACTTCAAAATTATTCCCGATTTCTGAGATTCCGCTTTGGAAAAAAAAAAAAAAAAAAAAAATGCAAATTTCATTGATTAGTGGCAAAATAGTTGAGTATTTAAGATTAAGCTTTCAGAAGAACGCATTTTTCATAGATTAGTAGCTAAATAATAGCGTGTTTTCTCAATTGGCCGCATAATAATCGCGTATTTCAGAAATCCGCTTTGAAAAAAATGCGCAATTTTTTACCTATTAGGAGAAAAAAATTATTTAGTTCCGAGTAAACATATTTTTTGACAATTAGCTGTGAAATAATCTGGTATTTTTTAATTCGTCTGTAAATTTTCACATATTTCTGGATTAGGTTTTGAAAAAAGTGCGTATTTCACCGATTAACAGCAAAGTTTGGTATTTGGGGGATGTAGCTTTAAAAAGGGCTCAAATTTCATCGATTAGCAGCCAGATAATTGTATATTTCGTTAATAATTAACCCCATTTTCGATATAATTAACCGCAAAAATATCGTGAATTTTAGGAATCAGCTTTGAAAGAAGAGTGAATTTTATCAATTAGTTTCAAAATTATAGTATATTATTAGCAATTATTTGCTATTAAACGTAGATTTTGTAAATTTGCTGTGAAATAATTACAAATTTCGGCAATCGGTCGTAACAATATCGCGAATTCTGTCAAATACGAGAAAAACAGCATATTTATTTAATTAACGGTAAAAACGTAATTCTACCTCCCCCCCCCCCTACATTTTGAAAGTGATATATTTCATTCAAAAATGTAAAAAAATTTCAAAATTGTTTCTCATAAAAATCTGATTTTGTCTTGGTACATTCTACGATATAATATTATCTGTACTTTTTTTTTTAATATCTGATTTTTCTTTTCTTTTAGAATTTCATTATTTTGTTTATTTATTTATACCTTGGATACATTGCTGCTATTAAAAAATTAGTAATTTTTTTTTTTTTTTTTTTTTTTTTTTTTTTTTTTGGGGGGGGGGGCTACATTTTGTAAGTGATATATTATGAGGATTTTGAATTATTGAGAATATTATAGTGCCCCTTTTGAGAATATTAAAGTGCCCTTTTATCGAGCTCCCCCCAGCGGCCCTTTTGTTCTAGAGTCAACACTATATAGAGACGATTCATGATTTGAGCTTATCCATTTTAGTTACAAGAATTTAAGTATAACCATCTTGTATGTGTGTAATATGCATTTTTTTTTTTTTTTTTTTTTTACAAAAACTTTGTAGATAAAATTGTATCTATAAAACAGACAAAAATAAAATATTTTAGAAAAAAGAACCCCTTATATAATACTACTATAGTAGATAAAACTTTAGTTACATATTTGTGCAAATAAAAGTAAGACACTTATAAACTGTAAAAAAAAGATTGATTTTTAATTTAAAAAATAATAATTATGAAAAAGGTAAATACACTAAAATGTTATTAAAAATATAGTATCAAATTTGTTGTTCTGCAAATTATGGCCCGAAACCACCTACCTTTTTACTCTTCTAGAATTTGAAGATTAATGAAGTCTATCATGTTTGAAATGATGATAAAATATTTATTTTAATGTTCTCATTTCATATGTAAATTTCATGCATCTTAAATTAAGCCTGAGTGTATAAAGAACTTTTATATTCTCTAAGAATTATCTGAGAATGATTCGCATCTGAGAAAGACTATATAATAAAGAATGAAGTTATCAGTTATTATGGTTTTAATAATACACTAAGCTGGAGGCCCCGTGGCAGAAACACGGCGACACGGCGACAATGTCGCAGAAACAGAAATGCTCTTGCAGAAAGATTTTACTTAGTCAAATAAATTTTGACATTGTGTTAAAAAAAGAGAGAGAGAAAGAAACTCAAAGAATGGTTTATAAACTGTTCTTCAGAACAACTTTTCGTTTCTGCAGATACGATCACCTCAATTCTGTATAAGGAGAGGAGATAAAGCGGATGTAACTCACTTGGGCTAGCTTTGATAAGGCATGCATTAGCGATTCGTGATGCGGAGATATGATCCGGTGTATCGACACTTTTCACTGGTAACCTCATCACATCGGAACTTCATTTTCGTGTCTCGAAACTTTGTTTTCGCGCCGCGGCTGCCGCTCGTGTCGTGTGTATTTATTGTACTGCAATAAGATGTTTTTTCGAAAGAATGTGGCTTTGCGACCATTTTCCGAATTTCATATTTCATGCATTTTGAGATTCATGCATATCAAAATAGTTGCATCCAGTGATTTTTTTTTTTTTTTTTAAATAAGTGCGTGATTGCTGCTGTACCGATTTTCATACATTTTCTGATTTACGCACGACAAATTAGTTTTATTTAGTGATTTTTTTTTCATTAATGTATGCGAATCGTGCATAGAAGTAAATAGACGTAATTTTTTAAAGGATGCATTAATTTTAATGTTTGGTTCAAACTATGCAATACATCTCACAAACATATACAGAAATAAGACTATGGGGAAATTTGTAACGTCTGTAGTTATACGCAAAATAAAAAGTGAAGCTGAATGCTTACCTTGCTTCAAAAAATTAGAAAATTAAGAAATTAATCTTAAAAATACTTTGATGTTTAGCATTTTATAGGTAGTAAAAAAACTCAGCAATAAATATTAATGGGTTTCTTAAGTTATAAAACAGGTAACTTTTCTATTTTTTTACTAATCATTAATTATTTTAATTGTGATTAAAATTCTTAGCTTTAAATTTTGTTGTTTAAGCATATGAAGTCGTAAAAAAAAATTATTAATTTATTTTACAAAAATACTCTTATCATTAGTTTCTAGAGCTTGTTCATTTCATTTTTTAAACATTTGAATTTTTAAAAAATGTTTAATTGAAATATTGCAAATTAAACAGTTATTTTGAATAAAAATCAAACCAAAGGTTTTGTTGAATATATATATATATATATATATATATATACATATATATTGTAGGCAAAAGGAATTTTATCCAATAGTAGTTGTTTTGAATAAATACTAATTAAACAGCAAATGCTTTTATTTATTTATTTTTATTTACTTATTCGTATAGATATCAATATCAAATATTATTTTTAATTGATTTCTATTTATTTCATTCATGTGTAATTATTATTTTCCATTATAAATTTTATTCATGAAATTTGTTACATTTCCCATTTCAACATTTCCTTAAAAATTAAATATTTCACTTGCCTCAATTTTTAAGAAAATATTTTGACTATGCTTTGGTCTGTCTGTGTGTGTGTGTGTGACAAAATTTTGTGGCAACTGTATCTCAGGAACTACTGCACAGAATTTCATACAAATTGGTACATAGTTGCACCTTGACATAAATTAGTGCCTATCAACTTTTGGTAAAAATTGTCCTACAGGTTGCGTTGCCATCCAGCTTTTTCTAAAATTTTAACATGGGGGATATAGGACAAAATTTTATATAAATGTGCATAAAGAGAATTATTTTTTAGTAATCATTATGATATTTACAAGAATTATTTATAATAGAGATAGTCAACTGGAATATTTTTTTTGTATGTGTAAGAGCCTCGCCAACCCCCTGGGGGGGGAGCCCCCCCTCGAGGGGACTAAATTTTTAAGATGGGTATCTTTGAAAAGTCTCGTCAATACCTTTAAAACGAATGGTTGAACTATAAATCTGTGATAATTTAAAACAAAGTTATCGATTTTTTTTTACTTTTAACGAAATTCAACCAAACTTGGTATTTAATTGGGCCCCTGACATAAACTGGTGCTGATTAGATTTGGGGATCAATCGCTCAACAGGCGGCGCTGTGATCGTATTTTTTCTAAATTTTTAACATGGCAGTATTGGACAAAATTTCATATAAATGTACATAATGGGAGTTATTCTTAACCTGTGATCGTATAATTAATATGAATTATTGATAGTAGTAGTAGTTAATTAGGACAAAATTTGGGGGGTAAATTTTCAAGATGGGTATAGGTCTCGTCAATACTTTTAAAACGATTGGTTGAACTATAAATATGTGATAATTTAAAACAAGGGTATCGATTTTTTTTTTTTTGTTGTTGTTACTGAGGGAAATTGTATAGGAAAATATAGAACAAAGTCTTGTGGTGGCCACAACATACTAGTATTCTGTTTTACTTTATGTATTTAAATGATGGTATAATTATACAGCCTGAATTCTTTAATGTCAAATCATATTTTTTAGATTTCAAATACACATCTTTATGCTTTTTGTATAGGATAATATAAAAAATGAATATTGTGTATTAGAATGTTATCTTGCATCTTTTTAATAATCTCAAAAACTATAAATGTTGTAAATTATTTATATTTCATTATAATATTCAGTATTCTATATTAATTTTTACCTTTAATTTTGAGTTCTGTACTAGATTTTATGTTGTTTGGTTTGCACCTTATGAAATAAGTGCGTTTGCGTATTTAAATATATATATTTAATATAAAAAAAGTAAAGAAATTTTAAAAGTATTTGTAACATTTGTTTAATTTAGACATTTCAGGATTTAAATGCCCTAAAAATTTGTAGATTATTTTTTATGTGTTACTGCATTTTATGGTTTGAATTCATTGAATATTTTATAAACAGTATTGTATATTAATGTGAACAAAAAATCTGAAGCAATTAAGATTAATAGATTTATTTTCATCTTTCTTAAGGAAAAAAAAAGAGTGTTTTCTTGCAATAGTGCAGATATATGCATTTGTGCCTAGTTAAAATATAAATACATTGGTTATACTGAATATTATTTACTATTTAAAAATAATGTATTTTGAATTCGTAAATGTTAACTTCACAAACTATTCCTGCAGAAAGATTTTGGTGTTGATGAAGCTTGTCGCAGAAAGCATAATAAATTTCTGCCACAGGGGCTGGAGGTATCAAATATAACAATGAACCTAATTGTGTATATACACTACAAAAGTTCTGAAACATTTCATGTAAACATACTGTTTGCCATTTAACTTAATTTTGTGTTCAAAAAGCATTTTTTAAATTTCAAGATGTGCAAAATTCTTCATATATACGTCAATTTCAATTATTCTTTCTTACAGCTACTCGGTACTCGGCCGAGTAGTAAAAGACCGAGTACTCGGTACTCGGCTACTCGGCCAAAGTGCTACTCGGTGCAGCACTACTGATAACAGACACGCACACAGAGACCAACCGCTAAAAACATGATTTTCGGATTGAGGGATCTTTAAACGTGGAATTATAACAAAAACTCAATTTCGAAAATTTAACCAAAAAACAATTCTTTCTTTACCATATGTCCATATATATGGGTAAGAGAAAGTAAAAATTGAAACAGTGCCCCTTGTTATACATGTGCAATAACAAAACCTCGAGAATGTTTGTCGTTGTCATGTCGTTTATATACAATTAAAAAGATGCAAGAATATTTTTCATCGCCGTGTTGATATTGATATGTAATAAAAAATTGATGGACTGTCAGTTATTAATTCACTGTAACTTTAAGTATATGTAAGTGCTTTCAAACACTTTCCGAATTCTCCACTTCCTTCCAATTCACTGAATATTGTTTTATTTTTTCGTTGACATGAATATAGTTGCCCCCCCCCTCCCCTTTTCTTATAGTCTGTTGACCACCCACATTGCATATCTTATTATGTGAGCTGCATATTCTGCATCTTTTTTTTAATGAGCTTATTCATAAGCATACAAATATAAGATGTTTTCAGTTTCAATGTAGTGCGATGACTGCCCATATACATTCTATAAATATAAAAAAAAAATTCTGGGATTGACCAACCATTGTTCACTGAAATAGTCGTAAAATTTGGATAATTATTATTTACGCTAAGGGCACGGGCTTCTTGTATTCCCTCTTCCTTAATTTCAATTCCAACCCCTTATGGCACGTCACCCATTTCTCCACTTTTATTATTTTCAATGCATTTCTCTACTTTTAATAAAGCACTAGTTTGTGTTTTAAGATCACAGCACATACAGCTGACATTCCGCAAAAACGATTGATTATCCACTCAACTATGATAAAAATTGCTCTTTCGTAAATAAGAGGATTTTAAGCCAATTTCAATCAGAATTGGAACATTGGCTTTTAATAGCTATTATGAGTTAACAATAAAAAAAATCTGGAGTGACTCCACTCGACTTTCCGAACATTGAGTAACTAACAGTTTTGTAGATAAAATAAAGAAAGAGGAATTGCTAAACAAACAAAAGAGAGAAAACCATAATAGAGTGTTTTTTTCTCCATATATCACACGAGGTTTTATTTAACGCTACTGAACTTTGAGCCCTTAGATCATAATGATAAAGAATTTTTCGTTTTGTCCCTGTAAAAATCTATAGATGCTAGATTCACCAAAATGCTTATAGTTAGTGCAACAGTGATTTATAATATTCATACAAATTTTCAGCTCAATTGAATAAGGCGTTTAGATGCTATCGCACTTTTAAAAATTTGGTCTCATAGGCCATAATGATAAAGAATTTTTCTTTGTGTCCCTGTAAAAAAACTGTAGTGCTAGATTCACCAAAATCTATACACTGTAAAAAAAAATTTCAGTATTTTACAACAAAAGGTGCTGGCACCGCGGCTGCCAGCACAGTTGCTGTAAAATTTACAAGCTGCTGTGATTTATGGTGCTGTAAAATTTACTGCACTTTGCTGTGAATTTTACAAGATGCTGTTTTTAGTAGTGCTGTAAAATTAACTGCACTTTGCTGTGAATTTTACAAGATGCTGTTTTAAAAAGTGTTGTAAAATTTACAGCAAAGTGTAGTTAATTTTACAACACTTTTTAAAACAGCATCTTGTAAAATTCACAGCAAAGTGCAGTTAATTTTACAGCACTACTAAAAACAACATCTTGTAAAATTCACAGTAGAGTGCAGTAAATTTTACAGCATCATAAAAAACAGCCGCTTGTAAATTTTACAGCAACTGTGCTGGCAGCCGCGGTGCCAGCACCTTTTGTTGTAAAATACTGATTTTTTTTTTTTTTTTTTTTTTTTTTTTACAGTGTAGGCAGTGATGCCAGATTGCGGATTTTCGAGGCTTCTGGGGGCAATTTTGGGGACCAAATGTTTCTGGGGACTTTTTTGGGGAATTCTAAAATTTTTGGGGACAAATCTGGAGAGTTCTTCAACTTATGATTTATCCCTACGACTAGAGACTTTCAATAGCTTTATTGTTATTTGGGGATTTTTTTTCAAAAATTGTCTTCATTTGGGGAAAAATCTGAGTTTAAATCATAGAAAAATCTGCTTGATATTTTTTCTCTCTCTCTATATATATATATATATTCTTTTTTTGAAGAAATTTTTATTTTCCCAAAGAAATCAAGCTGGGGATTTTTTTCGAAAAAAAAAAAAAAAAAATCCCTGATTTGGGAAAATTTGAAGACTTGTTTGGGGAAATAATTTTCGACCATCTGGCATCACTCAGTGTAGACAGGCGCCGCGCGCCATCAACGTTCAATTGCAGTTAGTTGCTAATATTGCTGTTAATCAATAAAATTGTTCGCATGTTTTCCAAACTTTCGCACTTTTTTGACTGGATAAGTGTTAGTAGCAATACACACTGAGAATGAGATGTTTTTCAGCTTTAGAGGAAAAATGCGTTCATTCATTGTAATTGCGATTACTTTTTTAAGTTAAAGAGTTAAATTTTAAGAGATAGAATTTATTATTATTATTATTATAAAATAGATTAAAAGATATATGTATTGCGCAACTTATGATAAAGAGTTATTAATTAGTTAAAGAGTTAAAGTTAATTTTTTTAACTGTAACGAAGCTCGATTCTGTAAAGTTGTTGTTGGTAAGTATGTATCTACAAAGATGAGATATTTTCTAACAATAATCACTACAGTAATGGATCAAATTATTAGATTTTTTTTTTTTTTTTTTTACATTTTTTAGATTAAAAAAAAAAAAATACTAGACGAAGAGGTCTGAAACTTCATTTTTGTAAAGAACATTTAAAAGTTCATTGTTTCCATTGTCGATTTAGTCGAGAGAGGAATTAGAGGACCAACCACATATTGAAGAAGAGTGAAAATACTTTGATTCACTCTGTATCATAAAAAAAACTACAAATGATTTATAACTTTAACACTTTATTGCACATACCATGTACAATATATATGTTTTGGTTCGGAAATTGCACAATTATTTAGGTGAGTATATATATATATATATATATATATATATATATATATTTTTTTTTTTTTTTTTTTTTTTTCAGAAATTACTAATTTTTTTGACAAGTTTTTTGCTTGTAACTAGAACAGATTTCCGTAAAATTTTACCAAACATACAAAAAAATTGACAAAACATTAGAGAAACATTATTATGAAACACAAAATTAACACGTGTAATACTCGTTGAGATATGGGCATTTTTAGTAAATATCATTTTATTGCGCATGCGCGAATGATATAAAAAGTTTTACTGCATACGTTGAAAGCTAAATATATTGAGCAACTTTTGTCAAAAGCTCATTTGAATGGTTTAAAAATTAACCAAATTGTTGGCAAAAGAACGAGTTAGATTTTAGGTTTTTTCCAGAGTTGAAATTTCATAAAGGGTTTTTCACATACCACGCAGTTAATTTGATGATCCAATTATTTCAACCACATTGCGAAAGTTCTTGTTTGTATAAAACCTCTTATAGGCCTATAACTTTATCATTTTTTTATTTATTTACTAAGATTTATGATATCATAAGGGGTTTTCCCAAAAAAGAACTTTTGCAACGTCATTAAAATAATTGGATCTTCAAATTAAATGCGTGGCATGGGTGAAACTCATTTTGAAATTTCAACTTTGAAAAATACCTGAGATATAACTCGTTCTTTTGCCGACAATTTGATTAATATTTACTCTATTCAAATGGATTTTAGACAAAAATGTATCAATATACATCTAGCTTTCAAACTGTGCAATAAAAAATTTTATATCTTTCGCGCACGCGCAGTAATATTTATTAAAATACTCATATCTCAACGAATATTACACGTATGGATTTTCTGTTTCATAATATGTTTCTCTAATGTTTTAGCAATTTTTCAGCAATTTTTGTAAAATTTTATGGAAATCCGTTCTAGTTATAAGCAAAAAACTTGTAAAAAAAATTAGTAATTTTTGAAAAAAATAAAAAATAAAAAGATAAATATAAAATATCTGTCTAAATAATTGCGCAATTCCCGCACCAAAACATACAAATATTGTGCACAGTATGTGCAGCAATGTATTAAAGGTACAAGTTATTTGTAGCTTTTTATGATACAGGGTGATCCAAAGTATTTTCGCTATTTTTGAATTTGTGGTTGGTGCGCTAACTGCACTCTGGACTAAACGATAGTGGAAACAATGAGTTTTTAAATGTTCTTTGCATGCATGAGGTTTCAGGCCATTTCGTCTAGTTTTTTTTTTTTTTTTTCAAATAATTCGATCACCCACACTATATTAGTTAATCGGAAAAAAACAAAGTAAAAATAGAATAAAGGTTTTCGTGATGGAAGTAGTGGTAGGAAAAAAAAAAGTGCTAAAAGTTATCCCTGATACATGCTTAAATTCTTATAAATGAGTAATTGATTTCGCATTAATATACCAATAGATAGATTTCATATATAGTATAAGACATGAACAAAAAGTACTGGCTTCTAAAGCAAAGTAGAAATACTTTGAAAGTTGAAAGATTGACTTCTACAATTTCTAAATTTAAAATCGGAGATTGACTGTAAATATTACGCTGGAAAGTTTTGATTTTAAATAACACAAATTTACACACAATTGACTATACTTGTGCTGGAAACAACAAATGTAGAAACTACTGAATTAAAAAAAAAAAAAAAAAAATCTTCAGTTTATTTCTTGCAATTCAATTTGTAATTTAACGAATCTGCTGTAAATTCGTTTAGACTGGGCTACCAGGTTCAAAACCAGGTCATGTCCACTGGCACAGCCGTACGGAATTTTCTGTGTTTTTTCTCCAAAATTCACAGGAAAACTGCTGTGGAGTGTACTTCCCTCGAACCTAGGTCCCAAGGGCAGACAAACAGCTTCAATTCTCACATTATAACCGAAATGTTTAAATTAGTCCACAAATAGATACAAAATAAAATATTGGAAATTTTTATTAGGTTCATTTGGTTATTATTTATACACAGAATTCCTTTTTTAGAAATATATATATATATATATATATATATTTTATAGTAGGTTTTTTTTTTTTTTTTTTTTAATGAATTGATCACACTAAGGCCAGGCCATTATGAAACCTGAATCCATTACTTTTTGACACGCTTAAAAGCAAAAAAAAAAAAAAAAAAAAAAAAAAAAAAAATCCTTTTTATTCGAAAATACAAGAAATAGGCAAGTATTTATTTTTCATGCACTAAAATATATCACAGCATTTTTTTTTTTTTATGTTAACGTAAAGACTAATAATTTTTGATAGAAGTGTGTGAAAGTGTTTTTTAGGACAGCCTGTACCTAAAAATGGGACAATAATTTAGGACAGTCGGAAATATAAGAAAAACAGACCATCTATATATATATATATATATATTAAGATATATATATATACAAGAACAAGAAAATGCTACTTTTTTTTTTTTTTTATGTATATATAATGTTATTATTGCGTAAAAATAAATAAATAAACAAGGGAATAAATAAAAAGCAAAAAATGAAAGAAAAAGAAGAAATAATATTTAAAGTTGAGATTTTTTTTTTTTTTTTTTTTTAATCTTAAAACATAAAAAAAATTAAAAATCTCTAGCACCAAGTTTATATATGTCTCCTATTAAACATACAATCACACGCATTAAATTTAATGATAGACAGTTATAAATTTATAGTAATTCGCTTGCACTTTGAGACAGATGAAAAAAATAAAAAGCAAGTCTTTCATTGAATATCTACAGTAGATAAAACATAAAAGTCATATTTGTGGTATGGGCATCTGGTTCATTTTCAACTTTTATCCAGTATTTGTTTATCTTACTCAGCGAGAATTCCTCATTTTCGTTTTGACATGCTTAGTTTATGATCTGCGTTAAAAGATGTTAATTTTTTTATTTTTTTTAATGGACATACATGTATATAGATACAGTATAATTGATTATCCGCAAAGTTGAGAGTCATGGGTTTCGTACATAAACCGAAAAAAGGCTGAATATGAAATTGAAATGACAAAAAATGCATTCTAGCTTAAAAACTTGAACATATCGTATATAAAACATAATACAAACAATGAAAATATTCATAAAAAGTAAAATTATTTGTACAGTCGAACCTCATTAACGTGAATTTTATGGGGGATAAAAAAATTTTTCATGTTATCAGTAACTAATCTTCATTTTGACGGGGATTGTGGAAACAGTTCATATTAAAAGTAATTCACGTCAACGAGGTTTGACTGTACTTCATATACTATAGGATATAAAAAACATAAAGAAAAATCTGGTGTGTAACAGCCACACGACTTCCATTACCCAGTACTACACACATTATAAACATTTTTGATTTAAATAAGTAACAAAATTGCTCTATCCGTCAAATAAGTTATTTAAAATAATAATTAGAAAAATAATAATGGGCGGACCTGAAATTGAGCTATTTATACAAGACGCCTATAAATTTTCCTGAACTAACCAACTATATCATTCGAAAGGACATCTAATAGAGTGTTGATATAGCAAATTTGAAGAAAATCGTTAGAGCCGTTTTTGAGATACGGACTTGCGGTCCCACTTCCGGTTTCCGATGTCCCACTTCCGGTAAAACTCAATTATTGACAGGAAAACAATAATTGCATACAAAAGCATATTTAAAAGTGAGTTAAAATGGCGAGTTTGAAAAAAATCCGTACAACCGTTTTTAAAGGAACGCCTTTGCGAGGCCTGACATTGAGCTATTTATACAGGACGCCTGTCAATTTTCCTGAACTAACCAACTATATCATTCGAAAGGACATCTAATAGAGTGTTTATATAGCAAGTTTGAAGAAAATCGTTAGAGCCGTTTTTGAGATACGGACTTACGGTCCCATTTCCGGTTTCCGGTGTCCCACTTCCGGTTAAACTCAATTGTTGACAGGAAAACAATAATTACATACAAGAGCATATTTGAAAGTGAGTTAAAATGGCGAGTTTGAAAAAAATCCGTACAACCGTTTTTAAAGGAACGCCTTTGCGAGGCCTGAAATTGAGCTATTTATACAGGGCGCCTATCAATTTTCCTGAACTAACCAACTATATCATTCGAAAGGGCATCTAATAGAGTGTTTATATAGCAAGTTTGAAGAAAATCGTTATAGCCGTTTTTGAGATACGGACTTACGGTTCCACTTCCGGTTTCCGATGTCCCACTTCCGGTTTTTCAATTTTCACCAAAATTTGGAAATTTCATCTGTACACCAGACGTAATTCAATTATAAAGTTTCGTAGCTGTATCTTTATTAGTTTCTGAGCTATAATAGCCAGAAAATTCTCCACATACATACACACACACACACACATACATACACACTGACCAATTGCCAAAAACCACTTTTTTGGACTCAGGGGACCTTAAAACGTGTAAATCAGGTGAAAACCCGATATCGAATTTTCAGACCGAATACAATACTTCCATTCAGTGGCGTATCCAGGATTTTTCCAAGGGGGGGGTTCGTCCTTCCGAATTTTTAATTAAGTTTAATTAGGTTTAATTAAGTTTATTTTTAATTAAGTTTAACAATCTTTTAAAATATCATAATTACTTTCCGAAAATAAGAGTAAGAAAATGAAAAATAGTAAAACAAACTCACCAATTAGAAGATCAAACTAAAAAATCTTTAATTAGCGACGAATAACTAAGAGCCTGTACAAACTGCTACACAAAACATAAAATTCAATACATAGTTACGCAAAATATTTCATTGAATTTTCTTATTTACAGAGCGAAGTCTAATCGACGAGAAGTTTTCGCTAGTTCATTTAAAATGTCTTCTACTGTTGGGGTATTGTTTGGGTCACTCCTTCAAGGTCACTACTTCAATGGTCACCCCTTCCTCATGTGGTCGACCCCTCTTGTCTTTGAGTATGAACTCGTAAAGGCCAGTTTCCACTAAAGTTGGAGCTTCCAGGTCCAAAAAAACATTAATCACGCTCCGCACACAAAAAGCCAAATGTCTTGTCATCAGTTGTAACCTTTTTTTATCAGATTGCGCAGTTACTTCAAAGGAAAGCATACAAAATTGACAAAGATATGGCAAAGATATTGACAAAGATATTGACAAAGATATTGACAAAGATATTGACAAAGATGGGCCTCTGGCCCATCAATTATCTCAGATGGGGGTTAGAACCTTCCAACGCCGTTTGAGGGTTTTGAGCCCGGCTGACCACATCAAAGGATTCTGAATAGAAGCCGTCGAAAAAGCCGTAGTGGAAACCGGACTTAAAAGTGAAATCCTTTTCAGAGAATTGTTTTCAGGGGAAACATGTTTCGCGCCGCGCAAATGAAGTGGTTTAGTTATTTTTAGGAGTGTTTATCGCAGAGTAATGAAAAAAAAAAGTTAGTCATAATTTTAAACCACTTCATAGAAAAAAGCATTCTACGCTTGCCATACATTTTTTCCGCCTGAAATGTGAAAAAAAAATGTAAGGAACAGCCTAATTTTTCTTATCATACATTTTGTCAAGGGGGGGGTTTAAACCCCCAAACCCCCCCCCCCTTGCATACGCCACTGCTTCCATTACCTACGGTAGTAGGGTAATGGAAGTAAAAAAGTGTACTTAAGATGAAGCCATGGTTCAATTTGTAATCTAATTTATGCACTAAATTAAACAGTACAGCAGACATGCAAACATTTAATTTATTCCACAGCATTGTGAATAACCGCCACATTTTCACACCACTTTATTTGTAGAAAAATGTTCTCCAATATTTAATTACGATTGAATATTAAAGAAAGTACCCGCCAGAAAAACTGGTGTTAAAAAAAAAAAAAAGCGGTCACGTCAATGTTTTGAAATAAATTGAAATGTTGACGTGTTTGTTAGCGTATTCTACTGGAGAACAAATAAAGCAAAAACCACATAATTCTTTATATTTACTTTATTTTTTTTTTAAGCTATCATTTGTATCTGTTTATTGTTGATGATAAAAAAAAAAGACCTTTCTTTCTGATTTCGCCCATTTCCCGCACCACGAATTATCCGCAACGTGTGTAATCCGTTTGCGGATAATCGAGAGTTTACCGTATATATATATAGATTATTACGGATAAATCGAAATGCAGTAGTCGGTCGATACAGGTTTTTTTTTTTTTTTTTTTTTAACGCATTTTAAACACAAATTATATTGTATGGGAAGGGGGGGAGGGGGGGAGGGGGAGAAAAGTAAATCCTTTTCTTTTAGCAATTTTTCTATAAGTAAACTAATCTAGTTCTGGACATCCGAAAACTTTTAAATCCATCGAAAAACGGAGATCGAAAATTTTTACGAATCCAATATTTTTTTTCTCCTTTACATTGATTTTTCAATATAAACGAGAAAAAAAAAATCCTTATTTATTTATTTATTTATTTATTATTATTATTATTATTATTATTATTTTCATTTGGTCAAAATATTTAAAAGGCGTAATAAATAAATCAATAAAAATAAAAATAGCACATTCCTTTCCTTAAAATATGAAATTGCGTTCTTTAGCAGCGGTTACATATATTAATGTTTTAAAATTTCTTTTATACTATTTCTATTTGGTGCCAAAGGGAAAAAGAAAAAAATGTTTTCATTTACTCTATTTTGTCCGAAAGAAATAGATCTCTCGTTCTAATAGCTTATTTCATGACAAAAATTCAGGGCTGGAAATTTACGTCTTTTTTCAAGATATTTTCAAAATCGGAATGGCAATTTTTATCATAAAATAAACCAAAAAATTATCGTTACTAAATAATGGCTGGAAAATGTCCTGAAAAAAAGGAGGGTATTTCAAATTCTACAGAAATTAAAAATTCTGGAAACAGTAAACGTAATATAATTTTAAAAAGCAGATAAATATAATATAAAATCTAATTTCAATAGGTATATCTGTTATAGCAGATATCGATTTTGAAAATAAATAAATAAATACATAAAATAAAATAAATTCAATAAATAAAAAAGAGAGAAAAATCTTCCGGGATTCAAAAACCCCACTATCGGATCACAGTTAATTAACAACAGCGGTACATGTCGGCCGATATACACATAAATTTAAACTTGCGTAGTTGTCTGACCAAATTTTTCAAAGGTCGTTTGGATGGTGAGCAAACATCCAGGTTCAGATTATAAAACGGGCATAGAATGCAACTGGCGCCAAATTTCGGCTGATTGTCGAAATTTGCTACAGGCAGAATACTTTATCACTAGAGGTACCTAAAATTGACGCGATCATGTAAAAGTCGTTTTATTTGCTAAAATTACATTAATATTTTTTTAAAATATGTTTAATTATTTGCTGTTTTACCCAATATTACTAATTTTTCATTATCTGTATAATTATTTCGAAGCACTTAAACTCAAATAAGTGTATCGATAGTAGGGAAAGTGCGGAAAAAAACCATTAAATGAAGACTGCACGTAAAAATTACGCAACACTAGTGTTCTAGGGTTAAAAATTAATTTGTAATCATAAACATATTGAATTTGTTATAATTAATTACTTGATAAATAATTAATATTTTTTGTTGATTTTCATGAGTGCAAGTTTATACACGTTCATATAAAAAAGTGCATTTAGCACTTTCTTGGCCAGCATATAACTTGATAAATGTAATTGCATGAAAAACTGAAATGTATGAAAATTTAAAAGGACTATACTGAATGATTAATAAGAAACATTTTTTTTTTTTAATTAATTGTAAATCGTTAAGACAAAACTTATAGAATAGATTAGACATGCTACAATATGTTTATAACTAATGCGTTTTAACGAAATATTAATTAATCAATACAAAATATTAATATAAAAATTAATAACTAACCTTTCTGATGAACGGACATTGCTCATTCCATGATCTTCTAGTCTTTCATTCATCGTTCATCTGCATCTCAGTTCAAAGACGCAGATGTTATGTTTCCACAAGCAGATGTTCCAGTCTAAAGTCCACAGGAAGTCGATTTTTACAGCATTTGGTGCTTGAATTTATTTCACAGCATAAATACTTGAAAATAAACCGCAGAAAGTGCAGGAAAAATTACAACATTTTTTTACAGTGTACAGTTGGTGCAAATGCGACCTATAACATGTGTACAATTTTTTTGCTCAGATTAATAAGGCGTTTAGACGCTATCACACTTTTAAAAATTTGGCCCCATTGGCCTTAATGATAAAGAATTTTTCTTTGTGTCCCTGTAAAAAAACTATAAGTGCTAGATTCTCCAAAATCTATACAGATTGAGTATCTGTGACCTATAATATGGGTATAAAATTTTTGCTCAATTGAATAAGGCGTTTAGATGCTATCGCACTTTTAAGATTTTGGTCCCATAGGCCATAATGATAAAGAATTTTTCTTTGTGTCCCTGTAAAAAAACTATAAGTGCTAGATTCACCAAAATCTATAGGGTTCGTACTATGGTGACTTACAATATACGTACCAACTTTCAGGTTAATCGAACAAAGCCTTTAGACGCTAGCGTGTTCACAAACATACACACATACACACATACACACATACACACACACATACATACATCATCGTAAAAATAGTGAAAACGGACTCAGGGGACCTCAAAACGTATAGAAACATCAAAATCTCGAATTCGGATTTTTGACATGATTACAATACTTTCCTCACTATAGTGTTCGGAAAGTAAAAATTTCCTAAATCGGACAGTCGGATATTTATTTAAATTTATTTGTCTGGCCAGCAACTTTTCTGGTATATAGTTACCTGTTTTTCTCTCATTTCCCAGATGATATCCCGATCAGTTAGACAGGAAGGACAGATAATACTTTTAATTTTTTTTTTTTTTTCAAGGTAAGAGGTAAATAGCGAAATATTGCTTTATTATTATTATTATTATTATTATTATTATTTTTTTTTTTTGAGAATGTGTCTAATTATATGACCTTAGCAAATGCAGTAAAATCGACTTTTTGAATTAAAAATTTCATTTTTTACAATTTAAATGTTTAATTTTTGAGTTATTTTTGTGTTCATTATGAAACATATGTGTATTTTGAATTTCTTTTCCTGATTTCATTGGAAATTTTCAAAGTTTTTAAATAAAAAGTGATTGATTCGAACCCAGCATAGTGTAGGTGTGGTAGACGCTGCTGAAAGCAATGGGGAACCCAAGCCAAGTGTTTGCCAAATTTCAATGAAATTTTTTGTTCAAAGTTTATATTTTTTTATATTTAGAGAAGAAAAAAAAAAAAAAAAGCCATTTTTCCAATAGAGTGCTTTAGTTTTTGCAATGAAATTAAAAGCGTATATCTAGTGACCAGCTAAGCCCGCTGGTATTTTTAGTATAGCAATGTAATGCATAAAAATCCATTAAATTGTACTTAAAAAAGAATAAATGTTAATTATTTCTGTAAAACTCAGTAATTTTCACAACAAAAATATTTTTATTCTTGTAAATGTATGCAAGATGATGAACATTGGTGCGTTTTAAACTCAAGTTAAAAATAAAATTAGTGTAATTGTTAATGGTTTATAAAATAGACACAAGCCTGAAAAATGCAATAAAAGTGAAGTAAAACTATGGACATTGAGTTAAAGCTTTTTTTCTCTGCATGACAAAAGATACAAATTCTATTTCCCGAAACCTATGAAAGCTAATAGAAAAACAAAAATTCAATAATATCCTTGATTTTTTTTTTCCCCTTCATTTGACTTATTGTTATTGTCTGATAAATGTATTGAAGTCCACATTTTCTTACCTTCAAAGGAAAATAAAAATCAGTCTTGGGTATTTTTCTTCAAATCTTCAAGAAATAATAATAATAGTGAAAAGACAGAATAGAATCCAGTTTTTAAGTATCAAGTTATGTTGTTTAAATTATAACAGATTAATTTTCAGTATTTCTGCTAGTCTAAAGCGGATTACTAGAATCATTAACTGTTCTAAATACTTTTCACATTTTCTAAGTTAAAAATAATTAAATAGTAATATGTCGGAACGCACCATATCATTTTATATGACTGATGAATTTTCTCAATCTTTAGAAAATATCCTTTTATACAGAGAATAAAGTTTCTTGGTGAGTGTGTCACCAATATTTTAAAATTATTATTTCATAATCTGTATTGTATTGTTTAATAAAAACAACAAATATGGTTAGAATGCAAGAAAACTGTTTTTCAAATGTCAAGTTTATACACTAGATCCAGATAACAAGATTTATTAACATCAGAAATTTTTAAATATAACAAAAATCCATAATACTCAATTATATGTATAATCCTTTTTACTTTCTTCTATATGTAATATAGAGAAAGTATTGGATTCGCGAAAATTTTCGACCTCCGTTTTTTGACGGATCTACACGTTTTGGGATGTCCTGAACACGAATTGATAGTTTTTAGAAAATGTCTGTCTGTCTGTCTGTCTGTCTGTCTGTGTGTCTGTATCATTTTTTTTGTGGACGCTGTATCTCACGAACATATGAATGAAATTTAACCAAACTTGGTATTTAGTTGCACCCTGACATGAACTGGTGCCCATTAGATTTGGGGATCAATAGCTCAACAGGTGGCGCTGTAATCGCATTTTATGCAAATTTTTAACATGGCAGCATAGGACAAAATTCCGTATAAATGGGCATAATGAGAGTTATTTTAAACTCGTGATTGTAAAATTAATTTGAATTATTGATGATAGTAGTAGTTAACTAGGGAAAAAAAATTGTGCATTGGGGGGCATCGGTTCCCCCCCCCGGGGGGGTGAAGATGGGTATCATTCGAAAGATCTCGTCAATACCTTTAAAACGAATGGTTGAACCATAAATCTGTGATAATTTAAAACAAAGTTATCGATTTTTTTTTACTTTTAACAAAAAAAAAAAAACTTAGAAAAAAAATCGTATTTTTTTTTTTTTTTTTTTTTTAACGAAATTTTACCAAACTTGGTATTTAGTTGGTCCCCGACATAAACTGTTGCTGATTATATTTGGGGATCAATAGCTCAACAGGTGGCGCTGTGATAGCATTTTATCTAAATTTTTAACATGGCAGCATAGGACAAAAATTCGTATAAATGTGCATAATAAGAGTTATTTTACACTTGTGTTTGTAAAATTAATATGACTTATTGATAATAGTAGTACGTAACTAGGAAAAAAATTTTGTGCAAGTACCCCCGGGGGGGGGGGGTAAATTTTGAAGATGGGTATCATTCGAAAGGTCTCGTCAATACCTTTAAAACGAATGGTTGAACTATAAATCTGTGATAATTTAAAACAAAGTTATCGATTTTTTTTACTTTTAACCAAAAAAAAAAAAAAAAAAACAGAAAAAAACTCTTTTTTTTTTTTTTTGAATATTGTTAGTGATTGAATATGTATTAATTTTCACAAAAAAAAAAAAAAAAAGAAAGGAAAAAAAAATCATTTTTTTTTTTTTTAAATATTGTTACTGATTGAATATGTATAGGAAAATATAGAAGAAAGTCTTGTGGTGGCCACAACATACTAGTTTCTTTAGTAAAAATGTGAATGTCAATTACGAAAAAAAATTTCCCTATTGTGCATCTATAATCATATATACTTGTTGCTACAAAGTAATACGTAATGCAAAATAATTAATAAAATTATATTAAATTTCATTTATGCTTGTAGAAAAAAAAAAAAAAAAAAAAAAAAAAATAATAATGATAAACATGCAGTCCTTAGTAGCTGAAACTAGTAGATTTGAATATTTGAAAGCAGATTCTGAATCTACTTTAAAATGCATTAGGAATATCCCAAAAACAGACTTGGAGAGGGGAGGGGGAACAAATAAATAAGGACTTTATTTCTTTTCTGTGTAAGTATTGTTTGATTGAGATAACTTAGATTAAAAATTAACTATAAAAGGTCAAATTAAAGGAGCATTGTAAAATATGAACAAAAGCGATCTTGTGGACATGATTACTAATATGTGGTTCAACCACAGTAATTTTTCGTGCCAACCTGGCAATGCTATACAAATCATTCGTAAAATAAACTGATAGTCAGAATTGTAAACTAGCAGATCCTAGTTTTTAATTAATACTAGAACGACCGGAGCACGTCATTTTCAATGTAAAGCTAATTAGCTTTGCCGTGAAAATGACTGCTCCGGTCGTTCTGTATAGTGGTAAAATATTTTCCGCAACTACGTGAGCTACTTAATTTTTTAACTTGCAATAGGTAACTAACTCTTCCAGAGTCACAGTATGAGCGAAGAGTTTTCACCCATTGAAAGTAACTTTTATAAGCTTAATAATATATATATATATATATATATATATATATATCCTCCACTTTTATGGTAATTTGATACTTTCGAAAAAAGCATGTTATATTTTTAATTATTTCTTTGCTTTGTTATTCAAAAATATATATTGGCAAAACAACGAACGAAGAAAGTTGCCCATACATATGTTAATTCTCTAGATTTTCCGCTCCATTATGAAAGTAATTTAATTCTTGGCGGATGAATCTTGATTCTACTGATGCCTTCGGTCTATGAGGAATATTTTGAATGCATAACTTGCCGTTTATTCCGCATGGCCTTCACTCGAATAATTGCAGACAATAGAAAGATATTGTTTCTGAAACCAGAAACAGTGTAAATTGAAGGACAATTGAGTTGGAATTATTCTTAATACTCATCGCTTCATGGACAATCGAAGGAATACCTGACTTGATTATTCAATGTCGTTTATCATTGAGTAACTTTGCATTATTCAAAGCTCAGCTGTAATCTAATTTTATAAAGTATAGTTATGTTTGATTACGGACTGTATGTAGGTTTTTCTGTATTGTATTTTCTTTAGCAAAATTTATAATACGTGTAAAATAATTGTTGAAAATTGTAGTTCGAAAATAACCTTGTGAAGATGTTTTCCACCTGCTGCCGAGAGTTCTTCTCTCAAAGCAGGTAGTCAGGAAGTGCTAGATCATCCGTGCGTTCCTGGTCGCGCGCGTCGGCCTAGCCGTTCAAAGTTTTTTGTGATTTTCTCCAAAACTCGCGTAAATACGAGTTAGAATTAATTAGACACTCCCCCCCTCATGGAGGGCATTCCAACCACAATTCTATGAACTGTAGCTATTAATTTTTTACTTTACATTAATAAAAGCTTTAAAAATTACTATTGGAGATTACTTTTGAGAAGTTTTTTTTTAAACAGTTTAACGTTAGTCACAATTAAACTTATATTTATGAATGCGAAATGCGTAATAGTAAACACAATTAATTTAAATTAATAATATATATTTGCACTATGAAAAATGGAAGAATTGATGGGCAAAGGGGAGGATTAATGAAATAGTTTATCAAGTTTGTTGTTATAAAAAGCAATAGGGAATATATAATTTATTTGATATTTGGTATAGGATTGGTTAAACAATTACTGTAACATGTTTTGCCAAAGCAAGCTTAAATATATAGTATTAAGACACATGTAGGGAATCCCATCAAATAGTAGAAAAACCAAAAGAAACTATTTGCAAACCCACAATCTGTAAGTGCAGTTTCGTTGAATATGCTGCAAGACAAAATATGATATTTTGTTTGTAAAAGTTCCGCGGTATTTTGCAAATATTAAGAGTTTTTATTGTTTAAAATTTTCCTAAAAATCTAATCCTTAAAAATAACTACAAATACCCCCTCCCCTTTAAAAAAAAAAAAATATTTTTCTCTTGTATATTTTTTAAACTTGCTAACATAATAATGCAAGTTCATTTAACAACATATTGATATTCCAAATTCTCATATTAATGAAACAAGTATGGAAAATCATGCGGTTTGCATAGGTTATTAACACTTTATCCAACGGTATGTACTCTTAACTTTCAAAATACTTTGTCTATTAGATTACACAGCTGGCAGACAGGTAGACTAATTGAATTCATAATCACGCTTAAAGGTTGTTGAAAAATGTTTAAAACGCTTAATAAATCGAAAATATAATTCTAGCAATATCTGGTTATACTCCTTAATGTATGTAAATATTTTTGAGTGGCCCTGCAAACCTTAATGCAATAAATTTTTTACGTGAGAAAACGATAATCATATTGTATTCAAGCAACTTTTTGTTGTTGTTGTGTGTGTGTGCATGCATATGAATAATAAATGTCAATTTCATTAAGATCTGTGCAAAATATAAGGGTTAAAATGTGGTTTAAAAAATAAATCTCATAGAACGCAATGCTTCGAAATTCTTTTTGGTGTCCCAGTACTTTAAGCACATCACACAGTCTGACGGAGAGAAAGACAGACAGATGGGCTAATTCAAATCATAATAAATATTATATAAAAGGTAACAAACCACTTTAAAACACGTAGATAAAATATTTTTATTAAAAACTACACAAAGCTTTTCGCGATTATAACAATAGCATCATCAGGTGTAATTGCGTTTACATAGAACCAGTAATATATAAATAAAGAAGTTCAAACGGTTTAAAGTTACGGTTACAATAAAAAATTTTTCATTTCAATATCATTTACAGTATTTTTTTTTCCCTCTATGAGCACAACGCGTGCCATATTTTATGAAGTGATGCAGCATCCTTGGAGTTAATAACTTTATTGTACTTGATAATATTTACTGCTTCTGCCATTAGCAGGTCTTGAAAGTCGCGAGGGTCTGAAATAACTTCGGACTGGGTCCACAGAGGAATAGCTTCAGGGTGCTCGTAAAAAAAAAAAAAAAAAAAAATACTGAAAATGATATTGAAATAAAAAAATTTTTTATTGTAACCGTAACTTTAAAAAATTTGTATTGTAACCGTAACTTAAAAAAAAAATTTATTGTAACCGTAACTTTAAACCGTTTGAACTTCTTTGTTTATATATTGCTGGTTCTGTGTAACGCAATTACACCTGATGATGCTATTGTTATAATGGCGAAAAGCTTTGTGTAGTTTTTAATAAAAATATTTTATCTATACGTGTTTTAAAGTGGTTTGTTACCTTTTATATATTATATATACACGTGAAATGTTTTCTAATTTTAAACTTTGAATAGTTTTTAATCTTAATCATAGTAAATATTGTCAGAAAGAGTTTAAAATGCTTAAAAAATCGAAAATGCAATTCCAAGCAATTTAAGTTTACGGCCTTCAATATGTCTCTATGGCCTTGTATAATTATGCTAATCATTTTATATTCTAAAGAAAACATTTTTTTGTGCATATGAATAATTAATGTCTTTTTCATTAGGATTTGTGCAAAATAAAGGTATCGTAATGCGGTTTTTAGCGATACCTCTCATAGCACACAATGATTTGGAATACTTTCTGGAGTTCCTGTACACAAATCAGTGGTGGTATTTATTTCATTTTTAAAAGAGAACATCCCACAGGGAACTTGAATAACGTGTATCAGTTTCAAGAAATTCCGTGAATATTTACGGAAGTTTGAGCACCGAAGGACAGCCAGACAAACCGAAGTCATAAACACTGTTTAACTCAGTTGGAGTTTGAAAGTGACAAAGAGCCTTCAGGATGTTTTCGTTAAATTACTTATCCTGTGCGAGGAAAAAAAAAAATAAAAAAAAATAAAAAACGTTAATTTTTTATCATTAGTCCGTAATATAGTGACGTAAAATTAAATTTTATTTTGAAAATGCTTCTGATTTTTTAGGTTTCGTTGGAAATCCCTATCTGTTATCCGAAAGTGAGTGTGTGTTCTGATCAATAATCATGAATCAGTACTTTAGAGATGACTCAAAGTTTCCTTGCTTGATGTTCTCTTACCGTGTCTCATTATTCCATCCCTCGAATCTTGTAAATGAAATTTGTTACGTGAGAACACGACAAGGTGGTGTTTTGTAAATCAGTTTGTTTTCATCTGTACTATTTTAAAAGCATTCTAAATTTGAATCTCCATTAAAAGAAAAAGTGATATAATTGTTCACATTTATTCCCCCCCCCCCCCCCCCTTTTTTTTAACCAATAATATTTATTATTGCTTACAATCACCGAAGTGGCGGGTGGGTGAGGGTGGGGTTACATTTTGTAATTTGAGGGATTTTTTTTTTTTTTTTTTTTTTTTTTTTTTTTCTCCCTTATAGAACACCTTTATTAGGTTTTGTATTTATAAATATTTTAATAATTAAATTAAATTTATTAATTTCTTTTTTCTTTTTTTAAGCAATAAAATTGTGTTATATCTGTCATAAGTTTGTACAATCGTTACTGAACTGGGACAAGTTCAAAACAAACAGATTACAATTTTAACTTTATCCCTATATCCTTGGTTTTACGTGGATCCTAGGCACTCTTTAACTCCTGTCTCCCAAAATAAATAAATATATCGTACTGTGAAATGTCTCAATTAGTGACATGTATCTCAAGACACGTACTGTGGGGTAAAAATGTACTTCATCGCGCAAATATCAAGGATTGTATATATTATAGTATTTTTTATTTCAAATATAAATGTCACATTTCTGTGATACAGTGACGCATATGTCTAATCTCCCGAATTTTTGGAAGAGTTTGGATTGTTACTTTAAAACTTTAACATATTTAATTGCAGAAAATTAATTTTAATAATTTAATACTTAAATTTCCATTTAAAATATTGGTTAAAAAAAAAAAAAACCGTATTTATAAAATGTAAGTTCAATAACAGAATTAAAGAAATGGTTTGTATATGTTTCAGACAATTCGATTCCGGCAAGAAAAGTGTCGCAAGTCAAAAAATAGCAATTTTGAGGTCATGCCATTGGAAAATATGTATAAAGTGCTTCAACGTACACGAAAAGTGTTACGTGTCTATCTCGCAGTTCTGTCAGTTTTATCGTACTTAGTTATTATTGTCAGTTATATTTGTTGTGTTCATGTTTTGTTGTATTCCTTAAGTTGATTATTTAAAAAAAAGAGAGAAAGAAAGAAACGATGATTTTTTTTTTTTTTTTTAAGTGATTTGTGTGCTAAGTGTGCTGAGTGTTACAGCTTTCAAGCATCAAGATCGTGTTTATATATTTTGAATCAAAATGGTTGTTGCTCGATTTTGCATTTTATGGTATTAGTGTACAAAGTTCTTCATCATTCAAAAGCGGTTTCTCCATGGTTTTTACCGTTGTATGCGGTTTTAAATGGACTTAAGTAATTTTGAAGACATTTTTCTATTTAGTATAAATACAAAAATAAAATTAAGCAAAATGTTTAGTGTTGTAATTACTTTTTTATGCCTTTTTATATATTATGTACAGCAAATTTTACAACAAAATCTCTCTCCCCCCCACAAAAAAAAAAAAAAAAAAAAAGTGAGAGAGAGAGAGAGGAAAAAATTGAATAAAATATATTATTATTTCTTAAAGTGCAATTCAACCTAAAAAAAAAAAAAAAATCTGAAAAATTGTAGAAAATCTGTTTTTTTTAATGCAAGAATTTTATCGATTCCAAAGCATGTGCGATCTTTTGTTCCACTGGTCTAAAGGGAAAAAATATGCCTTCAAGTCATATATTTGCTATTGATTTGAAATGATCCAATGTCAGCATAATTTATGGTGCTCTCGAATTTCGTCCTCTTTGTTCTAGATAATCTGAAAAGGGATTTGACTTTTGGGTATTCAGTCAGAAGGTCAAAAAGATATTTCGGAGGAAATTAATTCCGCAGATATTCACTTTTATTTCGGCGTTAAGAGGTTAAGGACAATTACATTAGGACTCTGTAAGTAGTTATCGTTGATTAATCAGAATGCAGATGGATTTGTGGCAAGAGAAATTTCTCAACCAATTTTTCGAAATTGCTAATAATTTTACTGGTGTCAGTTTATTTTATTTTTCACTCTTGTGATTACGTGCTTTTTATTTTCTCTCGTGTATTTTCCCATGCAATTTTCAGGTGCTGTGGTCATACTTAAAAGCTGCTATAATTTAAGTTTGAAGTATTGTCCAGTGTCTGCATTATTAATAATGCTTTCGAATTGGTATTCTTTATACTGTATAGATACCCTCAAAAAGGATTTGTCTTTTGGACAATCAATGAAAAAGGTCAGATGATATTTCTGCGGAAATTAATTCTACAGATTTTATTTATTTAATTTTTAAAGGCAAATCTATTTGATCTATCCCGATCTCCCGGAAAATTACCGTTGACTGTTAATAAGTGCCCCCCCCCCCCCCCTCGCGGGAAAAAAAAAAAAAAATAAATAAATAAACAGTAATCTGTTTTTCTAGGAAACTTTTCGGAATATTTTAATAAAAATTTAGAGTTAAAGAATTTTAGATGGACAATTCTACCCGTATTATCTTCTTTTTCAGGTAAATTAGCGAAAGATTTTTGTGATCAAGGATTTTTGTGAAAATCACGGACGAGGAAACTTTTGAAATTTAAATCGATATAACGCATTATGCTATTTAGGAAAATAAGTCTTTATTAGTAATTCGTTCTTCAACCGAGGGGGGAGGAAAAACAAACACTATTTACTTTTCAAATGATTCCAAGTAAAATTCAGTTATCCAGGTAAAAATGTATTGGAAGCCTCAATTTCTTTTTAAATATTGCAAAAAATTTTCCGATTAAGTCGGAATTAGAAAAATAAGTTTGTAGTATTTCAGTAAAGCGACCGATACGGAAAAGTGATCATCATTTAATATTGTGGATTAACGGCTTGCACCACAAGTACGAATACGCAAATAAATCTAGCAAATTTCGAAGAAAACGACAGAAAAACTCCGAACCGCATGTACGTGGGATAGAATCTGAACTGGCACGTCCCGTCTACCAGCTTCGAGAGCGGAAACTTTCGACCATTATTTTTAAACAAAAAAAATTAATACTCTTGAAATTGATTGAATTTTACATATTTCAAGTAAAATTTCAGACGCTGGCTTTTCAAATTTGAACAGTCTAAAATGTTTAAAATGTCTTATTATTTATTTTATATATATATATATATATGTATGTATATGTATATAATCGATCGGGGTGTGAAACGATATTAATTGCTATGATTAGCAATATCGTTGTACGAAATCGTTGCGGCTCTTTAAGCTTTATGAAGCATGCACCCCTTGATAAGTATGTTTCTACGTTTAAGCATTTACATCCAAATATTTCTGTGATTTATTATTTATTAATCGTTTTCACTCTCATAAGCTTAATGGTCATTTTTATTATCATTCTGGTAGGCGTAAGTATTTTAAGTTACTATCCTAACTCATTGGTTCTTAATCTACATTGCAACTTTTTGTGTAATTCTTTCCTCTGTGTTAAATTCAGTTCTATATTTTAGTGTGCTGTTATTGTCTTAGTTCTATTAATAGCTGAATTTTATGATTTAATCTTATTACGATATCTATTATTTATATATATATATATATATATATTCGATTTAGGCTTTTCTTGCAATATACAGAACTTATTTTTAAAAAAAGGGTAAGAAGGAAAAACAAATTATTGAAACAGCTCTACGATTTTTTTTTCTTTTATTAAGTTGTATGTTTTTACATTTCCTCTCTTCTTCTTTTTTTTTTTTTTTTTCTTTCCCTACTACCTGGAAATAACTTTGTTATCCAGTTCTGCTATGATATGAACTCTAATATATATTTCTTGCGGCTTCAACGCCTACTTTGAACCTCAAAATCGTCAGTGGGCGGTATAAGCCCACATCAAGTGTTGTTCTCTTTTAAAACTTTAACAGACACTGCGAGTGGCTTAGCCCAAGGAATTTCAAAAGCTTGCTGTATTTTGTTGGGCGATGTAATATATATGGCTTATAAAAGTGAAAAATAATTAAGTGTGTGATTTTGAAATCGAGGGCATATGTCAAATGCTTTGATTTTTCCATTTGTAGAGTTAATGCATGTGCATTAATTATTTTATGCAATTAAATTTGCAGTGTTTCTCTTTGATGTTTGACACAAGGATTCTTTGTGAAATTATTCAAAATGTTAATTAAAGTAGGAAGTAGAAAACTATGTGAATAATAATTTTACAACTTCTACCAAATTTTACGCATTTTTAGAAGGCAAGTCCGAATTAATTTTCACGGGAGCGAAAAGTGACCAAGCCAAGGATCGGACCTGGGTCTATGGCATATGCACAGTTGTCAGGTAAAGAGTTCGACACTCGATTCAGACATGTATGTTCGCAATGGTTTAAAATCCATTTGAGTCAATAGGTCCTGATGTGTAAAAAATTACCGTATAATACCAAACTATTCAGTAGCATGAATGCCTCAACGTTCTAGTAACTGACATCTACTTGGCACTTATTGCTGATTGAAAATATTCATCTGTTCTGCGAATAACGATGCAATCTTACGGATGAATTAATATTGTTACGAAAATGACAACTTATTGCTTGTGTAAAGATAGCTCGTAAAGAAACAAGCAGGTTTTAGTTTACGAATGCATTCTATTAAACGAATATTCTCGAAACAGTTCAATAAAACTGCCACGTGTGCCATAAGAATCAAGTAAACAATGCTAAATTTACTGCAGAGTAAGAATATATCGCTGATTCAAGAAAAAGTGATCAGATGTTTGTAATACATTCTCTCGCAGACAACCGCTCAGCGGTAAGTCTTCTGATCATACAGTCTCAGCGTCAGTAGAGCTTTTAGATTTTAGCAACCTGAAACTATCATTTTTCGCCAAGTTTGTTGTCAGGGCCGACCTTTACGATATTCAATGAAGCACGATTATTTCGCTTGCGCCTGTAAAGCTACATTTCTTGCAACATTAATTAAAATGCAAGAAAAGCGTTTTAATTCTTTGCAGCAATATTTATTTTATTATTCCAATATTGCGAGATGACAATATGTCTCGTCATTTTACGCCCTAGTAATAACTCGGTCTTCCCATTTAAAAAATGTCTTAAGTTCGATTTGCAGTTATACTGTAGCTATCTAGTTCACATAATGTGCAATTATATTGCATTTTTATATGTTCCTTTCTTTAGCTTGCATTGAGGGGGACAAACATTACTACAAAGAATACATATCTTTTTCCTTTTACCGTTAGCAATCCAAACACGATTTAAACTTAACACTGTATTATATAGAAAAAAGAAGAAATCTGAAAATATTGGTAGAATTTCTCTTCAACATTTGGTCGAAATTGTAATATTCTAATTGTCATTATTAATTTTTTTTTTTTTTTTTTTAAGATTTAGCATCTTTTTACTAATTATCTTCGGATTTATTAAAATTAACTTATACTTTGCTTACTTTCGGGAATAATTCGTGTTTAGAGACGTATCCAAATAAAACAATGTGAACTGAAGTTAAGTGGGAGTAAAAGCAATAATTATGGTGCTTCATTTAAAGAATATGTTTAATGAAAAGACAGGGGGAGGTACTAAGAATGTATTTGAATACCTCAAACGAAGGTTAAACACCATTTTTTTTTTTTTTTTTTTTTTCGCAGCCTTCTGTTTTGGACTTGATTAGCCTTCAAGTAAAATGCAACCACACTTGTGAACGTCAAAACTTCGCCATCCTAATCTGCTCTTGAACTTCCTCCGACTGCGTGCGTACATCACCCGCACCTGTCTTTGAGTGGTGACACAGACACATCCGGTGTTTGTGGATGAGGGTGAGGATTCTTGGGGGTGAAGATACCTACCTCTTCCTACATAATGTGAGAATGTGCGTTTGAAAAGCTGTATTAAATTTCTTGATCTTTTTTTTTTTTTTTCCCGAAATTTTTAAGGAATTCATCCCGTAGTTCGGAAGTTTCTCAGATTATAAACATTTATTTAGAACTTATATAATGAATATTTGATTATTATGAAGAAAGAAAATTTGAGATAACAGATAAATTTCTATTATATGTTAACAAAGATTTTCAAAGTCAAATATAATGTACACTTTGCTTTAGTTGGTATATTTGCGTAAAATTCAAGCACATGTGCGATGAAGGGTTGTAGGGATTAAGGCCGATTAATTGCGCTTGGGTCCTAGGCCTGAGGGGGAGTGCCCTCCATGGGGGGGGGGGCTTTCTACGTGGTCTTAACCCGTATTTACGCAAGTTTCGGAGAAAACCGCGGAGCTCCGAACAGCTAGGCCAACGAGCGCGACCTGGGATCGAACCGGCACCTCACGTATGCGCAAAGAAAAGTCATGAAAGGGTGCGGGGCTATCCAAATTACGGGTTTATAATTAGTAGCTGATATATACAAAAGATTTTACGTTCTATTTTATTTGTTGTCTTGAAATGAGGATGCTTGACGTTAATGGGTTAACTGTGAGAAACTTCAACTTCATTTACTCTAAGAAACATACTACAATCAATTACTATTTACTAATTTTTATATCTCTGGCTGCAATGAAATATTTAAGATAATATCTCCGATTTATTATTTTTATTAATGTTCTCACATACTGATAAAAATAAATTTTAATATGTTTTTTCTTTTTCTTTGCAGGTAAGTGAACTGCTTATGTTTTTGAAATAACAAGATGAAATTTGGAAATATATATAATATATGCAAGTGAATATAATGCGTGTAATTTGTCAATTGGTGTTGGAGCGAAATTGGATATTAGTCAGTCGGTAATATTTTAAAGATTATTTTATTATTTTGTGACTTGTACTTATTCTTAATTTGAAAACATGAACTATTTTATACTATATAGGGTGATTAAAAATAACTTGGTCAAAATGAAAAGAGAAGGCATACAAAACGAATAAAAAAATCACAAAAATGGGGTCGTAAACGCTATCTGAAGTCGCTAAAGGACTTTTAAAATAATAGGTATACATTTATGACCGATATTGCTTCAGGTGAAGTTCAAAGTTTTTGCCAGACGCATTACATCGACGCTGCATGGAATGGCGCCGGTGTTTTTGAGAAAATTCGCCATTCCATGCAAGGTCGATGTAAAAGCTTGTATTCAAGCATTTGGCGAGAACTTTGAGTTTCGCCGGTAGTAGTATCATCGGTCATAAATGCGTAATATGTATAATAATAAAGCATAAAAAAATAATTGATTTTTGTTTATTGTCCTTGTATTACATATTATTTTAAACGCTTTCTGGCGGTCCTAGATAGCATTTCTATACGCTTTTTGATTATTTTTGAATAAAAAATATCTTAACAATCAAATTTTTTAAATCATTCACTTACGAAAAATGTCTTAAATGATTTTTTGAGTATCTTGAGCGCAATCCACAAAATTACAGTTTCGAGAACTTGTTTTAAAACAGAACATTCTTTTAAATTTTAAATGGTGGCATCCGAAATTCATTTATGCACACACATTTACAGTTTTATTTAAATGTTACAAATTAATTAAATTTTAATGCGATCCAATTAAAAAAAAAAAGTCTCAATTATTTTAAACTTTATCGTCAAAGGCTTTTATTATCATATAACATTTACACTGTAAAAAACAAACCCATAAAAGTACGGTGGGGAAAAAAAAAAAAATATATATATATATATATACACAGCTCAAAACTGCACTTTTAACGAAAAACCTGTTTGATTTACAGGATTTCTCGGTAAAATATATATGTCAGTGATACAAATTTACGTTTTTAAACTGTACTTTTGACTTACAGTTCTTTCCCGTTGAAATTTACAGGATTTTCCAGGAAAATATGCAATTATTATTATTATTATTATTATTATTATTTTCTATGTATTATTTACGTTTAAAGTCACGAATGTCTGATTACGTTCTTAAAAATCCCTTGCATAAATGAGTTTTTTTTTTTTTTTTATGAAGTAAAGAAATTCTGAAATATTTTTCATCACATTTCTCATGCACTACCGAGTATAATGGCTACATGTCTTCTGGGGATGATACTGAAAATTAATGAGCCTTTTTTTACTGTCTGAATAAATATTGTTTGGAAATGAGATCCACTGCATCTGTGACCAGCATAAGAATCACCCATTGTTCTATTTAGTTCATCCCAAACCATAAACATAATAAAGACATTATAAGAGAGTACCTGTAAAAGCACCATTCAGTTTCGAGAAAATTTATTAGTTTGAATAAGTCAAAAATTTCAATTGTTTAAATCAGGGTTGGGGTTTAGGACGTCTGAAACTGGTTTTGGACAGGACAGGTGGTTTTTACTGTCCAAAAGTGTCTTAAACTGTCTTAAACTGTCTAAAACTGTCCGAAAGTGTCCAAAACCTAAAATTATAAGAAATTCTATTCCCTACATTCTCAGTAGTAATTATAATTAGTAATTAAAAGTATTTTATACTGAAAATTTAGACCTTTTTAAGTTAAAAGAAATTTACAATTTATAAATAGCTATAAAAAATTTAATTTTAATGATTCGAAAAATTTTCTTACAATAAAAAATGTATGATATTATATTCAAAATGAATAATTTGTCTTTTATTTTTAATTGCAAAATACTTTTACGTATCCAATATTTTACAGAAATTAATTTTTAAAGTTCTTTCATAAATTACATACATTAAATATACCAAAAATAAAATATAAAAGTTATAATCAGACAATAAAGTATATGCATTTTCAAAAACAGCAGAAATGCCCCCCCCCCCCCAAAAAAAAAAAAAAAAAACTATCTTTAAAGTGTGTATTATTTAATATTTTTACATATATATTTTCTCATTTATTCAAAAATAAAATAAAATATGTTTGTGTAGCTGCACATTTTTAATATTTATTTCAAGATAAAATTTATTGTAAATCTTATTATATATATATATATATATATATATAATAATAATTATATATTGATTTGTTCTTTTGATATATTTATTCGTGTTGCTGTGTATGTGTGTGTATATACTGTGAACTGTGTATGTGTGTGTAAATATTATAAATATCAATATTTTAGGTACAATTATCCACATTTTTCCATTAAAGTTTCAGTAATAAATTTTTACTTTTGAATATTATAATTATTAATATATGTATTTTTCACTAAACATTATGGAATATACTGAAAAATGTTACAAAACAACAAAAATTATAATAACTTTGTAAATTTTTCAAATATTTGCATAATTTTAATAAAATATAATTCTACTAAAAAATGTAGTTTTGGACAGTTTAAGACACCAAGGTTTTGGACAGTACGGTAAAAACCATGGTTTATACCGTGGTTTTTACCATAGTGTCCGAAACCTTGCCAACCCTGGTTTAAATGTTAATTTACATTGAGAAAAAACTTCTCACTTTTATTTAATACGTTGAATTTCCAAAATTTGTTTCAGCAGATTGATATGAATTTATCTTGAAAATCAATTCATTTTCTTGAGAAACATTTTGAAATAAATCCAGTTTTTTGTTATTTGAATTTAATTAAATACAATAGTTTTCTATAGAACCTGTAATTTTCAATTAGAAGAACGCTAGCTCGCAAATTTTGAAAGATAATACAGGGCTGGCCTTGAATTTAATTAAATATTATTTTTCTTTAAAAATCTCTAATTTTAACCGAAATGAGCGATTTTTGAACTGTTATTATTTTTAGTTAAGGTTTCAAGCATTAAAATACAATATCTATTTACAATATTTAAGGAGAAGTTGGGGGGAAACTTATACACCTATGCATGTCTCAATATGCGAATTACCTATATCTGTAACATGCGTAACTTTGGAAGATGTAAACCCATTTTGATAATTTTGACTTTTGGAAAAAGTATCTTAAAAAAAATAATAATAATAAATTAAATTAAAATTACGAATATTTAGACTTTAAAGTTACAAAAACAGAATGCCTCTTCTGTTTTCTAATAAATAAATGAATAAATAAATAGTGTCCTTGTGTGTCTGTTAAAGTGGTATACATTCTGCACCAAAAAATCTGCAATGTACGTCTCATGTCCAGCGTTTCTTTTGCTATTGGGTTGTCGTTCATGATCATTTTTGCATTGTTCCCAACTTTTAGTAATCCACTTGTGTCCAGGATGTGCAATGAGGTGTTCTGTAAAATCAAGAGGAATTATTGGCGCATGCAAGGAAGAAACGGGGCACATGGATTTGGGAAAATTAGCGGTCTTGTGTTATGGAGGGGGGTTGTTCGACCGCATATCCTCAACGATTACGAATTTCCTGTTAATGACAGTTCATCTGCAATTTTGACCTTACCCCATATTGCTCGCGTCGCCCTATTTCATCAGCCTTCGCAAATACCAAGATTTATTTTAATAATTACTAATCGCAATCAGCCAAAATGATGATTTATTGAGAAAACACTTTGGATTTGATTTTGATGTCCATTGTTGTACACATTTTCTTTCTTTTGATCCATTTTGTACATTCATAAATTTTGTAAAAAAAAAAAAAAAAAAAAAAAAAAAAACTTACTAATTCTTTCTATATGTACAGAGCCTAATTAAACTGGGGGCTCACTACCATAACTAATTTTTAAAAATAATTTTTGATTTATTTAAGGCAAAAGTTGTATGCTTTGTTTAGGAAAAGATTATCATTTGTTTCAGAACCTACTTTATGCAAAGCCAAATAGACACCACTATTTGATAAAAAATATCTATCTCTCTGGCGATGAATTTCTGTGAAATTAATTAAAAACAAAAGTAGTTGGTAAAAAAGGTAGTGACAATGTGTTTTCGGATTTAAACAGGCTCTGTATATAAAATTAGTCACATGATGCTATTATTTAAGCCAGTAAGAAGTCACATTTAATTATGTATTAGATATCTTTAAATTGAAATTTTGTATAGATGTGCGTTGTGCTATGAAATATGTTTTAGTTGCTATTAATTTAGTTTATTCATAGATTCTACACCCAGAGTAAAGCTTTTATCGAACCAACAAAAATCAAGTGTACAAATATATATATATATATATATATATATATATATATATATATATATATATATATATATATATTTAAATGCGTTCCAATAGAAATTTTGCTGAGATTAACTAAGAAAAAAAAAACTGCAAATCTAACAAAAATATTTTGCTCTGCTTACAAAAATTTACTTTTACTTACAAATATACAAAAATCATTGTAAAGCTTACCAAAACTGATTTTTTTATTTTTTTATATATTTTTTAAATTACTTAAAATGAAAATATGACTTAAGACAACGTAATAACCTTAACAGAACACATTTTGTTATTTTAATTTAAAATTTTCTCAGGGTGTAGATATATAGGTATTTGAATTTTTTTTCTATTTTGCCCATTTATTAAAGTTTACGTTTCATCTTAAATGTTTTTTTTTTTTTTTTTTTTTTTTTTTTTTTTTGAGAAATTAGAGATATTAAATATATCGTATTTTATCATAATAGTTTACAAATTCGTTTTAAGTGATCATGGACATCTTCCAAAGTGGGAAAGAAAAGCTGCAAAAAATAAAATAAATAAAATAAAGCTTTTTTCATATAAAGCATATTATTCATGTTTAAAAAAATACAAAGCTTTATTTTTTAAAGCTCATTATTGATATCATTATTACCGGTGTACCATTTATACGCTCTTGCTTAGCATTGCCACTTCTTTCTAAGAAACAATGACGGTATATTCTTTTCAACAAAAGCATTGGAATACAAAATTCAGTTAGCAACTAATAAAAGTTAATTTTCCGACTAAGAAGTAAATTTTGAAGAGGGAAAAAATAAATAAATGCGTTGAGTGTCCTCTCTAAAATAAAATAAAAAGATTAGTTAAAATTCTGTCCTAAATAAAATTTGTTTTAGAACAAGAGGCCTATTTTTTTAGTTGATACTCCATATAAAGACACGTAGGTACACATTCATGTAAATTCCCGTTCACACAATTTCATTTGAGAATTTTGCATTTATTGTCTCTTGGGTTACTTCATAAGTGGAGGTCCATAATTACGAGTAACAATGCGTCGGTAAAATCCAGCCAGTCTTCTGAATTAAGATCTACATTAAAATTCCTCACTAATGTTTTACGTTCTTCGTAAAACAAATTTAATATTTATTATTTTTATCCAGGGTTGGCTTTTTGACGTCAAAAAGTGGTTTTTGACATGACAAAGGTTTAAACATGGTTTAAACCGTCAAAAACCTGTCATAAACCTCTATACCGTCAAAAAGCTGTATTGTGAAAATTTAACATCTATAAATGAGCTAAAATCTGGTTAGAAATAGGATTTAGTAATATTTGCCATATACAAGTGAATATCTAAATATTTTGCTGTTTATAAATTAAGAAATCTGAAAACAATTTGTAGATAATTTATAAAAAATTAGGTAAATATACTGGTTTATAATCTAAGAAATATATACAAAGTATGCATACAGTTATATTTTGTATGTTTATGTTTATTTATATTAATATTTATGAAATTCTAAAATTCCGAAGTTACTTATGAATTTTCACATAAGACATGAAAACACAGGAATACTGGATTTTTTTTTTTTTTTTTTTTCTTCTTTAAGTAAAACATAAAATATGTGGGCAGTAAATTAATATGAATTTGAAAATAATTATATTTATAATCTACATTTATTATACTTATCATTTATTAATGAATTTTTATCTGTGTATTATTATTATTGATTGTATAAATATTTGTACCTGTTTATAGCTTGGACTATTGGTGTTCGGTGTTTTGGGAGTAAGGCTGATTGACTACTCTAGTATCTTAGGCCTAAGGGGTATTGCCCTCCGTGTGGGTTTGTCTACAGGGTCCTAGTCCGTATTTATACAAGTTTCGGAGAAAAACATGAAAAACTCTGAATAGCTAGGCCAATGAGTGCGCCCTGGGATCAAACCCTACACCTCACGTTTACCAGCTTTGAGCGTAGTACCCCTTGGCTGCTGGTGGGCCCTACAGCTTAGACTAATAGTTTTTTTAAAAATCTGTACGGGTAAATATTACATTTATTACAATTTATACATGTCCAGAAAGCATTCATATTTCTCATGTTTCACGGTAATTATATGAATTTCGGATACAATTCAAGCTTTTTTAACATTCAGAATTATCACTTTTTCTTAAAAACTTGCAATATCAGCAGTCAAAAAAAAAAAAAAAAAAAAAAAAAAAAAATCTATAAAATATTTAAATACAAAATATTAGGCTATGCATTTTTATTTTACTGGTTAAATACATAATACTAAAAGCACAATACTAAAAAAATTGAAATGTTGTATTGCAAATAAAATGATTTATCAATGATTTATAAATCATAAATTTTTAGAAGCCTAAAGTTTTGTTTTTATATTAAACAAAATGTTATAATCAGGGTTGGCAAGTTTCTTCCAAGGTGGAAAAAACCGCGGAAAAAACCATGGAAAAAACCGGCCGGAAGAAATAGGTTTCTTCCAAGTGGAAGAAATGGAAGAAACTGCTTTTCTTAAAAATGTATCCAATAAATTGCAGATTTGTAAGATACAATGGATACATTTATATTATAAACAACTTTAAGTAACTTTAATTATATCTATTAAAATTTAATTACATATTTAATTAATAATTATGGGATTTTTACCGAAGTGATCTTCTGTATCTGATGATCACATTCCAAAATACCCAAAATCCAGTAAAAAAATAAATTTCAATTTAAACAGTGTAATATTTTATAATTTAGACAATTTTACTCTTTAACTGGTAATCAAATAGTTTGGATCACTTGCTTATACTTTCTGATAAAACAACTCTTAACAAAGATCCAATTAATTAAAAGAACCACTATTAAATAATTACTGTATTACAAAATGTCATCAAAAACTTTATTTTCCTTATAGTCATATGCAGTACGGTCAACTCCCTCTAATCTGCAGATTTATAATCTCGGAAATAATATTAAATCATTCTAATCCGTAATTGATTTTTTAATATGAAAGAAGTTCACATGCCATATTTAAAAAAAAAAAAAAAAAAATCACATTTCTCCATTTTTTTTTCTTTTTTTTAAATCAAATTTTTGGCTTAATCCTTGCAACACAATTGGCAGGGATAGGGGAGTAATATTCTTTTATTTATTATCCTGCAATTCATACAGACTAGTGCTCATAACAAACCACTATTACATAATGTTTTAACAGAATTAATCAGTGATGAATACTATTTCCAAACTTTCAAAAATACTTTGTTTCGTATTTTTAAAATGTGTTTGTTACATTTTATACGTACATATTATTTGAATATGCTTAAGTTATTTACCATCATATATGAATGTGATAGATTAGTTTTATTAATATTGAAGAAATGTTTTATTCTAAAATTTATTAGAAATTGTCTTTCCATTTTGATGTCTATTTAAGATTTAATAATAACTGACTTTGTATCTGCAAATTCTTATAATCCGCACAACATCTGGACAAAACTTTTGAGAGTTAGGGGGAGTTGACTGTAAAACAAATGAAACGTTTTTTAGACTCAATACTGCACTTTATTTTTCAACTTAAAATAGATAAATACAAACTATAGTTTTTTTTTTTTTTTTTTTTTTTTTTAATTTCTAGAGAACTTGCAGGAGAATTTAAAAGTAGAGGTATCTTACGTATTGATACAGTTCATTGGGTACCAGCTTCGAGTTTATACAAAAAATTGTATCCTTAAAAAAAAAAAAAAAGTACAATTATTATCACTTGTACTGTTTGAATGTAATAATAATATGAGATAGTATCTATGCAAAAAGTTCTAAAAATATTAGTATTGAAAAGGGAAAACCCATCACTTGTATATATTTAATATTTGTTATCAAATAACTTATTTTTCTAAAAATGTTTTTAATATTAATTAGATTATAGTTTAGATTTAACATTATATTTATGTGTTGAGTTTATATAGTTCATAAATTTTAATTTTGAACATATGTTTTGTCCTTTAGTTGGTTTCTTCCATTTCTTCCAGTTTCTTCCATTTCTTCCAGTTTCTTCCGGTTTTTTCCAGTTTCTTCCACTGTCCTGGAAGAAACTGGTTTCTTCCGGAAGAAACCCAACCCTCTCTCTAAAATTTCTGGAGTGAGAATCTCTCTCCTTAAAAAAGTGACTCCTATTTTGACACCAATAAAGGTGAGAAAACACTATTATCACTCTTGAAAATGTGACATTTCTCACTTTTTGTGAAAGGGTGACGTATAGTCACTTTGCCACAAAGAGTGAGGTCACAATGTATTGCAAGATCAAACTTTTGTGGAGTGAGAAATAGCTGCCGCCATCTGTTAATCATAATTCGAATGAAAAATGGACAATTTCTGAACGATCTGATGCATGCATTTGTTTAACAGAACTTATTCCTAGACTTATTCCTAATAACTAAATTTCTGATGAATAAAAAAAAAAAAAAAGGAAAATAAGTATGTTAAAAGATAATTCGGTAAATATTTTTTTCTTTGCGATTGACAAAATCGAAGTAATATTATTAGTGAAGAATCGAAAATCTCAAGAGACATATCGAAACTGTTATCCGCGTTTGTAATGATCGATAGATGGCTCTTTCTCAATTGCAGTTGTTAGTAAATATAATAGCCACGTGTATATATTATTGTGTTCTTTCTTGTTGTTCTATCATTGTTTCAGCGTGAAAGCTCTCAGTGATATGATAATTTCATCTTAGCCCATCAGAGGGCGAGCATTCCATTACAATCGCGGATTGGAAAGTAAAAAATTTTATTCAGAAATATATAAAGTATAAGAGAAAATATCAGTGCAAATATTTAATGCACAACGCCTTAAAATCTATAATTACTCATATTTTTATTATATTCATTGACAGCTAACATATGTGAAATATTAAAAGAAATGGGTAGAATTCTTTACTAATATTTAAAATCAACAGCGAGTTTTATACTACTGAACGGAAGAGCTTTTCAGGAAACTCTATAGATTTGTATGCGAAAATTTATTTATTTATTTTTTTTTTTTTAAATATGTACACTTGAGTAACTTCTTTTCCTTATAAGCTACTTTAAATGAAAGCTTGTGTTAGGAAATTTGTTTTCAAGTACACATTTTCTTTTAAATTAATTCTAATTTTAGCAATTTCCAAATAATTATAATTTTAAAATATCCATTAGAATTCTGTAATTTTATACTGTTGATAAATGAAGTAAAAAATAAAATATGATTGATCACGTATATGAATGATTTAATAATGTAAAATAAGAAACAAGTGTATGTGCTCAGTGGTTCAGTGGTAAGACACTTGCTTGCTACGAGGACGGCCTGGGTTCGATTCCCGACGAATCCAAACTGCATTATTTCCACCGTTGAACTGGAGTTCATTCGCAAGGCGAAATGAAACGATATCGTCTAGTGTACGCAATTTTTTAAAGAAAAATAATCAGCCATATTCTTTAAATTGCGGCGAATAATCTCACTCTTAATAAAGAGTGAGAAATCTCACTCTTTCGAAAAGAGACTTTTCACTCTTTAGAGGTTGGCTCCATTTTGGCATGTTCAAAGAGTGATATGCCACTCTTTTAGAGTCAGATCTCACTCTTCATATTTTAGAGAGCTGGTTATAATGATGTTTCACCAAAAACATTAATATGTTTGTTTACCTTTTAAAACATACTTATAAATAATGTCTTATTGAAAACAACTATATTTTTAAAGTATTACGTAACTAAGTTTAACATATACTATATTAAGCATAGTTATAAATAAATTTTGTAATATATAAAAGTATCACAGCATTTAAATCAGCATTTTTTGAATAAACATAGAAATAATTCATGATAAAATTTTAAAAGCCTAAGTTTTGTTTTTTATAACATCATATCTAAGTTTTTGTAACAATGTGTTTTTCAAAGAACATCATTCTATTTACTTTTCAAAAAATCCTTATGAGCTATATTTTATTAAGCTAATTTTTCATATGACAATTAAATTATAAATATAGGTTTTTGACATTTTTTGACATTTTTGACAAGGTGGTTTTTGACATGACGGTTTTAACCATGGTTTAAACCGTCAAAAACTGTCACGTGTCAAAAACCTGCCAACCCTGTTTTTATCCAAATCCTCACGCACATTTCCTAAAAAATTACATATATATACACATACATACACATACACAATGCGGCCCACTAAAAGTTTTGGCTTGGACAGGCCTGTTTCCCCCCTATAGCCTGTTCTAGTCGATGAATATGATAGCTTTCTCTCTTGTTCTCCCTTTTCGCTTTAAAACCGATCCTAAATACACAAATGTTTAACATTTACAAGTCCATTTAAATTATCTGATTTGTTTTGGGGGTAATACTAGATCTATTTTCCGTTCAATTTCAGCGAAGGAAAAAAAAAAAAAAATGTCATTTTGCTTTACTTAAAACTTTCTGTAAAAACATTTTCAAAAGTGCTTATCATACAAGTTTTTATTACTAGCATAAAATGCATCGTATCTGATTGTGCAAGATTTAAACTAAGTTATTTTGTGCTTGAAAAACATAAATTTACCTTATGATAGAAAAATATTTTATTTCAATATATTTAAAATTGTTTCAGGATTTTGATTTAAGATTGGAATATTTTTATGCTCTCCGCTGCAATAAATATGCGCTGCGTGCAGACATTTTCCGAAAATAAATATTTTGCTCGAAAAAAAAAAAAAATCGCTAGTTTTATTTTCTGCTATCACGCGGATTATTGAAGGATATATGTGAAGATACTAGAATATATATTATGTAATTTTGTTTCGTTATTTATAGATGATATATATATATCTTGTTTTCTTATTTATTTATTTCTTATTATTACTTTTTCTAGATACATAAGAAGAAAGTATTAGATTCGTGAAAGTATTAGATTTTCGACCGCCGGTTTTCGATGGATTTACACGTTTTGAACTCGATTTGACCATTTTTAGAAAATGTCTGTCTGTGTATGTATCACAAATTTTGTGGACGCTGTATCTCACAAACCAATGAACGAAACTTAACCAAACTAGACATCTAATTGGACTTTGACCTAAACTGCTGCTGATTACATATGAGGATTAGTCGCTCAACAGGTGATGCTAACATCTCATTTTTTCATAATTTTTAATATGGCAGTACAGGACGAAATTTCGTATAAATGTACAGAACATAAGAATTATTTTTAACGAATGACTGTGAAATTAATAAGAATTATTGATAACAGTAATAGTAAAGTAAGATAAAGTTGCGTCTTTGTAAGAGCATTCCCCCCCACTTGGGTTTTTAATTTCCATTATCATAGCTGCCAATATTTTAATTTATTCCGGAGTACTTTTAGGCCCGCCTTTATTTCGCACCACTTTAATAATAGAAAAAATTTCTTCAATATGTAACTTCGATAAAATAAGAAAAAAATTCTTTAAAAAAATATGTGGTACGAAACAGAGGCGGGGCTAAAATTACTCCGGAATAAATTAAAATATTGGCAGCTATGCATTATGAGTATCTTTCAAAAAACTCGTCAATACCTTTAAAACGAATGATTGAACCATTGATCTGTGATAATTTAAAACAAAGTTATTAAAAAAAAAAAAAAAAAAAAAGTTCTCAATGTTTTTCTGAGATGTAAATCGTCTGTATTCATTATAAAAAATAATTTTAACAAATAATTTGCACTGCATGAATTTGTTTCGAAAAACATAGAAGAAAGACTTATTGGCCACAACATACTAGTTTTATTTTTAATTTGCTGTATTGTAAATTAAATGAGCTCAAAAATTTTTATTACAAATATTGTGCGAAACTATTTTGAATTTAAAATTTTAAGCGTAATAAACGTAGTAATTGAGTTTTATGCTTTTATATAAACAGAAAACTAACATTTCCTGATTGGCGAAAAATGTGTTAAATAGAGAATCATAGTAAGTTAAATAGAGAATCATAGTAGACTTACAATTTTAACCCTTGTAGTGATAACCACTGAAAGTATCTTGCGTATGCTAAGAATGCCCGACCAATTTGACGGATTTGCTAAAATTTGGGTAAAAGTTCATAAAACTAAAATAGATAGATAAGATGATATGCTTACAAAATTAACCAGTATGATGTGGACGCCACAAGACCTTCTTCTATATTATTTTACACACTATTCATGCAATACAAATTATTTATTAAGTTATTAAATTATTTTCCATGATAAATGCAGACGATTTTTATCTGACAGAATTATAATAAGAAATGCCGAAATGAACTCAGTTTTGTGGCAATATCAAAAGTAATGCAATTTTTTTTTTTTCGTTAAAAAATGAAAAAAAAAAAAAAAAAAAAGAAAAATCGATAACTTTGTTTTAAATTATCACAGATCAACCATTTCTTTTAAAGATATTGACAAGATTTTTTCGAAAGGTACCAATATTGAAAATTTACATCTCCTGGGTGAGGTACTCCATCTCAAGGGGGATAACAAATTTGTTCATGTTAGCAGTAGTTCATGCTATCAATAACTAATCTTCATATAACTAAACTAATCCTCATTTGACAGGGATTATGGAAACAGTTCATGTTAAAAGTAATTCACGTTAACAGTGGTCACGTTAACGAGGTTCGACTGTACTATTATCAATAATTCAAATTAATTTTACAATGACACGCTAAAAATAACTCTCATTATGTACATTTATACGAAATTTTGTCCTATACTGCTATGTTAAAAATTTAGAAAAAATAGGATCACAGCGCCCCCTGCTGAACAATGGATCCCCAAATCCAATCAGCACCAGTTTATGTCAGGGTCCAACCAAATACCAAGTTTGGTTAAATTTTGTTTATTGGTTCGTGAGGTTCAGCGTCCACAAAATTTGTGATACACTAACGGACAGACATTATTAAAAAATATTCAAATCGTGTTCAGGAGATCCTAAAACGTGGAAATCCATCGAAAACTGAAATTCGAAAAATTTCACGAATCCAATACTTTTTCTCTATATATATAGAAAAAAATAAAAAAGAAGCATATTATGAAATAAAGAGAGAATAAATGAATACCGATTGTATTTCCAAATTTATTGAAAATTATACGGATAACATAAATGATAAATATAAAATTTTTTGAAATATATAGAAATATTGAATTCTAAAAACACTCAAATCGTGTTCAGTTTAAAACATATCAAAACGTGTACATCCATAAAAAATCGAAAATTTTAATGAAAAAATTGCTTGAGATTCTAAGTATAAGTTTTGGCAAAAAAAAAAAAAAAAAAATTGTCATGTTCTATTCTTGCAGTCCTTATTTCATAATCTTGTATTAAATATTATTTATCGAATTTAAATATTTATTCTAAAATTGTCGTTATTTAAAAAGAAAAAAAAAAAGGGGGGGGGCTTATCCTTTCTTTTCTTATTTAGAATTAATCATACATAATATAGCAAATAGTCGCTGTAGAAAAGAAAAGAATGGAGTAATATTTTTACATCGAGTTACAGATGCTCTGCAACAATGTGCATGGAATGGACATTGAATTAATTTGCAATATCTGTTCTCAAATGCATGTTCCACGCAGCACTGAATAAGAAGGCAGCTGTTTATTTTATTTATTTTTAAGAGTTTCGTTTTTGGAGACAATAAAATTGTATAGGATTGCATGCATATTTCAATTCTCTTTCTTCAGCTCGTGTCCGCGTGCTATGGTCCGAACGATTCAATTTGCATTGCAGAAATATCTAAACTTACTTGTGTTGCCATAGCAATGGTATTTGAATTCATAGAGAAAGACCAAAAACGAGTGTAGGACCTCTGAAATAAAATTATTGACCGCATCATGTTTTGAGTCTATTTTTTATGCCATTTTGGATGCGCATAAATTTTGATGAGTTATTCGGTATCGTATCTTTTGTTCATCTGAAAATTCTTTGGACTTTTTTTTTTTTTTTTTTTTTTTTTGTTTATTTTCATGCATTGATTCATAACTTTATTTTTTTTTATTTAACATGATAATTTTCTTGCATGTGTACAGAAGAATTTGTATTTGGTGAATGTGGGTTAGTAACATAGAAATTCAGGGTATTGTACTAATTTATTTTGTTTCATAATAAATCGTTCGTTGTGCAAAATAATTTAAATAGATTTAAAGAAATAAATAACATAGATGAATAGACCTTATTGATTTCTCCTTCGTGAAATTAGTCATAAGAGTGATACATAACATACTGTTTAAGTTTATAATGGAAACTGTCTTTCATTGCTAATCTAATGCCACCACTCTTTTAAACCGAAAAGAGAGGATTTTTTAGAAATGCTCTCTTGCTAACTTATTTAATGAAATTAGTTGATAGCAGAAACTTTGGGGTTTTAATTTTGTACAACATTTCTGGTTTCGAAGACAAAAATATTTCTTTAAGAAAATACGATTATTTATATAGTGTTTCTCCTCCTTCTCTTTCTTCTTCTTCTTTTTTTTTTTTTTTTTAAGCAATTTAATTTGCAATTTTGAACTGGAACAATTTTTTCAGAAATTAAAATAAAAATTTGTTTTATTTGTAGAATAAATCGTATTAAAATTTTTTACAATATAATTAGCTAGTATACAAATAAAGCCAATTCAAATATTAATTAGCTTTATTTGTATAATAAATCTTATATATATCTATATATCTATATCTATCTATCTATCTATCTATCTATCTATCTATATATATATATATATATATATATATAAATCAGTCTATTCAATGATAAGAAATAGTAAAGGTACTTAATTTTATTTATTTATTTATTTATTGTGCACATGAACTGGGCTCGATTATACTTTTTGAAGACCCGGGGCACTGATGCTATTTGCAGGCCTCCACCCCTGCTCTACAGAGCTCGCCAAAATTGACCCATTTTAAAAAATGTGCATTTTTTAAATTTTTCCTTCGGTTATACTTTCTATTTCCTCACTTTTTGGCCTATATCAAAATCATTAGTTTTATATGCTACAGGTAACTGAAAAACTAAATATATTGATCAGCCAATATAAATGTTATTTTAGTTTCGGAGATTAGTGACAAAATGTAATAATTGTTTAAGCTCTTTAATGTACGAATAATATAGAAAGAGAATTTTCATCAGTTTTTGTTTCAACAGATAAATTATGTGAAAATTTGTACTATTACTTCGCAGTGTTTGTAGGTAAGGGCCCCTAAATTTGGAGGCTCTAGGCCAGTTTACCGTGTACCCTTGCCATAATCTGGCCTTGCACATGAATAATAATATCAGATTCAGTATTATTTATGCAAAATGAAGGTACTAAAATATGTTTTATAAAAATACGTCTCGTAGAACGCAATAGTTTGGAATTCTTTAGGGTGTCCCGGTACACAAACCAGTGAAGGTATTTACTCCATTTTCAATAGGAAACATCACATAGTGAACTTGAATAATATACAGGGTGTTTATAAAGTCCCGGACCCATTTTTATGTTTAATAACTATGTAGTACTTTTGTATGTGATGTTTTATTCGAGCGGCAGTCGAATAATTACCTAAAAGTCAGAATTACAACCGCAATAGCCTCTGTTAATGCCGACATGCTTGCCTCTACCTGGCGTGAAATTGACTATCGACTTGATATTCTCCGTGCGACGAAGGGGGCACACGTGGAAGTTCATTGACAAGGGTCTTGAAACTTTTTGAGTCTATCTAACCATTTATGTTATTAATTTTAATCTATGTTTATTATTTTATGAGTTATTAAACATCAAAATGGGTCCGGGACTTTATAAACACCCTGTATATCAGTTTCAAGGAATTCCATGAATATTTGCGTAGTTAGAGCTCGGACAGACGAAAAGACAGACAAATTGAAGTCATAAACACTTTTCAACTTTCTTGGAAATTGTTAAAAAGTAAAATTCAAAATAATATTTTTTCGGTATTTTTATTTTTTATTCATTTATATTTTTTTTATTCATTTATATTTTTTTTATGTTTCAGCCTTGTTAATTTCAGACTAAATCATATAAAAATTCTCGTTAACACTCTTTATAGGCATTCAAATAAATCTCTCAAATTCATTAGTTTCCGTCGTAATTTGTAGACATTGAAACAACAAAACTAAATTTTGAAAAGCATGAAAACACAAATTTAAGTTTTGGAACAATTCGCATAAAGAAGTTTACATAAAATTTCACTTATAAAACAAATAGTATTTCTTATATGAATTTAACTATTCAGTGGGTGCGCAAAGTGTTTAATATATACAGGGCTCGCGACGGTTTATGTATTTTTAATTTGTGCATATGCTTTATTATTTTATTATCACTGTTTTTAATTTATATATATATATATATATATATATATATATATATATATATATATATATATATATATATTTTTTTTTTTTTTTTTTTTTTTTTTGACGGTTTTGATGCTATAACAGTATTTAAAATAATGGTAACAAAATAATTCAAGTCACCGAAAAAATAGGACCACTGCGAGTCCTGTAAGTATTTAAATATGTTCAGAATAAATATTTGAACAATAATAATGTTAAATTGAGGGCGGGATAATAATAATAATAATAATTTAAAAAATATATCAAGACTGGCGCATTTAAATATTTTCCAAAAAGTTTAAATTTTGAATAAATTTTAAATTTAATTAACTTTAAAAACAATTTTAATATACTTATATTTTAATCACTGTTGGACATAATTGATTAAAAAGTAATTGAATTACAATTAAATTACAATTATAATTATTTTACTGTCAATCAATTAACAAATAATTGATTACAAATAAATTGAATTACTTATTCAATTTATTTGTAATAATTCAATTCATTTGTAATCAATTACTTGTTAATCGTTTGACAGTAAAATAATTATAATTGTAATTTAATTGTAATTCAATTGTAATTCAATTAATTTTTAATCAATTATGCCCAACACTGATTTTAATGCACACGTATGTAAAAATTTTCATTTTAAGACGACAATTGACAAAAGATCTTTATGATGTCCACCGTCTTTTCCGTCATTCTTACTATTAATTTAAATTTTGGATTTATTATTAGTTGAAAAATCATTTTATTATACAATTTAATTATTTGAATTAGAGAAAATTGAATTTGATTCCATATTTTTTTGACAATCTTTCTTTTAAATTTCTCAAACAAATTTAATGATTTAAGGCCGTATGCAAGGAAGTTTTATTACTTGTAGTAAAACTGGAACATTGTTGATGTCATGATAACAAATTGAAAATTTTGAGGAAAATCTAATTTTATATGTACCTTGCGGACAAATGAAGTCATACGTCTGACATACTCCCACCTGTTTCTCAATGCTAATGAAGTACATTCACGTCTTGCTTTTGTATGACAATGTGTAGGTGGTTAAAATAAACAAAATGAAGGCAAACTGAATATTAGTGCATTTCGTTTTTATTCTTTTTAAAAGAAGAAAAGGTTTTTTGTTGTTAGATTTTTAAAGGAAATTTCTCTTTTAAAATAAGTTAGATTAGGAATAATATGTCGCGTAAAAAGTATTATTTTTTTGCGTTATCAATAATAAAAGATGTACCGCTGTTTGTACGCCGATCATTTATACGTTTTTATATGGCTCTAGTATGGTACTGATTCATTCCTATCATTTATTTTAATGCAAAAATGATTCGTTTATACGACACGAGTCTATGTCGTTATCCATTTTTTCGTTAGAAATTTCATATCACACTAATTAGAAAACATTCAATGAACACTATTTAATTCATAATGCTGTACTCAATACTCATAGACAGTCAGCATTTCAAACGATTGCACAGATCTGCATCCAAAAGAAAACACATAGGATTTTTTTTTTTTTTTTTTTTCACTGCTTCTTGTAGATTTTCACTCACTAAAACCGTAAAAATAAATAAATAAATAAATAAATAAATAAAATAAATTTCTATCATTTTTTTGGGGGGGAGGGAGGAAGTGGGGAATCTCATATTTTTAGTTTAAATTTATGTGTAAACATCAAATCTGTCATCCTACTGTTGATTCTGGAAATATCATATTCATTCCTCACTTTAAAACAATATTTATAAGAAAAAATCTAAAAAATAATACAAAATGGAATATAGGCGGGATTGAATTGAACTTTCTTCTATATTTTCCTATAAAAATTTTCTCAGTAAATATAATTTATTAAAATTATTATTTAAAAAAATTATCTCCCATGATAATGCAGACGATTTCCATATCAGAAAAGTAGTACAGTAGAACCTCTCTAAGTTGGACACCTACGGTTCCAAGAAAAAGTGTCCAACTTAGAGAGGTGTCCAACTTATAGGGGTTAGACATAATGTTAATGGATACATTCCGTTCCGAGAAAAAGCGTCCAACTTAGAGGGGTGTCCAACTTATAGGGGTGTCCAACTTGAGAGGTTTCACTGTATAACACTAAATATCCAAAGACTTCCCCCCCCCACCCCCCATGGGTGGCAGGCGAGGCTCCTACATGCACATTTTTTTTTTTTTTTCCCAGTTGACTATCTCTATTACAAATAATTCTTTTAAATTTCATAATGGTTATTAAAAAATAATTCTCTTTATGCACATTTATACAAAATTTTGTCCTATACCACCATGTTAAAAATTTAGAAAAGCGAGATGGCAACGCAAGCTGTTGGACAATTTTTACCGAAAGTTGATAGGCACTGATTTATGTCAATGGGTAACTACATACCAATTTGTGTGAAATTCTGTGCAGTAGTACATGAGATACAGTCGCCTCAAAATTTTGTCACACACACACACACACACACAGACAGACAATCCATCAAAAACCCGAGATCGAAAATTTTTACGAATCCAATACTTTCTTTTATTGAATATAGAAGAAAGTAAAAAAAAAAAAAAAATCCAGTTGAGTATTACTATTATAAATATTTCCTTTTAACTTCACAATAATTATTAAAAAATAATTCTCTTTATATACATTCATACGAAATTTTGTCCTATATCGCCATGTTAAAAATTTAGAAAATGTGGGATAGCAACTGCACCTGTTGGACGATTTTCACCAAAAGTTGATAATTTATGTCGAGGTGCAACTACATATCAAATTTTATAAAATTATGCATAGTAGTTCCTGAGATACAGTCATATCTAAAAACAAATTTTGAAATAAATTATTTATTTTTAGATTTGAACTTTTCCTAAACACGCAGTCTTAGCAAATTCGTTTCATTAGTTTCGTTGCATCATTTATTCATTTATGAACAAAAATCAAAATTTTACTTTTGTAGATGCTTGAAAAATGATGCGTTCAATAGATCTTAAGTAGATTTGGTCTTTAGTCCATCTTTAATTATGTTAAAATAGTAAAGTGATGAGTACATCATTTTCTGACAAATGGGAAATTGGTTCGATTTTATGAGTTGCACAGTTTTTACATCTTTTTAATTTTTCGTAGAAAATGTTATACCGTAGATGAATATATTAATCTACTGCGTTTAAGGTGGAATACAAACTAGATTTAAAAAGAATGATAACGAGCTACAGACTTTTTGTCCATGACCAGTTTTTCTATGAGTATATTTTAAAGATTTTTAAAGTGAAAAATTAGTCCGATATAGAATATCCAAATTGGAAGTATGTGCAGTAATTTATTTAAAATTTGTTCTTAATTAATTTACTTAATATACATAAAAATAAATAAATAAATAAATAAATAAATAAAATAAATAAAATGTCTTCAGCACTAACGGTGTTATTTCTAAATAATTGTATTCGAAAAACATTTTTGATTTAATGAATGAAAACTTTGAAAGAAAACACTGTAAATTGATTGTTTTTGTAATCAGTATTTCGATACTTTTTTTTTTTCATTATTTTATTTTGATTTAGTTTTATTATTAACACGTTGAGCGCCACGCGAATTCTTAATAAAATCAATTAAAACTCCTTAATGATATTATCCTGCAAAAATAAAAATTAAGTAAATTTTCAATAATTACTTAAAACAATCTAATATTCTTAGATTTATATCATATTTTACACTGTCAACCACCGGCGGTTGACGCGGCTTTATATTATATTTGACACTGTCAGCCACCGATGGCTGGCATGGCGCTCAACGTGTTAATGACAGAAAGTTGTCGAATTTAATTATAATATTTTCTCGTTATAAAATCTCTTTCTCGTGCAGTGACTTGCGTCCTTCACCTTAATATTTTTAATAACCAGGGTGTTTCTTTTCATTTTCTCACGTTGTGCTTGGCGCCATTCCATCCTCCAGATTCATCCAAAGGTGTGTAAGTGGACTACTCGAGCAGCTATCTTTCTGTCATCGGTCACTAGTTGCAGGTAATTACTTGCAAATCTCGTGACGAGTTATTGTTAGCCCGGTCTCGTGTAAAAAAAATAAAATAAAATAAAAAAATCCCGAAGCGATAGAATATCTCTGGATGCTAGTAAACATTATTATTTATAGGTCATCCCTATTTCCGTGCCATCTGTTGTTAATTGTGAGCGTTTCGGTTACAAAAGATCATTTGTATCATCACGCTTTGCATCACGATAATGTGTCTTCATCTAATTGACATTAACTTTCCTACGTGGTTCATTAGTAGAATTTTTGTGACTTAATATGCACGGACAACATCGCATGTGGAATTGTTACGTCACGACGGAGAGAGGCGGGGATAATATGATACACTAGCCAAGCTACAAGGACCTCGATTTCGGAAAAGGATATGTTGTACTTAAATGTTCTTTGACTAATTGATTTCTATTTTATTTTACATTAGTTCGATTTGTAGGGGAGTTTGAGGCCAACCACTCCCTCAATTAGAAATCGAAAGTTGATTCCATTCGTGTTTTGCTTGAAAATATTTTTTATCAGTTAACTGTGTACGCACTGGGGTATAAAATATATCCCTGATGCATGGTGAAAAAAAAAAAAAAAAAAAAAAAAGAAGAAGAATTTTGCTAATTTAGTATTTCCGTTAATGATAAACAAGCATTCTCTGGTTTAATATCACTTACGGGACGGGAAGTGTTTCATAATTTATGAGAGATGCGTGATTTTAGATTCTTGTTTTTACTTAAATGCGGATTTTTCGTATAGAGGTGTAAATATATATAGGTAAATTGATCTTTTTCATTTTCTCGTGTTGCAATTATAATTGTATACCGCAAATTAAAAAATGGTTAATTTATTAATGTGCCTGATATTTTAAACCGTTCAATTTTCAATTCTTTTTTAGTAATAATAGTTTACAACGCATGTTGTAGCCTTTGTTAATGATAATAAAAATACAATAAATATTATATGATTTCAATAGTCCTGTTAAATACATTAAAAAGGAAAATGTTTCAACTAGACTTTTGTGAAAGATGTCGAATACGATGCTACGCAAGCTTTTTAAATGTACAGTTTAAGTAGAAGCGTCTTTTTAGATAGCGCTTAAAAACTGAGTACGACCGAATAACCAAAGTAAGTTTCAATTTTTTTTTTTTTTTTTTTTTTTTTTTTAATCGTTGTCTGTGAGTTTTTCAGTATCGAAGCCATAAAAATTGCGATGATATCGGGTCCTATTTCGTGGAAGTTATCAGTTCAAAATATCTGAAACCTATCTAATTTATTTTTTAAATGGTCTTTTAGTATTAAAATGCCTCTAAAGATATATATATATATATATATATATATTATATTGTTTTCATATCTATATTAAATTTATATTGGTCAAATTATTCATAGATGTATATTTTTAAATTATTAATTATTTTTATTATAGTTATTTATTAATTTATTTAGGCTCTTGTGGATTATGGTGGCAATTTATCATCTGTTTAATTTTTGCATTTTATTTCTTTCGTTAATATATATATAACTGATTTGGCACTCACACTACTTTCTCTTACCCTACATTTCTATCAAAACAGTTTATTACCGTATAAAAAAGTATAATATTATTATTAAATATTTCCGAAGTGCATTAAAATAGTAGAAGATTGTTTAAAAAACAGTCTTATTTGAAATATGCCAGTCTCCTCAACCCCTATTTGAATATTGCAGCTGCCTTTTTTAAATATTTCAGAGAGATTTTGTCCAGAACACTTTTTGAAAATTATTTGGTTAAATTTAGGTGCTGTGTAAATTGACTACGAATTGTATATGCACATCTCATAATGTATTTAAATTTATAACAGTATGAAAAACGCATAACACAATTAGACGTGCACTTCCAAAAATTTCCAAGTATATCTCCCTAATATATTAGAATTCTTTTCAGCAGCTCTGTCAGCAGATGATAAATGTTTTTGATATCTCATTCTATATGACACTTGCTTTTGTGCATTTAAAGAATGCATCGCTGCCTGGCAAGAAAAATAACAGAAATTATCCAGTCAGTCCAGAAGTTTATAATATTATTGAAAAATGTGCTAAAATTCCCCAATATGCTCGAAAAACATATCTCTGTCGCAATTTATCCACTTGAAAGGCATTTGTGTCAATTTTAATGTAGGCTAGTTAATGCTTTATTGTTATTTTGAAGTTAATTGTTTCTCAAATACTACATTTTGAGTTATGCCCCTTTTCTTACCGGGGGGGGGGGCGATATATTAATTTAATTTTTTTTAGTGCAATCTAAAGACGTAAAAATTATACCAGTGGGGAATTTCGCCCATAAGACGTAATGTACGCGAACTATTTCTTCAATATTAATAAAAGTTTCGAGTAATATTTAAATATGACACAGATTTAGAATATCAATTTAGGACTGCCTGAGAAAAACCATAGCCCTCCTCGCAGGTAATTTCTGCCAAAATTTTTTCCCTGACTATTTTGAGCTGTTTTTAAAGATCTAAATTGGAAATTTTGTATCACAGTACCTTTTATCTTACATTTTAAAATGTAATAGTACGCTTTTAGTAAAGTAGGATAAGAGAAAATGGTGTGTGCGCCACACTAGATTATTATTACTTTCTTCTATGTGTAATATAGAGAAAGTATTGGATTCGTGAAAATTTTCGACCTCCGTTTTTTGATGGTTTTACACGTTTTCGGATGTCCTGAACACGAATTGATAGTTTTTAGAAAATGTCTGTTTGTCTGTGTGTGTGTATCACGATTTTTGTGGACACTTGTATCTTACGAACTAATGAATGAAATTTAACCAAACTTGGTATTTAATTGCACCCTGACATAAACTGGTACTGATTAGATTTGGGGATCAATCGCTCAACAGGTGGCGCTGTGATCGCATTTTTTTAAAACTATTAACATGGTAGAAAAGGACAAAATTTCGTATAAATGTGCATAATGAGAGTTATTTTAAATTTGTGATAAAAAAAAAAAAAAAAATTGTGCATGTAGGGGGCATCGGTCCCCCCCCCCCCCCCGGAGAGGGTAAATTTTCAAGATGGGTATCTTTCGAAAGGTCTCGTCAATACCTTTAAAAGGAATGGCTGAACTGTAAATCTGTGATAATTCAAAGCAAAAGTTATCGATTTTTTTTTTAAACGAAATTTAACTAAACTTGGTATTTAATTCATCCCTGACATAAACTGGTGCTTATTACATTTGGAGATCAATCGCTCAACAGGTGGCGCTGTGATCGCATTTTTTCTAAATTTTTGACATGGTAATATAGGACAAAATTTCATATAAATGTACATAATGAGAGTTATTACTTTCTTCTATCTTCAATAGAAGAAAGTATTGGATTCGTAAAAATTTTCGATTTCGGGTTTTTGATGGATTTACACGTTTTGAGAGTTGTAGAACACGATTTTACCATTTTTAGAAAATGTCTGTCTGTCTGTCTGTCTGTGTGTGTGTGTGTGACAAAATTTTGTGGCAACTGTATCTCTGGAACTATTGCACAGAATTTCATACAAATTGGTATGTAGTTGCACCTTGACATAAATTAGTGCCTATCAACTTTTGGTAAAAATCGTCTTACAGGTTGCGTTGCCATCCCGCTTTTTCTAAATTTTCAACAGGGTGATAAAGGCAAAAATTTTCAAGATGGGTATCTTTCGAAAGGTCTCGTCAGTACCTTTAAAACGAATGGTTGAACTATAAATCTGTGATAATTTAAAACAAAGTTATCGATTTTTTTTACTTTTTACGAAAAAAAAACTTAGAAAAAAAATCTTTTTTTTTTTTTTCTCTCCCCTTAATTTTATCAAACTCCCACGGTTTCCGTGTTCTGACAAACTTAAACTAATTTTTGCTTTTTTCCCCTAATTTTGTCAAAGTTCCACGGTTTCCGTGTTTTGACAAACTTTGACAAAATTTTGGGTAAAATGTGAAAATTATTCTAAATTTGTCAAAACACGGAAACCGTGGGACTTTGACAAAATTGGGGGGAAAAATGCAAAAATTTGTTTAAGTTTGTCAGAACACGGAAACCGTGGGAGTTTGATAGAATTAAGGGGAGAGGAAAAAAAAAAAAGTGGGACTTTGACAAAATTTTGGGTAAAATGTGAAAATCTGTTAAAGTCCCACTTTTTTTTTTTTTTTAATTATTGTTGCTGAGTGAATTTGTATAGGAAAAGATAGAAGAAAGTCATGTGGTGGCCACAACATACTAGTTTTTAACTTGTGATTGTAAAATTAATATAAATTATTGATAATAGTAGTTAACTAGGAAAAAAATTCTGTGTAAGCGGGGGGAGGGTAAATTTTCAAGTTGCGTATCTTTCGAAAGGTCTCGTCAATACCTTTAAAATGAATGGTTGAACTATAAATCTGTGATAATTTAAAACAAAGTTATCGATTTTACGTGTTATCTGGGTATTTATGTGAGCCCTGTAAAATTGGCAGCCGTGGAACCATATCACTATATTTATTTTTAGAAATTAATTTACTATGTAAATATTTCTATGAAGTTGTTCATTAACCGTTTAACGTTCGCTATTTAATTTATTTTGATGATTTCTAAACTAATTTCAGAATCAAGAATATTTCCAAACTCTATTAAACACATAGCTAATCATAAATATGTAACAAAAGGAGAGAGAAAAAAAAAACATTTTTAATTTTCGAAATTTTTTTAATTTGAAACATCTATAATTTTATTTTTTGTTGCTTCGTTTTATAAAAATATCTCATTCAAAATGGAAGTTTTGTGAATTCTGTTTTTTTTAATATTATTCTTTAAACATGTCGTATTTTAGCAATTTTTTGAAAAATAAAAAAGTAAATAAATAAAAAAATAAATAAATAAATAAAGTAAAATAATAATTTTTTTTTAAAATTAATTGATGTTATTTATTTATTTATTTATTATTATTATTATTATTATTACGTGTTTTTAATGTGTTTTTAGTAAAAATAACGTATGACACGTGTTTAATTAACTCTTTTTTTAGAGATATTGTTTAATAATAATTTAAATATCTTATTTCATTATGTAAGGTAAAGACACAGTGCTCGTCACCCCTAAAATCTGCACCAGTAGTCGTCACGCTCTTAAAAGAAGATTCTTATAAATTTAGGATTCAAAATCTAAACAAACAATTTAAATTTATTTAAAAAAAAAAAAAGAAAAAAAATCACTAGCAAGGAAACATTCAAAAAGTGTCGTCTTCAAAAAATATTGGGAGAAAAAAAAAAAAAAAAAAAAAAAATATATATATATATATATATATATATATATATATATATATATATAAATAATAGATATCGTAATAAGATTAAATCATAAAATTCAGCTATTAATAGAACTAAGACAATAACAGCACACTAAAATATAGAACTGAATTTAACATAGAGGAAAGAATTACACAAAAAGTTGCAATGTAGATTAAGAACCAATGAATTAGGATAGTAACTTAAAATACTTACGCCGACCGGAATGATAATAAAAATGACCATTAAGCTTATGAGAGTGAAAACTAATAATAAATAATAAATCACAGAAATATTTGGATGTAAATGCTTAAACATAGAAACATACTTATCAAGGGGTGCATGCTTCATAAAGCTTAAAGAGCCGCAACGATTTCGTACAACGATATTGCTAATCATTGCAATTAATATCGTTTCACACCCCGATCGATGCAGCAAAACCATAAAGAATTAGAAATAATTGAAATATTAAATTAAAACAAAGATTAAAAAAAGATTAAATGTAATCTTAATGGAAACCAAAGTAAACACATGAATGAAGCAAAGCAACCACATGTATAACAATTAACTCTAACAGGAGAAAAGGATGATGCCAAAACTTAAATTGAAGTAAAATAAAATCTCGACAGATATCGATTAATCGAAGATACTTCAGAGCATTTTCATTAAAGATAAATTACACAGAGTTAATGTTAAATGATAATGTTAAAATAGATTTTATATTTAATTAATTTTAAAACTAGTAGAGTTGAATTAAATCGTACCATAAACATTAATAATATATCATTTAAGTTAAAGACTGAAGAATAAAAGCATAAGACAGAGTGCAAGCGCCATCTATCGGTGAGCTATAAAAACATTAAGTCAGTAAAATTATTTCAGGAGAAGAATCCAATGCAATAAGGGAAATTAAGATGTAGTGACTGAAAGATTAAGGTAATTAGAAGTATTGACTGCAAGATTAAGATAATTTTTAGCGCCAATTAAGTAATTAGAAGAATTGAACTTTTGTGATTAACCCAAAACTAAATAATCTTGAAATCATAGTATTAAATGTTAAGTTTTAATCAGACACAATTACAAGCAATAATGCCAAAGAGTACACATATAATATATATATATATATATATATATATATATATATATATATATATATATATGTATGTATATAAATATATATGTGTGTTTGTGTGTGATTCTACTCTTCATAAAACACCAGAAAGTGAAAAAATTATCGGCTGAAATGAATTACAACGACCACAAAAAATTATCAAAATTAAGGATATTTGGCGATTTCACACTGTTAGATATTGAGTACTTGGCGGAGAAGCAAAACACGGTTCTGTTCGTACACGGCAATCTCGGTGCTAGCGAACTCGTCGCCTAACAGCGTTAAATCGCCACAAATGATTAATTTTGATTAATTTTTGTGGTCGCTGTAATTCATTTCAGCCGATAATTTTTTCACTTACAGGTGTTTTATGAAGAGTAGAATCACATATATTTTTTTGTTTCAATATTTTTTTAAGACGACACCTTTTGAATGTAAGTTAAAAGGCGACATATTAAAAGAGTGATATTCAAAAAACAGAATTCGAAAAACTTCATTTTTGAATGAGGTATCCTTGTAAAACGAAGCAACAAAAATCCCATAGTATAACACTGGAAGGAAGGAAGGGAGCTATCTGACTAATGTACTAAAAACTTAGGGTGTCTAGAATGGGCTACTTTAGGCTCCCTAAAAAAAACTACACACGAGTGCATTATCAAACCAGCAACCAGCACTGGCGCCTACTCAGAAATTTCACTTGACTTGTGCATTTAGCTTCCTCTGATACATTTGTTATACTTTGGAGTAGTGCTGCCGTCCAAAAGTTTAAAAATCTATTAAAACAAGGAAACAAAAAAAAAAATAATAAATGTTTGGTTTTGCTGCGAAACCTATAAACGTTGAACGTTGAAGGGTCAAACTAAGTCAGTTATTCCATAGTTTTTTTTTTTTTTTTTTTTTTTTTTTTTAAATCTATAGCTTGTATTTGCTTCAAATAACTTTTGGTTGTAAGACATGACAGAATACCATTCTAAACCTGTATATATATATATATATATATATATATATATATATTCTATTACGAAAGTACCACACCCTGATGATGATAAATAAATGCGGGCTCTGTTAGGTACTGTCCCCTCCGCTATAATGATGTTTACATGTCAGGGGCAAATGGATTTCATCTACAGTCCTATATTTGAGATGACTAGACACTTTGTAAATAGAATGAAGCAGCGGTAGTAAAAGAGGCATAAGGCGTTTTTGTGGTAAGAAATATTATTTTAAGTAAACCGTAAGCGACCTTATGCATATTCAATATTCTAGTGTAGAAATGTTTCATTATTCTTTAAAATAAATTCTGGGATTTCTACACATGAAGTATTATATTCTAAAATGAAAAGTAGAATTCTTTTCTTACAGTAGAAATATGTTATCTTTTTAAAAAATAGCTGTATAATACATTTTCTTGTGCAATAAAGTAGACCTTTACACAAAGTAAGTAAATCAAAGTACACGTTGTATCTTTACAAAATCATTGTGAATTATAAATAAGTGTATACTACAGTGTATTCAAGAAACCATGACTTCGGCCTTTATTCATCCCCCATTCGCTTTTTTTTTTTTTTTTTCCTCCCGCAGTATGGGTATAACACTACCAAAGAACACACACACACAATTGCTACCGCGCATAATAAATAACGTATAGGAATTCTTTTGTATACTCGTGTAAGCTAATTCTTAATTCTGCGCCTATCATTTTCTACCAAAACGATACTCTTAAAGCATCTTAAGGTATCATAATTTTTCTTTTTGAATTAAAAAAAAAAAAAAAAGAATATATAGTCTGTAGACCGTAATGTGTCGAAATTATTTTGTGTGTGCTTGTACACGAACCACAAACATTCAATGCATCAAAAGCTATACAGCTAATTCCAAGTAACTCATAAGTATTTGTACCAAATTTTATTTCAATCGGATGACTATGAAAAGTGTTATCGCGGTACATACATACATGGTGTAAAAATATATTTTTATATGCAGAAGTATGCAGTATGTAGTAAGTGCTCATATTTCACTGCAAAGTCACCAGATTTCAAGGGCAGAGTAAGAATGTATCAGAATTTAATATTTACTGTAAAAAGAAAAAAAAAAAAAAATCATAAGGAAATATTTTTTGCTTTTACTTGATTATTACACTTCGTTTCAGGAAGGTTTACAGTGTACGCACTAATTGGTATGCTTATTGTATCTGAATCTCCTCGCTGAATCCCAGTCCATGTTTTTTTTCCCCCCGATTTGGTTACGTCGAGGACAGAGTGTGTATGCGAATAAACCAAGCATACTAGCTAACCGTATTATATCTATCGAAACAGAAATGCAATTTATACTATAAATGTGCCTGAATTATTCTGTTAAGACATGCGCCTCCGTTACATGATAAATAATTAGTGTTCGTACATGGAATACATGATATAATACTGTAAATTCTATGTGATGCTTTTAGAACCATCAAATTATCTTTAATAACTTGGGAGTAATATAAAATTCCTTTTAAATATCGTTCTTTCTTTCTTTTTTTTTTTTTTTTTTTTTACATCCTGTATACACAGACACTAAAAACTTTGAGCCTGAACAGAGAGGCCTCATAAACGTGAGTAATGATAATTATTATAATACTTTGAGGTGCCCCTTTTTACTTTCTCTTACCCATAAGGTAGAGAAAGTATTGTTTTTGGGTCAAATTTTCGAACGCGAGATTTTGTTATATTTACACGTTTTGAGGTCCCCTGAATACGAAAATCATGTGTTTTTAGCAAATGGTCTGTGTGTATGTCTGTGTGTGTGTGTGTCTGTCTGTCTGTTATCAGCGTATCTCAAAAACAAATTATGGCAGAGAGTTCAATCTTGGTATTCTAAATGTGTATCATATAGGGATGCTACAGTAAGCTTTTCGTTAAGATCGAGCAAATGGTTCGTGTACAGGGACAATCAAGAGAATTTTAATACATTACGTCTATGGGGGGAAATTGCAGGTAAGTAGAGTTTAACGTCTATAGACTGCACTAAACCAAATGAAACGAATATATATTTTTTGTAATAGAGATAGTTAACTGTGAAAAAAAAATTGTGTATGTAGGAGCCTCGCCTCCCCCCCCCTGGGAGGGGAAGTCCCCCCTCGAGGGGAGTGAATTTTCATGATGGGTGTCTTTCAAAAGAGCTCGCTAATACCTTTAAAACGAATGGTTGAACCATCGATCTGCGATAATTTAAAACAAAGTTATCGATTTTTTTTACTTTTAACAAAAAAAAAAAAAAAAAGAAAACTTGATGTCGCCGTAATATTGAAGGCCTGCATTCTCGAACAAAGGCTAGTTGCCGCCGCTTTTTAAACGAGTATTCCTTAGCTTAATTCAGTATGAAAATAATAATAAAGCTGGCTAATTTCTTCCTGGTAGACCAGCGTTTTTCTTTTTTTAATCCTGTGCTTCTACATAACCGTTTTGCTGCTTATTATTTATTCTGATTCAGATTGTGCCGTTGTTTGTGCACGACTCTAATATAATTTAATTTTTCAAGGGTGAAAGTCACGCCTCTTATTTTCAAGATTTGTAGTTGAAAATAGTGGTAAAAAAAAAAAAAAAACGTTAATGAGTTTCTTATTTAGAAATAGAAATCAAATATTTAAAAAACGAAACTTTTAACCTTGATTTTCAGACCAAGTTTCAAGCCAGGATTTTTCATAATCAATTGTTAAACAACAACTGGATCTGTAGTAGAGTTTTGTACGTATCGGATTTCGACAATAAATTTTTAATCAACATGAGCCCCGACACGAACGGGACCAAACAATTTTCATCAATTCGAACCAATTCTAGAGAATTTTGATGACCCGAGCTCTATTTTTTTTATACCCGCACAAGACACGACATCGATTCCTTCATACGCGAGCCCGACCTGAAATATGAAAACTAAATGAAAATTAATAATTCATCTAAAATTATACTAAAAATTTTTAAGTTATAAAATAATTTTTCCTTGTCAGCTTGTCACACAATTGATAAACTATTTAGAAAAATTGAAATTATAATTACTAATACAGTAGGTTAAACTTTTTAAAATCTGAAAATTGGACTCATTAATCTTTAACTATTTATGAGTGCTGTGTACTTCAAGTGTACAAAAATGTGCTTCAAGTTTGGTGTTTGAAATTTATTGTTCAATGCTTATATTAAAAAATTCAGTCATCCCGACCCGCCAGTCGGTCGGGTACGGGGGAAATCTGGTTTACCTGACCCGATGCAAGACTCTAATCTGCCGTTCAGGAACTTCAACGTCTGATTTGTATTCTTCCTTACTGAACAGTTAAATTTTATTTATTCTATATTTGATACATATAATAACAAAATAACTATATGCGTAATACAAGAACTATATACATAAAATGAACTTATGATATATTTCTTTACGAATGTGGTTAACTTGCCTTTTTTGAATATTTGTTTTGTTTATCCAGTTTCGGTATAACACTACCGAAAATGCACATCCAATAATTGAAGCAAATAACGCGACCAACTGGTAGTGCTGCTATACTGCAATTTAACCCTGTTTTCAGAAGTGGGATCTCTAAGCTTCTAAGATGCACACTGAATAGGTGAGAAAGCTATACCGATCCAATTTGGATGCATATTGGACGACAGGTGGCACTGCTATGGGACAATATTTTCCATTTACATAAAGGCTATATATCAGCTACTATGATACATGAATGAGATGAACCAAATTGATATATGAGATAGATAATATGAAAAATTATTCTGTTTCAATTTGGAAGCATATCGGATGATAGGTAACGCTGCTGTTAATCACTTTCTTAGATTTTGTAGATGGTTATATCTCAGCATCTGTTGGTTAAAATTGCATTAAACTGCATATGTGAAATCTTTACTGTGAGAAGTTTTGTTGTTTTAAAGTTTTGTGCATGATGATCGGTAGGTGGCATTGTTACGTAGAATGATATAGAAGATGCTGTATAATGCTTACAGCATACTAGTTTTTCTTAAAAATGATTTTCTTCGCTCAGTGGTACCGAAATAATTTTTAGTATTTTATTTGGCTATCTGTTAAATAGGTTTTTAATTGTCATGTATCGTGGAAATATCACCAAAACTGAAAGACCTACACTCTCATACAAAAGCCAGTTGGCTTGTTCTTTAAAATGAGTATTCTCCAGCTTTCTCTAGTTTTAAATATAAAGCTAGATATTTTCTGATAGTACATTATAGTGTATATATATATATATTTAAAAAAAAAAAAAAAGTTGCTTATTATTAATTTTTTCTGGTGTGCCGCTGGCATTTGCTGTGTCCGTAGTCCGTACCATGACTACACAACACACATTTAATTTTTTCAAGGTTGAAAGTTACACCTTTTTTTTTCCTGCCAGCATTTTCAAGCAATAATCTTAAAAGTGCCGCACGAAGATCGTTGTTTGGAAGCAGTAGTCCAAATAAAATATTAAGAAAAGCGAAATTAATATCTTTGATCTTCCAGGTTGGAAAAATATTCGTCTTGAGTATGAAGATAATGATAGTAATTATTACTATTATATAATTATATGTTGTTTCTTTTACAGAGTTTATGCTTGTTTCTGTAATATCTGTTTACTTTATTTTTTGTGAATAGAAATAATTTAGTGCTTATTACAGTGAATCATTAATATTTGTGCTTATGAGCCGGACAATTTACATATAAATATAAAAATAATTGTAGTAATAATTTACACTTAATTCAAAAATAATCATTTATTCTTAACAAGAAAAGAAATCATGCCATTCGCATAGATTATAAACACTTTCCAACTGCACTTAACTGGTTTATCGTTTAACGTTTAACTTATAAATGTTTCAACTCTGTAAGGAGATCTTAAAATTATTTTGCTCCACCCATCTTAAGCTGCGGTGGGCTCTGTTCCATTTTATTGTTATTTGAGTTTGATTTGTTTGGATATTAGTACCCTTGTTTCACATAGTTTTCAGTTCTTATATTAAATATATGTATTCATATCTCATATTAATATATATATATGTATATATATAGTAAATTAATTTTTAAAACGCAGCAATAGTCAGAGTAACAGAAGATTTAATGCCACTGAATACCCCATAGACCAATAAGAATTAATTTTCACCAAATTAAATTATCCTGGTAATGACTTTAGTTTAATTATTTAAATAATTAATTCAACTAATTTTAATAATTTTATTTTTTTAATTAATAAAATTTCACTTCAAACTTACCTTAATATTATTCTTAGACAGTTAGCTTTGTTTCAATATTTGATACCTTCAGGTAAATCGTAATTGTACCAAAATAAAAGAAGTAAACAAGCAAAGAGAGAATAAACTCAAGGGGACTTAAACTCATATTATGACAAATTAATGAGGGAAGAAAGCTTTTAAGGTAAAGAAACATTTTCAAGGGAAACCTTCTTTAGTGTTGAGCACCAATGCAAGATTTCGGTGGCTAGGGGCTATTATAATAAATTACCAGCTGTTTTCCCGAACATACATTCAAATAATTTAATTTAGAGGAAAAATGTGGAAAAAACAAACAAGCGAGATCGAAATATACATATAAAAATGTGAACAGATGTAAAAAGATTTAAAAAAAAAAAAAGAGGGGGAGGGAGTGGGGCAAAATATATGAACGGATTGAAAAAAAAATAATAATAATAATAATTGAATGAGATCAAATGTTGTTGTTTCTTATGCTACGTGGAACTACCCAGGTTTAAGGCAGAAGGGGAGCGCCTTCCGTTTTTCAGAGGAGCGCCACGAGGGAGGAAGCTTAGCTTCAGAAGCTGGCGAAAGATAGCAGCACCAGGAAACAACAGGAACTCGAATTTTGATCCGGATCAAGGCCGAGTTAAGCCCATGTTCCGGTACCCCCAGAGGTATAATTTTTGATGAGAACTTGGAGGACTTTGCTACCACGAGGGAATTTACCGTGCTCCAATAGCCATTAGCGTACACGACGGGTCTTCGGCCGGCTCAAGGACCGAACCTGCAATCTTTCGATCACGAACTCGCTGCTCTTACCCACCAGGCTACCACAGCCTTAATAACATCAAATATACATATTATTATTACCGAGAAAACACTTTCAAAAATATATTTATGCTTTATATATTTACTATATATATATATATATATATATTAAAAAAAAAAAAAAAAAAAAAAAAAAAAAAAAAAAAAACAGCAGATTGCTTTTGTTTAGTCCTATATTTTGTCCGAAAAATCTAGGGTACTGTGATGTATCGTAGGCTTGAAATCATCAAGAGAAGATTGCTTTTCTTTAGAGAAATATTTTTTTTATTTCTCATTTACAAACACTATACGACACAAACACACATACATAAAAGGTAAACGAAAACACGTAACACATATTGCATAAAATGGTCGATAATCTTTGGACCAAAAATAATAAACATGAACGGCACTCAAGCCAGGCACCCGCTATTCTCGGCGTTGCATCATTCCCTTCTCAAAACAAACTAAAAACTAAAGTCTCTCTTCAATTCGAAAGTCTTTTCACCGTGCTGAACAAACAGCGCCCTCTCGTGAGTCTTAAAGTCATTAGTCTGAAGTCATTACAGACCTCCTCCCTTCAGGGGAGAAACTTTTCACTATTGTAGAGGGAAAAGTTTGGTTAAATGATACTTCATTAGGTAAGTCTATATTCAAAATCAATAGTCACAATGTTCAACATATTGGTCCATTTTCTTAATATCGTAATTAATTTAAAACAAGTAATAAATTAAAAAAAAAATACGAGCAAGCACCAATTCTATGCAGAAACAGTACCTGGTTATATTTAAATGCACCAGACTTATCCCTATTTCAGATTAAATAGACTATTTAACTATTTTTAAAATATACAAAAATATATATACCAAATAGAAAATTAAATATTATTACACAATATACCTGTGACACTAAATAGATATGCAAAGTAAAATATAGATAGTGAAAACAAATATATACCATATATATATATATATATATATATATAGCAATTAAACAAATACGATATATATAGCAATAATTAAACAAATACAATATATATAGCAATAATTAAACAAATATGATTTATAGCAATAATTAAACAAATACAGAAACTTTTTTAAACTAAGGGATAATACTTAATCTATCAGCATTCAGAGATTGTAATTCTATACACTCAACAACCTCCTAATTAAATAATCTGCATAGAGTTCCCAAAGTAAAAGTCTGGGATTTGGTCTTTTTTTTTTCTTTTTCTTTTTCTCAGGAACATAAATAGCTTTATACAATTTTGAGATAAATTCTCCTTTAGTTCTTCAAAGGCCATTTGGCAAGAGCTATTCCAGTCAGTGGATTTTAGAGTCCAATCCTTTAGTAAGTCTGACAATAAAGTTGCATTTTCAGAAAATTCAGGAATACACTTTCGATAGTATTCAGCTAATTTCAAAAAGGCTGTCACGTGAGTCTTGGTAGTATGAGACGAAGAATCCTTTTTGACTCGAACTTTCATTTCACTTGGAGTTCTCAATCTCTGGCCCACTAAATGTTCAGAAATTTTCACATGAGCTCGAGTAGGTTGACATTTAGAAGGTTTAATGTGCAACTTAGTAGTACGTATCTTGAAGGAAATGTCATTTAGCTGTTTTACATGATTTTTCCTTGTTTTAGGAAAATTGGCTACTTTCTCACTATATGGCACTGGACACCTTTCACTGTCATTCAATGAATTTGCCATTAGTTGACTAGAATCTTTTGGTACATTATTCATGGGCTTGAATGTACTCAAGGTAGTCACAGAAAGCATTTCTTTCAAATAATTTTGTTCCTTTAATTGTTTTTCATAAATTAAGCATTTTTCAGATAATTGCATAAGATCTACTTTATTTTTCTGCAATTCAGCTGTCAACTGATCCAATTTAGCATTAGAAATTTTTTCTTTCTCTTCAAGAATATTAAACAGGTAATCTAATTTAGAATTAATTATACTAATTTCATTTCTTTCTTCAACAAGCTTTTCATTTTCTTTACCTTTCATTCTTAAGAGTTCTTCTTTCATTATGTTAATTTCATTAGACAGCTTAAGATTTTCAATTTTAGTATTTTCCAGATCTTGTTTGTAACTATTCTTTTGAACATTCAGAATTTCTAACTGATTTAGAAAATTCTTCTTTTCATTTTGTGAATCAAGACGAAGATTTTTTAACTGATTTTCAAACTTTTCTTTCTCTTGAATTTCTTCATTTATCTGCTTTTGATATTCTAAGCATTTTTTATTCAGATAAGCCTCTATTTCAGCTTTTAGTTCTTCCATTACAAAATTAGAGTCTTCATTTTTCTGTTTAAGGTCTTTTAAGGCATTATTCAGTTCCGAAATATTTTTCGTAGTATGTTCCAACTCTTCAGTAAGTTTTTTATTTTCAAGAGACAGTTCTTGTTCTTTAATTTTCTTTTCTTTCATCTCCCCTTTTAAACATATGATTTCATTTAACAATCTGAAATTTTCAGTTTTGACATGGTCAACATTTATTTTCTCTTTAAGAACAACTTCATTTTCTATTTTATTTTGATTTTCTGTTATATCCTGCAGTTCTTCAATAAACACTTTTGGAGAGGTTTTACTGAGTTCTGGCCATGAAAATTCTGACAGGATTTCTTCTACCTCTTCAGTTTTCTTTTCATCTTCAGATTTGCTCTCAATCAACTTTTGGTCAAAATGAGCAAAATCTTTATTTTGAATATTTTTCTTCACCTTTAAAAATTTCTTAGAATTTTTTGTTTGTACAGAATTTAACTTAGACACTTGTACATTTTCTTTTGATTTGCAATTTTTGAACATTGCAGCAGTTTTATTTCCTAACAAATACTTGTCACCATAAAAGGAATTTTGTAGGACAGCTGCTTTAGTTTTTAAGTGTCCCATTTTACAATCCAATTCAATTTCTGCAAGTGGTAAACAGATAGGATCCACTTCTAATGGATTTCTAATATACACTTTCTCATTTGTGTACATATGTGGTTTTACGTACTTGCTGCTGATCAAATCACATGAAGCACCCGTGTCTCGAATTATTTTCATCTCAACACCATTCACTTTACCTAAACTAGTATAAGGTGTCATTGATTCATCAGAACCTGCCTCAGTTATAATATGTGAGATAAATTCTTCATTTTTCTTTAATTTATCACACTGAGGTCTAAGATGATTGTAGAACCACATTCATAGCAACGAGCAATTTTTCTTTTATCAAACTCTTTGTTTCTTTGATTTTCTTGGAATATTTCGGATTTTGAATGAAATTTCGGCTTAACATCTTTGTTATTATCGTTAGACTTATCATCACAAAAGTTTCCACTTTGGTTACGAAAGCTGGAAAAGTTCTTTTTGGGCAAATCCCTCTTTTTGAAACTTTCTCTTATACTTTCAAACTCATCTAATTTTTCTGCTAAGTCTAAAGGTGTCGTGAATGTAAGCCAGTTGTCTAAAAAATGTTCTCTCACATCAGCAGGCACTCGAAACTTCAACTGCTCAGTCACTATTAGGTCTTTCAGCTGTTGAAAATTCTCTATCCTTAATTCTGTAAGCCACTCCGTAAAATAACTAGAAAGCTCTTGGGCATAATTTCTCCAAGATTTTTCGGCCGATTTGTGGTGCTTATAAAAACATTGTTTCAATTTTTCACTATTTAATTTATATCTTTTCATGATGAGATTCTTTACAGAATCATAATTTGTAGCATCGGCTGGAGACTCTCTGGCTAACATATTGGATAGTTCTGGCGGTAAAACTGCTAACAGGTAGGCCACCCAATCCTTTTTTGGAACTCGTCCCATCTCCGCTCTTCTCTCGAAATTTATTAAATATAAACCCATTTCATCATGTTTTTCATCAAATCTTGGGGTAATTTGCGTTAACTGTATTCTTGGAACCGATTCAATCACCCTTTCTGGTTCTAATAATCTTTCAGGATTTTCTTTTGAAATTTCCAATTTCATTAATTCAAGTTCATATTGTTGAGTTTCTCGGGTCCTTCTTTCCTCTCTTTCTTCTTGTCTTAGTCTCTCTTCTTCTTGTAGTTTTTTATCTTCAAGAAGCCTTTCCAATATTAATTTTACTTCTTCCTCATTATAGGACTTGCTAGATAAAATTAATTTCTTGATGTCAATAACTCTACTGGAAGTATCTACTTCGACACCGATTTCTTCACAAATTTGAATCAATTCATGTTTTCGAGCTTTAGCTAAAAATGCCATGTTTCAAAATCCCAAACAAAACCAGAATGCTCTCAAAACGATAATAAAATATAAACAAATAAAATTATCAGAAAAATTATTATTATTTTCTTTTTTTTTTTTTTTCTATTGCCCCTTTTTTTTCCAAAAATCAATCAAACACACAAATAAAATAAGATAATGAGGGTAATTAAGCTTTGTAATTAATTAAAAAATAATAATATCCAACCCAATTAATGGTATCTGTAACTTATGAAAAATACTTTATTTTTCTCTATTTAAGAGAACACTTTTTTTTTTTTTTTTTTAATATATATTTCTTCCATAAAAAAACCACGTGTACAGTACTTTTCTTCTTAAAGAACAGAAAATATTAAAATTTTCAGTCACACAAATTTCTTTTATTAAATAAATCATATATTCAAAAATAATATTCAGAATAATATTTCAAACCAAGTATGTTACCAAGTACTACTTGTTTAACACAATAATTGTTTAAATTCACTGAAATAAATCAATTTATTTTCAAAATCATTTAATTCTTTCTGCACACATAATATTTCTCAGCGAACAGAATAAGTACTATTTTTCTTCAGACCAAAAAAAAAAAAAAAAAAAAAAACAATAGTTTCGTTTCTAAACCCAAACTATTTTCCTTTATCAAAAAAAAAAGTAAGTTCAATTGAAATTGGATTTAAGTAACATAAATTACCATAGTAATTAATATTAATAAATAAAATGAACATCTAAACATTACACATTTCATTTGAAAGCAAAATTAAATCATTTTACTTCAAACCGTAACTAAAATATTTTGTTTCAAACAAGAACAGAATCATTTTACACGAAAGCAAAACTAAATTCTTTTTTATTCTTTATTCACTCTTTTCTTTTTTGTATTATTTAGCAAAGAAATATTAAAATCAGTAAAAAGAGATAGAAAAATAAATCCAATTTAAATCAATAAAGTATCAGAAATAAAAATGTGACCGGAAATGCACATTAATTCTTATGAATCATTCAGCAACATTTTTATTCTTTATAATTCGATAATAAATATATTCTTTATTTTTATTTTTTTCTCAAAGCTCTAAACCACAGATTACTAAACAAGAATATTTATTCTTCAATAAAATACAGACCAGTACTTTATTTAAATCTGTTCTCAAAATTTGCAATTCCGTTTAAAACCGAAATTCCCTGCGAAACGTAGTAACATTTAGTTACTCTATAGTAAGTTTTTTTTAAATTATTATTATTAGGAATATACCATCAAACAAAAGAAAAAAATATATATTTATTTATTTTTCACTGATTCATCAACTTTATTTATTTATTTTTTTTTTTAAACACATCGACAAAAAAACGAAAGATTTCCTTCTTTTTTATTTCTTTTAAACAACGGATGAATCAGGTTAATAATACATATTTTTCTCTACAATAATAATTTATCTTAAAATAATACTTTTACTAAATGAATAGGGATAAGCAGTGATATATGATTCATGATTTAAATACATAATCTGAGTTAAAGTACCTTTTTAAAAAAAGAATATTTTCTCACGTTCAAGGACTGAGGTATTTATTATATTATTTTTAAATCAAGGCACTGTTTCATACATAAAGGCACTTACCCCTTTAGTAGCGTATCTTTGTAGCGTCGGACGTATGCCATTAGCTGCCACCATAACACTAGTCTGTGATGTATCGTAGGCTTGAAATCATCAAGAGAAGATTGCTTTTCTTTAGAGAAATATTTTTTTTATTTCTCATTTACAAACACTATACGACACAAACACACATACATAAAAGGTAAACGAAAACACGTAACACATATTGCATAAAATGGTGGATAATCTTTGGACCAAAAATAATAAACATGAACGGCACTCAAGCCAGGCACCCGCTATTCTCGGCGTTGCATCATTCCCTTCTCAAAACAAACTAAAAACTAAAGTCTCTCTTCAATTCGAAAGTCTTTTCACCGTGCTGAACAAACAGCGCCATCTCGTGAGTCTTAAAGTCATTAGTCTGAAGTCATTACAGTACCAAAATATATTTTGTTTTTAATTATGTTGGAAAGAACCACACTAATACATTTTTATAGCTATATTTCTGAAGAAAAATCATAAAAAAGATTACGTTTGTTTAGCCCTGTTCCTGTATATCGTCTAAAACTTACTTAGTCACCATATAGTGTTTTAAAAAAGTCCTCATACCGCTAAAATATTACATTAAGCAAGTTCTATTTATATCACATAGTGTGCTTGAATAACTTTAAACCAACACAGTAAACTAATGGGGGTCCTGTAAACTAATAAATTACGCTAATAATACTTTGTTCAACTATAAATAAAAATGTTTTATGTATATTAATTTCGAAATGTTGTGTACAGTATAAAGATATTAAGATCTGTTTTAAACCAATGCTTCTCACACACCATAATGCATCAGAAATATCTTGTGAGTCCATGTACGCAAACGAGTTGCGTTATTTATGCCATTTTTAACTACCGTAATTTCTGGTAAATACCCCGCAGGTTATATAATCCAGTTTTGCATCAGAAATTTCAAATGATAAATAAATTTATATTTGTACGAGCTCTTCCTTCGAAAAAGTATAGATTTCTCTATTAGATAAAATTTCTGGTGGAGAAATGGCACATCTTACCTGCGGGTTATCTACCAGAAATTACGGTAATTCCATTTATGCCATTTTCATTATGTATTATTTAGTACAAAGACATTAAAAATATTTTGTTAGATGTACCTCTTGTAGAATGAAAAACATTGGAATTAATTTGCGTCTCTGTACAGAAACTAGTCTTGCTATTCAGACCATTTTCAATTGGAAACGTGCTATAGTGAACTGGAATAACATATATCAGTTTCAAATAATTTAATGAGTATTGTTACAACGGATTAAGTCTTTTCCCTGCCTCAGATTCTGTTGCAGTGAAAATAGCTTTACAGGTGAGTGAAAATAAAGAGGCAATTGATTCATTTTCAGTGAGGTCAGCCTTGGCGACAAACTTGGCAACTTGGCGACTAAATTTGGTAAAAAATAATAATTTAGGGTTCCCGAAGTTTCGAATTTTTCTGGCGCTTAGCAGCCTAGCTCAGGAACAAAGTTTAGCACAATCTCCAAAGTGCTCCAAGCGACTGCGGCTGTTGAAATTTTTTTCCCTGCCTCAATTGTTCTGTTGCATTGAAAGTAGTTTTACAGGCAAAGTGAAAATAGAGACAGTTTATTCCCTTTGCCTGCAAAACTACTTTCACTGCAACAGAACAGGTGAGGCAGGGAAAAGACTTAATCCGTTCTAACAGTATCTAAGAAAAGCACAGGCAGACAGATGGGCAGACCGACAAACAATCTGAAGTCACAAACATTTTTCAACTTTGTTAGAAATTATTAACAAGTATACTAATATTACTCGGAAATATTAATCAAAATAAAAGCGTATATATTTGATTAAATTTAATATTTTTCCTGAACTCGAGTATTTTACACGTAAATAATAATAAATGTGCTTGATTTGACGAGTGATTTTTTTTTTAACTAGTTGTAAATAATGACACCCGTAGTAAATAGTCATATGAAATTCCGTTTTGTTAAAAACTGTTTGAGATTGTATCTATTACTGTCATATCCCAGACTCTACGGACTTTATAAGCGTTATGCCCAATAGTCTGTAGAGTCTGGGGACTATGAAGGATATTTTTAAAGACTTTTTTTCTTCTTAACAGGGCACTAAATGTAATGCAATTAGCATAGTTTTTCAGATACGCAAAAGCATTTTTCCCATTAAAAATGGTTAGAATTCTTTTAATGTTTTATTTACAAGAGCACATGAAAAGTTTCTGATACATTAAGGTAAATGCCCCAGTAGTGGGCCACTTAAGGGCATTTTCTCTATTATTATAAAACTTTAGAGAAGTTTTGCTAAACTATATTTTTTTACCATCGTTCAAACTCTTGTCTATAATAATAATCATCTAAAATATCAAAAATGTTGTAACATCAATTTTTTAAAAATCAAAAACTTTCATCACTCTATGCACCAGAAGTGGGCATAGCAAACTTATAATGTACCAGTAGTGGGCATACCAAAAGTGGGCCACCCAGATTTTCCAAATGTGCTAAAAAAAAAAGAATAGAAACATTATATACAGTAATAATAAGAATGTATTAACATTTTTGCACTGTACAAATACAACAAAAATGGTTTGATGTTGATGAAATCTTATATTTATGTATTCTTGTCACATGAAATTTTCATTTTTTTTTTTTTTTTTTTTTTTTAACGCAAATTTTTATTAAATGTTAATGTTAACTGTATCTTTCATCTTAAGTTCTGGTTGGGGTATTACGGATAATAAATCTTGATATGTTATGTCGAATAAATCATTTTCAACAATTACAAAATTCTTTTTGGTCTTTGTGGATTTCAACCCCTGAACTTGTATTGCTTTATCTTTTGTATCTTGAATTATGCATAAATATCTATATTTTTGATTTTGTGTATTTCTTTCACATCCCATCAGGGACACAATAACAAATTGACATTGCTTTAACTCTGATTTGTCAAAGATGGGCAGTTCTTCTTCACTCTCACTGCTATCCAGGTCGCTCAATTCATTCACGATAGAATTGTGCATGAAGATTTTCTGGTTCTTTTTGTGTAGCTGATTTTTCTTCTTTTCCTTCTCTATTTTTCTTCTTTCTCTTTCAAATTTTCTCTCTTCTTTTTCAACAGTTTTTGCATTTCTAGCATTTTCTTTCTTCTTATTATTCATAATAGGTACATGATCATTTGTAGGGAAGTAACTACAGCAGGAATTTTTTCATGCTTTCCCTTTTTTCTTTGATCATCCTTCCTTTGTGGCTGGAAAAAAGCCCTTTTAAATGGTGATAGAATTTTTTCGATGGTCCAACAATTGGGGAGTCATTATAGTCTGCCACCTTACAGAGCCTTATTTATTTAACAAAACTGTATTAAGTGTACTTTTTTTATACAGGAATTTTTGCTAGTGTTCAGAGACTTTTGTTACCGACTGTACATTTTCTAAAAACATTTTCAACTTCAAATATTTCTTCCAAAATTCTTTGAAAATGGTCTTCTTCCTTCTCGATGGGTGGTGCTGATATTTTAGATTTTAGTTCCTTTGAGACAACTACTTTTTGGATACCATAGAACTATGCTACAAGCTCTAAATCCATTTAAGATAGCATCAGGCGATAAGCGATTGAGAGTTTACTTGAGAAAGAACCCTTGGAAAATCATACTTCTGTAATTGATTTCCATCATTTTTTATTCGAAAATTCATAACCTCTTTCCTCCAATAAGTTTTAAGATGTTATATACCAGAATCAAAATACACACGAACCAAACTGTATGTCATTCTCACTCTAAAAAAAATAAGCCAGTTGACTGAAAATTATGAAGCCACAGTTTTTATACCTAAGATTTCGCATTCATTACTTTGTAGTATACATGATATCATCATGCTATACTAGAATAAACAAAGTAAAGGTTTGCCAGAGTGATGTTAATTTGGCTAACAAATCACCAATCTTATTCCATTTTTATAAAACAAAAGTAAATAATTTTTTTTAAGAAAAAGAAATTACTTAAGATTTACAATATTTTTTTAAGAAAAAAATTATTGTAATTTTAAAATAATATAAAATATTATTCAACATAAAACAAATATACTTAACAGTAATATTATTAACATTATATATATTTTTTATTGTTATATTAATGCCTTTTCAAAACAATACAAAGATATTTAAAACAAAAGTAAACCAAAACCAGAAGTATTTATTTTTTGTTATGGAATTGCTAATGTTCTATTTACAAAGTAAACATACTATTATTATTATTAAACATGCATAATAGTATCTTTATAATGTATCAAAATATTACAAAATTATTATTTTAATGTAAGGGATGGATAAAATTACCTTCATATTTCACATACATTTGAAATTAAAACAAATGTTTAAATATACAAAATTATAAAATAAATACACCAAGTTCACTGAATTGCTTTATCTGTATTTTACATACTATCCTCAAAACAAACAGTCAGTTGTCTTATACTAACTTCAAGGGTAACTACAATTTGAGAACAATTTTAATTATACTATATATTTTAGATTATATACCTAACTTGTGAATATGTGTTACTTAATACTTAACAACAAAATATGAGAATGGTGAATTACCACATCACAATATTATTTCAATATTTTGTTTATTTTGTATTTGCTATTCAGTGTATTTAATTCTTTCATTTTATTTATATGTCATGAATGAGATTTTTTTTTTTTTTTTTTTTTTTTTTTTTTTTTTTATAAGTAAAGGAGATTCTCTCAGATTTAAACTTTTAATAATTATGTTATTATGATACATATATTAGTTTACAAATATCATGATACATATCAGCCAATTCTGACAATAATATATTTATTGAAGTAATTTTTCAGAATGTTCCATTAATGTACCAGTAGTGGGCCATTAGTGAACCAGAAGTGGGCCACATGGCCCACTACTGGTTCTGATAAAAATAAAACAAATTTAATTATATAAAATGACTTTACACAATATAATCTTTTTATTAAACATCATAAAACAGTCTATATGAAAAAAAGCATGTGCTCCAGTACTGGGCCTGCTAGGCCCACTACTGGAACATTTAGTAAAACATTGATCTAAAAGTGGGCCACCCTTCATTACCTATAAATTATTAATATTATTTAATGTAATGATAGTTTATAACATATTCAGCATATAATGAAATAATATCAATAAAAATTCATTTTTAAAACAAGTAGATTGTATGCTAAAAAGGAGTTGAATGAAGACTTACCTCTTAAGGAAATCGTTAAGGATAGGCTTAAAATGCTGCTCTTTTAGATCAACTTCAGCAAAAAAATTTCTAACTCCTAACTAAACAGGAAATGAAGGCTGTGCTTCTAGTATTTAGTAAATAAGGGTTTCAGCTTATCAGAGATAGATCTCTTAACTCATTGGAATGTTGGAATTTCTTATTTTTAATTTAAACACCCAAGTGGCCCTCTACTGGTACGTGGCCCACTACTGGTACACTTACCTTACGTTATAATAAGTGAAAATTGAGAAAAGTAGATTTTTAGTAGTATCATCCATTTTTAATACCTTACATTGTTTTATGAATACTAATATTTTCGATTTCACTTTCTTTTTGTCTGTGTGCTTTTGTCCGTCCGTAATAAGAAATTTCTGTTTTATATAATTGTTTTCTAAAAGATCAATAGTTTTATAAGTGAATATTCTATTGCTTGGCCACATATAACCTTTGAAAAGTAAATACTAAAAAATTTTTGCACGGAAATGGATGCACTTTTTTTTTTCTCTCTCTCACTCTCTCTTTCAAGCCTGGTCGAACTTGACTTTATCGGTTTTTGTTCAGGCTGGGCTCGAGCCGAACTTTTAGGTGCCATACTACATTAGGTGCTTTCGTACGGGCTGGCCCGTGACTCAAAATTTCGGTCCATACCTCTCGTCTGTCCTTCCGTCTATGCTGATTTCTATCTGTAAATAATTTTAGAATTCCTTGAAACTAGACATGTGTTATTTAAGATTTTGCTGCTTCACTGTAAAATGTTACCTCTATTGATAATAGTTGAAGTTGTAGCAGAAATAGTTTTGTAGAAGGATACATAAATTAATTCAAATATATTAAAATATAACAGGTATTTTTCTTAAGTACATCCCAGCTCTTTTTACACTACGCGAAACATAACAAAATCGTTCCATTTTCCATAGGCAATAAAGAGCATTTTCTAGAAACGATATGATTTGCGATATTAATTCAATTACAGAGCCGCAGAGAAATATTCGGATTCATTACGGCAAATTGTTTGAGGTGAATTTTAAGTTGTGTTATGCGTTTTTACGACTCCTAAAAAAAAAAAAAAAAAGTGTATTTATGATTTAGATTCCTTTGTCTGCTCATCTTTTTGTGCGTTTGTGTGCATTCTCATTTTCTGAATTTTAAAATTGCTTAAAATTCATATATGTAACTTAGATTAACTAAGCATGTTTCCTATTGAAAATAATATCCAGCAATACTGCTTTGCATATAAGGATTCACAGAATAATTGCTACATTCAGGAATATTTCTTTTAAACATATTTTTTATGCTAAACAAAATATAACTAATTTAACATTTATTACTCAGATTGACAAAAGCATATTTTCCTATAGAATATGGAAATTTAGCATTAATAATTGATTTACAGGGCTACGCGTAAATCTGTAGTTACATTAAGTGGGATAATACGCAAGCGAAGTGTGACGTCACTGACCGTCCGTGGATGCAAGAATGAGATTTCCTATGTTAATCGCCCATTGGGTTTTTTGTAAAAAAATTATTAAAGTCGAGGAAAATTATTTCCCGATTTTAATCCCCGTATTTGGATATAGATATGTATTAGTTATTGTATGCATGTGTTAGATTGAGTTATTTTGCTGTCAAATTGACAAAATTTTAATTTTAAATTTCAAAACTCTGTCATCCTTGGCGTATTTTGTATTTGGCGACCAAGAACGTAATACGAAAATATACATGCCAGATGTATATTTTCGTAATATGTATTGTACGAAATATTGTTTCATATTATTCATTACTCTCTTAATATAAGTTGTTAAAATAACCATGATTTTTGAAAGGAATTAAATATGTTCGCCAGGTAATTTGGCGATATTTGTTTTTCCGCCAAGGATGACAGATATGAAATCTATTCCGCTGCAACATATGAGTATCTTGTATCAGACACTTTATTTAGACATTTTAAAACAAATTTGACTTCAAATTATGATAGAATATTTATCATTTTCCTTTTAATTAGTTTATTAGTTGGATATTTATTGTTTAAATATCATCCTTTGAAATGAAATGTTTATGTTTTCAATCGAATATGAAAGTTTGCCATTTTTTTTTTTTTTTTAATAGAGTTTTGAAATTTAAAATTCAAATTTTATCAATTTTACAGCAAAAGCAATTTAATCTAACGCATGCACACGATAACTAATACATATCTATACCCAAATATGGGGATTAAAATCTGGAAATAATTTTTCTCGATTTTTAATAATTTTTTACAAAAAATATTTTTTTCTTTTCATCCACGGACGGCCAGTGACGTCATCACTTCGCTTGCGTATTGGAAATAGTGCAAGGCGCATTTTCAGTTGTGAAGTTTTTATTTTATTTTATTCATTTTTATTTTTTAATAGTAAATTTTCAACACACTATATGAAGCACAAGTAATTTTTTGACAATATACTGGTATAACCAAAAACAATTTACTTTATATTTTCTTTTTAAGACTATAATTGCATAGGTGGTTTTTCTGAGATTTCTTCCGCCACAGTTTGAAATATCAATTTGAAGGCGTCATTACGGAGATAACATATCCAAAAGTGGGAAGGTATTTTATAATCTGTGCGTCTCTCTTGACTTTTCTTTCTCATTCATTTGTGAGAAATGTCGATAAAGAAAAGAAAATCTCAAACAGATTTAAAAAGTCAAAAGCTTTATATATTTTAATTTCTCGTTATGTTATAAACGCTCATTTTATTTTACATGGTATTCTGGTGTCATGGGGAAAAGATCATCGCTTATTACTGTAGAAACATTCAGTTTTTTTTTTTTTTTTTTATCACGTGTCTTTCCTCATTGCTCGTGATTCACGCCAAGTTTCGACAGGTGTTTCCCTTTGTTTGAAAGCTGGTGACGACCCTCTTTACGTCAGAAAGGAAGTTCATACATCCTTCAAGGTCTGCTGTTACTGTAATATAGAGAAATATATAAATCTGCTTAACATTTAAGATGCTATCAATGCTTTTTTCCCCCCTTAAACTCATATTAATCCAAGAAAAAAAATAATTTTTTTCTTATTTTAATAAAAATTATTAGCATTTCTTTTTTTTTTTTTTTGTTCATGTTACAGTTCGAGAGAGAGGGAAAGGGGGGGGGGATGCTTTTTTATTGTTGTTTGCTTTGGGAAAAAGAAACAAATAACAGTGTTTTGAGTTGTTTATACAGTGTAATATTTTGTAACCAACTTGACTTTTTGTCAATAAGTAGGCGATAAAAACATCTCATTACCAGACGTCATAAGGTCTGGGACATCACCAGATAAATTTCATTAAAATTTCGTAACAACGCAAAAGCGAATAAACACTTGCGAAAATAAAGTATTAAAGTACGTAGTATATATAAAAGTACATCAAAGCCATATCAGAAACAAGCCTAAAGTGCCTCAGACGGATCAATTTAGAAGTTTATGAGTTATAAATGTATGTATTAACCCTTCCTCTACCTAGCATTATGGACCGGACTAAAAATGTATTTGAAACATATTTTTTTAGTTACTTAAGAGTAATTTTTAAAGATATATGCAATAAAAATTGTAAATATCACCTTATCATTGTAATAACGAAGATTTAGTGAGATGATGGCACTTTAGTGTATCAGGGGTGCAGAAAATGTTTTTACTCACAACATTTCCCCCCAATCCATATGAAAATTTCCTCAAAATGAGTGAACGATTTTAACAATGAATTCTGTAATGCATTGATAAAATCAAAATCAGTTGTATTTGTTTCCTCCGCAAAATTTCGCCACAATCCTAGATTTCTGGATTCGACATATTCTGATCCCCTGTAATGTGCCGTTGGTACATAGAGGCAAATATATACATACTAGGATCTCCAAAAAGTGTAAAAAAGTATTTACTTTTTATGGTCTTTATATATATATATATATATATTTATATATATATATTAAGACTGATGGTTGTTTTTTGAGTTTATGTATAAATTAATTACAGCACACGGGAAGATCATGAAAAACGTCAAGCGAAAACAGTGACAGCGCTCTATAAAATCCTTTCTGGAACAAAAGACTGCTACATGTACAGTCGGTAACAAAAGTATCCGAACACTCGCAAAAATTCCTATATAAAAAAAAGCACACTTAAAACTGTTTTGTGAAATAAATCCTTGTCGAATCCTGTTCTTAGACTGACTAAGAACACGATTCGACAAGGATTTATTTAACAAAACAGTATTGACTCTGTTTTTTTTTTCATAGGAGTTTTTGCTAGTATTCGGATACTTTTGTTGTAGCTAATGTAATGTAGTGAGATTAAAGTGAGGTATAAACGTTCTATTCTTATAAATATCTTTCACATTTCTTCCATGAATTCGATTTTGTACGCTTTTTAATCTAATGTTTTTTTTTTTTTTTTAAATCCTTTCAACTCCACTGGGACAAATATGTCCCATAGATATTTTTAATTCATCCAATGGGATAAATAAGCGTGAAGTTTATTAGCGTGCATGACTGACAGATTTTCAGTGCTTACCTTTATATATTAGTGTAATTACGTATTTTCGTGTATATATTTTCAAAAGTATTGTAAATTTAATTTAGAACTAGGGTATTGAACTTTTCACTGTATTCTATATCGTCATCTCAACTCTACTGGGACACATGTGTGCCATCTAGAAAGACTGGGACATATATGTCCCACTTCCACAATTGTCCCTACAGTTATTATTATTATTATAATATAAGAGATATTGTTATTATTATTGGCAGAATATTGCTATTTTTGTTTTATTTATCCTACTAAAGCTCTACTTTACCTTATTTTTGGGAAGGAAAAAACTGGTAATGAAAGAGTGAAAGTACCGTTAGTAGATAAAGAGTTAAAGTACTAAATATATAGTGAAACTGAGTAGGGGTGGAAGTGGTATAAATATTTCATATTTTATATAAAATTCGTGTTGCATTATTCATACATGCTGAATATTTTATTTATTTAATGTATCGTCAGCGGATATCAAATCACTTTTAAATTATATTTCCGGTAAAAGCACACTGTTAAAAATTTTTCTGTAAATTTACAGAGAATCTATTGGTAATTAATTATATTAAGTCTTACGTAAATTTACAGAGAATTAAAAAAAAGAGATTCTGTCAAAATGCAGAGAAACTATTCTGTAAATCAATCATAGTCTCTGTAAATTTACATAGATCAAAATATTCAAGTCTCTGTAAATTTAAATCTGTGAAACATCATAGTCTCTGTAAATCTACATATGTAAAAATATGCAAGTCTCCGTAAATTCGAGCATGTAAAAGCATATAAGTCTCTGTAAATTTACCATTGTAAAAATAACCACGTCTCTGTAAGGTTACATATGTAAAATCATCCAAATCTCTGTAAAATTACATATGGAAGAGCATCCAAGTCTCTGTAAAATTACCTACGTAAGAACATCCAAGTCTCCGTAAATTTCGCATATAATATGAAAATCTCAGTAAATTTATCCATGTAAAAATACCTAATATTTGAAGGCCCCACCATTGGCTGAGAAGCTCTGCTCTCAACGTTTGAAGGCGGAAGGTGCATAGTTCGATCCCAAGTTGCGATTTTTCACCTACCCATTCGGAATTTTCCGCGGATATCTCCAAAACTTGTATAAATATGGGATAAGACATTTTAGAAAGACCTACACTTACGGCAATCCTCACAGGTCTAGAAACTTAGCACATCCAATCGGCTTTAACTAACGACGATTAAATATTAGTATGTTTACAAGCGTATCGAAGACACTCTAAATTGGCATATACTTAAAATAAATTATATTATTATCAATTTACAAGTACAAAAATATCCAACAGTAAGTTTATCTTCATGAATATAGGTAAGAATCTAGTAAATACGTTACATAAGTACAGATTCTTATTCAACTTAAGGAAAAGAAACTTAAAGTTGGATGTTTTTGCACTTGTAAGTTCATAGCCTTGGGATTTATTTTAAATGCGCGTCAGTTTAGAGTGTTTTGAATAGGCTTCTAAATATATTATTATAATATTATTGTGGTGGTAAAATCACATTGGTTACTTCAGAGTTCTAGGCCTGTATAGAATGCCTTATGTGTAGGTCATTCTAAGATGTTTTATTCCATATTTACAAAAGACTTTTAAGAAAACCTTGGAAAATTTCGAATGGGTAGGCTAAAAATCTCAACCTGAGATCGAACTTCGCACCTCCCACCTTCAAACTTTGAGATAAGAACTCCTCGGAAATTGATGGGACAAGAAGACCAGACTTTAGTATATATATAGACATGCTATATATTTTTTATCAAAACTACATTAAAATTCAGAGGTATAAAGTTGGTTAAGCTTGTATTACCTTTGGTAGGATTTGTAATGATGCGCTTCAACAGGTTTTTAACTACAATTTTTATTAATGTTGTGGTACATTTTGCAAACATTCAACTTTTAATAAAAAAATTTAAAAAAGAAGCTGATTTATATTATGGTATTTCTAATAAAATTATCAGAAATAATTGCAAAATATGCTTAATATTGCTCGGTTAATTTGCTTAATATTGCTCGGTTATATTTAGTCCATATCAAAATAAAAACTTAATCGCCTCATTTATGTAGAATATCACTCAATATGTAGAATATGACTCAATAGTGAAAGATCTCACAGGTCTAAATCTAAAATATTGATTTGATAATTATGACTGATATTGATGGTTTTTGCTCGGCTGAAACCGAAACTAGATTTTACTCTATCACATATTTTTATCAATACAGGGTGCGCTGTTTTTTTTTTTTTTTTTTTTTCATGACTCTTCCACAACTATACGGTTACTTTTTAGTATGATTCCATGATTGATTACAATTAATCATGGAATCATACTAGAAACTACCGAAATAGAAGGAATAGTGTTGGCAGACACCCTGTATTGGCAAAGGCTATGTGTAACAGAGGAAAATTGGCTTCCTGTTCGGCTTCAGCACATTAAAAATATATTTATCAACTAAAATAAATTAAATTTTGCCAACATCATATTTGTAGATCTGTGTTAACAACCTCAGTTTCTTCCATTCAAAACATACATCCACTTTGTAAATACACTTAAAAAAATATTTTAACAAATATATGTATGTATGTATGTATGTATGTATGTATATATATATATATTACATATTAAAACACTAATCGTTCCAAATGCATTATGCTCTTAAAAAGGTGTAAACTTTCTAAATTGGGGGGGGGGGGAAGGAAGTACTAAAAATTTGTTAGGTACACTACCGTTCCATAATGACCGTACACTTTCGATTTCAGACATTTTTTAAAGTATTTCAAAAAATGTTAAACAAATCATTTTGAAACTTCAGAGGTGTGAAAGGAGGACCGGTAAAAAAAAAATTAAAGTAAAATGTAAGTATTTGGCTTCACCCTGTAATAATTAATGCTTGAAATACGTTCTGGTAGTAGCATGTGATTATAGGACTTTCTCATTAACTCTAAGTTTATATGTCTCTACCGCATATAATCAGGGAGATAAAGGTTTCTTTAAAAAATTGCAAAAAATTTCCCATTTTTTTTAGCTATAACACGCAAAGCATGAAAAGACAGTGCAAAGTTATTTTCAGGAAACTCGACATACAATAATAAACACTGCATACTGCAATCACAATGAAAAAAATATTAAATATCTAATGAAATATGAGTATTTTTACTAAATTTCTAACTGCGCATGCGTAAATGTTCAGTGACATTTCCTTTTTAAAATTTAACAGTCAAATTTATTGAGCTACTTATGTAAAAACCCCAAACAAAAATCGTGTAAACTCAAAAAGTTCTACGTCATAGAATAAACTGAATTTCAGCTGTTCCCCAACAAAGAAATTGTTAACAGGGCTTTCCCAATATTTATTTACAAACACAGAAAATTGCATTACCGTTCATCGAATAAAAATAAAAATGTGAGTAAAACTCCTTATACTTTAGCGTTTCTTCAAGAGAAACTGAAGATCAGTTCATTCTTTGGCGTAGAACTTTGAGTTTACACAATACTTGTTTGGAGTTTTTATATAAGTAGTTTAATGCATTTGGCTACTAAATTATACAAATGAAATTTAGCTAAAACTTAATCATATGCAGTTAAAAATTATTTAGTAAAAATGCTCACATTTCATTATATATTTAATATTTTTTTTCATTCTGATTGCAGTATGTTGTGTCTAATGTCGTATATTGGGTTTCCCGAACATAGCTTTGTACTGTATTTAATACCTTGCATGTTATAACAACAACAAAAAAAAAAGTTCAGCAATTTTTTAAAGAAATCATTATATCTCCCTGATTACATACGGTAGAGACTTGAAAATTTATACAGAAAATGAGGATGAGCCCCATAATCATGTGTTACAGCCAGATTGTATTTCGAGCATTACTTTATACTGGGTGATGCCAAATACTCTTATTTTTCTTTAATTTTTTTACTGGTCTTTTTTTCACCTTTGGCACAAACAAATAACTGAAGTACATGAGGTACAACATGTTTTTTACACTCCTGAAGTTTCAAGATGATTTGTATAGTACTTTTTGAGTTATTTTAAAACGCACCTGAAATCGAAAGTGTCCGGTCATTTATGGAAAGGTAGTGTAGTAAATGAATTTGAATTTTTAAATACTCACATTGATTTTTATATTAGCTAAAGAAAAAAAAAATTACTAATTCATTTCCATATAAAGGTCTCTAAAAACTATGCATACAATTTTGGTAGTTAATTAAAAAGGTAAATTTGTGCAACATATTAATGCAATGCATAACTTGTCACTTAAATCAAGAGATTTCATGCAAATTTTATTTCAAACTGTAATAAATTTTGAACATTTTTCAATATTCTGTTTTTAATGAAATTGGTTTTTAAAAGTTGTTTTATTAGAAAATAAAAATTCTCATTTCAGATCAGATTTCTAATACGTAATCGTAGAAGTATAGGAACATATTAAAGGTTCGATACCTAAATAATTTTATTTTTTATAATTAATTCATTGCAATGTGTAGAATAATTTCCTTAATTACTTCAGTTTCTGGGATATAAATATTTTTAAATCGACGGCAAGTGGAGGGAAAATGTTCATACGTATTAAATAGTATATAAAGAAATATAGAGTTTTTAATATTTTTAAATATTAATTTAGGGTTCAATGCAGATGAAAATCGGATACTCTTTTGGTTTTCGTCACTAGTTCCATAAAATTCAAATTTTTAAAATATATAACTTTTTGTTAAAGAAGCCATTAGTTATTTTGAATTAAAAATATTTTGACTTTTTTTTTTCTTTACAAAAACAAATTTTAAAACATTTTTCTTCTACAAAATAGGATCTAAAGAAGAAACAAATTTTACGGTTTTACACATGAAAGCAGCATCCTGGTAATTTACTAGAATCATTGCAAAAAGCTCACTTAAGAAAAAAAACATCTTTGCTGCAAAGAAAACATACAATTAAAAATAATTAAAAAATAAAACATACTGAATTAGATTTAAATTAAACTTTATTTTACTAACATACACACATTAATAAAAGATAAATGGTGAAAAATTCTTTAACAGGATAAATATTTGGTATTTGTAAATGTCTTTGATGAGGGTATTTTACGGCATTTTCTATTTTCATATTTCTTAGACAACTTGTTTCGTTTCTGATATCAGGATCAATTTCCATTATAACTAGAAAAAAGAAAAGTGATGAAAGTTACTATTGTTGGAAAACACTTTAACTATAAATTTTTAAAACGAAATCTGCATCCTATGACATTTTAAGCAAATAATGAAAAGAAAGGATTGTAATTCCATGGCACTAAAAAAAATTAAGTATACATACGCGAATTTTAAAGTGTATCGTATATACTCCATCTAAATAGAATCTAATAAAAAATCCTCTAAAGAAAATAAAAGTAGATATACATGGTATTTTAAATCATTAATACAGGAAAAAATCACTTATATAATGAAATCATAAGATATTTAAGCACCATTTTATGAACGCCAGTGTAACAGAATATTTTTGAAATATTTTATATTAAAAATAAGTATGAATTGGACTGGATTTGGGAATAAGGCCGATTGACAGCTGTAAGTCCTAGGCCTACTTTGAAAAGACTTTATCCCCGAGCTTTTAAATGACTCCCCCCCCCCCCCCCCCTTTCCTATATGAAATTTTAAAGTTTGCCCCCGTGTTTCCCTCCCCCCTCCTTTTTTTCCCCTTCTTTTTTTAACAAATGTTAGAAACTGGGGGACTCGGCTTTAGTTCCAAGCGCTCTCTGAACTTTATAATATTCCGAATTAAAAACTGTCCAGTTATTAAAATCTTCCCCTTACAAAGAAGAAAAAGAAAAAAACATGTTTAAGAAAAATTATTTCTGTCAATGCAAAAACTTGTCTGAAAGTTTTTTGACAATGCATTACCAAGCAGAATCTATCGTCTATTAGCTATATTTCAGTGAAAATGTATTTTTAAATTGCAGTTGCTCCACAATCGTCTGCGTCCGCCTCCCTACATAAACATGTAATCGCAGTCTTGGCATGCTTATGATTATGGTATATTCATCCAGGATAATAAAATAAATACAGTTGGAATTTGTACTTAAAAGTAACGTTTTATGTGGATCGGTTATTTTGAGATATAAATTAGTCCGCAACATATAACAGCCTAGATAAAATTTCGTATTAATTTAAACATTTCATCACTCGTCAATTTTCGTATTAATTTAAACATTTCCTCACTCAATTTAATATACACTCTGTACTTTGAATTCTTAAATATCAAACTGTATTCTGAAAAATATTAACTTGTCAGAAAATTTAATTTGTCCCCCAACCCACCCCTCTATTACCATTGCTCGGCAACTGCAACAATAGTTTTCTTTTTCTTACATTGTGTTTTTTTTAACTTGTGCATATAAATGCATACATATACACACGCAAGCAGATTTTCAAAATTTTCTGAAAGCAAAATTAATAACATTGGACGATTTAGAATACAAACCGTCCTCCCCTCCATTAAAAAATAATTTTAAAAAATGTCGGATAAAACTCCCATCAGTAAAATCTTTAGTTTGTATTTTGATTTTTAAATGTACGTATTTTTTATTATTTAAACTATTAATTATATAATGTAGAAATGACTTACTTTTTCCTCTATTCCTACTATTTTGATTTAAGGTAATCTATATTATTTTTCAGTCTTTCAGCAAATGCCAGCAAACACTTTTAATTACAGGAAGAGGCTGTAAAAAGAATATATAAGAAAACGTATAGAAGTTTCAGACGATATTAAACTAAAAACTAGTAGGATGTGGCCACCACATGAATTTCTTCTATATAATATTACACAAAACTTATACAATAAAAATTACTTATTAAATTATCAAATTCTTTTCAGTTATAAATGCAGAAGATTTTTATCTGATAGAATTATCACAAAATGCCGAAAGATGTCAGTTTTTTTCCAAATCAAAAGAAATGACTTCTTTCCAAGTTTTTTTTTCGTTAAAAGAAAAAAAAAAAGGAAAAATGGATAACTTTTGTTTTAAATTATCACAGATCTATAGTTCAACCATTAGTTTTAAAGGTATTGACGATATCTTTTGAAAGATACCCATCTTGAAAATTTACTCCCCCTGGGGGGTACTTAACCCCCAGGGGGGAGCGATGCCCCCATGCAATTTTTTTCCCCTAGTTAACTACTACTATTATCAATAATTCATATTAATTTTACAATCACACGATTAAAATAACTCTCATTGTGTACATTTATACGAAATTTTGTCCTATATTGTCATGTTGAAAATTTAGATAAGAAAGAAAAATCATGCAGTATGCTTTGATTAGTAACACTTTCCAACTGTACGTAATTGTTGTATCGAATAACTTTTAATATTCTTTGCCTATGTTATCACACAATAGACAGAAGGACTGAAAAATATACAGATAGACTAATTGATTTTAAAATTACTCTTAGGCATTTTGAAAAGTGTTAAAAAGGCTTAACGCAAAATAAAATGCAGCCATTAGATTATAATTAAAGCTTTTGATCTTTCTGAATATTTTAGTGCAGCCCTGTAAATCAGAAAGTTAATCGTATCACATTCTACACAAAACATTATTTTAGAGTATTAACAATAAATTTCAATATATTTATGATTTTCACAGTAGAAAGACTTAAATATAACTTTGAAGAAATTCTGTCCTAAAACGTAATGCATTGACATTTTTTTTTCTGTTGTCCCTGTAAACAAACTAGTTGTACAGGTCCTATTAATGTCATTTTAAATAAGGAACATTCTATAGGGAATTAATGTTTATAAAAATAACACTCATAGAACACAATGCTTTCGAATGCTTTTGGGTGTCCCTGTACACAAACCAGAAGAGATATTCACTCCATTTTCAATATGGAACATCCGATAGTGAACTTCAATAAAATATATCAGTTTCGAGAAATTCCATAAATAATTACAGGAGTCAGAGCGGGGCTTACAGACAGACAGACAGATGGACAGATACACAAACGGAAATAATATTCACACTTAAAAATGTTAGAAAGTGTTAAAAACGCTTAATGTAAACGAAAGCACAATTTTAGCAATTTTTTATTAGTAGCTCTTAAAATAAATGGATATTTTTCTGTCACCCTGTAAATCTAATGCTAATTATGCTATATTCTATGCAAAGCATTTTTTTGTGCAGATAAATAACATAATTCAATTTCCTAAAGCTTCGTGGAAAGTAATTAAAATTTGATTTATAGAAATATCTCTCATAGAACGCAATGCTTTGGAATACTTTTGAGTGTCCCTGTATATAAACCGGTGGTGGTATTTCCTCCATTTTATACAGGAAACATCCAGTAGAGAATTTGAATAACATATTTCAATTTCATTAAGATATGTCTACAGTAAAGGTATGAAAATATGGTTTATAGAAATAGCTTTCATAGAACACAATGTTTTGAAATACTTTCGGGTGTCCCTGTACACAAACCAGTAGAGGTATAAACTCCATTCTCAATAGGGAACATCCGATATTGAACTATATCAGTTTTAAGAAATTCCATAAATATTTACGGGAGTTAGAGATCGGACAGACAGACAGACAACAGACGGGCGGACAGGCAGATACACAAAACTGAAATCATATTCACACATAAAAAATGCTAGAAATTATTAAAAACGCTTAACGTAAACGAAAGTGCAATTCTAGCAATTTTTTATTAATACCTCCTTATGTAACTAGATATTTTTGTGCCACCCTGTAAATCTAATGTTAATCATGCTACACTCTATGCAAAGCATTCTTTTGTGCATGTAAATACCATATTACAATTTCCTAAAACTCCGTGGATAGTAAAGTTATTAAAATTTAATTTATAGAAATAGCTCTCCTAGAACGCAATGCTTTGGAATACTTTTGAGTGTCCTTGTACACAAACCGATGGTGGCATTTCCTCCATTTGATACAGGAAACATCCAATAGTGAACTTGAATAACATATTTCAATTTCATTAAGATATGTCTACAGTAAAGGTATGAAAATAAGGTTTATATAAATACCTCTCATAGAACACAGTGCTTTGGAATACTTTCGGGTGTCCTGTACACAAACCAGTAGAGGTATAGACTCCATTTTCAATAGGGAACGTCCGATAGGGAATTTGAATAACTTATTTCAATTTCATTAAGATGTGTCTACAGTATAGGTATGAAAATATGGTTTTAGAAATACCTCTCATAGAAGCAATGCTTTTAAATAATTTTGGGTGTCCCTGAACACAAACCGCAGTAGAGGTATAAACTCCATTTTCAGGTTACGTCCGATAGGGAACTTGAATAACATATTTCAATTTCATTAAGATATGTCTACAGTAAAGTTATGAAAATATGGTGTATAGAAATACCTCTCATAGAACACAATGCTTTGAAATACTTTCGGGTGTCCCTGTACATAAACCAGTAGAGGTATAAACTCCATTTTCAATAGGGACAGTCCGATAGAGAACCTGAATAACATATATCAGTTTCAAGAAATTTGATAAATATTTACGGGAGTTAGAGCGCGGGCAGACAGACAGACGGAGAGACAGAAAGACAGACAGACAAACCGAAGTCATAAACACTTTTCAACCTTGTTGGAAAGTAAATAATATATATCATAATAATATATCAGTTTTAAGAAATTCCATAAATATTTACGGGAGTTAGAGATCGGACAGACTAGAGCCCCTTAAATAAAATAATAGGCCGGCGCATCACCGCCATTTTTTTGCCTCCGAAGAGGACAGCATTCCCGCTTGGCGTCCTTATCGCTTCCCTAATGATTTTAAGAAATCTTGATCTGAAGCTAATCCGGTCAGGATAAGAGCAATAAGCAACAATAATATTCCTAAAAACACAATTTTTTTTCACAGTACATTCTCAGGATGTCATTTTATTCTGAGGATATCCTATGGATGTACTGGGGTAAGATGTGTTGTTAGGGCGGTTTCTGTTTCTTTTACAAAATGTCGCCAAAACTCAAATGCACAGTAATAGAAGGTCTGTGAACACTTTACATTCACTTTTTGAATGATTATAGCAGTTTATCACAAAACAAACTTCCATATCATAGTTTACTTAGCTAAAATTATGAAATACAATAAGATAAGTTACTCTAAAGTAATGAAAGACGATTAAAAAAAATTTTTTTTGTCGTTTGTTTATCAGAGAAACGCTCTGGGTACATGTGGCAACCCAAGGCAACAAAATGCCTGATGCACCAGCTCGTATATATAGGAGCCTTAGGACAGACAGACAACAGACAGACAGACAACAGACGGACGGACAGGCAGATACACAAAACTGAAATCATATTCACACATAAAAAATGCTAGAAAGTATTAAAAACGCTTAACGTAAACGAAAGTGCAATTCTAGCAATTTTTTATTAATACCTCTTAATGTAACTAGATATTTTTGTGCCACCCTGTAAATCGAATGTTAATCATGCTACACTATGCAAAGCATTCTTTTGTGCATGTAAATACCATATTTCAATTTCCTAAAACTTCGTGGATAGTACAGTTATTAAAATTTAATTTATAGAAATAGCTCTCCTAGAACGCAATGCTTTGGAATACTTTTGAGTGTCCCTGTACATAAACCGATGGTGGCATTTCCTCCATTTGATGCAGGAAATATCCAATAGTGAACTTTAATAACATATTTCAATTTCATTAAGATATGTCTACAGCAAAGTTCTGAAAATATGGTTTATAGAAATACCTCTCATAGAACACAATGCTTTGAAATATTTTCGGGTGTCCCTGTACATAAAACAGTAGAGGTGTAAACTCCATTTTCAATAGGAACGTCCGATAGTGATCTTGAATAACATATTTAAATTTCATTAAGATATGTCTAGAGTAAAGGTATGAAAATATGGTTTATAGAAATACCTCTCATAGAACACAATGCTTTGAAATACTTTCGGGTGTCCCTGTACATAAACCAGTAGAGGTATAAACTCCATTTTCAATAGGGACTGTCCGATAGAACCTGAATAACATATATCAGTTTCAAGAAATTTGATAAATATTTACGGGAGTTAGAGCTCAGACAGTCAGACCGAAGTCATAAACACTTTTCAACCTTGTTGGAAAGTGTTAAAAATGCGATCACAGCACCACCTGTTGAGCCATTGTTCCATAAATCTAATATGCACTAGTTAATGTCAGGATCCAACTAAACACCCAGTTTGGCTAAATTTCGTTCATTGGTTCGTGAGATACAGCGTCCACAAAATTTGTGATACACACACACAGAGACAGAGATTTTCTAAAAACAGTCTAAACTGTCTAATCCTCAGAACAAAATTTTCTGGTTCTTTAAAATTCCCCCCCCCCACACACACACACATACACCTCACAAAGAAAAAAAAATGATGCTTAATATGATTTTTTTTTTTTTTTTGTGTGTGTGTGTGTGTGTGTGTGTGTGTGTGTGTGTGTGTGTGTGTGTGTGTGTGTGTGTGTGACTTTTGAAAGTTGTAGTTTTGAATTGGTTCGAAAAATGTAACCTTGATAAAATTTCGCATTCATTTAAACATTTCTTCGCACAACTTAATGTTATGTTTTCAATCTTTGAATTTCAGTTTGTACACAGAAAATTAACAAGTTTGAAAGTGTAATTTAACTTCTTCCCTACTTTCCCTATTCATTCCCGCTGCGGGTAAAGAAACATTAGTTTTTCTATGTTGCTTGTTTTTGTTTTGTTATATCAAATATATAAATATTGTACACACAAACAGATTTTCAAACATTTAAGAAAACAAAACTGAAAATATTGTGTTGGTATCCATACAAATCATTTCCATTAGCCCCTCTCCCCCCCCCCCCCCCCCCCACACACACACACTAAAAAATGTTTAGTATCAAAGATCTATATAATTTTCAATAATATTTCTGGTCTTTATCGTTCTAATTCAAATTTAACCTTATTCCTTTCGGAGAAAAACATTGCTCATTTAATAAACTTTTCTGGCCATTAGACATATGCTCTTCTCAAAAAATAAAGAAAAGAAAAGGAACGCTTAAGAAACAATGTTTTAATTCAGACCAAAAATCTTGTCGGAAAGTTTTCGGGCTTTGTGTTGATATAACAGTGTAAGTTTGACTTATTTCAACTAAAAAGTATTTTTTTAATTGCAGTTAACCTGTAATCAACGTCTCCGCCCCGCTGTATAAGCGTGTAGGTGTAGTTTCGGCAACGTATGGTTAGGAAACATTTATCTAGTGTAATTCGACAATCCAGTTGTTTTTATACTTCAAAATAATTCCGAATTAAATTGAACTTTTTTAAACTTCGTTTTGAATTTATTCACAGAATGTAGCCTGTGTAAAATTTAGTATTAAACATTTCTCTACTCAGCTTGATTCATAAACTATACATTTAATCTTTAAACATCAATTTGTGAGTAGATTGTGCTACTAGTTTGAACATTTAATCTAATTTCCCTCCCCTCGCCCTTTCAATATTATCGCTGTGGAAAAAAATAATTTTAACGTTTTTCTTGCATTGTTTATTAATTTATATATTAAATGTTAACACTCACAAAAAAAAAAAAAAAAAAAAAAAAAAAAAACTAAAAACATTGCTGGGTTGATGTACAACTCCCCTCCCCCGAAAAAATAATGTTTAACATCCAATACTCATATATAATTTGTAATAATGTTTCTCTGTTTTTATGGATGTGCTAAATTGTTTTGATGGATGTGCTAAACTGTGTTTAACCACCCCCCCCACACACACACACTTTTTTCATCCTTTACAATAACTGCTTTCTAACACATTAATACATCTATGTTTATTTTGTATATCTTCTGCTAAAGCAATTTTCTTCTAAACTCTAGAAGAAAAAGCGGCTCAGATTATAGGAAATAATTTCTATAATTTTGCCCTCCGCAGTAAATACATAAAGTATTATGTAACAGAAATACGAAGCTAGATACTACATACTAGATTCTAGGTATTTTTAAATTGAATAACTCTGTTTATAAGTTTCAGGATTTAAATATAAAAAAAAAGAAAACCGCTAATATAACTAACATGAACAGTCATTGTTTTTGTTGATTATTAAAATAGGATAAAAGATTATATAAAATTTAACTTACCTAATTATGAATTCCAAATGAAAACATGAATTGCTTTAAGTTCTTCAATACAGACAACAACAACAAACTTTTAATGTGTAGATACGAAGATAAAAATCCCGCAGAAACAATCTAATTTTCCCTAACGTTCCCTTTCCTCCCCCTTTTTACGTAATAGTACACTGCAATGAAACAAACTATTCAGTATATTTTTGCCTGCAAAACTTATATATATATATATATATATATATATATATAGGTATTTACTTTAATATAAAAATAATTTAAGGTTATGCATTTACATAGTTTTTTATTTAATGGATCAGTCAAAACCCCTACAGGGAAAACGTTGTTTTGAAAAGGGAAATATCTGTAAATTAAGAACTGAGTTTCTTGGTTCAATGCTTTTAACAGAGAACTCATGTAAATTTACGGAGAGTCTCAATACTTTTTCTGTTTTTTTACAGAAATGTTTGACAGTGAACCGAGTTTCTTGATTCACTGCTTTTAACAGTGAACTCATGTACATTTACGGAGATTCTCAATACTTTTTCTGTATTTTTACAGAAATTTTTAACAGTGCAGAGAAAATAAATAAAATAAATGTTTCTTATTATTTCAAAGTATTTTTTATAAATAAAATTCCGTTTTTTATTTTACCATGTTTTTTTTACCATGTTTTTATTAACTTCGATTCTTGTGTGTTTGTCAGGGACAAATCTTGCAATCGATTTTTAACTAACTTCCCGACTAGCTAGACATTTGAAACTTTCACAGTAGCTCAGAACCCGGTGACAACACAATACTTCGAAGTCAGATTTTCGAATTTTCGAATAGTTTTCTTTTAATTAATTAAAATGTGAAAATGATAAGCTCCTAATAGCAATAAAAATAGCCATTAAAATATTAACTATAATTTAATTGTTGCCAAAAAAAAATTTACAAGTTCATTTTCTTTCGACCTAAAAATAAATACATTTAATTAAACGTGAGCGTTAAAAAATTGTTAAAAGTTAAATTATGCATTTGGCATAAATTGACGTCGTTATCATTTTAAAGATTTTCTACACAATGATAAAGTGCTAATGTAGTTCATGATGCAAATATATGTTGTTCGGAAAGGATTAATATTTTATTTTTAAAACCAACTTTTTTTTATAAATTCAAATTTCCGGTAACTCTTTAACCAATCACATTAGAACGTCCATCTTTGGAATATCGATAATAAGAATTTTCTCGCCAAAAGTCGCAAAGGGCAAAAAGTTGTCAAATTTGGCGCCAAATCCATTACCTGCCTATTGGAGCTTTTTAATGCGTTTTAAAGAGAAGTTTGAGCTATTTAAAAACATGGTATATAAATTTTTTTTTATCTTATAATTATTTTACTTCCTTCTATGTGTATAAGAAAAAAGTATTTAGTTAATGAAAATTTGTGAAATCTGGTTTTCAATGATTTACACATTCTGAGATTTCCGGAATGCGATATGACCTTTTTAGAAAATGTTTTTCTCTGTGTGTGTCTGTGTATGTGTGTATAAAAAATTGTGTGGACACTATATCTCATGAACCAATAAACGAAATTTAACAAAATTTGATATTTAGTTGGATCGTGACTTAAATTGGTACTGATTGAATTTTGCTATCAATCGCTCAACTAGTAATGCTGTCATCCCATTTTTTTTCGGTATTTTTAATACGGCAGTGCAGGACAAAATTTCATACAAATGTGCATTGGGAGAATTATTAACTTTTCAATGTAAAATTATATACATATATAGTAACAAAAAGAAGTAGAATGCAAAAATAAATAGATTATTAAATTGCCACGATAATCCACAAGACCCTCTAAATAGATTATTAAATAACTACAATAAAAATATGTATTAATATTATAAAAAATGATATGAATAATTTGAGACCAGTATAACTTTAATATGAAAACAAAATGTTTGAAATATGAAAGCAAGATTAATACACACTTTATTACAATTTTATTGAAAAACAAAACAAAATATATTGATATAGAATCCTAACAAGAAGGAGCTTACAAAGAAAATAATCAAGAGATTGAATAACGAACAAACAATAACACACACACATATATATATATATATATATATATATATATATATATATTTATATTTTTATATAGTAAAAGTTAACCAGGGGGGAAAAAGTTCGTATACAGGAACATCGCCCCTATATAATTATCTTTCAAAAAAACTCACCAGTTCGTTAGACCTCAGTGATAATTTAAAGTATGTATACTATACTTCTATATTCAGGACAAACATATTTATTTCTAATAAAATCACACAATCAACTGTGGAAGAAAATCATATTTATTGAAATTTTATTTTTCCGACTGAGTGAAAATAATGCCTGGACCGGGACTCGAACCCCGGATCTTTGATTTACAAGGTCAAGGGTAGAGCCTTGACCTTGTAAGTCAAAGATCCGGGGTTCAACTCCCGGTCCAGGCATTATTTTCACTCAGTCGGAAAAATAAAATTTCAATAAATATATTTATTTCTATTTAGTTAAAAATATTTTTTATTTCTCTCTGCTAATAAAATATTTTACACCTCTTTATGCATTTAGAAAATTTTCTTAAAAATGTTTGAGGGGGAAAAAAAAAAACATCAATTTTAATACGAGCCTATCAGTTAACTTGTTCCGCTTTATTTCTCTCCTAAAGACGTAACCAGATGGCCCTAAGCGGAGAAGCGTTGGAGAAGGGTGTTAAAAAATTGACAGATCAAGCGCAAGTCGTTTCCCACGTGACTGGATGGTGGGAGGCAGTGTTGAAAATTAACCGGGGCCCAAAACTTTCTCTTTTGTAGGAGCAAGTCAAACATTTGAAGTGTGCGAATGCATGAAAAGTTATTGGCCCGACAGATGGTAAAAGTGCAGAGTTTTTAAAAGTTCTCTGAGAAAAGTTAACATTATAGAACGCTTCGTAAATCAGTTGTGAGGAAAGGATTTCGTTTTCGTAAATAGGCTTAATTATTTTAGTTTTCATATTGGATAATTAACTTTCTTCTACATACAGAATAAAGTATTGGATTCGTAACAACTTTCAACATCCTATCTCTACACATTTTAGATGTCTTGAACACGGTTTGACGATTTTTAGAAAATCTATACAAATCTGTCTAGTACAGTCTGTAATTAATGTAATGTAATAAATTATTTATTGGATCGTTTACAGAAATGGATTAATATTATTAATAACATATTACATTGTATGATTTTGATATGATAGTTATGCTATTTATTGAAAAAGAACAGGAATTTATTTTCGTGTTTGAATTTCTAATAAAAGAGTTATTTACATGGATGATACTCGACATTTTGTGTTTGCTGTAATTTTTTCTTCTTTTTTCTTTTCTTCTTCTTTTTTTCATTAGGCAATAGGTTTTATTCTTTTGATATATGATTACATAATGCTGAAAATTCTTCCAGTAAATAAACTTCTCCATAATGATAATTTCCGAAAACTAACCATTCTGTTTTACCCTACAAATTATATATACAGTATAGAAAACAGGAATTAAAAAAGGAGGATGGGGAAGGAAATTTGCTTTAGGAAAATTATTAGATCTGGATAAATAAATAGAAATTATTATTATACAAGTTAATTATTTCCTTGGAAGCAGATTTTTATATATTTTAGTGAGGGAGAAAAAATAAAAATGGAGTAAAAGTAAATTTAAAATGTTTAGTAAGTGAAATATTAATATTACGACGTTAGTATTTATTTATTAATGATAGTAATGAATATAGACCAGCGTACTATTTTTTCCTCACTAGAAATTAAGCGAACTTTCGCTACATGCATTCGCTTTTTTACACAAGATGATATATATATATATATATATATATATATATTATATATGGCCGTTTTACATTTAGATTTGGGTTTTATATCACTGCTTTTCTTTCAAAGAAGAACGGTAATAAGCATCTGATAAGATTAAATTATTAACTTGAAAAAATGTTAAGGGTATCATTTTTCCCAGAAAGTAAGCTCAGCTGATGGCTCGTTCTTTAGACTGCATTAGTATCAGTTATACTCCTACAAAAACAGTAGATGTTCGTTTTGTAAAGTTATCATATCGGAGCTGTAAATAAGCTGATATCTATAGTAAGATAAGGAAACGGGTAAAACAAATTTTGCTTATGTTTCTATTACAGTGATTTGTCCAATTAGCAGCACAATCTCTGAACGGCGAGATATACTTAATTTTGAATATATCTTCACTATTATTTGCTAAGAATAGTGTTAATCACACCTTATAGAATTATATGAAATCATGTGGCAGACTAAATAAATAATTTTGAATAAAACTTTTATTTAGTTTACGTTAATCTGTTTAAAAACTAGTAGTATATTGCCGGCGCAAAACTTTGTTCTATATATCTTCCTAACTTTGTTCTATATACCGGGTGATTCAAAATAGATGTTACAGCAATTATCTCGTAAACTAAGAAAGATAGAAACAAACTTCCAATTACAAAATTAGAGCAAATTAAGAGTAGATTTCAGATATGGCATTTTTTTTGTCAAAGGGGCTGTATACATATTAAATACGAAATTTAATTTTTATACGGCCCCTCCTATCGTATGACTTATATTTAGAAAAATATTCCCCTCGCTCTAACAAGCAAAATAAAAAAAAAAATCATCTCTCTAAGTCAAAATCTCGCTGAGTTATTGCAATTTGAAAATGATGACTTACACCACTTTTTTTTCAATTTTGGCATCTATTTTTCGACGCCAACGGGCTGACTTTAGGGGGTTATCTATGAGTTGAGAAAAATTAAAAAAAGATCCTTTATTTTAAAATAGCAACTAAAATCGTTCAAACACGTGAAATTAACAATTTTAAGAATTTAATGCAAATTTACATTATTTCGTATTGTTAAAAAATTTAATAGTTAAATTTCTTAGGGGTCACCTGCAAATTAAAACACGTTAAGAGAGAGAAAAAACTAAAAGACTAGCAAAACCGTGTGAAATTTTTGCGCTTTATTTTTACCACTTTCCATCATGGTTGATAAATTTAATGACTTCGGTTCTTTAACAATTCCAGCAAGATTGAAAAGTGTTAATGGTGTTAATGACTTCGATTTGTCTGTCTGTCCATCCGTCCTTCTGTGTGTCTGCGCTCTAACTCCCGTGAATATTCATAGAATTTCCTGAAACTGATATATGTTATTTGAGTTCACTATCGGATGTTCCTTATTGAAAATGGAGTGAATACATCTGCTAGCTTGTGCACAGGGACACCCGAAAGTATTCCAAAGCATTGTGTTCTATGAGAGGTATTTTTATAAACCATATTTTAATACCTTTAACTTACGTATATATTAATAAAATTGAAATACGTTATTATAGTTTTCTATCGGATATTTTCTATAGAAAATGGAGTAAACACCATCACTGGTTTGTATAAAGGGACACCCGAAAGCATTCCAAAGCATTGCTTTCTATGTGAAGATATTTCTAGAAACCAAAATTTAATTACTTTGCATAAATCTTACTGAAATTGAAGTATGTTATTCATATGCACAAAAGAATGATTTCTATATTGTACAGTACGATTAACATTAGATTTACAGGGCACGCAAAAATATTCAGTTACGTTAAGGGTTATTATTGGACATTTTCTGGAATTGTATTTTCGTTTACATTAAACATTTTCTAACAATTTTTAACTGCGAATAGGATTTCAATTTGCATTTTTTTTTTTTTTTTTTTTGGTCTGACTGTCTATTTGTCCGTCTGCCCGCCCCCAGCGTCTGTAAATATTTTCAGAAATGATATATGTTATTCAGGTTTACTATATGATATTCCCTATTTAAAATGACATTAATTAATTCTTTACAATTGGTTTATGTACAGGAACGCACAAAAAATGCCAATGTATTGCGTTTTGGGACAGATATTCTTATGAATTACATTTAAATAACTTTATACTGTAAAACTCATAAGGAAATTCATATTTATTGTTAATATTCTAAAATAATGTTTTGTATAGAGTATGATATGGTATAGATGTATAATTCTATGCCAGGGGGTTACCGCCCTTCTCAACCCCCGTTTAATTATAGTGCCTATACTTATCAAAACAAAAATCAAGTGTGTTACCAATTTCCTTGAAACTTGCAAACCTTCATCAACTTTTCAAGTGGCAACTAGATATGGCATCCAAAGTACCAAATTCTCCTTTCCTGTACTTATTAGTTTCTCATACCCATAAGGTAGAGAAAGTATTGTTTTTGCGCCAAATTTTCGAAAGTGAGTTTTTGTTATATTTAGACGTTTTGAGGTTCCCTGAATATGAAATTCGTGTTTTTAGCGGTTGGTCTGTATGTGTGTCTGTCTGTTATGAGTTTATCTCAAGAACAAATTGCAGCAGACATTCCAAACTTGGTATTTTAAATATGTATCATATAGGAATGCTACACTAAGCTTTTCATTGAGATGAAGCAAATGGTTCGTGTACAGAGACACTCAAGAATATTCAAATACATTACGTCTATGGGGGAAATTGCAGGTAAGTAGAGATTAACACCTATAGGCTGCACTAAACCAAATGAAATGAATATATATTTTTTATATGCATAAAAACATGCCTCATGCAGAATATGGCAGGGAAATCATTCACTGTTCATTTACAGGGCTACACAAAATAACTAGATTACAATGCGACAATAGCTGAAAATTGATGGAAGTGCATTTTAGGTTGTGCCGTATATTATTACTATAGGTTTATATTTAGGTGCACTTTGTGGTTTGTACATATTTTTCAAAAGATATTCAGGGTTGCAAATATTTAACGGCCCTCTTCACTTACCGTCGCCCGAAGCCCGAGCCAATGTAATTCTATGGGGAAATTTTCTTTACAAATAACTTATTAACTAATACATATTTTTAAATTCTGTTTTCACATTCAGAAAATTCCCAACTGTTAAATTGTCGGACCTTTTTTAAAAATGTATTTTTTTAATTTTTAATATTTTATTTTGAAATTGCAAAATTAAAAATTTTACATATTGAAAATTCGTATTTTACAGCTTCAAAATAAAATATAAAAAATTAAAAAAACAATTTTTTAAAAAAGGTCCGTCAATTTAGCAGCTGGGAATTTTCAAAATGTGAAAACGAATTTAAAAATATGTATTAGTTAATAAGTTATTTGTAAAGAAAGATTTCCCATAGAATAACATTAGCTTCGGCTTCCGGCGGCGGTGAGTGAAGAGGGACCTTAAGCTATAATATTCTTTTTTATTGTTAGTGAAAGCGCTTTACTATAATATTTTACCATGTCCAGGAAAGCTGCTCAGGAATGAAAATGAATTCCTCATAGACATATGATAAATATGTATGTTTTTAAGCTAAATATGCATCACTTGTGTTTTGTGCATTTACACGCTTTAAGGCTTCCTTATTACCAAAGCCATATTTTTTAATGTTTGATTATTGCCTGCGTCGAAAAATTTCAGGAAACGAATAATTTCCGGAGATCCCCCCCTCACACAGAACTAATTATCATTAAAACTCTTCCGAAGCCTAATTTGAATTATTTTAACGTAGGTTTACATAACAGTACTCTTTATGTTACCTCTTAATTTCCAACCTGTATTTATGGTATTAAATTTCAGGGTAATAGAAAGTCGTGTGAGTGGCACACCAGATTATTTGTTGTTAAATTATGCTGATAATTCATATATATACAGATCAACGAATAAAAATTTACCTTTCGTATTCAGGAGACCTCAAAATGGGATATCTCTCCAAAAGCTACTTTGTTTACAGTATGGGTATGAGAAATTAATTTTGCGTTCTGTGTCAGCAGTGTTCTTCGAAAAAAAAAAAAAAATGCAGCAAACTCTTAGACCAATTACATTTAGTAATAATAATAATAATAAATATTTACCTTAATTTTGGGTAGCCCTGTATATTGTCTATAAACTATATACACATGACTTTGTGTACGTAAATTTAGTGTTAAATGTAAAACAAGTAACACAAAATGAAATACACTTCCAGCAATTCCCGAGTATAGCTCCAATATATCGAAATACTCTGGGTAACCCTGTAAATGAATGATGAATGGTTGCTATACCAGAATCTACATAAAACATGCTTTTATGCGTATAAAAAATTTGTTCTTTTCATTTTGTTTAAGGCAGTCTGTACATGTCACACTGTACATATGAGAAATTTCGCTCACAGACGTAATGTATTTGAATTCTTTTAGATGACCCTGTAAACAAACAATTGTCTGATCGTAACGAATACTTTAGTGTAGCACCGCAATATGATACGGATTTAGAATGTCGAATTGAATTTTCTGCTACTATTTGTTCTTGAGATATTCTAATAATACACAGACACACACACATACACACACACACACACACATAGTGAGAGAGAGACCAACCACTAAAACATGATTTTTGAAGTGCAAATATAACAAAAGGTAATTTTCGGAAATTTGACTCAAAAACAATTCTTTCTCTACACCGTGTATATGAGTAAGAGAATGTATAAAGAAAGAAAAATGAATTTGAAAATTCTCTTTCAGTACATAAATTATTCATAAATTTTATTTGTTAAATTATCAATGAGCATTCTCTTGTGTATTCACTAGGGAAAAGGAGACATAACAGGTTAAAATAGCCGTCTTCCTCTGAATGATTTCTTTTTCTTCCCCCCCCCCCCCAAACGCTTAATCAACGTGTGCCTTATTACAAAAGCAATAGTAATTACAATTTCTCACTTTTGATACAACCCCTTAAGACTTGGCGAAAAATGCTAGAATTTTCAAATTGCAATAACTCAGCGAGATTTTGACTTAGAGAGATAATTTTTTTTTTATTTTGATTGTTAGAGCGAGGAGAATATTTTTCTAAATATAAGTCATATGATAGGAGGGGCCGTATAAAAATTAAATTTCGTATTTAATATGTATACAGCCCCTTGTACAAAAGAATGCCATATCTGAAATCTACTCTTAATTTGCTCTAATTTTGTAATTGGAAGTTTGTTTCTATCTTTCTTAGTTTACGAGATAATCGCTGTAACATCTATTTTGAATCACCCGGTATATCTTCCTAATGAATTTCAATTTAGTTGTGCAATTGCGTTCTTTTGAATGTTGTTAGTATTGTAAAACAAATATGATACATTGCTGCGTATTCATTGCAAAAAGGATATCGCAACAACGCCCCTAATGAGTGATAATTGAGTGTGTTATATACTAAATTTGGGGCTATTCTGTCCATTAGATGCTGCATAATTATACGATGTCCACCGTGAAAAAATGAGAAGGATGAATGTTTATGGGCTATTTATGAACAGATATGCTCTAAACTTTTTCATAAATTAAGTCTATTTTGCCTTCTCTTACCCATATATAATAAAGAAAGTATTGTTTTCGAGTCAAATTTTCGAAATACACATTTTGCTATCTTTGCGTATTTTAAGGTTACCCAAAACTATAATGTCATCAGGTACATTTATAGCTGCAGAAATAAAAAGGAAATTTTTCTGCGGTGGTGAAAGATTTTCATAGTTGCCAACAGCGCCCGACAATTTCACAGAATTATAGAAAAGGATGTTAAAAAAAAAAAAAAAGAAGAAGAAGAATTAAAAAATAACTGAAATATTCAACTTAATACGAAAAAATCAATAATATTTGAAATATTCAACTTAAAAAAAAAAAAAAAAAAAAAAAAAAAAAAAATCCATTTGCTGTAGCATTATGCAGTCACATGTAATCATTTAAAAAATAAATAAATAATAATAAAGTAAAATAAATGGATTATGAGTTGAATCGAGAAGTAATTTATGAGCAGAGTTATAAATTTTGTTGTAGAAAAATAAGTTTTAAATTAAAATATAAATTGTATATAGTAATTAAAAGCATAAACTATATTTGTACATAATTAATGACTCACCACCCCTTCCCGATTATAAAATTATCTAAAAACAAATGTTGGTTGGATATTACATATCGTAAAAAAAAAAAAAAAAAAATGTAGTAAAATGCTGAGTTTTGTTTTAAATAATTTTAGATACAAATTTTGTTCAAATGGTGGAAAATAATCCGAAAATGGATGTTTTTCAGATAAAATAAAATTACAGTTTGCCAGTTTCTAAAGATAAATACACAATTCCCTTTACTCATACTGAATGACGTAATATGTACAGTCTTCATATCACTTAAAGCAGAAATCAAAATCTGAAGTCCGTTAGCCAATGTACTATTATCTGCAGTATAAATATAACGACAATCTGGAAGAATTCTTTTTCCAGCTCAATTATCAATAATAATTACTTTTGTCTCTCTTCTCACTCTTTTATCTTAATCTCTACGGAAGATAAATCCTTGGATGCAATCGTCCATTTACTCATTATCGTTTCTGTTTTAACACAATCGATGAAAATGCAGTTACACCGAAATGCTCCTAAATTTATCTTTTTTTTTCCCTTTCGCTTTTGATAAATATAATTTTAACTAAAAATAATTTCGGAATTATTTTTTAATGACAAATTAAAAAAAAAAAAAAAAAAAAAAAAAAAAAAAGCTTTTTATGTTTATATAAACTTAAATTCTCTGATGTGGCACTTAAATTAATTTCTCTTAACCTGAACTTTGATAAAAGAAATATTTATTGGCAACCCTTATGAGCATTCTTATGAGCTTTTACCTAGTAATAATTTTGGATGTATATTAATGTAATTGTCATACACACTTTCTAACTTACACTTTTTGTCCAATATCTAAAGAAATACTCCATAAATTCTCCTGGAATTTCACGGGTGTCAAGAACGTGTTATGCATATATATATCAGTGAAGGTTTTGCACGGAAGGCAAAGAAAAAAAGGCCTGTAGTAAAAAAATTAAATGGAATCACTCTGGAAAAAAAAAAAAAAAAAGAAAGAAAGAAAGAAAAAAGAAAAATTGAAATATGTTGTAGCTATAGTGTATGATTATGATGCTTCTTTTATTCATTTGTATGAGAATAGTAGCGCATATAATAAGTGTTTCTTTAACAACAGAAAAAATTTTATGTACGTTTTTGTTTAAAACATGCATGATTTTCAAACCAATGTAATATTTAAAAAAAAAAAACTAAAAAAAAAAAAAAAAAAACTTGGCATACTGCAGTAGAGACAGCATACTTCTACTAGAATTTAAAAATATTAAATATGTGAGGAAATATGAGCATTTTTACTGAATAATGTTTAACTGCGCATTCGCAAGCGTTAACAAATTTCTTTTGCATTATTTATTGATTAAATATATGGAGCTACTCTTGTAAAAAACATAAACCAAGAATATACTAAGAATATATCATGTAAACCAAGAATAATATCATGAAAATTCAGAAAGATATCGTCCATAGAATGAGTTGAATTTCAAGTACTCTCTCTCTCTCTCTCAAAAAAAATAAATAAATAAATAAAATAAAAGGTTTTACAGAAATTTTTATTTTAAATCAATAAATGGTTATATAGTGTACGTTGATGGGGGGAAAAAATATAGTGTGAAATTTACAGAATAAAAAGTTAAATAAATATGAATGATTATTGGAATAAATCCGGAAAATATTTATTTTTATTTATTTATTTATTTTCCTTGAATGTACTTTTACAGAAAATAAAAATTTCGCTTTGATTAAAAAATACGCAACACGTCTACTGTGAGTTCAATGCTTCTAAGCGGAAATAAAATAAATAATAATAAGTATATTATTGTCATGCAAAATTTGTGAAAAGTAAATGATATGTATATAGAGGGAACTTTTTCTTACAAATCAGACATGATAAAACATTAGCACAGTAATATAAAAATTGAAAATTCCTCTTTTAAGCAGGTATTGCAAGAATAACTTTAATAGTGAAATAAATAAATAAATAAATAAATAAATAAACTTTCATACTACATTTAAATAACTTTGTAATGAAAGAAAATCTGAAACATTTTCCTATTACTCGATGTGTCTGCTATGGTTTAGGTTTACGCAATCAAACTGGTTGCTAGTTTCCAACTTGTCACATTTTCTTGTAAAGACGACGAAACTTTTATCTCTCCATGTTATGCAATGTGTTGACATGCTCGTTAACATTCTAAGAATCATTTTTCAGCCATAATAAGTGTTAAATATATGTCATATATAAAAGCGTAAACACGTGTTTTCATGGAAAATAGTATGCTATTTTTGATTGCTCCTAATGATGTGTCGCAACGGTAAAGTCCCCAATTTTCAAATGACAGAAATGAATGTAAACAGAAGGATACATATATATCCCTCTCAGTGAATCAAATACACATTGTCGTGGAAAAATTAATATCAGTTGTTTTCTTTTGTGTTAAGGAATATATTTTTAAAAATCATTGGCGATTGGACAAGGGCCCGCTTCACTGACCGTCGCCAGAAGCCGAAGCTAATGTTATTCTATGGGAAATTTTCTTTTCTTATAACTCATTAATTAATACATATTTTTAAATTCTGTTTTCACATTTAGAAAATTCACAACTGTTAAATTGACGGACTTTTTTTTTTTTTTTTTAAACTTGTAAAATACGAATTTTCAATATGTGAAATTTTTCGTTTTGGAATTCCAAAATATAAAATAAAATATTAAAGATTAAGAAAATATGTTTTTAAAAACGGTTTGTCAATTTAACAGTTGGGAATTCTCTGATTGTGAAAACAGAATTTAAAAATATGTATTAGTTAATGTGTTAATGAATTATAAGAAAAGAAAATTTACCATAGAATAACACTGGCTCGGGCTTCCGGCGACGGTAAGTGAAGAGGGCTGTTAAATAAAATTATCGTTTATTTAGTTAAAATTTTTATACTTTCTCTTGCCCATATATATATATGGTACAGAAAGTATTTCTTTTGAGTTAAATTTTCGAAATTGAGTTTTTGTAATATTTAGACCTTTTGAGGTCTCGTGAATCAGAATAATTACAAGATAAAAAGAACTTTTTATATACCATGTTTTTAAATTTTCTGTTGAATCATATAAACGCTACCGAAGGCAGAGGGAACCCAGAACAATTAGCTAAAACATGCATTGCTATCGCGTTTTGAGACATTATAAAAGTTTCAAATGGCTAGCTAGCCGGGAAGTTAGTTAAAAATCGATTGCAAGCTTTGTATTGGTAACGCTGCCGAATGCAGCAGGCTCCCGAAGCAGATTGTTAAAATTAATTTAAAAAATGCATTTTCATCGTATTCTGAACTATTGTGAAAGTTTCAAATGTCTAGCTAATTTTCACCGTGTTCTGAGCTATAATGAAAATTTCAAATGTCTATCTAGTCGGGAAGTTAGTGAAAACTCAATTGCAAGCTCTGTACTGGTAACGCTGCTGAAGGCAGCAGAAACCCTAAACAATTGGCTAAATGTATTAAAAAATTGCATTTTCACCGTGTTCTGAACTATTCTGAAAGTTTCAAATGTCTAGCCAGTCGAGAATTTTGTTAATAAATAAATTTTCTGTCGAATCATATAAATGCTGCCGAAGGCAGTAGGGACCTGAAACAGTTGACTATAACTATTAAAAAAATGTATTGTCACCGTTTTCTGAGCTGTCCTGAAAGTTTCAAATGTCTAGCTAGTCGAGAAGTTAGTTAAAAATCAAACAAACAAGAATCGAAGTTAATAAAAACATTGTAAAATCATGTTTTTAGCGGTTGGTCTGTGTGTGTGTGTGTCCGTCTTTTATCAGCATATCTCAAGATTAAATAATGACAGAAATTCCAAACTTGGTATTTTAAATGTGTGTCATATAGGGATGCTACACTAAACTTTTCGTTGAGATCCAGCAAACAGTTGATATATAGGGACACCCAAGAGAATTCAAATACATTTCGTCTATGGGGGGAAATTGCAGGTAAGTAGAGTTTAAACTGCTTTAAGTCAAATGAAACGAATATATATGTTGTTTTATATGCGTAAAAACTTGTTTCATGTAGAATATGGTATAGAAATCATTCAATGTTCGTTAACAGGGCTACACAAAAGAACTAGATTATAGGGCGACAATACTTGAAAATTAACAGAAGTATATTTCAGGTTGTGCCATGTGTTATTAATATAGGATTAGATTTATGTGCACCATGTGGTTTGTACATAACCTTCAGAAGATATACAGGGCTGCCAGTCTTAACATTCATTATTATTGTTATAGGGGAAGTGTTTTACTATAATATTTCACTATGTCCAGGAAGGCTGCTGAAAAATTGAATTTAATTCCTCATAGCCATATAGTGAATAATGTATTTTATTAAGCTAAATATTCGTTGCTTGGTTTTTTGTATATTTACACGTTTTGAGGTTTCCTGAATACCAAAATCAAGATTTTAACGTTTGATCTTTGTCTATGTCTCTTAGAGTAAATTAAAAACAAATAATTTCAGACTATCCAAATGTTGTATTTTGAAGTTAATACGTTTGTTACTAGAAAAGTTTTCTCAAGATTTATAAGTTTCAAGGAATGTTGCGTGTGAAAGTTGTCTGAATAATTTTAAATGAACTTTTGAATTTAATTGCAGATTTGAATTCTATATAAATGTAGGTACAATATTGAAACGGGGGTTGAGGGGGGCGGACCACCCCACATAGAATTATTCGTCAAATAAAGTTGGTTCAAAGGCTAATTTGAATTGTTTTAACATAGGTATACAAAACAGAACTCGTTATCTTACCCCTTAATCTCCTACCTGCAATTATAGTAGTATTAAATTTCAGGATAAGAGAAAGTTATGTTAATGACACACCAGAATATTTACTTATCGAATATGCTGTACAAAAGAAACTAGGATAAAAAAAAAATTGTAAGTATTGTATTTCCTTGTGCAATAAGTGTTTTTCTAATAATGGTTTGTTTTTGTTTAATTGCTTAAAGGAACTTACTTTATGAATTACTCTCGTATGATGGGTAAGAGGATTTTGAAATATTAGTTTCCAAATTATTTTTACTTTCAAAGCTAAAATATAATGCAGGAGTGTTTGTGTTCAGGGGCTATCCCTGATTTCAGGGTTTTTAATCTAATCCATTTATATTTTTATATTTCTTACAATATTATCTTTTGTTTTCATTGGTTGTTCATTTGTCTTCCAAGTAATATGTGAACAAATTAAAAAAGATTGAGGTTTTTTTTTTTTTGTCTAAATAATTTGAGTATCATTTGATATTTTGAATGATTTTCTTAATTAGTACATAAAAGAATTCTGATGCATTATGTATTACGCATGATAGTTAGTGGATGTGTATTTTGGGTAGTATTATACTCAAATTGGGTAAAGAAAGGAAGCTGTGAACAGGTGGTTGAGGATGGTGGTAGCCTTCTTCATATGAAAATATATGTCATTATTAAAGAGGGTATCATTATCTTACGTATAAAAGGTGAAAGAAGATTCTAATTGAAACGAAAGTAATTCGATCTTTTTATTTATACGTGAAAAATATTTAAATGCCTCGAAATTGGGTATAAATTAAAATCTGACCATCAATGAGTGTGTTAAAATAAATGATTGAATTGAAATGAATTAATAGTTTTTATCGCTAGTTCTGGGACAATTGTGATAAATATTTTTAAACCAATCTAATCTGTTAATTATAATTCAAAAGCATCCGTAAGAGATCATCTAGTTCTCCTTGCTCATATTCAGCATCCGATTCAGTGAATTTCGTGACCAAATTCGTGATCTAATCAACTGACTTTGCCCATTATTCATCATTTTAGTTATGTGGAGCTGCCACTTTTGACAGAGTCTTAAAGCTGAGAACGCCTGGCAATAAACTATTCATTGTGAGCCTCTTGATGCCGACTTTGATATCTAATATTTCTCGTGATTTCTCATTACGAATGTGTCGCTGCTCGAGAGATACTTCGTCCTATCGTGATAGACAGGGTGAAATTAACCAAACAAACTGGTCACTTTCAACAAAAGTTCTATATCGCATACAACAATGCAAAAAAGTTTATGTGTAACATTTTATTATTATCTGCATTTTTATTGTCCGAGAAACGTGCTCGATAAAATGATTAAAATAAATTGGGTTATCTCGGGGAAACTTTTCGGCATGTGATATGACGTTATGTCGTGCGAGTAGTTGATTAGAATATGGTTTGTTATTATAAGTGTTTATAATGTGTTTAAGCAGGGTGCGAAATTTCTGCTCGCCAGCTCGCCATTGGCGAGTGGAAATTTTACAGTGGCGAGTAAAATTTTGGTGTAAATGAAAATAGAATTCTTACAGTATACGGTGTTACCAAAAAAAAAAAAAAAAAAAAAGAATTATCCATAACTTACCAAAGCATATTATGGTTTATGTCTATTCAGATTCTTCGAATCACAAAGAAATAAAAGTATTCCCTGTATTTGTACGATTCTTTGACCCAGAACACGGAATCACTATTGAAATTGTCATGAAATCATAAGAAGGTGGTGCTCCGGTTGATACGCAGTGGGTTAACGTGTGTCCTCACTTTTGCATGAATAATATACTCATAAAAATAGGCTCACCAGTGACAGAGAGGTTCTCTCCTCGAAGATGGTATTACGTGAGGGCTGGGTTTGATACCTGGCCTTGCTCGTTGACTTAGTTGTTAGTTTTCCGTGGTTTTCTCTAGGGATGAAACGGTTATCCGGTAACTATCCGGCTGAGTTTTAAATATCCGACGGGGTACCGGATATCAGCACTCCGGATACGGATATCCGGCAATTTCAAGCCGGATATCCGACGGATATCCGAAGCAGAAAATTCAGGCTTAAACTCCCATCAAATGAAAATTTTGCGACAATTATTTTATTTTTTTAGATCCGTTGTAGCATAAAGGTTTTTTTTTTTTTTTTTTTTTTTGTAAGAAGAAAAAAAAAAAAAGTAAGCCTTTGTGAAATTTGAAATTAGCCTTTTTAGCAAACAAATTTTGACAAAAGTAGCTTGAGGCCTAAGAAATATAGAAGCCCTATTTTAATTTTATACAGAGTTAGCTAGGTTTTTCCAGAGTGATATGTATCATTCTCCCTAATCTTCCCCATAAGAAAAAAGAGCTGTTCCTAATCAAATGATATTTAATCTGTGCAGTGCATATAACTCTGTTTTTATGACTTTTGTTTAACATGTTGTTAGATTGTTTAGTAATATTGTTAGTATTGGAAATAAAAGTTGTTAATTGTTTCGAAAATGAGTCAGATAATGCACTTTTATTGACTAGAACCTGCTTGTTTATTTACAATCCACTTTTTCATACATAAGAAAGTTCTTGTTTTTGTGACCGTATATTTATACTAGCAGAGCATCTACATTGCCTGCGCCATCTACCTATTCGATTTGTATTATATAATATATATATATATATATATATAAATATAAATTTACTCTTTTAATAGAATATCTTGCTAAAGCACCTGAATTAAGAATTCCCATTACATTGCATAGATATATTCCCCAAAATTAAAATTACTTCAAATAAAAGTACATATTTAAATTTTCAGAAAGTCTGTACTTTGACTTTCAGTTTGTTAAAGAAGAAAAAAGTATATTTTTTAAATGTTCAATTATTTAAAGTTTTTGATTTTGAACATTAGAAAACTTAACTTTTAATTAAAGAATTTTAATAAATAATATAAACTTTTCTTTCTTATCTGTACAGAATATAAAAATATAAAATAAGTAACATTTATACAAAGAAAAAAACATAAATTCATTTTGAATTATTATTTTCTTCTATGTTAAATAGAAGGAAGTATTAGAATCGTAAAAATTTTCAACTTCCAGTTTTCAGTGGATTTACGCATTTTGGGAGAACCAGAACACAATTTGACCATTTTTAGAAAATGTCTGTGTGACAAAAATTTTGTGTAGCAGCTCTAACTCAAGAGTTAATGCACAGAATTTCATATAAATTTATACTTAGTTACACCTTAACAAACAACAACAAAAAAAAAGTGTCCATGAACTTTTGGTGCAAATCACTCAACAGGCGGTGCTGCTATACTGTGATTTCTCCTATTTAAAGGAAGACTATATCTCAGCTTCTACTGTGTATAATTAAAAAAAAACTATGTCACAGGGCTATTATGAAACACGTTTATTTAATTTCTGTGCATATAAGCCAATAGGTGGTGCTGCTATGCTGCAGTTTTCCCGTGATTGGGGAAGTTATATCTCATATTCATTTGTGTATAATTGCACAAAATTTGGCGCATACCAGTCAATAGGTGGCTATACTATGCTGCAATTTACTCTGTGAATAGGGTGGCTAAATTTCAACATTTATAATATTTAACTGCACTTAACTTGATATGCAAGATAAATAATATGAGAGCGAAAGCTGGCTAATTTTAGTGTATATTGACCAACAGGTGGCGCAGCTGTTCCTCACCTTCTATGATTCTCCACAGGGCTATATCTCAAAACCTTTTGATTAAAATCGCACTAAACTCTATAGAAATTCTTTATTGTGAAAAGCTATGATTAAGTTTCTTCTGTGCACGTTAAACAGCATGTAGCATTGTTATATAGAGTGATGATATAGAAGAAAGTTTTGTGATGGCCATAACATATTAGTTTAAAGCTTTTAGTTTTTTTTTGCTTCTTTCTTTTATGTTTTCTTATAAATGTCTCAAAAGAAAGTATTGAATTCATAAAAATTTTCAACTTCTGGTTTTCGATGGATTTACACATTTTAAGAAGTCCAGAACCTGGTTTGATGAATTAAAAAAAAATATCTGTTTGCGTATATGTGACAAAAATTCTGTCCAACTGTACCTCTGAAATTACTGCATATAATTACATATGAATTTATATGTAGTTGAACCATGACATAAATCAGTGCCTATCAACTTTTGGTGCATATGGCTCAACAGGTGATGCTACCGTACTGCGATTTATGCAACTTAAAGAAAGGCTATATCTTAGGAACTACTGCACAGAATTTCATAGAAATATATATGTACATGCACCTTGGCATATAATGCGCCTATCGAATTTTGGTGCCAATCATTCAGCTGGTGGTGCTGTTATACAGCGCTTTTTGCAATTTCAGGGAAGGCCATATCTTAGGTTCTATTGCATATAATTACATGAAACTTTATGTTACAAGGGCATTATGAGAAATTATGCTGATTCAATCTGGGTGCATGTTGGCCAATAGGTAATGCTGCTATACGGAAATTTCCTCCAAAAACGAGAAGGGTATACCTCAGATTCTATTGCGTATAATTGCACAAATTTTGGTATGTGAGTGAGACAGCTATTATGAAACACTATTGTGATTTATTTTGGGTGTATATTGGTCAACAGGTGGCAATACTGCGCTGCAATTTACCTCATAAATGGGCTAAGTCTCAACTTCTATGACATAAGTGCATATAAAACTTGATATGTAAGACAATCATTATGAAAATGAATGTCGACATTATTTATGTATATATCAGCCGATAGGTGGAGCTTCTATTATGATTTTTCACAAGCCTATATCTCAGCATCTGTTTATTAAAATTGCACCGAACTCCATGTGCAAAATATTTATTATGAGAAGCTATGGTTAAACTTTTGTACAACGTAAACAGTAAGTGGCACTGTTATATAGAATGATATAACAGAAAGTTTTGTGATTGCCACAACATATTAGTTTTCCTATGAAAATAACCCTTCAACTATGATTATATTAGTAAAATATTTTATTTCACTTTTTTAATACTAGTAATGTAAAAAATATGTAAATAACAAGTTTTAATCTTGTAATTCTGAACAAAACCTATCTTTTTGTGACAATACTTTTCATGACAAGCTGCAAGTATAGGAATGAGTATGTTAGGCTTAAAGTTTTAATCTTCATGGTGATATTGCACAAATAAATAAAATATTAAATATGAGTAAATTATATTTAAAATGTTTTTAAAAGATTAATACATGAAATCTGTTTATATTTTATTGTTAAAAAAAAAAGGAAAAAAAAAAGAAATATATAATTAAAAAAAAAAAAAAAAAAAAAAAAAAAAACTAATGCCGGATATCCGACGGATATCCGTATCCGGCAGACACAAGAGCTCCGGATATCCGATATCCGGTATCCGGCAAAATCACTATCCGTTTCATCCCTAGTTTTCTCCGAAACTAGCGTAAATATGGACTAGGACCTCTTAGAAAGATTCCACGGAGGACTCTCCTACTCATTCCTAGAGCTCTAGTGCAGACAATTGGCCATAATGATAACACTACCACCACCTCACAAAAATATGCAAAAGTTAGTTGAATTCATTTTATGTCCTTCTGGCAAAAACGCTTCCACAAAGCGACTGTTTTCTTCAACGAACAAAATGTAGACATGTGAAAAAAACTTCTCTATATGCCTACTCTAAAACTTATTAACTACTAAGACTAATTTACTTTATATTTGTGAGAACTTTTATAAAAGATTGATAAAGAATGACTGTTCGTTAAAACAAATCGTTTCATCTGCTGAATATTAATTTTTTTTTTTTTCCGTTTGCCAATTTTATTTTTTATCATATGATTATGATTTAAATAAAACAAAATGTATTCTAACTTGTTTAATGTAACTGCATGAAAGTACCACAAAAAAATAAAAAAAATAAAAAAATAAATAAAAAAATAAATAAAAATAAAAAGTGACAGCTATAAAAATAATTATAAGATAAAAAAAATATATATATATATCTTGTTTTAAATTTTCTGATTAATCATAGAGATCTTATCAATGTGCATAAAACTTTTAAAATGATAATGACGTCAATTTTTGTGAGATGCATAACTTAACTTTTTATAATTTTTTAACGTTCACGTTTAATTAAATGTATTTATTTTTATGTCAAAAGAAAATGAACTCGTAATTTTTTTTTTTTTCAACAATTAAATTATAGCTAATATTTTAATGGCTATTTTAACGCTATTAGGATGTTATTATTTTCATATTTTAATTAATTATAAGAAAACTAATCGAAAATTCGAAAATCGGACTTCGAAGTATTGTGTTGTCACCGGGTTCTGAGCTACTGTGAAAGTTTCAAATGTCTAGCTAGAAAGGAAGTTAGTTAAAATTCGATTGCAAGATTTGTACCGGGCAAACAAATAAGAATATAAGTTAATAAAAACATGGGAAATTAGGAATTTTTTCCTCTCGTATCCGTATACATTATTAATATAAATTAAGGTGTACTGATCCAAATTCCTCATTTGAGATAAAAATCTTACCACCACTTGTGTAAAGTAGCTTTTGAATCGGTTTTTATAATCATTTTCATTCAATTTTATGTCCTCTAAAATGACTTCTTTTTCAAAATTGAATGTCTTCTATTTTCTTATAAAGTAAAAGACATTGCGTAATTTCCCCCCTTTTTCCAATAAAAAATTCTGGTCACCTTATACATAAAAAATAGTGTAAGTTAATCATATTTTGTGGCGAGTAACTTTTTTTTTTCAGCGAGTGTAATCTAAGTTGAAATTTCGGGCCCTGGTTTAAGTATATGTCTTTTACATTTTTTCTTTATCAGACGTCATGTTGATTATAGAGGTAATGTTTCTTATATATATATATGAAATATCAATTGAGAAATGCAACAACACCGTCTCTTAAAATCTGCATAATATTTCTCTAACGTGGACCAGTTTCAATTATTTTTTTGTCGAAACGATACGATAGTGGTGTAATTAATAAAATATGCGAGGATAAAAAATAATATTTATACATGGACAAAATTTTAACACGCGGACTCAGCCCAATAAACTAATAAGAAAAAATGACGACATTTGTCTGATGAGATTATTTTACGGGAAAATGTATTTTTAACAGTTGCTTCTTCAGAATCTTTGCAAACGTCATTTTAAACCAAGCAATACTTTAAAGATATATACAAAATATGAACTATAATCAAAATAGGAATTATTTTATTTTATTAAACAAAAAATATACCAAAATTAATAAAAAGTCATCGCCAACATAACGACAAAAATTTAAAAGGCGTCGTGGGAGTCCTATATTAAAACTGTACTGCCTGTGGAAGTATGAAAATTGGGTCGTGAACCATGAATTTTATTTGGAAACCTTTCTTTGAATGATTTTTTTTTTTCACTATTGTACAATATTTAATTTGGTTTTAATAATAATTTGGCTTCTGGTAAATTAAAATTTTAATTAGGTGGTGAAATTGGTATAACATTTATGAGTTTCAAATTTTAAAGGTAAATAAGAAAAGAAATAAAGTGTGAAAATTTGGCACGGGTTTGCTAGTTATAATTTAAAATTGGAGTGGTTGAACAAATATTTTAACACTTGCAAATAAAATCTATATTTATATTAAGAAAACGCAGAAAATTTTTTATTATTTATTTATTTATTTTCATTATTTATTTTTTTAATTTTTTTTACAAAGAAAAAAAAGAAAATTAAAAATGCTTTCTTATTTCATTAAAAACTTCTGAAATCAAATAATAGAAATATAAATGAGAACCTTTTTGAACCAATGATAGGAAGTAATAAGAAGTAATCTATTCATTAAAAAGTGAGAATGTCTGTACGAATTATAAATAAAGAATTCCCATATAAAAATACAGATAATAAATTAGGAAATACTTTCACTAAAATAGGATTTTATGCACCATCTAGAATAAGAAAATTTTTAAAAGTAGTGCAAACACCTTCATATTTTGAAAAATATCTCTGTAACACTTATTATACATTCTCTATTGAACGTAATTGCTCACTTATACCCAAAAAGATATTGAAAAAGCAAAAATTTTATTAAATTAATCTTTTTTTTTTTTTTTTTTCCTTTGTTGATTTAGCCTCAGCAAAATTTTTTGTTTAAACAATTTATTTATTTATTTTGTGTGTGTGTAGTTGCCTAAAGCTACGGTACATTTTGCTTAGATAGTGGGGTTATACAAAATATAATCCAGCAAACAAATATTCCCAGGTATTTCATTTATGTTTGCTATGCAGTAGGTAATATACTTTGCAATTAAACTATGTTAAATCTATAGGTATTCGTAATGCATAAAATGAGTCAAAATAATACCTTGCATTGATAGTAGAAGTACTTTTAATTTTCAATACTTTTATATAGCCCGTTCAAGCTTGCCCGAAAAGAAGACAATTTTAGGCTCTGATTTTATGCTTGGAAGAAAGATTGGGTAAAATGATAGATGAATTTTGGTTGTAAAATATTTTTTTTTCTTTCGATCAAATTGTAAGGAAAAGGAGGGGGGGGGGGGGGTGCATATCTGGTGAACTGTATGAAATTTTAAAATTAGTAATTCTTACAGGAATGGATCTATTGACAAACTTCTTAAATTGTTTCTAAGACAGTAGATCTTTAAGTTTAAAACATAGTTCAATTAAAAGTACAGGATGGAGCCTGAGAATTGTTGAACATATTACAAAATACAATTAAAAATTTCTAAAAACAATAGCAATTAATTTTAATCGCTGATTGGAGGCACAAATTTATTAGTTTTCAGTATAAGATCCTTCGGTTGCACGCAGTACAAACAATACTCTATTTCATTCCACGTATTTGGAAGCATCGGTGGGATTACGAAATGAATAGTAGCTGTTATATAATGCTTGGAATCATCTATATCAGGGCATGTAAGTCTTATAGATGAAATCTTTGGCATAACGCTATAAGAAAAAAAATCTAAGGGGTTAAATCTGGCGATCAAGCAGGCCGTGGACAAATGAAGTTGCCCACCAAAACGAATCCATTTGTTAGAAAGAATGTTAATTGATACAATTGTGAGTGCCCATACGTTGACCGTTGTGGAGGTGCTCAATCCTGTTGGAAAAGACCATTGTCATAGTTAAAATCCATGTAGATAATACCATCTAGGTAATTGCAAAATATTTCAGTATATCTCAAGCAAATGTCATCCTTTTTATGCTCTTTCAAGAAAAAAAGAAAATCGAATAACCTTATTTTTAAATAAAGCGCACTAACTTTTGCATCCTAAAAATAACGCAAAATTCACTTTTTTTTTTTTTTTTTTTTTTTTTTTAAGTGTATATTTACAATAATAGTACCTACTGCAAATAACAAATATAAAATAGCGAATCAACTGCAATGTTGCCATTCCAAAATCTCACCATGTGCAGGTACACCTTCAGGAAGTTGTACACAAATTCATTACATTTGATTTTGTCGCACCTCTGTATTTTATAAATATTTAGTGACTTGATTTGAATAGAATTTATTATAAAAGAAAATTTTATAAATTAATTATAATATTTTTTACATTGCCATTGTTTCTCACCCAGTTGTTCGAATCCTGCCATAAAAAAAAAAAAAAAAACACCTTTTGTATTAGAAAGACTAAAAAGGAAAAAAAAAAAAAAAATCATTTTATTTTCCTTTTCCTTTGTAATCCTTCCCCTTGACGTATATGATCAGATACGATCATCATAGTCAATATCCTGAGTGTGATGCGTCCTTTGACGTCACTGAATTGCGAAAAATAACATGTTGTCTTCATTTCCATTTTTAATTGCATTCTATATAACTTGCTCGTCATGGGTGATAATTAATGTTTAATGAAGTAGACTATTTGGAAATTCATTGCCAAATTCCGGTATGTTAATGTATGTAACATTTGCAAAGTACTGTTTCCCTTATGTTGAAACACCTGCATTCTGAATGTAAATGTCGGTAATGTTGTTCACATTCTGCATATATCTGAAATCCGTCATGGAAAGTGACAGATCAGGAAGCATTTCGATATTTTCTTAATTTAGATGTATTACTTGATTTTCCGTTTCGAGAATAACTTAAATACCGTAATTGTTAATACATCACGTTGAAAAATTAAAATGTCAATCTACGCGTATATATAATTTTCAGAAAATCTTTTCCCAGGCTCATTTAATTATTTAAATATTACGCACTAAAATGCATTTTTTTATAGCCCTCAAAGACTATTTCTTTAAATTAGAGTATGAAACGTTTTTATTAAAAGTGTGTCGAACGCTTGCAAAATTATGTATCGCTGATGAATTACAAAACATTTTCCTGTATTACGGGCATAGTGTATTGTTGCAACTCGAGGAAAGTGAAAATAAAGAATTTAATTAATGCATATTCACACATGCACAAAACAAATCCATATCACATACTATAAACAATTGCGCATGACTCATAATTTAAAACACACTTTCCCATATTACAGAATATGTTTTTATATATATGCGCCAGAAAACGATTGGATGAACGTTTATTTAAACAAAATCATGCATCATGTATAGATTATAAATCACTTTCTCTGATTACGGGATATAGTTATAATAAATAAATGTGAAAGAGAATGATTGCGTAAGTGTTATTATTATTTTTAAGTAATAGTGTAATAAGCAATAAAAATTATGCATCATGCATAGGTAATGAAAGAATTTTCAACATTTTGTTCAGAGAAAAGTAGCCATTGTTAGCGAAACAACTAAAATTTATCTGCAAGAAACAAATTCTTAATGAATATAATGGTTGCAATCTGAAATTTCATTTCGTTATTTTTGTTTACTTTCTATATAGGTGTAATATTTTGGGCAGACTACGAGAAGGTTTCGAAGTATTACATCTATATTTATTAAGACTGAGGGCCTATTAGTCTCAATCTGGGATTTTTGCGTTGTCGATTTCGATGTTGGACATTTGTCGAAATCTAAAATTTATCGAAAATATAATTGAATATTTTGAAAGCGATGTTATAATTTGAAAAAAAAAAAAAAAAAAAAAAAAAACTAATAGTCCTCCGTCCTAAACTAAATTCTGCTTTTGCCAGAATTTCATCAAAATCTTTATTATTATTATTATTATTATTATTATTATTATTGAAAGAAAAAGAAAAGAAAATTAATAATATTCAGTATCGTTACAAGCGATATCGAAAAAGTTTTTTTTAATAATTTTGAATTAGGAAATAAAAAGTGTGCGTGAAATAATATAAAATAAAAATAAGTAAAAAAATGAATTTAATGATTTTTCTTTTTCGGGGGCTGCTCATGCATATAAAAAATGCGTATTAAAACGAATCGAAGAAGGAAGCGAAATAAGTATTGAGTTATATTACGATAAATACAATATATAATATGATACGATATATTAGACCTATCGTCCAGGGTTAGTAGGCATTTTCGTTGAAAGAAATAGTTTGTTCGTTCGGTACAACTTGCACATTAGTCCCGTGAGGTACAACTTTCACATTAGTCCCTTGAAGTACAACTTTCACTTTAGGCCCTGTTCATTAATCTTTCAATGTTCCATAAACTCACACACATTGTAATAATCCATTTCCATAAATAATGCAAGTGATGTTCTTTTCCATTTTATTTATTCACTTCACAAAACAACATATAACGGATTCACAATAAAAACATAAATAAACATTTAATTAACGCTATATCTTTAAACGGTCAAGCATGACCGAATCCTTTCAGATCACATTCTTAACTAGTCAGTAATATACATCGGCGCGTCGAAAAATGACGACTAGTAGCGCCGCCTGAGAGGATGCAAAGACAATTCAATTTGCAACATCCTCCCGCCCCGAAAGGTAAGTTAAGTTCAATACAAAATTTTGAACAAATCCAAATCAAATACAATTCAAGAATTACAACCAATAAAAAATTCACAGTACATAATAATAAATTTCACAACCACAAAATACTGAAAATAGAAATTATATCAAATACAAAAATCAATGTTACCTGGATACAATTGAAAAATGAAAACAATATTAATATTACCTTACAGGTGAACAGTTGGTTTAATTAAGGTAAGTCCCCTTGGACTTCCAAGTTACAAAGAAGTTGAATGGGTCTCTTTAACATTCCTGATGAAGTTTTTAAGGTTACAGATCTTACCTTATTGTCACGTCCTACATGTGTCTCGATTATTTTTCCTAACCTCCAAATTTGTCTTGGGGCCTTGTCATCACCTATTAGGACTATATCACCTATATTAAAATTAGAAATTGGATTAACAGGTTTTACAACATTAGCATTTCTCAACTGCAAAATATATTCAAATTTCCAGCGCTTCCAGAATTCGTTAAGAAGTCTCTCACGATACAAGTATCGTTTAATTAACAATTTTTGAGAGTTAGATTGACTTGCTATCACTAAACGGCCACTTTGTGGTGGCAATGCAGTTGACCTTTTTCCTATTAAGAAGTGGGCTGGGGTGAGAGGGAATGGCTCTACAGGGTCATTGTATACATAAGTTAAAGGTCGAGAGTTAATAATAGATTCAATTTCTGCAAGTATAGTTTGCAGTTCTTCAAATGTAACTAATGCCCTACCAAGAATTTTCCTCAAAATGACCTTTGTCATACGAACCATTCGCTCCCAATAACCCCCTCACCATGAGGCTCTTTCTACTATATAATTCCATTTGATACCCTTATTACCAAAATAGTTCTGTATTTCAAAGTTCTTAATGTTCGTATAAAGTTTCTTTAGTTCCTTTTCACTACCTTTAAAAGTCAGAGCGTTATCGGAATTCACAACCTTGCACACACCTCTTCTGGAGATGAAACGTCTGAATGCAAGTAGGAAATGTTCAGAACTCAGACTAGAGACTATTTCCAAGTGCACTGCTCGAGTGACTGCACACGTGAATAACGCAATGTAAGATTTGTTGTTGTCTCTTGTGAATAAGGGTCCAGCAAAATCGATTCCGACGACTTCAAAAGGTTGAGCCTCACTAGTTCTTGATATGGGAAGCGGAGCTGTTACTTGCTGTTCTTGTTTGGCCTTAAACCGTCTGCATAGAAAACATTTGTTCAAACAGGATTTCACAGCTTGCCTGCCCTTAATGATCCAAAAGCGTTCTCTTATTTGAGTGAGTGTGTCAGATATACCAGAATGACCTAAATTTTCGTGTTCCTTCATGATCAAAAGATTAGTAAATCGAGCCTTGTTCGGCAAAATAATTGGATGCTTAGATTCATCAGAAAAATTAGAGCCTTGAATTCTTCCCTTTAATACTATTAGACCTTCTGTTGTCAAAATGGGATTCAAATTATATAATTTAGAATCAGGAGAAACTGAATTTTTTGCCTTTAATGTAGTATATTCTTTGTTAAATTCACTTTGCTGCACAAATAGAAGCCAATAATTTTCTGCTGCAGATATTTCATTTGCTGTCAGCGCCCCTGAACGTTTTTCAGACCTAGATTTGATGTTATTTAGAAATCTAAAAACATAGGCGGTTGTTCTCAAAACTCTATTCAAACTACTGTAATTCTCCAGATTTAATAATGGCATTGGAACTTCTACGTTAACCTGAAGTGTTGTAACTCCATGTCTTTCTTCAACCACACTGTCCATGTCACAGGAAAATTCCACTAGAGAGTCATACGGTATACTTAATTCTGACAACCAAGCTGGTCCTTGACTCCATACTTTGTCATTCATTAAGGAATTTGCTTTTACACCTCTTGTCAATTTATCCGCCGGATCCTCGAAAGAGTTCCAGAAGTCCAACCATGAACTACAGTCACCAAGAAAATGTACAACTTGTAATTTCGGAAGTTTAACTGTACTTCTGGTTTCAGTTCTAACTGTTAGATTTTCTGAACCAATTCCTGTTTGATCACTTGATCTAGCGATCTGAATAACACCAGGCAACGGCCTGTCATTTAAATTATCCACTAGCCTTTCTAATTTTGTTTTTACATCGATCCCTTTTTCCCTGTATTCCTCGCAGCCTGCTACATCTTCAGCTATATCCTTAACTTTAATTTTTGTTTGTATTTCATAATCGATGTTTACGAGTTCTGCTTGTTTGTCCAGGAGTTGAGCCTTTAATCTAAGAAGCTCCTCAATTTTCATTAATTTCGTGTACTCCTCCGTAATTTCGGAGTTCAGGATTGTTTCTATTTTACCCAAATATTTCGTAAATGAGGTTCTTAAACCTCTTCTTTTTTCCTTCAATCTTTCTAGATCCATTTTAAACCCAATATCATAACAAGAGAACAAAAATAAAAATTATGAAACCTTCTAATTTCTTAATAATAACCCCTATCCATATATTTATTAAATAAAAATAAACATGTATTATCTATATATCAAAAAATGTAAACATCATCTTTAAATATCATTTAAGAACAAAAAAATAAATATCGTTAAAACAGAAGTAAATCAATTTAAAATAGCATTTACTGAAACCAAAACTAAATAAATAATTTTGTATTAAACCAGAAGTAACTCAATTTCAATAGCATTGCAAGAAACAAAAATAATTAAATAATATTCCATTAAAAAAAAACAATTTCGTTCTCAAAGAAACAAAAAGAAACACCATTTAAACAACATTTTATGAAACGAAAGTAATTTTTCAATTTTTTAAATGTTGAATGAAACCATTTATATTCAAAAACCCAAACTATTTTTTAATTATTCAAATTTTGAAACCATTTATTTCATATATCAGCAAAATTTATAAATTATAAATAATATTATACATAAACCAAATGAATTCGATGTTCTCACAGACTGCAACCATTTCAGAACAAAAACTACACTTTTCTTTTAAAACGAAACCATAACTTTTAACCCCCAAACTCGAACCAAAATAATAAAATAATAAGGGAAAAAGCCTACCTCCCATATCCGATGCATGCTGCCTTGATGATTCTTTATTACTAATGCCATATTTATCCAAAAAAATGCATGTCGTCCAAAAAAAATGCAAATAATCACGTCCTAGGGTCACCAGAATGTTCATTAATCTTTCAATGTTCCATAAACTCACACACATTGTAATAATCCATTTCCATAAATAATGCAAGTGATGTTCTTTTCCATTTTATTTATTCACTTCACAAAACAACATATAACGGATTCACAATAAAAACATAAATAAACATTTAATTAACGCTATATCTTTAAACGGTCAAGCATGACCGAATCCTTTCAGATCACATTCTTAACTAGTCAGTAATATACATCGGCGCGTCGAAAAATGACGACTAGTAGCGCCGCCTGAGAGGATGCAAAGACAATTCAATTTGCAACAGGCCCGTCAGGTACAACTTGCACATTAGTCCCCTTTAAATATAGTGACCAGCGAAGCTGGCAAAGCATTCGTTGATTCACTACCTCAATTGATTTTTTTAAATTGACTTGAGTTAAAAATGTAATTTTTTGAGCTTATTTGTAGCTTTTTATTCAAGCGAGCTTGTTTATTTATTTATTTATTATTTGCAAACATTTTCTTTTGCCCAACTGACGAGAAAGAAGAAGCTAGGGATGTTTGCATTTTTCAACACTTCATTTTGTTTACTGATTTCTTTTATTGTTTTTTTATTGTTTTTTATTTTGATGATAGTCTTTCATAATTTGGTACCATATTTCTATATTATTAATGACATTTTTATTCATAATTGTTTTAAGCATTCTTTTAGTTTAGTTTCACGTATTTTTTTTTATCTATTACTTGCAAACTTTGCCCGCTTCGCTACTCATTATATTAAAATGAATTCTCGATATCAGTGTTTAAAATAGTTATTATTTTTTTTTTTTTTTTCAAAAAGTTCCATTTTAACAGTTTCTCAAGAACTTTTATTGAAATAATTTTTTTATGAAAAATTTTGTAAAATTGATTAGAACTTTTTGATAAAAAATGTCTGCAAATACACTGATGGGAAAAAAAAATTCCAACACCAAGAAAAAATTATTGTACAGTAATGAAATTTCAGCAATACATTTGTCTAGGTAACATATTTAATTGATTAAAGTTTCAAGATCACAGGTAGAGCCATTGGCGAGAAGAGCCATTTCAAATGTGAAATGTTGGTACGTTAGTAACCGGTGTAACCGCCAGAATTTTGAATGCAAGCATGCAAACGTGCATGCATTGTGTCGTTCAGGTGTCGGATATCAGTTTGTGGGATGGAGTTCCATGCCTGTTGCACTTGGGCGGTCAATGCAGGGACGGTTAATGCTGGTTGTGGATGACGCTGGAGTTGTCGTCCAATGATGTCCCATACGTGCTCGATTGGAGAAAGATCTGGTGATCTAGCAGGCCAAGGCAACATGTCGACACTCTGTAGAGCATGTTGGGTTACAACAGCAGTATGAGGGCGAGCGTTATCCTGTTGGAAAACACCCCCTTGAATGCTGTTCATAAATGGCAGCACAATAGGTTGTATCACTAGACTGACGTATAAATTTGCAGTCAGGGTGCGTGGGATAACCACGAGAGTGCTCCTGCTGTCATACGAAATTGCTCCCCAAACCATAACTCCAGGAGTAGGCCCTGTGTGTCTAGGCCGCAGACAGGTCGCTAGCAGGCGTTGACCTGGCCTCCTTCTAACCAACACACGGCTATCACTGCGACCAAGGCAGAACCGGCTTTCATCAGAAAACACAACAGATCTCCACTCCGTCCTCCAATGAGCTCTAGATTGACACCACTCACGTCGCAAACGGCAGTGGTTTGGAGTCAGTGGAATGCACGCTACAGGGCGTCTGGCTCGGAGCTGTCCTTGAAGTAACCGATTTGTAACAGTTCGTTGTGTCACTGTGGTGCCAACTGCAGCTCGAATTTCAGCTGCAGACGCAGTACGATTAGCCACAGCCATACGCCGAACACGGAGGTCTTCCCTCTCAGTAGTGCCACGTGGCCGCCCGGAACCCGGTCTTCTTGAGGCAGTACCTTCCCTTGACCACTGCTGCCAACACTCATGCACAGTGGATACATTCCTGCCAAGTCTTTCTGCAATATCGCGAAAAGAAAACCCACCTTCTCGTAGCCCTACTACACGACCTCGTTCAAACTCAGTGAGCTGTTGATAATGGCTTCTTCGTCTTCTTAGAGGCATCCTTGACTAACATTAACCCACTACGTCAAATCTCAACTGTAAATAACGATCACGAACCTTACAGCGCTTATTTAAAGCAAACCTCATTTGCATGTTCATAGTGTCGCTACTAGCGCCACACTTATGCGCGTAGCTCGAAATTTGAATCGACGTCATCTTTCACAGGTATAAACACGCCTACCAAATTTCGTTTATCTAGCACAGCTCCTTCCTGGTGTTGGGATTTTTTTTTCCATCAGTGTATGAGTTCTTGCTGAAACTTTTTTTTTTTTTAATGAAAACTCTGATAAGAAATAAAATAAATTTAATGAAAGTTCTGATAAGTTCCAACTAGAAATTTTTAATTATAAATTCTCACATATAAGTTCACAATGTGATAATAAATTGGATATTTTAGGACCATATTTGGGATCAAAGCTCATTTCAAATTGTGTTACGATTTTTGTTTTTTTAACTAGGCTAAAATTAAGCACATGACGTGGGTTGTGTGCAATTTATATATACTAATATTATACAGGGCTACTCAGTCAAATAACTTTCAAACAGTGGACAAAAATTCTTTGAATAACTAAAAAATATATTTGTGTGCTTATATAATTTAATAGCAGCCAAATGTTTTATGAATGTAGCTAGAATATCCAAATCGGGATTGAAGGAAGCGTTCCACACAGTAATGTATAAAAAAATAAATAAGAAATAAAAAAAAAGAAGTTTCAAAATCACTTTTCAATTAATATTTTAAAGTAGGTACTCTGAAAATATTCAAATGCCGTACTTCAAAAAATAAGTATTTAAAGTATTGAATACTTAAAGTATCTAATACTTTACTTTAAATCAGGCCTGCCTAACTAAATACTCTTAGCAGGTCGCACTGGAAATCCATTTTATTGAAGCGTACCGTATTGCATATTTATGTGTATTACGTATGTATACGTATTAAGTTTGTATGTATATGTATGTAAATTTTTTAAGAGGGTAAGTAAAAATTTGAAAAAGAATACATTAATATTAAATTTATTTTTATTCGTAATTTAACAATAGAAATGTCAAAAATGTATTATTATATATTAATGACTATCATATTAATAATAAATAATCGATATGATAATATTTTATCAACAATAACCTGAACGGTTAACTTTATTAATATTTAATTTGTTACTAAAACGTATCATATTTTGAGTTTTGTGAATTCAATCGTTGGCCGCAAAACAGTACACTGCTGGCCATATTCAGCCCGAAGGCCGCATTTGAATTTATTTTATAATACAACTTTACAATGTTCTTTGTATTCTTATAGGAATTATGGATGGGGTGAATTATAAGAATTGATTTTCTTCTTTAGAAATCAACTCATATGAGCTAACTAATGAAGTCCTACCTATCAATTAGCTCGTATAAAAGAAGAAAATCAATTCTTATAATTAACCACAATTCTAAAACTTTTATAAGCATTAATTTTTTATGCATAATAATAATAATAATAATAATAATAAACGATGGCAGGTTTTGTTTTTTTCATTTTTATTCTGAGACATTAAGCTTTCAGATACCCCCCCCCACCCCCTGCCATGGAGGGCACTTGCCATCAGACCTAGGACCCTAGCATCGTCAATTATACTTAACTCTAACACCAACAATTTTTATGTAATCAAAGACTTTTCATTTAACGACGACATTTTGTATGTGTATGTTTTAAGGAAAGTAATTTTGAATTCTTAATTTTACATTAAATTTAAATATTTTGTTTCTTAATTTTATTCAAAGGTGGGTTTTAGTCTCGGTTCAATTTGTTCTGTCCGAATTGATCATTTTATTATTTGTACGCAGCTACAAAACAATTATACATGTGGGAGGAACGATATAAGTTACTTTTTCAGTAAAACTATATCATTTAAAATTAGCTAAAATAGGAATTTAACTAAAGAAGCTTATTTTCGTTAACAGAGGAGTATTTATGATGTGCTATCTAATAAATCATATCGGCTTTGAAGTCTTTCTGCATTTAACTTAAAAAAAAAAAAAAAGTTCTCCAATATGCCCTTGAACGACTGAATTCTTTAAATTCTGTACTCAATCTATTGATCAAATTTAAATCAACAAATTTTCTGGTCGAATTTCTGGTCGTCTTCGTCATTTATCTCTCTCATAGTGCCCTGTGAACCTCCAATCTCGATCCAATTCGAGACTGTGTTGGGGTTTTAAAAACAGCTTTTATCATATCAGTTTTGATAGCAGCTCGTAAACAGCGCGTCAGTATACACGTTTATTGTATACCATTACATGAAAGCTTCTCTCTACCCTTTTCTTTTTGAATTATCTTATCAAAATTAAAATAGTAAATGATAGATATATGTTGGTACTACATATCTATTAAATTAGTTCTTTTTCTGAAAGCATAAAATATATAATAATAATAATAATAAAATAAATTTAGAAAATAAATTCAGGAATACATAATCAGGGTTGCTATGATCCGATTCCGCCCCCACCCAACCCCCGACTATTCTACCACTGTATTTATACCGTAATTTTCTTACAGCAGTGAAACTACCTAGCAGCCAAAAACCCTGAAAACTGTTACCTACATGCAAATAGGGGAGACTTATCAATGATATATCACATGGCTTCTTATAATAAATGATATTTGCAGAGTTATTACATTATAAAGCAAATTAAACATTCAAAATGAGAAATTTCTATAAAAATAAAATAATTTGACATGAAATTCGTAGATAGCGAAATTTTCAACCACCCTGAATTCAGAGGTAGCCCCTGAAAAGTTTTAACCCCTATAGTATGTATTCACAATCAAATAAGCGAGTACAATAGCTAGTCGCGCTGATAATCGAAGCCCATTTATTTTATGGGGAAATATGATTCCACAATAACTCATTACTTTATGTAATTTTTTTTTTTTTCACATTCTGAAAATTCACAATCGTTAAATTAGTACGCGTTTTCGAAAAATGGACTTTTCATATTTTTAATATTAGCCAAAAAATGCGATAAATTCACTTAGTTATTTTTTTGACTGAAAAGTAAAATATAAAAATAATAAAATTTTAATAAACGAGTACTAATTTAATGGTTGTGAATTTTCTGTATGTGAAAACAGAATTAAAAAAAAAAAAAAAAATCATTAGGTAATGAGTAATTGTGGAAACAAATTTTCTCACAGAATAACATGGCCCTTAATTGTCGGCGAGATTAGCTATTGTACGCTCTGGAAAAATTGCTATGTAAATGTACAGGATGGCTACAAACCAGGGAAATCTGAAAATCAGGAAAAAAAACTGGAAGTTTTTCAGTGGTGGAAAAGTCAGGGAAGTGTCAAGTAATTTGTTCGAAATTTGCAAAATTCAGAAAATTTTGACCAAATTCTTGAAAAAAAAAAAAAAAAAAAATTGCAAAACCTGTCAATTAATAAAATTTCGCGCAAAAATGAATGAAAAGGACCTGGAAAAGTCAGGGAAATTTACCTTTACGTGTCTTGGAAAAATTAGAGAAAATCAAATGAATCAAATGCTAGCCACCCTAATATAAAGGTGGGGAGAATCGGGGTAAAATGGGATACCCTAGCAAATCCTGATTATACAATACAAAAATTCAATAATAATAAAATGATAGTGTGCTAGCAGGTAATACACGGTGTGAAAATATGGAAACAACTACCGATAAGTCGTTTATAAGAAATGCTATCATTCCAAGAGAATATTTCTCTAACGTGGACCAATTACGGTTACATTTTTCTCGAAACGATACGATAGTGATGTAATTAATAAAATACGCAAGGATAAAAATAATAATATTTATAAATGGACAATATTTAAGCACGCGGTTTCAGCTTAATGATCTAAATAGAAAAAAATGACATTTGTCTTATGAGACCATTTTAGGGAAAAATGTATTTTTAAAAGTTGCTTCTTCAGAATCTTTGTGCCATTTAAACTTGGTAGTACTTTAAAAATATATACAGAATATGAATTATTATCATAAATTAACTAAAAAACGCATTCATAAAAAGTATAATCAAAATAGGAATCAGTTTTTTTTTTTTTTTTTTTTTTTTTTTTCCCCTTAAAAAAAAAAAATAAATAAAATTATGTCAAGACAAATAAATAAAATACCATCACCAATATGGCGAGAAAAAATTTAAAAGGAGTCATAGGGGTCCTATCCTAAAACTGTACTGCCTGCGAAGTATGAAAACTGGGTCAATAACCATGAATTTTATTTCGATTTTTTTTTTTTTTTTCGATTTTGGTTTCACTATTGCACAATATTAATTTGGTTCTAATAATAATTTGGCTTCCGGAATTTTAAAATTTTAATGAGGTGGTGAAAATGGTATAAGATTTATGAATTTCAAATTTTAAAATTAAATAAGAAAAGAAATGAAGTGCGAAAATTTCGCACGGGTTTGCTAGTTTAATTTTATCATCAGCATACACAGAAAAATCAAATAGAGATTACAATACAATTAATTACTACTAGTACTAATAATAATAATAACAGAAAATAAAAATAGTTTACCTGAAATATAGAGTGACAGTGATCTAAATTAGATTGCAACCAGGGCCCCATCAAACCAAAAGTGAGACCGGAACACGATGCGCATCTAGTCCCATACCTGTCATTTTCCCTATGTTTTTTACCACTCTTTGTAAAAAAGCCTTAAATTTTCCTACCATTTGACCCCCAAAATGCACATTTAAGTAAAATATTACCTTTGTAAAACTTTTTGTTTTGCTTTCAGAAGTAAAATACTCATGAAGTACTATTTTAAAGAGCACTTATGTGCATTTTTAATTTTTTTTTTTTTTTTTTTTTTTTAATTCAATGTAACTTTGGGCCTCCCGATTCAAAGAATCTCCCAGGCTTTTGACTTGGGAAGCCCGAAATTTCTGAACCAGTGTCAGAAAAATTGCAGGCCCGAAATTACTGACCCAGATGATTCTGGCCGACTGGGCCACGTCGGTCCAGATTACAACAAGCACCAAATACTTATATATTTCAATAAATAGCACTTAAAAATGCATAAATATCACCGAAATGCAGCATAAAATTTCTGAAAGCATAAAACCACATCTAAATAACATTTTCGAAAAGTAGTGTCGGAAAAGGCTGAATGCTTATATTATTTCTGGAAACAATGCATAAACATATTTTTTTTTTTAATTCCATCTTCTTCATTATTCTATATTGTTAGTTGGATAAACATGAGGGGCCGTCCATAAATGATGTCACGCTTGGAGGGGGGGGGGAGGGGGTTCATGAAATTTTGACAGTTTGTGACAAGGGAGGGGAGGGGGGTAACAAAAAGTGTGACATCACATATTTCAATTAAAATACAAACATTTATATTCAGCAGATGACATTTTGAAGTTATTTTAAAATTATCAAAGATTAAAGATATTTTTTTTAATTCGGGTCAAAGTAACTTTATTCGGTGATTCCCCCCTCCCCTCATACATTATTTTCTTTCAGAAAAAAGCATTCAGAGTAGGTTTTTAGTATATGATAGCAATAGAAAATCTTTACTTAGAAGAAAACCTTCCCTTCTCACACTCTTGAAATGTCCAACAAAAGATATAAGTCCTTATGGTTATATTTACAGATGTCATTAAGATCCATAGTCAACATTTAAAAATAAAATTTGAAATATAATCTCTAGTCTAATATTTTGTTTCTGAACATCAAGTAATTATTGATGTATGTCATGTTCCGTGACATGTGACAAGGGGGGGGGGGGGTATATTGAAACGTGACACTTTGTGACAAGGGGGGGGGGGGAGGGGGTCCAAAATTCTGAAAAAAAAAAGCGTGACATCATTTATGGACAGCCCCTGAGTAAATTATTTTAAAATAATTAAATCACCTAAATATGCACTTACGATCTTTTAGATATCCCCCCCCTCCAACGCCACTTATACACACGGAGGATTCCTATCCTTAGGACCCCATTGCTATGTAAATATAGAGTTGTCAATTTGCTATAATCAATACACCACCTTAAAAAGAATTAAAAATACTAGAGAAATTCGTTTATTAATATGGTAAAAATATTTCAAATGACTTCATTTAACATTTTGCAAATGAATTTTTTTCACAAAAACTTGAAATTTATTTCGGTAAAGCTTTGATTACAACCTATGGAGTATGGAGGATTAGGTATGAATATTTGAATTTAAGACTTTTTAGATTAAATTAAAAAATATAAAATCCATAAATCATACTCTAAGAAAAAAATAATTCAGATAGCTATCTCTAGAATACTTCGTAATTGAAAATATTTTTTTTAAATGGAGCCTTTCTACGGCAAATATCAGCTAATATTTCTTTATGATGAAATAAGTACACATTTGTTAATTTTGGCATAGCCGGAAAATGCGGATAATTCCGTTATAACGATATTTTATTCTACTAGATCTTTCTCTAACAGGATTTTACTACATTTATTAATGATCATTATTACTTTCACAATCGGCGACTTCGATTTCATGTTTATTTTTATATTGTCAATTTCAGTTCTAACAATATTTTTAGCTTTATATTTTATATTAACTTTAGGAATTTTCACTAGAGTATTACATTCTCAAACTATGTTTAGCATGATTTAATGTTATTTTTCGAAATCCATTGCTGAAATATTGAATAATATATTTTATTAAATTTTTCTGTACTTCATTTTTTCTCCTTCTATATTTATAATTTGTGAACCTACAGAGTATACGCACCACGGTGTATACTATCATTACTTATATCATATTACATATAAAAACGTTATTACATTCATATTATAAACATTTTCATATATATTATATTATTATTTATATTACTTTTCTAATCTTAGTCCGCGATACTCATATTTACCTTTTATTTGAAAGTGGTCTCTTCCCGCTTACTTTCTGATGTTGTCTAGTGCTGCCATCTTTCGATTTATTTATCAACGAACATTAGTTAAAATTTCCAAAAATAGAAGCAATTTTAGTCTAAATGTATATAACATAATAAAGGAAGTAGTCGTTAAAACATTTTCATTAGAATTTTACAAAAATTAGTAGAACGTACCAAAATCTGCAGCTACACCGTCGGTTTGAAGAAAAATATTTTAATTAATTTTTATTTTTCCTCTTATGAGTAATGTTAAATAGTTTTCTGTAAAGAAAAACTTTATTACGTTCATGCGTTTCATACATGCTTGATTGATATAATAATAATAAATATCACACTAATTTTATTTTTAGAACTAGTTACATGAAGAAATTAAACTTTTTATTGCTTCCAAATGCATTTTTTTTTTTTTTTTCCCTCTTAAGAATATCAAAAGTTGATTTGAAAAAGAAAAAAGGCTTTATAAATGAAACACTTTCTGAATGCAGAATTTTCCTTTTCATTATTTTTCTAGAAATAATTTATTTTGAAATTATATTTTGAAGTTTGCTGGTTATCAATATATAATTATTTTATTTGCAAAAGTATAATTAAATCAATATTTTTTTTATATAAAATTTATTTTTTTATTTCCTATTGCTTTTTTACCTCTAATAAAATTTTATTATTCATTTGTTGTTTATTTATAAAATTTTATTTTACTTTTATCTATTTTTTAACATGGTAGTCACCTATAAAAAAAAATTATTTCTGTCGAATAATGTCTCTTTTTAAGATATGAATCTTTTTAAGATCATACAGTCCTTTTTTTAAATATTAGATTGTGGATAACTCCCCCCGCTTCCTCTCACTTACAGTCTCTTGTAAAAATAATTCAGAAATTGAAACTTTTAGAATTGGGAAAAAAAAAAAAAAAAAAATATGGTATTTCCTTGATTTCTTAATAGATGGCGCCACTACTGTTGATACCATGGCGACCATGGACAGACATATGTGACTATGGTCACTGAACTTTTAGTTTCCTACACGTGTTAGCTCTGGCGCAGAGCAGGAAAGACCATGCACAGAGGACTACTGTCATTTTAAGGTGCTCTCTACACGTATCTTGATCTTTGAGAAAGAAAACAAAAACTTCACCCACCTCTATAATACAGTTCAATAAAAGCCCCCCTTCAAAAATGGCCGCGTTTGAATACTGTTCGAAATTTTGGCGGCGGGGGGCGTAACCAACATTTTTTAACACTCTCCTCACCCCCAATTCAGATTTCTTCGTCTTTTTTACTTTTTCTCTTTTTGGTTTTTTGTCTTGCTCTTCCCGCTTCAATTCAAGACTTGCATTGATCAGGGTAAGTGATATTTTTTAGAAAGCGTAGGTGTTTTCCCTTATATAATATTTTTTTTTTTTTTCGCCTCTTTTTTTTTTTTTTTTCTTTTTTTCCCCCACTCTGGATTTGATTGCTGGTGCCGTATTCTCGCAAGGGAATACTTTTTTCCCAATATTTTATCTGCATGAAATAGAATATTTTTAATGCTATATTGAAAATATTATTGTAGCTTGAAGCGTTAATTTTTAAAATCTTGCGTATAAAAATTGTGTTCTGAGTTTTTTACCCTTATTATTTTTTATTATTATTAGTGATGGTACTAGTCATACATTACTATTTTTTTTCTATGTATGTTACACGATAAATTATTTTTAATTGTACTATTCCTTTAAAAAATAGTGCAATTAAATGAATTAACCATATTTTATTTTCTCATGTGCGTAAAATAAATTTTTAAATACTTTACAAAATTTCTTTTATGAACCGAGAAAAAAAGTATTGTTCTCACGTATATTTTTATTTATGTTATTTAAATGCCGCTTCTTGTTAAATAATAATTTTTTCAAAGAAACTATTAATTAAGTAAATGCTATGTGCATAATAAATTATTTTAAAAACATTATATTCGAGACAACAATGATTGTTTTTCATGGAAACAGAGAAAAATGTACATTTTTCTCTGTACAGAAAAAGGAATTATTACAGATTATATTTATAATTGAACAACTTATTATTATTTGCTTTAATTCGTCGCTTTAAATATCGAGTAATCTATAACTATATAAATTTAGAAACACGTGAAATTACACTTAAAATATTAATTTGTTTTATTCGTATGGCAATTTAACAATTAATCATGTAACATCTTATAAATAAAGCAAAGAGTTTGTCGGGAACACATCCAGGTGGACCACTCCTGTTTTTGATTGGTCTAGACTTAACTACTTTGGTGATGAAAGTTGGCCATTTTTTTTTTTTAAGTAAAAACTGATGATTTTTTTTAAAGATACTCCATAGATATTATAGCTTTTTAAAAGAGCTCTAAAAGCTGTTCATTTTTTGTAAGGACACTATGTATATCAAGTTATTAAAAATATTACGTTGCAAAGTTTTCATTTTATTAATTAAAATATGAAAATAAATATTAGTTATAATATAATAGTTGCAAAATAAATAAATAAATAAAATAAATACATTTAATTAAACGTGAACGTTAAAAATTTGTAAAAAAATAAATTATGAATCTCACAAAAATTGACGCCATTATCTCTTTAAAATTTTTTACACATTGATAAGGTGCTAATGTAATTTTATAGCTATAAGATTCAACAGAAAATTTAAAAACATGAGTTGATATGGGTATCGCAAATGCGTAAGTAAACATTTTGGCGAGAAACGTCCGAGCTGCTTCAGTGTCAAATTTCAAGTTCCGCCAAAAGGTCCAAGCTTTTTCAATGTTTTTGCACAATTTTTCTCAATTTTATTTTAAATATTTTTGTAATGCGAGTGGAAAAAAAAAGGAAAAGCATTTTTTTTTTTTTTTTAAATTGGTCTAATTATACAAAATATCACCATATTATGCGTTTTCCGTTCTGTTTATTAACAAAAGGAAAATGACTAATGCAGTTTTTCCTGTATTATTGACATAAATTAAATTAAATTGCCCAGTACCAAGACGTTGCGGTGAAGAAGTCTCTGCCGAAGTCAGCGAGGGCACTCAGCGAAGTTTTTAAGCAATTTCAATGTATTTTCTTTTTAGTTTTAATTTGTAGAAAATTCATTTAAATATAGTTAACAGCGAAGCTGGCAAAGCCTGCTAGTTTATAATAAAGCATATTGCAAAATAATAATAATACAAATAATAATAATAAAAATAAATAAATAAATAAAAGAGGTAGAAATGCATAGAATTTTATTATGATTTCTAAACATTTGTTACAAAGCAAGAAAAACATGTGATAAGTACACGAACTACAAATTATATATATAGCGAATGTATGTATATGGAAAGTACTGTTTGTGTAATCACTATAATTTATATGCCTATATATATATATATATATATATATATATATATATATATATATAATATCACCTAAAAGATTTGATTTAATACATTTAAAATTCCTGATATGACAAATTCAGTGCCAGCATTTCTTAACATAAAAGCTGTTATTCTGAAATATTTCCAATATTTAAAAAACACGGAACTTCAAAAAATTAAAATTAGCATATTGGATGTTCATCATTAAAAATTGACTAAAATGGGTAATTTAGAAAAAGGGGGTGGACTAGCGTTTAGATGATCATTATTACTCATGCTATATTATTTAATTTTCACGTGTCGGGCATACTCTGGAAAACATGAATTCTTGGCATGTTTCAGTTCCCCTTCATCCAGGAAAGGAGTCTAAAATTTATTATATTGGTGAATAGTGTTATTAATATTTATCGATTTTCACTGCAGCTTGTTTATTAGGACTCATGCACGATCTTACATTATGATTCACCCCCTTCAGTACATGATGAAGTGAATCTGTAATTACTAAAGAGATTGCCGCTTTCATTATTTTGTGGGTAAAATTTGTTATGTTGCACTTATTTTAGTTTTCGTTATGCCATTATAAAAACCCAATTTTACCCAAAGCCTTTATTAGAGGTGTTTTAATTTTTACAAGGAACTCACGAACTGTGACACACCGATCGTGATCAAACATTACTGGTAGTTGGGTATGAAGATATATACACCTACAAATTTACATCGTCAAACGTTGCTTTAGAACTAAGGTATTGGTGTTCAAAGGTGGAACTATCCCCCCCCCCCCCCCCCCCAATATTATGACATTATTCAATTTATCCATTTGACTTTTTTTTTTTTTTCTCCACTAAACACGAATTGTTAATTTATTTTTTTAATCGTCAGTACGTGCATATTTTTCTTGCTCTAGAATTCCTTTTTTAAAAGATTTGAAAAATAGCATTGTGTTTTTATATAAGAGAGAGAGTTTTTAATTGTTTATTTAATTCCTGTTCCCTTATCTTATAACATGATAACATGGAGCATATTCAGCAGTTAGTATGTGGCGAGTGGATATTTTCAGGTCTACTTTGGTAGAATTTTACAAACATATACGTCTACTTTTTTTCTTGCAAGCAATCAGAAATACAATTTAAATAAATAAATCAACAGCACGTGTTTTGTATGTTTGGTTTGGGGGGGGGGGGATAGAAAAGTCAAATAGAAAATTTGAATGACGTCACAGTAGTGGAAAAAAAATAGTTCCAACCTCGAACACCAATACCTCTGTTCTGAAGTAACCTTTGCCTATATAAATTGGCAGGAGCGTATATCTTCGTTCCCTTTAACTACCTGTAAAGTTTGGTTACAATCTATGTGTTACAGATCGTGAGTATTCTTTGTTAGTATAAAGCTTAATTTTACCTGAAGTTCTTATTAAGGGAGAGGTAAAAACCTACTACAGTGTATGTGAATTAATTCTAATTTATTTTAAGATACTTTGTGCAACGGCAGTAAAAGTTGTTTAAAAAAATTACTAAGTAATATCTGACAGGATATAATATCTGAATATAAATAATAATAACTAAATCATAACGTAGCGATTTGTTGCAACTAAACAATTGTTATAACTAAATATATATATAACTATAACTAAACTACACTATAATATATTATATTATAAAAATATTATTTAAAATAAATTATATATTAATTAACTATGTTATACTAAAACTAAAACTATGAATATAACTAATATAACTAAATAACTAACGATTTGTTATAACTAAATCAAACTAAACATAATATCTAAATGACTAAATAATATTATATATATATATATATATATATATGACACATATAACATATATATGACATATAACATATGTCAATAAGATTGAGATGTCCTAGAAGAATTATTAAACAAAATTTGATCAAGAATAATATGCTATTGAAAAATATGATGTTTAATTGTTTAAATATAATTAATAGGTAAAGTATACATATGTCTGTGTGTTGAACATCGCTTTCATACGACTGTTCATTGTCAATGCAGTTTATTTTATTTTAATTTTTTAATAAGTGGAAATGTAAGTTAATTGATTGCATTTATTGAAACCACCAGATTTTTGACCACTAAAGACTGCTTTTTATAGAAAAATTAATAAGAAATATGTGGTTACTTTATTTATGATATACCGGGATAAATGCTCAAGTCAAAGTAGCCTTACAGTTTAATATTTTGTGCTTTCATTGTTTTCTAGTATCTTACAAATTTCCACTTTGCTTAGTTAACGATCAGTCCTTTTGAGCCGGTGTCTCCAAAGATGTGTTATAGTAATATTCAAATTGTATTTCGGAAAAATCAGGTAAAAGCAATGTTATTTTATGTTTTTTAACAGTTTTATGCAATAACAATATAATTTTTTTTTAATTGCATACATTTGAAATTATGCTCAGTCAGAACACTTAAATACTTGTCACATTTGAGAAAATTTTTAATTTTTTGTAAATAATTAGGATGTTTTTTATTAATGTAAACGAGAGAAAGAGACTTTCAGTTACTTCAAATTTGCACAGTTCGGTCTACTATTGAATTATTTATAACCTTAATTCAAAAGCAAATCTTTAGTATTCTTTATAGTTTTCTCCTGTTGTTTCAAAGATATTTTTAAACCCTTGTACGCGCAAGTAATTTGTTAACGAGAATGGTTGTAGTTGAAGTCGCCTGTTGCACGATGCTTCAATTTTTAATTATGTTCCTTTAAATTTGACTGCCACCAAAATTTACGAACAAAATTTAAATACACGAAATAAATGGCCGTTATGAGAGGAAAATTTGACTAAAGAAAATTCTGGGATGCTTCATTTTATGAGAATATCTCATTCAAAAATGAAGTTTTTAAAATTCCGTTTCTTCTTTTTTTTTTTTTTTTTTTTTTTTTTAATATTACTCTTTGAATATGTTGCTTTTTAGCTTACTGAGCAATTTTTTAGGAAGAAATAAATAAATAAATCAAATTTAATATTCTGTTTAGAGATCGAAACTTAGAATCCTAAATGTACTTAATGAAATAAAAAATATATAAATTAATTTTTTCAAAAAATGTTCACTAAGCTAAAAGGCAACACACTTAGAGAGCAACATTCAAACGAATAGAATCTGGGAAAACTTCATTTTTGAATGATAGGATAACATGTTAAAAAAAGGGGGGGGGGGGATCTCACTGATGTGCAACTCTAAGCGCCGCCCCCCCCCCCCCCCCAAAAAAAAAAAAAAAAAAAAAAAAAAAAAGGAGGATAAATATGAACATTTTTATCATATAAAAATTATCTTCTCGAATATGATAATGTATCCAAACGAATTTTATGAGGAATATTACCTTTCATTTATAAATAAATAAATAAAAGCTTTTTTTTTCTTTTTTTAATATTGTTATTAACAGAATAACTACCTAGCATTTTTCAGTCATTGTCATTATTTGTGTTTTTCTAAACTGGAACACAACGAAGAAATGAGCCTCTATAAATTCATTACCGCGTGCGAATAATTAAAGAAGGCATTCCTTGCGTCCTATTTTACGACAAAATGCTTGCGTGTGACAGGTCTCTCTTTCTCCCAGTTAACGTTAACTGTTATTGAAAACCATTTTTCAGAGCCAAATGGTCGTTTGTTAGAAAGGCGCATTGATTTCCTCTACCACACTACGACATATTATTTGCTCAGAAAAATTTTTGCTTCATTTTATTCTTGTTTTTCTCTTTTTACGCATTATTAATTTTAAACAAATTATTAAAAAGAAAAAAAAAGTTACTTTTAATTAAATTGAAATATATATATATATATAATCTTTTAAGTAATTTGTTAACGAGATTGGTTGTAGTTGAAGTCATCTTTTCTGTTACATGATGCTTCTATTTTTTTTTTTTTTTTCCTCCTTTACAAAAGAGATATATATGAAAAAAAAAAATAATAATAATAATAACAATAATAATAATAAGTATTCTTTGTTTCTAAAATTTATATTCATTGAAGCAATCATTCTTCATATTAATTTTTACTACCATTACCCGACTACCGTAAGTAATGTGAGTATTGTATTCCGCCAAATATTTCGACATCGAGTTTTCGCATGATTTACATGTTTTAAGGTCTCCTGAGTCTAAAAAAGTTGCTTTTGGCAGATGGTCGATCAGTGTGTATGTGAGGAATCTTCTGACAATCATATCTCCTGAACTAGTAAAGTCAGAACGACGAAATTTCAGAATTGAGACAGGTCTGGTGTACAGATGCTTCTTCCAACTTTTGGTGAACATTGGAAATCTGAAGTCCGTATTTTAAAAACATCGCTACGATTTTCGCGGAAATTGCTGTATAAACACCCTATTAGATGTCCTGTTGTATGTATTAGTTGGTTATTTCAGGATAATTGATAGACGTCCTGTATTAGAGGGTACTATCTTCATGAGTCTCGCAAGTGCCATTCTTTTAAAAACTGTTGTACGGATGTTTTTCAAACATGCCATATTAACTCCCTATTAGATATCCGGTCAACAGATGCGTTTTCCGGTCAACAGATGCGTTTGTAAAGTTTTGGTTAAAATCGGAAAATGGACCAAAAATCGGTATCTCAAAAACGGCAGTAATGATTTTCTTAAAAATTGCTTTAAATAAACCCCTTTTTATTTTATTCTTTAGGATGTATAGTTATTGCAAGAAAAGTGACTGCCATCTTGATTAGGTACATCTGTTTTGCATCTCGGTAATGGGTGTTTCAAAAAACGGCTCTACTGATTATTATTATTATTATTTGCTATGTAAACTGTTTTATATGTCTTTGCACATGTATCAATTTTCTCTATTGAATTGAATTGGGAAATTATTAGATCAATCTAGGTATCTTATGACCACATAATCTGCAAAAAAGTGTATGAATATGTGTAATAGTGGGTAATGCAAGACGTGTAGTTCTTGCACACTAGTTTTTTTTTTTTTTTCTCCTCTTCTTTAAAAAAGATACATATAATTTTAATAAATAGGATATTAATTCTATTTATTAAAATACATACGTACGTCTGTTTCAACTCTGAAGTAATGCATTCGGAAATATGTATATTTCAATATCTAAAAAGTTTCTATGCCATTTTTTAATGAAAATATCTGTCTGCCTCTGCCCCTTCCCTTCCCTCCCCCCGCCTCCCTTTCCCCCCCCCTTTATCGATTTCCTAGATATTTTACTTAACTTGTATTTTTCCGTTCCACTTTTTTTTTTTTTTTAATAATTCTTCAGATTCTTATATAGAAATGAAAGTCTAGTTCGGCAAAAAGAAACCTATTTTTAGAGACGTGACGTTAAATATAAATGGCAAAATTTCGTTGACAGGATTTTTACTTTTCGGATAATATTTCCGATAACACTGTATCGAGTATCATAAATGCTCCCATTTTGTTTTATAGTGTTTTATTGCAACATTGTTTTCATGTATAAATTAGGTTTATATATATATCCCGTATTTACCCGCGTATACGTCGATCTCGCGTATAAGTCGACCCCCCACTTTTCCGATCAAGAAATTTGAATTTTTTAAAATGCCGCGCATAAGTCGACCCCCCATTTTCCTGATCAAGAAATTTGAATTTTTTTTAAAAATACATTTATTCAAAATCATCTGAAAAAAAAAAAGAAAGTATTAAATATACAATAATAAGGACAGTTTAATTTTTTTTTTTTTTTTTTTTTTTTTTATAATTTATTCAAAATTATCTGAAAAAAAAAAAAAAACTAAATATACAATAATAAAGATAATAATACACAAATTTAGTACACAAAATTAAACTGATGATAATGAATAATAATAATATGACACTAGTGATAGTATGATATATTATGGTAAAGTAGTAATATACAAAGTTAAACTGATTCAATGTCCGATTCAGTATCGAACTCGCCAAACAATTCACAAAATTCCTTTGTCGTCATCGGCTCATCATGATACACGTTTTCAATCTCTGTATCGCTACATTCTTCCTCGTCGTTATCACTTTCAAAAATGGCATCATCTTCTGTTCCGTCTAGTTCATTGCTTATGCAGCATTTCTTGAATGATTTTATAATCATTTCTGAAGGAATTTGATTCCGCGCATTTTTAACCCACTGGGCAATTAATGCGATGTCGGGCTTTCTAATATTGCCGCCCTTTGTAAATCTTGGATGATCGGATGAAATCCACTCTGTCCAATATTTTCTGATATTTGCTTTGAAACGTCTAGGGGTGTAGTTTATTGGTCTAATCTAAACCTGTAGATGGCGCTGTGCGCCGATATTAATGTTCTGTTTTCTTCTTTTCTCTTAGTGTGTTCTTCGTGTTCGTTTATGTTGTATGTAATAAATGTGTGTAGCCGTAATTTGCTCTCCTATTTTTTTGGAATTATGTCTTGAATTCAACTCCAATGAATAGACAGGAAACTCAGAGGCCGGCAGTCCCCACGAATCTGGACCGATAAGGTAAGATATTTACCTTATTTAAATATAATATTCTGAAATGTTTATTAATCATTATATATGAAGGATATATCTGAAATGAGTCGCCAAAGTAGCGCCGTGTGTTTGAATGATGATTTTTATAAAGTCGTTAAGAATTTTAGCGACACAATTATTGGCGCCCGAACAGGGACTGCCAGGCCCTTAAATATGATTTTAAGCTGTTACTTATACTATAGTCCAAATTTGTAAATTAAATCAATATGGCTGTCGAACTTGAAAAATTGAAGAGAAAAAGATCTACCCTAAAAGGATTATGTACGAAACTGATTAATACAATAAATATAAAATTAAATGAACCCGACGAAGGGTTAAATGTTTTTGAATTAGAATCACAGTTAGAAAAACTGCAAGTAAAGAATAACGAAATTATAGAAGTTGAAGATCAAATTGAGGCCAAAATCACGGATCTCAACGAGCTACAAACCGAAATAGAAACGAGACAAGAATACAGAGATTCAATTATTGATGTAAAAGCTCAAATTATCAATAAGATAGAGAAAATTAAAAATTTAAACGTTACTCCGATCTTATCGCAGCCAAGAAATGAGCAAACAACCAATCTGCATTTAGAAAGAATTAATAATAGTTCTGTGAGACTACCCAAGTTATCAATTCCTGTTTATGACGGTTCTCCTGAAAACTGGATTGAATTTTGGAGCCAGTATGAGATTACAATACATAATAACAACAACATTTCTAATGTGCAGAAATTTGTGTATTTACGCAGCTTTTTAAAAGCCCAAGCTTTAACAGCTATTCAGGGTTTAGCACTTTCAGATCAAAATTACAATACTGCAATTGATTTATTAAAATCTAGATTCGGAAAAAAAGATATTATAATAAGATATAAAATTGACGCGTTATTAAATTTGAACCCTGTTAAATCTCCAAATCAAATTAAAGAATTACGCTTACTGCACGACGCCCTTGATATTAATATTAAATCTCTCGAAAATTTAGGTGTGGATTTAAAATCTTACGGAAATTTGTTATTTCCAATTGTTACAAAATTAATACCTACCAGTATTATGATAGACTATAATAAAATGAAAACAGAATCCGAGGAATGGGATGTACAAGATTTGTTAAAACATTTAAAATTAGAAGTTCAGACTAGGGAAAAAACCTTTTTATTTTTAAAACGCGAAGTAGAAACTCACAATAGCGGATATAAAAACTCAAATTCCAGATTTGATTCAAAATCATCGGAAAATAATAATAATAATAATGCTTACTACCGGAAATCTGGTTCGGGATATAAAAATTCTAACACAATGCAAAAGGCATCAGCCTTTAAATTAACTGTTAGTAAATGTATATTTTGTGTTGATGTAAATAACGATCATGACAGTAAAATGTGTAAATTAAATTTAGAGGATAAAAAATTGTCTTTACGCAAACAGGGAATCTGTTATTTATGTTTCAAAAGAGGTAAACATACCGCAAAATTCTGTTTATCGGGTCTCAAATGTGAGATATGTTCAGGAAAACACAATACATTAATTTGCTATAAGCAAAAATCGGAAACTCCAACGGCTCATATGAAAGATAAAAATCACATCGAACATACCCAAACAAATAATTCTGAGAACAGTGTTTGCGAAAATGATAATTCTGTATTGTCCTATAAGTGTCCTGTACAAAATCCGCTTGAGAATAATGAAATATATTTACAAACTTGCTTCGCAAGAATAACAAATAGTTCTAATTTAAACTCTCTAAAGTGTGCCGTATTATTCGATAATGCATCCCAAAGAAATTTCATAAACATATCACTCGCCCGTGAATTAAAATTGCCGGTGATTAGAAAAGAAACTTTAATAATATATCCGTTTTCATGTGATCATCCTCAATCAAATGAATATTCAGTCGTAAATTTCGAATTGTCTCATTTAAAAAACCACAAACAGAAATGTTATGTAGAGGCATTGGTCGTAAATCAAATCTCTTTTACGAAGTTACAGATTCTTGATGACGCATCATTTCGAAAACTTTGGGTTTCGAGAGAGGGGGAAAGAAATAAAATTCCGCAATTGCATTCGAAGGCTCCAGACATTCTAATTGGCGGCGGGTTATTTTGGAAACTGCAAAAAAATAAAAAGAAAATTAATCGTTCGTTGTTTGCTGTAAATACATTATTCGGATGGACACTCTCAGGAAACAATAATTCAGGAAACGATTCAGACAACTTAATTACTGGCGCCAGCGTGTTAAAAATTGAATGTGGTAACTCTTTTTGTTTACATGAAAACCATCCAAGCATGAAAATAAATGAGTCATCGGAATGTACGGGTAATGATTTGCAAAACTTGTGGTCGTTAGATCTTTTGGGAATAAATGATGATAAATTGATTTCTGCTTCCGATCAGGAAATAATAAATAAATTTGATAAACAGTTAGAATATAAACAGGGTCATTATGTTACTCATTTATTATGGAATGATCATAGTATTGACAAATTTGAGAATAATTTTGAAAACGCTAAACGCCAATTCAATTATTTGAGAAAAAGATTAAAAGCGGATAAATGGATTTTCGAGCAATATAGGCAGATAATCATAGAACAAAAACAATTGGGTATCGTTGAAGACTGCGGCCGCACAAAAAAGGAGTATTTCGCTCCACATAGAGAAATTGTAAGACGGGAAAAACAAACATCAAGGGTACGAATTGTTTTTAATTGTTCCAGTAGAGTATCGGGGTGTAAATCTCTAAATGATTGTCTCGTAAAAGGGCCATGTCTTACACCACCAATTTTGGATGTAATTAATAGATTTCGAATGTTTAAGATTGCGTTTTGCGCAGATATTGAAAAGGCGTTTTTAATGATAGAAATCGCGGAACCCGATAGAAATTTTCTAAAGTTTTTATGGTTTGACGAGGATACCGAGAATTATAAAATAATGCGAATGACCAGAGCTACATTTGGTTGTACAACTTCTCCTTTCTTTTTAACGGCAACAATTAAGAAACACATTAAGGAATATAAGGAAATTTATCCGGATAGTTATGAAATGTTAAATTCAGCTCTGTATGTGGACGATTTGCTTTATGGCTCAGACACCGCAAACGGTGCCTATGAATTAACTTCTACTGCGGTAAATATTTTAGCAAAGGCTGGAATGAAATTAAGAAAGTTTAGTACGAATTCACAGAAATTAAAGAACATGTGGGATAAAAATGATTGTTTTTCGGAGGTAAATAATGAAAATGTAATAAATATTCTTGGATTGGTGTGGGATAAAGATAGTGATAAATTAGAATTAGCTTTGAAATCTATAGTTGAAAATTTGGATATATCGGTATGTACGAAAAGATATGTATTACATACAGCTGCAAAATTTTTTGATCCTATTGGGATTATATCTCCCTTTTTAATTAGGATAAAGTGTTTTCTTCAAAGAATGTGGGAAAGAGGTATGGATTGGGATCACGAATTGCCGGATGATCTTAAGGGAATTTGGATAAAGTGGTGTAACGAAATTAAGGATTTATTAGAAATTCGAATAGATAGATGCTATTTCACGTATGTTGATTTGAAAAATTCGCGTGTAGAACTACATATTTTTTCAGATGCTTCACCACTTGCATATGGTTGCGTTGCATATTTTCGGGTTATCAGTAATGATAAAAAATGTTATGTAAGTATGATTATGTCAAAGGCTAGAGTTGCGCCGCTAAAGAAACTAACATTACCAAGATTGGAGTTAATGGGAGCGGTGATAGCAGCTAGAGTAGCGAAATATATTTGTGATATATTTAAGGAAATTAACATCGAGAAATTTTATTGGACAGATTCTACTATTGTTTTACACTGGGTGAAGGGATCGGCGAAACAATGGAAACCCTTTGTTAAAAATAGAGTAGTTGAAATTCAGGAATTGTCAGTACCCGAAAATTGGTCATATTGTAATACAAAGGATAATCCCGCAGATTTAGTTACTCGTGGTATTAGCGCAAATGCGTTAGTTAATAATGATTTTTGGTTTAAAGGTCCAAAATGGTTATCTGAGATAAATGGTAAAGGTAATGATATTGGGGAAAAGGTAAACACGCAATATATTACGGAAGAAAAAAGGAAAACACCTGAGAAAATAATTCAGTTTAAAATCTGTATAGAAACAGTTGAACCAATATTGGATCTAGAAAAATATAGTAACATTTTAAGAGTCCTCAGAATTACGGCATGGATAAAGAGATTTCTTAACAACGCGAATCCTAAAAACGAGAAAGTTAGCGGTCCATTATCGGCAGAAGAAATTGGTAATGCGCAAACAATATGGGTTAAATATACACAGAAAATTAGTTTTCCGAATGAATTAAACTGTTTGGTAAATGGGGAACCTATTTCTAAAAATTCAAATTTAATTGAGTTCTCACCATTTTTGGATTCCGTAGGAATAATGCGCATCGGAGGAAGGCTTCAGAAATCAAATTATTCCTTTAACGAAAAACACCCGATCCTGTTGCCTTCAAAGGGTAAATTAATTGATTTGTTAATAAAAAATGCGCATGAAAAAGTTTTCCATTTTGGCATTAATGATACATTAGTACAATTACGGGAGGAATTTTGGGTAATCAAGGGCAGACAGGCAGTAAAAAGCGTATTAAGAAGATGCAGAATTTGCATAAAATTTAATTCTAGAGCTGGAGCCCAGATATCAGCTCCGTTACCTGCAGATCGTATCAATGAACAAAAGCCATTTGCAGTGATAGGCCTTGATTTTGCAGGCCCTTTATACATCCGAAATACGGATAGCAAAATATATATTTTGTTGTGCACATGCGCTATCACAAGAGCAGTGCACCTAGAATTGGTAGAGAACCTTTCTACAGAAACATTTTTATTGGCCTTCAGAAGAATAGTAGCAAGGCGGGGTCTTTGCCATACGGTTTACTCCGACAATGCACGAACCTTTCATCGAGCTGATATTGAGTTAAGGCACATCTGGAAAATAATCACCCATCCCGACGTTAAAGATTACTATAGTAGTAATAAAATAAAATGGAAGTTTATCATGGAAATGTCCCCATGGTGGGGAGGCTTCTATGAACGACTTGTGCGATCTGTAAAAACTGCCTTAAGAAAGGTGGTTGGCAAAACCACTTTAACACACACACAACTACATACAGTTATATGTGAAATTGAAGGGTCAATTAATTCCCGACCCATTACATATACATATGCAGACTCAGGAGAACCTTCCCCAATTACGCCAGCACACTTCTTGGTAGGTCAGCGACTTACTACCTTACCTATCGTGCATATGAAACCACATGAGCTTCCTGGAACTTCGGCAACATATATCAAACGTTTTAATCAAAAGGAAAGAATATTGGACCAGTTCTGGTCAAGGTGGAAGAAGGAATACCTTCTACAGCTTAAAAACGCCATGACAAGTCGACACTCCAGTATTCGTGAATATACTCCAAATGATGTTGTGTTAATCCACGATTCCAAATTGCCACGGCACTTGTGGAAATTGGGAGTAATTACACAGGTGTTTCCCGGTAGAGATGGAAAGGTTCGTTCTTGTGAGTTAAAAACTTCAACAGGTACAATGAGACGTCCTTTCCAGTTGATTTATCCTGTTGAGATTTTTGAAAGGGACTAAATAAACTTAAACAACTTTTTCTTATTAACTATGACATTTGTGTGGACTTACAATTTGAACTATATTAGATATAGAAATGTCAGATATAATTACAATGGGAAAATGAACATAAAGTTAATGTTCATCCGGGGGCCAATGTGTAGTTTATTGGTCTAATCTAAACCTGTAGATGGCGCTGTGCGCCGATATTAATGTTCTGTTTTCTTCTTTTCTCTTAGTGTGTTCTTCGTGTTCGTTTATGTTGTATGTAATAAATGTGTGTAGCCGTAATTTGCTCTCCTATTTTTTTGGAATTATGTCTTGAATTCAACTCCAATGAATAGACAGGAAACTCAGAGGCCGGCAGTCCCCACGAATCTGGACCGATAAGGTAAGATATTTACCTTATTTAAATATAATATTCTGAAATGTTTATTAATCATTATATATGAAGGATATATCTGAAATGAGTCGCCAAAGTAGCGACGTGTGTTTGAATGATGATTTTTATAAAGTCGTTAAGAATTTTAGCGACAAGGGGGTTGAATACGGATGTCAATCCTCCCGGGATTACCGCTACAGTCGTTTTCAGTTCTTTCGTCACTTTATTCACGTTTTCAGAAAAGTGGCCACGAAACGAGTCGTAAACTAAAAGGGAAGGTTTTTTGAAAACAGCTCCCGGTCTTTTACCCCACACATTTTTAAGCCAGTCGATGGTTCCGACAGCGTCCATCCACCCCTTTTCATGGGTTCGAACCAACACACCAGATGGAAATGTAACGTTTTTCGGCAAAGTTTTTCTTTTAAAAATGATTAACGGAGGAAGATTTGTACCGTCGGCCAAACACGAAAGTACGACCGTAAACCGGTTTTTTTTCGTGGCCAGTGATTTTTACCAAAATGCTTTTCCCCCCCTTGCAGTTCACTGTTTTATTTTCTGGTAGGTCGAAACACATGGGTGTTTCATCCATATTTCCTATATGGCAAAGTTCAAAAGAATTCCTTTTTCTTTGATCGATGACGTATTTTTGAAATTTCATAATCTTTGCTTCCAAGTCAGATGGTAATTTTTGTGCCAGTTTAGTGCGCTGGCGTAAAGTCAAATCATGACGATTCATAAATCTAGTGCACCAATGTTCTGATGCACGAAACGTGTTTGGAACACCACACTTTTCTTCTTTTGCAAGCTTCATGGCGCATAAACGTATGCCAGTTCTAGTGACAATAAAACCATTCTGCCTGCACTCTACAACCCAATCATTTAATACATTTTTGAGTTCTGGAAATGGTGATTTTCCATGCCGCAAAGCCTTTTTTGATTTTGGGATGTTTCCTAGCTTTCCCTTATGATTGCCCCAATCACGAATCAATTTTTCGTGAACCCAAAATTGACGAGAAGCAGCACAGTTATTAGATTCTTCCGCAAAAGAAATAACTTGAAGTTTAAATCCAGCTGCGTATGAATTGCGTTTCTGTTTTCTAATAACTAAATCAGCCATATCAGTAGGAACAAGGAGAAAAAGTGTAGTAAGATAAACGAAGAAATAATTAATAAAGTGTACTACTAAGAACGAGCAAGATATAACGCGGAACACATGTTTCTAGCGAGTCACGTGTTTATAGCCACTTGCGGACGATTCAATTGCCTATAGGGGTGATACATTCTCGGAATCTTACCCACTGATCTCTCGGAGGGGGCGAGGGGGGGGGGCGGGGGTTGGCATACATTCATCGCCTGGACCAATCCCATAACTCAGCCTCGAAACTCCACCCCAGCGCTGATAAAGAAAAACAATTCAGGCCAGTTTCCACTGGAGTTGGAGCTTCCAGGTTCAAAAAACCATTAATCACGCTCCCGACACAAAGAGCCAAATGTCTTGTCATAAGTTGTAACCTTTTTTTTATCAGATTGCGCAGTTACTTCAAAGGAAAGCATGCAAAATTGACAATGATATCTGCCTCTGGCCCCTCAATAATCTCAGATGGGGGTTAGAACCAGGGACTTCCAACCCCGTTCGAGGATTTTGAGCCCGGGTGACCACATCAAAGGATTCTGAATAGAAGCCGTCGAAAGAGCTGACAGTGGAAACCGGACTTTCCTTTCTCTTTTTCTCTCCTAGTATAGAAATCGACAGGAAACGACGTCATTGTGTTATGGAATGTGGAAAGAGAAGAATTGTCTTACAAAAGGGCAATTACGGATCCACGTATAAGTCGACCCCCCCAACTTTAAAGCCTTTTTTTGTCCAAAATTTCTCGACTTATACGCGGGTAAATACGGTATATATATATATATATACTAGCAGGCTACGCCCGCTTCGCTGGTCACTATTTTTAAATGAATCACTATTATTAATGAATTCTCAAAATTGCATTAATTTTTATCATGTGAAAAAAAAAAATTATCATTGGGAAAAATATTGCATCGGGTCCCCACTGCCTTTGGCAGCGTAGGCCATTGTGCGCTGTGCGCGCGCATTTATGTTCGACACTCTTAAGGAATCACTATTATCGTAAGGGAAAAACATAAATATAAAATACAAAAAAAATTCTTCTCTCATCGGTTAATAATCGGTCCGGGCCCCCGCTGCCTGCGGTAGAGTATACCCGTGCGCACGGCGCGCGTGTTCCTTCGTCCACCGTTCCCACCCCTCCTAGTTATTTTACACTTTAAAAAATATCCTCAATCGTTTTCTCGGGCTTTTAAAACTAATAATATTAATTTCCAACGTTCTATCTGAATTTCTTTATTTTTGCCCCTGCGCCCGCCCCATTTCCCGCCCCTCGTAATAATTTTACGCTTTCGAAAATATCCGCAATCGATTTATCGGGCCTTAAAACCTAATAATACTAATTTTCAACGCTTTAACTCTTATTTCTATATTTTGAATCAGTCACTCACTCATTCATTCACGCACTCAGGACAAACGATTTTATATATATATATATATACAGGGTCAGGTGATCAGTTTAAAAGAGTACCCGTGGGTTTTGCTTATAACCCTTAAATCTGACAGATGTGGCAACTATTCTAACATTGAAGTATGATTGTTTGAACCTTGTGAGACACTTTCTAACACTGTTGGACTGTTACAGCTTTATTTGTGAGGTAAAACAGAAATGGAGACGCACAATTTTTTTAATCCTGTAATAATTTTATTTTTGAAAAACATAATTTAATTCATTTTTTTTTTTTTTTTTTTTTTTTTTTTTTACATTATTATTCCTTACAGAAAATGTTCGCCACCATTTTGAATGCAAACATGAACACGTCGAACCAGGTTTGTGACACACTTCGCAGCATTGTTGGTGTTATTGACGAGATTTCTTCAGTTATGATATGTTTTAATTTATCGATGTTTGCAGGACTTCTCTGGAAAAACTTATGAAATGATAATGTAAATGTAATGTAGGAATGATGATGTAAAAAATTTTAATTAAATTTTATTTTTCATAAATAAAATTATTACAGGATTAAAAAAAATTGTGCGTCTCCATTTCTGTTTTACCTCACAAATAAATTTGCAACAGTTTAACAGTGTTGGAAATTGTCTCTCACACTTAAACAAGGTTTAAACAATTATAGTTCAGTGTTACAATAGTTGCCACATCCGTCAGGTAATAAGAAAAACCAACGGGTACTGTTTTAAATTGATCCTCCTGTATATATATATTTATGCATATATATATATATATATATATGCATATATATATATATATATATATATGCATTTATTCTTACCTTTATTTATATTTTATTTATTTATTTATTTTGATCGTTTAATTTGATAATTTATACTGTACACATATTAAAATTACTTAATGGAAAATTTGTATGTAAATACATGTTTGTAATACATTGTTTGTATAGTTTCCTGAGGTACATTGGCATTCAGGGCTGCCATAGGCTACTTAATGCTACTTTTTGCAACTTTTTTCACACAAGGAGACTTTGGAGACTTTTTATTTTACCGTGTTTTATTAAATCGCTTTCTTGTTTGTTTGTCCAGTACAAATCTTGCAATCGATTTTTAACTAACTTCCTGACTAGCTAGATATTTGAAACTTTTAGAATAGTTCAGAACACGACGACAACGCAATACCTCGAAGCACGATTTTCCAATTTTTGATTAGTTTTCTTTTGATTAATTAAAATATGAAAATAATAACCTCCTAATAGCTTTAAAATTAGCCATTTAAATATTAGCTATAATGTATTTGTTGCCCAAAAAAAATTACGAATTCATTTTCTTTCGACATAAAAATAAATGCATTTAATTAAAGTGAACATTAAAAAATTACAATGCTCTGCATGAAAATTGCCCCCAACACCATTTTTGCAAATTATTTTGTAAAACGACCTCTTGAATCCAAATATGACGCCCATTTTGCCCTATCACCCATTATTTTTTAGGGACGGCCCTGTATTTTTATCCCTTTTCGGTAATTTTATGACCATAAATTTGATTTTTATGGAGGGGCGGGGGGTATTTTAACTGTCAAATATCTTCTGAGGGGCTACAGAGTTGGAAAATTCTAAAACATGAACATTTGTGGCAAGAGAAAATTTTAAAGGGGAATTTGGCACTGAAATTATGTATTGCATTTCTTATATTTTTTTAATCTGTTATTATTGTTATTTATTAAACATTATATATTTTTTGTTTTTAAGTGTTAAATTCTTTTTCATTCCTGAAATCAAATTAATGGCCATAAAGTTACCGAACAGTGTTAAAAATTTGGGAAGGGGGTGGTGTCCCGAGAAAACGGTGGGTGACTGGGCAAAATGGTAGTCATATTTGGATTCAGGAAGTCATTTTACATAAGAATCAGCAAGAATGGTATCAAGGCGCGGATTTTTTTTTTTTTTTTCAGCGCTGTGTTATAAAAAGTTAAATTAGGCATCTCACAAAAATTGACATCATTATAGTTTTAAAAATTTTCTACACATTGATAAAGTACGAATGTTGTTCATGGTTATAGTATATGTTGTTCTAAAAGGATTAATATTTTATTTTTAAAACCAACGTTTTTTTATATCGCTTTCAACTCGCTTACTTGTTTGTCCAGTACAAATCTTGCAATCGATTTTTAGCTAACTTCCCGACTAGCTAGACATTTGAAACTTTTAGAATAGCTCAGAACACGATGACAATGCATTTGTAATTATTCGGATAATGCTGCATTCGGCAGCGTTACCAGTACAAAGCTTGCAATCGATTTTTAACTAACTTCCCGGCTAGCTAGCCATTTGAAACTTTTAGAATGTCTCAAAACACGATAGCAATGCATTTTTTTAATACTTTTAGCTAATTGCTCCGGGTTCCCTCTGCCTTCGGTAGCGTTTATATGATTCAACAGAAAATTTAAAAACGTGGTGTATAAAAAGTTCTTTTTATCTTGTAATTATTTGAAATAATGTTCAAATTTTATTCAAAAGAACTCCAAACATTTATTGTCTGCTGGCATTTTTTTCATCCTTCCTGTTACGATTTGCTTCAGTATATTTTTTATACAGCTTGTTCCAAACAAACCCGAATCTAGAAAGTTTACTGGAAAGTCGACTCGAACTCTACTCGCAGGAAAAAGGTAGAGCCAACCTAATCTGCATGTCAGGACGTTTTTCTCGTAATTTGTTCAGTGTATATAAATTGTATATTTTGCAATTTAGATAACACTGCTTGGCATGAAAATTGCCCCCCAACACCCCTTTTTACAAATTCTTATGTAAAATGATCTTTTGAATCCGAATATGACGGTCATTTTGCCCTATCACCCACCTTTTTTTGGGAGGGGGGGGGGGATTTTACCTCTATTTTTACCACTTTTCTGTAATTTTATGGCTATAGATTTGATTTATAGTGGAGAAACTGTTAAATATTTTCTGAGGGCCTAAAGAGGTGAAAAATTTTATAACATGGACATTTGCAGCAAGGGGAAGATTTAGGGGGGAATTTGCCACTGAAATTATAAGTTACCTTTATTATATTTTATGAATCAATTATTATTATCACTTATTATACATTATCATTTTCTTATTTTTAAGAATTAAAATAATTATTTTCCGTTCTCCAAATCAAATTCATGGCCATAAAATTACCGAAGAGTGATAAAAATTGCGGGAGGAGGTGACGTCCTGAGAAAACGGTGGGTGATGGGGCAAAATGGGAGTCATATTCGGATTCAGGTGGTCATTTTACAGAAGAATCAGCCGGAATGGTGTCCGGGCTCGATATTTTTTTTTTTTTTTTTTTTTTTTTTCAGCGTAGTGTAATCATCCAAATTCTAACGACATAGTTTTGAAGTGCTAAAATTTAAAAATAATAATTTTTTACTGATTAGAATTTTCCAGAAGGGAAACAAGAACAAGTACTCCCATCTTACTCCTAAATGCAGACACTCATGCACCAAGATGGACCATGAGATACGGGAATCTGCATTATTTCTTTAAAACATTTTATTCTGATAAATGTTTACAATTTTATCGCACTCATATATTGTACTTATATTCAATTTCAATGCCTGAATAAGACATAAAAATGTCATTTTTAATAGAACTTGACAGTTTTCGTACGCGTAATATTTATTAACGCAATTTTTTTTTTTTTTTTTTTACTGTTTCTATGCTACTTTTTTTTCAAATTTAATGCTACTCCAGCAACTTCTTTCATTGTGGCAGCCCTGGAAATTGGTGAACCAATATATATATATATATATATATTAGTAGTTAAAGGTAAAATATATAATGGGAAAGGTCAAAATATTTTTTTCTGGCATTAAATAATAAAAAAAATAAAAAAAAAACTACTACTTTTTCTTAATATGTCTGTTCGCTTAGATATTTATATATTTATTTATTTTCTAAATTATCCGAAATATATTAAATTTGTTAAATTTTAAATATGTTAAATAATAATTTATTTATTAGGTTGTTTATATGTCTCTTTTAACACTTCCCAACAAAATTGAAAGTTCTTAAGTGTTTATTAATTTAATTTTTTTTTTTTTTTTTTTTTTTTTTAACGTTTGCCTATGTATCTTTAGTTTTGTAAGTATTATACCTTCAAACTGATATATTTTATTCGGATTCATTATGCCTTAATGTGTAACCCAGTATTGGTTTGTGTGAAAGGCGCTCACAAATGTATTCGAATTCATTATAATCTATGATAAATATTTCTTTTAAAGCATATTGTTACAACGGATTAAATATTTTTCCTGCTTCAATTGTTCTGTTGAAGTGAAAGTAGTTTTACAGGCAAAGTGAAAAACAGTTCATTCACTTTCAGTGAAGTCGGCCTTTGTAATAGACTTGGCGACGAATTTGACGACCATATTTGGCGAAAAATAGTAATTTTGAGTTCCCGAAGTTTCGAAAGTTGTACTATGCACAGGGGCCGAGTGCTAGGGGGGGGGGGAGGCGAGGCTCCTACATACACATTCCCCCCCCCCCCCCTCTGTTGACTGGCACTATTACAAATAATTATTTTAAATTTCACAATGATTATTAAAAAATAATTCTCTTTGTGCACATTTATACAAAATTTTGTTCTATACTATCATGTTAAGAATTTAGAAAAAGCGGGATGGCAACGCAAGCTGTTGATAAATTTTTACCAATGATAGGCAATAATTTATGTTAGTGTGTAACTACATACCAATTTTTGTATGGAATTCTGTGCAGTAGTATCTGAGATACAGTCGCCACAAATTTTTGTCACATACAGACAACAGACATTTTCTAAAAATGGTGAAATCGTGTTCTACAGCTCTCAAAACGTGTAAATCCATCAAAAACCCGAGGTCGAAAATTTTTATGAATCTAATACTTTCTTTCTTCTATTGAATATAGAAGAAAGGAAAAAGTAATATTTCCCATGACTGCTTGTACTTGGTTCAATGGGATTTTTAACTTGAATTAAACTTTATATAGAGTGCTTGTTAAAATAGAAGGTTTTACACGACATCTTGTTTTTTTTTTTTTTTTTCTCCATGAAAATAAAAATTTTATAAAAATATTTTGTTTTTCACAAATGTATATTACTTTTCAGAAAAATAAGAAGGTCGATCAACCTCTTGTACTACTGTATATTTGTTACGTATTTATTGTATTGATAATCATAAAATATAAATAAAATAAATTTTATTTTGATTAAGTACTATTTAGTAATTATACATTAATTTTATTACCTTATTTTTTTTAACAGTAGGAGGCCTGCAGCGGAATGGGTCCGTGAAGGGAGTGAAGAAGGTGCCCCCACCGACCGTGCCTACTTTGAGTGTGAAGGCAGCCCACTTCAAACGAAGCCCCTGTATCTGCAACGGAGACGAGCAGCTTACGCTTGATTTCGGAGATTCGGACAACGATTGTTCAGCTTACAACGGAAAACCTCCCAGATCGCCTTCCTCCAGCGGTACGTTTTCGTTTTATTGATTTTGGAGTTCCGTTTGGGAATTAATTTGCTAACTTCAGCAAATACCGTTTGCTGAATTTCCGTAAGAAATAGTTGTGTTAGTTACACAGGATGATGGAAAGATAAGCGGATTATAATAGCGTTTTGCTCATCAGAATTAAAAGGGAGAGAAAACCATACAACAACAAAAATAATGAAACTTTTGTAACATGATTAACCGTTTAAAAAAAAATACGTATACTTCAAATTTTAAAGGAGGAATAATTTTAATCTACAAAGTGCTTCAGAGTAACATTAATCCCCAATCCCTCTTAAAGTAAAAAATAAAATAAATCTTGAATGCTGTGACCGGCCATTATAAAACTTTCTTCTATATCTATATAAAAGCACTACCTAACGGATAACAAGCACAAAAAAATAAGGACATTTATTTGCTGCAGAAACTGAGATAAGCCTCATATGAATATAATAGCATTATAGAGCGCCACCAGACATCTTATATTCATCTAAATTAGAGTGACGAAGCGTCCCAGATATATAGGGACAGTTCCCATTTTTTTATTCTTTTTCCAAGAAAATTTTTTCTCCCTTTTTCATATTTTATCCCCACTTTTAATATTGCTATTTTTAAGTTTACAACTATATTATTAAGTTTATTACCATTTTTAAGTTTATTTGGTTTCTAAATTGAATCAGTATAATTTTTCATAATGACCCTTCTCATATACAAAGTTTTGTACAATTATATACTATAAATATATAATAAAACTGAGATGTAGCCTTACCACGAATGAGATAAATCGCAGTATAGTTGCGCCGACTCTATCACCAAACGATAATAGACACCTGTCAATGTCTAAATACAATTTTTTTTTGTGAAATTTTGTGTATTAATTTTTTATCAAAGCCTGCCACAAAATGAATGACACACACACAGAGAGTTTAAAACAACAGATAGGTTCATTATCCCAATGAAAAATCTACTTAATTTATAGATTCTTTTCCCTTTTGTAAATTTTAATTGAATCAAGTCAGTGGTATCCGCTGATATAAGATATTATTAGAATTTTGATCTTGTACTTTTTTTTAATACAAAAATAAGGTTTTAAACTGTTATACTGATAAATTAATTTGTTTTTAATTACGAAACATTTTTATAAATGGTTTTATTTGTTTCATTTTAATGGAGTTAAAGGAGCGTATCGGCTTGAGTACGCAAAGAGCGTCATTGAGCGAGAGTTCGCTGTGGTCAGAATTTGCATGGGTCGTAAATCAGCTGGCCGCTGAAGAAGGCTAGTAAATAAATAAAATGAAATTTCTTATAATATAATCCATTGGGCTGATAAAATGGATAAGTCATTGAATTTGTGGTTTAAGTGTAGTAGATATTAAACATTGATTCCTTTCACATAGGAAAAAAAAAATAATCCCCGTAAAAAAAAAAAAAAAAAACTTTCTTGTAGTAAATCTTAAAATTTTGTTAACATTTGGAAAGATGCCTTTTATTTATTTATTTATTTATTTATTTATTTCATTATTTTTTAGGGGAAAGGCTTTAGTGACATTTTGGTGCAATTATCTTGGCCGCCGTCAAAACATAGGAAAAATCATAAAATTTAGAAATTGATCAGAAATATTGGGAAAAGTCAGATATTTAATTGTGATTTAGAGATTAATTTCCCCGAATTTTGAAAATACGGTGAATTAGTACCGCTTACCCATTTGCGCGAAGGGGTGAAAAATTCCCATTTGTGTGACCGGAAATTGCAGGACTAGGCGTGCAGGTAATTTCTTCCTTTTTGACTTGATAATCTGAGAACGCCCGTAACTCGGTTCCACGTGGCAATAACTACCACGCACCTAAAAAAAATCACTGGACACCCCTACTTTGCTGTGCATGAATCAGAGAACGCCCGTAACTCGGTTCCGCGGCAATCACTACCACGCACGTAAAATATATATATATATATATATATATCACTGGACACCCCTACCTCGCTGTGCATGAATCTGAAAACGCTGGTAACTCGTTTTCGCAGCAATCAGTATCACGCACGTATATTCGCTTCGCGCACATTAAAAAAAAAAAAAAATCAAATATCACTGGACATCCCTACCTCTCTGTGTATGAGTCTGCAAACGCATGTAACTCGTACTATTCTTGTATTTTTACTTTGTTCGCGCAAATGGAAATCGCGCATATGGGAAGACACCAATACAGTAGTATACTCCCGATTATCTGCGGAATTGAGTGACACGGGTTTCGGGGATAATAAAAAATCTCGGATAAACCGCAAAATGCGTGAAAATGAAGGATAAAAAATGATATGAAAAATATTCTAGCTCAAAAACGCGGTTGGTATTGTATATAAAACATAATACAAACAATGAAAATATCCACAATTAGTAAAAGTATTGTTTTATGTACTATATAGGATGTGAAAACAATAAACACAAAGGTGTACTAATATTGAAGCCAAGTACAACTTGTGAGCTACTAAATTAAGCAGTACAGCAGACATGCCAACATTTTAATTTATTCCGAAGCATTGTAAATACCTGCCCTTTTTACAAATTACTTTATTTGTAGAGAAAATTTCTTCAATATGTAATTACGAATAAATAAGAAGAAAATACCTTTTAAGAAAAAGTGGTGTGGGAAAAAAAAAAAAAAAAAAAAAAAAAAAAAGGCGGGTTCTAGTAATGCTTCGAAATAAATCAAAATATTGGCTTGTCCGGTAGCGTGTAAAATACTGTACAATAAATAAAGCAACAGCAATATAGTTCTTTATATTTACATTTGTTTCTTTTTAAAAAAGCGAATAACCCTTTCTCTTGATCCCACCATCATCCTGCTCCCGCGGATAATCCGGAAAGTGCATAATCCGATTGCAGATAATCGGCAGTTTACAGTATAGCAAAATATGTTAGTATTTTCAAATGATAATGTTTACTGTCAGTGCAACCCACTTACACACTACATCACAGAAATATGATTTCCTCAAAATAATTGTGGTAAGACCTATAAAATTCAGGCTATTTCGTACATCTCTTCCCAGAATAATTGGCGCTCTGGCCAGGTGCCGGTTACGACCCTCGTTTCAGACATACGTGTTCATAGTGGTTCAGAATCTTCTTCGGGCAATACTGGTCTAATTATCCCTAAGGTAGGGGGGACCCGTATCAGCCCTATGTGCAAAAAAAAAATAACTGTTGAGTGTTTAAACCAGACCGCTTTTCTGTTCGAATCGAGTAGCTAATTTAATTTATTGTTTGTGATACATGCATTGTTAAACAAATTAGACAATGTTGACATTATTCAAGAGCGTATATATTTACTTTTTCAGATATATGTCAAATGTGGGGACTTTTGGAAATGCTATTTATTATTATTATTATTGTCCTGTCTTAATATAAAGATTGCCAGTAATTTATAGAAAAGTCCCAGTGAACCTGCAGTCACTGATTTTTTAACTAGCGTAATGAATGTAGACGATTTTTATTTCAGAGAAGCATATGCCGAAAGGAGTGTGAAAGAACTAAATGTCGAAAGTAAATCAGTCTTGCGCCCTACAAACGACGTCAGAAGAAATGCCCCCCCCCCCTTTTTTTTCCTTTTTCCCCCACCTTTAAAAAGGAAAGAAGAAAAAAAAAATCGATAGCTTTGTTTCAAATTATCACAAATTTATGGTAACCGTTTGTTTAAAATTTTGTATATATATATATATATATATATATATATTGTAAATTGCTCATATTGAAAATTTACTATCCCTGCGGGGTACTTCCTTCAGTGCGCACATGTGCTCCTACATAAAAAAAAAAAAGAAGAAAAGAAAAGAAAATGCTTGTTAACTATTCGTATCATAAATGATTTCTGTATTTTTCACAATTATTGGTTGAAAATTATTCTAATTGGGTTTATTTATACGACATTTTGTCATATACGAGGGTGAATCAAATATAAACGAGACTTTTGGACCTGCGCGCGCAATAGTGATGGAAGAACGTTCCGCTGTTATTGGCTGTTAGGTTGGTTTGTCAGGAGTGGGGGAAGCACGTGACTCATCATCATAGACTCGCTCACTAGCGTCTGTGGATGCAATGTGGTACTATGGAGCCGAACCAATCAGAATTCAACTTACACTGAAAGTTTATAACACCATTGTTGATTGGTTATCAGTTCTTATAGCAACCTGTTAGCGAATTGGCGATAAAATGAGTAGCTTGCTTTTGCAAAATCTTTTTGGAAATTCATTCTGTGCATCTCGCCACTCGCCAGCGATTTGTTTACAATTTACATCGTGGAATATTTACGTTACACATTCCTCCTGACATATCTTTTGCGCACTTTGCAAAATAATAATAATAATAATAAAGAAATAAATAAAGAAAAAAAAAAGTTGAATTCATTTATACTCATTAGAAGTATAATTTTTTACTTTTCTTGCAATATTTTGGTATCATTTTAGAACAACTTAGAAAATATAATTAGTTTTGCATATGTTAAATAATAATCATAGTTTTATCATTAAAATGTGTTGAATACTAATCAATCACATTCGCAACTAAAATAAAATACTAATGTGATTTTAAATTGTTGTTCTTTCATGATTGAATTGAGTGCTTTTAAACATTTGTGTTTAAATATGTAACTTTATTTAGTCCTTTAACAAGTCTGTCTCTAAAGATGTTAAAGTTATAATTATTATCTTAACGCTATTTTTTTTTTAAACTTCTTTTTGATGATGAAAATGAAAGTACTTAATATTTAAAATTGTTGAGCGAACAAAAAAAAATATAATCTGCACATTACAGTAGGCTACTCAATAAATTGTAAAATGTTACTTTGACTCATTGTTTTTAACATTTTTAGTTAGAATTCTCAGTTCGATTTTAAAAGACAAAAGCACACTTGTGGTGATAAATATTTCCCTTTGTAAAAATCCTTAAAGCCTGCGGAAAAATGTTTACAAAGTTTTTTATGTAGCCATTGTGAAAATAACATAGATTTTATCTAGTCTAAAAGTAGAATGTATGCACTTAGAATTATTTTGTAAATGACCATATAAAAACATTTAATATTGCATATAAATTGTAAAATTCAGAAAAATATTTTAAAAGCAATCTTTAAATATTTACTAATTCTTTCTAAGATTTTATATTTGCTTTTTTGCTTTCTGTTAATGAACACAAGATCATCGTAAATACCTACATATATCATTTTGTCATGTGTTTTTAAACTTAAACAGTACATGGTAAGAAATTAACTACCTAAAGTATTATTATACTATGGCATATCTGTTATTTTTAGGGATGAAACGGATAGAAATTTTGCCGGATATCAGATATCCGGAGCTCTTTTGCCTGTCTGAAACGGATATCCGGCATTAGTTTTGTTTTTTGTATGTTTCTTTTCTTTTTCATTATTTTAAAACAGTAAAATATAACCCACCTTTTAAAAACATTTTAAATATAATTTATTTAAATATATTTATTTATTTGTGCAATATTGCCATGGAGAATAAAACTTTAAGCGTAATATACTTATTCCTACACTTGCAATTTGTGGTGAAAAGCATTGTCACAAAGAAATAGGTTTTGTTCAGAATTATAAAACTAAAATTTATTATTTACATATTTTTTGCAATATTAATATTTAAAAAAATGAAACAAAATACAGTAACCGCCGCTTAATAAAAATCACTGGTTAATAAAATCAGATGCTTAATCTGATCAAATTGACAGGATCGGAGTCAAATCAATGCAAACCATCTTTGAAACTGCCTCTCAATAAAATCAGTATTGCCGGTTAATAAGCTAAAAAATTCCCATCAGAAGCAAAATACCATTTATGCATGCTGAGTAAATTCTTATTTACACTCCGAATTTTTATTTTTTAAATAAAAAATAAATTAAATACAGAAATCCCTCTGTTATCTCTCTTTGTCGAAAATTTACAACATTAAATTTTACATTTACAGCAATTAAACACGCCCCATCACTTGACTTAGGAACAATTTCAAGGAATATATTCTTCAAGGTGTAATAAGTTAATTTGTAATAAGTTACACATTTGATTTAATTCACCAGTGATTATTTTATTTTTAATTATTTAAAGACAATTCCTAATTCTTATTCTGAAATAACTAAGAAGTAAGATGTTTAAACGAAAATATTTTAAATTTTAAAGAAAGGCGTGAACTTTTCGCAAAGTAATGATGATTTTCCTCAAAGGAAAGCGCATCGGAGCTTGGGATGTGTTTAATTCTTTTATTTTGAAGAAACACTTAAATAATTATCGGTTAAAAATTAATTAGCATTGTTTATTAATTTCATTATTTGGTATCTTTTAAAATTTCTTTTCAAATTCAGGGAAGTAATACCTTTTTATTGTGTACAGGGACGTTAGCCGGATATAAAAATCAGCCGCTTAATAAAATCACTTTTGCACAGAACGAAAATGATTTTAATAAGTGGCGGGTACTGTATTTTACTAATGAAATCATAGTTAAAGGGTTATTTTCATAGGAAAACTAATATATTGTGGCCATCATAAATCTTTTTTCTATATTATTCTGTACTAGCAGGCTTTGCCCGCTTCGCTGGTCATTATATTGAAATGAAGTCTCAAAATACCATATCATTGATGATGATAATAACAATGTTAAAATCATTGAAATCAGTCAAAATCTAAGTTAAAATTCTCGATATCTTCGATAACGGCTTTCCCACTCGCCACGCTTAACAAAATCCCTTTTCAATGCATGTTGCATACACATATCTAACCCACATATTAAAAAATCGGGATTCTAAGGTTATTTGAAGCAAAGTTATGTTTTAAAGCGTGTTTTTTAGCCCCCCCCCCAGCCCGCTCTTAAAGGAAAGGAGGTTGAGATTTTGCAAAATATCCTTATATTATGAGTTAGATACATATAACTGACCCATACATGGAAAATCTCTTCTTCATAAGATAATTTACTGCAGAGTTACATATGAATACATGTCCCCCCCCGCCCCTTAAGGGGAGGTGGGGTGGAGCTTCACAAAATCACTTTGTTGTGTGTGTTGAATACGCATAAACAGTCCATGCATCAAAAATTGCCATTCTTAGATAGTTTGGAACAGAGTTATGCATGGAAACATGTTTTTAATCACCCTCTAACCCTCAAGGAGGTGATAGCACGGAATTCCAAACAGTCCATTTGTAGTTTGTTTGTGTTGAGTACACGTAACCAATCAACCTATAAAAAAATCGCTTTCCTGAGATAATTTGGAGCGGAGTTATTCTTTAAAGCGTGTTTCCCCCCCCCCCCCCCAACCTTTAAAGCGGGGAAAAGGAAAATTTCACAAAATCGACTTATAGTGCGTGTTGGGAGTGCATAACCAGCCCGCAAATAAAAAATCGTCTAAGATATTTTGGAGCAGAGTTACACATGAAAACATGATCTTGTCCCACCCCCAAGGGGGATAAGGTGGAATTTTACAAAATCCCTTAGTAGTGTGTGTCTTGAGTGCGCATAACCAATCGACATATCAAGAAATCGCTATTCTGAGATAATTTGGAGCAGATTTACTCTTAAGAGCGTTTTTTGCCCCCCTCCCTGTCTTTGAAGGAGGGGAGGGGAAATTTTTGTAAGATCTCTTTATAATGTGTGTTGGGAATGCATAAACAACTCATATGTAAAATATAAGTTTACTGGGATAATTTGAAGAAAAGTTATGCTTGGAAACATGCTTTTTGCAACCCCACCCCTAAGAGGGGGATAGGACGGAATTTTACAAAATATCTTTTTAGTATGTGTCTTGAGTACGCATAACCAATTGACAAATCAAAAAATCGCTATCCTGAGATAATTTGGACCACAGTTACTCCTATAAGTATGTTTTTACCTTCCTCCGCCCTTAAAGGACGGGGGGTAAAATTTTGTGAAATCCCTTTACTGTGCATGTTGGGAATGCATTAACAACCCACATATACAAATTAATCTTGCTGAGATAATTTGAAGCAAAGTTATATTTGGAAACGGGTTTATATTGCCCCCCACCCCACCCCCAAGGCAAAAAGGAGGAACTTTCGCAAAACCCCATTGCAATGGGTGTAACCCCCCCCCCCCCCCCCCCCCCAAAAAAAAAAAAAAAAAAAAAAAAAAAAAAAAAAAAAAAAAACTAAAATCGCAAAATACCAAACATGAGGTTTTGGAAATATTCTGAAGAAGACTCTTGGCGATTTTCTATATCTTTGTGCCGTTATTGGTACAGTTTTCCTCAAAAACCCGTATTTTGCTATTTCTTTTTTTTTTTTTGCACTCAAGTCTAGGCTCTCTCTCTGCAATTTCTTCACTGTGAAGTAATTTGGAGCCGAGTTATGCTTATAAAGGTGGTTTTTGCCTTCTGCCCCCGGGGGGGGGTATTTCGCAAAATCCCGTCTTAGTGAGCGTCAGGGCCATAAAAACAAACTGCTCACCAAAAATTGTGACTATCTCCCATAGGATCGCCACAGCCGTGTTGAGTCAGTGAGTTTACTCTTTTATATATATAGATAACAGCATCACTTACAGTTTAAATTGTACAAAATTTGCCCATAGCTTCTCACAATAAATATTTTACGTATGGAGTTTGGTGCAATTTTAATCAACAGATGCTAAGATATAGGCTTATGAAAAATCATCGGGTAAACTGCAGTGCAGTAATGCTACCTGTTAGCTGATATACACTCAAAATAAAATCACGATAGTGCTTCATAATGGCCGACTCTCACACATACCAAGTTTTGTGCAATTATACATGATACAATATGAGATACAGCTTTCATGTATTGGGGGAAATTCAAGTATAGCAGCGCTACCTATTGGCCAACATGCACCAAAATTGAATCAGCATAACTTCTCATAATACCCTTCCAACATAAAGTTTCGTGTAATTATGCGCATTAGAGCACGAGTTATAGCCTTCCCTAAAATTGCAGAAAGTACTGTATAACAACACCACCTGTTGAGTGATTGGCACCAAAACTTGATAGACACTAATATATGCCAAGGTGCATGTGCATATAAATTTACATGAAATTCTGTGCAATAGTTCCTGAGATTTAGCCTTCTTATAGGTTGCAGAAATCGCAGTGCACCAGAACCTGTTGGTGAAATTACATATAAATTTATATGTAATTTAATTTTTTATTTTAATTCCAGAACTACTGCGTAGTTATGGAGATATAGTTGAACAGAATTTTTCTCACACACACACACACACACAGAGACATTTTTTAAAAGTGATCAAGACAGGCTCTTGACTTCTTAAAATGTGTAAATGCATCAAAAACCAGAAGTTGAAAATTTTTATGAATCCAATACTTTCTTTTGAGACATTCATAAGAAAACATAAAAGAAAGAAGAAAAAAAAAAAAAAAAAAAACGAAGCTTCAAACTAGTGTGTTATGGCCATCACAAAACTTTCTTCTATATCACTCTATATAACAATGCTACATGCTGTTTAACATGCACAGAAGAAATTTAATCATAGCTTCTCTCAATACAGAGTTTAGATATGGAGTTTAGTGCAATTTTAATCAAAAGGTTGAGATGTAGCCATGTGGAGAATCACAAAAGGTGAGGAAAAGCGCCACCTGTAGGTCAATATACACCCAAATTAAGCCAGCTTTCGTTCTCATATTATTTACCTTGAATATCAAGTTAAGTGCAGTGAAATATTATAGATATTGAGATTTAGTCTTCCTACAGACAGAGTAAATTGCAGCATATATTGTCATCTATCGCCCAATATGCACCAAAATTGAATCAACATGATGTTTTATAAAAATGGCCCTCTCACATACAAAATTTTGTGTAATTATACACAAATAAATCTCAATGAACTTCCCTATTCACAGGCAAAATTGAAGTATAGCAGCATCACCTATTGGCCGATGTGCACAGAAATTAAACATGTTTCATGATAGCCCTATGGCATACTTAGTTTTTTTTTATTATTATTATACACAATAGAAGCTGAGATAGTCTTCAATTAGATGAGAGAAATCACAGTATAGCAGTGCCACCTGTTGAGTGACTTGCATCAAAAACTGATGTGCACTTTTTTTTCCCCTGTGTATAAATTTATGTGAAATTCTGTGCATTAGTTCTTGAACTAGAGCTGCTACACAAAATTTTTACCAGACAGACATTTTCTAAAAATGGTCAAATTGTGTTTGAATCCCCTCAAAATGTGTAAATACACTGAAAATTGGAAGTAAGAATTTTTTACACATCCATTATGTCCTATTTAATATAGAAGAAAGTAATAATTCAAAACAAATTTATATATTTTTTTCTTTGTATACATTTTATATTCTGTACAGATAAGAAAGAAAATCTTAGATTATTTATTAAAATTTTGTAAATTTCAAACTATAACTTTTCAACATAAGGCATCGAGGGGGGGGGGGGGTTAGACCACCCCTTCCAAAAATGCAGTCTCTGTCATACTAACACCAAACTAATGCCAAATTTAAAATTTTGTAAATATAGGACTGTAACTTTTCGTGATAGACACCATGGGGGGGAAGGGGGGGGGGGTAGGACCCTCTCCCTTCCAACAGTGCTTTCTTTGTCATACTAATACCTAACCACAGTGGCGGATCTAGAACTTAACTTTTTTTTTTTTTTTTTTTTGAGGGGGGGGGGCTAAGATTTGTCAAAGTATAAATTCCAGATCAAAGAAAAGTTTACAATTGTAATAGTCAGTTGTGAATGTTAGTACTTTTGCCCCCCCCCCCCCCCTTAAATCCGCCACTGTAAACAACCCCAAATTAAAATTTTGTTAAGTTTGGACCATAAGTTTTCGAGATAAGACACCGTGAGCGTGTGTGTTTGTGTGTGTGTGGGGGGGAGAGACTCTCCCTCCTTTTAACAGTGCAGTGTTTATCATCCCAACCAACTCCAAATTTAAAATTTTTTTAAATTCTGACCATATTTTTTTTCGAGATCAGGCACCATGGGGAGGTACGACCCTTCCTCCTTTTAATGTATTCTTTGTCATACTAACACCCAACCCACCCGAAATTTAAAATTTCGAACCATAACCTTTCGACATAAGGCATCAAGGGGAGTGGGGTCAGACCACCTCTTCCAACAGTGCAGTCTTTGTCATACTAACACCGAACCAATGCCAAATTTAAGATTTCGTAAAGATTGGGTTACATTAGGTATTATTAACTTTCAGTCAGAGCTAATTAAAACATAAGCTTAACAGTTATTGTTTGTTTTACACTCAACAGATAATTTTCTTTAAAGTTTAAGAACAATATAAACAAAAGATTATAAAGAACATAATTAGGCCTTTGACGGTTGATTTTCAACCTGACACCTGGAGTCTCATTCATAGCTTTATTGTGTAGGGGTTTAGTTGTTTTCCCAGGTGCCGGCCACTTCCCTACACTAGGCTATGAATTCTTCGACCATAATAAAATGTATAGGTTATTCATCTTTTATAGATTATTGACTTTAAAAATGAGGTCTTTTGTCATGTAAACAAAATATATGATAATGATATTCTTACATGTACAGTAACATGTCATAAATCTTTATTAAAAGGTTTAAGTTATAATAGCTGATAGTATTACAAAAAACTTAAAAAAAAAAAAAAAAGTTTACAAAAACTATCTTTATAAATAAATAAAAATATGTTTTTACCTAATAAAATCAAATTAAATCTCGTGAAATTCTCTTTAAAATGAGGGTCAGAAACTTTTTTATCTCATAAAACATAAGAATGTGTTTATTTAAGCTTTAAAAAATGCTGATTTTTCAAAAAATCAAATGAAATAAAACATTTTTAAGAGTATTTTATCATTTATTTCAAAAGAAAGAATGATTATCAAATGTTTAATTGAAATCTGAAGCTGATAGGTTAAAAATTTTTAAAAAATTTGGTTGATTTTACAAATATATAACTTTTTAAAGTATGTGTGGCACAAAATAGTCTACCATTAGCCTTTAACTAATTCAATACATATTATAAATTATATTATTAACAGGACTTAGCACAGTACTTTAACTTTTTAATGCATAATTTGCTGCAAATTAACATTTATAGATATTGCATTAAAAATTAAATAAATAAAATACAAGAGGTAGATGATAAATTTGTCATTAAGCTTACTTTTATTTGTTCGTATACTGTATTTTAATAAAACAATGAGAATTCATAATCTAAACCTAGGTTTTATTATTATTATTATTTATTAATTTAACAGCATCCAGCTTCAACTATGCTACCCAGATATGTAAAATTATTATTTACAAGAAGATTGTTAAAGACATTTGACAAAATTGTCACATTATTATTGTTTTTTCCTTTTTCAAAATAAAAAAAAGCCTTAATAAAATCAATTATAAAACTAATCTTTTTTTTTTTTTTTAATTAACAAAGGATATATACAAAATTAAACAGTTAAATATTTAGAATTAAACATGTACAAGTAACAATCAACATATTATTATTATTATTAAACGTTTTACAATATCTAGTATGTTTTAAATTTACCTTTTTCTTACTCAAAGGTAAAAATTAAACATAAAATTTAATTTATCAGGAGACAGCATATTTACTAATGTTATAACGTTCAAATAAAAATTATTCCTTTCTGTTTACCAAACATTAATATATAAATATACAACAGATACACTTAATATTGGATCGAACTATCTTACGAAAAAAAAAAAAAAAAAGGCACAGATTACAATAGAGAAAATGATAATGATACTAAGAAAAAACAAAAGGCATAAGGACAAAATCGCTTAATGTGGTCATAAACATAAACAAAGAAGAAATATATCGCCAATGCCAAGGTGCGCCAAGAAGCCCATTTTCGCTAACATGATGGTAATCATTTGTCTCAACCAATCAAAGATGCTGTCATAAAAGAATATAGAGGAGAAATGCAAGAAAGATTTTGATTGGTTCGGCTCCATAGTACCACATTGCATCCACAGACGCTAGTGACTCGCTCAGTGTCCATCGTTACGATGTCCGAGCAGGAGGTACCTCCCTCTATTGCGCAACGTATTGTTATCAAGTTTTTAGCTGCAGAAGGTGTAAAACCGGCCGAAATCTTGAGAAGATTGACTGCACAGTTCGGGGAAGAGACGCTGTCGCGAGCTAGAGTGTTTGCTTGGCATAAACAGTTCGTGGAGGGCCGTGAACGTGTTGAAAATGAGAGCCATGACCGCAGACCCCGCACCAGCATTACAGCGGGCAACATCGACAGTGTTCGTCAACTTGTTGAAGGTGAGACTTGCATATCGCCGCAAAAGACGAGACCTTCCGATGAGAAAAGTGATTCTCCTCCATGACAATGCTCGCCCCCATACAGCAGCCCTGACCGTACAAAAATTGGAGCAACTGGGTTGGGAGACACTGGAACACCCTCCATACAGTCCAGACCTGTCTCCCTGCGACTTCCATGTCTTTGGTCCTCTCAAGGAAGCTTTGGGAGGGCAAAAATTCCACAGCGATAATGAAGTTGAAGCATATGTGCGCAATTGGCTACAAACACGACCTGACTCTTTTTACCTGGAAGGAATTAAAAAATTACCTATACGCTGGGAAAAATGTGTTTCTAAATCAGGGGATTATGTAGAAAAATAAACTATGATTGTTTGTGCGTTTAAAATCAAAATAAATATTTTAAAAAATAAGTCTCGTTTATATTTGATTCACCCTCGTACTACTACATTAAAAATTATGAAAAACTGGTATGGCAACATTACCTGTTGGGCGAGTTGTAATAGAAGTTAATAGACAACAGTTTATGTCGAGATTCAGCTAAATATAACTTTTCATGTAATTCTGTATATTAAAATCACAGAAAATTTTTATCGCGTGCATACAGAAAAACCTTTTTGAAAGATGGACAATAAATCTCTCAAAATGTTTAAATCCATTCAAAACTGCAAGTCTGAAATTTTTATGAATCTAATACTCTCTTCTATTGACTGTAGAAGAAAGTAAAAATTAATGTTATTTACAGTACAATTCAATACCCCCATCTTCCCATCCAAATTGGTTGTATAGTAGTACTTTTTGAAACGGTATTTGTGTATTACATTTTAATGAAGTACATTATTCGGAAGTGGAAAAAATATACACTGTTAGAAAAGCTGACTGATAGGACTGTTTGCCAAAAACTCTTTCTTTTGTCATCATTAAGCTGCAGTTGTGCATTGTATTAATGAAGCTTCATAAAGCATCACGAATAAACTTTCCTAATTAAAATTCCTTAACGAAGATGCAAATTTCCTCTTATTTATCTTATCCTAATGATGCATGAACGAAAATGAAAGAGGTTTTTTCGCAAGAAGAAAAATTAATTATTTTATGTGAATAAATTGCAGACTCTTTTTAAATTCAAAATTCTTAGAAACACGAAATTTTTAGCTCTAAGCGAATTTTCGTGTATGGTGTCTGATGCAATGCATAGGAAAAGGAAAGTAAGGAATAAATGCGAATAGGAAAATTGTATGTTATAAAATATTTATCGTGGTATTTAATTATCCTCTATGTTCTTTTATAATATTTATTAACTTTATTGTATCCTCAATGTTCTATTATAATAATTACTTACTTTGTTTCTCGCGAAAAGCGGATCGGCTACAAATCGTGGCTTCACTGCCGGTATCACGAGAGCTACTAGATTTATATCATTAACTATGTTTTTATGCATTATATTAGGTAATAGTAAATACATTAGAGGCTACCTGCGTCGGAAATTTTTTATTCTGTACACAATCGGATGATTTGTACCCAAAACATGAACAAATTCTACTCTTAGGTCCAAGGTGTAAATTTGGGAAAAAACGGGAAATGTGATTTTTCTCGAAACAATTAAAACAGAAAAGTACTTTAGAATCTTCATTTTTAAATTGATTTTCATTCTTGAATTGAGTTGGGGCAGCATCGATCTATTATTTTCAGTTCAACATCATTTACAGGGGGAAAAAAGTAGGAGAAATTCGCTTATTTGTGTTATTTAAGATTTTTTCATAAACCTTGAAATAAAGTAAGTAATTATTGTAATAGAACATTGAGGATACATTTAAGTGAATAAATATTAAAAGAACATGGAGGATTAAATACCACATATAATTACAAGGAGTTCTCAACTTTCTTAAAATTTTGGAACAAATAGCTGTAGGGGTGGGGTGATTGTGTTCAGATAATTTACCTGATTGCAGGGTTTTTTTTTTTTTTTTTTTTTTTTCCATTTCTAGTTCCGAATTTCCAGTTTTTCTTATAATTAAATTCATAAAATAAGATTAAAATAGTAGTTTTATATGTCTGTTAAACCTGATTAAAATTAATACTTTTTATAAGGAGGAGGTTGGATCTTCCTGCAGTAAATTATGTATTCTCTCCCCATACGAAAACTTTTTCTCGCTAAAATTTCAGATATTTTTTCTCATGAATTCCCAATTACTCCCGTAGATATCCGAAAATAAAATGAATACTTTATATTTATTAGACAAGACGCTTTATTAATTAGACATATATTATTTGTGTTATATTATCTTTTATCGACATTTCTATTTCTTTCCCCTTCCATTCAATATTCTTCAATCGTTTTATTAGTATTACTATATTTTTATTATCGTTATATCGTGAAAACTCGACAGTGTTAGAGGAATTAAATGTACAGAATTTTGTAGGAATTCAATCAATAAAAAAATTTTAAACTTGACAAATGTATGTAAATGATGATATAAATAAACAGATTGCTGGCAAATATTGAAAAATATCCATGTGAAAATAAAAGAATGGTGAAAATTAAGAAATAAATAAACAAAGCAAAGTACTATTATGTTAGCACCTTTTTTAGTCACTTGTTAGCTCAATTGGATAGAGCGTCATGTTAAAAACGCGATGCTTCTAAGTTCGAAGACCGATGTGTTACTTTATTTTATTGCATATAATTAATAGGAAAGATGTGAAGTGACAAAATAAAGACTTTTTGTTGCCTACACACTATCTTAAAAATTTTTTATTATTACTTTCCGAACACTATAGTGAGGAAAGTATTGTAATCATGTCAAAAATCCGAATTTGAGATTGTGATGTTTCTGTACGTTTCAAGGTCCCCTGAGTCCGTTTTCACTATTTTTACGATGATGTATGTATGTGTGTATGTATGTGTGTGAGTGAACACGCTAGCGTCTAAACGCTTTGCTCGAATGAGCTGTAAGTTGGTACGCATGTTGCAAATCACCGTAGCACGAACCCTATTAATTTTGATGAATCTAGCACTTATAGTTTTTTTACAGGGACACAAAGAAAAATTCTTTATCATTATGGCCTATGGTACCGAAATCTTAAAAGTGCGATAGCATCTAAACGCCTTATTCAATTGAGCAAAAAATTTATACACGTATTGTAGGTCACAGATACGTAATCTGTATAGATTTTGGAGAATCTAACACTTATAGTTTTTTTACAAGGACACCAGAAAAATTCTTTATCATTTATGGCCTATGGGGCCAAATTTTTAAAAGTGTGATAGCGTCTAAACGCCTTATTAATCTGAGCAAAAAAAATGTACACATGTTATAGGTCACAGTTGCATCAATTGCATAGGTTTTGATGAATTTAGCACTTACAGTTTTTTTACAGGGACATAAAGAAAAATTCTTTATCATTATGGCCTATGGGGCCAAATTTTTAAAAGTGCGATAGCATCTAAACGCCTTATCCAATTGAGCTGAAAATTTCTATGAATATTATAAATCACTGTTGCGCTAACTATAAGCATTTTGGTAAATCTAGCATTCATAGGTTTTTACAGGGACACAACGAAAAATTCTTTATCATTATGATCTATGGGCTCAAAGTTCAGTACCGTTAAATAAAACATCGTGTAATATATAGAGAAAAATACTCAAACATTCTATTATGGTTTTCTCTCTTTTGTTTGTTTAACATCTCCTCTTTCTTTACTTTATCCACAAAACTGTTAATTACTCAATGTTCGGAAAGTCAAGTAGAGCCACTCCAGATTTTTTTTTTTTTTTTTTTTTTTTAAGAAGCTTCTTTCAGTTACTAAAATGCACAAGAATAAAAATGTAACTTAAAAACATTAAAAAAAATATTCTTGAAAGGACATGCTATAAAAAAAAAATATATATATAGTTTTAACAATAGGAAAATTGTTGAAACACAAAAATATACATATTTAAAGAATAATCTGGTGTGTCACTCACACGGCTTTCTCTTACCCTGAAATTTATTACTGTAAATACAGGCTGCAGATTAAAAGGTAAGATAACAAGTACTGTTATGTAAACCTGTGTTAAACAATTCATATGAGGCTTCTGAAGAGTTTTATATGATAACTAGTTCTGTGTGAGGGGGGCTACGGCCCCCCTCAAACCCCCGTTTCATTAATGCACCTACATTTATATAGAATTTAATTCAGTTATTAAAAAATAATTCTGTTTTTGAAAAATAATTTATTAAAATTATTAATTAAAAACATTATCTTTTATGATAATGCAGACGATTTCCATATTAGAGAAGTAGTATAACACCAAATATCCAAAAAAAGTCCATTGTATTCTCAATATTTAAAAAAATATACGATTTTTTTTTCTAAGTTTTTTTTTTTTTTTTCGTTAAAAGTAAAAAAAAAAATCGATAACTTTGTTTTAAATTATCGCAGATCGATGGTTCAACCATTCGTTTTAAAGGTATTAGCGAGCTCTTTTGAAAGATACCCATCATAAAAATTTACTCTTTTCGAGGGGGGGGGGCGAGGCTCCTGCATACACATAATTTTTTTCCCAGTTAACTATCTCTATTACAAGAAATATGTATTCGTTTCATTTGGTTTTGTGCAATCTATAGACGTTAAACTCTACTTACCTGCAATTTCCCCCATAGACGTAATGTATTAAAATTCTGTTGATTGTCCCTGTACGCGAACCATTTGCTTGATCTTAACGAAAAGCTTACTGTAGCATCCCTATATGATACACATTTATAATACCAAGTTTGAGCTTTCTGCCATAATTTGTTTTTGAGATATGCTGATAACAGACAGACACACACACACAGACCATTTGCTAAAAACATTATTTTCGTATTCAGGGGACCTCAAAACGTGTAAATATAACAAAATTTCGCGTTCGAAAATTTAACCCAAAGACAATACTTTCTCTACCTTATGGGTAAGAGAAAGTAAAAATATAACTATTTCACTTTGCAAGAGATACAAAATTTTAAATAGTTAAAATATTTTAAAAAGCATTCGAGAACAATATTCTTTTTGTAAAAGTATTTGTTGGAATCTTTTAGCATGTTCTATGACTTTTCTTTACTGTTCTTTGGTTTTTTGTTAGAGCGTGTCGTGGTTTCTATTCTCCAAGGGCCGATGTGTTAATTTTTACTGATAATTAATAAAAAAGGTGTCAATTGATAAAATAAAATCTTTCAAAATCTATACAGTATTCTAAGAATTTTTTATTCGTTTTTTAGAAGCTTTTTTTTTTTTAATTTTCTCTTACTCATAGGATCGAGAAAGTATTGTTTTAGGGTCAAATTTTCGAACGTGGGTTTTTGTTATATTTACATGTTCTGAGGTCCCCTGAATACGAAAATCATGTTTTTAGCAAATGGTCTGTGTGTCTGTTATCAGCATATATCAAGAACAAATTGTAGTAGAAATTTCAAACTCGATATTCTAAATGTGTGTCATATAGGGATGCGACAGTAAGCTTTTCGTTGAGATGAAGCAAATGGTTTGTGTACAGGGACACTCACAAGTATTCAAAAAACATTACGTCTATGGGGAAAATTTCAGGTAAGTTGAGTTTAACATCTATAGACTGCACTAAACCAAATGAAGCGAATATGAATTTTTTGTAATAGAGATAGTCAATTGGGAGATTTTTTTTTGTGTGTATGTAGGAGCCTGGCTTCTCCCCCTGGGGGGAAGTTCCCCTCGAGGGGATTAAATTTTCATGATGGGTATCTTTCAAAAGAGCTCGCCAATACCTTTAAAACGAATGATTGAACCATCGATCTGCGATAATTTAAAATAAAGTTATCGATTTTTTTCATTTTTAACAAAAAAAAAAAAAAAAAAAAAATGTAATATTGAGAATAAATGATATAAATTGAGATAATTTTTTTTTTTTTTTTTTTTTTTTTTGTTATACTACTTCTCTAATATGGAAATCGTCTGCATTATCATGGAAGGTAATTTTTTTTAAAATAATCATTTTTATAAATTATTTTTTAAAAACAGAATTATTTTTTAATAACCGAATTAAATTCTATATAAATGTAGGTGAATTAATAAAACAGGGGGTTGAGGGGGGCGATAGTCCCCCTCACACAGAACTAATTATCATATAAAACTCGTCCGAAGCCTAATTTGGATTGTTTAACATAGGTTTACATAACAGTACTCGTTATCTTACCTCTTAATCTCCAACCTGTATTTATAGTATTAAATTTCAGGGTAAGAGAAAGTGTGTGGGAGACACATCATATTATTTTTTAACTAAAAAGCAGAAAATAAAGATTTAAGTAAAAAAATATTTTTTAACAGTAGAAGCTTTTCATTGTGGAGCCCTGAAAAGCATAAAATAAAAAATTATTCCTACAAAGACATGCTATAAATAAATGAAAGTTTCAACACTAGGAACATTTTAGAGAGAAATATAGTATTTCACTTTTGCAAGAGATGAAAATTTTTAAATATTCAAAATATTTTAAAAAGCTTTCGAGACTTTTGAAATTCATGGTTTAACAAATACTTATGTAGAAATTAATGACTAAGAATATTAGTCTCGATAGCTTTTTAAAATATTTTGAATATTTGAAAAATTTCATCTCTTGTTAAAGTGAAATATCTATAATTTTCTCTAAATTTTTTTTTAGTGTTGAAACGTTCATTTATTTATAACATGTCTTTGCAGGAATAAATATTTATTTTATGCTTTTCAGGGCTCCACACTAAAAAGCTTCTACTGTTGAAAAATGTTTTTTTACTTAAATTTTTATTCCCCATTAACAGAATATTTTTATTATTATTTAAGATAGATCAGAAATTTATTCACACAGTTGATCATGTAAATGCCCGAACGGCTCTCCCTACAAGGCAGTACTATGTCTAAGCGTTTTGTTGTGGTTATTTTTATTTTATTTAAGGAAATTTACATATTCCTTAAAAAAAAAAAAAAAAAAAAAAAGATTCTGAATACATTTAATGACGCATGAGTAAGAATGAGTTTCCTTAATTAATATCCCGGCAGAGATACGAACTTTCCCAGCAAATATATCTCCCTCCAACGAAAGTTTATTGCTTGTGACATAATAGGGAAATACCAGGAAGAATAATGATTTTACATGGATAAAATTGCAATATTTCAAAGCCTGTATCTTTCTCTTTTTTAATAATTAGTATCATGGGAATTTTTGCATTTTTCGAAAAAATTTCTTTGATACAAATACGAGGGAAGATTTTTTTTATAATTAATTTTGGTAATAACTTAGAATTGTCAGAAAACAATATTTTAAGGTGAATTTAGGCAGTAAATAAATTAATAAATTAATTAACTTTCAAGTAGTTTGAGTCTATAGATTGCAATGTATAAGAATTCTACTTTGTATTTCTTTTAAAAAAATATATATAGGGCGTTTCAAAAAGATTGAAAACATGGTTTAATCCTTTACCAATTAAAAATAAGTGGACAATGTAAATTGAAAAAAGTGTTCAAATTAAGGTAGAAAAAAGACTACGTTAAGAACGGAGAATGATATCCGAAACGGCTAAATAGCAATAAAAAATCTGAAGTGACTCCACTCGACTTTCCGAACATTGAGTAATTAACAGTTTTGTAGATAAAGTAAAGAAAGAGGAGTTGTTAAACAAACAAAAGAGAGAAAACCATAATAGAGTGTTTGAGTATTTTTCTCCATATATTACACGACGTTTTGTTTTACTTAATGCTACTGAACTTTGAGCACATAGATCATAATGATAAAGAATTTTTCGTTGTGTCCCTGTAAAAACCTGTAAATGCTAGATTCACCAAAATGCTTATAGTTAGTGCAACAGTGATTTATAATATTCATATAAATTTTCAGCTCAATTGAATAAGGCGTTTAGATGTTATCGCACTTTTAAAAATTTGGTCCCATAGGCCATAATGATAAATAATTTTTCTTTGTGTCCCTGTAAAAAAACTGTAAGTGCTAAATTCACCAAAATCTATACAGTGTGTGCAACTGTGACCTATAACATGTGCAAAAAATTTTTGCTCAGATTAATAAAGCGTTTAGACGCTATCGCACTTTTAAAAATTTGTCCCCATAGGCCATAATGATAAAGAATTTTTCCTAGTGTCCCTGTTAAAAAACTATAAGTGTTAGATTCTCCAAAATCAATGGGGTTCGTACTATGGTGACTTACAATATACGTACCAACTTTCAGCTTATTCGAACAAAGCGTTTAGGCGCAAGCGTGTTCACTCACAGACATACACACATACATACATCATCGTAAAAATAGTGATAACGGACTCAGGGGACCTCGAAACGTACAGAAACATCGAAATCTCAAATTCGGATTTTTGACATGATTACAATACTTTCCTCACTATAGTGTTCGGAAAGTAAAAAGAGAAAATACTCTGTGTATTCATTTGTTAGAACATCGTTTTATAAAAAAAATATGAAAGTAAATTACATACTTGAATATATTTATTACTTTAATTTTTTCAAATAAAAAATATCTGTGCTGATATATAAAATAAAATTTAGAACACGCAGTTAGACTGCGAATCTGCATTAAGCACACAAAAATGATTTTAATGTAAATATTTCATGCATATTATCTTTTTCACAAAATGTTACAAAACATTTCGATTTCGGTATGCGGTTTCTACGTTTAGCGTTCAAATTTCTGTTATGCAATTCACTCAGTTTTAAAGATACTATTATGTGATTTTTTGTAATGATATTGTTGCAGTGAAAGTAAGAACTTTTATATATAAGTTAGATCGTGAATCTGCATTAAGCACACGAATATGGTTTTAATGTAAATATTTCCTGCATATTGTCTTTTTACAAAATGTCACAAATTTACATTTCGATTTTGGTATACGGTCTCTGTGTTCAGCGTTCAAATTTCTATTGTACATTTCACTCAATTTTAAAGATACAAGTATGCGTTTTTTTTTTTTTTTTTTTTTCTTGTAATGATATTGTTGCGGTGAAAATAAAAACTTTATAATAGACCATGCAAACGTATCCAGAGGGGTCATAAATAAATTTTAAAAACATACCTTTTTATTTATTTATTTTTTTTTTTTTTTAAACTGAACGGGGAGAAATTTTTTTATTACTACGTGATCTTATTTCCTATTTTGAACGTTTTTATAATTTACATTGTCCACTTACCTCTAACGGGTTAAAAGTTAAACCGTGTTTCAATCCTGTTTGAACATCATGTGTGTGTGTGTGCATATATATATATATTTATTTATAATATCTTGCATTCATATCTGTAAAATAATTGTAAGCCCTATACTTATAAAAATCTATACTGTTTGTGCGATTTGGGAGGAGGAGGGAGGGGGGGGGGGAGATTCAGGAAACCTCAATGATATACCTCAATGCATCTGACAAAATCTGATTGTTGAATATCTCATGATTTACAATGCTTTCCTTCACAGTATACGTGCGGAAAGTAAAAAGAAAAATTTTCTTAATATTTTGGTATTTATAACTCAAACAAACATCCAATGCTTAATTTTGATTATTTATTTATTTATTTTTAATCGCTAAAAAAAAAAAAAACACTTTCATTGTTTTTTTTTTACTGTTAAATTACTTTCAAAAACTTCAAATTTGCTTTTCATGATATAAAAATGTGTTATGTGATTTTTTATCGCACATGCAAGGTTTGAGGTTAATAATAATAAAGAAAAAAAAAAAAAAAAACATTAACCCCCACCTTGTGTATTTATTTTCAATAAACGTTTCAAAATAACCTAAATTTTAATACTGTTTTTTCATAAGCATGGAAAGAACTTACTATAAGTAATAAGAAAAAAAAAGAAAGAAAGGTAAGCTATCTATTGGCTCTAGAAACGATTTGAATTTACTCGTGATGCTTCGCCCGCATAAGGAACAAAAATGTAGTTCGAGATAACTCGGGATAATAATCTGAATCAAAAATGTCCAACTCAAGTTAACTCGTGATAGTAAGGTAAAGGTTAATTCTTTTCAGATAAGCAAAGTTTGAAACAAATTTTTAATAGCTAATTATATTTTCTTCTTTTTAAATTCTAAACTATCTTTTTTATGTAACAGATTTTCATAAAATTTGTATTCAGTTACACCATGACATAATTTGGTACCAATGAACTTTTAGTGCAGATCGCCAACAGGTGGCCTTTTGCTGCTTTTTTTTTTTTTTTTTTTTTTTCTTTTAAATAATAATTTTAAAAAGTTTTTTTTTTTTTTTTTTTTTTTTCCTAAATAAAATGTTATCACAAATTTATAATAATTAAAAATCGAGTTATTATATGGAAAGATATATTTTATTGTAATGTTAAGACATATTGTTATTTACTCATACATGGAAGAGGTTTAATAAGAGCATATGTGTGTGTGTTTATGATTAAAAAGAAAAAAAAAATGCTCGTGTGTTGTTTTTAATAACGCCATATAATATAACAAAGATGGATTTTTCCTAATTAACTCCTTAGCAGAGACTCTAAACTTTCCTTAATTGATCTCTCTTTCAACATAGCTCGTTGCTTACGATGTGAAAAGAAGTTTAGCTCTCTAAGAAGAAATGTTTAATGATTTCGCATAAACAAATTCAAATCTCTTTGAAACTCTGTATTTTTGTAAGCTTGAAGCTTCGGTATCCCTAGAATTTTTCGGTATTCTTTTTTAGTTTGTAAACTGTAAAAAAAAAAAAAAAAAAAAAAAGAAAGAAAGAAAGAAATTAAAAAATTAGTTTATTAATTTCATTTTTAACAATAAAATATGTTTAGAAATAACGTTCTATAGATCTTTTTATATAGGCTAGTTACTGAAAAATTTATTTTTACTTCTCTCTAGAAAAGTCACGTATTTCTATTATATAAAGATATGCAACAAGCGCAGATTATTATACAAGCTATTTGGCAAAATATTCTGAATATTTAAGCATATAAAATAAGTGTTTTTAATGGGGTATTTATGTTACGTAAAAAGTGGTAGACGTTATATATATATATATATATATATATATATATATTGTGTGTGTGTGTGTGTGTATAAGTACACAAAAATTTTCTCTGTTAATTAAGGGGGGGGGGGAGGGGGGAATTAAATATATCTATATTTTTTAATGCTCATTACTAGTTTAAAGTTTTTATTTTAGATTTCAAATTATTGTAATTAAAAAAAATATATTTTAAACATATTGGAGTATTACTTTGTAGATTCATTAATATACATATGTGTGTGTGTGTGTGTTTGAATGTTGAAATTTAATGCAAATTTTTAGCTTTCAAGCATATTTTTTAATTTTTTAATTATCGATGAATTCCTAAAGTAATAGCTAAATACGTTTATTACTTTTTCTTACCTATATATATGGTAGAGAAAGTATTGTTTTTGGGTCAAATTTTCGAAATTGAGTTTTTGTTATATTTACTCGTTTTTGAGAAACATGTTTTTAGCGGTTGGTCTGTGTGTACGTTATCAGCATATCTCAAGAACAAACAGCAGCAGAAAGACCAAACTCGGTATTTTAAATCTGTATCACATAGAGATGCTACACTAAACTTTTCATTGCGATAAAGCAAATGATACGTGTGCTGGGAATCATTTGCTTCATCCAAGCGAATTCAAATACATTACGTCTATGGGGGAAATTGCAAGTAGTAGAGTTTAAGGTCTATAGACTGCACTAAACCAAATGAAATGAATATGTATTTTTTATAGGCATATAAAAGTATGTTTCATGTACAATGTGGTATGAACAGAGCTGCCAACATAATCCAGAGGATTGTTAGTACCGCCCCTTTTTCCACTTCAAATGTACTTACGATGAATTAAGAAGAAAAATACTCTTAAAGGGAAAAAAAAAAAAAAAAAAAAAAAAACTCGTGTGGAAAAAGGAGCGGGTGCTAACGATCCTCCGGATAAGATTGGCGGCTCTGTATGGAAATCATTCACCGTTCATTTACAGGGCTATATAAAAGAACTAGCATATAGTCGGATTGGAAATTCATGGAAGTGCATTGCAGGCTCTGCTATATGTTAATATAGGATTATATTTAAGTGCACAATGTGATGTGTACATAATTTTTAGAAGATGTACAGGGTTGCTAAGAATAAAACAAAAACATTCTTTTTTATTGAATGTAATTAGTGGAAGTGCTACTATAATGTTTTACCATGTTCAGTAAAACTGCTCAGAAATTAAATTTAATTCCGCATACCCATGTGGTAAATAAAAGAATTTTAAAATTAAATGTTTAGCGTTTCTTTTTTGTATATTGACATGTTTTGAGGTTCCCTGAATACTGAAGTCATGTTTTTAACGTTTAATCTTTGTCTATGACTTTTATTAGAATAGCTTAAAAACAAATAATTTCAAACAATTCAAATGTTGTATTTTGAAGTTAATATAAGGTTGTTACTTGAAAATTTTTATCAAGATTCATAAGTTTCAATGAATAGTGCAGGTGAAAATTGTTTGAATAATGTGGAATGAACATTTAAATTTATTAAGTTCTTGAATTCTCTTTAAATGTAAGTACAATATTGAAACGGGAGGTTGAGGGAGGGGGGGGGGCACTCATACAGAATTATTTGTCAAATGAAGCGTTTCCGAAGCGTATTTTAAATTGTTTTTAACGAAGGTTTTTTACAGTAATCGTTATCTTATCCCTTAATGTCCAATCTGCCTTTATGGTATTGAATTTGAGGGTAAGAAAAAGTCGTGTGAGCACCAGATTATATTACATTATGTAACTATAATAAACTAAAATTGAGAGAAAAATAAAAATTAAGTAGCATTCTAAAAATAAAATAATATTTGAATTTTATTTCTTAAAATTTAAACTTTTTCCGAGAAATTTTAGTATAGTACTTAATATTATTATATTTCAGTACGTATGTGTGCAAATTTTTATAATTCCAAGACAGTAATTTATATAAAAAAAAAAAAGTTATAGAATGTTCCTCATCGCCTTAAGGCTTAATAGACGGTTTAAACTGAGATGGATTTCTCTAAACTATGTATAATTCTGTAGCATATATATATATATATATATATATATATATATATTAAATCTCTAGTTTTTTAATCACTTACCATTAGCTTTCTGTTATGCTTGTTTTAATCACCAGTTCTGAAATATTTAATACCTTATTGAATTCATGAGAAGAGAAAAGCTTTCACCCTACAAAATATTACGAGGGAATAATTATTTGACATTGGATAAGCAAGAAAGAAAAGTGATATTGCCCGCATGAATTCTAAACACTTTTCGGCAATGTTGAAAAGTATTTTGAGTAATTACTCGAGTTATTATTCTCTCTTTGAGTGTTATCGAGTAATTTACTCGATACATAGTTTAACATTCAAATGTATTTTATCTCCGTAATGAAGCCATAAAATACTATTATTATTATTATTATTATTATTATTTTTTTTTTTTTTTTTTTTATTAAGTATCAAAAATTATCTTGTATAGTTTTATTTTAAAAGTGAAACAATAACTAGATTGTTCTTGTATGTTGTCCAAAGGCAGCTAGGTTACAAAAATATTTTTTATTTTTAATTATGGAAAAGGAAATCTAACAAACTAAAGTTTTGTTTCCAAAGAAATGTCATTAAAAAAATTCCTTTTGTGTAATCGTGCGTGAGTTTATGCAAACCAATAGATTAACTAATAATTAAACTAATAATACTTCCTTATTCAAAGGGGGGAGAGGGTGAGTTATATTTCTATGTATATAAATTTTATTATATTGTTTACAACAGTGTAAAAATATTAAAATATACTTCAAACATATTATTTTCATAGACCATAATATACCGGAAATCTTTTTCGAACTCCAATACGCAAACCAGATGCGCTTTTTACACCATTTTCAATAGGGAACATACCATAGTGAGCTTGAATAACATATAACATCAGTTTAAGGAATTCTATGAATATTTATATCAGTTTAAGATATTCTATGAATGTCTGCTGTATTTAGAGCGCGAACAGACAAACTGAAATCCAAACATTTTTCAACTTTATTGAAAAGTGCAAAATAGTATTTCTTAGTATTTCTTCTCTTTTCGCATTTTTATGTAAATAGCGAAGAAAAAGTCTTGAATGACCAAAGTAAGCACTTGTTAGGATTTATTTAAAATTTTATGTTGGGGAGAGTAGGGAGTGTTGGGACAGTTTTGACAAAAATATTTTTTACAAATTTACTTTTACTAGTACAACACTAAGTTTCAGAGAAGCAAATTGAAACATTTTAACATCTTTTAAAAATATCAATTTGATGGTAATTATTAAAAAAATAATTTTATAAACCAATTAACATAGTCATAAAAATGTACCATCCCTCCCTTATATGAGGGAGGGATGGGACACGTTTATAAAGTTAAAATAAGTACATAATATACAGAAATACGATGAAAAATCACAAAAACAGTGGGTCACTATGTATGTAAGGTTAATTAAATACTAATAACATCTATTTTATCCAACATTAGAATATAATGTTCCACTTAAATAAAATTTTTCAAATGCTCGATTAGTTCATCATCATCATCATCTTTATTATTATTATTATTATTATTATTACTTTTAGCAGAGAAAATATTGTTTTTTAGTGCAAATATTCAAAATTAAGTTTTTGTTATATATGCATGTTTTGTGATTCCCTGAATATTAATAAAGTTTTTAGTGGCTAGTCTGTGTGTGTTATCAGCATATCTCAAGAACAAATATTACCAAGAAATCCTAACTGCAATTGGTAAATGTAATTTCTTTTGCATATCGTACCATGTCCAGGAAAACTGCTCAGGAATGAAAATTAATTCCTCATACATATATGGTAAAGAAAGTATTTTTAAAAGTTAAAAGGCTAAACAAAAGTCGTGTGAGTGCCACACCAATTATTTTCCATGATTTTGAATTTGTTTTGTGCATTTTCTCTTCCATCTATTCATTCATTTGCCTCTTGACATTCTCTGTTTAAAGGAGTATCTGAATCTTCAATATTCTTCCTTTTCTTACATGTCCCATACCTCCCTTTCCATCATTTAAAAAAAAAATAACTTATTATTAGACACCTGCTACTTTTAGGCTTAATCTAGCTACTAATTCATAAAAGTTATATTAGCTATATAAAATATGAAAAATAATTATGCTAACATGAGTGAGTGACGCTGAAAACTTGCCTTGAAAATTAAGCAATTGTTTACTTTTGGTGTCATAAAATAGTTTTTTTGTTACATATACTTACAGAATTCTCCAACTAAAATGATGCATAGCAACAAATATGGGGCTGTAGTTACTTCATCTGGTGGAAGTGTTAGAAATTAAAAACGATGTTTATTTTAAGAATAATTTTAGGAGTCCCATCTCTCCCAATGTCCCATCCCTCCCGACTCTCCTCTACTTACACATATTGAAAATATATTCGTTATATACATATAATTCAGAATTCTAATTGATATTTTCCCGAATAATACTTGCATATTACAGAAAAAATATTTACTCTCCACATACTGACAGACTTATGCCGTGAAACGAATATTACAGACAGAGTTTGTTTAAAACGCGCAGTTCAAACTCTGTCCAGACATTGCTTTGGACAGAACTTCGTCCAAACCTTACTTACAAACTTTGAATAAACACCATAAAATGCAATAAGCACGCAACAATTGTTTCGGGTCGAAAAAACACACGACCCTTCATCAGGCGAATAAAGAAAGTACGAGTGCTGCAGTCAAAGCGGCAACGCACAAAATTGTTTAAAATGAAAAGAAAATCTTTATAAAGTAGAAAGTAAATATAACAACTGGTGTGAGTAGAATTGTACAAGAAAACAAGAAAATAAATAAATGAGTGAGATTAACCATATAACAATCTAAGGATATCAAAAATTAAACGAAAATCTAAGTTACGTGAGTAATTTCCAAGCATCAGAGAAGAATGGAGTGGAAGAAATATCATTAACAAGATTTTTTTTTTCGAATTTTTAAATATGTAAAATGCTTCATGAATATCCAATTTTTTTTTTTTTTTTTTTTTATTAAATTTGTCCAAACCTGTTCGAATGTTACTTACTGGGACTTTGTCCAAGCATTGCTAGTTCCTGAAACTTTTTATTTTTCTTCCCGAATTTGTTCGATGACAAATATTTAAGAAGTTAGCATGAAAGTCTTTAAAATGATAGCGCAATTATGTCGTCATCGTATATTGTTGTCAAGCGATCAATATATAGCAACTCATTGGGTATATGTAATTATTCTTGTTCTATGTCTATGTAATCATGTCTACTAAAAAATCACAGACTCTAGATTTTGACCTGACTCATCTAAGTCGTTTTTAGGTCTGTGTAGATTAGTCCCCGTGAATCCTGTTATAGTATGCTATGATATTTTATGTAATGGTAATTTTTATAAATTCCTGTATTTTATAGAATTTCCTTGAAGTAAATACAGATCTCTTAATGGCTGTTGATTTTTAGGATATACATGAACCTTGTAGTCGTAACAATAATGTGTCATTATCTGGGATAGCTAGTGTTTGGGGATTTGTCCTCTAAACTTACATCAAAATAGGTTCGTTATCATTACCTATTACCATGTTGAGGTTTTAATCAGGTGACAGGAAAAAGCTTTTTTAGTGGTATCAAAATCGCTTTGTTGTAGTTTCAGTGTCCCCCATGTTCTGAAATTAATAGCTCTGGGGATTACTGAATGGGGAGAGCCACTCCCTCCGCTGAGTATCAGAATTGTGATACTATGTCACCGGACTTTCCCTAGGAGTGAATCCCAGACCTTCACCAATTGCCCACTGAGTAGCCATTGTGCGACCTTAAATTTACTGAACTCGGAGAACATGTGCCAAATTTGTATAATTTGATTAATTTAAATTGCGCAATTTTTACACGAGATTAAATCTGTACTGATAAGTATAAAGGATTTAAGTCCAAAAATGTCGATTTTGAGTAATGTACATAGTCAGACTCAGGAAAAAATTCTCTATCGATTGGTATAAATGATTTAATTCTATGTCATTTAGTCTTTGAGAAAATCCATTGGTAAAAAAAGGACCAATTTAGAAATTTACCATTCATGTATGGTATAAAATATTTAATTCAATTTTTCCCGTTATTAAATGAAGGTTGACAACCACTGAATGGTATAAAGGGTAAAAATCAACGAAATACCTTTTCCCTAATCCATTCTTCTGATTTGTTTTTAGCTAGTTAAACTTTATTTTTCGTCTCCTGAAAAATCAAGAATATGGACTTAAATCCTTTATACTTATCACTACAGAAATTATCTCTTGTATAACGCTAAAATATATTTCTATATCATTACACAATTCTTTCTTTAAAAATACACCTGAATTCAATCCTAGGTAGATGGATTTATATCCTCCATCGCCAACTATAGCGTTGAATTCAGGTGCCTTAAAGTGTGATTCGAATTAGAACCTTTTACTTACATAGCGAACTTATTATCGATCAACATACTATAATATTTCTTTTGAATCTATTTTATTGAAAGGTTCTGATAAAGATGACGGATTTATTTTGAATGATATGTATATACCACATGTTCTAAATGCCAGAACACACATTTATCGACATTTAGTACGGAAGATCAACCCTCTAAAACGGAGCCCTGAACGCCATTTAATTAATATCTTCCCGACATTACTTGTTATATATAGATACGGTTCTCATTTCTCGAAAGAGCATTCGACAGATTGAATTTCACATCGTTATTTGAATATGCTCCTCTATGTTTGTATTTCATTGTAATTAGAAATTGAAATATTTTCCGGCTCATCCAGTGGAAAACGACGGCGAAATTACGAAAATTTTCATTTAAAACATGCTGTGACTGAAATATTTAGGCCGTTTCTGCTTGAATTAATTTCTGAATAAAAATATGCAGATGGGTGTTCTTTTGTTGCAGTTTCGAAACGGGGCAATGAAAACAACTTTTATAAAAGTATTTTACAACTGTATAAAATTGGAGGAAAATGTGCATGTCAAAATTTAAGATTTATAAAAAAAAAAAATTCAGTTTAATTTTTAAATACTTAATCTCAAAACTATGTGTTAAAGTTTTTAGTTTTAGAAGGGTATTTAATACAATTATATTTTTAACTTTGTTTTAAACTACTGAATTTTACAAAATAATAAAAACAAGCGCAGGAAAGGTGTAAGCGCACAAATAACTTTTTTTACAAAAAGAAAATAAGTACAAAGTTTATACTTGATTTAATTATTTAAAATATCTGATGTTTCATCAATAGTTTTTGTATTTTTTTTCTGGTTTTTGTTTTGCCAAATAGTTTTAATGAACAATTTTCATTCCCTACAACTGCAGAGTATTGTTTACTATTTTGATACATTGTAAGACTGCGCTGTATATTTGCTATAGATTTCTGACTAGGATTTTAGAGTTTGCCTTAGATATTTAATGAGTTTTTGTATTTGATTTAATTAGAATTAAATTAATGAATTAATTTAATGAAAATATGTTTGGCGTAATTGACTTTTTAACACTTTCCAATAAAACTGTAAAGTATTCGACTTCCGTTTATCTATCTTTCTGTTTATCTATTTCCGTTCATCTATCTCTTTTCGCACTTTCACTTCGGTAAATATATATAGAATACTGTCAACTGATATACAGAGGCTGTTCGCACATTTTTTAGACGATTTTGATGGAGTGTACTGAAGCAATTTCACTCATATTTCGAGTTTCATTTGTTCAGTTTGATAGCCCTTGTTCTTAACTAACATTCTACATCATAATTTCTATGATAATAATGCTTTTTATAATATCGGAAGAGGTATATTTTTCTACTCCTCTTGAACGGCTTTCAAGAGTCCACAAAGCGTTGTAGGTCGGTGTTTCGATAATGTTGATTTTAAGAGTCGAAAAACACAAAAATCCAACAGTGATGCATCAGGAGATTTAGCAGGAATATCAGTGAAGGGTATGGTTTTAATTCCCGTTTTTTGTTCCATTTTTTTCTAGAAAAGCAATTGCGGATTGTGATGTGTGGCTGCTTGTTTTGTCTTGATACAGTTCAACGAATTGATAGCATTGTGGATAAATATCTGGATTTTCATTTTTAAAAATTGGAATTAAAATATGTTCTTGAGAGTATTTAGAGTTGATTTTGACATTTTTGTCACATTTTTTTGCTTTTATCTTGCGCTTGTATGAAAAACAAGTGGCAATCATAAATCCTTTAGAAAAACTTTCTTTTCATGCTTTGAGCCATGTAGCAATTTTTTTTTCTCCACTTTTGTGAGAATAAATTGACCTTTTTTTATTGCAACCACTTAAATAGACCCAAGATTCATCTGTTGTTGCAACATTTTTCCATTTTTCTCCTGATAAATGCTTTTTATAAAGATTTCACTAAAAACTATCTTTGGAAAGAGCGGAAACCTATCCTTCCATCCACTGCCATTTTAAAAGCGCATTTTTGCATCTAAACAAAAATTCTAAATATCAGAAGATAAATAAAACTTCCAAAAATATAACTGTTGTGAAAATAAAATTCTTCATGCAAACGATTTTTTCTTACTGCGAAATAAAATCGTCTAAAAATGTGCGAACAGCCTCTGTATGTATATATATATATATATATATATGTTACCGTTAAAGCGCGAAACCCGTTAATCTGTAGATTACCTAGCTAATCTGCAGATTAACTAAAATGACCCGTTAAAGTGCGGAATAAAGAGTTTTCCGCATTTTAACTAGGTAATCTGCAGATTAACGGCTTCTGTGTCGTTAAAGTTCAAATGTTTGTTTCCAGCCTTAGTATTTTTCATTCAGTATGACGTCAAACAGTCATGTGATACAGATACGCGAATCCCAGATTAGTCTGTGACGCGATTGACCTTCAAACACAAACCGAAACTTTATCCCTTCCTCTCCGCTGTGATAATGATAAACAGTAAGCACAAAACGTGGATCATCGAAGCTACGACATTACATTTTTATTATGACCAACACAAATTTTAAAGTACAAGTAAGTTATAATTGTTTTGAGTTTATTTATTCTCTTTTTTAATTCTGTCAATATAAGTTTGATAAGGGTCTGCATTTTATTAATGAAATATAATTTTAATTAAAAGCTCTCTCTCGTGAAACTTCATTTTAAATTATGAATCTTAAATTTACAGCACAGTAATTATTTTCTCCCGAAATAAAACTATTAAACCACAACTTTTTAAAACTACTTTATTTTAAAATTGATTTAAATTACTATTACTTACTGAAAAAAAGAACAGATGTATTATTTTTTAACTTTGGAAAATATGGCATTCAATATTATGGCATTATTCAATAAATACTTAATATGAAATTTTTATGCATTTTTTAGCATTTCATTACAATTTTTCTTTTTTGTTTCTTTCAATTTCAAGTTTCCTTTATATATTTTATATATCATGATTATATTTTTATTTTTAATTTTGTTCGCTTTTTCAAATAATTTCGTTGTAGTTTATCACATAAAATGTGTTAATGAAGTTTTTTTTTTTTTTTTTTTTTTTGTAAAATTAATATATTTCCTAAACTTGTACAGATATATGTATGCTGCAAAATATAGTTTAATAAAGCATTGGAAAACTGCCATTTTAATTTTCATGCGTTCTAAAAATTATTAAAGCAGTTTTAATTATTTGAAGTGCTTCTTAAAATGCTTCTGATTTGTCTAATTTAATATTTCTTTAGCGAATTAAAAATTGGTGCATAACTTTTTTTAAAATATAGTAATAGCAATATAAGTTGTTAATAAAACGTTTTTTTTTTTTTTTTTTTATTTAAATTGTTAAATATTTTTATTTGAAAAGAAATCGTTACTGTATTACAATTCTAACATTCATTTATAAAATAGACTTTATTGAAAGCTATTAAAGCTATTATATTTCATATTAAAAATGCATAACATCTTCAAACTTATATTGGCAGAATAAAAGAGATGAAATAAAAAAAACAAATATAACTTTAAAACACATAAAAATTAAAACACATACATATTAAAATAAGTAAAGAAAGAAAGAAAAGAAAAGCGAACTAATCTTTTGTTTTCTTTTCCCGAATGAAAGTAAACAAATACAACACAGCGTGCTGTAAAATTATAGCACCAGAGTTCTTATTTTCACTTTAACGAGTGCCTAGTAGCTAATGTGCAGATTATCTAGGTAATTCGCAGATTACCTAGGTAATTTGAGAAATGAAACAATTTTCCTCACTTTAACATATCACCCTAGTTAATGTGTAGATTACCTAGCTAATCTGCAGATTAACTGATTTCTGCACTTTAGCGGTAACATATATATATATATATATATGTTGTTCTTATTCAATGTAGCATGTTCGTTCTCTATTGAAAATAACATAAATAATATTAATGACTTGTGTACAGATAGTCAAAATGAATTCGATTGCATTACGATCTATGAGAAATATTTGTCTAATGCATATTATAATATACTGCATAAAACATAACGATATTGACATACATTATTCAAATGCACAAAAACATGTTTTCTATAGAATACGGTGTGATAATGCTCGAATATTTTTAGCTGAAATATGATCGTTTTTTAAAACTATGTTAAAATTTCTGTACACTATGTGGTGCGCATGCCCTTTTCTAGATTATATACAGGACTACTTGACAGCAATATATGCTCTCATCAAATACATTGAAAGTTAAACGATGTAGCAAATATGTAAAGGGTGAAAGTGTTTGTAGTCTATGCAAACAGCCTGATTTTTCTTCTCTTTTCTTTCTTCAAACGATATCGGGAAAAAAAAAATCTAGTAGCAAGAAATTATCTTAATTTCTTTTTATTCATTTTCTTCTCTCTCTCTCTCCCTCTTTCTCTCTTTCTCTTTTTAAGCTGTTAATACTAATTTTTATTAGTATAGCAAAGCTTAGAATGTAGTTTCTCGGACATTTTCTCTGTATAGCCAAAATAAAATATGCTTACGGAACAGGAATAATTATTTAGTTGCTCAAAGCACAGCGGCACTTCAATCTAATCAAAAGAAATGCGTAATTAGCAAATTAATAAGTAATTGGATGAATAAATATGTCATAATGGAAATCGATATTTTCACCTTTGAAATAATTTCTAATCTTTTATCGTCCCACCCATTTAAGTTCAAAGGGCTTCGTTAAAGATCACATTGCGAGAATGTTTAGTATTAAAATGGAAATGGAGAATTAAATATTGAAATGTGAAGTATGGATGTATGGATGTAGATTCCATCAATTAAATCGCATACAAAATTCGAATCAATTTATTTTTGTACTGGAAATCAAAGTACATGGCAGATTTTGAAACTTTCGTTCATACTTTTGAACTCATTTATGTATGTTTGTATGCATTTATCTACCTGCCGTGCTGTGTCTGATCCTTCCGTCGCTGCATATGGATGTAACAGCATTAATATTTATATGGATATTTTATGCAGGATCGCTTTATATGGATTTAAGTATATTATACATATAAATATTTAAATTACTCAAAGTTGTTTGCCTGTCTAGTGACTAAATGATTAGCGCTCTGGACTTCAGTTTAGAGGTGTCAGATTCAAGTTCCGATTTAGGCATGAATGTTTGTAGTGGATAACGCTAGTCGAAGTAGCCGTAGCGCTAATAAGCAACAATCAAACCAAACCAAAAATTCTTCTTTTTTACTAAAAAAAAAAATTAATAAGCATCTCTTTTCTTTTAACATTATTCTATTACATTTTGTAAAAAAAAAAAAAAAAAAAAAAAATGCATTAAAACTAGAAATTATAGCTCTTGAAATCTTTATTAATTCTATCCGACATCATTTAATTTTTCAAAAATTTCTCTGAAATCTTTATTTCCATAAAAAGCTTTGTTTTGTGTTTTTTATTCTCCCTCTATTAAAATTTTCTCCTAGCCAAGAACTTGTCAAAAATGTCCTCGGAGCGCCATATTCGTCGAGAAGAATTCAGGAAATTCGGCGTCATAAAAGCAGTGGCTCTTGAGCCCTTCAATGCTTGTGTAAGGCCACTTCAAGTGTACCTCTTCGGATTTCTGAAGATGTCCCTCCTTCAGAAATGTCGGCTCTCAATGTCTGCCTTATTTAGTTGCGGCAGCGACAAATTTGTCAGCCACTTTTCCTATTTGTTATTTTTGCTATTTAAGTGTTGTATAAAAATTCTCACTTTTATGGAAAACATATACATATTTATATATACACGTTGTTTATAGGCGTTTATTTTTTTTTTCTGAGTTTGGTCACACTTAGAAATATCGTAATTAAGATCTCAAACGCATCAAAATATTGCGATGTATTAGATTATTTGTGATGCTGTAATGTATAGTTAAACCACTTATCTAATTAAAGTTTAATTGCCAGTAAAATTACGGCTTAAAAGTGAAATGTCAGGATTGGAATGTCCTAATTTGGAATAATTACATTGCGCTGAGAAAGAAAAAAAAAAAAAAAAAATCGACCCTCGATACCATTCTTGCGGATTCTTATGTAAAATGACCTCCTGAATCCGAATATGACTACCATTTTGCCCAGTCACCCACCATTTTCTCGGGACACCACCCTCTCCCCCAATTTTTATCACTGTTCGGTAATTTTATGGCCATGAATTTGATTTAGAGAATGAAAAAGAATTAATTTAACACTTAAAAACAAAAAATATATAATGTTTAATAAATAACATTAATAATAGTTAAAATAAAATAAAATACAATAAGAAATGTAATACATAATTTCAGTGGCAAATCCTCCCCTAAATATTCCCCTTGCCGCAAATGTTGATGTTTTAGAATTTTCCAACTCCGTAGCCCTCAGAAGATATTTAACAGTTTAAATATTCCTTCTCTCCCCTAAAAATCAAATTTACAGTCATAAAATTACCGAAAAGTGATAAAAATAGGGGGCTGTTCCTAAAATACTGTAGAAGGGCAAAATGACATCATATTCGGATTCAGGAGGTCATTTTACATAAGAATTTGCCAAAATGGTTTTGTGGTCAACTTCCATGCCGAGCAGTGTTAGAAATAAGAATTTTGAAACTAGGCGTCAAAATGACGCCTGGATTGAATTTTTTGGGTGTCAAAATGAAAAATCTAGGTGCCATCTATCAGGGGTGCAGAATATGCGCGAACGATGTTCGGGGGGAAATTCTGGCTGTCTGGGGAAATTTTGAATATTTATTATCTTAGAAAAAAAAAAAAAAAAAAAAAAAAAATGAAAACGGAAGTTAAAAACAATTTACTGAAAAAAGAAACTTTCTAATATTAAACTACAAATTAACAGCTGTATTCTTCTGTTACAAGTATATTCCCATTAAATACATATTACGCCCCCCCCCCCCCGAAAAAAAAAAAAAAAAAAAGAAGTATTAAGTATTTGAAGTTTGGTGATAAAAATTTAGTGATTCATTTAAACTAGAGAATATATATATTTTTTTTCGTAATTCTGTAATAAAAAGGTATTTTAAAATTTCATAGACAGCAAAGTGCAATAAAACAAAGCACAGTTAATTTATGTATGATTATGTACTATTATATAAGAATTATAGTTTTAAAAATTATGTTGGTTAATAAATCTAATTACCTTAAACTTTTTTATTTTTCATCTGGTGAACATTAATAGCAACATTATTTCGATGTAGTTAAGAAAAAAAAAAGGTGTAATATAGTAGCATAAAAAAATCTCCCTCAGTATTTGGACTAAAGAAATATTTCCCCTTCCTCCCCCCCCCCCCCCCAAAAAAAAAAAAAAAAAAAAAAAAAAAAAAGCTTTCAGATAATAGGTTGATACGTTACTTTGGGGGAATTTTAGAATGTGTTCTGGGGAAATTTCAGAGGTCTGAACATTTTCTTCACCCCTGCCATCTATAATTAAATATATGTATATTAAAATAATAATAATAAAGCATCAACTTATAAATGATATATGCAAGATTATATAAAAAATATTCATGTAATGAATGTAATTACATTGACAATATTAAATGTACATATTTAAAATCGCAAATTTATTCTTCGCCCAGAAGATACATCATTCTACCACAATTTAATAGCGTTTTCCGGGCGGAAATCTTCCAGTTTAGTGCTGTTTAATTTAACCATTAACAAATTGTGAACTACTTTCATAGAGATGTAATTTCTTAAATCAGTTTTTATTAGGTTCAATTGACTGAAATAGACTTGTTTACAGTCTGATGGGATTGGGAAAATTATTAGGTATAATGAGGAAAAAATCCAGGCGTCAAATATGGCGCCTGTGATTGGAATTCTAGGCGTCAAAATGAAAAAAACTGGTTTGTGCAAAATGCGACTAACGACCGCTTATTTCTAACCCTGATTGCCGAGCAGTGTTATTTTAAATGTGGAAGATATTTTATTTGGTGAGTCATCAGAGCTCGATCGAACCGAAAATGGGTACTGAACCAATGTGCATGAATCCCAGTATTGATTAATATTTATAAAATTCTTTATAACATGTTTAGAAAAAAACAATTTCCTGGTTTTTACCATTTTTTTTTAAACATTTCATTTCTTCACTATTTCATCCAAAGAAAGCATTTTTAACTGAAATATTCAACGTTGTGAAAGTTTTTACTTTGCTTTTAGAAATACAATTTGTAAAAAGTACATCTATTATCTAAACATTTTTAAATTTGTTTTAAGCTTAATTTTTTGAACTGAAAATGAATTTTGGGGTCAAAATATCAAGGTTTCTGGCTGCAATCCAGTCGGTTAATAAGGCTCTGTGTGTTAGAGTTAGGTGATAAATGGTAACTTAGTTCTGTAGTTTTAAAATTGATACAAAGTCTTACAAAGAGAAGGTTGACTTTTTAAGAAAAGTGTTGCCACTGGTTGATATTTTCAAATTTCACGATCAACTAAATTATAGGCTTATCTTCTTGTTAGTCGTGTGGTGCACATAGAAATATGTTGACTGCATAGACAAAACCTTATGATTTTTCATTTATTGTAGTAAAAGTTCTCTTAAACATTGAATACGGTTTAGAGATCTATGGTTAGGACGTTTCGATTTAAATATTTTGCACGCAAAACGTCCTATCCTTGTTTTGTTTGGACATCCTGTCCTTATTTAATTTCATGAGCTTGATGATAATGTGTTCTATCTTTGTGTAGCATTCTCGATTGAGTATTACTAATCGAATAGTTATTAGCTTTTAAAAAACATTAAAAAAGAAAGAAAAAAAAAAAAAAAAAAAACGAAAGAAGAGGAAAGGAAAAATACCTGAGCCACACCAGTGCCAAGAGTTTCTTTTCTTAAAGATTGAACTCATGTCGCACTCATCGGTTTTTCTGACAAGGTATAAATACAAAGACTATATTTTGAATTATAAATACAAACCAAAGCGAGTACAATATAAGCGGCACAACAAGAAATGTCACCTACAGCAGCGCCAACTGCCTGCATTGGTGTGGGACGAAGCAACCAGCAATAAAAGATTATGTGTAAACAAAATAAAATATTCAGCCAAACATAACATTTTCATAACGGAATACGTTAGAGAAATCTTAAAATCTCAAAATTATGTGTAAATACTTAATCTGCTATAGTAGTAATAGTGTAATTTTTCTAAAATATTTTCGGCATGGAATAAATATTATATAAAACGATTTTCGCCGCAAGTGGCCGAGAAGTCGGTGAACACCTTCCCTATGAACATTGCATTACTTACTTTGTAGATACTTTGTTACAAACTACGGAAACAAGAAATTGAATATTTAAATAAATGTATTAATACTGTTTTTGTTTTTTGGCTTTAAAACACCGTTTATCAATTTTTTTTTCTGGTTTAGTCTATTAAAATGGATAAATATTAAACTATTCATGAGTTTGATAAAGATAGCATTCATGGTACTGAAACCTCGATTACATGAACATATTTAATAAAATATTTGCCAACACATCATTTACAAGATTTGTCAAATTTGCATCACAATTTATGCAATATATTTCAATTTTTATGCGTTCAGTGTTGGAGATGCACAAAATATTTTGGTCAGTCTGTAATAGTTGGTTGCCACTGAGATATTTTTAAGGCACCCGGGTGACCAAACGCGGAATTTGTCGTTCATCCAACGCAGCGTCACCTAAATTGAAGTTAATTCAAACTCTGACATACACCCAACCAAACGTAATTTATGTGTCAAAAACGATGGTGAAGCAAATATCTACTTGGGTTGCGTTAAATCTTATTTACTGTGTTGGCCAAAAAGTAATTGCGTTTTTTTTTAATAGATGTCTTCAAATGTAACTAGCTTCCTTTTAAACTGCAAAGTTATTATGTAACTTCAAAGCAGACACTTCAGACTTAATTTAGATAATAAAGTGCACAATTTCATTAAAAATTGCCTGTTTGACATCGATTTCAAAACTGAAAATCAAATGGAACACCTTCGTCATATTTTGTTGTATGACTTCCGGGGAAAAAAAAAAAAATACTCTTGTGTAAGCTCACAAAAATTTATGTGATGTGAATGGTGAAGATGCCTTAAAAGTACGGTAGTTTCCGAATAGGTTTGCTGAATTTTGATCAAGCAATTTTGATGTTAAAGATGCACCATGCTCAAGAAGGCCAATCGAAATTGATAACGACAAAACAAAGGCATTGATCAAATCCAATTGAGATTTAACGACACGAGAGATTGTCGACAGTCTTAACATATCGAAATCGAGTGTTGAAAATCATAAGGGGAAAGAGAAAAAAAAAAAAAACTTGGAACATGTTACGAAGTTTGATATTTGGGTACCACTGAGCTCACAGAAATCTATCTCACTAAATGTGTTGACATCTGCAATTCACTCGTGAAATGTGAAGAAAATGATCTTTTTTTTAAATGTATGATAACACATAACAGGCGATGAAAAAGATCATTTATAACAACATCGAAAGAAAAAAATCATTGAGCAAGCGGGAGGAATATGCGCAAAGCACCTCAAAAGCAGATATTCTCCAAAGGAAAGTTATGCTCACAGTCTGGTTGGATTTCAAAGGTATTATGTATTTTACAAAACCATAGATTCTGACATTGTACTGTCATCAACTGAATAAATTAAACAGTGCAATCAAGCAGGAGCATCCAGAATTGATGAATCGCAAAGGTGTTGTGTTTCACCATGATAACGCTAGACCACATACGAGTTTGGTCACTAATCAAAAATTGCTGCATCTTGGATAGGATGTGTTACCACGTCCACCATATTTGCCAGACCTGGTATCACCAGACAACCATTTGTTTCGTTCTTTGCAAAACACTTTGAATGGTAGAACCTTCACTGCTGATGAGACATCAAATTGTTCTTGGGACAATTTTCTGACAAAAAAGATAAGAACTTTTTTGAGTGTGGAATCTTGAAGTTGCCTGATAGATGGCAAAAGGTGATCAAACAAAATGGAAACATATTGTTTGAAAAAAAAAAAAAAAAAAATTGTTTCGCATAAAAAAATCACCTTTCACCTTTCATTTACACACACACACACCAAAAAAAAAAAAAAAAAAAAAAAACGCGATTACTTTTTGGGTAATCCAATATTTTTAATTGCATGAGAAATAATAGAAAGGAGATTTTACCAATCTACCGTAAAAAATGTAATAAAAAAAAAAAAAAAAAATGAATAAATAGTCTTATTATTTAAGTTAATTTAGAATGTTTTAAAATTATTCAAACGCTTTTTTTTTTTTTACCTTTTTCTTTCTTTCCTTCCTTTTTTTTTTTTTTTTTTTTTTTTTTTCTTTTTAACGGGAGGGGGGGGGGGGGATAATCCTAAGTTGCAAAAAGAATTTACAGTATTTTTACGACATCATAAAGAATAAGGTTTTCAATTCAAAGTCAGCCTGAATTTTGGATTTCGTGTTTTTCCCGTTTTATGTCGCTCAGTAATTGGCTAATTAGGTTCTTTTATGCTCATAATTAGCTCATAATAAATTTTAAGCTCTTCCGATACTTTAAAATTCAATACCCATTCTTCTCTTTAAATATTAATCAATGAATGCAGTAAAAAAAATGTGAATGAATAACACCAGGTATGGGAAAGACGCTTATCTTTTCGTTTTAATTCTGATACTCTCCACCCTTCCCTCAAGTCCCCTCCCCTTCAGTTTTGCTGATGTGGAGTGAAAATAATCTCCTTCGCTATTGGAGGCAGTTTTATTTTTCTTCAAAATCTTTTGTGGGGAATTTTAAATATGTAAATTAAAGGCTTACCTCGTGTTCGGTGGTTCTTGAGCGCTTGTTGGAGCATGCTCCCTCGCTTTTCATGATATTTAACGAAAAATCTCTCAGAGAATTGGGAGTTTATTATTTATTTTATTTTATTTTATTTTTACATTTTATTTATGACATAAATTTTTTGTATCAGGTTTTCGATTTCTTTTTTTATAATGTAACTTTATTTACTTATCTCTTATTTATTTGTTTGTTGTATGTGATATCTTTATTGGCAGAGAATAGTTTTGGATCATAATTAAAATTGTAAACTTAATGTTTTATTTAGCATGTCTTCTGAGATATATTTATTAAAAGTGCGAATTTAAATCAATGCTAATTTTATTATTATTATTATTATTATATATAATGATATTATTTTTTTACGGTATTTAATATGATATTAAAAAAAAAAAAAAAAAAATGGGGGTGGATTAGCCAGGGTTGGCAAAGTGGGCCCAGCCCAGAAAAACCCACCCGGGTTTTTCTGGGCGGGCCCACCAACAAAAACCCGCCGGGTTTTTGCAAATAAGTGGGTTTTTGTTAAAAATTATTTAAAATTTACAAATTCCATCTATAAAGTATAAAAACACCTTACCTTTTAAGAAAAAACTTATTTTTATTTTCTAGAAAATAATATTAAACATAAAAAGTAACTACAGTTATAAATATAATAAAAGCAAGTTTATCTTCTATAACTGGTTAAATTTTCCTTTTCCTGTAAAACCGAACAATATTTAAAATTAAATTGTTTAGTTTTAAATCTTTAAAATAATTTTATTTTAATTTTATTAGCAACATAATTATAAATCTAATAAAATTTTCTTCTATAACCATTTCAACTATTAAAAAACCTTTAAAAAATAATCTGGTGTGTCACTCACACGACTTTCTCTTACCCTGAAATTTAATACTATAAGTGCAGATTGGAGGTTAAGGGTTAAGATAGCGAATATTGTTATGTAAACCTATGTTAAAACAGTTCAAATTAGGCTTCGGAACAGCTTTATTTGACAAATAGTTCTATGTGAGGGGACTACTGCCTCCCTCAACACCCCGTTTCACTACTTTACCTGCATTTATATAGAATTCGAATCTGTTATTAAATTCAAAAGTTCAGTTAAGATTATTGAGACAACTTTCACAACACTCTTTAAAACTTATCAATCTTGATCAAACTTTTCTAGTAACAAACACATTAACTTCAATATACAACATTTGGATCGCCTTAAATTAATTGTTTTTAATTTATTCTAATAGACACAGACAAAGGTCAAATTTTAAAAACTTGACTTCGGCATTCAGGAAGCTTCAAAACATGTAAATATACAAAAATCCAAGCGATGAATATTTGGCTTAAAAAAATACATTGTTTACCATATGGCTATGAGGAATTAATTTCAATTCCTGAACAGCTTTCATGGACTTGGTAAAATATTGCAGTAAAGCACTTCCACTAACATTAAAAAAGAATGTTATGGCTTAAATATTGGCAGCCCTGTATATCTTCTAAAAGTTATGTACACATCACGTTTAGGACATAAATATAATCCTATACTAATAACACATGGCACAACCTGAAGTACACTTCCTTTTGAAAATTTGACCCAAAAACAATACTTTTTCTACCTTATGGGTAAGTAAAAAAAAAAAAAAAAAAAAAAAAAAAAAAATATATATATATATATATATATAAAGCAGTGCAATTTATTTTTATAATTAAAAAAAATTTAAATGATATGTATTGTACTTAAGATTTATTTATTTTGAATAAGCATACGTTAAAATAATATATAGCTTAATCTTACTCATTAACACTATTTTAATATTAGAATCAAACCAATTTTTATCTCTAAGATAAATATTAGATTAATTATTAATTATTAGTTTAATATAATTAGGTGTATTACAATTAATATGCTAAATAACATATACCTAACACTGCAATGCAAATGTATTCAAACAAAAGCCCAGAAAAACCCACAAAAGCCCAGAAAAACCCGCAAAAACCCAGAAAAACCCAAGTGGGTTGGGTTTTTCTAGAAAAACCCGGGTTTTTGCCAACCCTGGGATTAGCAAGTAAATTCAATTGTTTAATATTTGAAGATTT